>JAWNPU010000001.1:47500-2794166 GCA_035047325.1 Drosophila vallismaia | reverse complement strand
GTTCTCCACACTCACCCTGTAGTAGGGGAATATCCCGTACTTGGTGTGGATGTGAGGCAGAGCCTTTTTGTAGTTCCAGTCCTGAAGTCTCTTCGAGTCGCGGAATGCCTGCCAGCCTCCTGGAATCAGACAAATATATTTCGTCTATAAAGATTAGAACCTTAAATGATATCACAAATTATTAGCACTAATTCTGGTTATTCTCAGGGGAAATCCCCGCAGGTCGCAGATGCTAATAGAAATTCCCCAGCAACAAAAATCGGTTGCACATATATTATATGTACATCATAAAGCATATATCCGTGTCGGTCAATATAAAAATGAATAAATAAAAACGATTTTATACTCGTATTGTTATAGCTGGCTTTGTTTCGGCATTTTATGACAATTAAAGGCGCTAAAATGTTTGCATGTTTGAAATTTTCAGGGCGCTCAGTCCCGTCGTCATTGTCTTTTGCAATCATCAAATATTTAACCAACCAAAAGCTAAATAAAACAAAATAACCCATGACTAAGGTACTATGAGGTATGACTACAATGAGGGTATTAACTATTTCAATAAATATATTTTAAGCTTTTAAAATGGATTTTAAATCCAACAAAAACACTCTCCATGGAATAAATGAAATTTTGATAAAATGATGAAAATACTTTCACAAAATTACAAATAAATCAATGACATTAATGATATTATCATCAATGATATTATGTGTTAGTTTATTCTTCACTTAAATTTATTTCCCTTTGAATGCATTTTTGGATTAAAGGCTTTGTTCTGGTTAGAAATTTAGGTACTTTAAGACAAGATTATTTTGTTTTTAATCAAGATTTAAGTTTTTCTATTATTTGGTTAAATGTTTCTAGTCGTATTTCGGTTTCTACTTGGGTAATAATATTATAATATTAATAATAATGTAATGTTTCTCTTAGCTTTATTCATTTTATATACAAATTTGTAGTTGGTGTAAAAAACTTTGAATATTTCCTTTGGCAAATAATTCGAATATACATTTTAAAACCTTGTTTTCTAGAGTATAAAAAAGTTTCAATGCGAAAAAGTTTTCAATTCAAACTGCAAAGGCAAAAACCTAAAGCATTTAAAGCTTGAAATGTTATTATTTGAACTATTGATATTAGAATATATATTGTTTCAAAATAATAACAATAAATAAAAAGAATCAGAATCAGTTTCGCGATTATAGAGTTTTAAAGTTCACAAAGAACTTCCGAAAGATTTATGGATACTTTTTTTTTGAAAAGAAGTAAAAATCACACCCCCATAATTTGAAGCATAAACCGTTTAAGGTCAAAACCCGTATGACCCCTGTGTGGCGCCTAGCTCCAGACTCTCTACGAGGTTTCATCATTCAAGTCCAGCGAATGACTTCCAAAGGCGAAACCGCGACCCGCTGCAGACAGAAAAATGAGTTTGGTTTTTTTTTAGTTTTAATATTTGCTGACATTAACAATTAGCACTTGAGGCAATCTGTATCGAAATAAAGACAAAACAAATCCAAAGCGACAGCGACAGCCGTGCTAGCCGGATTTGTAGTTATGAAGCCGCGATGGATTTTCGATTTGTCGATTTTCGGTTTTCGACTGACTTATAGATGTTATAGTTTTTTAACGATTTATTGCAAACCACTTTAATTAACTTCAATTAAAGGCTGCGGTATAAAAGGTGACAGAGTGCCGGGGAAACCAAATCAATCCGAAGCAACAGCTCCAGGGCGACAGTTGCTCCTCCTCCGGCATTTCCTTCCACTTCCCCTCATCCATTCGGACTCCATAATGAAGCAGTTTGTGGTAAGAGGAGCTGCTCCCGAGGATTTCCTTTGAGTTCTTGGCTGATTTTGTGGATCCCACTTTGCAGGTCTTGGCCTGTCTGGCTGTGATTGGCGGCGCTCTGGCCGCTCCTCGTCCAGATGTTAGCCACTTGGCGGGATACAACTACCAGGCCGGCGGCTACAACGGCCGCTTGGTGGCCAACCAGGTGGTAAGCACTCCCCTGGTCACCTCATCCTACCAGCCCACCGCCGCCGGCTCCAACTACTTCAGCTCCGGCCCCACCATTGGCCAACTCAACCTGGCTCCGTCGGTGGTCTCCTCGGGAGTGGGCAACTTCCAGTCCGGCTTCGGTGCCGCCTCCGGCGGATCCTCCTCCGACTACCAGGTGGGAGCGGCCGGCGCCAGCGACAGCATCGGCCTGGCCGGCCTCCAGCCCGGACCCACCATCAACTACAACGAGCAGGAGTCCTACATCAGCCACCTGGCCAACTTCCAGCCCGCCCAGATCAACAAGCACTTCTACATCCACAGCGCCCCCGAGGACCACGACGAGCAGCAGATCGTCCGCTACGTGAACGTCGGCCGTCCCCAGAAGAACTACCGCGTCGTCTTCATCAACGCCCCTACCTCCACCACCAGCAAGGCCAAGATCATCGCCAACGTGGCTCCTGTCGAGGAGAAGACCGCCATCTATGTCCTATCCAAGAAGTCCAACGCTCTGGATGTCAGCGCTGAAGTTGTCACCCAGCGTCCTGTGGCCAACAAGCCGGAGGTCTTCTTCGTCAAGTACAAGACGCCCCAGGAGGCCGCCCACGCCCAGCAGACCATTCAGGGTGAGTTTTTATTAGATTTCTTTCTTTTTTTTACATTTTCTAGGAATATATAGGATTTTTTTTTTTTTAATATTATTTCATAGTTCCATATTTGAAGAGAAACTAATCTAATCATTATTTATGAGGAATAAGGTTTCCTTTCCCAATCTCCTCTATTTTTTATTCCCTTTTTACTAAAAGGTACAAAAAAGTAGTTCTTTTCTTTCCAAAAGTTACCAAAAATCGAATCAATTACAAATAATTCAAGCTTTTTATAAAATAGTCAAAGGTTTCAAACTAATAACAACCCAAAAGTTAATTCTTAATTTTAGTTTCAAAAGATAAATCTTGTATGAAACTTTAAGGAATAATTTCTATTAGCTCAGGGTTCAAAAATCTATTAGAAGTTATTTTTTTAGTTCATTCTCCTTTGACTTTTTTTTAGCTTTGAAACAATTTTTTTCTAAATTAAAAAGCCTTTTTTAAGACAGAAAAAAGCAGGTTAACCCCAAGAAAATATCTGATAAAAATAGTTTAGGAAATTTCCATAACTTTGATATAAAAATATTGAGAAATAGAAAGATTGGAATTCCATATTCAATTATTCTTTTTATTAACTCCGAGAAGGATTTAAGTAAAAACAAACTAATAATTTTCATTTACTTTCCTTACCCTCCAAATATACTCTCAAAAATTTTCCATAAAATCCTAGACACTTTCTAATTTCTCTAAAATTTCCCCCAAAATATATTTCCAGCCAACTATGATGCTCTGGGTGGCACCTCCGAGACCAGCAACGAGGGAGTCATCCCCGTCTCTTCGGTCATTGGCAGTCTGGGTGACAATGGCGCCTCCGGCGTGGTCACCGATGCCAGCGGAGCCCTGAACATCGTCGGCACTGGAGGAGTGCCCAGCGTGGATGCCAGCTACTCTGGCTCCGGGTCCTCGGGAATCTACGATGCCCAGGGTAGCCAGCGCCAAGTGATCAGCACCATTACCACCGGCACCAACGCCCAGGCCACCTACCTGCCCGTAAAGCCGGTCAGGAAGTAGGACCCGCATCCTGCCACTCACTTTCTCATCCATTTTGAAAAAAACACTGCCAGGACCCTGGATTCGGTTGGAGCATCGGCGGACTCGGGACTGGATGGCCAATCCTTTTGGGATTCGGGATCCATCGCAGTGGAGTCCCGCCGGGCAGAACCCACGCGATTTTTCTATTCTATTTAAAAGTTTCGCAATCGGCAAACTAATTTTTGTATAAACTTTTTTTTTAAAATAAAATATAAGAGTTTTCATAGGCATTCAAAAAATGTACAAAAATCGGGGTTTTTATTAAGAGAGAAGGTTAAAAAAAATTTTACTCAAATTTTGGAAAGATATAAAAGAAGAAAAATTAAACAAAATAAAGATATATATTATTTTTAATCTTTTTTCAAAGTATTTTGTTATTTTAAATAATGCTCTTCATACAGAAGAGAGCGTTTCGATTACTTCAAAATATCGATTTAATCGATACTCGAAATAGTTAATAAATAATCGATTATAATAAAACTAAAAATATGATAGAATAATCAATAGATTCCTATTTTCTTTTATAATTTATAATTTTATATATAATAATATATAATTATGTTAAATTAAGCATTAAATAATTTAAGGATAATTTGGTTATAATGTTGGAAAAGTTATATATGAAAAAGAAGATCAAATACACGTTGATTAATCGATAAGATCGATGTTTTAAGAACAAAAAATAGAAAAAATAGATTCTGTATAACCCTTTTTGAATGTTTTTTTCTTCCAAATTTCATAATTAATTTGCAAAAAGTAGATTAATTACTGGGGATAGGAATACCTGTATAGGTTCTTTATTTTCCCTCCCGACTTCCCTGGAATACCCGTGGAATGCCGCCGCCAGGTTGCAGCTTGCATAATCGGCAATTGGAAAGCCCAAAAGCAGCCACCTGCCCTCTCATCACCTGCCCAAAAGAAAAAAAAAAAAAGAAGGTAAAACCCTAATCGATGTGTGTGACAGCGTCAAGTATTTGGCAAGCAGCTCATAATTGTTCAACCTGATCGAACAGCCAACCGAAGACGAGAAACTCGACTCAAATGGAAACCGCTCGGGTAAATAAATTAGCGACTTAAAGCAACTCAAATCGGAATCGGAATTGGAATTGGTATTGGAATTGGAATTGATATTGAAAATGCGGTATCTGAAGGTCATTTGGAGCCAATGCAAGTCACATTAAAATACCAGAGAGTATTAAATGAGAGATTTGGATGGAATGGATTAGATATTATATTTAATGCATCGAATGGATGGTCTGTGATGGCGCCAACAAATTTATTATCAATTACGATGCTCTTTTTTGGGCAGACACAAACAAAAAATGGATAATAATTCCCACTGTATGTGAGATCTGAAATCTGTATCTGTATCTTTGATATCTGCATATCAATGGGGCGGCAGCCAGATCTTTTGCATAAAGATAATCACACCTACTAAATAAAAAACACTCGGACGGACAGTAGCCCTCGAATCTTGGAGACTCGAATCTGAGAGATTCGTGGTTCGTCGTGCTTCGAGATCGGAGATCGGAGATTCGATTGAGAGATATAGCCTGGCAGCGCAGATTTGTCCCTCGATTCGATTTCTATTACTGTCATCATCAATAAAATATTACATAAATTTTCAGCACAGCAAGCGATCGCTGCGGGTTATAAATATGGAATGCCTAATTGATAATTATCATTTTGTTCGGTTTTCCATAATCCACCAGAGATATGCGATCTCTGCGCGATCTCCGATCCGATCCAATCCGATCTCCGATCTGCGGTCTCTAATGGCTAAATTAGTCCGCTTCGAATTAGATTAGAATGCATTAGCTGGGCTGTTTCCTCGGCATTTTGTCACCGAATTGTCAATCGGTCAATCAGTTTTATTCGTTTATGTTCTGTCATCAATCTCCAGGTAATAAATCCATTCAAAAGGTGACATTATTCGACAAAACTCAGTCGTCAGTCGCTCTTCGCCATTTGCCAGCCAATTATGTTTTATGTGTTTATTTTTTGGCCATATTTTGCGACCTCCAAGGGTGAATGTTTGTCATTTCTATATCGGCATTAAATATATATATTTCTAAAGTGAGTCAGCTACCGATTCTGCTTCGATTCCGCGTTGACATCGCCATCTACGGTCCCTGGCTGGCTGGGAAATACCCATGGATGATCGTAAAAAGAGACTTTTGACCAGACCAAGAATGGATTTAGTTCATTAAGTCCCACACCAGATCTGGAACTGAGGCAGGAAAATGCATTTGCATTTGAATTTGCCAAAAATATCAAAGAAACGCTCAAGACACCTTTTAAAGAACTCCTGGGAAGGTCTTAAAAAAATATATTTATTTTTAAGAGATATATATGCATTTTATGCCTGGATTCATTTCTGAGATTAAAAATATTTGAAGAGTATAAAAAGTATATTAACGTTAATTAATTGAGAATGTTTTTTTATTATTTAGGGAAATGTGCTATAATATACCCAAAAATATGAAACAAAATCAACAACATTAAATCTTTCGCGCGGCTCCCGCTGCATAAAGTACAGCAAGGAGCGCTGCCATTTATCGTACTGCTCAGATCGAGATACCGAGGAGCGCTGCCGTTTATCGTACTGTTTGAATCACGGGGATAAATCCGAGAGAAACTTCTTAGCGAATAAAAGTTTTTCCAAAGGAAAATCTAATGGATGTGTAAATCAACTTATGTAGAAGCTTTTATACATTTTCTCAACAGTTTTTTTTAATTTTAAATACCTATTATGATGATATGAATATGATTTAAGTATGATTTTATTATAACATATGATTAAATACAAAATATTGATCAAACAAAACAATATTCAACAATTATTCAACAAAACAATAAAGAAAGTGAAGCCTTTTATTTTTTTCTAATAATTTAACTCTGTAAAATATCAATTTTCTTACCTCTCAGGCATTAAGTTTTAATTAAGAATTTACTATTTTTAATTTAGTTAATGAACATGTCTTGAATTTATAGGAATTCCAATGAATTTCAGGAATTTCGAAACAGATAATCGGTTTTATTTAATGCTCCAATTTAAGGTTTTGAAGAGATTTCAAAGGAAAAATTAAGGATAAAAATATTCCTAATAAGATTTAGTTTAATTTTTTGTGAAGTTCCTATAAAGATTTACTTTATTTTTTTTGCTTTTTGTGAAATGCCTAACAAGATTTATTTTATTTTTATTTTATTTTTTGTGAAATTTTTGGCTCGGCTTGTTAAATTTTTTAAAAGCTGCTGCCTATTAGTTTTATAGTTTGTATTTCTTAAATAAAATAATTAAACTTTCAAGAACTCCTTATTGAGTAACCTAAAAATTACAAGATAAATAATAGTACTGCCTCTTAATTACTTAAATTTCTTTAACTAAATATTGATTATAAAGTTGGATGTAGAAATATAATCTCGTATTTAGTCAAGATTGAAAAACTATACCTAAAATATTAAATACATTAATAAAAAAGGCTGAAAAATACAGAATATTTGATAATTGGAGAACATTGTAAGATATATTGTCTATCTGATAATTTAATAAATCGGTTATAACATCGGATATATATAGAGTTTTAAAGCATTTTGTTGCTGTTTCGGAAATGTTACGGATTTTAATTTTCATTTTTATGAATTGAGAATCAATTGATCAACGAATAAACCCTTTCCGGCTAACCGAGTTAGCAAACCGAAACGTTTATAGATTGTGGCTTTAAGTATGCATTAATTAAAGCATTAATTAAAGCAACTGTTATAGATATTCGCAAATGAGTTGATGGGCGAATAGGCCCGAAACTAATGACACCCTCGAAGGGGGAGAAAAAAACCCAGCAAACGTGTTTGATTGCCTGAGAAGATTGAAGATGATGGTTCGATCCGATCGATCGATGGATGGCTAGATGGATCGATGACGATGTGCCGTTTAATGAGATTCGATTCGATTCGGCCATTCAATAGTTTTTGGCATAGGACATACGATACATAAAGACTTATATTTAGACATTTGCTAATCCATTGTGAAGTCAAGTTCAATGTCAGAGAAGTCTCAGGTGTTTGAATGTGAGCCGCATTCGAGCAGTCGAGCGTTCGAGCGTTCTAATTTGAATAAATTTTAGGTCAGTCCAAAGCCGAGGAAAAAGAGGCCCAAAGAGACTTGGCGGCGAAACATCTCAGACTCGAATCTTGAAGCTTGAATCTTGAATCTCGGGCTGTGACATTTGCATAAACTGCGACGCCGGCAGAGGAGTGGGCTTTGGCTTTGGGCCAATCAGAGCATATTTAAGCCAAGTGGAGCGGCCAGAAATGCAATCATTGCCTCGCAGCAATCCGTCAAAGAAGTAGCTTGAACCCGAGCCGCGAATACCGAACCCCGAAACTACAGGATCACTAAGGATTACAGAGAAAGCAGAACCATGTTCGTCCAACAAGTGATTGTCAGCTGCCTGGCTTTGGCCACCTTGGCCCTGGCCCGTCCCCAGTACGGATACGAGCAGCCCCTGGCCGCCGGATCGGGACCGCAGGAGATATTCCTGGGAGGAGGAGGAGGAGGCGGTGGCATTGGGGTGGGCTCGGCCCCACTCGGAATTGGATCAGTGGGCCTGGCTCCCCATCGCGGTGGCGACAAGTACCTGCCTCCGGCAAGCACCACCCAGGCCCCGATCATCAACAAGAAGTTCTACCTGGTCTCCGCCCCCGAGGACCACAGCAACGATGGCAAGGTGAAGCACCTGGTGCTGGGACGTCCCCAGAAGAACTACCGCGTCGTCTTCATCAAGGCCCCGGCCGGCGACAATGCCAACGTCAAGTACTCGGCCGAGTTCGCCCCCCAGGAGGAGAAGACCGTCATCTATGTCCTCAGCAAGAAGGACAACGACCTGGACGCCACCGACATCGCCACCCCCGCTCCCACGCAGCCCAGTAAGCCGGAGGTCTTCTTCATCAAGTACAAGACCGACGACGAGGCCAAGCAGGCCCAGCAGGAGATCCAGGGTCAGTACGACAAGCTCGGCGGCACCAACGAGTACCAGGAGGACACCAACGCCCCCATCACCTCCGTCATTGGCAGCCTCGATGGCCTCAATCCCGACGGCAGCTACAACTACAGGCAGATCGCCAACCGCCCGCCCAGCGCCCAGTACCTGCCCAGTCTCCTCAAACACTAAAGGACTACTACTACCAAAAGGACCTCCATCGCCTTGCCCCTCCTGCATCCCTCACCCACCCTAAGGACTCATCCTCGAGTCCCCTAATCCCCAAAACGAAACCAAGGAATACCCATTATCGACCCCCGAAGTGTTGCCTAATTTTAAGAAATCAACTTGTTTTTTGTTTTTTTTTTCTGTTACATCGATTTTTTGTTAATAAAGCCTATATAAAAAAATACTTTAAAAGTTTTTATTTAACTAAAAAAACTAAAAGAAAACATGGCTTCAAAACGTGGAATGTTTTACCCCTTTTTTTCTTTTTTCTAAAAGAACTGAAAGTGTTTTTTTTTTTTATTTAATATGAAAGTGTTTCGCAATCTTAAAAAAAAGAATCAAAAAAATGTATATATTGCAATCAATCAATACTTTAAATTAAAGTAATTAATTTAAATTCAATAAAAATAACTCTAAAAACTAAAAAAAAAAGGAAAAGAAACAAGGAAAAAGGAAAATTTTAAACCAAAACATTCCAAAAATCAAATTAATAATTTTTTGTATTAAAAACATCCATTTTCTCTTGTTTATTCACTAAAAAAATTAGCAACGAAATTTAATTAGTGAAAATAAAAAAAATAAACTCCAATGTATCGGAAAAAAAATTATTGTTGATGATTTTTAAACTTTTCTAAAAATCTTATTCTATATTTAAATCATAAAAAATTAGAAGCAAAAGAAATGTTTTACTCAATTCTATATTAATTATTAATTTTTTTAAATTAAAATATATATTGATTTCTATTTATATATTTCTTTAATCTCTTCAAAAGAAAAAAGAAAAAAATATCTAAAGCTGGCTTTTAAGCTTTAAGCACGCTAAGGTCAGTCGTTTAGGGAAAATAAATTAATAAAAATCCTATAAATAAGTTGAAATGTTTCCGCAACTCCTCCGACAACGACAGCCGAATTGGAAAATATATAAAATACAAGTCCAGACCAAATCAAAGTCAAGTCGGCTTTGTTTCTCCCGATATTCAAATCAGGGCAGACACATTTCAAA
Source organism: Drosophila vallismaia (assembly GCA_035047325.1). Classification (NCBI taxonomy): domain Eukaryota; kingdom Metazoa; phylum Arthropoda; class Insecta; order Diptera; family Drosophilidae; genus Drosophila; species Drosophila vallismaia. The sequence goes on along the minus strand of JAWNPU010000001.1, from coordinate 2,784,282 downwards.
ATGTCAAAATCGGAAACCGAACCCGAACCCGAATCCGAAGTCCGATTTGGAGTCGAAATCCAAACCCAAAATCTGAATCCAAATCGGAATCAAAAATCGAGGCGCCACAACACGAACAAAAACGCAGCTGCCGTCAAAATTTCCAACAGAAATTAGCTTAAATGAAGTGAGAAATCAAAATAAGCTCATCAAATTTAATTAAATAGTAGAGTTTTATATTTTTTTTCTTTTTTTTTTTTTGAGTAGTTTTTTCTTTTGTTTTTGTTGCTTTGATTGGGCCATTAAACTGACGCTGAATAAACTCGGATCGGATCGGATCGGATCGGAGATCAGAGCTAATGGGCCTTCGAATCATCGAAAAAAAATATCATTAAATTGAACTTAGGAAGTACAGAAAAGAAGACAAAAGCCAAACATAATCATTTTGCTCATTGGGTATTCTTTATTTCAATTATTAATTGCGATTTAATGGAAGTTATTTGTGTAATTAAATTAATAATGACAAATCGGCGTTGAAATCGGATGGAACGAGTTTAAATTTGACTTTTTTGCTTATAAAATGAAGAGGTCTTTAATTTATGTTTTTCCTTTAAATACTGGGTTTTTCTTCAAATACTGGATTTTTTATGATTTATTTTTGTATCATTCAAGTGTTAATTTATCTTTTTTAATAACATAACGATTATAACGGAATAAATATGATTCCACATCTATGAATTATATAAAATTTCAACTATCGAAAAATCATAATAATTAAAATAAAAACATATTCTTATAAAATTAAAACAAAGTTTCCGAAATAATGAAATTTGTAGCAGAAGGTTGGCTATAATATAGACAGTTCCTATACCCTGAATTCAAATACATAATGGTTTTAGCAAATCCAATTTATTCTTGAGCCAATCTTTTAATTAATTTATTAAATTTATTAATCACTTACTTTATTACTAAAAATAGGTTATTATCTATTACTTAATACTTATTACTTATACCCGTATACTTTCCATAAACTGCTGGGGACCAATAATAATCGTTTTAAATCGATTTTTTAGAAAATCTATTCAGCCAGAATTACCTATATTCTTATAAAAAGGCTCTAAAGATATTAAATGCTAGAAAAATTGTTAGGAAAATATTTAATATAATAGATAATATAAAGCTGGAAGCTTCGAGCCCACAGACTGACCTCCCCCTGAAGAAGAAAAAATGTTTTCTAGAAGAACCGAAATCGATAAAAATCGAAGCCAAACGAATAACATCTTCATACCTAGACGTAGTCGCAATTTTTCTTAATAAAAGCGAACATAAATCAAATTAGCCGTACCATTTTGCCTAAATGCGACATGAAAGTGTGGGAATTACTCATCAATTTATGCAAATCCGATGCCCACAAAGCGCAGACAATCGAACCAGTTCCCAATACCAGGGCATTGTTGATATTTTAATTGTCTCTTGTTGACAACAAGCAGCCAAAAAATACAGCCAAAAAAAAAAAAAAACAAACCGAAGAGACCAACAAAGTCGAGGCTGTGCGATCCCAATAACTGAAAACTGAGACTCGAAATTGGCCAAAATGCAGACCTAACTGGCGCTAAATATTATATTATTTATCTCAGCCCAGAGAGATCATTAGTCAAGAGGCGAGGGCGTTGAATTTTTTATTTATTTGCTGACTTTTATTTGCTATTTCTCCCAGCCCCGTTGGCCAATTGCAATGTTTTATTTTTTTTGGAGCCCGCCCAGAAACCATCCAATGATAAATGATCTGCAAATTGTCGAGATTTGAGATGTGAGAAGAGCATGACGAAAAGTCGTGTTGGGAATTAGACACACATATGGCTAAAATTAATTAGTGGGGCTTCCAAATCTATTTGGGGGATTTTTCTGGGTCTACTAGTTCTGGGTAATCGAGTTTCCTTCGCGGCATTTTCAAGGTTATTCTTGGGTCGTGAACTTTGCAGACCAAGAACGGGTTTGGCGTTGACGCTTCTTGGAAATATCTTGTAAACGAAAGTAAATTAATAAAGATAATTAATCATCAAGTTCTTGGATTTATTTTCAGGGTCGAAAGGCCTTCAACTTGGCTCAATTTAGTTACACAAATTTTTCTATGTCTTTTTTCAGGCTTTATAGTTTTTTTCTTCTTTTTTCAGGCTTTATTGCTGTTTTTTCACTAAAAACCTACAAAGCCCTATAAAATGATGAAATATTAATAAACTAAAACCAAATCTGCAGCATTTTCATGCCCAATTAATTTTATTTTCATTTTTTTGCAGCAAGTTCGTTGCCTAAGTCTTTTGTTTTGACAACTTTAATTGGCGATTTTAGGGCTGGAAAAATGCTAATTGGCGCAGAAATTTTCACAAATTTCCACAAAACTCGATTTAAAAGTGAAGCCCAGCGGCGGATTCCCAAACAGTCCGGTGGAAATCGCGAAATGTTTAACTTATTTTGGTTATTTTTCCTCGCGCTGCTCGTCGGCAGGACGCTGTGCCAAGGATCTCGATCCTACTTGCCGCCAGGAGGTCCTCCCAGCCTGGAACCGATCGTCACCAAGCACTTCTATAGCATCTCCCCCGCTGAGGACCCCGACGACTTGGAGCCGAAGACCAAGCACCTGGTGATCGGGCAGCCCCGAAGGAACTATCGAGTCATCTTCATCCGAGCCCCGGGAGCGACTAGCGAGCGGTTGAGGTACACGGCCGAGGTGGCGCCACAGGAGGAGCGGACGGTGATCTACGTGCTGACCCGGAAGCAGCCGGAGCTGGAGGCAGCAGACATTGTAGCACCGCCGGAGAGGCACCAGGCGGAGCAGAAGCCCGACATATTCTTCATCAAGTACAAGACCAACGAGGAGGCGGACGCCGCCCAGAAGGAGATCCAAACCCAGTACGACACCCTAGGCGGCAACAGCGAGATAGCAGCCCCCTATATAGCGCCCGTTCAATCAGTGATTGGAGCCCTGAGTCCCCCCCAATCACAGCCAACGGGCTATCACTATGACAGGCCAACATCCACGCTCTTGGCGCCAGTGGAGCGATCCTACTGACAATAAAAAACCAAAAAACTTAAAAATCAAAAACTTAAAAACTTAAAACCCTAAAATAAAATCCGCAAATCGTTGAATATTCCATGCTATTTGCATATAATTGATAAGCCATTTCCACAGGCAGATGCGAATTTATCATAAAACTTGGCGAACGCGTAAATAAAAATGGTTTCTTTTAATTATATTTTTGTTGTATAATTTTGGCAAACTTTTTTTTTCATTCTTTTTTTTCGGTGATATCAGATTTGTGCGCGTTTTTTTTTTGCTAATAAAAAAATATATTTGCAAAAGTGCTTTGACCCTGTGACAAAAGAGAGGAATTCGCAAGAAGTGAAGCGACGAGCTTATTGGTTTTTATTTTAAACAAAATCTAGTTGTTTTTTTAGAAAACAATAAAATTTATAAAAAAAAAGGATGAGAAAAACCAATATGTTTTGGGTAATTTTAATTTCAGTTTTTTTTTATGTTTGACGCAGAACTTTGGGTTGAAAATTAGTAGAAAAACTTTTCCTTTTCAAATTTATCTAAATTCAACTTTCAACAGAAATGTTGACTTTTCCTTTTTAAAATTTTCAAAAATTAACCACAATCTTAGAGATATCTTTAGAGAATCTAAACTTCCATCAAAATCTCAAGTTTTTGGCAAAAAAAAAAAAAAACAGGAAAACTAAAATCTGCATAAATTTTGCAAGTCTGAAAAAGTCCGAAAAAGGAAACCGCAAAACGGCAATGCATTTTTTTATGATGTGTCTCTCCTCATCGGATCGGCCAGTTTATCTTCTTTGGATTTATTTGCATTTGCATTTAATTAATGGGACTTTGTTTTTGGATTGCGGATTTTGGATTGAAGACCGCTCAGGCCATTTTTGGGCATCAACTGGGCGACCTTTTTTTGATTGGCAGCAGCAGCAGCAACAATTTGGCAGCAATTAATCTTTGAGGTTTGCCAAAAAAAATTAGACAAAGCAAGCCCCCGAGAAAATGCCAAGGTCGAGGCTGCGAAGGTTCGGTTCTAAGCCCTCCGATCACACCTTTATTTTATTTATTTCTCGTTCCTAATATTCATCATTTCAAGGTGGCCGTTCGATTTGAGTTTTGGCCAAAAGCGCAAACACAGACAATGGCCCTAAAGCGGCCCTGCCCAAAACGCATTCAAATTATGGCAATTATATTGAAATTTTTCATCGATTCGAAGCGATCGATCGAAGAGACACTCGGTCGCTGATTTGGAATTTCGCTTATTGGTTTTGTGGTTTTGGAATTTCGGCTTTTTAGTCGCTCTAACTAAAAATAGACCATGATATAGCTGGAGGTATGCTTATTTTTAAATACTCTTTCAGGGGTTTTTGTGAAAAATTTGTAGGAAAATATTATTAAGACAGAAACGTCATTAAGAACCGTCTTTATTGAATATTAATACCTGGTACTGCTGTTTGTAAAATATTTGTACAAAAATAAGACAGTGAGAATCGTCATTCTTGAATAATAATACCAGGTACTACCGATGTTTTTTTATGTATTTAAATATGGTTACTGCAAGTACCGGGTATCATTAATAGTATTCTTTTTTCAAAAGTGAAAGATAGATATAGATATAGATATATATAGATATAGATATATATAGATATAGATATAGATGTAGATATAGATATAGATATAGATATAGATATAGATATAGATATAGATATAGATATAGATATAGATATAGATATAGATATAGATATAGATATAGATATAGATATAGATATAGATATAGATATAGATATAGATATAGATATAGATATAGATATAGATATAGATATAGATATAGATATAGATATAGATATAGATATAGATATAGATATAGATATAGATATAGATATAGATATAGATATAGATATAGATATAGATATAGATATAGATATAGATATAGATATAGATATAGATATAGATATAGATATAGATATAGATATAGATATAGATATAGATATAGATATAGATATAGATATAGATATAGATATAGATATAGATATAGATATAGATATAGATATAGATATAGATATAGATATAGATATAGATATAGATATAGATATAGATATAGATATAGATATAGATATAGATATAGATATAGATATAGATATAGATATAGATATAGATATAGATATAGATATAGATATAGATATAGATATAGATAAAGATATAAATATAAATATTAATCTAATGACTTACAATCCTTAATTTCAAACATAATGAGGACTTTATGGGATCGAAACCTGTACCAAAAGTACCGGATATTTTGATTAAAAAAAACTCACCAGAAGTACCGGGTATGACTCAAAAAACTCTTAGAAAAAGGGCACTTTTAACTTCGTATAACCTCAGTTTGTTACAAAAAAAAAAAAACCTTTTTGTTTGGTGGCACCGGCACCTTTTCAGACTTATCAACGGTAATGATATAATTTATGGGCCGGTGAAGATTTGTCAAAACTTTGCTCAACCCACCGAAGATCAAAGCGCGGAAATTATGAGGAGAAGCCCAACAAATAATTGAAATGGTATTGCAACAATAAAGCAACCAGTTTTCTGATGTTCGGAAAAAAAACCCAATATGCAAAAATGTTATATTAAAGCACTATTAAAATCGAATCAGAAGGCAAGGTGAAAAATAAAAACTAAAAAGCATAAATTAAGATACTTTTTTATACTTTTATAAAATATAATTAATATTATAATAAAAAGTATGCCAATCGAACAATTATGCAATGTAAAACTTAATTCTAAAAGTGTGCAAAATATGCAATCAGAAAAAAATTCATATTTTTTAAGAGCTTTTTTTCAGAACTTAATGGGAATAAATTACTGCGCCAAAAATACAAATAATAAGCTGCCAATCTCGGCAGTGCTGTTCCAACATAATTAAGCTCTTGTTAACAATGGCTTAATACGTCAGACTACCATAAGTCCCATCGCGGAAGCAGGTTCTCTTCCAAGAACCAAACATGTAGAATTATCGACAAAAAATTAAGAAAAATCACCGACGAAGAGAAAAGAACCACAAGGAGATTGAATACTCGTAGATTCTTTCAACCATTTGTTTGCTCAAGACAGACAGCAAACAAATTGGCTTCCATCAATCAAGATATGCAAAGAATATACTTTCCAGGTTCGAATATTTTTAATTCCAGACTTTTAGGAGAAAACAAATTAAGTAGAAAAACAAAAGCAGTTTGGAAGAAAGTCTTCTGATGGGTTAGGAAAGTGAAATAGTTTTGGTTTTGGTTTGGAAATGAAAATGAAATCATATTTCTTTTAAGAAAACTATTAAAGAAGATGATTTGCAGAATATTTTCAGACATTTTAAAGAGCAGGAATAGATCCTTGTTCTACTAAATATTATTTTGATATATGATTGCTTTTTGATATCCAAATATTTGGAATTAAGGGTTTCCAGCTTTATAATTTAACTATAAACTGAATATTTAAACATTTTTCAGAGAGTAAAAAAATATTCACAAATCTTGCTTATATTTAAAACATCAAAAGATTGAAAAATTGTAGAGAAAAAAGGATACAAAAATAGGAAAACATATTGACATGAATAAACATGTTTTAATCAAAAAACTCTTGTAATTTATTTAAAACAAATGAAGAAATGACCAACTTTAAACCTTTTTTTTTTGCTTTAATTGTTCATAATAATTCTAATTAATATTAATCTTAAAGCATTCCAAAAATAAACATCCAAAAAACGTTCTCAAAAATTTTAAAATCAGAGCCTGAAAAGTGCAGAAACTCGCTTCATTTTTCAATGCTGACCAAATTAAGTCACAAACACGTTCCGAAACACACTCGCCGTGGTAATAATTGATTAACCGCAAATGATCAATCAATCAATCGAGGATTTTATGCAAAATTTTGCATTCAACTTGAAAATGGCGGGGACATAATAATCCGGCGAGACAATGCGATAAAACGGAAAAAATGCAACCGAATTGTGTGTTTTTTCCAAAAAAAAGCTGAAGACTGAAAACTGATCCAGCGGCGATCAAGTTGGCAAACCGGCGAATTATTCGACTATGATTTATGATCAATCCGAGACGAGACGAGAAAAAAAATCAACGAATACCGATGGACAACGGGTCACATTAGAGGAAGGAGAGAAACAGCAACAAACAAGTCAAATGTCAGAGGTTTTTTTTCAGGTAGAGGCGAAATAATTGAGCAATTAATTAAACCGGCGAGGAGGGTTAGAAAAAAAAAATAGAAAAATTATAGAAAAATAGTGAATAGTGGAGATTGAGAAGCGCGGCGGAACCAAAAAATATTCAGTGTATAAAAGGCCATCGACCATCAAGGGAGGGCATCATTAAGCCAACAACTGAAATCCACTCAAGATGCGTCTATTTGTGGTGAGTTAGCAAGTGCCAGGACCGCATAGCCAAAGGATAAGCCTACCCAAAGGATACAAACTGAACAGAAAAACAGAAACCCCGTTCGAGTGACCAAGTGTGATATTTTTTTTTTTTACTTTTTTTTTCGTAGACCCTTTGCACTCTCGTGGCTCTCGGCCAGGCCAAGCCCCAGGGCTATAACTACGGCAGTGGTGTCTCCGGTTCCATCACCCACTCTAGCTCTGGGGGTGGCAGCAGCGGTGGCTTCCTGGCCGCCCCCAGCCACGCCTCCTATGGACCCCTGGGCGCCTTCCAGAGCGCCAGCGTTGGCTCCTTGGTGGGCAGTTCCACCTACCAGGCACCCCAGGCGGTTACCCACTACAGCAGCGGTGTGGGCAGTGGCCATGGAGCCAGCTACTCCACTGGCTCCTCCTCCAACGGAGCCTCCTACGGAGGCGCCTCCAACTATGGCGGCAGCTCCGGCGGCAGCTCTTTCACCGGCTTCGGACCCTCGCCCAACATCGGATTCGGCGCCCTGTCCGGCTACCAGGCACCCAGCTACCAGCAGCAGCAGGAGCAGGAGGTCCAGCGCGGCTTCCAGGAGCCCCTCATCCACAAGCAGTTCTTCACCGTCGCCGCTCCCGAGGAGCACGAGAGCCTGGAGCGCACCAAGCACCTGGTGATCGGACGTCCCCAGAAGAACTACCGCGTCGTCTTCATCAAGGCCCCATCCTCGAGCAATGCCAACGTCAAGCTGTCCGCCGAGTACGCTCCCAAGGAGGAGAAGACCGTCATCTACGTCCTCAGCAAGAAGGACAACCAGCTGGAGGTCAACGACATCGCCACGCCCGCTCCCACTATTCCCAGCAAGCCCGAGGTCTTCTTCATCAAGTACAAGACCGATGCGGAGGCTTCCCATGCCCAGCAGCAGATTCAGGGTGAGTTTTAAGACTAAAGGACGCTGCCGTGTGATGTACGGTTGAATTCAATTCAATCCCAAAATCAAATCTAAAAACCGAATTCCCTCCCCAGCCGAATACGACAGGATCGAGGGTACCTCGGAGCACCAGGACGGAGGAGTGGCTCCTGCCCAATCGGTGGTTGGCATCCTGGACGGTGGTGCTATTGGCGCCGCCAGCTCTGGCAGCTCTCAGTTTGTCTCGGGAGGCACTGGTTCCACTGGTGGCTCTTACACTTCCGGATCTACCGGTGGCTCTTACACCTCGGGCTCTACTGGTGGCACCTACACTTCTGGCTCTACTGGTGGCTCTCTTGGTGGCTCTTACACCTCTGGCTCCACTGGATCCACTGGCGGTGGCTACACCACCTCGGTCACGGGCGGCACCTCCGGTGGAGCCACTATCGTGGCCCACAAGAACGCCCAGAGTGCCACTTACCTGCCCCCCGGCAAGTAGATGGTCACTCCCAGGGTTGGTGTTTAGAATCAATTTTTTTTGTACAGTAATGCAATAGTGAAAATAATTCTTTTTTTTGTGAATACCTAAATAAATCTTAAACGAAATAGACGAATAATTATTAAAGGACTCTTTGTTTAGGGGGGAATTCTAAATGAGAAATCTTAAAACTAGGACTATGCCTCTACGCCTATGTACTAGACCTAGATGAGGTCTATTCGTGGTGTTCAAGCATTCTTCTCTTCCTGAACTGATTAAATGTCTCTTACTCTCTTGGAAATCATGTCCTTTTTAGTGTTTTTTTACAATCAATGATCTTTAATGATTACACTTCTGTGACAATGAATGAAGCCAGAGGAATGTTAGACTTTATTAAGCGATAGTCTAAAAAATGTTAACTATCCTTTCATCACCAGATCCCAAATTAACACCCTAGTTCGACCTATCCTTGAATACTGCTCGTGCGTTTGAAGCCAAAAATACTCTGGAGTCTTTTCACCAAATCAGCATTGAGTCTGTGTAAAAGTCATCGAAATCATGGAAGTCGTTGAAGTCATCGAAGTCGTTGAAGTCATAAAGGTCTTCGAAGTCATCGAAATCATCGAAGTCTTGGAAATCATTGAAGTCATCGATATCATCCTCAACCTCTGTATCGTCTTCATCGTTTTCATATTTGATAATCTCGATAAGGTCCTCTTGGGTCTGGATATCATCATTAATCTCGACATCCTTAACCTCGACATCTTGAGTCTCGACGTCTTTTTTTATCGATCTCTATTAAGAATCTCAACATTTCTAACCTCGACATCTTGAATCTCGACGTCTTTATTGTCGATCTCTTCCTTAATCTCGATATCAGTTCCTGTTACTTGATCCTGACAATCGTCTTCCGCCGTTCCGTTATTGAAGGAGCGCCGGACCTGTGCTGAGGGTCATCGTATGGTTGACTCCAAGCACCTTTTAAACCATCTATCTTCTTTCCATCCCTAATAGAGTATTCTATTAGATCCATCCGATCTCTATGGCTACTTATTTGCAGAACCAATTACTCTGAACACGATCCCTTTCGCACTATCTTATCTCTCATCTTTCGAAATATTAATACCAAAACAGCGCGCCCTCCTCCACGATTCTCATGAGCTGCACGTAGACAGTTTTCGATTAAGGTATTTTTTATAAAGAAATACCAAGAATTCTTTCGGAATATTCGCAGATCAAAACTATAAACCTAAAAACTATAACCTCTTATGCCATATTTAATCCCCTGAACTCTGCCTTGATGTTAATACCGATCGAAAGTTTTAGAATTAGTTATATTTTCTCTTAGAATACTTATATTGTAATTATATTTATATTTATATTTAGCAGATCTTTGTTAAATTCTTAAATAAATTAAATAAAAAAATGGGACTATCGTTGAGAATAGAAATATTAATAAAAACCAAGCCGGATAATCTTGTTTTCAGGATATTTTCAAAGAATTAATAACAGATATAAGATAGAAAACACAACAATGGGGATTCCTTCATCTATACCTTTCGAATCCTTAAGAATCTTTAAGAATCCTTTAGAATAAAGCTTCTACCCAACTCACCCACGGATTTAATGGCCCTTTTGAGCAGCAAATCCGACTGACTCTTGTCCAGGGAATCAATTTCCCGGCAACTGCGATACAAACTGGTCACCGTGGACTCCACAGAGTAGGCTCCCTCCCCGGAGTTTGGCAGCATGGAAATGAATCGGTTCAGTTCATTGAGTTCTATAGAGAGAGAAAAGTCAATTAAGAGTTCCAGAATCCATAAGTAATCCCCTCCAGCTCACCCTGATACTCGTTATAAGTCTTGTAGTTCCACTCGCCCCGCTTGATTACAAAGTAGTCGTGATGGGCGTAGTCGGAGGCGAAGTTGCCGCAGGCCCACTCGTACGTCTCGTGGCAAGGACTCTTCGAGGTGTTGGCCCAGAGGAGCAGCTGCCGGCTGCTTTCCACGCACTCCTTGTCGAGGCAGAGCGGAGCCCTTAGGTAGAAGGGCACCTCCGGCCAGAAGGCCAGCAGCAGGATAATGATCAGCAGGAGCAGGGCGCACAGGCAGGCGGTGGTCACGTACAGGATGCGGCGCTTCCGCGACAGGCTCATCAAGGCGTCGAAGGATCGTCGGCCTGGAAGCAGCAAGGCTTGATTGTCAGGACATTGAATCAGGACCAAGGATCACATGAAAATGAATGCAAGACGGAATTGAAGATGAAATTTAATGAATTTTTTGAATGGAATTTTTTATGGAAGTTTTTATGGAATTTTTAAGAAAAATAAATGAATAATTTACCTAAAATGTATGAGAAATAAAAAGGATTAAAAGGATATTCAATATTTTTCGGAAGAGATTCGAAGCTCACCTCTCAGTCCATTGGCCGAAGGATGTGTAGAGTTGGGAGTATTCGCAGCAGGAGTCCTGCCTCCGGGTCCGGCGCCACCGCTGACCTCGTTGAGGGCATCCTGGCGGGCCGCCTCCAGATCCTTGGGCGTCAGGTGGGATCCGTCGTCCATGTGGAGCTTCTGCTGGTTGGTAGTCAGCGGCGCCGTCTCGCTCCCCTCGATCTGCTGGAGCTGCTGCTGCTTGCTGGCCATCTCGTCCTGGCTGTTGTGGAGCTTGTAGCTCCGATCGTCCACCTCGTCGATGGCGCAGATTGTCGGCTTGTACTTGCCCTGGTTGATGGCCATCCTACTGCTGCTGGGTGCTGGGTGGTGGCGCGATAAGGTCCACCCCTGGTTTGCGTCCCGGTTAAGTCGCTGTGGTTGCTGTCCCCGCTCAGTCCAGCTGCTTCCACATTTTTATTTCTCTCTCTCGAAGTGTAGCTCTGCGGAACGCGGAACAATGGAAAAAAACGAGAAGGAAAAATCAGAAAAAATTTCTCAGATAAAAACACTAAAAAAAACGGGGTTTCATCGTTTTGATAATCAAAAGATTGACTCTGAGACATTATACATAATACAGGGAACAGTCTGTCCAGTAATAGAGAAACCTTTGGAGATAAGAGAAAAAATAATTGAAAATTTCCTGAGATAGCAGCCACTTGATTTTTTTCGCAAATCCACACCACAGGCCAAGAAAATGGTGTCACATTTGTTATATAAAGTGCTTAGAATTTTTTGGATATACTTTTTGGTAAGAATTTAGTTTTTGAAAGAATTATTTATTTTATTTGCAAAGAAATGATTGATTTTTTTTTATATTTATTAAAATATTTCTAAAACTATTCTTTAAAAATTCTCATAAATTTTCTTTATATCAGTGTAAAAAATCGCTGCAGATATATATTTATATTTTATAGTTCCTTTAAATTCACATAATTTTTGGATATTTGTAATCTTTTTTTGGTATCCATTTAATGATAAAATTCCTTATTTATTCTTTTTTATTATTATATTCTTGTTTTGTTATATTATATATTATTATATTATTGATTAAATTATAATTATTATTCTAGTTATTATTCTAGACTCGAAATTTCATGACAATTTTATGAACTCTGTTAAGTTTTTCAATCGCTTTTAACTCTGTTTTTAAATAATTATTTGAGATAATTTCAAAAGAAAGCCTATGAAAGCCTATGATTTGGTATAATATTCCTTTTAGGGATATGATATTTCTAATATTCCTATCAAATACAGGGTGCAGCATCTCTTATACCGACATAAGAAACGTTAAATAACTTGAAAAAAAAACATAAAACCGATTTCTAGGAATGAAGTATGATGTATGAATAAATATTTTTATTTAATTTAGTTCTTTGCTATTTATTTCGATTAATTTTGGAAACACAAAATTAATCAAGTTACCGACATTAGCAGAATATGCTCTTTGTGGGACGTTTTTCATTACCTTTTCGACGTATCGGATGTTATAGCAACGATTTCGGCACGAATTCTATATCCTTTAGCTCTTCAATTATCTATGGCTTGAGGGCGTATACTTTGCTTTACAAATAACCTCACTTTGTCGTCAAGGGAATTCTTATTATACATCGATATTATCGGATATTTTCGAGGATATCCACGTTGAGCTATTTTTAATCTAAAAAGTAACTATTTCAGAGTGTTCTTTAAGTCCAAAGCGATACATGGTTGAAATTCTACTGAATTGAGATTTCAAAAACGTGTAAAGCAAAATCGATCGACATACAAAACCGACATAAAAAATAAAGCACCTTGTAAACCTTCAAATCTTTAACCTTTAAAAATCAAAATTAATCTATCATAAAGCTTTCTTCCCGCTAAAAAGTTTCTTTTTTTATATTCAAAATATTGCTTCTATTATTTCATTCAATTTATATTCTTAGATTATATTTTATTATATTTTATTACATTAAAACTGGTTAAAAACTTGATCATTATTTAGCCATAATTAAGCCATTTCTTTTTATCTTTCTTTTTAATCATTCTTTCTTCTACTTAAAGAATCCAATCCAAAATCTCTGTAGGATTTATATCAAAAAGATATATAAAAAGATATATATAAGATATATATTCTTGTACTTTATACCCCGGGATATAGGCTGCCTGCTCTGTTCTGGCTCAACATTTGACTTCTTTTCAATTTTAAATTGACAACAATTGCCGGCAATTTGCACTCGCAGATAAAACGTCTTTGAATTGGCGAAAAAAAAAAAATCCAAAAAAAAAAAGCTGTCTGGGTCTGGGTTTTGTTTTTAAGGCAAAAATTTGCATTTTTTTAATTATCAAAGCTATAGCCTGCAGTATCTTGGAAAAAAGTAGAAACTAGGTTAATTGCTAATTTATAAAAAAAAAAAAAAACAAAATTCTTCAAAAAAAAAAATAGAGAAAAATAAAGAAAATTTTGTTAAAAAAAAAGGTTAAAAAAATATATATATTTTTGCATTCCAAAAAAAAAAAAAAACTGCATTTATATAATATTATATTTATGATTTTTAATCCATTTTGTTTTTTGTTTTTTTTTTTCTTTAGTTGCGCTTCGCTGACCGCCAGAGGGCGTCACTGGGCTTGCAGCTTTGTGGTTTCGGCTTCGAATATTTTTCCGAGTTTTCTGTTCATTGTTTAGATTTTTTTTCTGTTTTTTTTTCTGTTTTTTTGCTGATTTTTTTCCCCCTGAAATCGTATAGCTTGTTTGTCATTCGATCTATGAGGAAAGCAGCAGCACAGTCACCCCCACCCAGGCAGGTTAATTATGAAACTGCAACTGCAACTGCCACAGCGATTGCCACGCACGCGACACACGACACTTTATGAGGCGCAATTAGAGGCAAGTGCCACAGCAGCGAGACAATGCAGCATCTTCCCGAGGAAAAGGTCTTGAAATTATTATGGGATAGGCGCCAGGCATAATAATTATAATAATTTTTATAGACCTTGCCCATAAGTGTTCCATTTCCTATTTTCCTTCTCAGGTTTCCAAAGCGGAAATTGGATTTGCCATCAAAATCGAATCGAAAACAACTGTTTATTCTTTTTTTTTAATTATTTTAACCTTATAGGGGGGGATTACGGGTTTGTTGAAATATTATAAATATGCTCAGATATGGGATCGTCTTACTATATTCTATAAAAATCTATCAAAAATAGTTTCCATAACCTTCAGGCAATGGTAGGCAGGAAATAATCTTGAGAAATCGTTTTAGAAACCATTTCTTGGAGAAATTTTATTAAGATTTTTATGTTTATATCTTTCCATCATTCCATTATTCCATCATTGCATTGTTCCGTCGTTCCGTCTTTCCATCTTTCCTTCGTTCAATCGTTCCCTCGTCCTATCATTCCATCGTTCTATATTTCCAATGTTCCATCTTTCCATCGTTCCATATTTCTATCTTTCTATATTTCTATATATCTATATTTCTATCTTTTTTATCTTTCCATCTTTTTTATCTTTCCATCTTTCTATCTTTCTATCTTTCTATCTTTCTATCTTTCTATCTTTCTATCTTTCTATCTTTGTATCTTTGTATCTTTGTATCTTTGTATCTTTGTATCTTTGTATCTTTGTATCTTTGTATCTTTGTATATTTGTATCTTTGTATCTTTGTATCTTTGTATCTTTGTATCTTTGTATCTTTGTATCTTTGTATCTTTGTATCTTTGTATCTTTGTATCTTTGTATCTTTGTATCTTTGTATCTTTGTATCTTTGTATCTTTGTATCTTTGTATCTTTGTATCTTTGTATCTTTGTATCTTTGTATCTTTGTATCTTTGTAATTTGTATCTTTTTGGCAATGAAATTTTATTAAGATTTTTATGTTTCTATCTTTCCATCTTTCCATCATTCCATTATTCCATCATTGCATTGTTCCGTCGTTCCGTTTTTCCATCTTTCCTTCGTTCAATCGTTCCCTCGTTCTATCATTCCATCGTTCTATATTTCCAATGTTCCATCTTTCCATCGTTCCATATTTCTATCTTTCTATATTTCTATATTTCTATCTTTCTATCTTTTTTATCTTTTTTATCTTTCCATCTTTCTATCTTTGTATCTTTCTATCTTTTGTATCTTTGTTACTTGTATCTTTTTGGCAAGATAGCTACCTTATTTTTTTGCCTAAAAAACCTTTAA
This sequence comes from Drosophila vallismaia, assembly GCA_035047325.1. NCBI lineage: Eukaryota > Metazoa > Arthropoda > Insecta > Diptera > Drosophilidae > Drosophila > Drosophila vallismaia. The sequence goes on along the minus strand of JAWNPU010000001.1, from coordinate 2,768,866 downwards.
TTGTATGAAAACCGTTATGTTTGCTGCATCTAAGATAGCGGTAACCTTTTAACCCTTATTTCACCCTTATTTCTTGCCTCAGTGCCATTCTAAGCGCTACACACAAGTGAAAGTTTAATAAATGAACAAAATTACTTGTTTATTAAATAAATTTAATGTGTTGTTTATTTAAAAAGTAAAAATTATATAAATTTCTTACAATCATAGCAGTAGAAGCGCGTTTTTCTGGGGATTCTGGCGATTTTTTTAGTTCCCTGCACAAATAGCAACTATATTTTGCAATTATTTTATTAATTTTGAATAATATTGTATTATTTATTTAATTTAATAATCATATTTTTGCATCATATTTGATCCCTATGTGCCTTACCGCTGATATAAAGAGGAAAAAAAACATAGAGAGCTATTACTTTTAAATTATTCAACCGATTTAACCTTGAAATGAGTCTTAAAAGACGCGCAAGACTTTCATTTAGGAGTTAATCAGGAGTTCGGCCATGGGTACTTTTTCCCAACTAAGAACTAAAAGTAATCTTTACTTGAACATCGAAAAAAGTCCCTAGACCGAGGCATTATTCACTCTTTCAAAATAGAATAAAGTTAGCTGCATTTTTAAGATAACTAAATCGAGGGAGTTAAACGAATTATAACGATTATAAGTTAAAAAAAATACCAAATCGAATAAAAAATTTCGTGGCTTCTTTCACCGAGAAACAATTTTTCGTTTGCGAACAAAGTTCGCTTCTAAAAATTTATTTTAAGCCTAACTTAGAAGTATTTTATGGAAGTCTACGGAATTATCAAAAATTTAAATTAATTCTAAACAAAGGAAGAGTGAAAGAGATAGAAAGGGACCTTAACAGGACACACGCGGAAGGGGTACATGGGACTCGTCTTGGCCTCCAACCCAACACCCTGAAAAAGAGACCTATTGTACCGCCTCTGGTAAAAAATACTTCCACATTTTATTTTTTATTTCGAAACTAAAGCCACAAGGTGAGTAATAATTAAAATTAATTAGCAAAACCCTGGGCGCGTTTTTTTTTTTGGTATTTTCCAATTGGAAATATTCAATCAAGATTAACTTTCCGAAAGCCAACGCAAATCTTGGTGGCCGGCGGGCGATAAGTTGTGGTCAGTTTTTGGGGAGATTTCTTCCTGGTCAAGGGTAGAAAATAGAAACGAAATTATAGTAGAAAAAAAAACGAGGCAATGCCTATCTTATCGGTTCAGAGATTATTGCCTAATACATTGCTCGTTTCTAGGAGGCATGCCTCAGGGTTGGCATAAATCAAATTTTGTAACATTTCCCGCGAGAGATATATGCTTCTCCGAAGAAACTTGGTAACTCTTGAACGAGGCGAAAAAGAAGATCATAAAGTATTATTCTGGGCATTATCTTGGCATTATCTTGGCCTTTATCTGTCTCTTTAGGGCTTGAACCACTTGAGATCTGAAGGTTGAGGGGGATTGGGATTGGGATCGAGAATTGGGTTATATAGCTGGGGTTATCTTTCCCTGTTGAGTAATGATGAGCGAACAGTAAGCAGACACTCTAAGATCGCCAAAAGTCCAACCCATTAAAAGATAATACTTTATAAAGATAATGCCATAAAAGATAATGCCTTAAAAGATAATACTTTATAAAGATGACACACTAAGAGAAGTAGGCTAACAAGAATTTTGATTAAAGGCTACGAGTATATATTGTGTTCTAGATAAAAGTCTGGAAGGGGAATTCTTTGTCGAAATTTCTTGGTTAAAATTTTTGGTACGAAAAAGTAAATATTACCAAATGGGTTTCTGTTTCTTTAGGAATTTCTCAATTTCTTTGCTCTTCGTAGAACTATTTCTTTAAATAAAATAATTATAAAAAATTAATAATTTAAAACACAAACAGTTGAAGCTTATTTATTTTCAGATATTTAATTTCTTTTCACACTCCAAGATTTGTATTTTTAACTTTAGAAAAAACCTAATTAAGGCAATTATTTAGTTTATTTTCTCGGATTATTTGATGCAAATCGAAACAGATCGAAGCATGATGATTCATGTTTTATTTCGTTTTGATATGATGTGAATTATTTATGTTATAGTTGAGAATTAGGGATTCTTTAATGTCCTTAATGGGAGCAATAATCTTCAAGCTCTGCCATTTTTTTAACTTTTTCCGGTATCCTTAATATCCTTGACAATTAATAAAAAAATCCCGAAAAATCACATTTTTTTCGATAAAAATGAGGTAACTCCCCTTCAAAAATCATCCTTTACATTTATTTTATTTTCATTTTTTTATTAATAATTAAATATTTTTTCAAATCTAATAAAATTCTATAAAAAATCTATATAAAAAATCGTATCAAAATCTAACAATAATCTTATTAAAATCTTAAAAAAATCTATAAAAAAAAATCGAATAAAAAAACTAATAAAAAAATCTACTTTTAAATCCCTTTTTTTTAGCTAACTTTCTTCTTCAACCTTTCTCCCCTTTTTATTAGTCATATTTTCGCCTCAGCTTTTTGCTGAGTTTTTCTTTTCTGCAAAATTTTGTTTTTTTCGCTTGTTTTCCGCTAAAAAAAAAAGTGTTTTTCCTTCTCGGGTTTAATGGGTCGTCGCTTTCGGCGGTTCAAAGAACTCGCTTGCCGCAAACAGAGAGAGGGGCAAGGGGGGGGAAAGTTGCACTTGCAGCAGAAATCCAAGCCGCCAAAGGGATCTCGGATTCCGCGGTCTTCGGTCTCTTATCAAGTTGCAATTGCTTTGATTTCAGATTTCAAATTTCCGATTTCTTTTTCCCGATTTTTGCTTATTTGGCGGGTTTTTTGGCATAGAGGAAGGGGGCTGATTATTTGGAGAGGGGAACCGCGACTGCTGCGTCATTTGGTTTTGGTTTTGGGGTGGATTCCTCCCACTCCTTGGTATTCCTTTCATGGGAAGCGCAATTCAATCTTAAGACGCAAAATTTCCTCTCAAGTCGCAGATAAGAGGAATCTCGTCAAAAAAAATAAAAAACGAAAAACGAAAACCGAAAGCGAAAGCGAAAAAGAAAGCTTCAAGGAAAGTGCAAGTCGGCGGAAAAATTAAGGAAAATTATGGAATTTCCTTTCCTTGTTTGAAAGTCCTTTTTAAGTCCTTTTATTGGTCTTTTATTGGTCTTTATTTTTAATGAAATTTAACATAAAATTTAACAAAAAATTCAACATGAAATTTAACAAAAAATTCAACATAAAATTCAACATAAAATTCAATATAAAATACCCCTTAAAATTCCCCTTAAAACTCTCCATAAAACTAGCTATTTTTAGAAGCAAAATAGAAGCAAAATCATCACAAAATCACTTTTTTATGAAAAAATAATTGTTTTTCCAACAAACTTTTATGAATCCCAAAGGGAAGCGCCTATGCCAGAGATTTGGGAACTCATAGAGCTCTACAAGACCTTCCAAAACGGAATTTATCACAATTTTAAGGACAAGAAAACAGGATTTTCTCATAATTCATAATAAACTGCACACCTTTCTTGACTCGAAACGGATATCGGGTTACCATATACCATATTTTGAACCTGTCGGACATAAATCACGACCCAACCATATAAATCTTCGAAGATAACAACAAAAAGGAATGCCGCTCCGCCCCGTTGAGAGCCTAAAAATATGACAAACCGACTCCAAGAAGCACTACAGAATAATACAGGGTATTAGAAAATCAACTTGACTTTCCGGTTTCGCGCAACTGTCAACCGCCCGACACCTTCCCCAAACCCTAAATTATTTCGGCTTTAAGTTAACAGTTTTTAAGCCTCTTTTTAGCCCGGATTTAGTCGCTTTTTTTAGCCACTTTTTAGTGACATTTTTTGTGTCATTTTTATTGCCTTTGTATTGACATTTAATTCGATTTAATGGCACGTCAATTGTCGCTTCTACTATCGAGAGTTGATTGGGCAGCTTTGGGTGTCGATGATAACCTTGCGCCACCCCCTTGCCAGCCCACCACCCACCCATCGCACCCATCGCTTTTCACAATCAGCTTGTTAAAAATGTGTCAACAATTTGTCGCCACCTAGTTGAAGCCACTAAAAAAAAAAACACTAAAAAAACGTTAACAAATCAAGAAAGAGAAGGAGAACCAGAGGCAGGGGTAGAACGCGAAAATGTTTGCTTATGCAACTCCGCTTTCGAGCCGCAAACACTCCAAACATGAAACTGTAATTAATTGAAATCGTCGAACATTTTCCAGCAATTCTGAGAGTCTATTATTTTAAAAAGAAAAAACGTGAGGGATGACTCTTTGGTAACAGATTCTTAAAAGACACTTTTTTCGCACATTTTTCTATGCTTTGAGTCCATTATTTTATAAAGAAATAAGTGCTCTTTGGTCTCTTTGGTAACCGACTTTAAAAACAGACTTTTTTATACACTTTTTTTATATTTTTAGTTCATTATTTTATAAAGAAATAAGTGTTAGAAATGGAATCTAGAGAATCTTTGGTAACCGACTTAAAAAAAGACACTTTTTTGTGCATTTTTCTAATATAATATTTTGAGTCCATTTTTTTATATAGAAAAAAGTGCTAGGATAACCGACTTTGAATACACTATTTTGTAAATTTTTGGATTCATTATTTTATATAGCAAAAAGAGCTGGGAATAACTCTATGATAATCGACTTTGAAAAGTTCCTTTTTTTTGTACATTTTTCTATATTTTGAGTCCATTATTTTGTATAGAAATATGCCCTAGGGATGATTTTTCGTAAAAAGATTATGAAAAGAGATTTTTTGATTTTTTGAAGTTTTGGATCCCGTATTTTATATAGAATTAAGTGCTAGGGATGGAATCTAGAGAATCTATGGTAAAAGATTTTAAAAAGTGTGTTTTTTTGTATATTTTTCTATATTTTGAGTCCCTTTGGTAGCAGATTTTGAAAAGCAATTTTCTTTTGAAATTTTCAAGTATTTTAATGCAATTTTAAATATTATTTAAAACTATTTAAAAACTGTTTATTGTCAAAAAAAAGCCAATATTATCGGTTAATAAAATTCAGCATTTTTTGAAGAAGTTTGAAAATAATCAAAACCGTTTCTTGCTATTCAAATATTATATTTTAAGTATATTTTCCAAAATTTCAATACATATGGAAGTGTTTTTCATTTTATGAATAAAATAGCCCAAAATATTGTTAAATATAATTAATTTAAATGCTTAGAAATTTCAAAAAAGTAACGGTATTTATACAATATTGAAAAAAACTATCATTTCCCTTCCAGATTTTGTAGAACTGGTTTAAAGTCGTAATATATTTTTTTTTAACTCCAAAGTTTTAAATATTTTTCTTTCAATATTCTAGAATTTTAAAATACACCCTTACTATGTATAGCGCATCAGAAATTCGTTATAATCCACTGATCTTGTATTGAAAATCTCCCCCCAGTGCCTTCTCTAGATCACTTCAGGCCTGCTCACTCCCACACACCCCCAACGCTTTCCCCATCTCTTTCCCTCTCCTCCTAGTATGCAAACCACTCGAGCGCAAAGTTGAAACCGTAAAACGTTTAACGGAAAAAGGTGCGGTTAAGGTTAGCTTTTCGAGGGCTTTTGCTTTTGCGGGAAAAACAATGCAAAACCAGCAGAGACAGCAACAAAAAATGCGTAACGAGGCGGGGACAATGGCAGAGTGACGAATGCGGGCGGAGGCAAAGGTAAAAAAAAAAAAAAAAAAACAACGTAGTAAGCAGACGTGCGTGAGCATTACAATGCGCAAAAGCAGACGGGTATAGAAAAGAAAAAGCGGGCCGCTTGCACATGCTCAATATGCAATAACGGTAATCCAGAAGAGAACCAGAAGAGCGGACGTGTCGCGAAAACGGAAACAGAGGCAATAAAACCCCGAAGAAGGAGGCTCCAAAAAGGAAACCTGAAACAGGAAGCACTTCAAATAATGTAATTAGCTCGATAAGGGATCATAAACATACTTAATTATGGGGCTTCTTGGAAATCTTCTTCGTTTTTACCACGAAATAACTGTTTAATAATAAAGACTAATGAATTAATTAAACAATTTCAAGGTTATTCCCTGATACTTCAATGTCACGGGCTTATCATCGCTAAACTGTTACTGTTACTTTGTTGTTTTTGTTTTTGGTACGTGCTGCACTTTTGCTCTGCCGCACCGACGTCGCAGATGCTGCTGCTGCCGGCGTTCTTACGCATTAATTATGGGAATTTTTGGAAAGCGCAATAAAACAAAAAAACAACCAGAAAGAGAGTGGTAAGAGGAAAAGGAAAAAGGGAGAGCCAGGCATCTTGTGCAGCATCGCACGACGTTTACACTGTGGGAATGTATGAAGTACTTGGATGATTTTGTACAAAATATTTAAATTTATTATTAAATTTTTCGAGTTCGAATTTTCCAATAATTTTTTTTGCAGATTTTTTCTTTTCTCGACAAACACTTTTGAATTGTGTAAAAGACAAAAAAGTACCCTGTTCAAAATTTCAAAATAAATAAATATTTAAAGTTCGTTTCACGCAATGATTTGACATATTCCCGACAGTCGTGACAGTTACTTGAACTTCAATGACCCACCGGAAAACCTATATTTCGAGTTTCTCTCCAATTCGAAAGGCAAATGTTTGAACACCAATTGTTTGCGACCCTTTGAGCGACCCAATGAGGTGACAAATTTCCGATCGTGATCCCGATCGACGTGGAAACGTGTATCTGATCTCTTTTGTTTTTTCTGTTTTCCTTTTTATTTTCTTTTTTGTTTTTTCTTGTTGCTTTGGCCACTTGCTGAACCGGTTCTGCCGGCATTTAACACAAACACACACAACCGCATACACAGGTACACCCGCTTACGTACACTTTGGCAGTTTTCCACCTTTAAAAGTGCGCTTAGGTGTACTCGCTCCATATTTTGTGGCATTTCTACATTCACACAACACACACACACACACACACTCGGATGCATTGGTATTTGTGGAAATTCCTTAAGATCAGAAGAATTCTGCTGGTTTTTACCTTTTTGTTTATAGCTCATTTGCCAGTTGGCAGTTGGAGATACCCGTTATTTTTACGACACCAGGATTTTCGCACACCTTTTTAGCGCATTTTTCACCACGCCAATTCGTTATTATTGTACTCAAATCACTCGAAAAAAAGACAAATAATGGCAAACACACGCGTCTGATTTACTTTTTAGTGGGCACTTTTAAATAAGAGTTTTCAATTTTACGCGCTCAGCCCAGCAAAAACAACAACAAACGCACGACGTCAAACGACTTTGTCAATGAAATTTAAACGGAAGTATGACCAGAATACCAGAAGGGAAGTCGAAATAGTTTTATCGTTAAGTTGTCGTATATCGATGTTTTTTTGTGCTGGTCACACTGATACCATATACGGGTTTTACAGCACTGCTTTTAAGCTTTGCGACACCAAAGCTTTTGAGTAACTGTTGCACCAGAGTCAGCAGGAATTTGTAAATCTTTTTAAATGGAGTGTGGAAATACGTTTCAACTATCTTTTCCAATCAACATTTGTATACTACCTTCACTTGTAATAAAAGCTTTGAAAGCAACAACGGCCATCGAATGCTAACGCGTTTTATTCACTTGTTTTCCAGCACTGCTCATATTCTCGCTTTAAAGTTTAAAGAATATTCTGTAGATGGCGCTGCATCTTGAATTTAAAGCTTTTTTTGAAATTTGAATTTTAAACCAAAAAGAAACTAATTTGAAACATACAATTTTTTATTTTTACAACTCGACCGTCGTTTTTATTTGTATTTTTATTGTAAACATTACATTTAATACAGAAATTAGCGAAAACAAAGGTATTTCATCATTATTCATGACACGCATTAATAAGTACAGTTAATAAATTAAATAGTAGCATAATTGAACTAAACTAACTGTGAGCAGAGGGCGAAACTAGTTTTTAGTATAAGGTTTACGTAGTACAGACAAAAAAAAAAATTATAGCTCAAACTTAGGTTTATTTCGAGAGTACACTGCAAGAAGTCGGTCAGCGCTTCTCCCACTGTAGTTTTGAAATAAATGCAATATTATTTTATGTAATTATAACGATTCAACTGTTCTTCCTTTTGTTGTTTTTGTTTAGTATTTACACAAATAGTTTACATTAGAGAATTTCATAGATTAATCAATAATATTTTTTTTTATATATTAATTTTTTTTTATAATTTGTTTTGCATTTTTTAACACATTTTGGCGTTGTAACATTTCTTCGAACCGGCAAACTTTGAGTTTGGCAAACAATTTTTCACAAAAAATATATATTGGGTTTCATACAAAAAAAACGCCAAAAAACGCTAGCTTAGAAAATTTTCGATTCTAGTGTTTAAAAAACAAAAAAAAAACTCTAGAGTAGCACCTATTAAGTGGTTCTTGCTTTCTATTTACCCATTGCCTGGGATGCTGCCTTAGAAGGGGCGTGGCAGTATCTTTAGTACAGCATCTCTAGGGAATTTTCGTATCTCAATAAAGGCTATCACTCGCATCAATCACTCAATCTCTCAATCAATCACATTCAAGCATTCAATCACCCCCTTAGCTTAGTTTTCTCTTGACTCCTTCGATTAATTCTTTAGTACAGATTAATATAGCACTTTTTTTAACTTTCCACAAAATTTTTGCAAAGAACGAACACAAAAATTGAAAAAATCAAAAATGGATTGAAAAAAAATTGAGAAATTATTATAATTAAAGACCGTTACGCATTAGAAAGTTCTTCATGTCGTGACTAGGCAAGTTTAAATGTTTTCTTTTCTAAGCTTCGTTCCGGAAATACTCGCGGATTAGAAGATTTTCCCTATTTCCGTCTCCGACTGTTTTAAGCAGCACAACATTTTTTGGGTCCTTTGACATCCTCATTTTTGGATTGTCATGGAAGCCCCTCGTACCCTACATCGTCTTGGCATTTTTGTAGTTTGTTTTTTTTTTTTTTTAGTTTAGAACCAATTTGTTTCGATGTTTTTGTTTTTTTAGTACATTTGGTTTAGTGCGATGTTAGAAGTATTTCGTTTTGTTGTTAATATTCCGACTAATCTGCTGCAGTCGTGGCTATTCCTTGGTCCTTGCTCCGAAGGACCCTCTACAGATGCTCGTCGCCGTGGTAGCCGTTCCGCAGAGGCTGTCGCTCCTGCGAGTGGTCCGTGGGTCGGTTGCGGTTGAAGAAGCCGCACTGTAACGAAAGGATAATAAAATAAACATTTAATCAAAATAAAATGATAGTGGCTATTCTTGGATTAAAAAAAGGTTTTAAGGTTCTACACTGAGAATAAATGCAATCTATAAATCTACTAACCTTGTAGAGCAGCAAGACGAGAAGCAGGAAGATGAGGGCACCGGCACAGGCGGCCAGCACCACCACCCAAAGAGGCACCACATCCGGCACGGGCTGGGGCTCCGGCTCCGCCGTGTAGAAGATCTCGTGCGACTTGATGATGGCGTCCTTGGGCGCTCCGATGAAGGGCAGCAGGGTGATGTTGGCCACCGCTAGGGTGGACACGTTCAAGGGGACGTTTGAAGCCAGCTTCTCCATCGTTTTGGCCACCATGCGAGCCCGTATGGCCACAAAGGCGGCGTCTCCGTCCTCGGTACCCAGATTGCTGACCACACACCGGATACTCTGGCATCGGGCCGCCTTGCAGGGCGAGTTTAAGTCGATTTGCTGCGGCTCCTGATCCAGATTATCCTCCGGAGACCTCTTGAATCGCCGCTGCGAAGAACTGGAGGAGCTGCTCCACTGTCCGGGCGACCTCTGCAGGTTGTTCTCATCGTAGAAGGTCTCGGGTTCCAGTCCGTAGTAGGGCTTGCTGCCGGAGGAGTAGCTCACGTGGTGGTAGCCCCCGGGAGCTCCAGGAGAACCGTACTGCTGCTGATAGCTCTGGCTCTGGTATTGTCCTGGGGCCTGCATACTGACCTGTCCCTGGTTCTGAGTCTGGAAGTTCTGGCCCAGGTTCTGGGATGGATACTGAACGCCCTGACTCCTGTACAGCTCGTTGTCTACATTGCCGCGATTCAGAGTTCCAAGGTCCAGGGTGCCGGCGTGGAAGTTGCCAGGACGACCGCCGAACTGAGACTTGTCCTGGTAATTGCCTCCGGACCCGGCTCCTGCCAGGACAATCTGCTGCTGCTGCGGGTAAGCCCGGTAGTTGATGTTCTGCTGGACCGCGGGTCCGGCCATGTGAATGTGTCCCTGGGTGCTATGGCCAGGGGCAGATGCTCCGGAGCCTGGAGACATGGAGGTCGAGGTGGACCAGGTGGTGTAGCTGCTCTGGTTTACACGCGGCTCCTCCTGAGCCTGGGCCTGGGCCTGGTTGGCACGGTCGCGATGGACGAAAGAGGCGTCACCGGGCACTTCCATGGCATCCTCCTGCTCCAGTTCGGCCACCTGCTTCGGCGTCAGGCGGTTCTGGGGCTCCGTTCTGCTCACCAGCACCGATTGGCCGGATCCTCCGCCACCTTGGGACACCTGCAAGTGCCCTTCGTCGCCGGAAACTAGCACGCCTTCAGCGGCTCCTCCAGTTTGCCCGGCGGCTTCGGCGGAGTTGGAAATGGCTCCCTGGGCCTGCAGGTACGACTTCCGGCGCAGCTTTTCGTCCAGCAAGAGGTTATTCTGATTGACCGCCACCTCGTCGCAAACGATGCGTCCGCCAGTCTCCGGCTGGTTCAGCAGATACATCAAAGGATCCCCAACGATGGTTTGGTAAGGCAGGTGGATGAAGACCTCCGCCTCCTCAATGATTGAGGGCCGGTTGTTGCGGATCTCGTAGATGTGCACCACCTGGGGACCGATATCCTCCTCCTTGGTGGCGTTCTCCATGGTCTTGTACTCGTCGGCCTTATACAGCTGGTTGGGCGGCAGGGAAGTACCCCTGATGTCCAGGTCGGTGTCCACCCAAATACCTACGCTCTGGCGGATCTTGTTGTCGAAGTCGGAGCCAGGTTTCTCAAGGTTCGTGGAGTTGGCCTCCCAGTAGAAGTCGTAGCTGGACGAGGTTCCATACTTTTCCTCGGGCACTAGACTGATTTTGAAGTGAACCTGATGGGGAAGTAAGAGTTAAGATTGGGTCACAATAGAGATCAAAATGGAACCACTTTAATGGAGTTATCGATGTCACTCAGGGATCTAAGTGGACAGACGGACAAACGAACGGGACTAAAGACTTACAATCTTTCCGGACTCCAGGGGATTGCCAATGTCGCACTTGAGCGTGTGGTTGTTCTCCGGCGTTGGAGGCGAACAGGTGATGGGGGCATCCTTCTTTTCGCCCAGCTGCTGCAGTTTCCGGAACTGCAGATCCGGCGGGGTTATCATGTAGAAGGCGGCTTCGAAAGCGTCCTCGTTGTTGTTGGAAATAAGAACCTCGATGACCAGAGGCTCCGGCGATCCAAACAGGTACTTGTCCACGGTCCTAGGGAGAAATAAATCCTTTAGAGATCTGACTTCAAGAGGGACTGATTTACTCTACTCACTTTACATCAAGTTTCAGGTCCGGCTCGCAGATGTTGTCGGGGCCGCAGTTCTTCTGGATGTTGATGGCGTCCGTGAGGACGATGTCTCGGTTCTGGTCGATCACCGGCTCCAGGGCCTGCCTCCTGGTGCGGACCACGGGCTCGAGGTTGCGCTGATAGCTCCTCAAATTGTAGCGGGCCTCCACGGTCAGGGGGGTGAGCTTATCCTGGACCTTGTCCATCAGATATACGGTTTCGTTCAGACAGTACTTCTGGTTGTAGTTGAGACGAATGGTCTGGTTCCGGATGTTCTTGCCCTCGTCGCGCAGGAAGAAGAGGCGGGGATTGGGCAGCTTCTTGGCATCCAGCAGCCAGGACACATCGAAGTCCAGCTGCCCGGGCAGGAAGCGACCCGTGTAGCTCCAGCAGGTGGTGAGGAGCATGCAAGGCACATGCTTGTGGTCCCTTTGCAGCTGGCACTGCTTCTCGTCCAGGCTGATCAGCTTGGAGGAGCTAGCAAAGCTCGTGGAGGCGTCAACGGCGGCCACCGGGCGGGCCTTGAAGATGAAGACCTGGTTGGAGCTATAGGCGCCCACGGCTAGATCCGGATAGGTGTTGCCGTCCATGTCTACGCCGCCGGAAAGGGCGAAGCCAAAGGTGCGCGGGTAGGGCGCCCCCTCCACGAGCTGCTCCGACTTGATCACCTGCGAGGGCTTCGCCAGCGGACCCAGCGGGGAGCCGTGGAAGATGTAGACCACACCGCGTCCCTCAGGTCCATCGTATGGAGCCCCCACGGCGAAGTCGCCGTACCCGTCTCCGTTCACATCGCCCAAGGTGGTCAGGGCCAGGCCGAAGCGGCCCTTGCTCTGGTAGCCATCACGGATGTGCTCGATGTACCAGTGCTTCTGGAAATTGGGTCCGCCCTGGAGCAAGATGTACACCCTGCCCACGTCGTACTTGCCCTCCACGTTGTCCGGATCGGTGTACAGGGGCGCCCCGATGATCAGGTCGTCCAGGCCATCGCCGTCCACGTCGCTGGTGGCCAGGGAGTAGCCGAAGTACTCGCCGATCTGGCGACCCGTGATGTTGAATATGTTCGACATGTTCCAGCTGTTCACCACGATCTTGCCTACCAGGTTGGCGCCGCGGGGCATTCCGATGGCCACGTCCTCGTTGCGGTCGCCGTCAAAGTCGCCGGTGACCATCGAGTAGCCCAGATAGGAGTCGTCGTTGGCGGAGGCGCTCTCCGCCGTAAAGAACACCTGGTTCTCCGGCCGGGTCACGTCGTGGGAGCTGGCTTGGCCTGCGGATTAGGATTAGGGAAATTGATTACAGGACGTTCTCCAAGGATGTTCTCCAAGGCAGGTTCGCATCTTGGTGGATTATGGGTGAGTTTACTGATTTCGTTTGGTTTTTTTTTAATTCTAACAACCGAGGTCGGAAAAGTAGAGATTCGAAAGAAGTAGGTGTCAGATTTTCATAAAATTTAAATATTTTACAGTATTCAAAAAATTTTAAATTCATTTAACATAAGGTTTAAGAAAACTTGAAGATGTTTCTCTTGATTTATATTCGACTTTATTTACATTTAAACTCTTCTTTAATAAAAGTCTTTTTAACTCTGATAGTTTTTTATTTTTTAATATTTTAAATAAAGAAATTTTACTTAAGAAACTCAAAAATTATCTCTTGAAATATAGGTAATATTTCATTTAAATCTCTTTGTTTATATTTGTTTTAACTAAAATTTAGAATCATAATACAAATATAAATAATAATTTACTTATCAAAACCGAATTAAAGTTTTAAACTTGATTAAATGACTTTTGTTTATTTTTTTAAACTATAAACTTATTTGACAGGAATATATTTAAATTTTCTATGCATTTTTTTATTAAATACATTATCAAAACTTCTGTCATTTTAAAAGTTATTTAAACCTTTTTAAAAATGTCTACTCTTGTGACCTCTGCTGTATGTACAGCTCTATAGATTTGTGGGCATGCTGGATAAAAACAACAACAACAACAACAAAAACAACAATACAATAATTATATCTACAATGAAGGACATTTGATAGATATGAAAAGCACATGAAACTACACATTTTGAAACTACTCCCAGCCAAGGAAGCAACTACAAGATACTACGAATACTTTAAAAATTGTTAAAATTGAATGGATCTATCTACATGCTCTGTAAAACATGCAAAAATTACCGTTAGTTTACATGCCAGTTAGTACAGTCAACACCAAAAAAAACACAGTTCCCAAATTGGTTAAAGCGGAGAAATTAGTGAGTTTTGGAAATCAGGACGAGATGACAGACCGAGTTTTAAAAATAAGTGAGGATTATATATAAAGGATATATTTTTTAATATTCTATTGATTTTTAAATGTAGAAGCATTTTACATTTTTTAAATGGACTTTTAAGAAATTTACACGAAAGAAGTTCCTTACTTTAATTGACGTGTGAATCTACTATTTATACAAGTTTTTAATTTAAAATACAAGACGTTTTTTTAAGATTCTTTAATGTTTGTTTTTATTGTATAATTCAGTTATATATTCTGCTTTTCAAAATTTTGTTTAATGTTTAAAATTTGTGCCAAAAATTAAGGCAATTTATGAATGTAACGTTTAGGAATGCAAAATTATTAACGATATCCTTTTCTCAATATTTTAATTCCTCCGTCTATAATCTCATAAGAATAAAGAACCCGAAATCGCATGAAAGCTTAGCTTTTATATTTTTTATATAGTCTTTGTAAATAAAATTGAAATAAATAAAAAATTCGGCTTTCATTTGATTCTTCCTTAAAGGGTTAGCCGAGACAACAACCAGCCAGGACGAAGCGAGGAGGAGACATAGCTATTTGGCAAAAGCAGAAAGCGATCTTAATCCTGTGGAATTAATAGGCAAACATTCTGGAGACCCGTCGAGCAAATCTATATACTTTGCTTTAGATTCGACGGGGACTTAATTGATAGATGACAAAATGTAGGATATATATTTTTATGGTGAGGCAATTTTCTGTTTTATTTTGTTTGATTATCAGACACCATTAATGAGGCTTTTCCGTGTGTGTTTTGTGGATTTATGTTTTTAGGAACGTAATATTTTGTTGGTATTTTTTTGCAGCTTGGTTAATGTTCGTATGTATAGTTTCTTTTAAGTTTTGGGTTTGAGTTTTGAGGCAGTGAGTGAGAAGCACAATTATATTTTATTTATTTATTCTTTTTTGTTTTTTTTTTGTTTTGTGGTTTTTATGGCTTTTCTAAGATTATTACCTCCAGTGCCGAAGGGCTGATAATAAGGCGGCTTAAATGGAAACTCGGCATCGGGCGGTATTGAGTAGGTTTGTCCTTTTATGGTTTTTTTTTTTTAATAGAAACAACGTGTTCGGGGTAACGGTTCGATTCGGTTTGGTTTGGGTTTTATTTTTTTTTTTCGTTTTGGGAATCGGTACAGAATGCATTTTCACATTTTCGGTACAAAATCGCATGCATTTTGCGCCGACGTACAGGATTGATTGTTTGATTGAGTGTTGTGAGACAGATTGGGAGGAGTGGGAGGAGCAAAAAATATAAAGAGAAAGAGAGAACATCATTTTTAGATTAATCAGATAAGGAAGAACATGACGCGTTATACGGTACAGGTACAGTTACAGTTACAGTTACGAATACAGTTAAAGTTAAAGTTACAGTTACAGTTACGGATACAATTAGAGTTACGAGTACAGTAGAAACTTTGTATTCAAATACGGTTCCATAAATGCAACCAACTCTGGTTTGGGTTAAATTTTCATAACCATAACTAATTATTAAGGTTATTTCGCTGACTCCTGCTGTCGAGTTGTGGTCGAGTTGGAGTTTTGGAGTCTTGCGAATTTATTTTAATCGGTTTGGGTCACCAATCTGGCGGTACAATTTCGAAAGATACAATTTTGTTAGCTGCTGGCAGCGACAACAGTGCGACGTTAGGCCAATTAGGGTTAAACGAATTCGGTTGACAACAACTCGACAACACAATATAGATATGGGATATACTGTACTTATTTGAAACTACTTGATCGATTTCTGAGTACTTAAAAATTGTACCTAAAAATAATCAATACTCATGTAACATCTTTTATTTGATGTTATTAAAGGATTTAGATTTAGAATAAAAAAAATACATACACTTTTGGTACATTTAAATTGTTAGGTACATTTTATAAACTCAGGTACTTTTACATAGTTTAGGTTTATTTTTATCAATTCATCAAAGGTTTATTTAGTCAAACAACGTAAATTGAATAAAGTTATGCAATTTAGATAAAAGAGGATACATTTTTTGTTACGTACATGTGATAAATTAAGATTTTAATAATTTAGGTACAGTCCTAAAATGTTGGTACATTTTTTTATATAATTTTTATTAAAAAAAACTCATACAGGAAATCTTAAACTCTCTTTTAGAGAAACTCAAAAGAGTTTTTTTAAACAAGAGTTAAATAAAATATATAAAATGTACCTTGAATACCAATTTTTAAGACTCAGAATCATTTCTTAATGGAAACTATTTTCTAGGAATCATGAAAATTTCACAACCTTTTTAGTTTCATAATATATATGAATTGGTGTAAAATTTTCAGGATTTTTAAAAATAAATACTAAATATTTCGCCTTTAGGGACATTAGCCCGACTACACGAAGGTTCAATGCGACATGCACTAGATACATGACATTATATCAAATTCTACGACTAAACTTAACATTCTTTCATCTAGAGTCTAGACATACTAATTAGATCGTATTTATAATATTGAGGGGTATTCAGGTCTATGAATCAAGTGTTAGAAACTGGGAGAGGTCTCCGGAAGGGGGATATTACAATACAAACATAAATTTATTCCCAGACTATATAAAATATTATTTTGGTACTCTTGGTAAAAACAAAATTAACAGTACGAAAAAAGGGGGCGAAAGTCGAATGCAATAATATTATCTTATTTTTTACATTGGAAGTCAATCAAAAGTGAATTTTGGATCTATTGAGGTAGCTGTTGGAAAAGGATAAAGGACAAGGACAAATGCTAAATGATAAACAAGGATAACGAAATTCATGTTCAAACCAGACTACGTGTGTGTTCTGTGGGTAAGTGTGAGGATAGAACTTAGACGTCTAACTATGACTAAATACATTGGATCAATATCGGATTTCTCCGAGAAAAGCAACTTAGAAATACGTAGAGTATACACAATACAGTAAAAGTAGCTCGTCTCGAGAGAAATACAAAAATAAAGAGGTAAATAGGTACGGATAGACAATAAACAGTATCAAGAAAAATAAAATTAAATAAATAAATAAGTAGAACAACGGTATAGGCGGTACGAGTGGGAAAAACGTGCACTTACCTTGCCAGTACCAACTGCCAGGTGCGCCGATGTACAAACGCGATCCATTCTAAAACAGAAGAAGCGGGTTACAAATAGTTAAATATATACAGAAAATAAATCCACAACAATATATGGAATATATGGAAGGTGTGTGTCGTCTGGTCTCTAGTGGTCGGATTGAATGCTGGGGATGCGATTGTGAATGCAAATGTTATGCCACGATCCCAACGAGGTGCCAACTAAACGTGCCATCGTCTGTTCGGGGCAACCATTCCATTCCATTCCATGCATATAATAACTCAATGAAACCAAAAAGAAAGGCTTCAGATTGGGCTCGGTTTTAGAGACACTATTTGATTTTATTTGTATCGACACTAGAATACCCTTGGTTTCATGCTACTTTTTGCTTTCTTTGCTATGCAACAAAAAATAGCTAATTTTTCTGCCTTCGTAGTCGAATTGCTTGGACCTCGAAAATATTGATATTTTTCCACTAGTGTTGAATAGTAAAGAGCTTTATAAATTTCCAAAAATTAATTTTTATGTATTTATATCCTGTAGCCCTATCCTTAAATTTAATTTTCTCTAATAAAAAGCTTTTGATGAAAATTAAGTTTAATTAATATAATTTAAGCTAATTTTCATACAAAACCAAGATCTTTTTCTATTATGCAAATAACTCCCCATGTCGGCTTAACCGATTATAGGGTATATCCTGTGAGTACTTACCCCGTTGATTGCTGCACTGAATCCAGCCTGACACGAGCCCTGGCGATGATAACCCCAGTTGTCTGGAACGAAAAAGAGATGGAAATTCATGGCATAAGTGAGTGATTGGGCCAAAAGGGAAAGGCATTTGGAGTGGCATTGGGAACGACTGGACCAGGTCCAGTCGGAGTTGACCATTTAGGTATTGTGTGTGATTTCGTCATAAAACCCCCGACTCGGGAGTTTAGTGTGTGGGACAATAAATTGCAAATAATTACCGATGCAATGCAATAAATTGCGCTGCTATTTGTCAGAGGCAACTGGCAACTGGAGGGTTGGGGGGCAACATAAAAGGATTAGAGCGCACACAGCCTCTGGGCCAAGTGATGGACATTGAAATGAAAGCCCAACAATAAACCAGCGATCCTGGTCTCGCTTCTCGCCTTTTCGTAACCCCTCAACCCGTTGCCAAAGCGGCAAACAAAAAGATCAAGCCGAGGCCCAAAGTGGAGACGGCAGCCACAAGCACATCCGCACAAACTATACCTATGGCCCCTCCTTCGAAATCCTCATCCTCATCCTCATCCACATCCAGGTCCCCATCCACACATCCTTTTGTTGGCTCCGCCTTTTGTTTGTTTGTCCGCGAGTCCGTTTGTCCGTTTGTTTGTCCGGCAAAGTGTCTGGCGAATGTTGCCTTGCTACCAAATACGAAATCACGTAACATCGGCAAAAAAGACTCAAATATATAGACGATGATCGAAGAATTAAATACACTATAAGTAATTCAAATATTTATGTTTTTTTTTGTCACAGAAGCTTCAATACTCTTCCTAGAACATGAAACTTAGGGATACCCTTAGCTTGATGCTCTTTTTAATAAAGAAAAAATGATTTTTTTTAGGGCTTCCGTGGTCGAACTTTGAGCTTAAAAATTTTTCGGAATAATAGTTTTTAAAGAACACTGAAAGTATTTATCTTATTATATATCCATTTTAGGATACTAAAATTTATAAATATATAATATTTTTGTCATAATAAAACTTATAAACTAATAAAAAAAGCTCTAACCCAGAGCTAGGGAGTAGAAGATGGATGCTGTTTTTGTTAAGTCCTAAAAGTATCTTAAACCCGAAACTAAGGTTATTCCAAATTAAGTGATTTTTTAAGCTAAAGCTTTTCACAACAAAAATATTCCTTATTGCTTCCGTAGTAGAAGAACAAGCTTGAAAAACTTTTTAAAATTTCGGGTAGTATTTGGAAGAATACTAAAAATATTGGGCCTATGGTAAGTCGTTGAGGCAAACCCTAAGAAAGGGTATTACCACAAGACTGAGCGTATAAAAGCCAGGCTCAGAGGCGCTCAAAGCGAAATTGGTAAGACGGAAAAGGGGAAAAGGCTAGAAGGGGGAGGCCTTCGGGGACCGAGAGCAAAAACAACTGAGAAATCAACAGGCAGATCGTGCGTTTGATCAAATTAAACGATAACAATTTGTCTCGAAGTGTTTCAATTTGAGCGCTGCGACGGCAGCAACAGCAACAGCAACGGCAACATGTTGCTGCGGCAATCGCATAAGTCAACTTTTTTGTGGTAACAACAACAGGTAAATACACTCGTACATTTAGTACTCGCACTCGTACGTGAGCATACCCAAGGCATTGTCTTTGCAGTTGTAGTAATTCCCATAATAAAAAGAGTCTTCGTCTTGAATTACAATTAGTTTTTAGCAAGGGCACGCCGGGAACGATGTCCCTGTCCTGCTGCTGCTCCTCTCCAACTCCTCGGGCTCTTCGGACTTGGCTTGTCCACTCCGACTCCGACTCCAATTGTTGGGGCTTTTCCCCCATTCTCTTTTGATTTACCCTTTTATTTTTGGATACTCTTAGTGGGAGTCCTACTATTTGGTCAAAATATTTGTCGCAGTGTGAGGGAGATTACGGATCTTACGACAGTTTATACGCTTCTTTGTCCGCCTGCCCATTAGATGGTCTTATTCTTTGGTAAATATAGGTAATAGTTAGAAAGAATTGGGAAGATACCTGAAAGAGATTACCTTTTCATAACACTACCCTTAAATAGTCGTATTGTTTTGATCACTTTATGGCTTATAAAGAAGCTAATTCTTAATACTTCCCATACCTTGTCATTCGTCACTATTCGTATATCCCATAGAATGTAAAACCTATTTGGGATTGATTATATTTTATTTTTATCCATTATATACCCCTCAAGAGTATTCAAAGTTCGTAATTGGTAAATCGCTTTTCCCTTTTTATTTGTAATTTTTTTCCTTAAATATATATTGTTTTTTTGCCCGTCTGTGTTTCGTTTAACTATTTAGTTTGGTATTTTGTGCGTTAAGTTGGTATTTATTGCTTTCAGTGATGTCGGAATGTGTTGAGGCAACTGTCAGGATGAGTTGCTTCTGCCGTTGCTGCTAATCATTTCACAACAAAACCAGCAACACCGGCAACATCGGCAACATTGGCGGTAGCATTAATAACGCAACAACAACGAGGCCAATGGGAATCAACTTGGCCCTATCGAGTGTGTTTGGAATCCATAAACTTCTATTCCAGCCTTCGATCTTGTGGATTGAGTAATCGCCTCATCATTCAAGGCAACCAATCCAATGAAATGAACTTGTTCTTTGGAAAAATTATCCTAAATTTTATGCATTTCTTGCATTATGTTCTGTAGCGTGCTACAAAGTAAAGGTTTTTATGGGGGTTACATGGAATTTCTATGTTTCTGGGTAATAAGCTAAAAAAGTTTATTTTTTTGTGGGTTATGTATTTTCGGTAAGTATTTTTTGACCCTCTCTCTACTCAGTTAGTTTTTCCTCTACAAAACTTAGCTAGAAGCTCGACTACCCTTTTCTAAAATATCATTTTATTTGTTATTAGTTCTCTAATCTCCTTGATTTCCTAACCAAATTCCTGGCTATTAACTTTCAAAGTGAATCACTTCATTCGAGCCGAATGAATGGCCCATGTTTATATCAATTTTTGTATGCATTTGCAATAATTTTCCTCGACATTCCAGGAACCAAAGAGCAAATAAGCAATAAAGCCAAAGCCCGAGCAATTCTTCCGTTTGAGGATAAACTAGTTCAAGAGTCACAGCCCCGACTAATGGCCATATGCCAGCTCGTACAAATATATACAGGAATATAGGAACACTCATACCTATCGGGTCTTCATGAGAGTAAATATAGACCCTATGCTTTCTAACCGAAAAAAAAGATATGTAGAATGCTTTGCATCTGCGAGGCAAGGCTAAAAATACGGACACCTCATCGGAACTTTGCGGAGGCGGAGGATGCTGGCTGCTGGGTGCTGGGTGCTGGGTGCTGTGTTTGGTGGCGAATGCCACATGTGTGTATACACACACCTCTCTATATGTACCTAGATTTATATAGACCCCGATATAGTCGGTATAAAGCGATGACTAACCAAACAAATTTGGCAGGCTGTCCCAAAAGCGAAAAAAACAGGCGTCGAGAAAGTTGGGAGGGAAATTCAGAAACGAGAAACAAGAAAAACAAATTTCCCGCTCTGCATGAAATAAAACTTTGAACATCAGATTAAATATTTTTAGATATATACAAACATCGGACTACACACTATTCGGAGATAGAGAACCCGTGTATTTTGTCGGCTGTCAAGAGGCATAAATCTTTCATTGAAAGTTTCGGGGGCGGCGGGATACCAGGTGGGCGGGGATATCGGGGTTTACGATTTGATCTCTGGATGGTTTATATTTCGAAATGACGTCAAATTAGTCAACGTCTCGAGGAAGAGAATTCTGACAACCTAGAAAAACGGAAAGAACATCCATAAGATGTCACCTTAATGGTGATTTTACTTCAAAACGGCTAAAGTTTCATGTTTATTTTTTGTTTTACATTAATTTATAGATCCTTTGGGTGGTATTTATTTTAGTGAAAGATTAATTTGAAGAGGACAGCTTTTTCATCCTTCTTTCAAGTTTGTGAAGAGACTTGTTTTTAAGCCAACTCTGAAAAGGACCCTCTCCAATTTCTCCCAAAAACAGTTTTCGGGCCCTCTTGACACTTTCCACTTTAACCCCGAGGTTGCCGACATTCGATACCACAGAATGATCCAAAAATATAAACCCAAAAGAAAACAGAAATCGAGCCAATAAAGAAAGAAATAAAGAAAGTCATTGACTGACAGCTTTAATTTCGCTTTTCAGGGGATTCCCTGAGGCTCAAGTTACAGAATCACACCAATCGGTGGTTGTAGTGTCATGTCTGGTGTGAGGTAATTCCGTTTCAACCGATTTAAAGGGATCAGATATGTATATTCTTATATATGAGTACTCACTGGTCCGGCAGGGGGAGACCTCGTAGAAGTTCTCAAAGTCGTGGGTCGTGAAACAGGTGCCCACGGGATCGATTCGGAAGGCCTTCGAGGGGGTCATCGTGTGGAAAACATATCGCGGTGCACAGGCCTGTAATTAAAAATTAGGAAAATATTACAAATATAATTAAGTAGAGTATAGTGCTTGAAAATATGTATTTTTAGTTCACTCCTCTTGTAATCGAATCTAATAAAATGTGTAATAAAGCTGGCATAGTTTTGATCTTTTTAAAATATCTTCTATTTCTTTAATAGGAGGATAAAAAGCTTTAAATAATTAATTTATTTTAGCTTTTCTTTAAGCCTGAATCTTTTCACAATTCACTAGTATTGTCAGAACTATCTAAGAACGCTTTTTTATCCAAAGAAATTATGATTTAGGCTATAAAATCAATTCCGAATAGATCATCTTTTATTTACTGTGTGAGACACAAAAAGCCAGGGTCGGGCATGGAAATTATTTGGTGAAGATGTGAGACAATGGCAGGCAAACGGCAATGGAATCGTCATGGAGCGTCCTCCCTCCTAAAATGGCCAAAGCGAATTAACAGAACTCGGGCCTCCCAAGAACAGTGGGGCTTGGGCCATCAGAAATGCCTCTGATTTGCGAAATAAGTTGGTAAATTATTAGCAGAAAATGTGAAAAATGCCACAATTTAGCAAAAGTAATAACCAAATAGACATTGAACAGTTAAAAAACCCTTTTATAATAAAATATGATTATTCATTCATCTTTATCTTTAAAATGTTAAAAATGCCTACATTTCCTACATAGGGATCATTTCTGCTTAGCTTTAAATCCTGAATAAATCCTTCTTTGTAAAAATTTTGATTAAATTTTAGTAGAAAATATTTAATAATTGCAAAAATTAAAAAAAAAATATGACTTCCCTATATTGTTCGTAAAATTACAATAAAGGTTCTATACATTTAATACCTTTGAGACAAATTATGTGGGAAAGTTAAAGACTTTAATAAATCAATTCTACGATCTGTATGGAATAATTTACTTCTGAAATTTTTCAAAATTTTGTATATATATATTAAAAGATTTTTATTTGTTCGTTAGCTGTGGAGGTCCTTTAGATGGAGACATCTTCAAGACTTCACTATTTTTTACCATATCTATAGAAAAACGTTGCCTTAAAACTGAAAGGATTGAAAGGAAAATTTCGCTTTTTTCGATAAATGAAATAACGAAATAGTATCGATTTTTTCGATAGCTTTGAAGTAAAAATATTATCGAAACTGCAATTCTGTATTTGATCTTATAATCGGAGAGATAATGTCACTGTGCGTGGGGAGTGGGGCTGAAACCTGGTCGTGGCATCGCATCGCTCCGCATCTCTGCCATTCTGTGGGTTTATATAGTTTTATAATGTATAAATGGCTGGCAGTTGGACATAAAACACGCACGGGACTGAGACCATGGGCTTCCATGGCCAAATATGGCCAGCCGGTGGAGTTTGTGGCATGAGGCAGCTGCGGCGGCATGGGGCATGCGGCAAGGAGGCATGGGGAATGAGGCATGAGGCATCAACATCAACATCAGCGTCAAGATCTTAGGCCGTTCCATTGTCTCCGCACTGCAATTACTTTTACAAATTTATACATATTGTGCCATTTATGGCAACCTGTGGCTCTCTGCCTTTCTGTATCTGTCGCGTTTTCCTTTTATTTTCCTCTTTTTTTTTATCCTTTTATTTTCTTTTTTTTTTTACCACCATACCACCCCCTCTGGAAACTCTGACATAAACTCAAAATGACGCGCTATCGCCAAAAATGCATGCTGATCGGATATCGGATGGGATTCGGATTCGAATTCGTATTCGTATTCGGTTTTGGACTCTCCGATGCGATGGTAGGAGAGGTCGGAGCTATTCAAATGCCCCATTGAATCACAAATCTATGGGCCAGGCCATATTATGCAAGCCTGATCATAAATGGACAAACAAAAAAATCACAGTCCTGCTATTTGTGCACTGTCAAAAAAATATTTTCATTGATAAAGTTCCGCTTTCAGATCTATTTTTTTTTATTTCCAAGGGTGTTTACACAATTTACTATAGAAAACAAATAATATTGCATTTTTTTGTAGTCCAAAATTTAAGCCATTTGCTAATTATAAAGATTTAACAAATACTTTTGATGAAATTTTAGTTTAAGTTGATTTTATTTCATAAATAATTTTTTATTGTGGAAATTAAATTTTGTATTTTTTTTTTATATATATTTTTTGTATATTTTGTAGATTCTTAATATTATTATTTCAATATTAAAAAAATTATATCATTCTTTAAATAACATTTTTTAAGCTCTCTGCCCTTTTTCCAATTCCCAAGCTACAAATTAGTGAAGTTAGAATAAAAAATCGAATGCATTCAAATGTCTTTTTTTCATGAAAAGCTCCCCCCAAATGAATGCCTATTTCCTTCAAGTGTATCCTATAAAAATGGGGAAATAATAAAAACGAGACCCGAGAAGCTGTTGGGGGAGAACAGGAGGAGGCAATCGACTTGCCGCTGGCCACTCGGGGGAGCGATGAACAATTCAATTGCCCAAGTGGACCATTGTCCATGCCATGATCAATAAGTTAATAGCAATTTCCTATTAAAAACTTTATTATCGTTTTGGCCAGAAGAGATTCTCGGCAAGAGCCAGGCCCAAGAGCTCTCGATGGCCAAGTCCCGATGCATTTCGCGGTAAAATAGTTAGATATGCAAATGAAGAGGTAGAAGCCGAGCCGAGGAATCGACGAACCGAGGAAAATGTTTTAGCCAAACAGGTAGAGAGGTAACCCGGCCAGTTGATCTTCTTTCAAGGCAATGGAATCAAAAATAATGTTTATGGCTATAACTTTTGGTCAAGTGTGGCGGCTTTTGGCGCTGTGGCCATTTCGGGCCTAGTTTTGTATTTTTTCAGTAATTTTCCAAATGCAAAATGGGGCGAAACCAAATGGCAAAGAATTTATGATCTCAGTGTGATCTCATCTGGAAACATCTGGCTTTCTGAGTTGCATTTGCTTATAAAATTAAGTCACTTTTTAATTTAAATAAAATTTACTCAACACTTTCCAGTAATCGGTTTCCCTTGTAACCCGTAAATTATTAATTCGGTTTTAATTGTTTTGAATTCGGGTCAAGGATCACTTCCCAGTTGGATGCTGTGCGCAAAAAGTAAATAAATAAATTGGAATGAGATCACATTCGAACTTTAAGCAATTAAGACTGCTCGTCGAGGGGGCGTGGACGTCGGCGTGGGCGTTGGCGTGGGCGTAGGCGTAGGCGTAGGCGTGACCACTTGCCCACAGTGTCCAATATCGATAATCATCGGAGCAGTCAAGGTGACATCACTACGAACACGAACCCTCTCCGTCTCACACCCCGAGTGACCGACTCTTTCGCCGCCAGATGCCCCCGAGCTTGGGGCATGTGCCGCATGTCGTGCGGTCTCGTTCCGCTACGTTTTTGCAATTCATACCCATTACTTTTCCAGAGGCAAGTGCATAACAGACTTGGGCAGGTCTAATCTAACAAATCTAATACGAAATTTTTACTTTGATTAAAGTGGGAATCGAAAATGGAGCTGAGAAATATTTCAAAATATACTCGATATGAGAAAAACTTCTGAGTGTTTTATACATAGAGTAGTCTGTAATACTATATGTTCTTATTCCTTTGATATCCATGAAATATTCCTAATTTAAGATGCAAATATAAAGAATATAAACTTAAATATGGGGACAATTAGGAGTTCTTTTAAATATTTTAATTACCTTTACCTCAGAAATCGATGCCAAATTTATTGTATATTTATGCAAATTGGTTATATAACTAAACTATTTAACTCTTAAATAAATATTGAAGTAAGTAAGTATTTAAGTAGGAGAGACGATGAATTATTCCTCAAGACTAAATATATTACTACAATTCAATGTTTGAAATAAAAACTCATACTTTTAAAAAAAGTTTGTAGTACTCTCATAGGAATCAATAATTTACAAAAAGTTTTAAAGTTTTTCAAAGGTAGAACCCATACATTAACAAATTAATATTTTCTATAATTTTAGACTCTCAAAAACCAAATATTGGGACACTTCCGTATTTGTAAGTCTGAAAAATAGCCAAAATCATCTCGAAAAAAGACACTCGACATTATCACTTAAAACTGAATATATTGACCGCAAAGTACAAGTATAGTCCAAAGAAATCTAGAAATTCAGCAAAAGCAAGATATCTTCTAGTCTGTATCACCGGACTCGTTTCGTTCAGTTTTTGCTGCGTTATCCTGTAAGTTGTTGTTGGTTGGCTGTGTTTCCGATTGCGACATGATCATCAACACGATCTGCGAAATTGCCAGAGCTATTGAACCCGAATTTGGCCTGGAAGTTGGATATATGCCTGTGTATATATTTATATATCCGTGAAAAAATATAGCGAATAAGCTGGAAGGCCTGCCAGCGGCCTAGGCGATGCTTTTCCATCCGCATCTGCATCTGCATCTGCATCTGCAAATGTACGAGTATCTGCAAAAGTATCGGAATCTGCATCTGGCCCAGGGCTATCCAGCAGATATTCTCGGGCATTCTCGGGCATTTTGTGGCAGTGGTAACGTCTGCATGTCGACCATGTCAAGCGTGTTGACTTTTGACTTTTACTGTTGTTGTTGTTGTGCTTCTGCTCCCCCGACAAAACCAAAACCAAAAAAATCTAAAAACAACAAGAAGAGAAGAAGTTGAACCGCCGACCGACGACGGCGTCTGCAAAAGTGCAGTTTAATGTCTCAAAAATTTATCGTTGGCGTTTTGGTATGCACTCTGCTCCAAACATGGGCAATAAACCACATGAAAAAAAGAGATCCGGCCGAGAAACAAAACAAAAACAGAACCAAACAAAACAAAAGCCCAAATACAGGCAGGGACCTCAAAACTACTAACACAAAAAATGGCTCGAAAAGAAAAGAAAGCCCCGGCAGGCCAAACAAAGCCCCAAAAAAATCATTCAAAATATGTTAAGCTGCTGAGGAAATAAACCGAGAACACGACAAAACAATTTGGTTATAAAGAAGGGAATTGGTTGACCTGCCAAAATGCCAAAAAAAAAAAAAATAAATAAAACACAAAAAGGCAAAAGAGGGATCACTTTTTGGGTCATTTGGGGTTTAAATAGATATTGCTATTTGCCAAGAAAAAAGTAACATTTTTATTACATACGACTTTTTTGACTATTGATCCAGGCACTTCTTTAAAATAGTTAGGCACTAAAATGTATTCTTAATTCTTAAACTGGGTTTCCTTTTCGAAAACTATAGAAAATCCTTCCTTAAAATCCTTCAAGGTATCGAGTACTTCCCACACCTCAGTCCAAGTGACAAAAACCCCGTTTGCCATAACCCAGTGACTGATGTAATGCCAGATGATGTAGTCCTGTAATTCTGTGGGGCTTCACTCGACACTTTGCAATCAATCGATGATGACCTCCTCCGGCCCAGATCCTGCTCAGCCAGCTCCTCCCCATCCGGTTAATGGTCATTTGAAGGCCAGTACCAGGCCCAGACCCAGTTCCAAGTAACGGAAGTGACCTGACCTGGCCAGCAAAAGCAGCTAAAAAAAACTAATATGGTTTGGGGCAGAGCAGAACCCAGTACTGGCCATCAATGTTAACGGCTCTTGGTGCGCCAGGGCCAAAATCTAATGGGCCAAATCAAAGTTAATTGAGAACTAAAGTGAAAATCAAATGTTTATGGTGGGTGGGCGGTCAACAAAAGAAGCCACCGCCAACGCAATTAACCAAAGTTGCGAGTCTTCGGGCCAGGCCATGGCGCACCTTAAAGACTCGTCCCAAAAGCAGGCAACCACAAAGCACCAAAGCATTGTGCCACAAAATCAAAGAACACTGAACGAAACGGGAAATTATATATTAGGGGAGAGAACTTATATGAGATATGGAAACAAAACTGTATTTTTGTAATTTCTAATACACTTCCAGGGTGCTTTTATCTAATGATATAAATGGAACACCTCAGGATAAGTTCTTGTCCACCTAAGAGTCCGTCAGTCGATTTATTTGTCTGTTTCTAAGCAAACTATATTTTTTCTCAATTTTGAGGATATCAAGCTAAAAATTGGCACATTTTACATCAAGAACAGGATCGGCCCACTATATCGCATAACTCCTTTATAACTGACAAAGATTTGTTAAGATTTATTTAAGAGTTGATTGAGTAAAATCTGTTTAAGCATAAATGTTAGAGAAAAGCCTATTAAAACAAAATCGAATGATAAATCTAGAATATTTTTCCCATAAATATACCCATAAGACATAAGACTGGAGCCAAAATAGTCAATACATAATTTTTTCTTCAAGTGTAGCAACAAAGCAATGGCATTAGAAGTAAAACTATCTGAACTCTGGTATCTGAAACCGTCTGGGTTTCTTTTGTGGTCGACTTGACGCAATCCAGGCGAGCCAGCCAGGTGAGCCACAGCGATGACAAAACAAGCCGCCTGAGAAATATGAAAACCAATCCAAAAAACCAAAATAATCCAAAATCCGAATTCGAAACCATTGAGAACTTTGTTTTCGATTTCTTCTACGAACCCACTGGCATCTAACGGCGAATGCCATCCAAATCCCATCCAAGTCCCATAAAGAAGGTGATTTCCGCGGAGATTTTCCCGACTGGTGGGAAGGTGTCAGTTACCTGACCAGGTGGGCGAAGGCATCGCTACAAAGTCTTGTATATAGTATAATATTTATTTAGTTTTTCCCTTGCACTTTCAATGTGATTTGACATTTTAACGAGCTCTGTCGCCGGGCGATGATGCCATCATCGATGCACATTAAAAAAGAGACCAGAAATGAAAATCGAACAGGCAACTCTTCTGGGTTGTGGGTGGAAAATGGAGGCCCCAGTTAGTGGGTCACTTGTGGTCTGCGGAAAACGAAAGTCTCTCGTTGTTTCGGTCTCCCCCGGGACCTCACACTCTGTTTGCTCCATAAAGTTGACTTTAATGCATTTTAAAACACGATAATGAGACTTTAACGCCGCTTGATCTTTGTGGTAATAAAAAAGAAAAGGGAATAATTTATAACCGATGACATCTTAAAATATACAATGTACAAGTAGAAAATGGAAAGTTTCAGGGTAGTTTTAAAGTAACCCTCTTTTCTGGTTTTTAATTACTTTTAGTTAGTACTTTTCGGGGTGAGTTTTATATAGTTTAATAATTAAAGTGCTGAATAATGAATAATATTTTATATGCATTTGTTTTTTATTCATTTCGGAACGTTGGGTTGCCGTAGAGAGATATAATTCTCTTGAAACATTTTGATATAAAAATTATTTTTAATTGCTTTTCCACTTTCAATTACCAGCTTTGATCTAATTTCGCTTATTTGGGCACATTTTTTTCCTAACAAGCTCAGACACGATCTGTGGAACCTTTAAGCTGTCTAACAATATTAAATCAAACAGAAAATCTCGGCATAATTTCGAAACCATACATACTGTATGTGATTCTTTATTTGGTTTATTCAATGCTTAATTTTTTTTAAACTTACCACAACCAAGTCATTGTCGCGTCCAGTGGCCACGGTGGCTCCCAGCCATTGGTTGGATTTCCTGTCCACAAACTCGTGATCCGAATTTCGATTGTTGCCTAAATTTGTATAAAAAATCCAATTTAATACGTTTTTTTCTAAAAATAAGCAGGCGGACATCTTGAAGAGGCAAATAAACAACAAAAATTGCAAAAAATTGTGGGAGCTGCCAAGTCAAATCGGAACCCAGTTTTCAAATAAAGAAACCTCGGAGACGGTGAAAACAAAAGCGCCTCCAAAATAGACGGAAATGAACAATTTAGTGAAATTAATATGTATTTTGGTGGAGCAGGGGGAGGTAAGCAAACTAATTAAGCTACACTGAGAAACAAACACAAGACACTTGAGGACAACGATGATGGTCACTTCCGTTTCTCGGTGATTTATGACACAATTTTTGGGGAGGGAGCCTTCTCCACGAAGAAGGTGACACAGTGGGGGTGTAATTTTGTGCATTGTATACTTTAATTTAATTATTTTCGTTTTCTTTTCTTAAATTTGGTTTTGGGGGTGCAAACTGTACAAGATTTTTGTGGGTGGTGCTCTCTGATGGGGGAGATGAGTGACCAAAAAAATAAATCCATCAGAAATGATTTAGAAAAGCAGAAATATAAGAGATTGATGAACAGTAATTGCCATTAATGAGTTTAGAAATTTGGGACTGTTTTTAAGTATATATGGTATATATTAAATAAAAAACAAAAAGTAATGGAAAATAATTTGACAGAGAAAATAATTCTGCAAATACAAGGGTAAGATAAAGCCACTTTGAATATTATAAAAAAAATATACAGAATTAATAGAACTTTAAAAAATAAATAGAAATTAATAAGTAGAGTCTTTAATGAATAAGAATTTGTATTTTTTGTACAATATTAGATAAGAACCAAAAAATATAAGATATCAAGTCTGAATGACTTAAGAAAATAAAGAGATTCTGGGTAGTATTTGGCCCATGGGTCATGGGCTGTGGTGTCATGAATGAAATCAGAAATTCCAGAGTAAATAATGATTCCTACTAATGAGTGATTGAATCATGGAGTGAATCACAGGTGAGTCTGAAAACAGAAATGTACGGACGAACCTGCCAGCTGAATGAAGCACCTGTTGACTCCTTTTTGTGTGTTTTTTGGACATGATTTTTGGCAGAAATTTATGCATTATTTTAGCGACTTTCAAACAGACTATGGGGGGAATCATTTAGGAGGTTTTAAGATTCGAACACACCTCCCTATGAGCACTATAAGTCCATTAAGGCGACGTGTCAATAACTTTTTCCCCAAGGCAGCTTTTACGTCCCCATTCCCATACCCAGGCCCATACCCATTCTCCATTTCCCATTTGCAGTTGCAAAATCAAATTGCATTTCAGTCTAAAATGAACATATATTTATGGCGGACAGACTGACTTTTGGATTTAATGGGAAAAATATGCAAAAACTTTCCAGGCGATATATTGCATCATTTCGAATGCAAAAAGGAAGTTCCTTCTCTCGCCAAAATAAGCAAATAAATTTTATTATTTCCGTTTTATGCCCAGGATGTGCTGCCTCTGCTACTGCCTCAGGGAATTGTCTAAAAATATATAATATTTTCTGTATTTTCCTGTGCATTCTTTTCTCTCTGTTTATTTCCCCTTGAATTCATCGCATTTTGCATACTAAAAAGTTGCGCATGCGTGTTGGCCATAAATAAACTAATTGTAATTTGTGCTCTTCTGGCGCCAACTGGATGGCACTTTCGGTTCCCGGGCCCTCGGAGCCGGGAGAAGTGTCAGCTGGCGCCACATTCTCCACTAGAGAACCCATCATTACAGGGGGGCAGGAGGCGGGATAGGTGGTAAGTTGCAAAGGAGTACCAGGGAACCCATCTTTATGGGTCTCTATCGCTTCGAGGCGAGTGCATCCATTAGTCCCTCTTACCTTTCGAATCGAATTTCACCAATTTGCAGTCGTCGTCGTTGAGGCTGCACTTGAACACGCCCCCCGCCTCCGACACGCCCGGCTGATACCGGGATGTGTCCAATTTTGGGGCACCCACAATCAGGCTGCAACTGCAACGAGAAATCAAATATAAAATCATTAAATATTAAACAATATAGTATTTTTTGTTTAATATCTTAAGAATTAATTAATCTTAATTAAAAAAGGATCTTATGTTTTTTAAATACATAAATAAATAATCTTAATTAAAGAAGGATCTTATGTTTTTTAATATTTTTATGGGTTTAAAAAATGTATTTAAAGCGGTTTGATTTGTTGTCTTTTAAGAGAAAAGTTGTACCATAAATTCTAGAGCTGCCAAGATATTTGTCCTTTAAAATTGATTAATTTTTAGCATCCAAGTTGATCATTAAGGATCACCCATGTTGAGGGAGAAAAACTAAGCAAAAGATACTCAAGGACATGTGTTTGGTTTTCATCACCCGAAAAGTATTTTGTTTTTGGGGAACAAATGCTCGGACAAATGTTTGCAATTATCCTGCCGGCGAAAGTCAACCGGCCATTATCCATCAATGCGTCCTTAATTCAATTCCCCTAACACCCTAAATTGGAAGGGTCTCCCTCCCCCGCAAGAGGCAACCCTCTGTGGCATGAAACCCCGAAATTCTGGCGGCTCTCCTGGCGGCTCTGTTGGCGGCTCCTATTGCGGTTCCTCTGGCGGTGGCCCTCGTCGAGTGGTGCAAATGCAACATGCAACTCATTGTGGCACGCACATTGACAGCTGCCATCAATTCATGAATGCGGAAGTTCGGCGAACAAAGCCAAATAAAAGGGTGCTCTCTGGCCAGTCTTAACCCTAGGGTGCCCTAAATGGGCCTTTATTAAAATTGGAAGTAATAAAAAGGGAAAGTGAAAAGGGCACTGAGAGAAAATCTGATATGATTTCTAATGATTCTTCTCAAAATGATTTAGTTAAAGAAATTATACTCAAAGAAAAGCATATAAGACTTAAATTTAATTTTTTTTCCATTTTCATCTATTAGCTTGGAAATTTCTCGCAGTGCATTCAATACAAGGCCAGCCACAAACGGTCCAAATCAAACACACTTGAGAGTTGATTAAAAACGGGCTCTGTCTCGTGCCCGCTCTCCGCTTCCCCCTTCACCACCTTTGGTCCGCCCCCCGTCCACCATGCCCCTCATCGATCCGCCCCCTTGTGCCCGACCTGCCCAACCAACAACCCACATGCAACAATTTGACGCATGACTAAAGTAAAAATCGCACAGATGCGTGAAACCCGAGAAGGGAGCGACCCAGAGAAGATCGCGAACTGCACTTCCTATGAATGGGCAAATCGATGCACTGAGGGAAAAGTATTTTAATTTGTAAATACAATCGATATATTGACTAGAAAATAATAGTAAAGGTTATTGTTTTTACCCACAAGATACTTCTTTAAATAAAACAAGCACATGAGTTTGCTGTCGTTTGATTTTCTCACAAAGTTAATGCTTTAAATAAACATAAAATATATGATATATTTCTGCTAATTTAACAGTTTTTATGGCTTATTTTTATCCATTAAAAGAATATTTGAAAAAAAAATATATTTAGTCTTTTATAACTATGCAATTTTTATTTAAAAAAAAGGTTTGAAACATGGATAAAATTTTATTGTTAGAAAAGAAGGTTTACGATTTACCTGGATAACATGGATAAAGTTTTATTGTTAGAAAAGAAGGTTTACGATTTACCTTCTTTTCTAACAATAAAACTTTATACATGTTTCAAACATTTTTTTTAAAATAAAAATTGCATAGTTTTCTTAAACAAGTTTAAAACAAGTTTATATTCCTGAATATTCATGAAAATTTGATATATTTCGTGAAAATTCTGAAATGATCTTGAAAATATAATATTCTTCTTCAATATTCTTGTCAAAAAAATGTTTTTAAATGTAAACTTAAATAAAGCTTCGTTTGTATTCTAAAACAAACAAAAATTTATGTAAAATACTTCTCGTTGAATCCAAAATAAAAATGTATGTAATTTAAAAGAAAACTTTCAACCATCTCTTATATCTCTTTTCTTGATTTCAAAAAAGGTTTCTCCCAGTGTCTTTGAGTAAATAGTAAAACCCTTAGCTGAATGAATGCCGCTTACAGTGGCATTTGCTTTGTATTAAAATAAGTTTTCAAGTAAATAAAAATGCAGCTGTATTTAATTTTCAAGTGAGAAACTAATAACTAAGGTTTGTACGAGTTTCTCTGTGCGAAAAGCTCGCTCCAGCTCGAGTATCTTTGTATCTTTGTATCTGTTGGATGGCTGACATCATTGGCATTCGTCGAACAACTTGACATGGCGATTCGATCATTCTCTCACTCACCGACTGCCCAGCGTAATTAATATTAATTTATGGACAAATACGAAAAAAACTGCTCAACGACAAGCTCAAACAAGTTCCCCTCTGTTACTCCTTCACAGTTTCGAATATTATTATTTGTGAGGGGGCGCTCATAACAGATTTGCATTTCATTCGATGAATGAATAACCGAAACTTCTCAAAAGAAACCTTTCATCATAGATGATTAATCCATATTTATTCATTTGACTCATTTCGATTCCAAGATGTTGACAAAGAATGTTTATTTTGGTAAAAATTACCAAAAAATTTCATTTATCTTATAAGTAATCATGAGGTAATTAAGTGGAAGATGAGTTATCAAATTACTAACTTATTTTGATTTTTAGCGCAGTTGCAAAAACCTTTCTTGAAAATTCCTCTTTAAGAAATTTAGGATCACCTCGTAACGATATAAATTGTACATTAATTTATTAAAGCCATCTCCCTCTCCATAAATGAAGCAAATTGAACTGATTCGAAGATCTGATCTCACATACGATACCCCAAATATCAAACAAATTGCCAAACAAAATGGGAGCAGTCGAGCATTGCGGGTTACGTAATTTTTTTTAATTCGAAAATTGAAGAGCACGCGCCTGGCTTTGTGCCTTTTCCTGATCATTGAGGCGAAAAGAGATCAAAACCTCCGATCAAAGCAAAAAAACAAATAAAAAGCAATGACAATGCCGGCCTCTAAAACAATCAAAATCAATGCAAGCCAATTGAAAAGTGAAAAATAACATGGAAAAAGGCGCCAAACCAACAAAACGCCGATTGTTTTGAATTTCAATTTTTTTTTTTCATTTTCATTCAAGCCTCAAAACGGTGGAATGTCTCAATTTTGTTCGACCCTGAAAGGAAGCCAGGGGAAAAGGATAGGGAAGGGATCAATTTGAAGACCAATTTCCCGCACACATGTCCCCCGAAAACAAATTCAGGGAAAAATGTGTAAACCTTCTGTCGTTGTGTGTCTTGAATTTTAAAGGTTGAACTCTGCGACTCGAGACGCCGCAATAAAAATAATGTTTTAAAAATAACATTTTTCGATAATGGCTCTGGCTCTGGCTCTGGCTCTGAGTCCCGACTTCCGAGTTTTCAAGGGAATCCGAACCGAACACATGTTTCAGCCATTCATTCATGCCACTCGGTCCAGGATGTGGCACGAGTGAGACGGCAACATCCAAAAGGGGGCACGAATACACAGAAATGTAATGAGAGTTTCCATATCCCTTGGCCTTTCCTAGTCCCAGTTCCAGATCAAGTCTCAGTCTCAGTCGCAGTCTCAGTCTCAGTTCCAATCCCAATTCCCAGTCTCGAATCAAGTCCCCCGATTTGATTTTTGATGTGTGATGTGGGTGCCTCGTGTGGCAAGCTGCGCATGCTTCCTGCCACATCCACACGCTCCACACTGCACCACAAAAGCAAACCATCAAAGGTGCACACTGATTGGATATGTCACGCAAATTCTAGACCTTCAGGGGATTAGTTTATTGAAATTTTTCAAACTCTTTTCTTTATGGAAACCGAAAAACCTATTTGGAGTAAAAGTAATATCAAGAGGCCC
Source organism: Drosophila vallismaia (assembly GCA_035047325.1). Classification (NCBI taxonomy): domain Eukaryota; kingdom Metazoa; phylum Arthropoda; class Insecta; order Diptera; family Drosophilidae; genus Drosophila; species Drosophila vallismaia. Next base: position 2,733,396 of record JAWNPU010000001.1, on the reverse strand, counting down.
ATTTTAAGAACTAAATGTGCTTCTAGTTTCCACAGAAATTATATACTTTAGTTATTAAATTCCAAGTCTTCCAAGACATTGGATAACCTAGTAATGGATACTCTGTCAGCCCCAAAATTATTCCAAAATTGTAAAAAATCAACGATTTTATGGTAAAAATTTCTCAGATTCAGCGGCTTTCTTGTGTTGATCAGGAAACGCTTTCGACGGTAACCCCTGAACCTTGACTTTCGATGGGGACTGTCAATCAACCTTTAAAATAATGTAAAACAAAAAGGGTACACTTGAAACTTCACGAAAAAAAAAACAGCAAAGTCAGGGAAGGCGCGATCGAACCCGGACCCTCATCGAGGGTGCGAGGACCCAAAAGTACAGAAAAAAAGGGAAAAAACACAAAAGTAAATAAATAAATAAATAGTGGAAAGTGAAAAAAGTAGGAGGCACTGGCGGAGGCGTGTCGGCGCTAAACATGTGTGCGCCTCGAAAATACTATTTCGTATTATCCCCGGAGGTCTGGGAAAACGGGCGAAACGGGACAATGGAAACCATCGTCCCTCGGCCCACGTGACAGTCCGTCCGGTCACTGTAATGACATGCTGTGCCCAAATGTGTTCTAAGCCGGTTTCCCTCTGACTTTCGACTCGGGGCGTGTGTGGTTTTCCAGCACCTTTTTTTTCTTGTATTTTCTCAATTCTATTTTATTTAACACGCCACTCGCTTCCGCTTTTTTTTGTGACTCTATCTGGCCAGCTGATCTGCTGGCGATCGCCCATCTCCAAACTGCGATCTCCGATAGCAATCCACTATATTGTGGTTTATCTGTACCTCGGCGAGTCCGCAATCAAGCGGCAATTAAGGCGGCCCAGACCAGGCCCAGCCAACCAAAATGCCAAACTATCTGGGCGCAGAATGTCCACTTGGCAAAAATATTAACAACTCAAAAATGAATTTGGATACACAAATAAAAAGAAATATCATAAAAAAAGTAAGGCAATTTTTAAGCCAATTTATCTTTTTCCATAAATGCCAGAATATCTACAAAACAATTAGAATCTTATTCATTATAGTCTAAAATATATCTTTAATGCATTTTAGAAAAATCTTGAGCAGCATTCTTGTAACCCTAATAACTAATTTATTATTTAAATATTTACTTTAGTTCATATTATTTTTAAAAAGATGTGCCAAAAAGATTAACTCTAAATTCTTTATTTAATTTACAAACTTAAAATTTAATTTCAAGTATAGTAAGTATTTAAATAAATTCAATTTTTTGTACTCAAAGTATTTTGTAAATATTTCCAAATTCTAAAACAAATCAGATTATCTTTGATAAATTAATTTTCAAAAGTATTCAAATATATTGGAAGAATAATAATTTAGTTTTTTCCAGAAAGAGATTGATTTTTAAATATCTTTCCAATTAAGGATAAAATATGTTCAAGCTTTAACTCCCAATTTATTGTTTCGGAAAAACTGAAAATGAAATATATTTCAAAAAACATCAAAATGAATTGAGGTAATTATAATAAAATACTACGCTTTGCATAAAAACTTTGAAAAAAGCGAAATATTTTAAATGAAATATTTCCAGTGGCACCAAAAACTAGCAAAAAATATAAGAAATGATTTATGAAACTCGCTATTTGTCTCAGTGCACGTACTACGTGTGTATAAAATTTGAAATCAATTACATTTCTCATTGTCTGCCGCCGTTTTTGCCATTTCAAAACCACAACAAAACAAATGCCGACGATCGACACGATCTCTGTGAGTTTCCAACAGCAGCAGCTGACAGTAGTTTATGCAATAGATAAATTGCCCGGGTCCGATGCAACCCACTTACAGCGGATCAGGCGGAGGACAGAGCATAGAGACATCAAGGGGATTGGACCTGGGACTGGAATTGGGAACCCTAAATGAACTCCTCAAGTGCCCAGTTCGATCTCTGTTGGTGGCCCGCTGGGAGAAATTAGCTAAAAATACGCCAGGGGATGTTCTAAGAGACACAAAACACTGTTTTTACATCCCTGCATTTTGTTTATGCCATTAATCAATAGCCCATCAGCAAATATTGTATAAACATTGCATAATTGTAGTAATGAAAAACATACAAAAAGTGGTCCTTCAAACTTACTTTGTGAAACATTTCTTGGGGAAAATTTTAAAAAAACTTAAAGATAATAATAAGCTATCCAAAAATATTTGAGAATTAATGCTTATCCTAAAATGATTCCAAATGTTTTATATTGAAAAAATGCAAACTGGTCCTTTAAGCTTAAACAAACTAAAAAGCTAAGGCTAAAAAATTCTAAAGAAATTGCTGAGATTATCTTAACTTCTTTCAACTAAAAAAAAAGTCAAACTGCAATGATTTTCTAAAATATTTGAAAATATTTGTTATTACAAATTATTATATTAAAACTTTCAAGCCATTAAAAAAAATACTTAAAAGAAAAGAAGTAACTAGAAACTGGCCCACAAAAATGTAATTATATTTTTACATCAAATTATTGCAAGGAAACAGAATCCAAAATACAATATCTGTGGTTTTATTATTAAAACAAAATATTGAAGATGAAGATGAAATATTTGAAACATTTTCCCCCCCCAGCCAATACAAGTTTCACTTTAGTGTCGCAACAATGGTAATAGAGCGATTTGGCCAAGAGAGTGGCGATCTGATCTGAGCTTAGAACACTTTCTGGTAAGGCAGTTGTAATGGCCAGATCGGGAATGGAATCGGAATCGGGATCGGGATCGGGATCGGGGTCAGACTAATGAGATCCGTCTAATAGGAAACCTGTGCCCGGGAATCTCTCTGGCTCTTGGTCTCGGTCTCGGTCTCGGTCTCTTGGTCTCTTGGTCTGTTGATCTGGTTAACGGACAAACGACTTTATTTGGCCAATTGGGTGAAGTGAGGCTGCGAAGCCAAAGTGGCAACAACCTTGCCAGGCAAACACTTGACCGTAAATAGCGCACTCGAACTATGTCACGCCGAGATACAGATACAAAGATACATGGCCAGGTGGCGGGGGCGGAGTCGGAGTCGGAGTCGGAGGTTGAGATATAAAAGCATTTGTCTCCAGATACGGATACACTTATGTGTTGTATTAATTGCTCGCCTGCTTGCCTGCCTCAGGGCAAACCACATATTGGCCAACAGCTTTGGCTCTCTTGCCTTATAAACAATAACCACATTAAGTTCATTACAGTGCAAGAAATTGTTGGCAGTTTCGAAGGGTTAAAGCGTGATTTTCGTAAGGTAAATGTTTACAACCTCTTTGAGTTTCTGGTTAAAAATTGGGAAAAGAACCATGTTTTTTAAGTCTTGAAAATATCAAAGGTTTCTCCATTAAAAACTCCCATTATTTATCTCGGTGCATGGCCTTTGTTTGCCACTTTTCCTCACCACGTTGTTGCCCAAGTGGGACTCGTCTTGGCTTTTGTCTTCTCGGCATTTAACACACAATTATCTCACGAGGCTGCAGAACAGAGTCAGGTAATTTTAAGCTTTTTGTTAAAAACAAATACTAAAAAATACAAAATATGCTAAAGAGCATTATAAACTCATTTGTTCTTTGTGTAAAGTAAAACCCAGACAAGAGATGTTGTCTATCCCGACGAGTATATATGGTCTATATGTATCATTTATTGTCTTATCAACTCTCTCTCCCGGCAATAAAAATTATAAAACATTTATTAGTTGCCATTATTGGAAGATCAAAGAAATACTCCTCTAAAAAACAACCAAATAAATGCATTTTTTAAAGAAGATTACTTGTATCTTTATCGTGTATTTCTTCTTTAAACACAGTAACCCTCGAAGTTGGAGATACTTTTAGGAGTTATCTCTTTATTTTGCCTTTGTCAACCCACAAAGAGCATTCAAAGTTCAAACAACTTGAGTCAGAAGTCGCAAGATGCTAACTCAGTAACTTTGTATCTGTATCTCAGTATCTGTATCTCAGTATCTGTATCTCAGTATCTGTATCCGTGTGTGTCGCATCTTTTAGGGCAGACTCTAACCAAATCCTCAGTGTTTGCGTCTGTTTATTGAATTGTAAACATTTTTAAGGTTGCATTTAAATAATTTCTGTTGCTTTTAAGTGCACTTAGCGCATTATGTATCCGTAAATGTATCCGAATCTGTATCTGTATCTGTATCTGTATCTGTATCTGTATCTCGACCTGTCCCTGTATACATATGTATTTATGGCGAAGAAAGAGGGCCTCTTGGAGGCCCAAAGGCCATTCACACACGTAGCCAGATGCTGTTTCTTTGATAGCCTCCTCCTCACAGAAAGCACTTTCCACCCATCCATTCCGGCCACTCTCTCTATCGATGCTACGTATCTGTAGCCGCCTCTACTGTCTTCGGCTTTGCCAGTCTTTCTTCCCGCCGCTCTACAAAGAGCCTCCCACCAAACGTGCGAAAAATCGTCGAAACTAGACACATTACACCGAAATTTGTATTTAAGAATTACATTTTTAGAGCAATTCAAAAAAATATTTATAACTCTAAAAAAAAAAAGAATAAAATAAACTAATTATAGATACTAGATACTACAGTAGATTAAATCATTAAATAATATGAACTATTCATCAGTTACTCCAATACATACTTTGAGTCATCTTTGTATAAAAAAACACTCAAAAAGGCGATTCAAACAGGATCGATAATAATATTTCCTCTCAGTGTTGGAGTCCGAGTGTGAGAGACTCATACGGATTAGCACGCTCCATCGAGCTGAACTCTGCGGGTTCAGAAAGGCTATCGATCGATCCGTTCGAATATTCGAACGGCTCACATGAGTAGCGTGGAAAATGCTGGGTGAGAGGTGGGTCTGGCAATATTTTCTGCCATTTGTCATGGGGTCACCGCAAACTTCCCGAATAAACTTTCCGGTTCAAAGTCGGACCTATCTGTGTCCCACATTCGCTAATCAACCAGACAGATAAATGAACAAATGAATAGATGGATGGATTCATTCCGAAATGAATGGATGAAGTGCAATAGGACACCCTGTGGTACTCGTAAATTTATCAATGAATCTGTTTTGGGCTCGAGTCCGGCTCGCTATCTTGGCGTTATTGAAATTAATGGTCGTTTAGAATTCTTTATGCATATTTACACGCCCGTTGGAGAAGTCAAGAAGACTGGCCCCTGATAGAGGGAATCTTCCGAGATTAACATGTCGTTGCATTATCTCTGCCGACAACACCACAAAAAATGATTCTCAAATGAAAGTGAAAAGTGGTTTTATGGTGCAGAGAACTATTTGCTGAGATGTCTTAAAAACCGATCAAGATGTCTGCAGAAGCAGAAGTATGCTTCAAGTACGTAATCCAATATTTTATTTAATTAAATCACTTGGGAATTAATCACGCTTTATGCACTCTGGACTGGGAGATTGAATGCTTCGGATTTATCCGGAAACCCGCCGAAGTGCGTGATAAAGTTGCATTGACGTTGCATTTCGGAAATACCCGATAAGACTATCCAAAAAATATGTTAATATAATATATAATATATTAAATATAAATACGATATCAAACATAGGGGAAATGCATTATGCAGTAATGACGAAATCGGAAATAAAGTAAGCATTATTACTTATTTGGGACATAATTAACAGAATATTTATTATAAGATATTAAACAAACCATATAGGAGCTACGTGTTGGGGAACTACATTCTTTATCGCTTCTTCAATCTAGATAATATATTGTTCAATTAAAGTTTTATCTGTTTTTCCTCTTAACTCTTAAGTAAGATTTAGTTTGATAACAAAATAACTCGAAAGTATTTTGAAAAACTGAGGTTTAAATGAAAAACTTTAAGTTTACAAAGTGCTCCTAACTTTTATATTTCATTATTTTGTATAATATTAACAACTAAGATTTCAAATCAGTTTATTTGTGGAAATCAAGACATTTTAAAAAGTGCTTAGAAACCCCCTTAAAATGCTGTTAAAGTTCAAATAAATTCATAAAATACATAAAAAGGTAAGCAGCCCTCAGGATGTAAATAAAATAGTTTGCTTTTTGTTTTTAAATAAATCTTAAGAAGAAACTCACTTGTTTTGATTGGAGTAAAAGTTGCTGCGGGATTTGTGCATCGCAATGCTGAATCCGAACATGGAGTTGCTGGCCTGCCGGAAGCGGACATAGCTGGGCAGGTCGATGTTGTATCCTTCGGTGGAGACGGCGATGGCCAGGAGGATCGCTAGCCAGGACAGGCCCGTCCTGGGACGGGGTAGATCCGTGTTCATTGTCAGGGGATGCTTTCCTTTCGGTTTATTTTTGTTTTGTCGTTTTTGGAGAACTGGAGAACAATTTTTGGGCGAGTCCTTGTTTGGAGATTTTTAAATTCGTTGGAGCCGATTTCGTTGGATTTGCATCAAGAACTCTGGCACTTTCACGCCTGCATCTTCACAGCTGTTGGTTGCGATTCAGAATTAATATCACACATGCTCGCCCCACACACACGCACACACATTAGTCTTACTTTTTTATTTTTTATATAAATTCAACCTTGGCCGAAATGAATTCAGATTCCGAATTCCGAAAAAAACAAGACCCCAAAAAGAGAGCCCAACACATCAAGTCAAAAACAAACATTCTCCAAGTCAGCAAAGACAAATATTTTGTCTCTGGCGGAAAAAACTTATCTCTCTGTAGTCTCTAAAAAAAAAATAGTTTCTCATAAAATTTGAGCTTCTGGGGGCTATCCGAAAAACCACTCATTGTAATTAAAATTGTCAAATATTTTATTTTTTCATCAGCACACCAGACACTATTTTTTCCAGTGCAGAGCTAGAAGTCTTGCGACCTTGAGGCTTATGTTTTGTGGGCGGGGAAGCGGTTTGGGCTGACCGGGCACAGAATCAATTATTATTCCAAAAATGGATTTCGATTTCACGATTTAATTTATGGTTCTATGATTTTTAAATTTGTTTTTGGTTTGAAAAATTGTCTTATTTCTTAGTTTTTTTTTTTGTTAATCTTGAAGATTTTTAAAGTGTTTTTGTATATTTTAAATTGTTTTTAAAAACCACGTGAGTTATATCACATTTAAGTTGTTACTAAGTAACTTATAAACTTTGTTTATTTTTTTTAGTTTTTTAAATAGTTGAATAATATTAGAATATTCAACAATTTTAAAGGGTAACACTTGCGCCGGTTTGTATGTTTTTCGGCTTTTGGCCAATTTAGAAATCTGATTTGTTGTTTTAAAGCCTTTTGACGGTTTCTTGTTTGCTTCGTAGAGCTTTTTTGGCGCGTTCTCAGTTCTCAGATCAGCATCTCCGAGATTGTGTCCAAGATGACGTAATGGCCCGACAAACAGGTTGCCCAAAATAACGGCCAAAACAGACAGAAACCGAAAAGTAAAGAAAAAAAGATAAACCCTTTCTAGGCAGGCTTTCTCTCATGCCAGACGAATTGCATTCGAAATGCAGGAAAATGTGTGGGCGGCGTTGGCGCTTTTTAGTGCTTTTAGTGCAGGTGACATTTGACACATTTTCCTCATACTCGTGTATTTTCGTATTTTTTACTGGCAGCGTGTGGGCGCTACCGACTCATTGATAGGCGGCTGCCATTCATAGACACGAAAGTGAATTATAATTAAGAGTTTGTGGCAGAACGCCATATGGCGTCGAATGCCAATTGTCATTCAACAATCCAGCCTCGATCATGTGACCAGATTTGGCCAAAACACCGTTAAATAGCCGCAAAAAAGAGCAAATTCTAAAAAAAAGGTAATGAGTAATTTGTAAGCTAAAAGTTTATTGTTGAACAATTTGCATAGACTTTCGAATTGAGTTCTAAAAATACCTGATAAGGTAGCCAAGTGCTTACGAGATCAGGCATCAAAGTTTGATTATAACAAATTTAGATTATAAAATCTTAGAAAAAATAACTTTTAAAATGGCTAAAAACACGGACCATATGTTTAAGATATTGAAAGCAAAATAAAAATTCTCATCAAATTAGTATAATCGGTGGAAAAAAAAAACACAAAAACCGATCATTTATCTAAAAATAAATCTTGAAAATTTGTTTCGTGGTGAGATGTTGGAGATTTTTTGTTGCTACACGCCTATAGATTTATTCATGTATATATATATAGTATATATAGACCTGCATATACAGATCTTTTTTACACTGCACAAAAAAAGGCCCAAAACAGCTGAGACAGCAGACTATACAAGTGTGTGTGTGTGTGTGTGTGTGTTGCAGAAGGTTAAAGCTGATTCTATATATATTCTTATGTATTTTCTGGAGTCACTTTATTGATTTTGTCACATATTTATATTTAAATGTTTTTTTTTTTATTTTCATCACTTGTGCTTCACTCTAAAAAAATTCGTATTGGTCGCGTGAAGTAATTCTGTTAATTTTCGTGTTTTTTTTTTTAATTTACTTTGGTTTGTGGGTTGCTTTTTTTCTCACTACCGATTTTTTGAATTGCTTTGACCGCGGTTTTTTTTTTTAAATCGAATGCAGGTTCAACTAGTTCACGACGTGGTCTGCTGAACAGTCGGACTCCGACTGAGAGATCAGAACTAGCGCCAATGCGTTCCCCGATGGGAAAGGTGGAATCTAGTGAAACACGAGGACATCTCATTTTTCATAATTACTTCACTATTTAGCAAACCAATTTAATAAAATAATATTAAATTGTTACAAATAAAATACTTTAACGCTGTACCTTCCCTCAGGAAAACTCTTCACACCTAAAATGGCTTGAAAACCCTTTTGAAATATTGCCTTCTATCACAGATCCCATATAGTGGCCCAATGGGCATGATAAACTTGCAAACAGCGTATTTAAGCCAAAATTAATTTATCAGTTTATCAATCTGATTAAAAAGATTCTAAAAATCTCTAATTGAACCAAAAATGATACATAATCTCCCTGAGACCTTACGATACAAGCAGTTTGATAAGAAGGGCGCCAATTTCTAACCGGAACTAGTCCCCAAACAAGTTCGTTCAACTGGTTCCAAATTAACAAGAGCCGAAGCACCTATCAGATACACCTTAGACTAGACGGAACAGATACAAAGATACATAGATACATAGGTGAACACCGCTCACTGATCGCCTACTCAGTGGAAACGAGAGGCGATGATGGAGAGCGACAGAGACACAATCTCAAAGCTTTTTCAAATCGAAAATGATACCAATTTTTCACAGAAAAAAAATACAATTTTTACAATGTTATTTTGAATGTTTATATTGTTATATTCGTGCAAATGCCGATTTTCAGGTATTAAAAAAAAGTGTAGCCAAACAACAAAATAAATTTCTAAGCATTTGTTAGATATTTTTATTAAAATAAACATTTTCATTGGAAAAAATAAATAAGCTTTAGATTTTATTAAATTTTTAATATATTAACAAAAAAAAAAACCTTAAAAAATATTGGCTTTAAATTTGGAAAAATTTGATAGTAAAATATGTATCCTTTCACCCTAAATTGTTAAAAATAAGAGGAAAACTCGTCTATTGATCATTTCCTATCTTTTTTGTTAATAAAAATATTTTTTGTGTGTTTTGAGGCAAAGAGGAAGGCCATCGGAAATTTGTGTGGGTTTCAAATCTTGGGGCAAATTTCGTGTAGGAAGACACAACATTTTGAATGTAATTTCCGTTGGCAAAAGTTTAGAGCATTTGGTGTGTCATTTGAAATCAAATCAGTATCTTTATTTATCTCGTCTGCATACTTATAGACAGATGCTTGGAAATTTAAACACAAAACAAACGTAGATAATATCATCTGTCCTGATGCCAGGAATTTGCAATCGTAAACTAAAAAATAACATAAACAATTGAAGAATTGCCGGCAGTTTGTAATTCGAGGCAAAGCAATTTTAAGTTCAAATAAACCCCACAACACTCCACAACAAAATAACAACGAAATTAGTTTCGAACCGCCGTTTAGCTACAAATTACCAAATCAATTTGCATAAACCCGCTGGGGTTCTGTCAATATGTTCTGGCGATCGCGGTTTCTGCTGCCGATTTAAATATTACGATCGCGCGCGCTCCGCACTCGCACTTCCAGCGACCAAATGAGAATGAGCCTTTCTGCGTGGAAAGTCACGGAAACTTTTTGCACCCCCGCAGTGTTGCCAGACTATTAAACGGATTCAAAGCAGCGCGGTCAAGCAGTGCAAGAAAACCTCTTGCACGAAATTCGCATTTTGAGGATGCATGGGAGGATTCATGAGAAATCATGGGGCTACATTTAATGTTAATATAATTAAAGGAAACCTCTGTTACTGTTAGTTTTTGCAAAGATTATCAAGATTTAAATTAATTATTACAATCATAAGGAACCAAAAAAGTTTCCCAAAAGTCGAAGATATACAATTACGTGATATTTAACTATTTTGAGTATGTAAATATTATACATTTCAAATATTAAAAGTTTACTTGCTTTTCAAAAGCACTCTAAAATGTTTAAATCCAATTACACAGAAATTTTAAATAATAAATTTAAATTTAAACATTAAATACTGCCAGACATATTTAAAAAGCGTTGCCAGAATTGAAATATCGAACAATCGAAAGGACTGCCAACTATCATTCATTTCATTTCAAGCTAAAAAAAGCTAAAAAATGTTTTGATTTCTTGATTAATTTTAAAAATAAATAAACACCTATTTTTTATCAATTCAATCTTCATATATTTTATTGGATTGTGATACAGGATGTTGCTTAAAATTAATTAATTCTATAATTGGCCTAAAATTAAATTACCTTCGATCACATCGACCTTCTTTCTCTGAGTTAGACTTTCATGAATTTGAATATAGGATTGCCAGTAAAAAGTTTAATATCGGTCTTGCGTGATGTTGATAAAACGTTTGCTGTAAAGCTTCACACCTTGGAATAGGTGGTGTTTTTTTTTTTTTAATTATTGAATTAAAGATCCATCCATTTATTATGGAAATTTACACAAACATAAAATAACTCACGATATCGATAAAAACACAATAAAAAAGCAAAAATAATAAGCTCATAAACAATCAAATGGATTTCAGTTTCTTTGAATGACAAGTTTTCCAAATATGGCTAAGTTGGCACACTGACAGTCGCCCGAAGCAAGTTGGCAGCACGACCCTTCAGATTACGCGACCGATCAGGGGTCTGCGTGTTTTCGGTGAAAATTTCTTGATTCGTTGATAGGAGACCGGCAATACGATGCAAAAGGTGATTCGGCAGATGTCCCAGCTGCGCGTGCAGTCCCAGCTTCCGGGGGTAACGCTCCTCAAGCCGGTAAACACGAGCAGTCCCCACCTGAGCCAATCGCCACCTGCGCTCCCAAAAAGCATTCACACGGCATCAGGAGCCGCTGGCGGAACCCTCTGCACCAAGTGGAACAAGCACAACTACGGACCCAGGAAATGGCTGGAATACAACAAGACAGTCCACCCTCCGCAGGAAGCAGAAGAGGAGCCCCGCAAAGCCGTAAGGAACAATCAAAACATTCAAAATTATTAAAATCTTCCCATTTTCAGGTCATTCAACTATGTTTGCAGATTTCAAATTTTTAAAGATTGAAATTCTAATATGAGTTTGCAATATTAGTTATTTTATTAATACATATATTAAAATGAGTTTTAAAAACCTAAATATCCAAAAGCACTCCTAATATTTGTTAATCTTCCCAACAATTTCACTTTTGACTCCAAATAGATTTTAGAAATTCTAGACAATCTTGGAAATTGTTTTTTATATAAAGAGTAATCCTGAATTCCCTTTCAGTACGTCTGCCATATGCGCACCAACATCAAATACAGTCCGGACAAGATGTGGTACATCGCTGCCTTCGTTCGTGGTATGTCCGTCGACGAGGCGCTCAAACAGCTCAACTTTGTGCTTAAAAAGGGAGCCACCGATGTGAAGGAGACCATTCTGGAGGCCCAGGAAATGGCCGTTCATAGGCACAATGTGGAGTACAAAAGCAATCTGTGGATAGGTAAGTGAGGTCGCCAATTCTCCACGTTAATAAAAAATTTCCTGATAGTCTTATTGTAAATTAATGAAAACCTAAATGAATCCAATTGTTAAAATTGATTTCTTCTTTCCAGCTGAATCCTTTGTGGGAAAGGGACGTGTCTTCAAGGGAATGCGTCGGCATGCCCGCGGCCGTTTTGGCAAGGTGGAGTATAAGCACTGTCACTACTTCGTCCGCCTGGAGGAGGGAAATCCGCCGGAGCACTACTACCAAGAGCCCCAGACGCCGGAACAGCAGTACGAGCATTGGCTGGAGCAGATGCGCAGCCGGAAGATCATCAATTCGCTGTAGTCCGGCTATTACGACACCTGCTCCTTCTCCCCTTCCAATTCGTCCCTCATTAAGCATTTTTTTGTTTTTAGATTGTTTAATTAAAAAAAAAAAAAAGAGAAAACAAATGAATAGATAGGAATCGAATTGTATTTTTCGTTCTTAAATAGAGTAAGGGCTGCATAGGGAGTAGATTTTTTATGAACGTAAAACATTGGCTAATTAAAAATTGATAAAATAAATTACACATTAAGAATAAAGTTACAATATTTGAATTTTGAAGAAATTTGGTCATGAAAATCCGCCTGGGAATATTTCAATCGTTCAAAGTTCCTATATTAAATGTATGTTGAATTATTTTCTCTTTGTTTTCAAAACATGCTGACTAGATTTTCCAGGCTAAAACAAAGTACAAGGATTTTTAAGTCTAAATTAAAAAAAAAATTTTATTTTAATTTAAGGATAAGGACTTAGGACTTTATACTTTTAATAAGTAAAAAGTAAAACTAAGGATTTAAAATTAGGTGGATTTTTAGCATTCGAGGCGTTTTCAATCTCGGTTGGAATTTCCTTCAGCCTGAAGAGTCTGGCAGATTATTCGTTTCTTGTGTAGCACTGTCCCGCTCCTGGTCGTCCTTTTCTTTTTCCTGAGCAGCCTCCAAAGCCTGGGTGTCTTTCTCCAGTTCCTGTGTTACCTTTTCCAGTGCCAAAGGCTGGCGTTCCCTTACAGCTAAATCCTCTTCCTTGTCGAGCTGCAAGCAGGCCAACTTGGAGAGTCTGGAATGTTTTGTACGACCTGCATCGCGCCTTCGCTTTCGCGGATTGGACTTCTTTCCAGGGATTTCCTCATTTTTCTTCCGTTCACCCGGACCGTTCTTTTTCATCTTCCCGTCTTTGTGGTCCCGGAGAACATGTTTCGACAGATTCTGGGCACTGCTGAAGCAACGACCACAGTCCATAGCTATGCACTCGAACCGTCTGCCAGAATGGGCTGTGAGCACGTGTTGGCGGAGATTCCTCTCATAGGAGTAACTTTTGGAGCAGCCTTCTTCCGTACAGGTAAACTCGGATCCCTCCGCCGTCTTGTGCTTGGCCTCGATGTGGTGCTTGAGGTCACTGGGCTTGTCATAGCAGTTGTCGCACTGGTCGCATTTGTGCCGGTTCTTGCCATGCAACGTGTCCCTGCAGTGTTTGGTGTACAGAGTCCATTTGTCGAATGTCAGCGAGCAGGCAGGACATGCATAGAGTTTGCAGCTGCCTTGGTGGCTCTCTCGCTGCCACTCCTGGTAGAATCCACGGCCGCACTTCTCGCAGCGAAACGGGTAATCCTGGGTGTGTTCCTTGATTTCGTGGCGCTTAAGTTTCAGTTTCTGCGAGAACTTTGCCGGGCAGTGCGAGCAGGGATAGACCCTCGGTTTCTCGTGGGCCTCGCGCACATGCCTCTGCATGTTGCAGGACGAGGTAAACATTTTGCTGCACTCCGGCAGCGTGCATTTGAACGTTTTCTGGGCCGCCGCCTCTGGACGCTCATGGGTGCTCCGCAAATGCCGCTTTAAATGGGTGAGTATGGAGTAGGTCTTGTCGCAACCGTCGTAAGAACAGGCGTGCTTCTTCTGCAATAAAATTAGTTTATAGTTTCTGTTTCTTTTCAAGCCACATTTTATACAAACAATTCCCGTATGATGATATTCATGGCGATCCAATTGGTCCAGCCGCTTGAACGTGGCATCGCATTTTTCGATTCTGCACGTGTATTTTGCAGTTCCACCGCTGTCTCTGCGCTCCTTTCGCAGCATGAACTCCTCCAGGACATTGTCCAGATCGCTATCACTTGTAATTTGCATCTCCGGCGGCATTTGCCTTTAATTTAATGGCAATTGCAAATAAATGTTTTAGTTTGAACATGTGACTGTGTTGGATAGCGTGTTTGAGCTGCAGTGTTGGAAAATATGCGTTGAGGTAGATGGTCTTACTAAAAATTTTGAATTTTTAGTTTACATTTTTTTCGTTCATTTTTTTACAAAACAACATTTTTTCTTTAAATTTTTTTAATTGTATAGTTTTCATTTTTTTAATTAATATGTACAAATAATTTAACATTAATAAAATATAATGGAATTTTTTTTTATATTCGATGATTCATAGGACAAGGACACGCCACTTGATTCTAGATGATTGCGGATATTCTTACTCCTGTTCAGACCACTTGTCTCAAGTCTATTGCGAATACTCCTGCTCCTACTTCATGGTCGCCAATACTCCCCATCATGTACCTGGAAGGAAAAACAAATGTGATATGAGATAAGCAAACATGTGTAAATTATCGTTTTGTAAATTTTCTGTTTATTTATTAGTGTAGGTTTATTAATTATAATAGGGCTTGTGCGGTCTGCACTTAATGAGACGAATTGTAAGTACGTGGCGATGACCGACGCTTCTCATCCCCCAATATCGACTGACTTAAGTATATCAAAAGCTCTTATCTCTAAAGCTTAACAAGGTACCGTTTCTTATAGGTGAAGCTCGATCTAAACACTTGAGGCTTACGACTATATTTCGTCTGTTTGGTGATTGTGTTAACTTGTAATTCATTTGGATTACTACAAGGACAATAATGCAGCGCAAATTGCCATCATAAGATTGGATACTAACTTGATATTTTCCAGATTTCTCCATGCCTTTTGATGTTATACATATAGTCCCACGACATATAAAATTCCTGATACAGAATACTTCAAAACGTCACGTTGCGAGATTCCGCTGAACATTTTTTTCCTTCCTGAACTATTACCTGAAAAAAATAAACTCTTAAAGATTTTTGCCATTCACGAACCTCTGACAGAGCAAAATAGGAAGAAAGTCCGAATGAGCCAGGAAAGTCTTTGAGCCTTAGAAATTAATGTCGCTAGAAACATAACAAAGCCTCCAAAATCCTGAAAATAAATGATTATTGTTTACGTTCTATATTTTTTATATTTGTACTTACTGTCATCAGAACCGCATTAGAATCTAGCGGTTCCAAAAAAAAATGGCTGAGAAGAGTTTCCAACGCCCATCCGTAGCACGAAAACTCCATCATACGCAAAGAGCTTGGAATTCCATGGGTAGCACTGGAGATCACCCGTCTCAGCGAAGGAGGGCATCTGTGTGTTTCCCGGTGAGTCTTCTAGGCAGAGTTTTTCTGAAACGGGGATGTATAGGAGCAAGTTTAGTTCGCTGTGATTGGATAGGAGTTTATCGTAGCTGGAGCATGTTATCTTAGAGTGTCCTATGCCCTTGGAAACTGCGAAGTCCAGAAGATCCGGCTGCTTTGAAGGGTCGGTAGGACAGTGTGTGGCTTCTCCAGTGGAATGGCAGTCCAGTCCTCTTCCGCTGCGGGTACTTATAAAGCGTTTTGCCTTTGGGGTTGTTTGTACGGGACCCCCACCAGGAAGCGAGGTCCAAGGGACTCGAAGAAGTCCTCGTTATCATCTTGATTAGTGCGGTAATGTTGGTCACGTCCGGGCTGTAGATCGGGGGAGGCATGAGGGTCTTCGAGGTCGGGTTCGGTTTCTCTGCTGTTTTGGATACCACTGCCTCTGCATCTGTATTATCGTGTTGTTCGTCGTCGTCGTCTTCTTTGCTTAGGAGGAGGGCAAAGGAGTTGTTTGCCAGCTTACTATGCAGGGCTGCGCTGGTGCTAGACGTGACAATATCCTTGACTTTTACGCGCTGGCTTGCGCTCGATCTCGCCGGGCTCCGATTGGAAAAAACTTGAACTCTGAAAAAACTGCCACTCCATTCTCCGTTGGAGTTCAATTTTTGTTTTTGCAAATATTTAGTCACAGTAAAAAACAAGACAAAAAAATAATAACTTCTTTTCATTATATTTGTGGCAAACAACCAGCAACGGCAGCGACAGAGGCAGCGGCCAAAATAAACCAAAAATGCAATGTGTTACAACTTAAATTTAAACACAAGGTATGAAATGATAAAAAAAATAAACCACTAAAAAAAATTTTATTTTAACAATGCTTCAAATAAAAATATATAAAAAAAAATAAAATTTAAATAAAAATAAAAAAGGAAATAAGTGAACGGAAATAAATGAAAGGAAGTATTTAAGTAAAAGGAGGGACCATGAACAGCATCGTTACATTGATGGTTTTTCGTCAGAATTAATTTAATTAATAATTAAAAAAAAAAAAAAAACGGGTAGATCTCAGAGGGATTGCCCCAACTAGCAGCGAATCTGGTGAGTGTGAACCTCTGCCGGACCAATTGAGAACAAAATATGCGTTTTTACCATTGAAGCTAACGAGCATCCCCGATGGTCACAACTCCTTCCTGGGTAAGGGCACCGACGACGAGAAGGACATGCTAGAGGCGGAGGCATAGATGTCAGATTTGGGAATTCAGACTTTAAGATAACGAGGTTCATAAGAAACATAAGCAGCAGCAACAACAGATGACTCCAACGGTAACGAGGGACCATGAACAGCATCGTTAGAGGTATGGTTTCTCCCAATAGAATGAATTTGAAATTAAAGATAATTTAAAAAAATTAGGAAATGAGGAGCACGACACTAGAGGAAAAATGACTATCTGGAGCAATGAGATTCCATGGATCGGGAAAAAGGATACCTATGCATCTGGAGCAATGAGATTCCATGGATTGTAAATGAGATTCCATGGATAGTAAAAATAAAGAAATGACTATGCATCTGGAGCAATGAGATTCCACTAATAGTAAAAATAAAAAAATGACTATGCATCTGGAGCAATGAGATTCCATGGATAGTAAAAATAAAAGAATGACTATGCATCTGGAGCAATGATATTCCCTGGATAGTTAAAATAAAAGAATGACTATGCATCTGGTGCAATGAGATTCCCTGGATAGTTAAAATAAAAGAATGACTATGCATCTGGAGCAATGAGATTCCACTAATAGTAAAAGTAGAGGAATGACTATTCATCTGGAGCAATGAGATTCCCTGGATTGTTAAAAAAAAATGACTATTCATCTGGAGCAATGAGATTCCACTAATAGTCAAAATAAAAGAATGACTATGCATCTGAAGCAATGAAATTCCATGGATTGTGAATGAGATTCCATGGATAGTAAAAATAAAAGAATGACAAAGAGATCAAAGACAAACGCCGGGAAGTATTAAAAAAGCTAAATGAAAAGCCAAAAGATAATAAGGATAAGGAAATTCCAAGTAAGGCAATGAGATTAAACTAATAGTAAAAATAAAAGAATGACTATGCATCTGGAGCAATGAGATTCCACTAATAGTAATAATAAAAGAATGACTATGCATCTGTAGCAATGAGATTCCACTAATAGTAAAAATAAAAGAATGACTATGCATCTGAAGCAATGAAATTCCATGGATTGTGAATGAGATTCCATGGATAGTAAAAATAAAAGAATGACAAAGAGATCAAAGACAAACGCCGGGAAGTATTAAAAAAGCTAAATGAAAAGCCAAAAGATAATAAGGATAAGGAAATTCCAAGTAGCGGAAAAAGAAAGCACTTTACCAGAGTTCTTGACGAAGGAAGTGGAGGGACCTCCTCCAAAGGTAACCAAGAAAGATATTCCGTCAAAAACACCCATACCCAAGAGGCGATCTACGATCGAAAGCATCTCGCAGCAGCTTCAGGCAGCGGATAATGCAACTATTAATTTTTTTTTCCTTCCTGAACTATCACCTGAAAAAAATAAACTCTTAAAGATTTTTGCCATTCACGAACCTCTGACAGAGCAAAATAGGAAGAAAGTCCGAATGAGCCAGGAAAGTCTTTGAGCCTTAGAAATTAATGTCGCTAGAAACATAACAAAGCCTCCAAAATCCTGAAAATAAATGCTTATTGTTTACGTTCTATATTTTTTATATTTGTACTTACTGTCATCAGAACCGCATCAGAATCTAGCGGTTCCAAAAAAATGCCTGAGAAGAGTTTCCAACGCCCATCCGTAGCACGAAAACTCCATCATACGCAAAGAGCTTGGAATTCCATGGGTAGCAGAGGAGATCACCCGACTCAGCGAAGGAGGGCATCTGTGTGTTTCCCGGTGAGTCTTCTAGGCAGAGTTTTTCTGAAACGGGGATGTATAGGAGCAAGTTTAGTTCGCTGTGATTGGATAGGAGTTTATCGTAGCTGGAGCATGTTATCTTAGAGTGTCCTATGCCCTTGGAAACTGCGAAGTCCAGAAGATCCGGCTGCTTTGAAGGGTCGGTAGGCCAGTGTGTGGCTTCTCCAGTGGAATGGCAGTCCAGACTCTTTGGGGTTGTTTTGCCTTTGGGGTTGTTTGTACGGGACCCCCACCAGGAAGCGAGGTCCAAGGGACTCGAAGAAGTCCTCGTTATCATCTTGATTAGTGCGGTAATGTTGGTCACGTCCGGGCTGTAGATCGGGGGAGGCATTAGGGTCTTCGAGGTCGGGTTCAATTTCTCTGCTGTTTTGGATACCACTGCCTCTGCATCTGTATTATCGTGTTGTTCGTCGTCGTCGTCTTCTTTGCTTAGGAGAAAGGCAAAGGAGTTGTTTGCCAGCTTACTATGCAGGGCTGCGCTGGTGCTAGACGTGACAATATCCTTGACTTTTACGCGCTGGCTTGCGCTCGATCTCGCCGGGCTCCGATTGGAAAAAACTTGAACTCTGAAAAAACTGCCACTCCATTCTCCGTTGGAGTTCAATTTTTGTTTTTGCAAATATTTAGTCACAGTAAAAAACAAGACAAAAAAATAATAACTTCTTTTCATTATATTTGTGGCAAACAACCAGCATAAGCGACAGAGGCAGCGGCCAAAATAAACCAAAAATGCAATGTGTTACAACTTAAATTTAAACACAAGGTATGAAATGATAAAAAAAATAAACCAATAAAAAAAATTTTATTTTAACAATGCTTCAAATAAAAATATATAAAAAAAAATAAAATTTAAATAAAAATAAAAAAGGAAATAAGTGAACGGAAATAAATGAAAGGAAGTATTTAAGTAAAAGGAGGGACCATGAACAGCATCGTTACATTGATGGTTTTTCGTCAGAATTAATTTAATTAATAATTAAAAAAAAAAAAAACGGGTAGATCTCAGAGGGATTGCCCCAACTAGCAGCGAATCTGGTGAGTGTGAACCTCTGCCGGACCAATTGAGAACAAAATATGCGTTTTTACCATTGAAGCTAACGAGCATCCCCGATGGTCACAACTCCTTCCTGGGTAAGGGCACCGACGACGAGAAGGACATGCTAGAGGCGGAGGCATAGATGTCAGATTTGGGAATTCAGACTTTAAGATAACGAGGTTCATAAGAAACATAAGCAGCAGCAACAACAGATGACTCCAACGGTAACGAGGGACCATGAACAGCATCGTTAGAGGTATGGTTTCTCCCAATAGAATGAATTTGAAATTAAAGATAATTTAAAAAAATTAGGAAATGAGGAGCACGACACTAGAGGAAAAATGACTATCTGGAGCAATGAGATTCCATGGATCGGGAAAAAGGATACCTATGCATCTGGAGCAATGAGATTCCATGGATTGTAAATGAGATTCCATGGATAGTAAAAATAAAGAAATGACTATGCATCTGGAGCAATGAGATTCCACTAATAGTAAAAATAAAAAAATGACTATGCATCTGGAGCAATGAGATTCCATGGATAGTAAAAATAAAAGAATGACTATGCATCTGGAGCAATGATATTCCCTGGATAGTTAAAATAAAAGAATGACTATGCATCTGGAGCAATGAGATTCCCTGGATAGTTAAAATAAAAGAATGACTATGCATCTGGAGCAATGAGATTCCACTAATAGTAAAAGTAGAGGAATGACTATTCATCTGGAGCAATGAGATTCCCTGGATTGTTAAAAAAAAATGACTATTCATCTGGAGCAATGAGATTCCACTAATAGTCAAAATAAAAGAATGACTATGCATCTGAAGCAATGAAATTCCATGGATTGTGAATGAGATTCCATGGATAGTAAAAATAAAAGAATGACAAAGAGATCAAAGACAAACGCCGGGAAGTATTAAAAAAGCTAAATGAAAAGCCAAAAGATAATAAGGATAAGGAAATTCCAAGTAGCGGAAAAAGAAAGCACTTTACCAGAGTTCTTGACGAAGGAAGTGGAGGGACCTCCTCCAAAGGTAACCAAGAAAGATATTCCGTCAAAAACACCCATACCCAAGAGGCGATCTACGATCGAAAGCATCTCGCAGCAGCTTCAGGCAGCGGATAATGCAACTATTAATTTTTTTTTCCTTCCTGAACTATCACCTGAAAAAAATAAACTCTTAAAGATTTTTGCCATTCACGAACCTCTGACAGAGCAAAATAGGAAGAAAGTCCGAATGAGCCAGGAAAGTCTTTGAGCCTTAGAAATTAATGTCGCTAGAAACATAACAAAGCCTCCAAAATCCTGAAAATAAATGCTTATTGTTTACGTTCTATATTTTTTATATTTGTACTTACTGTCATCAGAACCGCATCAGAATCTAGCGGTTCCAAAAAAAATGCCTGAGAAGAGTTTCCAACGCCCATCCGTAGCACGAAAACTCCATCATACGCAAAGAGCTTGGAATTCCATGGGTAGCAGAGGAGATCACCCGACTCAGCGAAGGAGGGCATCTGTGTGTTTCCCGGTGAGTCTTCTAGGCAGAGTTTTTCTGAAACGGGGATGTATAGGAGCAAGTTTAGTTCGCTGTGATTGGATAGGAGTTTATCGTAGCTGGAGCATGTTATCTTAGAGTGTCCTATGCCCTTGGAAACTGCGAAGTCCAGAAGATCCGGCTGCTTTGAAGGGTCGGTAGGCCAGTGTGTGGCTTCTCCAGTGGAATGGCAGTCCAGACTCTTTGGGGTTGTTTTGCCTTTGGGGTTGTTTGTACGGGACCCCCACCAGGAAGCGAGGTCCAAGGGACTCGAAGAAGTCCTCGTTATCATCTTGATTAGTGCGGTAATGTTGGTCACGTCCGGGCTGTAGATCGGGGGAGGCATTAGGGTCTTCGAGGTCGGGTTCAATTTCTCTGCTGTTTTGGATACCACTGCCTCTGCATCTGTATTATCGTGTTGTTCGTCGTCGTCGTCTTCTTTGCTTAGGAGAAAGGCAAAGGAGTTGTTTGCCAGCTTACTATGCAGGGCTGCGCTGGTGCTAGACGTGACAATATCCTTGACTTTTACGCGCTGGCTTGCGCTCGATCTCGCCGGGCTCCGATTGGAAAAAACTTGAACTCTGAAAAAACTGCCACTCCATTCTCCGTTGGAGTTCAATTTTTGTTTTTGCAAATATTTAGTCACAGTAAAAAACAAGACAAAAAAACAATAACTTCTTTTCATTATATTTGTGGCAAACAACCAGCAACGGCAGCGACAGAGGCAGCGGCCAAAATAAACCAAAAATGCAATGTGTTACAACTTAAATTTAAACACAAGGTATGAAATGATAAAAAAAATAAACCAATAAAAAAAAATTTTATTTTAACAATGCTTCAAATAAAAATATATAAAAAAAAATAAAATTTAAATAAAAATAAAAAAGGAAATAAGTAAACGGAAATAAATGAAAGGAAGTATTTAAGAAAAAGGAGGGACCATGAACAGGATCGTTACATTGATGGTTTTTCGTCAGAATTAATTTAAAATAAAAACCAATTTAAGAAAAATGATAAAATAAGGAAAACTCCACTGGGTATTCCGTGGCTATGCATCTGGAGGATCAATGAGATCCCAGTGGCAAAAAATATAAAGCAAAATATATTAAAAAAAAAAAACGGGTAGATCTCAGAGGGATTGCCCCAACTAGCAGCGAATCTGGTGAGTGTGAACCTCTGCCGGACCAATTGAGAACAAAATATGCGTTTTTACCATTGAAGCTAACGAGCATCCCCGATGGTCACAACTCATGCCCGGGTAAGGGCACCGACGACGAGAAGGACATGCTAGAGGCGGAGGCATAGATGTCAGATTTGGGAATTCAGACTTTAAGATAACGAGGTTCATAAGAAACAAAAGCAGCAGCAACAACAGATGATGCTGCACTATCATTACTGCAAATCGGAACAAAGCCATTGAAGACGGGAAACGGTGAGGGCGCTCTTGGAAAAGGAAATTAAAAGAACTAGGGGCAACGTTTAGTTTAAAATAATAAATTTACTAAAAATAACTAAAATATGAATAAGTACAAATTCAAAAAAATGCATATAAAAAAAATTAATAAGAGACCGCATTCGCTTGGTAGTCTTTAGGAGTCGAAGTAGGACAAGAAATGCTGAGGAAGTGGGTATTATATAGGGCATTATAGAGGAAGAAACAGTTGATCCTCTAAATCGCTAAACTACTCAGGGGTCTTACAAATAAGAGAAGTCACACTGGGTGAATGCCTCAACATTAATTGGTCCATCTCATTTAATGAATATATATTGAATATAAAGCGACTCGGTGGACATTTTCTATTTTAAGATTCCTATAAAAAAAAATAAAAAAGAAGTATTCGTAAAACAAAGTTATTCTCGGAGAATTTTTCTAATGGAAGTCAAAGTAGTTTCTCCGAATTTGCTTACGCAGAAATTCCTGTCGTAATTTTAGGTTTAAAAAAAAAATTAAAATTATATAAGAAAAAAAAGACTCCAACGGTAACGAGGGACCATGAACAGCATCTTTAGAGGTATGGTTTCTCCCAATAGAATGAATTTGAAATTAAAGATAATTTAAAAAAATTAGGAAATGAGGAGCACGACACTAGGGGAAAAATGACTATATATCTGGAGCAATGAGATTCCATGGATCGGGAAAAAGGATACCTATGCATCTGGAGCAATGAGATTCCATGGATTGTAAATGAGATTCCATGGATAGTAAAAATAAAGAAATGACTATGCATCTGGAGCAATGAGATTCCACTAATAGTAAAAATAAAAAAATGACTATGCATCTGGAGCAATGCGATTCACTGGATAGTTAAAATAAAAGAATGACTATGTATCTGGGGCAATGAGATTCCACTAACAGTAAAAATAAAAGAATGACTATGCATCTGGAGCAATGAGATTTCACTGATAGTAAAAATAAAAGAACGACTATGCATCTGGAGCAATGAGATTCCACTAATAATAAAAATAAAAGAATGACTATGCATCAGAAGCAATGAAATTCCATGGATTGTGAATGAGATTCCATGGATAGTAAAAATAAAAGAATGAAAAAGAGATCAAAGACAAACGCCGGGAAGTATTAAAAAAGCTAAATGAAAAGCCAAAAGATAATAAGGATAAGGAAATTCCAAGTAAGGCAATGAGATTAAACTAATAGTCAAAATAAAAGAATGACTATGCATCTGAAGCAATGAGATTCCACTAATAGTTAAAATAAAAGAATGACTATGCATCTGGAGCAATGATATTCCCTGGATAGTTAAAATAAATGAATGACTATTCATCTGGAGCAATGAGATTCCCTGGATAGTTAAAATAAAAGAATGACTATGCATCTGGAGCAATGATATTCCCTGGATAGTTAAAATAAAAGAATGACTATGCATCTGGAGCAATGAGATTCCCTGGATAGTTAAAATAAAAGAATGACTATGCATCTGGAGCAATGAGATTCACTGGATAGTTAAAATAAAAGAATGACTATTCATCTGGAGCAATGAGATTCCACTAATAGTAAAAGTAGAGGAATGACTATTCATCTGGAGCAATGAGATTCCCTGGATTGTTAAAAAAAAATGACTATTCATCTGGAGCAATGAGATTCCACTAATAGTCAAAATAAAAGAATGACTATGCATCTGAAGCAATGAGATTCCCTGGAGAGTTAAAATAAAAGAATGACTATGCATCTGGAGCAATGAGATTCCATGGATAGTAAAAATAAAAGAATGACTATGCATCTGGAGCAATGAGATTCCACTAATAGTAAAAATAAAAAAATGACTATGCATCTGGAGCAATGAGATTCCACTGATAGTAAAAATAAAAGAATGACTATGCATCTGGAGCAATGAGATTCCACTAATAGTAAAAATAAAAGAATGACTATGCATCTGAAGCAATGAAATTCCATGGATTGTAAATGAGATTCCATGGATAGTAAAAATAAAAGAATGACAAAGAGATCAAAGACAAACGCCGGGAAGTATTAAAAAAGCTAAATGAAAAGCCAAAAGATAATAAGGATAAGGAAATTCCAAGTAAGGCAATGAGATTAAACTAATAGTCAAAATAAAAGAATGACTATGCATCTGAAGCAATGAAATTCCACTAATAGTTAAAATAAAAGAATGACTATGCATCTGGAGCAATGATATTCCCTGGATAGTTAAAATAAATGAATGACTATTCATCTGGAGCAATGAGATTCCCTGGATAGTTAAAATAAAAGAATGACTATGCATCTGGAGCAATGATATTCCCTGGATAGTTAAAATAAAAGAATGACTATGCATCTGGAGCAATGAGATTCCCTGGATAGTTAAAATAAAAGAATGACTATGCATCTGGAGCAATGAGATTCACTGGATAGTTAAAATAAAAGAGCGACTATTCATCTGGCGCAATGAGATTCCACTAATAGTAAAAGTAGAGGAATGACTATTCATCTGGAGCAATGAGATTCCCTGGATTGTTAAAAAAAAATGACTATTCATCTGGAGCAATGAGATTCCACTAATAGTCAAAATAAAAGAATGACTATGCATCTGAAGCAATGAGATTCCCTGGATAGTTAAAATAAAAGAATGACTATGCATCTGGAGCAATGAGATTCCATGGATAGTAAAAATAAAAGAATGACTATGCATCTGGAGCAATGAGATTCCACTAATAGTAAAAATAAAAAAATGACTATGCATCTGGAGCAATGAGATTCCACTGATAGTAAAAATAAAAGAATGACTATGCATCTGGAGCAATGAGATTCCACTAATAGTAAAAATAAAAGAATGACTATGCATCTGAAGCAATGAAATTCCATGGATTGTAAATGAGATTCCATGGATAGTAAAAATAAAAGAATGACAAAGAGATCAAAGACAAACGCCGGGAAGTATTAAAAAAGCTAAATGAAAAGCCAAAAGATAATAAGGATAAGGAAATTCCAAGTAGCGGAAAAAGAAAGCACTTTACCAGCGTCCCAACCGTGAGCAACACGAACCGTGGGAAGTTCTTGAGGAAGGAAGTGGAGGGACCTCCTCCAAAGGTAACCAAGAAAGATATTCCGTCAAAAACACCCATACCCAAGAGGCGATCTACGATCGAAAGCTTCTCGCAGCAGCTTCAGGCAGCGGATAATGCAACCATTAATGTGCCAAAACGGGTGACTCGACCTACGGAGCGTTAGGAGGCGGAAATTGCTAGGAATCAGCGTCCTTGCAACCGCGTCACTTTTGCTAAAATGGAACGCGATCAAAAACTTCAAGAGGAACTGAAACGCAAGAGCAAGCGAGTCCGGTTCGACGATAAAGTCAACATCATTTACATCGAAAAAGCCAGTGGTGCTTCCCATTTCAGAGGCTTGAAGAAGTCCAATAAGCTTATTCTTAGCACTTACAAGGAACGCAGGGAGTGGACTTTCAAAGAAGGCAGGCCCTCGAATGACATCAGAATGCACTCTCGTACTATCTTGCAATGGGGAAACCAATGGCTGCAGCACCGCAGTGTGGATGCGGTTTCCGAGTCAAAGGTCCTCATTCCAATACCACACGATTTCGAAAATTTTAAACAGTACAGAGATATTATCCCCCTGATGAAACTTGAATTGCTTTCCACTATCGAACGAGACTACAAGAGTTCAACTATGACTTTTGAAGTGGTGCTGATGGACGTCTTCCCCGATGACAATTGCTATCGTTTAATTACCAAAGTCAACAGCTGTCCAATTGGAAAGTTCACCCTTTATATATTGACGGGTGGTAGCCAATATCCCCAAACATTTGCAAACCTGCAGAACCAAAAGTGTATTGGAGGAACAACATACGCTATGACATTTGATATTCTGAAGCAGAACATTTCGCTGGAGTGTATGAAGAGTATCAAGCGCCTGACTGCCCGTCCCGTCATTGACAGTCTGCGCATAGAGCTGGGAGCCATGAGTGCCGTCCATCAGCTTCACCGATCGCCGCTTTGTGCAGCTATCACGAAGCCTAGGATGTTTGCAATGCCGTTTCGCTTGCCAAAGACAGGAAATGCATTCACCTACAAGCGGTATACCAAGTTAAATGAGTATCAAGAGGATGTTATTCTTAAAATATACTAAAGGGTTATTGACGATGCAAATCCGAGTATAACTTTGATACAGGGTCCGCCTGGCACTGGCAAATCGGTTGTGATATCAAATCTCTCATTGCAGTGCTTGTACGGCAATGCAGCTACGGCAATAAACTCGATCGAAAGATCCTGATTTGTGCTCATTCTAATACAATGATAGATCACATAATGTCGAATCTTTATGAAGTATTCCGCGTTATGAAATCCTCACGCTTCGAGCTTTTTCGTTTTGGCATGCATGAGAAGATGAGCGAGCTGTCGCGTCATTTCTCGCTGGAGGAACATTACCGGAACGCCAAGGAATAAAAACTGAAGCGATTACCATCGGAGAGCATCGAGATACTTAAAAAACAGTACGAGGACCTTAAATCCGATGTTCTTAAGTTAAACAAGTAAGGGAGCAGCAGTCGAGTTTCCCGACTGCAAAATACCCTGTACCCTTCGTCATGCTTACAATTTATTTATTTAGTATCAATAAATAAATGAAACAATATTCTATTAAAAAAGAAAATAAGTTTCGTGTGTCATAAAGCCATACACATTTCGCTGCCAACGTCGCAGTCGGCGTCGCGCAATGCGTATTTTGCTGCGCTTCTGCTTCCCTTGCCATAGATTTTGCATGTGGCATACCTTCCGTGTTTCTTATCCGATTTGGTTCAAATTATTATTAATTATTAATTAGATAGCTTTTATAAGCACCAACGCATATGCCGAATTGCACAGCATTAGGTTAATAATTGTGGGCGTGGCAGTTTTTTGCGATTTGCGGGGTAGCGGGGGGTGATATCAAAATAAAACAACAAACTTGTACTGCGTATGTTAATTACCTATCCAACGATATATGGCACATGTCTGTAGCTCTTGTAGTTTCTGAGATCTATGCGTTGATACGGACAGACAGACGGACAGACGGACGGACGGACAGACGGACGGACATGGCTATATCGACTCGGCTGTTGATGCTGATCAAGAATATATATACTTTATGGGGTCGGAGATGCTTCCTTCTGCCTGTTACATACATTTGCACCATATTATGATACCCTTTTCACCCATTTTCAATGGGTACAGGGTATAAACAGAAAGAGAACTTAGCTACTACGTATCTTCCACAACAGCTTCAGGAAAAAGAAAAGCAACTCAAGTTAGCGAGAATTTGCATCCGCAGCTGTCACTACGTGAAGAGTTGGAGATTTCCATGATTTGCATAGGCCGTGCCAATATTATCTGTACTACCTTGTCCTCGTGCGTTAAGCTGGCCAACTACATTGACTTCTTTGACCTCTGCATTATGGACGAGGCAACACAGTGCACAGAGCCCTGGACCCTGTTGCCAATGAGATTCGGCCTGCGACATCTTGTACTAGTCGGAGATACGCAGCAACTACCAGCAGTGGTATTGTCTCAAAAGGCAATTCAATATGGACTAGCTAACTCTATGTTTCATAGAATACAAAGAAGACTGCAAAAACAAATGGATAGCCCGAGGGCCAATCAACTGGTTCACACGAAAGTCTTTAAGCTGAGTACGCAGTACCGCATGCACCCCAATATATGTCGGTGGCCCGACAAATACTTCTACGAGGATCAACTGGTCAATGCATTATGCACTGAACGAAATGCTCCGATAATACCTTATTGTGTCATTAATCTCAGTTACACCAGAGACACCAGTACAACCTCTAACAAAAGCATCAGCAATGACGTTTGTGGGAAAACTGCTAGCCGAGATGGACAAGTACATGTCTAGCTCGCGATACTCCTACGGCTTGATCTCGCCATACAACAACCAGTGCTACGCTTTAAGCCGCGTGTTGCCAAACCGTATGAAGATAACACACCCTTGACTATCGATGCGTATCAAGGACTCGAGAAGGATGTTGTTATCGTTTCGTATGCAAGGACTCGTGGTTGCGGCTTTCTCTCAAACTACCAACGCCTAAATGTTGCTTTGACCAGACCAAAGCGATGCTTATGTATTTGTGGAAACCTTGACGATTTACGTTCTGTGGATATGTGGTGCCAGTTGCTCATCGATGCCCGCCATCGAAATATTTACTTTGATTTGAAACGCAATGATGTGGACGACCTTTCAAAATTCGTAAAGGACAAAATGCTTTTCAAAAAAGCATCTGCAATCGAATAGAACCCAAATATTAATATAGCTCCATAGGCCAAATATCAAGTTTAAGTTACTTTATATTACCTGATATATTACATGATGCCTTACAATATCCTATCCTATTTTGGCAAGGTGAAGACGGCTATCATTTTTAAATGAAGATGATAAATCCAGTTACAGGTAAATTATTAACAATATATATGTTTACTACATTAAAATATAATTATGTATACTAACTTAAAATTTATATTATTATAACACAAAAAAAATTGTTTACAGGTGCTGAAACAAACAAAAAAGTTAGTTCAATGAATTATTATTCATACAGACTCATGGTTCGGGAAAATGAGGACAATCACATCTTAAAATGTCGGCGTCTATTTCACCAATATGCTGTGGATATGTATGTGAAAGTTGAAACTGAACGATTGACATTTATCAGGTTAAACCAGGCAAAACTCCGTTCCGAGGAATACATTCATCTTCGGGATGCCATTACTGCTGATGGAAATGCACAGAATGTTGGCAGAACAACTATTCTCCATGCAACATACGTCGGAAGTCCGCGACATATGCACGAATATGCTCAAGATGCTATGTCCTATGTACGACATTATGGCACACCAGATTTGTTTATCACGTTCACATGCAATCCAAAGTGGACAGAAATTCAACAAGAATTATTTCCTGGCCAATAACCCATTGATCGCCACGATATCACTGCAAGGGTGTTCAAAATGAAATTAAAATCACTTATGGATTTTATTGTTAAGCATAGCATATTCGGAGAGACGCGCTGTTGGATGTACTCAGTTGAGTGGCAAAAACGCGGATTGCCACATGCACATCTCCTCATTTGGTTGGTTGAGAGGATAAGACCGAATGAAATTGATAATGTGATATCAGCAGAAATTCCCGATAATAATGAAGACCCACTGTTACATGAGGTTATTACAAAAAATATGATACATGGTCCATGTGGAATATTATTAAATCCCATTTCTCCGTGTATGGTTGAAGGAAAATGTTCAAAACGCTACCCAATATAATTAATACCAGAAACTATTACTGGAAATTATGGATATCCACTTTATCGCCGCCGATCCATTGATGACAATGGAAAGTCAACAATAGTCAAAGTAAATCGACAGCACATTGAAGTTGATAATCGTTGGGTTGTTCCGTTTTCGCCATTACTCTGCAAGGCATATAAAGCACATATGAACGTCGAATTTTGCCATTCCGTAAAATCGATTAAATACATTTGCAAGTATGTGAACAAAGGTAGTGACATGGCTGTCTTCGGAGTTGCTGCCGAAAATTCAAATGATGAAGTCACTCAATATCAAATGGGCCGCTATGTTAGTAGTAACGAAGGCATGTGGCGTATATTTTCGTTTCCTATACATGAACGACACCCTACTGTTGTTCACTTGGCCGTACATTTGGAAAATGGTCAACGGGTGTATTTTAAAGATGCAAACGTATTACAACGACTTGACAGGCCACCATCGACAACATTAACCAGCTTCTTTGAAATGTGCCAGACTGATGATTTTGCCAGAACGCTACTTTACTCTGCAATGCCAAGATATTATACCTGGAATCAATCATCAAAAAAATTTCAACGACGAAAACGAGGACAGCCAGTTCCAGGTTACCCACAAGTATTTTCCACCGATGCACTAGGCCGTCTTTATACAGTTCATCCCAGTCAAGACGAGTGTTTTCATTTGCGTTTACTGTTAGTCAATGTTCGTGGTCCAACATCATTCCAATATCTGCGAACTGTTCATGGTCTATTGTGTGCCACATACAGAGAAGCCTGTCAACATTTGGGATTGTTAGAGAATGACTCTCATTGGGACCACACTCTCGAAGATGCTGTGATTTCGTCAAATGCTAAACAAATACGAACATTATTTTCTATAATTTTGTCTACATGCTTCCCATCAACACCGACTGATTTATGGCATAAATACAAAGATCATATGGCGGAAGATATATTGCATCAGATGCGTCTTAGAACATCGAATGCAGATTTGCAAATGAACGAAGAAATTTACAATGAAGCATTAATTTTAATTGAGGACATGTGCTTGATGCTTACGAACAAAGTATTAGCACAAATAGGAATGATAGCACCCAATCGCCCAATGCACGACTCATTTGATCAAGAATTGAGACGCGAAGCGCAATACGATTCCGAAACATTACGAGAAATGGTTGATAGGACAGTTGGGGAACTGTTCGTTCACTACTTTCATGAGCGTATCGTAGGCATATTTTTGTTGTTGATTTAAAAGGGGTTTTAAATCAACAACAAAAATATGCCTACGATACGCTCATGAAAGTAGTGAACGATGGAACTGGCGGATTTTATTTTTTAATTGCTCCCGGTGGAACTGGGAAAACTTTTTTGTTATCATTGATTTTGGCAACGATTCGATCGCAAAATGGAATTGCACTAGCCCTAGCTTCCTCAGGTATTGCAGCTACGTTGTTGGAAGGCGGTCGAACAGCTCATTCAGCTCTCAAGCTGCCGTTGAACCTTCAAATTAATGATACTCCAACTTGCAACCTTTCGAGGAATTCTGCGATGGCCAAAGTGCTGCAGCAAACCAGATTGATCATATGGGATGAATGTACTATGGCACACAAAAAATTTTTGGAGGCATTAGATCGCTCGATGCAAGATTTACGAAATAACAAAAACCGGTTTGGTGGTGCCATGATACTATTGGCAGGTGATTTTCGACAAATTGCCAGTTGTTCCACGCTCAACGCCAGCTGATGAACTGAATGCATGTTTGAAGTCGTCCATTTTATGGAAATACATTAAAACACTTAAATTGAGTATAAACATGAGAGTCGAATTGCAGGAAGACCAGTCAGGAGAAGTGTTTTCCAAACAACTACTCGATATTGGAAATGGTAATATTGCTGTTGATAGATCATCCGGATACATTACATTCCCTACCAATTTTTGTAACTTTTGTGAATCAAACACCGAACTCATGGAGAAGGTTTTCCCAAACATTGCACAAAATTACTTAAATCACGTTTGGTTAAGCGAACGTGTTATATTGGCCGCAAAAAATGTTGATGTGAACGAAACGAATTTTCAGATTCAAGAGAAAATAGCTGGCGAATTGAAGAATTACAAATCAGTTGATTCCGTTACTAATGAAGATGAAGTTGTGAATTATCCAACAGAATTTTTAAATTCGCTGGAATTGCCCGGGTTACCACCTCATAATCTGCAATTAAAAATCGGATCAGTAATTATTATGTTATGGAACATAAACCAGCCACGTCTGTGTAATGGCACCCGGCATGCGGTGAAGAAATTATTGAACAACGTCATCGAAGCCACAATTTTGAAAGGGAAGTACAAAGGCGAAGATGTTTTAATCCCACGCATCCCTATGATACCGAACGATATGCCATTCAGCTTTAAGCGTTAGCGTGGCATCAATCTAGAAAATCCATGTTTTTCACATGGCCAATTATATGTCGCCTGTTCCCGTGTTGGAAAACCATCAGATTTGTTTATCTATGCGGCAGGTAATCAAACAAAAAACATCGTATACCACAAAGCACTACAATGATAATAATAATAATAATAATAATTATGATTCACATGATTCACAATAAAGCGATTACTTACTTTTAAATCCTTATATATGTTTTATTTAATTATTTTTTATTCACAACGCCCTATCAACAGGGTGACGGTTCTGTTCAGGAGAATTTTCTAAAATACATAGGCAAAAAAATGCCAAATTACATATCCTTTTGACAGGACGAAGTCTGTCGATAGTTGAATCAAAGAATGACTTTGCATCTGGAGAAATGAGATTCCACTAATAGTTAAAATAAAAGAATGACTATGCATCTGGAGCAATGAGATTCCACTAATAGTAAAAATAAAAGAATGATTATGTATCTGGAGCAATGAGATTCCACTAACAGTAAAAATAAAAGATTGACTATGCATCTGGAGCAATGAGATTCCATGGATAGTAAAAATAAAAGAATGACTATGCATCTGGAGCAATGAGATTCCCTGGATAGTTAAAATAAAAGAATGACTATGCATCTGGAGCAATGAAATTCCCAGGATAGTTAAAATAAAAGAATAACTATGCATCTGGAGCAATGAGATTCCACTAATAGTTAAAATAAAGGAATGACTATGCATCTGGAGTAATAAAATTCCATGGATAGTTAAAAGTTAATAGTTGTAAGCATTGAAAAATCGTTCATCAAAAATGAACTTTGTTTTCGGTGTTGAATTGAATTATTTTTCGGAATTTTTTGTTTTGTTATTCCAATTTTTTTTTTTTTTTTTTTTACGACCTGCCCGCACTTGGGACTTGGTGGACTGCGCATTTTACGGGCCGTGTCGGGCTGCCAAGAGCGGAGTCCCACTGTGTCCGTTGCCCCTTTGCTGCCGTTGCTGCTGTTGCATAAACGTTAATTGAACGCCAACCTAGAGTATGGACTGGCAGGCCCCGCCGCGTGCCAACAAGCTCGGCAAAACAATGCCCTGCAAGAAGGCCCTCAAAGCAAGGAAGTGCAGCTCGAGCAGAGACCCAAGCTGGAGTTCTTCTTACTCGGAGCCCAGTGAGATCAAGATAACGATGAACATGGCGAACCCGAAACTGCCTCAGAGGCAGTGGCATCTAAAATAGTAGAGAAACCGAACCCGATCCCGAAGACCCTCAAGCCTCCCCCGATCTACATCCCAGACGTGACCGACATTACCGCGGTTGTCAAGATGATAACGACTCTCGTGGGTACCAAAAAGGATTTCTCGTAAAAAACGGAGAGAAATAATAATGTACGCGTAATGATGCCAGAAAAGGAGTCCTACACAGCCCTACGCCACCACCTCGTGACACATAACAAAAGGCACCGCACCTTCCATCCAAAGGACGAGAGAGCGTACACGGCGGTCATCAAGGGAATTCACCACTCAACAGACCAGACTGAAATTAAAGGAGAACTCCACAAATACGACCATACTGTGAGGGATCTGCACAATCCCACTGGCAGGAAATCCAAACAACCACTGGGGATCTTTTTTGTTAATCTAGAACCAGCGAGCAACAGCACAGAGGTTTTCAAAATAAAAAGGATTTGCAGGTCAGTCGTCACCGTAGAGCCCCCACTGAAGTTCAACGATGTTCCACAATGTTTCAGATGCCAAGGGTTCGGACAAACTCAGCGCTGCTGCTTCCTTGAACATCGCTGCGTGAAATGTGGTGGTTCTCACGACTCTAGGTCATACAGCAAATGACGAAAAAGCATGCTGTTTACATTGCCAAGCTGATCACCCTGCGTCGTTCAGAAGATGCCCTGCCTACAAAAAGGCAAAGGAGATGGCTGCTCCTAAAGCCACACCCGTTGAGAGTAGCAACAAACCACCTCTCATCCAGGTACCAACTATCATCAATGGTACGAGTTACAGGGACGTACTTCTTGGAAACCAAGCAAAACAGCCAAGGAATCCCCAACAAACCCCTCAAACCACTCCCGAAGCCCCAAATCCCAACCAGCTTGAAACGATGTTTGCCCGCATGGAAGGAACGATTGAGAGGATGATGGAAAAGTTGATCTCACAGATGTTCTCGCAGATGACGCAGTTTATAGCTCCCTTCCTCAACAGAAAGTAATGTAAATAAGTCTTAATATAGTTTTTTGGAACGCAAACGGCCTGCAGAGGAGCAAAGCCGAAGTAGACCATCTCATGAAAACAGACAATATCGATGTTCTTCTAGTTTCGGAATCCCACTTTTGTCCCAGATCCTACTTTAACATTAGCGGATACGAACTGTTACATGCCAACCATCCATCTGGCAAAGCACGCGGAGGAGCAGCTATGCTCATCAGGAGTGGCATTCAGCACACGGAACTTCCCGCGTTTCAGGAAGAATGGGCTCAGTGCACCGTGACCTGGATTTCTAGCCCACAGGGAGATACCACCATTGGTGCGGTTTAGTTCCCACCCAGACACTCGATAACCGAGACCCACCTTCAGGACTTCTGCGAGTTCCTTGGACCTCGCTTTATAGCAGCCGGAGACTTTAACGCCAAACACTCCTGGTGGGGGTCCCGCACAAATAACCACAAAGGCATAAAGCTCTATAAGTACCTGCAGCGGAAGAGTCTGGACTGCCATACCACTGGAGAACCCACACACTGGCCTACCGACCCTTCAAAGCAGCCGAATCTTCTGGACTTCGCCGTCTCCAAGGGCATAGGACACTCTAAGATAACATACTCAAGCTATGATAAAGTGCTGTCCGACCACAGCGCAGTAAACTTGCTCCTAAACATCCTCGTCCTCAGAAAACCCCGCCTAGAAGACTTACCGGGAAACACACAGTTTACGTTCTGGATGCTTTCCTCCCTGTACCCAGATCCCCCTCTTTCCACACCAAGCAACACAGATGCGGCCATCGAAAAACTAACCAAAGAGATGCACAATGCTGCTGAGTTTGCGAATCCACCTCCTCCGACTACCCCGAGAACACCTGAAAGAGACGTGCACTTGTGGTCTCCTGAAATCGCGGCCCTCGTGGCCGAAAAAAGGCGCCTCAGAAGAGTCTGGTTTTCCTCGCGCAACCCCAGGGACAAGACAGCACTTAATCGTGCCACCAAGGAACTGAAGGACAAGCTAACCACACTACGGCAGGACTCCTTCCATAGATTCCTCAAGGAGCTGGAACCTGGAGACCCGCAGCACAATCTGTGGAATGTCACGAGGCACATTAAAAGACCTGCAAAGAAGATATCACCCGTGCGCAAAGTGGACGGGTCGAAAGAGCAGAAGCCTTTGCTGACCATTTACATAGTGCTTTCTCACCTTTCGACAGATGCACTGGCGAAGAGAAAGCTGCCATCATAAGGTTCGTAGACAGCGCAAGGGCTCCTGGGCCAATACAGCCCGTCGAACCAGAGGAGATTGTGCAGGAGATCGCCTTCTTAAAAAATGGCAAGTCACCAGGTCTTGACCGAATCGAAAGAGTAGAAGCCTTTGCTGACCATCTACATAGTGCATTCTCACCTTTCGACAGATGAACTGGCGAAGAGAGAGCTGCTACCATAAGGTTCGTAGATAGCCCAAAGTGCTCCTGACCCGCCAATGAAGCCCGTTGAACCAGAGGAGATTGTGCAGGAGATCGCCTCCTTAAAAAATGGCAAGTCACCAGGTCCTGACCCAATCGATGCAACAGCACTGAAAATATTGCCCCTAATCTGTTCCCAAAGGCTGCCTTCGCCTAGGGTACTTCCCGAAAGTGTGGAAGCGTGCTGAAGTAATTGTCCCCCTCAAGCCTGGAAAACCTGAACCCAATCTAGCCTCGTATCGTCCGATTAGTTTGCTGGCAATCCTCTCTAAAATACTTGAAAGAATATTTTTGCGTAGAGTACTGCCAGTTTTGGACGAGGTCGGACTGATCCCTGATCACCAGTTTGGCTTCAGACGCCTCCATGGAACACCTTAGCAATGCCACCGGCTTGTTGAGTGAGTACTTCGAAAAGAAGAAGTACTGCTGCGCCGTTATGCTGGATGTTAAACAGGCGTTTGACAGAGTCTGGCACCACTGGACTCCTGTTCAAAATTAAATCCAACCTTACAAGTTCCCACTTCGCCTTCCTCAAGTCGTACACAGAGGAAAGAGAATTCCGAGTGAGATGCGGATCATCAATCAGCACGCCTAGACCTATAGGAGCAGGAGTACCTCAAGGCAGTGTTCTTGGATCCATCTTGTACACACTCTATACAGCGGACCTTCCCATCACCGCCTCTCGGAACCTCACAGTAGCTACATATGCAGATGACACCCCCTTCCTAGCCTCCGCCACAGATCTCCAGGAAGCATCAGCCATCATACAGAGACAACTGGATGCTCTCGATCTATGGCTGAAACGATGGAACATCGTGGTCAAGGCGGAGAAATCCTCCCATACAACCTTCGCACTACGCAGGGGGGATTGCCTGGAGCAATGAGATTCCACTAATAGTAAAAATAAAAGACTGACTATGGATCTGAAGCAATGAGATTCCCTGGATAGTTAAAATAAAAGAATGACTATGCATCTGGAGCAATGAGATTCCGTGGATAGTAAAAATAAAAGAATGACTATGCATCTGGAGCAATGAGATTCCACTAATAGTAAAAATAAAAAAATGACTATGCATCTGGAGCAATGAGATTCCACTGATAGTAAAAATAAAAGAATGACTATGCATCTGGAGCAATGAGATTCCCTGGATAGTTAAAATAAAAAATTGACTATGCATCTGGAGCAATGAGATTCCCTGGATAGTTAAAATAAAAAATTGACTAAGCATCTGGAGTAATGAGATTCCCTGGATAGTTAAAATAAAAGAATGACTATGCATCTGGAGCAATGAGATTCCACTAATAGTAAAAATAAAAAAATTGACTATGCATCTGGAGCAATGAGATTCCCTGGATAGTTAAAATAAAAAAATTGACTATGCATCTGGAGCAATGAGATTCCCTGGATAGTTAAAATAAAAAATTGACTATGCATCTGGAGCAATGAGATTCCCTGGATAGTTAAAATAAAAAATTGACTAAGCATCTGGAGTAATGAGATTCCCTGGATAGTTGAAATCAAAGAATGACTTTGCATCTGAAGCAATGAGATTCCACTAATAGTAAAAATAAAAGAATGACTATGCATCTGGAGCAATGAGATTCCCTGGATAGTTAAAATAAAAGAATGACTATGCATCTGGAGCAATGAGATTCGCTGGATAGTTAAAATAAAAGAATGACTATGCATCTGGAGCAATGAGATTCCCTGGACAGCTTAAATAAAAAAATGACTATTCATATGGAGCAATGAGATTCCACTAATAGTTAAAATAAAAGAATGACTATGCATATGGAGCAATGAGATTCCACTAATAGTAAAAATAAAAGAATGACTATGCATCTGGAGCAATGAGATTCCCTGGATAGTTAAAATAAAAGAATGACTATGGATCTGGAGTAATGAGATTCCACTAATAGTAAAAATAAAAGTGTGAATATGCATCTGGAGCAATGAGACTCCCTGGATAGTTAAAATAAAAGAATGACTATGCATCTGGAGCAATGAGATTCCCTGGATAGTTAAAATAAAAGAATGACTATGCATCTGGAGCAATGAGATTCCACTTCTAGTAAAAATAAAAGAAAGAATATGCATCTGGAGCAATGAGATTCCACTAATAGTAAAAATAAAAGACTGACTATGCATCTGGAGCAATGACATTCCATGGATAGTTAAAATTAAAGAATGACTATGCATCTGGAGCAATGAGATTCCCTGGATAGTTAAAAAAAAAAAAATGACTATTCATCTGGAGCAATGAGATTCCACTAATAGTAAAAATAAAAGAATGACTATGCATCTGGAGCAATGAGATTCCCTGGATAGTTAAAATAAAAGAATGACTATGCATCTGGAGCAATGAGATTCCACTAATAGTTAAAATAAAAGAATGACTATGCATCTGGAGCAATGAGATTCCACTAATAGTTAAAATAAAAGAATGACTATGCATCTGGAGCAATGAGATTCCCTGGATAGTTGAAAAAAAAAAATGACCATTCATCTGGAGCAATGAGATTCCACTAATAGTTAAAATAAAAGAATGACTATGCATCTGGAGCAATGAGATTCCCTGGAGAGTTAAAAAAAAAAAAAATGACTATTCATCTGGAGCAATGAGATTCCACTAGTAGTTAAAATAAAAAAATGACTATGCATCTGGAGCAATGAGATTCCCTGGATAGTTAAAAAAAAAAAATGACTGTTCATCTGGAGCAATGAGATTCCACTAATAGTTAAAATAAAAGAATGACTATGCATCTGGAGCAATGAGATTCCCTGGTTAGTTAAAATAAAAGAATGACTATGGATCTGGAGCAATGAGATTCCACTAATAGTAAAAATAAAAGTGTGAATATGCATCTGGAGCAATGAGACTCCCTGGATAGTTAAAATAAAAGAATGACTATGCATCTGGAGCAATGAGATTCCCTGGATAGTTAAAATAAAAGAATGACTATGCATCTGGAGCAATGAGATTCCCTGGATAGTTAAAATAAAAGACTGACTATGCATCTGGAGCAATGACATTCCATGGATAGTTAAAATTAAAGAATGACTATGTATCTGGAGCAATGAGATTCCACTAATAGTAAAAATAAAAGAATGACTATGCATCTGGAGCAATGAGATTCCCTGGATAGTTAAAATAAAAGAATGACTATGCATCTGGAGCAATGAGATTCCCTGGATAGTTAAAAAAAAAAAAATGACTATTCATCTGGAGCAATGAGATTCCACTAATAGTTAAAATAAAAGAATGACTATGCATCTGGAGCAATGAGATTCCACTAATAGTAAAAATAAAAGAATGACTATGCATCTGGAGCAATGAGATTCCCTGGATAGTTAAAATAAAAGACTGACTATGCATCTGGAGCAATGAGATTCCCTGGATAGTTAAAATAAAAGAATGACTATGCATCTGGAGCAATGAGATTCCACTTCTAGTAAAAATAAAAGAATGACTATGTATCTGGAGCAATGAGATTCCACTAATAGTAAAAATAAAAGAATGACTATGCATCCGGAGCAATGAGATTCCACTAATAGTAAAAATAATAGACTGACTATGCATCTGGAGCAATGACATTCCATGGATAGTTAAAATTAAAGAATGACTATGTATCTGGAGCAATGAGATTCCACTAATAGTAAAAATAAAAGAGTGAATATGCATCTGGAGCAATTAGATTCCCTGGATAGTTAAAATAAAAGAATGACTATGCATCTGGAGCAATGAGATTCCACTAATAGTTAAAATAAAAGAATGACTATGAATCTGGAGCAATGAGATTCCACTAATAGTTAAAATAAAAGAATGACTATGGATCTGGAGCAATGAGAATCCCTGGATAGTTAAAAAAAAAAAAAATGACTATTCATCTGGATCAATGAGATTCCACTAATAGTTAAAATAAAAGAATGACTATGCATCTGGAGCAATGAGATTCCCTGGATAGTTAAAAAAAAAAATTGACTATTCATCTGGAGCAATGAGATTCCACTAGTAGTTAAAATAAAAAAATGACTATGCATCTGGAGCAATGAGATTCCACTAATAGTAAAAATAAAAGAATGACTATGCATCTGGAGCAATGAGATTCCCTGGATAGTTAAAATAAAAGAATGACTATGCGTCTGGAGCAATGAGATTCCCTGGATAGTTAAAAAAAAAAAAATGACTATTCATCTGGAGCAATGAGATTCCATTAATAGTTAAAATAAAAGAATGACTATGCATCTGGAGCAATGAGATTCCACTAATAGTAAAAATAAAAGAATGACTATGCATCTGGAGCAATGAGATTCCCTGGATAGTTAAAATAAAAGACTGACTATGCATCTGGAGCAATGACATTCCATGGATAGTTAAAATTAATGAATGACTATGTATCTGGAGCAATGAGATTCCACTAATAGTAAAAATAAAAGAGTGAATATGCATCTGGAGCAATTAGATTCCCTGGATAGTTAAAATAAAAGAATGACTATGCATCTGGAGCAATGAGATTCCACTAATAGTAAAAATAAAAGAATGACTATGCATCTGGAGCAATGAGATTCCGTGGATAGTTAAAATAAAAGAATGACTATGCATCTGGAGCAATGAGATTCCCTGGATAGTTAAAAAAAAAAAAATGACTATTCATCTGGAGCAATGAGATTCCACTAGTAGTTAAAATAAAAAAATGACTATGCATCTGGAGCAATGAGATTCCCTGGTTAGTTAAAATAAAAGAATGACTATGGATCTGGAGCAATGAGATTCCACTAATAGTAAAAATAAAAGAATGACTATGCATCTGGAGCAATGAGATTCCCTGGATAGTTAAAATAAAAGAATGACTATGCATCTGGAGCAATGAGATTCCCTGGATAGTTAAAAAAAAAAAATGACTATTCATCTGGAGCAATGAGATTCCACTAGTAGTTAAAATAAAAAAATGACTATGCATCTGGAGCAATGAGATTCCCTGGTTAGTTAAAATAAAAGAATGACTATGCATCTGGAGCAATGAGATTCCCTGGATAGTTAAAATAAAAGAATGACTATGCATCTGGAGCAATGAGATTCCACTAATAGTTAAAATAAAAGAATGACTATGCATCTGGAGCAATGAGATTCCACTAATAGTTAAAATAAAAGAATGACTATGCATCTGGAGCAATGAGATTCCCTGGATAGTTGAAAAAAAAAAATGACCATTCATCTGGAGCAATGAGATTCCACTAATAGTTAAAATAAAAGAATGACTATGCATCTGGAGCAATGAGATTCCCTGGAGAGTTAAAAAAAAAAAATGACTATTCATCTGGAGCAATGAGATTCCACTAGTAGTTAAAATAAAAAAATGACTATGCATCTGGAGCAAT
This sequence comes from Drosophila vallismaia, assembly GCA_035047325.1. Classification (NCBI taxonomy): domain Eukaryota; kingdom Metazoa; phylum Arthropoda; class Insecta; order Diptera; family Drosophilidae; genus Drosophila; species Drosophila vallismaia. Next base: position 2,692,184 of record JAWNPU010000001.1, on the reverse strand, counting down.
GAGATTCCCTGGATAGTTAAAAAAAAAAATGACTGTTCATCTGGAGCAATGAGATTCCACTAATAGTTAAAATAAAAGAATGACTATGCATCTGGAGCAATGAGATTCCCTGGTTAGTTAAAATAAAAGAATGACTATGGATCTGGAGCAATGAGATTCCACTAATAGTAAAAATAAAAGTGTGAATATGCATCTGGAGCAATGAGACTCCCTGGATAGTTAAAATAAAAGAATGACTATGCATCTGGAGCAATGAGATTCCCTGGATAGTTAAAATAAAAGAATGACTATGCATCTGGAGCAATGAGATTCCCTGGATAGTTAAAATAAAAGACTGACTATGCATCTGGAGCAATGACATTCCATGGATAGTTAAAATTAAAGAATGACTATGTATCTGGAGCAATGAGATTCCACTAATAGTAAAAATAAAAGAATGACTATGCATCTGGAGCAATGAGATTCCCTGGATAGTTAAAATAAAAGAATGACTATGCATCTGGAGCAATGAGATTCCCTGGATAGTTAAAAAAAAAAAAATGACTATTCATCTGGAGCAATGAGATTCCACTAATAGTTAAAATAAAAGAATGACTATGCATCTGGAGCAATGAGATTCCACTAATAGTAAAAATAAAAGAATGACTATGCATCTGGAGCAATGAGATTCCCTGGATAGTTAAAATAAAAGACTGACTATGCATCTGGAGCAATGAGATTCCCTGGATAGTTAAAATAAAAGAATGACTATGCATCTGGAGCAATGAGATTCCACTTCTAGTAAAAATAAAAGAATGACTATGTATCTGGAGCAATGAGATTCCACTAATAGTAAAAATAAAAGAATGACTATGCATCCGGAGCAATGAGATTCCACTAATAGTAAAAATAATAGACTGACTATGCATCTGGAGCAATGACATTCCATGGATAGTTAAAATTAAAGAATGACTATGTATCTGGAGCAATGAGATTCCACTAATAGTAAAAATAAAAGAGTGAATATGCATCTGGAGCAATTAGATTCCCTGGATAGTTAAAATAAAAGAATGACTATGCATCTGGAGCAATGAGATTCCACTAATAGTTAAAATAAAAGAATGACTATGCATCTGGAGCAATGAGATTCCACTAATAGTTAAAATAAAAGAATGACTATGGATCTGGAGCAATGAGAATCCCTGGATAGTTAAAAAAAAAAAAATGACTATTCATCTGGATCAATGAGATTCCACTAATAGTTAAAATAAAAGAATGACTATGCATCTGGAGCAATGAGATTCCCTGGATAGTTAAAAAAAAAAAATGACTATTCATCTGGAGCAATGAGATTCCACTAGTAGTTAAAATAAAAAAATGACTATGCATCTGGAGCAATGAGATTCCACTAATAGTAAAAATAAAAGAATGACTATGCATCTGGAGCAATGAGATTCCCTGGATAGTTAAAATAAAAGAATGACTATGCGTCTGGAGCAATGAGATTCCCTGGATAGTTAAAAAAAAAAAAAATGACTATTCATCTGGAGCAATGAGATTCCATTAATAGTTAAAATAAAAGAATGACTATGCATCTGGAGCAATGAGATTCCACTAATAGTAAAAATAAAAGAATGACTATGCATCTGGAGCAATGAGATTCCCTGGATAGTTAAAATAAAAGACTGACTATGCATCTGGAGCAATGACAATCCATGGATAGTTAAAATTAATGAATGACTATGTATCTGGAGCAATGAGATTCCACTAATAGTAAAAATAAAAGAGTGAATATGCATCTGGAGCAATTAGATTCCCTGGATAGTTAAAATAAAAGAATGACTATGCATCTGGAGCAATGAGATTCCACTAATAGTAAAAATAAAAGAATGACTATGCATCTGGAGCAATGAGATTCCGTGGATAGTTAAAATAAAAGAATGACTATGCATCTGGAGCAATGAGATTCCCTGGATAGTTAAAAAAAAAAAAATGACTATTCATCTGGAGCAATGAGATTCCACTAGTAGTTAAAATAAAAAAATGACTATGCATCTGGAGCAATGAGATTCCCTGGTTAGTTAAAATAAAAGAATGACTATGGATCTGGAGCAATGAGATTCCACTAATAGTAAAAATAAAAGAATGACTATGCATCTGGAGCAATGAGATTCCCTGGATAGTTAAAATAAAAGAATGACTATGCATCTGGAGCAATGAGATTCCCTGGATAGTTAAAAAAAAAAAAATGACTATTCATCTGGAGCAATGAGATTCCACTAGTAGTTAAAATAAAAAAATGACTATGCATCTGGAGCAATGAGATTCCCTGGTTAGTTAAAATAAAAGAATGACTATGCATCTGGAGCAATGAGATTCCCTGGATAGTTAAAAAAAAAAAAATGACTATTCATCTGGAGCAATGAGATTCCACTAATAGTTAAAATAAAAGAATGACTATGCATCTGGAGCAATGAGATTCCACTAATAGTAAAAATAAAAGAATGACTATGCATCTGGAGCAATGAGATTCCCTGGATAGTTAAAATAAAAGAATGACTATGGATCTGGAGTAATGAGATTCCCCTAATAGTAAAAATAAAAGTGTGAATATGCATCTGGAGCAATGAGACTTCCTGGATAGTTTAAATAAAAGAATGACTATGCATCTGGAGCAATGAGATTCCCTGGATAGTTAAAATAAAAGAATGACTATGCATCTGGAGCAATGAGATTCCACTTCTAGTAAAAATAAAAGAATGACTATGTATCTGGAGCAATGAGATTCCACTAATAGTAAAAATAAAAGAATGACTATGCATCTGGAGCAATGAGATTCCACTAATAGTAAAAATAAAAGACTGACTATGCATCTGGAGCAATGACATTCCATGGATAGTTAAAATTAAAGAATGACTATGTATCTGGAGCAATGAGATTCCACTAATAGTAAAAATAAAAGAGTGAATATGCATCTGGAGCAATTAGATTCCCTGGATAGTTAAAATAAAAGAATGACTATGCATCTGGAGCAATGAGATTCCACTAATAGTTAAAATAAAAGAATGACTATGCATCTGGAGCAATGAGATTCCACTAATAGTTAAAATAAAAGAATGACTATGGATCTGGAGCAATGAGAATCCCTGGATAGTTAAAAAAAAAAAAATGACTATTCATCTGGATCAATGAGATTCCACTAATAGTTAAAATAAAAGAATGACTATGCATCTGGAGCAATGAGATTCCCTGGATAGTTAAAAAAAAAAAATGACTATTCATCTGGAGCAATGAGATTCCACTAGTAGTTAAAATAAAAAAATGACTATGCATCTGGAGCAATGAGATTCCACTAATAGTAAAAATAAAAGAATGACTATGCATCTGGAGCAATGAGATTCCCTGGATAGTTAAAATAAAAGAATGACTATGCATCTGGAGCAATGAGATTCCCTGGATAGTTAAAAAAAAAAAATGACTATTCATCTGGAGCAATGAGATTCCATTAATAGTTAAAATAAAAGAATGACTATGCATCTGGAGCAATGAGATTCCACTAATAGTAAAAATAAAAGAATGACTATGCATCTGGAGCAATGAGATTCCCTGGATAGTTAAAATAAAAGACTGACTATGCATCTGGAGCAATGACATTCCATGGATAGTTAAAATTAATGAATGACTATGTATCTGGAGCAATGAGATTCCACTAATAGTAAAAATAAAAGAGTGAATATGCATCTGGAGCAATTAGATTCCCTGGATAGTTAAAATAAAAGAATGACTATGCATCTGGAGCAATGAGATTCCACTAATAGTAAAAATAAAAGAATGACTATGCATCTGGAGCAATGAGATTCCCTGGATAGTTAAAATAAAAGAATGACTATGCATCTGGAGCAATGAGATTCCCTGGATAGTTAAAAAAAAAAAATGACTATTCATCTGGAGCAATGAGATTCCACTAGTAGTTAAAATAAAAAAATGACTATGCATCTGGAGCAATGAGATTCCCTGGTTTGTTAAAATAAAAGAATGACTATGGATCTGGAGCAATGAGATTCCACTAATAGTAAAAATAAAAGAATGACTATGCATCTGGAGCAATGAGATTCCCTGGATAGTTAAAATAAAAGAATGACTATGCATCTGGAGCAATGAGATTCCCTGGATAGTTAAAAAAAAAAAATGACTATTCATCTGGAGCAATGAGATTCCACTAGTAGTTAAAATAAAAAAATGACTATGCATCTGGAGCAATGAGATTCCCTGGTTAGTTAAAATAAAAGAATGACTATGCATCTGGAGCAATGAGATTCCCTGGATAGTTAAAAAAAAAAATGACTATTCATCTGGAGCAATGAGATTCCACTAATAGTTAAAATAAAAGAATGACTATGCATCTGGAGCAATGAGATTCCACTAATAGTAAAAATAAAAGAATGACTATGCATCTGAAGCAATGAGATTCCCTGGATAGTTAAAATAAAAGAATGACTATGGATCTGGAGTAATGAGATTCCCCTAATAGTAAAAATAAAAGTGTGAATATGCATCTGGAGCAATGAGACTTCCTGGATAGTTTAAATAAAAGAATGACTATGCATCTGGAGCAATGAGATTCCCTGGATAGTTAAAATAAAAGAATGACTATGCATCTGGAGCAATGAGATTCCACTTCTAGTAAAAATAAAAGAATGACTATGTATCTGGAGCAATGAGATTCCACTAATAGTAAAAATAAAAGAATGACTATGCATCTGGAGCAATGAGATTCCACTAATAGTAAAAATAAAAGACTGACTATGCATCTGGAGCAATGACATTCCATGGATAGTTAAAATTAAAGAATGACTATGTATCTGGAGCAATGAGATTCCACTAATAGTAAAAATAAAAGAGTGAATATGCATCTGGAGCAATTAGATTCCCTGGATAGTTAAAATAAAAGAATGACTATGCATCTGGAGCAATGAGATTCCACTAATAGTTAAAATAAAAGAATGACTATGCATCTGGAGCAATGAGATTCCACTAATAGTTAAAATAAAAGAATGACTATGGATCTGGAGCAATGAGAATCCCTGGATAGTTAAAAAAAAAAAATGACTATTCATCTGGAGCAATGAGATTCCACTAATAGTTAAAATAAAAGAATGACTATGCATCTGGAGCAATGAGATTCCCTGGATAGTTAAAAAAAAAAAATGACTATTCATCTGGAGCAATGAGGTTCCACTAGTAGTTAAAATAAAAAAATGACTATGCATCTGGAGCAATGAGATTCCACTAATAGTAAAAATAAAAGAATGACTATGCATCTGGAGCAATGAGATTCCCTGGATAGTTAAAATAAAAGAATGACTATGGATCTGGAGTAATGAGATTCCACTAATAGTAAAAATAAAAGTGTGAATATGCATCTGGAGCAATGAGACTCCCTGGATAGTTTAAATAAAAGAATGACTATGCATCTGGAGCAATGAGATTCCACTTCTAGTAAAAATAAAAGAATGACTATGTATCTGGAGCAATGAGATTCCACTTATAGTAAAAATAAAAGAATGACTATGCATCTGGAGCAATGAGATTCCACTAATAGTAAAAATAAAAGACTGACTATGCATCTGGAGCAATGACATTCCATGGATAGTTAAAATTAAAGAATGACTATGTATCTGGAGCAATGAGATTCCACTAATAGTAAAAATAAAAGAGTGAATATGCATCTGGAGCAATTAGATTCCCTGGATAGTTAAAATAAAAGAATGACTATGCATCTGGAGGAATGAGATTCCACTGATAGTTAAAATAAAAGAATGACTATGCATCTGGAGCAATAAGATTCCACTAATAGTTAAAATAAAAGAATGACTATGCATCTGGAGCAATGAGATTCCCTGGATAGTTAAAAAAAAAAAATGACTATTCATCTGGAGCAATGAGATTCCACTAATAGTTAAAATAAAAGAATGACTATGCATCTGGAGCAATGAGATTCCCTGGTTAGTTAAAATAAAAGAATGACTATGGATCTGGAGCAATGAGATTCCACTAATAGTAAAAATAAAAGTGTGAATATGCATCTGGAGCAATGAGACTCCCTGGATAGTTAAAATAAAAGAATGACTATGCATCTGGAGCAATGAGATTCCCTGGACAGTTTAAATAAAAGAATGACTATGCATCTGGAGCAATGAGATTCCCTAGATAGTTAAAATAAAAGAATGACTATGCATCTGGAGCAATGAGATTCCACTTCTAGTAAAAATAAAAGATTGACTATGTATCTGGAGCAATGAGATTCCACTAATAGTAAAAATAAAAGAATGACTATGCATCTGGAGCAATGAGATTCCCTGGATAGTTAAAATAAAAGACTGACTATGCATCTGGAGCAATGACATTCCATGGATAGTTAAAATTAAAGAATGACTATGTATCTGGAGCAATGAGATTCCACTAATAGTAAAAATAAAAGAGTGAATATGCATCTGGAGCAATTAGATTCCCTGGATAGTTAAAATAAAAGAATGACTATGCATCTGGAGCAATGAGATTCCACTAATAGTAAAAATAAAAGAATGACTATGCATCTGGAGCAATGAGATTCCCTGGATAGTTAAAATAAAAGAATGACTATGCATCTGGAGCAATGAGATTCCCTGGATAGTTAAAAAAAAAAAAAAATGACTATTCAACTGGAGCAGTGAGATTCCACTAATAGTTAAAATAAAAGAATGACTATGCATCTGGAGCAATGAGATTCCCTGGATAGTTAAAAAAAAAAAATGACTATTCATCTGGAGCAATGAGATTCCACTAATAGTTAAAATAAAAGAATGACTATGCATCTGGAGCAATGAGATTCCCTGGATAGTTAAAATAAAAGAATGACTATGGATCTGGAGTAATGAGATTCCACTAATAGTAAAAATAAAAGTGTGAATATGCATCTGGAGCAATGAGACTCCCTGGATAGTTTAAATAAAAGAATGACTATGCATCTGGAGCAATGAGATTCCCTGCATAGTTAAAATAAAAGAAAGACTATGCATCTGGAGCAATGAGATTCCACTTCTAGTAAAAATAAAAGAATGACTATGTATCTGGAGCAATGAGATTCCACTAATAGTAAAAATAAAAGAATGACTATGCATCTGGAGCAATGAGATTCCACTAATAGTAAAAATAAAAGACTGACTATGCATCTGGAGCAATGACATTCCATGGATAGTTAAAATTAAAGAATGACTATGTATCTGGAGCAATGAGATTCCACTAATAGTAAAAATAAAAGAGTGAATATGCATCTGGAGCAATTAGATTCCCTGGATAGTTAAAATAAAAGAATGACTATGCATCTGGAGCAATGAGATTCCACTAATAGTTAAAATAAAAGAATGACTATGCATCTGGAGCAATGAGATTCCACTAATAGTTAAAATAAAAGAATGACTATGGATCTGGAGCAATGAGATTCCCTGGATAGTTAAAAAAAAAAAAATGACTATTCATCTGGAGCAATGAGATTCCACTAATAGTTAAAATAAAAGAATGACTATGCATCTGGAGCAATGAGATTCCCTGGATAGTTAAAAAAAAAAAAATGACTATTCATCTGGAGCAATGAGATTCCACTAGTAGTTAAAATAAAAAAATGACTATGCATCTGGAGCAATGAGATTCCACTAATAGTAAAAATAAAAGAATGACTATGCATCTGGAGCAATGAGATTCCCTGGATAGTTAAAATAAAAGAATGACTATGGATCTAGAGTAATGAGATTCCACTAATAGTAAAAATAAAAGTGTGAATATGCATCTGGAGCAATGAGACTCCCTGGATAGTTTAAATAAAAGAATGACTATGCATCCATAGCAATGGGATTCCCTGGATAGTTAAAATAAAAGAATGACTATGCATCTGGAGCAATGAGATTCCACTTCTAGTAAAAATAAAAGAATGACTATGCATCTGGAGCAATGAGATTCCACTAATAGTAAAAATAATAGAGTGACTATGCATCTGGAGCAATGACATTCCATGGATAGTTAAAATTAAAGAATGACTATGTATCTGGAGCAATGAGATTCCACTAATAGTAAAAATAAAAGAATGACTATGCATCTGGAGCAATGAGATTCCACTAATAGTAAAAATAAAAGTGTGAATATGCATCTGGAGCAATGAGACTCCCTGGATAGTTAAAATAAAAGAATGACTATGCATCTGGAGCAATGAGATTCCCTGGACAGTTTAAATAAAAGAATGACTATGCATCTGGAGCAATGAGATTCCCTGGACAGTTTAAATAAAAGAATGACTATGCATCTGGAGCAATGAGATTCCCTAGATAGTTAAAATAAAAGAATGACTATGCATCTGGAGCAATGAGATTCCACTAATAGTAAAAATAAAAGAATGACTATGCATCTGGAGCAATGAGATTCCACTAATAGTAAAAATAAAAGACTGACTATGCATCTGGAGCAATGACATTCCATGGATAGTTAAAATTAAAGAATGACTATGTATCTGGAGCAATGAGATTCCACTAATAGTAAAAATAAAAGAGTGAATATGCATCTGGAGCAATTAGATTCCCTGGATAGTTAAAATAAAAGAATGACTATGCATCTGGAGCAATGAGATTCCACTAATAGTTAAAATAAAAGAATGACTATGCATCTGGAGCAATGAGATTCCACTAATAGTTAAAATAAAAGAATGACTATGCATCTGGAGCAATGAGATTCCCTGGATAGTTAAAAAAAAAAATGACTATTCATCTGGAGCAATGAGATTCCACTAATAGTTAAAATAAAAGAATGACTATGCATCTGGAGCAATGAGATTCCCTGGTTAGTTAAAATAAAAGAATGACTATGGATCTGGAGCAATGAGATTCCACTAATAGTAAAAATAAAAGTGTGAATATCCATCTGGAGCAATGAGACTCCCTGGATAGTTAAAATAAAAGAATGACTATGCATCTGGAGCAATGAGATTCCCTGGATAGTTAAAATAAAAGAATGACTAGGCATCTGGAGCAATGAGATTCCCTGGACAGTTTAAATAAAAGAATGACTATGCATCTGGAGCAATGAGATTCCCTAGATAGTTAAAATAAAAGAATGACTATGCATCTGGAGCAATGAGATTCCACTTCTAGTAAAAATAAAAGATTGACTATGTATCTGGAGCAATGAGATTCCACTAATAGTAAAAATAAAAGAATGACTATGCATCTGGAGCAATGAGATTCCCTGGATAGTTAAAATAAAAGACTGACTATGCATCCATAGCAATGGGATTCCCTGGATAGTTAAAATAAAAGAATGACTATGCATCTGGAGCAATGAGATTCCACTTCTAGTAAAAATAAAAGAATGACTATGCATCTGGAGCAATGAGATTCCACTAATAGTAAAAATAAAAGACTGACTATGCATCTGGAGCAATGAGATTCCACTTCTAGTAAAAATAAAAGAATGACTATGTATCTGGAGCAATGAGATTCCACTAATAGTAAAAATAAAAGAATGACTATGCATCTGGAGCAATGAGATTCCACTAATAGTAAAAATAAAAGACTGACTATGCATCTGGAGCAATGACATTCCATGGATAGTTAAAATTAAAGAATGACTATGTATCTGGAGCAATGAGATTCCACTAATAGTAAAAATAAAAGAGTGAATATGCATCTGGAGCAATTAGATTCCCTGGATAGTTAAAATAAAAGAATGACTATGCATCTGGAGCAATGAGATTCCACTAATAGTAAAAATAAAAGAATGACTATGCATCTGGAGCAATGAGATTCCCTGGATAGTTAAAATAAAAGAATGACTATGCATCTGGAGCAATGAGATTCCTGGATAGTTAAAAAAAAAAATGACTTCATCTGGAGCAATGAGATTCCACTAATAGTTAAAATAAAAGAATGACTATGCATCTGGAGCAATGAGATTCCCTTGGATAGTTAAAAAAAAAAAATGACTATTCATCTGGAGCAATGAGATTCCATTAATAGTTAAAATAAAAGAATGACTATGCATCTGGAGCAATGAGATTCCCTGGATAGTTAAAATAAAAGAATGACTATGGATCTGGAGTAATGAGATTCCACTAATAGTAAAAATAGAAGTGTGAATATGCATCTGGAGCAATGAGACTCCCTGGATAGTTTAAATAAAAGAATGACTATGCATCTGGAGCAATGAGATTCCCTGGATAGTTAAAATAAAAGAATGACTATGCATCTGGAGCAATGAGATTCCACTTCTAGTAAAAATAAAAGAATGACTATGTATCTGGAGCAATGAGATTCCACTAATAGTAAAAATAAAAGAATGACTATGCATCTGGAGCAATGAGATTCCACTAATAGTAAAAATAAAAGACTGACTATGCATCTGGAGCAATGACATTCCATGGATAGTTAAAATTAAAGAATGACTATGTATCTGGAGCAATGAGATTCCACTAATAGTAAAAATAAAAGAATGACTATGCATCTGGAGCAATGAGATTCCACTAATAGTAAAAATAAAAGTGTGAATATGCATCTGGAGCAATGAGACTCCCTGGATAGTTTAAATAAAAGAATGACTATGCATCTGGAGCAATGAGATTCCCTGGATAGTTAAAATAAAAGAATGACTATGCATCTGGAGCAATGAGATTCCACTTCTAGTAAAAATAAAAGAATGACTATGTATCTGGAGCAATGAGATTCCACTAATAGTAAAAATAAAAGAATGACTATGCATCTGGAGCAATGAGATTCCACTAATAGTAAAAATAAAAGAGTGAATATGCATCTGGAGCAATTAGATTCCCTGGATAGTTAAAATAAAAGAATGACTATGCATCTGGAGCAATGAGATTCCACTAATAGTTAAAATAAAAGAATGACTATGCATCTGGAGCAATGAGATTCCACTAATAGTTAAAATAAAAGAATGACTATGGATCTGGAGCAATGAGATTCCCTGGATAGTTAAAAAAAAAAAATGACTATTCATCTGGAGCAATGAGATTCCACTAATAGTTAAAATAAAAGAATGACTATGCATCTGGAGCAATGAGATTCCCTGGATAGTTAAAAAAAAAAATGACTATTCATCTGGAGCAATGAGATTCCACTAGTAGTTAAAATAAAAAAATGACTATGCATCTGGAGCAATGAGATTCCACTAATAGTAAAAATAAAAGAATGACTATGCATCTGGAGCAATGAGATTCCCTGGATAGTTAAAATAAAAGAATGACTATGCATCTGGAGCAATGAGATTCCACTAATAGTAAAAATAAAAGTGTGAATATGCATCTGGAGCAATGAGATTCCACTAATAGTTAAAATAAAAGAATGACTATGCATCTGGAGCAATGAGATTCCCTGGATAGTTAAAAAAAAAAAATGACTATTCATCTGGAGCAATGAGATTCCACTAGTAGTTAAAATAAAAAAATGACTATGCATCTGGAGCAATGAGATTCCACTAATAGTAAAAATAAAAGAATGACTATGCATCTGGAGCAATGAGATTCCCTGGATAGTTAAAATAAAAGAATGACTATGGATCTAGAGTAATGAGATTCCACTAATAGTAAAAATAAAAGTGTGAATATGCATCTGGAGCAATGAGATTCCACTAATAGTAAAAATAAAAGAATGACTATGCATCTGGAGCAATGAGATTCCCTGGACAGTTTAAATAAAAGAATGACTATGCATCCATAGCAATGGGATTCCCTGGATAGTTAAAATAAAAGAATGACTATGCATCTGGAGCAATGAGATTCCACTTCTAGTAAAAATAAAAGAATGACTATGCATCTGGAGCAATGAGATTCCACTAATAGTAAAAATAAAAGACTGACTATGCATCTGGAGCAATGACATTCCATGGATAGTTAAAATTAAAGAATGACTATGTATCTGGAGCAATGAGATTCCACTAATAGTAAAAATAAAAGAATGACTATGCATCTGGAGCAATGAGATTCCACTAATAGTAAAAATAAAAGTGTGAATATGCATCTGGAGCAATGAGACTCCCTGGATAGTTAAAATAAAAGAATGACTATGCATCTGGAGCAATGAGATTCCCTGGACAGTTTAAATAAAAGAATGACTATGCATCTGGAGCAATGAGATTCCCTGGACAGTTTAAATAAAAGAATGACTATGCATCCATAGCAATGGGATTCCCTGGATAGTTAAAATAAAAGAATGACTATGCATCTGGAGCAATGAGATTCCACTTCTAGTAAAAATAAAAGAATGACTATGCATCTGGAGCAATGAGATTCCACTAATAGTAAAAATAAAAGAATGACTATGCATCTGGAGCAATGAGATTCCCTGGATAGTTAAAATAAAAGAATGACTATGCATCTGGAGCAATGAGATTCCACTGATAGTTAAAATAAAAGAATGACTATGCATCTGGAGCAATGAGATTCCACTAATAGTTAAAATAAAAGAATGACTATGCATCTGGAGCAATGAGATTCCCTGGATAGTTAAAAAAAAAAAATGACTATTCATCTGGAGCAATGAGATTCCACTAATAGTTAAAATAAAAGAATGACTATGCATCTGGAGCATTGAGATTCCCTGGTTAGTTAAAATAAAAGAATGACTATGGATCTGGAGCAATGAGATTCCACTTCTAGTAAAAATAAAAGAATGACTATGTATCTGGAGCAATGAGATTCCACTAATAGTAAAAATAAAAGTGTGAATATGTATCTGGAGCAATGAGATTCCACTAATAGTAAAAATAAAAGAATGACTATGCATCTGGAGCAATGAGATTCCACTAATAGTAAAAATAAAAGACTGACTATGCATCTGGAGCAATGACATTCCATGGATAGTTAAAATTAAAGAATGACTATGTATCTGGAGCAATGAGATTCCACTAATAGTAAAACTAAAAGAGTGAATATGCATCTGGAGCAATTAGATTCCCTGGATAGTTAAAATAAAAGAATGACTATGCATCTGGAGCAATGAGATTCCACTGATAGTTAAAATAAAAGAATGACTATGCATCTGGAGCAATGAGATTCCACTAATAGTTAAAATAAAAGAATGACTATGCATCTGGAGCAATGAGATTCCCTGGATAGTTAAAAAAAAAAAATGACTATTCATCTGGAGCAATGAGATTCCACTAGTAGTTAAAATAAAAAAATGACTATGCATCTGGAGCAATGAGATTCCCTGGATAGTTAAAATAAAAGAATGACTATGCATCTGGAGCAATGAGATTCCCTGGATAGTTAAAAAAAAAAAAATGACTATTCATCTGGAGCAATGAGATTCCACTAATAGTTAAAATAAAAGAATGACTATGCATCTGGAGCAATGAGATTCCCTGGTTAGTTAAAATAAAAGAATGACTATGGATCTGGAGCAATGAGATTCCACTAATAGTAAAAATAAAAGTGTGAATATGCATCTGGAGCAATGAGACTCCCTGGATAGTTAAAATAAAAGAATGACTATGCATCTGGAGCAATGAGATTCCCTGGACAGTTTAAATAAAAGAATGACTATGCATCTGGAGCAATGAGATTCCCTAGATAGTTAAAATAAAAGAATGACTATGCATCTGGAGCAATGAGATTCCACTTCTAGTAAAAATAAAAGATTGACTATGTATCTGGAGCAGTGAGATTCCACTAATAGTAAAAATAAAAGAATGACTATGCATCTGGAGCAATGAGATTCCCTGGATAGTTAAAATAAAAGACTGACTATGCATCTGGAGCAATGACATTCCATGGATAGTTAAAATTAAAGAATGACTATGTATCTGGAGCAATGAGATTCCACTAATAGTAAAAATAAAAGAGTGAATATGCATCTGGAGCAATTAGATTCCACTAATAGTTAAAATAAAAGAATGACTATGCATCTGGAGCAATGAGATTCCCTGGATAGTTAAAAAAAAAAAATGACTATTCATCTGGAGCAATGAGATTCCACTAATAGTAAAAATAAAAGAATGACTATGCATCTGGAGCAATGAGATTCCCTGGATAGTTAAAATAAAAGAATGACTATGGATCTGGAGTAATGAGATTCCACTAATAGTAAAAATAAAAGTGTGAATATGCATCTGGAGCAATGAGACTCCCTGGATAGTTTAAATAAAAGAATGACTATGCATCCATAGCAATGAGATTCCCTGGATAGTTAAAATAAAAGAATGACTATGGATCTGGAGTAATGAGATTCCACTTCTAGTAAAAATAAAAGAATGACTATGTATCTGGAGCAATGAGATTCCACTTCTAGTAAAAATAAAAGAATGACTATGCATCTGGAGCAATGAGATTCCACTAATAGTAAAAATAACAGACTGACTATGCATCTGGAGCAATGACATTCCATGGATAGTTAAAATTAAAGAATGACTATGTATCTGGAGCAATGAGATTCCACTAATAGTAAAAATAAAAGAGTGAATATGCATCTGGAGCAATTAGATTCCTGGATAGTTAAAATAAAAGAATGACTATGCATCTGGAGCAATGAGATTCCACTAATAGTTAAAATAAAAGAATGACTATGCATCTGGAGCAATGAGATTCCACTAATAGTTAAAATAAAAGAATGACTATGGATCTGGAGCAATGAGATTCCCTGGATAGTTAAAAAAAAAAAAAAATGACTATTCATCTGGAGCAATGAGATTCCACTAATAGTTAAAATAAAAGAATGACTATGCATCTGGAGCAATGAGATTCCCTGGATAGTTAAAAAAAAAAAATGACTATTCATCTGGAGCAATGAGATTCCACTAGTAGTTAAAATAAAAAAATGACTATGCATCTGGAGCAATGAGATTCCACTAATAGTAAAAATAAAAGAATGACTATGAATCTGGAGCAATGAGATTCCCTGGATAGTTAAAATAAAAGAATGACTATGGATCTGGAGTAATGAGATTCCACTAATAGTAAAAATAAAAGTGTGAATATGCATCTGGAGCAATGAGACTCCCTGGATAGTTTAAATAAAAGAATGACTATGCATCCATAGCAATGAGATTCCCTGGATAGTTAAAATAAAAGAATGACTATGCATCTGGAGCAATGAGATTCCACTAATAGTAAAAATAAAAGACTGACTATGCATCTGGAGCAATGACATTCCATGGATAGTTAAAATTAAAGAATGACTATGTATCTGGAGCAATGAGATTCCACTAATAGTAAAAATAAAAGAATGACTATGCATCTGGAGCAATGAGATTCCACTAATAGTAAAAATAAAAGACTGACTATGCATCTGGAGCAATGACATTCCATGGATAGTTAAAATTAAAGAATGACTATGTATCTGGAGCAATGAGATTCCAACTAATAGTAAAAATAAAAGAGTGAATATGCATCTGGAGCAATTAGATTCCCTGGATAGTTAAAATAAAAGAATGACTATGCATCTGGAGCAATGAGATTCCACTAATAGTTAAAATAAAAGAATGACTATGCATCTGGAGCAATGAGATTCCACTAATAGTTAAAATAAAAGAATGACTATGCATCTGGAGCAATGAGATTCCCTGGATAGTTAAAAAAAAAAATGACTATTCATCTGGAGCAATGAGATTCCACTAATAGTTAAAATAAAAGAATGACTATGCATCTGGAGCAATGAGATTCCCTGGTTAGTTAAAATAAAAGAATGACTATGGATCTGGAGCAATGAGATTCCACTAATAGTAAAAAATAAAAGTGTGAATATGCATCTGGAGCAATGAGACTCCCTGGATAGTTAAAATAAAAAAAAATGACTATGCATCTGGAGCAATGAGATTCCCTGGACAGTTTAAATAAAAGAATGACTATGCATCTGGAGCAATGAGATTCCCTAGATAGTTAAAATAAAAGAATTACTATGCATCTGGAGCAATGAGATTCCACTTCTAGTAAAAATAAAAGATTGACTATGTACCTGGAGCAATGAGATTCCACTAATAGTAAAAATAAAAGAGTGAATATGCATCTGGAGCAATAAGATTCCCTGGATAGTTAAAATAAAAGAATGACTATGCATCTGGAGCAATGAGATTCCACTAATAGTAAAAATAAAAGAATGGCTATGCATCTGGAGCAATGAGATTCCCTGGATAGTTAAAATAAAAGACTGACTATGCATCTGGAGCAATGACATTCCATGGATAGTTAAAAAAAAAAAAAAAATTACTATTCATCTGGAGCAATGAGATTCCACTAGTAGTTAAAATAAAAAAATGACTATGCATCTGGAGCAATGAGATTCCCTGGATAGTTAAAAAAAAAAATGACTATTCATCTGGAGCAATGAGATTCCACTAATAGTTAAAATAAAAGAATGACTATGCATCTGGAGCAATGAGATTCCCTGGATAGTTAAAAAAAAAAAATGACTATTCATCTGGAGCAATGAGATTCCACTAATAGTTAAAATAAAAGAATGACTATGCATCTGGAGCAATGAGATTCCCTGGATAGTTAAAATAAAAGAATGACTATGGATCTGGAGTAATGAGATTCCACTAATAGTAAAAATAAAAGTGTGAATATGCATCTGGAGCAATGAGACTCCCTGGATAGTTTAAATAAAAGAATGACTATGCATCTGGAGCAATGAGATTCCCAGGATAGTTAAAATAAAAGAATGACTATGCATCTGGAGCAATGAGATTCCACTTCTAGTAAAAATAAAAGAATGACTATCTGGAGCAATGAGATTCCACTAATAGTAAAAATAAAAGAATGACTATGCATCTGGAGCAATGAGATTCCCTGGATAGTTAAAATAAAATACTGACTATGCATCTGGAGCAATGACATTCCATGGATAGTTAAAATTAAAGAATGACTATGTATCTGGAGCAATGAGATTCCACTAATAGTAAAAATAAAAGAGTGAATATGCATCTGGAGCAATTAGATTCCCTGGATAGTTAAAATAAAAGAATGACTATGCATCTGGAGCAATGAGATTCCACTAATAGTTAAAATAAAAGAATGACTATGCATCTGGAGCAATGAGATTCCACTAATAGTTAAAATAAAAGAATGACTATGGATCTGGAGCAATGAGATTCCCTGGATAGTTAAACAAAAAAAATTAATATTCATCTGGAGCAATGAGATTCCACTAATAGTTAAAATAAAAGAATGACTATGCATCTGGAGCAATGAGATTCCCTGGATAGTTAAAATAAAAGACTGACTATGCATCTGGAGCAATGACATTCCATGGATAGTTAAAATTAAAGAATGACTATGTATCTGGAGCAATGAGATTCCACTAATAGTAAAAATAAAAGAGTGAATATGCATCTGGAGCAATTAGATTCCTGGATAGTTAAAATAAAAGAATGACTATGCATCTGGAGCAATGAGATTCCACTAATAGTAAAAATAAAAGAATGACTATGCATCTGGAGCAATGAGATTCCACTAATAGTTAAAATAAAAGAATGACTATGCATCTGGAGCAATGAGATTCCACTAATAGTTAAAATAAAAGAATGACTATGCATCTGGAGCAATGAGATTCCACTAATAGTTAAAATAAAAGAATGACTATGCATCTGGAGCAATGAGATTCCCTGGATAGTTAAAAAAAAAAAATGACTATTCATCTGGAGCAATGAGATTCCACTAATAGTTCAAATAAAAGAATGACTATGCATCTGGAGCAATGAGATTCCCTGGTTAGTTAAAATAAAAGAATGACTATGGATCTGGAGCAATAAGATTCCACTAATAGTAAAAATAAAAGTGTGAATATGCATCTGGAGCAATGAGACTCCCTGGATAGTGTAAAATAAAAGAATGACTATGCATCTGGAGCAATGAGATTCCTGGATGGTTAAAATAAAAAAAAAATGACTATGCATCTGGAGCAATGAGATTCCACTTCTAGTAAAAATAAAAGAATGACTATGTATCTGGAGCAATGAGATTCCACTAATAGTAAAAATAAAAGAATGACTATGCATCTGGAGCAATGAGATTCCACTAATAGTAAAAATAAAAGACTGACTATGCATCTGGAGCAATGACATTCCCTGGATAGTTAAAATAAAAGAATGACTATGTATCTGGAGCAATGAGATTCCACTAATAGTAAAAATAAAAGAGTGAATATGCATCTGGAGCAATTAGATTCCTGGATAGTTAAAATAAAAGAATGACTATGCATCTGGAGCAATGAGATTCCACTAATAGTTAAAATAAAAGAATGACTATGCATCTGGAGCAATGAGATTCCCTGGATAGTTAAAATAAAAAGACTGACTATGCATCTGGAGCAATGAGATTCCACTAATAGTAAAAATAAAAGAATGACTATGCATCTGGAGCAATGAGATTCCCTGGATAGTTAAAATAAAAGACTGACTATGCATCTGGAGCAATGACATTCCATGGATAGTTAAAATTAAAGAATGACTATGTATCTGGAGCAATGAGATTCCACTAATAGTAAAAATAAAAGAGTGAATATGCATCTGGAGCAATAAGATTCCCTGGATAGTTAAAATAAAAGAATGACTATGCATCTGGAGCAATGAGATTCCACTAATAGTAAAAATAAAAGAATGACTATGCATCTGGAGCAATGAGATTCCCTGGATAGTTAAAATAAAAGAATGACTATGCATCTGAAGCAATGAGATTCCTGGATAGTTAAAAAAAAAAAAATGACTATTCATCTGGAGCAATGAGATTCCACTAATAGTTAAAATAAAAGAATGACTATGCATCTGGAGCAATGAGATTCCTGGATAGTTAAAAAAAAAAATGACTATTCATCTGGAGCAATGAGATTCCACTAATAGTTAAAATAAAAGAATGACTATGCATCTGGAGCAATGAGATTCCCTGGATAGTTAAAAAAAAAAAATGACTATTCATCTGGAGCAATGAGATTCCACTAATAGTTAAAATAAAAGAATGACTATGCATCTGGAGCAATGAGATTCCCTGGATAGTTAAAAAAAAAAAAAAATGACTATTCATCTGGAGCAATGAGATTCCACTAATAGTTAAAATAAAAGAATGACTATGCATCTGGAGCAATGAGATTCCCTGGATAGTTAAAATAAAAAGAATGACTATGGATCTGGAGTAATGAGATTCCACTAATAGTAAAAATAAAAGTGTGAATATGCATCTGGAGCAATGAGACTCCCTGGATAGTTTAAATAAAAGAATGACTATGCATCTGGAGCAATGAGATTCCCTGGATAGTTAAAATAAAAGAATGACTATGCATCTGGAGCAATGAGATTCCACTTCTAGTAAAAATAAAAGAATGACTATGTATCTGGAGCAATGAGATTCCACTAATAGTAAAAATAAAAGAATGACTATGCATCTGGAGCAATGAGATTCCACTAATAGTAAAAATAAAAGACTGACCATGCATCTGGAGCAATGACATTCCATGGATAGTTAAAATTAAAGAATGACTATGTATCTGGAGCAATGAGATTCCACTAATAGTAAAAATAAAAGAGTGAATATGCATCTGGAGCAATTAGATTCCCTGGATAGTTAAAATAAAAGAATGACTATGCATCTGGAGCAATGAGATTCCACTAATAGTAAAAATAAAAGAATGACTATGCATCTGGAGCAATGAGATTCCACTAATAGTTAAAATAAAAGAATGACTATGGATCTGGAGCAATGAGATTCCCTGGATAGTTAAAAAAAAAAAATGACTATTCATCTGGAGCAATGAGATTCCACTAATAGTTAAAATAAAAGAATGACTATGCATCTGGAGCAATGAGATTCCCTGGATAGTTAAAAAAAAAAAATGACTATTCATCTGGAGCAATGAGATTCCACTAATAGTAAAAATAAAAGAATGACTATGCATCTGGAGCAATGAGATTCCCTGGATAGTTAAAATAAAAGACTGACTATGCATCTGGAGCAATGACATTCCATGGATAGTTAAAATTAAAGAATGACTATGTATCTGGAGCAATGAGATTCCACTAATAGTAAAAATAAAAGAGTGAATATGCATCTGGAGCAATTAGATTCCCTGGATAGTTAAAATAAAAGAATGACTATGCATCTGGAGCAATGAGATTCCACTAATAGTTAAAATAAAAGAATGACTATGCCTCTGGAGCAATGAGATTCCACTAATAGTTAAAATAAAAGAATGACTATGGATCTGGAGCAATGAGATTCCCTGGATAGTTAAAAAAAAAAAATGACTATTCATCTGGAGCAATGAGATTCCACTAATAGTTAAAATAAAAGAATGACTATGCATCTGGAGCAATGAGATTCCCTGGATAGTTAAAAAAAAAAATGACTATTCATCTGGAGCAATGAGATTCCACTAGTAGTTAAAATAAAAAAATGACTATGCATCTGGAGCAATGAGATTCCACTAATAGTAAAAATAAAAGAATGACTATGCATCTGGAGCAATGAGATTCCCTGGATAGTTAAAATAAAAGAATGACTATGGATCTGGAGTAATGAGATTCCACTAATAGTAAAAATAAAAGTGTGAATATGCATCTGGAGCAATGAGACTCCCTGGATAGTTTAAATAAAAGAATGACTATGCATCTGGAGCAATGAGATTCCCTGGATAGTTAAAATAAAAGAATGACTATGCATCTGGAGCAATGAGATTCCACTTCTAGTAAAAATAAAAGAATGACTATGTATCTGGAGCAATGAGATTCCACTAATAGTTAAAATAAAAGAATGACTATGCATCTGGAGCAATGAGATTCCACTAATAGTAAAAATAAAAGACTGACTATGCATCTGGAGCAATGACATTCCATGGATAGTTAAAATTAAAGAATGACTATGTATCTGGAGCAATGAGATTCCACTAATAGTAAAAATAAAAAGAGTGAATATGCATCTGGAGCAATGAGATTCCCTGGATAGTTAAAATAAAAGAATGACTATGCATCTGGAGCAATGAGATTCCACTAATAGTTAAAATAAAAGAATGACTATGCATCTGGAGCAATGACATTCCATGGATAGTTAAAATTAAAGAATGACTATGTATCTGGAGCAATGAGATTCCACTAATAGTAAAAATAAAAGAGTGAATATGCATCTGGAGCAATAAGATTCCCTGGATAGTTAAAATAAAAGAATGACTATGCATCTGGAGCAATGAGATTCCACTAATAGTAAAAATAAAAGAATGACTATGCATCTGGAGCAATGAGATTCCCTGGATAGTTAAAATAAAAGAATGACTATGCATCTGAAGCAATGAGATTCCCTGGATAGTTAAAAAAAAAATGACTATTCATCTGGAGCAATGAGATTCCACTAATAGTTAAAATAAAAAGAATGACTATGCATCTGGAGCAATGAGATTCCCTGGATAGTTAAAAAAAAAAAAATGACTATTCATCTGGAGCAATGAGATTCCACTAATAGTTAAAATAAAAGAATGACTATGCATCTGGAGCAATGAGATTCCCTGGATAGTTAAAAAAAAAAAATGACTATTCATCTGGAGCAATGAGATTCCACTAATAGTTAAAATAAAAGAATGACTATGCATCTGGAGCAATGAGATTCCCTGGATAGTTAAAATAAAAGAATGACTATGGATCTGGAGTAATGAGATTCCACTAATAGTAAAAATAAAAGTGTGAATATGCATCTGGAGCAATGAGACTCCCTGGATAGTTTAAATAAAAGAATGACTATGCATCTGGAGCAATGAGATTCCCTGGATAGTTAAAATAAAAGAATGACTATGCATCTGGAGCAATGAGATTCCACTTCTAGTAAAAATAAAAGAATGACTATGTATCTGGAGCAATGAGATTCCACTAATAGTAAAAATAAAAGAATGACTATGCATCTGGAGCAATGAGATTCCACTAATAGTAAAAATAAAAGACTGACTATGCATCTGGAGCAATGACATTCCATGGATAGTTAAAATTAAAGAATGACTATGTATCTGGAGCAATGAGATTCCACTAATAGTAAAAATAAAAGAGTGAATATGCATCTGGAGCAATTAGATTCCCTGGATAGTTAAAATAAAAGAATGACTATGCATCTGGAGCAATGAGATTCCACTAATAGTTAAAATAAAAGAATGACTATGCATCTGGAGCAATGAGATTCCACTAATAGTTAAAATAAAAGAATGACTATGGATCTGGAGCAATGAGATTCCCTGGATAGTTAAAAAAAAAAAATGACTATTCATCTGGAGCAATGAGATTCCACTAATAGTTAAAATAAAAGAATGACTATGCATCTGGAGCAATGAGATTCCCTGGATAGTTAAAAAAAAAATGACTATTCATCTGGAGCAATGAGATTCCACTAATAGTAAAAATAAAAGAATGACTATGCATCTGGAGCAATGAGATTCCCTGGATAGTTAAAATAAAAGACTGACTATGCATCTGGAGCAATGACATTCCATGGATAGTTAAAATTAAAGAATGACTATGTATCTGGAGCAATGAGATTCCACTAATAGTAAAAATAAAAGAGTGAATATGCATCTGGAGCAATTAGATTCCCTGGATAGTTAAAATAAAAGAATGACTATGCATCTGGAGCAATGAGATTCCACTAATAGTTAAAATAAAAGAATGACTATGCATCTGGAGCAATGAGATTCCACTAATAGTTTAAATAAAAGAATGACTATGGATCTGGAGCAATGAGATTCCCTGGATAGTTAAAAAAAAAATGACTATTCATCTGGAGCAATGAGATTCCACTAATAGTTAAAATAAAAGAATGACTATGCATCTGGAGCAATGAGATTCCCTGGATAGTTAAAAAAAAAAAAATGACTATTCATCTGGAGCAATGAGATTCCACTAGTAGTTAAAATAAAAAAATGACTATGCATCTGGAGCAATGAGATTCCACTAATAGTAAAAATAAAAGAATGACTATGCATCTGGAGCAATGAGATTCCTGGATAGTTAAAATAAAAGAATGACTATGGATCTGGAGTAATGAGATTCCACTAATAGTAAAAATAAAAGTGTGAATATGCATCTGGAGCAATGAGACTCCCTGGATAGTTTAAATAAAAGAATGACTATGCATCTGGAGCAATGAGATTCCCTGGATAGTTAAAATAAAAGAATGACTATGCATCTGGAGCAATGAGATTCCACTTCTAGTAAAAATAAAAGAATGACTATGTATCTGGAGCAATGAGATTCCACTAATAGTAAAAATAAAAGAATGACTATGCATCTGGAGCAATGAGATTCCACTAATAGTAAAAATAAAAAGACTGACTATGCATCTGGAGCAATGACATTCCATGGATAGTTAAAATTAAAGAATGACTATGTATCTGGAGCAATGAGATTCCACTAATAGTAAAAATAAAAGAGTGAATATGCATCTGGAGCAATTAGATTCCCTGGATAGTTAAAATAAAAGAATGACTATGCATCTGGAGCAATGAGATTCCACTAATAGTTAAAATAAAAGAATGACTATGCATCTGGAGCAATGAGATTCCACTAATAGTTAAAATAAAAGAATGACTATGCATCTGGAGCAATGAGATTCCCTGGATAGTTAAAAAAAAAAAATGACTATTCATCTGGAGCAATGAGATTCCACTAATAGTTAAAATAAAAGAATGACTATGCATCTGGAGCAATGAGATTCCCTGGTTAGTTAAAATAAAAGAATGATTATGGATCTGGAGCAATGAGATTCCACTAATAGTAAAAATAAAAGTGTGAATATGCATCTGGAGTAATGAGACTCCCTGGATAGTTAAAATAAAAGAATGGCTATGCATCTGGAGCAATGAGATTCCCTGGACAGTTTAAATAAAAGAATGACTATGCATCTGGAGCAATGAGATTCCCTAGATAGTTAAAATAAAAGAATGACTATGCATCTGGAGCAATGAGATTCCACTTCTAGTAAAAATAAAAGAATGACTATTTATCTGGATCAATGAGATTCCACTAATAGTAAAAATAAAAGAATGACTATGCATCTGGAGCAATGAGATTCCCTGGATAGTTAAAATAAAGGACTGACTATGCATCTGGAGCTATGACATTCCATGGATAGTTAAAATTAAAGAATGACTATGTATCTGGAGCAATGAGATTCCACTAATAGTAAAAATAAAAGAGTGAATATGCATCTGGAGCAATTAGATTCCCTGGATAGTTAAAATTAAAGAATGACTATGCATCTGGAGCAATGAGATTCCACTAATAGTTAAAATAAAAGAATGACTATGCATCTGGAGCAATGAGATTCCACTAATAGTTAAAATAAAAGAATGACTATGGATCTGGAGCAATGAGATTCCCTGGATAGTTAAAAAAAAAAAATGACTATTCATCTGGAGCAATGAGATTCCACTAATAGTTAAAATAAAAGAATGACTATGCATCTGGAGCAATGAGATTCCCTGGATAGTTAAAAAAAAAAAAAAATGACTATTCATCTGGAGCAATGAGATTCCACTAGTAGTTTTTCTCTCCTTATTCCCTATATAAAATAAAAAAATGACTATGCATCTGGAGCAATGAGATTCCACTAATAGTAAAAATAAAAGAATGACTATGCATCTGGAGCAATGAGATTCCTGGATAGTTAAAATAAAAGAATGACTATGGATCTGGAGTAATGAGATTCCACTAATAGTAAAAATAGAAGTGTGAATATGCATCTGGAGCAATGAGACTCCCTGGATAGTTTAAATAAAAGAATGACTATGCATCTGGAGCAATGAGATTCCCTGGATAGTTAAAATAAAAGAATGACTATGCATCTGGAGCAATGAGATTCCACTTCTAGTAAAAAATAAAAGAATGACTATGTATCTGGAGCAATGAGATTCACTGGATAGTTAAAATAAAAGAATGACTATTCATCTGGAGCAATGAGATTCCACTAATAGTAAAAATAAAAGACTGACTATGCATCTGGAGCAATGACATTCCATGGATAGTTAAAATTAAAGAATGACTATGTATCTGGAGCAATGAGATTCCACTAATAGTAAAAAATAAAAGAGTGAATATGCATCTGGAGCAATTAGATTCCCTGGATAGTTAAAATAAAAGAATGACTATGCATCTGGAGCAATGAGATTCCACTAATAGTTAAAATAAAAAGAATGACTATGCATCTGGAGCAATGAGATTCCACTAATAGTTAAAATAAAAGAATGACTATGCATCTGGAGCAATGAGATTCCCTGGATAGTTAAAAAAAAAAAAATGACTATTCATCTGGAGCAATGAGATTCCACTAATAGTTCAAATAAAAGAATGACTATGCATCTGGAGCAATGAGATTCCCTGGTTAGTTAAAATAAAAGAATGACTATGGATCTGGAGCAATAAGATTCCACTAATAGTAAAAATAAAAGTGTGAATATGCATCTGGAGCAATGAGACTCCCTGGATAGTTAAAATAAAAGAATGGCTATGCATCTGGAGCAATGAGATTCCCTGGACAGTTTAAATAAAAGAATGACTATGCATCTGGAGCAATGAGATTCCCTAGATAGTTAAAATAAAAGAATGACTATGCATCTGGAGCAATGAGATTCCACTTCTAGTAAAAATAAAAGATTGACTATTTATCTGGAGCAATGAGATTCAACTAATAGTAAAAATAAAAGAATGACTATGCATCTGGAGCAATGAGATTCCCTGGATAGTTAAAATAAAAGACTGACTATGCATCTGGAGCTATGACATTCCATGGATAGTTAAAATTAAAGAATGACTATGTATCTGGAGCAATGAGATTCCACTAATAGTAAAAATAAAAGAGTGAATATGCATCTGGAGCAATTAGATTCCCTGGATAGTTAAAATAAAAGAATGACTATGCATCTGGAGCAATGAGATTCCACTAATAGTTAAAATAAAAGAATGACTATGCATCTGGAGCAATGAGATTCCCTGGATAGTTAAAAAAAAAAAAATGACTATTCATCTGGAGCAATGAGATTCCACTAGTAGTTAAAATAAAAAAATGACTATGCATCTGGAGCAATGAGATTCCACTAATAGTAAAAATAAAAGAATGACTATGCATCTGGAGCAATGAGATTCCCTGGATAGTTAAAATAAAAGAATGACTATGGATCTGGAGTAATGAGATTCCACTAATAGTAAAAATAAAAGTGTGAATATGCATCTGGAGCAATGAGACTCCCTGGATAGTTTAAATAAAAGAATGACTATGCATCTGGAGCAATGAGATTCCCTGGATAGTTAAAATAAAAGAATGACTATGCATCTGGAGCAATGAGATTCCACTTCTAGTAAAAATAAAAGAATGACTATGTATCTGGAGCAATGAGATTCACTGGATAGTTAAAATAAAAGAATGACTATTCATCTGGAGCAATGAGATTCCACTAATAGTAAAAATAAAAGACTGACTATGCATCTGGAGCAATGACATTCCATGGATAGTTAAAATTAAAGAATGACTATGTATCTGGAGCAATGAGATTCCACTATAAGTAAAAAATAAAAAGAGTGAATATGCATCTGGAGCAATTAGATTCCCTGGATAGTTAAAATAAAAGAATGACTATGCATCTGGAGCAATGAGATTCCACTAATAGTTAAAATAAAAGAATGACTATGCATCTGGAGCAATGAGATTCCACTAATAGTTAAAATAAAAGAATGACATGCATCTGGAGCAATGAGATTCCCTGGATAGTTAAAAAAAAAAATGACTATTCATCTGGAGCAATGAGATTCCACTAATAGTTAAAAATAAAAGAATGACTATGCATCTGGAGCAATGAGATTCCCTGGTTAGTTAAAATAAAAGAATGACTATGGATCTGGAGCAATGAGATTCCACTAATAGTAAAAAATAAAAGTGTGAATATGCATCTGGAGCAATGAGACTCCTGGATAGTTAAAATAAAAGAATGACTATGCATCTGGAGCAATGAGATTCCCTAGATAGTTAAAATAAAAGAATGACTATGCATCTGGAGCAATGAGATTCCACTAATAGTAAAAATAAAAGAATGACTATGCATCTGGAGCAATGAGATTCCCTGGATAGTTAAAATAAAAAGACTGACTATGCATCTGGTGCAATGACATTCCATGGATAGTTAAAATTAAAGAATGACTATGTATCTGGAGCAATGAGATTCCACTAATAGTAAAAATAAAAGAGTGAATATGCATCTGGAGCAATTAGATTCCCTGGATAGTGAAAATAAAAGAATGACTATGCATCTGGAGCAATAAGATTCCACTAATAGTAAAAATAAAAGAATGACTATGCATCTGGAGCAATGAGATTCCCTGGATAGTTAAAATAAAAGAATGACTATGCATCTGAAGCAATGAGATTCCTGGATAGTTAAAAAAAAAAAATGACTATTCATCTGGAGCAATGAGATTCCACTAGTAGTTAAAATAAAAAAATGACTATGCATCTGGAGCAATGAGATTCCCTGGATAGTTAAAAAAAAAAAAATGACTATTCATCTGGAGCAATGAGATTCCACTAATAGTTAAAATAAAAGAATGACTATGCATCTGGAGCAATGAGATTCCCTGGATAGTTAAAAAAAAAAAAAGACTATTCATCTGGAGCAATGAGATTCCACTAATAGTTAAAATAAAAGAATGACTATGCATCTGGAGCAATGAGATTCCCTGGATAGTTAAAAAAAAAAAAATGACTATTCATCTGGAGCAATGAGATTCCACTAATAGTTAAAATAAAAGAATGACTATGCATCTGGAGCAATGATATTCGCTGGATAGTTAAAATAAAAGAATGACTATGGATCTGGAGTAATGAGATTCCACTAATAGTAAAAATAAAAAGTGTGACTATGCATCTGGAGCAATGAGACTCCCTGGATAGTTTAAATAAAAGAATGACTATGCATCTGGAGCAATGAGATTCCCTGGATAGTTAAAATAAAAGAATGACTATGCATCTGGAGCAATGAGATTCCACTTCTAGTAAAAATAAAAGAATGACTTTGTATCTGGAGCAATGAGATTCACTGGATAGTTAAAATAAAAGAATGACTATTCATCTGGAGCAATGAGATTCCACTAATAGTAAAAATAAAAGACTGACTATGCATCTGGAGCAATGACATTCCATGGATAGTTAAAATTAAAGAATGACTATGTATCTGGAGCAATGAGATTCCACTATATAGTACTGTGCTATAAAAATAAAAGAGTGAATATGCATCTGGAGCAATTAGATTCCCTGGATAGTTAAAATAAAAGAATGACTATGCATCTGGAGCAATGAGATTCCACTAATAGTTAAAATAAAAGAATGACTATGCATCTGGAGCAATGAGATTCCTGGATAGTTAAAAAAAAAAATGACTATTCATCTGGAGCAATGAGATTCCACTAATAGTTAAAATAAAAGAATGACTAAGCATCTGGAGCAATGAGATTCCCTGGTTAGTTAAAATAAAAGAATGACTATGGATCTGGAGCAATGAGATTCCACTCAATAGTAAAAATAAAAGTGTGAATATGCATCTGGAGCAATGAGACTCCCTGGATAGTTAAAATAAAAGAATGACTATGCATCTGGAGCAATGAGATTCCCTAGATAGTTAAAATAAAAGAATGACTATGCATCTGGAGCAATGAGATTCCACTAATAGTAAAAATAAAAGAATGACTATGCATCTGGAGCAATGAGATTCCACTGGATAGTTAAAATAAAAGAATGACTATGCATCTGAAGCAATGAGATTCCCTGGATAGTTAAAAAAAAAAAATGACTATTCATCTGGAGCAATGAGATTCCACTAGTAGTTAAAATAAAAAAATGACTATGCATCTGGAGCAATGAGATTCCCTGGATAGTTAAAAAAAAAAAATGACTATTCATCTGGAGCAATGAGATTCCACTAATAGTTAAAATAAAAGAATGACTATGCATCTGGAGCAATGAGATTCCCTGGATAGTTAAAAAAAAAAAAATGACTATTCATCTGGAGCAATGAGATTCCACTAATAGTTAAAATAAAAGAATGACTATGCATCTGGAGCAATGAGATTCCCTGGATAGTTAAAAAAAAAAAATGACTATTCATCTGGAGCAATGAGATTCCACTAATAGTTAAAATAAAAGAATGACTATGCATCTGGAGCAATGAGATTCCCTGGATAGTTAAAATAAAAGAATGACTATGGATCTGGAGTAATGAGATTCCCTGGATAGTAAAAATAAAAGTGTGAATATGCATCTGGAGCAATGAGACTCCCTGGATAGTTTAAATAAAAGAATGACTATGCATCTGGAGCAATGAGATTCCCTGGATAGTTAAAATAAAAGAATGACTATGCATCTGGAGCAATGAGATTCCACTTCTAGTAAAAATAAAAGAATGACTTTGTATCTGGAGCAATGAGATTCACTGGATAGTTAAAATAAAAGAATGACTATTCATCTGGAGCAATGAGATTCCACTAATAGTAAAAATAAAAGACTGACTATGCATCTGGAGCAATGACATTCCATGGATAGTTAAAATTAAAGAATGACTATGTATCTGGAGCAATGAGATTCCACTATAAGTAAAAATAAAAGAGTGAATATGCATCTGGAGCAATTAGATTCCCTGGATAGTTAAAATAAAAGAATGACTATGCATCTGGAGCAATGAGATTCCACTAATAGTTAAAATAAAAGAATGACTATGCATCTGGAGCAATGAGATTCCCTGGATAGTTAAAAAAAAAAAAATGACTATTCATCTGGAGCAATGAGATTCCACTAATAGTTAAAATAAAAGAATGACTATGCATCTGGAGCAATGAGATTCCCTGGTTAGTTAAAATAAAAGAATGACTATGGATCTGGAGCAATGAGATTCCACTAATAGTAAAAATAAAAGTGTGAATATGCATCTGGAGCAATGAGACTCCCTGGATAGTTAAAATAAAAGAATGACTATGCATCTGGAGCAATGAGATTCCCTAGATAGTTAAAATAAAAAAGAATGACTATGCATCTGGAGCAATGAGATTCCACTAATAGTAAAAATAAAAGAATGACTATGCATCTGGAGCAATGAGATTCCTGGATAGTTAAAATAAAAGACTGACTATGCATCTGGTGCAATGACATTCAATGGATAGTTAAAATTAAAGAATGACTATGTATCTGGAGCAATGAG
The DNA here is from genome assembly GCA_035047325.1 of Drosophila vallismaia. Lineage (NCBI taxonomy): Eukaryota > Metazoa > Arthropoda > Insecta > Diptera > Drosophilidae > Drosophila > Drosophila vallismaia. Next base: position 2,661,981 of record JAWNPU010000001.1, on the reverse strand, counting down.
ATTCCACTAATAGTAAAAAATAAAAGAGTGAATATGCATCTGGAGCAATTAGATTCCTGGATAGTGAAAATAAAAAAGAATGACTATGCATCTGGAGCAATAAGATTCCACTAATAGTAAAAATAAAAGAATGACTATGCATCTGGAGCAATGAGATTCCCTGGATAGTTAAAATAAAAGAATGACTATGCATCTGAAGCAATTAGATTCCCTGGATAGTTAAAAAAAAAAAATGACTATTCATCTGGAGCAATGAGATTCCACTAGTAGTTAAAATAAAAAAATGACTATGCATCTGGAGCAATGAGATTCCCTGGATAGTTAAAAAAAAAAAATGACTATTTATCTGGAGCAATGAGATTCCACTAATAGTTAAAATAAAAGAATGACTATGCATCTGGAGCAATGAGATTCCCTGGATAGTTAAAAAAAAAAAAATGACTATTCATCTGGAGCAATGAGATTCCACTAATAGTTAAAATAAAAGAATGACTATGCATCTGGAGCAATGAGATTCCCTGGATAGTTAAAAAAAAAAAATGACTATTCATCTGGAGCAATGAGATTCCACTAATAGTTAAAATAAAAGAATGACTATGCATCTGGAGCAATGAGATTCCCTGAATAGTTAAAATAAAAGAATGACTATGGATCTGGAGTAATGAGATTCCACTAATAGTAAAAATAAAAGTGTGAATATGCATCTGGAGCAATGAGACTCCCTGGATAGTTTAAATAAAAGAATGACTATGCATCTGGAGCAATGAGATTCCCAGGATAGTTAAAATAAAAGAATGACTATGCATCTGGAGCAATGAGATTCCACTTCTAGTAAAAAATAAAAGAATGACTATGTATCTGGAGCAATGAGATTCACTGGATAGTTAAAATAAAAGAATGACTATTCATCTGGAGCAATGAGATTCCACTAATAGTAAAAATAAAAGACTGACTATGCATCTGGAGCAATGACATTCCATGGATAGTTAAAATTAAAGAATGACTATGCATCTGGAGCAATGAGATTCCACTAATAGTAAAAATAAAAGAGTGAATATGCATCTGGAGCAATTAGATTCCCTGGATAGTTAAAATAAAAGAATGACTATGCATCTGGAGCAATGAGATTCCACTAATAGTTAAAATAAAAAAGAATGACTATGCATCTGGAGCAATGAGATTCCACTAATAGTTAAAATAAAAGAATGACTATGCATCTGGAGCAATGAGATTCCCTGGATAGTTAAAAAAAAAAATGACTATTCATCTGGAGCAATGAGATTCCACTAATAGTTAAAATAAAAGAATGACTATGCATCTGGAGCAATGAGATTCCCTGGTTAGTTAAAATAAAAGAATGACTATGGATCTGGAGCAATGAGATTCCACTAATAGTAAAAGTAAAAGTGTGAATATGCATCTGGAGCAATGAGACTCCCTGGATAGTTAAAATAAAAGAATGACTATGCATCTGGAGCAATGAGATTCCCTGGACAGTTTAAATAAAAGAATGACTATGCATCTGGAGCAATGAGATTCCCTAGATAGTTAAAATAAAAGAATGACTATGCATCTGGAGCAATGAGATTCCACTTCTAGTAAAAAATAAAAGATTGACTATGTATCTGGAGCAATGAGATTCCACTAATAGTAAAAATAAAAGAATGACTATGCATCTGGAGCAATGAGATTCCCTGGATAGTTAAAATAAAAGACTGACTATGCATCTGGAGCAATGACATTCCATGGATAGTTAAAATTAAAGAATGACTATGTATCTGGAGCAATGAGATTCCACTAATAGTAAAAATAAAAGAGTGAATATGCATCTGGAGCAATTAGATTCCTGGATAGTGAAAATAAAAGAATGTCTATGCATCTGGAGCAATGAGATTCCACTAATAGTAAAAATAAAAGAATGACTATGCATCTGGAGCAATGAGATTCCCTGGATAGTTAAAATAAAAGAATGACTATGCATCTGAAGCAATGAGATTCCCTGGATAGTTAAAATAAAAAAATGACTATGCATCTGGAGCAATGAGATTCCCTGGATAGTTAAAAAAAAAAAAATGACTATTCATCTGGAGCAATGAGATTCCACTAATAGTTAAAATAAAAGAATGACTATGCATCTGGAGCAATGAGATTCCCTGGATAGTTAAAAAAAAAAAATGACTATTCATCTGGAGCAATGAGATTCCACTAATAGTTAAAATAAAAGAATGACTATGCATCTGGAGCAATGAGATTCCTGGATAGTTAAAAAAAAAAAAATGACTATTCATCTGGAGCAATGAGATTCCACTAATAGTTAAAATAAAAGAATGACTATGCATCTGGAGCAATGAGATTCCCTGGATAGTTAAAATAAAAGAATGACTATGCATCTGGAGCAATGAGATTCCCAGGATAGTTAAAATAAAAGAATGACTATGCATCTGGAGCAATGAGATTCCACTTCTAGTAAAAATAAAAGAATGACTATGCATCTGGAGCAATGAGATTCCCTGGATAGTTAAAAAAAAAAATGACTATTCATCTGGAGCAATGAGATTCCACTAATAGTTAAAATAAAAGAATGACTATGCATCTGGAGCAATGAGATTCCCTGGATAGTTAAAAAAAAAAAAATGACTATTCATCTGGAGCAATGAGATTCCACTAATAGTAAAAATAAAAGAGTGAATATGCATCTGGAGCAATTAGATTCCCTGGATAGTGAAAATAAAAGAATGACTATGCATCTGGAGCAATGAGATTCCACTAATAGTAAAAATAAAAGAATGACTATGCATCTGGAGCAATGAGATTCCCTGGATAGTTAAAAAAAAAAATGACTATTCATCTGGAGCAATGAGATTCCACTAATAGTTAAAATAAAAGAAATGACTATGCATCTGGAGCAATGAGATTCCACTAATAGTTAAAATAAAAGAATGACTATGCATCTGGAGCAATGAGATTCCTTGGATAGTTAAAAAAAAAAAAATGACTATTCATCTGGAGCAATGAGATTCCACTTATAAGTTAAAATAAAGGAATGACTATGCATCTGGAGCAATGAGATTCCCTGGTTAGTTAAAATAAAAGAATGACTATGGATCTGGAGCAATGAGATTCCACTAATAGTAAAAATAAAAGTGTGAATATGCATCTGGAGCAATGAGACTCCCTGGATAGTTAAAATAAAAGAATGACTATGCATCTGGAGCAATGAGATTCCCTGGACAGTTTAAATAAAAGAATGACTATGCATCTGGAGCAATGAGATTCCCTAGATAGTTAAAATAAAAGAATGACTATGCATCTGGAGCAATGAGATTCCACTTCTAGTAAAAATAAAAAGATTGACTATGTATCTGGAGCAATGAGATTCCACTAATAGTAAAAATAAAAGAATGACTATGCATCTGGAGCAATGAGATTCCCCTGGATAGTTAAAATAAAAGACTGACTATGCATCTGGAGCAATGACATTCCATGGATAGTTAAAATTAAAGAATGACTATGTATCTGGAGCAATGAGATTCCACTAATAGTAAAAAATAAAAGAGTGAATATGCATCTGGAGCAATTAGATTCCCTGGATAGTGAAAATAAAAGAATGACTATGCATCTGGAGCAATGAGATTCCACTAATAGTTAAAATAAAAGAATGACTATGCATCTGTAGCAATGAGATTCCCTGGATAGTTAAAAAAAAAAAAATGACTATTCATCTGGAGCAATGAGATTCCACTAATAGTTAAAATAAAAGAATGACTATGCATCTGGAGCAATGAGATTCCCTAGATAGTTAAAATAAAAGAATGACTATGCATCTGGAGCAATGAGATTCCACTTCTAGTAAAAATAAAAAGATTGACTATGTATCTGGAGCAATGAGATTCCACTAATAGTAAAAAATAAAAGAATGACTATGCATCTGGAGCAATGAGATTCCCTGGATAGTTAAAATAAAAAACTGACTATGCATCTGGAGCAATGACATTCCATGGATAGTTAAAATTAAAGAATGACTAGGTATCTGGAGCAATGAGATTCCACTAATAGTAAAAATAAAAGAGTGAATATGACATCTGGAGCAATTAGATTCCCTGGATAGTGAAAATAAAAGAATGTCTATGCATCTGGAGCAATGAGATTCCACTAATAGTAAAAATAAAAAAGAATGACTATGCATCTGGAGCAATGAGATTCCCTGGATAGTTAAAATAAAAGAATGACTATGCATCTGAAGCAATGAGATTCCCTGGATAGTTAAAAAAAAAAATGACTATTCATCTGGAGCAATGAGATTCCACTAGTAGTTAAAATAAAAAAATGACTATGCATCTGGAGCAATGAGATTCTCTGGATAGTTAAAAAAAAAAATGACTATTCATCTGGAGCAATGAGATTCCACTACTAGTTAAAATAAAAGAATGACTATGCATCTGGAGCAATGAGATTTCCTGGATAGTTAAAAAAAAAAAATGACTATTCATCTGGAGCAATGAGATTCCACTAATAGTTAAAATAAAAGAATGACTATGCATCTGGAGCAATGAGATTCCACTAATAGTTAAAATAAAAGAATGACTATGCATCTGGAGCAATGAGATTCCCTGGATAGTTAAAAAAAAAAAATGACTATTCATCTGGAGCAATGAGATTCCACTAATAGTTAAAATAAAAGAATGACTATGCATCTGGAGCAATGAGATTCCCTGGTTAGTTAAAATAAAAGAATGACTATGGATCTGGAGCAATGAGATTCGACTAATAGTAAAAATAAAAGTGTGAATATGCATCTGGAGCAATGAGACTCCCTGGATAGTTAAAATAAAAGAATGACTATGCATCTGGAGCAATGAGATTCCCTAGATAGTTAAAATAAAAGAATGACTATGCATCTGGAGCAATGAGATTCCACTAATAGTAAAAATAAAAGAATGACTATGCATCTGGAGCAATGAGATTCCCTGGATAGTTAAAATAAAAGACTGACTATGCATCTGGTGCAATGACATTCCATGGATAGTTAAAATTAAAGAATGACTATGTATCTGGAGCAATGAGATTCCACTAATAGTAAAAATAAAAGAGTGAATATGCATCTGGAGCAATTAGATTCCCTGGATAGTGAAAATAAAAGAATGACTATGCATCTGGAGCAATAAGATTCCACTAATAGTAAAAATAAAAGAATGACTATGCATCTGGAGCAATGAGATTCCTGGATAGTTAAAATAAAAGAATGACTATGCATCTGGAAGCAATGAGATTCCCCTGGATAGTTAAAAAAAAAAAATGACTATTCATCTGGAGCAATGAGATTCCACTAATAGTTAAAATAAAAGAATGACTATGCATCTGGAGCAATGAGATTCCCTGGATAGTTAAAAAAAAAAAAAATGACTATTCATCTGGAGCAATGAGATTCCACTAATAGTTAAAATAAAAGAATGACTATGCATCTGGAGCAATGAGATTCCCTAGATAGTTAAAATAAAAGAATGACTATGCATCTGGAGCAATGAGATTCCACTTCTAGTAAAATAAAAGATTGACTATGTATCTGGAGCAATGAGATTCCACTAATAGTAAAAATAAAAGAATGACTATGCATCTGGAGCAATGAGATTCCCTGGATAGTTAAAATAAAAAACTGACTATGCATCTGGAGCAATGACATTCCATGGATAGTTAAAATTAAAGAATGACTATGTATCTGGAGCAATGAGATTCCACTAATAGTAAAAATAAAAGAGTGAATATGCATCTGGAGCAATTAGATTCCCTGGATAGTGAAAATAAAAGAATGTCTATGCATCTGGAGCAATGAGATTCCACTAATAGTAAAAATAAAAGAATGACTATGCATCTGGAGCAATGAGATTCCCTGGATAGTTAAAATAAAAGAATGACTATGCATCTGAAGCAATGAGATTCCTGGATAGTTAAAAAAAAAAATGACTATTCATCTGGAGCAATGAGATTCCACTAGTAGTTAAAATAAAAAAATGACTATGCATCTGGAGCAATGAGATTCCCTGGATAGTTAAAAAAAAAAAAATGACTATTCATCTGGAGCAATGAGATTCCACTAATAGTTAAAATAAAAGAATGACTATGCATCTGGAGCAATGAGATTCCCTGGATAGTTAAAAAAAAAAAATGACTATTCATCTGGAGCAATGAGATTCCACTAATAGTTAAAATAAAAGAATGACTATGCATCTGGAGCAATGAGAATCCACTAATAGTTAAAATAAAAGAATGACTATGCATCTGGAGCAATGAGATTCCCTGGATAGTTAAAAAAAAGATGACTATTCATCTGGAGCAATGAGATTCCACTAATAGTTAAAATAAAAGAATGACTATGCATCTGGAGCAATGAGATTCCCTGGTTAGTTAAAATAAAAGAATGACTATGGATCTGGAGCAATGAGATTCCACTAATAGTAAAAATAAAAGTGTGAATATGCATCTGGAGCAATGAGACTCCCTGGATAGTTAAAATAAAAGAATGACTATGCATCTGGAGCAATGAGATTCCCTAGATAGTTAAAATAAAAGAATGACTATGCATCTGGAGCAATGAAATTCCACTAATAGTAAAAATAAAAGAATGACTATGCATCTGGAGCAATGAGATTCCCTGGATAGTTAAAATAAAAGACTGACTATGCATCTGGTGCAATGACATTCCATGGATAGTTAAAATTAAAGAATGACTATATATCTGGAGCAATGAGATTCCACTAACAGTAAAAATAAAAGAGTGAATATGCATCTGGAGCAATTAGATTCCCTGGATAGTGAAAATAAAAGAATGACTATGCATCTGGAGCAATAAGATTCCACTAATAGTAAAAATAAAAGAATGACTATGCATCTGGAGCAATGAGATTCCCTGGATAGTTAAAATAAAAGAATGACTATGCATCTGAAGCAATGAGATTCCTCTGGATAGTTAAAAAAAAAAATGACTATTCATCTGGAGCAATGAGATTCCACTAGTAGTTAAAATAAAAAAATGACTATGCATCTGGAGCAATGAGATTCCCTGGATAGTTAAAAAAAAAAAATGACTATTCATCTGGAGCAATGAGATTCCACTAATAGTTAAAATAAAAGAATGACTATGCATCTGGAGCAATGAGATTCCTGGATAGTTAAAAAAAAAAATGACTATTCATCTGGAGCAATGAGATTCCACCCTTTAATTTTTTTTAATAGTTAAAATAAAAGAATGACTATGCATCTGGAGCAATGAGATTCCCTGGATAGTTAAAATAAAAGAATGACTATGGATCTGGAGCAATGAGATTCCACTAATAGTAAAAATAAAAGAGTGAATATGCATCTGGAGCAATTAGATTCCCTGGATAGTGAAAATAAAAGAATGACTATGCATCTGGAGCAATGAGATTCCACTAATAGTAAAAATAAAAGAATGACTATGCATCCGGAGCAATGAGATTCCTGGATAGTTAAAATAAAAGAATGACTATGCATCTGCAAAGCAATGAGATTCCCTGGATAGTTAAAAAAAAAAATGACTATTCATCTGGAGCAATGAGATTCCCTGGATAGTTAAAATAAAAAAATGACTATGCATCTGGAGCAATGAGATTCCCTGGATAGTTAAAAAAAAAAATGACTATTCATCTGGAGCAATGAGATTCCACTAATAGTTAAAATAAAAGAATGACTATGCATCTGGAGCAATTAGATTCCCTGGATAGTGAAAATAAAAGAATGACTATGCATCTGGAGCAATAAGATTCCACTAATAGTAAAAATAAAAGAATGACTATGCATCTGGAGCAATGAGATTCCCTGGATAGTTAAAATAAAAGAATGACTATGCATCTGAAGCAATGAGATTCCCTGGATAGTTAAAAAAAAAAAATGACTATTCATCTGGAGCAATGAGATTCCACTAATAGTTAAAATAAAAGAATGACTATGCATCTGGAGCAATGAGATTCCCTGGATAGTTAAAAAAAAAATGACTATTCATCTGGAGCAATGAGATTCCACTAATAGTTAAAATAAAAGAATGACTATGCATCTGGAGCAATGATATTCCCTGGATAGTTAAAATAAAAGAATGACTATGGATCTGGAGTAATGAGATTCCACTAATAGTAAAATAAAAGTGTGAATATGCATCTGGAGCAATGAGACTCCCTGGATAGTTTAAATAAAAGAATGACTATGCATCTGGAGCAATGAGATTCCTCAGGATAGTTAAAATAAAAGAATGACTATGCATCTGGAGCAATGAGATTCCACTAATAGTTAAAATAAAAGAATGACTATGGATCTGGAGCAATGAGATTCCCTGGATAGTTAAAAAAAAAAATGACTATTCATCTGGAGCAATGAGATTCCACTAATAGTTAAAATAAAAGAATGACTATGCATCTGGAGCAATGAGATTCCCTGGATAGTTAAAAAAAAAAAAAATGACTATTCATCTGGAGCAATGAGATTCCACTAATAGTAAAAATAAAAGAATGACTATGCATCTGGAGCAATGAGATTCCCTGGATAGTTAAAATAAAAGACTGACTATGCATCTGGAGCAATGACATTCCATGGATAGTTAAAATTAAAGAATGACTATGTATCTGGAGCAATGAGATTCCACTAATAGTAAAAATAAAAGAATGAATATGCATCTGGAGCAATTAGATTCCTGGATAGTTAAAATAAAAGAATGACTATGCATCTGGAGCAATGAGATTCCACTAATAGTTAAAATAAAAAAGAATGACTATGCATCTGGAGCAATGAGATTCCACTAATAGTTAAAATAAAAGAATGACTATGGATCTGGAGCAATGAGATTCCCTGGATAGTTAAAAAAAAAAAAAATGACTATTCATCTGGAGCAATGAGATTCCACTAATAGTTAAAATAAAAGAATGACTATGCATCTGGAGCAATGAGATTCCCTGGATAGTTTAAAAAAAAAATGACTATTCATTTGGAGCAATGAGATTCCACTAGTAGTTAAAATAAAAAAATGACTATGCATCTGGAGCAATGAGATTCCACTAATAGTAAAAATAAAAGAATGACTATGCATCTGGAGCAATGAGATTCCCTGGATAGTTAAAATAAAAGAATGACTATGAATCTGGAGTAATGAGATTCCACTAATAGTAAAAATAAAAGTGTGAATATGCATCTGGAGCAATGAGACTCCCTGGATAGTTTAAATAAAAGAAATGACTATGCATCTGGAGCAATGAGATTCCCTGGATAGTTAAAATAAAAGAATGACTATGCATCTGGAGCAATGAGATTCCACTTCTAGTAAAAATAAAAGAATGACTATGTATCTGGAGCAATGAGATTCCACTAATAGTAAAAATAAAAGAATGACTATGCATCTGGAGCAATGAGATTCCACTAATAGTAAAAATAAAAAGACTGACTATGCATCTGGAGCAATGACATTCCATGGATAGTTAAAATTAAAGAATGACTATGTATCTGGAGCAATGAGATTCCACTAATAGTAAAAATAAAAGAGTGAATATGCATCTGGAGCAATTAGATTCCCTGGATAGTTAAAATAAAAGAATGACTATGCATCTGGAGCAATGAGATTCCACTAATAGTTAAAATAAAAGAATGACTATGCATCTGGAGCAATGAGATTCCACTAATAGTTAAAATAAAAGAATGACTATGCATCTGGAGCAATGAGATTCCCTGGATAGTTAAAATAAAAAAAATGACTATTCATCTGGAGCAATGAGATTCCACTAATAGTTAAAATAAAAGAATGACTATGCATCTGGAGCAATGAGATTCCCTGGTTAGTTAAAATAAAAGAATGACTATGGATCTGGAGCAATGAGATTCCACTAATAGTAAAAATAAAAGTGTGAATATGCATCTGGAGCAATGAGACTCCCTGGATAGTTAAAATAAAAGAATGGCTATGCATCTGGAGCAATGAGATTCCCTGGACAGTTTAAATAAAAGAATGACTATGCATCTGGAGCAATGAGATTCCTCTAGATAGTTAAAATAAAAGAATGACTATGCATCTGGAGCAATGAGATTCCACTTCTAGTAAAAATAAAAGATTGACTATTTATCTGGAGCAATGAGATTCCACTAATAGTAAAAATAAAAGAATGACTATGCATCTGGAGCAATGAGATTCCCTGGATAGTTAAAATAAAAGACTGACTATGCATCTGGAGCTGTGACATTCCATGGATAGTTAAAATTAAAGAATGACTATGTATCTGGAGCAATGAGATTCCACTAATAGTAAAAATAAAAGAGTGAATATGCATCTGGAGCAATTAGATTCCCTGGATAGTTAAAATAAAAGAATGACTATGCATCTGGAGCAATGAGATTCCACTAATAGTTAAAATAAAAGAATGACTATGCATCTGGAGCAATGAGATTCCACTAATAGTTAAAATAAAAGAATGACTATGGATCTGGAGCAATGAGATTCCCTGGATAGTTAAAAAAAAAAAAATGACTATTCATCTGGAGCAATGAGATTCCACTAAAAGTTAAAGTAAAAGAATGACTATGCATCTGGAGCAATGAGATTCCTTGATAGTTAAAAAAAAAAAAATGACTATTCATCTAGGAGCAATGAGATTCCACTAGTAGTTAAAATAAAAAAATGACTATGCATCTGGAGCAATGAGATTCCACTAATAGTAAAAATAAAAGAATGACTATGCATCTGGAGCAATGAGATTCCCTGGATAGTTAAAATAAAAGAATGACTATGGATCTGGAGTAATGAGATTCCACTAATAGTAAAAATAAAAGTACGTGAATATGCATCTGGAGCAATGAGACTCCCTGGATAGTTTAAATAAAAGAATGACTATGCATCTGGAGCAATGAGATTCCACTTCTAGTAAAATAAAAGAATGACTATGTATCTGGAGCAATGAGATTCACTGGATAGTTAAAATAAAAGAATGACTATTCATCTGGAGCAATGAGATTCCACTAATAGTAAAAATAAAAGACTGACTATGCATCTGGAGCAATGACATTCCATGGATAGTTAAAATTAAAGAATGACTATGTATCTGGAGCAATGAGATTCCACTAATAGTTAAAATAAAAGAATGAATATGCATCTGGAGCAATTAGATTCCCTGGATAGTTAAAATTAAAGAATGACTATGCATCTGGAGCAATGAGATTCCACTAATAGTTAAAATAAAAGAATGACTATGCATCTGGAGCAATGAGATTCCCTGGTTAGTTAAAATAAAAGAATGACTATGGATCTGGAGCAATGAGATTCCACTAATACTAAAAATAAAAGTGTGAATATGCATCTGGAGCAATGAGACTCCCTGGATAGTTAAAATAAAAGAGTGGCTATGCATCTGGAGCAATGAGATTCCCTGGACAGTTTAAATAAAAGAATGACTATGCATCTGGAGCAATGAGATTCCCTAGATAGTTAAAATAAAAGAATGACTATGCATCTGGAGCAATGAGATTCCACTTCTAGTAAAAATAAAAGATTGACTATTTATCTGGAGCAATGAGATTCCACTAAGAGTAAAAATAAAAGAATGACTATGCATCTGGAGCAATGAGATTCCCTGGATAGTTAAAATAAAAGACTGACTATGCATCTGGAGCTATGACATTCCATGGATAGTTAAAATTAAAGAATGACTATGTATCTGGAGCAATGAGATTCCACTAATAGTAAAAATAAAAGAGTGAATATGCATCTGGAGCAATTAGAATCCTGGATAGTTAAAAATAAAAGAATGACTATGCATCTGGAGCAATGAGATTCCACTAATAGTTAAAATATAAGAATGACTATGCATCTGGAGCAATGAGATTCCACTAATAGTTAAAATACAAAAGAATGACTACTGGATCTGGAGCAATGAGATTCCCTGGATAGTTAAAAAAAAAAAAAATGACTATTCATCTGGAGCAATGAGATTCCACTAATAGTTAAAATAAAAGAATGACTATGCATCTGGAGCAATGAGATTCCCTGGATAGTTAAAAAAAAAAAAAATGACTATTCATCTGGAGCAATGAGATTCCACTAGTAGTTAAAATAAAAAAATGACTATGCATCTGGAGCAATGAGATTCCACTAATAGTAAAAATAAAAGAATGACTATGCATCTGGAGCAATGAGATTCCCTGGATAGTTAAAATAAAAGAATGACTATGGATCTGGAGTAATGAGATTCCACTAATAGTAAAAATAAAAGTGTGAATATGCATCTGGAGCAATGACACTCCCTGGATAGTTTAAATAAAAAGAATGACTATGCATCTGGAGCAATGAGATTCCCTGGATAGTTAAAATAAAAGAATGACTATGCATCTGGAGCAATGAGATTCCACTTCTAGTAAAAATAAAAGAATGACTATGTATCTGGAGCAATGAGATTCACTGGATAGTTAAAATAAAAGAATGACTATTCATCTGGAGCAAATGAGATTCCACTAATAGTAAAAATAAAAGACTGATTCTATGCATCTGGAGCAATGACATTCCATGGATAGTTAAAATTAAAGAATGACTATGTATCTGGAGCAATGAGATTCCACTAATAGTAAAAATAAAAGAGTGAATATGCATCTGGAGCAATTAGATTCCCTGGATAGTTAAAATAAAAGAATGACTATGCATCTGGAGCAATGAGATTCCACTAATAGTTAAAATAAAAGAATGACTATGCATCTGGAGCAATGAGATTCCCTGGATAGTTAAAAAAAAAAATGACTATTCATTTGGAGCAATGAGATTCCAGTAGTAGTTAAAATAAAAAAATGACTATGCATCTGGAGCAATGAGATTCCACTAATAGTAAAAATAAAAGAATGACTATACATCTGGAGCAATGAGATTCCCTGGATAGTTAAAATAAAAAGAATGACTATGGATCTGGAGTAATGAGATTCCACTAATAGTAAAAAATAAAAGTGTGAATATGCATCTGGAGCAATGAGACTCACTGGATAGTTTAAATAAAAAGAATGACTATGCATCTGGAGCAATGAGATTCCCTGGATAGTTAAAATAAAAAGAATGACTATGCATCTGGAGCAATGAGATTCCACTTCTAGTAAAAATAAAAGAATGACTATGTATCTGGAGCAATGAGATTCACTGGATAGTTAAAATAAAAGAATGACTATTCATCTGGAGCAATGAGATTCCACTAATAGTAAAAATAAAAGACTGACTATGCATCTGGAGCAATGACATTCCATGGATAGTTAAAATTAAAGAATGACTATGTATCTGGAGCAATGAGATTCCACTAATAGTAAAAATAAAAGAGTGAATATGCATCTGGAGCAATTAGATTCCCTGGATAGTTAAAATAAAAGAAAGAATACTATGCATCTGGAGCAATGAGATTCCACTAATAGTTAAAATAAAAGAATGACTATGCATCTGGAGCAATGAGATTCCACTAATAGTTTAAATAAAAGAATGACTATGGATCTGGAGCAATGAGATTCCCTGGATAGTTAAAAAAAAAAAATGACTATTCATCTGGAGCAATGAGATTCCACTAATAGTTAAAATAAAAGAATGACTATGCATCTGGAGCAATGAGATTCCCTGGATAGTTAAAAAAAAAAATGACTATTCATCTGGAGCAATGAGATTCCACTTATAGTAAAAATAAAAGAATGACTATGCATCTGGAGCAATGAGATTCCCTGGATAGTTAAAATAAAAGACTGACTATGCATCTGGAGCATTGACATTCCATGGATAGTTAAAATTAAAGAATGACTATATATCTGGAGCAATGAGATTCCACTAATAGTAAAAATAAAAGAGTGAATATGCATCTGGAGCAATTAGATTCCCTGGATAGTTAAAATAATAGAATGACTATGCATCTGGAGCAATGAGATTCCACTAATAGTTAAAATAAAAGAATGACTATGCATCTGGAGCAATGAGATTCCACTAATAGTTAAAATAAAAGAATGACTATGCATCTGGAGCAATGAGATTCCCTGGATAGTTAAAAAAAAAATGACTATTCATCTGGAGCAATGAGATTCCACTAATAGTTAAAATAAAAGAATGACTATGCATCTGGAGCAATGAGATTCCCTGGATAGTTAAAAAAAAAAATGACTATTCATCTGGAGCAATGAGATTCCACTAGTAGTTAAAATAAAAAAATGACTATGCATCTGGAGCAATGAGATTCCACTAATAGTAAAAATAAAAGAACGACTATGCATCTGGAGCAATGAGATTCCCTGGATAGTTAAAAAATAAAAGAATGACTATGGATCTGGAGTAATGAGATTCCACTAATAGTAAAAAATAAAAGTGTGAATATGCATCTGGAGCAATGAGACTCCCTGGATAGTTTAAATAAAAGAATGACTATGTATCTGGAGCAATGAGATTCCTGGATAGTTAAAATAAAAGAATGACGATGCATCTGGAGCAATGAGATTCCACTTCTACTAAAAATAAAAGAATGACTATGTATCTGGAGCAATGAGAGTCCACTAATAGTAAAAATAAAAGAATGACTATGCATCTGGAGCAACGAGATTCCACTAATAGTAAAAATAAAAGACTGACTATGCATCTGGAGCAATGACATTCCATGGATAGTTAAAATTAAAGAATGACTATGTATCTGGAGCAATGAGATTCCCATTAATAGTAAAAATAAAAGAATGACTATGCATCTGGAGCAATGAGATTCCCTGGATAGTTAAAATAAAAGAATGACTATGGATCTGGAGTAATGAGATTCACTAATAGTAAAAAATAAAAGTGTAAATATGCATCTGGAGCAATGAGACTGCCTGGATAGTTTAAATAAAAAGAATGACTATGTATCTGGAGCAATGAGATTCCCTGGATAGTTAAAATAAAAGAAATGATCGATGCATCTGGAGCAATGAGATTCCACTTCCTACTAAAAATAAAAGAATGACTATGTATCTGGAGCAATGAGAGTCCACTAATAGTAAAAATAAAAGAATGACTATGCATCTGGAGCAATGAGATTCCACTAATAGTTAAAATAAAAGAATGACTATGCATCTGGAGCAATGAGATTCCACTAATAGTTAAAATAAAAGAACGACTATGGATCTGGAGCAATGAGATTCCCTGGATAGTTAAAAAAAAAAAAATGACTATGCATCTGGAGCAATGAGATTCCACTAATAGTTAAAACTAAAAGAATGACTATGCATCTGGAGCAATGAGATTCCCTGATAGTTAAAAAAAAAAAAATGACTATTCATCTGGAGCAATGAGATTCCACTAGTAGTTAAAATAAAAAAATGACTATGCATCTGGAGCAATGAGATTCCACTTCTAGTAAAAATAAAAGAATGACTATGTATCTGGAGCAATGAGATTCCACTAATAGTAAAAATAAAAGAATGACTATGCACCTGGAGCAATGAGATTCCACTAATAGTAAAAATAAAAGACTGACTATGCATCTGGAGCAATGACATTCCCATGGATAGTTAAAATTAAAGAATGACTATGTATCTGGAGCAATGAGATTCCACTAATAGTAAAAATAAAAGAGTGAATATGCATCTGGAGCAATGAGACTCTCTGGATAGTTTAAATAAAAGAATGACTATGCATCTGGAGCAATGAGATTCCCTGGATAGTTAAAATAAAAGAACGACTATGCATCTGGAGCAATGAGATTCCACTTCTAGTAAAAAATAAAAGAATGACTATGTATCTGGAGCAATGAGATTCCACTAATAGTAAAAATAAAAGAATGACTATGCATCTGGAGCAATGAGATTCCACTAATAGTAAAAATAAAAGACTGACTATGCATCTGGAGCAATGACATTCCATGGATAGCTAAAATTAAAGAATTACTATGTATCTCCCGGAGCAATGAGATTCCACTAATAGTAAAAATAAAAGAGTGAATATGCATCTGGAGCAATTAGATTCTTTGGATAGTTAAAAATAAAAGAACGACTATGCATCTGGAGCAATGAGATTCCACTAATAGTTAAAATAAAAGAATGACTATGCATCTGGAGCAATGAGATTCCACTAATAGTTAAAATAAAAGAATGACTATGCATCTGGAGCAATGAGATTCCCTGATAGTTAAAAAAAAAAATGACTATTCATCTGGAGCAATGAGATTCCACTTAATAGTTAAAATAAAAGAATGACTATGCATCTGGAGCAATGAGATTCCCTGGATAGTTAAAATAAAAGAATGACTATGGATCTGGAGCAATGAGATTCCACTAATAGTAAAAATAAAAAGTGTAATATGCATCTGGAGCAATGAGACTCCCTGGATAGTTAAAATAAAAGAATGACTATGCATCTGGAGCAATGAGATTCTGGACAGTTTAAATAAAAGAATGACTATGGATCTGGAGTAATGAGATTCTACCAATAGTAAAAAAATAAAAGTGTGAATATGCATCTGAGCAATGAGACTCCCTGGATAGTTTAAATAAAAGAATGACTATGCATCTGGAGCAATGAGATTCCTGGATAGTTAAAATAAAAGAATGACTATGCATCTGGAGCAATGAGATTCCACTTCTAGTAAAAATAAAAGAATGACTATGTATCTGGAGCAATGAGATTCACTAATAGTAAAAATAAGAATGACTATGCATCTGGAGCAATGAGATTCCACTAATAGTAAAAATAAAAGACTGACTATGCATCTGGAGCAATGATATTCCATGGATAGTTAAAATTAAAGAATGACTATATATCTGGAGCAATGAGATTCCACTAATAGTAAAATAAAAGAGTGAATATGCATCTGGAGCAATTAGATCCCTGGATAGTTAAAATAAAAGAATGACTATGCATCTGGAGCAATGAGATTCCACTAATAGCTAAAATAAAAAGAATGACTATGCATCTGGAGCAATGAGATTCCATGGATAGTTAAAATTAAAGAATGACTATGCATCTGGAGCAATGAGATTCTCTGGATAGTTAAAAAAAAAAATGACTTCATCTGGAGCAATGAGATTCCACTAATAGTTAAAATAAAAGAATGACTATGCATCTGGAGCAATGAGATTCCTGGTTAGTTAAAAATGAAGAATGACTATGGATCTGGAGCAATGAGATTCCACTAATAGTAAAAATAAAAAGTGTGACTATGCATCTGGAGCAATGAGACTCCCTGGATAGTTTAAATAAAAGAATGACTATGCATCTGGAGCAATGAGATTCCCTGGATAGTTAAAATAAAAAGAATGACTATGCATCTGGAGCAATGAGATTCCAATTTCAGCAAAATAGAAGAATGACTATGTATCTGGAGCAATGAGATTCCACGTAATAGTAAAATAAAAGAATGACTATGGATCTGGAGCAATGAGATTCCACTAATAGTAAAAATAAAAGACTGACTATGCATCTGGAGCAATGACATTCCATGGATAGTTAAAAATTAAAAAATGACTATGTATCTGGAGCAATGAGATTCCACTAATAGTAAAAATAAGAGAGTGAATATGCATCTGGAGCAATTAGATTCCCTGGATAGTTAAAATAAAAGAATGACTATGCATCTGGAGCAATGAGATTCCACTAAGGTAGGTAAATAAAAGAATGACTATGCATCTGGAGCAATGAGATTCCACTAATAGTTAAAATAAAAGAGAATGACTATGGATCTGGAGCAATGAGATTCCTGGATAGTTAAAAAAAAAATGACTATGCATCTGGAGCAATGAGATTCCATCATTAGTTAAAATAAAAGAATGACTATGCATCTGGAGCAATGAGATTCCCTGGATAGTTAAAAAAAAAAAAATGACTATTCATCTGGAGCAATGAGATTCCACTAGTAGTTAAAATAAAAAAATGACTATGCATCTGGAGCAATGAGATTCCACTAATAGTTAAAATAAAAGAATGACTATGCATCTGGAGCAATGAGATCCCTGGATAGCTAAAAATAAAAGAATGACTATGGATCTTGGAGTAATGAGATTCCACTAATAGTAAAAATAAAAGTGGAATATGCATCTGGAGCAATGAGACTCCTGGATAGTTTAAATAAAAGAATGACTATGCATCTGGAGCAATGAGATTCCTCTGGATAGTTTAAATAAAAGAATGACTATGTATCTGGAGCAATGAGATTCCTGGATAGGTAAAATAAAAGAAATGACTATGCATCTGGAGCAATGAGATTCCACTTCTAGTAAAAATAGAAGAATGACTATGTATCTGGAGCAATGAGACTCCACTAATAGTAAAAATAAAAGAATGACTATGGATCTGGATAAATGAGATTCCACTAATAGTAAAAATAAAAGACTGACTATGCATCTGGAGCAATGACATTCCATGGATAGTTAAAATTAAAAATGACTATGTATCTGGAGCAATGAGATTCCACTAATAGTAAAAATAAAAGAGAGGAATATGCATCTGAGCAATTAGATTCCCTGGATAGTTAAAATAAAAGAATGACTATGCATCTGGAGCAATGAGATTCCACTAATAGTTAAAATAAAAGAATGACTATGCATCTGGAGCAATGAGATTCCACTAATAGTTAAAATAAAAGAATGACTATGGATCTGGAACAATGAGATTCCTGGATAGTTAAAAAAAAAAAAATGACTATGCATCTGGAGCAATGAGATTCCACTAATAGTTAAAATACAAAGAATGACTATGCATCTGGAGCAATGAGATTCCCTGGATAGTTAAAAAAAAAAAATGACTATTCATCTGGAGCAATGAGATTCCACTAGTAGTTAAAATAAAAAAAATGACTATGCATCTGGAGCAATGAGATTCCACTAATAGTTAAAATAAAAGAATGACTATGCATCTGGAGCAATGAGATTCCCTGGATAGTAAAAATAAAAGAATGACTATGGATCTGGAGTAATGAGATTCCACTAATAGTAAAAATAAAAGTGTGAATATGCATCTGGAGCAATGAGACTCCCTGGATAGTTTAAATAAAAAGAATGACTATGCATCTGGAGCAATGAGATTCCCTGATAGTTAAAATAAAAGAATGACTATGCATCTGGAGCAATGAGATTCCACTTCTAGTAAAAATAAAAGAATGACTATGTATCTGGAGCAATGAGATTCCACTAATAGTAAAAATAAAAGAATGACTATGCATCTGGAGCAATGAGATTCCACTAATAGTAAAAATAAAAGACTGATTATGCATCTGAGAGCAATGACATTCCATGGATAGTTAAAATTAAAGAATGACTATGTATCTGGAGCAATGAGATTCCACCAATAGTAAAATAAAAGAGTAATATGCATCTGACAATGACTCCTGGATAGTTAAAATAAAAGAATGACTATGCATCTGAGCAATGAGATTCCCCTAATAGTTAAAATAAAAGAATGACTATGCATCTGGAGCAATGAGATTCCACTAATAGTTAAAATAAAAGAATGACTATGCATCTGGAGCAATGAGATTCCCTGGTTAGTTAAAAAAAAAATGACTATTCATCTGAGCAATGAGATTCCACTAGTAGTAAAAATAAAAAATGACTATGCATCTGGAGCAATGAGATTCCACTAATAGTAAAAATAAAAGAATGACTATGCATCTGGAGCAATGAGATTCCCTGGATAGATAAAATAAAAGAATGACTATGTATCTGGAGTAATGAGATTCCACTAATAGTAAAAATAAAAGTGTGAACTATGCATCTGGAGCAATGAGACTTCCTGGATAGTTTAAATAAAAGAATGACAATGCATCTGGAGCAATGAGATTCCTGAATAGTTAAAATAAAAGAATGACTATGCATCTGGAGCAATGAGATTCCACTTCTAGTAAAAATAAAAGAATGACTATGTATCTGGAGCAATGAGATTCCACTAATAGTAAAAATAAAAGAATGACTATGCATCTGGAGCAATGAGATTCCACTAATAGTAAAAATAAAAGACTGACTATGCATCTGGAGCAATGACATTCCATGGATAGTTAAAATTAAAGAATGACTATGTATCTGAGCAATGAGATTCCACTAATAGTGAAAAATAAAAGAGTGAATATGCATCTGGAGCAATTAGATTCCTGGAGAGTTAAAATAAAAGAATGACTATGCATCTGGAGCAATGAGATTCCACTAATAGTTAAAATAAAAGAATGACTATGCATCTGGAGCAATGAGATTCCACTAATAGTTAAAATAAAAAGAATGACTATGGATCTGGAGCAATGAGATTCCCTGGATAGTTAAAAAAAAAAATGTCTATTCATCTGGAGCAATGAGATTCCACTAATAGTTAAAATAAAAGAATGACTATGCATCTGGAGCAATGAGATTCCCTGATAGTTAAAAAAAAATGACTATTCATCTGGAGCAATGAGATTCCACTAGTAGTTAAAATAAAAAAATGACTATGCATCTGGAGCAATGAGATTCCACTAATAGCAAAAACAAAAGAATGACTATGCATCTGGAGCAATGAGATTCCCTGGATAGTTAAAATAAAAGAATGACTATGGATCTGGAGTAATGAGATTCCACTAATAGTAAAAAGAAAAGTAGTGAATATGCATCTGGAGCAATGAGACTTCCGGATAGTTTAAATAAAAGAATGACTATGCATCTGGAGCAATGAGATTCCTTGATAGTTAAAATAAAAGAATGACTATGCATCTGGAGCAATGAGATTCCATTTCTAGTAAAATATAAAAGAATGACTATGTATCTGGAGCAATGAGATTCCACAAATAGTAAAAATAAAAGAATGACTATGCATCTGGAGCAATGAGATTCCACTAATAGTAAAAATAAAAGACTGACTATGCATCTGAGCAATGACATTCCATGGATAGTTAAAAGTAAAGAATGACTATGTATCTGGAGCAATGAGATTCCACCAATAGTAAAATAAAAGAGTGAATATGCATCTGGAGCAATTAGATTCTCTGGATAGTTAAAAGTAAAAAGAATGACTATGCATCTGGAGCAATGAGATTCCATCAATAGTTAAAATAAAAGAATGACTATGCATCTGGAGCAATGAGATTCCACTAATAGTTAAAATATAAAAGAATGACTATGCATCTGGAGCAATGAGATTCCTGATAGTTAAAAAAAAAAATGACTATTCATCTGAGCAATGAGATTCCACTAATAGTTAAAATAAAAAGAACGACTATGCATCTGGAGCAATGCAGATTCATGTTAGATAAAATACAAAGAATGACTATGGATCTGATGCAATGAGATTCCACTAATAGTAAAAATAAAAGTGTGAATATGCATCTGGAGCAATGAGACTCCTCTGGATAGTTAAAATAAAAGAATGACTATGCATCTGGAGCAATGAGATTCCTGGACAGTTTAAATAAAAGAATGACTATGCATCTGAGCAATGAGATTCCACTAATAGTTAAAATAAAAGAATGACTATGCATCTGGAGCAATGAGATTCCACTTTGAAGTAAAAATAAAAGATTGACTATGTATCTGGAGCAATGAGATTCCACTAATAGTAAAAATAAAAGAGTGAATATGCATCTGGAGCAATTAGATTCCTTGGATAGTTAAAATAAAAGAATGACTATGCATCTGAGCAATGAGATTCCTGGATAGTTAAAATAAAAGAATGACTATGCATCTGGAAGCAATGAGATTCCCCTGGATAGTTAAAAAAAAAAAAAAAAAAAAAAAAAAATGACTATTCATCTGGAGCAATGAGATTCCACTAATAGTTAAAATAAAAGAATGACTATGCATCTGAAGCAATGTAGATTCCTGGATAGTTAAAATAAAAGAATGACTATGGATCTGGAGTAATGAGATTCCACTAATAGTGGAAAATAAAAGTGTGAATATGCATCTGGAGCAATGAGACTCCCTGGATAGTTTAAATAAAAGAATGACTATGCATCTGGAGCAATGAGACTTCCTGGATAGTTAAAATAAAAGAATGACCATGCATCTGGAGCAATGAGATTCCACTTCTAGTAAAAATAAAAGAATGACTATGTATCTGAGCAATGAGATTCCACTAATAGTAAAAATAAAAGAATGACTATGCATCTGGAGCAATAGATTCCAGCTAATAGTAAAAATAAAAGACTGACTATGCATCTGGAGCAATGACATTCCATGGATAGTTAAAATTAAAGAATGACTATGTATCTGGAGCAATGAGATTCCACTAATAGTAAACATAAAAGAGTGAATATGCATCTGGAGCAATTAGATTCCCTGGATAGTAAAAATAAAAGAATGACTATGCATCTGGAGCAATGAGATTCCACTAATAGTTAAAATAGAAGAATGACTATGCATCTGGATCAATGAGATTCCACTAATAGTTAAAATAAAAGAATGACTATGCATCTGGAGCAATGAGATTCCCTGGATAGTTAAAAAAAAAAAATGACTATTCATCTGGAGCAATGAGATTCCACTAATAGTTAAAATAAAAGAAATGACTATGCATCTGGAGCAATGAGATTCCCTGGTTAGTTAAAAAAAAAAAAAAAAAAAAAAAAAAAAAAAAAAAACAAAAAAATGACTATTCATCTGGAGCAAATGAGATTCCACTAATAGTAAAAATAAAAGATATGACTATGCATCTGGAGCAATGAGATTCCTGGTTAGTTAAAATAAAAGAATGACTATGGATCTGGAGCAATGAGATTCCACTAATAGTAAAAATAAAAGAGTGAATATGCATCTGGAGCAATTAGATTCCCTGGATAGTAAAAATAAAAGAATGACTATGCATCTGGAGCAATGAGATTCCACTAATAGTTAAAATAGAAGAATGCACCATGCATCTGGAGCAATTAGATTCCCTGGATAGTTAAAATAAAAGAATGACTATGCATCTGAGCAATGAGATTCCACTAATAGTAAATAAAAGAATGACTATGCATCTGAGCAATGAGATTCCACTAATAGTTAAAATAAAAGAATGACTATGGATCTGGAGCAATGAGATTCCCTGGATAGTTAAAAAAAAAAAAAATGACTATTCATCTGGAGCAATGAGATTCCACTAATAGTAAAAATAAAAGAACGACTATGCATCTGGAGCAATGAGATTCTGGTAAGTTAAAACAAAAGAATGACTATGGATCTGGAGCAATGAGATTCCACTAATAAAAAAGGAAAGTGTGAATATGCATCTGGAGCAATGAGACTCCTGGATAGTTTAAATAAAGAACGACTATGCATCTGAAGCAATGAGATTCCCTGGATAGTTAAAATAAAAGAATGACTATGCATCTGGAGCAATGAGATTCCAATTCTAGTAAAAATAAAAGAATGACTATGTATCTGGAGCAATGAGATTCCACTCAATAGTAAAAAATAAAAGAATGACTATGCATCTGGAGCAATGAGATTCCACTAATAGTAAAAATAAGAGACCAACTATGCATCTGAGCAATGACATTCAATGGATAGTTAAAATTAAAAAATGACTATGTATCTGGAGCAATGAGATTCCACTAATAGTAAATATAAAAGAGTGAATATGCATCTGGAGCAAGTCAGATTCCCTGGATAGTAAAAATAAAAGAATGACTATGCATCTGGAGCAATGAGATTCCACTAATAGTTAAAATAGAAGAATGACTATGCATCTGATCAATGAGATTCCACTAATAGTTAAAATAAAAGAATGACTATGCATCTGGAGCAATGAGATTCCCTGGATAGTTAAAAAAAAAAAAGACTATTCATCTGAGCAATGAGATTCCACTAATAGTTAAAATAAAAGAATGACTATGCATCTGGAGCAATGAGATTCCCTGGTTAGTTAAAATAAAAGAATGACTATGCATCTGGAGCAAATGAGATTCCACTAATAGTAAAAATAAAAGTGTGAATATGCATCTGGAGCAATGAGACTCTGGATAGTTAAAATAAAAGAATGACTATGCATCTGGAGCAATGAGATCTCTGGACAGTTTAAATAAAAAGAATGACTATGCATCTGGAGCAATGAGATTCCTAGATAGTTAAAATAAAAGAATGACGTACATCTGGAGCAATGAGACTCCACTTCTAGTAAAATAAACGATTGACTATGTATCTGGAGCAATGAGATTCCACTAATAGTATAAAATAAAAGAATGACTATGCAACTGGGAGCAATGAGATTCCCTGGATAGTTAAAACAAAAGACTGACTATGACTATGACTTAAAATAAAAGAATGACTATGCATCTGGAGCAATGAGATCTCTGACAGTTAAAAAAAAAAAAATGACTATTCATCTGGAGCAATGAGATTCCACTAATAGCTAAAAATAAAAGAATGACTATGGATCTGGAGCAATGGATTCCACTTCTAGTAAAAATAAAAGATTGACTCATGTATCTGGAGCAATGAGATTCCACTAATAGTAAAAATAAAAGAATGACTATGCATCTGGAGCAATGAGATTCCCTGGATAGTTAAAATAAAAGACTGACTATGCATCTGGAGCAATGAAATTCCATGGATGAGCTAAAATTAAAGAATGACTATGTATCTGGAGCAATGAGATTCCACTACTAGTAAAATAAAAGAGTGAATATGCATCTGGAGCAATTAGATTCCCTGGATAGTTAAAATAAAAGAATGACTATGCATCTGGAGCAATGAGATTCCACTAATAGTAAAAATAAAAGAATGACTATGCATCTGGAGCAATGAGATTCTCTGGATAGTTAAAATAAAAGAATGACTATGCATCTGAAGCAATGAGATTCCCTGGAAAGTTAAAAAAAAAAAATGACTATTCATCTGGAGCAATGAGATTCCACTAGTAGTTAAAATAAAAAAATGACTATGCATCTGGAGCAATGAGATTCCACTTCTAGTAAAAATAAAAGATTGACTATGTATCTGGAGCAATGAGATTCCACTAATAGTAAAAATAAAAGAATGACTATGCATCTGGAGCAATGAGATTCCTGATAGTTAAAATAAAAGAATGACTATGGATCTGAGTAATGAGATCCCACTAATAGTAACAATAAAAGTGTGAATATGCATCTGGAGCAATGAGACTCCTGGATAGTTTAAATAAAAGAATGACTATGCATCTGAAGCAATGAGATTCTCTGGATAGTTAAAATAAAAGAATGACTATGCATCTGGAGCAATGAGATTCCACTTCTAGCAAAAATAAAAGAATGACTATGTATCTGGAGCAATGAGATTCCACTAATAGTAAAAATAAAAGAATGACTATGCACCTGGAGCAATGGGAGATTCCACTAATAGTAAAAATAAAAGACTGACTATGCATCTGGAGCAATGACATTCCATGGATAGTTAAAATTAAAGAATGACTATGTATCTGGAGCAATGAGATTCCACTAATAGTAAAAATAAAAGAGTGAATATGCATCTGGAGCAATTAGATTCCCTGGATAGTTAAAATAAAATAATGACTATGCATCTGGAGCAATGAGATTCCACTAAGAGTTAAAATAAAAGAATGACTATGCATCTTGGAGCAATGAGATTCCCTGGATAGTTAAAAAAAAAAAATGACTCATTCATCTGGAGCAAAGAGATTCCACTAATAGTTAAAATAAAAGAATGACTATGCATCTGGAGCAATGAGATTCCCTGGATAGTTAAAATAAAAGACAGACTATGCATCTGGAGCAATGACATTCCAAATGGATAGTTAAAATTAAAGAATGACTATGTCATCTGCATCAATGAGATTCCACTAATAGTAAAAATAAAAGAGTGAATATGCATCTGGAGCAATTAGATTCCCTGGATAGTTAAAATAAAAGAATGACTATGCATCTGGAGCAATGAGATTCCACTAATAGTAAAAAATAAAAGAATGACTATGCATCTGGAGCAATGAGATTCCCTGGATAGTTAAAATAAAAGAATGACTATGCATCTGGAGCAATGAGATTCCCTGGATAGTTAAAATAAAAGAATGACTATGCATCTGGAGCAATGAGATTCCATGGATAGTTAAAATAAAAGAATGACTATGCATCTGGAGCAATGAGATTCCACTAATAGTTAAAATAAAAGAATGACTATTCATCTGGAGCAATGAGATTCCACTACATAGTTAAAATAAAAGAATGATTATGCATCTGGAGCAATGAGATTCCACTAATAGTAAAATAAAAGAATGACTAATGCATCTGGATGAAATGAGATTCCTTGGATAGTTAAAAATAAAAGATTGACTATGCATCTGGAGCAATGACATTCTATGGATAGTTAAAATTAAAGAATGACTATGTATCCTGGAGCAATGAGATTCCACTAGTTAGTAAAAAATAAAAGAGTGAATATGCATCTGGAGCAATTAGATTCCTGGATAGTTAAAATAAAAGAATGACTATGCATCTGAGCAATGAGATTCCACTAATAGTAAAAATAAAAGAATGACTATGCATCTGGAGCAATAAGATTCCCTGATAGTTAAAATAAAAGAATGACTATGCATCTGGAGCAATGAGATTCCCTGGATAGTTAAACTAAAAGAATGACTATGGCATCTGGATAAATGAGATTCCATGGATAGTTAAAAAGAAAAAGAATGACTATGCATCTGGAGCAATGAGATTCTCGGATAGTTAAAATAAAAAGAATGACTATCCATCTGGAGCAATGAGATTCCACTAATAGTTAAAATAAAAGAATGACTATGCATCTGGAGCAATGAGATTCCACTAATAGTAAAAATAAAAGAATGACTATGCATCTGGAGCAATGAGATTCCCTGGATAGTTAAAATAAAAGAATGACCATGGATCTGAGCAATGAGATTCCACTAATAGTAAAATATAAAAGTGTGAATATGCATCTGGAGCAATGCCAGAACTCCTGATAGTTAAAATAAAAGAATGACTAGTGCATCTGGAGCAATGAGATTCCTTGGACAGTTTAAATAAAAGAATGACTATGCATCTGGAGCAATGAGATTCTCTGGATAGTTAAAATAAAAGAATGACTATGCATCTGGAGTAATGAGATTCCACTTCTAGTAAAAATAAAAAGAATGACTATGTATCTGGAGCAATGAGATTCCACTAATAGTAAAAATAAAAGAATGACTATGCATCTGGAGCAATGAGATTCTCTGGATAGTTAAAATAAAAGACTGACTATGCATCTGGAGCAATGACATTCCATGGATAGTTAAAATGAAAGAATGAATATGCATCTGGAGCAATGAGACTTCTGGACAGTTAAATAAAAGAATGACTATGCATCTGAGTAATGAGATTCTGGACAGTTTAAATAAAAGAATGACTATGCATCTGGAGCAATGAGATTCCTGGATAGTTAAAATAAAAGACTGACTATGCATCTGGAGCAATGACATTCCATGGATAGTTAAAAATTAAAGAATGACTATGTATCTGGAGCAATGAGATTCCACTAATAGTAAAAATAAAAGAGTGAATATGCATCTGGAGCAATTAGATTCCCTGGATAGTTAAAATAAAAGAACGACTATGCATCTGGAGCAATGAGATTCCACTAATAGTAAAAATAAAAGAATGACTATGCATCTGGAGCAATGAGATTCCCTGGATAGTTAAAAATAAAAAGAATGACTATGCATCTGGAGCAATGAGATTCTATGGATAGTTAAAATAAAAGAATGACTATGCATCTGGAGCAATGAGATTCCATGGATAGCTAAAATAAAAGAATGACTATGCATCTGGAGCAATGAGATTCCTGGATAGTTAAAATAAAAGAATGACTATTCATCTGGAGCAATGAGATTCCACTAATAGTAAAATAAAAGAATGACTATGCATCTGGAGCAATGAGATTCCACTAATAGTTAAAATAAAAGAATGACTATGCATCTGGAGCAATGAGATTCCACTAATAGTTAAAATAAAAGAATGACTATGCATCTGGAGCAATGAGATTCCCTGGATAGTTAAAAAAAAAAAAATGACTATTCATCTGGAGTAATGAGATTCCACTAATAGCTAAAATAAAAGAATGACTATGCATCTGGAGCAATGAGATTCCCTGGATAGTTAAAATAAAAGACTGACTATGCATCTGGAGCAATGACATTCCATGGATAGTTATAACTAAAGAATGACTATGTATCTGGAGCAATGAGATTCCACTAATAGTAAAAATAAAAGAGTGAATATGAATCTGGAGCAATTAGATTCCCTGGATAGTTAAAATAAAAGAATGACTATGCATCTGGAGCAATGAGATTCTCTGGATAGTTAAAATAAAAGAACACTGACAATAGCATCTGGAGCAATGAGATTCCATGGATAGTTAAAATAAAAAGAATGACTATGCATCTGGAGCAATGAGATTCCTGGATAGTTAAAATAAAAGAATGACTATTCATCTGGAGCAATGAGATTCCACTAATAGTTAAAAAAAAAGAATGACTACATCTGTGAGCAAATGAGATTCCACTAATAGTAAAAATAAAAGAATGACTATGCATCTGGAGCAATGAGATTCCCTGGATAGTTAAAATAAAAAGAATGACTATGGATCTGGAGCAATGAGATTCCACTAATAGTAAAAATAAAAGTGTGAATATGCATCTGGAGCAATGAGACTTCTGATAGTTAAAATAAAGAGAATGACTATGCATCTGGGAGCAATGAGATTCCCTGGACAGTTTAAATAAAAGAATGACTATGCATCTGGAGCAATGAGATTCTCTGGATAGTTAAAATAAAAGAATGACTATGCATCTGGAGCAATGAGATTCCACTTCTTCGTAAAAATAAAAGAATGACTATGTATCTGGAGCAATGAGATTCCACTAATAGTAAAAATAAAAGAGTGAATATGCATCTGAGCAATTAGATTCCTTGGATAGTTAAAATAAAAGAATGACTATGCATCTGGAGCAATGAGATTCCACTAATAGTTAAAATAAAAGAATGACTATGCATCTGGAGCAATGAGATTCCACTAACAGATAAAATAAAAGAATGACTATGGATCTGGAGCAATGAGATTCCCTGGATAGTTAAAAAAAAAATGACTATGCATCTGGAGCAATGAGATTCCACTAATAGTTAAAATAAAAGAATGACTATGCATCTGGAGCAATGAGATTCCACTAGTAGTTAAAATAAAAAAATGACTATGCATCTGGAGCAATGAGATTCCACTAATAGTAAAAAATAAAAGAATGACTATGCATCTGGAGCAATGAGATTCCACTAATAGTAAAAATAAAAGACTGACTATGCATCTGATAGCAAGTGACATTCTCTGGATAGTTAAAATAAAAGAATGACTATGGATCTGGAGTAATGAGATTCCACTAATAGTAAAAATCTAAAAGTGTGAATATGCATCTGGAGCAATGAGACTCCCTGGATAGTAGTAAATAAAAGAATGACAATGCATCTGGAGCAATGAGATTCCTGGATAGTTAAAATAAAAAAGAATGACTATGCATCTGGAGCAATGAGATTCCACTTTAGCAAAAATAAAAGAATGATTATGTATCTGGAGCAATGAGATTCCACTAATAGTAAAAATAAAAGAACGACTATGCATCTGGAGCAATGAGATTCCACTGAAGTAGTAAAAATAAAAGACTGACTATGCATCTGGAGCAATGACATTCCATGGATAGTTAAAATTAAAGAATGACTATGTATCTGGAGCAATGAGATTCCACTAATAGTAAAAATAAAAGAGTGAATATGCATCTGGAGCAATTAGATTCCCTGGATAGTTAAAATAAAAGAATGACTATGTCAACTGGAGCAATGAGATTCCACTAATAGTTAAAATAAAAGAATGACTATGCATCTGGAGCAATGAGATTCCACTAATAGTTAAAACAAAAGAATGACTATGCATCTGGAGCAATGAGATTCTTGGATAGTTAAAAAAAAAAAAAAAATGACTATTCATCTGGAGCAATGAGATTCCACTAATAGAAAAAATAAAAGAATGACTATGCATCTGGAGCAATGAGATTCCTTACAGAGCTAGAAATAAAAGAATGACTATGGATCTGGAGCAATGAGATTCCACTAATAGTAAAAATAAAAGTGTGAATATGCATCTGAGCAATGAGACTTTGAGATAGTTAAAATAAAAGGAATGACTATGCATCTGGAGCAAATGAGATTCCCTGGACAGTTTAAAATAAAAGAATGACTATGTATCTGGAGCAATGAGATTCCACTAATAGTAAAATAAAAGAGTGAATATGCATCTGGAGCAATTAGATTCCTCAAGATAGTTAAAATAAAAGAATGACTATGTATCTGGAGCAATGAGATTCCACTAATAGTTAAAATAAAAGAATGACTATGCATCTGCAGCAATGAGATTCCACTAATAGTTAAAATAAAAGAATGACTATGCGATCTGGAGCAATGAGATTCCTTGAGAGTTAAAAAAAAAAAGAAATGACTATTCATCTGGAGCAATGAGATTCCTAACTAATAGTTAAAATAAAAGAATGACTATGCATCTGGAGCAATGAGATTCCTGGATAGTTAAAATAAAAAAATGACTATGCATCTGGAGCACGAGATTCCACTAATAGTAAAAAATAAAAGAATGACTCATGCATCTGGAGCAATGAGATTCCCTGGATAGTTAAAATAAAAGAATGACTATGTATCTGGAGTAATGAGATTCCACTAATAGTAAAAAATAAAAGTGTAATATGCATCTGGAGCAATGAGACTCCCTGGATAGTTTAAATAAAAGAATGACAATGCATCTGGAGCAATGAGATTCTCTGGATAGCTAAAATAAAAGAATGACTATGCATCTGGAGCAATGAGATTCCATTTCTAGTAAAAATAAAAGAATGACTATGTATCTGGAGCAATGAGATTCCACTAATAGTAAAAATAAAAGAATGACTATGCATCTGGAGCAATGAGATTCCTACTAATAGTAAAAATAAAAGACCGACTATGCATCTGGAGCAATGACATTCCATGGATAGTTAAAATTAAAGAATGACTATGTATCTGGAGCAATGAGATTCCACTAATAGTAAAAATGAAAAAGAGTGAATATGCATCTGGAGCAATTAGATTCCCTAGATAGTTAAAATAAAAGAATGACTATGCATCTGAGCAATGAGATTCCACTAATAGTTAAAATAAAAGAATGACTATGCATCTGGAGCAATGAGATTCCACTAATAGTTAAAATAAAAGAATGACTATGGATCTGAAGCAATGAGATTCTCTGGATAGTTAAAAAAAAAAAAAATGACTATTCATCTGGAGCAATGAGATTCCACTAATAGTAAGAAATAAAAGAGATGAATATGCATCTGACAATAGATTCCCTGATAGTTAAAATAAAAGAATGACTATGCATCTGGAGCAATGAGATTCCACTAATAGTTAAAATAAAAGAATGACTATGTATCTGGAGCAATGAGATTCCACTAATAGTTAAAATAAAAGAATGACTATGGATCTGGAGCAATGAGATTCCTGATAGTTAAAAAAAAAAAATGACTATGCATCTGGAGCAATGAGATTCCACTAATAGTTAAAATAAAAGAAATGAACTATGCATCTGGAGCAATGAGATTCCCTGATAGTTAAAAAAAAATGACTATTCATCTGGAGCAATGAGATTCCACTAGTAGTTAAAATAAAAAAATGACTATGCATCTGGAGCAATGAGATTCCACTAATAGTAAAAAATAAAAGAATGACTATGCATCTGGAGCAATAAGATTCCCTGGATAGTTAAAATAAAAGAATGACTATGGATCTGGAGTAATGAGATTCCACTAATAGTAAAAATAAGAGTGAATATGCATCTGGAGCAATGAGACTCCCTGGATAGTTTAAATAAAAGAATGACTATGCATCTGGAGCAATGAGATTCCCTGGATAGTTAAAATAAAAGAATGACTATGCATCTGGAGCAATGAGATTCCACTTCTAGTAAAATAAAAGAATGACTATGTATCTGGAGCAATGAGATTCCACTAATAGTAAAAATAAAAGAATGACTATGCATCTGGAGCAATGAGATTCCACTAATAGTAAAAATAAAAGACTGACTATGCATCTGGAGCAATGACATTCCATGGATAGTTAAAACTAAAGAATGACTATGTATCTGGAGCAATGAGATTCCACTAATAGTAAAAATAAAAGAGTGAATATGCATCTGGAGCAATTAGATTCCTTGGATAGTTAAAATAAAAGAATGACTATGCATCTGGAGCAATGAGACTCCACTAATAGTTAAAATAAAAGAATGACTATGTATCTGGAGCAATGAGATTCCACTAATAGTTAAAATAAAAGAATGACTATACATCTGGAGCAATGAGATTCCCTGGATAGTTAAAAAAAAAATGACTATTCATCTGGAGCAATGAGATTCCACTAATAGTTAAAATAAAAGAATGACTATGCATCTGGATCAATGAGATTCTGGTTAGTTAAAATAAAAGAATGACTATGGATCTGGAGCAATGAGATTCCACTAATAGTAAAAATAAAAGTGTGAATATGCATCTGGAGCAATGAGACTCCCTGGATAGTTAAAATAAAAGAATGACTATGCATCTGGAGCAATGAGATTCTCTGGACAGTTTAAATAAAAGAATGACTATGTATCTGGAGCAATGAGATTCCACTAATAGTAAAATAAAAGAGTGAATATGCATCTGGAGCAAATTAGATTCCCTGGATAGTTAAAATAAAAGAATGACTATGCATCTGGAGCAATGAGATTCCACTAATAGTTAAAATAAAAGAATGACTATGCATCTGGAGCAATAGAGATTCCACTAATAGTTAAAATAAAAGAATGACTATGGATCTGGAGAAATGAAAGATTCCCTGGATAGTTAAAAAAAAAAATGACTATTCATCTGGAGCAATGAGATTCCACTAATAGTTAAAATAAAAGAATGACTATGCATCTGGAGCAAGGAGATTCCTGATAGTTAAAAAAAAAAAATTACTATTCATCTGGAGCAATGAGATTCCACTAGTAGTTATTAAAATAAAAAAAATGACTATGCATCTGGAGCAAGATGATTCCACTAATAGCAAAAATAAAAGAATGACTATGCATCTGGAGCAATGAGATTCCCTGGATAGTTAAAATAAAAGAATGACTATGTATCTGATAATGAGATTCCACTAATAGTAAAATAAAAGTGTGAATATCCGGAGCAATGAGACTCCTGGATAGTTTAAATAAAAGAATGACAATGCATCTGGAGCAATGACATTCCCTAGATAGTAAAATAAAAAGAATGACTATGCATCTGGAGCAATGAGATTCCACTTCTAGTAAAAATAAAAGAATGACTATGTATCTGGAGCAATGAGATTCCACCATACAGTAAAAATAAAAAAATGGACTATGCATCTGGAGCAATGAGATTCAATTAATAGTAAAAATAAAAGACTGACTATGCATCTGGAGCAATGACATTCCATGGATAGTTAAAATAAAATAATGACTATGTATCTGGAGCAACGAGATTCCCCTAATAGTAATAAAGAAAGAGTGAATATGCATTTGGAGCAATTAGATTCCCTGGATAGTTAAAATAAAAAGAATGACTATGTATCTGGAGCAATGAGATTCCACTACTAGCTAAAATAAAAGAATGACTATGCATCTGGAGCAATGAGATTCCACTCAATAGCTAAAATAAAAAAGAATGACTATGGATCTGGAGCAATGTATATTCTCTGGATAGTAAAAAAAAAAAAATGACTATTCATCTGGAGCAATGAGATTCCACTAATAGGTTAAAATAAAAGAATGACTATGCATCTGGAGCAATGAGATTCCTGGATAGTTAAAAAAAAAAATGACTATTCATCTGGAGCAATGAGATCTAACATTAGTAGTTAAAATAAAAAAAATGACTATGCATCTGGAGCAATGAGATTCCACTAATAGTAAAAATAAAAGAATGACTATGGATCTGGAGTAATGAGATTCCACTAATAGTAAAAATAAAAGTGTGAATATGTATCTGGAGCAATGAGACTCCCTGGATAGTTTAAATAAAAGAATGACTGTGCATCTGGAGCAATGAGATTCCTGGATAGTTAAAAAAAAAAAGAATGACTATGCATCTGGAGCAATGAGATCTCCACTTCGTAGAAAATAAAAGAATGACTATGTATCTGGAGCAATGAGATTCCACTATTAGTAAAAATAAAAGAATGACTATGCATATGGAGCAAATGAGATTCCACTAATAGTAAAAAATAAAAGACTGACTATGCATCTGGAGCAATGACGACTCTTATGGATAGTTAAAAACTAAAGAATGACTATGTATCTGGAGCAATGAGATTCCACTAATAGTAAAAATAAAAGAGTGAATATGCATCTGGAGCAATTAGATTCCACTGGATAGTTAAAATAAAAGAATGACTATGCATCTTGATTAATGATATTCCACTAATAGTTAAAATAAAAGAATGACTATAACATCTGGAGAAATGAGATTCCACTAATAGTTAAAATAAAAGAATGACTATGCAGAAATCTGGAGCAATGAGACTCTCTGGTTAGTTAATTAATAAAAGAATGACTATGGATCTGGAGCAATGAGATTCCACTAATAGTAAAAATAAAAGTGTGAATATGCATCTGGAGCAATGAGACTCCTGGATAGTTAAAATAAAAGAATGACTATGCATCTGGAGCAATGAGATTCTCTGGACAGTTTAAATAAAAGAATGACTATGCATCTGGAGCAATGAGATTCCCCAGATAGTTAAAATAAAAGAATGACTATGTATCTGGAGTAATGAGATTCCACTAATAGTAAAAATAAAAGTGTGAATATGCATCTGGAGCAATGAGACTCCCTGGATAGTTTAAATAAAAGAATGACAATGCATCTGGAGCAATGAGATTCCCTGGATAGTTAAAATAAAAGAATGACTATGCATCTGGAGCAATGAGATTCCACTTCTAGTAAAAAATAAAAGAATGACTATGGATCTGGAGCAATGAGATTCCACTGATAGTAAAAAATAAAAGAATGACTATGCATCTGGAGCAATGAGATTCCACTAATAGTAAAAATAAAAGACTGACTATGCATCTGGAGCAATGACATTCCATGGATAGTTAAAATTAAAGAATGACTATGTATCTGGAGCAATGAGATTCCCCTAATAGTAAAAATAAAAGAGTGAATATGTCATCTGGAGCAATTAGATTCCTTGGATAGTTAAAATAAAAGAATGACTATGCATCTGGAGCAATGAGATTCCACTAATAGTTAAAATAAAAGAATGACTATGCATCTGAGCAATGAGATTCCACTAAGAGTTAAAATAAAAGAATGACTATGGATCTGGAGCAATGAGATTCCCTGGATAGTTAAAAAAAAATGACTATTCATCTGGAGCAATGAGATTCCACTAATAGCTAAAATAAAAGAATGACTATGCATCTGGAGCAATGAGATTCCTGGATAGTTAAAAAAAAAAAAAATGACTATTCATCTGGAGCAATGAGATTCCACTAGTAGTTAAAATAAAAAAAATGACTATGCATCTGGAGCAATGAGATTCCACTAATAGTAAAATAAAAGAATGACTATGGATCTGGAGTAATGAGATTCCACTATTAGTAAAAATAAAAGAATGACTATGTATCTGGAGCAATGAGATTCCACTAATAGTTAAAATAAAAGAATGACTATGCATCTGGAGCAATGAGATTCTGGATAGTTAAAATAAAAGAATGACTATGGATCTGGAGCAATGAGATTCCACTAATAGTAAAAATAAAAGAATGACTATGTATCTGGAGCAATGAGATTCCACTATTAGTAAAAATAGAAGAATGACTATGGCATATGGAGCAATGAGATTCCACTAATAGTAAAAATAAAAAGACTGACTATGCATCTGGAGCAATGACATTCCATGGATAGTTAAAATCAAAGAATGACTATGTATCTGGAGCAATGAGATTCCACTAATAGTAAAATAAAAGACTGAATATGCATCTGGAGCAATTAGATTCTGGATAGTTAAAATAAAAGAATGACTATGCATCTGGAGCAATGAGATTCCACTAATAGTTAAAATAAAAGAATGACTATGCATCTGGAGCAATGAGATTCCACTAATAGTTAAAATAAAAGAATGACTATGCATCTGAGCAATGAGATTCCTGGTTAGTTAAAATAAAAGAATGACTATGGATCTGGAGCAATGAGATTCCACTAATAGTAAAAATAAAAGTGTGAATATGCATCTGGAGCAAATGAGACTCCCTGGATAGTTTAAATAAAAGAATGACTATGCATCTGGAGCAATGAGATTCTTGGACAGTTTAAATAAAAGAATGACTATGCATCTGGAGCAATGAGATTCCCTAGATAGTTAAAATAAAAGAATGACTATGCATCTGGAGCAATGAGATTCCACTTCTAGTAAAAATAAAAGATT
The DNA here is from genome assembly GCA_035047325.1 of Drosophila vallismaia. NCBI lineage: Eukaryota > Metazoa > Arthropoda > Insecta > Diptera > Drosophilidae > Drosophila > Drosophila vallismaia. Next base: position 2,625,550 of record JAWNPU010000001.1, on the reverse strand, counting down.
GACTATGTATCTGGAGCAATGAGATTCCACTAATAGTAAAAATAAAAGAGTGAATATGCATCTGGAGCAATTAGATTCCCTGGATAGTTAAAATAAAAGAATGACTATGCATCTGGAGCAATGAGATTCCCTGGATAGTTAAAATAAAAGAATGACTATGCATCTGAAGCAATGAGATTCCCTGGATAGTTAAAAAAAATGACTATTCATCTGGAGCAATGAGATTCCACTAATAGTTAAAATAAAAGAATGACTATGCATCTGGAGCAATGAGATTCCCTGGATAGTTAAAATAAAAGAATGACTATGGATCTGGAGTAATGAGATTCCACTAATAGTAAAAATAAAAGTGTGAATATGCATCTGGAGCAATGAGACTCCCCTGGATAGTTTAAATAAAAAGAATGACAATGCATCTGGAGCAATGAGATTCCCTGGATAGTTAAAATAAAAGAATGACTATGCATCTGGAGCAATGAGATTCCACTTCTAGTAAAAATAAAAGAACGACTATGTATCTGGAGCAATGAGATTCCACTATTAGTAAAAATAAAAGAATGACTATGCATATGGAGCAATGAGATTCCACTAATAGTAAAAATAAAAGACTGACTATGCATCTGGAGCAATGACATTCCATGGATAGTTAAAATTAAAGAATGACTATGTATCTGGAGCAATGAGATTCCACTAATAGTAAAAATAAAAGACTGAATATGCATCTGGAGCAATTAGATTCCCTGGATAGTTAAAATAAAAGAATGACTATGCATCTGGAGCAATGAGATTCCACTAATAGTTAAAATAAAAGAATGACTATGCATCTGGAGCAATGAGATTCCACTCACTAGTTAAAATAAGAGAATGACTATGCATCTGGAGCAATGAGATTCCCTGGTTAGTTAAAATAAAAGAATGACTATGGATCTGGAGCAATGAGATTCCACTAATAGTAAAAATAAAAGTGTGAATATGCATCTGGAGCAATGAGACTCCCTGGATAGTTTAAATAAAAGAATGACTATGCATCTGGAGCAATGAGATTCCCTGGACAGTTTAAATAAAAGAATGACTATGCATCTGGAGCAATGAGATTCCCTAGATAGTTAAAATAAAAGAATGACTATGCATCTGGAGCAATGAGATTCCACTTCTAGTAAAAATAAAAGATTGACTATGTATCTGGAGCAATGAGATTCCACTAATAGTAAAAATAAAAGAGTGAATATGCATCTGGAGCAATTAGATTCCCTGGATAGTTAAAATAAAAGAATGACTATGCATCTGGAGCAATGAGATTCCCTGGATAGTTAAAATAAAAGAATGACTATGCATCTGAAGCAATGAGATTCCCTGGATAGTTAAAAAAAAAAAATGACTATTCATCTGGAGCAATGAGATTCCACTAATAGTTAAAATAAAAGAATGACTATGCATCTGGAGCAATGAGATTCCTGGATAGTTAAAATAAAAGAATGACTATGGATCTGGAGTAATGAGATTCCACTAATAGTAAAAATAAAAGTGTGAATATGCATCTGGAGCAATGAGACTCCCTGGATAGTTTAAATAAAAGAATGACTATGCATCTGGAGCAATGAGATTCCCTGGATAGTTAAAATAAAAAGAATGACTATGCATCTGGAGCAATGAGATTCCACTTCAGTAAAATAAAAGAATGACTATGTATCTGGAGCAATGAGATTCCACTAATAGTAAAATAATAAAAGAATGACTATGCATCTGGAGCAATGAGATCTCACTAATAGTAAAAATAAAAGACTGACTATGCATCTGGAGCAATGACATTCCATGGATAGTTAAAATTGAAGAATGACTATGTATCTGGAGCAATGAGATTCCACCAATAGTAAAAATAAAAGAGTGAATATGCATCTGGAGCAATTAGATTCCCTGGATAGTTAAAATAAAAGAATGACTATGCATCTGGAGCAATGAGATTCCACTAATAGTTAAAATAAAAGAATGACTATGCATCTGGAGCAATGAGATTCCACTAATAGTTAAAATAAAAGAATGACTATGGATCTGAGCAATGAGATTCCCTGGATAGTTAAAAAAAAAAAATGACTATTCATCTGGAGCAATGAGATTCCACTAATAGTAAAAAATAAAAGAATGACTATGCATCTGGAGCAATGAGATTCCCTGGATAGTTAAAATAAAAGAATGACTATGGATCTGGAGTAATGAGATTCCACTAATAGTAAAAATAAAAGTGTGAATATGCATCTGGAGCAATGAGACTCCTGGATAGTTTAAATAAAAGAATGACTATGCATCTGGAGCAATGAGATTCCCTGGATAGTTAAAATAAAAGAATGACTATGCATCTGGAGCAATGAGATTCCACTTCTAGTAAAAATAAAAGAATGACTATGTATCTGGAGCAATGAGATTCCACTAATAGTAAAAATAAAAGAATGACTATGCATCTGAGCAATGAGATTCCACTAATAGTAAAAATAAAAGACTGACTATGCATCTGGAGCAATGACATTCCATGGATAGCTAAAATTAAAGAATGACTATGTATCTGGAGCAATGAGATTCCACTAATAGTAAAAATAAAAGAATGAATATGCATCTGGAGCAATTAGATTCCCTGGATAGTTAAAATAAAAGAATGACTATGCATCTGGAGCAATGAGATTCCACTAATAGTTAAAAATAAAAGAATGACTATGCATCTGGAGCAATGAGATTCCCTGGATAATTAAAATAAAAGAATGACTATGCATCTGAAGCAATGAGATTCCCTGGATAGTTAAAAAAAAAAAATGACTATTCATCTGGAGCAATGAGATTCCACTAATAGTGGAAATAAAAGAATGACTATGCATCTGGAGCAATGAGATTCCCTGGATAGTTAAAATAAAAGAATGACTATGGATCTGGAGTAATGAGATTCCACTAATAGTAAAAATAAAAGTGTGAATATGCATCTGGAGCAATGAGACTCCCTGGATAGTTTAAATAAAAGAATGACTATGCATCTGGAGCAAATGAGATTCCCTGGATAGTTAAAATAAAAGAATGACTTGCATCTGGAGCAATGAGATTCCACTTCTAGTAAAAATAAAAGAATGACTATGTATCTGGAGCAATGAGATTCCACTAATAGTAAAAATAAAAAGAATGACTATGCATCTGGAGCAATGAGATTCCACTAATAGTAAAAATAAGAGACTGACTATGCATCTGGAGCAATGATATTCTCATGGATAGTTAAAATGTAAAGAATGACTATGTATCTGGAGCAATGAGATTCCACTAATAGTAAAAATAAAAGAGTGAATATGCATCTGGAGCAATTAGATTCCCTAGATAGTTAAAATAAAAGAATGACTATGCATCTGGAGCAATGAGATTCCACTAATAGTTAAAATAAAAGAATGACTATGCATCTGGAGCAATGAGATTCCACTAATAGTTAAAATAAAAGAATGACTATGGATCTGGAGCAATGAGATTCCCTGGATAGTTAAAATAAAAGAATGACTATTCATCTGGAGCAATGAGATTCCACTAATAGTAAAAATAAAAGAATGACTATGCATCTGGAGCAATGAGATTCCCTGGATAGTTAAAATAAAAGAATGACTATGGATCTGGAGTAATGAGATTCCACTAATAGTAAAAATAAGAAGTGTGAATATGCATCTGGAGCAATGAGACTCCTGGATAGTTAAAAATAAAAGAATGACTATGCATCTGGAGCAATGAGATTCCCTGGATAGTTAAAATAAAAGAATGACCATGCATCTGGAGCAATGAGATTCCACTTCTAGTAAAAATAAAAGAATGACTATGTATCTGGAGCAATGAGATTCCACTAATAGTAAAAATAAGAGAATGACTATGCATCTGGAGCAATGAGATTCCACTAGATAGTAAAAATAAAAGAATGACTATGCATCTGGAGCAATGACATTCTATGGATAGTTAAAATTAAAGAATGACTATGTATCTGGAGCAATGAGATTCCACTAATAGTAAAAATAAAAGAGTGAATATGCATCTGGAGCAATTAGATTCCCTGGATAGTTAAAATAAAAGAATGACTATGCATCTGGAGCAATGAGATTCCACTAATAGTTAAAATAAAAGAATGACTATGGATCTGGAACAATGAGATTCCCTGGATAGTTAAAAAAAAAAAAATGACTATGCATCTGGAGCAATGAGATTCCACTAATAGTTTAAATAAAAGAATGACTATGCATCTGGAGCAATGAGATTCCATGATAGTTAAAAAAAAAATGACTATTCATCTGGAGCAATGAGATTCCACTAGTAGTTAAAATAAAAGAATGACTATGCATCTGGAGCAATGAGATTCCACTAGAAGTAAAAATAAAAGAATGACTATGCATCTGGAGCAATGAGAATAAAAAACATTCCCTGGATAGTTAAAATAAAAGAATGTCTATGGATCTGGAGTAATGAGATTCTATGATAGTTAAAATAAAAGAATGACTATGCATCTGGAGCAAATGAGATTCCACTTCTAGTAAAAATAAAAGAATGACTATGTATCTGGAGCAATGAGATTCCACTAATAGTAAAAATAAGAGAATGACTATGCATCTGGAGCAATGAGATTCCACTAATAGTAAAAATAAGAGACTGACTATGCATCTGGAGCAATGACATTCCATGGATAGTTAAAATTAAAGAATGACTATGTATCTGGAGCAATGAGATTCCACTAATAGTAAAAATAAAAGAGTGAATATGCATCTGGAGCAATTAGATTCCCTGGATAGTTAAAATAAAAGAATGACTATGCATCTGGAGCAATGAGATTCCACTAATAGCTAAAATAAAAGAATGACTATGCATCTGGAGCAATGAGATTCCACTAATAGTTAAAATAAAAGAATGACTATGCATCTGGAGCAATGAGATTCCCTGGATAGTTAAAAAAAAAAAAAATGACTATTCATCTGGAGCAATGAGATTCCACTAATAGTTAAAATAAAAGAATGACTATGCATCTGGAGCAATGAGATTCCCTGGTTAGTTAAAATAAAAGAATGACTATGGATCTGGAGCAATGAGATTCCACTAATAGTAAAAATAAAAGTGTGAATATGCATCTGGAGCAATGAGACTCCTGGATAGTTAAAATAAAAGAATGACTATGCATCTGGAGCAATGAGATTCCCTGGACAGTTTAAAATAAAAGAATGACTATGTATCTGAGCAATGAGATTCCACTAATAGTAAAAATAAAAGAGTGAATATGCATCTGGAGCAATTAGATTCCCTGGATAGTTAAAATAAAAGAATGACTATGCATCTGGAGCAATGAGATTCCACTAATAGTTAAAATAAAAGAATGACTATGCATCTGGAGCAATAGAGATTCCACTAATAGTTAAAATAAAAGAATGACTATGGATCTGGAGCAATGAGATTCCCTGGATAGTTAAAAAAAAAAAATGACTATTCATCTGGAGCAATGAGATTCCACTAATAGTTAAAATAAAAGAATGACTATGCATCTGGAGCAATGAGATTCCTGGATAGTTAAAAAAAAAAAAATGGCTATTCATCTGGAGCAATGAGATTCCACTAGTAGTTAAAATAAAAAAATGACTATGCATCTGGAGCAATGAGATTCCACTAATAGTAAAAATAAAAGAATGACTATGCATCTGGAGCAATGAGATTCTCTGGATAGTTAAAATAAAAGAATGACTATGTATCTGGAGTAATGAGATTCCACTAATAGTAAAAATAAAAGTGTGAATATGCATCTGGAGCAATGAGACTCCCTGGATAGTTTAAATAAAAGAATGACAATGCATCTGGAGCAATGAGATTCCCTGGATAGTTAAAATAAAAGAATGACTATGCATCTGGAGCAATGAGATTCCACTTCTAGTAAAAATAAAAGAATGACTATGTATCTGGAGCAATGAGATTCCACTAATAGTAAAAAATAAAAGAATGACTATGCATCTGGAGCAATGAGATTCCACTAATAGTAAAAATAAAAGACTGACTATGCATCTGGAGCAATGACATTCCATGGATAGTTAAAATTAAAAAAATGACTATGTATCTGGAGCAATGAGATTCCACTAATAGTAAAAATAAAAGAGTGAATATGCATCTGGAGCAATTAGATTCCTGGATAGTTAAAATAAAAGAATGACTATGCATCTGGAGCAATGAGATTCCACTAATAGTTAAAATAAAAGAATGACTATGCATCTGGAGCAATGAGATTCCACTAATAGTTAAAATAAAAGAATGACTATGGATCTGGAGCAATAAGATTCCCTGGATAGTTAAAAAAAAAAATGACTATTCATCTGGAGCAATGAGATTCCACTAATAGTAAAAATAAAAGAGTGAATATGCATCTGGAGCAATTAGATTCCCTGGATAGTTAAAATAAAAGAATGACTATGCATCTGGAGCAATGAGATTCCACTAATAGTTAAAATAAAAGAATGACTATGCATCTGGAGCAATGAGATTCCACTAATAGTTAAAATAAAAGAATGACTATGGATCTGGAGCAATGAGATTCCCTGGATAGTTAAAAATAAAAGAATGACTATTCATCTGGAGCAATGAGATTCCACTAATAGTTAAAATAAAAGAATGACTATGCATCTGGAGCAATGAGATTCCCTGGATAGTTAAAAAAAAAAATGACTATTCATCTGGAGCAATGAGATTCCACTAGTAGAAAAATTAAAATAAAAAAATGACTATGCATCTGGAGCAATGAGATTCCACTAATAGTAAAAATAAAAGAATGACTATGCATCTGGAGCAATGAGATTCCCTGGATAGTTAAAATAAAAGAATGACTATGTATCTGGAGTAATGAGATTCCACTCAATAGTAAAAAATAAAAGTGTGAATATGCATCTGGAGCAATGAGACTCCCTGATAGTTTAAATAAAAGAATGACCATGCATCTGGAGCAATGAGATTCCCTGGATAGTTAAAATAAAAGAATGACTATGCATCTGGAGCAATGAGATTCCACTTCTAGTAAAAATAAAAGAATGACTATGTATCTGGAGCAATGAGATTCCACTAATAGTAAAAATAAAAGAATGACTATGCATCTGGAGCAATGAGATTCCCTGGATAGTTAAAATAAAAGAATGACTATGGATCTGGAGTAATGAGATTCCACTAATAGTAAAAATAAAAGAGTGAATATGCATCTGGAGCAATGAGATTCCCTGGATAGTTTAAATAAAAGAATGACTATGCATCTGGAGCAATGAGATTCCCTGGATAGTTAAAATAAAAAGAATGACTATGCATCTGGAGCAATGAGATTCCACTTCTAGTTAAAATAAAAGAATGACTATGTATCTGGAGCAATGAGATTCCACTAATAGTAAAAAAAAAGAATGACTATGCATCTGGAGCAATGAGATTCCACTAATAGTAAAAATAAAAAAGACTGACTATGCATCTGGAGCAATGACATTGATGGATGGTTAAAATTAAAGAATGACTATGTATCTGGAGCAATGAGATTCCACTAATAGTAAAAATAAAAGAGTGAATATGCATCTGGAGCAATGAGATTCCTGGATAGTTAAAATAAAAGAATGACTATGCATCTGGAGCAATGAGATTCCACTAATAGTTAAAATAAAAGAATGACAATGCATCTGGAGCAATGAGATTCCCTGGATAGTTAAAAAAAAAAAATGACTATTCATCTGGAGCAATGAGATTCCACTAATAGTTAAAATAAAAGAATGACTATACATCTGGAGCAATGAGATTCCCTGGATAGTTAAAATAAAAGAATGACTATGTATCTGGAGCAATGAGATTCCACTAATAGTAAAAATAAAAGACTGACTATGCATCTGGAGCAATGACATTCCATGGATAGTTAAAATTAAAGAATGACTATGGATCTGGAGCAATGAGATTCCCTGGATCGTTAAAAAAAAAAAATGACTATTCATCTGGAGCAATGAGATTCCACTAATAGTAAAAATAAAAGAATGACTATGCATCTGGAGCAATGAGATTCCCTGGAGAGTTGAAAATAAAAGAATGACTATGGATCTGGAGTAATGAGATTCCACTACTAGTAAAAATAAAAAGAGTGTGAATATGCATCTGGAGCAATGAGACTCCCTGGATAGTTTAAATAAAAGAATGACCATGCATCTGGAGCAATGAGATTCCTGGATAGTTAAAATAAAAGAATGACTATGCATCTGGAGCAATGAGATTCCACTTCTAGTAAAAATAAAAGAAAGACTATCTATCTGGAGCAATGAGATTCCCACTAATAGTAAAAATAGAAGAATGACTATGCATCTGGAGCAATGAGATTCCCTGGATAGTTAAAATAAGAATGACTATGGATCTGGAGTAATGAGATTCCACTAATAGTAAAAATAAAAGTGTGAATATGCATCTGGAGCAATGAGACTCCTGGATAGTTTAAATAAAAGAATGACTATGTATCTGGAGCAATGAGATTCCACTAATAGTAAAAATAAAAGAATGACTATGCATCTGGAGCAATGAGATTCCCTGGATAGTTAAAATAAAAGAATGACTATGGATCTGGAGTAATGAGATTCCACTCAATAGTAAAAATAGAAGTGTGAATATGCATCTGGAGCAATGAGACTCCCTGGATAGTTTAAATAAAAGAATGACTATGTATCTGGAGCAATGAGATTCCACTAATAGTAAAAATAAAAGAGTGAATATGCATCTGGAGCAATTAGATTCCCTGGATAGTTAAAATAAAAGAATGACTATGCATCTGGAGCAATGAGATTCCACTAATAGTTAAAATAAAAGAATGACAATGCATCTGGAGCAATGAGATTCCCTGGATAGTTAATAAAAAAAAGAATGACTATTCATCTGGAGCAATGAGATTCCACTAATAGTTAAAATAAAAGAATGACTATGCATCTGGAGCAATGAGATTCCCTGGATAGTTAAAATAAAAGAATGACTATGTATCTGGAGCAATGAGATTCCACTAATAGTAAAAATAAAAGAATGACTATGCATCTGGAGCAATGACATTCCATGGATAGTTAAAATTAAAGAATGACTATGGATCTGGAGCAATGAGATTCCCTGGATGGTTAAAAAAAAGAACGACTATTCATCTGGAGCAATGAGATTCCACTAATAGTAAAAAATAAAAGAATGACTATGCATCTGGAGCAATGAGATTCCCTGGATAGTTAAAATAAAAGAATGACTATGGATCTGGAGTAATGAGATTCCACTAATAGTAAAAATAAAAGTGTGAATATGCATCTGGAGCAATGAGACTCCACTAGATAGTTTAAATAAAAGAATGACCATGCATCTGGAGCAATGAGATTCCCTGGATAGTTAAAATAAAAGAATGACTATGCATCTGGAGCAATGAGATTCCAATTGCTAGTAAAAATAAAAGAAAGACTATGTATCTGGAGCAATGAGATTCCACTAATAGTAAAAATAAAAGAATGACTATGCATCTGGAGCAATGAGATTCCTGGATAGTTAAAAATAAAAGAATGACTATGGATCTGGAGTAATGAGATTCCACTAATAGTAAAAATAAAAGTGTGAATATGCATCTGGAGCAATGAGACTCTATGAATAGTTTAAATAAAAGAATGACTATGCATCTGGAGCAATGAGATTCCACTAATAGTTAAAATAAAAGAATGACTATGCATCTGGAGCAATGAGATTCTCTGGATAGTTAAAATAAAAGAATGACTATGGATCTGGAGCAATGAGATTCCACTAATAGTAAAAATAAAAGAATGACTATGCATCTGGAGCAATGAGATTCCACTGATAGTTTAAATAAAAGAATGACTATGCATCTGGAGCAAATGAGATTCCACTAATAGTTAAAATAAAAGAATGAATATGCATCTGGAGCAATTAGATTCCCTGGATAGTTAAAATAAAAGAATGACTATGCATCTGGAGCAATGAGATTCCACTAATAGTTAAAATAAAAGAATGACTATGCATCTGGAGCAATGAGATTCCACTGGATAGTTAAAATTAAAAGAATGACTATGCATCTGGAGCAATGAGATTCTCTGGATAGTTAAAAAAAAAAAATGACTATTCATCTGAGCAATGAGATTCCACTAATAGTTAAAATAAAAGAATGACTATGCATCTGGAGCAAATGAGATTCCACTGATAGTAAAAATAAAAGAATGACTATGGATCTGGAGCAATGAGATTCCACTAATAGTAAAATAAAAGAATGACTATGCATCTGGAGCAATGAGACTCCACTGGATAGTTTAAATAAAAGAATGACTATGCATCTGGAGCAATGAGATTCCACTGGATAGTTAAAATAAAAAGAATGACTATGCATCTGGAGCAATGAGATTCCACTTATAGTAAAAATAAAAGAATGACTATGCATCTGGAGCAATGAGATTCCACCAATAGTAAAAATAAAAGAATGACTATGCATCTGGAGCAATGAGATTCCACTAATAGTTAAAATAAAAGAATGACTATGCATCTGGAGCAATGAGATTCCACTAGATAGTTAAAATATAAAAGAATGACTATGTATCTGAGCAATGAGATTCCACTAGTAGCAAAATAAAAGAATGACTATGTATCTGGAGCAATTAGATTCCCTGGATAGTTAAAATAAAAGAATGACTATGCATCTGGAGCAATGAGATTCCACTAATAGTTAAAATAAAAGAATGACTATGCATCTGGAGCAATGAGATTCCACTAATAGTTAAACAATAAGAATGACTATGCATCTGGAGCAATGAGATTCCTGGATAGTTAAAATAAAAGAATGACTATGCATCTGGAGCAATGAGATTCCACTAATAGTTAAAATAAAAGAATGACTATGCATCTGGAGCAATGAGATTCCCTGGATAGTTAAAATAAAAGAATGACTATGCATCTGGAGCAATGAGATTCCACTAATAGTAAAAATAAGAAGTGTGACATATGCATCTGGAGCAATGAGATTCTACTATAGTTAAAATAAAAGAATGACTATGCATCTGGAGCAATGAGATTCCACTGAATAGCTTAAAATAAAAGAATGACTATGCATCTGGAGCAATGAGATTCCCTAGATAGTTAAAATAAAAGAATGACTATGCATCTGGAGCAAATGAGATTCCAATTATAGTAAAAAATAAACAGAATGACTATGCATCTGGAGCAATGAGATTCCACTAATAGTAAAAATAGAAGAATGACTATGCATCTGGAGCAATAGATTCCCTGGATAGTTAAAATAAAAGAATGACTATGACTATGACTTAAAATAAAATAATGACTATGCATCTGGAGCAATGAGATTCCCTGGATAGCTAAAAAAAAAAAATGACTATTCAACTGGAGCAATGAGATTCCACTAGTAGTAAAATAAAAGAATGACTACATATGCATCTGGAGCAATGAGATTCCACTAATAGTAAAAATAAAAGAATGACTATGCATCTGGAGCAATGAGATTCCCTGGTTAGTTAAAATAAAAGAATGACTATGCATCTGGAGCAATGAGATTCCACTAATAGTTAAAATAAAAGTATGAATATGCATCTGGAGCAATGAGATCCCGGATAGCTAAAAAAAAGAATGACTATGCATCTGGAGCAATGAGATTCCCTGGACAGTTTAAAATAAAAGAATGACTATGCATCTGGAGCAATGAGATTCCCTGGATAGTTAAAATAAAAGAATGACTATGCATCTGGAGCAATGAGATTCCACTTATAGTAAAAATAAAAGATTGACTATGTATCTGGAGCAATGAGATTCCACTAATAGTAAAAATAAAAATGACTATGCATCTGGAGCAATGAGATTCCACTGGATAGTTAAAATAAAAGAAATGACTATGCATCTGGAGCAATGAGATTCCACTGGATAGTTAAAATTAAAAGAATGACTATGTATCTGGAGCAATGAGATTCCACTAATAGTTAAAATAAAAGAGTGAACTATGCATCTGGAGCAATTAGATTCCCTGGATAGTTAAAATAAAAGAATGACTATGCATCTGGAGCAATGAGATTCCACTAATAGTAAAAATAAAAGAATGACTAGGTCATCTGGAGCAATGAGATTCCACTGGATAGTTAAAATAAAAGAATGACTATGCATCTGAAGCAATAATATTCCCTGGAAGGTTAAAATAAAAAGAATGACTATGCATCTGGAGCAATGAGATTCCACTAATAGTTAAAATAAAAGAATGACTATGCATCTGGAGCAATGAGATTCCACTAATAGTTAAAATAAAAGAATGACTATGCATCTGGAGCAATGAGATTCCCTGGATAGTTAAAATAAAAGAATGACTATGGATCTGGAGTAATGAGATTCCACTAATAGTTAAAATAAAAGTTGAATATGCATCTGGAGCAATAGACTCCCTGGATAGTTTAAAATAAAGAATGACTATGCATCTGGAGCAATGAGATTCCCTGGATAGTTAAAATAAAAGAATGCTATGCATTGGAGCAATAGATTCCATCTAGAAAAATAAAAGAATGACTATGTATCTGGAGCAATGAGATTCCACTAATAGTAAAAATAAAAGAATGACTATGCACCTGGAGCAATGAGATTCCACTAATAGTAAAAATAAAAGAATGACTATCATCTGGAGCAATAGATCTCCATGGATAGTTAAAATTAAAGAATGACTATGTATCTGGAGCAATGAGATTCCACTAATAGTAAAAATAAAAGAGTGAATATGCATCTGGAGCAATAGATTCCCTAATAGTTAAAATAAAAGAATGACTATGCATCTGGAGTAATGAGATCCACTAATAGTTAAAATAAAAGAATGACTATGCATCTGGAGCAATGAGATTCCCTGGATAGTTAAAAAAAAAAAAATGACTATTCATCTGGAGCAATGAGATTCCACTAATAGTTAAAATAAAAGAATACTATGCATCTGGAGCAATGAGATCCTGGATAGCAGAAAATAAAAGAATGACTATGCATCTGGAGAATGAGATTCCATGGATAGTTAAAATTAAAGAATGACTATGTATCTGGAGCAATGAGATTCCACTAAGAGTTAAAATAAAAGAGTGAATATGCATCTGGAGCAATTAGATTCCTGGATAGTTAAAATAAAAGAATGACTATGTATCTGGAGCAATGAGATTCCACTAATAGTTAAAATAAAAGAATGACTATGCATCTGGAGCAATGAGATTCCTGGATAGTTAAAATAAAAGAATGACTATGCATCTGGAGCAATGAGATTCCACTGAATAGTTAAAATAAAAGAATGACTATGCATCTGGAGCAATGAGATTCCATGGATAGTTAAAATAAAAGAATGACTATGCATCTGGAGCAATGAGATTCCCTGGATAGTTAAAATAAAAGAATGACTATTCATCTGGAGCAAATGAGATTCCACTAATAGTTAAAATAAAAGAATGACTATGCATCTGGAGCAATGAGATTCCACTAATAGTTAAAAATAAAAGAATGACTATGCATCTGAGCAATGAGATTCCCTGGATGGTTAAAAATAAAAGAATGACTATGGATCTGGAGCAATGAGATTCCACTAATAGTAAAAATAAAAGTGTGAATATGCATCTGGAGCAATGAGACTCCTGGATAGTTAAAATAAAAGAATGACTATGCATCTGGAGCAATGAGATTCCCTGACATAGTTAAAATAAAAGAATGACTATGCATCTGGAGCAATGAGATTCCACTTAATCGTATAAAATAAAAGAATGACTATGCATCTGGAGCAATGAGATTCCACTAATAGTAAAAAATAAAAGAATGACTATGCATCTGGAGCAATGAGATTCCCTGGATAGTTAAAATAAAAGAAATGACTATGCATCTGGAGCAATGAGGATTCCAGTGGATAGTTAAAATTAAAGAATGACTATGTATCTGGAGCAATGAGATTCCACTAATAGCAAAAATAAAAGAGTGAATATGCATCTGGAGCAATAAGATTCCCTGGATAGCTAAATAAAAGAATGACTATTCATCTGGAGCAATGAGATTCCACTAATAGTTAAAATAAAAGAATGACTATGCATCTGGAGCAATGAGATTCCACTAATAGTTAAAATAAAAGAATGACTATGCATCTGGAGCAATGAGATTCCCTGGATAGTTAAAATAAAAGAATGACTATTCATCTGGAGCAATGAGATTCCACTAATAGTTAAAATAAAAGAATGACTATGCATCTGGAGCAATGAGATTCCCTGGATAGTTAAAATAAAAGAATGACTATGCATCTGGAGCAATGAGATTCCCTGGATAGTTAAAATAAAAGAATGACTATGCATCTGGAGCAATGAGATTCCACTGGATAGTTAAAATAAAAGAATGACTATGCATCTGGAGCAATTTGATTCCCTCGATAGCTTAAAAAAAAAAATGACTATTCATCTGGAGCAATGAGATTCCACCAATAGTTAAAATAAAAGAATGACTATGCATCTGGAGCAATGAGATTCCACTAATAGTAAAAATAAAAGAATGACTATGCATCTGGAGCAATGAGATTCCACTGGTTAGTTAAAATAAAAGAATGACTATGGATCTGAGCAATGAGATTCCACTCAATAGTTAAAAATAAAAGTATGAACTATGCATCTGGAGCAATGAGACTCCACTGGATAGTTAAAATAAAAGAATGACTATGCATCTGGAGCAATGAGATTCCCTGATAGTTTAAATAAAAGAATGACTATGCATCTGGAGCAATGAGATTCCTGGATAGTTAAAATAAAAGAATGACTATGCATCTGGAGCAATGAGATTCCACTTATAGTTAAAATAAAAGAATGACTATGGATCTGGAGCAATGAGATTCCACTAATAGTTAAAATAAAAGAGTGACTATGCATCTGGAGCAATTAGATTCCCTGGATAGTTAAAATAAAAGAAAGACTATGCATCTGGAGCAATGAGATTCCACTAATAGTAAAAATAAAAGAATGACTATGCATCTGGAGCAATGAGATTCCACTGGATAGTTAAAATAAAAGAATGACTATGCATCTGAAGCAATAAGATTCCCTGGATAAGTTAAAAAAAAAAATGACTATTCATCTGGAGCAATGAGATTCCACTAATAGTTAAAATAAAAGAATGACTATGCATCTGGAGCAATGAGATTCCACTAATAGTAAAAATAAAAGAATGACTATGCATCTGGAGCAATGAGATTCCACTGGATAGGTTAAAATAAAAGAATGACTATGGATCTGGAGTAATGAGATTCGAGGCTAATAGTGGAATATGCATCTGGAGCAATGAGACTCCCTGGATAGTTTAAATAAAAGAATGACTATGCATCTGGAGCAATGAGATTCCTCTGATAGTTAAAATAAAAGAATGACTATGCATCTGGAGCAATGAGATTCCACTGTATAGTTAAAAATAAAAGAATGACTATGTATCTGGAGCAATGAGATTCCACTAATAGTAAAAATAAAAGAATGACTACGCATCTGGAGCAATGAGATTCCACTAATAGTAAAAATAAAAGAACTGACTATGCATCTGGAGCAATAACATTCCTGGATAGTTAAAATTAAAGAATGACTATGTATCTGGAGCAATGAGATTCCACTAATAGTAAAAATAAAAGAATGAATATGCATCTGGAGCAATAGACTCCCTGGATAGTTAAAATAAAAGAATGACTATCATCTGGAGCAATGAGATTCCATGGATAGTTAAAATAAAAGAATGATATGCATCTGACAAGAGATTCCCTGATAGTAAAAAAAAAGAAGACTATTCATCTGGAGCAATGAGATTCCACTAATAGTTAAAATAAAAGAATGACTATGCATCTGGAGCAATGAGATTCCTGGATAGTAAAATAAAAGAATGATATGCATCTGAAAGAATTCCATGGATAGTTAAAATTAAAGAATGACTATGTATCTGGAGCAATGAGATTCCACTAATAGTAAAATAAAAGATGAATATCATGAAATAGATCCTGGATAGTTAAAATAAAAGAATGACTATGCATCTGGAGCAATGAGATTCCACTAATAGTAAAAATAAGAGAATGACTATGCATCTGGAGCAATGAGATTCCACTGGATAGTTAAAATAAAAGAATGACTATGCATCTGGAGCAATGAGATTCCACTGATAGTAAAAATAAAAGAATGACTATGCATCTGGAGCAATGAGATTCCATGGATAGTTAAAATAAAAGAATGACTATGCATCTGGAGCAATGAGATTCCCTGGATAGTTAAAATAAAAGAATGACTATTCATCTGGAGCAATGAGATTCCACTAATAGTTAAAATAAAAGAATGACTATGCATCTGGAGCAATGAGATTCCACTAATAGTAAAAATAAAAGAATGACTATGCATCTGGAGCAATGAGATTCCCTGGATGGTTAAAATAAAAGAATGACTATGGATCTGGAGCAATGAGATTCCACTAATAGTAAAAATAAAAGTTGACTATGCATCTGGAGCAATGAGACTCCTGGATAGTTAAAAATAAAAGAATGACTATGCATCTGGAGCAATGAGATTCCTGGACAGTTTAAATAAAAGAATGACTATGCATCTGGAGCAATGAGATTCCACTATGTTAAAAATAAAAGAATGACTATGTATCTGGAGCAATGAGATTCCACTAATAGTAAAAATAAAAGAATGACTATGCATCTGGAGCAATGAGATTCCCTGGATAGTTAAAATAAAAGATGATATGCACTCTGGACAATGAATTCCACTGGAAGTTAAAATTAAAGAAGACTATGTATCTGGAGCAATGAGATTCCACTATAGTAAAATAAAAGAGTGATATGCATTGAAATAAGATTCCCTGGATAGTTAAAATAAAAGAATGACTATGCATCTGGAGCAATGAGATTCCACTAATAGTAAAAATAAAAGAATGACTATGCATCTGGAGCAATGAGTTTCCACTAATAGTTAAAATAAAAGAATGACTATGCATCTGGAGCAATGAGATTCCACTGAATAGTTAAAAAAAAAGAATGACTATTCATCTGGAGCAATGAGATTCCACTAATAGTTAAAATAAAAAATGACTATGCATCTGGAGCAATGAGATTCCCTAGATAGTTAAAATAAAAGAATGACTATGCATCTGGACAATAATCCTGGATAGAAAATAAAAGAATGACTATGCATCTGACAATGAGATCCCTGGTAGTTAAAATAAAAAAAGAATGACTATGCATCTGGACAATGTGATTCCCTCGATAGCTTAAAAAAAAAGAATGACTATTCATCTGGAGCAATGAGATTCCACTTATAGTTAAAATAAAAGAATGACTATGCATCTGGAGCAATGAGATTCCACTAATAGTAAAAATAAAAGAATGACTATGCATCTGAGCAATGAGATTCCCTGGTTAGTTAAAATAAAAGAATGACTATGGATCTGGAGCAATGAGATTCCACTAATAGTAAAAATAAAAGTGTGAATATGCATCTGGAGCAATGAGATTCCACTGGATAGTTAAAATAAAAGAATGACTATGCATCTGGAGCAATGAGATTCCCTGGACAGTTTAAATAAAAAGAATGACTATGCATCTGGAGCAATGAGATTCCACTTGATAGTTAAAATAAAAGAATGACTATGCATCTGGAGCAATGAGATTCCACTTATAGTTAAAATAAAAGATTGACTATGTATCTGGAGCAATGAGATTCCACTAATAGTAAAAATAAAAGAATGACTATGCATCTGGAGCAATGAGATTCCCTGGATAGTTAAAATAAAAGAAATGACTATGCATCTGGAGCAATGAGATTCCACTGGATAGTTAAAATTAAAGAATGACTATGTATCTGGAGCAATGAGATTCCACTAATAGTAAAAATAAAAGAATGAATATGCATCTGGAGCAATTAGATTCCCTGGATAGTTAAAATAAAAGAATGACTATGCATCTGGAGCAATGAGATTCCACTAATAGTTAAAATAAAAGAATGACTATGCATCTGGAGCAATGAGATTCCCTGGATAGTTAAAATAAAAGAATGACTATGCATCTGGAGCAATGAGATTCCCTGGATAGTTAAAAAGTTAAAATAAAAGAATGACTATGCATCTGGAGCAATGAGATTCCATGGATAGTTAAAATAAAAGAATGACTATGCATCTGGAGCAATGAGATTCCCTGGATAGTTAAAATAAAAGAATGACTATTCATCTGGAGCAATGAGATTCCACTATGTTAAAATAAAAGAATGACTATGCATCTGGAGCAATGAGATTCCACTATAGTAAAAATAAAAGAATGACTATGCATCTGAGCAATGAGATTCCTGGATGTTAAAATAAAAGAATGACTATGGATCTGGAGCAATGAGATTCCACTATGTAAATAAATTGAATATGCATCTGGAGCAATGAATCCTTATAGTTAAAATAAAAGAATACTATGATCTGGAGCAATGAGATCCCTGAAGATAAATAAAAGAATGACTATGCATCTGGAGCAA
This sequence comes from Drosophila vallismaia, assembly GCA_035047325.1. Classification (NCBI taxonomy): domain Eukaryota; kingdom Metazoa; phylum Arthropoda; class Insecta; order Diptera; family Drosophilidae; genus Drosophila; species Drosophila vallismaia. The sequence goes on along the minus strand of JAWNPU010000001.1, from coordinate 2,607,017 downwards.
TGAGATTCCACTGATGGTAAAAATAAAAGAATGACTATGTATCTGGAGCAATGAGATTCCATGATAGTTAAAATAAAAGAATGACTATGCATCTGGAGCAATGAGATTCCATAGATAGTTAAAAAAAAAGAATGACTATGCATCTGAGCAATGAGATTCCATGAATAGTTAAAATAAAAGAATGACTATGTATCTGGAGCAATGAGATTCCACTAATAGTAAAAATAAAAATGATATGCATCTGGAGCAATAGATTCCACTGGATAGTTAAAATAAAAGAATGACTATGCATCTGGAGCAATGAGATTCCACTAATAGTTAAAATAAAAAAGAATGACTATGCATCTGGAGCAATGAGATTCCCTGGATAGTTAAAATAAAAGAATGACTATCATCTGGAGCAATGAGATTCCATGAATAGTTAAAATAAAAGAATGACTATGGATCTGGAGCAATGAGATTCCACTAATAGTAAAAATAAAAGAGTGAATATGCATCTGGAGCAATGAGATCTCCCTGGATAGTTAAAAAATAAAAGAATGACTATGCATCTGGAGCAATGAGATTCCACTAATAGTTAAAATAAAAGAATGACTATGCATCTGGAGCAATGAGATTCCTGGATAGTTAAAATAAAAGAATGACTATGCATCTGGAGCAATGAGTCCACTATAGTAAAAAGTAAAATAAAAGAATGACTATGCATCTGACAAGAGATTCCAAATAGAAAATAAAAGAATGACTATGCATCTGAGCAATGAGATTCCTCTGAATAGTTAAAATAAAAGAATGACTATATCTGGAGCAATGAGATTCCACTAATAGTTAAAAATAAAAGAATGACTATGCATCTGGAGCAATGAGATTCCACTAATAGTTAAAATAAAAGAATGATATGCATCTGGAGCAATGAGATTCCATAGATGTTAAAATAAAAAGAATGACTATGATCTGGAGCAATGAGATTCCACTAATAGTAAAAATAAAAGATGACTATGCATCTGGAGCAATAGACTCCATGAATAGTTAAAATAAAAGAATGCTATGCATCTGGAGCAATGAGATCCTGGACAGTTAAAATAAAAGAAGACTATGCATCTGGACAAGAGATCCACTTTGTAAAAATAAAAGAATGACTATGTATCGGAGCAATGAGATTCCACTAATAGTAAAAATAAAAGAATGACTATGCATCTGGAGCAATGAGATTCCATGATAAAAATAAAGAAGACTATATCTGAGCAATGAGATTCATTGATAGTTAAAATTAAAGAATGACTATGTATCTGGAGCAATGAGATTCCACTAATAGTAAAAATAGAATGATATGCATCTGGAGCAATGAGATTCTGGATAGTTAAAATAAAAAAGACTATGCATCTGGAGCAATGAGTTCCACTAATAGTTAAAATAAAAGAATGACTATGCATCTGGAGCAATGAGATTCCACTAGATAGTTAAAAATAAAAGAATGACTATCATCTGGAGCAATGAGATTCCACTGATAGTTAAAAATAAAAGAATGACTATTCATCTGGAGCAATGAGATTCCCTGATAGTTAAAATAAAAGAATGACTATGCATCTGGAGCAATGAGATTCCTGGATAGTTAAAATAAAAGAATACTATTTATCTGGAGCAATGAGATTCCATAATAGTAAAAATAAAAGAATGAATATGCATCTACAAGAGATCTGGATAGTTAAAATAAAAGATACTATGCATTGAGCAATGAGATCCACTAATAGTTAAAATAAAGATCTATCATCTGGAGCAATATTCCATGTTAAAATAAAAATGCTTGCATCTGGAGCAATGAGATTCCCTGGATGTAAAATAAAGAATCTTGCATCTGGAGCAATGATTCCATGGATAGTTAAAATAAAAAATGCTTGCATCTGGAGCAATGAGACCTGATAGTTAAAATAAAAGAATGACTATTATCTGGAGCAATGAGTTCCACTAATAGTTAAAATAAAAGAATGACTATGCATCTGGATCAATGAGATTCCACAATAGTAAAAATAAAAGAATGACTATGCATCTGGAGCAATGAGATTCCACTGAATGGTTAAAATAAAAGAATGACTATGCATCTGGAGCAATGAGATTCCATGGATAGTAAAAAATAAAAGAATGATATGCATCTGGAGCAATAAGATTCCCTGAATAGTTAAAATAAAAGAATGACTATGCATCTGGAGCAATGAGATTCCTGGATAGTTAAAATAAAAAATGACTATTCATCTGGAGCAATGAGATTCCACTAATAGTAAAAATAAAGAATGACTATGCATCTGGAGCAATGAGATTCCACTAATAGTAAAAATAAAAGAATGACTATGCATCTGGAGCAATGAGATTCCACTGGATAGTTAAAAAAAGAAGACTATGCATCTGGAGCAATGAGATTCCTGGATAGTTAAAATAAGAGAATGACTATGTATCTGGAGCAATGAGATCCACTAATAGTAAAAATAAAAGAATGACTATGCATCTGGAGCAATGAGATTCCCTGGATAGTTAAAATAAAAGAATGACTATGCATCTGGAGCAATGAGATTCCACTAATAGTTAAAATAAAAGAATGACTATGCATCTGGAGCAATGAGATTCCATTGATGTTAAAATAAAAGAATGACTATTCATCTGGAGCAATGAGATTCCATGAATAGTTAAAATAAAAAATGACTATGCATCTGGAGCAATGAGATTCCACTAATAGTTAAAATAAAAGAATGACTATTCATCTGGAGCAATGAGATTCCACTATATAGTTAAAATAAAAGAATGACTATGCATCTGGAGCAATGAGATTCCACTAGATAGTTAAAATAAAAGAATGACTATGCATCTGGAGCAATGAGATTCCACTGATAGTTAAAATAAAAGAATGACTATGCATCTGGAGCAATGAGATTCCCTGGATAGTTAAAATAAAAGAATGACTATGCATCTGGAGCAATGAGATTCCACTAATAGTTAAAATAAAAGAATGACTATGCATCTGGAGCAATGAGATTCCACTAATGTAAAAATAAAAGAATGACTATGCATCTGGAGCAATGAGATTCCCTGGATAGTTAAAATAAAAGAATGACTATGGATCTGGAGCAATGAGTCCACTAATAGTAAAATAAAAGATGAATATGCATCTGGAGCAATGAGATTCCCTGGATAGTTAAAATAAAAGAATGACTATGCATCTGGAGCAATGAGATTCCCTGGATAGTTAAAAATAAAAGAATGACTATTCATCTGGAGCAATGAGATTCCACTGATAGTTAAAATAAAAGAATGACTATGCATCTGGAGCAATGAGATTCCACTTATAGTAAAAATAAAAGAATGACTATGTCATCTGGAGCAATGAGATTCCACTAATAGTAAAAATAAAAGAATGACTATGCATCTGGAGCAATGAGATTCCACTGGATAGTTAAAATAAAAGAATGACTATGCATCTGGAGCAATGAGATTCCATGGATAGTTAAAATAAAAGAATGACTATGTATCTGGAGCAATGAGATTCCACTAATAGTAAAATAAAAGAATAAATATGCATCTGGAGCAATGAGATTCCCTGGATAGTTAAAAATAAAAGAATGACTATGCATCTGGAGCAATGAGATTCCACTAATAGTTAAAATAAAAGAATGACTATGCATCTGGAGCAATGAGATTCCACTAATAGTTAAAATAAGAGAATGACTATGCATCTGGAGCAATGAGATCTCCATGGATAGTTAAAATAAAAGAATGACTATGTCATCTGGAGCAATGAGATTCCACCAATAGTAAAAATAAAAGAATGACTATGCATCTGGAGCAATGAGATTCCATTGATAGCTAAAATAAAAGAATGACTATGCATCTGGAGCAATGAGATTCCACTGGATAGTTAAAATAAAAGAATGACTATTCATCTGGAGCAATGAGATTCCACTAATAGTTAAAATAAAAGAATGACTATGCATCTGGAGCAATGAGATTCTCTGGATAGTTAAAATAAAAAAAATGACTATTCATCTGGAGCAATGAGATTCTACTAACTAGTTAAAATAAAAGAATGACTATGCATCTGGAGCAATGAGATTCCCTGGATAGTTAAAATAAAAGAATGACTATGCATCTGGAGCAATGAGATTCACTGGATAGTTAAAATTAAAGAATGACTATGCATCTGGAGCAATGAGATTCCACTGGATAGTTAAAATAAGAGAATGACTATGCATCTGGAGCAATTGAGATTCCCTGGATAGCTTAAAATAAAAGAATGACTATGCATCTGGAGCAATGAGATTCCACTAATAGTTAAAATAAAAGAATGACTATGCATCTGGAGCAATGAGATTCCACTAGATAGTTAAAATAAAAGAATGACTATGCATCTGGAGCAATGAGATTCCTTGGATGGTTAAAATAAAAGAATGACTATTCATCTGGAGCAATGAGATTCCACTAATAGTAAAAATAAAAGAATGACTATGCATCTGGAGCAATGAGATTCCATGGATAGTTAAGATAAAAGAATGACTATGCATCTGGAGCAATGAGATTCCACTGGATAGTTAAAATAAAAAAATGACTATTCATCTGGAGCAATGATATTCGCTGGATAAATAAAATAAAAGAATGGCTATGCATCTGGAGCAATGATATTCGCTGGATAGTTAAAGTAAAAACTAACTATGCATCTGGAGCAATGAGATTCCACTAGTAGTTAAAATAAAAGAATGACTATGCATCTGGAGCAATGAGATTCCCTGGATAGTTAAAATAAAAGAATGACTATGCATCTGGAGCAATGAGATTCACTGGATAGTTAAAATAAAAGAATGACTATGCATCTGGAGCAATGAGATTTCCTGGATAGTTAAAATTAAAGAATGACTATGCATCTGGAGCAATGAGATTCCACTAATGAAGTAAAAATAAAAGAATGACTATGCATCTGGAGCAATGAGATTCCACTAATAGTTAAAATAAAAGAATGACTATGCATCTGGAGCAATGAGATTCCACTGGATAGTTAAAATAAAAGAATGACTATGCATCTGGAGCAATGAGATTCACTGGATAGTTAAAATAAAAGAATGACTATGCATCTGGAGCAATGAGATTCCACTAATAGTTAAAAATAAAAGAATGACTATGCATCTGGAGCAATGAGATTCCCTGGATAGCTTAAATAAAGAATGACTATACATCTGGAGCAATGAGATTACCATTAATAGTTAAAATAAAAGAATGACTATGCATCTGGAGCAATGAGATTCCACTAATAGTAAAAATAAAAAAATGACTATTCATCTGGAGCAATGAGATTCCACTGAATAGTTAAAATAAAAGAATGACTATGCATCTGGAGCAATGAGATTCCACTAATAGTTAAAATAAAAGAATGACTATGCATCTGGAGCAATGAGATTCCACTAATAGTTAAAATAAAAGAATGACTATGCATCTGGAGCAATGAGATTCCCTGGATAGTTAAAATAAAAGAATGACTATGCATCTGGAGCAATGAGATTCCCTGGATAGCTTAAATAAAAAATGACTATTCATCTGGAGCAATGAGAGGATAAAGGCAGAATATTCCACGAGATAGTAGAAATAAAAGAATGACTATGCATCTGGAGCAATGAGATTCCAATAATAGTAAAAATAAAAAAATGACTATTCATCTGGAGCAATGAGATTCAACTAATAGTTAAAATAAAAGAATGACTATGCATCTGGAGCAATGAGATTCCACTAATAGTAAAAATAAAAGAATGACTATGCATCTGGAGCAATGAGATTCCACTAATAGTAAAAATAAAAGAATGACTATGCATCTGGAGCAATGAGATTCCACTAATAGTAAAAATAAAAGAATGACTATGCATCTGGAGCAATGAGATTCCCTGGATAGTTAAAATAAAAGAATGACTTTGCATCTGGAGCAATGAGATTCCCTGGATAGTAAAAATAAAAGAATGACTATGTATCTGAAGCAATGAGATTCCACTAATAGTAAAAATTAAAGAGTGAATATGAATCTGGAGCAATGAGATTCCCTGGATAGTTAAAATAAAATAATGACTATGCATCTGGAGCAATGAGATTCCCTGGATAGCTTAAATAAAAAAATGACTATTCATCTGGAGCAATGAGATTCCACTAATAATAAAAATAAAAGAATGACTATGTATCTGGACCAATGAGATTCCACTAATAGTAAAAATAAAAGAATGACTATGCATCTGGAGCAATGAGATTCCACTAATAGTTAAAATAAAAGAATGACTATGCATCTGGAGCAATGAGATTCCACTAATAGTAAAAATAAAAGAATGACTATGCATCTGGAGCAATGAGATTCCACTAATAGTGAAAATAAAAGAATGACTATGCATCTGGAGCAATGAGATTCCCTGGATAGCTTAAATAAAAAAATGACTATACATCTGGAGCAATAAGATTCCACTAATAGTAAAAATAAAAGTGTGAATATGCATCTGGAGCAATGAGACTACCTGGATAGTTAAAATAAAAGAATGACTATGCATCTGGAGCAACGAGATTCCATGGATAGTTAAAATAAAAGAATGATTATGCATCTGGAGCAATGAGATTCCCTGAATAGTTAAAATAAAAGAATGACTATGCATCTGGAGCAATGAGATTCCATGGATAGTTAAAATAAAAGAATGACTATGCATCTGGAGCAATGAGATTCCCTGGATAGTTAAAATAAAAGAATGGCTATGCATCTGGAGAAATGATATTCGCTGGATAGTTAAAGTAAAAACTAACTATGCATCTGGAGCAATGAGATTCCACTAATAGTAAAAATAAAAGAATGACTATGCATCTGGAGCAATGAGATTCCACTAGTAGTTAAAATAAAAGAATGACTATGCATCTGGAGCAATGAGATTCCCTGGATAGTTAAAATAAAAGAATGACTATGCATCTGGAGCAATGAGATTCCCTGGATGGTTAAAATAAAAGAATGACTATGCATCTGGAGCAATGAGATTCCACTGGATAGTTAAAATAAAAAAATGACTATTCATCTGGAGCAATGAGATTCCACTAATAGTTAAAATAAAAGAATGACTATGCATCTGGAGCAATGAGATTCCACTAGATAGTAAAAATAAAAGAATGACTATGCATCTGGAGCAATGAGATTCCACTGGATAGTTAAAATAAAAGAATGACTATGGATCTGGAGCAATGAGATTCCACTAATAGTAAAAATAAAAGTGTGAATATGCATCTGGAGCAATGAGACTCCTGGATAGTTAAAATAAAAGAATGACTATGCATCTGGAGCAATGAGATTCCACTGGATAGTTAAAAAAAAAGAATGACTATTCATCTGGAGCAATGAGATTCCACTAATAGGTAAAAATAAAAGAATGACTATGCATCTGGAGCAATGAGATTCCACTAATAGTAAAAATAAAAGAATGACTATGCATCTGGAGCAATGAGATTCCCTGGATAGTTAAAAAAAAAAAAATGACTATTCATCTGGAGCAATGAGATTCCACTAATAGTTAAAATAAAAGAATGACTATGCATCTGGAGCAATGAGATTCCCTGGATACCTTAAATATAATCACTACTCCTATAATAGTAAAAATAAAAGAATGACTATGCATCTGGAGCAATGAGATTCCACTAATAGTTAAAATAAAAGAATGACTATGCATCTGGAGCAATGAGATTCCACTAATAGTTAAAATAAAAGAATGACTATGCATCTGGAGCAATGAGATTCCACTGGATAGTTAAAATAAAAGAATGACTATGCATCTGGAGCAATGAGATTCCCTGGATAGCTTAAATAAAAAAATGACTATTCATCTGGAGCAATGAGATTCCACTAATAGTAAAAATAAAAGAATGACTATGCATCTGGAGCAATGAGATTCCACTAATAGTAAAAATAAAAAATGACTATTCATCTGGAGCAATGAGATTCCACTAATAGTTAAAATAAAAGAATGACTATGCATCTGGAGCAATGAGATTCCACTAATAGTTAAAATAAAAGAATGACTATGCATCTGGAGCAATGAGATTCCTCTAATAGTAAAAATAAAAGAATGACTATGCATCTGGAGCAATGAGATTCCATGGATAGTTCAAATAAAAGAATGACTATGCATCTGGAGCAATGAAAATCCACTAATAGTAAAAATAAGAGAATGACTATTCATCTGGATCAATGAGATTCCACTAATAGTAAAAATAAAAGAATGACTATGCATCTGGATCAATGAGATTCCACTAAAAGTAAAAATAAAAAAATGACTATGCATCTGGAGCAATGAGATTCCACTAATAGTAAAAATAAAAGAATGACTATGCATCTGGAGCAATGAGATTTCCTGGATAGTTAAAATTAAAGAATGATTATTCATCTGGAGCAATGAGATTCCACTAATAGTAAAAATTAAAGAATGATTATTCATCTGGAGCAATGAGATTCCCTGGATAGTTAAAATAAAAGAATGACTATTCATCTGGAGCAATGAGATTCCCTGGATAGTTAAAATAAAGGAATGACTATTCATCTGGAGCAATGAGATTCCCTGGATGGTTAAAATAAAAAAAATGACTATTTATCTGGAGCAAAGAGATTCCACTAATAGTAAAAATAAACGAATGACTATTCATCTGGAGCAATGACATTTCACTAATAGTAAAAATAAAAGAATGACTATTCATCTTGATCAATGAGATTCCACTAATAGTAAAAATAAGAGAATGACTATGCATCTGGAGCAATGAGATTCCCTGGATAGTTAAAATAAAAGAATGACTATGCATCTGAAGCAATGAGATTCACTGCATAGTTAAAATAAAAGAATGACTGTGCATCTGGAGCAATGAAAATCCACTAATAGTAAAAATAAGAGAATGACTATTCATCTGGTGCAATGAGATTCCACTAATAGTAAAAATAGACGATAGACTATTCATCTGGAGCAATGAGGTTCCACTAATAGGTAAAATAAAAGAATGACTATGCATCTGGAGCAATGAGATTCCACTAATAGTAAAAATAAAAGAATGACTATGCATCTGGAGCAATGAGATTCCCTGGATAGTTAAAATAAAAGAATGACTATGCGTCTGGAGCAATGAGATTCCACTTATAGTTAAAATAAAAGAATGACTATTCATCTGGAGCAATGAGATTCCACTAATAGTCAAAATAAAAGAATGACTATGCATCTGGAGCAATGAGATTCCACTAATAGTTAAAATAAAAGAATGACTATGCATCTGGAGCAATGATATTCCCTGGATGGTTAAAATAAAAGAATGACTATGCATCTGGAGCAATGAGATTCCACTAATAGTAAAACAAAAAAAGAATGACTATGCATCTGGAGCAATGAGATTCCACTAATAGTTAAAATAAAAGAATGACTATGCATCTGGAGCAATGATATTCCCTGGATGGTTAAAATAAAAGAATGACTATTCATCTGGAGCAATGAGATTCCATGGATAGTTAAAATAAAAGAATGACTATGCATCTGGAGCAATGAGATTCCACTAATAGTAAAAATAAATAAATGACTATTCATCTGGAGCAATGAGATTCTTCTAATAGTAAAAATAAAAGAATGACTATGCATCAGGAGCAATGAGATTCCATGGATAGTTAAGATAAAAGAATGACTATGCATCTGGAGCAATGAGATTCACTGGATAGTTAAAATAAAAGAATGACTATGCATCTGGAGCAATGAAAATCCACTAATAGTAAAAATAAGAGAATGACTATTCATCTGGTGCAATGAGATTCCACTAATAGTAAAAGTAGAGGAATGACTATTCATCTGGAGCAATGAGGTTCCACTAATAGGTAAAATAAAAGAATGACTATGCATCTGGAGCAATGAGATTCCACTAATAGTAAAAATAAAAGAATGACTATGCATCTGGAGCAATGAGATTCTCTGGATAGTTAAAATAAAAGAATGACTATGCGTCTGGAGCAATGAGATTCCACTTATAATTAAAATAAAAGAATGACTATGCGTCTGGAGCAATGAGATTCCACTTATAGTTAAAATAAAAGAATGACTATTCATCTGGAGCAATGAGATTCCACTAATAGTAAAAATAAAAAAATGACTATTCATCTGGAGCAATGAGATTCCACTAATAGTAAAAATAAAAGAATGACTATGCATCTGGAGCAATGAGATTCCACTAATAGTAAAAATAAAAAAATGACTATTCATCTGGAGCAATGAGATTCCACTAATAGTTAAAATAAAAGAATGACTATGCATCTGGAGCAATGAGATTCCACTAATAGTTAAAACAAAAGAATGACTATGCATCTGGAGCAATGAGATTCCACTAATAGTTAAAATAAAAGAATGACTATGCATCTGGAGCAATGAGATTCCCTGGATAGTTAAAATAAAAGAATGACTATTCATCTGGAGCAATGAGATTCCCTGGATAGCTTATATAAAAAAATGACTATTCATCTGGAGCAATGAGATTCCACTAATAGTAAAAATAAAAGAATGACTATGCATCTGGAGCAATGAGATTCCCTGGATAGTTAAAATAAAAGAATGACTATTCATCTGGAGCAATGAGACTCCCTGGATAGTTAAAATAAAAGAATGACTATGCATCTGGAGCAATGAGATTCCCTGGATAGTTAAAAAAAAAAATGACTATTCATCTGGAGCACTGAGGTTCCACTAATAGGTAAAGTAAAAGAATGACTATGCATCTGGAGCAATGAGATTCCACTAATAGTAAAAATAAAAGAATGACTATGCATCTGGAGCAATGAGATTCCACTAATAGTAAAAATAAAAAAATGACTATTCATCTGGAGCAATGAGATTCCACTAATAGTTAAAATAAAAGAATGACTATGCATCTGGAGCAATGAGATTCCCTGGATAATTAAAATAAAAGAATGACTATGCATCTGGAGCAATGAGATTCCCTGGATAGCTTAATAAAAAAAATGACTATTCATCTGGAGCAATGAGATTCCACTAATAGTAAAAATAAAAGAATGACTATGCATCTGGAGCAATGAGATTCCACTAATAGTAAAAATAAAAAAATGACTATTCATCTGGAGCAATGAGATTCCACTAATAGTCAAAATAAAAGAATGACTATGCATCTGGAGCAATGAGATTCCACTAATAGTTAAAATAAACGAATGACTATTCATCTGGAGCAATGATATTCCCTGGATGGTTAAAATAAAAGAATGACTATTCATCTGGAGCAATGAGATTCCATGGATAGTTAAAATAAAAGAATGACTATGCATCTGGAGCAATGAGATTCCACTAATAGTAAAAATAAATGAATGACTATTCATCTGGAGCAATGAGATTCCACTAATAGTAAAAATAAAAGAATGACTATGCATCTGGAGCAATGAGATTCCACTAATAGTAAAAATAAAAAAATGACTATTCATCTGGAGCAATGAGATTCCACTAATAGTCAAAATAAAAGAATGACTATGCATCTGGAGCAATGAGATTCCACTAATAGGTAAAATAAAAGAATGACTATGCATCTGGAGCAATGAGATTCCACTAATAGTAAAAATAAAAGAATGACTATGCATCTGGAGCAATGAGATTCCCTGGATAGTTAAAATTAAAGAATGACTATGCGTCTGGAGCAATGAGATTCCACTTATAGTTAAAATAAAAGAATGACTATTCATCTGGAGCAATGAGATTCCACTAATAGTCAAAATAAAAGAATGACTATGCATCTGGAGCAATGAGATTCCACTAATAGTTAAAATAAAAGAATGACTATGCATCTGGAGCAATGATATTCCCTGGATGGTTAAAATAAAAGAATGACTATGCATCTGGAGCAATGAGATTCCACTAATAGTAAAAATAAAAGAATGACTATGCATCTGGAGCAATGAGATTCCACTAATAGTTAAAATAAAAGAATGAGTATGCATCTGGAGCAATGATATTCCCTGGATGGTTAAAATAAAAGAATGACCATTCATCTGGAGCAATGAGATTCCATGGATAGTTAAAATAAAAGAATGACTATGCATCTGGAGCAATGAGATTCCACTAATAGTAACAATAAAAGAATGACTATGCATCTGGAGCAATGAGATTCCCTGGATAGCTTAAATAAAAAAATGACTATTCATCTGGAGCAATGAGATTCCACTAATAGTAAAAATAAAAGAATGACTATGCATCTGGAGCAATGAGATTCCACTAATAGTAAAAATAAAAAATGACTATTCATCTGGAGCAATGAGATTCCACTAATAGTTAAAATAAAAGAATGACTATGCATCTGGAGCAATGAGATTCCACTAATAGTTAAAAAAAAGAATGACCATGCATCTGGAGCAATGAGATTCCCTGGATAGTTAAAATAAAAGAATGACTATTCATCTGGAGCAATGAGATTCCACTAATAGTTAAAATAAAAGAATGACTATGCATCTGGAGCAATGAGATTCCACTAATAGTAAAAATAAAAGAATGACTATGCATCTGGAGCAATGAGATTCCTGGATAGTTAAAAAAAAAAAATGACTATTCATCTAGAGCAATGAGATTCCACTAATAGTTAAAAATAAAAGAATGACTATGCATCTGGAGCAATGAGATTCCTGGATAGTTAAAATAAAAGAATGACTATGCATCTGGAGCAATGAGATTCCCTGGATAGCTTAAATAAAAAAATGACTATTCATCTGGAGCAATGAGATTCCACTAATAGTAAAAATAAAAGAATGACTATGCATCTGGAGCAATGAGATTCCACTAATAGTAAAAATAAAAAAATGACTATTCATCTGGAGCAATGAGATTCCACTAATAGTTAAAATAAAAGAATGACTATGCATCTGGAGCAATGAGATTCCACTAATAGTTAAAATAAAAGAATGACTATGCATCTGGAGCAATGAGATTCCACTAATAGTTAAAATAAAAGAATGACTATGCATCTGGAGCAATGAGATTCCCTGGATAGTTAAAATAAAAGAATGACTATTCATCTGGAGCAATGAGATTCCACTAATAGTTAAAATAAATGAATGACTATGCATCTGGAGCAATGAGATTCCACTAATAGTAAAAATAAAAGAATGACTATGCATCTGGAGCAATGAGATTCCCTGGATAGTTAAAATAAAAGAATGACTATGGATCTGGTGCAATGAGATTCCACTAATAGTAAAAATAAAAGTGTGAATATGCATCTGGAGCAATGAGACTCCCTGGATAGTTAAAATAAAAGAATGACTATGCATCTGGAGTAATGAGATTCCCTGGATAGTTAAAAAAAAAAAATGACTATTCATCTGGAGCAATGAGGTTCCACCAATAGGTAAAATAAAAGAATGACTATGCATCTGGAGCAATGAGCTTCCACTAATAGTAAAAAAAAAAAATGACTATTCATCTGGAGCAATGAGATTCCACCAATAGTTAAAATAAAAGAATGACTATGCATCTGGAGTAATGAGATTCCCTGGATAGTTAAAATAAAAGAATGACTATGCATCTGGAGCAATGAGATTCCCTGGATAGCTTAAATAAAAAATGACTATTCATCTGGAGCAATGAGATTCCACTAATAGTAAAAATAAAAAAATGACTATTCATCTGGAGCAATGAGATTCCACTAATAGTTAAAATAAAAGAATGACTATGCATCTGGAGTAATTAGATTCCTGGATAGTTAAAATAAAAGAATGACTATGCATTTGGAGCAATGAGATTCCACTAATAGTTAAAATAAAAGAATGACTATGCATCTGGAGCAATGAGATTCCACTAATAGTAAAAATAAAAGAATGACTATGCATCTGGAGCAATGAGATTCCACTAATAGTAAAAATAAAAAAATGACTATTCATCTGGAGCAATGAGATTCCACTAATAGTTAAAATAAAAGAATGACTATGCATCTGGAGCAATGAGATTCCCTGGATAGTTAAAATAAAAGAATGACTATTCATCTGGAGCAATGAGATTCCATGGATAGTTAAAATAAAAGAATGACTATGCATCTGGAGCAATGAGATTCCACTAATAGTAAAAATAAAAGAATGACTATGCATCTGGAGCAATGAGATTCCACTAATAGTAAAAATAAAAAAAATGACTATTCATCTGGAGCATTGAGATTCCACTAATAGTCAAAATAAAAGAATGACTATGCATCTGGAGCAATGAGATTCCACTAATAGTTAAAATAAACGAATGACTATTCATCTGGAGCAATGATATTCCCTGGATGGTTAAAATAAAAGAATGACTATTCATCTGGAACAATGAGATTCCATGGATAGTTAAAATAAAAGAATGACTATGCATCTGGAGCAATGAGATTCCACTAATAGTAAAAATAAATGAATGACTATGCATCTGGAGCAATGAGATTCCACTAATAGTTAAAATAAAAGAATGACTATGCATCTGGAGCAATGAGATTCCACTAATAGTTAAAAAAAAAGAATGACCATGCATCTGGAGCAATGAGATTCCCTGGATAGTTAAAATAAAAGAATGACTATTCATCTGGAGCAATGAGATTCCACTAATAGTTAAAATAAAAGAATGACTATGCATCTGGAGCAATGAGATTCCACTAATAGTAAAAATAAAAGAATGACTATGCATCTGGAGCAATGAGATTCCCTGGATAGTTAAAAAAAAAAAATGACTATTCATCTAGAGCAATGAGATTCCACTAATAGTTAAAATAAAAGAATGACTATGCATCTGGAGCAATGAGATTCCCTGGATAGTTAAAATAAAAGAATGACTATGCATCTGGAGCAATGAGATTCCCTGGATAGCTTAAATAAAAAAATGACTATTCATCTGGAGCAATGAGATTCCACTAATAGTAAAAATAAAAGAATGACTATGCATCTGGAGCAATGAGATTCCACTAATAGTAAAAATAAAAAAATGACTATTCATCTGGAGCAATGAGATTCCACTAATAGTTAAAATAAAAGAATGACTATGCATCTGGAGCAATGAGATTCCACTAATAGTTAAAATAAAAGAATGACTATGCATCTGGAGCAATGAGATTCCACTAATAGTTAAAATAAAAGAATGACTATGCATCTGGAGCAATGAGATTCCCTGGATAGTTAAAATAAAAGAATGACTATTCATCTGGAGCAATGAGATTCCACTAATAGTTAAAATAAATGAATGACTATGCATCTGGAGCAATGAGATTCCACTAATAGTAAAAATAAAAGAATGACTATGCATCTGGAGCAATGAGATTCCCTGGATAGTTAAAATAAAAGAATGACTATGGATCTGGTGCAATGAGATTCCACTAATAGTAAAAATAAAAGTGTGAATATGCATCTGGAGCAATGAGACTCCCTGGATAGTTAAAATAAAAGAATGACTATGCATCTGGAGTAATGAGATTCCCTGGATAGTTAAAAAAAAAAAAAATGACTATTCATCTGGAGCAATGAGGTTCCACCAATAGGTAAAATAAAAGAATGACTATGCATCTGGAGCAATGAGCTTCCACTAATAGTAAAAAAAAAAATGACTATTCATCTGGAGCAATGAGATTCCACCAATAGTTAAAATAAAAGAATGACTATGCATCTGGAGTAATGAGATTCCCTGGATAGTTAAAATAAAAGAATGACTATGCATCTGGAGCAATGAGATTCCCTGGATAGCTTAAATAAAAAATGACTATTCATCTGGAGCAATGAGATTCCACTAATAGTAAAAATAAAAAAATGACTATTCATCTGGAGCAATGAGATTCCACTAATAGTTAAAATAAAAGAATGACTATGCATCTGGAGTAATTAGATTCCCTGGATAGTTAAAATAAAAGAATGACTATGCATTTGAAGCAATGAGATTCCACTAATAGTTAAAATAAAAGAATGACTATGCATCTGGAGCAATGAGATTCCACTAATAGTAAAAATAAAAGAATGACTATGCATCTGGAGCAATGAGATTCCACTAATAGTAAAAATAAAAAAATGACTATTCATCTGGAGCAATGAGATTCCACTAATAGTTAAAATAAAAGAATGACTATGCATCTGGAGCAATGAGATTCCCTGGATAGTTAAAATAAAAGAATGACTATTCATCTGGAGCAATGAGATTCCATGGATAGTTAAAATAAAAGAATGACTATGCATCTGGAGCAATGAGATTCCACTAATAGTAAAAATAAAAGAATGACTATGCATCTGGAGCAATGAGATTCCACTAATAGTAAAAATAAAAAAAATGACTATTCATCTGGAGCATTGAGATTCCACTAATAGTCAAAATAAAAGAATGACTATGCATCTGGAGCAATGAGATTCCACTAATAGTTAAAATAAACGAATGACTATTCATCTGGAGCAATGATATTCCCTGGATGGTTAAAATAAAAGAATGACTATTCATCTGGAACAATGAGATTCCATGGATAGTTAAAATAAAAGAATGACTATGCATCTGGAGCAATGAGATTCCACTAATAGTAAAAATAAATGAATGACTATGCATCTGGAGCAATGAGATTCCATGGATAGTTAAGATAAAAGAATCACTATGCATCTGGAGCAATGAGATTCACTGGATAGTTAAAATAAAAGAATGACTATGCATCTGGAGCAATGAAAATCCACTAATAGTAAAAATAAGAGAATGACCATTCATCTGGAGCAATGAGATTCCATGGATAGTTAAAATAAAAGAATGACTATGCATCTGGAGCAATGAGATTCCACTAATAGTAACAATAAAAGAAAGACTATGCATCTGGAGCAATGAGATTCCACTAATAGTAAAAATAAACGAATGACTATTCATCTGGAGCAATGACATTCCACTAATAGTAAAAATAAAAGAATGACTATTCATCTGGAGCAATGAGATTCCCTGGATAGCTTAAATAAAAAAATGACTATTCATCTGGAGCAATGAGATTCCACTAATAGTAAAAATAAAAGAATGACTATGCATCTGGAGCAATGAGATTCCACTAATATTAAAAATAAAAAAATGACTATTCATCTGGAGCAATGAGATTCCACTAATAGTTAAAATAAAAGAATGACTATGCATCTGGAGCAATGAGATTCCACTAATAGTTAAAAAAAAAGAATGACCATGCATCTGGAGCAATGAGATTCCCTGGATAGTTAAAATAAAAGAATGACTATTCATCTGGAGCAATGATATTCCACTAATAGTTAAAATAAAAGAATGACTATGCATCTGGAGCAATGAGATTCCACTAATAGTAAAAATAAAAGAATGACTATGCATCTGGAGCAATGAGATTCCCTGGATAGTTAAAATAAAAGAATGACTATGGATCTGGAGCAATGAGATTCCACTAATAGTAAAAATAAAAGAATGACTATGCATCTGGAGCAATGAGATTTCCTGGATAGTTAAAAAAAAAAAATGACTATTCATCTGGAGCAATGAGATTCCACTAATAGTTAAAATAAAAGAATGACTATGCATCTGGAGCAATGAGATTCCCTGGATAGTTAAAATAAAAGAATGACTATGCATCTGGAGCAATGAGATTCCCTGGATAGCTTAAATAAAAAAATGACTATTCATCTGGAGCAATGAGATTCCACTAATAGTAAAAATAAAAGAATGACTATGCATCTGGAGCAATGAGATTCCACTAATAGTAAAAATAAAAAAATGACTATTCATCTGGAGCAATGAGATTCCACTAATAGTTAAAATAAAAGAATGACTATGCATCTGGAGCAATGAGATTCCACTAATAGTTAAAATAAAAGAATGACTATGCATCTGGAGCAATGGGATTCCTGGATAGTTAAAATAAAAGAATGACTATTCATCTGGAGCAATGAGATTCCACTAATAGTTAAAATAAATGAATGACTATGCATCTGGAGCAATGAGATTCCACTAATAGTAAAAATAAAAGAATGACTATGCATCTGGAGCAATGAGATTCCCTGGATAGTTAAAATAAAAGAATGACTATGGATCTGGTGCAATGAGATTCCACTAATAGTAAAAATAAAAGTGTGAATATGCATCTGGAGCAATGAGACTCCTGGATAGTTAAAATAAAAGAATGACTATGCATCTGGAGTAATGAGATTCCTGGATAGTTAAAAAAAAAAATGACTATTCATCTGGAGCAATGAGGTTCCACCAATAGGTAAAATAAAAGAATGACTATGCATCTGGAGCAATGAGATTCCACTAATAGTAAAAAAAAAAAATGACTATTCATCTGGAGCAATGAGATTCCACTAATAGTTAAAATAAAAGAATGACTATGCATCTGGAGTAATGAGATTCCCTGGATAGTTAAAATAAAAAAAATGACTATGCATCTGGAGCAATGAGATTCCCTGGATAGCTTAAATAAAAAATGACTATTCATCTGGAGCAATGAGATTCCACTAATAGTAAAAATACAAAAATGACTATTCATCTGGAGCAATGAGATTCCACTAATAGTTAAAATAAAAGAATAACTATGCATCTGGAGTAATTAGATTCCCTGGATAGTTAAAATAAAAGAATGACTATGCATCTGGAGCAATGAGATTCCACTAATAGTAAAAATAAAAAAATGACTATTCATCTGGAGCAATGAGATTCCACTAATAGTAAAAATAAAAAAATGACTATTCATCTGGAGCAATGAGATTCCACTAATAGTTAAAATAAAAGAATGACTATGCATCTGGAGCAATGAGATTCCACTAATAGTAAAAATAAAAGAATGACTATGCATCTGGAGCAATGAGATCCCCTGGATAGTTAAAATAAAAGAATGACTATGCGTCTGGAGCAACGAGATTCCACTTATAGTTAAAATAAAAGAATGACTATTCATATGGAGCAATGAGATTCCACTAATAGTCAAAATAAAAGAATGACTATGCATCTGGAGCAATGAGATTCCACTAATAGTTAAAATAAAAGAATGACTATGCATCTGGAGCAATGATATTTCCTGGATAGTTAAAATAAGAGAATGACTATTCATCTGGAGCAATGAGATTCCACTAATAGTAAAAATAAAAGAATGACTATGCATCTGGAGCAATGATATTCCCTGGATAGTTAAAATAAATGAATGACTATTCATCTGGAGCAATGAGATTCCACTTATAGTAAAAATAAAAGAATGACTATGCATCTGGAGCAATGATATTCCCTGGACAGTTAAAATAAAAGAATAACTATTCATCTGGAGCAATGAGATTCCACTAATAGTCAAAATAAAAGAATGACTATGCATCTGGAGCAATGAGATTCCACTAATAGTTAAAATTAAAGAATGACTATGCATCTGGAGCAATGATATTCCCTGGATGGTTAAAATAAAAGAATGACTATTCATCTGGAGCAATGAGATTCCATGGATAGTTAAAATAAAAGAATGACTATGCATATGGAGCAATGAAAATCCACTAATAGTAAAAATAAGAGAATGACTATTCATCTGGTGCAATGAGATTCCACTAATAGTAAAAGTAGAGGAATGACTATTCATCTGGAGCAATGAGGTTCCACTAATCGTCAAAATAAAAGAATGACTATGCAACTGGAGCAATGAGATTCCACTAGTAGTTAAAATAAAAGAATGACTATGCATCTGGGGCAATGATATTCCCTGGATAGTTAAAATAAGAGAATGACTATTCATCTGGAGCAATGAGATTCCACTAATAGTAAAAATAAAAGAATGACTATGCATCTGGAGCAATGATATTCCCTGGATAGTTAAAATAAAAGAATGACTATTCATCTGGAGCAATGAGATTCCACTTATAGTCAAAATAAAAGAATGACTATGCATCTGGAGCAATGAGATTCCACTAATAGTTAAAAGAAAAGAATGACTATGCATCTGGAGCAATGATATTCCCTGGATAGTTAAAATAAATGAATGACTATTCATCTGGAGCAATGAGATTCCACTAATAGTAAAAATAAAAGAATGACTATATATCTGGAGCAATGAGATTCCATGGATAGTTAAGATAAAAGAATGACTATGCATTTGGAGCAATGAGATTCACTGGATAGTTAAAATAAAAGAATGACTATGCATATGGAGCAATGAAAATCCACTAATAGTAAAAATAAGAGAATGACTATTCATCTGGTGCAATGAGATTCCACTAATAGTAAAAGTAGAGGAATGACTATTCATCTGGAGCAATGAGGTTCCACTAATAGGTAAAATAAAAGAATGACTATGCATCTGGAGCAATGAGATTCCACTAATAGTAAAAATAAAAGAATGACTATGCATCTGGAGCAATGATATTCCCTGGATAGTTAAAATAAAAGAATGACTATTCATCTGGAGCAATGAGATTCCACTTATAGTCAAAATAAAAGAATGACTATGCATCTGGAGCAACGAGATTCCCTGGATAGTTAAAATAAAAGAATGACTATGCATCTGGAGCAATGAGATTCCCTGGATGGTTAAAATAAAAGAATGACTATTCATCTGGAGCAATGAGATTCCACTAATAGTAAAAATAAAAGAATGACTATATATCTGGAGCAATGAGATTCCATGGATAGTTAAGATAAAAGAATGACTATGCATTTGGAGCAATGAGATTCACTGGATAGTTAAAATAAAAGAATGACTATGCATATGGAGCAATGAAAATCCACTAATAGTAAAAATAAGAGAATGACTATTCATCTGGTGCAATGAGATTCCACTAATAGTAAAAGTAGAGGAATGACTATTCATCTGGAGCAATGAGGTTCCACTAATAGGTAAAATAAAAGAATGACTATGCATCTGGAGCAATGAGATTCCACTAATAGTAAAAATAAAAGAATGACTATGCATCTGGAGCAATGAGATCCCCTGGATAGTTAAAATAAAAGAATGACTATGCGTCTTGAGCAACGAGATTCCACTTATAGTTAAAATAAAAGAATGACTATTCATCTGGAGCAATGAGATTCCACTAATAGTCAAAATAAAAGAATGACTATGCATCTGGAGCAATGAGATTCCACTAATAGTTAAAATAAAAGAATGACTATGCATCTGGAGCAATGATATTCCCTGGATAGTTAAAATAAGAGAATGACTATTCATCTGGAGCAATGAGATTCCACTAATAGTAAAAATAAAAGAATGACTATGCATCTGGAGCAATGATATTCCCTGGATAGTTAAAATAAAAGAATGACTATTCATCTGGAGCAATGAGATTCCACTTATAGTCAAAATAAAAGAATGACTATGCATCAGGAGCAATGAGATTCCATGGATAGTTAAAATAAAAGAATGACTATTCATCTGGAGCAATGAGGTTCCACTAATAGGTAAAATAAAAGAATGACTATGCATCTGGAGCAATGAGATTCCACTAATAGTAAAAATAAAAGAATGACTATGCATCTGGAGCAATGAGATCCCCTGGATAGTTAAAATAAAAGAATGACTATGCGTCTGGAGCAACGAGATTCCACTTATAGTTAAAATAAAAGAATGACTATTCATCTGGAGCAATGAGATTCCACTAATAGTCAAAATAAAAGAATGACCATGCATCTGGAGCAATGAGATTCCACTAATAGTTAAAATAAAAGAATGACTATGCATCTGGAGCAATGAGATCCCCTGGATAGTTAAAATAAAAGAATGACTATGCGTCTGGAGCAACGAGATTCCACTTATAGTTAAAATAAAAGAATGACTATTCATCTGGAGCAATGAGATTCCACTAATAGTCAAAATAAAAGAATGACCATGCATCTGGAGCAATGAGATTCCACTAATAGTTAAAATAAAAGAATGACTATGCATCTGGAGCAATGATATTCCCTGGATAGTTAAAATAAGAGAATGACTATTCATCTGGAGCAATGAGATTCCCTGGATAGTTAAAATAAAAGAATGACTATGCATCTGGAGCAATGATATTCCCTGGATAGTTAAAATAAAAGAATGACTATTCATCTGGTGCAATGAGATTCCACTTATAGTCAAAATAAAAGAATGACTATGCATCTGGAGCAATGAGATTCCACTAATAGTTAAAAGAAAAGAATGACTATGCATCTGGAGCAATAATATTCCCTGGATAGTTAAAATAAATGAATGACTATTCATCTGGAGCAATGAGATTCCACTAATAGTAAAAATAAAAGAATGACTATGCATCTGGAGCAATGATATTCCCTGGACAGTTAAAATAAAAGAATGACTATTCATCTGGAGCAATGAGATTCCACTAATAGTCAAAATAAAAGAATGACCATGCATCTGGAGCAATGAGATTCCACTAATAGTTAAAATTAAATAATGACTATGCATCTGGAGCAATGATATTCCCTGGATGGTTAAAATAAAAGAATGACTATTCATCTGGAGCAATGAGATTCCATGGATAGAAAAAATAAAAGAATGACCATGCATCTGGAGCAATGAGATTCCATGGATAGTTAAAATAAAAGAATGACTATGCATCTGGAGCAATGAGATTTACTGGCTAGTTAAAATAGAAGAATGACTATGCATCTTGAGCAATGAAAATCCACTAATAGTCAAAATAAGAGAATGACTATGCATCTGGAGCAATGATATTCCCTGGATAGTTAAAATAAGAGAATGACTATTCATCTGGTGCAATGAGATTCCCTGGATAGTTAAAATAAAAGAATGACTATTCATCTGGAGCAATGACATTCCCTGGATAGTTAAAATAAAAGAATGACTATGCATCTGGAGAAATGAGATTCCCTGGATAGTTAAAATAAAAGAATGACTATGCATCTGGAGAAATGAGATTCCACTAATAGTTAAAATAAAAGAATGACTATGCATCTGAAGCAATGAGATTCCACTAATAGTAATTATAAAAGAATGACTATGTATCTGGAGCAATGAGATTCCACTAATAGTAAAAATAAAAGAATGACTATGCATCTGGAGCAATGAGACTCTACTAATAGTAAAAATAAGAGAATGACTATGCATCTGGAGCAATGAGATTCTACTCATAGTAAAAATAAAAGAATGACTATGGCTCTGGAGCAATGAGATTCTACTAATAGTAAAAATAAAAGAATAACTATTCATCTGGAGCAATGGGATTCCACTAATAGTAAAAATAAAAGAATGACTATGCATCTGGAGCAATGAGATTCCACTAATAGTAAAAATAAAAGAATGACCATGCATCTGGAGCAATGAGGTTCTACTAATATTCTACTAATATTAAAAATAAAAGAATAACTATTCATCTGGAGCAATGGGATTCCACTAATAGTAAAAATAAAAGAATGACTATGCATCTGGAGCAATGAGATTCCACTAAGAGTAATTATAAAAGAATGACTATGCATCTGGAGCAATGAGATTCCACTAATAGTAATTATAAAGGAATTATAAAAATAAAGGAATGACTATGTATCTGGAGCAATGAGATTCCCTAGATAGTTAAAATAAAAGAATGGCTATGCATCTGGAGCAATGAGATTCCACTAATGGTAAAAATAAAGGAATGACTATTCATCTGGAGCAATGAGATTCCCTGGATAGTTCAAATAAAAGAATGACTATTCATCTGGAGCAATGAGATTCCCTGGATAGTTCAAATAAAAGAATGACTATGCATCTGGAGCAATGAGACCATTATTATTATTCCTATCAATAATAATATTCTTTAACTTCTAACAATTTTGTTTTATTATTCTTTATATTTAATAATTTCCAACAATATTATTTTATTATTCCTATCGATAGTAATATTCTTAAACTTCTAACAATTTTGTTTTATTATTCCTAACAATATTTAATAATTTCTAACAATATTATTTTATTATTCTTAACAATATTCAATAACTTTTAACAATTTGATTTTATTATTCCTATCGATAATAATATTCTTTAACTTCTACCAAGTTTATTTTATTATTCCTAGCAATATTTAATAATTTCTAACAATATTATTTTATTATTCCTATCGATAATAATATCCAATAACTTCTAACAATTTTATTTTATTATTCCTATCAATAATAATATTCCTTAACTTAACAATTTTGTTTTATTATTCCTAACAATATTTAATAATTTCTAACAATATTATTTTATTATTCTTAACAATATTCAATAACTTTTAACAATTTTATTTTATTATTCCTATCGATAATAATATTCTTTAACTTCTACCAAGTTTATTTTACTATTCCTAACAATATTCAATAATTTCTAACAATATTACTTTATTAGTCGTAACAATATTCAATAATTTTTAACAATATTAATTTATTATTCCTATCGATAATATATTATTGAAATTCTAATAAATTTATTTTATTATTCCCAACAATAATCAATAACTTCTAACAATTTTATTTTATAATTTCTATCGATAACTTTTTTTAAAGACACTTAAACCGGACACTTACCGGAACTCTTCTTACCAAATAACTTTACCAACTTTCACTTTTTTCACTAACTTTTATCGAATCTTTTCCACTAACTTGTATCGAATCTTTTTTCTTAACTAAGCAAGCACTTTTTTACTGCATTTTGAATTGATTTTGCTGGGAAAACTGTGGGGATGTCATACAGTTCGGGCTTAAACTGGTTGGGAATTTAAGTAATTTTTAAACAATAATTTGGTTTTTATATTAAATTTATGTTGCATAACTTACGAAGCTAATTAGAAACTTTGAAATATAAAGATAAAGACTTAAAAAAAAACGTTTTCAGAGGGTGAAATAATATTATTATTGGAGATTATTTTTTTGTCTAGTTAATTTTTTTTTATCTTCGTGCTCAGGTAATTTCAATCCATTATTAAATCTTGTATCTATATAGTAATTCCTTGTGAAGTCTATATCTTTTCGCATTCGTATGCTATATCGGGGACACAGGGATACAAATGTATGTTTCCCAAATGAGGACTCTTAAATGCACTTAGGTTTTGAGATATTTGGATTTTGTAAATTATTATTTATTTATATCCTTTAAAGACAATGCGATGAAAAAAAATGAAAGTTTTTAGTCTAAAATTAACTTTAAATAAACGTAAAAAATCACATAATCTGATTAAAAGGTAAAGGAACTGGTCCTAGAAATTCTTTAGGGAGTATTCCCTTGGGTATGTGTCCTCGTTTTCGCCGTAGCTCCAGGCGTCCTCGTCCTGCTCCTCCTGCTCAAAATCAAACAGCTGCTCCAGGTCCTGGTCGGCCTCTTCGGCGACGTGCTTGTCGGAGAGCAGGTCGTCCTGATCTTGGTCGTCAGGGCAGGCCCGGCACCGGCTCTCGTTGATCCCGTAGTTGAGGCACTGGTCCCCGACGCACTGGCAGCATCCGTCGTGGAACCACCGGTAGCCACTAGCCCCCATGCTCTCGCACTGCTGCCGGCACTTGTTTGCCCGGATGCAATTGTTCACGTAGACGACGGTGCAGTAGGAGTGGCCACCAGGGTGCGGGGAGGCGGAGGCGCCGCCGCCCTGGACGCGCTGCTTGAGGCCCGGGCGCATCAGGAACCGGATGGTGGACCACTGGCTGTCCTCCTCGGCGGTGAGGGTGTCGAACAGCTCCGGCAGCCCGTCAATGTCTCCGATCTCGGAGCGGGGCGTCAGCGAGGGCAGGGCGTCCTTGTGCTTGGGGCACATGTCCAAGCAACCGCAGCACTCTGTATACAGCTCTCCCAGGCAGTTGAGGCAATCCTTGCAACAGTGACAGTCATTCAGCTTGCACTGGCAGCTCTGGGTTATGAGGCACTTGGACACCACCGAGCCGCAAACCACCTCGTTGCACCCGTCGTCGTTGGCCAGGGCGGAGCCCACAATTACGACAGAGAAATACACCAGCACCAGCATTCTCGTCGACATCTCAATCTGCAATGATGACACACGCCCAATTGTGGCACCTATTTTATCTGCCACAGGTGCACAGTCACCATGGACAGGTAGACCATTGGCAGCTAACGGTTCCCTCTCAGGTAAGACTGACGAGAATCCTCAATTTAAAAATAGTTAAGCATCCTGCGGCCATAAAATAAATCCACCACATGCCCCTAATGGCCAATAATTTACCTAAGCCGACTTAACTTGTCCCGAAGGATCACGGTTCTGGACCTCATTAAGTAATATGAATAAAAGAGAAGATGCTTTTAAAATTAAGGTACAAAGGATAATAATACAAAACAAAATAAGGTGTTAATATTTCGGGGTAGTAAACACTCCTCCGAAACACTCCTGTCTAGCCACAATATTGGGCCTTTTAGAATATTCTAGAAATTTAGGATCCGACAAATTGACTTTCAAATATTTTGGAATAGGTAGGTAGTTTCCTACTATTATTCGGAGGGTACCGGGTTCGAATCGAACTGGAGTTTCCAAACTTTTAAACAAATTTTTTCTCTTTGAGTCTAGATTCTTTTCCAAATACTGTAATATCTACGAAAACCAAAAAAAAAAGTTTTTTTTGAAATAATAAAAAAAACTTTTGTGAGCCGCACAATATCAGAGCATAATTATAAAATTAAGAAAATAAAAAATTAATTAATTATTATAATAAATTATTATAATATATATTAGAATATTCTAACCCTCTTCACCTTAAAACAAATATATGGAACATTGAAAGTAAACATAGATTGTTATATTTTTTAAAGCATTGGTTCTTTTAATTTTATATTTATTCAATTACATGTAATTATTATTAATATAATAATAATAATATAAGAATATATAATAATAGAATAGTAATTATACATTATATATATTAAAATGTATTCGTTTTAACAACTATTATTATCATTGTAAACATTCATTTTTTATTTCTAATAAAAGGAATTTTTGTTGTAACGTTCTTATTTTTAATTTTAAATCTGTCCGAACTAAAAAACTAAATAGAACCATTTTTAATATAACTATTTAAAGTTACAATCCCAGTGTATAAAATACCTTAATAATAATCGGGATTTAGCGATATATCGATATATTTAAAGAAAAATACCAGGATGGTATTTTTGACGATGCATTAGGCCCATAGCTGGTGAGAGGGGGACACCACACACCACCTGGTCACACGGTGCTGAGCTTAAAGCTACAAAAATAAAAGAAAACATTTGACAAATTTCAGATAATAAACAAAATCAAAGATAGTTGTATTTGGAAAAACATGGAATACGAAAGTGTGCTGATCGTGAAGCCCGAGGTGTTCATTTACAAAATACCGCCGCGCGCCAGCAATCGAGGCTATAGGTGAGTCAACAAATGCGAAACGACCAAGAAAAGCGAAACACCCGTAAAAGTATTTTTTTTCTTGTTAATTGATGCAAACGAAACGCCCCCACATTGCATTTTCGGGGTTTTTCAGCGTGATTTGCTCATTTTTAGAGCGCCTTCAGGAATTATGTTGTGGCCAAGGTTATTTCGTCACACAACTCGTGGCTGCTGGCGTTTGCCACTTTTGAAGTTCATTTCCAATTGATTTTTTTCTCGTTTTGTGCAGCTGCAACAACAATTGTTATTGTTGTACTTTTCACTTACACGTATCCAAAAAAAAGCTTCTCTGCGTGTGTGTAATTGTTGTTATTGTTGCTCTTGCTTTCAGCTTTCTTTGTTTTCCTTTGCGCTCTGTTGAACAAATAATACAAAAATACAAATTACACGCAAAATAATGTTGCGGCCCAAATACAAAAATTACCTATCTATCGAGTTCGCGTGCCCTCGGAAGCTGCCTCTTTCTATCAGAACTCAAACACCTTGAAAATAATTCCTTTTCAATATATGTACTCTTTAAAAACTAGAATTTACATTTAAAACATGTTTCTTTATTTTGTATTATTAAACCTTTAAAATGTTAACGACAGAAATTACAAGTCTTTCTTAAGCGTAATTTTTACATGATATACATTTGATACATGATATACAAATGATATACATTTGAATTAAAAAGTTGTATAACTAAACCCGATATATAATTTTTCCAACTGTAATATGTATGCGTTTTCTGAAATATAACCAAAATAGCCGATAAACGCCCAATAAATTTGGCAAATATTTGTTTATTATTACAGGGCGGCTGATTGGAATCTGAAGGAACCGACTTGGACGGGTAGGATGCGGCTGGTGGCCAAGGGCACGGCCTGCATCCTGAAGCTGGAGGACAAGACGAGTGGCGCTCTTTTTGCCAACTGCCCCATCGACACATATCCCGGCGTGGCCATCGAGGCGGTCTCCGACAGTTCCCGTTACTTCGTCATCCGGGTGCAGGACGACAACGGGCGGTCCGCGTTCCTTGGTCTGGGCTTCGGCGATCGGTCGGACTCTTTCGATTTAAATGTGGCGCTGCAGGACCACTTCAAATGGGTTAAGAACCAGGAGCAGATCGAAAAGGAGAAAACGGAACCCAAGCAGGAGCTCGATCTCGGTTTCAAGGAAGGCGAAACCATTAAGATCAACATGAGGATCACGGTGGGTTAATGACAGGACTTGGTCTCCAATCTAGAGATGCAATTACGTATTTTATAGCGAGAGAGCAATATGTTCATGTATTTATTTTGTACATTAAGTGAAAAGCTACATAAGGAAATTCAATTTTTTAAACCTCAAACTAGAATATATCAAAAGCAAGAAATACTTGAGAAATACAAATTTTACTTCAGAATTTATAAGATTTTCATTGTTACATATTTATTTATTGAATTTTATACCAATTATTATCACTTCAATTTATCTGTGTATTTTATATTCTAGAAAAAGGACGGCTCCGAGGGCAGCTCGCGCACAGGCAAGAACAAGGGCTCCTCGGGCGTGTTGCCACCGCCGCCCGGTGGCCTCGGAAAAATCGCTCCACCGCCGGCCGCTGCCCCAGCGACGACGGTGCGGCAAAGTCCCGGGGTATCGCCCGCCCACAGACCCGCCGCTGGAAGCTCCGAGTGGACCGATTACGCATCCGCTGGGTGGGTTTCCAAGCAGAATAATAATAAGTTCCCAAATCACATTAAAGTTGCTCTATAATATTTTTTCAGCACCTTGATATAACATTCCTTACACCCACAGCCAAAGATTAAAGCCAAGTTATTTTATTGATGAAGAAATATATATTTCTTAATATACATATTGCATTGGTTCTGAAACTTGTAGTGACTAACGAAATTTGAAATTTAAATCAAACTTCGACATCTAATCTATAACCAGCTTATAATTCTTAAATATTCAATATTGATAAAAAAAAAGTGTATTGTTAAATAAAATATTCAAAATTCTGTCGCCTGCTTTTACCGTTGAATTCTGCAAAGTAATGAAACTTTTCCTCCTTCTCTTCCAGTGGCAACCAAGGACAACAGAACTCAGCCAACGCCAACTGGGTGCAGTTCTAAAGAGAAATATCCTGTTCCTGCTGCTGCGCTTCGAACCCAACATTATGTTCTAAGATTTATGCAATTTTTTCTTTATTTCTTTTACAATTCATAATCGATTATTCGATTTTCAATTATAATTTTTTTTTTTCGATTTAAATGCGACCAAAAAAATTGAACAGATTGAACAGAAACACATTCAGCAAATGCGTTAAGCGTTAAAGTTAAAGTTTTTAAATTAAATGGAATTTGTGTATTAGTTTCCCTCCCCCGCCACCCATGCTCGCACTCTTTCCCTCACTTTCTAATTTATAGTCGCGACTCGTTCTGGTTGGAGGAAGGAAAGTGGGCGAAAATGGGTGGACGGGCTCTCAGTGGGAGGGGATTTGTAGCAAACTATTTAGCCTGGTTGTTATTTGTATACATACATATATGATAGTAACGATAATTTTTTTTATATACAAATTTATTCTAAAACGTAATTTGTTAACGAGAGAATTAATGCAACTTAAGCAAAGGAAATTAAGTTTTAATCAAGTTATACACATGCGAGAACTGCAAAAATATTGAAAAGTTTTTGAGTACTTACACACCCAAGCCAACACACCCGCATACCAACACACATGCACGCAAGGACATTCCGCAGGTGGGAGAGAAAGTAATCGTTAAAGGACAGCATTGCATACAAATTTAATTTATTGTTTATTCTCCCACGATCCGCTCCCTCTCTACCTTCAACCAAACCCCAAACTTGGAAAATATGCAATAATTTACAGAAATATTCTTTGCCCCTTATTTCTTGCATCCTTTACAGAATGGCACACATGCATAGCAAATAAGTAAATCAAATGAATTATTAATATATACATATATATATCTATATATGTGTGTATGTATTGTATACAGTATGAAGAAATATCCATATGTATTTAATAAACCACATAATGTATGTAGCTCATACAATGCATTACAAAAGTAACTACAAAAAATATGAGTCAAATATATATACGTGTAGCGATGAAAATCTTGGTAACTCCGGATTCAATTGTTAAATGTTAGTTTTGACCCCCAAAAATGAATACAAAATACAAATCGATTCAATTTCCCCACCACCCCCCCGAAAAACCAAAAATCTTTCTCAGTATCCTGCTAAAAGCTAAATGAAAAATCTTGGTTTTTGCGAAAAGCCGACGCTCTGTTTCCGTTCCTGTTGAAATATTATACAAAACCCAAAAAAAAGGACAAAAAATTACGAAAAAGCAAACAAAAAAAGAGTTCTATTTGTTCCATAAATGTTTTATAATTAAAGCTGCAAGCTGGCACTTTTATCGTACTATTTGCTCTATTTTGTCTGTCTGTTCTGTTATAGATCCTAGAAAAGTGTTTTCTATTTCTGGTGGGTGAGATATTCTTTTGTCCCAAATCAGTCCAAAATCAGAAACAGAACTACGAAAACTCTTTGTTGTATTTTCCTATTAAATTTTATTATATTAAACTGCTTTGCGCTTATGAGACGTTCTGTTTGCCTATAAATTCCTACATCCCATCAAAACAAAAGATCTGTATATTCCCATTTCTTAGCTCTTTCAAGACAAATTCAAAACCAAATTCGCCAGCTTTGGGCAGCCAACAAAAATCAACAAACGAAAGATAAATTCGGAAGGAAATAAATGATATATATATATATATATATCATTATATATATAGATATATATATATACATGATATACACAAAATGTAATAAATAATGAAAATAAAAACAAAATAGCAATGAATTTCAATGTAAAATTTTCGAAAGCTTTTGTTTCTTTAGTACCACGAAATGGGTATTGATTGCAATATAAATTTAAAGAAATTTCAAAATGGACAGATTGTGATATACACAAAATTATCCTACATCCATAAATGATTCAAAGTTTCAGTTTCCGTTACCAAGTAATCTTCTAAAACTGGATCAATTCGGATAGTAAAGTTGTTTTTTGATAACTTCAGGTATTTTAATTTTTCCAGATTATTGTCTTTAAAGTATACTTAATTATACCCTTAATTAGCTATTAATTAGATTGAACCCCAGCTCAGATAAACATTAAATTTGGAGGAATAATTCTTAAATGACAAATACTATGTATAAACAAATAAATACGTTATATATTTGTATTTAAAATTTAAAAAACATCGATAGTTACCATCGATGCATCGATATTCGTCTACTTCTAGCTTGAACCAAGCCCGCGAGTCACATAATGTACATTGCTGTATTTCTTTTGGTCTCAAAAAGTTTTAATGGAACTAAATTTATATTTTGGAATATAAATCTGGAAATGGAATGAATATAATCATACAAAACAAAAAAGGAAAGCTAACTTCGGGCGGAGACAGTTCTTATGCCCCTGCAGGCAATTGCCCTAATTTTGATTATTCCCAAAAGGGGAATATAAATAGTCATTCCAAACTGCCCAGTATTTTTCATAAAGTAATACGCCTGACAAAATTAACATATGGCGCCGCTTAGCAAGAATTTTCGTCATACTCAAGACGACTGACAACACTAACAGATGGCGTTATATCGATTCCTGAGAACAGATGGCGCCGCAAGTACTTTTGTCATAACGTAAGCGCCTGACAACACTAACAGATGGCGCCGCTTAGCGAGAATTTTCTTCATAACGTAAGACGCTTTGCTTCGACGCGAGAAAGAAAGATAATTCGAAGAAAACTGTGTCTTAGCAGAGCGTTTAAAGCATTTTTCGCCTCAGCAAAGTTTGTTTATTAATTTATTAATTCAGTGCTTAGTTCCAAACTACGCAGTTTATGTATCTTAAAGATGTAACGTTAGTAAGAACCCTATGGCTATAAGCTAAATAGTTACACATATTCCTTTTTATTTGCTTATGGTGTATATATAATTAATTATATATAATATAAAATTATATATATAATATATAATTAAAATGTTAATTTTATGTTTTATTTTAAATGGGTTGGAGGTGTTTGGTATTTTTTTTTGTATTATATTCATTATTATTTTTACAGAAGCCCATTAAGCTTAATACATTTGAATGTGCATGGTAAGTACACGTGAAGACATTTCCACATGAAACTGAACACAAGTCAAAAGAGCTGCTTCATACCAATATATGCTGTCCATTTAGAACCGTTCACTTGGTGGTCCAAAATACTTCCTGACGTTCATCGATGATTGATCCAGGCGCAGCGAATAATAAAGTCGTCGAAAAGTTTGAGTTTAAACAGGCAAGAAGCTGAGACAAACAGGCAAGAAGCTGAAATGTATTCGGAGTGACAATGGTACGGAGTATGTAAACAACGCATTTGATGGGTTCCTGAAGGCAAGTGGAATAATGAGGCAGCTTACCCACAACAAAATGGAGTTGCCGACGGTCCGAATCAGACTTTGGTTGAGATGCTAAGATGTCTTCTAGTGCAGTCTGGACTTTGTGACGCATTGTAGGCCGATGCTACCTTGGCGATACCTAAAATTTCAGAAGTTGTTAGGACCCACCTTATACACAATCTTTCCCTCACATATGCCCACCCTGACAGCAGTCACTGGACTATATAGAAAAGATGTGCTCATCGCGACATACACCGACGACCCCGCTGTACTATCAAAAAGGAGCTGCATTACAGACTGATGACGCACTCTTACCGAACGTAAAACCAAAACCCCTACAGGTGATTCCCCCTCTAAGCATATTTTTATATCACGGCTGGCCCTGGCTGATATCCAAGCCAAATCGAAGGTCGTTGTTAGAGGCTACTCGAGGCATACATCATCTTTCAAGATACGTGTACCTTTGCCGATGTTCGACAAGATTTTTTCGCCCAGCTTTTGGCCGGAGAACATATTCATACAAGAACATCAGCAGTGCTGTTAACAAGCCTCTGAGAGCTAAACTCCCAAAGCCAAAAAACCCTGAACCCTAATCTTCTTCTTTAACAAAATCTTCTTTCTTAAAAAACTAACTGCTGAAGCAAAAAAGGCAACAAATTACACTGGCTCATTAATGCCTGCTCTCCGCTCAGCATGGACAACAAGGTCATACTCTACAATTCTGTACTAAAACCTATTTCATTTTACACATTAGGCCGTCAAGCTACACTCTTTCGAATGCTTGGGATACATCTAAAAATGGCTGTATAATATTCTCGGTTTTCAAATGCGGTTCTTATTTCATTTGATATTCGATTCACCTGCTGGATGGTTCCGTGGCTTTCGCGAATTCCAAAAAACTTAAACATTCCAATCTCGAAACTCAATGAAAAATACCTCAGCAAGCTTACCTCACACCCTAACCTCCTAGCGAGAGGTCTCGCTGGGCTCAGCAGTCGATCCCGTCTTGGCCGAAAGGAACTACCAACCCAGCAATCCATTTTTAGGGACGTCTAATCGCAGATCAGTTTGAAATAAAAACTGATTACAAATGTAAACTATTATTAAGATTTTTAAACTTATTGTTAGTTCTCATATGAGAAGATTCAATAAATTAAAACAAAGAAAAAAACTTACAACATCTATTACTCTTGCCTATCAAAATGGTAGGGAGCTACAGAGTAAGCTCCCTAAACTTTGTTCTGACAGTTCTTCATTTGTATCCCAGACAATAGTCTTTACTGGTTAAAGCCGGAGATTTTTAGCTCCGAAGTTTTTCCATACAGGTACCACTTACAGATTCGACCGACCACTGCGAAGAGGAGGAGGAGTCATAATCTTTGTGGACTCCGACTTCGCTTCTGTAGAGATAAAATAACCGAATTTTGGTGATTTAGAATTCCTATGTGTGAAAAGCACTATGTCAGCTCAATAACTGTTTATCACATGCTAATACTTACTACCGCCTACTGGCACCACTTCTCTGTCATTCAGCTGGTTTCTTGCGTTTTGTTTCTTCGGTTCACCTATATCTGCACCACTTCATCAAAGACCCACACTGAGTTGCTTATGTGGACAAGTCCACGGTTGTGGCACTATTCTCATTAGTCTGCGAGTGTAGAAAGTGCAAACAAAGTGATTTAGTTGATTGTATCGTTTGTATTAAATCATCACGTTTATGCCGCACGTTTATGCGGCAAACTCGAAATGGTTTCCGGGAGGATCGGAAACAATTTGTCTCATTAAATGAACTGTTTTTAAACCTTTAATCTCTATTTCTGGGCCTTAAACTACTCAGCGAATCACCACGCCGGAAAATTCCTAATAATAACCAGATTATGAATATAGGTACCACTCCAGCTTCACATTTGCCAGTAAGCAATGCTATGGTTGATGCCCCTGGCGAACAGCCACTCATCCTAGCACATCCTATTCACATACCTGGTCTTCCCACGGCAAGAGTTGATCCGCCGGATCCTGCCAGTACGAATCCCCCATCTGGTCCCATGCTCGAAAAATCTTCAATAGTCATATCACCAAGCCAGCCTACTGTTCCATCACTAGCCTGCCTGCCGCCGCACCTACCCGTCTACCCGTTGTAAAATCACCAAAGCCATTGACGGGAGTTCCAACTGAAACGCGATCTTCTGGACTTACGCTGAGAGCTGTGGCTCCCCGCAAATCCATCTTTGTATCGCAGCTTATGCCTGATGCCTCTGCAGATGACGTTAGGTTTCACCTTGCAAACAATCTAAATATAGCTCCCTCTGAACTTTTTGTGACCAAATTTAATTTTAAGCATAAACGTAGCATATCCTCATTTAAAATAACGTTACCAGAAGCTTCCCTTGCCAAATCTTTAGATCCTACTACCTGGCCCGAGCACACTATTCTCTAGAATTCTAGGCCAGAGATTCTCAAGGTTCCAGACCAGTTCCAAAAAACTAAGCAACAACATTTTTTCTTGTTGCTACCAAAACGTTCGCAGTATTCTTGGAAAACTGAACATACTTTATACTAACAGTGCTTCCTTTGACTTCGATGCTATTGTGCTAACAGAAACCTGGCTAAACTCCACTGTCATAGACAATGAAATTTTGGTATCGAAGTACACTGTCTTTTGCGAAGATCGCCCAACCTTCGGAGGTGGCGTTCTGATTGCCGTAAACCACATCTACACAGTTGAACGTATTACTATTACTAATCGTTTCGGAATTGAATTTTTAGCCGTTAAAATTTTGTTCTGAGTCCTTTAACCTTTTTATCACCTGTTCCTACATTCCTCCTATGAGTGATGTAGTCATTTATATGCACTACTTAACTGCCATTAAATCAGTTTTATCTCTGCTAAATGATGCTGATCTTATTCTAGTTATGGGGGATTTCAATCTGCCCCTCATTTCATGGATCAACTCGGACGGTGATAACTCGCTGTTACCCATGAACCAAAATGAATTCCTTGATGGCTTAGCCGACTCTGCCGTTTTCCAACTTAACCCTATAAGAAACTCCCGTGGCAGGTCGCTTGACCTCCTTTTCTCTAATACTACCCCCTCTGCCACAATAGAAGGGTCTCCTCCCTTATCTACTTCTGAGGACTCTCACTATTCAACACTCTTAGTTTCGCTAATTATTGACACTCCCGAAGTCCCCCCCAGTAAAAGCGCACAGTCTCGTCAAAAATGCTTTAAAAATACCCACTATTGTGAACTAAGAAATCACCTGACTAATATTGACTGGAGCTATCTTTCCAATTTCAGCAATATCGATGATGCCACAAACTCTTTTTATGAAGTAGTTCATATCGCCATAAATAAATCTGTTCCTGAAACATTGACTCCATCAACGTCAAAACCTCCATGTTTTTATAAACACCTCGTTCTCCTTAAAAATAGGAAATCTAGAGCTTAAAAGAGCAAAAAGTCTTTAAAGTGTACAACCTTGTTACCTCTTTCTAATTACATTCTAATCCGCAACCAGTTTGTTGACCTTAACAATCAACTATATGAAAATTATATTTCAAAATGCAAACTCCGTACTCTTCAACATTTTTCGGCAGGCAGAAACTAAAGAAAGGCCGCGTCATCTTACAACATCAGCCACAAACTGGTTAAAGTATAAAAAATATGTCAGCATACACTTAGAACTCAATCCTATGCTAGACACAAATTCAGATATTGAAAGTTCTGTAAAAACATTTGAGTCGATAATAACAAAAGCTGCTAGTGCTGCAACACCTCAAATGACTTCTAAGCAACATTTAAGATATGGGACTACGAACAGGCAAATCGAGAACTTAGTGCTAGAAAAACGACGTCTCCGACGAGAGTGACAAACCCACAGATCACCAGCCACAAAGCAACGGCTGAAGACGGCAACACGCGCCCTAACGAAAGCTCTTAAGAATAAGAAGGATAAAGAACATCGCCGGTATATCGAGAAATTATCGCCGACAAACACAAGGCAGTCATTATAGAAGGCAAATCTTTGCCTAAGTATGCCTATGGAAGCAGAGATGCCTATTCGGGATAACATTGGTAAATGGGCCCATAGTGATGCAGAAAAGGCAAATGTATTTGCTGCTCATCTACAAAAGGTGTTTCAGCCGGACCCACCAACAAATGGCTTTACGCTCACGCACGTCTCCGATGGATAACATACTGATCCACTGAATTTTCCTGAAATTGAAAAAGTTATCAAAGAATAACTGAATCCAAAAAAAGCTCCTGGCCATGACTTAATATCTCCAAAAATGATTATGGAATAGAACAGAATAACAACAGAGATCAGAACTTATTTTGAGCACATGGAATATTGCACAGCCGTATTCCTCGACGTCGCCCAAGCATTCGACCGAGTGTTGTTGGAGGGCCTCATGTATAAAATAAAATCACTCCTTCCACCAAATACACACAAGCTGCTTGAATCATATCTTTTCAAAAGAAAATTTGCTGTAAGGTGCAATGCGAATACCTCCGAGGACTATGTCATCGAATCGGGAGTCCATCAGGGTAGCGTTCTTGGTCCGACACTGTATCTTCTATGCACAGCTGACATCCCTACAAGTGATCGAACAACACTATCAACTTTTGCTGATGACACCGCAATTCTCATCCGATCGAAATGCCCTCTGCAAGCATCAGCGCCCTGGCTGGTCACCGAACTGTTGTGGAGAATTGAATTAGTATAATTATTATTAAGTGAGTAGATTAAGATTTGTAAACTTAATGTTAGCCTCTATATACAAAGAGAAGTTTCAATAAATAAAAAAATAATTTAAAAAAAAGAATGCAAACTCAATTTTCAAAATAACCCAAGCTCCTTTTACTCTTTTGTAAACTCTAAACGTAAATCCAATCTTTTCGCTCTCTCTTTCTTATAATAATACTTCCGACTCTTCACATCTCGGTATTGCTAATCATTTTGCGTCATTTTTTTCAATCAACCTACTCATCTGATTCATTTGATCCCTCCTCTAACTATCCATATAATTTACCCTACCTAAATTATATTTCCCTTTCTACATTCCACTGTCACGATGTGTTTACGGCTCTTTCATCAATCAAAATCTCATTTTCACCAGGCCCAGACAACGTACCTTGCGGCATCCTCAGCAGATGCTCCGTTCTTCTTACCTTACCTCTCACTTTACTATTTAACGAATCCTTGGAGCAAACTTCCTTACCTAAATTATGGAATGAATCATACCTTATACCAATTCGGCTCTCCAATTCGGATTCCCAAGCTTCTTGAGAAACTCATTACACCGCAGCTGCAATATGCATGCAAGAGCATAATCTCATCAGCACAGCATGGTTTTGTCAAGCTTTGCTCGACAACAACTAATCTACTTGAATTTTCGTCAATAATCAAACGAGGCTTTCAATATCGCTTGCAAACTGATGTAATTTATACTGACTTTAGCAAAACATTTGATTCAGTTAATCAACAGCTCTCGCTACGGAAACTCTCGCTTATTGATTTTCCACCAAATATCCGTATGTGGATTACTTCCTACCTTTCAGATCGAACTAAGCGTGCCCTATTTAAAACTACCAAGTCGAAGGTCATCCATGTCTCATCGGGTGTCATGTGGGACCACTGTTGTTTTTAGTCTTTGTAAAAGATCTTTCCAATGTGATTAGTTATGCTTCTACGCTTATGTGTGCTGATGATGTTAAGTTATGCTATTCTTTTTCGGAATATTTCCTGCGCAGGCATCTGCAACTAGACGTAGATTAACTATATATATGGGCTCAAGCAATCTTCTATTCCTAAACTGCTCCAAATACCAACTCATGACATGCTCTCTGGTAGCCCGCGTGGCGATCAGCTATTAGAAATTAAGCTATAAGCTTGATCGGCCGATATAGCTCTAGTCTGGTCCCCATTTTTGGCCGGTTTTAGAACCTGCTCTGCAAGTGTACTTCTGGCAATTCTTTAACTTTATCAAATAAAGTTTTAAGTAATTGCTAGAAAACATGGACAAATCCACGCCAAGTAAATCAATTGACTTCGATGCAATGGAGTCAATTGCAGACTTCGGCTCATCAGAACTGCGGGCTGGTACGCAATCATATTAACATAATGGCGGGTCACGCGAATGCCCAGCCATATCCGCCCCATGGGATCTCAGAACCTGTACTACTACTAGTACGGCAACTCAAGCATCTCCACAATGTCATTCCAGTACAATTCAACACCGAGCTGGACGAGCCCTCATTGACCCATCTTCTCAATAAAAACCTTAAATTCAGGTGATTGTGCTATACAGTGCAACTCCGCGATAAGGGTACACTGTTTAACCACCACCAGTTACTTAAGGATCGGCTCTTCCTCATTATCATGCGTAATATTCACCACGGTGTTCCATCGGAAGACATTATCGAATGACTGCAGAAAGAAGGCCACCACGTCCTCCGAATTTACACCCCCTCATAACAGAGTAACGAAACTCCCACTTAACATGAGATTCATCGACCTTAAAAAAGACGAAAGTAACAACTTCCTAAAAAACACCACTGCCGTCTGCAGACATAAAGTCATCTGAGAGAAGCTGCGTAAACAGTTCGAGCCTGTCCAATGCCTTAGGTGTCAAGAATATGGGCGTAACAAAAAAACCGCTTGCCTAAGGAATTGCGTTCTGCATGTTTCAACATGATAACATACAATATTTTAAAAATTCGAACTAATTTTTGCGACAGTTTCCGAACACAACCGAATTATACGGCGGGACAGAGTTTAAAATTTAGAAAGTACTATCTGAGTTTCTCGACTCAATAATCATCGGACTTACTCCAACCGGTGAGAAAATAAAAATAAACTTCCTGGAATTGGTTTTCCACCAAATATCCTTACGTAGACCGCTTCCTACCTCTCTGTTGAAAATAAACAAGTAAGGGAGCAGCAGTCGAGTTTCCCGACTGCAAAATACCCTGTACTCTTAGACATGCTTACAATTTATTTATTTAGTATCAATAAATAAATAAAACAATATTCTATTATAAAAGAGTACCACAACAATTTAAATTTGGTATTATTTATTAAAAACAAATTAAAAATTTATTTTATTTGAAATTTAATACATTTTATTATTTATAATATATAATAATAATCCCACATTGCTTACAATTTATTTATTTAGTTTCAATAAATAAATGAAACAATATTGTAAGTATAAAATGGTATTGCTTACAATTCATTTATTTAGTCACAATAAATAAATTAAACAATATTCTAACTATAAGTAGATATTATTTATTGAATACATAAATACAATTAATTTAATTAATTTAAAATTTTATACAATGAATAATCTAATCTTAACTCATATATACTGCTTTAAACTATTCTTAACACTAACTGAAATAGCATTATGGAAACTATAAACTGTTTCAATAGTTTTGGCTAAAATATCATTTCCAGATAGATTTGAAAACGCCCAATCAATGTGAGAATCACAATTAGTTGTGGGCGTTTTCAAATCCATCAATGATCTGAAGCCCTTACTAAGTAAGTTATTATAAATAGACCTACCCTCACTTAATTTTGCTAAACATAAATTAAAATCTCCTAAAATTATACAATTATTAGCTAAAAGGCTATGCTGTTGAAATAGATCCTCACGCTCAGATTTAAACTTAGTTAAAGGATAACTTTTACTTTTATATAACACTAGGAAACTTGTTGAGTTGTATTTAAATACAGCATACTCAAATATCAGTGACCGATGAGAGTATCTACCACTGAAGCAATTTGAAAACCTGTCAACTATTTCGTTTTTGCAGTAGATAATGAGACCTCTTTTAGATCTCTCTGCTTCGTGGGAATCTAAGCAAAGCAAGGTGCTGAATCCTGGAATATCGAAATTTTTATTCGGAAGAGTCCAAGATTCAGCAAAACACAAAATGGAAGACTGAAGCATTAATTTGTCCGATCGAATATCGTCAATGTGACAATGAATGCTTTCAGTGTTATGAAATAAAGTATCTAAATTCGAACTGTTAAACAGATAATCATAATTTTTCTGAAGTAAATTTTCAGATCGCAACTTATGCAATTGAACTTGCACTTTGTCGTTGCTTTGGGGAGGCATGGGGGTGACAAAGGATCCGAATATGAAGAGGCCATTAGCAGTTGTGGCTCTGCTGCAGGCTACGTATAGTGCAGCGCGAGGCATGCGGAGGGAAGTGTGGACCACCACTTGGCTATACGTAGCCCCCTGGCTCTTGTGAATAGTTATGCCTTCTGCAGGCACAACTGGAAATTGCTTACGATCGATCGTAACTTGCTCATTTTTCTTAAATTAAAAATTTTTAATAATTTTCTGAATTGGGGTCCACGAAGACTCAGTATTGTGAGTGCGCTTGGAGCGAGCAATTTCTCCAACACTTTCCTCAAAAAATTTCATCCATAGAGTGCAGGGAGAGTTGGATGAATCTAAATTTATCTGCATAAGAGTCCCGGTGCTCCATTGACTAACCCATCGCCAGTATCAATATTGACCGTAATCATATATTTGGCTGTGGTCTTCAGGAGAAGGGAAGTACACAAACCTTGTGTATCGGACGACTTAAAAAGCTTAACCCTTTCAAGAATGTCGGACCTTCTTGCAGAATTTAAATGGGTAGCTTTAATATAATCTACAGCGGTAGAATAATATTGGTCAGTGGGAATTGAGCTAAGTTTCCTTGTATTGTAATCATTGGTGGCCGCATTGGTGGTAAAGAGATGAATTGCATCATCAGGGACTTCTGAAAGCGGACGGGCACGATTGCTTAACAGTTGAATATCTTCGGCTGTCATACACCCTATTGCCATATTATTTAAGGCAGTCGCAAATAATTGGTCCTCCCGTTGACGCATAATTTCTGTGAGCTCAAAATACTTAAAGAGATCCCACAGAGATGTGCCAAAAATGGCGTTGTAGGGATCGGAGGAGTTGGATTCAAAAATCCAAGAATCACCTACAGGCGAAAGCTGTCGTAGGTCACCAAAGACTACTACATAAATTCCTGCGAAGGGAGAAGTTTTTTTGGAAATTTACTTCAAACGAAAGTCCAAATTTGAAAACATTTTTGAGCCCACCATTGATATTTCGTCAATAATGATAAGTTTAAGGTCAATTAGCCTTGAATGCAAAGTAATGACTAAATCTTGGCTCAAGGGTCTTAAATTAGAACCTAACTGATTAATTGTGAGGGAAAACATTGAATGTAGTGTGGAGCCACTAATGCCGAATGCGGCTTTTCCCGTGGGTGCGCATAAAAGAATTTTAATAGTGTTGGGATCTGTTCCTGGTCGACTATTAAACATTAAGGACAATGACTGGAAAATAGCCAATATTAAGCGACTTTTTCCTACACCGGCACCGCCTCCAACAAATTCATGGAAATTTGATTTGTTTTTTTACGTTGTGTAAAACATGTGTTAGGTAGGTCTTTTGCTTAATATTGAGCGATCTCATAATGTCAGCCAAGCTATCGGACGAAATTAATGGAGGCAGTTTAATTAGACGGACATTACCACCTTCTGAGTCAGAGCTATCTTCATTATTATCCTCATTTAAATTTAATATGTTGAGCTGAGGATTTATCTCTGGTAATCCTAAAACCCTAAAATTCCTATCTACCTCTGCCTGATTTTCAGCAGCAATCCCTTCCTCTTCCTGTACAATATTATTAAGAGCATCTTCCAGCTCACTATCATCTAAAACGTTGTATTTCCTACGGTTGGCTTCAATGAGCTCCCGATTCTCAGTGCAAATGACTTCGCAATCTTTTGAGATTAGCTCTGCGGTCTCGTTTCTCCATAGGAAATACAACATTGCTACTTCCCTAAAATAGTTTTGTTTATCGGTATGAATATTATACCTCCTATATCTAATTGTGCATGGTGTTGTCCTCTTTCTTACAAAGCCTTTTCCGTGACCCTCCGAGTCTTGCTGTAGCTGTAAAAAGCAGCAAACTCGGCTAAGCACAAACTATCAAGCTCGAGAGGGCGCTGAACATAATGTTCTAAAAGCCCTTCAACAAAAATGTTTGTCGAGTCCTGATCAAGCTCTTCAAGCTGCTGCCTCGATTTCAGAATTCTAACACGCTGCTCTGGTGGTGAAGTGTTAATGAAAACTGAGGCAATGCTACTGCAGGACAACTGCATGCCCAAACAGCAGTAGACAGCTTCTTGTGCTGATATTTCCGTACCGGAAATGAACTTGTGACCAATATGCTGTAACTTTTGCTTTATTGTCACATTGCCCCTGCTAATTTCGTTTACAGCCTCACGCATTAATTTTGAAATTCCCCTTTGAGATTTGTTAATGTAATTAACGACATAGCTGCAGCATGCGTAAGGATCCAGTATAAACTGAATATCAATATTCGCACTCTGCATCAAAAGAAGGTGCGTGTTGTAAGCGTTAAGCTTCATGGCTGCAAAAGTTCTTTTCAGAAATACTTTTGGTTTTCTAAGATTAGACCTTAGTGCGCATAAGTATGCGTTATAGTCCAAATTAAGTTGATCGCGAGATAGAAAATAATAAAAATCACAAAGATTATTAACCGTCTCTTGATCATAATTACAGTCCAAAAAGGACTGTATTTTTTCAAAATTTTTCCTATGCTTTTCGACATTTGGCGTGTCTTCATCAAACGGAAATTCTGTTTCCGTTTGAAAAATTCCGTTGAAAAATTTTGAAAAAATACAGTCCTTTTTGGACTGTAATTATGATCAAGAGACGGTTAATAATCGGTTAATTATGATCAAGAGGCATTGGGGGATATGGAATGCCAAATCTGCAAACGGTTTTTCTTCTAATTTCCCGTCTGCAAAAATGCCCGTGATTATGCATTTGATAATCAAGAAATGGGGCTATTTCAGGGTTGCTTGTACCAGTTGTGATAAACCGATCAATGAAGCATTTAACAGTGTCTACTGATGACACATCGTTCAAATTAGCTTTTGGGGCATCTTTAAGCCTAAACATGCCATGAATGTGGGGAGAACCTCGCTGTTGAAATTCAACTCGCCAATAGTATTTGGTCACGGGATGACTACCAAATACACCCCCTTCTTTCTTCATGAGTTTAAGGACCTGCCTATACCTAAAATCAAAATACCTAGCACAAGTGACGGGGTCTGCTCTAATAAGACGAGCCTTATCATCAAAACATAAGTTTGATGCTTCTTCCTCAGAAATGTCAACTTTATCGACATTTCTGGAAAGAAGAACTAAGAGCTCGGTCCACCTAGTCTCAGCTGCCGAGAAAGTAATGAAAAATGTAGGCAGACCAAACTGCCGAATCATTGCCATCACGTTTATCTTCTCCGCCTCCCAATGAGCCGGAGAAGTTCGAATTCCTTTCAAAACTCTATATCCATCATCGTGGCGAATCAAGTTTTCTAAGTGGTTTTCGTTTAGGGCAGTAGCAACTGAAATCGCCTGATTGGCACTGTGCCTTTTCGAGAGCAAAAGAAATATTATTCCTAATACTAAGCATTTCCAACTTTTTGAAGTTTAGGAATAGCTTATCTGTCCTGCAGCCCCGCCTATCAAAATTCCTAAGTTACTAACTTACTAACTGACCTAACTATTGCGGTAAAGCTTTCTTTACACTTCCTCTTCTGACCAGCAAAGATGGTTGGGAAGGCCAGCTCCTCTGAATCACAATCTTGAATCATATCTAGAGGACGCTGACCTTCCCCAGGAGCTATAACCACTCTTTGCATGGCCACATTTTCTACAGGGACATATTCCAATAAAGTTTCCTGACTACCCGGATTAATCTCTTCAATATCTGGATTGTTAGCAGGATC
The DNA here is from genome assembly GCA_035047325.1 of Drosophila vallismaia. NCBI lineage: Eukaryota > Metazoa > Arthropoda > Insecta > Diptera > Drosophilidae > Drosophila > Drosophila vallismaia. Next base: position 2,562,409 of record JAWNPU010000001.1, on the reverse strand, counting down.
TATTTGCTCGTTCAAGGGAACTTGAGCAGATCCTGCCAACAATTCTGAAACTAATTAGTTTCGTCAGACGGTGCGACAAATGGAACAGTTTCAGCATCTGAATTGAAGGAAGCCAACCAATTTCTGTTTATAGAAATTTCGTGTTTCCTATATAATTCAGTGCTCAGTAAATACTGAATTGCACTAAAAACTTTAGCGGGCCTCACAGTTTCAGCCATGAAATCATGGTTATACTGCATCCTAAGTTTGAGGTGAATCTGTATTACCTCAGTTTCGTTAAAAGCCCTTGGAAGTGATGTAATCACACTCGAAACAGGGATAGGTACATTAACGACAGCTCCCTTAATGGCATTTTGCCGCCCATATCCTAAAGTTTTAATGATCATGAAAGGAAGACGAGGCGAAATCATTCTTTCCTCTAATGGCGTTAAGCCTTTCAAGCAATCAGGAAGGTCGGGAAAATCTAGACCATAAGTAATCGAACCTTTCGGCTTTTTGCCTATTTTAATGCTTCGACTACAGGTCTTACAAAAAGTAAACTTATTGTTGGAAGAGGGAAACCTATCAGAGAGATGCAATACAGCAGCAGCAATTTCTGCACTGCATTTGCTCTCTATTGCTTCGCGGGATATTTTTTCCACTTGGTGTGGAAACCACAATCCCTTGCAGCAAAGGCAAACCTGGTCAGGACCCTGTTTCTCTATTCTATTATAGCTACCTATCATAGATTCTAAGCTAACAATTTCTTTGCACACGCTGGGTACCTCCTAAGGAGCTACTTTCCCTGACCTGCCTATTACGAATTGTATTTCTTCTATTTTCTGCCCTACGATTATTTTCCAAGACCCTGTAATAGCTAACTCGCTGACTCAAGCTTAGATTTGCATCTAAGCCTGCCTTTTGGGCCTGAAAACGTGCACTTCGCCTTGCACTAGTATTCCTAGCCTGCTCTAAGATCCTACAAATTGGGTTGTTCCTAGCTTCATGCCTTTGAGACCTATCTCTTGCCCTCTCTAAACTTCTGTCTGCAATATTTTGTCGGTGTCTGGAGCGACGCGAAGTGTTAGCAGTTTGTTCCTGTTGCCGAATTGCAGGATCAGATCGGCGAACAGTGTGCTGTATCGTATTTTGTTGTTGTTCACTTTCACGGTATTGTTGGTTTTGGCGGCGCGTTTAGCGGCGCAAAGTATTTTCAGTTCTTTCTTGTCCCTGTACAGTAGGGTCTAGTCGGCGCCTGGAACGACGCGAAGTATCAGCAGCTTGTTCCTCTTGCCGAACTGCAGGATCAGATCGGCGAACAGTGTGCTGTACCGTATTCTGTTCCTGTTCAGTTCTGCGGTATTGTAGGTCTTGTCGGCGCCTGGAACGACGCGAAGTATCAGCAGCTTGTTCCTGTTGCCGAACTGCAGGATCAGATCGGCGAACAGTGTGCTGAATTGTGTTCTGAACTTGTTCGTTTGCTCGATACTGCTGGTTTCCTCGACGACTTGAACGCCTTAAAGTATCGGCTAATTGTTCCAATTGCCGAAGTTGGCTATTCCCACGTCTGTCTGTACGTCTTTGTGTGTCATTTGCCTGCTCGTTAGCCCTAAATCTTCTATTGCTCCTACGAACTTGGTGGCTCTGACTGTTCTGAGCCCTTTCGTTTTCCCTAATCTCTACATTAGCCCTACGCTCTCTTTGGGATGTTGCCATTACAGCTCTACGCTCTTCTGCCTGTTCTATATTAGCCATATACATTTGGTTCCTAACTCTCTGTCTCTGAGACCTATTTGCTGCTGAAACCCTTGTGGTTCTAGGCATGGTTAAATATTTAATATTAATGTTAAGAAAATATAACTGTAAAATAATTAATAATAATAATAATAATAATAATAATAATAATAATAATGATAAATAATAGGGACAGTAAACAAAATCAGATGTATCCTTTAAAAAAGCTATTTTCGATTTTTCAAATCAAATTATTTTTGATTTCCCAAGAAAAGATTTGGAGATCTGTAATTTGATAATTTATCAGACAAACGATCAATCAAATATGATCAGCAAAAAAATTTAAATGAAAACAGACGGAACAAAATATTGTTATATATGACGATCGGAAAGTTTTGAAATTAATTCGGACAGAGCAAAATATTACGCTCCAAACATCAAGCAGGGGAAAAAATAAAAAATTTAAAAAAGACACTGCGAAAATACTCGTTTTGTACAGTTCGATATGAACGGCGAAACACAGTCACGATAAAAATATACTGATGCGCGATAACAACACAATTAAAAATTGACTTTCACCACAACGCACGCACACTAATTTCTGACTGACTTTTCACTTGTTCACCTAATCACTGTTAAAAAGATACTAATCCTTCAAATTGAAATTACATACCTTTATAAGTTAATCCCTTCTCCCGAACCGCAAAAAGGGGATACCCCGCGAATATTTTCCGCATTTAACCCTACCTGTGGGTAAACCCACTTACCTTATAATTAGGTAAAAGGTCGCCTTTGAATATTTGCACTTGTTTACGTCAAATTTGATTAGTCTAAATATTCACAGGTATGCAGCATGCACCTACTAATATATTTCCTAATAAGTGTCACTGGTACCTGTAGCAGGGACTGTACCTACATGTCTCGGCTTTCCACCGTTTTCATCTCAAAACCGTGCGAGGGTGTTAAAGACCCGCTACATCTACAGCATATCCGAGTATAGCTACATATATCAGAGAAGAACGATGCTGGATATTATTTGCCGAGGGCAGTGATAAACTTTCGTCAATGTCACTTCCACTTGTATACTCACACCTCTCCAACCCTCTCGACACAGGAGGAGCTACGAGCAGTCCGTTTCTCTTCTCCTGCCCCACCTCGTCATCTTCTCGGAAACCGAACAAACCAGACACGTGGCGAAAATATCTATATCTGGACTCCAGTCTTCAACACTACAAGCCATCATATATACGTATACATTTTCAACCTGAGAAACATATCGAGACACGTGATTTTTCGTTAGTTGCGTTTCATGTGCCAATTGATGGAAGTGAAAACTATAAAAAAAATCAGATAAAAAAAACTATAATTTTTTCTAAAAAATATATTATATATTATTTATTTAACATTTAATGATAATATTATTAATATTATATTATATAATATTATATTTTTTTAATAATAATATTATATTATTATAATTTATATTATTATTATCATATTATATATTATTAATAATATTTAAATGTTATTTGTGAATAAATATTCACAGGTATGCAGTATGCACCTACTAATATATTTCCAAATAAGGTCACATGTACCTGTAGCAGGGAACCGCTAAAAATACACCTGATATTTATCCCCCAAATAATGCATACGTGATCAATGCAGGCTTAGTGACTGTTAAATTTGCAACCTGTGTATATATTTTGTTTTGACATTTAATATACCAATCACATGTATGCAAATTCATCTCCTTTTCGGAATAGGCATTAATTTTTTGCAGTTGCACCTGCATCAGTCAAAATTTTACAAAGTAAACTCATTCTTTAAATTGTAGATCACAGGTACTTAGTAGATATGTATATATAAGGCACGGAAACGCATATATACAAATTTGACATATTTCAATAAGCATCGCCCTCTGAAGTTGCGCTAAGTTATGAAAATAAGTTTCGTGTGTCATAAAGCCATACACATTTCGCTGCCAACGTCGCAGTCGGCGTCGCGCAATGCGTATTTTGCTGCGCTTCTGCTTCCCTTGCCATAGATTTTGCATGTGGCATACCTTCCGTGTTTCTTATCCGATTTGGTTCAAATTAAAAAAATTAGATAGCTTTTATAAGCACCAACGCATATGCCGAATTGCACAGCATTAGGTTAATAATTGTGGGCGTGGCAGTTTTTTGCGATTTGCGGGTTTTTTTGGTAGCGGGGGGTGATATCAAAATAAAACAACAAACTTGTACTGCGTATGTTAATTACCTATCCAACAATATATGGCACATGTCTGTAGCTCTTGTAGTTTCTGAGATCTAGGCGTTGATACGGACATACAGACGGACGGACGGACAGACGGACGGACGGACAGACGGGCATGGCTATATCGACTCGGCTGTTGATGCTGATCAAGAATATATATACTTTATGGGGTCGGAGATGCTCCCTTCTGCCTGTTACATACATTTGCACCATATTATGATACCCTTTTCACATCATTTTTAATGGGTACAGGGTATAAAAACCGGAAGAAAACCCAAATACAAAGGCTAGAAAAAGGGGTCGAAAAAAGAAAGAAGCAATGAAGGAGACTCAAGAGGAATCAGAATCTTGTAACCGTCCAGAGGTTATTACTACACCCGAAAATGTAACCGAAATTCCCTCTGATATAATCTGCCGAATACCTGCAAAATATAAATTATTATAATATTACATATATTGTACAATTTATATTAAAATTACCACCCGAATCGTGATCCTCTTCTTCATAAGTTCCATACAATTTTGATGTCAACATTTCTACATCGGTCTTACGTTTTCTGCGTAACTGTGGAGCCGGCACAAGTGGCAGTTTAAACGCAGCATCATTAGAAACGACATTTTCTTTGATACAATTTTGCTTTGATAATTCCATTCAATCGAAATATTTATTCAAGTTATTTTTATAATGTTAATTTTTTTGTTCTTATTTCTTGGTTCGGAAGCATTCGCATTAAAATTATCACGATTGAATTTCCTTAACGTTAATATTTTGCGATGTCTATTGAAGCGGATTTTTACAAATTTTTACACATCAATACAATTTGAATATCATAAAATTGCAAAATAATTTTCTCAAGTCTCGCTTCTACCTCTCGAATACGAGCCTTGATTCTCTAGTACCGCGGACTCCACCAAAATTCTAAGGTCGCGGGAAGGTAATTTCCGAAAAATGAGGCTTCTTAGAAACAGAATGCCTTGAAGCAATGTCCATTTTCAAGTATTTTTAGTACTTCCTTCTCACAAATAATTCGAAAAACGTATGCTCAAGGAGCAATGTAAGTAAACAACGTAAGTAGGCGACATAAAGAAGACATAAAACCAATTATTGCGACTTTCGTGGATCAGGGACCCCTTTCCAGGGTGTGCCAATATAAGTACAAGAAATTATGTAAATACGAAGCGGGCATCTGAAAGGGCAGTCAGAACTCTAGTTATTATATAAGTTCTAGTACCGCGGACTCCACCCAAATTCAGTCCTCCCTCATCCAAAACAGCATTGATTAAACCAAGGGAGGCCGCATCCAGCGCAGACCCTAAAAACAGATCGTCATCGCATACATTCAGGCCAAGAGCGAAGCTGGATGCTAGTGGACGGGTAACAGGAACAGCTGCGAAGAAGGAACGGAAGAGCGAATTGCCTGGAGTGCAGAGAAGAAATAAATTGTTCTTAACAATTTGGGAAGAAGTTTTTTAATGTTATATCCATGGAAATCCATGCTTGGATACTTCGAGACAAACTACAACATTGAAAAAAATATAAGAAGAATATCTAATAAGAAATGAAAAATTTAATAAATTCATCGAGGTGAAACTCACGCCACTAGCAAATAACTCAATGTTTCCTTTCACACTGAAGCAGAACCTGGACCAAAAAATGTTGAACAAAAACGATGTGAAAGTGAAATCAAAAAAAAAAAAAAATAATAAAAAAAGCTTAGGATTTAAAGCTTTTTGCCATACACATACAAATAGTTTTATTTCTATTAATTGTTGATACTTGTTAATATGAACTTTATTCGTCATAATACAAGTATGTGAAAAACAATAAAAATACATTCTAACTTATATTTAGGTTTATTTAGTACCCTTGCCAAAAATTTATGTATAAAGACGGACCCAGTTTTGGATTGGGTTCACCAGAAGTTAGCATTCCTTTTGTACCTTAACTCTTAATTGCACTCCCTGCCTTTGATAAAATTGTATTCAAATTATTCACTAGATGAAAATTGTAAAATCCCATTTTGAAAATTTCGAATCCTTGAGGCACCGTGTTTCCCTCAAAGCTTTAGTAGTGCTCCCGGACTTGTCTCGCCCAGTCGCTCTTCTCGTATGCGTATATAAGCCATCTCTCTTTATCTTCTTTTCGCCAATGGTGTGCGACTGCAAAGCTTTCTGGGCTTAGAAAAATGGCCGCCAGATAACATCGCGACTGGTAGACACTTCACTTTCACCTGCATCTTCGAATATAGCATGGATTTTATTCACAATGATTTATATTTCGGCAACTGGGAAAAGTACCTAGCTATGGATCCAATGGATAAAAATTTAACTCTTAAAAATAAATAAATTTTATCATATAAATAAATTAAATAGGTAAATTTGTATGTAGTTTTTGTGACCTCTGACACTTGTTAGATATCAACAAAATGGCGCCTTTTGAAGGCGCCTAATTTTTTATTTAACTTGTATTATATTATGTTTTTCCATGTAACAGAAATTAAAAAGGTCAAGTTTAAAAAACACATCAAGATAAAAGTTTCAATAGTTCTGTAATCAAAATTAGAAGGAACATTTGCTTAAGAGGTACTTTATTGGGAGTTAGCCGGTCTAAGAAAATATGGGATATTGGGATATATGCCTTTTCATTTTTCATTTCCAAAATTGTATTACCCTTTACAAGAGTAATATCAAATATGTAATGTAACTAATTATATTAGTAAGAAAATTATCATGAAAATCTTATTTAAAGAGGTATGATTTTCAAATTAACTGAGTTCAAAACTACTTACTGAGGTATTAAATTATAATTCGACTAACTAAAGTACATATTTTCGTAGTAATTGTTTAGTAAAATTATAAATGTTATGTTGAAAATATTAGTATTATTCCCAATCCGAAATCCGCAGTCGAATGAAGTTATAATACATATACCATATATAAATAAATAAATAAATATAATAAAATAAATTAATGAATGAAATTATTTAATTTAAATAAATTTTAAACAATTTATTTAAATTAAAAAAATTCTATTTAATACTAACCCGCGAATGTTTAATACTGAATTTTTAAAACTGAATTGTAAAATACCATTTAACACATTAAATACCAAAGCTTCCTAGGTTTTCGCGGAGGTAAAATTTAGTGTATTTTTCACATCTACGAAGCCTTGAAAGGAAATAAAAGGCCGCCCTAGTGGTACTATTCTGATCAGTTAGGCCTTGGCAGGCCAGGGTGTGGGCATCCAACTAAAATAGGCTTCGGTGAATTACTTAGAAGTATTTTATAAATTTTCTTCAATCTTGGGGCCCGGATTATATTCCGGAAAATTCGATTTTGCTGTTAATAATTGTTTTATGCTTATTAAATATTGCAATAAATATTATTATACAGGGTCCGCCACGTAATTTTTATTTTTTTTAAATGCAATAAAACAAAAACGGTTCATCCGATCATCAAATTTATTTTTTCATATTGAAGTACAATCCTTCCGGTTACTTATGGAATACAAGTTCGTTCAAATGGCTGCTTCGGCTGGCCTTGCAGTACGGAAATTATAATATTGTTATTAATATTATAACTTATTTGATCAAGCTAAATTGAAATACAAGAAAAGAATAAGATGTAAGATTTCCGTTATCCACAGATACACTGAAGGTATTGGATGCATTGATGCCATTGTAATGTTCCTCCAAGGATAATAAGTCTCAGATTTTTCTTTAAGTTTTCTTATTTTATTTTTATTGATAGGCAGAAATGGTTCTGCCAGCTCAAGGTCTGCATTGTAAGCTTTTTATATACTCGGTCTTAGGCTAAACCGCGTGGCTGCGCTGCCGGGTACCCAGAATCCAAAATAACGGTACCCAGCCGCGGAGCGGCTCTCTTCTGTATATCTTATCTATCTAGGCTGGAGGGAGCTATGCATGTACGTATGTACTATGCATTTGGTCTTATACTTTGTGGAGTTCAAGTGTGCGATCATGTTACACCTAAATGTTCTCACTATAACATAGGCACATATTACATCTGTTACACTTAAACATAACATAGGCACATATTACACCATGCACCCTGAGGGACCATCCGTTTAGAAGTAATATCCACCAAATGTTTTGAAAATGACATTTAAGATAAAAGGTATATAAATAGTGTATCATTGAATTAAATAACTTTTTTTAATTTTTAAAATTTTTTTATGCAAAATGGCGACGGTTTAAAAAAAATTTTTTTTCGCCAAAAAATCGACTTTTATTTTTTAGTAGTTGACCCGGCGAACTTCGTACCGCCTTAGCGTAGCTTTGATGCACTACTTTATTTTGTATAGTTGACTTATCTTAGGTATGAGTACCTATTCAATTTAAACTGGAATCTACAGTGGTGCTCATATACTTAAGCCACAAGACTTCAACCAAGAATTTTAACGAAAATTAAGAAAAGTTTTTATTTAACAGCTCCAATTTTTTGTGTCACATTAGTTCTATATATCAGTGTTCTTATAGAAAAATAACCAAGTTCTTAAAATATATATTCAACGAAAAACTTAAAAAATCTGAGACCATCTCCAAAATGTCCTGCTCACATACTTAAGCCACCTGGAAAAAAATGGTTGAAAAAGTTAAAATTTGCCCAATATTCCTTATACTTTTAATTAATTTACTTTAATATTGAGTGGGATGACCTTTCTGCTTAAGAACAGCGGAGCAACGCTTTGGCATCGAGTTCACAAGACGTGCGCACTGTTGAGGGGTGATTTTCTTCCACTCTTGCAAAATTCGGCACAAATCGTTTTTATTTGCTGGTTTTTTTTGGCCAACGACTTTTTTAAGAATTCCCCACAAGTTCTCTATAGGATTGAAGTCGGGGCTCTGCGGTGGCCATTGCAAAACATTGATTGCCTCTTGGTTAAGCCACGACTTGACTATCTTGCAGGTGTGCTTCGGGTCGTTGTCCTGTTGATATATCCAGGCAAGTGGCAAATTATCGGCATATTCTCCAGATAAATTGTTAATAAGGATGTCCCTGTACATTTCGCCGTTCATAATGCCTTCTATCTTGACTAGGGGACCAACACCCGATGCGGTGAAACAGCCCCAGACCATAATCGAAGCGCTACCATGTTTCACGGTCTTCTTGGCAGGGCCGCGCCGACCCCCGGCAGCGCCTGTGTGCGAAACCTATGAAGCGCCTCTTTTTTAACGAATCATCATAATAAACGAATTTAATTTTTGAATGAATATTTTTAATTGTTAATTTTGACTGAAATAAATGTTCTCCAGTTTTACAGTACTTAGATAATATCATTAATATCTAAGTGTACAAAACTGTGGAACATTTAGGAATTAGGATACTAAATAGGTAAATCCCGTTCGCTTCTGCTTGCCAATTACTGCGAAAAATAAAACTCGAACAAAATTTTAACATGCTTTAGTAATACAAAGAATTTAATACTTAAATATGAATAACAAAGAAGCTGACTTTTTTCTAAGAATAATAATACTAATATGACTATTACCTACTTATGTTATTTTTTAAAAAAACAACAAGAGTCTTAACATTTGCAAGAATACAAACATTACTTAAATTATAATATTTCCACTTTTCTCGCTTTTTTGTTTGCGAAATTCTTAATAGTTTCATGTATGTCTATATGGTCTAGTATGGCCTCCTCTATGGATATTGTTGCTAAATTAGTTAATCTTTCCTGACTCATTGTAGAGCGCAGGTAATTTTTTATAAGTTTTAATTTAGAAAAGGACCTTTCCGCGCTTGCTACTGTAACTGGCATAGTTAGCATAATTCGTAATGCTATGGTAATGTTAGGGCATACAGCTGTCAAATTGTTTAAATATATAAATTCAAGAATTTTCACCACATCATTACTTAATTTTTTGAAAAATGGCTGACAAGACATAATTTCTTCACACAAATCATCGGCGTTAATATCCAATGAATCATTTGCTGAAAGTTTCTCCTGTAAACGATGACAGCTACTTCTTAATCGACTTTGATCTTGGTCATTACTTAAATTAAATAAAAAATTAAACACGTCGTTGTGATTATTCAATAAATCAAATCTTTCATCTACGGAGGATAACGCTTGGTCTAATATATAAAAAAATACATTTAGCCGCCGTTTACAGAAGTTAACTATTTCAGCTGTCTCTTTTGTTTCGATCTGCACCCTAGCTTAGTTCAACAGCGACTGCCTGCCGCGCTCTCTGCAGAGTGGCGAGTCGATCAGTCGATAAGTTTCTCGATAATCTTTGTATGTATGTATCGAGAATAACATTATACCTCATAGACTGGTCGCAAACAATGATTAAACGAAAATATATTTTTATTGATCCTTTCAATACATAACATGTGGTTTGTCCATATGTTTTGAGAATACAGTTGTTTAAACCAAAATAGCAAGTATTAACTAGGGCTAACTTCATTGTCTCGTTAATAAGTGACTTTTTAATGATAGATATAGGACTGCCAGAGTCTATGAGGCATTCTGAAATTATAGGCTTATAAGCATTTTCAAAAAAATTGATTTTAAACCATCTTACATAATTATTAGTTGAAACGCTCTTCCTTGTGGGACATTGTGCCACCAGGTGTCCAAGTTGTCCACAGGCGTAGCACGAACCTGGTTCACGTTTGGGCTTCTTGCAGATGTTAGCTTTGTGTCCTCTTGAATTACAGTTTGCGCATCGTATGGCATCTTTGTAGTCGGTTGGCTGTGCAGGTGGCTCCCTCCGAGCTGGCAAACGGATGTTAAAAAATGCGCGTAGCATCTCCGATGGAGTAGAGAAGCATTGGATCCGTGCTTGGGTACGGAAATTTTGCAGCGGTATGCCCTCTATCACCTGGTCCAGTAGCTCGTCGTCGTCGATGTTTATCCCGTTTGAGAGAGCCATCTTCTCATCGTAATAACTGCAGAAACTCTCCTCGGTTTTCCACTTGCGACTTTCGAATTTTCGCCGGATCTCAGCCTTGGATGATTGCTCGCCAAAAGTCAATGACAATTGATCAAGCAAATTGTCAATTGGTTCGATCAATCGAGCAGGGTGCGCATGTAACCAGACTTGCGCGACTTATGTTGATATTTATCTACTTTATGTTGAATTCAGCGGTCGAAACTTTTAATTTTATTCCGAACCGGTTCATATGAGTTGTAATAAAAGACGGCAGATTTAAATGTTAATTATTTATTGATTCTTGCTTCGCTTCTGGTTACAAACTGAACTTAAATTCTAAAGATGTGCAGCTTATATTCTATGGTTGATTATTTGGGGTTACTCTCCCAATATTTCTGATGGTTCATTCTATTCTCCTGATTTCTCTTACTCTCCTGATAAATGTTTATTAAGAGTGCTAAAAGAGTTTTATATAAAGAGTGATCTAAGTATATATATGCTCTTGAAAATATACCGAAGGCCTTGGTTTACTGTGGTAAGTAGGGTGTGGGGGGAGAGTGGTGACAATTGTATAACTCGCGTTTCCTTTAAGTTTAGTGATGAGTAAGATGCGTAAATGGTTGTCATCGATGTTGAAAGTGCGTGCGATATTTTTGACCACTGTTATCCAGGCACGCGCGAGTTATATAGGATGGTAGGTGGAGTGTCCCGGGTGATGCCTCTGCAAACTTCCTGAATTGTCCAAGTTCCCCAAGAATAAATGTTTTTTCCGAAAAAATGATAAAAGGCTCTTTATTCGCGAATGGGTAGCTTAAAACTGATCTTATATCTAACTTAAAAGAATCCAAGTGGCCCGCTGGTCATCGTCGATCTGCTGACCCAGCAGATTTTGGGGAGAGTTTCCGTTTGCTGAGTTGTCGTCTGCTTGTACTCTTGCACAAGAGTACAACGAACTATGTTGCAGAATTTGGGGTGGAGGCGGCTCGTGAATGTAGACTGCTGCAATGGTGTGAGTGCTGACGCTAACAGTTTGCTCGTGGAGGTTTAGGGGGCGGGGAAGAGAACGTGGGTATAGCTGATGTGGTAACTCCTCCCCCCCTAGAATGTAGTGACGGCCATAACGAAGGAATGGGCGAAACGTAGTTGACCGATGGTGTAGGATTAGGTAAGTAAGTGATCTTTCTTTTTACTACCAAGGGGTATAGATTATAAAGATGACCAGGATGACAGCCGATATGTAGGTCAGGAATCGAAGATCGGTTGTAGATTGCTTGACTCGAAAAATTCTTGCGTTGTTTTCTTGGAGGTGAAACACGATCTTATCAAGATTCAAATTCTCCACTGTCGCATTTATTGTTATGTTTTTGACTGCCGGTAGTGACAGTTTGATCTTTTCCTTGTAAAATAATTCGGTGTCATCATATTTGACTCCATCAATTAGTATGGAACAGTTGATATGGTTAATAATTGTTGTTCCTTCAATGAGGAAGGGTTATCAAACCTCTCTTTTTTCTTTGGTTTGGCGTCAGTGAGTAAACTTTTTCTTTAGCTTGAACTATTTTTCTTTGTAATGAAGATATCGAATCCTTCGAATCTTCGTCCCGTAAGTTGTATAAGTTGGTTTCTAGTTTATTTAGGTAGTTAGTCAATTCCGTTAGTTCTATTACATGTGCCACTGAACTATAGGTCTGAATGATCCTCGCTTCTCCCAGATTGATTTCTGCTAGGGGCGTATTTTCCTTAACATGTTGGGCATGAAGCAGTTGAGCTGCTATCATGCATAATCTGTAACGATATTATTATACAGAAGTTAGTCACTATTACGTCTAGTCTTTTTCTTAATCTTTGATTTGTGTATTTTCTGTCTCTTGTTGGTAGTCAAAGTTATTCCGTTATCACTAGCTACCTTGTGTTTGGTGAATCTGGGTGATAATTTGTTTCTTCTATTTTCTTTTCTGAAGATTGTGTCTCCCTCTTGTACCTCTAAGGGTTGGGTTTTATCGACGTTAAGTTTCTCGATCTTTTTTAGTTTCTGATTTTCTAATTCCTCCTTTAATTCTGGATATAATTTGGTTCTAAAGGTCTCTAGTTCCCTCAAGTAATCTTGTTGACTCACCGCTTTGAGCGTTTGTTCGAAAATATGAGTTCGTCCTGTAAATACTTCGTGTGGGGTAAGTTTTGTTGTTGAGTGAATAGCATTGTTATAAGTTATAAAGGTCTCTGCCATTATCAGGTCGTGGTCTAGGTCAAGTTGTAGTGCTTTTTTCTTTTCGAAAATGATTCTATAGATTTCTGTTAACGATGAATGCAGCCTTTTTACAGGGGCGTTGCTGCTTGATTGTTGGAAAGATGTTACATGTAGGGTTATACCATATTGGTTGCAAAGGTCTTTAAAAAGAATTCCCGCGAATTCTGGACCCTGATCGCAAACTATTACTTTGGGTATACCGTGAGTCTTGAAAAAGAACATCATGTTTTTGGTGATATTAATTGCATCTCGAGCAGGTAGAGTGTAACCTTCCGCGAATTTTGAGAATTTGTCGATTATCGTTAAAATACGTCTTTTATTAATCGAGTATATGTCTATATGTATTATGTCTAATGGCTTGTTCGGTGTCTCTGTTAACTGAAATTCTAATTTCTGAGGTTGTCTGTCATACTTTAAAGTTTGACAAATGTCACATTTGTTAATTAGTTTTGAAATCTTTTCTCTTAACCCGGGGAAATAGACCTGTCGCTTAATATGATTATATGTTTCGTCCATACCTCTATGATTATTTTTAATGTGATAATCTGATATGTAGTTAATCTGATCTTCTGTAGTTTGTAATTCTTTTAAATACGTCGTGCTCCTTATGATCTTATACAATTTGTTAGGAGCAAAAAATGTTGCATAAATCTTTTGTACTGATTCGAAAATTGAATCAGTGGTGTAAATTGCATGCGTTTTATTCGATTTTAAGACTGTCCTTAATATGTCAATCATTATTTTGTCGTTAAACGAAGGTCTGGCTATAATGCGTCTGATTTTGTTTTTAAAAGGGGTTACTACTGAATCCTTTGCAAGTTCTGCATCTTCCAAAATGATTTGTATTGCAAATTCATTTATGGGTTTGTTGGAGGTCAAAATCTCGGAATCTATGTTAATTGGTCTGGTCTCGTTGGTGTGATGACTTCACAGTCATATTCTAATAGTTGAAGTTTCCACCTCACTAGCATGGAGTTTGGTTCTTTTAGATTTTTTAACCAAACTAAAGGTTTATGGTCAGTGACCAGAAGGAATTTGTTCCCAAATAAGTATGGTCTGAAATATTTCACTGCCCATACTATAGCCAGTAGTTCTTTTTTAATGGTGGCGTAATGCGTTTCTGATTCTGACAATGTCCTACTAGCAAATGCTATGGGTCTGTCCTTTCCTATTGTACCCTGTGATAAGACTGCTCCTATAGCTACATTACTAGCGTCGGTAGTCAAGATAAATGGCTTATTGAAATCTGGGTACTGTAGTATTGGGTCGTTACACAAAAGTGTCTTGCGAAGTCCCTGATGAATCTTCTATAATAGCCCAGTAACCCCAAGAATGATTTGATCTCTTTCCTGGTCTTGGGCATAGGGAAAGCCTTAATCGTATCTATTTTCTTTGGGTTAGGTTTAACACCTTTCTCTGTCACAATGTGACCAAGATACCCTAATTCTTTCTTTAGAAACTCTGATTTATCCGGCTGAAGTTTTAGATTTGCCTGCGTGAGTTTCTTGAAAATAGAACTTAGATGATTCATGTGCTCCTCGAGCGAGGTCGAAAATACTATTATATCATCTAGATAGACCAAACAAAACTTGCCATTATACTCTGCTAAAACATTATCCATTACCCTTTGGAAAGTTGCGGGTGCATTGGATAAGCCAAATGGCATTCGAATAAACTCATAATGTCCACCTACTGCGGAAAATGCTGTTTTCGGTCTATCCTTAGGGTCCACTTCAATTTGGTGGTAACCACTTGCCAAATCTAAGGCTGAAAAATACTGGGCCCTGCCTAGTTTGTCTAGTATTTCGTTTATTTGTGGCATTGGGTATCTATCTTTGATAGTCTTTTCATTTAGTAATCTAAAGTCTACGACCAATCTCCACTTTCGTTTGTTTGAAGCGTCTAGTTTCTTGGGGACCAAGAAAACTGGAGCACTCCAGGGTGAATAACTGTGTTTAATTATATCTTGTTCCAGAAGTTTATTGATTTGTTCGCTTATTTCTGTCTTTTCTGACGGACTATATCTGAATGATTTTTTGAATACAGGGATTTCGTCTTTTTTTTTTTTTTTTTATTAATCGACTTACGGTAGGAAAATTAAAATCTTCTAAAGATACCACCTACTGACCGTAGGTGGCATGCACGATTCATAAGCCCTATTGGAATTATGCCTACGTAATAAAACAAAAACCTCCGCGTGCTCTTCAGTCCTTACTCGCTCACCGGGACTGCCAGTCAAGGTATGACTTCGGTGAGCAGGATGTGAGGCCAGGTCGCACTCCCTGCCTTCAGTGTAGTCCATGGGGGCTCCTCCTTCCACCCTTTAGTTGATTATTACGACGAGCCGGGAACTCTGGGGTAGAATTCTTCGCCCGCCGTCACCCAGGACGCCAGTTTGGGCTTAGACATCCGCTCTGTTGGCCATCTCGTCTGATCGGACACGCTTCATCATATTAATGATAAGGCTGTGTCCCAGCTCCCAAGCCTCGCTGTTCGCCAGCATAGCCGCGAACAAGCCACTAGGGCTGAACGGAGTACCTGACAGCGTCTTTAGCTGCTCCCTCTCCGCCGTGAACCTGGAGCAGTGCATTAGCACATGTTCTGCTGTTTCCTCACCGTCGACGCAGAACATGCATCGAGCTGACTCTACGTGACGGAACCGTAGTAGGTAGGCCCGGAAGCAGCCATGGTCCGTAAGAAACTGGGTTAGGTGGTAGTCCAAGCATTTGTGCTGGCACTCTGCCCAAACCGTCAACTCAGGGATGAGCTGATGAGTCCACCTCCCCCGTCGCGAAGTTTGCCATCTGCTCTGCCATTCACCTGTTAGCCACTCGTGTGCCTCTTGCTTGGAAGCGCCACTTCGCATTAGGCTGAGAGCCTTGATCTCCAGATCAATTGGCGGCAGGCCTGCCAGGGCTAGCGCCGCGTCCTCGGATATGGTCCTGAAACCTCTAATGAGCCTGAGGGCCATTGACCGTAGCACCGAACGAGCTCCTTTCAGGTATGAGCCCCTGCTAGTGGCACTGCTCCAGATTGGTGCAGCGTATAACAGAGAAGCCTTTGCTACTGACACCAGCAGTTTCCTGGCCGGGTGTCTTGGGCCTCCGACGTTAGGCATAAGCCTAGCCAACGAAGAGGCTGTGACTGCTGCCTTCTTGCTGGCGTAGCTTGCGTGGTCCTTGAACGATAGTCTGCGATCTATCATTACCCCCAGGTACTTTAGGGACTCTTGAGAGGTCACCTGTGTGCCATTGACGGAGACCAGCATGTTCTCCACCTTTTTTCTGCTGCTGAGAAGGACTGCTTCGGTCTTGTGAGCCGCTATTGCTAGCCCGGCTTTCTCGAGCCACAGGATGGCAGCACCGATCGTAGAGTTGCATTTGTCCTCCAACCCTGCGATTGTTTTAGAGACAGCTGTGATTGCCACATCGTCAGCAAAACAGTGCAGCTCTACTCCTACGGGCCTGTTGATGCCCAAGATCCCATCGTACATAATGTTCCATAGGATTGGTCCAAGTACCGATCCTTGGGGAACACCTGCCGAAACTCGGTATCTTTTTGGGCCATCTTCAGTATCATACCATAGGACCCGGTCCCTAAAGTAGCTGCCAACGACTATCCTTAGGTACTCCGGGATTCCCATGCGGTTCATGGCTGCGAGTATTACGGGCCATCTGGCGGTGTTAAATGCGTTCCTTACGTCCAGAGTCACTATAGCGCAGTATTCCTTCCTGCCCCCTAACCATCTATCACCAGATAGAGCGGTCTTGGCGATGTTACTAACGGCCGAAAGAGCGTCCAGTGTGCTCTTTCCTTTCCGGAAGCCATATTGATGGCTTCCCAGGCCGTTGGTGCTCTCGGTGATTGCCTCTATTCTAGTATACAGGATACGTTCGAATAGTTTTCCTACTATATCCAGTAGGCATAGAGGGCGGTAGCTGTTTGCAGCATGTGCTGGTCCCTTGCCTTTCGGCAACAGGACTAGCTTCTGGCTTTTCCACCTTGTTGGGAAGATTCCATCCAGAAGGCATTGCTGGAAGGTGGCCCTGAAGATTTCAGGTCTACCCAGCGCCACTGCTTTTATAACAGCTCCAGGAATACCGTCTAGTCCAGGGGCTTTGTTCGGTTTGATGCGCTTGGCTGCCTCGACGACTTCAAGTTCTGTGACGCACTGGAAATCTGGGGCAGGGGCTGCCTCTGTTGGCCTCCATAGAGTGGTTTGCTTTGGGAATAGCTCCCCTACTATGTTAGCCAGGACCCCCGGGTCGGATGGGGTTGCCGCTCTCCTCCTTAGCTTGTTGGTAACGAGTTTGTAGGCGAGGCCCCAGGTATCGCTGTCTACGCCATCCTGCAGCTCCTTAAACGACCGCGCTTTGGCAGCCGCGATGCCGTGCTTGAACTCAAGGCGTTTCCTTCTGAAAGCCTCTAAGAGTTCCGCGTGGTGGGTACTGCCTCTGGCTCGTTGCGCCGTTCTCCTAGCCCTGAGGCAATCAGACCTTAGTTGGCTTAGGGAGGCACTCCACCAGTAAACGGGTGGTTTGCGCTGTGCCTTATTTTTCCTAGGCATGGTTGCGTCGCAGATTCCTTCGAGCATAAACATGAGGCCTGCCGCCATACTCTCTGCGTCCCCATTTGGGATTTCCAGGGAATTGATCTGATAGGCCAGCATGGCCTCATCGATCTTCCTGGTGTCCCATGCTTTCCCGGCTGTTCTGCTCTGCCGTCTCCTGGGCATGCCCTCCGGGGAGAGACTGAAAGAGATCAGCGCGTGGTCGCTCAGCGTCATGACGTCATGGACCATCCAGTTGTTGATGTCCACTAGCCCTCTGCTGACAAAGGTAACGTCAATAAAGGACGTACCCCTATCATTGTTGAACGTCGGCTTCCGTCCGTCGTTCAGCAGTATAAGGTCCAGCATTCCCATGGCGTCAATCACAGCTCGGCCTCTGGCGTTGGATGTCCTGCTGCCCCATTCCACTGCCCAGGCATTAAAGTCGCCGGCAACGACCTTCGGGCTTCGCCCTCTCGCATGGTCCACGAGCGCCTCCAGAAACTCCTCGAACTGATCGGGGGTGTCGCTCGGCGGAGCGTAGCAGCTGTACATGTGCACGTGATTTAGCTTCGCATAAGCGATACCCCGCATAGGTAAAGCAGCCAGTTCCTGGACGTGGAGAGAGCTGCAGCATTTGATAGCTGCTTTACCTGTCTCGTCAAGAATCATGGATGATTCTCCACTACCAGAGACGTAGGGTTCGCTTAGGAGCATGATGTCTACATTGCGCTCAGCCGCAGTCTGGGCCAGGAGGCTCTGAGCTGCTGCGCAATGATTGACATTGAGCTGTACTACGCTAATGTGGGCGTGCATTAAGGTGGCTCTTGGCTTCTTTCAGGGTCGCTCTGTAGGTCGGGCACGCAAAGCTACCCGTCGGGTGGTTTCTGTCCACCTCGCTGCTGCAGATCAGGCATTTTGGTGCTGCAACGCACCCCTTGCCTTGTGCCCACGCTCACCGCATCTAAGACAGCAGTCTGCCCTGTCGGTGTCCTTGCAGGTTGCTGATCGATGTCCATAGCCCAAACACCTGTAGCATCTCGTTGGTCGGACGTCCTGGATGAAACGACATCTTGACCATCCAACGATTACGGTTCCCTGTTTAAGGACTGGTATCGCCACATTCGCGTTCAGCAGCACTGAGGCTATCTGCGTGCCATCCCGCATTCTGCGAAGGCCCCTGATATCTTCAGGGTTTATCTGCAGACCCTGGAATTGGGCGACCATGCAGCTGTGGAGCTCATCTGCTGTCGTAGCCTCGTCCAATCCGCTGCAAGATAGAGCTATTTTTTGCGCTCCCGTGCGCACCGAGGCCAAGTCATTGAGCGCCGCTTCCAGGTCGCTCTTAAACTTGGGAACGCTTTCCGAAGCTTTCCCATCTACCTCAAGCAACAGCTCACCTTTCTGCGTTCTCCGGATTTTACGTACGTGGCTGCCCAGTTCGCTAAGGCTCGGGTCCGATCTTAGCTTCCGAAGCATCTCTGCGTACGAAGCCTCTCCTGTCTTTTTTACAATGAGAGCCTCCGGTTTTTTACGCAGGCGCGTAGGCTTCACCTTGGTCCACTCTGCACCCGTGCTAGCATTCTTGGCGACAGATGCGTAGCTGCCTGGCTTGGACTCGTTAGTTCTGGATGGCGCCTTTTCTTCACCGTTGCCACCCAACGTAGGGTTGCTCGGCTTGGGCGCCTGGGCGTTTGGCACTTGCACCTTGGGTACCTGCGCCTTTTTAGAAACCTTTTTCGAAGGCTTTTGTACTTCCGTCTGGGTAGCACTGCTCTTCAAGCGGTGCTCGCTAGACGTACCTTCGTACAGCTCTATCGCCCTGGTGTTAAGGGCTGAGAGTTCGGACGCTATGCCCTTTGTCTCTCGTGTCACGTACCGTTGGGTCTCGAAAGCGGATAGCAGGATGTTTATCTTGCCATTCATCCTGGTGAGAATGCCCCTCAGGTCCTCATTCTGGAGAGCCGTGGTTAGGTCCGAAGACCGATGAGGGGAACCAGCTGGGGACTTCCCTCCCGTCTTTTGCGATGGCACGGCGATGTGGTCCATCGACTTCTGACTTGTCGCGGTCGTAGATGCTGTAGGAGCCAAGTTCTCCACCTCTACAGCATCGCTGCAGTCGCTAGTCAACGGCGGCTGGGAGCCTGCATGCTCACCCCTCGCCACCGACGGGACTGGGATTCCGTCACCATGGGACGGGTTACCGACTCCTCTGGTGGGTGATCTCGAAAGTCGGGAGCTCCTCCTGAACGGGTCGTTGCGATCAGGGGGACTGCCCCCCACTGAGCTGTCCATCAACTGGGGGATGGCCTAAGGTTACCTAGGCGAAGCACCAGCCTTAGAAAGGGGTTCCCACGTAGGCCACGGATTTCCCCCTGGCTTTTACTGATGGAGGTTTGTACCGCCTCGTCTCGGACACCAGAGCCTCTGCTTAGGCACCAGAACGGTGAGAGGATGATTATTGGTCTGTCCGCGACCTTTGTGCCTTTTCCCCTTTCTTAACGACTTGTGCGCTCCCAGTAACCAGTTACAAAATTCAATTAAATTAAATTTCAACGGTTTAATTTTGAGTTTAATTTTGAATTTCGCGCCCTACTGTCGCAACGCAACACTGATCACACGGTTGATCTGGCAACGCCGCCCTCTCCAGATCACCCGTTGCGCCGAGTTGGCAGCGCTATCAGCTGTTTTATCCGCTGCAACAAACAAACGCCAGCTAATAATTTACCTGTTTACCTGAAACAGGCGCGCAACTAACTCGCGGGATTGCAGCGCAACGTTGTGGCGCGACTCCACCGTGTTGTTCTGTCAGTTTGCCGCACTCACCGGCCGACACAACTTCAACAATTTCGAATTTTTCGCGCAGCGTTACTTTAAGACGTCCGTCTTCACGGCGATGAAGTGTGGATTTCGTCTGTAGTAATAATATTGTGTTTGACAATATTGGTAAAGGTTAATTTATCTCCTTCTCTGTAAAATATATTTGGATATTGTTTGTGTAGTTTTGCGAATGCAGCTTTTTCTTCTAAGGTTAAATGTTCTAATCTTAGTTTGCTGTTACCCTCTTTCTTACTGTCCGAAACTACCGAGCCATAGTCCTTAACATCGTTTATTATTATAAATTTGTCCGTGTTAAAATAGTTCACTTCTAATGGTGTCTCTAAATGTAATTGTTTTTCATTAACAGAGTAATTTGTCACTTCCATACAACTGTAATAGTTGTGGGCTGTGTATAATCCACCTGTGATAAATAAATCGTTCGAAATTTTTTGATCTTCACACAAAAATGTACCTTCCTTAATTGAAACTGGTAGCATTACCAATTTCTTGGAGGATTCCTCAATGTTAAATAATTTTGCTTTTTGTTTTACTTGTTGGAAAAGTCTAATTATGAAGCTGGGTGTCATTAGAGTTTTGCTCGGAATGTCTATTACTCCTGACATTGTATTCAGAGTGTTCATGCCTATAAGGCCATCAAAATAGTTGTGAAATTTGAAGAGCAACAATGGAAAATTTTCATTACAGTTGTATTTATTGAATAGCTTGACTTGGGTCATTTTATTTACTTTATGAGAGCCTAGGGCTGTGATAATTAAAATCGGTCTCTCAAGTATTTGTTGGTTCTGTTCTTTAACGAGTTCTGGATTTATGAAAGATGAAGTGGCACCAGTATCCACTAAAAATTTTAGTGGTCTATTTGAACCGAAATTAATTAAAATGTAAAGTAGGGAATCTCCAACTTCAACTTTCTCTAAGTATCCCGTCTGTCCGACGAGGCCTTTAACTGAAAATTTCCGTCATCAATATTGTGTAGCTCCTGTTCATTAGTCGCTTCTATGTGATTCAGTGGTGTCGGTCTTTGCTGTCCCGAATTTCCGTAATTCTTTGAATGTTGATTATTTCTGTCGTCTTGTTTTGGCATGATCGCCTTCATTTTATTATAAGACCTGTCATTATCCCTGGATTTATCGCGATACGAGGATTGATCCCTAGCTTCATAATTTCCATAGTAGTTTGGTCTCCTATTAGTTCTGTTATCCCGGGGTCCTTCATTTCTACGATAGTCGTTTCTGTTGTAGCTGCTATTATTATATCTTGGGTTCTGTATTTGCCTATTGCGACTTTCTCTCAGAAAAATGTCCCTTTCTTTGATAGCCACGTCATAGGCCTCCTGGAGGGTTCTGGGTCTAGAGGTTCTAACAGTCGCTCCTAATGGACCTTTGATGCCATGTATAAATGTATAAAAACAGGTTTTTTCAAAGGATTCCTTTTTAAATTTTAAAGCTGACTTCTCTATCTCCGTGTTTTCTATAACTCTCCAGTACGTTGCCTTGATGTCTAAAATTTGTTCGAAAAATTCCTGCAGTGGCAATCTTTTATGTACCAGTCCGTGTAACTCAAAATTTAGTGTTTCCTCACTTCTTTTGTCCGCGAATTTCCTTATTAGGGTATTTCTAATGTCGTCCCAGTTTAAGCCTACGCCTGACGATATTAATAGCTCATTTGCCTTTCCTTCTATCTTGTTCCTTATTGCTCTTAATAAAAACTGCCCATACGGAGTCTTATCCGTGCCTCTAATAAGAAGCAGAATTTCTTCGACATTGTTTATAAAGTCATTTAGGGTAGCTGGATTCCCTTCATACGGAATGAGATAACGAATACCATCCGGAATTTTTAAAGATTGACAAATGTCTAGAGGGGAAATTATGGAAGGTATTGGTGTGGATTGGCTTGAGCCAGAAGAAGTATCCATCGTGCTAGGGGCACTACTGGTAGAGGGCCTAGTAACGGCTTGTAAGGCCACCTGATCTTCCCTAACGTCTGAAAGACTTGCACTCAACCGAGCTCTACTTCTAGTTACCGGAATAAGTCTTTTGACTTTTGAAATCTGAGACATTTACTCTCTTAGAGAAATCCTTTAATTGTGAATAATGTTGTGTGTTTAAATGTTGTTATATATGTAATCGTGTATTGAACTTAATTATACGTGTAAACTTAAATATAATAATATATAATAATTAAAGAAGACGGGAGATGCCTCGTATGCGGAAATGCTCCGGAAACTGAAAGAGGACCCGAACCTCAGCGAACTGGGCAAACATGTTCGCAAAGTCCGTAGAACTCAGCAAGGGGAACTACTGCTGGAGGTAGACGGGAAAGGCTCCGACAGCGTCCCCAATTTTAAGACCCAGCTGGAAGCAACATTAAAAGACTTGGCTTCGGTTCGTACGGGTGCGCAAAGAATACCAGTATCCTGCAGTGGACTAGACGAGGCCACGACAGCAGATGATCTCCACAGCTGCCTTGTCTCCCAATTTCAAGGAATCCAGCTGAAACTAGAGGACATCAAAGGGCTACGTAGGATGCGGGATGGGACTCAAATAGCCTCGGTCCTGATGAACGCTAATGATGCGATTGCGGTCTTAGCGAAGGGCACGGTACCGTTGGGTTGGTCAAGGTGCCGCATCATCCAGGACGTCCGGCCCACGAGATGTTACAAGTGCCTGGGCTACGGACATCGAGCAACGATCTGCAAGGAGATCGATCGATCAGACTGCTGCCTGCGATGCGGCGAACGAGGACACAAGGCAAGGGGATGCGTGGCACCACCAAAGTGCCTATTATGCAGCGACGAAGTGGATAAAAACCACCCGACGGGCTGTTTTGCGTGCCCGACCTACAGAGCGACCCTGAAAGAAGCCAAGAGCCACCTTAATGCACGCCCACATTAGCGTAGTACAGCTCAATGTCAATCATTGCGCAGCAGCTCAGAGCCTCCTGGCCCAGACTGCGGCTGAGCGCAATGTAGACATCATGCTCCTAAGCGAACCCTACGTCTCTGGTAGTGGAGAATCATCCATGATTCTTGACGAGACAGGTAAAGCAGCCATCAAATGCTGCAGCTCTCTCCACGTCCAGGAACTGGCTGCTTTACCTATGCGGGGTATCGCTTATGCGAAGCTAAATCACGTGCACATGTACAGCTGCTACGCTCCGCCGAGCGACACCCCCGATCAGTTCGAGGAGTTTCTGGAGGCGCTCGTGGACCATGCGAGAGGGCGAAGCCCGAAGGTCGTTGCCGGCGACTTTAATGCCTGGGCAGTGGAATGGGGCAGCAGGACATCCAACGCCAGAGGCCGAGCTGTGATTGACGCCATGGGAATGCTGGACCTTATACTGCTGAACGACGGACGGAAGCCGACGTTCAACAATGATAGGTGTACGTCCTTTATTGACGTTACCTTTGTCAGCAGAGGGCTAGTGGACATCAACAACTGGATGGTCCATGACGTCATGACGCTGAGCGACCACGCGCTGATCTCTTTCAGTCTCTCCCCGGAGGGCATGCCCAGGAGACGGCAGAGCAGAACAGCCGGGAAAGCATGGGACACCAGGAAGATCGATGAGGCCATGCTGGCCTATCAGATCAATTCCCTGGAAATCCCAAATGGGGACGCAGAGAGTATGGCGGCAGGCCTCATGTTTATGCTCGAAGGAATCTGCGACGCAACCATGCCTAGGAAAAATAAGGCACAGCGCAAACCACCCGTTTACTGGTGGAGTGCCTCCCTAAGCCAACTAAGGTCTGATTGCCTCAGGGCTAGGAGAACGGCGCAACGAGCCAGAGGCAGTACCCACCACGCGGAACTCTTAGAGGCTTTCAGAAGGAAACGCCTTGAGTTCAAGCACGGCATCGCGGCTGCCAAAGCGCGGTCGTTTAAGGAGCTGCAGGATGGCGTAGACAGCGATACCTGGGGCCTCGCCTACAAACTCGTTACCAACAAGCTAAGGAGAAGAGCGGCAACCCCATCCGACCCGGGGGTCCTGGCTAACATAGTAGGGGAGCTATTCCCAAAGCAAACCACTCTATGGAGGCCAACAGAGGCAGCCCCTGCCCCAGATTTCCAGTGCGTCACAGAACTTGAAGTCGTCGAGGCAGCCAAGCGCATCAAACCGAACAAAGCCCCTGGACTAGACGGTATTCCTGGAGCTGTTATAAAAGCAGTGGCGCTGGGTAGACCTGAAATCTTCAGGGCCACCTTCCAGCAATGCCTTCTGGATGGAATCTTCCCAACAAGGTGGAAAAGCCAGAAGCTAGTCCTGTTGCCGAAAGGCAAGGGACCAGCACATGCTGCAAACAGCTACCGCCCTCTATGCCTACTGGATATAGTAAGGAACGCATTTAACACCGCCAGATGGCCCGTAATACTCGCAGCCATGAACCGCATGGGAATCCCGGAGTACCTAAGGATAGTCGTTGGCAGCTACTTTAGGGACCGGGTCCTATGGTATGATACTGAAGATGGCCCAAAAAGATACCGAGTTTCGGCAGGTGTTCCCCAAGGATCGGTACTTGGACCAATCCTATGGAACATTATGTACGATGGGATCTTGGGCATCAACAGGCCCGTAGGAGTAGAGCTGCACTGTTTTGCTGACGATGTGGCAATCACAGCTGTCTCTAAAACAATCGCAGGGTTGGAGGACAAATGCAACTCTACGATCGGTGCTGCCATCCTGTGGCTCGAGAAAGCCGGGCTAGCAATAGCGGCTCACAAGACCGAAGCAGTCCTTCTCAGCAGCAGAAAAAAGGTGGAGAACATGCTGGTCTCCGTCAA
The DNA here is from genome assembly GCA_035047325.1 of Drosophila vallismaia. Classification (NCBI taxonomy): domain Eukaryota; kingdom Metazoa; phylum Arthropoda; class Insecta; order Diptera; family Drosophilidae; genus Drosophila; species Drosophila vallismaia. The sequence goes on along the minus strand of JAWNPU010000001.1, from coordinate 2,537,116 downwards.
TGGCACACAGGTGACCTCTCAAGAGTCCCTAAAGTACCTGGGGGTAATGATAGATCGCAGACTATCGTTCAAGGACCACGCAAGCTACGCCAGCAAGAAGGCAGCAGTCACAGCCTCTTCGTTGGCTAGGCTTATGCCTAACGTCGGAGGCCCAAGACACCCGGCCAGGAAACTGCTGGTGTCAGTAGCAAAGGCTTCACTGTTATACGCTGCACCAATCTGGAGCAATGCCACTAGCAGGGGCTCATACCTGAAAGGAGCTCGTTCGGTGCTACGGTCAATGGCCCTCAGGCTCATTAGAGGTTTCAGGACCATATCCGAGGACGCGGCGCTAGCCCTGGCAGGCCTGCCGCCAATTGATCTGGAGATCAAGGCTCTCAGCCTAATGCGAAGTGGCGCTTCCAAGCAAGAGGCACACGAGTGGCTAACAGGTGAATGGCAGAGCAGATGGCAAACTTCGCGACGGGGGAGGTGGACTCATCAGCTCATCCCTGAGTTGACGGTTTGGGCAGAGTGCCAGCACAAATGCTTGGACTACCACCTAACCCAGTTTCTTACGGACCATGGCTGCTTCCGGGCCTACCTACTACGGTTCCGTCACGTAGAGTCAGCTCGATGCATGTTCTGCGTCGACGGTGAGGAAACAGCAGAACATGTGCTAATGCACTGCTCCAGGTTCACGGCGGAGAGGGAGCAGCTAAAGACGCTGTCAGGTACTCCGTTCAGCCCTAGTGGCTTGTTCGCGGCTATGCTGGCGAACAGCGAGGCTTGGGAGCTGGGACACAGCCTTATCATTAATATGATGAAGCGTGTCCGATCAGACGAGATGGCCAACAGAGCGGATGTCTAAGCCCAAACTGGCGTCCTGGGTGACGGCGGGCGAAGAATTCTACCCCAAAGTTCCCGGCTCGTCGTAATAATCATCTAAAGGGTGGAAGGAGGAGCCCCCATGGACTACACTGAAGGCAGGGAGTGCGACCTGGCCTCACATCCTGCTCACCGAAGTCATACCTTGACTGGCAGTCCCGGTGAGCGAGTAAGGACTGAAGAGCACGCGGAGGTTTTTGTTTTAGTACGTAGGCATAATTCCAATAGGGCTTATGAATCGTGCATGCCACCTACGGACAGTAGGTGGTATCTTTAGAAGATTTTAATTTTCCTACCGTAAGTCGATTAATAAAAAAAAAAAAAAAAAAAAAAAAAAAAATGGTGTATGTGTAATATGTTGGGTTTAGATTTAACTGTGTAAGTGAATTAAAAGTATGTGTATGTGTGTAAAATATCAATTGAGATTAAATAATTGTTGAGTTTGATGTATTCGTCGTGGCGAAGGTAATGTTGTTGTTGGGTTGTTAGATGTGTTTTTGTCCTCGTGTGGAACTGTAATTATAGGTTTATTAATATGAGTCAATATTCTATTTTTATTTACTCAATATTGGGAGTGAAAGAAAAGAATGCTTGTATATTTGTTATTACTTGTCGTTGCCACATTGATTATTTGCCAATAGGCAGTGTTGGTTGCATTTGTTGTAAGTCTAATATTTGAGAGTCAACCCCGCTAGAGTACCGCAGACCTAATTATAAAAAAAAAAATAATTAGCGCAACTTGTTCGAACCAAACTCAACTGCTCGACACGCCAGTGTATCGTGGCCGTTGAATCATTTTCAAACTGTACTCAATCGGCTACTTGTTCGAACCACAACCCAACCGTTTGACACGCCAGTGTATCGTCACTGTTGAGCTGTTTCGAACTTGTGCTCGACCGGCTGTAACCCGTTTGATCAGCAACGCAACCGCTCAACACGCCAGTGTATCTTCGCTGCTGAATTGCTTTCGCACAGGTTTGACGCGGTTCACTTATTATGCTCGACCTTGAGCCTCAAACACGCACTTGTACATATTTTGGTCTATTAGACATGAGTGCAATTCATTATTTCTTTTTTTCTTTTTTTTTTTTTTTTTCTTTTTTTTTTTTTGATTTGCACTTCATTTTCACTCTGGGCACCATAATTGCTCTATTTGAACCTTATGTGCCCAGGTGTATTTACTATATATTCCGACCAACAAATTTGTTCTATTTGAACTCCTTCGTGGTCAGACACCAATTTGTAGTTTCACTGTAGAAACATTTGCATCACTTTTGCGGGTACATTTGAAGTAATAAACTTGTTACTTGTATTACTTTTTTACTTGTAGAATTTATTTATGTATTGTATATATCGTGGCACTTATTTGTATGTGTACACTTTGGCATTTGTTTTGTGTGTACAAGGGCTTGTGTTTTTTATATACATTTTGGCATCTCAATTCTCACTCTACTCACTTGCATATAATTACACTGCAGAGGAGCTGCATCGATTCGGTTTCCGACTGCGCCAGTTATATATGATGGTAGGTGGAGTGTCCCGGGTGATGCCTCTGCAAACTTCCAGAATTGTCCAAGTTCCCCAAGAATAAATGTTTTTTCCGAAAAAATGATAAAAGGCTCTTTATTCGCCAATGGGTAGCTTAAAACTGATCTTATATCTAACTTAAAAGAATCCAAGTGGCCCGCTGGTCATCGTCGATCTGCTGACCCAGCAGATTTTGGGGAGAGTTTCCGTTTGCTGAGTTGTCGTCTGCTTGTACTCTTGCACAAGAGTACAACGAACTATGTTGCAGAACTTGGGGTGGAGGCGGCTCGTGAATGTAGACTGCTGCAATGGTGTGAGTGCTGACGCTAACAGTTGGCTCGTGGAGGTTTAGGGGGCGGGGAAGAGGACGTGGGTATAGCTGATGTGGTAACTCGCGCTCTAGAAAACAACTAATAGCCTCTATACCCTTCACTATTTCACTCTATTCTAATGCTGCTGTTTCTTTAATCTAATGCTTTTTGGTACACTATATTTTTAGTTTTATGTTCTGGCGTGTAAATAAATAATGCTGATCGTTTTCCGACACGGGAACAGGCGACATATAATTGGCCATGTGAAAAACATGGATTTTCTAGATTGATTCCACATACACTTGGCGACTGCCCTTGTGATTTATTTATTGTCATTGCAAATGCAAGCCGCACTGGAAACTAAACGCTTAAAGCTGAATGGCATATCGTTCGGTATCATAGGGATGCGTGGGATTAAAACATCTTCGCCTTTGTACTTCCCTTTCAAAATTGTGGCTTCGATGACGTTGTTCAATAATTTCTTCACCGCAAGCCGGGTGCCATTACACAGACGTGGCTGGTTTATGTTCCGTAACATAATAATTACTGATCCGATTTTTAATTGCAGATTATGAGGTGGTAACCCGGGCAATTCCAGCGAATTTAAAAATTCTGTTGGATAATTCACAACTTCATCTTCATTAGTAACGGAATCAACTGATTTGTAATTCTTCAATTCGCCAGCTATTTTCTCTTGAATCTGAAAATTCATTTCGTTCACATCAACATTTTTTGCGGCCAATATAACACGTTCGCTTAACCAAACGTGATTTACGTAATTTTGTGCAATGTTTGGGAAAACCTTCTCCATGAGTTCGGTCTTTGATTCACAAAAGTTACAAAAATTGGTAGGGAATGTAATGTAACACCTGCCGAAACTCGGTATCTTTTTGGGCCATCTTCAGTATCATACCATAGGACCCGGTCCCTAAAGTAGCTGCCAACGACTATCCTTAGGTACTCCGGGATTCCCATGCGGTTCATGGCTGCGAGTATTACGGGCCATCTGGCGGTGTTAAATGCGTTCCTTACGTCCAGAGTCACTATAGCGCAGTATTCCTTCCTGCCCCCTAACCATCTATCACCAGATAGAGCGGTCTTGGCGATGTTACTAACGGCAGGTTCTGCCTCTGTTGGCCTCCATAGAGTGGTTTGCTTTGGGAATAGCTCCCCTACTATGTTAGCCAGAACCCCCGGGTCGGATGGGGTTGCCGTTCTCCTCCTTAGCTTGTTGGTAACGAGTTTGTAGGCGAGGCCCCAGGTATCGCTGTCTACGCCATCCTGCAGCTCCTTAAACGACCGCGCTTTGGCAGCCGCGATGCCGTGCTTGAACTCAAGGCGTTTCCTTCTGAAAGCCTCTAAGAGTTCCGCGTGGTGGGTACTGCCTCTGGCTCGTTGCGCCGTTCTCCTAGCCCTGAGGCAATCAGACCTTAGTTGGCTTAGGGAGGCACTCCACCAGTAAACGGGTGGTTTGCGCTGTGCCTTATTTTTCCTAGGCATGGTTGCGTCGCAGATTCCTTCGAGCATAAACATGAGGCCTGCCGCCATACTCTCTGCGTCCCCATTTGGGATTTCCAGGGAATTGATCTGATACGCCAGCATGGCCTCATCGATCTTCCTGGTGTCCCATGCTTTCCCGGCTGTTCTGCTCTGCCGTCTCCTGGGCATGCCCTCCGGGGAGAGACTGAAAGAGATCAGCGCGTGGTCGCTCAGCGTCATGACGTCATGGACCATCCAGTTGTTGATGTCCACTAGCCCTCTGCTGACAAAGGTAACGTCAATAAAGGACGTACACCTATCATTGTTGAACGTCGGCTTCCGTCCGTCGTTCAGCAGTATAAGGTCCAGCATTCCCATGGCGTCAATCACAGCTCGGCCTCTGGCGTTGGATGTCCTGCTGCCCCATTCCACTGCCCAGGCATTAAAGTCGCCGGCAACGACCTTCGGGCTTCGCCCTCTCGCATGGTCCACGAGCGCCTCCAGAAACTCCTCGAACTGATCGGGGGTGTCGCTCGGCGGAGCGTAGCAGCTGTACATGTGCACGTGATTTAGCTTCGCATAAGCGATACCCCGCATAGGTAAAGCAGCCAGTTCCTGGACGTGGAGAGAGCTGCAGCATTTGATATCTGCTTTACCTGTCTCGTCAAGAATCATGGATGATTCTCCACTACCAGAGACGTAGGGTTCGCTTAGGAGCATGATGTCTACATTGCGCTCAGCCGCAGTCTGGGCCAGGAGGGTCGCTCTGTAGGTCGGGCACGCAAAGCTACCCGTCGGGTGGTTTCTGTCCACCTCGCTGCTGCAGATCAGGCATTTTGGTGCTGCAACGCACCCCTTTGCCTTGTGCCCACGCTCACCGCATCTAAGACAGCAGTCTGCCCTGTCGGTGTCCTTGCAGGTTGCTGATCGATGTCCATAGCCCAAACACCTGTAGCATCTCGTTGGTCGGACGTCCTGGATGAAACGACATCTTGACCATCCAACGATTACGGTTCCCTGTTTAAGGACTGGTATCGCCACATTCGCGTTCAGCAGCACTGAGGCTATCTGCGTGCCATCCCGCATTCTGCGAAGGCCCCTGATATCTTCAGGGTTTATCTGCAGACCCTGGAATTGGGCGACCATGCAGCTGTGGAGCTCATCTGCTGTCGTAGCCTCGTCCAATCCGCTGCAAGATAGAGCTATTTTTTGCGCTCCCGTGCGCACCGAGGCCAAGTCATTGAGCGCCGCTTCCAGGTCGCTCTTAAACTTGGGAACGCTTTCCGAAGCTTTCCCATCTACCTCAAGCAACAGCTCACCTTTCTACGTTCTCCGGATTTTACGTACGTGGCTGCCCAGTTCGCTAAGGCTCGGGTCCGATCTTAGCTTCCGAAGCATCTCTGCGTACGAAGCCTCTCCTGTCTTTTTTACAATGAGAGCCTCCGGTTTTTTACGCAGGCGCGTAGGCTTCACCTTGGTCCACTCTGCACCCGTGCTAGCATTCTTGGCGACAGATGCGTAGCTGCCTGGCTTGGACTCCTTAGTTCTGGATGGCGCCTTTTCTTCACCGTTGCCACCCAACGTAGGGTTGCTCGGCTTGGGCGCCTGGGCGTTTGGCACTTGCACCTTGGGTACCTGCGCCTTTTTAGAAACCTTTTTCGAAGGCTTTTGTACTTCCGTCTGGGTAGCACTGCTCTTCAAGCGGTGCTCGCTAGACGTACCTTCGTACAGCTCTATCGCCCTGGTGTTAAGGGCTGAGATTTCGGACGCTATGCCCTTTGTCTCTCGTGTCACGTGCCGTTGGGTCTCGAAAGCGGATAGCAGGATGTTTATCTTGCCATTCATCCTGGTGAGAATGCCCCTCAGGTCCTCATTCTGGAGAGCCGTGGTTAGGTCCGAAGACCGATGAGGGGAACCAGCTGGGGACTTCCCTCCCGTCTTTTGCGATGGCACGGCGATGTGGTCCATCGACTTCTGACTTGTCGCGGTCGTAGATGCTGTAGGAGCCAAGTTCTCCACCTCTACAGCATCGCTGCAGTCGCTAGTCAACGGCGGCTGGGAGCCTGCATGCTCACCCCTCGCCACCGACGGGACTGGGATTCCGTCACCATGGGACGGGTTACCGACTCCTCTGGTGGGTGATCTCGAAAGTCGGGAGCTCCTCCTGAACGGGTCGTTGCGATCAGGGGGACTGCCCCCCACTGAGCTGTCCATCAACTGGGGGATGGCCTAAGGTTACCTAGGCGAGGCACCAGCCTTAGAAAGGGGTTCCCACGTAGGCCACGGATTTCCCCCTGGCTTTTACTGATGGAGGTTTGTACCGCCTCGTCTCGGACACCAGAGCCTCTGCTTGGGCACCAGAACGGTGAGAGGATGATTATTGGTCTGTCCGCGACCTTTGTGCCTTTTCCCCTTTCTTAACGACTTGTGCGCTCCCAGTAACCAGTTACAAAATTCAATTAAATTAAATTTCAACGGTTTAATTTAGAGTTTAATTTTGAATTTCGCGCCCTACTGTCGCAACGCAACACTGATCACACGGTTGATCTGGCAACGCCGCCCTCTCCAGATCACCCGTTGCGCCGAGTTGGCAGCGCTATCAGCTGTTTTATCCGCTGCAACAAACAAACGCCAGCTAATAATTTACCTGTTTACCTGAAACAGGCGCGCAACTAACTCGCGGGATTGCAGCGCAACGTTGTGGCGCGACTCCACCGTGTTGTTCTGTCAGTTTGCCGCACTCACCGGCCGACACAACTTCAACAATTTCGAATTTTTCGCGCAGCGTTACTTTAAGACGTCCGTCTTCACGGCGATGAAGAGTGGGTCTCTCGAGTGCATCATACACTTGTAAGAATGTGTATGAGTGTGTGGGATCTCATAAGTATCAAAATATACAGGACTACCCATCCCCCGAACACGCAATCCTGGAAAAGAAAAACACGAAAATTAGTTACACCCCAAAACCCACCCCGAACCTTCACCCAATAAATATTCGTACTTCAGCGAAAAACCGGTTACCGTTCTACCTGACCCGATCCTTTTTTATCACTTCGCTGAAGTAGGACTATTTATTGGGTAAAGGGTAAAATTGGGTAAAATTAATATTTTCACGAACTTAAAAATGGAGTCAAAAGTGATGTGTGATTTGTGCATGAAGGAGATTGCTTTTAATGAGTTTATTACTCATTATGAAGAATGTGAAGGTCCTAAAAATGCCTTCAATGAACTAATGAAGAATAAGTGTCGTGCGGTGAATGGGTTATACCGCGCAAAAACTGACACCCGGTGCCCGCCTTCATCATCATTAGCTAAACGGAAATTTCAACCGACTAAGAATCAATTTGACGGGAGGAACAAGGAATAAATTGGAAATTTTAAGAAAACAATCTAGGATTGGCGACGAGCAGCCAACAACCTCCAAACGCTGGATTAGCACAAACTCTGACGAGATAAATAAAGAGTCATATAACCCAAGCAGAGACACCTGGTGAGCCCAATAACCATGTTTGCTTAGTGTGCAAGGAAAGTACTTAGCAATCCAGATATTGATTTAAAAGAATTTTATAATTCATGTAAGAGTAATCTTTTAACAATCTTACAATATGGGCGATTTCCGCTCATATAAAATGAACCTAACGATTTATGGCACATATGTAAAACCGACTGATGAGGACAGATTTATTGAATGTCAAAAAAATTTTTCGTTTCCGTATTGTTCAATATACGAGAATGAGTATAATGAAATTCCTGACATATTAAATGAATCAATAGACAAATTAGTCGTACAAACAGATGAGTTCTAAGAAAAGGATTCTGGTTGGGCCATAAAGAGTTTTAATTATTTCGGAGTTGAAATTATAAAACTAGAACATCTTCCTGGTGCAGGATATGTCGAAGCACCATCAACAATTAAAGCTAAAAACGCACTCATAAATGTTAGAAATAATGACATTTATTGTTTTAAGTGGTGTATTTTAACCTATATAGCGTATATGCATCATATTGATCAAAATTTTACTTCCACATCTAATAAAAAATCTTGTCGTGAAAAGCTTAACAAAATCCAGTTCTATAAGGTTTTGTCTATAAGTCAGAACATAATAACCTATAAAAATCATCGACTTAATTTTTCGGGTGTTGAATTTCCTATTACCAGGAAAGGAATACAGATTTTTGAGAAAAATAATGAAAAATTTAGCATAAATATTTATGAAATATTTGAAGATCGGATAGTTAGAACAAAGCAAATAAAAGAACATCAAATAGACATGCTGGGTCTAATAAATGAAAACGGCGATTTAATGCATTATGCTTATATTACAAGCATGAAATAATTATGTAAGTCTCAAATAAATAAATCTAACTCGGGAAGATACTTTTGCAGAAATTGCCTACAATTTTATTGCACCACAAATACAACTCATAATATTAAGGAGAGTGATGTTTTAATTTTAGCTGATGTCTTTGAAAACTTTAGAACTATTTGTTCTAAAATATATAAATTAGACCCAGTAAATTATGTTTCTGCACCATCTATTTCATGGGATGCAATGCTAAAGTATACAAAAGTAGAATTAGAATTAATTAGTGATCCCAATATGTAAAATTTTTTAAAAAGAGGAATACGTGGTGGCTTAACTCAATGTACTCAAAGAATTTCTAATGCAAATAATAAGTATATGAAAAATTTTAATTGCAAAATTCCAAACAATTATTTGTCATATATAGACGCAAATAATTTATATGGCTGGGCTATGAGCCAAAAACTCCCATATTCAAACTTTAAATTTTTAAGTCAAAATGAAATAAACGCGTTTGACATTAATAATATCGATGTTAAAGGTGAAACAGGATATATACTAGAAGTCGATTTAGATTATCCTGATAGTATACAAGATAAACATAATAGCTTACCATTTTGCCCTGAAAATAAGATTCCTCCCGGAGGAAAGCAGGCTAAACTAATTGCTGATCTAACATCTAAAGAAATTTGTATAATTCATTTACATCAACTCCAATTATGTTTGCAAAATGGGTTAATTTTAAAGAAAGTTCATAAAGTTCTATCATTTAGTCAATCGTGCTAGCTAAAATCTTATATAGATTTAAATACTAAATACAGGAAATTAGCTAAAAACGAATTCGAAAAAATTTTTTTTAAACTGATGAATTTAGTTTATGGAAAAACTATGGAAAACGTAGAGAAACGTCGTGATTTGGCTCTAGTTACTAAGTACATTTCTAAACAAAACTCTCCTGGGTTTAGACAACGCATTGCAATGCACAGTTTTCATAGCTTAGAAGTTTTTAGTAAAAATCTAGCAGCAATTGAATCTACTAGAACTAGAATTCTTTATGACAAACCCATTTACATAGGGTTTGCAGTTTTGGAATTATCAAAATGGTTGATGTATGATTATTATTTTAATTTTCTTTTATTAAAATGTCCATCGGCAAAAATAATATATATAGATACTGATTCATTTATAGTTTCATGTGAAGAAGATATTTATAAAGTCATAAAAGAAAACTCAAGTCGGTTCGATACTTCTAATTATGGTAGAAAAAATCTATTTAATATAATGCAGGAAAATAATAAGGAATTAGGATTGTTCAAGGATGAAAATGCCGGCAAAATTATGACCTCCTTTGCTGGTATAAAAGCTAAAGCTTATTCCATTTTAGTAGAAAACTTGAAATATGAAGATATTAATATAAAGAAAGTTAAAGGTGTTAAGTTATCGGTAGTTAAAAAACTTTGTCACTTTGATTATATAGAATGTATTAAACATAAGAAAACATATTATGGTCAATAAGGATTTATAAGAAGTAGAGGTCATCAATTGTATACAGAAGTAATTAAAAAAATAAGTCTTTATTATAAGGATGATAAACGATTTATATTACCTGATAATATTAATACTTTAGCATATGGTCATTATTTATTAAGAGAAAGAATAAATACAACTTGAATTAATTTAAGTTTACGTTTTTAAATAATATTAACAAATATTGTAAATAATATTAAAATATAAAATAAAAATAAAAAATAAAAATAAAATTATTTTATTAAAAATTTTATAAATTTTTTCTTTATCCGTGAGTTATGTGAATCATCAAATCCCAACCATTTTACAAATACCTGATCTTTTTTTCTTTTTATTATTTTTTATACTAGGAATGCGCTTTTGTCTTGAACTTTTTGTATTTCAGCTTCATAAAATGAGCCCTTTATAGATTCACATTTATAGTCGTTGAGTTCGTAAGTAATTGGATATGTGGCCTAAATTGTAGAAATTTTAAATATTTCAGGTGTCCAATTAGGTTCATAACCCTTCACAAATATACCTTTTTGTGTGCTTATTCTGACATGATCGCCTACTAAATATCTATGCTTTGGGAATACCTTAACAATGTTATAAACAGTTTTTAAAATAAACTCCTCATTTTTTTCACAAACATCTACCGGGCGCATTTTAATAGTTCGGTGATAAGAATGATTGTATTGGTCTACAAGCATTTTTAAATGATTAACCCATTTATAATTTCCATTAAAGCTAAACATTTTCCACATCTTATTTTTTAAAGTTCGGTTAAATCGTTCACAGATAGAGGCCTTAAGATGTGTAAAAGTGTGATAATGATTTATCGAATTTTTCTTCATCAGATCTTTGAAAAGGTGATTAAAAAACTCTTTGCCTTGATCTGATTGTATATTTTTAGGTATATACTTCGAATCGTCTAGTATCGATTTCATAGCAGTTACAATATCCATTGCCGTTTTGGATTTAACAGGCTTATCAAAAGCGTACTTTGAAAATGTATCTATAACAGTCAGTAAATATTTATACCATCCATTCTGGTTAGAAAATGGAATCATTTCAACCAAATCTATTTGCCAAGTATCATGATAACCTTTTTGTACAAATTTTCTACGTATAAAATTTTTTCTACGAGCTTTATGAATTTAATCAACAACTTGTTTCTTGCTCATTTTTTATTTATTATTATTTTTTATTATTAACGGTAGAGTGCTTATAGGTTAATGATTTCTTATATTGATGTACATCCTCTTTTATTTCTTTGGTCATTTTTTTGGAAATTTCAAAGCATAATCAGGTTAAATCGATTTGAACATTTTTTTCATAGTTACCTTCTAAATCAGATAATTGAATATCGAATCTTTGTAAACAAGCACACTTAGGAATTATATGATTATAGTATAAATATGTTATTTGTTGTTTTAAATTCCTTATACGTAAGAAGCTGCATCCATTCCTCTTTAGCAATCCAACAAAAATGTTGTAGATATCCAAATCATTCCGGTAAATTTATTAACGATCTCGAAAATCCTCACTTGATCGAATTCAATTTTGATGACACAAAATGATTCAAAACCAGAATATAACTTCTTGATCCTGATTTTTTTTGTCTTATCTTTTTTTTTTTCGGTGAGCCTCCACCTTAATTTTTTTTTATTATACAAAAAAAAATAGTTAAAAAATTTATATAAAAAAAAGAGAAGAGAGAAAATAAAAACACTCGCCAAAAAAAAAAAATATATATATATATATATATATATATATATATATATATAAATATATAAGTTTATTTATAGTATATAGTATAGTATATACTGAAACTAATGTATAAAAGACCTGTGGTGTTAAGTGTTAGGTTGTTGGGGTTGCTGGTCCTGGAAATTTCCTAGTTTGCTGAAAAATAGAACACTCGAAAAAAAACACTTGACGACTTGTAGAAAAGCGCGGGCGCGACCGGACGTATGTTTATTGATCGTGGTTATTTTTTACACTGAAGCTTATTCTAATGAGTTGAATTCTCCCAAGCGCAGCGGAGACTCCTCGGAGACTCTGTGGTGAAGAGCGGGAGAGCGTGAGAGGAAGTGGGGAGCGTAAGAGGGAGCGGAGAGCGGGTGACAGTCCACACCCCGTAACTTGAACATTCCGCCCCCCTTGCAATCACTGGGGTTGCAACATAGCCATCCTACGGCAGGCTGCAGGCACCGGACACGATCCACCCAAACACAGTTTTTTGAGCTACCGGCATTCCCTCGTCGAAAGTCAGGAATCCGGATTGGATAACCTTAGGATAAACATCTGCTCCTAAGACCATGGAGACGGTAGCCGGCCGATGGAACTGGTCATCAGCCAGCATGATGTCCCGGTACTTGGATACTATGGTGTCGCTCAATGCCCGGACAGGTGTGCGGATCCGCACCCTGGGCTCGATCTTGAGCACGACCTCCAGCTTAGTATTCGCGTCGATCCTGGAGCGAATCGTCGTCGTGCAGACCTTCTCGTCGCCAACATTGGTCATCGGAAGCGTAAAGGCTGACGCCAACGAAGCGTCGATGCAGCTCATGGGGCTGCACGGATCGATGAGTGCTGCGGTCTCGAAGGTCTTCGTCCCGGTCTCCAACTTGACTAGCGCTGTGGGAAGGATGTTCACGCTGTGGCGTTGCAGCAACGACGAGAGCGATGGGCCTGGCGTGGTCGATTCCGGGCGTCGTGGCGATGAACTCCTACGCTGAGTTGGCGGATTGTGCCGGCGGGAACGTTGGGACGAGGCCGAAGCTGCTTGCCGGGTTGGCACCGGTTGGAGACGTGAGCGGGCTCGCGACCGCGACAACGAGCTAACCTGCTCGTGCATGTGGAGCAGCGTGTGGTGGGATCGGTCGCACTTCTTGCAACGATCACCGCTTCGGCAGTCTCCCGTGGAATGCTCGTGAGCGAGGCAATTGGCGCAGTATTTGTTAATGAGGACTGCTCGCAAACGCTTTTCAGCGCTGAGCTTTAGGAACCTCGCGCACTTCCGAAGAGGATGGATACCGCGGCAGACTCGGCATCGGTAGGATTGAATACCTCGGGTACGTCTGCTCTCCACGGCACGAGCACTGCGTGCGTTTTGTCGACGAGGGGCCATGCTGCGCGTAGTCGAATGTCGAACGGAGATCGAAAACGAAATGAAAAATAATGCATGATTAGTGCTAGTGAACTACAACTAAGGACGATAGGAGCGCCTATTATTGTCGAGATTCGGAAGACTCCGTCGGCAAAAGCACCACTTTTGCTACTGGACGTTTAACAACTCCACGCGCAGTACGGATATTTACTACACGGACGTTGCCGTCGGCTCCTGGGAAAACAGACTCAATTCTGCCGAGCCGCCATTCATTAGAGGGCAAGTTGTCGTCCTTGATGACGACCATGTCATCGATGCGGAGATTTTTGGACGGGGCCTGCCATTTGGAGCGCTTGTGGAGTTCTTTGAGGTACTCTTCTTTCCATCGCACACGGAATTGCTGATGAAGAGCTTTCAAATGCTGCCACCGATTAAGAATGGATTTCGTTTCCCCCTTTACTTCGGGTTCCACAGTGGACATAAGGGGTCCCCCGACAAGGAAATGACCTGGCGTCAGAGCCAGCAAATCTGTCGGATCCTCAGACATGGGAGAGAGCGGCCTGGAGTTAAGGCACGCTTCTATTTTTGCCAAGAGCGTGGAGAGCTCTTCGAACGTGTATTTTCGTGTGGCAGTGCATTTGTAAAATAGCGTCTTGAAACTTTTTACGCCTGCTTCCCAAAGGCCTCCCATATGGGGTGCTCCCGGAGGAATAAATTGCCATTGCATCTCTTGATGAATATAGGCATTCGTCACCGACTCTTTTACGGCTTGAAGGAAATCGCGGGAAAGCAGGGTGGCAGCGCCAACAAAGGTTTTGCCATTGTCTGATTGGACTTGACGTGGACACCCTCTCCTGGATACAAAACGAGAGAAAGCGGCAAGAAACTTTTCGGTCGTTAAGTCAGATGTAGGCTCTAAGTGGATGGCCTTGGTGGAGAAACAAACAAAAACTAACACATACCCCTTTGTAATAAGACATGCTCTTCCCGTATAGTTCTTTATATCGAACGGACCGGCGTAATCCATGCCCGTATACGTGAATGGTCGGGAGAACGATGCTCTTTCTTTGGGCAGGACACCCATCAGTTGGCTTTGCAGCCGCTTTTTGTGGATCACACACACTTTGCACGAATTAACTACTGCTTTCATCAGGTTCTTAATTCTCGGAATCCAGTATTTTGACCGGATGAGGCGCACCATTAACTGGTTACCACCATGGAGAGTTATGCGATGAGTGAAATTCGCAAGGAGGCGAGAAAGCAGGCAGTTGTACGGAAGAATCACTGGATGGCGTTCATCGTATTGAAGGCTTTCGGAAGCCGCCACACGGCCGCATGCCCTGATCAGTCCTTGCGGATCTAGAAACGGGTTCATGCTTAGGATGGCACTTGAACTTGGCACTGGACGCTTTTCACTTAGGCAGTGATATTCCACAGGGAATTCTCTGCGCTGAGTGTTCGAAATTAGGAACCGCTCGGCGGCGGGGATTTCAGTGGCCAACAAATGCACATCAGATGAAGATGTCTGCTTCCTGCACCGCTGAATGAAGCGATGAACATAAGCAAGGACTCGTAAAGCTTTCTCTAGCTTGGAGAAACGTGACAACAACTCTTCAGAAGGAGCTTTTGCAAGATTGACTTTTAGAGCACGCTTTTCCAGGTCGGTCACCGGAGCGTTGTCGACCTGAGTTGGCCATTGGTTGCGTGGATTTTGCAACCAAGTCGGTCCGTGCCACCATAACTGGCTATCGGCAAGATCTTGGAGGGAAACTCCTCTACTTGCCAGGTCTGCTGGATTATGCTCAGATTGAACATGAGACCAATTCTCTGTTTTTGTGGCCTGGGCGATCTTCGTCACCCTATTGGCTACAAATGTAGTCCACTGGCACGCTGGCTTGCTTAACCATGCAAGCACTATCGTGGAGTCCGTCCAACAGTAAAGTTCGGAGTTAATCGTAGGCATCTGCGGAATGATGGCTGCAGCCATTTCGGAAAGCAATAACCCCCCCCCCCTCTTGACACCTTTCTTCCCCCCTTTCCCGTTAGGAGTTGCACCATAATGGTGCTGCCCACTTCTACGCGGACATATATTGCCGCCCCATAAGCCTTTTGCGATGCATCGCAAAAGCCATGATGTTCGACCTTGAAATCTGGACGAAACGATAGCCAGCGTGGAATGCGTATCTGCTCTAAAACTGAATAACTTTGGAGAAAATTACGCCATCGCTGAAAAAGCTCACTTGGAATGTTTTCGTCCCACCCAAGGTCCTGCAGCCAAATCTCCTGCATGAAAATTTTAGCTCGAACGATAAACGGCGCTAACCAGCCTGCAGGGTCGAACAATTTGGCAATTTGGGACAGGACTTGGCGTTTTGTAAAGGACGTTTCGATAGCCAACTCTGGCGGGACGAAGAAGAATTCGTCGGAGGTTGCTTTTCAGCGAATGCCGAGGGTTTTGGCAGTACTTTCTGAATCGATCTCGAGAAAATCAGTATTTAAGAGATGGTTGCTCTGGATGGCCGCTAAAACTTCCTTTTGGTTGGAGGTCCATTTCCTCAATGGAAATCCGGCGGAATTCAGAGCGTCTCGGAGCTCTTGCACCATGAGCTGAGCTTCTTCCGTGGAGTCCGCTCCGGCTAGAACATCATCCACATACATGAAATTTCGAATGACATTGCTAGCTTTTGGATGGCTGAGTTCTACGTCAGCTGCTAGCTGCTGCAGTACTCGGATGGCCAGGAAAGGAGCGCAATTGACTCCAAAGGTTACTGTTTTCAATTCGAAATCTCTGATTTCCCCTCTATGGTTACGGAAAAGTATTCGCTGGAATGGAGTGTGTTTCGGATCTACCCAGATCTGCCGATACATTTTTTCGATATCGGCGTTGAACACGTATCGGAAATAGCGCCACTTCAGAATTTGAATGGTCAAGTCGGACTGTAAGACAGGGCCAGCATGAAGGATATCATTTAAACTGGCACCATTCGATGAAGGGCTGGAGGCATTGAATACTACACGGAGTTTAGTAGTTACGCTCTCCGGTTTTAAGACGGCGTGATGTGGCATATAATAGGCGTTGCAATCATGGGCAGGAAGCACTTGTCGCATGTGCTTTAAGTCGAGATATTCCTGGATCACCGAATCGTATCTCGCTTTTAAGGCCTCATCTCTTTTTAGACGCTGCTCATTTCTTAAGAACTGAGCCAACGCGAAAGACCTAGAATGCCCTAGCCCGGAACCGATATGTTCTGGGTCGCGAAAGGGCAGAGTAACGACATATTTGCCGCACTCGTTTCTCGTGGTCGTTTGGAGGAAATTCTTCTCGCACATGGAATCGGATTCTTTTACCAACTTTGTTGGTATATCCTCCACCTCCCAAAATTTTGTGAGGAGTTTGTCCAGTGAATTATCGTACGCGTGGGAGATCTGCGTCGAAAAAGAGGAAATTCTGCTTTGGGCTGAGGCTGACACTGGCCCAGTTAGTACCCAGCCGAAAATGGTCTCTTGCCCCAAGAGAGAGCCACAGATGTTGGTTTTTGCTCCACTCAGAAGCACCGAAGGCAGGATGTCGGCTCCGATAAGTACATCTATTTGTGCGCTCTCATAGAAATTTGGATCCGCCAATGGAAAATCGGGAAGATCCCGAAGGAAATTTTGCGGAATTGGGTAGGAAGGCAGATTTCCGGCTAGTTGAGGGAGGACATAGGCCGTCGTCTCCAACTGCAACGCGGGCCTAGTCGGAGATCGGATGGTGAAACTGCAGAGCTTCTTGGACTGAGCAGCTACTGTTTGGTTTAAGCCCGAGACTTGGGCTTGAACCACCTGGAATGGCAATCTAATTAGATTGAACAGTCGCTCGGTTATGAATGTCGCCTCTGATCCGGAGTCGATCAGGGCGCGTGCCTTAAAGTTAGTGCCAAGATGGGAAATATTGATTATGGCAGTGCCAAGAAGGATAGCTCTTGAGCCTGTGGCGAAATAATTCTGAACACCGGCTTGCTCATTTGGAACGAAATTGGCCTGATTAGCGGAAATTGGCCTTGCAGAATTTGAAGGGCTGGAATTGCTGGAACAGAGGTTGTTTCGGTGCAACAACGTGTGATGCCGGCCACGGCAAGTAAAACAATTGTGAGTGCTTTTGCACTCACGAAGCTGATGTCCCTTTGCGAAGCAGTTTAAGCATAACTGCTTCCGTTTAATGTAGGCTGACCGGTCGTCAACCGACATTTGGAGAAAACGCGGACATACACGGACAGGATGGTTCTCCTTGTTGCACAAGTCGCAACTTTTCAATTTTGGAGCCACTTTCGTCTCATAGGAATTTAATTTTCTAGAGGGCCCACTTGAGTTTATCGCTTTGGAATGCGACTGACTCGGTACGGACGGTCTCACATCATCGATGGCCTCTAAGGTTCGATGACGTTCTGTAAGGAAGGTGTTCAGCTCTCCCCATGTCGGGATGTCGGCTTTCTTATGTAGCGACTGCTCCCATAAGGAGAGAGTTATCTTCGGGAGCTTGGATGCGCACAGATATACCAGCAGGCAGTCCCAGTTCTCAGTGTTGATGCCTGACAGTTCTAAGGCAGTCAAGCAACCTTGAACAGTACTTTGCAGTACCTTCAAGGCCGCCCCAGATTCCTGTGGTATCGACTGCACATTAAACAGTATTTTCAATTGACTGTTTACCAACAATCGTTTATTTTCGAAACGCTCTATCAGGTTTTCCCACGCAGAGCGGAAACCCTCGTTGGTGAGAGGCGAAATCGAAACTATGGCGTCCGCGTCGCCACTTGTTTTGGCATTTAAATGGAATAACTTTTCTACCGGAGTCAGCCGTGGATTATTGATATAAATGGCTGTGAAAAGATCCCGGAAAGTCGGCCAGCGAAGATAGTCGCCTGTGAAAACTTCTGTATCGCATGGAGGCAACCGACAGCCAGAGGAAATGTAGGCCTGGGGCGCAGCGTTCGCGGTTGGGATGGACTGAGAAGTGCCCTGCTCGATTTTATCAACGAGCTGGGCAACACACCTTTCATAGACTGAATAGCAATAATTGTATTTAGCCCTGAGAATAGGCATGTTGCTTGCTGCCGCTTCGCCTGCTGACACAAGGCACTCTGAGCAGAGATCGTATTCCTTTTCAACCTTGTCCCATAGGGTTCGGACTTGGTCGCGACGGACGCCAAGCATCGTGACAGTTGGAGCTGCGGATTCCGGAGTGTTGATCTGAGCCTCAAATTCGCTTAAGCGGTCAGAAACCGAAATGAATTTGGCTAGCGCTAGATCTGAAGCAGCCATATTTTTAGCTATGCGCTGTACTGTGGCTTTGGATGGAGTAGCACAGTCGTCGGAAATCTGCGAAGGCGTTCTCACCGAAATGCTTGGAATTGGTCTCTTAGGCCCTTGTGGTGAAAAAATAGACCTGGGTTTGTCAGCGGACAATTTCTTCTTATCGTCCCCGATGGGCATAATCGAAGAAATACGAAATGGAAGGGAAGCGGTTTTGGAGCCCGGTCAACCTTCTGAAACAGTTGACAGATTCCTCAGACTGCACTTAATAATTTAAGTGGTGTAAAATTTACGAAGTGGAAACGTCGTAGTTTAGACTGATCGGACAGGTGACTCGGAGTGAACAGCGAATTGTATAAATGACCTGTGATTTACGGTAATTGGGTCCACCTTATTTATGGTTGGAACCCTTGGAAATTGGAACACGGTGATATAAAATGTTTATTAGAAGGAAGAAAATTTTATTCTTTTATTTACAACTGGAAACGGAGAAAATGGAATGACTGGAATTGAAGTCTTTTCTCCGCGTTGTAAATACTTCTAAAACAACCACAAACTAATATCCAAGCAATACGAAAAGGAAATATTTGTCGGGTGAACGACTTGTATTTGGCCGTATTATGTATTTATGGATGATTATTTTTTTGAAAATTTTCAAAAAAATTTAAAAAATAATTTAATAAATATTAAAAAATGTTTAATTTAATTTAAAATGTATTTATTGTTGTATTTGTATTTATTGATGGAAAATAAAACGCCTTTTCCGCGTCGGCACTTGGAATAAATTTTATTTGTGGTATGGACTTGCCGACGGGAAACAATCAAAACTTAGGTAAACTTTGGTTATACGCCTTTTCCGCGTCGGCACTTGGGAAACAGGCAATGTAAACTTTGGTACACTTTGGTTAAAGGGAATGCAGATAATCTGCGCAATGTATGCCGCTAATATGTGTAATGTATATGGAGATGTATGCTTATATGTATGTATATGGAGATGTATGCGTATATGTATTTATATGGAGATGTAATGCATGCAATGTATATGGGTAAATGGCGGGTAAATATTTAATTAATATTTTACTTGGAATGGCCAGAGGGTATGTGTTGTTTGTTGTATTTGAAAGTATAGCAAAGCGAATTGTGTTAAGCGGACTGCGGAGTTGAAGCAAAAAAAATGTGCGAAATTTGCGAACAGAATTTGGCTTGCGTTGGACACAGTGAAACGAGAATAGAATTTTTGCCACTTTTGGCAGAGGGTTGGACTTTAGGAATTTTCACTGAACTTGGCACAAATTAATTTCACTTTCTTCACATTTGGAATTTTGCATTTCTTGGACTGAATGAATATTTAAATATTCGGAAAATTGGGACTTAGAATTTTAGTGGGTAATATGGCGGCGCCCGTGAGAATGGATAAGTACTTTTCTTTAATTGCCTTTCGTCGGATAAATCCGTTTGATTTGACAATAAATCTCAGCAAATTGAACGAAATTGGATTTTCGAACCTTTTGCTGCAGACCGGCAATTAAAGGGGATGGAAGTTTCGTACTTATCTTATAAGTTGGTCGCTGATGGACAAACTTGAAAAATCCAGGATATCCGGCTCGAAGGACCAAAATGTTAGGGTGTTGGGGTTGCTGGTCCTGGAAATTTCCTAGTTTGCTGAAAATAGAACACTCGAAAAAAAACACTTGACGACTTGTAGAAAAGCGCGGGCGCGACCGGACGTATGTTTATTGATCGTGGTTATTTTTTACACTGAAGCTTATTCTAATGAGTTGAATTCTCCCAAGCGCAGCGGAGACTCCTCGGAGACTCTGTGGTGAAGAGCGGGAGAGCGTGAGAGGGAGTGGGGAGCGTAAGAGGGAGCGGAGAGCGGGTGACAGTCCACACCCCGTAACTTGAACACTACATTTAATAGTTGATAAAATCGGATGATCCAAAATTGTGTCAGCCATTAAAAAGTCATACTGCTCAAGCTTCAGCTGTACAAATTCCTTATACGTAAGAAGCTGGATCCATTCCTCTTTATCAATGCCAACAAAATTGTTTTTGGACTGCTGCATCCAGATCATTGGG
Organism: Drosophila vallismaia; assembly: GCA_035047325.1. Taxonomy (NCBI): domain Eukaryota; kingdom Metazoa; phylum Arthropoda; class Insecta; order Diptera; family Drosophilidae; genus Drosophila; species Drosophila vallismaia. The sequence goes on along the minus strand of JAWNPU010000001.1, from coordinate 2,516,639 downwards.
GTAAATTTTTTAGATGTTGAAAATCCGCACTTGATCTTTAAGTTTGATGACACAAAATATTGAAAACCAAATATAACTTCATGATCCTGCTTTTTTCTTGTAGTCTCATCTCTTTTAGCTTAGAGTGTATCCATTAGACTTGATGGTTTTTAGCATACCAAAATTGGGTACTGAAATGTTTATATACGTACTAGTTGTCGTCTTCCAGCAAGCTGAGTGCAAGGCATGCATCTTTTTAGACGTTGGATATTGTTGCCCATTCACTTTACGTATATCTTGAAATGATAATGGGCCAGTAACATTAACCAGCAACAGTCGAAGATAAAAGCACTCCGTGTGTCTTGGATTGACTGTAAATAATCAAAAAATGCAGTGAGTGTAGTTTTAGGTGAATTTATTGCACGTTCAATCGCTGTCTCGTTCGTGAAAAATACACGCTGACCGTTTTCAAGATGGATGGCTAACTGAATGGCTGATAGCTGGATCCCGTTCATAAATTGGAAAACCAAAGATACGCCAAGCAGCTGATGTACCGACCAATTTGGTAGAGCGTTATTTTATCGTTTTTATTCAGTCGAGGAGCATTCACATTAGTATTTTCCCCTCTAAACACAGCCATATGGACATACTTGCAAATGTATTTGATGCTCTTCACAGAACTGCAGAACTCAACATTAATATGAGCATTAAATGCCTTGCTCAGCAGAGGCGAATATGGCACCACCCAACGATTGTCAATATCAATGTCTCTGTTGATGATATTTTCAATAAATTATTGTCCGGCATTTTCAGGATTTCTTCGACGATATATTGGGTATCCGTCGACATTTGTGACCGTATCATTGGTAAAATCTTTAGGGAAATTTTTAGTACATTTTCCATCAGACATGCAAGGCGATGAACTATTAAGAGTACCACATGTACCATGAATCATGTTTGTTGTAACAATATCAAACAGCAGTTGGTCAGTGGATGGATCTGGAATTTCCGCAGAAATGATACTATCGATTTCTTCAGGACGGATTTTGTCGATGAACTAAACCAAAATGTGGGCATGAGGTAATCCTCGCTTTTGCCACTCAACGGAATACATCCAGCAACGTGTGGGACCAAATACTTGTGATTTAGTTATGAAACTTATTAAAGACTTCAACTTTTGTCTGAACACACGTGCTGTAATGTCATGGCGATGTATTGCATTTTGGTCAGGCAGTAGCAAAGATGTAATCTCTGGCCATTTTGGATTACATGTGAACGTGATAAATAAACATGGCCGTCCATATTCACGCACGAAAGTCAGAGCATCCTGTATATATTCTTGCATATGACGTGGACTGCCTACGTACGATGATGGTAAAATGACATGGTTACCAATTTCGGCGACGTCGGCGTTGTTGTTAATAGTGTATCGCAAATGAATGTACTCTTCCGCGCGCAGCTTTTGTTGATTATATCGTAAGTATCGTAGTCGTTCGCTCTCAATCTTCGCGTACATGTCGACCATGAATTGTTGACAAAGCTCACGACATCGTAAAATGACGTTGTCCAGGCCACGTCTAATCATTAATCGTTACGCATAATAATCCTTTGAGCTAACGTTCTTGTTTGTTTGAGCTCCTGTAATATTTGTTCATAAAAATTAATTTAAATTTATTACGTTCAATAATTTAATTATTTTGTTAAATTATTAATGATCAAATTAATAATCAATGAAGTACCTGATACGGGATCTCTTTGTTTTATGTTTATGCAATATCCGTCTTGTCCCTTCCAGAATATTAGCGGATATTGGAGAGCGTCATATGAACGATGTGTGTCAGCAATGAACTGAAGATTATTATTTCTTCTACGAATCACAATTTCTCGTGCAGCTGTACAATCGCCAACCATGATTCCAGCAACATCATCAACAACGGGTGCATTGAATCTACGAATATGCTCTCCAGCTGGTGTTTTATCAGGATTAATGACGAAAGCGTGATTATTGCTTTGTAATTGGTGCATATGTGATTTGAATATTTTCAACAACTCGTTGTGCTCGTTTAAAAGAGCATCTAGCTCGCTGACGATGCGCCTGGCATAAAGTGAATCAAGGTTATTATAATCATTACGTGCATTCACGCGATTGGCAAGTGCGCTTCCGAAATCCTCGCCGCCCATAAAGTAAATTTGTAAGAATTTATGTGGTTCGTTTGGCATTGGCAGCAGTGAGCCTATTTTATGATAAACTTGGCCTTTGATTTTGAATGTAGAATTGAATTGTTGATAATTTGCATTAGTATTTCGAACTATTTCTGTTGCTCCGAACGATGTAATTTGAAAGCATGAATTGAATCTTCGAATTGACTTCAGGAACACGTTAGAATCTGGATCCGTGCCGATAAGTAAGCCGTTCAATGGTTCAGGTGGTGTTTCAATTTCAGGTAGTTGCACTTTTCCTGACGCGCAACACATCCCAGCTGGCTCATTTTTGAATTTCAGAGCATGACAATGCGGACATTCCTTGTCCATAGCATCAATTGCCACTTTTGAATGAGCATAATATTCAATATCTGGCTCATACTGGAATGCTAGACGCAGGAATGAATCAGATATAAATGCTCGATGTACCTGTTGTCGGTCATTTGTTCTTCGTCTATTGACTTTGAAACGGCGTGATTGTCGTTGTTCTAATCTTCTGACTTTATTGCGTTCAGCTCGTGTATCTTCTGGCTCTTCTTGATGCAATTGCGCCATTCTAACACGTGCATCAGTATTTTGTTGCTGGATTTGTTCTTCTGTTCTTTCGGATCTGCTATTTCGCAAGTTTCCAGCTTTACTTGTACTGCGGCTCAAATCAGCTCTGCGTTTTCTTGGCATTGCTCTCTGTACAAAACATACACAAATAGAATTAATGAAATTATTTAATGATGAAAAATGTTAAAAAAAAAGTATACTTACAACACAAAATCCGTTGTACACTGAGATAGCAAAATAAAAATTGTCAACGTTACTACTACACGTGACGCATTAACAATAATGATGGCCGACAACTGTGTAGGGAGTGAGAAAGAAAGAAGACCGAATAGATGTTGGCCAATTGTCATAGATACCGGATAAGGACAAAAAATTTCATCAAAATCGGTCAAGCCGTTTCGGAGGAGTATGGTAACGAAAACGTGACACGAGAATTTTATATATAAGATATACGTATATACGTATATAAAGGACTGAGAGGCTGTATAAACATTCGGTATATATACATAATATATATATATAGGTATATAAGTTTATATAAGTTTTATATATATAGTATAGTATATTCTGAAACTAATGTTCAGCAAAATTTTAGTTCTAATATCTAGCTCCACCTAAAATAAGTAAATTTGATAGGAGTTCTTCTGTCATAGTAGATTTTCAATATGTTGTTGGAAATAGCAAACAAATTTTTGTTAAAGAATTAGCTTTTATGCCTGGAGGAGCTGTAATACCCAACTTTTTTCACTTCAAGCCCCCATACAACATAAAGAAATTGGATTATGAAACTTTACAACAACACAATACACATCGACAACACATTAATGGATTGGAATGGATGGAGGGTAATATACCTTATAATTGCTTAAACAACATACTTTCACCACTTAACAAGTTTTCTAATGTTATTGTACGAGGTGAAGAAAAAAAGAATTTTTATCAAAATTTCTATCGAACAATATTATCGATATAGACATTGGAAAAAGTCTAGCGTGTTATCCAAACTTTTACACTAATTGTAAAATTCATAAGAAACTAAAGCTTAGATGTGCTTTAAATAATTTATTTAAGCTTTTTGTAATTTTGGACAACTGTAATTACGATATATATCATAATGGGGTTTCTTATGTATAAATTTGTAATAAAAAAATAATAATCAGTATAATCCCAGATTTTTAGTTAAGTAGTTGGCTTCGCATAATGGATCAATATAAAAATTTCTTCCGAAATGATCCTCGTAAAAAAGGATATAGTAAACTTATATACTGCAATTATTATGGATCTGATACTCATTTTGAAAAGAACTGCGCTAAGAAGCGTGATTAAGAAAAACAAAAATAGAAAATAGAAAATAGAAAAAAAAAAAAAAAAAAATTAATAAATAAAATAACAATAAAAAAAAAAATTAACAATATGTTTATGCAATTTATTCACCCTTTTACAATGCTAATTTGTGGTCCGTCGCGATCTGGTAAAACAACATTTTTAAAAAACCTAATAAATGATCGGAAAGATCTAATAGATACTTTAATTGAAAGAAAAATATGGTTTTATGGAAGAGAACAAGCAAAACCTAATTTTAGCAGCATTGAGTACTATCATGGAGTTCCAGAGTCTATCGAAAATGAAGATAATGAACCAATACTTTTGATTTTAGATGATTTAATGATGGGAGCATTTAATAAAATTGTATGCGAACTTTTTACAAAAGGATCTTATCACAGAAATTTATCTGTAGTTTTGGTTACACAAAACATATTTCATAAATCTTCACACACTCGCGATATATCACTAAACACAAAATACATTGTAGCATTTAAAATTCCAAGAGATAAATTACAATTTCAATCCTCAAGAGCTTTTTAGAATATATAAGGAAGTTACTAATGAGCCTCATGGTTATTTGCTTATTGATCTCACTCAAGGAATAAATGACCTATTAAGATTCAGAAGTGAGATTTTTAACCCATTATATTCAATTTGTTATTCAGATGAAAATGGTTTGCAAAAAGAGCATAAAGCGGTTGAAAGCGAACAAACATTTATCGTATGTGCTCAAAAAAGCAAATAACAAACTTCGAAAAGGAATTATTTGCAATAGTGACAGCGAGTTAGTAAAAACATTGTCTGAGATAGTGATAAATACTTTACAAGGAACCCATAAAATATCTAAGAACCTGCTGAAATCGTTAAAAAAGTATAAAAATGTATTGCGACACATTTCCAGCCCAAAACATTCTATAAATTCCAAGAGAAAAGTTCTTTTTCAAAAGGGAGGATTTTTACCCATTTTAATTAATTCATTGCTTTCTGGTATTTTTGGTAAACTATTAAATCATGATTCAAAGTAAGCATCAATTAAACAAAGTAATTTTAATGCATCCAAATGCATACAATAAACTTTTAGTTAATGATCGAGGAAATGATCTAATAAATTTAAAATTTTTACCCATTTTAAATAATAAACAAATTAGTGATTTTAATAAATGGATTACAATTCGACAATAATTATGTGCATATCAAAATAAAAAAAAAAGAAATAAATCTGCTGCACATCAATCTCAATCAAAATCACATATTACATTACATCAAAATGTTGAAACTCAAACAAATCTCATGAATGATTGGAAATATTCTACTCCTAGCACGTTTAAAGAAAAATTTGATGAACCATCATCAACTAAAAATGAATTTTTATTAAGCGAAGATGAAGATCTAAAATCTAAACAATCAAACGATTAACCAACTCTTAAGCGCAAAACCAGAATGCCAGGACCAGCGATCCCAAATCCTCCCTCCACAGAGTCCATCTACTGTGTGAAGGCAAGTACATGAGTGACTCCAAAGTTCCCTACCCTAGAGATAGATCCAAAACCTCCACAAGCTTATTTTGACAAGTTACCCGCAGGAGATAAAAGACCCACTCTAACTGTACCAATTGGAGGAAATCAAACCCTGGCAACAACTCGGGGACGTGCTTGGAAGGCAATCACAGGGACCAGTCATGACCTCCGTTCCATTCAGGAATATCTCGTCTTTGCCCTTGCGAGGTCTGAGGAAGAGGTAACACGCGAATGGAGCACTTACGGGGTCAGATTTACTCCAGGAAAATTATCTCCCCTTGGCATCTTGAACATTACTAAGCCCAAATATGATTTCACAACAAGCGCTACAAACGCTACAAATCTAGATGACTCATATGATCAATTCATGGTTGCATTTATCTTTTCAATGATGCGATATGCAAATGCAGATCCCAAGGCACAAGGACTAAGTACTAAAATGAACAATGTGATGACCATCAAGAGATAATAAACGATCCATTTCAGAAACTTCTTTTATAGATTACAAGGTTTTAAAAAAAACAGCAGTTTACAAAGGACCTATTGATGAAAAGCAACGCAAACTCCGTAATAGGGTTAAAAAACTTAGAGATACTCCTTATCCTCTTAGAAACTTAAAGTTATAATAAACGAATTAGAAAAATTGCATCGAAGCAATAAAAAAGAAAAAAATATTCAAATGTCACAATCAGAATTTTTTGATACATTACTCAGCAATGACTCATTAAATGTGTGTCCTGATAATGTAAAGTGTGCTTTTACCAACATTATAAACATTCCAGAACAAATGTCCGATGAATGGGAGGTTGGAATAACAGATATATATTTAACCAACTGTATAAGAAAAAGGCCAGGAAAGACAAAAATTGATGTTAAAGAGAATGAATCCGAAGAATCAAGTTCTAATTCAATAGAATTTATTAGCTTAGTTAATTCTGAAACATTCTAATACAAATCAGAGTCATTGAATTTAGATGCCTTTGAAAATGGGTTTATCTTTGTTTACACAGACATTATTAAGCCTAGATGTGTCGGAAACAAAAGACCTCGTTGACTTAGAGTGATATTTACGAATGGCAAGGAAAAATTGCTTTAATTTAGAACTGTCGAATATTATCCCATTGAAATTTGGAGTCCTAATGAAATTTCAATATTAATTACGGACTCAAGCGGATATAAAATACCCCTTGAAGCATCATCGATCCCAATTTTTCTAACACTTCATTTTAGAAAACGTAAAATTCTATAAATATTGGTATGACATAAATTTTTTTTTTTTTTTTTTTTTTTTATCATTCTTATTTTGTATTTAAAATCTGTCCGAATGGACAATCATTAAATGATTTGGGGGTGACATTAACTTAATGGAGGTACATGGAATGTACATCTTATGAGTCAGACTTAGGTGTCTATTGGTGGGGGAGGTCAAGCGGGTGTTTCCTTTTCAGGCGTCTTAGGGATTGGCTGTTATCTAGGAGCTTGATGGCCAGGTGGTTGGGGTGGTTGTCCAGTCTTTTTGTATATCTTTCGCTGAGTCGGGTGATCTCCTCTGCTACCGAAGGAATTCCAAGCTCTTTGTGGATTATTGAGTTTTCATGGTACGGATGGGCGTTAGAAAATGTTCTCAGACATTTATTCTGAAACCGCTGTATTCTGATGCGGTTGGAACAGCTTGCCGTGTCCCACAACTGAATCCCATATGTCCAGATTGGCTTCAGCACTACTTTGTAAATAAGCAGTTTGAGTTTTTCTTTGAGCTTGGACCTTCTCCCTAGGAGCCAGTACAGTTGCTTCAGTCGTAGGTTGGCCTGGTTGCGCTTGTTGATCAGGTGAGGGCGCCATGTGAGCCTGCGGTCCAGGGTCAGCCCTAGATATTTGGGAGTGTTATTCGTAGGGGAGTGATTTCCCCGTTGAGTGTGACGGGGGGCAATCCCCCCTGCGTAGTGCGAAGGTTGTGTGGGAGGATTTCTCCGCGTTGACCACGATGTTCCATCATTTCAGCCATGGATCTAGAGCATCCAGTTGTCTCTGTATGATGGCTGATGCTTCCTGCGGATCTGTGGCGGAGGCTAGGAAAGCGGTGTCGTCTGCATATGTAGCTACTGTGAGGTTCCGAGAGGGGGTGATAGGAAGGTCCGCTGTGTAGAGTGTGTATAAGATGGGTCCAAGAACACTGCCTTGAGGTACTCCTGCTCTTATAGGCCTAGGCGTGCTGATTGATGATCCGCATCTCACTCGGAATTCTCTTTCCTCTGTGTACGACTTGAGGAAGGCGAAGTGGGAACTTGGAAGGTTGGATTTAATTTTGAACAGGAGTCCAGGGTGCCAGACTCTGTCAAACGCCTGTTTAACATCCAGCATAACGGCGCAGCAGTACTTCTTCTTTTCGAAGGCCTCTAGTATGCACTCAACAAGCCGGTGGCATTGCTCTGGTGTTCCATGAAGGCGTCTGAAGCCAAACTGGTGATCAGGGATCAGTCCGGCCTCGTCCAAAACTGGCAGTACTCTACGTAAAAGTATTCTTTCAAGTATTTTAGACAGGATTGCTAGCAAGCTAATCGGACGATACGATGCTAGATTGGCTTCAGGTTTTCCAGGCTTGAGGAGGACAATTATTTCAGCACGCTTCCACACTTTCGGGAAGTACCCTAGACGGAGGCAGCTGTTAAAGATGTTAGCCAGCCTTTGGGAACAGATTAGGGGCAACATTTTCAGTGCTGTTGCATCAATTCGGTCAGGACCTGGTGACTTGCCATTTTTTAAGGAGGCGATCTCCTGCACAATCTCTTCTGGTTCGACGGGCTGTATTGGCGTGCCAGGAGCACTTGGGCTCTCTACGAACCTTATGATGGCAGCTCTCTCTTCGGCAGTGCATCTATCGAAAGGTGAGAAAGCACTATGTAAATGGTCGGCAAAGGCTTCTGCTCTTTCGATCTCAGACCGACACCAGGACCCGTCCACTTTGCGCACGGGTGATATCTTCTTCGCAGGTCTTTTAATGTGCCTCGTGACATTCCACAGATTGTGCTGCGGGACTCCAGGTTCCAGCTCCTTGATGAATCTATGGAAGGAGTCCTGCTGTAGGATGGTTAGCTTGTCCTTCAGTTCCTTGGTGGCACGATTAAGTGCTGTCTTGTCCCTGGGATTGCGCGAGGAAAACCAGACTCTTCTGAGGCGCCTTTTTCCGCCACGAGGGCCGCGATTTCAGGAGACCACAAAGTACATCTAGAAAGTTTATTTTACGCGTATTTTACATTTACTAGCGATCGTGCGCTACCAAAGTTTATTCTACATTTGACTCAAATGTATTTTACATATATCTTACATTTCACATTCATCTGACATGCATTTTTACATTGATGCTATAATTTTTACCATAAAAAAAGCATAAACGCCAAATTTGCCCAACAGGTGGCGCTAGTAAATTTCAGGGGCGCTCGACATTGAACTGACTATTAATCTCTCGAAAAAATTTCCCTCTTTATAGCTTTAAAATGGTATATTTTGTTAAATTTCCCCACTTGACTATAATTTTGTTACCTAAAAAATACTCTGAACAAAATTAAAAACCTTTTACTATTTTACCTGAACTGATCCTCGGTTTTTTATCCCTTACCTGCTGTAACCTCTAAAATAAATGTAATTTGTATAACAAATAATTAAATCAATATATGTGTTGTTGCATATCATTTAAAACGATTTTTTAATCAGCATCTATTGCAATGGATAAAAAATATTAAATGCTATCATTTAAAGTTTTAATTTATTAAAACCCAATCCAAACAATTCAAGGTAATTACATCCCCTACCAAAAAAAAAAAAAAAAGAAATGTTACAAGGAAAGTGAAATCTTTGTCAACAAAAACCGGTTACCATTCTACCTGACCCGATCCTTTTTTATCACTTCGCTGAAGTAGGAATATTTATTGGGTCGGGGTGGGTTTTGGGGTGTAACTAATTTTCGTGTTTTTCTTTTCCGGGATTGTGTGTTAGGGGGATGGGTAGTCCTGTATATTTTGATACTTATGAGATCCCACACACTCATACACATTCTTACAAGTGTATGATGCAAGAAAAAAGGTGATATGCCTATGTAATAGCTACTTTAGGCTCTAAGCGTTATCAGGGTTTTCAGACCTTTTGATTGGTTCTCCCTTCTCTTTTCATGGGAAATCGTATGGAATGTTGGGGTGGTTTTTAGTTAATACGTCCCTGTTTTATTGAACCCAATACATTCAAACACGAGTACCTGTCTTTTGTTTTCGAGGATAAATAGGTTTATGTGAAGAAGCAAATCTTCAGTGTTAATCTACTAACATCCAGAACCGCTCAGCTTATATTCATCAACGAAAAAAAAAAAAATTAAAATGAGTGAACTTGACATTATATTCTACAAAACTCCGCCGAAAGAAGTCATAAATATTGATTCATCCTATTACCCTATTAATATGTGGCTCTAAGACCCAATCATTTTTATTTAATGATTTGAATGACGAAATTAACGGTTTCTCTCAAACATCATTGTTTGAGTATGATTCCCAAGGACTAGATATTCCAGAGCATGAATTACATTCCTATAGCCAGGATATGTGTGATTATTATTTATCCGGCGAAATTACCAGCTTATCTCAGGATTCTCTGAGTTATGTACCTGAAACCCCAGAGCCGATACCTTATAATAACAATGAAGAAAATGAAATTACCCGACGACGATGAAATATTTTTGGAAATAAGTGAAGAAAAAAATTATTTTCTTGAATTAATGCATGACGATAATGATAATATATTACTTGAATGTATAAATAGTTTTAATCAAACTAAATAAATGTTTAATATTATAATAAATAATTACATGTCAAAACAAAGATATATTTCTGTCTTTTAATCTCATTTGCATGAATTTATTTGTAATTTTATACACTCCTTTAGTATAGTAGGATGATCCATTAAAAAATGAATATATAAATCTTCCCGTAACCAGTACTTTTTCACTTCAGAGCAAAAATAGCAGTTTTAATATAAGGTTGTCAAATATCTCCCTTCCGCTTTTTTGTCTTTTGAATTTCGCGGCCATGTACAAAGCGCTACAGAGCTCGTACTAGGCAACACTATACATAATTTGAAAGGTCTTGACATAACCTACAAAACAACGCTATGCATGATTAGTTTGGATATTGCGTTCAACAGTTATAGACGTGTAAACATGGAGTTCACTAACGCCGAAATTTGCGCTATTTTAAAGTTTTCCTTCGTTAAAGGCAAATCCGCTAGAGAAACGTTCCGTGAGATTAATGGTGTTTTGTGGGATGGTACTCTATCACTTCCGCGGAGGAACCGCGGAGGAATAATTTCGATGATTCAGAGCCGGTGAAAACGACACCATGGATAAGCCAGCCGGCGGAAGACCTGTGATGACAAATACCGATCAAATCATGGAATACATCGAGCTAAACCGGCATATGGCATCTCGTGACATCGCCCAGGAGATGGGAGTTAGTCACCAAACCATTTTGAACCATCTGCAGAAGGCTGGATACAAAAAAAGTTTGATGTTTGGGTGCCGCATAATTTGACGCAAAAAACCTTCAGGACCGAATCAACGCCTGCGATATGCTGCTGAAACGGAACGAACTCGACCCATTCTTGAAGCGGATGGTGACTGGCGACGAAAAATGGATCACATACGACAGTATCAAGCGAAAACGGTCTTGGTCGAAGGCCGGGGAATCGTCCCAAACAGTGGCCAAGCCGGGATTGACGGCCAGCAAGGTTTTGCTGTGTGTTTGGTGGGATTGGAAGGGAATCATCCACTATGAGCTGCTCCCATATGGCCAGACGCTTAATTCTACCATCTACTGCGAACAACTGGACCGCTTGAAGCCGGCGATCGACCAGAAGCGTCCAGAATTGGGCAACAGGAAGGGTGTAGTGTTCCACCAGGACAACGCCAGACCACACACTTCGTTGATGACTCGTCAGAAGCTACGGGAGCTCGGATGGGAGGTTTTATCGCATCCACCATATAGCCCGGACGTAGCGCCAAGTGATTACCACCTGTTCCTGTCCATAGCAAACGCCCTTGGTGGTGTGAAGTTGAACTCAAAAGAGGCTTGTAAAAAGTGGCTGTCCGAATTCTTCGCAAATAAGGAGGGGGGTTTCTACGAGGAAGGTATTGTGAAGTTGCCGTCTAGATGGAAACAGATCATCGAACAAAACGGCGCATATTTTAACTAAATCCGATCACTGTAACACTTTTTATAAAGCATTGAATGAAGAGCAAAAAAGCGGAAGGGAGATATTTGACAATCTTATATGATGATCGGGCTTTGATAATGCTGAAGTTGTGAACTTTTAGAATGTGCCGCTTTAATCCATTGCGAAATCTGAATGTTGGGTTTTGTATGCAGAGTTCACAAACAAACGATTTCATTTCAAAAATACAAAATAGACTATCATACAGAAATAATTATTACATCTTATATAGGTTGTGAAAAGTATTTACTATATGTCCATAATTTACCTAGATACATGGGAACACAAAAATGAATCATAACAATCGAAATATATAGGTGTTAACATTTTTGAAAAGTATAAAAGAGTAGAAATGCAAAAGAAGTTCATCAGTTCCATCAGCACCCTTTTTGAACGAATAAAGGAAATAATTCACTAAATTAAATGGTATGGATTAAAATTTATATACTAAAGATAAAAATAGGTTTGGCTATCGGTCTGTATTCCAAAGTCTTTCTTAGATACTCTTAATGAACAAAAGCCTGTTATTGGTTACACAAAGATCGATGACCTATGTACTGATTTCGAGTATAAGATCATTGGCTGTAAGACAAAGGAGACTGCATATGGAACTAAGATTGCTCTTTATTTAAATGACAAGGACAACGAAACACTCTGGATATTTTTACCCAAGAGTTATGTAAATAAACTGTTTCAACTAAAACACCCTTCAAGAAGTTAAGGGAAAATGGTATAACGCATATAATATATAAAGGGAAAGAGATGACTAGATATAGCTCTTCAGTATTACAATTTATATCAAAAGAATGATAATATAAAATATCGAATTATTAAAATTAACCATCAGTCTTACATCTTCAAAAACGTTAAAAACAACTCGAGAATCTAAAATGTACTCCCAACAAATAAAATTATGTTTGCTTCAATTTAAAGACATGCTCTTCGAGGAACATCTTAAAAAACTTGAATATTTGAAAGCAACCCTTGAAGATCTTGAGACAAAGGAAGTCTCATACTCAGAATATGGATTTCATTACAAAATATGTCCATGGAGTGATGACGATGCAACAGAAGGACCCGACACTTGCAATTGTCACAAACTTCCAATATACATAAAAGAAGCTACTGATATAATGATAAAATACTGTACCTTAAATAAAAGAATGTATTAAGTTTATTGAAAATAAAAAAATAAATAAAAATTAAAAAAAATAAAATAAAAATTCACTTTTATATTAATTATATATAAATGGTTTTTATTTTTAAACTATATTCGTACGAAATATTCATCTATTTATATAGCTTATAAAGAAAAATTTATTTAAAACATTTACTAAACATTTTTGAAATTAACTTATCATTAAAGGAATAATCTTTTAACTTAAAATTTTTAGTGAAACTCTTTAATGTTTTTTGTTTGCTTTTGTAAAGACCAAAAAGCATACAATACTATCCACAGGTATTTGAAAAGTAACCTTGCAATTGTTGCTTATTATAGGTATATTTTTTTTTGCGTTTCTTTTTAGAAATATCACAAATTCTTTTTCTGAGGGTATTGTCCGTAAGTCAAAAAATTCTGCAGATTTTTTGTTATGGTAATAAAAGGCAACCCAATGCATTCCTGGTTGGTTTGAGTTATCGGTATTAGCTATAATTAATGCACGATATTCCAGAATTACTTTAGGTAGTTTATCAGCAGAAAAAACACATTTGAATATTTTTTAGTTTGATGATTTTTAGAAAGCAAATTAGTGATTTGTAATGTATTCATTTTTATAAAAGTACACGAATATTGCCTTGAATCATATGCGCAATACACAATACAAGTAACAGCTTCCTCTAGAGGTTCCGAGAATCTGCCTTCAATTCGGATTGTACCTTGCGAAATCAAGTTAGAGCAAACAATTGAATTAGAATGATCCGCTGTTAAATTGAAAGCTAAAATGAAACTATTTTTGTCAAACATATCCGTGGAAACTTGTAGACCGCGATCATAATGCTTGATTCCGCATGCTCTAAATAGAAAATTATATCCTCTGGAACTTTGTACATTGTTGGGGTTTGAGAAATCGAATTCGAGGGCTTGAGAAGGAACCTGTACACCATTGACTAATAGATTGAATCGTTGAATTTTAAAGCTTTCAAAATTAAATGGGTCTAATCCACGAACTTGACATTATATTCTACAAAACTCCGCCGAAAGAAGTCATAAATATTGATTCATCCGATGATGAAGACCTCCTATTAATATGTGGCTCTAAGACCCAATCATTTTTATTTAATGATTTGAATGACGAAATTAACGGCTTCTCTCAAACATCATTGTTTGAGTATGATTCCCAAGGACCAGATATTCCAGAGCATGAATTACAGTCCTATAGCCAGGATATGTGTGATTATTATTTATCCGGCGAAATTACCAGCTTATCTCAGGATTCTCTGAGTTATGTACCTGAAACCCCAGAGCCGATACCTTATAATAACAATGAAGAAAATGAAATTACTTTTCCCGATGACGATGAAATATTTTTGGAAATCAGTGAAGAAAAAAATTATTTTCTTGAATTAATGCATGACGATGATGATAATATATTACTTGAATGTTTAAATAGTTTTAATCAAACTAAATAAATGTTTAATATTATAATAAATAATTACATGTCAAAACAAAGATATATTTCTGTCTTTTAATCTCATTTGCATGAATTTATTTGTAATTTTATACACTCCTTTAGTATAGTAGGATGATCCATTAAAAAATGAATATATAAATCTTCCCGTAACCAGTACTTTTTCACTTCAGCAAAAATAGCAGTTTTAATATAAGGTTGTCAAATATCTCCCTTCCGCTTTTTTGTCTTTTGAATTTCGCGGCCATGTACAAAGCGCTACAGAGCTCGTACTAGGCAACACTATACATAATTTGAAAGGTCTTGACATAACCTACAAAACAGCGCTATGCATGATTAGTTTGGATATTGCGTTCAACAGTTATAGACGTGTAAACATGGAGTTCACTAACGCCGAAATTCGCGCTATTTTAAAGTTTTCCTTCGTTAAAGGCAAATCCGCTAGAGAAACGTTCCGTGAGATTAATGGTGTTTTGTGGGATGGTACTCTATCACTTCCGCGGAGGAACCGCGGAGGACCATGGATAACATGGTGTCGTTTTCACCGGCTCTGAATCATCGAAATCATTCCTCCGCGGTTCCTCCGCGGAAGCCAGCCGGCGGAAGACCTGTGATGACAAATACCGATCAAATCATGGAATACATCGAGCTAAACCGGCATATGGCATCTCGTGACATCGCCCAGGAGATGGGAGTTAGTCACCAAACCATTTTGAACCATCTGCAGAAGGCTGGATACAAAAAATGTTTGATGTTTAGGTGCCGCATAATTTGACGCAAAAAAACCTTCAGGACCGAATCAACGCCTGCGATATGCTGCTGAAACGGAACGAACTCGACGGTTCGTTCACAAAAGAGAGTTCACAAAAAAACGATTTCATTTCAAAAATTCAAAATAGGCTTTTATACAGAAATAATTATTACTTCTTATATAGGTTGTGAAAAGTATTTACTATATGTCCATAATTTACCTAGATACATGAGAACACAAAAATGAATCATAACAATCGAAATATATAGGTGTCAACATTTTTGAAAAGTATAAAAGAGTAGAAATGCAAAAGAAGTTCATCAGTTCCATCAGCACCCTTTTTGAACGAATAAAGGAAATAATTCACTAAATTAAATGGTATGGTTTAAAATTTATATACTAAAGATAAAAATAGGTTTGCTTATCGGTCTGTATTCCAAAGTCTTTCTTAGATACTCTTAATGAACAAAAGCCTGTTATTGGTTACACAAAGATCGATGACCTATGTACTGATTTCGAGTATAAGATCATTGGCTGTAAGACAAAGGAGACTGCATATGGAACTAAGATTGCTCTTTATTTAAATGACAAGGACAACGAAACACTCTGGATATTTTTACCCAAGAGTTATGTAAATAAACTGTTTCAACTAAAACACCCTTCAAGAAGTTAAGGGAAAATGGTATAACGCATATAATATATAAAGGGAAAGAGATGACTAGATATAGCTCTTCAGTATTACAATTTATATCAAAAGAATGATAATATAAAATATCGAATTATTAAAATTAACCATCAGTCTTACATCTTCAAAAACGTTAAAAACAACTCGAGAATCTAAAATGTACTCCCAACAAATAAAATTATGTTTGCTTCAATTTAAAGACATGCTCTTCGAGGAACATCTTAAAAAACTTGAATATTTGAAAGCAACCCTTGAAGATCTTGAGACAAAGGAAGTCTTATACTCAGAATATGGATTTCATTACAAAATATGTCCATGGAGTGATGACGATGCAACAGAAGGACCCGACACTTGCAATTGTCAGAAACTTCCAATATACATAAAAGAAGCTACTGATATAATGATAAAATACTGTACCTTAAATAAAAGAATGTATTAAGTTTATTGAAAATAAAAAAAATAAATAAAAATTAAAAAAAAAATAAAATAAAAATTCACTTTTATATTAATTATATATAAATGGTTTTTATTTTTAAACTATATTCGTACGAAATATTCATCTATTTATATAGCTTATAAAGAAAAATTTATTTAAAACATTTACTAAACATTTTTGAAATTAACTTATCATTAAAGGAATAATCTTTTAACTTAAAATTTTTAGTGAAACTCTTTAATGTTTTTTGTTTGCTTTTGTAAAGACCAAAAAGCATACAATACTATCCACAGGTATTTGAAAAGTAACCTTGCAATTGTTGCTTATTATAGGTATATTTTTTTTGCGTTTCTTTTTAGAAATATCACAAATTCTTTTTCTGACGGTATTGTCCGTAAGTCAAAAAATTCTGCAGATTTTTTGTTATGGTAATAAAAGGCAACCCAATGCATTCCTGGTTGGTTTGAGTTATCGGTATTAGCTATAATTAATGCACGATATTCCAGAATTACTTTAGGTAGTTTATCAGCAGAAAAAACACATTTGAATATTTTTTAGTT
The DNA here is from genome assembly GCA_035047325.1 of Drosophila vallismaia. Classification (NCBI taxonomy): domain Eukaryota; kingdom Metazoa; phylum Arthropoda; class Insecta; order Diptera; family Drosophilidae; genus Drosophila; species Drosophila vallismaia. The sequence continues at coordinate 2,499,746 of JAWNPU010000001.1, read as the reverse complement.
TGATGATTTTTAGAAAGCAAGTTAGTGATTTGTAATGTATTCATTTTTATAAAAGTACACGAATATTGCCTTGAATCATATGCGCAATACACAATACAAGTAACAGCTTCCTCTAGAGGTTCCGAGAATCTGCCTTCAATTCGGATTGTACCTTGCGAAATCAAGTTAGAGCAAACAATTGAATTAGAATGATCCGCTGTTAAATTAAAAGCTAAAATGAAACTATTTTTGTCAAACATATCCGTGGAAACTTGTAGACCGCGATCATAATGCTTGATTCCGCATGCTCTAAATAGAAAATTATATCCTCTGGAACTTTGTACATTGTTGGGGTTTGAGAAATCGAATTCGAGGGCTTGAGAAGGAACCTGTACACCATTGACTAATAGATTAAATCGTTGAATTTTAAAGCTTTCAAAATTAAATGGGTCTAATCCACGAACTGACATTATATTCTACAAAACTCCGCCGAAAGAAGTCATAAATATTGATTCATCCGATGATGAAGACCTCCTATTAATATGTGGCTCTAAGACCCAATCATTTTTATTTAATGATTTGAATGACGAAATTAACGGCTTCTCTCAAACATCATTGTTTGAGTATGATTCCCAAGGACCAGATATTCCAGAGCATGAATTACAGTCCTATAGCCAGGATATGTGTGATTATTATTTATCCGGCGAAATTACCAGCTTATCTCAGGATTCTCTGAGTTATGTACCTGAAACCCCAGAGCCGATACCTTATAATAACAATGAAGAAAATGAAATTACTTTTCCCGATGACGATGAAATATTTTTGGAAATCAGTGAAGAAAAAAATTATTTTCTTGAATTAATGCATGACGATGATGATAATATATTACTTGAATGTTTAAATAGTTTTAATCAAACTAAATAAATGTTTAATATTATAATAAATAATTACATGTCAAAACAAAGATATATTTCTGTCTTTTAATCTCATTTGCATGAATTTATTTGTAATTTTATACACTCCTTTAGTATAGTAGGATGGTCCATTAAAAATTGAATATATAAATCTTCCCGTAACCAGTACTTTTTCACTTCAGAGCAAAAATAGCAGTTTTAATATAAGGTTGTCAAATATCTCCCTTCCGCTTTTTTGTCTTTTGAATTTCGCGGCCATGTACAAAGCGCTACAGAGCTCGTACTAGGCAACACTATACATAATTTGAAAGGTCTTGACATAACCTACAAAACAGCGCTATGCATGATTAGTTTGGATATTGCGTTCAACAGTTATAGACGTGTAAACATGGAGTTCACTAACGCCGAAATTCGCGCTATTTTAAAGTTTTCCTTCGTTAAAGGCAAATCCGCTAGAGAAACGTTCCGTGAGATTAATGGTGTTTTGTGGGATGGTACTCTATCACTTCCGCGGAGGAACCGCGGAGGAATGATTTCGATGATTCAGAGCCGGTGAAAACGACACCATGGATAACATGGCCATAAGCCAGCCGGCGGAAGACCTGTGATGACAAATACCGATCAAATCATGGAATACATCGAGCTAAACCGGCATATGGCATCTCGTGACATCGCCCAGGAGATGGGAGTTAGTCACCAAACCATTTTGAACCATCTGCAGAAGGCTGGATACAAAAAAAGTTTGATGTTTAGGTGCCGCATAATTTGACGCAAAAAAACCTTCAGGACCGAATCAACGCCTGCGATATGCTGCTGAAACGGAACGAACTCGACGGTTCGTTCACAAAAGAGAGTTCACAAAAAAACGATTTCATTTCAAAAATTCAAAATAGGCTTTTATACAGAAATAATTATTACTTCTTATATAGGTTGTGAAAAGTATTTACTATATGTCCATAATTTACCTAGATACATGAGAACACAAAAATGAATCATAACAATCGAAATATATAGGTGTCAACATTTTTGAAAAGTATAAAAGAGTAGAAATGCAAAAGAAGTTCATCAGTTCCATCAGCACCCTTTTGAACGAATAAAGGAAATAATTCACTAAATTAAATGGTATGGATTAAAATTTATATACTAAAGATAAAAATAGGTTTGCTTATCGGTCTGTATTCTAAAGTCTTTCTTAGATACTCTTAATGAACAAAAGCCTGTTATTGGTTACACAAAGATCGATGACCTATGTACTGATTTCGAGTATAAGATCATTGGCTGTAAGACAAAGGAGACTGCATATGGAACTAAGATTGCTCTTTATTTAAATGACAAGGACAACGAAACACTCTGGATATTTTTACCCAAGAGTTATGTAAATAAACTGTTTCAACTAAAACACCCTTCAAGAAGTTAAGGGAAAATGGTATAACGCATATAATATATAAAGGGAAAGAGATGACTAGATATAGCTCTTCAGTATTACAATTTATATCAAAAGAATGATAATATAAAATATCGAATTATTAAAATTAACCATCAGTCTTACATCTTCAAAAACGTTAAAAACAACTCGAGAATCTAAAATGTACTCCCAACAAATAAAATTATGTTTGCTTCAATTTAAAGACATGCTCTTCGAGGAACATCTTAAAAAACTTGAATATTTGAAAGCAACCCTTGAAGATCTTGAGACAAAGGAAGTCTCATACTCAGAATATGGATTTCATTACAAAATATGTCCATGGAGTGATGACGATGCAACAGAAGGACCCGACACTTGCAATTGTCACAAACTTCCAATATACATAAAAGAAGCTACTGATATAATGATAAAATACTGTACCTTAAATAAAAGAATGTATTAAGTTTATTGAAAATAAAAAAAAATAAATAAAAATTAAAAAAAATAAAATAAAAATTCACTTTTATATTAATTATATATAAATGGTTTTTATTTTTAAACTATATTCGTACGAAATATTCATCTATTTATATAGCTTATAAAGAAAAATTTATTTAAAACATTTACTAAACATTTTTGAAATTAACTTATCATTAAAGGAATAATCTTTTAACTTAAAATTTTTAGTGAAACTCTTTAATGTTTTTTGTTTGCTTTTGTAAAGACCAAAAAGCATATGTCGCAGATAATTTAAATGAAACGAAATTGGCACGCGCCATGCAGATGCCTCTTTTTATTTTGTGATGCGCGGCAGACAACCGTTAGAGTTTCTGCCGAACGTAGTCTGGTCGCGGGTTGGAGCGGGGGGAGTAGATGTCTGTACGAAAACGAGAAGCATACAGAAAAATGCGGTGTGCATAAGTATTGGTGTTTGCGGACTAGAACAACTGTCACAATTGTGTTGGTATTGCGTGTAAAGTCAAGAACTGCGCATAATTCTGATTTTGTGAAGAAGAGATCAGTCAGTCAGTTTTCGATCGTTACGCATAACAGACATGCCTCGCTCAAGCGCCAGAAAACGTCGCGCGAACCATAACGAGAGTAGTGAAGAGGAAGAAGGGCATCCTGATGACTCTTCGACATCAGAAGTGGGATCGCCTATACCTACTTTGAACAATGAAAATAGTTTGCTGACAATTTTGGAGTCGCAAAATCGCTATTTTTCCGAACTTTTGAAACAAGTGCAACACTCACAAAGAGAGTCAAGAGAATCGTTTGCTGTGGTTTTGCCCTGGTTTAATCCTGAACGTGCGGGATCAGATGCGCAATCCTGGTGTTCAACGGTGGACTACATCTTGTCCGAAAACCAACTGGAAGGCAGCGCTCTTGTGATGACCCTTAGCAAATCACTGGAAGGAAGCGCGTCTCATTGGCTTTCACAGACTTGCTTTCCTGGCATATCATGGCCACAGTTCCGAGAATTGTTTTTGCAACATTTTGCGGGAACAGAAACATTAGCGGCAGCAGTTATGAATCTGCTAAATGGACGCCCTGCGGAAGTCGAGTGCCTGTCGTTATACGGAAGCCGAATGGTTACTTCGCTTATGGCCAAATGGAAGACGCTGAACGTGGAGCAAATCGCAGTCTCCATTACACTGGCGCATGTAGCTGGAATTGACAGGCGTTTGCGGCGTTTAGTTTTCACTTCCGACATCAACACTCGGAACGAGCTGCACCAAGAACTAAAGGCCTATTCATTCGACGCTAGACCGAGCCACCTTCCAAACGATGGTACATCAGAGCCGCCAGGAAAACGAGCTAAGCCCTACTTCAAGTGTCACAACTGCGGAAAGCCTGGTCATAAAAAGGCGGATTGTCGATCAAAAACAGTGGCAGTGCACGTTCAGCAACCCGACAGGCGACCATCAGGGAAAGACCGGTCTACTTTGACTTGTTTCAACTGCGGAAAAGCTGGACACATCTCTACCGTATGTCCTGATCGTCAGGAGCGTTCATCGTCTAGCAAAAATAACATTGTTAAAGATGTCAACATCTGTACCGTTTTTGAGCCCGTAGGGACGCAATCTGTTGTTTTCGTTTTCGCAATCTGGTGAGTCGTTCCAATTTTGTTTTGATTCTGGAGCCGAGTATTCACTCATCAAGGAGGCTACTTCGCAGAGACTATCTGGATCCAGAATGGGCAACGTAGTTATTTTAAGGGTCTTGGTAGCAATACTATTTGTAGCACTTTGCAGATATTGGCTAATGTTTTGATAAGTGAACGCTCATATGAAATATTGTTTCGTGTAGTGTTAGACGATTATATCAAGTATGACGCTCTGATTGGTCGAGATATTTTGAGCCAGGGAGTCGGTGTGACAATAACATCAAAATCTCTTACTATGTTTAACGAAAAATCTATATTGTCTGTTGAAGTTTCCGAAAAGAATCCCGATTTGGCTAATGTTGACACCGATTTGCGTGGACCTGATAGAGACCAATTGTTGTCAATACTACAAGAATATTCAGGGTCATTCATAAATGGAATTCCACTAAGCCGTGTGACTACGGGCCGGTTAGAAATTCGCTTGATTGATCAGAATAAGACGGTTCAAAGGCGCCCATATAGGTTGAGTGTAGAGGAGAAGGAAAAAGTTCGGCATTTAATTCAACAGTTGTTAAAATCAAACATTATTAGACCCAGTTCCTCCCCCTTTGCGAGCCCAATGATACTTGTCCGAAAAAAAATGGTACTGACCGCCTCTGCGTGGATTATAGAGAGCTAAATGCAAATACCGTTTCAGACAGGTACCCTTTGCCGCTAATTTCTGAACAAATAGCCAGGCTGAGTGGTGCTAAGTTTTTCAGCTGTATAGACATGGCAAGCGGATTTCACCAGATCCCAATTCACCCGAATTCAGTCGAGCGAACGGCATTTGTTACCCCAGAAGGTCAGTACGAATACTTGACTATGCCATTCGGGCTTAAGAATGCACCTTCTGTATTCCAAAGAGCTATTAATCGTGCCTTAGGTGATCTTACCCATTCGTATGCCATTGTTTATATGGATGACGTAATGATAATTGGACGTACAAAAGAAGAAGCTTTTGATAGATTGCGAGTAGTACTGCAAGCACTTACGCATGCTGGATTTTCTTTTAATATTACAAAATGTTCCTTTCTTAAGTCTTGTGTTGAATATTTGGGTTTCGAGGTTAAGTCAGGTGAGATTCGGCCAAATCCCAGGAAAATTCGAGACCTTTTGAATTTGCCACCTCCGCAGTCCGTCACTCAGTTGAGACAATTGATTTTTTTTTTTTTTTTTTTGTTATCATTCTTATTTTATATTTAAAATCTGTCCGAATGGACAATCATTAAATGATTTGGCGGTGACCTTAACTTAAGGGGGTACAAGGAATGTACATAATATGAGTCTGACTTAGGTGTCTATTGTTGGGGGAGATCAAGCGGGTGTTTCCTTTTCAGGCGTCTTTGGAATTGGCTGTTTTCTAGGAGCTTGATGGCCAGGTGGTTGGGGTGATTGTCCAGTCTTTTTGTATATCTTTCACTGTGTCTGGTGATCTCCTCTGCTACCGAAGGAATTCCAAGCTCTTTGTGGATAATTGCGTTCTCGTGGTACGGATGAGCGTTAGATAATGTTCTCAGACATTTATTCTGAAACCGCTGTATTCTAATGCGGTTAGAATAGCTTGCCGTGCCCCACAACTGAATCCCATAGGTCCAGATTGGCTTCAGAACTACTTTGTATATGAGTAGTTTGAATTTTTCCCTGAGCTTGGATCTTCTGCCCAGGAGCCAGTGAAGTTGCCTGAGACGTAGGTCGGCCTGGTTGCGCTTGTTGATCAGGTGAGGGCGCCATGTGAGCCTGCGGTCCAGGGTCAGCCCTAGATATTTGGGAGTGTCATTCGTTGGAATGGTTTCCCCGTTGAGTGTGACGGGGGGGCAATCCCCCCTGCGTAATGCGAAGGTTGTGTGGGAGGATTTCTCCGCGTTTACCACGATGTTCCATCGTTTTAGCCATGGATCTAGAGCATCCAGTTGTCTTTGTATGATGGCTGATGCATCCTGCGGATTCTTGGCGGAGGCTAGGAACGCGGTGTCGTCCGCGTATGTGGCTACTGTGAGGTTCCGAGAGGGGGTGATGGGAAGGTCCGCTGTGTAGAGTGTGTATAAGATGGGTCCAAGAACACTGCCTTGAAGTACTCCTGCTCTTATAGGCCTAGGCGTGCTGATTGATGATCCGCATCTCACTCGGAATTCTCTTTCCTCTGTGTACGATTTGAGGAAGGCGAAGTGGGAACTTGGAAGGTTGGATTTAATTTTAAACAGGAGTCCAGGGTGCCAGACTCTGTCAAACGCCTGTTTAACATCCAACATAACGGCGCAGCAGTACTTCTTCTTTTCGAAGGCCTCTAGTATGCACTCAACAAGCCGGTGGCATTGCTCTGGTGTTCCATGAAGGCGTCTGAATCCAAACTGGTGATCAGGGATCAGTCCGGCCTCGTCCAAAACTGGCAGTACTCTACGTAAAAATATTCTTTCAAGTATTTTAGACAGGATTGCCAGCAAACTAATCGGACGATACGATGCTAGATTGGCTTCAGGTTTTCCAGGCTTGAGGAGGACAATTATTTCCGCACGCTTCCACACTTTCGGGAAGTACCCTAGACGGAGGCAGCTGTTAAAGATGTTAGCCAGCCTTTGGGAACAGATTAGGGGCAACATTTTCAGTGCTGTTGCATCAATTCGGTCAGGACCTGGTGACTTGCCATTTTTTAAGGAGGCGATCTCCTGCACAATCTCTTCTGGTTCGACGGGCTGTATTGGCGTGCCAGGAGCACTTGGGCTCTCTACGAACCTTATGATGGCAGCTCTCTCTTCGGCAGTGCATCTATCGAAAGGTGCGAAAGCACTATGTAAATGGTCGGCAAAGGCTTCTGCTCTTTCGATCTCAGACCGACACCAGGACCCGTCCACTTTGCGCACGGGCGATATCTTCTTAGCTGGTCTTTTAATGTGCCTCATGACATTCCACAGATTGTGCTGCGGGTCTCCAGGTTCCAGCTCCTTGAGGAATCTGTGGAAGGAGTCCTGCCGTAGGATGGTTAGCTTGTCCTTCAGTTCCTTGGTGGCACGATTAAGTGCTGTCTTGTCCCTGGGATTGCGCGATGAAAACCAGACTCTTCTGAGGCGCCTTTTTTCGGCCACGAGGGCCGCGATTTCAGGAGACCACAAGTGCAAGTCTCTTTCAGGTGTTCTCGGGGTAGTCGGAGGAGGAGGGTTCGCAAATTCAGCAGCATTGTGCATCTCTCTGGTTAAGTTTTCGATGGCCGCATCTATGTTGCTTGGTGTGGAAAGAGGGGGATCTGAGTTCAGGGAGGAAAGCATCCAAAACGTAAACTTGGGGGCATTTGTGTGTTTCCCAGTGAGTCTTCTAGGCGGGGTTTTTCTGAGGACGGGGATGTTTAGAAGCAAGTTTACTGCGCTGTGGTCGGATAGCAGTTTATCATAGCTTGAGCATGTTATCTTAGAGTGTCCTATGCCCTTGGAGACGGCGAAGTCCAGAAGATCCGGCTGCTTTGAAGGGTCGGATGGCCAGTGTGTGGGTTCTCCAGTGGAATGGCAGTCCAGACTCTTCCGCTGCAGGTACTTGTAAAGCTTAATGCCTTTGGGGTTGTTTGTGCGGGACCCCCACCAGGAGTGTTTGGCGTTAAAGTCTCCGGCTGCTATAAAACGAGGTCCAAGGGACTCGAAGAAGTCCTGAAGGTGGGTCTCGGTTATCGAGTGTCTGGGTGGGAAGTAAACCGCACCAATGGTGATATCTCCCTGTGGGCTAGAAATCCTGGTCACGGCGCACTGTGCCCATTCCTCCTGAAACGCGGGAAGTTCCATGTACTGAATGCCACTCCTGATGAGCATAGCTGCTCCTTCGCGTGTTGTGCCAGATGGATGGTTGGCATGTAACAGTTCGTACCCGCTAATGTTAAAGTAGGATCTGGGACAAAAATGGGATTCCGAAACTAGAAGAACATCGATATTGTCTGTTTTCATGAGATGCTTCACAACTGATGAAACCTCTTTACGCCTTTACTTCAAAGAGCAGGTCATTTTTGTGGGAATTGGAGCATGAACAAATACGGCAAAAAGTAATATCTATTTTAACTAATGAACCTGTCCTTACTATATTCGACCCACAATTTTCTATCGAGCTCCACACAGACGCGAGTTCTGTCGGCTACGGCGCTATTTTGCTGCACCGGATTGAACAGAAGCCTCGAGTTATCGAATATTTTAGCAAGATGACGTCTTCAGCAGAATCGCGTTACCATTCATATGAACTGGAGACACTTGCTGTCTACAATTCTATAAAACACTTTCGCCATTACTTGCATGGCCGTCATTTTGTTGTGTTTACTGATTGCAATTCGCTTAAAGCCTCTCGTACAGAGATAGAACTGACCCCTAGAGTTCATAGGTGGTGGTCGTACATGCAATCTTTCGAATTTGATATTCAGTATAGACCAGGTGAGCATATGGCTCATGTTGACTTTCTGTCTCGGAATCCGGTTCCAAAAATTGTCAAGAATTCCATAGGCGTAGTCGAAAGGCATATCAATCTGACAGAAATATCCGACAACTGGTTATTGGCTGAACAGCAAAGAGACGAAGAAACTTCTTCCATTATCTCTAAATTGCGTAATAATGAATTGTCCGAGGATTTGGCCAAGACTTATGAACTACGGTCTGGAACTCTGTACCGAAAAATTCAAAGAAATGGAAAGACTCGATGTCTGCCCATAATCCCAAAGCAGTTTAGGTGGTCCGCTGTCAACAACGTACACGAGTCAGTTATGCATCTCGGGTGGGAGAAAACTCTTGAGAAAATGTACGAGTTCTATTGGTTCGATTAAATGTCTAAGTATGTTCGCCAATTTGTGGACAACTGTATCACTTGTAGAATATCAAAACCTCCGTCTGGCAAAATACAATCCGAACTCCATCCCATTCCTAAAATTGACATCCCGTGGCATACGGTTCATGTGGATATTACAGGTAAACTTAGCGGAAAAAGCGACCAGAAGGAGTATATAATTGTGATGATAGACGCATTTACCAAATTTGTCTATCTCTCTCATACTACGAAGCTAGACACCGATAGTTGCATTAAGGCAGTGAGGTCTGTTATATCATTATTCGGTGTCCCCTCCCGACTTATTGCTGATCAAGGTCGTAGTTTTGCTAGTTCAGCTTTCCGTGATTTCTGCTCAGCACAGAAAATAGATTTACATTTAATTGCCACAGGTGCTAGTCGTGCGAATGGCCAAGTGGAGCGAGTCATGAGTACTCTAAAGTCCATGCTGACTGCGGTTGAAACTGGCCCAGGATCTTGGCAGGATTCTTTATATGAGATTCAGCTGGCCCTTAATAGCACACCCAATAGAGTTACTAAAGTCAGTCCATTAGAGATACTTATTGGCAGAGAAGCAAGGCCATTTGGGCTTACACCTGTTGTAAAAGAACAAAATATTGTCGATGTTGGCTTAGTTAGAGAAATAGCAAAACGCAACATGGAAAAGAATGCCAAAATTGATAAAGCTAGATTCGATAAAAACAAAGCCACTATTGTAAGACACAAGCTAGGAGACCATGTTTTACTTAAAAATGAAGAGCGTCACCAGACCAAATTAGATCCTAAGTTTAAAGGTCCATTTGTAGTGGCCGAAGTATTACCAGGAGATCGATATAAACTCAAAGCATTAAATAATAACGGAACTTATAAATATTCTCATGAATCTTTGCGATGTATGCCTGAGAAGAGGATTACCACAGTATTTGAAGATGAAGGCACAGAAGATGCCAGTGATCAAGCCAGTGAGGGCTGTGATCTTGAGAATGACTAAAAATTTGTAAACCTCCGGACCTATTCCAAATGCGACTTTCTCTACCTCATGGGTGCCCGAGTTATGTGGTTCGCCATTTTGTTGGAGTTAAGTTTAAATTTGGTAATGGTTGGTGGTGTGAGTTAGTTGGCCGGCTTATAGACTGCGCCATCTGGGTGCCACGTATGTTGGCCGGATTGTCGAGTTGTAAGCTGTGAGCTAGGCTAACAAAAGATGGACTGGCCGGTTTGAAAAACTGTGCGCTAGTAGAAAAATGTATTGAAAATCAAGAACGTTAACGATTTATGTTTGAAGAAGACAAAATTATGATTGTTTGATTGATAGGTGATGGTAGTCCGGTTCTCATGGCTTAAATGTAATAAATGAGATGTTTTAAATATTTGTATTGGTTTGATTTAAAGTAATAAAGAATGAAGAATAACTTTATATTTTGAAAAAAAAAAAATAAGCCTTTGAAAGATTCTGTTTAATTATTGAGAGACTGTTAGCACACGAGGACGTGTGATAGGTCAGGAAGGCCGTGTCGCAGATAATTTAAATGAAACGAAATTGGCACGCGCGATGCAGACGCCTCTTTTTATTTTCTGATGCGCGGCAGACAACCGTTAGAGTTTCTGCCGAACGTAGTCTGGTCGCGGGTAGGAGCGGGGGGAGTAGATGTCTGTACGAAAACGAGAAGCATACAGAAAAATGCGGTGTGCATAAGTATTGGTGTATGCGGACTAGAACAACTGTCACAATTGTGTTGGTATTGCGTGTAAAGTCAAGAACTGCGCATAATTCTGATTTTGTGAAGAAGAGATCAGTCAGTCAGTTTTCGATCGTTACGCATAACAGACATGCCTCGCTCAAGCGCCAGAAAACGTCGCGCGAACCATAACGAGAGTAGTGAAGAGGAAGAAGGGCATCCTGATGACTCTTCGACACATACAATACTGTCCACAGGTATTTAAAAAGTAACCTTGCAATTGTTGCTTATTATAGGTATATTTTTTTTTTGCGTTTCTTTTTAGAAATATCACAAATTCTTTTTCTGAGGGTATTGTCCGTAAGTCAAAAAATTCTGCAGATTTTTTGTTATGGTAATAAAAGGCAACCCAATGCATTCCTGGTTGGTTTAAGTTATCGGTATTAGCTATAATTAATGCACGATATTCCAGAATTACTTTAGGTAGTTTATCAGCAGAAAAAACACATTTGAATATTTTTTAGTTTGATGATTTTTAGAAAGCAAATTAGTGATTTGTAATGTATTCATTTTTATAAAAGTACACGAATATTGCCTTGAATCATATGCGCAATACACAATACAAGTAACAGCTTCCTCTAGAGGTTCCGAGAATCTGCCTTCAATTCGGATTGTACTTTGCGAAATCAAGTTAGAGCAAACAATTGAATTAGAATGATCCGCTGTTAAATTAAAAGCTAAAATGAAACTATTTTTGTCAAACATATCCTTGGAAACTTGTAGACCGCGATCATAATGCTTGATTCCGCATGCTCTAAATAGAAAATTATATCCTCTGGAACTTTGTACATTGTTGGGGTTTGAGAAATCGAATTCGAGGGCTTGAGAAGGAACCTGTACACCATTGACTAAGAGATTGAATCGTTGAATTTTAAAGCTTTCAAAATTAAATGGGTCTAATCCACGAACTTGACATTATATTCTACAAAACTCCGCCGAAAGAAGTCATAAATATTGATTCATCCGATGATGAAGACCTCCTATTAATATGTGGCTCTAAGACCCAATCATTTTTATTTAATGATTTGAATGACGAAATTAACGGCTTCTCTCAAACATCATTGTTTGAGTATGATTCCCAAGGACCAGATATTCCAGAGCATGAATTACAGTCCTATAGCCAGGATATGTGTGATTATTATTTATCCGGCGAAATTACCAGCTTATCTCAGGATTCTCTGAGTTATGTACCTGAAACCCCAGAGCCGATACCTTATAATAACAATGAAGAAAATGAAATTACTTTTCCCGATGACGATGAAATATTTTTGGAAATCAGTGAAGAAAAAAATTATTTTCTTGAATTAATGCATGACGATGATGATAATATATTACTTGAATGTATAATATTACTTGAATGTATAAATAGTTTTAATATTGCCGTGCTTATCAATATCAATCATTGAATCATATTCGCAATACACAATACAAGTAACAGCTTCCTCTAGAGGTTCCGAGAATCTGCCTTCAATTCGGATTGTACCTTGCGAAATCAAGTTAGAGCAAACACTTGAATTAGAATGATCCGCTGTTAAATTAAAAGCTAAAATGAAACTATTTTTGTCAAACATATCCTTGGAAACTTGTAGACCGCGATCATAATGCTTGATTCCGCATGCTCTAAATAGAAAATTATATCCTCTGGAACTTTGTACATTGTTGGGGTTTGAGAAATCGAATTCGAGGGCTTGAGAAGGAACCTGTACACCATTGACTAAGAGATTGAATCGTTGAATTTTAAAGCTTTCAAAATTAAATGGGTCTAATCCACGAACTTGACATTATATTCTACAAAACTCCGCCGAAAGAAGTCATAAATATTGATTCATCCGATGATGAAGACCTCCTATTAATATGTGGCTCTAAGACCCAATCATTTATATTTAATGATTTGAATGACGAAATTAACGGCTTCTCTCAAACATCATTGTTTGAGTATGATTCCCAAGGACCAGATATTCCAGAGCATGAATTACAGTCCTATAGCCAGGATATGTGTGATTATTATTTATCCGGCGAAATTACCAGCTTATCTCAGGATTCTCTGAGTTATGTACCTGAAACCCCAGAGCCGATACCTTATAATAACAATGAAGAAAATGAAATTACTTTTCCCGATGACGATGAAATATTTTTGGAAATCAGTGAAGAAAAAAATTATTTTCTTGAATTAATGCATGACGATGATGATAATATATTACTTGAATGTATAAATAGTTTTAATATTGCCGTGCTTATCAATATCAATCATTGAATCATATTCGCAATACACAATACAAGTAACAGCTTCCTCTAGAGGTTCCGAGAATCTGCCTTCAATTCGGATTGTACCTTGCGAAATCAAGTTAGAGCAAACACTTGAATTAGAATCCGCTGTTAAATTAAAAGCTAAAATGAAATTATTTTTGTCAAACATATCCCTGGAAACTTGTAGACCGCGATCATAATGCTTGATTCCGCATGCTCTAAATAGAAAATTATATCCTCTGGAACTTTGTACATTGTTGGGGTTTGAGAAATCGAATTCGAGGGCTTGAGAAGGAACCTGTACACCATTGACTAATAGATTGAATCGTTGAATTTTAAAGCTTTCAAAATTAAATGGGTCTAATCCACGAACTTGACATTATATTCTACAAAACTCCGCCGAAAGAAGTCATAAATATTGATTCATCCGATGATGAAGACCTCCTATTAATATGTGGCTCAAAGACCCAATCATTTTTATTTAATGATTTGAATGACGAAATTAACGGCTTCTCTCAAACATCATTGTTTGAGTATGATTCCCAAGGACCAGATATTCCAGAGCATGAATTACAGTCCTATAGCCAGGATATGTGTGATTATTATTTATCCGGCGAAATTACCAGCTTATCTCAGGATTCTCTGAGTTATGTACCTGAAACCCCAGAGCCGATACCTTATAATAACAATGAAGAAAATGAAATTACTTTTCCCGATGACGATGAAATATTTTTGGAAATCAGTGAAGAAAAAAATTATTTTCTTGAATTAATGCATGACGATGATGATAATATATTACTTGAATGTATAAATAGTTTTAATATTGCCGTGCTTATCAATATCAATCATTGAACCATATTCGCAATACACAATACAAGTAACAGCTTCCTCTAGAGGTTCCGAGAATCTGCCTTCAATTCGGATTGTACCTTGCGAAAACAAGTTAGAGCAAACACTTGAATTAGAATGATCCGCTGTTAAATTAAAAGCTAAAATGAAACTATTTTTGTCAAACATATCCTTGGAAACTTGTAGACCGCGATCATAATGCTTGATTCCGCATGCTCTAAATAGAAAATTATATCCTCTGGAACTTTGTACATTGTTGGGGTTTGAGAAATCGAATTCGAGGGCTTGAGAAGGAACCTGTACACCATTGACTAATAGATTGAATCGTTGAATTTTAAAGCTTTCAAAATTAAATGGGTCTAATCCACGAACTTGACATTATATTCTACAAAACTCCGCCGAAAGAAGTCATAAATATTGATTCATCCGATGATGAAGACCTCCTATTAATATGTGGCTCTAAGACCCAATCATTTTTATTTAATGATTTGAATGACGAAATTAACGGCTTCTCTCAAACATCATTGTTTGAGTATGATTCCCAAGGACCAGATATTCCAGAGCATGAATTACAGTCCTATAGCCAGGATATGTGTGATTATTATTTATCCGGCGAAATTACCAGCTTATCTCAGGATTCTCTGAGTTATGTACCTGAAACCCCAGAGCCGATACCTTATAATAACAATGAAGAAAATGAAATTACTTTTCCCGATGACGATGAAATATTTTTGGAAATCAGTGAAGAAAAAAATTATTTTCTTGAATTAATGCATGACGATGATGATAATATATTACTTGAATGTATAAATAGTTTTAATATTGCCGTGCTTATCAATATCAATCATTGAATCATATTCGCAATACACAATACAAGTAACAGCTTCCTCTAGAGGTTCCGAGAATCTGCCTTCAATTCGGATTGTACCTTGCGAAAACAAGTTAGAGCAAACACTTGAATTAGAATGATCCGCTGTTAAATTAAAAGCTAAAATGAAACTATTTTTGTCAAACATATCCTTGGAAACTTGTAGACCGCGATCATAATGCTTGATTCCGCATGCTCTAAATAGAAAATTATATCCTCTGGAACTTTGTACATTGTTGGGGTTTGAGAAATCGAATTCGAGGGCTTGAGAAGGAACCTGTACACCATTGACTAATAGATTGAATCGTTGAATTTTAAAGCTTTCAAAATTAAATGGGTCTAATCCACGAACTTGACATTATATTCTACAAAACTCCGCCGAAAGAAGTCATAAATATTGATTCATCCGATGATGAAGACCTCCTATTAATATGTGGCTCTAAGACCCAATCATTTTTATTTAATGATTTGAATGACGAAATTAACGGCTTCTCTCAAACATCATTGTTTGAGTATGATTCCCAAGGACCAGATATTCCAGAGCATGAATTACAGTCCTATAGCCAGGATATGTGTGATTATTATTTATCCGGCGAAATTACCAGCTTATCTCAGGATTCTCTGAGTTATGTACCTGAAACCCCAGAGCCGATACCTTATAATAACAATGAAGAAAATGAAATTACTTTTCCCGATGACGATGAAATATTTTTGGAAATCAGTGAAGAAAAAAATTATTTTCTTGAATTAATGCATGACGATGATGAATATATGACTTGAATGTATAAATAGTTTTAATATTGCCGTGCTTATCAATATCAATCATTGAATCATATTCGCAATACACAATACAAGTAACAGCTTCCTCTAGAGGTTCCGAAAATCTGCCTTCAATTCGGATTGTACCTTGCGAAATCAAGTTAGAGCAAACACTTGAATTAGAATGATCCGCTGTTAAATTAAAAGCTAAAATGAAACTATTTTTGTCAAACATATCCTTGGAAACTTGTAGACCGCGATCATAATGCTTGATTCCGCATGCTCTAAATAGAAAATTATATCCTCTGGAACTTTGTACATTGTTGGGGTTTGAGAAATCGAATTCGAGGGCTTGAGAAGGAACCTGTACACCATTGACTAAGAGATTGAATCGTTGAATTTTAAAGCTTTCAAAATTAAATGGGTCTAATCCACGAACTTGACATTATATTCTACAAAACTCCGCCGAAAGAAGTCATAAATATTGATTCATCCGATGATGAAGACCTCCTATTAATATGTGGCTCAAAGACCCAATCATTTTTATTTAATGATTTGAATGACGAAATTAACGGCTTCTCTCAAACATCATTGTTTGAGTATGATTCCCAAGGACCAGATATTCCAGAGCATGAATTACAGTCCTATAGCCAGGATATGTGTGATTATTATTTATCCGGCGAAATTACCAGCTTATCTCAGGATTCTCTGAGTTATGTACCTGAAACCCCAGAGCCGATACCTTATAATAACAATGAAGAAAATGAAATTACTTTTCCCGATGACGATGAAATATTTTTTGGAAATCAGTGAAGAAAAAAATTATTTTCTTGAATTAATGCATGACGATGATGAATATATGACTTGAATGTATAAATAGTTTTAATATTGCCGTGCTTATCAATATCAATCATTGAATCATATTCGCAATACACAATACAAGTAACAGCTTCCTCTAGAGGTTCCGAGAATCTGCCTTCAATTCGGATTGTACCTTGCGAAAACAAGTTAGAGCAAACACTTGAATTAGAATGATCCGCTGTTAAATTAAAAGCTAAAATGAAACTATTTTTGTCAAACATATCCTTGGAAACTTGTAGACCGCGATCATAATGCTTGATTCCGCATGCTCTAAATAGAAAATTATATCCTCTGGAACTTTGTACATTGTTGGGGTTTGAGAAATCGAATTCGAGGGCTTGAGAAGGAACCTGTACACCATTGACTAATAGATTGAATCGTTGAATTTTAAAGCTTTCAAAATTAAATGGGTCTAATCCACGAACTTGACATTATATTCTACAAAACTCCGCCGAAAGAAGTCATAAATATTGATTCATCCGATGATGAAGACCTCCTATTAATATGTGGCTCTAAGACCCAATCATTTTTATTTAATGATTTGAATGACGAAATTAACGGCTTCTCTCAAACATCATTGTTTGAGTATGATTCCCAAGGACCAGATATTCCAGAGCATGAATTACAGTCCTATAGCCAGGATATGTGTGATTATTATTTATCCGGCGAAATTACCAGCTTATCTCAGGATTCTCTGAGTTATGTACCTGAAACCCCAGAGCCGATACCTTATAATAACAATGAAGAAAATGAAATTACTTTTCCCGATGACGATGAAATATTTTTGGAAATCAGTGAAGAAAAAAATTATTTTCTTGAATTAATGCATGACGATGATGAATATATGACTTGAATGTATAAATAGTTTTAATATTGCCGTGCTTATCAATATCAATCATTGAATCATATTCGCAATACACAATACAAGTAACAGCTTCCTCTAGAGGTTCCGAAAATCTGCCTTCAATTCGGATTGTACCTTGCGAAATCAAGTTAGAGCAAACACTTGAATTAGAATGATCCGCTGTTAAATTAAAAGCTAAAATGAAACTATTTTTGTCAAACATATCCTTGGAAACTTGTAGACCGCGATCATAATGCTTGATTCCGCATGCTCTAAATAGAAAATTATATCCTCTGGAACTTTGTACATTGTTGGGGTTTGAGAAATCGAATTCGAGGGCTTGAGAAGGAACCTGTACACCATTGACTAAGAGATTGAATCGTTGAATTTTAAAGCTTTCAAAATTAAATGGGTCTAATCCACGAACTTGACATTATATTCTACAAAACTCCGCCGAAAGAAGTCATAAATATTGATTCATCCGATGATGAAGACCTCCTATTAATATGTGGCTCAAAGACCCAATCATTTTTATTTAATGATTTGAATGACGAAATTAACGGCTTCTCTCAAACATCATTGTTTGAGTATGATTCCCAAGGACCAGATATTCCAGAGCATGAATTACAGTCCTATAGCCAGGATATGTGTGATTATTATTTATCCGGCGAAATTACCAGCTTATCTCAGGATTCTCTGAGTTATGTACCTGAAACCCCAGAGCCGATACCTTATAATAACAATGAAGAAAATGAAATTACTTTTCCCGATGACGATGAAATATTTTTGGAAATCAGTGAAGAAAAAAATTATTTTCTTGAATTAATGCATGACGATGATGAATATATGACTTGAATGTATAAATAGTTTTAATATTGCCGTGCTTATCAATATCAATCATTGAATCATATTCGCAATACACAATACAAGTAACAGCTTCCTCTAGAGGTTCCGAGAATCTGCCTTCAATTCGGATTGTACCTTGCGAAATCAAGTTAGAGCAAACACTTGAATTAGAATGATCCGCTGTTAAATTAAAAGCTAAAATGAAACTATTTTTGTCAAACATATCCTTGGAAACTTGTAGACCGCGATCATAATGCTTGATTCCGCATGCTCTAAATAGAAAATTATATCCTCTGGAACTTTGTACATTGTTGGGGTTTGAGAAATCGAATTCGAGGGCTTGAGAAGGAACCTGTACACCATTGACTAAGAGATTGAATCGTTGAATTTTAAAGCTTTCAAAATTAAATGGGTCTAATCCACGAACTTGACATTATATTCTACAAAACTCCGCCGAAAGAAGTCATAAATATTGATTCATCCGATGATGAAGACCTCCTATTAATATGTGGCTCAAAGACCCAATCATTTTTATTTAATGATTTGAATGACGAAATTAACGGCTTCTCTTAAACATCATTGTTTGAGTATGATTCCCAAGGACCAGATATTCCAGAGCATGAATTACAGTCCTATAGCCAGGATATGTGTGATTATTATTTATCCGGCGAAATTACCAGCTTATCTCAGGATTCTCTGAGTTATGTACCTGAAACCCCAGAGCCGATACCTTATAATAACAATGAAGAAAATGAAATTACTTTTCCCGATGACGATGAAATATTTTTGGAAATCAGTGAAGAAAAAAATTATTTTCTTGAATTAATGCATGACGATGATGAATATATGACTTGAATGTATAAATAGTTTTAATATTGCCGTGCTTATCAATATCAATCATTGAATCATATTCGCAATACACAATACAAGTAACAGCTTCCTCTAGAGGTTCCGAGAATCTGCCTTCAATTCGGATTGTACCTTGCGAAATCAAGTTAGAGCAAACACTTGAATTAGAATGATCCGCTGTTAAATTAAAAGCTAAAATGAAACTATTTTTGTCAAACATATCCTTGGAAACTTGTAGACCGCGATCATAATGCTTGATTCCGCATGCTCTAAATAGAAAATTATATCCTCTGGAACTTTGTACATTGTTGGGGTTTGAGAAATCGAATTCGAGGGCTTGAGAAGGAACCTGTACACCATTGACTAAGAGATTGAATCGTTGAATTTTAAAGCTTTCAAAATTAAATGGGTCTAATCCACGAACTTGACATTATATTCTACAAAACTCCGCCGAAAGAAGTCATAAATATTGATTCATCCGATGATGAAGACCTCCTATTAATATGTGGCTCAAAGACCCAATCATTTTTATTTAATGATTTGAATGACGAAATTAACGGCTTCTCTCAAACATCATTGTTTGAGTATGATTCCCAAGGACCAGATATTCCAGAGCATGAATTACAGTCCTATAGCCAGGATATGTGTGATTATTATTTATCCGGCGAAATTACCAGCTTATCTCAGGATTCTCTGAGTTATGTACCTGAAACCCCAGAGCCGATACCTTATAATAACAATGAAGAAAATGAAATTACTTTTCCCGATGACGATGAAATATTTTTGGAAATCAGTGAAGAAAAAAATTATTTTCTTGAATTAATGCATGACGATGATGAATATATGACTTGAATGTATAAATAGTTTTAATATTGCCGTGCTTATCAATATCAATCATTGAATCATATTCGCAATACACAATACAAGTAACAGCTTCCTCTAGAGGTTCCGAGAATCTGCCTTCAATTCGGATTGTACCTTGCGAAATCAAGTTAGAGCAAACACTTGAATTAGAATGATCCGCTGTTAAATTAAAAGCTAAAATGAAACTATTTTTGTCAAACATATCCTTGGAAACTTGTAGACCGCGATCATAATGCTTGATTCCGCATGCTCTAAATAGAAAATTATATCCTCTGGAACTTTGTACATTGTTGGGGTTTGAGAAATCGAATTCGAGGGCTTGAGAAGGAACCTGTACACCATTGACTAAGAGATTGAATCGTTGAATTTTAAAGCTTTCAAAATTAAATGGGTCTAATCCACGAACTTGACATTATATTCTACAAAACTCCGCCGAAAGAAGTCATAAATATTGATTCATCCGATGATGAAGACCTCCTATTAATATGTGGCTCAAAGACCCAATCATTTTTATTTAATGATTTGAATGACGAAATTAACGGCTTCTCTCAAACATCATTGTTTGAGTATGATTCCCAAGGACCAGATATTCCAGAGCATGAATTACAGTCCTATAGCCAGGATATGTGTGATTGTTCAAGTTACGGGGTGTGGACTGTCACCCGCTCTCCGCTCCCTCTTACGCTCCCCACTCCCTCTCACGCTCTCCCGCTCTTCACCACAGAGTCTCCGAGGAGTCTCCGCTGCGCTTGGGAGAATCCAACTCATTAGAATAAGCTTCAGTGTAAAAAATAACCACGATCAATAAACATACGTCCGGTCGCGCCCGCGCTTTTCTACAAGTCGTCAAGTGTTTTTTTTCGAGTGTTCTATTTTCAGCAAACTAGGAAATTTCCAGGACCAGCAACCCCAACAACCTAACATTTTGGTCCTTCGAGCCGGATATCCTGGATTTTTCAAGTTTGTCCATCAGCGACCAACTTATAAGATAAGTACGAAACTTCCATCCCCTTTAATTGCCGGTCTGCAGCAAAAGGTTCGAAAATCCAATTTCGTTCAATTTGCTGAGATTTATTGTCAAATCAAACGGATTTATCCGACAAAAGGCAATTAAAGAAAAGTACTTATCCATTCTCACGGGCGCCGCCATATTACCCACTAAAATTCTAAGTCCCAATTTTCCGAATATTTAAATATTCATTCAGTCCAAGAAATGCAAAATTCCAAATGTGAAGAAAGTGAAATTAATTTGTGCCAAGTTCAGTGAAAATTCCTAAAGTCCAACACTCTGCCAAAAGTGGCAAAAATTCTATTCTCGTTTCACTGTGTCCAACGCAAGCCAAATTCTGTTCGCAAATTTCGCACATTTTTTTGCTTCAACTCCGCAGTCCGCTTAACACAATTCGCTTTGCTATACTTTCAAATACAACAAACAACACATACCCTCTGGCCATTCCAAGTAAAATATTAATTAAATATTTACCCGCCATTTACCCATATACATTGCATGCATTACATCTCCATATAAATACATATACGCATACATCTCCATATACATACATATAAGCATACATCTCCATATACATTACACATATTAGCGGCATACATTGCGCAGATTATCTGCATTCCCTTTAACCAAAGTTTACATTGCCTGTTTCCCAAGTGCCGACGCGGAAAAGGCGTATGACCAAAGTTTACCTAAGTTTTGATTGTTTCCCGTCGGCAAGTCCATACCACAAATAAAATTTATTCCAAGTGCCGACGCGGAAAAGGCGTTTTATTTTCCATCAATAAATACAAATACAACAATAAATACATTTTAAATTAAATTAAACATTTTTTAATATTTATTAAATTATTTTTTAAATTTTTTTGAAAATTTTCAAAAAATAATCATCCATAAATACATAATACGGCCAAATACAAGTCGTTCACCCGACAAATATTTCCTTTTCGTATTGCTTGGATATTAGTTTGTGGTTGTTTTAGAAGTATTTACAACGCGGAGAAAAGACTTCAATTCCAGTCATTCCATTTTCTCCGTTTCCAGTTGTAAATAAAAGAATAAAATTTTCTTCCTTCTAATAAACATTTTATATCACCGTGTTCCAATTTCCAAGGGTTCCAACCATAAATAAGGTGGACCCAATTACCGTAAATCACAGGTCATTTATACAATTCGCTGTTCACTCCGAGTCACCTGTCCGATCAGTCTAAACTACGACGTTTCCACTTCGTAAATTTTACACCACTTAAATTATTAAGTGCAGTCTGAGGAATCTGTCAACTGTTTCAGAAGGTTGACCGGGCTCCAAAACCGCTTCCCTTCCATTTCGTATTTCTTCGATTATGCCCATCGGGGACGATAAGAAGAAATTGTCCGCTGACAAACCCAGGTCTATTTTTTCACCACAAGGGCCTAAGAGACCAATTCCAAGCATTTCGGTGAGAACGCCTTCGCAGATTTCCGACGACTGTGCTACTCCATCCAAAGCCACAGTACAGCGCATAGCTAAAAATATGGCTGCTTCAGATCTAGCGCTAGCCAAATTCATTTCGGTTTCTGACCGCTTAAGCGAATTTGAGGCTCAGATCAACACTCCGGAATGCGCAGCTCCAACTGTCACGATGCTTGGCGTCCGTCGCGACCAAGTCCGAACCCTATGGGACAAGGTTGAAAAGGAATACGATCTCTGCTCAGAGTGCCTTGTGTCAGCAGGCGAAGCGGCAGCAAGCAACATGCCTATTCTCAGGGCTAAATACAATTATTGCTATTCAGTCTATGAAAGGTGTGTTGCCCAGCTCGTTGATAAAATCGAGCAGGGCACTTCTCAGTCCATCCCAACCGCGAACGCTGCGCCCCAGGCCTACATTTCCTCTGGCTGTCGGTTGCCTCCATGCGATACAGAAGTTTTCACAGGCGACTATCTTCGCTGGCCGACTTTCCGGGATCTTTTCACAGCCATTTATATCAATAATCCACGGCTGACTCCGGTAGAAAAGTTATTCCATTTAAATGCCAAAACAAGTGGCGACGCGCACGCCATAGTTTCGATTTCGCCTCTCACCAACGAGGGTTTCCGCTCTGCGTGGGAAAACCTGATAGAGCGTTTCGAAAATAAACGATTGTTGGTAAACAGTCAATTGAAAATACTGTTTAATGTGCAGTCGATACCACAGGAATCTGGGGCGGCCTTGAAGGTACTGCAAAGTACTGTTCAAGGTTGCTTGACTGCCTTAGAACTGTCAGGCATCAACACTGAGAACTGGGACTGCCTGCTGGTATATCTGTGCGCATCCAAGCTCCCGAAGATAACTCTCTCCTTATGGGAGCAGTCGCTACATAAGAAAGCCGACATCCCGACATGGGGAGAGCTGAACACCTTCCTTACAGAACGTCATCGAACCTTAGAGGCCATCGATGATGTGAGACCGTCCGTACCGAGTCAGTCGCATTCCAAAGCGATAAACTCAAGTGGGCCCTCTAGAAAATTAAATTCCTATGAGACGAAAGTGGCTCCAAAATTGAAAAGTTGCGACTTGTGCAACAAGGAGAACCATCCTGTCCGTGTATGTCCGCGTTTTCTCCAAATGTCGGTTGACGACCGGTCAGCCTACATTAAACGGAAGCAGTTATGCTTAAACTGCTTCGCAAAGGGACATCAGCTTCGTGAGTGCAAAAGCACTCACAATTGTTTTACTTGCCGTGGCCGGCATCACACGTTGTTGCACCGAAACAACCTCTGTTCCAGCAATTCCAGCCCTTCAAATTCTGCAAGGCCAATTTCCGCTAATCAGGCCAATTTCGTTCCAAATGAGCAAGCCGGTGTTCAGAACTATTTCGCCACAGGCTCAAGAGCTATCCTTCTTGGCACTGCCATAATCAATATTTCCCATCTTGGCACTAACTTTAAGGCACGCGCCCTGATCGACTCCGGATCAGAGGCGACATTCATAACCGAGCGACTGTTCAATCTAATTAGATTGCCATTCCAGGTGGTTCAAGCCCAAGTCTCGGGCTTAAACCAAACAGTAGCTGCTCAGTCCAAGAAGCTCTGCAGTTTCACCATCCGATCTCCAACTAGGCCCGCGTTGCAGTGGCTGTGCTGTGGCTCTCTCTTGGGGCAAGAGACCATTTTCGGCTGGGTACTAACTGGGCCAGTGTCAGCCTCAGCCCAAAGCAGAATTTCCTCTTTTTCGACGCAGATCTCCCACGCGTACGATAATTCACTGGACAAACTCCTCACAAAATTTTGGGAGGTGGAGGATATACCAACAAAGTTGGTAAAAGAATCCGATTCCATGTGCGAGAAGAATTTCCTCCAAACGACCACGAGAAACGAGTGCGGCAAATATGTCGTTACTCTGCCCTTTCGCGACCCAGAACATATCGGTTCCGGGCTAGGGCATTCTAGGTCTTTCGCGTTGGCTCAGTTCTTAAGAAATGAGCAGCGTCTAAAAAGAGATGAGGCCTTAAAAGCGAGATACGATTCGGTGATCCAGGAATATCTCGACTTAAAGCACATGCGACAAGTGCTTCCTGCCCATGATTGCAACGCCTATTATATGCCACATCACGCCGTCTTAAAACCGGAGAGCGTAACTACTAAACTCCGTGTAGTATTCAATGCCTCCAGCCCTTCATCGAATGGTGCCAGTTTAAATGATATCCTTCATGCTGGCCCTGTCTTACAGTCCGACTTGACCATTCAAATTCTGAAGTGGCGCTATTTCCGATACGTGTTCAACGCCGATATCGAAAAAATGTATCGGCAGATCTGGGTAGATCCGAAACACACTCCATTCCAGCGAATACTTTTCCGTAACCATAGAGGGGAAATCAGAGATTTCGAATTGAAAACAGTAACCTTTGGAGTCAATTGCGCTCCTTTCCTGGCCATCCGAGTACTGCAGCAGCTAGCAGCTGACGTAGAACTCAGCCATCCAAAAGCTAGCAATGTCATTCGAAATTTCATGTATGTGGATGATGTTCTAGCCGGAGCGGACTCCACGGAAGAAGCTCAGCTCATGGTGCAAGAGCTCCGAGACGCTCTGAATTCCGCCGGATTTCCATTGAGGAAATGGACCTCCAACCAAAAGGAAGTTTTAGCGGCCATCCAGAGCAACCATCTCTTAAATACTGATTTTCTCGAGATCGATTCAGAAAGTACTGCCAAAACCCTCGGCATTCGCTGGAAAGCAACCTCCGACGAATTCTTCTTCGTCCCGCCAGAGTTGGCTATCGAAACGTCCTTTACAAAACGCCAAGTCCTGTCCCAAATTGCCAAATTGTTCGACCCTGCAGGCTGGTTAGCGCCGTTTATCGTTCGAGCTAAAATTTTCATGCAGGAGATTTGGCTGCAGGACCTTGGGTGGGACGAAAACATTCCAAGTGAGCTTTTTCAGCGATGGCGTAATTTTCTCCAAAGTTATTCAGTTTTAGAGCAGATACGCATTCCACGCTGGCTATCGTTTCGTCCAGATTTCAAGGTCGAACATCATGGCTTTTGCGATGCATCGCAAAAGGCTTATGGGGCGGCAATATATGTCCGCGTAGTTATTGCTTTCCGAAATGGCTGCAGCCATCATTCCGCAAATGCCTACGATTAACTCCGAACTTTACTGTTGGACGGACTCCACGATAGTGCTTGCATGGTTAAGCAAGCCAGCGTGCCAGTGGACTACATTTGTAGCCAATAGGGTGACGAAGATCGCCCAGGCCACAAAAACAGAGAATTGGTCTCATGTTCAATCTGAGCATAATCCAGCAGACCTGGCAAGTAGAGGAGTTTCCTCCAAGATCTTGCCGATAGCCAGTTATGGTGGCACGGACCGACTTGGTTGCAAAATCCACGCAACCAATGGCCAACTCAGGTCGACAACGCTCCGGTGACCGACCTGGAAAAGCGTGCTCTAAAAGTCAATCTTGCAAAAGCTCCTTCTGAAGAGTTGTTGTCACGTTTCTCCAAGCTAGAGAAAGCTTTACGAGTCCTTGCTTATGTTCATCGCTTCATTCAGCGGTGCAGGAAGCAGACATCTTCATCTGATGTGCATTTGTTGGCCACTGAAATCGCCGCCGCCGAGCGGTTCCTAATTTCGAACACTCACCGCAGAGAATTCCCTGTGGAATATCACTGCCTAAGTGAAAAGCGTCCAGTGCCAAGTTCAAGTGCCATCCTAAGCATGAACCCGTTTCTAGATCCGCAAGGACTGATCAGAGCATGCGGCCGTGTGGCGGCTTCCGAAAGCCTTCAATACGATGAACGCCATCCAGTGATTCTTCCGTACAACTGCCTGCTTTCTCGCCTCCTTGCGAATTTCACTCATCGCATAACTCTCCATGGTGGTAACCAGTTAATGGTGCGCCTCATCCGGTCAAAATACTGGATTCCGAGAATTAAGAACCTGATAAAAGCAGTAGTTAATTCGTGCAAAGTGTGTGTGATCCACAAAAAGCGGCTGCAAAGCCAACTGATGGGTGTCCTGCCCAAAGAAAGAGCATCGTTCTCCCGACCATTCACGTATACGGGCATGGATTACGCCGGTCCGTTCGATATAAAGAACTATACGGGAAGAGCATGTCTTATTACAAAGGGGTATGTGTTAGTTTTTGTTTGTTTCTCCACCAAGGCCATCCACTTAGAGCCTACATCTGACAAAAAGTTTCAAGACGCTATTTTACAAATACACTGCCACACGAAAATACACGTTCGAAGAGCTCTCCACGCTCTTGGCAAAAATAGAAGCGTGCCTTAACTCCAGGCCGCTCTCTCCCATGTCTGAGGATCCGACAGATTTGCTGGCTCTGACGCCAGGTCATTTCCTTGTCGGGGGACCCCTTATGTCCACTGTGGAACCCGAAGTAAAGGGGGAAACGAAATCCATTCTTAATCGGTGGCAGCATTTGAAAGCTCTTCATCAGCAATTCCGTGTGCGATGGAAAGAAGAGTACCTCAAAGAACTCCACAAGCGCTCCAAATGGCAGGCCCCGTCCAAAAATCTCCGCATCGATGACATGGTCGTCATCAAGGACGACAACTTGCCCTCTAATGAATGGCGGCTCGGCAGAATTGAGTCTGTTTTCCCAGGAGCCGACGGCAACGTCCGTGTAGTAAATATCCGTACTGCGCGTGGAGTTGTTAAACGTCCAGTAGCAAAAGTGGTGCTTTTGCCGACGGAGTCTTCCGAATCTCGACAATAATAGGCGCTCCTATCGTCCTTAGTTGTAGTTCACTAGCACTAATCATGCATTATTTTTCATTTCGTTTTCGATCTCCGTTCGACATTCGACTACGCGCAGCATGGCCCCTCGTCGACAAAACGCACGCAGTGCTCGTGCCGTGGAGAGCAGACGTACCCGAGGTATTCAATCCTACCGATGCCGAGTCTGCCGCGGTATCCATCCTCTTCGGAAGTGCGCGAGGTTCCTAAAGCTCAGCGCTGAAAAGCGTTTGCGAGCAGTCCTCATTAACAAATACTGCGCCAATTGCCTCGCTCACGAGCATTCCACGGGAGACTGCCGAAGCGGTGATCGTTGCAAGAAGTGCGACCGATCCCACCACACGCTGCTCCACATGCACGAGCAGGTTAGCTCGTTGTCGCGGTCGCGAGCCCGCTCACGTCTCCAACCGGTGCCAACCCGGCAAGCAGCTTCGGCCTCGTCCCAACGTTCCCGCCGGCACAATCCGCCAACTCAGCGTAGGAGTTCATCGCCACGACGCCCGGAATCGACCACGCCAGGCCCATCGCTCTCGTCGTTGCTGCAACGCCACAGCGTGAACATCCTTCCCACAGCGCTAGTCAAGTTGGAGACCGGGACGAAGACCTTCGAGACCGCAGCACTCATCGATCCGTGCAGCCCCATGAGCTGCATCGACGCTTCGTTGGCGTCAGCCTTTACGCTTCCGATGACCAATGTTGGCGACGAGAAGGTCTGCACGACGACGATTCGCTCCAGGATCGACGCGAATACTAAGCTGGAGGTCGTGCTCAAGATCGAGCCCAGGGTGCGGATCCGCACACCTGTCCGGGCATTGAGCGACACCATAGTATCCAAGTACCGGGACATCATGCTGGCTGATGACCAGTTCCATCGGCCGGCTACCGTCTCCATGGTCTTAGGAGCAGATGTTTATCCTAAGGTTATCCAATCCGGATTCCTGACTTTCGACGAGGGAATGCCGGTAGCTCACTGTGTTTGGGTGGATCGTGTCCGGTGCCTGCAGCCTGCCGTAGGATGGCTATGTTGCAACCCCAGTGATTGCAAGGGGGGCGGAATGTTCAAGTTACGGGGTGTGGACTGTCACCCGCTCTCCGCTCCCTCTTACGCTCCCCACTCCCTCTCACGCTCTCCCGCTCTTCACCACAGAGTCTCCGCTGCGCTTGGGAGAATTCAACTCATTAGAATAAGCTTCAGTGTAAAAAATAACCACGATCAATAAACATACGTCCGGTCGCGCCCGCGCTTTTCTACAAGTCGTCAAGTGTTTTTTTCGAGTGTTCTATTTTTCAGCAAACTAGGAAATTTCCAGGACCAGCAACCCCAACAACCTAACATTTTGTGGTCCTTCGAGCCGGAAACAACACAACCTGTTTCCCAAGTGCCGACGCGGAAAAGGCGTATGACCAAAGTTTACCTAAGTTTTGATTGTTTTCCGCGTCGGCACTTGGAATAAATTTTATTTGTGGTATGGACTTGCCGACGGGAAACAATCAAAACTTAGGTAAACTTTGGTCATACGCCTTTTCCGCGTCGGCACTTGGGAAACAGGCAATGTAAACTTTGGTTAAAGGGAATGCAGATAATCTGCGCAATGTATGCCGCTAATATGTGTAATGTATATGGAGATGTATGCTTATATGTATGTATATGGAGATGTATGCGTATATGTATTTATATGGAGATGTAATGCATGCAATGTATATGGGTAAATGGCGGGTAAATATTTAATTAATATTTTACTTGGAATGGCCAGAGGGTATGTGTTGTTTGTTGTATTTGAAAGTATAGCAAAGCGAATTGTGTTAAGCGGACTGCGGAGTTGAAGCAAAAAAATGTGCGAAATTTGCGAACAGAATTTGGCTTGCGTTGGACACAGTGAAACGAGAATAGAATTTTTGCCACTTTTGGCAGAGTGTTGGACTTTAGGAATTTTCACTGAACTTGGCACAAATTAATTTCACTTTCTTCACATTTGGAATTTTGCATTTCTTGGACTGAATGAATATTTAAATATTCGGAAAATTGGGACTTAGAATTTTAGTGGGTAATATGGCGGCGCCCGTGAGAATGGATAAGTACTTTTCTTTAATTGCCTTTTGTCGGATAAATCCGTTTGATTTGACAATAAATCTCAGCAAATTGAACGAAATTGGATTTTCGAACCTTTTGCTGCAGACCGGCAATTAAAGGGGATGGAAGTTTCGTACTTATCTTATAAGTTGGTCGCTGATGGACAAACTTGAAAAATCCAGGATATCCGGCTCGAAGGACCAAAATGTTAGGTTGTTGGGGTTGCTGGTCCTGGAAATTTCCTAGTTTGCTGAAAATAGAACACTCGAAAAAAAACACTTGACGACTTGTAGAAAAGCGCGGGCGCGACCGGACGTATGTTTATTGATCGTGGTTATTTTTTACACTGAAGCTTATTCTAATGAGTTGAATTCTCCCAAGCGCAGCGGAGACTCCTCGGAGACTCTGTGGTGAAGAGCGGAAGAGCGTGAGAGGGAGTGGGGAGCGTAAGAGGGAGCGGAGAGCGGGTGACAGTCCACACCCCGTAACTTGAACAGTGATTATTATTTATCCGGCGAAATTACCAGCTTATCTCAGGATTCTCTGAGTTATGTACCTGAAACCCCAGAGCCGATACCTTATAATAACAATGAAGAAAATGAAATTACTTTTCCCGATGACGATGAAATATTTTTGGAAATCAGTGAAGAAAAAAATTATTTTCTTGAATTAATGCATGACGATGATGAATATATGACTTGAATGTATAAATAGTTTTAATATTGCCGTGCTTATCAATATCAATCATTGAATCATATTCGCAATACACAATACAAGTAACAGCTTCCTCTAGAGGTTCCGAGAATCTGCCTTCAATTCGGATTGTACCTTGCGAAATCAAGTTAGAGCAAACACTTGAATTAGAATGATCCGCTGTTAAATTAAAAGCTAAAATGAAACTATTTTTGTCAAACATATCCTTGGAAACTTGTAGACCGCGATCATAATGCTTGATTCCGCATGCTCTAAATAGAAAATTATATCCTCTGGAACTTTGTACATTGTTGGGGTTTGAGAAATCGAATTCGAGGGCTTGAGAAGGAACCTGTACACCATTGACTAAGAGATTGAATCGTTGAATTTTAAAGCTTTCAAAATTAAATGGGTCTAATCCACGAACTTGACATTATATTCTACAAAACTCCGCCGAAAGAAGTCATAAATATTGATTCATCCGATGATGAAGACCTCCTATTAATATGTGGCTCAAAGACCCAATCATTTTTATTTAATGATTTGAATGACGAAATTAACGGCTTCTCTCAAACATCATTGTTTGCGTATGATTCCCAAGGACCAGATATTCCAGAGCATGAATTACAGTCCTATAGCCAGGATATGTGTGATTATTATTTATCCGGCGAAATTACCAGCTTATCTCAGGATTCTCTGAGTTATGTACCTGAAACCCCAGAGCCGATACCTTATAATAACAATGAAGAAAATGAAATTACTTTTCCCGATGACGATGAAATATTTTTGGAAATCAGTGAAGAAAAAAATTATTTTCTTGAATTAATGCATGACGATGATGATAATATATTACTTGAATGTATAAATAGTTTTAATATTGCCGTGCTTATCAATATCAATCATTGAATCATATTCGCAATACACAATACAAGTAACAGCTTCCTCTAGAGGTTCCGAGAATCTGCCTTCAATTCGGATTGTACCTTGCGAAATCAAGTTAGAGCAAACACTTGAATTAGAATGATCCGTTGTTAAATTAAAAGCTAAAATGAAAATTCAAGCAAAATTCAGTTTAAATTTATTAAATTAAAAAAAACTCATGCCAAATCTACTCCTTAACTTTATATCCTCATATGGGCGGTATGGGTGGGCGTGTTCATATTCACTTGAAATCAAAAGTACGTAGTTTAAATGTCAAATGCACCAATTCTACAAAAATTCAGCTCTCTAGCTTTATTATTAGACTTTATGCCAAAAGAAAGTGAATCTGGCCCAGTGTGCACTGGTGCAAATTTTTAGATCGGTCTGGCAAAAAACATGAAAGATGGCCAACTGCAAATCCGAAACAGTCTTTTTGCACAAAATGTAACATTCATCTTCAAAAAACTGTTTTTAATTTTCATATGCAACAATAAAAATTAAACAATAAAAGTTGTTTAAGTCTTCATATGGGGAAAATACACGTAAATGCCCAACCCCGCCTTCTGGCGGGTTAGGTATTTTCACCTATAACAGGTAAACCATTTGCGTAATCAAAAAACTAACTTTATACTCGTTCGTTTTGACCCAAAATTAGTCTCAAATAATTTTTTCACTGCAATTGGCATTTGAGGGTTAAATACATATAAAAAAGATATCAAGGGCAAATAAAATCCCTTTGTGCAATATATTTCCTTTAACCTAGCAACCCACTGATACATGATCAGCATATTTAAACACGCACCCCAAGTCGAATCGGTCATAAACATTAGACTGAAGATTTGTTCATGCAATTGTGTGCACCTCATCTTCCGTCTTCACATTTATTCTAAATACTAAAATATTTTTTATAAGATGTGCCAGAGTTGTAAGTATTTATCTCCTTTCAGATTTCGGTTTGGAAGAATTAGCATTTAATATCGACACTAATTTCAAATTATTACAATTTAAATGTATTTTCTATTCGACATAAAATTATAAAAATTATTCGCTGCTAAGAAACACACAATGCCAAAAAAGTTTTCCAGACTGCCAATTTTAAACCAACTTAAAACTATATTTCCAACCAATTCACTGAAGCTTACTTTAGTTGGATGCCCACACTCTAGCCTGCCAAGGCCTAACTAACCAGAATAGTACCACTAGGGCGGCCTTTTATTTCCTTTCAAAGCTTCGTAGAAGCGAAAAATACACTAAATTTTACCTCCGCGAAAACCTAGGATGCTTTGGTATTTAATGTGTTGCATGGTATTTTACTATTCAGTTCTAAATATTCAGTATTAAATATTCGCGGCCTAGTATTAAATAGGATTTTTATTTAAATTTAAAATAATTTTATTCATTTATTTTATTATTTTATATTTAATTATTATATATTAATATAAGTAATATTACTAAACATATAATATGAAAATATGTACTTTAGTTAGTTGAATTATAATTTAATAACTCAGTAAGTAGTTTTTAACTCAGTTTATTTTAAAATCATACCTCTTTAAATAAGATTTTCATGATTATTTTCTTACTCATATATTTGGATATATTACATATTTGATATTACTCTTGCAAAGGGTAATACAATTTTGGACCAAAGTGTGCAACGCAGTGAAAAGACAATAACCGTCCCATACAGTTTTAAAACGGATAAATCTCAATAAAGTACCTCCAAAGAAAATTTCTCTTGCAATTTTGATTTCAGAACTATTGAAATTTCTATCTTGATATATTTTTTTAATTCGACTTTTTTAATTCTGTTAAATAGATAAAACATAAAATGTGGAACAAGTAAACGAAGAAATAGGCGCCCTTTAGAGATTTTAGAGCATTATATCACGAGTCATGAGGACAAAAGTCGCGAATAGTCGGAACGAAGTGCATCTGGTATGGCGCTTCCATCAAAGTGAATTTTTATTATATAATTAAAATATATCAGATGTATGTATATACCATTGAGTCTAAGTCGTTTCCATTTTATGTTTTTCGATTTTACACATTTCCCATTTTTTTTTTTAAATACGATTTTAAAAGTTCTTTTTTTTATCGTGTAAAATTTTTTTTTACTTTAATAGGGAGGTAGTTTTCCCATTTCCCGAAATATAAATCAATGCGAATGAAATCCAAGCTATATTCTAAAATACACACTGTCTGTTAAGGTGAAGCGGTGGGTCCGAAGAGTCTATTCGGCGCGATGTTATCTGAAGATATAAAATTGCAGTTTTCCGTTATTTGGCGGCCATTGTCAAAGCCCAGAAAGCTTTACAGTGGCACATCATTGGCGAAAGGAAGATAAAGAGAGGTGGATTATATACGCACACGAGAAGTGCGACCGGGCGAGACAAGGGAAACACGGTGCCTCAAGGATTCGAAATATTGAAAATAGTTCTGAAAAGTTCTGAAATCAAAATTGCAAGATAAATTTTTTTTGGAGGTACTTTATTGAGATTTATCCGTTTTAAAACTGTATGGGACGGTTATTGTCTTTTCACTGCGTTGCACACTTTGGTCCAAAATTGTATTACCCTTTGCAAGAGTAATATCAAATATGTAATATATCCAAATATATGAGTAAGAAAATAATCATGAAAATCTTATTTAAAGAGGTATGATTTTAAAATAAACTGAGTTAAAAACTACTTACTGAGTTATTAAATTATAATTCAACTAACTAAAGTACATATTTTCATATTATATGTTTAGTAATATTACTTATATTAATATATAATAATTAAATATAAAATAATAAAATAAATGAATAAAATTATTTTAAATTTAAATAAAAATCCTATTTAATACTAAGCCGCGAATATTTAATACTGAATATTTAGAACTGAATAGTAAAATACCATGCAACACATTAAATACCAAAGCTTCTTAGGTTTTCGCGGAGGTAAAATTTAGTGTATTTTTCACTTCTACGAAGCTTTGAAAGGAAATAAAAGGCCGCCCTAGTGGTACTATTCTGGTTAGTTAGGCCTTGGCAGGCTAGAGTGTGGGCATCCAACTAAAGTAAGCTTCAGTGAATTGGTTGGAAATATAGTTTTAAGTTGGTTTAAAATTGGCAGTCTGGAAAACTTTTTTTGGCATTGTGTGTTTCTTAGCAGCGAATAATTTTTATAATTTTATGTCGAATAGAAAATACATTTAAATTGTAATAATTTGAAATTAGTGTCGATATTAAATGCTAATTCTTCCAAACCGAAATCTGAAAGGAGATAAATACTTACAACTCTGGCACATCTTATAAAAAATATTTTAGTATTTAGAATAAATGTGAAGACGGAAGATGAGGTGCACACAATTGCATGAACAAATCTTCAGTCTAATGTTTATGACCGATTCGACTTGGGGTGCGTGTTTAAATATGCTGATCATGTATCAGTGGGTTGCTAGGTTAAAGGAAATATATTGCACAAAGGGATTTTATTTGCCCTTGATATCTTTTTTATATGTATTTAACCCTCAAATGCCAATTGCAGTGAAAAAATTATTTGAGACTAATTTTGGGTCAAAACGAACGAGTATAAAGTTAGTTTTTTGATTACACAAATGGTTTACCTGTTATAGGTGAAAATACCTAACCCGCCAGAAGGCGGGGTTGGGCATTTACGTGTATTTTCCCCATATGAAGACTTAAACAACTTTTATTGTTTAATTTTTATTGTTGCATATGAAAATTAAAAACAGTTTTTTGAAGATGAATGTTACATTTTGTGCAAAAAGACTGTTTCGGATTTGCAGTTGGCCATCTTTCATGTTTTTTGCCAGACCGATCTAAAAATTTGCACCAATGCACACTTTCTTTTGGCATAAAGTCTAATAATAAAGCTAGAGAGCTGAATTTTTGTAGAATTGGTGTATATGACAGTTAAACTACGTACTTTTGATTTCAAGTGAATAGGAACACGCCCACCCATACCGCCCATATAGTAGATTTGGCATTAGTGTTTTTTTAATATAATAAATTTAAACTGAATTTTTCTTATGTAACTATTTAATATATCATACTATTATATTAATCATAATGTTCTACGTCCAAATGCATAGAAAATGGATCATCGTGATCCGAATCCGAGTCGCTATCATCGCTTTCCAAAAAATGTTCATTATTAATATGTTCTACATTTGGTGCATCTAAAAGATTGATGACTTCTTTCGGCAAAGCGTTTTTTGTATTTTGAGACGATCTTTTGTTTATATTTAGGCTAGAAAGTAAAGGATCCGATGAATCCAGGGATCGGTGAAATACGTCCGTTAAATTGTTAACACGAGAACTTTGTCTCGAATATGATCGTCTATCACGCTTGTAGAATTTATTGCGTGCTTCAGATGCGTTCTCTCCAAAGCAACCGATAGGTAAAACCGAGGATGCTATTATCTGCGGACCGTGAATCAAAACTTTGTGGACAGTTGCTGACATCGAATACCATTTATAGTGAATATACATTGATAAAGTTCGTTGGCAGAATTGTTTGAATTTAGGAATATTTATATGAAATTCGAAAGATATAGCTACTAAAATAATATAAAACCTGTGCAAAATTTCATAATATAATCCTAATATTGATGAAAGTTGCCTTGTGCTCTTAAATGCTCTTCTTGCGGTGTTTCCGTCATTCGTATTTCCCCTTCCGTTTTGCTTTGGCTTATCGACATGTAATCCCATTTGAGTCAAAAATAATTGTTGTACTTCTTGTTTATGGTATGTTATCATGTCTCTTTTTTTATCCCTTGTTTGCTACTTTTCCAATTGATGTTTGTATGAGATTTTAAGTACAAACTCGAAAAATCTGATCCATGCGTGCAGAGGACTAATGTCATAATTTAGATTTTCAAATTTAGCCTTAAAGTTTAATATTTCGGTGGTTTTCATAAAATCCTTTGAACTGACTCCACAGATAGGACACACCTGGCAAGATTTCGTTCCGGTTATTATATTCAACACCTTTCCGTCAATTAATGTGAGATGAAGGGAAAAAGTGACGTATATTTTTCTATCGATTGAAAAATTGTAAGCAAAATCTGTGAGGTTGTGTATTTGTGACTCTAAATTCGACTTTTCCGCTAAAATGAGTTGTTTTGTTTCTTTAGCCAATTCAATCTTTAGCGATCTGCAAAATCTTACTGATTGGGTGCTTTTATTTATCCATAACGGTGTCTCTAAATCATCTGTGAATTTTAATGGAATGAGGCTGGTAACGAAAATTGAGTCGTCTTTGAGATGGGATTCGTCTTCTAGGAATCTCTGCTTGTACATACTCTGCCCGGTAGTACCGTCAATTCCGTCATGCCTCTTAAATACCTTCTCTTGCATAAGAATAATTCGACTGGCCGTATAAATTCAGCAAATTTTGGAGAGATACTGGTTTCTGTCACATGAACTCCCGCTGGTCTACACGCAATTTAGCTTTGCTGACTTTATTATACGATGGATAAATATTGCTAAATTGTGTTTTATTGAAAGCTCTCATGTCGTTGTATTGGGCTTTGGTTAGAGAGCTGTCAATCAAAAATGCAAGAGCCTGAATTGGTGTGAGCGGTACTGGCTCTGAGAATATCAATTTCTTTCTAATTTCAGTGGATGCAGATGAAGTAGAAATGGTATGCTTTAATACAAAAGCAGTATCGCTCATTTTTTCCTTTTTGGCTGAAATTGATGCTGCATGGACAAGAAGACTTGTATTATTTTCTTCAATATTAGCCAGATCCGTTGCTATTTTCTTTTGAGCCGAGATCCTGCATCACTGTAAGGGAGTCGTGGTCGTCCCATTTGACAGTCTGAAGCGATTTGGTTGTTATTTTGCTCCACGACAACCATCATGGTGGATGAAAGCCAACTAACATGTTTTTTTTTAAATGCTTCAATTGTACGGTTACATTTAGCCAGATTTTTCGTCATATACAGGTGAAAACTTCTGATTTGCTTAGCCATTTTAGCTTTCTCATTAAACTTAAATTCGCCAACAACCCAGTCAACTAAGGCTTTGTCATTTCGACCTCCTTTGATCCATTCATCCAGCAGAACCGATCGGCTAATCTCAAACTTGCCTTTAACAACAAAATATAGAGCATAGGCTAATTTAGGCAAAAGGCACTACTAGAATCAATTTAATTACAGTTTTTAGTAAACACATCAGTTATTAGTTTTTGGCACAAGTTGGCACAAATTATTTCTCACTCCACAATAGACGAATACTTTGGTTAGATTTTGCCTAAACTAAGACATCAACAAAGACAACAACAATTACAACATGGAACACATAAATCGAAATCAGTAATTTATGTCTCTATTAAGCATACCTTGATCTTTATGTTTAATTTTATTTGAAAATATTTGGAGTAAAAGTTGAGTAAAAGCTTCCCGACAATTTTGCTTGAACAAACATCTGATCAAACATATGCATTTGTTATCGAATACAAAACGCAGTGTTGCAACTAAAAGCCGGCTAAGGCTGGCTAAAAGGGTCTAGGTAGGATCCAGATGCATCCAGGCTGGTCTGGGAGGGGTTGAGGCAGGATCTGGACGTGGTAAAGGGTGCACGGTCTGGGCGGAATCTGGACGTGCCCAAACGCACTTCAATTTGTACACGCTTCTTGGGGTTATTTTTGAACCTAAGAGCTACAATTCAACTTTCCAATTAGTTTCTTCCAATATTGTCCAATTGGGTATTAGGGGTATGGCAAATTATTTACACAAGGTTAGTAGAACGATACATTCCAATACCATTTAGTCAGAACATGTTTTAAAGGAGTAGAATTTGTTTTTTCTATAATAGAGGGACTATGTCAAGAATAGAGACTATTTTCTCGTTTCAACAATTTCTATTAATTAAATATTACAATAATAACCATAAGTGTAATACATAATCATCGACATGAAAAATTGGGAAATTTGCATGGCCAAAATAGACAATTTTTCAGCCCAGCATCTCGTCACAGAGGCGCTTGAAGGCCTCATCGGCCGCATTCAGCTCGTCGGGGGTCACCTCGATGTCCTCGAAGCTGGCGCTGGCGATGGCGGAATAGGCTCGCACACGCATATTGGTGGCCTCGGCCTGGGCCTGGGCCGGTCCGTTCCTTGTGGTTGGCTGCGGCGCCTGGGGTGTCTGACTGCGGCTGCAGTTGCGGTTGCGGCGTCTGCTGCTGCTGTTGCACCATTCTATTATTCTACCTTGTCACCTCGATGTCCTCGCAGCTGGCGCTGGCGATGGCGGAGCACGCATATTGGTGGCCTCGGCTCAGCTTATTAATTATTAAAGCAAAAAGATGAGAAAACTTGAAATTATATTCTGTCAATCTCAACCGAATGAAATCATAAATATTAATTCATCTGATAATGAAGACATAACGTTAATATTTGGTTTTAATATCCAATCATTTTTATTAAATGAATTAAACGACGAAATTATAGTCTTCTCTCAAACAACATTGTTTGAGTGTAATTCACAATACATATATGTAGGATATTTATTGTTTAACACAATTGTTTATCTTAGTAATATTTTGATATTATAATAGTTTACTTATTTTATTTGGTATTTAATAAAAAGATGACTCATGCCAACATTTCTTGATCTCCGGACATACGACGACTACACAACTTTGCCTTACTCCGGACACGACGACTTTTTGGCTTGACGATCTTTTTCTTACTGGCCAACTTTCAACTCGCTCTTTTCTTCGTCGACTGACTCCATGCTTGTCCCCCTTCCTACAACTGCCTCCTCCTCCTCTGCCCGCGCTCACGACGCCACCCCTTGCGATGACCATCGATCATCGCACATCGATAACCATCGTTACATTCGGCCATCCTGATCACTGTCGTCTGACCCAGACGACCATATTTTCTGCACATGTTGCAGTTATTGTAGGGCCTTCCACCTGAGCTGCTTTCCGTACATCGTCACGGCCGTGGCTTTTTACCTTAGTTACTTCATATGGCTCAAGAAAACTGCTAGCTAGTTTTTTGCCAGTCACAAACTGAGATCGTTTAATAGCCACCAGATCTTCTTTATATGTACGCTCGCCCTTGCATTTGCGATCATAGCCGTCTTTATACTTTTGCTGCGCCTGCTGAATATGTGTTTTTACCTCCTTGCGTAATTCAGCTCTCTCTGCGTCGAAGTCTGTCACCAGCTCTTGTTCTAGAGTAGTTAGTATATTGTTACTAACCTTATTCCTCATGTTTACTCCAAACATTACTTGAAATGGCGTCTTCTTTGTGGAGCAATGAATATGGGCATTGATCGCTTTCTGCACCTGGCATGTATCCCACTTTGAAGTGTCATCAATTGATAATTTGCTGATTATTGATAGAATGCATCTGTTGACTCGCTCCATCTGACCGTTGCCGCGAGCAACTCCTGTTGTTGTCCAAACGTGTTCAATACCATTTGACTTGGTATATTCTTCAAAGCTGTTTGAGGTAAATGCCACGCCCCTGTCACCGTAGCGACTGACCAAAAATATTAGACCATTCATTCAACTTTTTTACAACTTCATCGGTGCCGGTGCTCTTAGTGGTGAAAAGCCATACGAATTTGGAAAATCCATCTACGATTGCAAATATGAATTTGTAGCCCTTTGACGTTGAATCCATGGGCCCCAAGTGATCGATGTGGAGGGTATGAAGTGGCTTATCTCCCTTTTCAATGCAGTTCAAAAATCCTTCTGGCTTTCCCAACTTCTTGTTGACAATAATGCACTTGACGCAATTGTTAATCAGCTGGGCTACTTTTCGTTCCATATGTGGTATCCAGAACTGCTGATGTAGTGTGTGAATTGTTTTTTGCAATTCAAAATGGCCAACAATGTGTGCATCCGCTATAACTTCATGCTCCATTGTTTTGGGTACGACCAACAAGTCACTGCCGTTCATGGTTTTGTATACAATTCCACCTTTCAGCTTAAAATTTTCATACGGCTGCAATTTTAATATTTCTGCTATAGCTTTAATGTGGTAATCCTTTTGCTGGGCAACTTTTAATCTAGCTGCAACTTCTGAAGTTATGGCCAAAACATCTTGTGGATATCGGCTGAGACTTGCAACGTGCTTCATCCTGCTGACGGACCGATGCTCGACTTCAAAATTAAAGTCCTGCAGAGCAAGAATCCACAGTGCAACTTCTCGTGGCACATCTTTTTTCCTTATTATTCCACCAACTTGAAATGTATGCCTAGCAGGTAGTAGCGTAATTTCTGCATGGCAAGATACGCTTTGAATCGCTCTGCGACGTCTTTTTGCTCCAATAAAATATTGGATGCTGCTGCTTGTCAAACTCCTGTGTCAATACTGCACCAAATCCATCCTTGGACGCGTCAGTATGTAGCTCAGTTGGCGCCTCTCGACAGTATATGCTTAGTACAGGTTCTGATGACAATGAATTTTTTAGAGAGCTTATAGCGTTTAATTCTTCTGTCTCCATCTTGAAAACCACGTCTTTTTTTAACAAGTTAGTTAACGGGCGAGCGATCTGAGCGTAACCTCGAATGAACTTGCGGAAAAATCCTGTCAACTCCAAAAAGGATTGGACGCCTTTTATGTTCTTTGGACATTTAAACCTCTGCACAGCTTGCGTCTTCTCTTGTCCTGGTCGAATCTTGCCCATTTCCACGGTGTGGCCCAGAAAGTCAATTCTGTTCTTAAGAAAGTGGCACTTACTCCATTTGATTTTTAGATTAAACTTGGCTGCTTGATCTTTCAACTTTGACATGCATTCCTCATTTGTGTTTGCGTATATGATAATGTCATCAATGTACAACTGAAGTACGTCCTGCGTAA
Source organism: Drosophila vallismaia (assembly GCA_035047325.1). NCBI lineage: Eukaryota > Metazoa > Arthropoda > Insecta > Diptera > Drosophilidae > Drosophila > Drosophila vallismaia. The sequence continues at coordinate 2,459,050 of JAWNPU010000001.1, read as the reverse complement.
TCAAGTCTTCAAATACGCAACTGACAAAACGATTGAAAACGGCCGGCGAGTTGCAAAAACCATATGGCGCTCGATTGAATTAAAAAAGCCCTTCCTTGGTTATGAACGCTGTAAACTTGCGGCTGGACTCTTCAATTGGTACGTGGAGGAAACTATTCTCCAGATCCATAACTACGAATACATTTGCTGACTGAAGCTGTTCCAGTACATCATCCATGCGTGGCACTGGAAAGCAGTCCTTAAGCACCATACTATTTAATTGACGAAAGTCAACGCAGATTCTGTCCGTGCCATCCTTCTTCTTGACCACGACGACTCGACTGGCAAAGTTCGATGAAGATTTGTGCACAATGCCATCCTGCAACCAGGCGTCAACTTGTTTTCTGATCACCTCGGATTCCACAGCTGAGTGACGGCTTGGTTGATGACGAAAAGGTTTTGTACGCTCCTCGAGCACGATCTTCATCGACACCGGGCATTCAGCGTTGTTTTCGGTTGGCTTGTACTCTGCTATCATTGACTCGATCATCGGATTGTACTGTGGAGAACATCTATGTTACTACCAGTCTCAACAATATTGTACATACTTAGCTCTTTTGATTCAGCGCATCCCGGCCGCGCTGACGCCTTTGTAAAGATGAATTCTCCGTCATTCAAAATCACGCAGAACTGCGATGCAAAGTCAAAGCCAAGTATTACGTCGTTCTCGATGTGATTGTTTGGTATCACAACAAACTTTTGTATGGCTTCGATCCCGTCAACGTGTACTCTGCCCATAAATGAACCTAGCTGCTTAGCTAGGTCCAAGGCCTCGTAGAACGGAATAACACTTCTGCATCACAGTACTTTGAAGTTTATTGTACAAAGACTGATATACGATTGACACATCGGATCCTGTGTCCACAACGCAGGCGACCACCGTACCGTTCAGCAAAACTACTTTCAAGCGCTTAGTATCTTTTACGACTTTAAAACTTTTTACAGCTTGTGGACAATTTGAAAATATATGACCGCTGCCTGCACATTTAAAACATTTTGTTTCTGCCTTGCAGTCTTTTCTCATGTGTTCATTCGGTTATATTTTTTCTGCCATTTGGAAAATCCATTTTTTCTGTATTGCTTTTGCGGTTTTTCGATAACACACTTGCTCTCGTACAACTCATATTTTTTCAACAGTTCGCTGTATGACTTGCTACCGTACAATGCAAATTTGAATTCGCTTTTAATATCCAGCCCGTCAACTATATAAGCGATAATAGACTTAACATCGACTTGTCCAAGCGCTGCAATTTTTTTCATTGTTAGCATGTATTCGTGCATGCTTTCGTCGCTCTTCTTCTTCCTGTGCGTCAACTTTGCATGTACATTGGCACTTTTCGACGCGCGCTTAAATTCGCCAATTAGGGCATTTTTAAGTTGCTCATATGTGCTCACCAACTCTGACTGCAGAAACAACTGTCAGGTTGATCTTCATGTTTATTCCTTTCTTTTATTAATGTGTTACAATAGTTATATGTCTTCAGTATACATCTGCCTTCCTCGTTCACGCAGCGAGCACACGTCCGCACTCCCTGGCATCTCGCAAGCAACTCCCTCATGCTCTTCCTCTTGACATCCGGCCTCTCCTGACATTCCTGCGTCGTCGTTATATTCATATATCGGCTCATCTATATCCAGGTTTGGAATTAAGGCACACATTGGCCTCATATGGTCGCTGGACATCACGTTACAATAGCGTCGCTGAGTAACAGTGTGGTCTGGCAGATCTTCCACTATATACCGATCGTTGTTGAGGACCTTTGTTACTATATAAGGTCCTTTATAAGCAGCATCCAATTTATGTGACTCTCCTGTAGCCGATGGTACGAAGGTAATAACGACTAAATCGTTAACTTTGTATTTTGTTGGTTGTGCGTGTTTTGCGTCGAACCTTATTTTCCATTTCTTCTGCTCGTTTGTAATATTTGCTGCTGCTTGCTGTCTTTTCATTTCAATATCCGATTCTGAAATGGAATCGTCTGATAGTGCCTGTATTAGACGGTTGTTCGTCACGTCTCTTGGGTTAAAGTTGAAGACTAAATCGTTTGGAGAAAATTTAGTGGTGGCATTTATGTGTGAATTAATGCCCCACTGTATCTTGAATAACTGCTGGTCCCATTCTTTAGTCTTTTCTGTGCTGGTCTTTAGAGCATTTAATAAAGTTTTATTCATTCTTTCAGCTTGCCCGTTAGCTCTGGGTGTTCTGACTGCTGTTTTGATATGTTGAATACCCTGCTCTTTTGTAAAATTTTCAAATTCCTTCGACGTAAAGGCTGTTCCGCGATCAGAAATTATGCGACTCGGCTGACCAAATACTGCAAACAACTGCTGAAGTGCTTTAATTACTGGTGTTGTCTTCGTCGTTCGTGTTGCTGCCAAAAATGTGTATTTGGTGAATGCGCATACAATAACCAAAATGTGAAGATTTCCACTTTTGCTCTTTGGGAATGGACCTATGTGATCCATATTTATTGTACGGAATGGTATAGGTAACGTCTCGTATACGTGCAGTGACCATTCAGGTTTGCCTCCTTTTACTTTGTTAATGCAGCACTCTGGGCAGGAAGATATGTACGACTTCACATATCTCCTCATGCGTGGGAACCAAAAGTTCCGTTGAATCCGTTGAATTGTCTTATCCGTGCCGTAATGTCCTATGTCATCGTGGTTTGCTTTTGTTATACGCCAGCGGATTGCTTGGGGTACAACTAATTTGTTGCCGTTGGCCGTTTTGCGTAGAAGTCTGCTCGCTTCAACAACGTAGTCTGCTTTTACTTGGCTCCATTGTGAACTCTTCTCCTTAGTCCTAAATACTTCAAATATCTGCGCCAGTATTGGGTCTTGCCTTTGCATTGCATACACCCAATCTTCGTCGGTAGGCACAATCGCTAATACATTGTCTGCTACTGTGTGCGAAGTTTCTCCGTGTGGCAGCACTGGTTGTCTGCTCATGCCATCCACGTGTGGCATGTCCGCTCCTGGTCGATGTTTGCATGTGAAATTAAACTCTTGTAGTTTGAGCCACCATCTTGCTATTGGTGGTTGCAGCTCTGTTGATTCCTTCAGCGTCGCCACCGCGTTGCAATCTGTCACCACCAGAAATGGAGATCCTAGTAAATATATCCGGAATCTAACCAGTGTCTCCGTAATTGCCAATATCTCTAGAGCATAGCTTGAGTATCTGCTTTCTGCGTCGCTGCATAGCCGGCTGTAATAAAATACAGGCTTCGTTCCGTCTTCTTCTCTTTGAAACATAATTCCTGCTATTCCCAGCTTACTAGCATCAGTGTGTATTTCATGATATTTTGTGGGGTCGTATAAAGTCAACACCGGCTTCGATGTTAAAGCATCCTTTAGTCGTTGAAATGCCTTTTCCTGATCTTCTCCCCATATAAAGTCCACATCCTTTTTCAATAATTTGCTCAATGGATACGCAATCATACTGTACTCCTTGACAAATTTTCTGGAGAATCCTGTAACTCCCAGGAATCTGCGTACTTCTGTTTCGTTACATGGCCTTTGATATTCATTGATGCAGTCAGTCTTCTCATTGCCTGGCTGAATCCCGTTGCCCGTGATCACATGACCCAAAAAGGTCACCTTCGTTTTCATAAAAGCGCATTTGGATGGGCGCAGCGTTAAGCCCGCCAACTTAACAGCATCCAGGAATTCCTTTAATATAATGAGTCCTTCTTCGACCGTCTTGGATGCAATTATGACTTCGTCCACATAATTGATAATATTCCGTTGGTGTTTCAGCTCTCGTATGATCTCAGTAATGACTTCTTGGAAGACCATCGGTGCGTTCACCAGACCAAAGTGCATAACATTAAATTCGTACAGTCCATCTGGTGCCATAAATGCCGTCAAATTTTTGCTTTTCTCGTCCATCGGAACCTGGTAATAACCGGATGTCATATCCAGCGTCGTGAAGTATACGTTTCCGGATAGCTTTGCCAATTGCTCCTCTACAATCGGCATCGGATATCGCTTCTTTATAGTGACTGCGTTTAGAGCCCGATAGTCCACGCATAGCCTCCGTTCTCCATTTGCCTTTGGCACCAATATTGCTGATGCTGCATGCGTTGACTTGCTCCTTTCAATTATCCCGTACTTCAGTAAGTCACCTATTATCGTAGTCATCATCTCCCTTTGGGCAAACGGCACTTGATATCGCCGCCCCAAGATGGCTTTCGTAGTGGATACCTCTATATCCATCTTCGTCGTTTTGCACCTGCCAATATTTGACAAATCTTCGGCAAAACACTCTTTATAGCTCTTTAATAGATCGCTCACCTGTTCCTGGTGGTCGGGGTCAATGTCCGTGTTAACATTAAACCCGACCTGCTCCGCTGCTGTCAACGTTGATCCTGAATCTTCGGCAACCAGCATTTCCTGATCGTGGCAGATGATATCTCTGCCCACGAGGACATCATATGGTAAGTTCGTTTGGTACCACCTGAATTTGCGTGCAGAGTCTCAGTTTGCCATATGCAAACTCTGAAAGAATGCACTCCTTCGATTCGACCACAGATCCTCCAAACCCTTGCAGCCGTTTGACTCTCGGCTGCCGTATTGCTCCCTCTGGCACTGCTGCTTCTTTCATTAGGGTGTTATCACTGCCCGTGTCGATGAATGCTTCAAACTGTTGGCCTCCAATGAGAACTGTTTTCATTATTGGCGGATACTCCTTGTGATGCGACTCATTCACTTGAGCCACCGTTGACGATGTTTTCACCTTGCAATCCTTTTCATTATGCCCAATCTTAGAGCATTTGGAACATCTTTCCTTTCGCTGTGGCTCTGTGCATTTTGCTGCAAAGTGCCCGAAATTATTGCAATTATAACATTTAACTGCTTTCATCTTGCCATCAGCATCGTTGTATTGCTTTTCATTGATCGTTGACGCGTTGTATTGTTGTTGATGTATCTCTTGTGAAAATCTCAAATATTCCAACGACTTTAGCAGCTCTGAACAAGTGCGTATGTTCATCGCTAATAATGATTTCGTGAGTTCTTTTGAGTTAAGCCCGTTGATGATATACGAGTTTATTGATGGTTCATCGACACTCGCACGCCGTCCGATAGCTACCATCGCATAAAAGTATTCAATTAATGACTCGCTATTGCGTCGCTTGCGACGCATCAATTCTCTGTGCACATCGGCCGTACTTACTAAACATGGAAAATCAAGAGCGAATGCCGATTTGAATTGATCCCATGATCGATATACCTGCTGTGGATCCAGCCATGTTTTTGCTACTCCACGCATCTTATGCTGCACTGCAAACAGCACAGCGTCACTTGTCCACATGTATACACTTTGTAGTTGCTCTACCTTTGCAATGAATTGCTCCGATGTGATAGATCCCTTGATTGGATCAAAATCCGGCAGAATTCGTATCATTTCTTTGAGGCTTGTAAAACCTTGACCTTGAGCTTCTAGCTGTGGCGATGAGAGCACATTTTCCGTTTGCATCCCGTTTGGCGCATGTGTGTGTCTCGATCCATCCCGCGTCTGACGTAAGCGTGTCGTTTCTTGTTCCACAGTCCCTTGTGCTTGACTTTGTTGCTGCAAGCATGCCGTTTGGACCATCGTCGCCAAGTTTGCCACCATCTCCTTAAGTTCGTTGATTTGGGCTTGCATACTTGTACTTGCGTTTTGTTCCATTATATCGTAGTCGTCTGTCTCAATTTCATCGCTTTCCAGTTTCGTCATCAACTCATTGATCTTTGCCGTTTTGTTTCCTTTGACTTGGAGATCGTGAGCCCTCAAGATCACGTCCAAATCCCCAATCTTTAAATCCCTTAACTTGACACGCATTTTCGAGAGCCTTTACTTCTGCACGTCTGCACTCGTTGCCGTTCTGATTCGCTCTCTCTATTTTCCTTTTATACCTGTACCCTTTGTGGCTTCGTATGTATATCTTATTTTTTTTTTTTTTTTTTTTTTTTTTACCCGTTCTCGTTGTTTCTTGCTTTTTCCTTTCGATCAACCGTTTGCGATTCTTTGCCTTTTGCTATTCCTCGCCGTTTGTTGATCTTCCTTTTTCCTTTCGATCAACCGTTTGCGATTCTTTGCCTTTTGCTATTCCTCGCCGTTTGTCGATCTTCCTTTTTCCTTTCGATCAACCGTTTGCGATTCTTTGCCTTTTGCTATTCCTCGCCGTTTGTCGATCTTCCTTTTTCCTTTCGATCAACCGTTTGCGATTCTTTGCCTTTTGCTATTCCTCGCCGTTTGTCGATCTTCCTTGGTTTCTCTTGTGCTTTTTCTTTTTATTCGACGCTTGCTATATCGTGCCGTTTTTCCGAATCTCTCTTTGGTCTTGTACACCCGTTTTGCTATAACGTGCCGTTTTGTTGTACGTCTCTAATCCAATCGTTTACTATTTAACTCGTTTTCTTTAATTCACATTTTCCACTTAGAAATGAATTTGTATCCCACTTCTGAATTGTCAGGTTGATCTTCATGTTTATTCCTTTCTTTTATTAATGTGTTACAATAGTTATATGTCTTCAGTATACATCTGCCTTCCTCGTTCACGCAGCGAGCACACGTCCGCACTCCCTGGCATCTCGCAAGCAACTCCCTCATGCTCTTCCTCTTGACACAACTTGGCCATTTTAACCATTTTTCCTCGTGCCTGCACATATCGTTGTTTTTCCGTAAGCTCATATGCATCTGCATTCTGCTCAATTTTCAAGCCAAATCTCCACTGGGATGCTGACGCCATCGAAGTCGGGTAAAATTTTTGCAAAATTGTCTGCAGTTACTTTCGGCTCTTTCTGGGTAATTTCATCAGCTTGAATCTTAAGAGTAAGCAGCTAAATTATTTGTTGTAGACTTTTATTACTCTCTGCTTGCATCTCTTTTATTTGGTCTGCACACACTTCTGACAGACGCTGCTCTTCTGCATTTTCATTTTCGTCTCCTCGCTTTGCCCCCGACCGTGTGACAGCACCATATCGCTGTCCCTTTCTCTACTCCTCACTCATGCTTTCGTATTCGCTGCTTGACGTCAACTCAAATTTATTCACCACGCTTCTAGAAGTTTCTAACCGACGCCAACCAACTTGCGAAACTCACCACGCTTCTAGAAATTTCCGGTTGAGCCTCAAAATGTAGGATATTTATTGTTCAACACAATTGTTTATCTTAGTAATATTTTGATATTATAATAGTTTGCTTATTTTATTTGGTATTTAATAAAAAGATGACTCATGCCAACACTTCTTGCTCTCCGGACATACGACGACTACACAACTTTGCCTTACTCCGGACACGACGACATTTCGGCTTGACGATCTTTTTCTTACTGGCCAACTTTCAACTCGCTCTTTTCTTCCTCGACTGACTCCATGCTTTTCCCCCTTCCTACAACTGCCTTCTCCTCCTCTGCCCGCGCTCACGACGCCACCCCTTGCGATGACCATCGATCATCGCACATCGATAACCATCGTTACATATATTACAGAGCGTGAAATACAGTCTTATAGCCTGGATAGTCTGTGTTATGTATCTGAAAGCCCAGAGCAGAAATTTTTATGTATATGCATATGCGAGAATAAAAGGAGTGCATATATACAGCTGCAATGCTCCCCCAGCGACAGCCCAGACCAGTTCGAGGAGATGCTGGAAGTGCTGGGTAGTCATGCAAGAGGGCGAGGCCCGAATATCATTGCTGGTGACTTAATTGCCTGGGCAGTGAAATGAGGCAGCAGGGTATCGAATGCCAGAGACCGAGCAGTGATAGACACAATGTTAATGTTGGACCTGATACTGCTGAACGACGGCCGTAAACCAACGTTCAATAACGATAGGGGCTCGTCCTACATCGTCATCGACATTACCTTCATCAGTAGAGTGTTAGTGGCTAACGCCAACGGTCGACGACGTTGTAACGCTGAGTGACCAAGCACTGATTTCCTTCTGCATCCTACCGAAGGGCACGACATGGAGGCGGCAGAGAATATCAGTCGGGCTAGCCTGGGACTCGACATAGACCGATGAAGATGTGCTGGCATATCAAATCGACTCTCTTCGAATCTTAAATGGTCACGCAGATTCAATGGCGGCTGACCCCATGCCTAGGAGGAAAAAAGCGCAGCGCAAGCCCCCAGTATACTGGTGGAGCGCCACCTTAAACAAATTACGTTCGGAATGCCTAAGGGCAAGAAGGGCGCAACGAGCCAGAGGCAGCACCCAGCACGCAGAACTCCCTCGTGAAGCCACGTCTGCTGGATTTTCTTCCGATTTAACGTAATTCCATTTGACATTGGGAATTAGTTCATTGATTTCTTCCACTCTAGTTCTGACGAACTTATCTAACAAATGCGCAGCACATAATTCCAAGGATAGGATTTATTTTGCTTTTTGCTGCTAGCAAAGTAACTCTACCGCCTACTTTTGTATGCACAGCCGCTGCATATGCTTTCTCTGATCGTCCTGAACCGTCGTCCTGAATGTCGGCTAAAATACGTTTGTCACTTGCAACCCATTTTAGCAAATGCATGCCGGCTTTCTTCATTACTTGTCTCAATTTCCTTTGAAGTTCATAGCACTCGTTGACTGTGTCTCCACCTATCCTCTTGTGCTAAGACGTTATCCTCTTGGCAAAAGCGATCTGCCAACTCTCGTAGACATCGGACTGCTAAGAAAGGTGCTGCCGATGTGCCATAAGTTACGGTTGTTAGCTTAAACTCACTGATCGGCAATTTTGGATCATCTCTCCATAGGATATATTGGTATTCTTGGTCTTTCTCAGCAACCTTTATTTGGCGATACATTTTTTCAATGTCAGCTACCACAACATATTGCCACTTGCGCCATTTAATTAGAATATCGAATATATCCTTTTGAATCTTAGGACCAGCTATAATAACGTCATTTAGGCTTAGTCCATTTGTCGTCTTTGCGGATGCGTCAAAAACTACTCGTAGCTTCGTAGTTAAGCCTGATCATTGCTTGATGGGGTAAATAGTATTTACCTTGACCCGTTGTCTTTACAGATTCCATATGTCCCATCTTAAGGTATTCTTTCATAAATTCGTTGTTTGCAGCCCAATTCTTTGGGTTTCTTTGAAACTTCTTTTCCATTTGCATAAGCCTTGCCATTGCCTATTTGCGAGAGTCTCCCAGCTTTGCCTCTTTGTGGAATGGAATTGAAACCACAAATTTGCCTTCCTCGTTGATGACAGTTGTTTCTTGGACTTTTCTTTCGCATTTTGCATTGTCTGTAATCGTCTCATCGGCTTTATCTTCCAATTCCCAAAAGCGTTGCAGGTCCTTTAGATTTATTGTTATACTGGCACTTATAATTTTTTGCTTTGCTGCTCGAGTTATATTTCCGGAAACAATCCATCCAAATCTGGTATTTTGTCCCAAGATTCCATTTACGGTTTTTATTTTCTCCATCATAATCAGGGGAAATAGATCCACACCTATCACCATGTCAATTCTGCTTAGCTCATTGAATCGTGGATCTGCTAGCATGTAGCCCTTCGACTCTTTGGGAAGGGCTCTATGGAGTGTTGGTAAAACCAATGCTTCCGTTGATGTTTTGAAGCAGCTTGGAATTTTTGGTTTGATCGTCAGGTGGACGCTATTTTTTGATAATTGAGTAGTCTGGGAGATACCTCCGACCTCTATAGTACTCCTTACTCTGGGAATCCTTAATATTTGTGCTGCCTCCTCTGAAATCAGCGTATTCTGGGACCCACAGTCAATAAGCGCCCTCAACTCGTTGTAACCTCCAGCTTTGTTTTAAAACAACAGCTGTAGCCAATAGTGTGTCTTGGTCTTGCTTGAGGCTTTTGCTGTTGATACTGCGTTTTGTGTCTTCATGAAGAAGGCTGTTGTGTCCTTTGGAGCATTGATTGCATGTAATTTCCTTTCTGCAGTCGATAGCATTATGCTTTCCAAAGCATCTAAAGCACATGCTGTTCTGTTGAATGAATTCTTTTCTTTTTTCGATTGATTGTGCTCTGAATTTGAGACACTTTATCATATCGTGGCCATCCTTAGAGCAAAAGGCACACGATCTAACTTGCACTTTTCTTGTAGCAAGCTGAGCGGTATTTTTGGTAATGGCATTTACTGTTGTTTATTACTTACTGTTTATTGTTGCTCAATAAACTCCAGAACATCTTGTAAGGACTGTATAGCTCTTGCCTTTTTTACATGCTGTTCATACAGCTGCAAGGCTTCTGGCGAAAATTTCCGCAGTACAATTTCTGCTAAAATTACGTCAGCAGAGCTTTCTATTTTTCCTTTCTCCTTTATGATGAAAATGCTCTCGGTCGCAGTATCCAAAAACTTCCTTACATTTTTCTCATCATGGGGCAGCAAGCACTCCAGTTCCATTAATTTGTTGAAGTGTTGGGAGAATATTTTTCTGCTATTCTCATAGCGTTTGCAGATAAGCTCCCATGCTGCTGTATAGCTAGCCGCTGATCCCGTTATCTAATGGCTAACCACCATTTGAGCTTCTCCTTTTAAGCAGGCTCTTAAATATCCCAGCTTCCTTGTGTTGCTGAGATCCTTCCTGCTGTCTATTAGCTCAGAGAACAGCTCGTAAAATGTTTGCCATTCCTTCGCATTTCCATTGAACGTTGGAAGGTCCACTTTTGGGAGTTCTGGCACGTCGTAGTTGGAACTTTTAAACTGTTCCAACTGCATTTGAAGTACCATCTCTAGTGCGGCAACTTCAGATTGCAGAATGTCTGCCGCATCTTGATCAAAGGCAGTTCTGTCATACTTGTTTTCAAGCAGTTTCAGTGTGTCCGTCACGTTGGACCAATGACTTTTCCTCATAGCCAGCTGCTTGACTAGTTCAATCTCACTTGAACTTTCTAGGGTTTCGAAGATTAGGCTCATCTGTTGCCTCACCCTGTCCGCTCTTCTATCCACCAGTTGAACCAGATTATCAACTGGAGCTCCGAGCTGATGCGGTATCAAATAATTTTGATCCGCTTGGTAGATTTATCTCTTCAAGTGTTTCTACCTTTAATTGTGACTCCTTGTAGGCCTTGATAGCATCCATAGTTTTAATAAATATTTTATCATTAAAATATTGATGATCGCCAACTCCCAATTTTACCAGCGCATTGTTGTTAATAGTAAATCGGACTACCAATACTTCTATTGCTGGTATAGATGCCTTTTCCTTGATGGCTTGCAGTATTTTGTTCTGCAGCTCTCCTTGGTCTTGCATCAATTTCACAGATCTTTCCGACAACATCTTGGAAAAACAATCACTGTGACTTTTTTGTGCTTTCTGCTTGTATTCTTTGGCGTGATCCGTTGGAGGATTTTTTGATTGGTCGCCCAGTTGACCTAGCTGTGCCTCGACTCACAGCTGATTGATCAGCCAAAGAAAAGCAAGAACACAATGTTTCACCTTATAGTCCTACTACTTTAAGGCGTGGTCTTTTATTCTGTGTTTCTTACCACTGGTGAAGGAAACAACAGAATCACTCGAATAACCTTGCTCTTTTTACTTTGAAGCGCTGGTTTTTTATTCTGTGTTTCTTACCACTGGTGGGGGAAAACAACAGAATTTCTCGAAGGACCAAAATGTTCACACTATAAACTTGTGCGTTCACTTAATGAGTTCAATTCGGGTGTTTGAATCTAACTGACTCGCTACTGCGAGGGCTTCGCCTTTTATTCATTCTTACATAGGTTCTTATCATCTAATTATACAATGCAGCGCTTGTAAGACGCCGCAGTCTGCGTTTGTAAATGCAGCTGAGTTTTATTTTTAAATTTATGTTTGAGGCCTATGACCGCGCTAATCACCTCGCGAGTGGTCATATCTCTTGACACTTCGGCAATAGGCCGCTGCAATCGTACTTATCCGTAGTTGCCACTCATGCTGTCCAGTGACATATTTATTGCAGTCCATAAATAGAATATATTTATAGTTTGCCTACTTATCATGTCTAAAAACATATTTAGACAGTTATTGAAAGTAATAATAAAATCAGACTAAACAATGAAAGAACAGCAACTTCAGTGTAATTCAGTTTTGTTTCTATTTTATTTCTTTTAATGTGCACGCGCTCTTCGTCTACAAGCTACTGAACTCGATCTCAGCGTTGCAAAGAGACCGAACAAAATTAACAGAAAAGAGAGAGACGGCGACTCCTTGTGAAATAGTCCCGTTAACATTTTCATATGTATTGGTCATATTCTTTGCTCTACCAGATCAATGAGGCTTTTGCTTATGTCCACATATGGTCCCACTCATGCATTCGTGCATACACACTAGGGTTCGGCTTATTTGTATGGAGGAAAAAAAATTCTAAAATTAAAGGTCCCATGGTCTCAAATTGTTCGTTTTGGTGTAAAACTTAAATTTGTACAATTTAAGCCCGATCGGATAATGTTTAGAGGTGCAAAAAAATGTTGGATTTTTTTGGTTAAAATTCTGTTTTTTTTTTGTATGCATTTAAGGTTTTAGGTCGCAAATTGCTTTAATCAACTTTTTTTAGCTTTATATGATAAAATATATAAGAATTTACTTTTAATTAATTTTTAAGCGATTTCTTACTGCCAAATGGGTACTTCTTTGACCACTTGTAATAATTTTTGATATTCGAGCTCTTTAGTTGTTAATTTCTTGTTATAATCTTGCATTAGTTTTACGCCACGCTCTGCAATATCATTAACAATTTTTAATTTTCGTACAATCTCAACAGCATTTTTAAAGTCTTCATGATCATTCATGCCACGTCGATGGATCTATGACTAAAAAAGATTTCGATGCATTCAACCGGTCGAAAAAATTAATACTATTTGATGTAATGAAATCAGATAATTTTTTTCAAAACAAATTTTGACAAATCTCGTACTTTTAAATTAATGCGCTTAACGGAATGTTCATTCTTGTCTGTATCATCCGAAAAGGTTAATAAGCGCTGAGCCATTTCTCGTTTTACTGCGACAGTACGTTATCATCGAATAGGGCCAATGTGATATTTTCGTCTGCCAGGTACCATAAATGATTACGTCTTTTTGAGCACTGCCATTGAAATCCTCTCGTCCACTTCTCTGTAGTTGTACATAGCCCAAATAAATTGAAAGTCTCTAATAGGAGCTTCAACGGCCAACGGGGATCCAAACCACAATTATATATAAAATTTCACTATAAAAACATTCTTGACGTAACGCTGTCGACAATAAAAGATGAAGACTCGTGGCCCATCACTGGTAATTATCAAGTCTTTACAGCTTTTCTTCGCTGACTCAGATATTTTTTTCTATTATCTTCTCGCAGCCGCTGCAAAGTTTTGGTATTGAACGCGTATTCGTCGACATCATGACCCAAAGCTTCAACAACCGCAGAAATCAAATGCATAGCATACTCGGGATGTTAAAAAGCTTTTCCTGCCTCTTTATAGGGGATAATTCCAAATCTGAACTTAAAATGTCCATATCTTCTTGAACAGCAGATAAAGCATCACTGTTGTTGTCACTTTCAGAAGATCTAATACAATCTGTAATACAATCTTTGTTATTATTTAAAGATCCCGTAAAATAAATCAACATGACTACCTTTGTCTGCACTATTAGCAACACGAATGGTTGCACTTGCGAGCTCGTTCCTTTTCTTCACGTGCTTCCTTCCGCCTTTCTTTGCTTGCCAGTGATGCATCTAAGCCACCTAAATGACCCTGACGTCCTTTCTGTCGTTGCATTTCAAGGAATTTCCTATCCTCTTCAATTGACATCATATCCATTGCATTTGCATGTGCAATATCAAAAAGGTTGTCCAAATTGTCAACGAAAATCGCTTGTTTGGCTCTTGTTTTGTTTTTTTCTTGCTGAGATTTTTCCACTTGTCAAAAAGTTTTTCCAACTTATTAATACAATGGTATTCTTGGCGGATAGGGATTCGGGCTATCGACCAAAACGTGGCTGCTTATTTCACGGCGAGTCCTGCGCTTTTGCGCACAGTTGACTTAAAGGTAGAGGTTAAGTTTATGGGCTTTTTGCAATTTTCAAGTTATCCAAAAAATGTTTGCCGTAACTTGTGTAGTATTATGCATAGTTTAACAATATTTAAGATGAAGTTGTTGAGCATAGTATAACCATAATTACACTGATTTCGTTTAATATATTTTTAATACTGTACAAAACACCTGAAAAAACGGTAAATGTCAAGATTAAGGGCTTTTCGTTATTTTCAAGTTATCAAAAAAATGTTTGCCGTAACTTGTGCAGTATTATGCATAATTTAAGAATATGTAGGGGGAGATTAAGATTTTTAAGTATTTTGGTCAAAAAAATGAAAAAAAAAATTGAAAAAATTCGGAAATTTAATCATCTCATTTTTAAGTTCTGTCTTTGAAATTGATAATTGTTTTACAGTGTTAACTCAAATAATAAGAATACATACATAATCTGGACATATTCAGTTTAATTTCATAGTTTATACATAATAATAATAATAATTAAAATCGATCAATCTTCTTCATGGCTTTCTTCGTCCGTATTTTCTGCACTGAAAAGAAGAATTTGGCCGCGTCGAAGTGTGGATTTGGGTTGTACGGATCGTACAAATTTCCAATTGCCTTGAAGATAGCGTGTATAAGTTAACAACTAAGAGCACAGACATTCATGTCAACAATACATAAACACTAAGTTACCACATATAAACAATGCTGACGCGCCCCAACGGAGTTCAGCGCTCTGCGCTGCGAACGGTCAGCAACAGCAATTGGACACCCTTTATCCGGGGTACCAAGCTATGTTGCATAAATGCTGAGTCGGCTTGCCGACCATGGGTTTATGGCGTGATGCATTGGAGCCAGGGTAGATCCACACTTTTCATATTCTTTTGTATTCAGTTCTAAGCTTGCACCTTAACAATAAAGATCAGCTACTCCGGCACTTAGCCGTAAAATACCAATTGTTTTAATTGAACATTCTCGTTGAGCCAAAAGGCCATCGAAAGACCACGGGGGCAAAGTCACGCCCTCCATCCTAATCTTCCTAAGACGTCCTCACCTCTGGCATAATAGCCGGACTTACTGAGGACTCAGGAGAGTCGACGTTGTGCCTGGATAACACCCAGCCCAAGGAGACGACGCACATCAACCCTATACCACGGAGCCATCTGTAGAAGAGGACCACCGGACTATAGGACTTATTAAGTGGCGCCCAGCGTTTATTACGGACCTAGAGTATCTTAACAGGGTAGTTAAGAGAAGAAAATATGTAAGTTCAATGAGTGAATTTAATTCGGCAGTCTTCGATTATTAAATAAATAAAAAATAAGAAGCTAACAATTTGTTGCGCGCTTTTAGGAAGTTGAATTTCCGTTGCATACTTTTAACAAAGTGTTATTTACCGTTGCATACCCCAAGTTATTGTGAGCTATTGCTGCCCAAAGGAATAAATAATAAATAGTAAATAGTAAATAAATTATTCCTTTGCGCAAGCCTGTTCTTTTGAAAGAAATTTTGTCGATTTCCATTTCTCGCGCACTTAGATAGTGAAATATATGTGCGAGGTGTCAACCAATGGTAAATGAGTTGGGCGGCGTATAGAGACATTAAAATCGAGTGCGATAGTGACGACGAGTTTGATTTAGAGTCAGTAGGTTTTTGTCCGAATACTACAGATAGCCCTGCAGCCATGGACGCCGCACAGCTACAAGCTATTATAGCTGGAGCTGTTAACCAGGCTTTGACCGAACAGGAAAGCAGACTAAATCAAAGGTTCCAGGCTCAGTTAGATGAAGTTAAAAAACAAATGCAGAGCTTGCGTGTGGAAGCACCACAAATAGAGACATACCAGAAAATACAAGCAGACCCTAGCATACCATGCGGAGTCAAGCTGGACATTGTGAAGACATTGCCAGATTTTTCGGGGGAGCAGGACGACTATGTGTCATGGCGGCAGTCAGCCGTAGACGCATACGGAATCTTCAAACGGTATGAGGGTAGCGAGGCGCATTATCAGGCCGTCTCGATTATCAGAAACAAAATTAGGGGGTCAGCGAGAGGGCTACTAGTTGCCCATAACACAGTCTTAAATTTCGATGCTATTATTGCTCGACTAGATTGCACCTACGCGGACAAAACGTTGCTGCGTGTACTTCGGCAGGGACTTGAAACAGTTAGGCAAGGAGACCTTAGCCTAATGCAGTATTATGACGAGGTAGAAAAACGATTGACGTTAATAACAAACAAGATCGTTATGACTCACGAACCGGGTAGTGCTATTCTGTTTAACAATGAAGTTAGAGAGGATGCTCTCCACGCGTTCATTGCCGGTCTTAGGAAGCCCTTGAGGGCCATAGTCTTGCCGGCGCAGCCCAAGGATTTGCCCTCAGCTTTAGCCTTGGCTAGGGAATCCGAGGCTACCATAGAGCGCACTAATTTTGCCGCCACATATGCGAGGGCTTTAGAGGACAAGGCAAGCACTTATGAGCACCGAAAAGATCGAAACCGCTCAAGGGAGCCGCAGGGAAGATACAGCAGGGCCGAGGATAGCCAAGGCAGAAACCCCCATTTTTACAAGAAGCAGGGTAAGCAAAATAATTCTGCCCAAAATAATAACTCCTCTCGGAATCAGTCACCTGAGCCTATGGAGTTAGGCTCCACTGTAACCCAACATAGGCAACCGATCTCGTTTGGAAGCGGTCAGCCTACAAACGCCAAGGCCGAGAGTGCTCGGGGCCAGAAAAGATTCGGCTCCGCACGCTTGACAGGTCAGAGGCGTCAGAGATTGCAGAACACCATGCAACAGGCTGACGATAAAAATGACAGCGAATATGATGGCGCGGCCGCAGCGGCCATTACCGAGATAGATGACGAGTCTGACGAAAATGATCAGATCAATTTTTTAGGGAACGCTCCCGACTGCCGTTCATTGAACGACAGCTGCAAGGGAGGCAACTAAAAATTTTAATCGACACAGGGGCGGCAAAAAACTACATCAAGCCCGTAAAGGAGCTTAAACATGTGGTGCCCGTCGATTCCCCTTTCACGGTTAGTTCCATTCATGGCTCTAACAGGGTTCACCAAAAATGCTTAATGAATATTTTTGGAAAAACATCTGCGTTCTTCCTTTTGGACGCACTGTCACCATTCGATGGTATTGTAGGGTTTGACCTCCTAGCTCAGGTGGGAGCAAAACTCGACGCAAAGAAAGGTACGATAAATTATGGTTCTGTTTCTGAGAAGCTTCAGCATCATAATTGCGATAATGTTAACTTTACTAACGTAAATGACATCGCCGTACCAGAGCCTGTAAAGACGCAGTTTCGAGGTATGATCGAAAGCAGATCTAAGGCGTTTTCAGCCTCTGACGAGGCACTTCCGTTTAACACCTCTGTTGTTGCCACAATTCGCACTACAGATGATAAGCCGGTATACTCCAAGCTATACCCGCATCCCATGGGTGTGTCTGAGTTTGTCAAGCGAGAAATCGCAGACTTACTGCAGAAAGGCATCATTAGAACTTCAAAGTCGCCGTACAACAACCCAACTTGGGTTGTGGACAAAAAAGGCCACGATGAATTGGGGAACAAAAATAAGCGTTTGGTTATAGACTTTAGGAAACTTAACGAAAAGACCATCGCTGATAAGTACCCAATGCCAAACATCCCCATGATACTGGCGAACTTAGGAAAAGCTAAGTACTTTACGACGTTAGATCTAAAGTCCGGCTACCACCAGATATACTTGGCCGAACATGACCGTGAAAAGACCTCTTTTTCGGTAAACGGCGGAAAGTATGAGTTTTGTCGGTTACCGTTCGGATTGAAGAATGCGGGAAGCATCTTCCAAAGAGCGATCGACGACGTCCTACGAGAGCAAATTGGCAAATCGTGCTATGTTTACGTAGATGACGTCATTATTTTTTCGGAAAACGAAAATGACCACGTCAAGCATATAGATTGGGTTTTAAAAAGCCTGTGCAATGCCAACATGAAGGTATCCAGCGAAAAGACACACTTCTTTAAGCAGAGTGTTGAATATCTGGGGTTCATTGTTACCAATGGAGGTGCAAAAACCGACCCAGAAAAGGTAAAGGCCATAAAGGAATACCCAGAGCCTACAAATTTGTATGAGCTAAGGTCGTTTCTGGGTTTGGCCAGTTATTACCGTTGCTTCGTGAAGGACTTTGCGGCGATCGCGAGGCCCTTGACGGACTTGCTGAAAGGAGTAAACGGCTCTATCAGCAAACACATGTCCAAGAAAACTCCTATCGAGTTCGGTGATTTGCAGAGAGATGCATTTGAGAGGCTGAGAAACGTCTTGGCTTCTGAAGATGTAATTCTCAGATACCCCGATTTTAGGAAGCCATTCGATCTAACGACGGATGCTTCTGCTAACGGTATTGGTGCGGTTTTATCGCAAGATAAAAGACCCATCACTATGATCTCCAGGACCCTAAAAGAAAGCGAGTCACACTACGCCACAAATGAAAGAGAATTGTTGGCCATAGTGTGGGCCTTAGGCAAGTTACAGCACTACCTCTACGGCACTCGCGATATAAATATTTATACGGACCATCAGCCGTTGACATTCGCGGTGTCCGATCGGAACCCAAACCCGAAGATAAAAAGATGGAAAGCGTACATTGATGACCATAACGCAAAAATCCACTACAAACCGGGTAAAGACAACCATGTGGCTGACGCTCTTTCTAGGCAGAACATCAATGCCCTACAAAATGAGCCTCAGTCAGACGCTGCGACTATTCACAGCGAACTGTCATTGACCTACACGGTCGAAACGACAGACCAACCGGTGAACTGCTTCAGAAATCAGATTGTTATAGAAGAAGCACGTTTCCGACTGAAGCGAAGCTTGGTATTGTTTCGTAGTAAAACTCGCCACTTAATCAATTTTACCGACAAAAGCACCATTTTAGAAATGCTGAAGGAGGTAGTAAACCCCGAAGTCGTGAATGCGATACACTGCGATCTGCCCACCCTGGCAAGTTTTCAACACGATTTAATTTCTCATTTCCCGGCTACGCAGTTTCGATACTGTAAGAATATGGTGATAGACGTTACCAATAGAAATGAGCAGTTGGAAATTATCACGACAGAACACAATCGTGCACACAGGGCGGCTCAGGAAAATACCAAGCAAGTACTGCGCGACTATTATTTCCCCAAAATGAGCAGCCTGGCAAAGGAAGTGGTCGCAAATTGCAGAATATGCACCAAGGCCAAATATGACAGGCACCCTAGAAAACAGGAGCTCGGGGAGACACCCATACCTAGCTATACCGGCGAAATGTTGCACATTGATATTTTCTCAACCGATAAGAAGCAATTCTTAACATGCGTTGACAAATTCTCAAAGTTTGCAATAGTGCAACCAGTGCTGTCCAGAACAATAGTGGACGTCACGGGGCCCCTGCTTCAACTCGTAAATGTGTTCCCAAAATCCGAACAATATATTGCGACAATGAAGCCGCCTTTAACTCTGAAACCGTCACCTCGCTACTTAAGAATAGCTACCGCATTGACATTGTGAACGCGGCCCCTCTGCATAGCTCGTCAAACGGTCAAGTGGAACGGTTCCACAGCACCTTGACAGAAATCGCCAGGTGTCTTAAACTAGACAGGAAAATCAGCGATACGACAGAGTTAATCTTAAGGGCAACGGTAGAGTACAATAAGACCCTACATTCTGTCACTCAGGAGAAACCGGTCGAGATCCTCCACTCGGGTTCCGATGATCGCTGCCTAGGCGTTAGAGACAAGCTGATAAAGGCCCAAAAGAACAACATCGAAAGATGCAACCCAGCTAGACAAAACCGTGTTTTTGAGGTAGGAGACGAGGTTTTTGTCAAAAACAATAAAAGGCTTGGAAACAAACTGACACCATTGTGCACAGAACAAACAGTGCAGGCAGACCTAGGAACGTCTGTTCTTATTAAGGGGAGGGTGGTCCATAAGGACAACCTAAAATAGGCCCCCCCACTTTTGGTTAGCTTTAAGATATTCCTTATATTTTTTTTTTATTCGTCTTTAAATAGGAGCAACTAAACTTAGAGGGCGAAGAGGCAAATTTATATAAATTTCCAGTAGTAAGCCTGATTTAAGCTAATATGCCGTGGTCTTATTCTACGTTTGATTTGCAGGTTCGCCCTCATGACACTCATCACCCTGGCAGTGGCAAGTGCTCGGATTACCGACTTTTCCCACGCCAACTACATTCCCGTCGTAGACGGAGATGTACTGGTGTTTGAGCATCGTAATTGCCTGAGGCATTCGAGCAACCTGTCTGATTATATTTACATGATAGATGAAACAAAGAAATTGTCCGCTTCCTTTCCACAGTCGCATATGCGAAAGTTGTTAGACGTCGATACAGATCACCTTGTAAACTTGTTGTCCGTTCTAAAAATACATCACCGTATCGCTAGAAGCTTAGACTTCTTAGGTACGGCTCTTAAGGTAGTTGCGGGAACTCCCGACGCCTCAGATTTTCTAAAGATCAAAATGACCGAAGCTCAGCTAGTGGATTCCAACTCCAGACAAATTAATATAAATTCCGAAACCCAAATACAAATAAACAAACTGACCGACACCGTGAACAAAATTATTAAAGCCCGAAACAACGACTTGGTCGACACCCCGCATCTGTACGAGGCACTACTAGCGAGAAATAGAATGCTGACAACAGAGATCCAAAATTTAATTCTCACAATAACATTGGCAAAAGCTAACATAGTAAATCCCACAATCCTTAATCATGCCGATTTAAGCTCATTAATTGAACAAGACACTCCAATAGTTAGCTTATTAGAAGCCTCTAAGATTAGGGTTCTTCAGTCCGACAGCATTATTCACATACTAATAGCCTATCCTAGGGTGAAGGTCAGATGTAAGAAGGTTCTCGTATACCCAGTATCACATTACCAGACAATCCTGCGACTCGATGAAGACATCCTAGCAGAGTGCGAGGAAGACACCTTTTCGGTCACCGAGTGCATGGAGACCACGCACAGCACCTTCTGCGAGCGGTCTCGACGCGAAACCTGCGCCCGCTCACTCCATGCGGGAAATACAGCCCAATGCCACACGCAATCCAGCCACCTTAGGGCAGTAATGCCTATAGATGACGGCATAGTCATCATCAACGAGGCAACAGCCCGCATCAGCACGGACGGCGGCCCAGAGGTACTCGTCAAAGGAACACATCTTGTTACATTCGAACGATCAGCTATCATCAACGGATCGGAGTTCGTAAACTTCCGGAAAACAATAGACAAGCAGCCTGGCGTAGCAAGATCGCCACTACTGAACGTCGTCGGCCATGACCCGGCACTGAGCATGCCTCTGCTACATCGCATGAACAACGACAACCTGCGCTTTATCCAAGGGATCAAAGACGAGGTTGACGCCGCGGGTTCCCCCAAACTTTGGTTCGTGGCTGGAGTAGTCCTTAACGTTGGTCTGATTGGTTCGCTCATCCTTTTTCTGGCATTAAGGAGAAGGCGAGCTTCCGCTGAGATACAACATACCATCGATAAACTTAATATAACCGAGGACGGTAAAAATCTTAGGGGGGGGGTAGTTAACAACTAAGAGCACAGACATTCATGTCAACAATACATAAACACTAAGTTACCACATATAAACAATGCTGACGCGCCCCAACGGAGTTCAGCGCTCTGCGCTGCGAACGGTCAGCAACAGCAATTGGACACCCTTTATCCGGGGTACCAAGCTATGTTGCATAAATGCTGAGTCGGCTTGCCGACCATGGGTTTATGGCGTGATGCATTGGAGCCAGGGTAGATCCACACTTTTCATATTCTTTTGTATTCAGTTCTAAGCTTGCACCTTAACAATAAAGATCAGCTACTCCGGCACTTAGCCGTAAAATACCAATTGTTTTAATTGAACATTCTCGTTGAGCCAAAAGGCCATCGAAAGACCACGGGGGCAAAGTCACGCCCTCCATCCTAATCTTCCTAAGACGTCCTCACCTCTGGCATAATAGCCGGACTTACTGAGGACTCAGGAGAGTCGACGTTGTGCCTGGATAACACCCAGCCCAAGGAGACGACGCACATCAACCCTATACCACGGAGCCATCTGTAGAAGAGGACCACCGGACTATAGGACTTATTAAGTTATACGGTCTTCTTGTAAAAAGGTGGGGAAAAATACAACAAAATTACCGATGACATCATCTATATGATATGTAAAGATTACGAACCGTTTTCGTTAATTGAAAGAGAGGGTTTTTTAAATTTTTTGACATATAACTTTCCTCTATATAAGGTTCCTTCTAAAAAAATGCTAAAAACGCATTTGGAAAAGAAATTCAAGAAAGTCTCGAAAACGTATAAGGTTTTTTTTTTAAAGAATCCTCCAATTTTACTCTGACTACAGATTTGTGGACTGATACTATGAAATCTAGAAGTTTTCTTGGTATAACCGCTCATTTCGAACACGAATATGAATTGTCTTCAATCATCTTGGGAGTTTATCAGATTTCTGTTCAACATACCGCAACAAATATTGAAAAAACTTTATCGGAAGCTTGTAAAGAATGGGAAATCCCTGTAAATAAAATTATGGCTGTGGTCACTGATAGTGGCGCAAATATTGTTCTAGCTGCGGATTTATTCATTGGAAAGAATACTTATTTGCGCTGTTTTGCGCACACCGTAAATTTGGTTGCCACAGATTCGATAAAATCTGTAGAAGGACTCAACGATTTAATTAAAAAAATTAAAAGTATTGTCACTTTCTTCCGCGAATAGAATAACGCCTCTGATGAACTCAAAATTCGGCCTGATTTAAAATTAATACAAGATGTTCCTGCTATGTGGAATTCAACTTTTTATATGGTACAAAGATTTCTACAACTGAAGCAGTTTGTGAGCACTGTTCTTCTCGAATTTCCAAAAGGTCCTTTCTTGGTGACAGCAGCTGAAATCGAAATCTTGACCGAAGTGATGGAAGTTTTAAGACCGCTTGAATCAGTTACTCGTGAAATGAGTGGAGAAAAATACGTAACAGAAAGCAAAGTGATTCCCATGGTTCGTCTGATGAATCGTCAGTATGCACGTCTAACTACAAAATTCTATTTTTCGAGAATTCAAACAACGGTGGGCCGAAGTGGAATACAACCATATGTTAGCAATGGTAACAATTTTTTCGGCCCTCGGTTTAAAAAAATCCATTTTCAAGACCCCTTAGCGGTTTCCAGAATGTTCGCTTCTTTGCTGATTTGCTTTTTCTAAACAGTTTATTTTTTCCAACTGTTCTGAGATTAGACGTCCCTAAAAATTTCTTCGCTGGGTTGGTAGGTCCTTTCGTCGGAGACGGGAACGACTGCTGAGCTGGGTTAGGTTTCTCGCTAGGTGGTTGGGGTGCGAGGAAAGCTTGCAATGAAATTTTTTATAAGTTCTGTGATTGCATTGATGACTTGTGGAATATTTAAGTCTCTTTGGATGTTATCGTTTCGAACGTACCACGGTACCCCAGTGATGGTTCTTAGAATCTTTGATTGTGCTCGCTGTATGATGTCAATATTGCTGTTGCCGTAGGTCCAGATAGGTTTCAATACAGCATTATAGAGTACGATCTTGTGGTGCAGGCTGAGCGAAGAGCCAGCGTTGATGAGCCAGTGTAAGTTGTTGGATTTGAGTTTAAGATGGGTTTTTTTCGCTTCAATGTGCCTGCGCCATGTGAGTCATCTGTCAAGGTATACTCCTAGATACGTTACCTCATCTGCTTTCGGGAGTGGTATGTTATTCAACAAAAGTGGTGGGCAATCTTGTCTGTTTAGCGTAAATGTCACGTGCTTGCATTTTTTCTCGTTTACTTTTATTCGCCATTCAGAAAGCCACTTCCCAATGTCTATGAGGTGCAATGCCAGCTGTGCTGTAGCTTGGATTGGGTCCTTGAACGGCTAAGGATAGCTGTATCAATGTCAATCAATTAATAGCTGTACTGTCAGCAGTATAGATGAGGTGTAAAGTAGGCCCAAGAACGCTGCCTTGGGGGACTCCAGCCTTAATTTCGTGGTCAGTGGAAGTGGCAGTGTTGCACCGCACTGCAAACTTTCTGGCATATAGGTATGACTTCAGAAGTTTGTGTGTGCTTTCGGGTAAAGCTGTTTTAACTTTAAACATTAGGCCGTCTAGCCGGACTCTGTCGAATGCTTGG
Organism: Drosophila vallismaia; assembly: GCA_035047325.1. Classification (NCBI taxonomy): domain Eukaryota; kingdom Metazoa; phylum Arthropoda; class Insecta; order Diptera; family Drosophilidae; genus Drosophila; species Drosophila vallismaia. The sequence continues at coordinate 2,434,847 of JAWNPU010000001.1, read as the reverse complement.
GATACGTCTAGAAATACGGCTGTACAGTATTCTCGATTTTCAAATGCAGTTCTTATCTCCGTTGTAATTCGATTCACCTGTTCATTGGTTCCGTGGCTTTCGCGAAAGCCAAATTGATGGGCTGGGATTATGTTGTGGGCTCTCAGGTGTGGATTCAGTCGGATTAGCAGGCATTTTTCGAATAGTTTCGATATACATGAGTAGAATTATTGGTCTGTAGGATGAGGGAACTGTGTGGTCCTTACCAGGCTTCGAAATCATTATAATGATCGATCTCTTCCATCGTTGTGGAAAGTAGCCAAGTTTTGTGATGGCATTAAAGAGCTGCGTTAAGTAGCGAACTGCAGAATGTGGCAGCTCGATGATCATTTCCGGGGTAATAAGGTCGTAGCCGGGGGATTTTTTCGGGCTGAGATTTTCTTTAATTATGTTAGATATTTCTTTTGGACGAAACACAATTTGGGTGTGTTGCTGGTGGCAGTTTGCGGTTGAAAACGGTACCGCAAATGTGCTAGTAGCCTCGTTTGGCGTAAATACGTTTTGTAGGTGATCGGCAAATGTGGTGGCTCTGTCTGCATCACTACGTGCCCAGCCGCCTGAGGAATTCCTTATGGGCAAAACGGTTTCAGTCGGTGGGCGAAGAGTTGGGTGGGCTCTCCACAGTGACATATGTTTAGTACCTGTTGGTGAAAGTCTAAATACCGGATTCCAGTGAACCTGTGCAGCTCTCTATATCAGATTCAGTATTGAGTTTTGGGTTTAGCTCAAGTCAGTCGGTACGGTGGTTTTACGTTTTCTGCGTACTGGCTGAGATGAATTAGTACAGACGAGTAATCAGATGGCAGATCTGGGCAGTATACGGCCGCTAGTGTGAGGTGAGTGTTGTCCTCCAGCTGTATATTGATAGATGTGGCCTGAAGATGAATTTCAGCAAACTCTTTGTAAATGTGGTGCTTCATACGGTTCCTAATTAGAATGCCGGTCCCACCTTGTGCTCTACCATCGGGGTGATTTGTACCATAGAAGTGGTAATCTCTTATTTGAAAGTTGTATTTGCTTTTAAGATGAGTTTCCGAAAGAAGCATTACGTCGATATGCTTCTCGTGTAGGAATTAGCTCAAGTTTGTGCAGTGAAACGCCATTGGCGTAGCTATGCGTAAGGTAGCCATTATTTATTTTGATTGTTGGGAGACTTGCATCATAGCTTCAGTTTTCGTTTCTTGCTGCTCAGATGGCCTATAGTTTTGTTGTGTGTCCAATTTTGTGTGTTCTTCATGTGAGATTTCGGAGTTTTGAGTTGGAGGCGTCATACCTGATTTTAAAACGTTTGTAAAACTTATCTTATTAGTGCTTGGTATAGACCAGGGAGCAATACTTGTTGGTTTCGAAAAAGGTACTTCTGGATTTGTTTCCGATGGTGTCAGTGTAGCTTGGTGTACCCGTGCCGTGTTCATTATTTTGTGGAGACGGGTTTTTGGCTCTTTGGAGATTGGGCAGCCTCTGTAGTTTGCTGTGTTACCCCCACAGTTACCGCACTTTTTCGCGCTTGCATTTTCTTTATTAGCTTGGCAGTGTGTGGACCCGTGGAGATCTCCACAGACTACACACACTGGGCGAAGTGTGCAATACAATCTCGTATGGCCGTATTCTTGGCAGTTCATACATTGTATAGGAGCGTTATGTTTATGCGGTTCTTCTACTGTAATCCCACGGTGCAGAAGGAGCTGGAGTTTATAAATTAGATTTTTTTTTTTTTTTTTTTTTTTTAAACTTATTGCGTTATTTATTGGATCTTCTCTTTTTGTGAGACTAACAATAATTATTCAAATCTTATTATATAACTTATATTAATTACAATATGAAGTAATTGTATTAGTTAGAGACGGCCCTAGGATTTCTTTGCTGGGCTGGAGAATCTTTGCGCTTCAGTCGGCTCTGACTGTAGACTCGCGTAAGCGACTTCGCGAGAGGATTTTCGTGTGCGGCGAGCTTTGCTTGATGTTTACTTTTTTTCATCTGAATTTCCTCATTGACAAGGTTTATGTGGAGGTCTCTATGGATGCTTTCGCTGCGTAGGTACCATGGTGCCCCAGTGATAGTTCGCAGAATCGTGGACTGAGCTCGCTGTATGATTTCAATGTTGGTTTTTGAGGCGTTTCCCCATAGTTCACAGCCGTATGTCCAGATGGGTTTCAGCACGGTATTGTAGAGGAGTACTTTGTATTCCAGACTAAGGGGAGAGTTGTAATTAATAAGCCAGTGAAGATTGGCTGCTTTAAGCTTCATATGAGTCCTTTTAGATTCTATATGTCGCCGCCAGGTGAGGCGTCTATCTAGGTGAACGCCGAGATATGTTACAACGTCTGCTTGTGGGATAAATGTTTTGTTCAGGGTACAGGGTGGGCAGGTTTGTCTGTTCAGTGTGAAGGTTACATGTCTGCTTTTGGTCTCGTTTATCTTAATGCGCCAGTCCGCAAACCATCTTTCCACTATTTTAAGATGGCAGGCAAGTTGCTCTGTTGCCTTCGCTGGGCATCTAGATCGGCTAAGTATTGCGGTATCGTCAGCAAACGTAGAGGTTGTGAGCTGATAGTTTGTAGGCATGTCTGGTGTGAATAGGGTGTAAAGAACGGGGCCCAGTACACTACCTTGGGGGACTCCAGCATTGATAACGCGGTCGTGTGAAGTCGAACTGTTGCACCTGGTTGAGAACACTCTTTTGAAGAGATAAGATTCGAACACTTTGTGCGTGTTCTGGGGAAGCAGTTTTGTTATTTTGTACATTAGTCCTTCCAGCCAGACTCGGTCAAATGCTTGTGCAACATCTAAGAATATAGCTGAACAGTATTCCCGGTGCTCAAAAGCGGTACGAATTTCGTTTGTGATGCGATTGACCTGTTCGATCGTTCCGTGATTTTTGCGAAAGCCAAACTGATGCGATGGTATTGTATTTCGCCTTCTTCAGTAAGGAGTTAGTTGTTTTAAAAATGCCTTTTCAAACAGTTTCGAGAGACACGTTAGGAGACTGATTGGTCTGTAGGATGAGGGTTGCGTTTTGTCTTTGCCTGGCTTGGGAATCATTACTATGACCGCCTTTTTCCACCTTTGGGGATAGTATCCAAGTTTCGTAATAGCGTTGAAGAGATGGCATAAGGTCAGAACCGCACACGGTGGGAGGTCTATGATCATTTTTGGTGCCACCAAGTCATGTCCAGGTGATTTTTTGGGATTAAGATCTTTTATGATAGATGCTATCTCACTTTGGCTGAATGTTACTGGATTTATAGGGGGCAAGCTTTTAGTTACTACAGGGAGGACAAATGAGTTGCTAGCAGGATTTGGTTGGAATACTTTCTGAAGGTGATCGGCGAACGCATTAGCTCTATCTTCGTCGCTGCGTATCCAGCTTCCAGAGGGACCTCGCAGTGGAACGACTGTTTCTGCCGGTGGCTGTATGCTTTTGTGTGCTTTCCACAAAGGGTTCCTTTTGCTGGTGGGCGATAGTTGTTTGATATATAGATGCTGTGCGTTGGCTTTCTCAAGCTTAAATGCCCTGGTTAGTTTACGTGTTGCTATTTTTAGATGTTCTTTAGCCGTTGGGGATCTATGATTCTGCCATTCTATTCTTAGTCTTCGTTTTTCAAGTACTAGCTGTTCGATTTCACGATTTGTCTTGCTATGATTTGTCATTTTGTGTGTGTCTGGAGGTGTAGAGGCCTTGGCAGCAACAACAAGTGTTTCCTCTATCGATTTGACCAGGCGATCAACATCCTCGTCGGTGAATACTGTTTGAGTTGGTTCCATGTGGGTACAAACATATTTCGCGTACCTTGCCCTGTTGGTCCTGTTGCCTGTCAACCTGTAGGGGCGCTCAGTTATATGTGGTCGGTGCCAGAGAGTAAGTAGAACTGGGGAGTGATCAGATGATAGTTCTGCAAGTGACTCGGCCGTAATATTATTTCTTGGAATCTTTCTTGTTATTGCAAAGTCAATGAGATCCGGTAGCTTATTTGGATCTGCTGGCCAGTATGTAGGCCTACCCGGAGTCACATAATCGAGCTTGTTTCGCGGCTTAATGAGCGCGTTGTAAAGTTGTTTGCCCTTTGGGGTCAGAAGACGTGATCCCCAGTGCGTATGCTTGGCATTGTAGTCACCGGCCGCTATGAATCGCTCACCGAGTGAGTTGAAAAATTCCGAGAATTGGTCCTCAGAAACTACAAAGCGAGGTGGGCAGTAGACTGCGGCCAGAGTGACGGGGCCGCTGCTGGATTGCATGCTTAAGGAAGTGGATTGCAGGTAGTCCATTTCGGTTCTGTTATAAAGGTGGTGTTTGATGCGACTTCTGATAAGTATACCAGTGCCCCCATGGGCTTTGCCGTCCGGATGGTTTGTGGCGTAGAATAAGTATCCTGGAATATGGAAGTTGTGCTTGTCTGTTAGATGTGTCTCGGAGAGGAGCATGACGTCAATATTTTTTTCGAATAAGAACTGGGCAAGTTCATTTTTATGCCGTGAAACGCCATTTGCGTTCCACATAGATATTTGAAGTGGAGACATTATATTGATTTGGATGACGGAAGAAGCTGTATCAGCGTATTTTGGTTTCGCATAAGCTCTTGCATTGTGGTTTGCATGAATGTCATAAACTCTTTTAGGGTTTGCTGGAGTGAGATCATCATCGTTTCAATGCCAGTTGGTATATGCTGCGTTTGTTCGTTCAAGGTAGTTATTTTCTGTTCTTCCCGAGTAGAAGTCGACTTTTGTGTTAGCGGATTCACGGATTTAATTCCCGATTTTAAGGCACTAGCGAAGGAAACGCTAGGACTGGTACGATGTGTAGGGGGGGTGCAGTGTAGGACGGGCCCGATTGTGGTGGAGTGTGAGCGATGTGGGTGGTCTGAGCGCGTATTGATTCTCCGCGTTTGTTAAGGCGGTTCATTAGTTCCTTGTATACTACACAGCCACGCCAGTTCGCTGTGTGACTTTCACCGCAGTTGCTGCACATTTTAACAGAGATGTCTTCCTTGTTCTTATGGCAGTTCGCTGTGCTATGAGCTTCACTACAGACTACGCAAATAGATTTCAGCGTACAATACGCCTTAGTGTGGCCATATTCTTGGCAGTTAGTGCACTGCACTGGGCGATTGCGCTTGTGTGGCTCTTCCACTGTGATACGCCGATGCAGTAGGAGCTGTAACTTGTAGATTGGATGAACTTAATTTTTTTTCAGTATCTGCCGTTCTGGCTCCAACTCGATTTTGAACATTGGTTGTGGTTCCTTATTTTTGTTTAATATGTTCATGACCATTTTTGCATTAAAGTTTTTTTCCTTGAGCGCTTCTACGATTTCAGTGGTCGAAACAGTTGCCTCAATCCCTTTGAGAACAACTTGTAGGCCCCTTGCGCTTTTTAGTTGGTATGTATAAAAGTTTTTTCCTGCTTCATCCAAGAATTTGGTTAGTTGACGATGGCTATCCTCGGTTTCAGTTTGAACCTTTGTTTCATTTATGTTCCCTTTTCTTAAGGGTATTACGTAAAATGAGTTTTCTCCTATAAGTGTGGCTATTTTGTTCACTAATGCACTTGAGCTTTTTTCGCGAATGTATATTGGAGGAGGCTTGACCTTCTTAGGTGACTTTGCCGGTTGTATACTTTCATCAGTAGAATTTGCCAGCAGCTCAAATCTGTTGGTGTTTTCTGGCGTTTTGTTGGTGAGCATGTTAGCATTGTCGCGTGTAATTTTTGCTTTGTTTTCTGTTTGTTGACTTTTGTAATTTTGAGGTCTAAGTTTTCTTTTTATTGTTATGTAGCGATCCATTCCAGTCTGTATGGTGAACCCGGCGTACTTGTTTACGTTTTGGCTTGCTGATAGCGCAGCAGAACCTTTAAATTGTGTTTTTGTTTTGATCGCTGGCTCAGTAGGAGCAAATGCTTGCGTCGACGAAATTGAGCGAGCTGACGATACCGTTCCAGTTGTTGTTGTGGTTGCAGTTGCAGTGGTTGTTGTTGTCACAGTACTAGTCACCGTAGGTAAGCGTAAAGAAATTTCGCAAGTGTTTGGAGATTGGGGGTTTTGTGACAGTATTGAGGGAGAGCAAGAACGCGCTCTTTCGTGAGTTGTTGGCAATGGTAAACTTGTCGGGTTATGGGTGATTGACCGCTCGCTTTCTGCAGAAGTCGCGGAGACGTAAGAGAAGTACACGTTGTTTCGTTGCAATGAGAGCCGGCGATCGTCTTGCTCGCGTTGTCGCTGAACGCGAGTGTCGTTCTGGCTCATAGTGTAAAACTACTTGCTTATGCTATTTCAAATACAGAATATGTATTCGAGCGATGGTGCATCGCACAGAGCGTCTCTTTCGCTTTCGATTTATTTGTTTGTATTATATTAATATCTATTCACTTCACTAAAAACAACCGATTTTATCCGGAGCTCGATGAAAACACGTCTTCACACGTCAGCGACCAAATTCATAAATAAAAAAAAAATTATATAATTATAAAATTATATAAATATAAATTAGATGAACCTCGTTTTTTTTAGAAGCTTGTTTTCTGGTTCAAGCTCAATCTTAAAGAGTGGTTGCGGCTGCCTGTTTCTGTTTTTGATATTGTGTACGCTTTTGGCGCAAAATCCCTTTTCCTTTAGCGCCTTAGCTATCTCTTCGGGCTTTACATCAGGCTCAATGCCCTTGAGTACTACTTGTAGACCCTTGCTACTTTTGAGCTGGTAGGTGTAAAAGTATGTTTTGTTTGCAGTAAGATAGTTTGTGACTTTTCTGTAGTTTTCCTCCGTTTTCGTTTGAAGTTTGATTTCATTAATAGTACCTCTTACGAGGGGTATTATATAAAAACTATCTTTTCCAGCTAATTAAAGAATTTACCAAACCGTTTGTGCTCTTCTCGCGGATGTAAATTTGGGGAGGCTTTATTTTCTTTGGTTCGTCATCGACGGATTTCAGTGGCACGTCCTCGTTGGTATCTGCCTGCAAAACGAATCTGTTGTTATTTGCAGGCGCTTCATTTTTAATCAAGGTAGTATTGTCGCGTATGTTTTTCGGCTTGTTTTCTGTATCGGAATTTTTAGGGCTAAGCTTCAGCTTTATTGTATTGTAGCGGTCCTACCAGTCTGCGAGGCCGACCCAACTTTTTCCAAAAAAATAGAAGAAAAAATATGTATTCTAGCGATGGTGTATCGCACGGAGCGTCTCTTTCGCTTTGGATTTGTTTATTTGTCTTTTATTAATGACCATTCACTTCACTAAAAACAATTCATTATATGCGGAGCTCGATGAAAACACGTCTTCACGCGTCGGCCTTCGAATTCTTCTGATATATAAAACTTAAAATAGTTTTATTATTTTTTTTTATTATATTTTTATTATTGTTATTATTATTATTATTATTTTTATTATTATTATTTTTATGATTATTAAATATAACATTTAAGTCTAATATAAGAATATTTATAATATTACTGAAACAATCGTTTTGAAAATACGTACTTTTGTTTTGTTGTTGTCGAATTTAATATTTCAGTAGTCAGTTTTCAATTCAGTTACTTTGAAAATCATACCTCTTTAAATAAGATTTTCTAAATAATTTTCTTACTAATATAATTAGTTATATAATTAGCTCTTCTCGTGTGCGTATATAATCCACCTCTCTTTATCTTCCTTTCGCCAATGATGTGCCACTGTAAAGCTTTCTGGGCTTTGACAATGGCCGCCAAATAACGGAAAACTGCAATTTTATATCTTCAGATAACATCGCGCCGAATAGACTCTTCGGACCCACCGCTTCACCTTAACAGACAGTGTGTATTTTAGAATATAGCTTGGATTTCATTCGCATTGATTTATATTTCGGGAAATGGGAAAACTACCTCCCTATTAAAGTAAAAAAAAATTTTACACGATAAAAAAAAGAACTTTTAAAATCGTATTTAAAAAAAAAATGGGAAATGTGTAAAATCGAAAAACATAAAATGGAAACGACTTAGACTCATTGGTATATACATACATCTGATATATTTTAATTATATAATAAAAATTCACTTTGATGGAAGCGCCATACCAGATGCACTTCGTTCCGACTATTCGCGACTTTTGTCCTCATGACTCGTGATATAATGCTCTAAAATCTCTAAAGGGCGCCTATTTCTTCGTTTACTTGTTCCACATTTTATGTTTTATCTATTTAACAGAATTAAAAAAGTCGAATTAAAAAAATATATCAAGATAGAAATTTCAATAGTTCTGAAATCAAAATTGCAAGAGAAATTTTCTTTGGAGGTACTTTATTGAGATTTATCCGTTTTAAAACTGTATGGGACGGTTATTGTCTTTTCACTGCGTTGCACACTTTGGTCCAAAATTGTATTACCCTTTGCAAGAGTAATATCAAATATGTAATATATCCAAATATATGAGTAAGAAAATAATCATGAAAATCTTATTCAATGAGGTATGATTTTAAAATAAACTGAGTTAAAAACTACTTACTGAGTTATTAAATTATAATTCAACTAACTAAAGTACATATTTTCATATTATATGTTTAGTAATATTACTTATATTAATATATAATAATTAAATATAAAATAATAAAATAAATGAATAAAATTATTTTAAATTTAAATAAAAATCCTATTTAATACTAGGCCGCGAATATTTAATACTGAATATTTAGAACTGAATAGTAAAATACCATGCAACACATTAAATACCAAAGCATCCTAGGTTTTCGCGGAGGTAAAATTTAGTGTATTTTTCGCTTCTACGAAGCTTTGAAAGGAAATAAAAGGCCGCCCTAGTGGTACTATTCTGGTTAGTTAGGCCTTGGCAGGCTAGAGTGTGGGCATCCAACTAAAGTAAGCTTTAGTGAATTGGTTGGAAATATAGTTTTAAGTTGGTTTAAAATTGGCAGTCTGGAAAACTTTTTTGGCATTGTGTGTTTCTTAGCAGCGAATAATTTTTATAATTTTATGTCGAATAGAAAATACATTTAAATTGTAATAATTTGAAATTAGTGTCGATATTAAATGCTAATTCTTCCAAACCGAAATCTGAAAGGAGATAAATACTTACAACTCTGGCACATCTTATAAAAAATATTTTAGTATTTAGAATAAATGTGAAGACGGAAGATGAGGTGCACACAATTGCATGAACAAATCTTCAGTCTAATGTTTATGACCGATTCGACTTGGGGTGCGTGTTTAAATATGCTGATCATGTATCAGTGGGTTGCTAGGTTAAAGGAAATGTATTGCACAATGGGATTCTCTTGGACCTTGATATCTCTTTTATATGTATTTCATAAAATACAAAAATCTTAAGGGAATACTCTTTTTCTCCTCATTCAACGGGGAAATCATCCCTATGAATAACACTCCCAAATATTTAGGGCTGACTCTGGACCGCAGTCTCACATGATAAACAAGCGCAACCAGGCCGAACTACGAATAAAGAAACTGCACTGGCTCCTGGGGAGAAGGTCCAAGCTCAAGGTTCTCCCGTAACGTTGAAATTGGATCATTTTCTTGAACTAATTTCTGCATTTTGTTTTTTTTATGATTTACAGATATTATATGGGCTATTTCAAAATTTGCATTATATTTTTCCTTGCACACTAAGCAAACATGGTTATTGGGCTCACCAGGTGTCTCTGCTTGGGTTATATGACTCTTTATTTATCTCATCAGAGTTTGTGCTAATCCAGCGTTTGGAGGTTGTTGGCTGCTCGTCGCCAATCCTAGATTGTTTTCTTAAAATTTCCAATTTATTCCTTGTTCCTCCCGTCAAATTGATTCTTAGTCGGTTGAAATTTCCGTTTAGCTAATGATGATGAAGGCGAGCACCGGGTGTCCGTTTTTGCGCGGTATAACCCATTCACCGCACGACACTTATTCTTCATTAGTTCATTGAAGGCATTTTTAGGACCTTCACATTCTTCATAATGAGTAATAAACTCATTAAAAGCAATCTCCTTCATGCACAAATCACACATCACTTTTGACTCCATTTTTAAGTTCTTGAAAATATAAATTTTTGTCACACGCGAATAAAAAAATTCTTGAATTTTTCATATTGGCTTTCCAATGCGTTTGGAATAACACTAAAGATTTGCTTCTTAACATAAACCTATTTATCCTCGAAAACAGAAGACAGGTACTCGTGTTTAAATGTATTGGGTTCATTAAAACAGGGACTTATTAACTAAAAACCAGCCTAACATTCCATACATTTTCCCATGTAAAGAAAAGGGAAAACCAATCAAAAGGCCAGAAATCCCTGATAACGCTTAGAGCGCAAAGAATTTTTATAAAAGGAGGGGCAAATTATGCTATTAAATTCTAGTGTAGAAAAATTAGCAGCCAACATGGATGAAGGATTTGAAATTATTACAATCAAAATTTATTTTTTTTTTTTTTTTAACATTTAACATATTTTGTATTTAAAATCTGTCCGAGTGAACAATCATTAAATGGTTTGGGGGTGACATTGACTTAAGGGAGGTACATGAAATGTATATCTAATGAGGTTGACTTAGGTGTCTATTGGTGGGGGAGGTCAAGCGGGTGTTTCCTTTTCAGGCGTCTTAGGGATTGGCCATTAACTATGGCCAGGTGGTTGTCCAGTCTTTTTATATATCTTTCGCTGAGTCGGGTGATCTCCTCTGCTACCTAAGGAATTTCAAGCTTTTATGGATTATTGAGTTTTCATGGTACCGATGGGCATTAGACATTGTTCTGACATTTATTTCGAAACCGCTGGATTCTGATGCGGCTAGAACATTTTGTCTAGATTGGCTTCAGCACTACTTTGTAAACAAGCAGTTTAAGTTTTTCTTAAACAATTAACAGTTAAGCAATTTACTGGCAACCCCGATATTGATTAAAAGAATTTTATAATTCACTTTTGTCATCCTTATAATAAAGGCTTATTTTAATAATTACTTCAGTATACAATTGATGACCTCTACTTCTTATATATCTTTGTTGACCATAATATGTTTTCTTATGTTTAATACATTCTATATAATCAAAGTGACAAAGTTTTTTAACTACCGATAACTTAACCCCTTTAACTTTCTTTATACTAACATCTTCATATTCAGAGTTTTCTACTAAAATGGAATAAGCTTTAGCTTTTATATCAGAAAAGGAGATCATAATTTTGCCGGCATTTTCATCCTTGAACAATCCTAGTTCCTTATTATTTGCTTGAATTATATTAAATAGATTTTCTCTATCATAATTCAAAGTATCGAATCGGCTTGAGTTTTCTTTTATTACTTTATAAATATCTTCTTCGCATGAAACTATAAATGAATCAGTATCTATATATATTATTTTTGCCGAGGGAAATTTTACTAAAAGAAAATTATAATAATAATCATACATCAACCATTTTGATAATTCCAAAACTTTAGAAGCTATTTTAGCCGCCGTTTACAGAAGTTAACTATTTCAACTGTCTCTTTTGTTTCGATCTGCACCCTAGCTTCGTTCAACAGCGACTGACTGCCGCGCTCTCTGCAAAGTGGCGAGTCGATCAGTCGATAAGTTTCTCGATAATAATCTTTGTATGTATGTATATAGTACGGATGGGTGTATGAATGTATAAGCTTATGACTAGATTGGCTATGTATAATTAGGTATGTATGACTAGGAATGTATGACTAAGAGTAAAGGAAGAGGGTAGAAGGAGCAGCCTACTACACTATGTAAATGGGTTTGTCATAATGAATTCTAATTCTCGTAGATTCAATTGCTGCTAGTTTGGGACTAAAAACTTCTCAGCTATGAAAATTGCGCATTGCAATGCGTTGTCTAAACCCAGGAGAGTTTTGTTTAGAAATGTACTTAGTAACTAGAGCCAAATCACGACGTTTCTCTACGTTTTCCATAGTTTTTCCAAAAACTGCATTATTCATAAGTTTAAAAAAATTTTTCGAATTCGTTTTTAGCTAATTTCCTGTATTTAGTATTTAAATCTATATAAGATTTTAGCTAGCACGATTGACTAAATGATAGAACTTTATGAACTTTCTTTAAAATTAACCCATTTTGCAAACATAATTGGAGTTGATGTAAATGAATTATACAAAATTCTTTAGATGTTAGATCAGCGATTAGTTTAGCCTGCTTTCCCTCCGGGAGGAATCTTATTTTCAGGGCAAAATGGTAAGCTATTATGTTTATCTTGTATACTATCAGGATAATCTAAATCAACTTCTAGTATATATCCTGTTTCACCTTTAACATCGATATTATTAATGTCAAACGCGTTTATTTCATTTTGACTTAAAAATTTAAAGTTTGAATATGGGAGTTTTTGGCTCAGCCCAGCCATATAAATTATTTGCGTCTATATATGACAAATAATTGTTTGGAATTTTGCAATTAAAATTTTTCATATACTTATTATTTGCATTAGAAATTCTTTGAGTACATTGAGTTAAGCCACCACGTATTCCTCTTTTTAAAAAATTGTACATATTGGGATCACTAATTAATTCTAATTCTACTTTTGTATACTTTAGCATTGCATCCCATGAAATAGATGGTGCAGAAACATAATTTACTGGGTCTAATTTATATATTATGGAACAAATAGTTCTAAAGTTTTCGAAGACATCAGCTAAAATTAAAACATCACTCTCCTTAATATGAGTTGTATTTGTGGTGCAATAAAATTGAAGGCAATTTCTGCAAAAGTATCTTCCCGAGTTAGATTTATTTATTTGAGACTTACATAATTATTTCATGCTTGTAATATAAGCATAATGCATTAAATCGCCGTTTTCATTTATTAGACCCAGCATGTCTATTTGATGTTCTTTTATTTGCTTTGTTCTAATAGTTGGTCCAACTATCCGATCTTCAAATATTTCATAAATATTTATGCTAAATTTTTCATTATTTTTCTCAAAAATCTGTATTCCTTTCCTGGTAATAGGAAATTCAACACCCGAAAAATTAAGTCGATGATTTTTATAGGTTATTATGTTCTGACTTATAGACAAAACTTATAGAATTGGGTTTTCACGACAAGATTTTTTATTAGATGTGGAAGTAAAATTTTGATCAATATGATGCATATACGCTATATAGGCTAAAATACACCACTTAAAACAATAAATGTCATTATTTCTGTAGGGGTACTATAAGCCCTCTGATTTAAATAAACAGGAACGCAGGATTTAGCCTCTTAAGTTTATTCGGTACTTTGCATTTCCAACTTTAGCAATCGACTGACTCCCTCTATGCTTGTTGCTACAGAGCCGATGTTGCGAAACAGAGAGAATGCCACCCGAAAGCGAACCATGACTTAATGTTTATACACTTGATGTTTATATACTATGTTGCTATACTAAACTTATGTACCTCTAGCCTACTACAATTCGACCATCCTGACATTTAAGATCACCTGATCTTGTCGAGATTTTCTAACTTATACTTATTACATTGTTCTTAGTCGCTATTTGCTTAAAATATTTTTTTTTTTATTTTTCTTATCTTTAATTATACAAATTTATTTTCTACTCCCTATCCAATGTTTAATATTTTGACTACTCCAGACACCTTGATATGGATTTCGCGCCAACTGAAAACTTCTTTACTTCAACTTCAACATCTTTAATTACAAACCTATCATTTTTCAATACCTTCTCTATTACATATGGACCCTTATGTTTAGGTATTAGCTTTCTAGCAACTCCTCCTGTACTATCGAAATTCTTAACCATAATGTAATCTCCTACTTTGTACTGCGTACTTTCTTTTTTCTTATTATTATATCTTTTTTCATTATACCTCTGTGCTTTTAATTGCGATTCCGATCCTTTTCTTTTAATTTCTTTCAGGTCTCTAATTTCACTAACATTATCTAACTCTTCTAATTTTTGTCTTAATTCATCAACAACTTTTCCCTTTTGTTCAATTCCAAACAACATCTTGCTGGGAGATTCCGCTACACTTCTTTGTTTGGTATTATTCAGAGAAAATTCTACGTCTTCAATAACTGCATCCCAATGCAATCCCTTTTCAATGTCTGTTAATTTAGCTATCATAGGCCCTACTATTCTATTGACTCTTTCTACCTGTCCATTGGCCTGGGGTGAACCTGTCGCTATCTTTATGTGTTTAATATTATACTCTTCCATACATTTTGCAAAATCTTCGGATGTAAAACAGGTCCCCCTATCTGATACTATAACTTTCGGCCTGCTATATGCTCTAAAATAATCCTTTAAAGCTAGAATTACTTCCGTTGTGTTCGTTGTTTTTGTTGCGTATAACCTAACATATTTAGTGAATCCATCTATTATTACAAACAGATGTTTTTTTATTCTACCATTATCTACCGGTCCATAATGATCAATATGTATTATCTCAAACGGCACGTTTCCCTTTGGGATGCTATGCAGCATTCCTTCTTCTTTTCCCGACTTCGGTGAAAATGCCACACATCTCAAACAATTTCCTATATGCCTAACAAATTTTTCCTTCATATTCGAAAACCAATAAGTCTTAACAATAGCATCTATAACCTTATCTCTCCCTAAGTGACCTAATTCATTGTGATATTTATATAAAATTTTTTCTTCCATTTCTTCTGGTACACAAAACAACAATCTTCCACCATTTGCCTTCCTATAAAGTACACCATTTCTCATTTCAAAAATTTTATCTTCCGTTTTCTCTAACTTTTTCCTAATATCTTTCAACTTTTCATCTTTTGCTTGACAAATAATTAAATTATCTTCAAAACTATTAGTTTCTATCACTAATATGTTCGTATTTCTGCTCAATGCATCCCCATGCTGCATATGCTTTCCTGCTTTATGAACTAACTCAAAATCGTACTCTAATAGTTCTAATGCCCACCTTGCAATCCTAGGATTTAATTCCACTCTATTTAACGTTAGAGTTAATGCGTTGCAATCCGTAACAATTTTAAATCTCTTTCCCTGTACATAGATTCTAAATCTTCTTAATGCATACAGGATAGCCAATGTTTCAAGTTCAAAACTATGATATTTGGCCTCATCCTTTGTTGTGGCTTTCGAGTAATAAAATATAGGGTGCCATTTCATATCCTCTTTCTTTTGCAATAACACTGCACCAAAGCCTTGTGCACTTGCATCTGTATGTAACTCTATTTCATCCTTATAACAATATAACCCTAACACTGGAGCTTCCACTAACTTTTTCTTAAGTGTCTCAAAACATTCTAACTCTATTTCTTCAAACGAAAATTCTTTGTCTTTCTTCAATAAGTCATATAAAGGTTTTGCAATCGTTGAAAAACCCTTAATGAATCTTCTAAAATATGAACACAATCCTAAAAAGCTTCTGACATCATGCACCTTATCTGGTATTGGAAAATCTCTAATTGCTTCTATTCCCTTGTCATTGGCCTGTATTCCCTTACTTGTTATTAAAAATCCTAAATATTGTACACTCGATTGCAGAAACTCACATTTATCCATTCTCAGCTCTAATTTGTTCCTCGTCAACCTGTCAAAAACTTCCCTAAGTACTTCCATATGTTCCTTAATTCCTTCGCTAGCTATCATAATGTCATCCATATATACAATAACTTTACCCTGCCTTATCATATCCCCGAAAATTCTATTAATAAATCTCTGAAAGACCGCCGGTGCATTTTTCAGCCCCATTGGCATCCTTAAAAATTCAAACTGTCCTAAAGGCGTCATAAAAGATGTATATTTCATGGATTCCTTATTAACAAAAACATGAAAGTAGCCATGTTTAAGATCTAACTTCGAGAATATCGTTTTATTTACTAATCTATCCAACAGATCATCAATCAATGGTAAAGGATAATTATCTTTGACCATTATTCTGTTAAGTTTTCTGTAATCAACACATAATCTTAGGTCTCCTGTTTTCTTTTTCACTAACACTATCGGATATGCATACTCTGAATCACTCGGTTTAATAATTCCGTTTTTTAGATACTCATCTAAGATAATCTGCAGCTTTTCTTTTTCAGTATATGCTAATCTTCTAGGAGAACAACTAAACGGTTTCGGGTCATTTAATCTTAATTGTATTTCACACCGAATCTCCGGTTCATTCGGTCTTTCTTTATTAACATAACAGTTTTCTACCAACTCAATAAATTGACATTTCATATTATGATCCACCTGATCACCTATTTTGTAATCAATTGAGTCATCTATTACATTAATTTCAAGCAATTCCCTCTCCGCTGTGCTTATTTCAGCATTGACAGCTTTCTCTAATTTATTTTTAACCTTGTCACTAATCACTTGACTTTTACTACTACCTTGACTAACACTATCGCTAACTGTTTTACTCTTGTTGTACATATTTGTTTCTTCTAACATTTTATCGCTTTTCTTGTTACATCGATTGTCAATTTTATCCACTGTAATCATTTTCAAGGTGTCCAGATTCAAGCATAAGTTGCATGCTTCCATAAAGTCTCTTCCCAATACTACATCATGACTCATAGACTCGTTTGCCACTATTATTAAATTAAAATGTATTTTATTCACATTTTTCATAATGTAACACAATATTTTTCCATATGTTTTCAAGTAACTTTTGTTTAATCCGTAAAATGAACTTAAAACTGGTACTTCAATAACATCTTTAGGTACTTTACTAATTTTTATGAACGAAATGGGGCTTCCCGTGTCTATGAGGCATGGAGTAATAAATTTTGATTTAGAATTGTTCATAAAATTAATTTCAAAATATCTTACATAATTGTTTTCATCCCCATTCTTGTTTTTCAGGCACTTTGCTGCAAAGTGCCCCATCTCACCACAGGCATAGCATGACCCTTTTTCGCGCTTTAGCTTTCTGCACTCTTTGGCCCAGTGTCCCTTCGAATTGCAATTGAAACAACGCAAGAGTGTGCTGCCATTATTGTTCACCGATGCCACCTTCTTGTCTGTTTCAATCATTTTCGGTAGTTTCACTTCCGCAAATGCCCGCTTTAAGTGCTGGATATCTTCAAAGCATTGGATACGGGCTTGGTTACGTAGCATTTGATTCGGAATACCTTCAATGAGGAGCGCCACTAATTCTTCATCATCCATTTTTATTCCATGTGCAAGCATCACCTTATCGTCTACATAAGCCACAAAGCTTTCGCCAGCTGTCCATTTTCGTTCCTCAAATTTTCGCCTTGTTTCTAACTTCGACTTCCTCTCACCAAACATTGATATAAACTCAGCCGCCAACTGCTCTGTTGGTAGCAATACACGTTCTGGATCTGCATGCAACCACATGCATGCTTTTCCTTTTATCTTACTGATGATCAACATCTTTATATATGGTTCATGTATTCCATAAACGCTGGCTATATTTTTCACTTGTAGGATCCATTTGCGTGCACATGTAAGTTAACGCAAGTTGTCCTTGCATCAGGGTACTCGGCAGTCGTTGCCGCATACCTCACCTAGTTAACGCAAGTTGCACTTGCATCAGGGTTCTCGGCACTCGTTGCCGCATACCTCACCTTGATATAACAGCCAACATGCTGTGGTTCTCCAAATAACAGTCAAGAGGGTTCAAGTTTGTAATTAGTTTTATTTTAAGATTTAATTAGTAAGCTGCTAGCGGTTCCGTTAAGTGTCCGTCGAAAACTGACTTCTGCGAACGCAGCACATAGTGCCCGGCGTGGCTGCTCTTTCAATTCACAGTTAATTTTGCATATAATTTGCTCTTATTCGAATCTGGTTCTGTTAGAATCTTCTCTCATTCGGTACCTGCTCTCACCAGCGCTCGGCTCTCGTGTTTTCGCGCCTCGTCAGCAGGCGACTTGGGGCGAGGGGCCACCCCGCATAGCTGCTGGGCAAGGCGGGGGACGAAGTCAGCGTTGTGAAGTGGGGGTTGAGTGACCGTAAAGTGGCGTAATCGGCGGAAGCGCGTGTGAGCCAGGCCGGTGGGAGGGGGTGTGACGAAGAGCGCAAGAAGAGGGTTCATAACTCCTCCCCCCTCAAGATCTGCGTCCTGCAGATTAGTGAGCCTTGTTCAGCTCGGTTTGGCCCAATGCTTCTAAGTTTGCAGCAATCTCGCGGACATCGGGCATGCCTTTGGTGGACATCAGCTTCTTCCATAGGAAATAAAAGCCTAGGAATATGCAGATTGCGAGTGCCGCCTCGGTGAGAAAAGAGGCTAGTAGCTCACTCGCCACGTTGGTCATCTTTTCCAAATTCTTCATGCTCACGTCGTGGACGTATTCCAGGGAAAGTTGAAAGTTGCTGGCCGTTATGTGGCTCAACACGGCCGGCATCGCCATTAGATGACTGACCGAGTAACTGGAATAGTTTTGGCCGTTGACCATTATCGTCTCATTGTCAAATTGGATGATAAAGGAGCCGATCAGGTCGTAGTTCTTTGCAGCCGTTCTTAGAGTTCCGTTGACGTTGGTCAGGAGGAGCATTCCATCGTCGACTTGCTTAACCACTCGTTGGTTACTTCTTCGATATGAGCATTTGGCCTGGCCGCCCTTCAGTAGCCGAGGGATACAGCTAGCCTCCTCCAGTTTTTGCAGTTCCTCTTCCCGGCAAACAGTGGTATTGCCAATAGAAAGGCAATCTCCTAGGACCGCATAGGTTTCGCTCGAACTTGTGGCTAGCTTATGATGTTCCAGTATAATCTGTTTCCCTTCGCCTATTGTCGCGTACAGGTGTATAAGGCGGTAATTCTCAACCGCAACCTTAGGGAACGCTAGTATGTATAGTAAGAAGGTTCCATTGGTTACAACGGTTGGCCGAGAGAACTCGATGGCTTCGATCACATTCTTATATGGCAGGTTGTCCACTTCCCTCAGTATGGTCTCAATTTCGCCATGGTCCAGCAAATTTGAGTCGACTATGCCGGTCTTTGCCAACTGGCAAGCTCTGACGACTTCGGAAACCTGGTTAGACAGGATAATGGACTTGTGTAGCACCGTCGTAGTGGTATACAAATCGTTGTCCACCGCATTCACCTTTGCAATGACGTTGTTTAGCTGCTCGACGGATTCGTGTGTTGCATCGAACAAGCGCGAGTTACCTCCGTGGAGCTTCGCGGGGTATTTTAAATTCAGAGAAGAGAGGAGCTGGCCTTGGAAGTAGCTACGGCTGTTAGGGAATTCGATCGAATTGGATACGTCTGCAAGTGGTTGCTGCTAAAACTCCACTGATCGGTCGTCTTTATTTTTGGTCTTAAAATAAGCTTATAGTGAATATGTATATGCGTATAACGAATGGAGTTCTTAGAAATAGAGAGTCTGATGCAACAGAGAGTATGTTTACAAGTGTGTATATGGGATTGTATGCGCTGCGTTGTCTGTGTGAAGGGAATGCGGTGTTGCTAACGGTGAATATCGGCGGCTGACTCGTCGTTGATGTTTATGTTGCGACTTTGTATCGCAACGTTTCCCGGTTCGATGTCTTCACTTGTGAAGACGTGGGGGTTAGAAGGAGGGGTGGTGTATTGTACCGATGGGTCGGTAACTCCTCCCCCCAGTTTGGAGCGACGGCCATAGCGGAGGAATTGGTGGAGCGACGATTGGAAGAATGTGTTCGGACCCGGTATGGAAGATGTGATTGGGAGGTTGTTCCCGTTAAATACAAATATGAAGCCTTTTTCCGGCTCGAACACATCGGTCGTGAGTCCCGTTTCCTTTATGTCGCAGTAGCTGGTTTTATTCTGGATAAGGTGTCCCAGGCAAGTATTATTTTTGAGGTTATTGATAGGATCGATTTCACAGACAAATTTTTCTTCTATTACAGGGCATTTATACATAGTTGAAAACATACTATTATTTTTGTTATTATATATTAAGTACTTAGGTGCTATTACAAATTGTGTGGAATTTATTGGGAGTGGAATTAATCTTGCCATTTCGTAGTTAGGATTTAGAAAAATAGGAATTTTGACACTGAAAATTATTTTGTCTTGGTAATTGAGTGTGTTCATTTTTAACAGATTATAAATGTGTTGCTCGGATTTTATTGTGTAGTTTTGGGTTTCAAAAATTTTTTTGATTTTGTTTATTTCTGTCTTATCTAAAATGAGTTTTGGGATAACATTAATTTTGGCAAGCAGTGTACTTTCTATAATGTCGCTTAGGTGACTAAGTAATAAGTCTATATTATAGTTAAGCCTATCACGAGTGTTTTCCCTAGCGGCACTTTTGCTAAGAGGTTGGTGCTATTGAAGTTGTGGATGAAGATAGATTGGTATGCCCCATGGCAAGATCTGGAGTGCAGGTTGAAAGGCTTAAGTCATTTGGTGGTTTGAATGTTTTCCTAACTTTTGATTTGTGGATTTTTTGATTTTTTGTGGTTACTAAGGTTTTTCCTTTGTCTTTTGCTGTTCTGTGTAAGGAGAACCGTGGTGTTAGTTTATTCCTCCTGTTTTCTTTTCTGAAAATTGTGCTGTTAGGTTGTAGTGTTGTTGGTTCTACTCTGCTTGTGTTTAGCTTTTCTGTTCTTTGTTGGGCGTTTGTGGACAATTTTTCCTTTATTTCGGAGTAGAGTTTATCTTGGAACATATTTAGTTTATTTAAATAGTCATGCTCATTATTGGGTATTATTGTTTTGTCAAATAAATGGGTCCTACCATTAAAAAGTTCAAAAGGGGTGTGTTTAGTGGTGGAGTGGATTGCGTTATTATAGGTTATTACAGTTTCTGACATTATTTCTTCGTGGTCTGTAGGTAGTTTGTGTTTTTTTCGTGTGTCTAGTATTATTCTGTAAATCTCTGTCAAAGAGGAGTGTAAGCGTTCTACTGGAGAATTACTTGAAGATTGCTGGAAGGATGTGACATGGAGAAGTATATTATATTGAGAGCAAAACTTGCGGAATATGTCGTTGCAGAATTCTACTCCTTGGTCGTGTATTAGTTTTTTGGGTAGTCCGAATTGACTGAAAAAGTTTTTGATTGCTTTGGTGCAATTGATACCGTTTCTATTTGGAATGGGGTAGACAGCTGCGAATTTTGAGAACTTGTCTATGATTGTCAGGTTAAAATTATTGTTAATGGTGTAGATGTCTATGTGTATTATATCGAGGGGTTTCGTTGGGGTTTCTGGAATTTCAAATACAATGTTTTGTGGCTGTCTGTCGTATTTGAGTTTTAGACATGTTTCGCAATTCCTAATTAGTTCAGAGATTTTGCTTTTCATATTGGGGAAGTAGGTTTCTCGTTTGAGGTGAAGGAATGTTTCATCGATGCCTCTGTGATTGTTATTAGTGTGATATTCCTGAATGAATTTGTTTTGTTCGGGGTTTCCTACAATTTCGTGGAGAAGTGATTTGCATCTGATAATTTTAAAGTGTTTTTTGTGTGCAAAGTACGTTAAGAATGCTTTTTCGATTAATGCGGAATTATTATCGTCTGCCAAGAATGCGCAAATCCTGTTAGGTTTTAGGGTTCCTTTCAAGATTTTAGCAATATTATCGAAATCGAAAGAGGGCTGTGAATATTTTTTCCTAAGCTTTTGTTTGAATGGTGTTGTAGTTTGGCAAGACGTATTTGTATCTATTTCTAGTATGAGTTGCGTGTTAAATTCGTTAATAGGTTTTTCGGATGTGGGACAAGGCTTAACAGTCAGTGTTTCGCTGTGGTTTAAATTTGGGTCTGCTCTACTTAGGGCGTCTGCGATTACATTTTGTGAACCTTTCTTGTGAATTATTTCGAAATTGTATTCCATGAGTTGGAGTCTCCAACGAATTATTTTCGAATTGGGTTCTTTGAAATTCATAAGCCATATTAGTGGCTTGTGATCTGTAACAATAGTAAATTTTACGCCATAAATATATGGTCTGAAGTACTTTACTGCCCATATTATTGCCAACATTTCTTTTTCTATGGTTGAATAGTTGACTTCGGTGTCAGAAAGGGTCCTGCTGGCAAAGCATACAGGTCTATCGTTCTGTAAGGAGCCTTGGGATAGTACGGCCCCTAACGCGAAGTTACTAGCATCCGTAGTAACGATGAATGGTTTTTTGAAGTCTGGGTGTATGAGTATCGGGTCATTGGAAAGAAGAGTTTTGCACTGTTCGAATGCGTCTACAAAATCTTTATCTGTAGTAACTTGTCTTTTTCCTTTCAGTTGTTTAGTCATGGGTTTCGTTATTCGAGCGAAGTCTCTTATAAACTTCCTATAATACCCCAGTAAACCGAGAAAAGATTTGATAGTTTTTCTGTTGGTGGGGCAAGGAAATTCTTTGATCGCACTTATCTTGTTCGGGTTTGGTTTTATTCCGTCTTGTGTGACTATGTGGCCTAGGAATTCTATCTCTTTTCTCAGGAATTCTGATTTCGAGGGTTGTAGTTTAAAGTTTGCCGCTCTAAGTTTTTCGAATACCATTTTTATGTCCGCTAGGTGTTTTTGTAAGGAAGGCGAGAAAATGATAATATCGTCGAGATAGACTAAGCAAATGGTGCCGTTAAGGTCGCCGAGGACGTTGTCCATAACCCGTTGAAAGGTAGCCGGTGCGTTTTTTAAGCCGAAGGGCATATCTTTTGGCGATATCTTTTGGTTCCATCTCAATTTGATGGAAACCGCTAGTTAGGTCGAGTGTTGAAAAATATTTTGCTTTGCCTATGCTATCTAATATGTCGTTCATGTTTGGGATGGGGTATCTGTCCGAAATGGTTTTGTCGTTGAGTTTCCGGTAGTCTATTACAAGCCGCCATTTCCTGTTCCCTGTACCGTCTAGTTTTTTTGGGACCACCCATACCGGGGCGCTCCAAGGGGAGTGGCTAGATCTAATAATTTGTTGATTTAACATGGAATCAATTTGTTTTTTGACTTCTGTTTTATGGACAAAAGGGTATCTGTAGGATTTTGCGTGGGTAGGAGTGTTGTCTATGGTGGGGATGGAGTGTGTGATTTTGTTGGTGAAAGTTAATGGTGTTTCTGGGTTGTAGAATATGTCGCGAAATTGTTTACATAGGGTTATTAAGGCTGCTTTTTCTTCTGGATTGAGATGTTCTGTTGGGATTTGTAATGGGGCTTGGAGGTTATCGTTATTAAGGGGTGTAGCTGATATGTTAAAGAATTCGATATAATCGTTTTTGTTGTAGAGGGTGGTTTCTAGGGGGTATTCTAGGTATAGTAGTTTATCCGAGTTGGATTTGTTAGAGATTTCGACATTGGCAATATTATTGTTTGCTTTATATAGTCCTTCTGACAAGGTTAACTCATTATTCAGCTGTGTAGCGCAACAATAGAATTCGCCATGATTAGTCTTTACCGGTAGTGGTAAGATAACTTTACTGTAGGCGGGGATGTTAAAAATTTTTGAAGCTTGGTTAGTGTACAAGGATATTGGGAGTGTAGACTTTGAGGTTACTAGTTGTAAGTTTACTAGGTCTATTTTTGCTTCTAGGTGTGATAATAGGTCCATTCCTATGAGGCCGTTAAAATGAGAGTGAAATTTGAATTTAAGTAGGGTAATTTGACCTTCGGTTTTGAACTCGGGTGGCATTGGGAATATTGCTTTTTCCTCAATTTTGAAACTATTTAATGCTGTTGTAATTGAAGTGGATGTTGGTAGAGTTGTGCACTCTAGTTGGTTTGCAGATTCTGGGTCGATGAAGGAATTATTGGATCCTGTATCGATAAGAAATGACAAGGGGAATTTTTGTTGTAGGTTTAGGGTTATGTATGGAAGGGATGTTGCATGTGTGGTGGGGTTTATGTATCCGGTCGGGTTCTTGAGGCGGGTGCCTGAAAATTTAGGTCGGTAGGGCAGTGTTGGGTGAGTTTTTCTTCTTCTATGTTGTGTAGCCCATAATTTGGTGTTTTATTGTCTTTAAACGGGTTACTATTTCTGTTGCCATTGTTTGATTGACGATATTGGGAGTTGGGGTTTGAATAATGGTATGAGTGGTTTTGGAAGTAAGGTGAATTACGGTTGTTGCGGTTGTTGTCGTCTCTGTGATTGTTGCTGTTATTGTTATTGTAATTGTTAGTTCGTCGTACGGTATTGTTTGGTGCTGGGGGTATGGGTTTCTGTTCTGGTAACGAGCTCTTTCTCTTTGACATAGCTCGTAAGCTGTTTCGATAGTCTTGGGGTCTTTCAATCTGATGACTGTTTTAAGTGGTTCTCTGATTCTTGAAATGAAGGCATTTAGACAGACTTCGTCATATAGTGTTTTCTTGGCTTCGATGATTGTGGCCGACTGTCCACTATTGGAAGTAATGGATATAAGTTGGCTCCTAATCCTCGATAAGCCGAAGAACAATTGCCCTAGGGTTAGGTTGTCCGGGAGAGATTGGAGCTCGCCTAGGAGGGTAGCTTCGCTTTTCTTGCTAGAATATAAACGTAGTAGGTTGCTTTTGATATCGTCCCATATAAGTTTGGTGTTAGCTAGGTTTAGGGCTTCATCTGCTCTTCCAACTATTTTGTTCCTAATTGCCCTAAGTGTTAGAAGCCCGTACGGTGTTTGGTCGGTACCCCTAATGAGCATGATTATTTCTTCAACGCTAGTTATATATTTGTCGAGTTGGCTTGGAGTACCATCGAAAGTCGGAAGTTCTTTAACGAAGGCTAAAATATCGGTGGCACTAAGTGTCGTAGCAATACTGCTGGAGCCACTGACGGTAGGTGTTAAGGGGGCGGAATTACCTACGGAGGCGTTGTCTGAATCCATATTTATAGGTTGAAGGGGCGGTGAGAGGGTATTTTCTCTAATTACGGGGAGGGTGTTTGTTTTAGTAACTGAACGTGTGACTCTTTTTGGAAGTGTGTGTGATCCTAATACGGAACGAGTTGTTTGTTTTATAGTTTGTGTTAATTTCTTTGACATTTAAGAGAGAAAGGGAGTATACAATTTATAATGTACTTAGTGGTTCTTAATTATTTGTTTATTGTTGAATGGTGTGTGTTTTTTTTTGTGCGTTAATTTCTGTAATATAGTGGTATTAGTGTATGTATGTAATATTTGAATACTTCATTTGTGTTGAAAGAGTGAGAATATGGATGCATGTTTCAAAGATTTTCCTTTTTATTAAGGTGTGCAGTTTATATGTGATTTTGTGGTTCTGTGCCCAGTCTTAGAAAACATACTCTTCACCGTTCATATAAATTCGTATTTGCATATATATATGTGCACATGAGAGTACTGATGCGGTACTTGGCCTTACTAAGCTTCGGCGGTGATTATCAGCGATTGATTTCACACAAGTACATTACACATCACTCTTACACATTTGTATATATGGTTTTGTTGTGTATATTTTCGATGTATATATAAGTATTTTGTGGTGTAGTACTGGGCCTTTAATGTTTCGGCAGTGGTTTATCAGCGATTGATGCCACGTAGGTACACTACATCTTCTTTTTTTTTCTTATTGCATTTGAAATATTTGTGTGTGTGAATTGTTTTAATTGTTTTGCATATATATGTACACATGAAAGTAGTGATGTGGTACTTGGCCTTATTAAGTTTCGGCAGTGATTATCAGCGATTGATTTCACACAAGTACATTATACGTCACTCTTACACATTTGTATATATGGTTTTGTTGTGTATATTTTCGATGTATATATAAGTATTTTGTGGTGTAGTACTGGGCCTTTAATGTTTCGGCAGTGGTTTATCAGCGATTGATGCCACGTAGGTACACTACATCTTCTTTTTTTTCTTATTGCATTTGAAATATTTGTGTGTGTGAATTGTTTTAATTGTTTTGCATATATATGTACACATGAAAGTAGTGATGTGGTACTTGGCCTTATTAAGTTTCGGCAGTGATTATCAGCGATTGATTTCACACAAGTACATTACACGTCACTCTTACACATTTGTATATATGGTTTTGTTGTGTATATTTTCGATGTATATATAAGTATTTTGTGGTGTAGTACTGGGCCTTTAATGTTTCGGCAGTGGTTTATCAGCGATTGATGCCACGTAGGTACACTACATCTTCTTCTTTTTTTTTTTTCTTTTGAAATTATATCTGGGTGTTTTGTATGTTAATTAAGGCGGTTTATGTATTGTAGTAGGACTTTTGTTGTATTCACTTTTAGACATTACTGCACTTCATTCTCACTCTTTTTCTACACCTACTTACAGTAGAACTAATAGAAGGTTTAATAGAATATTTTCCATTCCAGTTTCCGGCTGCGCCAGTTACCTCCGGGGAGCTTCGCGGGGTATTTTAAATTCAGAGAAGAGAGGAGCTGGCCTTGGAAGTAGCTACGGCTGTTAGGGAATTCGATCGAATTGGATACGTCTGCAAGTGGTTGCTGCTAAAACTCCACTGATCGGTCGTCTTTATTTTTGGTCTTAAAATAAGCTTATAGTGAATATGTATATGCGTATAACGAATGGAGTTCTTAGAAATAGAGAGTCTGATGCAACAGAGAGTATGTTTACAAGTGTGTATATGGGATTGTATGCGCTGCGTTGTCTGTGTGAAGGGAATGCGGTGTTGCTAACGGTGAATATCGGCGGCTGACTCGTCGTTGATGTTTATGTTGCGACTTTGTATCGCAACGTTTCCCGGTTCGATGTCTTCACTTGTGAAGACGTGGGGGTTAGAAGGAGGGGTGGTGTATTGTACCGATGGGTCGGTAACTCGCGCGTTTATCCTTAATTGTTGGTCGCTGTTCCTCGAAGCCGTCGCTTGCGCGGCCAAGACGGCGTTCCAATCAGCAGCATCTGGAGATCCAGCTACCCATTTCCAAGCCGACCCCAGCCAGTCCAGTGAGCGGGATTTACGCCGCGCTCGTCCGGAAAGCCTATTGATTCCTTCCATAGCTGTGTTGAGGTAGTAGTTGACAAGAGCTTCGGCTCTCCTATCCGCCAACGCTACTGTTTCTTGTCTGATTTCCTCGGCCAGTCTGTTCATCCTTGCAAGATCGACGAGGTGTGCCAGTTTGAAAACACCATTGATTCTCCATACTTCGCCGTGCTGCAAGGGGATCACCGGCCCCTCGTACTTGTAAACGTGGGCAGGATTTACTACGCATGCAGAAATTGAGCTTACAAAAAGACAATTCGTAAGTATCTGGTCGTTTAAGTTGTTCTAAGACTACATAGTGTGTGGGGGTACGGTACATTTTGTGTACTTATATTTTTATTTTTTTATATCTCTTATTTCTTATTTCTTATAATCTGTATTTTTTTATATTTTTTTTTTTTTTTTTTTTTTTGTATTTCTTAATTCATTTCTTATTTATATTTTTTTATATAGTTTAATAAAATCTTGATATCGTCAGTGTGTGTTAAATTAGGGTATGCATGGGTGGAATATTTCATTAGCTGCCACAACTCACTTTTATTACTTTTGTTATTCTTTTTCGCGTTTCTTTTTTATATGTGAAAACCACGTCTCAATTTCTTAGATCAGATTTGTGGAAAATTTTTCCTGATCTGGTTTTAACTGTTACCTTGTTGTCTTCCTGTACCTTTTCGCATCTGAACCTCGCTTTTTCCTTTGTTTTTATTTGCTTATTTGCAACAAAAACTTCCTCTCCCGGCTTATAAGACTTTGGCTCGTCCCTATTTTTATTCTGAGCCATATTACCTCTAATTTGCTTATGCTCAATTAAGCCCCTGATGTCCTCTAAAGTCTGCCGCCGGAAATTTGTCAGGCCCTGATAGTTTACCCTTGACGAGCGGTCGAAAAAAACGTCTGCTGGTTTTCGATTCGTTACCGAGTGAACGGAAGTGTTGTAGCGGTCCACTGCTATGTGTACCAGCTCAACGGGTTTGAAGGTAGGGAGCTCATCTTTAAGACAACGATAAATTTCTAGGAACGTAGAGTGGAATCTCTCGACTTGACCATTTACTTCACTCTTCTGGGTTGGAGCATAGTACAGATCGATATCTAGAGACCGAAGATAGTTGAGCACTGTGGGGCATAACAACCCTCGCTCGTTATCCGAAACCAAGACCTTAGGGGCGGTGAAGTAATGTAGGGCCTCCACCAAAGTTTCTCGCAAATGCACGGATGCTTTTGACTGCAGGTGGAAAAGTTTGGCAAACTTGCTAAATTTGTCAATACAACTTAGGTATAACCTTTTTTCGAGCGCAAAAATGTCGATGTGAAGTATTTCACATGGGTAGTTAGGAATTGGCGTAGGTTGTAGGTTTGGTTTGTTAGGGTGTCTCTCATATTTGTAGAGTTTGCAACACTGGCATGAGGAAGTTTGTAGACGGATCGTACTGGACATCCGTGGGAAATAACATTTTTCCAAAAGTTGGAGGCGAATCTCCGTAGGGCCCCTATGTGCTCTACGGTGTTCTTTTTCAATTATTTCGCAAATTTCCTCTGCGCCAGACACGTCCGCCACTAGGCGCTGCGTTATCCGAATTTTGTATAAAAGAAAATTCGCTAAGCAGATGGACTGAAAGCGTTGCAAATGTGCTTCCGGGATTTTGACGCCGTTAATTATTACAGGTCGTAGATACGATTGTAACGAGTTGGTTAAATCGGCAAGTGATCCGTCTTTGAGAGGAATCAGATGGCGAGTATAACCTGGGAACGGGTGCTCGCATAGGTATTCCGACCTGGTTGTGTCAAAAATGAGTTGGTTCCTGAAAACGTTGATTGGAGATTCAACGTGGGGAATCAATCGTGAACTGTCGTGTGAAGCGCTATGGGCAGTAGCCAAAGACTGCATATCATCCTCTGGATTAGCATCTAAATCGGTGCTCAACTGGTTAAGCTGAGGCGGAATGCGTGAAAGCGCGTCAGCCACCACATTAGATTTTCCAGGTTTATAGATGAGTTCGCAGTTGTATTCCTCTATACGAGCCTTCCAGCGTTTTAGCTTCGCATTGAAGTTTCTGTTGCCCAGGGCAAACGTCAGAGGTTGATGGTCAGTATATACTTTAATACCACCAGCGCCATATAAGTAAGCCCGAAGATTATCCAATGACCAAATTATCGCGAGCATTTCTTTTTCGATTGTAGCGTAGTTTTCCTCCGTCTTATTTAATGAACGGGAAATGTACGCTATCGGCCTATCTCTGCCCTGGTCATCCTGTGAGAGGACAGCTCCGATGGCCCAGTTAGAAGCGTCCGTGGTTAGATGAAATGGTTTAGTGAAACATGGGAACGCCAGTATTTCAGAAGAAGAGAGAATTGACTTTAAATCATTAAAAGACTGTAGAGCCGTCTCGTCTAATGTAATTGGCACTTTGCTTGATTGTGAAGATTTTATATTAGCGTACAATCCACGCGTCAAGTTTGTAAGGGGCTTTGCTACCTTCGCATAGTCCTGAATGAACTTCCTGTAGTATGAGGTCATGCCTAGAAATCTTTTTAACTCCTTAACAGAGGTCGGAGGAGGCATTTCGCTAATTGCCCTGACCTTTTTCGGATCTTCCTTAATGCCGTCGGCCGTGACGATATATCCTAAAAATTCTACCTGCGTGTCTAAAAAATGCGACTTCTCAAGGTTCACCTGGAGGTTTGCTTTTGATAAACTCGCTAATACCAATCGGAGATTTTTCCAGTGTATGTCATAATCTTTACTGAAGACGATGATATCGTCAATATAAACGTAGCAGACCTTGCCAATATGCTCGCGCAAAACATCATCGATCATTCTTTGGAAGATTGCAGGTGCATTCTTCAAACCGAATGGTAGACGGAGGAACTCGTACTTCCCATTTAGAGTAGAGAAAGCTGTCTTTGGAATGTCGCTTTCCTTCATGTGGATTTGATGGAATCCAGAAGTCAAATCTAGGGTGGTAAAGTATTTGGCATTGCCAAGGCTGGCTAGCGTAGCGTTTATATCTGGGATGGGGTAAGTGTCGGGTATGGTGACGGTATTTAACCGCTTGAAATCGACTACCATGCGATATTGTTTTTCTCCGTTTGGTTTAGGTTTCTTCGGGACTATCCAGATAGGGGAATTGTAAGGGCTATTAGAGGGTCGAATTATACCGTCCTGCAGCAGTTCATCGATTTGACGTTCGACTTCTCCGCGCATATTGACTGGGTAAGGATAACTTTTAGCATAGATCGGGTCTTGTGTGGTTGTCCGGATTTCAGCCTTGACGGCCGTCTCCACGGACATTCCAGGTAAGGGGGGCTCGAAGATGCGGGGAAATTCCCCGAGAAGGGAATTCAAAATTTCTTGTGTACCATCTGGGTGTTCGGCGGCGAGTAACGGGTTAACGTTTAGTGAAACTCTCGCCAAAAGAGGGATTTTAATTCCTGGGGTTATTATCAGACAATGGTTTTCCCTATCCACTAGTCTTTGAGAGTATCGTCGCCAATGATACCATCAAAGGAATGTAAATTTGGTAGTACGAAAAAGGTAATATCCGAGTCATTCCCTAGTGGTTTGAAGAATTTACCAACTAGGCGGTGCGTTATCATGCTGTTACCCGCAGCGGACAGTACGGAGAAGGGTTTATGGACTGTGGTACACCCGGCTGCAAGCCTTCGGCTAATAAAGTTTTTGTTCGCCCCCGTGTCGATCAAAAACTTTAGCCTTTCTCCCCTCTCCGTAGCATACTCTAAGTACGGTACACTGGAGAGGCGTTGGTCATAAAATTTGCCCCTCCCTCAGTCTCAAGGTTAAGTGGAGCATCTGTAGCTCCTTCCGCATTTCCTTGTGGAGAATAATTGTTGGTTCCCTCGACAACTTGAGACTCGTTATCATAATATCCTTCGTGTGAACGCCCTTGGTTGCCCTCACTAGCCGCTGGGGCTAGCGGGGGTGGTGCCAATTCCATGTGGTACAATCTTTGTGCCTTTCGGAATGGGTTGTTTCCTTCGGACATTCTCTTAATACCGGAGCCTTCTTCTTGGCGACCATTGTATCCTGATTGGTAAGATTGACCCGACCGATTGGATTCCATTTTAATGGCCTGTCTGGGACCCTGAGTTCTGTAGGAGTTTTGCGAAAATCTGCCTGAACCAGGAGAAAAAGGGGTTCGGAACGGTGGTCTGGCCTGATGTTGATATGGGCCTGCGAATCTTGGGGCACCCGACGGTTGATAGTTCTGAGTTGCGGAATTCCTTGACATTACATTCTGCAATCCCATACAAAAGGAGTACGCCTCTGGTAGATTCTTAGGGCTGCGGACAAGTAAGTGTTTGGAACAATCTCCCCCCACTCCTCGGATAAAAACATCCAAAGCCTTGTCTCTGTAGGTTTCTATCAAGGCGTTGACTACTTCACGAGGGTGGTTTCTGGCCTTCAAATTATTTAAGATCAACGAGAGATGGCCATTAACGTCCATATAGAATCTATCTAGTGGTCTAGAACCTTGGGACATAACGCCGAGCTCATGCTCAAGCGTCCGTAAGTCTCGTTTGTCTGCATAATGCAGCGCCAAGACTCGTTTTATGTCGTCCCAATCGTCGTCCTGGACGCCATAGGCCGCCAAGGCAATGTCGGCGTGTCCCCTTATTTTCTGTCTAATATGCAAGACAATTGCCCTATACAGGGGTCTGGTTTTAATCAAGTCATAGTCGGTCAATATTGATTGTGCCCTGTTTATCCAAGACAGGTAAGCCTCCTGCCGTCCTTCGAACGCCTGCAGTTCTTTGACGCAGTCAGGGAGGACCGATATCTCCCTCAGTTCATACTCGGTGCGTGCGCGCACCAGGGGTTGCGGTTGGTCGACCGTAGGGTCAGCGTTCCCGCGCTCCTGCTCTAAAATAGCCAACCTATCATTATTCTTCTTAATATCTTCCTTAATGCCTGTCACCACGTTGGTCAGGGCATTGAGGGACTCGCTAAGAGCACGCAGGGTCTCTTCCATTTTGATTTTTAGTTCGCGTTGGAAAGATGCAGGAAGTATTCAAGGTAATGGAATTCGTTATACTTTACGGAAATGTGAGACAACGGTTTTAACCCGATAAAAAAGAATATCTGTTGCTTTTTTATTTTTCTAAATTTAGCAAATATGGCAATTAAATTTAATGAAATATTTCACTCACCCTTGTATGCTCTTTATTGGTTTTCGTCGTTATAGGTTGTACCCTTACAGCATGAATATTCTATTGGGATAAGTAAAAAAAAAAGGTGACTTAGTGTATTGTAGAGAATTTGTATTTTATTCGTTCCATTTCGGGAAATTGGGGAAATTGTACTATATTTGTTTTCTTTTGAATAGTGGTGTTGTGCATGTGTTTGTACAATTTTTTTTTTTTTTTTTTTTTTTTTTTTTTTAGTGTATTTTGATTGCATGTGCGCTACGCATTTTGTAATATTTTTTTCTTGCGTGCGTGCTGTTACAGGTTTTTATTGATGACCTCTAATTTACTTCGGCACTGGGCACGGTGGTTCCGTAGTATCCCTTTTGGCTGTTTGCCTACTAAGGTACGGCCGCCACACAACTTGTTGGGCGGTTTTTTTTGGGTGCATTCCACACCACTTAACGTATCCAACAAGCTGCCACACACCACTTTATCACGCTGGGCGCTCATATTACTCGTATTGCCGCAGGTAAACTGCTGCAATGGTTAATTATTGGTTTATTCCACACAATCTTTTGCACTCGCGAATTGGCAAGGGAAAAAAAATTTTTTCCACAAGCCGTACCGCCGCAGTGGGTTGATTATGTTTTAATTACGTTATAGGTATCGTACAACTCTTGCGCTCGGCATGGACGACGTGGCGTCCTCCGGTAGCGGGTCGTTGTTTTATTAATTTAAATTAGGTCTTGGCGCAACATAGGTTTACATTTTTATTTTAGAAATTTTACACCTTTTATTGAATTATGCAATTTTTGTTGCGCCCCGGGATGGGCGTAGTTCCCCCCGGCAGCGGGTAATTGCTATTTTATCATTTTATACACAGCTCACGCAACACTTCTTTTTCTTTTATGGATTTCAGATCTTAATCTGACTTATGCACACCACCACCATTTTTACGCCCAAATTTCCACAATTTTTTTCGTATCATTTTATCGGCCGGACATTGCCGGTCCCTGCTCGGGCGCCAGTTAACGCAAGTTGTCCTTGCATCAGGGTACTCGGCAGTCGTTGCCGCATACCTCACCTAGTTAACGCAAGTTGCACTTGCATCAGGGTTCTCGGCACTCGTTGCCGCATACCTCACCTTGATATAACAGCCAACATGCTGTGGTTCTCCAAATAACAGTCAAGAGGGTTCAAGTTTGTAATTAGTTTTATTTTAAGATTTAATTAGTAAGCTGCTAGCGGTTCCGTTAAGTGTCCGTCGAAAACTGACTTCTGCGAACGCAGCACATAGTGCCCGGCGTGGCTGCTCTTTCAATTCACAGTTAATTTTGCATATAATTTGCTCTTATTCGAATCTGGTTCTGTTAGAATCCTCTCTCATTCGGTACCTGCTCTCACCAGCGCTCGGCTCTCGTGTTTTCGCGCCTCGTCAGCAGGCGACTTGGGGCGAGGGGCCACCCCGCATAGCTGCTGGGCAAGGCGGGGGACGAAGTCAGCGTTGTGAAGTGGGGGTTGAGTGACCGTAAAGTGGCGTAATCGGCGAAAGCGCGTGTGAGCCAGGCCGGTGGGAGGGGGTGTGACGAAGAGCGCAAGAAGAGGGTTCATAACTTGTATCTCCCGAAAATTCATTCACTGCATCGGTTGCCATACGCAATAATAAATCCATATTTTGCCGAGCTTGTCCCACTGTATTTCGTTTGGTCCCGCCAAATTCTTTGTTGCTTTTCTCACCGCTGCCCTCTTCCTCGCCGTCTTCGTTGCCGCAAACTTCGTTTTCGTCGCTATTCCCGTCGCCGCTGTTTTTGTTGCGGGCGCCGTCTGCACTGTTGTAACTGCGTACCCCGCTTCTGTCGTCATGTTCGCCGTTACTTTTGTTGTTGCGCACAGTGCTCTTCTCATCGCCGTCTTCGTTGTTACCTCCAGCTTCGCCGTTACTTTCGTCCTCTTTATGCTCTCCGTCTTTTGCGTTATTTCTTTTTCCTTTTTGAACATTATTATTGCTGCTTCCGTAGAAATCTTCTTCCTCGCTTTTTAATAATAATTTCAATTGATTTCGCTTTTCGTTTGTTAAATTATTCAAACGCAAAATCAATTCTCTTTTTGTTCCCGTGGTCGGTTCTTTTAATTCACTCAACCACCCTTTTAACTGCTCCGTCGATGCATTGCTTATAGTCATTTTTTTTTTCTTTGGATCGTGATCGGCCCACTTCTGATATTGTAGGGGTACTATAAGCCCTCTGATTTAAATAAACAGGAACGCAGGATTTAGCCTCTTAAGTTTATTCGGTACTTTGCATTTCCAACTTTAGCAATCGACTGACTGCCTCTCCGTTAACGATCTGCCTCTATGCTTGTTGCTACAGAGCCGATGTTGCGAAACAGAGAGAATGCCATCCGAAAGCGAACCATGACTTAATGTTTATACACTTGATGTTTATATACTATGTTGCTATACTAAACTTATGTACCTCTAGCCTACTACATTTCTAACATTTATGAGTGCGTTTTTAGCTTTAATTGTTGATGGTGCTTCAAAACATCCTGCACCAGGAAGATGTTCTAGTTTTATTATTTTAACTCCGAATTAATTAAAACTCTTTATAGCCCAACCAGAATCC
This sequence comes from Drosophila vallismaia, assembly GCA_035047325.1. Taxonomy (NCBI): domain Eukaryota; kingdom Metazoa; phylum Arthropoda; class Insecta; order Diptera; family Drosophilidae; genus Drosophila; species Drosophila vallismaia. The sequence continues at coordinate 2,400,316 of JAWNPU010000001.1, read as the reverse complement.
TTTTCTTGGAACTCATCTGTTTGTACGACTAATTTGTCTATTGATTCATTTAATATGTCAGGAATTTCATTATACTCATTCTCGTATATTGAACAATACGGAAACGAAAAATTTTTTTGGCATTCAATAAATCTGTTCTCATCAGTCGGTTTTACATATGTGCCATAAATCGTTAGGTTCATTTTATATGAGCGGAAATCGCCCATATTGTAAGATTGTTAAAAGATTACTCTTACATGAATTATAAAATTCTTTTAAATCAACTTCCCGTAACGTTGAAATTAGATCATTTTCTTGAACTAATTTCTGCATTTCCTTTTTGTGATTTACAGATATTATATGGGCTATTTTAAAATTTGCATTATATTTTTCCTTGCACACTAAGCAAACATGGTTATTGGGCTCACCAGGTGTCTCTGTTTGTCTTTATTTATCTCGTCAGAGTTTGTGCTAATCCAGCGTTTGGAGGTTGTTGGCTGCTCGTCGCCAATCCTACATTGTTTTCTTAAAATTTCCAATTTATTTCTTGTTCCTCCCGTCAAATTGATTCTTAGTCGGTTGAAATTTCCGTTTAGCTAATGATGATGAAGGCGGGCACCGGGTGTCCTTTTTTTGCGCGGTATAACCCATTCACCGCACGACACTTATTCTTCATTAGTTCATTGAAGGCATTTTTAGGACCTTCACATTCTTCATAATGAGTAATCAACTCATTAAAAGCAATCTCCTTCATGCACAAATCACACATCACTCCATTTTTAAGTTCTTGAAAATATAAATTTTTGTCACACGCGAATAAAAAAATTCTTGAATTTTTCATATTGGCTTTCCAATGCGTTTGGAATAACACTAAAGATTTGCTTCTTAACATAAACCTATTTATCCTCGAAAACAGAAGTCAGGTATTCGTGTTTAAATGTATTGGGTTCATTAAAACAGGGACTTATTAACTAAAAACCACCCTAACATTCCATAAGGGCCATAGACCGTACCACAGCCCGAGCTCCCTTCAAGTAAGTGGCTTTCTTGGTGGCGTTGCTCCATATTGGTGCTGCATAGAGCAGCGTTGCCTTGGCTACCGCTACCAGTAGTTTCCTTGCCGGGTAGTTTGGTCCTCCTATATTGGGCATGAGCCTGGACAGTGACGCAGTTGTTATTGCTGTTTTCCTGCTTGCGTAGCTAGCATGATCTTTAAAAGCTAGCCTGTGGTCTATCATTACTCCCAGGTATTTTAAGGAGTCTTGTGATGCCACCTGTGTTCCATTGACCGTGATCACCATTCTTTCCACCTTCTTCCTGCTGCTTAGTAGGACTGCCTCGGTCTTGTGCGCCGCAATTGCTAAGCCGGCTCTCTCTAGCCAGTCGATGGCCATAGTAATTGTCGCGGGGGCGCTACTGCTGTTGGCCGCCATAGAGTGGTCTGCCTTGGGAATAGTTCTTCTACTATGCTAGCCAGAACCTCCGGGTCAGTTGGGGTTGCCTCTCTCTTCCTTAGCTTGTTGGCTACGAGTTTGTAGGCAAGTCCCCAGGGCTCTTTATCCACGGTATCTAGTAGTTCCTTATAGGCCCGGGCTTTGGCAGCCAATATGCCGTGCTTAAACTCGGAGCGTTTTCTTCTAAAAGCCTCCACGAGTTCTGCGTGATGGCTGCTGCCTCTGGTTCGTTGCGCCCTTCTTCTTGCCCTTAGGCATTCCTAGCGAAGCTTGCTTAAGTTGGCGCTCCACCAGTACACTGGTGACTTGCGCTGCTCTTTTTTCTTCCTGGGCATGGTTGCATCGCACGTTGCCTCGAGCATCTTCATGAGGTCGGTTGCCATTGAATCTGCGTGTCCATTTGGGATTCGTAACGAGTCGATTTGATATGACAGCATATCTTCGTCGATCTTCCTCGAGTCCCAGGCTTGCCCGACTGATCCTCTCTGCCGCCTCCAAGTCGTGCCCTTCGGTAGGATGCCGAAGGAAATCAGCGCGTGGTCACTTAGTGTTACAGTGTCGATATAGGACGAGCCCCTATCATTGTTGAACGTTGGTTTGCAGCCGTCGTTTAGCAATACCAAGTCCAACATGAGCATTGTGTTTATTACTGCTCGTCCTCTGAGATTCGATATCCTGCTGCCCCATTCTACTACCCATGCATTGAAGTCGCCCGCTATGATCTTCGGGCTGCGCCCTCTCGCGTGGCTACCCAGCACTTCCATCATCTTCTCGAACTGTTCTGGGGTGTCGCTAGGGGGGGCGTAGCAGCTGTAAAAGTGCACTCCTTTTATCTTTGCGTATACTATTCCGCGCATCGGCGAGGATGCCAATTCCTGTATGTGTAGGTTGCTGCAACATTTGATGGCTGCTTTACCGGTCTCGTCCAGTATCATTGTGTGGTTGCCACGGACGGGGTAATAGGGTTCGCTCAAAAGCATGATGTCTACCTTGCGCTCCGCCGCAGTTTGAGCCAGGAGGCTCTGAGCAGCTGCGCAATGGTTAACATTCAGGTGAATAATCTTAATTTGCTCCTGCATTATGGTGGGACTTCACTTCTTTAAGGCTGGCTCTGTATGTCGGGCACGCGAAACACCCCGTCGGGTAGTTTTTATCCACTTCGTCGCTGCATAATAGGCACTTTGGTGGTGCCGCGCATCGCTTTGCCTTGTGTCCTCGTTCGCCGCATCGCAGGCAGCAGTCCGATCGATCGATCTCCTTGCAGGTCGTTGCTCGATGTCCGTAGCCCAGGCACTTGTAACATCTCGTGGGCCGGGCGTCCTGGATGATGCGGCACCTTGAGCAACCCACGGTTACCGTGCCCTTCGCTAAGACCGCAATCGCATCATTCGCGTTCATCAGGACCGGGGCTATCTGAGTCCCATCCCGCATCCTACGTAGTCCTTTGATGTCCTCTAGTTTCAGCAGGATGCCTTGAAATTGGGAGACAAGGCAGCTGTGGAGATCAATTGCTGTCGTGGCCTCGTCTAGTCCACCGCAGGATAGTGGTATTCTTTGCGCACCCGTACGTACCGAAGCCAAGTCTTTTAAAGTTGCTTCCAGCTCGGTCTTAAATTTGGGGACGCTGTCGGAGCCTTTCCCATCTACTTCCAGCAGTAGTTCCCCTTGCTGAGTTCTCCGGACTTTGCGAACATGTTTGCCCAGTTCACTGAGGTTCGGGTCCTCTTTCAGTGTCCGGAGCATTTCCACGTACGAGGCATCTCCCGTCTTGTTTAAAATAAGTGCCTCCGGCTTCTTCCTCAGGCGTTTAGGCTGAACTTTTTTCCACTCGCCTCCAGTGCTAGCCTCCTTGGCGACGGATGCATAGCTGCGCGGCTTGGACGTAACTTCTTTGGGTAAACCCTCTGAGCTCACCGCGGAGTAGTTGCCGCGCTTGGGTGCCTGTGCTTTAGGCGCCTGACCTTTGGGCATCTGCCCCTTTGGCAGTTCCCTTGCTGGGGTAGCCTTTGGTCTAGGCTTTTGGGGCTCAGTTTGGGTAGAAGCGGTCTTCAAAAGCTTCCCTTTAGAGACTCCTTCGTAAAGCTCGATGGCCCTGATGCTGAGAGCCGAGAGTTCTAGTAGATAACTCTTGTCGTCTATGATGACATGGCGCCGAACTTCGAACGCGGATAATATCGCGTTGATTTTATTACCCATCCTGCCGAGGATGCTCCTTAAGTCTTCGTTTTGGAATCCCGCGGCGAATTCTAAGGGCCTTATTGGCGATCCCGTCGGTGATTTTCTTCCTTTCCTGTGCGACGGCACGCTGATGACGTCCTTTGACTTCGGGTTGCTGGTGTTGTTAGCGCTGCTGGCTACAGTGGCCGAGTTGTTCAGCTGTGCAGCACTGCGGGGGCTCGTCGGTATATCCTCCAACACAACCGCCGGCGCAGCGGTTCCCGCAGATAGATCTAATGGCCCTATAGGCGATCCGATTGGTGATTTTCTTCCTTTGCCGTGCGACGGCACGGTGATACCGTCCTTTCCCTTCTGAATACTCCAATTGGTAGCGCTGCTGGCTACAGGGGCCGAGTTGTCCAACGCTGCATCCCTGCGGCGGCAAGTCGGTAAATCCTCCAGCACCACCGCCGGCGCAAGGGTTCCGGCGTCCTGCACCGTAGCTCCTCCTCCTTTTGTTGGGGACCTAGACATTCTGGAGCTCCTCCTGAATGGGTCTTCATCGGTGGGGGCGGGGCCCCCCGCTGATCTGTCCATTTAGCTCCCGATCACCAGATCTGGCAGCACTGTTGGTCTACGATGAGTTGTCAGCTCCACCGGCTGATTTAACAGATGGGCCTCCCACCGCGAAAAGTGCGACCAAAAAAGAACAAAATGAGAAATTGTCTTTTGGACAATTATTCTTGTTTAAACACTTGCTTTTTGGTTTGGTTCGCTAAGCTGAACCATTACACGTTCCCACGATGTAGTAAAGACTTGTTATAGCTGGGCTGACTCTGTATTTGCAATTTTTATCGCGTCCGTATTCATGTGTAAATTAAGAAGATTATGATGGAAGGGGGACTACCCTTCTTAACTGCTGGCCTAGGGACTCAGTCAGTTTTATTTTAATAAAAGAATAACGGCCATTGCCGGAGTCGTTCTCATATGAGCTTGTGCTCTTTATTCAATGAGGCTTCAAAACGAACTGAAATATAAAATGATTCTTAAAGCTAACAAAAGAATCGCAGCGGCCACACAAATATGCTGTGATTGCCGTCCGCGCACAAGTTTCCGGCCCAATGCCGGGTCAGCATTTTTGACGTTTTTATATCATATTTCGCACACTGAGCCAACTGTTCTAGTACGTTGGCTTGTGTTAACTACTCCCCCTTCAAGATTCCGGCCGTCCTCGGTTGGTCCTAACTCAGCGATCATCCCGTTTAGTTGGATTGCAGATCTACGCGCTCCGATGAACCGTAGACAGGTGATGCCGATACAAATCATTGCACAACAAATCGCTGCTGCGATAAGTATTATGCGATGTGAATGGTTAGCATCAATTTCTCCCCCGAATTCTTTGATGAACTCCAAGTTACGTTCACTCAGCCGGTGAAGTTAGGGGAGACTCAGAATATTTCTGTTGGCGGTGATATTCAATGATGGGAAACTCGCTACCCCTGGAGCTCTTGTTTGGGCCTTGTCGTGATTTATGAAAGTGGTGGCGTTTATCACGACACGATCGTTGAAGGTGATGAGATGTGTGCCACGTAGGTAGACTTCTGTTCCGTTGTCCACCGTGACCCTGGCTGGCCGGTCATTGATGATGATGATTCCCTCACCCACGCGGGTAAGCGGGTGTAGGTCGCTTGGTTGCGACTCACAATGCGCTAGGACGCCTGCGTGTAGTTCCCTGGCGCATGAGCTTTCCGTTGATAATTGGCAAAAGGTAGCCCCCGGTGTTGGGGTGCAATCTTTGATTGTATGGACCTCTTCTCCACACTTTGCCACCATGTTGTCAGTTATCCGCAGCATAACTCCTTTGCAAGTGACCGGGAAAATAGTGACCTTCTTACAGGATAATTTTATTTTGGGAAATTTAATAATAAAGTGTATCATGTTAGAGGATTGTAGTATTTTAACGGACGATGCGGACATAAGATCCCCTATAGGGGTATCTGTGGGCTCTTTTAGCCAAACTGATTCTAAGTCTGCATGATCTAGGATATTTGGACTGACAATATTGATTTTCGCCAGTGTTACAGCCAACATTAAATTCTGTAACTCCATCATTAGTATTCTATTCCTAGCCAGCAGTGTCTCGTATAAATGGCCGGTGTCAATTTGGGTATTTTTATGAGTTTGTAGGATTTGATTTACAGTTGTTGTTAATTGGTTAATTCGATCTTGTATTCTAGTATTAATTCTGATTTGCCTATTGTTTGATTGTGTCAACTGCCACTCTGTGAATCTAATTCTTTCTAGATCGCCGGCATCTGGCGTCCCCGCTACTACTTTTAGCATTGAGCCTAGAAAATCTAAACTCCTTGCGATTCTATGGTGGATTTTCAACGAATCCAGCGTATCTCGAAGGTGCGAGATATCCACTTCTAGCAATCTCCTCATATGAGACTGTGGAAACATCTCGTTCATGCTGCTTGTTTCTTCTATTATGCGCATGTATTCTGAAAGATTTGCCGAGTGGGTCACATACGCGAGCTCCTCCCACACCAGGATCTCTCCATCTATGATGGGGATATACCTTGTCTGTGAGTAGTTAGTGATGTGCGCTGACACCAATGCCAGTGAGAGGAGGATGAAAACTCTGCACCTGTGGAAATGTATTTTTTTAGTCGCTTTTTCTTGTTCGCTGAGGTTTATCCCATCACCAATTACTTTTATCTTAAAACTAAAACATCGCGCCTTTGGCAACGGACTTAATGTCTACTAAATGGAAGTTTGCCAAATGGCTGGTGATAATAAAAAAATTTAAAATTAAGCGAGAGAGTCATTTTAAGTTGTCCTTGTGGACCACCCTCCCTTCAATGAGGACCGTGGTCCCCAGGTCTGCTTGTATGGTTTTTTCCTCACACAAGGGAGTGAGTTTATTGCCAAGCCTTCTGTTAGTTTTGACCAAAACCTTTTCGCCCACTTCGAAGACTTTGTTTTGTCGAGAAGCATTCTCCCTAGACCTTAGCGCGTCCTGGGCCCTCTTAATTTTGTCAGCAATCCGTTCTTGTGTGCCGTCCGTGTATTCTTGTATTACGTCGACTGGCCTCTTATCGGTGACCGAATGGATTGATTTGTTATATCTGGTAGTGGCTACCAAGATTATTTCCACGGTATCACTTAAGCCCTTGTCAATTTTTAGGCACCTGGCGAGCTCCAGTAGAGTGCTGTGAAAACGCTCCACTCGCCCATTTGATACACTGTGAAGGGGTGGCGCATTGGTGATGCTGACGCTGAAATGGTTGTCTAGCATGGCCGTGATCTTGTGCGATTTTAACGATGGTTCGTTGTCGCAGTAAATCACTTTGGCCTTTGGGAAGAAATTCATGACCTGTAACAAGGCCGGTTTCAAATCCTCAATTGTTCTTGACGGCACGTGCTGTACGACGGCGAATTTCGAAAACTTGTCAATGCAAGTGAGAAAATATTTTTTATCCGTCGAGAAAATGTCTATGTGTAGCATCTCTCCTATATGAGAGGGAATCGGTGACTCGCCAATCTCTTGTTTCTTCGGATGCCTATCATATTTGGCTTTCGCGCATGTTTTGCAGTTTTGGACAATTTCGTTGGCCAGTTTGGCCATTTTTGGGAAGTAGTACTCTGTGAGAACTTGTTTCACATTTTCCTGGGCCGACCGGTGGGCCCTATTGTGTTCTGCTAATATGATTTCCCTTCTTTCCTCGACCCCAAAAATGTCTGTAACACGGTTTTTGCAGTGCCAGAATTTTGTAGTCGGGAATCTCCGGACTAATTCGTCCTGTACCGTTGCTAGCGTGTGCAAATCGCAATGGAGGGCGTTTACGCCCCTGGGGACTATTGTATCCGCAAGGTCACTGAGCAATGACTCCCTATCGGTGAAGTTGATCGAATGTCGTTTCTTGTCTTTAAAGAGAACGAAAGAGCGTTTCAGCGGAAAGCGGGCCTCTTCAAGAACTAGTTGGTTCTGGAAGCAGTTTAGGGGCTTATCCGTTGTTTCTATGGTGTGAGTGAGGGAAATCTCACTGTGAATGGTCGCAACGCATGATTCCGCGTCCTGTTCTTCTATGGCATTAATTTGCTGCCTAGATAGGGCATCAGCAACTAAATTTTCTTTTCCCGGTTTATAGACTACCTTCGCACCCGTTTCCTCGATGCGACCCTTCCACCTTTTAATTTTCGCGTTAGGGTTAGAATCTGATACCGAGAATGACAATGGCTGATGATCGGTGAAGATAGTTATATCTTTCACCGCATATAAATAGTGTCGCAGCTTGGCCAACGCCCAAACGATGGCTAATAATTCCCTTTCGTTTGTGGCGTAGTTCATTTCCCTATCCTTCAATGTCCTCGAGATCATTGTAATAGGACGGTTCTCTTGTGAAAGAACTGCGCCAATACCGTAGGACGAAGCATCCGTCGTTAGATGGAATGGCTTCTTGTAATCCGGGTATCTAAGCATAACATCTTCAGATGCCAAAATGTTCCGCAGTTTTTCAAAAGAATTTTTTTGCGCCTCATCGAATTGTACTTGGATGTGTCGCGACCTATGTCTGCTTACACTTCCATTTTCGCCCTTTAAGATATCGGAAATAGGCCTTGCTATGGCCGCAAAGTCCTTAATGAAGCGTCTGTAATAGCTCGCGAGACCTAGGAACGACCTAACCTCAAATACTGTTTTTGGTTCAGGGAACTCTTTTATGGCCCTGACCTTCTCTGGGTCGGTGGTAGTGCCATCGCTGGTGACTATAAAGCCGAGAAAGTTAACGCTTTTTTTAAAAAACTTGACTTTTTTACTGAGACTCTCATATTTGCATCGCTTATGGTTTTTAAAACCCAATCCACGTGCTTGACATGAGCATCCTCATTTTCCGAGAAGATTATTACATCGTCGACGTAGACATAGCAAGTCTTGCCGATTTGTTCTCTGAGAATGTCATCAATGGCTCTCTGGAAGATGCTGGCAGCATTTCTCAAGCCAAAGGGAAGTCTCTTGAATTCGTACTTCCCTCCGTTTACGGAGAAGGAAGTTTTTTCGCGGTCATTTTCCGCTAAGACGATCTGGTGATACCCGGACTTGAGGTCCAGTGTCGTAAAGAATTTGGCCTTGCCCAAGTTGCCCAGTATCATGGAGATATCTGGCATCGGGTATTTGTCTGGGATAGTTCTTTCGTTTAGTTTACGAAAGTCTATGACCAATCGTCTATTCTGATTGCCGGCCTCGTCGGTTCCTTTTTTATCAACCACCCATATTGGGTTGTTATAAGGAGACACCGACTTCTGAATTATGCCATTTTTAAGCAGGTCTTGGATTTCGTTGTTGACGAAATCTGCTGCCCCCATTGGGTATGGATATAATTTTGCGTAAATGGGCTCTTCACTAGTCGTCCTTATCGTGGCCACTACCGATGTGTTATATGGCAGGGCCTCGTTGGGATCTGCGAAGGCGTTTTTTCGGCTCCTTAACATCCCCAGAAATGCCTTCTTCGCCAAGGGTGGTGCATCTGTGCACTCCACATTAGTGAAGTTGACGTCGGTGCATTTATGGAATGAAATCTTTTCAACTTCCTTACCCCACTTGAGTTGGGCGGAAGCAAGGCGAAGTGATGCACCGGCCTGTGTTAACAGATCGGCCCCGATTATCCCGTCGAATGTTGTAAGGTCTGGTAGAATGAAAAAGGTCGCTTTTAAATCAAAAATTGAGACGAAGCATTTTTTTGTAACGGTGGTGGTGCCGTGGATTGAGTGAATTTTGAAAGGGGAGTTCACCGGGCGGATATTCTTTAGCTCTTTGCGAGGTCGGATGAAATTTTTTGACGCGCCGGTGTCTAAAAGGAAATTCTTTGGCACCCCCGCTACTCGTCGTCTGATGACGGGTAACAGGGATTTTCCCCTAAAAAATTGACGTAGTCAGAATCATACTCGGCAATGGCATCGTCGTCTATTTTCGATGCCGTTTTGGAGGCGGCGGCGGCATATGCTCCTGTGTTTTCTTCCGCATTCTGCATAATGAAGTTAATTTTTTGTTGTTTCCTCACAGCGCCTGTGCGCTCAGAGGTGGCTGGTCTTCTGTTCTGGTAGGCATTTGCCTGGGTCGTCTGCAGCAATTTAGAAAATGATGGATCGACCTCCATAGGCTCTGTTGTGCCGTTGCCTTTGTAATTTTTTGCACTTTGCGGGTCGGCGTGCACCTGTGCCTTATGCTGCCTACTAAAATATGGGTTTTTGGTGTTATAATGTTGTAGGTTACGGTGGTCGTACCTGTCAAGTTGACGACCCTGCGTTTTTGCAGCAGGTTTGCGATCTTTGTCTTCTTGACTTTTTGCAAAACTGGCTGCAAAAACGTACCTCTCGTGGTTAGATTCTACTTCTTGTGCTAAGGCCAAAGCTGACGGCATGTCTTTCGGCTTTGCCGCGAAAAGCACATCAGTGAGGTTACGTTTAAGTCCTGAGATGAAAATACGCAAGGCGTCCTCTCGGAACTTTTCGCACAATATTTTTGCCACCGATGGCTCGTGGGACATATGAGCTTTATCTGTGAGTAGGGTGAGTTTTTTCTCGACCTCATCATAATATTGTAACAGGGTCATGTTGTTCCCCTGTCTTAAAGTACTCATGTCCTGTTCAATGACATGCATTGGACGCTTGTCACTATAAGTGAAATCGAGCCGATTTATAATAGCATCGAAATTCAGTACAGTGCCAAACGAGGATAAAACGTTATTGGCCGCGCCCCTAACTTTGTTCCTAATAATTGTCACAGCCTCGTAATGGCGAGAGGTGCCGTTGAAATCTTTGAATATGCGATACGCAGCAATCGCCGCTTGTCGCCACGAAACATACGATTCCTGTGATCCCGAGAATTCAGGCAAATATTTAACGGCATCTAAAGTCATGCTACATGGGGAATTATTAGTTATGTCTATGGGCTCGTATGTTCTAATAACGGGGGCCCCTGCTGAGGTGGACGCGACATGTGTTGTTGCCAACTGGCTGGCCAGCTCTTGAATTTTCTGACGCTTTTCATTTCGCGCGAGTTCATTTCTGGCAGCTTCGTCCGCCAAAGTATTGGCCACAATTGCCTGTATTACAGCTTTGAGCTGTTCTAGGTCGATCGCTATTTCAGGGGGATTCGCGGTTACGTATCTTGGAGGGGAAGTTTGATTTTCGTAATCAGACTCTGAGTCTGTGGAGTACGGTCTACTATTCCTATACCGTGAGAATGTGGGCTGCATGAGCAGTCCAATTCACTTGGGTATGCAAAAGCTGCCTGTGTGGGTAGCAGTTGACCAAAGACAAACAAAAACAAAAAAATAAAGACAAAGACTGCAGCGTCGAATGTCGCGCTTACATCGAACGGAAACAAAAAACAACAATAACAAATGAACGTATGCGCTGTTATGAAGAATAATTATATTATTTTGCTTTTATTCCCATTGACACGAGACCATGTTTCAGTGTACCTGCTGGTTATTAATTTATTTTGTTACTATGTTTTGTACTTTTTATTTAAAAAATGTACGTTTCTGTGCAGACTTAAAATGCATTTAGCATCGGTTCCCACTCACATAATTTTTTCTGGTGTATGTGTGTTTGTTTGATCACTAATTCCCTTCACTTTTCCCGCGCCGCTGTCGTAAATTTCGTAAATTTCTCACTGTGTGGGCGGTGTTTGTGATGGTGGTGGTGGTGGGTGGTGGTTCCTACCACTAGTTGAGCGCCAATTAAGAAGATTATGATGGAAGGGGGACTACCCTTCTTAACTGCTGGCCTAGGGACTCAGTCAGTTTTATTTTAATAAAAGAATAACGGCCATTGCCGGAGTCGTTCTCATATGAGCTTGTGCTCTTTATTCAATGAGGCTTCAAAAAGAATAATAATAATAATAATAATGATAAATAATAGGGACAGTAAACAAAATCAGATGTATCCTTTAAAAAAGCTATTTTCGATTTTTCAAATCAAATTATTTTTGATTTCCCAAGAAAAGATTTGGAGATCTGTAATTTGATAATTTATCAGACAAACGATCAATCAAATATGATCAGCAAAGAAAATTTAAATGAAAACAGACGGAACAAAATATTGTTATATATGACGATCGGAAAGTATTGAAATTAATTCGGACAGAGCAAAATATTACGCTCCAAACATCAAGCAGGGGAAAAAATAAAAAATTTAAAAAAAGACTCACTGCAAAAATACTCCTTTTGTACAGTTCGATATGAACGGCGAAACACAGTCACGATAAAAATATACTGATGCGCGATAACAACACAATTAAAAATTAACTTTCACCACAACGCACGCACACTATAATTTCTGACTGACTTTTCACTTGTTCACTTAATCACTGTTAAAAAGATACTAATCCTTCAAATTGAAATTACATAGCTTTATAAGTTAATCCCTTCTCCCGAACCGCAAAAAGGGGATACCCCGCGAATATTTTCTACAGGTACCTGTAGCAGGGACTGTATCTACACGTCTCGGCTTTCCACTGTTTTCATCTCAAAACGGAGCGAGGGTGTTGAAGACCCGCTACATCTACAGCATATCCGAGTATAGCTACATATAGCAGAGAAGAACGATGCTGGATATTATTTGCCGAGGGCAGTGATAAACTTTCGTCAATGTCACTTCCACTTGTATACTCACACCTCTCCAACCCTCTCGACACAGGAGCTACGAGCAGTCCGTTTCTCTTCTGCTGCCCCATCTCGTCATCTTCTCGGAAACCGAACAAACCAGACACGTGAGCCCCCAATTGTAAGATACAATATGGTAATGTATCATATGTTTATTAAAAGACAGAATAGAAAACCAATATATGTATTAGCATAAAATTTACAACATTGTAAAACTTAGTATGTATTTATGACGACTTTTTTGTTGAACTGCGAACGACCTCCTAGCTTGACGACCATCGACCCACGACTTCTCATGACTTCTGTGCGACTCGCAACTGAGTGTTATAAAGGGTAGGTGGCAGCACTCTTGTGTGTGTGTTACACTCAAACAATGTTGTTTGAGAGAAGCCGATAATATCGTCGTTTAAATCATTAAATAAAAATGATTGGGTCTTAAAACCAAATATTAACGTTAGGTCTTCATTATCAGATAAATTAATATTTATGATTTCATTCGGTTGAGATTGACAGAATATAATTTCAAGTTTACTCATGATTTTGTTTAAATAAGAAATAAGCTGAGCTGTATTCTTACGTGGCTAGATTAACACTGAAGATTTGCTTCTTAACATAAACCTATTTATCGAAAACAGAAGACAAGTACTTATATTTTAAGTCAAAGATTTTGGAGACAAAACAAAGCCTTGAAACTCCTAATCAAATTTAATGACTCAAAATTAACTCATTCCATTCTGAAAGCTTACCAAAGTTTACTTCTGAAAGCTTACCAAAGTTCACTCAGATTACTCACTCAATAAATTAAAAGCTTGGCACCGAGGCTTGATCGCCAGATAAGTTCGATTTAGGGTTTGTTCCTACATTTGTAAACATCTAACATCTTGTTTTCGGATCTGCTAAGGTAAAAACATCTAAGGGATTTGTTTATCTAAGGGATACTCTGGAGCTGTAATTGGCGCAGTCGGTGGTATAACAAAATAAGAGAATATCCTTAGGTATCAGTATTGATAAAAGGACCCACGAAACTCGCAAAGCGAGAAGTGAACCTAATCTTAAACCAGAAGTAATATTAAAATTATTATCCGCAAAAGAACATAAAAAACCAAAAATCCAACTCGGTCAATGCTTCGTAGAAAAAACAACTCAACGAAACACTCTGTAAATCAAAAACTTAAAATTCAATCAAATTGACAACTCCACCCCAAATGCTTTTGGAGATTCACTTGAACCAGTTTCTGGTACAAATCAAACATATACCAGCCTCTGATGGATAACCAAACACCCTAAGTGCGTTCTGGAAACTTCGATCTTTCCCGACATCTTTCCACAAAAAGGAAAAAAAATCCGGTGCTACAAACTATAGAGGAATCTCTAAATTGTTAGCAATGCCAAAGCTTTTCGTAAAATTGGTTACACCACATCTGCAGTTCAATTATTTCTCCATGCCAACATAATTTCATAAAGCATCGCTCCGCCACCACAAACTTCTTGGAGCTAACTTCCTTTATTATAGATTGCTTCCGAAATAGCCTTTAAACAGATGGCATCTATACGAACTTCAGTAAAGCATTTGATTCTGTCAAATGTCATGGAAGAATTATTGACAAACCTTGGAAAAATTAAAAATAAAACCAAGACTACTAACAAAATAAGTCTATGACCTGTTTGTGATTACAAACTCCAACGAAACAGAACGTACTCCTCGAACTAAACTTCTACTATAAAAACATAAAATTCACGATTGAGAGAGAACAAAACAACAAACTACCAAATCTGGATTCAATAATTAATAGAGTAAAAGGAAAAATTAAAACTCAGTTTCGGATGCAATTTCTTTTAATGGTGGCTTCCACTTTGCTGCATTGGATGTCTTGCGGTTTGTGCAAAAATTCGGTTCCTGAATTTATATCTACAATTGAGCATAAGTCGTTGGAGTTATCTTCCATGATAACACTTCAGGTGCTTACTCCGGCACCAGTTGAGTTGACCACCTAATATCTACTCTCAATGCAAATCCACCGTCCGGAACCCATCAAATTGAAATGGAAACTAATTTAATTTTAAAAAGAGGGGTTTCCCCAAAACATAGTCAGTATGAATATTCAGCGGAGTTGTAATTATTTATGTTTTATTTAAATATTTATAATATATTTATATACATAAATATCTCCGTTGTGTTTTGTTTAAAATTATGTAAAGAACACACAGTAAAGTTTAGATATTGCGCACAAGAATTTAGTCTTAAGCTGATATCAGGGAGTGAGTTTGAAGTTCTCTGATACGGACGTGTTTAAAATACGCTGCGCGAAAATCCTAGTATTTTGTAGTCAGCTTAGCCGGATCAATTGGTAACCACGCAGAGCCAAATAGTGGTGTTGCGCAATTGTTCGACTGCGCGATCGAGACGTGTTGAATAGCGCGAATTTCAAGTGTCAAATTGACTAATTTGGTTAGTGCAGCCAACGTACTGCAGGGGACGATCTGGTCAGATCAAGAACGCTGCCAGAGCTAGTTCGGAGATTTGCTAAAACGGCGTTGCCGGATCAACGACGCTGCCAAAGCTGGTTTTCAGATCTTCTAGGGCGCGAATTTATAAAATTTTAAATTTGAATTTGATTTTGAATTCCAGTTTTCGGGTGGTCTTATGCTAAGAACGCGAAGCAGTTAAAAATTAAAATTTTTTGAGTGAACCGATTGTTAGAAGGGGAAAGGCACAAAGGTCGGGGACAGACTGTAAATCATCCTCTCACCATTGCGGTGCCTAGGTAGAGGCTCTGGTGTCCAAAATCCGCTCATCCTGAAGAAAACTGGCGAGGCTACATACTCTGAAATGCCCTGAAGATGAAATCAGATCCGAGCCTCAGCGAATTCGGCAAGCACGTGCGTAAAATAAGGAAGACGCAACAGAGAGAACTGCTACTGGAAATTGAAGGGAAAGCCTCTTCAGGCATCCCCAACTTCAAGAGTAAGCTACAAGAGACGCTCAAAGAGCTGGCTTCGGTACGCACGGGTGCGCAAAGAATTGCGTTAACCTGCAGCGGTCTGGACGAGGCTACGACGGCAGAGGATCTTCACAGTTCCCTGGTCTCCCAATTCCAGGGAATTCTCCTGAAACCAGGGGATGCGAGAGGCCTTCGCAGGCAGCGAGACGGATAGCTTCTGTGCTGATAAGCGCGAACGATTGCGGTCATCAAACTTGGCGTAGTAACCGTGGGATGGTCACGTTGCCGCATCGTCCAGGACATACGTCCAATAAGATGCTTCAGGTCCCTGGAATACGGCCACCGAGCTTATAACTGCTAAGCAGACGATCGCTCGGACTGCTGCCTACGACGCGGCGAGCATGGGCATAAAGCAAAAGGGCTACGTAGCGCCGCCAATATGCCTGATCTGCAGCAGCAACGTGCACAAGAACTATGCGACTGGTGGTTTCGCATGCCCCACCTGCAAAGCCAGTACCATTACAGGAGCTAATAGCCGTCATAAGGATTAACATCAACCAGCTCAACGTCAACCATTGCGCAGCTGCACAGAACCTTTTGGCTCAGACAGCGAGGGAGCGCTATGCGGATGTAGTGCTTCTGAGTGAACCATACCTTCCTGGTGTGGGAAACTCAGCGGTGCTACTTGATGAATTAGGAAAGGCGCCTATTAAATGTCATACTAGCCTATCTATGGAAAAGTGGGAAACCGTACCAATGCGACAGTCCCGAGCAATTTGAGGACATGCTTGGAAAGCTTGTTGACCATGCAAGTGGGCGCAGACCAGCAGCCATAGGAGGTGACCTCAATACCTGATCTCGTTCAGTGTCCGAACGATGAGGCCGATGCCCAGTCGGCGGAGAAGTGCACTAGGGCCAGTTTTGGGACATCAACAAACTGGATGAAAATATGTTGGCATACCAGATCGAGCTCATGGAGACCACAAATGGACACGCGGAGACCATGGTGGCAGCGCTCATGGATATGCTCAAAGCAACGTGGGATGCAGTGATGCTGAGGAAAACGCATGCGAAACGCAAGCCCCCTGTCTACTGGTGGAGTGTCTTTTTACACCTGCTTCGTGTGGAATGCCTCAGGTCAAGAAGACAAGCGCAGAGATCCAGAAGGCAACCGCACCTCGCCCAATGCATTGAGATATACAAAGCTAAGCGATCTAAGTTTAAAACCGTCATTTCTGCAGCAAAAGCGTATGCATTTGAAGAACCTGTTTGGAAACGCAGACGATTACCCCTGGGGAGCCGCTTACAAAGCAGTGAGGAAAAAACTTAATGACGCTGTTGCAGGAACCCCGCAGGATCCAGCCAACCTCGGTAACGTCGTTTCGGAGCTATTCCCCAGTCAAGACACGTTATGGCAACCCGCTCTTGAACCCCCATGCCTCCTACTTTCCGTGTATCACAACATGTGAACTCTTCGAAGCAGCAAAGAGGATCAAGCCGAACAAAGCTCCGGGCATTAATGGTATCCTGGGAGTAATCGTTAAAGCATCTGCAACCGCAAGACCTGTGGTCTCCAGGGACACATTCCAACAGTATCTTCTGGACGGAATCTTCCCCAAGCGTTGGAAATTATTTTTAAATTATTATTTTTTTTTTTTTAATTTTTTTTTATTTATGAAAGATGCAAGATATCAAAAGAGTTGCAAGCCCTGGCACTTCAGAGGAGTTGTCAGCCCTGGCTCTGGAGAAAAGTGGGCAGCCCTACATATCTTCATCTGGGGGCTCAACCGGTCCTGAACTAATGGTGTGAAAAATGTGTTAAAAAATAAATGTTGGCGTCGGTTTTGGAAAAGTGTTGCAGTGAATAAAAGGTTGTTAAAGTAGTGAACTATTTCTAAAAGTTGTTAAGTTTTGGTTAT
Organism: Drosophila vallismaia; assembly: GCA_035047325.1. Lineage (NCBI taxonomy): Eukaryota > Metazoa > Arthropoda > Insecta > Diptera > Drosophilidae > Drosophila > Drosophila vallismaia. The sequence continues at coordinate 2,383,193 of JAWNPU010000001.1, read as the reverse complement.
ATAGCTAAAGTTGAACATTTCGAAAGATGATCGGTAGCAGCATTTTGGTTTTCGTAAGTGACGGTCTTCTGTGAAACATACGCCGGTAAAAAAAGGCGCCAAGAAAAGTAGCGCGCAAAATGAACTAGCAGAAGTGTATGAAACAGAAAATTTGGACAATTCAGTGGAATTTAAAGTTGATCAGATGCTGCATTTATTGACATTGAAATTACAAGTTGAAGAACAGAGAGAAAACAAAGTATAAATTAATGTTGACAATTTTAATAAAATAATTGGTAATTGTGATGAAAAATCTTTGCCCATCAGAGAGTTGTTTTCGACCAACTGAAATTGCTAAAATGATTAAGGAATTAAAACCCCTAAGATGATCATCGAACTTCCGTTTTGTGCCGTCCAAACTATTTGCCAGCTCTTCAATGCAATAAATAGAATTGGTCACTTCCCTTCGTTATGGAAAAAGTCGATCATCATTATGATACCAAAACCGGGAAAGGATCATACAGTTCCATCATCATACAGACCTATAAGTTTACTACCATGTATGTCAAAACTCTTCGAAAAATGTCTGCTGACCTTTGTTATACCCTATCTGCGAACTTTTAACAAAATACCGGAGCATCAATTTGGTTTTCAGGAGAAACATGGAACAATCGAACAAGTCAATCGAATCATATCTGAAATTCGAACTGCATTCGAAAAGAGAGAGTACTGCACTGCCATTTTTCTCGACGTGGCCCAAGCATTTGACAGAGTCTGGTTAGATTGCCTAATGCATAATATAGTCAACACTCCCTGAAACACCCATAAGCTTTAAAAGTCGTACCTGCACAATAGAGTGTTCTCAGTTAGATGCGGCACTGTTACGTCTGAGGACCACATCATAGAAGCTGGGGTTCCTCAAGGCAGCGTACTTGGCCCAACACTATATCTACTATATACAGCCGATATACCAACATCGAGGCAGCTAACAATATCTACATTTGCCGATGACACTGCAGTCCGCTCTAAATGTCCACGGCAAGCTACTGCACAACTTGCTTATATCGAGAAATGGCTTTCTGACTCGAGAATAAAAGTCATTGAACAGAAATGTAAACACGTAACTTTTACCCTCAACAGACAAGATTGCCTTTCGCTCATACTAAATAACACAGTTATTCCAAAATAAAATGAAGTTACGTATCTAGGTATTCATCTTGACAGACGACTCACTTGGCGTAGACACATCAAGGAATAAAGAACACACCTCAAACTAAAAGCCAATAGCCTACATGCAAACTTTCCAATACGGATTAAAAAATTTAAAAAGTTATCGGAGCAGAATAGAAACTTGTTAGGAAACTGATCTCTGCGTTGCACCAGACAGCCAAGCACCAGCCAATTGCTTGTAAATAATAAGACACCCGATTTAGTTTTAGAATGTTTCTATTTTCTAGCCTTGTGCAAGGCAGGACACATGAAAAAAGATTATTTTCATTACAAAAGAAAAACTAACTTTAAAAAAAAAGATAATAAAACCGATCAAGCTAAATCAGCTCAGGTTTCAGCAGGTTTTATTCTTGATTCAGGTGCAACCGATCATATAATATATGAGAACATATTTAATGATTTTATTGTTTCGAAGTATCCACTGAAAATAGCTGTGGCCAAGCAAAGGCGTTTATCTACGCCAAGCGTGGTATTGTACGGCTGTAAAACGAGAACGAGATAACGCTGGAAGATACAGCTAATTTAGCTTCGATGAAGCGTCTACAAAAGGCAGAGTTTAACAAGGGGGGTAAAACTTATTGAAATATTAAAATACTATGTATGTTAATTTGGCAACAACCATATACTAAAATTTGGTCACACTGATCTGAATCAGTTCTTTTTTGTTTTTCTGGAAACTTCTTTCTTCTGTTGTTAACTTCCGAACGACTCTCAACGATGTCACGCTTATGTCAAATAAAACAATTATTAAACTTTAACTAAATCGCCTCGCATTTTACTTCACAATTTCCAATAAAACTATTTAAAAATGAAAAAATAGTAGCGAAACCTCAGGCGTATTAAAAATATACCGATTATTGAATTTCATGCGTACGCAGTGACTTCGAAAAATAAAAATAATTACAAAATAGGGCCCGGGAGGTTTGGACATAAGCTGCGGTAAACTATTGGAAATGAAAACAAACAATTTATTTAGCGACAGTAATCTACTGAGCCATTTAATGCAATATGTGAACCCTGTTTGAATGGTAAACAAGCTAGGCTGCCATTCAAAGTAACTATAAAAACTATATTAAAAGACCCCTACTTGTAATACACGTTTTTCAGGGCTCTAGAATATATAAATAATCTAAAACTAAATCGGGTGCCTTATTATTCAGACAGCTGGTGCTTGGCAAACAGGTGGATGCCCACACTCAAGCCTGCCAAGGCCTAATTGAGCAGAATAATACCACTAGGGCGCCTCTTTATTTCCTTTTAAAGCTTCGTAGAAGCGAAAAATACCCTAAATTTTTTTTTTTGTTTAATAAATTTTTTAATAAATAATTCTTTGACAGCGGCACTTAGCCGTTCTTGGATCAAATCCTAAAGCCTGACCAAAGCAGATTTGACTGCTCTCTTTGAATCTTTTCCTAATCTTAAGAATCCAAGAGCAATGCTCTCCCGAAATACTAATATTCTAAAACACTAAGGCTTCTCCTCAATCTCACTTACATTTGATTTTTAGGCTTAAGCTGAACATTGAACAATAAAGTTCACAATCGATCCCGATATTTTTGATTGACTTTTATTTTACAACACTTAGTTTTCAGCGTTGGTCTTAGTTATTTGAAACGGTCCATTTAATAGACTCAAACAATAAAAATTTTACTAGCGCAGTCGGTAGGATACAAAAATTATCCGAAAAAAAGAACCTTCGAGTGGAAAATAAGTTCAATTTTATAATCCAGTTCTCGAAAAATATCCCAACATAAATTCGTGAAAACCCTTCAACTTGGACTATAATTCCAATTCGGTTATCCAATAAAAAGTGGAAGTGAAATACGAAAACAAAAAAATTAAGTTTAAAGGCAACTAGTTAGTTAGTTAGTTAGTTAGTTAACAGTTGTTAAAACCAACATAAAATTCTAAGAAAGTTAAGTTAAACAAACTTTTATACTTTAATAAAGAAGAGAACAATAAATTAAAGCAATTAAATAATAAACACCAAAATCGTTGCGCTGAGCGACAACAATCTTGCCGAAGCCCATCGGCAGCTAAAAGACAATATGCCATTCAAAGGTGATCCAGAAACACTTCACACCTTCGTCAGCAGAGTGGACTACGTAATTTTACTCTACCAAACTAATCATGTACAACAACAGAGGATCCTATTTGGAGCCATCGAAAGGAACTTGGACATACAAGTAATACGATCTTTGGGACTTTCGAACATCGAAGATTCGAAATCACCCTCAAATCAAGACAAATCGCAGAATTTAAAACCCAAACACGAAACTTCTGGAGAACTTCAGGGAGACACCATACAAAGGAAATCAACAGCATTCTGCGAAGAAGCGGAAAGACGACGTTAATTATTGATTTCGAAACTACACCGGGAAGGTAACCAACCGGAATTTCTTATTTACATTCAGGCTATTAAAGAGTCAATTTAAATACTGTTAAGGAAACTACCAATACAATTATTTACTATTTTAGCTCATCACGATATTACTGACTTAAGATCTTTAATTACTACTGCACAAAATGGGGGAATTTATGAAGAACAAATTAAATTTCAATTTAATAAAATTCCGGATTACCGCAATAAAAACTCAAATCTTAATCAGAATTCTAAATCACATAAATTCAATACAAATACCCAAACTAAATATCGCCAAGTTACCCACAATATTCTCAACCCTTCCAACCTAATTTTAATCAATACATGCAACCATTTAGACCTAGCCATACACAGCATATGACTAACAACCAACTTATGTGGCACGCACCTAAATATTTCAGACCCAACCAATACATGAATACATGAACACAACCAATTATTAAAAAAAATCGTTTCCCACAACATTCCAACAAAACGGAAAATCCTCAAGCAGTACATTTTAGGGGAAATACATACCCTCAACTACTACATACCCTCAACTACAACAACCCTCTACATCTAAAATACTAACTTCCCGATTACTAAACGACTAAGAGAAGCGGACAGTGAACAAACTAAAAAGTTTATTGACGAAATGAGATTTCAAGACGCGCATGAATTCCAACAATTTCAACCTAATTATTATGAACAACTGTATTATGACCACAATCAATACAATCCATATCAAAATCAAATTAATGACGAACAAAATCAAAATAACTCTGAACCAAACGAAAATTTTCGGTCAACAGCACCGGACAACTCTTTTGTTGTGATCAATATAACTTTGCAATGATGGCGTTTAAAAGTTCGAATAACACAAACCAGCGTGGAACACCCGCACAAGTACCCCAACCTCAACAACATCGAAGGAATGAAGGAAATAGGTCCAGACAACGGGATTACGACCGTATGTATGCGTATAACCAAGAGCACAACAATCTGTGCCACTTTTTGAGTAAAGTCGTTCTGCTGTAAGGTTCAACCCCCAACAACAACAGGGGGAAAGTAGCAGACGGATGAATTCGTCGAGGAACACCCAGCACGGCCCAGAACTTAAGCCGACTGTCGAGCAGGGCCAGAAGGACGAACCTCTTTACGAGGGTCCATGTGCCGCAACAACAGCTAGTACAACATTGTACGGGCATAATTTGGACTATAGTGTATACATTGTTCTAATTCGCGAATTTTATGTCAATGCAACTGCATTGAATCCCAGGCTGACACGCGAATTGCCTTTTGCATGTTCCAGCATGCAATGGTCGGCGCTTTACACGCCCGACTAATAAATATCCAGTATTATGAGAATTCGGACGAACTTGTTCAACAATTCCCTTACTCATTGGATGTGTTTGGAGGTCTGGAATACCAGATTCCAAAAATATTTGCTGATTACCTGAATTCAATAACTACAGGTCTTACTCCTACCGGCGAAAAAATAATTATTAACTTTCCTGAGCTGGCGTTGCTCCAGAGAAAAGTGGATGAGACAGCTGATACAGCCGCAGCTCCATCCGGCACGTTTGGAATTCCAACGGCCCAAAACCACAACGTGTATGAATGTTATCCATCCCCGTTCATTACACGCCGTCTTAAAGACACTTGCCGCAAACCGGAACACCCGTGACTTTGGTGATTGGAACCCGTTTCCGCAGGGTTGGTTACCCCGAAATGCGTTCGTAAACGGTAATTTCCTTGGCTATTATAAGCCAAAACAACTTCAGCCAGATGCCTTGACCAAATTGGCTGAATGTACTTTTCAGGATGACACTTTTTTGGGTGGAGTAGCTTACTTCCCTTCATGTGTGGAGAATACTGTCCTACACTTATCAAGGATTAGGGGCATTGAACTAGTACCGTTCAAGCTACCATATCTGGAAAACACGAGTACATAGAAATAGCATACAAAGGTTTCACATACAAATGCCTTATAGACACAGGACACAATAAATACAATCACAATACACAATAAATATGATCAAGAGAAATATGTTTTGTCTCCCTATTAATGATACTAGATGTGAAGTTTTAACATCAAATGACCCTATTACTTTGAACAACGTGATTACGTTACCCATAAATAGTATTTCTAAAACAACCGAACCACTTTATGTACACAGTTTTTCTAATAATTACGATATGCTAATGCACAATCAGTTATAAATTACAAAAACAGTACAGATATTTCTTTTTGATAAAACCATACAAATTAATTACTTTAGAATCAGAAAGAAGAACAGAACCTTGTGGGATGACGCTATTAAAGACGAACTTAATTCTTATTTAGTAAATAATACATGGTGGTAAATAATACATTAGTGGAAATGATTAAGGATAAAAACATAGTAGAATACACGTGTGTTTTTAGTATAAAAGATAAAAATGGTAATTTACTCAAATATAAGGCAAGATTGTTAGCCAAGGGCTTCGCTTGTGGAATTTTTAACTCAGTCTTTAACTATTCACTGAAAAATAAAGAAGCTGTCTCCTGACAAAGATAATAGTATTATCTCCCTGACTAAAAGTGGGTGTTCGACACGCACTATTGCTGAGAAGCTCCAAATTAGTCAATCAGTGGTTGTCAAAATGCAGAAAATTTATATTTATATATTTTTGTTTTTGTTATCGGTAAAGCTTGTTCCATTGCCAACATAACAGGGGTGAAACATGCATAGGTAAAATTGCCGCGTCATTTTGGGCTTGGGGAAAAGGCGCCAAAAAGGTATCCTGGTCAGGGTCAAGCCTGAGCTCTGCCTATTCGCCAGTTGATCCTGATACCAGACGGAACATTCGGCAAGAGTACCGACCCCCAAAAGGGAAGAAAGGAAAAGTTTAATCCACATTAGTACCATCAATATATTCTGCAAGAGCACCGACCCCAAGAGAGAAAAAAAGGAAAATTTCAATCCACATTAGTACCATCAATATATTAGGTAAATATATTTATATCTTCGATTGGAAATCGAACTCAAGGAAAGCGAAGGTTTTCTTATTGTTCCCCTTTCCTTTTGTGTTATAGCCAGTGCAAGTTTGCAACGTTTGCATGCAGACAGCTGATCTTCATGCTAATTCGTCATTGCACCGCTCTCCGCTCCAAGCAATACTCAAGTTGTTACGAGAGACGCGGAGCGGGCAGAAGCCCAGCTGGCCCGCGCTAAAATACCCAAAAATCACTAAAACCTATTTTTTTCATATGTGAAACCAGTGGACTGGTATAAGAAAAGGCACTAGAATCGAAGAATCCCAAAAACCTTGTGTCAGGTGTAAAACCAGTGGACGGGTATAAGAAAAGGCACTAGAATCGAGGAATCCCTAAAACCTATTTTGTCATATGTAAAACCAGTGGACGTGTATAAGAAAATGCACTAAAACCGACCGAAGTCTCGGGGTGAGAAAAGAAATGAATGACCTTAAACTAAGTTTGAGCGCCAAAAAGCGAGACGACTGAGAAAAAGGAAAGAGAAAAAATGGAGAAAGTCCAATCTTTGCCCTTTTGGCAAGTCAAGCTTTATATTAATTTTTAATGGCTTGATCCAGTTAGGTTACATTACCGCGTAGTTTCTTGTTAGTTTAATTAATTTAAAAAAAAGTGTCAAAAGAAAGAATAGAAATTAACCTATAATTATAATTAGTACACTAGGAAAAAATAGTGAGAATGAGGACAAAGCAATAAGTTTTATGAAATCATAAAATTACAAGAAAAAAATTATGTAAGAAAAAAAAAAGAAAAATAAAGGAAAAAACCATGAACCGCAATCAGATCAGCAATTAATTACTGTATAGTACAAATAACATTGTAGAGCACACACCTACGCATTCCCCCTTTTCAGTACCACCCCGAAAGCGCTTTCGTCGATGGACAGTAAAAGAGGTAAGTGATTATGCATTCCTTTTCTTATTAGAGAGTAAGACTGCAAGCTTCTCTTCAGTTTTTTGGTTATACTGCGTTATGAGCGCACTAAGCGAGCTAACAAAGCTTAACTCCGCGCGTTGATAATTTTCTTTGCTTATTTGCCTGTAACTTTATTTTGACTGCTAATCTGTCCGCTAACGATGCAAAATATTTTACATAAAAACCACAGAAAAACAAGGAATGAAATAACGTGAATATACCCTAGATATAAAATGATTACTCTAAAACCATATTTTACACCTATATATTTTACATATTATTATTCTTCAACAGCCTCATTCTCGCATATTTTTCCTTTTAAAAAAGCTAGATGTATTTGTTAGACCTAATATTAGATAATAATTAATAAATGTTAAACAATAACAATAAATGTTAACAATAATATAAAATGAAATCTTGCTCATTTGATAGGGTCATTTGTCATTTGATAGGGTCATGCCTAGTCAAAGCAGGGTAAGAATTTAGATAGTCGACTCGATCTTTGGGACCATTTGTGGACATTACAACAAAGCGGACGAAATGGTCATGGTAGGGCGGGCAAACGAATCAAAAAATAAAAATTGTAAAACAAAACGACATTGTTAAGATGATTTCAGAGAACGATATTTCACTTTACATACTAATGACCATTGTAATAATTGCACTTATTTTGTTGTACTTATATTTAAGATATGTATCATTTAACCCATTCATGATGATGTATGTAAAACTTAAAATAAGAAAAAATCAAAATCAAAACACACCACAAAAAATAGAAATAGAAAAAACTCCATTTCTCATACTATATTCATCAATCCCAGCCCAAGTATAGGCTTTTCTTTAAGGGAAGGGGAATGACGTATTTGTGTGGTCCAAGCCGGCCACTTCAATTATTTCAAAGAACTATAAACAATACACATAAGTGATTTTCCATATGTATCCCAGCTGCGCAGCATCCGTTTCTAATAAAGAATTCTTTGGCAGCGGCACTTAGCCGTTCTTGTACACATCCTAAAGCCTGACCTAAGCAGATTTGACTGCTCTCTTTGAATCTTTTCCTAATCTTAAGAATCCAAGAGCGAGACTCTCCCGAAATACAAATATTGTTAAAATACTGAGGCTTCTCCTCAACCCAATTTACATTTGATTTTGACAATATCCACAATTAAGAAAACTAAACACAAGATAGAACCTTTGTTTATTGCGAACGTTTTAAAACCTAAGCGCGTAAGGGTGTCGTCTCACGAACAAGTTGACCAAGTATGAAATGTCGTTTGTTTTAAATAAAAAAACACGTTAAATTTTGTGGAAAAAAAAATCATTTATTCAAAGTATTTGCCGTCGCTAGCTATACATTCCTCCCATCTTTCGGGCAATTTGTTGATTCCGCGCCACTAGAACTTGTCTATGTCGGCGAACCATTCATCGAGACATTTTTTCACACTTTCGTAAGAATCGAAGCGCTGTTCAGCGAATGCGTGTCCCATCGAAGCGAATATGTGGTAATCGGATGGGGCCAGGTCTGGTGAGTAAGCCGCATGCGCAAGCACTTCGCAATTGAGTGTTTCCAACGTGTCGCGAACCGGTCTTGCCGTATGTGATGAAGCGTTGTCATGGAGAAAAATTACCTTGTGTTGTATTTTTTTGATATTCCGGTCGTTTTCCCTGAAGCGCACGGTTCAAATTGATCAATTGTTGGTAGCGTGCCGTATTCACCGTTTCGCCGGGTTTCAAGAGCTCATAGTAGATGACACCGCTCTGATCCCACCAACACAGAGCATCGACTTCTTACCAAAGCGATTCGGTCGAGCAGTCGATGGGGCCGGTTGTCCTGGATCAACGTATGATTTTTTACGTTTAGGATTCACAAAAAAGATCCATTTTTCATCGCCAGTAACGATACGATGCAAAAACGACTTCCTTTTGTATCGTGAAAGCCAAATTTCGCATGTGTTTTTGCGCCACTCCATCTGCCTCTCGTTCAACTCATGTGTAAGCTTCAGCGTAATCGAATGTAAGCACATAGATATCAAATATCATTTTACCAGGCAACAAATTTAAACAAATCTTTCCACACATCTACAATTGGCTGATTTTGACAAAGCCACTACCAACTGCCAGATTCACTACACTGCGGGAACAACTGGTCAATGACTGATAAAAATCATTTGAATGAAAAAAAATAAATAAAATTTGTTATGAAGTTTGAATCCCGTTACATACAGGGTCCGCCATCTAACATTTTTTTTGAACTAGTGGTTATTTTGAGTGTGGTAAAAAAGACCTTGGTATGACACCGTACAAAGTTCAATTGGTTCAAGAATTGAAGCCACGAGACCATCCGATGCGGTTTGCCTTTGCCGAATGGGCAGATGAGCGCTTGGCCGAAGACCCGGAGTTTTACACAAAAAATCCGTGCCACACAGCCAACGTTACGATCGATCTTGTGCGCACTGTTTTCGGAGACCGAAATATCAGCCGAAATTCTGATGTCGTTTGGCCGCCTCGGAGCTGTGATTTGACACCGTTGGATTATTATTTGTGGGGCGCCGTCAAAAACAAGTGTCATGTGGACAAGCCAGCGACAATTCAAGCTTTGAAGGACAACATTCGCGTCGCCGTTGCCGAAATACGGCCGCAAACAATCGGAAATGTTCTCCAAAATTGGGTCGGCCGTATGGCGTACTGCAAGGCCAGCCGAGGCAGCCATTTGAAAGAACTTGTATTCCATAAGTAACCGGAAGGATTGTACTTTAATATGAAAAAATAAATTTGATGATCGGATGAACCGTTTTTGTTTTATTGCATTAAAAAAAAAAAAAATTACGTGGCGGACCCTGTATAACCATATTTATTGCAATATTTAATAAGCATAAAACAATTATTAACAGCAGTGGGCTCGTTTGGTGGTGTTGTTCTCCTTTACACCGAAGTATTTTAGGTTTAAAAGTTGCGGTTGCGGCGGCTGCTGTCAGTCACAGGTGCAGGCTCAGGCTCAGCCCTTTAACCGGCGCCACACCACTCGGGCTTCGGTAAAAGAGATGGCCGATAGAATTATTAAAAGGATTCAAAAGCAGCAGCAGCCGCCGCAACCGCAACTTTTAAACCTAAAATTCTTCTAATATTTCTAAGCAATTCACTGAAGCCTATTTTAGTTGGATGCCCTCACCCTAGCCTGCTAAGACCTAACTGATCAGAATAGTACCACTAGGGCGGCCTTTTATTTCCTTTCAAGGCTTCGTAGATGTGAAAAATACACTAAATTTTACCTCCGCGAAAACCTAGGAAGCTTTGGTATTTAATGTGTTGAATGGTATTTTACAATTCAGTTTTAAAAATTCAGTATTAAACATACGCGGGTTAGTATTAAATAGAATTTTTTTAAAATTTAAAAAAATTGTCGCGGAACGGATCAGCTGCCTATCGATAGTTAATGTTAAATTTTTTGAATGTGGTTTCTAGTATTTTTATTGTATGTCATTTTACTGTTGCGATATTCGGACACACTAATTCAGAGTAAATTGTGCTTAATAGTGGCGCGTAAAAATTAGTGCGTCAGCGATATCCAAAGAGAGGGGAAAGAAACTGCGGTATGTCATAAGAATATGTCTAGATTTAAAGTAATATAATTGTATTCCCTATAGAATAAAACGCTCACATAACTCTGCGCTACACACCGAAGCTTACTCTGTCCTAGCCAGAGCTGGTTAAAAGGCATCCCCTGGATATTCGCGGCGACTCGACATCTTTTATTCGCATCTTTGTACGCACTCTGCGAGATGCCAACGACCCATTCGCCCCGGCGCAGCCCTCGATTGCTTCAATCAAGAGCTTCTACCGCAACGACGATCACGCCAACGGGCACTCCAGCCAGTTTCACGAGTGCGGCTTGTGATCAGCAGCGGCCTCAAACTTCAAAGGAAAACGAAACTGTCGGTGGGAATCCGATTGGTACTCCACAGCCTGAAAGGACAGAGCAGAATACCAGTTCCGCAACTGTGAAGGTAGCGACTCTACTAGAAAGGATCGCCACCTTGGAAAAGGAGTTGGCCAAGGCCAGGGCAAACGGAGGGCAAGCAGAAGCCGGAAGGAATCCCGGAGAAAACGGATTAAGCGGCAACAGAGTAAGCGGTACGGCGAATACACCGTTATGTACGAGTGAAACGGTATGTTTGAGTGAAACGCTGCCAGTCGCGCGAGTTACCGACCCATCGGTACAATACACCACCCCTCCTTCTAACCCCCACGCCTTCACAAGTGAAGACATCGAACCGGGAAGCGTTGCGATACAAAGTCGCAACATAAACATCAACGACGAGTCAGCCGCCGATATTCACCGTTAGCGACACCGCATTCCCTTCACACAGACAACGCAGCGCATACAATCCCATATACATACTTGTTAACATACTTTCTGTTGCATCAGATTCTCTATTTCTAAGAACTCCAACATTGTAATACACATATACATATTCACTGTTAGCTTATTTTAAGACCAAAAATAAAGACGACCAGGCAGTCGAGTTTTAGCAGCAAACACTTGTAGACGTATCCAATATTGAATCCGATCGAATTCCCTGACAGCCGTAGCTACTTCCAAGACCGGCTCCTCTCTTCTCTGCATTTAAATACCCCGCGAAGCTCCCCGGAGGTAACTGGCGCAGCCGGAAACTGGAATGGAAAATATTCTATTAAACCTTCTATTAGTTCTACTGTAAGTAGGTGTAGAAAAAGAGTGAGAATGAAGTGCAGTAATGTCTAAAAGTGAATACAACAAAAGTCCTACTACAATACATAAACCGCCTTAATTAACATACAAAACACCCAGATATAATTTCAAAAAAAAAAAGAAAAAAAAAAAAAAAAAAAAAAAAGAAAAAATGCCGTAATCGCGAAAAATGATATAATGATATGGAATGTACTTGTGTGAAATCAATCGCTGATAATCACTGCCGAAACTTAATAAGGCCAAGTACCACATCACTACTTTCATGTGTACATATATATGCAAAACAATTAAAACAATTCACACACACAAATATGTCAAATGCAACAAGGGAAAAAAGAAGATGTAGTGTACCTACGTGGCATCAATCGCTGATAAACCACTGCCGAAACATTAAAGGCCCGGTACTACACCACAAAATACTTATATATACATCGAAAATATACACAACAAAACCATATATACAAATGTGTAAGAGTGACGTGTAATGTACTTGTGTGAAATCAATCGCTGATAATCACCGCCGAAGCTTAGTAAGGCCAAGTACCACATCAGTACTCTCATGTGCACATATATATATGCAAATACGAATTTATATGAACGGTGAAGTGTATGTTTTCTAAGACTGGGCACAGAACCACAAAATCACATATAAACTGCACACCTTAATAAAAAGAAAAATCTTTGAAACATGCACCCATATTCTCACTCTTTCAACACAAATGAAGTATTCAAATATTACATACATACACTAATACCACTATATTACAGAAATTAACGCACAAAAAAAAACACACACCATTCAACAATAAACAAATAATTAAGAACCACTAAGTACATTATAAATTGTATACTCCCTTTCTCTCTTAAATGTCAAAGAAATTAACACAAACTATAAAACAAACAACTCGTTCCGTATTAGGATCACACACACTTCCAAAAAAGAGTCACACGTTCAGTTACTAAAACAAACACCCTCCCCGTAATTAGAGAAAATACCCTCTCACCGCCCCTTCAACCTATAAATATGGATTCAGACAACGCCTCCGTAGGTAATTCCGCCCCCTTAACACCTACCGTCAGTGGCTCCAGCAGTATTGCTACGGCACTTAGTGCCACCGATATTTTAGCCTTCGTTAAAGAACTTCCGACTTTCGATGGTACTCCAAGCCAACTCGACAAATATATAACTAGCGTTGAAGAAATAATCATGCTCATTAGGGGTACCGACCAAACACCGTACGGGCTTCTAACACTTAGGGCAATTAGGAACAAAATAGTTGGAAGAGCAGATGAAGCCCTAAACCTAGCTAACACCAAACTTATATGGGACGATATCAAAAGCAACCTACTACGTTTATATTCTAGCAAGAAAAGCGAAGCTACCCTCCTAGGCGAGCTCCAATCTCTCCCGGACAACCTAACCCTAGGGCAATTGTTCTTCGGCTTATCGAGGATTAGGAGCCAACTTATATCCACTACTTCCAATAGTGGACAGTCGGCCACAATCATCGAAGCCAAGAAAACACTATATGACGAAGTCTGTCTAAATGCCTTCATTTCAAGAATCAGAGAACCACTTAAAACAGTCATCAGATTGAAAGACCCCAAGACTATCGAAACAGCTTACGAGCTATGTCAAAGAGAAAGAGCTCGTTACCAGAACAGAAACCCATACCCCCAACACCAAACAATACCGAACGACGAACTAACAATTACAATAACAATAACAGCAACAATCACAGAGACGACAACAACCGCAACAACCGTAATTCATCTTACTCCCAAAACCACTCATACCATTATTCAAACCCCAACTCCCAATATCGTCAATCAAACAATGGCAACAGAAATAGTAACCCGTTTAAAGACAATAAAACACCAAATTATGGGCTACACAACATAGAAGAAGAAAAACTCACCCAACACTGGCCTACCGACCTAAATTTTCAGGCACCCGCCTCAGGAACCCGACAGGATACATAAACCCCACCACACATGCAACATCCCTTCCATACATAACCCTAAACCTACAACAAAAATTCCCCTTGTCATTTCTTATCGATACAGGATCCAATAACTCCTTCATCGACCCAGAATCTGCAAACCAACTAGAGTGCACAACTCTACCAACATCCACTTCAATTACAACAGCATTAAATAGTTTCAAAATTGAGGAAAAAGCAATATTCCCAATGCCACCCGAGTTCAAAACCGAAGGTCAAATTACCCTACTTAAATTCAAATTTCACTCTCATTTTAACGGCCTCATAGGAATGGACCTATTATCACACCTAGAAGCAAAAATAGACCTAGTAAACTTACAACTAGTAACCTCAAAGTCTACACTCCCAATATCCTTGTACACTAACCAGGCTTCAAAAATTTTTAACATCCCCGCCTACAGTAAAGTTATCTTACCACTACCGGTAAAGACTAATCATGGCGAATTCTATTGTTGCGCTACACAGCTGAATAATGAGTTAACCTTGTCAGAAGGACTATATAAAGCAAACAATAATATTGCCAATGTCGAAATCTCTAACAAATCCAACTCGGATAAACTACTATACCTAGAATACCCCCTAGAAACCACCCTCTACAACAAAAACGATTATATCGAATTCTTTAACATATCAGCTACACCCCTTAATAACGATAACCTCCAAGCCCCATTACAAATCCCAACAGAACATCTCAATCCAGAAGAAAAAGCAGCCTTAATAACCCTATGTAAACAATTTCGCGACATATTCTACAACCCAGAAACACCATTAACTTTCACCAACAAAATCACACACTCCATCCCCACCATAGACAACACTCCTATCCACGCAAAATCCTACAGATACCCTTTTGTCCATAAAACAGAAGTCAAAAAACAAATTGATTCCATGTTAAATCAACAAATTATTAGATCTAGCCACTCCCCTTGGAGCGCCCCGGTATGGGTGGTCCCAAAAAAACTAGACGGTACAGGGAACAGGAAATGGCGGCTTGTAATAGACTACCGGAAACTCAACGACAAAACCATTTCGGACAGATACCCCATCCCAAACATAAACGACATATTAGATAGCATAGGCAAAGCAAAATATTTTTCAACGCTCGACCTAACTAGCGGTTTCCATCAAATTGAGATGGAACCAAAAGATATCGCCAAAACAGCTTTTACAGTCGAAGGGGGCCATTACGAATTCATACGGATGCCCTTCGGCTTAAAAAACGCACCTACCTTTCAACGGGTTATGGACAACGTCCTCGGCGACCTTAACGGCACCATTTGCTTAGTCTATCTCGACGATATTATCATTTTCTCGCCTTCCTTACAAAAACACCTAGTGGACATAAAAATGGTATTCGAAAAACTTAGAGCGGCAAACTTTAAACTACAACCCTCGAAATCAGAATTCCTGAGAAAAGAGATAGAATTCCTAGGCCACATAGTCACACAAGACGGAATAAAACCAAACCCGAACAAGATAAGTGCGATCAAAGAATTTCCTTGCCCCACCAACAGAAAAACTATCAAATCTTTTCTCGGTTTACTGGGGTATTATAGGAAGTTTATAAGAGACTTCGCTCGAATAACGAAACCCATGACTAAACAGCTGAAAGGAAAAAGACAAGTTACTACAGATAAAGATTTTGTAGACGCATTCGAACAGTGCAAAACTCTTCTTTCCAATGACCCGATACTCATACACCCAGACTTCAAAAAACCATTCATCGTTACTACGGATGCTAGTAACTTCGCGTGTGGGGCCGTACTATTCCAAGGCTCCTTACAGAACGATAGACCTGTATGCTTTGCCAGCAGGACCCTTTCTGACACCGAAGTCAACTATTCAACCATAGAAAAAGAAATGTTGGCAATAATATGGGCAGTAAAGTACTTCAGACCATATATTTATGGCGTAAAATTTACTATTGTTACAGATCACAAGCCACTAATATGGCTTATGAATTTCAAAGAACCCAATTCGAAAATAATTCGTTGGAGACTACAACTCATGGAATACAATTTCGAAATAATTCACAAGAAAGGTTCACAAAATGTAATCGCAGACGCCTTAAGTAGAGCAGACCCAAATTTAAACCACAGCGAAACACTGACTGTTAAGCCTTGTCCCACATCCGAAAAACCTATTAACGAATTTAACACGCAACTCATACTAGAAATAGATACAAATACGTCTTGCCAAACTACAACACCATTCAAACAAAAGCTTAGGAAAAAATATTCACAGCCCTCTTTCGATTTCGATAATATTGCTAAAATCTTGAAAGGAACCCTAAAACCTAACAGGATTTGCGCATTCTTGGCAGACGATAATAATTCCGCATTAATCGAAAAAGCATTCTTAACGTACTTTGCACACAAAAAACACTTTAAAATTATCTGATGCAAATCACTTCTCCACGAAATTGTAGGAAACCCCGAACAAAACAAATTCATTCAGGAATATCACACTAATAACAATCACAGAGGCATCGATGAAACATTCCTTCACCTCAAACGAGAAACCTACTTCCCCAATATGAAAAGCAAAATCTCTGAACTAATTAGGAATTGCGAAACATGTCTAAAACTCAAATACGACAGACAGCCACAAAACATTGTATTTGAAATTCCAGAAACCCCAACGAAACCCCTCGATATAATACACATAGACATCTACACCATTAACAATAATTTTAACCTGACAATCATAGACAAGTTCTCAAAATTCGCAGCTGTCTACCCCATTCCAAATAGAAACGGTATCAATTGCACCAAAGCAATCAAAAACTTTTTCAGTCAATTCGGACTACCCAAAAAACTAATACACGACCAAGGAGTAGAATTCTGCAACGACATATTCCGCGAGTTTTGCTCTCAATATAATATACTTCTCCATGTCACATCCTTCCAGCAATCTTCAAGTAATTCTCCAGTAGAACGATTACACTCCTCTTTGACAGAGATTTACAGAATAATACTAGACACACGAAAAAAACACAAACTACCTACAGACCACGAAGAAATAATGTCAGAAACTGTAATAACCTATAATAACGCAATCCACTCCACCACTAAACACACCCCTTTTGAACTTTTTAATAGTAGGACCCATTTATTTGACAAAATTATAATACCCAATAATGAGCATGACTATTTAAATAAACTAAATATGTTTCAAGATAAACTCTACTCCGAAATAAAGGAAAAATTGTCCACAAACGCCCAACAAAGATGTAACATATTGGACTAATCTACCCTAAAAATACAATAAATGATTGGGTATAACTTAGCGTCAATACATTGTGACACTTTGTCATAATAAATATAAATATACAAATATACAAAAAAGACCACCAAAAACTACGTAAGCACTCCAGCGCCCCAGTAATACGATCTAACGCTTATACATAAGCCGATCGCGGAGCGTGGGAATGCTGAGCATGCACTTTGCAGCTCAAGTGCTCAATGCCTTCTGCATACATATGTATATGTATAAATGTAAGTAAGAATACATAGATATAAGCAATGTATGTGCGGGTTAGCTGAACCCAACTTCAGCACACTTTATTCATTCAAATAAAGAACCTCAAACAGAGCAGAAGCTCTTCACTCTTCAATAAAACCAAAGGAGCTCTTCACCCTTCATATGGCGACCGTGACAGGACTTCAGGATCGATGACAGGACTTCAGGATCGATGACAGGACTTCAGGATCGATGACAGGACTTCAGGATCGATGACAGGACTTCAGGATCGATGACAGCTTACATTATACTGAATCTGCAGTCTTATCAAAGACAGCATGTAAAGTCGTGTTTAACCTCATTAGAAGCATGGAAGGTTTTAAGGAAAGAAAAACACACTGACCGGTCAAATACACCAAGTGCAGCTTTACCAAAAATTATTGCGTCTGAAAATGGAAGAAAATAATAACCTTCAAGAGCATGTTTATTAGTTTGTGGAAATCACAAATAAGTTAGCAGCGGTCGACATAGACTCAGGTGACCCGGTAAAATTAATCATGTTATTAACAAGTCTGCCAAGAAGTTTCGAGCATTTCGTGGTCGCTGTGCAAACTCGACGAGTTACCTTCATTTGACATTGTAAAATCGAAACTTCTAGATGAAGCTGAAAGGCGAAATGCCAATGCAGAAGCGACAGAGAGCGGTGATAGAAAAGTGTATGCAGAACATACGAAAAAACCAAAAGTAACAAAGTACAAGGAAAGTAACGGTCCGGTTAGTGAGAAACAGAGAAACGCGACAAAATCGCTACAGTGTTGGGTATGCGGACATCTGACCACGTGACCACTTGACTTTTGAAAGTGAAGGTCGTGGTACAGTGCGAATTTCGCAAAAGTCTTGAAATAATTTGAGATCATTGTGGTTTTGTGATTTTGTGCCTATGAACACATGAACAGTGCAAAATAAACAGCAAACAAAGCAAACCCAAAGACCTCGACTATAAACTAAATAAATTAATAAATAAATATGACAATATAAAACATAATAATTGATGGCGGAAGAGCCACAATTCTCAAACGCGCAGCCCACGACACAAAAGGACTTGCCAACGTTGGAAGAAGCTCTGCAGCAAAATCCTGCAGATGGACCACGCCCACTCACAATAGCTGAGTACCAGGCAAGGCAGGAAAAAAAGGAACCAAAGAAGCACAAACGCTCCGGAAAAAGGGTAAAACTACTTAGACAACGCCGACTGGTTAAGGAAATGACCCAGTTGGCCAGAGACGAGGCATCCCGACAACGCTACAAAGAGCGTCTTGAGGACATCGAAAGCAAGATTTCGCAAGGTGCGAAACAACGCAAACGGGCTGCATAAATAAATGCCAATGCCCCAATTTGCCTTAATTTTAATTTCTAAACCCAAGCCGATGCGGGAAACCGCTGCTTGAAAACCACTAATATCTGTTAGGCTTTTTACTAACAATGCGGTTGGAGAATTTTTTTTTATATATTGTAAACAAATATGTGAGCCAACCACATTTATTAACAACTAATATTTCCACGTCTCCTCTACTGAATATATATATTCAGCTGCAAAAAAAAAAATTTTTTTTTAATGACAGAATATAACAATTCTTATCTTCATTAAACGTAAACATTTTTTTTTATTTTTGATTTTCTAGAAGAATAAATTAATATCATAATAATGAGAAAAAAACTCATAAATAAAAAAAAAAAAAACGTTTCATTGAAAACAAAAAAAAATGAAAAAGAATGGAATGGAGCGAAATAGCGATACGAATAGACGAATTTCGTTTCAGGTTCGATAAGTCTTATAAATGTATCAATAGAGACGCAGTAATAAAATCAGAAACCTTGAAAAATCATATAGAGATATTGGTAGGAGAATATAATAATATAGTTACATTAGTAAATAAATATGCAAATAGGCTCACATCTGAACATAATAACAAATGTTTAAGGGTTGTAAAATCCCTAAACACAAGATTAAATAACATCAGAAAAAGAAGGCATATTTTGATAGATGTACCAGAAAGTCTAAGTCAATTGGTTGAATTCAACACAGACCAGTTCAAAGAACTAGACGAATCTGTTCTATCAAGCGGCGCTGAGTCCGATAGTGACATTGAAACGCTAGAAGGAAGCGACCGAATTGAATTTAAATCTGAACCAATAACAATTTCTGAAATGGCACAGACAGTGATAGAATTTATCAGGCTAGCCACATCTCTGATACCAGAGTTTGATGGTAAACCAGAAAATCTACAAAGTTTTTTGGATGCTCTAGGTCTACTAGATAGTTTAAAGAGCACACATGAAGCGACAGCAATAAGCCTAATAAAAACTAAACTTAAAGGCCATGTAAGAAACCTTATAAGTAATGAGCAGACGATTGCTGCAATTATTACCCAACTGTCAAGTGCAGTAAAAGGAGAATCGGTAGAAGTGATATCTGCCAAGCTTCTGAATCTACAACAGAGAAATAAAACGGCTAACCAATACACCCAAGAGGTGGAGAAACTGACAAAGGCCCTTGAAGGTGCCTATATCGGTGAAGGTCTCAGCCAATCCTTAGCAAATAAATACAGCACTACAACAGCTGTAAAAGCAATGACACAGAATTGCTCCATTGATAAGGTAAAACTTATCATGCAAGCAGGCACATTCACAAACATGAATGATGCCATCTCCAAATTTGTAAACAGTTGCACAGAGATAACAGGTCAAAGAAACAACAGAAAAGCTAAACACAAGCAGAGTAGAACCAACAACACTACAACCTAACAGCACAATTTTCAGAAAAGAAAACAGGAGGAATAAACTAACACCACGGTTCTCCTTATACAGAACAGCAAAGGACAAAGGAAAAACCTTAGTAACCACAAAAAATCAAAAAATCCACAAATCAAAAGTTAGGAAAACATTCAAACCGCCAAATGACTTAAGCCTTTCAACCTGCATTCCAGATCTTGCCATGGGGCATACCAATCTATCTTCATCCACAACTTCAATAGCACCAACCTCTTAGCAAAAGTGCCGCTAGGGAAAACACTCGTGATAGGAAACTATAAGAAAATTAGCCACATAATCGATCTGTCCGAATACACCAACTGTATTGAAAAATTATACCACACCATCGATACCCTAAGACACGATGAAACACTCACCGACTCTATATCAATACTAAACGCTAAACTTGCCCAAACTCAAAGTAAAATAGACGCACTAACACCCTTTTCACGCCACAAAAGAGGTCTTATTAACGGGTTAGGTAGTTTAGTCAAAGTCGTCACTGGCAACATGGACGCCAATGATGCAAAGAATATAGAAACAGAAATTAACCACCTAAAAAGCCAAGTCACCACCATCTCAGATAACTTCGAAATACAGAACACGCTCAATGATGAAATTCAACTACGGTTCAAAAACTTAACAAGACACATTAACAATGAACAAGATTTGATTAAAAACTTCTTCGAAAACACTCAAAATACAATCTACAAAAAAATATATAACTACGAAGGAGAACTAAAGAAACTACAATATATAAATAGGCTTAACTATAATATAGACTTATTACTTAGTCACCTAAGCGACATTATAGAAAGTACACTGCTTGCCAAAATTAATGTTATCCCAAAACTCATTTTAGATAAGACAGAAATAAACAAAATCAAACAAATTTTTGAAACCCAAAACTACACAATAAAATCCGAGCAACACATTTATAATCTGTTAAAAATGAACACACTCAATTACCAAGACAAAATAATTTTCAGTGTCAAAATTCCTATTTTTCTAAATCCTAACTACGAAATGGCAAGATTAATTCCACTCCCAATAAATTCCACACAATTTGTAATAGCACCTAAGTACTTAATATATAATAACAAAAATAATAGTATGTTTTCAACTATGTATAAATGCCCTGTAATAGAAGAACAATTCGTCTGTGAAATCGATTCTATCAATAATCTCAAAAATAATACTTGCCTGGGACACCTTATCCAGAATAAAACCAGCTACTGCGACATAAAGGAAACGGGACTCACGACCGATGTGTTCGAGCCGGAAAAAGGCTTCATATTTGTATTTAACGGGAACAACCTCCCAATCACATCCTCCAACCGGACCATAACTAATATCAATAGATCAGATATAATAAAGTATGACAATTGCACATTACAAATCAATGAAATAAACTACGACAACACGGCGGTATCAACAGAAGAGCACGCCGACTTCTTCCTACCACCAATACGGAAATTAATAAAAAATGCCACTATTAACATACTCACCTTGGGAAGACTTCACCTGGATACACTCACAACATCCAACAAGCTACGGGTCGTCACGGCAGGAAACTTTCGACACTCGACAACCTTATACATTCTCTTAACCGTATCCCTAGTCGCCGTAATACTCACCTGGACACTTCGTAGAGACACCCACATCTTCCATACCGGGTCCGAACAAATTCTTCCAATCGTCGCTCCACCAATTCCTCCGCTATGGCCGTCGCTCCAAACGGGGGGGGGAGGAGTTACCGACCCATCGGTACAATACACCACCCCTCCTTCTAACCCCCACGCCTTCACAAGTGAAGACATCGAACCGGGAAGCGTTGCGATACAAAGTCGCAACATAAACATCAACGACGAGTCAGCCGCCGATATTCACCGTTAGCGACACCGCATTCCCTTCACACAGACAACGCAGCGCATACAATCCCATATAGTAGCATAATATGCTTCACATATTACGCTTACAAGCATTGTACATACAATCTTGCACATGCACAAACACATGAAACCAATTCACATTCTTGATTACATATCATTCTTTTGTACACATATAGAAAAATCAAACCCCACACCCACAAATACACTGAATAGACATTCCCGTTTCTCGCGACTCACTTCGAGCCGATAAAATCTCTGTACAGTAGTCTTAAGCTGACATTCTTGGAATAAAGACCGAAATAACCGAATAACCGAAATTTGTTCGTGTTTCAATTTAAAGTTTTCAGCGTTGATCTTTGTCGTTGTTATTGACGGATCATTTATTCGACTAATAAATTAATAACTACGTAAGTGGCGCAGTCGGTAGGATGATACTAATTGATGCGATATTAAACATATTCAATTCTCTGTGTATCATCCGCTAAAGAACTACAACTACAACTACAACTTCAAAAGCTCGCGTCGGTAAATCGGTACAGTCAGTTCAGAACCAAAAACATATCCGAAACCACAGAGTGATAGTGAAATTGAAAAAAAAACTTAAAATTATATCAAATTTTAAGAAGACGCCTTTGAATTCACTGAGTAGTAAATCCACAAAAGGTTACTCAAAACAATGTGAAATAGCTAAGTGCGCAACACTAAATAAACGTAACTACAACTAAGTGAACTACAATAATAAACGTTAAACTAAGTGAAAATTAAATAAACGTAACTACAACTAAGTGAACTACAATAATAACCGTTAAACTAAGTAAAAACTAAATAAACGTAACTACAACTAAGTGAACTACAATAATAACCGTTAAACTAAGTGAAAACTAAATAAACGTAACTACAATTAAGTGAACTAAAATAATAACCGTTAAACTAAGTAAAACTTAAATAAAACGTAACTACAACTAAGTGAACTACAAAATTACCGGTTAAACTAAGTGAAAACCAAATAAACTTAACCACAAAAAAGCGAACAATAATAATAACAGTGAAAATAAGTGGAAATTAACCCTTTCGCGCCCACCGTTGCTTGTGAGCAATTTCTGTTTTCAGAACTAACTGTAAGCGAGCCTCTTGTTTTATCGGCTCATTCTTTTTGATAGCACCGTGCTTTTATGTGCCTACTCTGAATACGAAAAGAAATAAGCAAAGACACAAACCATTAATTAGAACACAAATCCCATCCAAATCACAAACCTAAATAAAGACACTAACAAAAAAAATTTTAAACCAACAAACCACGATGGCCGTAGCAGCACCAGCACAAATAGAATTGTCTGAATCAAACATGATTCAAGTAGAAAGACAAATACACGCAATCGAGGTTTTCAACGGAGATCCCAACACTTTGTACACTTTCATCAGTCGCGTCGACTTCATCTTGGCTCTGTATCAGACCACAGATGAAAGACAAAAGCTAATAATCTTTGGACACATCGAACGGAACATCAGTGGCGATGTTATCCGCACTCTCGGAGTAACCAACCTCAGCAGCTGGAGCGAACTCAGGACTCAGCTTATACTTAACTACAAGCCCCAAGCACCGAACCAACAACTTCTGGAAGAATTCAGGAACATACAATATCGAGGTAACATTCGACATTTCCTCGAAGAAGCCGAAAGAAAACGACAGATACTTATAAGTAAATTAGAACTGGAAAATAATACTAACGAAACCATTCTCTATACTAGATTAATACAAACCAGCATCGAAAATCTAATTCAAAAACTTCCAAGCCATATTTATCTCAGAATAGTTAACTGTAATATTCCAAACCTAAGATCGCTAATAAATATATTACAAGAAAAAGGTCTTTATGAGGCACCAACCTCAAGTAAAGATAATATGAAGCCAACTTCAATTCCAAACAGAATAACAACCAACCCCCAAAATAGACAAATGAATAACCAAATTAGACCCTTTGTACCCTTACAACCATTCTATAATAACGTCTATCAACCCTATCACCAACCACATTCTCATATGCCCAGGTTTATCCCAAACACGGTTCCTCAATATCAAAATAGACCCATTTACCCACAATCTAACATACCCATGTCACAAGTACCCAGACCAATCCCAGCTTTTAACAGACAAAATATTTTTGACCAAAACCGATTTGGACCTAGCCACACTAACATGCCCACAACATATCCTCAAAACAGAAACGTACAAACCAATAACCCAATAAAAAGACCGAGACCATCAGACAGTGGACAGTCTAAGATGAGCACAGGAGAGCTAAGATACCAGGAAGTAACGTCTAATCAACCCGAAAATCCTTATAATCATAACTACTATTATCCCTGCTATCCAGAATATTTTCACCCTCAGCCTTATCCCTACCAATTGAATTATACTCAAGAATCAATTCAGTTTCCCCCTGAACAGAACTACGACAATTCAGAGATAACAGAAGAGGAAATACCAACAACAAATGACAACGAACCAGTTGACCTTGAACAAGCAGAAAATTTTCGGTTAGTAGCCCCGGGTCAAACCAATATATAATGATAAAACATAATAATACTGAATTGAAATGTCTAATCGATACAGGATCTACGATAAATATGCTCACGCGAAATATTTTTCAAACGCCAATACAAGAAACCAATCAGCTAATCCACACTAGTAATGGCCCATTAATTATTAACACACTTACGAATATACCACCTAATAACTACTTCCCTGTTGCCCAAGACTTCTTTATCCACCCGTTCTCGGATCATTATGACATGCTGATTGGACGCAAATTGTTGTCCGAAGCCAAAGCAATAATCGATTATAAAAAGAAAACTGCTACCCTATTTAACAAAATATATAAGATAAAAGACAGTAATAACATTACAGAACGGAATCATATCCAAATGGACCCTTCATTTCCACAAGACCCCACCTATTTAGAAACCTCCACACTTCAGGAAAACTTGTTCCGACTAGAACACCTTAACGTAGAAGAAAAACAAAAATTAATTAACCTACTGATAAAATACCAAGGCATTCAATTTCACGAAGGTGACACGCTCACGTTCACAAACCAAGAAAAACATGTTATCAACACCACACACAATATCCCCGTCTACTCTAAAGTTTATAGTTTCCAACAGACATATGAAAAGGAGGTAGAAAAACAGATCCAAGACATGCTAGAACAGGGTATTATCCGAGAAAGTAATTCACCGTACTGTAGCCCCATTTGGGTCGTACCTAAAAAGCTAGATGCTTCTGGACAGCAGAAGCTTCGTATCGTAATAGACTATAGGAAATTGAACGAAATAACAATAAACGACAGATACCCCATACCAAACATAGATGAAATATTAGGAAAACTAGGGAGGTCAAATTATTTCACAACAATAGATCTTGTAAAGGGTTTCCATCAAATAGAAATGGACTCAGAGTCAATAGCCAAAACTGCCTTCTCTACAAAATATGGACACTACGAGTACACGCGAATGCCATTTGGGCTTAAAAATGCCCCCGCTACATTTCAACGATGTATGAATAATTTACTCCGTCCGCTTTTAAATAAATGTTGCCTAGTATACCTAGACGACATCATAATTTTCTCCACATCATTAGAAGAACACCTTCAAGCCTTACAGGCTGTTTTCGAAAAATTATCACAGGCAAATTTAAAAGTACAACTAAACAAATGTGAATTCTTAAAACAAGAGACAACTTTCTTAGGACATGTTATCACTAAAGACGGGATTAAACCAAACCCGGATAAAATAAAAGCTATAGTCAAGTACCCATTACCAAGAAAAACTAAAGAAATTAAAGCCTTCCTAGGACTCACAGGGTATTATAGGAAATTTATACCTAACTTTTCTGACATTACCAAACCACTGACCAAGTGCCTAAAGAAAGGAGCAACAATAGATATAAACAGTTCAGAATACTTAGAAGCATTCAAAAAGTTAAAATTATTAATCTCTGAAGACCCGATCCTAAAAATACCGAATTTCGAGAGGAAATTTACATTAACAACAGATGCCAGCAATGTAGCTTTAGGAGCTGTTCTATCACAAGACGGACACCCTGTTAGCTACATCAGCAGAACATTAAATGAACATGAAGTCAATTATAGCGCCATAGAAAAAGAATTATTAGCAATAGTTTGGGCCACTAAAACCTTCCGACACTATCTCTTAGGACGACATTTCGAAGTAGCTTCCGACCATCAACCCTTGTGCTGGCTATACAAACTAAAAGAACCTAATTCAAAATTAACAAGATGGAAAATTAGACTTTCGGAATATGACTTCGACATAAAATATATAAAAGGAAAAGAAAATTATGTAGCAGACGCACTTTCTAGAATAAAGATAGAACAAACATTTTTTGGTGAATCTACACAACATAGTGCCGAAGAGGACAGTAACAATTTGATCGGACTATCAGAAAAAGCTATTAATCAATATAAAAGGCAAATCATCTTTACTAAAGGTCCCAATAGTACAGAAATAGAAACTTACTTCAAAAAACAAATTATACACCTTTCTT
The DNA here is from genome assembly GCA_035047325.1 of Drosophila vallismaia. NCBI lineage: Eukaryota > Metazoa > Arthropoda > Insecta > Diptera > Drosophilidae > Drosophila > Drosophila vallismaia. The sequence goes on along the minus strand of JAWNPU010000001.1, from coordinate 2,356,206 downwards.
ATAAAGAAATGACCCCCGAAATAGCCAAACGATATCTACTCGATTATTTCTGTTCAAAAACCAGCGCTCTTTACATCAAAAGCGATGCAGATTTTGAAGTAATTCAAAAAGCATATAAGGAGACAATGAATCCAAGACATACAAAAATTTTCCGAAGCCTCATCTTACTAAAAAACATTCCCACGTACGCAAATTTTAAAGAACTAATTCTAAACACACATGAAAAACTCTTACACCCCGGAATACAGAAAACTGTAAAACTTTTCAGCGAAACATACTACTTCCCAAATAGCCAACTCCTCATTCAAAATATAATTAACGAATGTCAAGTTTGTAACTTAGCAAAAACAGAACACCGAAATACAAAAATGCCAATGAAGGTCACCCCTAAACCCGAACATTGCCGCGATAAATTTGTAATAGATATCTACTCCTCTGAAGGAAATGACTATTTGAGCTGTATCGACATCTATTCTAAATTTGCCACCCTCGAGCAGATAAAAACAAAAGATTGGATAGAATGTAAAAATGCTCTGATGCGCATATTCAATCAGTTGGGAAAACCTAAAATCCTAAAGGCAGACAGAGATGGCGCATTTTCTAGCTTAGCCCTCAAACGTTGGCTCGAAACTGAAAATGTGGAATTACAACTTAACACTACAAAAACAGGTGTTGCAGATATAGAAAGGCTTCACAAAACGATAAATGAAAAAATCCGTATTATAAAAAATTCCGATGACAATGAAGCCAACCTCAGTAAAATAGAAACGATCCTTTACATTTACAACCACAAAACCAAACACGATACTACTGGACAAACTCCTGCCCACATATTTATTTATGCTGGACAACCAATTTTAGATACACAACACAACAAAGAAATTAAAATCAACGAAATAAACAAAGACCGAACAGAATACAACGTCGACACTAGATATAGGAAGGGACCGTTGCAAAAAGGGAAATTAGAAAACCCTTTTAAATTAACAAGGAACGTCGAACAAACTGACGAAGACCATTACAAAATCACCAATAGAAATAGAGAAACACATTACTACAAGACCCAATTTAAAAAACAGAAAAAAATTAATAAACTTTACATTCCACAGGCCAATGGTTCATCATAATATTCCTCCTTACGTTTTCAAATAAATAACATTAATACTAACCATGGATACCTCTTATTTTCCGATAAAACAATTCAAATCCCTTCAGAATATGAACATCATTGTCTTCGCGTAAACCTTTCCGATATAGATAACCCAACTCACTATTTCAACAATAAAATAACTAACTACACTAACATTACTCAAATTGACCTTTTATACAATAAAATGCGAAGAGAACTTGGCGGAATAACTTTACACCAGACAAATAGACAGAATTTAAATATTTATTTGAAACACTCAACCAATATGCAATTTCATTCCTACAACAGTTAACCAGATAATTAAATATGTAGAGCGAAACAATATCCTTACTTGGAATATACAAAAAAAAAATAAAAAAATAAAAAATACTATTATAGAACGAGATTGCCAAGAAATAAATAAAAAATGTAATAATTAACGGCAACAAAATAATAACAATGAAACAATGTAAAATCAAAATAGGAAAAATAACGTTAAACGAAAATCAGCTGAGTCCCGATTAAATCTAACACTATTGTACAAACCCATCGAATTAATAAAAATAAAACCAATAGAACATAAGGACATTGTAAAACTAATACCAAATATAGTTTGTATCTATTTAAAACAAAAAATAACAAAAACAACTATAGAAACACAAGATAGAAACCCACCTGCATTACCAAGATTATATGCGTCAAGCCCATTACAAGCATAAGCTTCCTTTTAAGGGGAGGGAAGTAGCATAATATGCTTCACATATTACGCTTACAAGCATTGTACATACAATCTTGCACATGCACAAACACATGAAACCAATTCACATTCTTGCTTACATATCATTCTTTTGTACACATATAGAAAAATCAAACCCCACACCCACAAATACACTGAATAGACATTCCCGTTTCTCGCGACTCACTTCGTGCCGATAAAATCTCTGTACAGTAGTCTTAAGCTGACATTCTTGGAATAAAGACCGAAATAACCGAATAACCGAAATTTTTTCGTGTTTCAATTTAAAGTTTTCAGCGTTGATCTTTGTCGTTGTTATTGACGGATCATTTATTCGACTAATAAATTAATAACTACGTAAGTATATACATACTTGTTAACATACTTTCTGTTGCATCAGATTCTCTATTTCTAAGAACTCCAACATTGTAATACACATATACATATTCACTGTTAGCTTATTTTAAGACCAAAAATAAAGACGACCAGGCAGTCGAGTTTTAGCAGCAAACACTTGTAGACGTATCCAATATTGAATCCGATCGAATTCCCTGACAGCCGTAGCTACTTCCAAGACCGGCTCCTCTCTTCTCTGCATTTAAATACCCCGCGAAGCTCCCCGGAGGTAACTCGCGCGCAGCAACGGAATCCTTGAGTGCAAATATGCAACGGGAATTGGAAGTGACGCCATCTTTAAATAGACCGTTCCCCGCAGGTTTGAGTGGAAACTTGCCGCCACAGTTGAGTGGAAACTTGGCGCCAACGTAAGGCAGCCATCTTGCAATTGGGCAACATGTCACAAGCTACTGTACAACTGCAAGTCCATCACCGTCTTACTGCGTTTCGGCCACAGTACAGCCAGAGCCAGGATATGCTCATGCATTTCGGGAGCCACAACGCAACTTTATGGTAACTGCGCCTTCTGTTGGATATTACGGAACAGCGTCGGCGAGTATACCAAATGGATGGACACCACGCAGACTGCCCGATCTCCCGGACTTCGATGGCCAGCCCGTGGGATGGCCTTTATTCCAGTGCACCTACATGGAGACAACGGCGGCATACCAGTGCACAGCCTTGGAGAACAACCAAAGACTTGTGAAAGCTTTGAAAGGTGAGGCTCGAGAGGCAGTAAAGGCGCTGCACATACATCCGAACAACGTGCAAGCCGTTGTGGAGCAGCTGCGATTCCGTTATGGAACGGATCAGCTGCCTATCGAGCAACTGATCCGAAGTCAACTAGAGAGTGTGCGTGATGTGCCGCCCATATCGGAACAAAACATCGCCAGGATCACACCGTTCGCTACAAAAGTGAACAACCTTGCTGCGTTTCTTCAGTCAACAACAAACGGCAGCCAACACCTAGGGAACCCCACCCTAATGGAGGAGCTGATCACCAAGCTGCCTATGAGTAAGAGGCTGGACTGGGCAAAGCATGCAGCTACGATCGAGCCATACCCGACAGTGGTGCATCTTAGCGAATGGTTAAACGAGCTCTCTAAGCTGGTGTGCACCATCACAGACGTTGGAAACAAAGAGCAAAAGCGACGATTACTGCACGCAAGTACCAGTCATCAGGATGAACACCGCACAGACTGTCCCAAAGGTTGCCAGTATGTCAGGGGCAGCATGCTATCAAGGACTGAGAGGAGTTTCTCCATATGTCGCCAGCAGCGCGAATAGAGTTGTTGAGGAAGCGGAGGATCTGCTTTTCGTGTCTGTAGATTGGACACATGGCCCGGTTTTGCAAGAAGGGCAGCAAATGCAGTGTCTATGGATGCCAAAGGAGACACCACTACCTGCTACACGACAGAGACGGGAATCCCAGGTCACCACAGTCGAACCGTGGCCACGTGAGGGAGGAACGGAGTAGCAGCAGTAACGATCGAGAGCTGCAAAGGGACAACAGTCAGCGACGACGAAATCCCTTTACGTCAGCGCCCGGCAGGCAAGATGCAGGACGCAAGGAGGTTGGCCAAGGATCGCCGCACCGAAATCTGAGCTGCGTCGCTTCGGAAGGAAGTCATCTGCTTTTCCGGATATTACCCGTGACTTTGTACGGTAATAATACACAAGTTGAGACCTACGCACTGCTCGATGAAGGATCGTCCGTCACGCTTATTGACCACGATCTCATTCGGAGTTTGGAACTGAAAGGCGAACACCGACAGCTTAACGTGCAGTGGTTTGGCGGCAAATCGGCCAGAGAGCTCATGTAAAAAAAAAAATCTCTTTTTCTTTTTCTCCCTTCTCTTTTCTCCCTCTAGATACTAAGAAAGACACGACACACACATTTTTCCTCAACACACTCACACAAGGACCAACACAAATTGTCAAGGGTGAGTGAAACTACACTTAACTACCTCTGTGCCTTTGTTAAGGAGTATAAAAAGAAAAATCTTGGTTATCCGTTATACCCTATCCGACCCAATACATTCCTGTCGTTTAAGTTGCTAATTGCGTTTTTATTAAGTAATGGAAGAAATTAAGGAAACACTTAATGCGCTCCTTGCCCAAATGACCGAGCTTAAGGACGATATGAAAAAAATGAACAATCGAATGAACACTTTCGAAGCTGAAAACGAAGCTCGTAACCCGGTAGTCACCCCTCCGGTGCCCTTGGCCCGAGCACGTAACGAATACGAACTGAAGGAAGTCTCTACGCTTCCCGACTGCGTCAAAGAACTTCAAACGTTTGAGGGTCAGCCCGAGAGATACGTCTCGTGGGTTAATCGTGCGCAAGCGATCTTGGACGATTACGAGGTTATCAGAGGGAGACCATTGTTCCGTGCTATAGTATGTCACCTTAGGCAAAAGATAAGAGGCGAAGCTGAAGAAGTTCTCGACTCTTATGGGGTTCTGGATGACGACTAGCCAGAAATCAAAAGAGTTTTAGCAATGCAATACGCGGACAAACGCGATGTGCGAACGTTAGAGTATCAGCTTAGCCAGCTGAACCAAGGAAACAAACCCTTGGAGGAATATTACTCGGAGGTGACGAAACATCTCTCTTATCCTCAACGGATTGAAAGCCGAAGGACACTCGATAGAAGGAGTCAGAGCCTTGTCCGAACATTCTCGACAACAGGCCCTTGATGTCTTCATTCGAGGAGTCGGTAACGACGCCTCCAGGCTATTGGTCATGCGTAGACCGAAAGATTTGCAGGAAGCTTACTTCTTCTGTAAGGAACTGCAGGCAGTTGGTCCGAGAGAAGGCTCATTCGTCCGCTCCTCCCCACCAAATTTTACTCCAAATACCCGGTTCTATCGACCGCCGAGTGGCCCTCGCTTTGCTTCTTCCTATCAGCGAAATGTTAGACCTTCAATAGCTTCAGGATATGGAGGCTCACAGAATAGTAATCGCTTCCAAGGTCCAAGACCGGCCATTAAAATGGAGTCGAACCGGTCGGGTCAGTCCCACCGTTCTGATTACAGGGTCCCCCAGAGCGGGGGTTCTGGGGTGAAAAGGAAGTCGTATGAATATCAGAATCCGTTCCAAAGGGCGACCAAGCTTTATCATATGGAGCCCGTGCTTGATCATCCGACAATGCCTGCCGAACATGGCGAAGATCCCTCTACCGACCCTTACTATAACCAAATCGGTGCCGAAGATGCCGGCATGGCCCCTCAAGATATCATGGAGGAAAGGGACGACCCTGAAATAGGGGCTGAGGGTCCGAATTTTATGACCGAGGCCTCTCGAGCGTCCCTTACTTAGCATACGAGGGGAAAGATGGGGCTAAATTACAATTCTTGATCGATACCGGCGCTAACAAAAACTTCATCAGCCCCAAAATCGCCGCCGGATCGACTATCCTCCCTACTCCCTTTTGCGTTCAATCGGCCACAGGTTCTGTTAGAATAACACGCCGCGTAGCCGAAAAATTTTTCGAAAAACTAGGGAATGACTCGACCCTCACCTTTTTTGTCCTCCCCGGTTTAGATACCTTCGATGGCATCATAGGGGACGACACGCTCAAAGACCTGAAAGCAGTAGTAGACAGAAAAAATAATTGTTTAGTTATATCCCCCGGGATAAAGATTCCCCTCCTTGCTAAAAGGTCCCGTAATGTCAACACTTTGTTGGACTCAACACACCCAGAAGAAGCAAGAAGGATCTTAAAGGCACTGATTGACGAGTACTCGCACCTTTTCGACCCTTTGTCGCCGGGCGAGGCCGTCGACACCAGTGTAAGGGCGGAAATATGAACGAACACTTCAGACCCAATCTATACCAAGAGTTATCCGTACCCGGCTAACATGAGATCTGAAGTGGATAGACAAATCGGGGAACTTCTTAGCGAGGGTATCATACGCCCGTCGAGAAGCCCTTACAACTCTCCGGTGTGGATAGTGCCGAAGAAAGCGAAACCAGATGGCGAGAAACAATGGCGTTTGGTCATTGACTTCAAACGTCTAAATGCGGTTACAATTTCTGACACATATCCAATCCCGGATATAAACTCCACATTGGCTAGCCTTGGCGGAGCCAGATATTTTACAACACTGGATCTTACCTCAGGGTTTCACCAAATTCACATGAAACCCTCCGATACCGTGAAAACGGCGTTCTCTACCCTGAACGGGAAGTATGAATTTCTCCGTCTTCCCTTCGGCTTAAAAAACGCCCCGGCTATCTTCCAACGAATGATCGACGATGTTCTTCGGGAACACATCGGGAAAATTTGTTACGTGTACATCGACGATATTATCGTCTTTAGTAACGACTATGATAGCCATTGGAAGAACCTTCGCTTGGTCTTTGAAAGCCTAAAAAAGGCCCGACTTCAAGTCAATCTGTCTAAGACTCAATTCTTGTCGACTCAGGTCGAGTTCCTCGGTTATATCGTCAGTCATGACGGTATCAGAGCGGACAAGAAGAAAGTGGAGGCTATAACCAAAATAAAGCCTCCTAAGAATGTCAAGGAACTGAAGAGTTTCCTCGGCATGACATCGTACTATAGGAAGTTTATTCGCGATTATGCTAAAGTTGCTAAACCCTTGACTAATTTAACTCGCGGAGAATTCGCTCGAGTTAAAGCAAACCAATCTAAGAAGGTCCCGGTTGAGCTTGACGACGCGGCTTTGCAGGCTTTCCATGGCCTTAAAACGATTTTGTCTTCCTCAGAGGTGCTCGCCTTCCCAGACTTCGGTAAGCCGTTCCATTTGACCACAGACGCGTCCAACTACGCTCTGGGAGCCGTATTGTCCCAGGACACTGAGGGAAAAGATCGTCCTATAGCTTACATCTCGCGCACCCTGTCGAAAACTGAGGAAAACTATGCCACTATAGAAAAAGAGATGCTTGCTATAGTGTGGGCATTGGACAACCTCAGGTCTTACTTGTATGGCGCTGCATCGGTTAAGGTGTATACCGACCACCAACCTTTGACCTTTGCGCTAGGGAGCAGAAATTTCAATGCCAAACTTAAACGTTGGAAGGCTAGAATAGAAGAGTATAATTGCGTACTCATCTACAAGCCCGGCAAATCTAACGTCGTCGCTGACGCCTTGTCCCGTATAGTTCCAATAAACCACTACTTTGATTGGTGCCATTCGGATACTGCGTCGGCTACCGAGGGCGGTTCTACCGTCCATAGTGCGGATGAGGACGCATCTCATTTGCTACCTCACGTAGAAGTACCTATCAACGTCTATCGTAACCAACTTGTCTTTGACTCCGAGCGTTCCGAATACCTGTGTGAACAACCCCACAGGGGCTTCGAACGTCATCTCATCCCCGTCGGTACTGGTCTTTTGTCCGAGTTAGTTGTTACTCTGGCAAAGTAACTCAAACCCTCAGTGATCAACGGGGTTAAAATACCCGAAACTTACCTACCATCGTTCCAACGCCTTTGCTTGGCGAATTTTGCTGCGTTCAAAATTCGCATAACGCAGAGGCTGGTGGTAGATTTGTCGGACCCTGAAGAGATCTGCGAAGCCATTGAACTAGAACATCGCAGGGCTCATAGGGGTGCTAAAGAAGTGCGCTTGCAGCTTTTGGAGAAATATTATTTCCCCCAGATGGCTAGTACCATCCGCAGGCAACTCTCGTCGTGCGAGTGTTGCAAACTCTACAAGTACGAGAGGCATCCCAATAGACCTTTCCTTCAACCGACACCTATCCCGAAATATCCGTGTGAAATTCTTCACATTGACATTTTCACTTTAGAAAAGAAAATTTACCTAAGCTGTATTGACAAGTTTACCAAATTTGCCAAGCTTTTCCTTCTCGAATCAAAATCCTCTATTCATCTCCGGGAAAAGCTTGTTGAAGCACTACATTACTTCACCGTCCCAAGGGTACTGGTCTCAGACAATGAAAGAGGTCTTCTGTGCCCGACGGTCTTAAATTATTTACGTACCTTGGGTATCGGTTTGTACAATACACCGACCCAGAAAAGCGAGGTCAATGGTCAAATCGAGAGGTTTCATTCCACCTTCCTCGAGATTTACCGATGCTTGAAGAGCGAACACCCCGACTTCAAATTTAATGAACTGGTCGCCATTGCAGTGGATAGGTACAATAATTCTATCCACTCAGTAACCAATAATAAGCCAGCTGATCTATTTTTCGACCGCTCGGCTAGAATAAATTATCAGGGGTTAACTAATTTCAGAACTTAGGCTCTCGAAGACGTTAGGGGTATGATAGAATACCGCCAGGAGCTCGCGATCGCGGCTCACAACAAAACTAGAAAGGAACCTTTATCATATAACGTGGGCGATAAGATCTTTGTTGCCAATAAGCAAATTAAAACGAAAGAGAAGCAGCGCTTTAAGGCTGAAGAAATTGCCGAGAATAGAAGGGTAACGGTAAAAACCAAGAAGGGCAAGATATTGCATAAATCAGACCTGCGTAATTAAAATGGCACCGGATCGTTGAGTATGTTTCACGCGCTACCATTACAAAATACACTTTTTACATTTCAAAATACTTTACCAATTGACACCCTTTGCTCAGAAATAATTATTAAATCCCTTATCTCTAAGCTAATATAAGCAACACCACAAAAAATAATGTTACTCATAAGATAACTTTTTCAACCAATATTGCAAGTATCATTGTCACCCATATGGTGGGGGCTGAAGACGTCAAGTACGAGGCTCCGCTCGTCCCGCTACAAGAGGGCACCGTTTGGCGCGTCAATGGACATTTCAAACTGGCGCATGTCATCGACTTGAGAAGGTTCGAGTCGCTGGTCCAGGAAACTCGGCGCGAGGCCGTGCAACTGACGGATCCCAGGATTGCGGCGTTGGTGGCACATTATATGGAGGAAGCTGACATCAACCAAGGGTATTCCCGTCGTGGCAAACTGTGCCTCGGGCCCTGAGACGCTAGGCGCTGGCGGGGCACCTAAAGCCCAATAATCTGCGGGACGCAGATCCTGAAGGGGGAGGAGTTATGAACCCTCTCTGAATATCTTTCCTCTTCTCCCGCCCCGCTGCTTTTATATACGCTTCCCCCGTTAGACCACTCTACACCACACTGAGTGCGACTAACGGCACTTGTTGCGAATGCACACATACACAAACATGTTACTAAACATCCAAGTTATGAACCCTCTCTGAATATCTTCCCTCTTCTCCCGCCCCGCTGCTTTTATATACGCTTCCCCCGTTAGACCACTCTCCACCACACTGTGGTCTCTCACATACCTCAAGAAACGCTGACTTCGTCCCCCGCCTTGCCCAGCAGCTATGCGGGGTGGCCCCTCGCCACAAGTCGCCTGCTGACGAGGCGCGAAAACACGAGAGCCGAGCGCTGGTGAGACCTGGCGAAGACGGTAGAAGTCAGTCTTGGACTAACACCCGAAATCTCAACCAGGCGAGCTGCCGCGAACTATTTTGTAAAACCTCAACTTAAGCTGAATTGAATAAAATTATAAAGTGAAACGAAGCTGCTGGCTGTTTCCTTCATTCATTCCCGAGAATCCCAGGAATGCTTAGGAAATTGATTAGGTGAACTGTGCGGCTACGAGAGCCGGAGTAGTAGAGCGAGCAGTAGTCTCGCTTAACTTACATGTAGAAGTTCATCCTCTTGTGACAGTAGGGGGCGACAGTATTTTATATTTTGCTCTGAAAATAATGTAGCCGCATACAGATAAATGTATGTATCCAATTTAATAGATGGCCTTAGGTTTTCATTCAAATATCTTTACACTTTAATTATGCTACATGAAACACAGCTTTAAATTCGAAAAAGTTCAAGAAATCAAATCGCCCTGAAAGCGTACGCAAGTATGAATCCAGAAATGAAAATTTAAATTATTGAGTCGGGCATGAAGTACAAATAGTTCTCACATTATGTTGCCATTTTTTGTAACAATACTGATTGATTTTATTCTAAATACCGGCTATAATTGGTTAGTTGGTTAATAGTTAATTGGTTAGTTGTTAGTTGTTGGTTAGTTTGTTAAATTGTTTACCGAAATTGGAGTGATTGTAAATTTAAATTTTTCAAATTAGCATTTTTTCAATCCCAAAAGAAAATGTCGTTTCTAATGATGCTGCGTTTAAACTGCTACTTGTGCCGGCTCCAAAAGCCAAGTTACGGAGAAAGCGTAAGACCGAGGTAGAAATGTTTGCATCAAAATTGTATGGAACTTATGAAGTAGAGGATCACGATTCGGGTGGTAATTTTAATATAAATTGTACAATATATTTAATTTTATTGTAGAAAGACTTTCTTTTTCTTTTTGATTCCGTATCATAGATCTCATATGCCTTTTTCATAAATCTCATAGCCTTCAGGTCAATATTGCTGTGTGGAAATAGATACAGAGAATAAAATAAATGCCATTGTGATTAAAACAAAAAGAAAATTATTTTTACAAGTACATATATTTCCAAGCAATTCACTGAAGCTTATTTTAGTATGAATGCCCACACCCTAGCCTGCCAAGGCCTAACTGATCAGAATAGTACCACTAGGGCGGCTTTTTATTTCCTTTCAAATTCACTAAATTTTACCTCCGCGAAAACCTAAAAAAATTTGGTATTTAATGTGTTGAATGGTATTTTACAATTCAGTTTTAAATATTCAGTATTAAACATTCACGGCTTAGTATTATATATTATTTAAAACTTAAAATAGTTTTATTATTTTTTATTATATATACATATATATTTATATATTATATATATATATTTTATATATATATATGTATATTATATATATATATTTTATATACATATATACTATATATATTTTTTATTTTTTATTATTATATATTATTAAATATTACATTTAATTCTAATATTAGAATATTTATCATATAACTGAAACAATCGTTATGAAAATACGTACTTTTGTTTGCCCAATTTAATATCTCAGAAATCAGTATAATAATTCAGTTAATTTGAAAATCATACCTCTTTAAATAAGATTTTCATGATAATTTTCTTACTCATATAATTGGTTATATTACATATTTGATATTACTCTTAAGAAAATTTTCCTTCTAATTTTGATTTCAGAACTATTGAAACTTTTATCTTGATGTTTTTTTTTAACTTTACCCTTTTAATTATTTTTATATAGATAAAACATAAAACTTATTTTATGTTTTACTAGTATTAACTAGTAAAATAAAAAATTTGCCGCTTTTAAAATATTTTAGAGCATTTTGTTAATATCAATATTCTAACAAGTGTCAGGGGCACAAAAACTACATACAAATTTACCTATTTAATTTATTTATATGATAAAATTCATTTAATTTTATTTTGAGAGTTACATTTTTATCCATTGGATACATAGCTAGGTACTTTTCCCAGTTGCCGAAATATAAATTAATGTGAATAAAATTCATGCTATATTCGAAGATGCAGGTGAAGGTGAAGTGTCTACCAGTCGCGATGTTATTTGGCGGCCATTGTCAAAGCCCAGAAAGCTTTGCAATCGCACACCATTGGCGAATGGAAGATAAAGAGAGATGGATTATATACGCATAAGAGAAGAGCGACCGAGCGAGACAAGGCCGGAAGCACTACTAAAGCTTTGAGGGAAACATGGGACCCCAAAAATTCGAAATATTTAAAATAGGACATTCGCAACTTTCGAGTAATTATCTAAAGATTGAGTTTGAGAGTGTGTAGCTATGAACTGATACATAGACTCGAATATGGGATATTACTATGATTAATTTGAATACAAATTTATCTAAGACAGGGAATGCAATTAAGAATTGAGGCCCAAAGGGAAAGGAAAGCTAACTTCGGGCTAGCCCAATCCAAAACACGAATTTTACACGAATTTTTGGCAAGGGTACTAAATAAACCTAAATACAAGTTAGAATGTATTTTTATTGCTTTTGTTTATATTAACAAGTATCAACAATTAATAGAAATAAAACTATTTGTATTATTTTTTATTATTTATTTGATTTCACTTTATCGTTTTTGGTCAACATTTTTTGGTCTAAGTTCTGCTTCAGTGTGGAAGGAAACATTGAGTCTCTCTGCCATATCATATTTTTCGTCAAGTTTTGATTACTCCTGTTTCCCTATTATGTTCTGCTATCTTACTGACCCGACCTATTTATTTTTTTTCTAGGTGCATTAGACCTCAGTCTTCAGCGAACCCCTCTTAGTGGCGTAAATGATGTCACCTCGATGAATTTATTAAGTTTTTCATTTCTAATTAAATATTCTTCTTATCTTTTTTTCCAATTTTGTTGTTTGTCTCAAAATATCCAAGCATGGATTTCCATGGATATAATATTAAAAACTTTTTCCCAAATTTTTAAAAACAATTTATTTTTCCTCTGCGCTGCTGGCATTATTATTATTATTAACACCTTGGAATGTTTTCAAGCTAGTGACGATCGCTCTAAAACTTCAATATTTCGATAATTACTTGGAAGTTACAAATAGCCTATTTTCAATATTTCGAATCCTTGAGGCACCGTGTTTCCCTTGTCTCGCCCGGTCGCTCTTCTCGTATGCGTATATAAGCTATCTCTCTTTATCTTCCTTTCGCCAATGATGTGCCACTGTAAAGCTTTCTGGGCTTTGACAATGGCCGCCAAATAACGGAAAACTGCAGTTTTATATCTTCCGATAACATCGCACTTTGATGGAAGCGCCATACCAGATGCACTTCGTTCCGACTATTCGCGACTTTTGTCCTCATGACTTGTGATATAATGCTCTAAAATCTCTAAAGGGCGCCTATTTCTTCATTTCCTTGTTCCACATTTTATGTTTTATCTATTTAACAGAATTAAAAAAGTCGAATTTAAATAAAATATATCGAGATACAAATTTCAATAGTTCTGAAATCAAAATTGCAAGAGAAATTTTCTTTGGAGGTACTTTATTGGGATTTATCCGTTTCTAAAAATGTAATGCACTGTTATTGTCTTTTCACTGCGTTGCACACTTTGACCCAAAATTGTATTACCCTTTGCAAGAGTAATATCAAATATGTAATATAACCAATTATATGAGTAAGAAAATTATCATGAAAATCTTATTAAAAGAGGTATGATTTTAAAATTAACTGAGTTGAAAACTACTTACTGAGTTATTAAATTATAATTCAACTAACTAAAGTACATATTTTCATATTATATGTTTAGTAATATTACTTATATTAATATACAATAATTAAATATAATATAATAAAATAAATGAATAAAATTATTTTAAATTTAAATAAAAATCCTATTTAATACTAAGCCGCGAATATTTAATACTGAATATTTAGAACTGAATAGTAAAATACCATTCAACACATTAAATACCAAAGCTTCCTAGGTTTTCGCGGAGGTAAAATTTAGTGTATTTTTCGCTTCTACGAAGCTTTGAAAGGAAATAAAAGGCCGCCCTAGTGGTACTATTCTGATCAGTTAGGTCTTAGCAGGCTAGGGTGTGGGCATCCAACTAAAGTAAGCTTCAGTGAATTGCTTAGAAATATAGTTTTAAGTTGGTTTGAAATTGGCAGTCTGGAAAACTTTTTTGACATTGTGTGTTTCTTAGCAGCGAATAATTTTTATAATTTATGTCGAATAGAAACTACATTTAAAATGTTGATAATTTGAAATTAGTGTCGATATTAAATGCTAATTCTTACAAACCGAAATCTGAAAGGCGGTTGGAGATATAAACTTACAACTCTGGCACATCTAATAAAAAAATATGTATAGTAAAATAGTTTTTATTTTTGAGTCGAATAAATGATCTGTATTTAAACTAAGATCAACGCCGAAATAAATAAAAGTTCTGATTGGATCCGCTTTGCGTTTTTATTCATTGAATATCGGCTTAAGACTGAAACAATTGGTGTGAGAAACTCTTAGATATAGGTTAGTGGGTTGTTTACTTGATCTGCGCGAGAGCGCTTCTTGCGTATTTTTAGGTGCATACGTATGGAAAAAGAACACGTGGCTAAGTGCCTGCCTATTGGCTGGATTTTAATTACGGCTCAATTGGATATGCATGTTTGTTTATTTAACGGTGTTTTGATTACGGCTTAAGTGGATGCGCAATATCCTGAAATGTTTATTTATTTAACTAGGAATCGATACGGCGGATCACCGCGGTTGATTTTTTGTATAAGTGAATTATGAGGAAGGCATAATTACGTTACTATATGTATTTAGAAAAAATGTGAAGACGGAAGATGAGGTGCACACAATTGCATGAACAAATCTTGTCGAATGTTTATGACCGATTCGACTTGGCGTGCGTGTTTAAATATGCTGGTCATGTATTGCAGTGGGTTGCTAGGTTAAAGGAAATGTATTGCACAATGGGATTCTCTTGGACCTTGATATCTCTTTTATATGTATTTCATAAAATACAAAAATCTTAAGGGAATACTCTTTTTCCCCTCATTCAACGGGGAAATCATCCCTATGAATAACACTCCCAAATATTTAGGGCTGACTCTGGACCGCAGTCTCACATGATAAACAAGCGCAACCAGGCCGAACTACGAATAAAGCAACTGCACTGGCTCCTGGGGAGAAGGTCCAAGCTCAAGGTTCTCCCGCAACGTTGAAATTGGATCATTTTCTTGAACTAATTTCTGCATTTCTTTTTTTTATGATTTACAGATATTATATGGGCTATTTCAAAATTTGCATTATATTTTTCCTTGCACACTAAGCAAACATGGTTATTGGGCTCACCAGGTGTCTCTGCTTGGGTTATATGACTCTTTATTTATCTCGTCAGTGTTTGTGCTAATCCAGCATTTGGAGGTTGTTGGCTGCTCGTCGCCAATCCTAGATTGTTTTCTTAAAATGTCCAATTTATTCCTTGTTCCTCCCGTCAAATTGATTCTTAGTCGGTTGAAATTTCCGTTTAGCTAATGATGATGAAGGCGGGCACCGGGTGTCAGTTTTTGCGCGGTATAACCCATTCACCGCACGACACTTATTCTTCATTAGTTCATTGAAGGCATTTTTAGGACCTTCACATTCTTCATGAGTAATAAACTCATTAAAAGCAATCTCCTTCATGCACAAATCACACATCACTTTTGACTCCATTTTTAAGTTCTTGAAAATATAAATTTTCTGTCACACGCGAATAAAAAAATTCTTGAATTATTCATATTGGCTTTCCAATGCGTTTGGAATAACACTAAAGATTTGCTTCTTAACATAAACCTATTTATCCTCGAAAACAGAAGACAGGTACTCGTGTTTAAATGTATTGGGTTCATTAAAACAGGGACTTATTAACTAAAAACCACCCTAACATTCCATACGATTTCCCATGTAAAGAAAAGGGAAAACCAATCAAAAGGCCAGAAATCCCTGATAACGCTTAGAGCGCAAAGAATTTTTATAAAAGGAGGGGCAAATTATGCTATTAAATTCTAGTGTAGAAAAATTAGCAGCCAACATGGATGAAGGATTTGAAATTATTACAATCAAAATTTATTTTTTTTTTTTTAACATTTAACATATTTTGTATTTAAAATCTGTCCGAGTGAACAATCATTAAATGGTTTGGGGGTGACATTGACTTAAGGGAGGTACATGAAATGTATATCTAATGAGGTTGACTTAGGTGTCTATTGGTGGGGGAGGTCAAGCGGGTGTTTCCTTTTCAGGCGTCTTAGGGATTGGCCATTAACTATGGCCAGGTGGTTGTCCAGTCTTTTTATATATCTTTCGCTGCTACCTAAGGAATTTCAAGCTTTTATGGATTATTGAGTTTTCATGGTACGGATGGGCATTAGACATTGTTCTGACATTTATTTCGAAACCGTCATAGTTTTTCCATAAACTGCATTATTCTTCAGTTTAAAAAAAATTTTTTCGAATTCGTTTTTAGCTAATTTCCTGTATTTAGTATTTAAATCTATATAAGATTTTAACTAGCACGATTGACTAAATGATAGAACTTTATGAACTTTCTTTAAAATTAACCCATTTTGCAAACATAATTGGAGTTGATGTAAATGAATTATACAAAATTCTTTAGATGTTAGATCAGCGATTAGTTTAGCCTGCTTCCCTCCGGGAGGAATCTTATTTTCAGGGCAAAATGGTAAGCTATTATGTTTATCATGTATACTATCAGGATAATCTAAATCAACTTCTAGTATATATCCTGTTTCACCTTTAACATCGATATTATTAATGTCAAACGCGTTTATTTCATTTTGACTTAAAAATTTAAAGTTTGAATATGGGAGTTTTTGGCTCATAGCCCAGCCATATAAATTATTTGCGTCTATATATGACAAATAATTGTTTGGAATTTTGCAATTAAAATTTTTCATATACTTATTATTTGCATTAGAAATTCTTTGAGTACATTGAGTTAAGCCACCACGTATTCCTCTTTTTAAAAAATTGTACATATTGGGATCACTAATTAATTCTAATTCTACTTTTGTATACTTTAGCATTGCATCCCATGAAATAGGTGGTGCAGAAACATAATTTACTGGGTCTAATTTATATATTTTGGAACAAATAGTTCTAAAGTTTTCGAAGACATCAGCTAAAATTAAAACATCACTCTCCTTAATATTATGAGTTGTATTTGTGGTGCAATAAAATTGTAGGCAATTTCTGCAAAAGTATCTTCCCGAGTTAGATTTATTTATTTGAGACTTACATAATTATTTCATGCTTGTAATATAAGCATAATGCATTCAATCGCCGTTTTCATTTATTAGACCCAGCATGTCTATTTGATGTTCTTTTATTTGCTTTGTTCTAATAGTTGGTCCAACTATCCGATCTTCAAATATTTCATAAATATTTATGCTAAATTTTTCATTATTTTTCTCAAAAATCTGTATTCCTTTCCTGGTAATAGGAAATAGGAAAAATTAAGTCGATGATTTTTATAGGTTATTATGTTCTGACTTATAGACAAAACCTTATAGAATTGGGTTTTGTTAAGCTTTTCACGACAAGATTTTTTATTAGATGTGGAAGTAAAATTTTGATCAATATGATGCATATACGCTATATAGGCTAAAATACACCACTTAAAACAATAAATGTCATTATTTCTAACATTTATGAGTGCGTTTTTAGCTTTAATTGTTGATGGTGCTTCGACATATCCTGCACCAGGAAGATGTTCTAGTTTTATAATTTCAACTCCGAAATAATTAAAACTCTTTATAGCCCAACCAGAATCCTTTTCTTGGAACTCATCTGTTTGTACGACTAATTTGTCTATTGATTCATTTAATATGTCAGGAATTTCATTATACTCATTCTCGTATATTGAACAATACGGAAACGAAAAATTTTTTTGGCATTCAATAAATCTGTCCTCATCAGTCGGTTTTACATATGTGCCATAAACCGTTAGGTTCATTTTATATGAGCGGAAATCGCCCATATTGTAAGCCCATATTGTAAGATTGTTAAAAGATTACTCTTACATGAATTATAAAATTCTTTTAAATCAATATCTGGATTGCTAAGTACTTTAAATTGTTTAACTGGCAGGAAAGTGTCTTCCCGTAACGTTGAAATTAGATCATTTATATGGGCTATTTCAAAATTTGCATTATATTTTTCCTTGCACACTAAGCAAACATGGTTATTGGGCTCACCAGGTGTCTCTGCTTGGGTTATATGACTCCTTATTTATCTCATCAGAGTTTGTGCTAATCCAGCGTTTGAAGGTTGTTGGCTGCTCGTCGCCAATCCTAGATTGTTTTCTTAAAATTTCCAATTTATTCCTTGTTCCTCCCGTCAAATTGATTCTTAGTCGGTTGAAATTTCCGTTCAGCTAATGATGATGAAGGCGGGAGTTATATAAGATGGTAGGTGGAGTGTCCCGGGTGCCTCTGCAAACTTCCAGAATTGTCTAAGTTCCCCAAGAATAAATGTTTTTTCCGAAAAAATGATAAAGGCTCTTTATTCGGCAATGGGTAGCTTAAAACTGATCTTATATCTAACTTAAAAGAATCCAAGTGGCCCGCTGGTCATCGTCGGTCTGCTGACCCAGCAGATTTTTGGGGAGAGTTTCCGGTTGCTGAGTTGTCGTCTGCTTGTACTCTTGCACAAGAGTACAACGAACTATGTTGCAGAATTTGGGGTGGAGGCGGCTCGTGAATGTAGACTGCTGCAATGGTGTGAGTGCTGACGCTAACAGTTTGCTCGTGGAGGTTTAGGGGGCGGGGAAGAGGACGTGGGTATAGCTGATGTGGTAATGATGTGAATTTTGAAACTCTGTGCAATATCTTTTAGTTCTCCTATAGGTAAAATAAAACTTGGGAATATTCTGAGTTTAGCTAATAACACACTCTCGGCTATATCATTTATATGATTCTGAAGAATGTCTATATTGTTATTTATTATATTTAATATTTGTAAACACTTGATTTTCTTATCTTCTATCATTAATTCCTTAGAAATGCTATTTTTAAAATGGTTAATGTACTCCTCAATCTTTTCTTGTTCTTTAACAAAGTGTGTGGACATATTATTGAAATTTAAAATTATGTCGTTATTATTGGCTATTTGTTGCCAGAGGTTTTTGTTAATGGTCTTTTCGTTTTCAAATACCTTGTTGAAATTGGTTGCAATAGTGGATGCGTCATCTGCATCCATATTTCCTGTTACTCTTTTAATTACGTAACCTAACCCATTTATCAAACCTCTCTTTTTTCTTTGGTTTGACGTCAGTGAGTAAACTTTTTCTTTAGCTTGAACTATTTTCCTTTGTAATGAAGATATCGAATCCTTCGAATCTTCGTCCCGTAAGTTTTATAAGTTGGTTTCTAGTTTATTTAGGTAGTTAGTCAATTCCGTTAGTTCTATTACATGTGCCACTGAACTATAGGTCTGAATGATCCTCGCTTCTCCCAGATTGATTTCTGCTAGGGGCGTATTTTCCTTAACATGTTGGGCATGAAGCAGTTGAGCTGCTATCATGCATAATCTGTAACGATATTATTATACAGAAGTTAGTCACTATTACGTCTAGTCTTTTTCTTAATCTTTGATTTGTGTATTTTCTGTCTCTTGTTGGTAGTCAAAGTTATTCCGTTATCACTAGCTACCTTGTGTTTGGTGAATCTGGGTGTTAATTTGTTTCTTCTATTTTCTTTTCTGAAGATTGTGTCTCCCTCTTGTACCTCTAAGGGTTGGGTTTTATCGACGTTAAGTTTCTCGATCTTTTTTAGTTTCTGATTTTCTAATTCCTCCTTTAATTCTGGATATAATTTGGTTCTAAAGGTCTCTAGTTCCCTCAAGTAATCTTGTTGACTCACCGCTTTGAGCGTTTGTTCGAAAATATGAGTTCGTCCTGTAAATACTTCGTGTGGGGTAAGTTTTGTTGTTGAGTGAATAGCATTATTATAAGTTATAAAGGTCTCTGCCATTATCAGGTCGTGGTCTAGGTCAAGTTGTAGTGCTTTTTTCTTTTCGAAAATGATTCTATAGATTTCTGTTAACGATGAATGCAGCCTTTCTACAGGGGCGTTGCTGCTTGATTGTTGGAAAGATGTTACATGTAGGGTTATACCATATTGGTTGCAAAGGTCTTTAAAAAGAATTCCCGCGAATTCTGGACCCTGATCGCAAACTATTACTTTGGGTATACCGTGAGTCTTGAAAAAGAACATCATGTTTTTGGTGATATTAATTGCATCTCGAGCAGGTAGAGTGTAACCTTCCGCGAATTTTGAGAATTTGTCGATTATCGTTAAAATAAGTCTTTTATTAATCGAGTATATGTCTATATGTATTATGTCTAATGGCTTGTTCGGTGTCTCTGTTAACTGAAATTCTAATTTCTGAGGTTGTCTGTCATACTTTAAAGTTTGACAAATGTCACATTTGTTAATTAGTTTTGAAATCTTTTCTCTTAACCCGGGGAAATAGACCTGTCGCTTAATATGATTATATGTTTCGTCCATACCTCTATGATTATTTTTAATGTGATAATCTGATATGTAGTTAATCTGATCTTCTGTAGTTTGTAATTCTTTTAAATACGTCGTGCTCCTTATGATCTTATACAATTTGTTAGGAGCAAAAAATGTTGCATAAATCTTTTGTACTGATTCGAAAATTGAATCAGTGGTGTAAATTGCATGCGTTTTATTCGATTTTAAGACTGTCCTTAATATGTCAATCATTATTTTGTCGTTAAACGAAGGTCTGGCGATAATGCGTCTGATTTTGTTTTTAAAAGGGGTTACTACTGAATCCTTTGCAAGTGCTGCATCTTCCAAAATGATTTGTATTGCAAATTCATTTATGGGTTTGTTGGAGGTCAAAATCTCGGAATCTATGTTAATTGGTCTGGTCTCGTTGGTGTTGAGCTCTACGACAATTCTACTCAATGCATCCGCCACTACATTTTGGGAACCTTTTTTACAAATGACTTCACAGTCATATTCTAATAGTTGAAGTTTCCACCTCACTAGCATGGAGTTTGGTTCTTTTAGATTTTTTAACCAAACTAAAGGTTTATGGTCAGTGACCAGAAGGAATTTGTTCCCAAATAAGTATGGTCTGAAATATTTCACTGCCCATACTATAGCCAGTAGTTCTTTTTTAATGGTGGCGTAATGCGTTTCTGATTCTGACAATGTCCTACTAGCAAATGCTATGGGTCTGTCCTTTCCTATTGTACCCTGTGATAAGACTGCTCCTATAGCTACATTACTAGCGTCGGTAGTCAAGATAAATGGCTTATTGAAATCTGGGTACTGTAGTATTGGGTCGTTACACAAAAGTGTCTTGCAGTGATTAAAAGTTTTAATATATTGTTCGTTGATAGTTACTTCTGCTTTCCCTTTTAGTTGCTGAGTTAGAGGTTTTGTAATTTTGGCGAAGTCCCTGATGAATCTTCTATAATAGCCCAGTAACCCCAAGAATGATTTGATCTCTTTCCTGGTCTTGGGCATAGGGAAAGCCTTAATCGTATCTATTTTCTTTGGGTTAGGTTTAACACCTTTCTCTGTCACAATGTGACCAAGATACTCTAAATCTTTCTTTAGAAACTCTGATTTATCCGGCTGAAGTTTTAGATTTGCCTGCGTGAGTTTCTTGAAAATAGAACTTAGATGATTCATGTGCTCCTCGAGCGAGGTCGAAAATACTATTATATCATCTAGATAGACCAAACAAAACTTGCCATTATACTCTGCTAAAACATTATCCATTACCCTTTGGAAAGTTGCGGGTGCATTGGATAAGCCAAATGGCATTCGAATAAACTCATAATGTCCACCTACTGCGGAAAATGCTGTTTTCGGTCTATCCTTAGGGTCCACTTCAATTTGGTGGTAACCACTTGCCAAATCTAAGGCTGAAAAATACTGGGCCCTGCCTAGTTTGTCTAGTATTTCGTTTATTTGTGGCATTGGGTATCTATCTTTGATAGTCTTTTCATTTAGTAATCTAAAGTCTACGACCAATCTCCACTTTCGTTTGTTTGAAGCGTCTAGTTTCTTTGGGACCAAGAAAACTGGAGCACTCCAGGGTGAATAACTGTGTTTAATTATATCTTGTTCCAGAAGTTTATTAATTTGTTTGCTTATTTCTGTCTTTTCTGACGGACTATATCTGAATGATTTTTTGAATACAGGGATTTCGTCTGTAGTAATAATATTGTGTTTGACAATATTGGTAAAGGTTAATTTATCTCCTTCTCTGTAAAATATATTTGGATATTGTTTGTTTTTTTTTTTTTTATTAATCGACTTACGGTAGGAAAATCAAAATCTTCTAAAGATACCACCTACTGTCCGTAGGTGGCATGCACGATTCATAAGCCCTATTGGAATTATGCCTACGTACTAAAACAAAAACCACCGCGTGCTCTTCAGTCCTTACTCGCTCACCGGGACTGCCAGTCAAGGTATGACTTCGGTGAGCAGGATGTGAGGCCAGGTCGCACTCCCTGCCTTCAGTGTAGTCCATGGGGGCTCCTCCTTCCACCCTTTAGTTGATTATTACGACGAGCCGGGAACTCTGGGGTAGAATTCTTCGCCCGCCGTCACCCAGTTTGGGCTTAGACATCCGCTCTGTTGGCCATCTCGTCTGATCGGACACGCTTCATCATATTAATGATAAGGCTGTGTCCCAGCTCCCAAGCCTCGCTGTTCGCCAGCATAGCCGCGAACAAGCCACTAGGGCTGAACGGAGTACCTGACAGCGTCTTTAGCTGCTCCCTCTCCGCCGTGAACCTGGAGCAGTGCATTAGCACATGTTCTTCTGTTTCCTCACCGTCGACGCAGAACATGCAGAGCTGACTCTACGTGACGGAACCGTAGTAGGTAGGCCCGGAAGCAGCCATGGTCCGTAAGAAACTGGGTTAGGTGGTAGTCCAAGCATTTGTGCTGGCACTCTGCCCAAACCGTCAACTCAGGGATGAGCTGATGAGTCCACCTCCCCCGTCGCGAAGTTTGCCATCTGCTCTGCCATTCACCTGTTAGCCACTCGTGTCCCTCTTGCTTGGAAGCGCCACTTCGCATTAGGCTGAGAGCCTTGATCTCCAGATCAATTGGCGGCAGGCCTGCCAGGGCTAGCGCCGCGTCCTCGGATATGGTCCTGAAACCTCTAATGAGCCTGAGGGCCATTGACCGTAGCACCGAACGAGCTCCTTTCAGGTATGAGCCCCTGCTAGTGGCATTGCTCCAGATTGGTGCAGCGTATAGCAGAGAAGCCTTTGCTACAGACACCAGCAGTTTCCTGGCCGGGTGTCTTGGGCCTCCGACGTTAGGCATAAGCCTAGCCAACGAAGAGGCTGTGACTGCTGCCTTCTTGCTGGCGTAGCTTGCGTGGTCCTTAAACGATAGTCTGCGATCTATCATTACCCCCAGGTACTTTAGGGACTCTTGAGAGGTCACCTGTGTGCCATTGACGGAGACCAGCATGTTCTCCACCTTTTTTCTGCTGCTGAGAAGGACTGCTTCGGTCTTGTGAGCCGCTATTGCTAGCCCGGCTTTCTCGAGCCACAGGATGGCAGCACCGATCGTAGAGTTGCATTTGTCCTCCAACCCTGCGATTGTTTTAGAGACAGCTGTGATTGCCACATCGTCAGCAAAACAGTGCAGCTCTACTCCTACGGGCCTGTTGATGCCCAAGATCCCATCGTACATAATGTTCCATAGGATTGGTCCAAGTACCGATCCTTGGGGAACACCTGCCGAAACTCGGTATCTTTTTGGGCCATCTTCAGTATCATACCATAGGACCCGGTCCCTAAAGTAGCTGCCAACGACTATCCTTAGGTACTCCGGGATTCCCATGCGGTTCATGGCTGCGAGTATTACGGGCCATCTGGCGGTGTTAAATGCGTTCCTTACGTCCAGAGTCACTATAGCGCAGTATTCCTTCCTGCCCCCTAACCATCTATCACCAGATAGAGCGGTCTTGGCGATGTTACTAACGGCCGAAAGAGCGTCCAGTGTGCTCTTTCCTTTCCGGAAGCCATATTGATGGCTTCCCAGGCCGTTGGTGCTCTCGGTGATTGCCTCTATTCTAGTATAAGGATACGTTCGAATAGTTTTCCTACTATATCCAGTAGGCATAGAGGGCGGTAGCTGTTTGCAGCATGTGCTGGTCCCTTGCCTTTCGGCAACAGGACTAGCTTCTGGCTTTTCCACCTTGTTGGGAAGATTCCATCCAGAAGGCATTGCTGGAAGGTGGCCCTGAAGATTTCAGGTCTACCCAGCGCCACTGCTTTTATAACAGCTCCAGGAATACCGTCTAGTCCAGGGGCTTTGTTCGGTTTGATGCGCTTGGCTGCCTCGACGACTTCAAGTTCTGTGACGCACTGGAAATCTGGGGCAGGGGCTGCCTCTGTTGGCCTCCATAGAGTGGTTTGCTTTGGGAATAGCTCCCCTACTATGTTAGCCAGGACCCCCGGGTTGGATGGGGTTGCCGCTCTCCTCCTTAGCTTGTTGGTAACGAGTTTGTAGGCGAGGCCCCAGGTATCGCTGTCTACGCCATCCTGCAGCTCCTTAAACGACCGCGCTTTGGCAGCCGCGATGCCGTGCTTGAACTCAAGGCGTTTCCTTCTGAAAGCCTCTAAGAGTTCCGCGTGGTGGGTACTGCCTCTGGCTCGTTGCGCCGTTCTCCTAGCCCTGAGGCAATCAGACCTTAGTTGGCTTAGGGAGGCACTCCACCAGTAAACGGGTGGTTTGCGCTGTGCCTTATTTTTCCTAGGCATGGTTGCGTCGCAGATTCCTTCGAGCATAAACATGAGGCCTGCCGCCATACTCTCTGCGTCCCCATTTGGGATTTCCAGGGAATTGATCTGATAGGCCAGCATGGCCTCATCGATCTTCCTGGTGTCCCATGCTTTCCCGGCTGTTCTGCTCTGCCGTCTCCTGGGCATGCCCTCCGGGGAGAGACTGAAAGAGATCAGCGCGTGGTCGCTCAGCGTCATGACGTCATGGACCATCCAGTTGTTGATGTCCACTAGCCCTCTGCTGACAAAGGTAACGTCAATAAAGGACGTACCCCTATCATTGTTGAACGTCGGCTTCCGTCCGTCGTTCAGCAGTATAAGGTCCAGCATTCCCATGGCGTCAATCACAGCTCGGCCTCTGGCGTTGGATGTCCTGCTGCCCCATTCCACTGCCCAGGCATTAAAGTCGCCGGCAACGACCTTCGGGCTACGCCCTCTCGCATGGTCCACGAGCGCCTCCAGAAACTCCTCGAACTGATCGGGGGTGTCGCTCGGCGGAGCGTAGCAGCTGTACATGTGCACGTGATTTAGCTTCGCATAAGCGATACCCCGCATAGGTAAAGCAGCAAGTTCCTGGACGTGGAGAGAGCTGCAGCATTTGATAGCTGCTTTACCTGTCTCGTCAAGAATCATGGTTGATTCTCCACTACCATAGACGTAGGGTTCGCTTAGGAGCATGATGTCTACATTGCGCTCAGCCGCAGTCTGGGCCAGGAGGCTCTGAGCTGCTGCGCAATGATTGACATTGAGCTGTACTACGCTAATGTGGGCGTGCATTAATGTGGCTCTTGGCTTCTTTCAGGGTCGCTCTGTAGGTCGGGCACGCGAAGCTACCCGTCGGGTGGTTTCTGTCCACCTCGCTGCTGCAGATCAGGCATTTTGGTGCTGCAACGCACCCCTTTGCCTTGTGCCCACGCTCACCGCATCTAAGACAGCAGTCTGCCCTGTCGGTGTCCTTGCAGGTTGCTGATCGATGTCCATAGCCCAAACACCTGTAGCATCTCGTTGGTCGGACGTCCTGGATGAAACGACATCTTGACCATCCAACGATTACGGTTTCCTGTTTAGGGACTGGTATCGCCACATTCGCGTTCAGCAGCACTGAGGCTATCTGCGTGCCATCCCGCATTCTGCGAAGGCCCCTGATATCTTCAGGGTTTATCTGCAGACCCTGGAATTGGGCGACCATGCAGCTGTGGAGCTCATCTGCTGTCGTAGCCTCGTCCAATCCGCTGCAAGATAGAGCTATTTTTTGCGCTCCCGTGCGCACCGAGGCCAAGTCATTGAGCGCCGCTTCCAGGTCGCTCTTAAACTTGGGAACGCTTTCCGAAGCTTTCCCATCTACCTCAAGCAACAGCTCACCTTTCTGCGTTCTCCGGATTTTTCGTACGTGGCTGCCCAGTTCGCTAAGGCTCGGGTCCGATCTTAGCTTCCGAAGCATCTCTGCGTACGAAGCCTCTCCTGTCTTTTTTACAATGAGAGCCTCCGGTTTTTTACGCAGGCGCGTAGGCTTCACCTTGGTCCACTCTGCACCCGTGCTAGCATTCTTGGCGACAGATGCGTAGCTGCCTGGCTTGGACTCGTTAGTTCTGGATGGCGCCTTTTCTTCACCGTTGCCACCCAACGTAGGGTTGCTCGGCTTGGGCGCCTGGGCGCCTGGGCGTTTGGCACTTGCACCTTGGGTACCTGCGCCTTTTTAGAAACCTTTTTCGAAGGCTTTTGTACTTCCGTCTGGGTAGCACTGCTCTTCAAGCGGTGCTCGCTAGACGTACCTTCGTACAGCTCTATCGCCCTGGTGTTAAGGGCTGAGAGTTCGGACGCTATGCCCTTTGTCTCTCGTGTCACGTACCGTTGGGTCTCGAAAGCGGATAGCAGGATGTTTATCTTGCCATTCATCCTGGTGAGAATGCCCCTCAGGTCCTCATTCTGGAGAGCCGTGGTTAGGTCCGAAGACCGATGAGGGGAACCAGCTGGGGACTTCCCTCCCGTCTTTTGCGATGGCACGGCGATGTGGTCCATCGACTTCTGACTTGTCGCGGTCGTAGATGCTGTAGGAGCCAAGTTCTCCACCTCTACAGCATCGCTGTAGTCGCTAGTCAACGGCGGCTGGGAGCCTGCATGGCTCGTCGGACTGGGATTCCGTCACCATGGGACGGGTTACCGACTCCTCTGGTGGGTGATCTCGAAAGTCGGGAGCTCCTCCTGAACGGGTCGTTGCGATCAGGGGGACTGCCCCCCACTGAGCTGTCCATCAACTGGGGGATGGCCTAAGGTTACCTAGGCGAAGCACCAGCCTTAGAAAGGGGTTCCCACGTAGGCCACGGATTTCCCCCTGGCTTTTACTGATGGAGGTTTGTACCGCCTCGTCTCGGACACCAGAGCCTCTGCTTAGGCACCAGAACGGTGAG
Source organism: Drosophila vallismaia (assembly GCA_035047325.1). Taxonomy (NCBI): domain Eukaryota; kingdom Metazoa; phylum Arthropoda; class Insecta; order Diptera; family Drosophilidae; genus Drosophila; species Drosophila vallismaia. The sequence continues at coordinate 2,329,286 of JAWNPU010000001.1, read as the reverse complement.
AGGATGATTATTGGTCTGTCCGCGACCTTTGTGCCTTTTCCCCTTTCTTAACGACTTGTGCGCTCCCAGTAACCAGTTACAAAATTCAATTAAATTAAATTTCAACGGTTTAATTTTGAGTTTAATTTTGAATTTCGCGCCCTACTGTCGCAACGCAACACTGATCACACGGTTGATCTGGCAACGCCGCCCTCTCCAGATCACCCGTTGCGCCGAGTTGGCAGCGCTATCAGCTGTTTTATCCGCTGCAACAAACAAACGCCAGCTAATAATTTACCTGTTTACCTGAAACAGGCGCGCAACTAACTCGCGGGATTGCAGCGCAACGTTGTGGCGTGACTCCACCGTGTTGTTCTGTCAGTTTGCCGCACTCACCGGCCGACACAACTTCAACAATTTCGAATTTTTCGCGCAGCGTTACTTTAAGACGTCCGTCTTCACGGCGATGAAGTGTGACCTTCCTGGATATTGTTTGTGTAGTTTTGCGAATGCAGCTTTTTCTTCTAAGGTTAAATGTTCTAATCTTAGTTTGCTGTTACCCTCTTTCTTACTGTCCGAAACTACCGAGCCATAGTCCTTAACATCGTTTATTATTATAAATTTGTCCGTGTTAAAATAGTTCACTTCTAATGGTGTCTCTAAATGTAATTGTTTTTCATTAACAGAGTAATTTGTCACTTCCATACAACTGTAATAGTTGTGGGCTGTGTATAATCCACCTGTGATAAATAAATCGTTCGAAATTTTTTGATCTTCACACAAAAATGTACCTTCCTTAATTGAAACTGGTAGCATTACCAATTTCTTGGAGGATTCCTCAATGTTAAATAATTTTGCTTTTTGTTTTACTTGTTGGAAAAGTCTAATTGTGAAGCTGGGTGTCATTAGAGTTTTGCTCGGAATGTCTATTACTCCTGACATTGTATTCAGAGTATTCATGCCTATAAGGCCATCAAAATAGTTGTGAAATTTGAAGAGCAACAATGGAAAATCTTCATTACAGTTGTATTTATTGAATAGCTTGACTTGGGTCATTTTATTTACTTTATGAGAGCCTAGGGCTGTGATAATTAAAATCGGTCTCTCAAGTATTTGTTGGTTCTGTTCTTTAACGAGTTCTGGATTTATGAAAGATGCAGTGGCACCAGTATCCACTAAAAATTTTAGTGGTCTATTTGAACCGAAATTAATTAAAATGTAAAGTAGGGAATCTCCAACTTCAACTTTCTCTAAGTATCCCGTCTGTCCGACGAGGCCTTTAACTGAAAATTTCCGTCATCAATATTGTGTAGCTCCTGTTCATTTGTCGCTTCTATGTGATTCAGTGGTGTCGGTCTTTGCTGTCCCGAATTTCCGTAATTCTTTGAATGTTGATTATTTCTGTCCTCACGACTTCTGTCGTCTTGTTTTGGCATGATCGCCTTCATTTTATTATAAGACCTGCCATTATCCCTGGATTTATCGCGATACGAAGATTGATCCCTAGCTTCATAATTTCCATAGTAGTTTGGTCTCCTATTAGTTCTGTTATCCCGGGGTCCTTCATTTCTACGATAGTCGTTTCTGTTGTAGCTGCTATTATTATATCTTGGGTTCTGTATTTGCCTATTGCGACTTTCTCTCAGAAAAATGTCCCTTTCTTTGATAGCCACGTCATAGGCTTCCTGGAGGATTCTGGGTCTAGAGGTTCTAACAGTCGCTCCTAATGGACCTTTGATGCCATGTATAAATGTATACAAACAGGTTTTTTCAAAGGATTCCTTTTTAAATTTTAAAGCTGACTTCTCTATCTCCGTGTTTTCTATAACTCTCCAGTACGTTGCCTTGATGTCTAAAACTTGTTCGAAAAATTCCTGCAGTGGCAATCCTTTATGTACCAGTCCGTGTAACTCAAAATTTAGTGTTTCCTCACTTCTTTTGTCCGCGAATTTCCTTATTAGGGTATCTCTAATGTCGTCCCAGTTTAAGCCTACGCCTGACGATATTAATAGCTCATTTGCCTTACCTTCTATCTTGTTCCTTATTGCTCTTAATAAAAACTGCCCATACGGAGTCTTATCCGTGCCTCTAATAAGAAGCAGAATTTCCTCGACATTGTTTATAAAGTCATTTAGGGTAGCTGGATTCCCTTCATACGGAATGAGATAACGAATACCATCCGGAATTTTTAAAGATTGACAAATGTCTAGAGGGGAAATTATGGAAGGTATTGGTGTGGATTGGCTTGAGCCAGAAGAAGTATCCATCGTGCTAGGGGCACTACTGGTAGAGAGCCTAGTAACGGCTTGTAAGGCCACCTGATCTTCCCTAACGTCTGAAAGACTTGCACTCAACCGAGCTCTACTTCTAGTTACCGGAATAAGTCTTTTGACTTTTGAAATCTGAGACATTTACTCTCTTAGAGAAATCCTTTAATTGTGAATAATGTTGTGTGTTTAAATGTTGTTATATATGTAATCGTGTATTGAACTTAATTATACGTGTAAACTTAAATATGGTGTATGTGTAATATGTTGGGTTTAGATTTAACTGTGTAAGTGAATTAAAAGTATGTGTATGTGTTTAATCTATTTTGAAATTAATTGTGTATATATGAAATTGAAAAGAAGAAAAAAAAATATGAATGTGTGTAAAATATCAATTGAGATTAAATAATTGTTGAGTTTGATGTATTCGTCGTGGCGAAGGTAATGTTGTTGTTGGATTGTTAGATGTGTTTTTGTCCTCGTGTGGAACTGTAATTATAGGTTTATTAATATGAGTCAATACTCTATTTTTATTTACTCAATATTGGGAGTGAAAGAAAAGAATGCTTGTATATTTGTTATTACTTGTCGTTGCCACATTGATTATTTGCCAATAGGCAGTGTTGGTTGCATTTGTTGTAAGTCTAATATTTGAGAGTCAACCCCGCTAGAGTACCGCAGACCTAATTATAAATAAAATAATTAGCGCAACTTGTTCGAACCAAACTCAACTGCTCGACACGCCAGTGTATCGTGGCCGTTGAATCATTTTCAAACTGTACTCAATCGGCTACTTGTTCGAACCACAACCCAACCGTTTGACACGCCAGTGTATCGTCACTGTTGAGCTGTTTCGAACTTGTGCCCACCCGGTCGTTAGCAATCTGCTCGAACCATCAACCCAACCGTTTGACACGCCAGTGTATCGTCACTGTTGAGTTGTTTCGAACATATGCTCGACCGGCTGTAACCCGTTTGATCAGCAACGCAACCGCTCGACACGCCAGTGTATCTTCGCTGCTGAATTGCTTTCGCACAGGTTTGACGCGGTTCACTTATTATGCTCGACCTTGAGCCTCAAACACGCACTTGTACATATTTTGGTCTATTAGACATGAGTGCAATTCATTATTTCTTTTTTTTCTTTTTTTTTTTTTCTTCCTTTTTTTTTTTTTTCTTTTTTTGATTTGCACTTCATTTTCACTCTGGGCACCATAATTGCTCTTTTTGAACCTTATGTGCCCAGGTGTATTTACTATATATTCCGACCAACAAATTTGTTCTATTTGAACTCCTTCGTGGTCAGACACCAATTTGTAGTTTCACTGTAGAAACATTTGCATCACTTTTGCGGGTACATTTGAAGTAATAAACTTGTTACTTGTATTACTTTTTTACTTGTAGAATTTATTTATGTATTGTATATGTCGTGGTACTTATTTGTATGTGTACACTTTGGCATTTGTTTTGTGTGTACAAGGTCTTGTGTTTTTTTATATACATTTTGGCATCTCAATTCTCACTCTACTCACTTGCATATAATTACACTGCAGAGGAGCTGCATCGATTCGGTTTCCGACTGCGCCAGTTATATAAGATGGTAGGTGGAGTGTCCCGGGTGATGCCTCTGCAAACTTCCAGAATTGTCCAAGTTCCCCAAGAATAAATGTTTTTTCCGAAAAAATGATAAAGGCTCTTTATTCGCCCATGGGTAGCTTAAAACTGATCTTATATCTAACTTAAAAGAATCCAAGTGGCCCGCTGGTCATCGTCGATCTGCTGACCCAGCAGATTTTGGGGAGAGTTTCCGTTTGCTGAGTTGTCGTCTCCTTGTACTCTTGCACAAGAGTACAACGAACTATGTTGCAGAATTTGGGGTGGAGGCGGCTCGTGAATGTAGACTGCTGCAATGGTGTGAGTGCTGACGCTAACAGTTTGCTCGTGGAGGTTTAGGGGGCGGGGAAGAGGACATGGGTATAGCTGATGTGGTAACTCGGGCACCGGGTGTCCGTTTTTGCGCGGTATAACCCATTCACCGCACGACACTTATTCTTCATTAGTTCATTGAAGGCATTTTTAGGACCTTCACATTCTTCATAATGAGTAATCAACTCATTAAAAGCAATCTCCTTTATGCACAAATCACACATCACTCCATTTTTAAGTTCTTGAAAATATAAATTTTTGTCACACGCGAATAAAAAAATTCTTGAATTTTTCATAATGGCTTTCCAATGCGTTTGGAATAACACTAAAGATTTGCTTCTTAACATAAACCTATTTATCCTCGAAAACAGAAGACAGGTACTCGTGTTTAAATGTATTGGGTTCATTAAAACAGGGACTTATTAACTAAAAACCACCCTAACATTCCATACGATTTCCCATGTAAAGAAAAGGGAAAACCAATCAAAAGGCCAGAAATCCCTGATAACGCTTAGAGCGCAAAGAATTTTTATAAAAGGAGGGGCAAATTATGCTATTAAATTCTAGTGTAGAAAAATTAGCAGCCAACATGGATGAAGGATTTGAAATTATTACAATCAAAATTTATTTTTTTTTTTTAACATTTAACATATTTTGTATTTAAAATCTGTCCGAGTGAACAATCATTAAATGGTTTGGGGGTGACATTGACTTAAGGGAGGTACATGAAATGTATATCTAATGAGGTTGACTTAGGTGTCTATTGGTGGGGGAGGTCAAGCGGGTGTTTCCTTTTCAGGCGTCTTAGGGATTGGCCATTAACTATGGCCAGGTGGTTGTCCAGTCTTTTTATATATCTTTCGCTGCTACCTAAGGAATTTCAAGCTTTTATGGATTATTGAGTTTTCATGGTACGGATGGGCATTAGACATTGTTCTGACATTTATTTCGAAACCGTCATAGTTTTTCCATAAACTGCATTATTCATCAGTTTAAAAAAATTTTTTCGAATTCGTTTTTAGCTAATTTCCTGTATTTAGTATTTAAATCTATATAAGATTTTAACTAGCACGATTGACTAAATGATAGAACTTTATGAACTTTCTTTAAAATTAACCCATTTTGCAAACATAATTGGAGTTGATGTAAATGAATTATACAAAATTCTTTAGATGTTAGATCAGCGATTAGTTTAGCCTGCTTCCCTCCGGGAGGAATCTTATTTTCAGGGCAAAATGGTAAGCTATTATGTTTATCATGTATACCATCAGGATAATCTAAATCAACTTCTAGTATATATCCTGTTTCACCTTTAACATCGATATTATTAATGTCAAACGCGTTTATTTCATTTTGACTTAAAAATTTAAAGTTTGAATATGGGAGTTTTTGGCTCATAGCCCAGCCATATAAATTATTTGCGTCTATATATGACAAATAATTGTTTGGAATTTTGCAATTAAAATTTTTCATATACTTATTATTTGCATTAGAAATTCTTTGAGTACATTGAGTTAAGCCACCACGTATTCCTCTTTTTAAAAAATTGTACATATTGGGATCACTAATTAATTCTAATTCTACTTTTGTATACTTTAGCATTGCATCCCATGAAATAGATGGTGCAGAAACATAATTTACTGAGTCTAAGTTATATATTTTGGAACAAAGAGTTCTAAAGTTTTCGAAGAGATCAGCTAAAATTAAAACATCACTTTCCTTAATATTATGAGTTGTATTTGTGGTGCAATAAAATTGTAGGCAATTTCTGCAAAAGTATCTTCCCGAGTTAGATTTATTTATTTGAGACTTACATAATTATTTCATGCTTGTAATATAAGCATAATGCATTCAATCGCCGTTTTCATTTATTAGACCCAGCATGTCTATTTGATGTTCTTTTATTTGCTTTGTTCTAATAGTTGGTCCAACTATCCGATCTTCAAATATTTCATAAATATTTATGCTAAATTTTTCATTATTTTTCTCAAAAATCTGTATTCCTTTCCTGGTAATAGGAAATAGGAAAAATTAAGTCGATGATTTTTATAGGTTATTATGTTCTGACTTATAGACAAAACCTTATAGAATTGGGTTTTGTTAAGCTTTTCACGACAAGATTTTTTATTAGATGTGGAAGTAAAATTTTGATCAATATGATGCATATACGCTATATAGGCTAAAATACACCACTTAAAACAATAAATGTCATTATTTCTAACATTTATGAGTGCGTTTTTAGCTTTAATTGTTGATGGTGCTTCGACATATCCTGCACCAGGAAGATGTTCTAGTTTTATAATTTCAACTCCGAAATAATTAAAACTCTTTATAGCCCAACCAGAATCCTTTTCTTGGAACTCATCTGTTTGTACGACTAATTTGTCTATTGATTCATTTAATATGTCAGGAATTTCATTATACTCATTCTCGTATATTGAACAATACGGAAACGAAAAATTTTTTTGGCATTCAATAAATCTGTCCTCATCAGTCGGTTTTACATATGTGCCATAAACCGTTAGGTTCATTTTATATGAGCGGAAATCGCCCATATTGTAAGCCCATATTGTAAGATTGTTAAAAGATTACTCTTACATGAATTATAAAATTCTTTTAAATCAATATCTGGATTGGTAAGTACTTTAAATTGTTTAACTGGCAGGAAAGTGTCTTCCCGTAACGTTGAAATTAGATCATTTATATGGGCTATTTCAAAATTTGCATTATATTTTTCCTTGCACACTAAGCAAACATGGTTATTGGGCTCACCAGGTGTCTCTGCTTGGGTTATATGACTCTTTATTTATCTCATCAGAGTTTGTGCTAATCCAGCGTTTGGAGGTTGTTGGCTGCTCGTCGCCAATCCTAGATTGTTTTCTTAAAATTTCCAATTTATTCCTTGTTCCTCCCGTCAAATTGATTCTTAGTCGGTTGAAATTTCCGTTTAGCTAATGATGATGAAGGCGGGCACCGGGTGTCAGTTTTTGCGCGGTATAACCCATTCACCGCACGACACTTATTCTTCATTAGTTCATTGAAGGCATTTTTAGGACCTTCACATTCTTCATAATGAGTAATCAACTCATTAAAAGCAATCTCCTTTATGCACAAATCACACATCACTCCATTTTTAAGTTCTTGAAAATATAAATTTTTGTCACACGCGAATAAAAAAATTCTTGAATTTTTCATAATGGCTTTCCAATGCGTTTGGAATAACACTAAAGATTTGCTTCTTAACATAAACCTATTTATCCTCGAAAACAGAAGACAGGTACTCGTGTTTAAATGTATTGGGTTCATTAAAACAGGGACTTATTAACTAAAAACCACCCTAACATTCCATACGATTTCCCATGTAAAGAAAAGGGAAAACCAATCAAAAGGCCAGAAATCCCTGATAACGCTTAGAGCGCAAAGAATTTTTATAAAAGGAGGGGCAAATTATGCTATTAAATTCTAGTGTAGAAAAATTAGCAGCCAACATGGATGAAGGATTTGAAATTATTACAATCAAAATTTATTTTTTTTTTTTTTAACATTTAACATATTTTGTATTTAAAATCTGTCCGAGTGAACAATCATTAAATGGTTTGGGGGTGACATTGACTTAAGGGAGGTACATGAAATGTATATCTAATGAGGTTGACTTAGGTGTCTATTGGTGGGGGAGGTCAAGCGGGTGTTTCCTTTTCAGGCGTCTTAGGGATTGGCCATTAACTATGGCCAGGTGGTTGTCCAGTCTTTTTATATATCTTTCGCTGCTACCTAAGGAATTTCAAGCTTTTATGGATTATTGAGTTTTCATGGTACGGATGGGCATTAGACATTGTTCTGACATTTATTTCGAAACCGTCATAGTTTTTCCATAAACTGCATTATTCATCAGTTTAAAAAAATTTTTTCGAATTCGTTTTTAGCTAATTTCCTGTATTTAGTATTTAAATCTATATAAGATTTTAACTAGCACGATTGACTAAATGATAGAACTTTATGAACTTTCTTTAAAATTAACCCATTTTGCAAACATAATTGGAGTTGATGTAAATGAATTATACAAAATTCTTTAGATGTTAGATCAGCGATTAGTTTAGCCTGCTTCCCTCCGGGAGGAATCTTATTTTCAGGGCAAAATGGTAAGCTATTATGTTTATCATGTATACTATCAGGATAATCTAAATCAACTTCTAGTATATATCCTGTTTCACCTTTAACATCGATATTATTAATGTCAAACGCGTTTATTTCATTTTGACTTAAAAATTTAAAGTTTGAATATGGGAGTTTTTGGCTCATAGTCCAGCCATATAAATTATTTGCGTCTATATATGACAAATAATTGTTTGGAATTTTGCAATTAAAATTTTTCATATACTTATTTTTTGCATTAGAAATTCTTTGAGTACATTGAGTTAAGCCACCACGTATTCCTCTTTTTAAAAAATTGTACATATTGGGATCACTAATTAATTCTAATTCTACTTTTGTATACTTTAGCATTGCATCCCATGAAATAGATGGTGCAGAAACATAATTTACTGGGTCTAATTTATATATTTTGGAACAAATAGTTCTAAAGTTTTCGAAGACATCAGCTAAAATTAAAACATCACTCTCCTTAATATTATGAGTTGTATTTGTGGTGCAATAAAATTGTAGGCAATTTCTGCAAAAGTATCTTCCCGAGTTAGATTTATTTATTTGAGACTTACATAATTATTTAATGCTTGTAATATATGCATAATGCATTAAATCGCCGTTTTCATTTATTAGACCCAGCATGTCTATTTGATGTTATTTTATTTGCTTTGTTCTAATAGTTGGTCCAACTATCCGATCTTCAAATATTTCATAAATATTTATGCTAAATTTTTCATTATTTTTCTCAAAAATCTGTATTCCTTTCCTGGTAATAGGAAATAGGAAAAATTAAGTTGATGATTTTTATAGGTTAGTATGTTCTGACTTATAGACAAATCCTTATAGAATTGGGTTTTGTTAAGCTTTTCACGACAAGATTTTTTATTAGATGTGGAAGTAAAATTTTGATCAATATGATGCATATACGCTATATAGGCTAAAATACACCACTTAAAACAATAAATGTCATTATTTCTAACGATTATGAGTGCGTTTTTTAGCTTTAATTGTTGATGGTGCTTTGCGACATATCCTGCACCAGGAAGATGTTCTAGTTTTATTATTTCAACTCCGAAATAATTAAAACTCTTTATAGCCCAACCAGAATCCTTTTCTTGGAACTCATCTGTTTGTACGACTAATTTGTCTATTGATTCATTTAATATGTCAGGAATTTCATTATACTCATTCTCGTATATTGAACAATACGGAAACGAAAAATTTTTTTGGCATTCAATAAATCTGTCCTCATCAGTCGGTTTTACATATGTGCCATAAATCGTTAGGTTCATTTTATATGAGTGGAAATCGCCCATATTGTAAGCCCATATTGTAAGATTATTAAAAGATTACTCTTACATGAATTATAAAATTCTTTTAAATCAATATCTGGATTGGTAAGTACTTTAAATTGTTTAACTGGCAGGAAAGTGTCTTCCCGTAACGTTGAAATTAGATCATTTTCTTGAACTAATTTCTGCATTTCTTTTTTATGATTTACAGATATTATATGGGCTATTTCAAAATTTGCATTATATTTTTCCCTGCACACTAAGCAAACATGGTTATTGGGCTCACCAGGTGTCTCTGCTTGGGTTATATGACTCTTTATTTATCTCATCAGAGTTTGTGCTAATCCAGCGTTTGGAGGTTGTTGGCTGCTCGTCGCCAATCCTAGATTGTTTTCTTAAAATTTCCAATTTATTCCTTGTTCCTCCCGTCAAATTGATTCTTAGTCGGTTGAAATTTCCGTTCAGCTAATGATGATGAAGGCGGGCACCGGGTGTCCGTTTTTGCGCGGTATAACCCATTCACCGCACGACACTTATTCTTCATTAGTTCATTGAAGGCATTTTTAGGACCTTCACATTCTTCATAATGAGTAATAAACTCATTAAAAGCAATCTCCTTCATGCACAAATCACACATAACTTTTGACTCCATTTTTAAGTTCTTGAAAATATAAATTTTCTGTCACACGCGAATAAAAAAATTCTTGAATTTTTCATATTGGCTTTCCAATGCGTTTGGAATAACACTAAAGATTTGCTTCTTAACATAAACCTATTTATCCTCGAAAACAGAAGACAGGTACTCGTGTTTAAATGTATTGGGTTCATTAAAACAGGGACTTATTAACTAAAAACCACCCTAACATTCCATACGATTTCCCATGTAAAGAAAAGGGAAAACCAATCAAAAGGCCAGAAATCCCTGATAACGCTTAGAGCGCAAAGAATTTTTATAAAAGGAGGGGCAAATTATGCTATTAAATTCTAGTGTAGAAAAATTAGCAGCCAACATGGATGAAGGATTTGAAATTATTACAATCAAAATTTATTTTTTTTTTTAACATTTAACATATTTTGTATTTAAAATCTGTCCGAGTGAACAATCATTAAATGGTTTGGGGGTGACATTGACTTAAGGGAGGTACATGAAATGTATATCTAATGAGGTTGACTTAGGTGTCTATTGGTGGGGGAGGTCAAGCGGGTGTTTCCTTTTCAGGCGTCTTAGGGATTGGCCATTAACTATGGCCAGGTGGTTGTCAAGTCTTTTTATATATCTTTCGCTGCTACCTAAGGAATTTCAAGCTTTTATGGATTATTGAGTTTTCATGGTACGGATGGGCATTAGACATTGTTCTGACATTTATTTCGAAACCGCTGGATTCTGATGCGGCTAGAACATTTTGTCTAGATTGGCTTCAGCATTACTTTGTAAATAAGCAGTTTAAGTTTTTCTTAAACAATTAACAGTTAAGCAATTTAAAGTAATTGGCAACCCCGATATTGATTAAAAGAATTTTATAATTCACTTATATCATCCTTATAATAAAGGCTTATTTTAATAATTACTTCAGTATACAATTGATGACCTCTACTTCTTATATATCTTTGTTGACCATAATATGTTTTCTTATGTTTAATACATTCTATATAATCAAAGTGACAAAGTTTTTTAACTACCGATAACTTAACCCCTTTAACTTTCTTTATACTAACATCTTCATATTCAGAGTTTTCTACTAAAATGGAATAAGCTTTAGCTTTTACATCAGAAAAGGAGATCATAATTTTGCCGGCATTTTCATCCTTGAACAATCCTAGTTCCTTATTATTTGCTTGAATTATATTAAATAGATTTTCTCTATCATAATTCAAAGTATCGAATCGGCTTGAGTTTTCTTTTATTACTTTATAAATATCTTCTTCGCATGAAACTATAAATGAATCAGTATCTATATATATTATTTTTGCCGAGGGAAATTTTACTAAAAGAAAATTATAATAATAATCATACATCAACCATTTTGATTCCAAAACTGTAGAAGCTATGTAAATGGGTTTGTCATAATGAATTCCAATTCTCGTAGATTCAATTGCTGCTAGTTTGGGACTAAAAACTTTTCAGCTATGAAAATTGAGCATTGCGTTGCCTAAAGCCTGGCGAGTTTTGTTTAGATCTGTACTCAGTTGCTAAAGCCACATCACGACGTTTCTCTCCGTTTCCATAGTTTTTAAATAATCTGCATTATTCATCAGTTTAAAATGAATTTTTTCGAATTCATTTTTAGATAATTTCCTGTATTTAGTATTCAAATCTATATATGGTTTTAACCTGTACGACTGACTGAATGATAGTATGAAGGGTGAAGAACTCCTTTGGTTTTATTGAAGAGTGAAGAGCTTCTGGTCTGTTTGAGGTTCTTTATTAGAATGAATAAAGTGTGCTGAAGTTGGGTTCAGCTAACCCGCACATACATTGCTTATATCTATGTATTCTTACTTACATTTATACATATAGTGACGTATTCACGCCAACTCATCACGCTCGGTTAATTGAGTGTTCGCGCCACCCAAACTGGGCCGCTCTTGTGAGCGGATTCCCGGGCCTGACCTAGCGGTTTCGTCTGCTCTCTCTGAAGCTATCCTTAACGTATTTTACCGTTTAAAGCTATAAGCTCTCCTTAACGTATTTTACCGTTAAAGCTATTTTCTGCTTTATCTGCGTGTCGATCGTCTATTACTTCACTTCCCTATTCTTTATTTCTGTAACCCATAGAGGCCCCTCCTAAATCTAACTCACATTTGAAATTAGTCTTAAGCTGAGATCCAAAGAATAAAGTCGTGAAACTATTTCTCCTAAAACTATTTTTTATTTCTTGGCGTTGTCCTTAGTCAACTGACGGGACATTAGTTCGACTCAAAAATAAAACAACAATTTTACTGGCGCAGTCGGTAGGATAACTCAAAGATTGCTTGATGCGAAAATATAAATTTTTTTAATTCCTGTAATCTGTGTTATCCGCCAAAGAACTTACGTAGTGTTACTGTGAAAGTGAAGTGTTGGCCATTAATACGCCTACACTTAAAAGAACAGTGAGACACATCTGTTTAAACAACAGTGAACTTCCAACATTTACCGGAGCTATAAATCCAGAAATTTTTTTTGGTTACTCCGAACAAGTGAATTGCTGGAAAATAAAAAATAAAAAAAAAAAGAGAACCTAAACTAAATATATTAAGGAATTACCAAATAAGTGAAAAATTAAAATCTAAGTGAAACAAAATATAAGGAAGTAAGCCCAAATCAATCAGTTAAAAAAAAAATCTTTAATACGAACTATTAAATAAGTGCATATAAAACAAAACTATATACACTCAAAGAAAATATATATCTAAATAAACTCTATCTAAGCTCAACGGAAAATAACAAAAGAAATAAATCTTAACGTGTTTTCAAGAGAGTAGAGTGATAGACTTCAAACGTAACATAAGTGAAAAATCAATAAGAGTGAATAAAATTTAAATGAAGACAAACAAAAAAACTGAAGATATAAAGTTTGAATAAATTAAAAATAAACTAAAACTATACAATACAAAAATAAAAATAACAATAATAAAATTATGAAATAACCGCTACTCACGAAACATCAGCAACTATAAACATTTAAAAACAAAAAAAAAAAAGAAACCAACAATTTTGGTAGTCTAATAAAAAAAAAAAATAAAATAAAAAAAAAATGGCAGTAGCAGCACCAAGCCCAATAATGCTGTCCGACTCGAACATGATTCAAGTTGAACGACAACTAAATGGAGTCGAACACTTCAACGGGGACCCACAGACCCTGTATACGTTCATCAGCCGCATCGATTTCATCCTGGCACTATATCAAACGACCGACGAACGGCAGAAGCTCACCATCTTCGGACACATTGAGCGCAACATCGCGGGAGAGGTCATCCGCACACTAGGAGTTACGAACCTCACCACCTGGACGGAACTCAGGACTCATCTGATCCTAAACTACAAACCCCAGAGACCAAATCATCTACTATTGGAGGACTTCCGGAATACCCAATTCCGAGGTAACGTTCGTGAATTTTTAGAAGAAGCCGAACGTAGACGGCAGATATTAACAAATAAGTTAGACTTAGAAAGCGACACTGCAGAAACTACCCTGTATAACCAACTAATACGAACCAGTATAGAAACATTAATTTTAAGATTACCAACTCACATACAGTTAAGAATAGTTAAATGCGAAATTCCGAATTTAAGATCATTAATAAATATATTGCAAGAAAAGGGAATTTATGAAATAGCAACTACATACGAGAACAATACAAAGCCAGTCTCAAATCCCATTAAATCACCTAACAATGCAACTCACAGACAAACAACTAACTACTATAATCATACAACACCATTCCAACCATCATACAACGCCATGTATCAACCAATTCGCCAACCAATTTCATATATACCACCTCAATTACCCAGAACTAACCCTAATCCGTTTTCCCAATACCAATACCGTCAACTTCACCCTCAACCTAACGTATCTGTTATAGCTCAACCTAGACAATTGAATCGTCAACATGCATTTGACCAGAACCGACCAGGACTTAGTTATTCAAACGCACTAAATACAAGAGAAAATATAACGACCGGTGGACAAGCACTAAAGAGACAACGACCGTCTGACAGTGGACAATCACGTATGAGTTTGGATGAGGCTCGTTACCAAGAAGAATTAGACCAAACTCATCAACAGTTCAATCCTTACATGCATTACGGGAATCATCCCCAATATCCTTTCGATCTTTACATGCCTTACGGGCCGCCCCCCAACAACATCCCGATTTATTACATGCCTTACGACCCCCCACAACAACGTCCGGTTGGCATACAAGAGATGGCAGAGGCACGAGAAGAGCCAACTGAACCTCCTATGGAATTAATAACAGAAGCTGAAACGGCTGAGAATTTTCGGCTCCAAGCCTCGGAACAAGCCAATTCATAATTATTAAACACAAAGGACTCAATTTAAAATGCTTAATAGACACAGGCTCAACAGTAAATATGGCCACTCAAAATTTTTTCCAATTACCAATCCAAGAGATAGCAAAGAAAATAAACTCAAGTAATGGCCAGTTCATTGCACAAAAGAAAGTAACGTTACCCAAAAATAATCTTTTCCCTAAACCATACGATTTTTTGATATATCCTTTTTCAGCTAAATATGACTTGATTTTAGGACGACAATTACTTGACGAGGGAACTACATCAGTAAATTACGGACCCCGTACAGTTACAATTTACGGACACGTGCACGAAATGATCGATGCCTTCCTTCCTTCAGAAGAAATACATATTCAAGATACACAGAATAATTCCTTTAGGCTAGACCACTTAAATTCCGAAGAAAACGCAAAATTGATAACCCTCCTAAAAGAATTCCAGGACCTTCAATATAAGAAGGGAGACCAGCTCACATTCACTAATAACGTAAAACACACTATTAGAACATCCCATAATGACCCAGTATACAGAAAGCCTTACGGATACGCACCCGGACTAGATACGGAAGTAGAAAACCAAATAAAAGAAATGTTAGATCAGGGAATAATCCGAGAAAGCAATTCCCCTTATTGTAGTCCCATTGTAGTAGTACCCAAGAAAACAGACACCTCCGGACAGAAGAAATACAGAATAGCCATAGACTACCGTAACCTCAATGAAATAACAATAGCAGACAAATACCCAATACCAAATATGGAAGAAATCTTAAGCAAGTTAGGAGGATGCAACTATTTTACTACAATTGACTTAATCAAAGGGTTTCACCAAATAGAAATGGACCCCGAGTCTATCCCCAAAACAGCCTTCACAACTAAGACAGGGCATTACGAGTATACCCGTATGCCATTTGGACTGAAAAACGCCCCAGCTACCTTCCAACGATGTATGAACGATGTACTTCGTCCACTATTAAATAAAATCTGTATGGTATACTTGGACGACATTATTGTATTTTCAGCTTCCTTAGAGGAACATCTTCAATCCCTTAGAGCAGTCTTTCAAGCATTATCTAATGCTAATCTAAAACTCCAATTAGATAAATGCGAGTTTTTAAAACACGACACATATTTCTTAGGACATATGGTTTCTCCAGAAGGTATAAGACCTAACCCGGAAAAACTACGAGCAATAGAAAATTACCCCCTTCCTACTAAGCCGAAGGAGATAAAATCATTTTTAGGACTCACAGGTTTTTATAGAAAGTTCATACCCCATTTCGCACAGATTGCAAAACCCCTAACAACATGTCTTAAAAAGGACAAAAAAGTAGATAGTAAAAACCCGGAATATATTGAGGCATTCAAAAGGTTAAAACTCCTCATTTCTAACGATCCCATACTTCGATCACCAGACTTCAAGAAAAAATTTGTACTCACAACAGACGCTAGTAATGTAGCTCTAGGAGCAGTACTTTCTCAAGATGGTCACCCCATAAGTTATATTAGCAGAACACTTAACGACCATGAAACAAACTACAGTACGATTGAAAAAGAACTACTAGCCATTGTTTGGGCAACGAAAACGTTTAGACACTATTTGCTAGGTCGACATTTTGAAATAGCAAGTGATCACCAACCGTTGTGCTGGTTGCACAAGATGAAGGAGCCCAACGCTAAATTAACAAGGTGGAAATTCAGACTTGCAGAATACGACTTCGATATTAAATACGTCAAAGGTAAAGAAAATCATGTAGCAGATGCCCTATCCAGGATTACTATAGAGGAAGCGTACTTTACTGAAGCTACACAGCACAGCGCCCAAGAAGACAACCAGAATTTAATTTCCCTAACAGAAAAAGCGGTAAATAATTACAATAGACAAGTCATTTTCACTAAGGGACCAGAAAAAGTAAAACAGGAGAATTATTATAAGAAAAAGATCATTCATATTTCGTACGAAACACTCACTTATAAAAAAGCCAAACAGTATTTAATAGATTACTTCGTAAACAACCACAGCGCTTTATACATAGACAGCGACGCTGATTTTGAAACAATACAGGCAGCCCATAAAGAAATTATCAACCCAAGCACCACAAAGGTAATTAGAAGCCTAACTTTACTAAAAAACCTTAAATCATATGCAGAATTTAAGGAATTAATCCTTCAATCCCATGAAAAGTTATTGCACCCAGGAATCCAGAAAACTAAGAAATTATTTAGTGAAAACTACTTTTTTCCAAATAGCCAACTACAAATCCAAAACATTATAAACGAATGTCAAGTTTGTAATCTAGCAAAGTCAGAGCATAGAAATACCAAAGTCCCATTTAAACTCACGCCAAGTATAGAATTCTGTAGAGACAAATTCGTTATAGATATTTACTCAGCCGAAGGCAAACACTATTTGAGCTGCATAGACACTTATTCAAAATTCGCTACACTAGAGCAGATAAAAACCAAGGACTGGATAGAATGCAAGAACGCCCTGATGCGCATATTTAATCAATTGGGAAAACCGAAGCTATTAAAAGCAGACAGAGATGGTGCATTTTCAAGTCTAGCATTAAAAGAATGGTTAGAAACAGAAGGAGTGGAACTACAGCTAAATACCACGAAAACAGGAGTGGCAGATATAGAACGTTTTCATAAGACCATTAACGAAAAAATAAGAATAATCAATACTATGAAAAATACTGAAACAGACCTGAGTAAAATAGAAACTATACTTTATACTTACAATCACAAAACAAAACATGACACCACGGGACAAACGCCCGCTCACATATTCTTATACGCAGGACAACCTACCTTGAACACGCAGGAACTAAAGAGAACTAAAATAGACAAATTAAACAAAGGTAGAGAAGACCACGATATCGACACAAGATACAGAAAAGGACCATTACAAAAAGGCAAATTGGACAACCCATATAAACCAACCAAAAACGTAGAACAAACAGACCCTGACCATTACAAAATTACTAATAGAAACAGAGCTATGCATTACTACAAAACACAATTCAAAAAACGAAAGAAAATTAATCAAACCCATACCCCGACTCAAATGGCTACCAGTTAGACTACACAGATTCACAATTATATTTTGGAAAAGAAAACAAAGTGTATAGTAATGAAAATAAAGAAATAAACAATGAATGTGTCACCAATATAATTAAGCACCTAAATCCAATCTGTAATTTTAAGCCAATACCCACAAATGAATTAATGAAATAAATAGAATAATTATGTATACAAAACTAAAATTAAGAAAAAACCAAAATGGAATGGAATGGAAGAAGTTCCACTACTCTTACTATATCCATCAGTCGCAGCCCAAGTATAGGCTTATTTTTAAGGGAAGGGAAGTGACGTATTCACGCCAACTCATCACGCTCGGTTAATTGAGTGTTCGCGCCACCCAAACTGGGCCGCTCTTGTGAGCGGATTCCCGGGCCTGACCTAGCGGTTTCGTCTGCTCTCTCTGAAGCTATCCTTAACGTATTTTACCGTTTAAAGCTATAAGCTCTCCTTAACGTATTTTACCGTTAAAGCTATTTTCTGCTTTATCTGCGTGTCGATCGTCTATTACTTCACTTCCCTATTCTTTATTTCTGTAACCCATAGAGGCCCCTCCTAAATCTAACTCACATTTGAAATTAGTCTTAAGCTGAGATCCAAAGAATAAAGTCGTGAAACTATTTCTCCTAAAACTATTTTTTATTTCTTGGCGTTGTCCTTAGTCAACTGACGGGACATTAGTTCGACTCAAAAATAAAACAACAATTTTACTATATACATATGTATGCAGAAGGCATTGACCACTTGAGCTGCAAAGTGCATGCTCAGCATTCCCACGCTCCGCGATCGGCTTATGTATAAGCGTTAGATCGTATTACTGGGGCGCTGGAGTGCTTACGTAGTTTTTGGTGGTCTTTTTGTATATTTGTATATTTATATTTATTATGACAAAGTGTCACAATGTATTGACGCTAAGTTATACCCAATCATTTATTGTATTTTTAGGGTAGATTAGTCCAATATGTTACACCTCCCTTTTTAAAAAAAATGACGTAATATATGTAGTCATTTAGTTCTCAATATTAATATTGTGTTTACAAAGGTGTTTTTGTGTTTTTTTTTTTTTTAAATGATATTGATTTTTCTTATTAATTATTAGCAATGTTTTGTCTCAAAGCATTTTTGTATAATGACAGAATAATACAAAAAAAATTTATGTTGAACTACGATATTTTTGGATTTATGTTTAACTTTCTTAGAAGGAAAAATAATTAAATTTTTTTTTTGTTTTTTTTTTTTGTTTTTTTTTTTGTGTTTTGAGGTTGATCAGACCTTTTCTTAAGTGAAATGAAACGTTTCATTGATTATATATTTTTAGTCTATCCTTATGTACTTTTTGCTTCTTTTGTTTTGTATCTCTAATTACTATGTTATCTCTGTCTTCTATTGTTTCTACAGTATAAGGGCCTAGATATACTGGATCTAACTTGTGACCCGATTCGTTCCTTAGTATAACTTTATCTCCTATTTTTAATTGAAAATCTGAGGTTTTCTTATCATAAAGTTGTTTTCTATAAGACTTAGCTTTTTCCAACAAAAGTCTAGCTCTTTTATATGCTATTTCTAATCTAAATTTTATTTCCTTTGAGTAATCTTCTATATTATACAGTGGTTCTATTCTATCTGTTTTATTAAAATTTGCGAACTGCCTTGGTAATCTTCCAAAGACTAGTTCATATGGACAGTAATTATGCATGACTGATGGTGTTGTGTTGAAACAATATGTAAAGTATTGTATCCAAACGTCCCAATCAGTTTTATCTGCAGAGATGTATGAACGAATGTATTCATTGAATGTTCTATGACTTCGTTCGATTGTCCCTAAAGTCTGGTGGTGATATGCAGTGGATGTAAGATTTTCAATCTTCATATATTTACACATATCTTGAATTACATTGTTTTTATACTCGGTACCCATGTCCGAAATGAACGTCTTCATTGGACCGTACTTTAGTATAAAATTTTCGAATATAGCTTTTGCGACAGTGTTTGCGCTCTTATTCGCAACAGGTATGGTTACTAGATACTTCGTCAAATCACATATTAGTGTGACGATGTATTCGTTGCCATATTCTGATTTCGGTAGTGGACCAACTGTGTCCACTATCACTATATCAAAAGCATTTGTTGGGGTTTCTGTGTGAGTCATTGGGGTCTTTGTATGTGTCGTTGTTTTTGACATTTGGCATTTATGACATCTACGTATGTACTCTTTTATATGACGAGTCATATTTTTCCAATAATAGTGTCTTTTTATTTTCGCTAGCGTTCTTGTAATGCCTGTATGACCTCCCTGAATTGGATCATCATGATTTGTAGACAGTATCGATTGTATTTCTTTTTCAGTTTTTATAATGGTCACCGGCTGGAGTAGCGCTACTCTTAATGATTTCAATTTTATATTGCCCATATTTTTGAAATTATCTATTGAAATGGTTTCAAAGATTTTTTCACTCGGTGCCAATTTGAGTTGGTTGATTTTTAGTATACCGGCTTGCATTTCAAGCCTTTGGAAGAACTGACCTAAATCAAAAATTCCATTGGTATATAAATCGTCAACATCAATTCTTGCAATAACTTTATTTCCTCGTTTTAGTAAACAAATAGATTCAGTTATTCGCAAGGTCACTACTTTCCGTACTTCATCATTTTTTATGACTTCGTGTACGTTGGGCTTAGATACATTTTGGATACTTTGCCTAGGCAATAGTTCCTTATTTGTTACTGTACAGTTTTCTTGTCTACTTTGTTGCCTGGTAGTGACTTTCAGGACTTTATGTTGCATGTCTTTGAGTTCCTTTATATTTATACGTGAGAGTGCGTCTGCTACAAAATTATCTTTCCCCCTTAGGTATTCTAGTGTGAAGTCGTATTCTTCAAGCTCTAGCCGCATGCGAGTTAATTTAGAACTGGGATTAGTCATAGAAAATAGGTACGTTAATGGTCTGTGGTCTGTTTTAATGGTGAAATGTTTGCCATAGATGTATGGTCTAAAATGGGTAATTGCCCAATGAATTGCCGCTAGTTCTTGTTCCGTTACACTCTTATTACTTTCTCCTTTTGTAAATGAACGTGATGCATAAGCTATTGGGAGCTGAATCCCGTTACGGTTCTGAGTTAGAACCGCTCCGCAAGCTTGTTTACTAGCATCCGTTATAATGCAAAATTCTTTGCGAAAATCAGGATATTGTAATAGAGTGGGGTGCATAAGATTTTCTTTAAGGTATTCGAATGCGTTCTGGCATTCGCTTGACCATTCAAAAGGGACATTCTTTTTACATAATCTAGTTATGTGCCGTGAATAGTCGGCGAAGTTCCTTATAAATCGACGATAATAGTTGCAGAATGCTATAAATCGTCTTGCACTGTCCGCGTCATGAGGGACAGGATAATTTTTGATGACGTCATATTTCTTGTCATCTGGCAATACTCCTTTGTCTGTGCATTTGTGACCTAGGAATGTCACTTCGTGCATGAAAAATAAACATTTTTCTGGATGCAACTTTAGGTTATATTTCCTACATACATTAAAAACGTCAGTTAAGTTTTTAATCATGTGTTTTTCGGAACATCCTATCACCATTAAGTCATCCATGTAAAGGAATGCCTGAGAGGGTTCTAATCCCGAGAATGATATAGTCATCATTCTCTGAAATGAATTTGGTGCTATTTTAAGACCAAATGGTAATCGCGTGAAGCGATATGAGCCATTGCTCGTTGAAAAAGATGTTATATTCCTAGAGCTTTCCTCAAGTTCTATTTGGTGGAAACCTGACATCAAGTCAAGGCATGAAAAGTATTTAGCTCGACCTAGTTGATCTAAAATGTCATCAATTCTAGGGAGTGGAAATTTGTCAGAAAGAAGTTTTTTGTTTATTTGACGATAGTCAATTACTAATCGCCATTTTTTCTCTTGTGAACTTGGTAATGATTTTTTTGGAACTAGCAAGAGTGGGCTGTTATACTCAGATACAGACGGTTCGACGATTTTGTCGCTTATTAATTTCCCTACTTGTTTTTGAATTTCCTCAATATGGCTATGCGGGCTTCTGTAGTTTTTTATATAAATGGGTTCATCATCTTTAAGTCTTAATGTTTGTTTATAAAAATTATTTGTTGATATTGGTTCGGTTTCCAGTCCGAACACATCACTATACTGTGTGCATAATTCTGTTAATTGATTTTTAAATTGGTCTGGAAAATTTTTCTTTAGTTTTGAAAGTATTTGTTCGCTTCTATTTCCAGTGTCGGTATTATGAATGTCATAATCTTTTAGATTTTCATATTGTATTTTATTTACTTTGACCACTTTGTCGAAATTAGTTGTATTTAGAAGTCGAACGTATACATGTTTGGATGCTGCTATTGTGTTTGCAACATAAATCCCATTGTGTATTTCTTGATTAGGAACAAATATGAAATCATTTACAACATTAATGTCTATTTTCCGAATAACTTGTGATCTGGCTGGCAGAAGAACTGTATTGTTGCCAGCGCTATATGTTATCGGAACATATATTGGATAATTTAAATTTTGGGGTCTAATTATAAACCAGTCTTCACTTGGTTTGAAATCTAGTTGACAATTGAATTTCTTTATAAAATCAATGCCTATTATTCCATCACATGGTATTGCAAAATTGGGGTTTACCAAATGAAATTCATGTGGAATAATATATTTTGTTGATTGGAGTTCTATTAAGGTTGTTCCTTGAGACTTTATCACACCTTGGCCTATGCCTTCGATGTTTATTATTTTTTCATTTTGAATTATGAAGTTATCAGAATTTACTTTCAAAAGTGAGATATCTGCACCAGTATCTATGAGAAATGTTAGTTTATTTTCAGTTGAATGATTATAGAAGGTTACGAATATATTAAGACTATAATTGATGGAATGAACTTTTACATTTATTGGTTGTTTCCTAAAGGGTTCTGTTAGTTTTCCGACGTATTTTGCGCGATTCTCACACTGCTATTATTATTATTACCATGGTTGTAGTTTCCGCGGCCTCTCCCTTGGTTTTGGCCTCGTCTACCTCCACGGTTATTATAGTTATTATTATTGCTGCCTCGGTTGTAATTGTTGTGGTAGTTATTTCTTCCACGATTATAACCCCGGGCGCCTCTATTATAATTATTTGCACCTCGTCGATAATAGAGTACAGTGTTACTTTGACCTGTTATCTCTGTGCAACTGTTTACAAATTTGGAGATGGCATCATTCATGTTTGTGAATGTGCCTGCTTGCATGATAAGTTTTACCTTATCAATGGAGCAATTCTGTGTCATTGCTTTTACAGCTGTTGTAGTGCTGTATTTATTTGCTAAGGATTGGCTGAGACCTTCACCGATATAGGCACCTTCAAGGGCCTTTGTCAGTTTCTCCACCTCTTGGGTGTATTGGTTAGCCGTTTTATTTCTCTGTTGTAGATTCAGAAGCTTGGCAGATATCACTTCTACCGATTCTCCTTTTACTGCACTTGACAGTTGGGTAATAATTGCAGCAATCGTCTGCTCATTACTTATAAGGTTTCTTACATGGCCTTTAAGTTTAGTTTTTATTAGGCTTATTGCTGTCGCTTCATGTGTGCTCTTTAAACTATCTAGTAGACCTAGAGCATCCAAAAAACTTTGTAGATTTTCTGGTTTACCATCAAACTCTGGTATCAGAGATGTGGCTAGCCTGATAAATTCTATCACTGTCTGTGCCATTTCAGAAATTGTTATTGGTTCAGATTTAAATTCAATTCGGTCGCTTCCTTCTAGCGTTTCAATGTCACTATCGGACTCAGCGCCGCTTGATAGAACAGATTCGTCTAGTTCTTTGAACTGGTCTGTGTTGAATTCAACCAATTGACTTAGACTTTCTGGTACATCTATCAAAATATGCCTTCTTTTTCTGATGTTATTTAATCTTGTGTTTAGGGATTTTATAACCCTTAAACATTTGTTATTATGTTCAGATGTGAGCCTATTTGCATATTTATTTACTAATGTAACTATATTATTATATTCTCCTACCAATATCTCTATATGATTTTTCAAAGTTTCTGATTTTATTACTGCGTCTCTATTGATACATTTATAAGACTTATCGAACCTGAAACGAAATTCGTCTATTCGTATCGCTATTTCGCTCCATTCCATTCTTTTCGTTAAAAAAAAAATTTTTATTAAGCTCTTCTTTTATTAAATCTGGTCTAAACGATTTGCCCTATTCATATAACGTCTTTTGATGATCTTGTTATGCTTAACATAAATTGTAAGAAGAAATTGTAGAAGTAGTACTATTGTAATGATCAGCAATAAGATCCACAACGCATTTATATCGTCTGTGTGATCTATAATTTTTACGTTATTAACTACGTTGGCAGTATTGTCCTTTGCCTCACTAGAATCGCTAAACCAACCCATTTTTTTTTTGTTTATTTTCAATGAAACGTTTTTTTTTTATTTATGAGTTTTTTCTCATTATTATGATATTAATTTATTCTTCCAGAAAATCAAAAATAAAAAAAATGTTTACGTTTAATGAAGATAAGAATTGTTATATTCTGTCATTAAAAAAAAAATTTTGCAGCAGAATATATATATATATACTCAGTAGAGGAGACGTGGAAATATTAGTTGTTAATAAATGTGGTTGGCTCACATATTTGTTTACAATATATAAAAAAAAAATTCTCCAACCGCATTGTTAGTAAAAAGCCTAACAGATATTAGTGGTTTTCAAGCAGCGGTTTCCCGCATCGGCTTGGGTTTAGAAATTAAGATTAAGGCAAATTGGGGCATTGGCATTTATTTATGCAGCCCGTTTGCGTTGTTTCGCACCTTGCGAAATCTTGCTTTCGATGTCCTCAAGACGCTCTTTGTAGCGTTGTCGGGATGCCTCGTCTCTGGCCAACTGGGTCATTTCCTTAACCAGTCGGCGTTGTCTAAGTAGTTTTATCCTTTTTCCGGAGCGTTTGTGCTTCTTGGGTTCCTTCCTTTCCTGCCTTGCCCGGTACTCAGCTATTGTGAGTGGGCGTGGTCCATCTGCAGGATTTTGCTGCAGAGCTTCTTCCAACGTTGGCAAGTCCTTTTGTGTCGTGGGCTGCGCGTTTGAGAATTGTGGCTCTTCCGCCATCAATTATTATGTTTTATATAGTCATATTTATTTATTAATTTATTTAGTTTATAGTCGAGGTCTTTGGGTTTGTTTTGTTTGCTGTTTATTTGGCACTGTTCATGTGTTCATAGGCACAAAATCACAAAGCCACAATGATCTCAAATTATTTCAAGACTTTTGCGAAATTCGCACTGTACCACGGCATTGGCATTTCGCCTTTCAGCTTCATCTAGAAGTTTCGATTTTACAATGTCAAATGAAGGTAACTCGTCGAGTTTGCACAGCGATCCTGAAGTCCTGTCATCGATCCTGAAGTCCTGTCATCGATCCTGAAGTCCTGTCACGGTCGCCATATGAAGGGTGAAGAACTCCTTTGGTTTTATTGAAGAGTGAAGAGCTTCTGGTCTGTTTGAGGTTCTTTATTAGAATGAATAAAGTGTGCTGAAGTTGGGTTCAGCTAACCCGCACATACATTGCTTATATCTATGTATTCTTACTTACATTTATACATATACATATGTATGCAGAAGGCATTGACCACTTGAGCTGCAAAGTGCATGCTCAGCATTCCCACGCTCCGCGATCGGCTTATGTATAAGCGTTAGATCGTATTACTGGGGCGCTGGAGTGCTTACGTAGTTTTTGGTGGTCTTTTTGTATATTTGTATATTTATATTTATTATGACAAAGTGTCACAATGTATTGACGCTAAGTTATACCCAATCATTTATTGTATTTTTAGGGTAGATTAGTCCAATATGTTACAATAGAATTCTATACATTTTCTTTAATATCAAACCATTTTGCAAACCTAATTGAAGCTGCTGTAAATGAATTATATTAAATTGTTAGATGTTAGATCTGCGATGAATTTAGCCTGTTTTTCTCCGGGAGGAACCTTATTTTGAGGTCAAAATGGTAAACTATTATGTTTGTCATATATACTATCAGGATAATCTAAATCAACTTCTAGTATATAACCTGTTTCACCATTAACATCGATATTATTAATGTCAAATGCATTTTTTTCGTTTTGACTTAAAAATTTGAAGTTTGAATATGGCAGTTTTTGGCTGATAGCCCAGCAATATAAATTATTTTCGTCTATATATGAAAAATAGTTTTTTTGCACTTTTGCTATTAAAATTTTTCATATACTTATTAATTGCATTAGCAATTCTCTGAGTACATTGAGTTATTCCTCTTATTCCTATTTTAAAAAAATTGAACATGTTGGGGTTACTTATAAATTGTAATTCTACTTTTGTATACTTAACCATTGCATCCCATGAAATAGATGGGGCCGAAACAAAATTTACGGGGTCTAATTTATATATTTTTGAACAAATATTTCTAAAGTTTTCAAAGACATCAGCTAAAATTAAAACATCACTCTCCAAATAGAGTTTGAGATAGTCCTTTATAGTAATACAATTAAATGAATTCCATATCTCCTGGGCAGAATTATATTGGCTACTACACTCTTCTTTGTTTAAGGAATTATAAAAATATTCTCTAGGGGGAAGCATAGTTTCATTAAAATTATTAAAATTATCTAAATAATCATAAGGAAATACTCCTTTTCTCCTCATTTGCTTAAACTTTTCGCCACTAAATTTTGATTGTAATAATTTCAAATCCTTCATCCATGTTGGCTGCTAATTTTTCTACACTAGAATTTAAAAATCTATTAGAGTCTATGTATTTAATAGCATAATTTGCCCCTCCTTTTATAAAAATTCTTTGCGTTAATGCAATATATAATTTTGTTGGTACAGGGTATAGGCTTTAATTCACCACATAACTTATTTATAAATAATTGAACATCATATTTAGATATATTATGAAATACTATAATTATTTTTACAATCCCTTTGTAGGGCCAATCATATTTACCAGTGAACTGATTTAAATATTTCTTGCGTTAAGAGTGTTCGATGTTCTTCTCACAGGCAATACAGTTTCCATGTTCCTAATAATCCTCAACGCAAACATCGAATTCATATATTGGATTCTTCGGATTTTTCTAGTATTTGTCGTAAAGCTTTAAAGTTAGATTTTGTATGGCCTTATAAAACTTTTTTCATGCAATCCGAACCTTTGAGTGACAAATAAAATAAAAAAATAATTATAAGTGCTACTTGTTATTTTCAATTTTTATTTTTTTACCTTCATATATCCATAGTTTTTGCAATTCAGGATTATACTTTAAGGCATTAAAGCCAGTTTATTGATATAGTTATGTTGGATATATTACAAATAGACGGAACAGCGACTTCTTGACTCCGGCTGCAACTTGACCACTTGACTATTTAACGGCTTGACGACGATTGACCCTCCGAAACATCAACTTCTATGCTCGAACTTGATCCCCCGACGAATTCTTTTACGACAACTTGACTTCACGATCCCAAAGTTCTGCTCTTCAATCGTCTTGCACTCTTGCTTTTCTTCCATACTCGTCGTTCCTCTTCATGAGTGTTCTATTACTTAGCAGGCACGTTGACATCTATCGATGCCCAACTCTACTTTACATACTTATGTGCGACATAAAATGAAACTGCACATGCCGTATGTTTTTGTATGTTAGTTGTCGAAGACACATTTGGAATATCTATAGGTGCTTCATAATATCCCAGAACAACTTCTATATCAGCATAAATTACTACAGGTTGTGATAACTTCATGGAAATCGCTTTAAATTTCGTTTTTGTATTTGGCTTAAGGTATAGCGCAGCATCTTACCCTCCCTTCTTACTATTATGGGTTGTACAATAAAATTGTAGGCAATTTCTACAAAAGCATCTTTCCGAATTAGATTTATTTATTTGAGACTTGCATAATGATTTCATGCTTGTAATATAAGCATAATGAATTAAATCGGCTCTCTTATTTATTAGACCAAGCATGTCTATATGATGTTATTTTATTTCCTTGGTTCTAATAGTTGGTACAACAATACGATCTTCAAATATTTCATAAATATTTATGCTACAATTTTTATTATTTTTTTTTTTTAAATCTGTATTCCTTACCTGGTAATAGGAAATTCAATGCCCGAAAAGTTAAGTCGATGACTTTTATATGTTACTAGCTTTACCCTGCCACGCTTCCTTGTGGCAAATTGTAATTAATTTTAAAATATAACTCTCATTATTTCGAATCAATAAGCGGTAGGCGTAATAGTTCAGTGCGCTGCACTTTTTATTTTATTCTCGACGTTTATACGCTAAAAATTACTTTGAGGAAGGTACCCAATATTTATTCAAAGTAAGGGTGTGCAACAGAATATTTAATTCATTAAGTATGCTGTAATAGCCACGGGTTTAAGTGGCCACGTGATTAAGGGCGGTCGTAATATAATAGTAGAGTTCTGACCCAGAAAAATTCCAACTAATTATCAGGGAGCAGGGAAGGTCCCGCACCGAAATTTATTCTTCGAGTGTTCTTAATATCTGCTTATAAAGGTTCGCTTAGCCTAAAACCGCATAGTTCCACTGCCGTGACGCCAGCAGCGGAGCGGTTTTTATATATATTTCTTATTTTAGCGTATAGAGAGAGTGTTCTCTGAGCGCATGTGATTATCTTATTTTGTAGTAACGGTTCAGTTGAAGTCAGTAATCTTCTTACACTTTCCCTTGGGCTGTACCGTTTACCTTGACGTTATGTTTTAACGAAATATTCGGCTCTAATTGTATACAGTAGATACCCAATATGTGCGCATATAACATCTCCCTCCTTTTGAAAAATAATGTAACTTAGTGTAGTTATTTTATTTCATTATTTTTGCATTTGGCCAAATTGCTCCAGGCGTTGTTGAGTTATGCGCTTACCAATACCTTTTTCGATTAATTTTTATATTATAGATTATTATCATTGTAGTGCTTTGTGGTATACGACGTTTTTTGTTTGATTACCTGGCGCATAGATAAACAAATCTGATGGTTTTCCAACACGGGAACACGCAAAATACAATTGACTATTTGAGAAACATGGGTTTTCTAGATTGATACCACAAACACTTAATGATTGCCCCTGGGACTTGTTTATAGTCATAGCAAAAGCAAGCCGCACTGGAAACTGTAGTCGTTTAAACTCAAGTGGCACATCAATCGGTATCATTCTGATGCGCGGTATGAGAACATCTTCTCCTTTATACTTTCCTTTGAGTATAGTTGCTTCTATCACATTGTTTAGTAATTTTTTTACCGATGCAAAGATGCGGTTGGTTAATATTTCGCAACATTGTGAGGTGGCAATCCTGGCAAATCCAGCGAGTTTAAGAATTCCGGTGGATAGTTGACTACATCATCTTGATTAGTAGCCGAATCAACTGATTTATATATCCTCAATTCGCCTGTAATTTGTTCTTGAATTTTGAAATTTAATTCATTTGCATATGTTTTTTACATATGTTTTTTGCAGCTAGTATAGCTCGTTCGCTCAACCAATCATGGTTTCTATAATTTTGAGAAACATCTGGAAACACCTTCTGAATAAGTTCATCTTTTGATCGAGTTAACTGACAAAAACTTTGAGGAAAGTTAATGCAGCCAGTCAACATGTCTATAGGAAATTTGCCATTACCAATGTCAATGAGTTGTTTAGAGAATATGTTTCCACATTGGTCATTTTGCAATTCGACACGCATATTCTTGCTTATATGAAGTACTTTGACATGTTTCCACAAATTGGAGGACTTTAGACATGCATTGAGTTCATCAGCTGCCGTTGATCGTGGAATCACTGGCAATGTTTGACGAAAATCTCCTGCTAATAAAATCATTGCACCACCAAATCAGTTATTATTGCTCCGTAGACCTTTTAAGGTTCTGTCTAAAGCCTCTAAAGATTTTTTATGTGCCATCGTGCATTCATCTCAAACAATCAATTTACATTGCTGCAAAACCTTTGCCATTGCAGAGTTCTTCGAAACGTTGCAGGTTGGAGTTTCATTGCTTTGCATATTTAATGGCAATTTTAGTGCTGAATGGGCTGTTCGACCACCTTCAAGCAAAGTTGCTGCGATTCCCGACGAAGCGAGTGCAAGTGCAATTTTATTTTGTGAGCGAATTGTTGCTAATATTAAAAAAATCAAAAAAGTTTTTCCTGTACCACCAGGTGCATCTAAGAAGTAAATCCCTCCAGTTTCATCATTTGTTACTTTCATAAGAGTTTCAAATACATACTTCTGTTGTTACAGCATCATTGAGAGTTTGATCCCAATGAGCGTCATTTTCAAGCAATTGCAAACGTTCACAGGCTTCTCTGTAGGATCCACACAATTCACCATCAACAGTTCGTAACTGTTGGAATGATGTTGGGCCACGTACATTGACTAATAGCAGTCGTAAATAAAAACATACATCATTGCTTGGATGTACTGAATAAATCCGGCCAATCGCATCGGTGGAATATACATCTGTATATTCTGGAACTGGTTTTCCTTGTTTCCGTCGTATAAATCTCCTTGAGGATTGATTCCAGGTATAATATTTTGGCATTTCAGAATATAGCAATGTTTGTGCGAAATCATCGTTTTGGCATGTCTCAAAAAAACTGGTTAATGTAGTAGATGGTGGCTGAGCAGCTCTTTGTACTGCGTTCTGTGCCGTAAAATACACTCTTTGTCCATTTTCTAAATGCACAGCTAAGTGAACAACAGAAGGGTGTCTCTCATGAATAGGAAAAGAAAATATTCGCCAAACTGCTTCATTACTACTGACATAGCGGCCCATTTGGTATTGGGTAACTTCATCATTGGAATTCTCTGCACCAATTCCAATCACAGGCATATCACTCCCTTAGGTTACATATTTGGAAATGTATTTAATAGATTTCACTGAATGGCAAGATTCAACGTTGATGTGTGCTTTGAATGTCTTTGATAAAATGGGTGAATATGGAACAATCCAACGATTATCTATTTCAATATCTTGTTGATTTAATTTGAAAATTGTTGATTTTCCATTGTCTGCTGTCGATCTGCGACGATACAATGGATAACCGTCATTACCAGTAATTGTTTCCGATATTAATGTCCGTGGATATCGTTTTGAACATTTACCATCCATCATACACGGCAAATTTTGATTAAGAGTTCCACAGGAACCATGTATCATGTTTTTAATAACTACCTCATACAATCCAGGATCTACTTGTACATTAGGGATTTCAGCTGATATCACTGCATCAACTTCATTTGGCCTTATCTTTTCAACCAACCAAATCAAAATGTGTGCATGTGGCAATCCTCCTTTCTGCCACTCCACAGAATACATCCAGCAGCGTGTCTCACCAAACACATTATGTTTTACGATGAAATCCATTTAAGATTTCAAGTTTTGTCTAAAGACTCTGGCTGTAATATCATGACGATCAATGGGTGATTGCCCAGGGAATAACTCCTGCTTGATTTCTATCCATTGCGGATTGCATGTAAATCACTGAGATATTTTAGTTACCTGTAATGTAATTTACCATTTTTATTGAGAAATCGTAGCCATCTTCACCTTGCCAAAATATAATGGGATATTGCAGTGCATCATATGAGCGGTGTGTTTCCTTTATACGTTTTAATTGATCATTCCGACGATGTAAAACAATATCACGGAATTCCAAGTTTTCTCCAACTACAACGATAGCAGCTTCATCAATAGTTGGTGCTTTAAAACGTCTTGTATGTTGACCTGCAGGTGTTTAATCAGCTCTGATTACAATTTTGTGATTATCGGATGGCATTAGATCCAGGGCAGTTTTAATCAATATAATAAATTGATTGTGTTGATAAAAGAAAGTTTGTAATTGTTCTACAATAGACCTCTTTACTAAATTGTTATGCGCACAACGCAAATCAATTTCTTGTGGTGAATTGCCCATAAAATAAATTTGCAGGAATTTGTTGTCGTTATCTGACACTGGTAACAGTGAACCTGCTCTGTGATATATTTGCCCTTGTATCTGTAAATAAAAAAAAATATTATGGTGTGGTATAAATTGTTAGTTATTTACTGTTCGATCAGGACAACCGTTATGTACTTCTAGACCGACCGAACAAATAAACACAAGAACGTAGTGGTGTTGTTGACGGTTTAATTGAAACTGAGTAATAGGAATTTCACAATGATTCTTAATCTATAACTAAGCGTTGCCGGATCAAAACATATAACGCTTATTGAAATTATAACGTAATTTCAACACTTCCTCTTAAGCTATATATATGTGATGTAAAACGAAAATTAATTTAATCCAAGCAACTTAGCAAAATTCTGTTGCTTTTGCTAACACAAGCCTTTCGTTAGTACATCTGCGACATTTTTATCAGTGGGTACATATTCAAGAATTATTTCATTACATTCTACTTTTTCACGAACAAAATGATACTTAATATCTATGTGCTTAGTGCGTTTATGGTGTACTGGATTCTTCGCAATATGATGAGAACTTATGTTGTCGCCACATATGGTTATTGGTCCATCTAATGACCATCCAATCTCTATAAGCAAACGGCGAAGATACACCGCTTCTTTTGCAGCTGTGAATAAAGCAACGTACTCTGCTTCTGTGCTGCTCATGGCGACGACGCTCTGCTTAGCTGAAGTCCATGAAAATGCACTGCCTCCAAGGAAGAATGCATACCCACTGTATGATTTTCGATCTGATAGGTCGTTTGCCCAGTCTGCGTCGGCGAAGCCTATTACCTGTTCGCCGGACTTTCTGTATGTGATTTTTAGATCAGCCGTGGCTGAAAGGTATCTCAAAACATGTTTCGCTGCAGTCTCGTCTTCACTGTGTGGATCAGTATTTCTTTGCGACAGTTTGCTCACTGTATGCAAAATGTCTGGTCGGCTCAAGACTGCTAAATACATAAGGGAACCGATTAATGATTGAAATTGTGTTATATTTACCTTGACACAATTCTCATTTCTACAACCCATCTTATAACCAGGGTCTAGCGGCGTAGCTGCGGGACGACAATTTTGCATGCCATATTCATCCAATAGGTTTATGATGAACTGCTTCTGGCATAGCGAAATCGACCCTCTTGTACTTTCTCGTTGGATTTCCATGCCAAGGAAATAATTTAGTTGGCCGCCATCTTGTAGGTCGAATTTATTTGCGATCTTCCTCTTAATCGCGTTGATCTCGTTCTCGTCGTAGCTGATAATGATTAGATCGTCGACATATACTGCAATGTAGCTGTGTTGTTGCTGCTGCTGCTTCACGTACAGGCACGCCTCATTTTTGCTGCGCTTGAATCCAATGCTCTTCAAAACTTCATCCAATGTGTCATTCCAGTACGCCCTGACTGTTTAAGTCCGTAGATCGCCTTTTGAAGCTTTAATACTTTGTTTGGATGTTTCTCATCAATGAAGTTTTGTGATTGCCTCATATACACTTCTTCTTGAAGTCTGCCGTTTAAATATGCGTTTGATATGTCAACCTGGTGCATGCATAGCTGTTTTTCTGCTGCTATAGCGAATAGCATTCTGATGGTTTCGTAGCGGATTACTGGAGAAAACGTTTCCGAATAGTTGACGCCCATCTTTTGCCCACAACCTTGAGCAACAAGTCTTGATTTAAACTTTTGTATATTTCCCTCTTTATCCTTTTTGACGCGGAAGACCCACTTGGATCCTATGGCCTTCTGTCCTGGAGGTAAATCACACAATGTCCATGTGTTATTTGAAATGAGAGCATCATATTCTTTGTGCATTGACGTCTTCCAGTCTTGGGCATGCTCACCCCGTAAAGCGTCTCCAACGCACTGTGGCGACTCAATGTCTTCAATGTAATTGAGGCTGTTGTATTGTTTTCTGGGTCTACCGGGCTTACCACTGCGAATAATTTTTGGTCTGCCGGGTCCACGTCGAGGTGTGTTGCTCTCATGTTCTTGTACGTCTGGTACGATCTCCTCCTCAGTGAGAATTTGCTCTTCATCACTTGCGCTTATAAACTCCTCCTCATCTTCACCGGAGTCATAGCTGTCGTAAGAATTATTGTTCTGCTCGATCACCATGGGCATAGCCTGCGGCTGCTACTCTGGTACTTGGATGTTTGACTCAAGGTGAATGATGTTTGTAGCGAAGTCATTATTTTGTTCTGAAATAGTGAATTTTTCAGATTCAGTGTTATCAAACTCACCCTCTACAAATTTGACATCACGACGTGCAACAATGATACGTTTTTCCCGATCGTATAAACGGTAAGCTTTAGCTGTTGAAGAGTATCCTACAAATATATACTCTTTTCCCTTTGCCTGGAACTTGCTTTTTCTTGTCTTATCCAGTGCAAACGCGCGAGATCCGAACACTCGCAAATATTTAACAGATGGCTTCCTATTTTGCCATACTTCGAAGGGTGTAGCGCCCAATGTGTCAATTCAAATAGAAAAATTAGGCGACGACAATTACGACGTATGGAGCATTTTAATGCGTAGTGTGCTTATAACAGCAGATTTATGGAAAGTCGTTTGTGGCCAATATGTAAAACCAGAAGATGGCAATGAAGATTCCAAAAGATGGAATATGCTCGATCAAAAGGCCCTGGCAAGTTTGTTTTTAAATTTAAAAGCAACGCAGTTAATGCAAATAAAGGCATGCACAACAGCAGCAGACGCATGGAAAAAATTGTGTGATGTACATTTGCCAGGTGGCCCGATCAGAAAAGTGCAGTTATATCAAAAACTATCAAGGCTGAGAATGCTTGAAGGGGATAACGTTGTTCAATATGTCAATAAATTTGCTGAAACAGTCGACAAATTAGCTGAGATGGACATAACAATTAATGATGAATTAAAAAGCATCATGTTGTTATCCAGTTTACCAAATTCGTGGGAAAATTTCGTCGCATTAAAATGCTCCATACGTCGTAACTGTCGTCGCCTAATTTTTCTATTTGAATTGACACACTTATTTTGTCGAATTCCGCAAATTTGTTTTTATTTATTTCGAGTATCAACCGGACGCGTTTTAGTCCATTTAATTACTTTTAATTATTCAAACCGAAAACTTTGCTTGCTGAGGTCCCATAACCAACTGTTAGTTATTTACTGTTCGATCAAGACAACCGTTATGTACTTCTAGACCGACCGAACAAATAAGCACAAGAACGTAGTGGTGTTGTTAACGGTTTAATTGAAACTGAGTAATAGGAATTTCACAATGATTCTTAATCTATAACTGAGCGTTGCCAGATTAAATTGAGCGTTGCCGGATCAAATCATATAAAGCTTATTTAAATTATAACGTAATTTCAACATAAATTAATGGATTGTCAGTGATCAAACTTAAATAATATTTGATCTTAAAAAGTATATATTTAGTTTTAACTAATATCTATTTTAAATATAAAATATAATAAAAGTGTCACTGAAACTGAATCACCATATAATATGATGACTAAGTGATATATAAGTGATTAAGAAATTGAAAATTAGTGACACATCTTAACTTCGGTGACAGAAAATTTTGTTCGCTAAACTAATTATGAGTAACTGCGGTATGTATTACCTTGAAAGTTGGCATAAAATTTTCCCGAACTACATTTGTTGCCCCAAATGAAGTCATATATGATAGATGCATGATAGATTCGTAGACGTGATTGATCACTGCCCATCTAAATACCCTTGGGATTACTGGCAAACATTTGGTCTTACCGTTTCTTTGAATCTTTTTGTATAAGATTCCTTTTCTTAATTCGTAGGTTCTATCTAGACTCTCCGGTAATTCAATATTTCTTAACTTAGACGAAATGTCGGCTACCGCAGGATCACGTTGTTGTTCAGAAACCAGAAACCAATTGTCTGTAACCTCAGTTAGCTCAATTAGTTTTTCAACTATTTTGTTTATACATTTACTTTCTTTTGTCAGTGGATTTCGTGACAAAAAATCTACGTGAACCATTCGTTCTCCCTTTGTATATTGGATATCGAAAACAAAGGACTGCAGGAAACCCCACCATCGATGCACCCTCGGTGATAGGTCTGATTTTGTATGACTAGATATTGACAACCGCCATAGTCTCAAGTTCGTACGACAAATATTTCGATTCAGCTGGTGTAGCACATTTACTGTAGTATTCAACCACATGCGACTTTTTGTCAATTTTATGTAGCAGTATTGCCCCGTAGCCAATCGAGCTGGCATCCGTGTGTAGCTCCATCGGATATCGAGGGTCGAATATAGTAAGCACCGGTTCCTGGGTTAATACAGATATTATTTTCGATCGAATTTTTTCATGGTCTATGAGCCAATTGAAATCAGAGTTTTTTTTGAAGTCAGAAAATACAATTATTTAAATATTCGGAAAATTTTGGCACAAACTACCGAAAGTATGAGGCTAACCCAATAAATTGCCTTAAGTGTGTTACGGTTTGTGGAGGTGGCAGTCCTGTTAATGCTTGAATTTTACGTGCGTTAGGGCGGATTTGTCCATTGCTTACTTCAAATCCAAGATATTCTACCTTAGTCTTAAGAAACGAACACTTCTACCTGCAATCGAACTAAAGCTTCATCCATAGTAATAGCTTAGCAATAGGGGGTAGTGGATACTTATCTCCGACTGTATTCTCATTCAAAGCACGGTAATCTACACAGAGACTCACGAGCATCATCGGGCTAGCGAAAGGTGAGCAACTGGGACGAATAATATTGAATTTTAGAAGCTCATTGATTTTGCAATGCACGTGTTCTTTCTCATCCTCGCTTAGCCTGTATGGCCGGCGCTGCACTGTCTTTTGTGGATCTATTAGCCTAATTTCCAATTGCCCTGTTGTTACACGAGTCTGTGGGATCCCTCTATAAACCAATCTGAATAATGTTTTAAGATGTTTTTCAGTGCCGTCTTATCAGAATTACTAAGGTCCCCATCAGAATCTAAAAGGTTTTCATAATTAGTTAAAGTTACAATATCAACTCTTTTTGTTTTATAAATACAGAATTTTTCGGTATCTATTGTTACGCCAAAGCCCTGGCTTAATATCTCGCTGCCTAACAAAACATCATATGTTTGATATTTGTCCGCAACTACATGCAACAAAGTCTCTAGACAATATTGTTCAATATTCATATTGGATAGAATTTGCCATGTACTACAGATTGAATCGTTACAAATGCCATTTAGTTTTACAATATTGTGAAATCGTTTTCCCTTAAACTTATCTGCCACACTCTCTTTTACCAGTGAACATTCAGCTCCGGAGTCGAAGCAAAATGGAACAGACTCACCGGACAGACTTATTATCCCTTTTGCAGGGGCCACTGCGCAAACGTCCACGCGCCTCTCGTAGGTCTTCTCGTTGCCACTGGTTCGGATTTTTGGACATGCAGAGGCGTAATGTCCCATTTCGTCGCACTTGAAACATTTTACGTTTGACCGATCTTTCATTCCGGAAGAACTGCTCCCATCCTGTGTCCGTCCCTTTGAGTTTGGTCTCCTTTCCAGTCCACTGC
Organism: Drosophila vallismaia; assembly: GCA_035047325.1. NCBI lineage: Eukaryota > Metazoa > Arthropoda > Insecta > Diptera > Drosophilidae > Drosophila > Drosophila vallismaia. The sequence goes on along the minus strand of JAWNPU010000001.1, from coordinate 2,292,016 downwards.
GGCACTCGGCAGTTTTGTGGCCAATCTTTCCACAATGATGGCATTTCATTTGAAGCTTGGTTAAAAGCGTAGGCCTGTAGTTGCTGTTGTAGATCGTTGCGGCTGATTACGTTGGTAGTGTATACCCAACAATCTGTTGTCGATTTGCGCCATGTGTGCCAATGATATCGATACAGCGATTTCCTTCAGGCCTTTAGCTTTCCATTTGGACATAAGCGACGTGACGATTCGACTGCCATATTCTGTAAATCCCTCTCCAGATTTCGGACGACCGTTCAATATGTTCATTAAAATTGCTGTGGTTGTCTCTACTCAAACGAAGCGTTGAATAAACAGCTCCTTGAATTGCGTCCAGGTTATGCCGGCAAAATATATTTTCGATAGCCATTGTGATGCACCGCCTTCCAGCGCCTTGCTTAATGCTATTACAAGGGCGCCGCCTTCGGGGGTACTGCCAGAAATTATTAGGTCCACTGTTGTACACCAGGCAGAGGCGTCTGCTCCAGCACAATCTGGATTAAATTTGGGCAAAGACACGTTTACTGGCTTTTCATCTGCTACCGGCCTAGGAGTCTGCATGGATTTGATGATGTCCATTAGACTTCTGTTTTGAGCTTTGCGAGGACGTGGGCCGAATCTTGAAGTCTGGGCGAAGCCAATCCCACTTCTGATGTCGGAGAAGCATTAATTGTAGCATCCATTGTCAAAGGCACAGCAAGTTCTGCTCGTCTCAATGCCGCTATAAGAACTGAGCCCCCTCGAGAGCACCGAGCCTGACCAGACCTCACACTCACTTCTTTCACTCAAAGCTCTCTCTCTCTCAGTCCGCGGCCAGCGATCAGACCTCACTCAGCAACAGAGTCCATCCCTATCTGTTGCCATGCCTTCACTATTCCAGGGAAATGCTGCGCGTATGCAGGCACAAGCTGCCATGGTGTCGCCTGACCCCAACGGCGCCACCTACACCGATCTATAACACTGGTCAACAAAATACTAGAACAACACTAGTCTGCAAAATATTAAAACCAGCGCTCCGACACATATGTAAAAACGTGACCCCAGCACAGGTTCAGCGCTCCTTCAGAGGAGGTAACTTCAATAATTTAAGCCTGCAACGGTACGGCGGGAGACGATTAGAAGGATCCCAGTTTAAGTTTTTTAGTGCAAATAACAGAAACTGTTTTTGCACCGACTGAATGCTATTTTGGTGAGAGGAGTATTGAGGACTCCAAACGCACGGGCAGTATTCAAATATCGGGATGGCCAATTACTTTAAATTGTTAAACTGGTAAGAAAGTGTAACGTTGAAATACGTTGAAAACGTTGAAAATATATTATATAAAAAAACAAGTAAGGGAGCAGCAGTCGAGTTTCCCGACTGCAAAATACCCTGTACCCTTAGACATGCTTACAACTTATTTATTTAGTATCAATAAATAAATGAAATAATATTCTATTAAAAAAGAAAATAAGTTTCGTGTGTCATAAAGCCATACATATTTCGCTGCCAACGTCGCAGTCGGCGTCGCGCAATGCGTATTTTGCTGCGCTTCTGCTTCCCTTGCCATAGATTTTGCATGTGGCATACCTTTCGTGTTTCTTATCCGATTTGGTTCAAATTAAAAAATTAGATAGCTTTTATAAGCGCCAACGCATATGCCGAATTGCACAGCATTGGGTTAATAATTGTGGGCGTGGCAGTTTTTTGCGATTTGCGGGGTAGCGGGGGGTGATATAAAAATAAAACAACAAACTTGTACTGCGTATGTTAATTACCTATCCAACGATATATGGCACATGTCTGTAGCTCTTGTAGTTTCTGAGATCTAGGCGTGGATACGGACAGACAGACGGACGGACAGACGGACGGACAGACGGACATGGCTATATCGACTCGGCTGTTGATGCTGATCAAGAATATATATTCTTTATGGGGTCGGAGATGCTTCCTTCTGCCTGTTACATACATTTGCACCATATTACGATACCCTTTTCACCCATTTTTAATGGGTAAGTTAACTAAGTTAACTGGACCGATCGTCCGCACCCCAGCTCCGGTCAAATTGCTGACCAAGCCTTTGGCCGCAAGCCCATGCATAGCCGGCAAAAGCTCTGCACATTGGCAGAGGCCGCTATGAAGCTCTTCTTTGTTAGCTTTTAAGTTTCAGTTCGTTTTGAAGCCTCATTGAATAAAGAACACAAGCTCATATGAGAACAACTCCGGCAATAGCCGTTATTCTTTTATTAAAATAAAACTGACTCAGTCCCTAGGCCAGCAGTTAAGAAGGGTAGTCCCCCTTCCATCATAATCTTCTTAATTGGCGCCCAACTAGTGGTAGGAACCACCACCCACCACCACCACCATCACAAACACCGCCCACACAGCGAGAAATTTACGAAATTTACGACAGCGGCGCGGGAAAAGTGAAGGGAATTAGTGATCAAACAAACACACATACACCAGAAAAAATTATGTGAGTGGGAACCGATGCTAAATGCATTTTAAGTCTGCACAGAAACGTACATTTTTAAAATAAAAAGTACAAAACATAGTAACAAAATAAATTAATAACCAGCAGGTACACTGAAACATGGTCTCGTGTCAATGGGAATAAAAGCAAAATAATATAATTATTCTTCATAACAGCGCATACGTTCATTTGTTATTGTTGTTTTTTGTTTCCGTTCGATGTAAGCGCGACATTCGACGCTGCAGTCTTTGTCTTTATTTTTTTGTTTTTGTTTGTCTTTGGTCAACTGCTACCCACACAGGCAGCTTTTGCATACCCAAGTGAATTGGACTGCTCATGCAGCCCACATTCTCACGGTATAGGAATAGTAGACCGTACTCCACAGACTCAGAGTCTGATAACGAAAATCAAACTTCCCCTCTAAGATACGTAACCGCGAATCCCCCTGAAATGGCGATCGACCCAGAACAGCTCCAAGCTGTAATACAGGCAATTGTGGCCAATGCTTTGGCGGACGAAGCTGCCAGAAATTAACTCGCGCGAAATGAAATGCGTCAGAAAATTCAAGAGCTGGCCAGCCAGTTGGCAACAACACATGTCGCGTCCACCTCAGCAGGGGCCCCCGTTATTAGAACATACGAGCCCATAGACATAACTAATAATTCCCCATGTAGCATGACTTCAGATGCCGTTAAATATTTGCCTGAATTCTCGGGATCACAGGAATCGTATGTTTCGTGGCGACAAGCGGCGATTGCTGCGTATCGCATATTCAAAGATTTCAACGGCACCTCTCGCCATTACGAGGCTGTGACAATTATTAGGAACAAAGTTAGGGGCGCGGCCAATAACGTTTTATCCTCGTTTGGCACTGTACTGAATTTCGATGCTATTATAAATCGGCTCGATTTCACTTATAGTGACAAGCGTCCAATGCATGTCATTGAACAGGACATGAGTACTTTAAGACAGGGGAACAACATGACCCTGTTACAATATTATGATGAGGTCGAGAAAAAACTCACCCTACTCACAGATAAAGCTCATATGTCCCACGAGCCATCGGTGGCAAAAATATTGTGCGAAAAGTTCCGAGAGGACGCCTTGCGTATTTTCATCTCGGGACTTAAACGTAACCTCACTGATGTGCTTTTCGCGGCAAAGCCGAAAGACATGCCGTCAGCTTTGGCCTTAGCACAAGAAGTAGAATCTAACCACGAGAGGTACGTTTTTGCAGCCAGTTTTGCAAAAAGTCAAGAAGACAAAGATCGCAAACCTGCTGCAAAAACGCAGGGTCGTCAACTTGACAGGTACGACCACTGTGACCTACAACATTATAACACCAAAAACCCATATTTTAGTAGGCAGCATAAGGCACAGGTGCACGCCGACCCGCAAAGTGCAAAAAATTACAAAGGCAACGGCACAACAGAGCCTATGGAGGTCGATCCATCATTTTCTAAATTGCTGCAGACGACCCAGGCAAATGCCTACCAGAACAGAAGACCAGCCACCTCTGAGCGCACAGGCGCTGTGAGGAAACAACAAAAAATTAACTTCATTATGCAGAATGCGGAAGAAAACACAGGAGCATATGCCGCCGCCGCCTCCAAAACGGCATCGAAAATAGACGACGATGCCATTGCCGAGTATGATTCTGACTACGTCAATTTTTTAGGGGAAAATCCCTGTTACCCGTCATCAGACGACGAGTAGCGGGGGTGCTAATGAATTTCCTTTTAGACACCGGCGCGTCAAAAAATTTCATCCGACCTCGCAAAGAGCTAAAGAATATCCGCCCGGTGAACTCCCCTTTCAAAATTCACTCAATCCACGGCACCACCACCGTTACAAAAAAATGCTTCGTCTCAATTTTTGATTTAAAAGCGACCTTTTTCATTCTACCAGACCTTACAACATTCGACGGGATAATCGGGGCCGATCTGTTAACACAGGCCGGTGCATCACTTCGCCTTGCTTCCGCCCAACTCAAGTGGGGTAAGGAAGTTGAAAAGATTTCATTCCATAAATGCACCGACGTCAACTTCACTAATGTGGAGTGCACAGATGCACCACCCTTGGCGAAGAAGGCATTTCTGGGGATGTTAAGGAGCCGAAAAAACGCCTTCGCAGATCCCAACGAGGCCCTGCCATATAACACATCGGTAGTGGCCACGATAAGGACGACTAGTGAAGAGCCCATTTACGCAAAATTATATCCATACCCAATGGGGGCAGCAGATTTCGTCAACAACGAAATCCAAGACCTGCTTAAAAACGGCATAATTCAGAAGTCGGTGCCTCCTTATAACAACCCAATATGGGTGGTTGATAAAAAAGGAACCGACGAGGCCGGCAATCAGAATAGACGATTGGTCATAGACTTTCGTAAACTAAACGAAAGAACTATCCCAGACAAATACCCGATGCCAGATATCTCCATGATACTGGGCAACTTGGGCAAGGCCAAATTCTTTACGACACTGGACCTCAAGTCCGGGTATCACCAGATCGTCTTAGCGGAAAATGACCGCGAAAAAACTTCCTTCTCCGTAAACGGAGGGAAGTACGAATTCAAGAGACTTCCCTTTGGCTTGAGAAATGCTGCCAGCATCTTCCAGAGAGCCATTGATGACATTCTCAGAGAACAAATCGGCAAGACTTGCTATGTCTACGTCGACGATGTAATAATCTTCTCAGAAAATGAGAATGCTCATGTCAAGCACGTGGATTGGGTTTTAAAGACCATAAGCGATGCAAATATGAGAGTCTCAGTAAAAAAGTCAAGTTTTTTTAAAAAAAGCGTTAACTTTCTCGGCTTTATAGTCACCAGCGATGGCACTACCACCGACCCAGAGAAGGTCAGGGCCATAAAAGAGTTCCCTGAACCAAAAACAGTATTTGAGGTTAGGTCGTTCCTAGGTCTCGCGAGCTATTACAGACGCTTCATTAAGGACTTTGCGGCCATAGCAAGGCCTATTTCCGATATCTTAAAGGGCGAAAATGGAAGTGTAAGCAGGCATAGGTCGCGACACATCCAAGTACAATTCGATGAGGCGCAAAAAAATTCTTTTGAAAAACTGCGGAACATTTTGGCATCCGAAGATGTTATGCTTAGATACCCGGATTACAAGAAGCCATTCCATCTAACGACGGATGCTTCAGCCTACGGTATTGGCGCAGTTCTTTCACAAGAGAACCGTCCTATTACAATGATCTCGAGGACATTGAAGGATAGGGAAATTAACTACGCCACAAACGAAAGGAATTATTAGCCATCGTTTGGGCGTTGGCCAAGCTGCGACACTATTTATATGCGGTGAAAGATATAACTATCTTCACCGATCATCAGCCATTGTCATTCTCGGTATCAGATTCTAACCCTAACGCGAAAATTAAAAGGTGGAAGGGTCGCATCGAGGAAACGGGTGCGAAGGTAGTCTATAAACCGGGAAAAGAATATTTAGTTGCTGATGCCCTATCTAGGCAGCAAATTAATGCCATAGAAGAACAGCACGCGGAATCATGCGTTGCGACCATTCACAGTGAGATTTCCCTCACTCACACCATAGAAACAACGGATAAGCCCCTAAACTGCTTCCAGAACCAACTAGTTCTTGAAGAGGCCCGCTTTCCGCTGAAACGCTCTTTCGTTCTCTTTAAAGACAAGAAACGACATTCGATCAACTTCACCGATAGGGAGTCATTGCTCAATGACCTTGCGGATACAATAGTCCCCAGGGGCGTAAACGCCCTCCATTGCGATTTGCACACGCTAGCAACGGTACAGGACGAATTAGTCCGGAGATTCCCGACTACAAAATTCTGGCACTGCAAAAACCGTGTTACAGACATTTTTGGGGTCGAGGAAAGAAGGGAAATCATATTAGCAGAACACAATAGGGCCCACCGGTCGGCCCAGGAAAATGTGAAACAAGTTCTCACAGAGTACTACTTCCCAAAAATGACCAAACTGGCCAATGAAATTGTCCAAAACTGCAAAACATGCGCGAAAGCCAAATATGATAGGCATCCGAAGAAACAAGAGATTGGCGAGTCACCGATTCCCTCTCATATAGGAGAGATGCTACACATAGACATTTTCTCGACGGATAAAAAATATTTTCTCACTTGCATTGACAAGTTTTCGAAATTCGCCGTCGTACAGCACGTGCCGTCAAGAACAATTGAGGATTTGAAACCGGCCTTGTTACAGGTCATGAATTTCTTCCCAAAGGCCAAAGTGATTTACTGCGACAACGAACCATCGTTAAAATCGCACACGATCACGGCCATGCTAGACAACCATTTCGGCGTCAGCATCACCAATGCGCCACCCCTTCACAGTGTATCAAACGGGCAAGTGGAGCGTTTTCACAGCACTCTACTGGAGCTCGCCAGGTGCCTAAAAATTGACAAGGGCTTAAGTGATACCGTGGAAATAATCTTGGTAGCCACTACCAGATATAACAAATCAATCCATTCGGTCACCGATAAGAGGCCAGTCGACGTAATACAAGAATACACGGACGGCACACAAGAACGGATTGCTGACAAAATTAAGAGGGCCCAGGACGCGCTAAGGTCTAGGGAGAATGCTTCTCGACAAAACAAAGTCTTCGAAGTGGGCGAAAAGGTTTTGGTCAAAACTAACAGAAGGCTTGGCAATAAACTCACGCCCTTGTGTGAGGAAAAAACCATACAAGCAGACCTGGGGACCACGGTCCTCATTGAAGGGAGGGTGGTCCACAAGGACAACTTAAAATGACTCTCTCGCTTAATTTTAAATTTTTTTATTATCACCAGCCATTTGGCAAACTTCCATTTAGTAGACATTAAGTCCGTTGCCAAAGGCGCGATGTTTTAGTTTTAAGATAAAAGTAATTGGTGATGGGATAAACCTCAGCGAACAAGAAAAAGCGACTAAAAAAATACATTTCCACAGGTGCAGAGTTTTCATCCTACTCTCACTGGCATTGGTGTCAGCGCACATCACTAACTACTCACAGACAAGGTATATCCCCATCATAGATGGAGAGATCCTGGTGTGGGAAGAGCTCGCGTATGTGACCCACTCGGCAAATCTTTCAGAATACATGCGCATAATAGAAGAAACAAGCAGCATGAACGAGATGTTTCCACAGTCTCATATGAGGAGATTGCTAGAAGTGGATATCTCGCACCTTCGAGATACGCTGGATTCGTTGAAAATCCACCATAGAATCGCAAGGAGTTTAGATTTTCTAAGCTCAATGCTAAAGGTAGTAGCGGGGACGCCGGATGCCGGCGATCTAGAAAGAATTAGATTCACAGAGTGGCAGTTGAAACAATCAAACAATAGGCAAATCAGAATTAATACTAGAATACAAGATCGAATTAACCAATTAACAACAACTGTAAATCAAATCCTACAAACTCATAAATATACCCAAATTGACACCGGCCATTTATACGAGACACTGCTGGCTAGGAATAGAATACTAATGATGGAGTTACAGAATTTAATGTTGGCTGTAACACTGGCGAAAATCAATATTGTCAGTCCAAATATCCTAGATCATGCAGACTTAAAATCAGTTTGGCTGAAAAAGCCCACAGATACCCCTATAGGAAATTTTGTCCGTTGCGTCCGTTAAAATTTTACAATCTCCTAACATATTACACTTCGTTATTAAGTTCCCCAAGATTAAGATGGCCTGCAACAAGATCACCATCCTTCCGGTGGCACACCGCGATACGGTGTTGAGGTTAGAGGATAATGTGGTGGCAGAGTGCAATGGAGAAGTCCGCACCGTGAAGAACTGCTCCATATCACCTGGGGCGATGTTCTGCCAGCTATCCATGGTGAGCTCGTGTGCCCGGGAACTCCACGCTGGAGTCATGGCGCATTGCACTACGCAGCAGAGCGACCTGCATCCGATCACTTACGTCGACGAAGGGATGATTGTCATCAACGATAGACCAGCACTAGTGCGCGTGGACAAGGGAACCAGCATCCACGTTAAAGGTACGCAATTAATAACATTCATTGAGAGTGCTATGGTCAATGAGACCGTCTTCATAAACCACGACACGGTCCAGAAACGGGCACCGGGAGTAGCTAACTCCCCTGTCCTGAATATATCAATGAAACATGACATCCTGAGCCTCCCATATCTTTACCGCTTGAGTGAAAGGAATTTGGAGCAAATCATAAGATTCGAGGAAAAAGTCGACGGATTCCGACTAAGTCAGATAGCGCTAATTGCAGGAGCAATTTTATGCGCTCTTATCTGCTTTGGTTTACACTGCCTGCGTGCCACAAGGGCTAGAAGATCCGCAGCCCAACTTAAAGAAATCCTCACCCAAATAGGGTCGACCGAGGGCGGCCTTAATCTTGAGGGGGGATAGTTAACTAAGTTAACTGGACCGATCGTCCGCACCCCAGCTCCGGTCAAATTGCTGACCAAGCATTTGGCCGGAAGCCCATGCATAGCCGGCAAAAGCTCTGCACATTGGCAGAGGCCGCTATGAAGCTCTTCTTTGTTAGCTTTTAAGTTTCAGTTCGTTTTGAAGCCTCATTGAATAAAGAACACAAGCTCATATGAGAACAACTCCGGCAATAGCCGTTATTCTTTTATTAAAATAAAACTGACTGAATCCCTAGTCCAGCAGTTAAGAAGGGTAGTCCCCCTTCCATCATAATCTTCTTAATTGGTACAGGGTATAAAAATAAATTAAATTATACCTATTATCTGTTCGAGGTCAATTTATTAGGAAATGTAAGAATCTTTATTTGATATATGGGATATGTATTACTTTTAATTTGTTCCACGCTTCCAACGCTCTTTTACAGTGATTCACATTATTTATTTGTGAAGGCTTTATGCATAGCATGATGCTCGGATGCGCTTTGTCGTCTGTGGCGTCGAACTGCGCATATTGTTCTTCGCTCCCATTTTCGCTTTTTGTTAAGCGACCGCATAAAACTGGCCACAATTTATTATGTATCAAAACGCGTTTCATTTGAATAGCCCACGCACTATAATTGTCATCGTCTATATTTTCTATGGCGAACATTCCCGAATTCATTTTGAATTTACTTTCACAAGATTTGAATCACACACCGAGTCTATCATACATACTCATATATGTACTTGCGTGTCCAGAAACTCCAGAATATTCTACCAAGTAGAATGCGTTGTTGTCGCAGGTCGTTAGTTGGGTAGAGTTCTAGGATGTAATCCACTCTACTAATGAACGTATAAAGCGCTGAGGGATCTCCATTAAATGGAAAAATGTCTTTGAGTTGTCTCCGCGCTTTACTTAGGTTGATTTCGTTTAGGGTTACAAGTTGTGGTGCGGCAATCTTAGGTTGTTCCATTTTGTATTTTGTTTTAGTTCTCTTTCGATTGGGTTTTTTTTTGTTTTGATTTTTGCTGCTGCACTTATAAGTTGATTTGGATGTATTTTGTTTTTATTTTTTGTTTGTTTGCTTGTTTGATAGCTTAGTTAAAAAAATGATTACTTTTCTATAATTTTATTATTTGTAATGTTTCTTTCTCCTGCCATTGGACTTATGGGTTTAATTACATCTGGGGATGTTCTTTGTTTTCTTCCACTTTATTAGGAAAACAGAAATGGATTTATAATCCAAGTTGAAGTAACGAAAATCACAAGCGTAATTTTTTTTTTTCACGAGTACCGGATTATAAAAGTTAATTTATTTTCAACTCGCGGTTCTTTTTTTCGGATACTCTTTTTTGTATCCTACCGACTGCGCCAGTAAAATAGTTTTTATTTTCGAGTCAAATAAATGATCTGTATTTGAACTAAGATCAACGCCGAAATAAATAAAAGTTCTGATTGGATCCGCTTTGCGTTTTTATTCATTGAATATCGGCTTAAGACTGAAACAATTGGTGTGAGAAACTCTTAGATATAGGTTAGTGGGTTGTTTACTTGATCTGCGCGAGAGCGCTTCTTGCTTATGTTTAGGTGCATACTTATGAAAAAAGAACACGTGGCTAAGTGCCTGCCTATTGGCTTTGTTTTAATTACGGCTTAAATGGATATGCATGTTTGTTTATTTAACGGGGTTTTGAATACGGCTTAAGTGGATGCGCAATATCCTGAAATGTTTATTTATGTAACTAGGAATTGATACGGCGGACCACCGCGGTGGATCTTTTGTATAAGTGAATTATGAGGAAGGCATAATTACGTTACTTCCCTTCCCTTAGAGAGATGCCTATGCATAGGCTGATGCTGTTGGGTACAATAAGGGGGGTAATTGATTTCGTTCAATTTCTATTTCTTGAGGTTGTTCTTGATTTGTTTTCGGTTGTTTTCTTATTTTCGTATATAATATTATAAATGGGTACATATTTTGATAATCCGTATAGTATAATAAGTACAATAATAATAAGTGCTATGATAATATAAAATATGGTATTATTTTTTGATATTAATTTCACAACGTCATTGTGTTTTATCATCTTTATCTTAATTATATCAAGTGATCAAGTAAAATAATTTTTACTTAAGATAATGATTTCGATTTCGATTCTGCATTGTTTTACTGTAATAATTTTGTTTCCCTTTATTTTGACATTGTTGTTCAATTTTTGACAGTTTTCTACTATGCTAGTTTCAGATAAATTCCATGTTAAAATTATATTTGGCTCAACATATTTAATCATTTCTTTTGTGGGGATTTGAATGAAATTGCAAATTGGATTTTTACGTTTAATTATGTTTGTGATGCAAACATTATTTATTTCTTCATTTTTTTGATTAAAGATTTTATTTTTGTTTTCGAAGTAAGACTCTTTATCTGTCTATTTTTTTGGTGAATAGTTATTCCGTTTAATTCTTTAAGTATTTTATTATACAAATATTTCATGCGGGGTGTGTCTGTGTGGTTTAGTATTTTTTTGCCAAAATAAGCAGTTAAAGTGTTAATTTCAGTTAAATTAATTTTTAGGCAATGATGTTCAAATGCTGATGGTATTTGAATTGGTTTACTTGAAAAAAGGATATAGACGTGATTTGTTTCAATGTTGTTTATTTGAATTTGTTGAGTGTGGGCCGTCCCAAATAGTAGAATTAACATCATCATTGTACGCCAGATTCCTGTGGAATTGGGACTTTATTAAACGATTTCTTTTTCTTAAACTGTGTGTTTATAGTTATGAGTGACTCTATTTCGATTTGTGATTTTATAATGATCGGAGTCTATTTCTACATTTCGTTTGCTTTAAATGGGTTTTCCAATTTTCCCTTCTGTAGAGGACCTTTTCTATATCGAGTGTCTATACCAAACTCTTGTCTGTCACTATTTATTTTTTCTATTTGCCTCTATTTTTATTGAGTGTCTAAAATTGGTCGACCAGAGTAAAGAAAAATGTGAGCAGGGGTCTGTCCAGTAGTGTCATGCTTAGTTTTGTAATTTTATATGTAAAGAATGGTTTCTATTTCGCTTAGTTTAGTTTCTTCATCTTTAGATGAATTAATTATTCGTATTTTTTCATTTATTGTTTTATGTAACCTTTCTATATCTGCTAGTCCGGTTTTGCTGTGTTTAGTTGTAACTCAATCTCTTCACCTTCAAGCCATCGCTTAAGGGCTAATCTGGAGAATGCGCGGTCTCTGTCTGCTTTTAACAATATGGGCTTGCCCAACAGATTAAAAATTCGCATTAGTGCATTTCTACACTCTATCCAGTCCTTTGTTTTAATTTGTTCAAGGGTGGCGAATTTCGAGTAAACGTCGATACAACTAATGTAGTGTTTGGCTTCAGATCAATATCTATTGAAAAATATTTATTTATATAGATTTGCTTGCTGTCCAGGCTGGAAATTCTCAATATACACAAAAGCTAGGCCCGCGCAGTGGGCAGTATAGTATCCATTATCCTTTATCCTTTATAATTTAGGTCTCAAAGTACTTGTAGATAGCCGTCACGTAGGACATGACCTGCATCCAGTCGGGTCGTTCGATCTGGCACATGTCGTTGATATTCAGAGTGGTTCCAATGCCCACGGACTCGGCTGCGGCAAAGGCCAACGAAAAGTTGCGCCTCTTGTTGGCGGGACTGAGCTGGTCGTAGGGAATGCGATCTGGGAGATAGGAGTGCAGGATCGCACAGAAGGCCAGGCCGTCGTTCCACGAGGAGCTAAAGTTCGTGATGTCGATGTTGCGGTAGCCCACGGTCTTGTTCTGGCACCACTTCAGCAGGGCATTGCGCTTCAAGCCGCCGTTCTTGGCCAGCATATTCAACGGATCCTTGCGTTCCCCGCTGATAAAGGACTTTGAAACATTGCCAAAGGGCAGGCCGCTGCTGCTGCTGCTCCCGGCACTGCTGGGCGTTGCCGGCGTGGAAGGCTGCGATAGATTCTGGCCCGAGCTCTGGCTCTGCTGCGACGTCTGCTGCTGCAGCTGGTGCGGTGCCGCAGATCCCGACTGCTGGTCGCGCAGCGGCATTGTGGCTTTGGTAGTGCTAGCTGATCCTCCCGAGCTGCTGGTCAGCGCCGGACCGCCCACGTTCACGTGCAGGTTGCTGCTGGCAAGCGGAGGCTTTCGTGCCAATCACTGGACGGCGGCAGAATGATGGGCGTGTGGCCCAGTTCCGGAGTGCCGCTGTTCAAGCTTGACGTGGAACTGTAGTGGGACTCTGCCTCATCGGCTTATCCCTGCGTCTTATTGTTTTCGATGCTCTCGTTGAGCGTCTTCACGGAAAGCCGCGAGTCCTGGCGACTAAAGTTCATCGTGGTGCGCCGCGTGGCCATCTCCATTTCCCGCTGGACTGTGGAAAGCACCGACTGCGGCGTCTCGGACGGTTGCAGTTGCTGCTTGGTTAGCTTCTCGAGCTGCTGCTCCAGGAGATGGATCTTCTCCTTCTGCGTCTTGTTGTCGAGCACGAGCTGCTCCCGGGCGCTGAGCGCCTCAGTCTTGAAGTCGTTGGCCACGCGCACCGTCATCAGGAGATCGTCCTGGAACTGCTGCCACTCCTCGGCGTCCTTGCGCCGCAGATGGGTCTCCTGGTCCAGGCGGCTCTCCGCCTCGCTTAACGCCAGCTGGGTGTCGCCGAGGTGGCGCTGGGTCTCGCCCAGCAGCGACTGCAGCTGAGCCTTGTCCTCTTGGTGGCACTTGCACTGCACTTGGAGCTCGGCCACGCGCTCCTCTAGGACCTGCCACTCGCCGGCCAGTTTGTCCTTTTCCCGCTGCAGCTGCTCCAGCCGGTACTCCAAATGGGAGACGGCGCACTTGGCGTTATTCTTGGCCACCTTGCACTCCTCGGTGACGACGTTGTAACGCTGAGTGACCACGCACTGATTTCCTTCTGCATCCTACCGAAGGAAACGACTTGGAGGCGGCAGAGAAGATCAGTCGGGCAAGCCTGGGACTTGACATAGACCGCTGAAAATATGCTGGCATACTAAATCGACTCTTTTCGAATCTCAAATGGACACGCAGATTCAATTGTGGCCGACCTCATGAAGATGCTTGAGGCAACGTGTGATGCAACCATGCCAAGGAGGAAATAAGAGCAGCGCAAGTCACCTTTAGCAAGCTACGCTCGGAATGCCTAAGGGCAAGGAGAAGGGCGCAACGAGCCAGAGGCAGCACCCAGCACGCAGAACTCATGGAGGCTTTTAGAAGCAGACGCTTGGAGTTTAAGCACGGAATATTGGCTGCCAAAGTGCGGGCCTATAAGGAACTACTAGATACCGTAGATAGAAATCCCTGGGGACTTGGCTACAAACTCGTAGCTAACAAACTGAGGAAGAGAGGGGCAACTTCAACGGACCCTGATGTCCTGGCTAGCATTGTAGCAGAATTATTCCCAAGGCAGACCACTGCCAACAGCAGTACGGACGCTGGCCCGAGATGCTACCGTATTTCTGCAGGTGTTCCACAAGGATCTGTGCTTGGACCGATCCTGTGGAATATTATGTATGATGGAATCCTGAGCATCAACAGGCCCTTAGGAGCTGAGCTACATTGCTTTGTGGACGATGTGGCAATAACTGCAGTGGCCAAGACAATAGCAGTCCTCGAAGGCAAGTGCAATACGACAATTACTATGGCCATCGACTATGGCCATTCCATAAGTTCCATAAGCGCCATGTGAGTCTTCTGTCAAGGTGTACTCCTAGGTACGTTACCTCATCTGCTTTCGGGAGTGGTATGTTATTCAACAAAAGTGGTGGCAAATCTTGTTTGTTTAGCGTAAATGTCACGTGCTTGCATTTTTTACTCGTTTACTTTTATTCGCCAGTCAGAAAGCCACTTCTCAATGTCTATGAGGTGCAATGCCAGCTGTGCTGTAGCTTGGATTGGGGACCCAGCAGACTAGCAGACTCTGTCGAATGCTTGGGATACGTCTAGAAATACGGCTGTACAGTATTCTCGATTTTAAAATGCAGTTCTTAGCGAGGTCTATCATTACTCCCAGGTATTTTAAGGAGTCTTGTGATGCCACATGTGTCCCGTTGACCGTGATCACCATTCTTTCCACCTTCTTCCTGCTGCTTAGTAGGACTGCCTCGGTCTTGTGCGCCGCAATTGCTAAGCCGGCTCTCTCTAGCCAGTCGATGGCCATAGTAATTGTCGTATTGCACTTGCCTTCGAGGACTGCTATTGTCTTGGCCACTGCAGTTATTGCCACATCGTCTCTAGCGGTGTTGAAGGCGTTCTTCACGTCCAACGTGACGATTGCACAATACTCCTTACTTCCACCCAGCCATCTGTCACCATGGAGAGCGTTCTCGGCGATGTTTCTCACCGCCATAAGTGCGTCCACGGTGCTCCTGCCCTTCCGGAATCCGTGCTGCTGCGTACCTAGGCCGTTGCTGCTCTCCGTGATCACCTCTATTCAAGCATACAGTAGGCATAGAGGGCGGTAGCTAGTTGCGGCGTGCGCTGATCCCTTGCCTTTCGGCAGCAGAACTAGTTTCTGACTTTTCCACCTCGTCGGGAAGACCCCTTCCAAGAGACACTGCTGGAAGGTTTTCCTGAATATATCGGGTCTATTTAACGCCGCTGCCTTGACGACTGCTCCAGGTATTCCATCCAGGCCAGGAGCTTTGTTGGGCTTGATTCGCTTGGCTGCCTCCACAACTTCTAGGTCTATAACGCTCGGTAAGTCATAGGGGGGGGGTTTGCACTACTGCTGTTGGCCGCCATAGAGTGGTCTGCCTTGGGAATAGTTCTGCTACTATGCTAGCCAGGACATCCGGGTCAGTTGGGGTTGCCTCTCTCTTCCTTAGCTTGTTGGCTACGAGTGTGTAGGCAAGTCCCCAGGGTTCTCTATCCACGGTATAGGCCCGCACTTTGGCAGCCAATATGCCGTGCTTAAACTCCGAGCGTTTTCTTCTAAAAGCCTCCACGAATTCTGCGTGATGGCTGCTGCCTCTGGTTCGTTGCGCCCTTCTTCTTGGCCTTAGGCATTCCGAGCGTAGCTTGCTTAAGTTGGCGCTCCACCAGTAAACTGGTGGCTTGCGCTGCTCTTTTTTCTTCCTGGGCATGGGTGCATCGCACGTTGCCCCGAGCATCTTCATGAGGTCGGTTGCCATTGAATCTGCGTGTCCATTTGGGATTCGAAACGAGTCGATTTGATATGACAGCATATCTTCGTCGATCTTCCTCGAGTCCCAGGCGTGCCCGACTGATCCTCTCTGCCGCCTCCAAGTCGTGCCCTTCGGTAGGATGCCGAAGGAAATCAGTGCGTGGTCACTCAGTGTTACAGCGTCGTGGACCGTCCAGCTCGCGTTGGCCCTCTGCTGACGTAGGTGATGTCGATGAAGGACGAGCCCCTATCGTTGTTGAACGTTGGTTTGCAGCCGTCGTTTAGCAATACCAAGTCCAACATGAGCATTGTGTTTATTACTGCTCGTCCTCTGGGATTTGATATCCTTCTGCCCCATTCTACTGCCCATGCATTGAAGTCGCCCGCTATGATCTTCGGGCTGCGCCCTCTCGCGTGGCTACCCAGCACTTCCATCATCTCCTCGTACTGTTCTGGGGTGTCGCTAGGGGGGGCGTAGCAGCTGTAAAAGTGCACTCCTTTTATCTTTGCGTATGCCATTCCGCGCATCGGCGAGGATGCCAATTCCTGTATGTGTAGGTTGCTGCAACATTTTATGGCTGCTTTACCGGTCTCGTCCAGTATCATTGTGTGGTTGCCACGGACGGGGTAATAGGGTTCGCTCAAAAGCATGATGTCTACCTTGCGCTCCGCCGCAGTTTGAGCCAGGAGGCTCTGAGCAGCTGCGCAATGGTTAACATTCAGCTGGACAATCTTAATTTGCTCCTGCATTATGGTGGGACTTCACTTCTTTAAGGCTGGCTCTGTATGTCGGGCA
Source organism: Drosophila vallismaia (assembly GCA_035047325.1). Classification (NCBI taxonomy): domain Eukaryota; kingdom Metazoa; phylum Arthropoda; class Insecta; order Diptera; family Drosophilidae; genus Drosophila; species Drosophila vallismaia. The sequence continues at coordinate 2,275,197 of JAWNPU010000001.1, read as the reverse complement.
CGCGAAACAGCCCGTCGGGTAGTTTTTATCCACTTCGTCGCTGCATAATAGGCACTTTGGTGGTGCCGCGCATCGCTTTGCCTTGTGTCCTCGTTCGCCGCATCGCAGGCAGCAGTCCGATCGATCGATCTCCTTGCAGGTCGTTGCTCGATGTCCGTAGCCCAGGCACTTGTAACATCTCGTGGGCCGGGCGTCCTGGATGATGCGGCACCTTGACCAACCCACGGTTACCGTGCCCTTCGCTAAGACCGCAATCGCATCATTCGCGTTCATCAGGACCGGGGCTATCTGAGTCCCATCCCGCATCCTACGTAGTCCTTTGATGTCCTCTAGTTTCAGCAGGATGCCTTGAAATTGGGAGACAAGGCAGCTGTGGAGATCAATTGCTGTCGTGGCCTCGTCTAGTCCTCTGCAGGATAGTGGTATTCTTTGCGCACCCGTACGTACCGAAGCCAAGTCTTTTAAAGTTGCTTCCAGCTCGGTCTTAAATTTGGGGACGCTGTCGGAGCCTTTCCCATCTACTTCCAGCAGTAGTTCCCCTTTTTGAGTTTTACGGACTTTGCGAACATGTTTGCCCAGTGCGCTGAGGTTTGGGTCCGCTTTCAGTTTCCAGAGCATTTCCGCATACGAGGCATCTCCCGTCTTCTTTAATATAAGTGCCTCCGGCTGCTTCCTCAGGCGTTTAGGCTGAACTTTTTTCCACTCGCCTCCAGTGCTAGCCTCCTTGGCGACGGATGCATAGCTGCGCGGCTTGGACGTATTTTCTTTGGGTATACCCTCTGAGCTCACCGCGGAGTAGTTGCCGTGCTTGGGTGCCTGTGCTTTAGGCACCTGACCTTTGGGCATCTGCCCCTTTGGCAGTTCCCTTGCTGGTGTAGCCTTTGGTCTTGGTTTTTGGGCTCAGTTTGGGTAGAAGCGGTCTTAGAAAGATTCCCTTTAGAGACTCCTTCGTAAAGCTCGATGGCCCTGCTGCTGAGAGCCGAGAGTTCCAGTAGTTCACTCTAGTCGTCTATGATGACATGGCGCCGAACTTCGAACGCGGATAGTATCGAGTTAATTTTATTACCCATCCTGGCGAGGATGCTCTTTAAGTCTTCGTTTTGGAATCCTGCGGCGAAGTCTAAGGGCCTTATGGGCGATCCCGTCGGTGATTTCCTTCCTTTCCTGTGCGACGGCACGCTGATAACGTCCTCTGCATTGGGGTTGCATGTATTGCTAGCGCTGCTGGCTACAGTGGCCGAGTTGTCCAGCTCTGCAGCACTGCGGGGGCTAGTCGGTATATCCTCCAGCACAACCGCCGGCGCAGCGGTTCCCGCGGCCGATCTAATGGCCCTATAGGCGATCCGATTGGTGATTTTCTTCCTTTGCTGTGCGACGGCACGCTGATAACGTCCTCTCCCTTCTGGATACTCCAATTGGTAGCGATGCTGGCTACAGGGGCCGAGTTGTCCAACGCTGCATCCCTGCGGCGGCCAGTCGGTAAATCCTCCAGCACCACCGCCAGCGCAGGGGTTCCGGCGTCCTGCGCCGCAGCTCCTCCTCCTTTTGTTGGGGACCTTGACATTCTGGAGCTCCTCCTGAATGGGTCTTCATCGGTGGGGGCGGGGCCTCCCGCTGATCTGTCCATTTAGCTCCCGATGACCAGATCTGGCAGCATTGTTGGTATGCGATGAGTTGTCAGCTCCACCGGCTGATTTAACAGATGGGCCTCCCACCGCGATAAGTGCGACCAAAAAAGAACAAAATGTGAAATTTTCTTTTGGACAATTATTCTTATTTAAACACTTGCTTTTTGGTTTGGTTCGCTCGGCTGAACCATTACACGTTCCCACGATGTAGTAAAGGCTTGTTGTAGCTGCGCTGCCTCCGTATATACGATTTTTATCGCGCTGCGTTTGTAAACACGTCCGTATTGATCAAAAGCTTTTAAAGCTTTTTTCTCTTATTTGAAAGTTGTATTTGCTTGTCAGATGAGTTTCCGAAAGAAGCATTACGTCGATATGCTTCTCGTGTAGGAATTGAGCTAGCTCAAGTTTGCGCAGTGGAACGCCATTGGCGTAGCTATGCGTAAGGTAGCCATTATTTATTTTGAATGTTGGGAGACAAGCATTTGTATCAAAAGGTTTTGATTACGCATCATGTCTTGAATTGTGGTTCGCATAAATATCATGAATTACATTATGCTCTGTTGTAAGGCTTGCATCATAGCTTCAGTTTTCGTTTCTTGCTGCTCAGATGGCCTATAGTTTTGTTGTGTGTCCAATTTTGTGTGTTCTTCATGTGAGATTTCGGAGTTTTGAGTTGGAGGCGTCATACCTGATTTTAAAACGTTTGTAAAACTTATCTTATTAGTGCTTGGTATAGACCAGGGAGCAATACTTGTTGGTTTCGAAAAAGGTACTTCTGGATTTGTTTCCGATGGTGTCAGCGTAGCTGTTCCTTGGTGTACCCGTGCCGTGTTCATTATTTTGTGGAGACGGGTTTTCAGCTCTTTGGAGATTGGGCAGCCTCTGTAGTTTGCTGTGTTACCCCCACAGTTACCGCACTTTTTCGCGCTTGCATTTTCTTTATTAGCATGGCAGTGTGTGGACCCGTGGAGATCTCCACAGACTACACACACTGAGCGAAGTGTGCAATACAATCTCTTATGGCCGTATTCTTGGCAGTTCATACATTGTACAGGAGCGTTATGTTTATGCGGTTCTTCTACTGTAATCCCACGGTGCAGAAGGAGCTGGAGTTTATATATTAGATGAACCTCGTTTTTTTTAGAAGCTTGGTTTCTGGTTCAAGCTCAATCTTAAAGAGTGGTTGCGGCTGCCTGTTTCTGTTTTTGATATTGTGTACGCTTTTGGCGCAAAATCCCTTTTCCTTTAGCGCCTTAGCTATCTCTTCGGGCTTTACATCAGGCTCAATGCCCTTGAGTACTACTTGTAGACCCTTGCTACTTTTGAGCTGGTAGGTGTAAAAGTATGTTTTGTTTGCAGTAAGATAGTTTGTGACTTTTCTGTGGTTATCCTCCGTTTTCGTTTGAAGTTTGATTTCATTAATAGTACCTCTTACGAGGGGTATTATATAAAAACTATCCTTTCCAATAAGGCCACTCGAAGAGTTTACCAAACCGTTTGTGCTCTTCTCGCGGATGTAAATTGGGGGAGGCTTTATCTTCCTTGGTTCGTTATCGACGGATTTCAATGGCACGTCCTCGTTGGTATCTGCCTGCAAAACGAATCTGTTGTTATTTGCGGGCGCTTTATTTTTGATCGAGGTACTATTGTCGCGTATATTTTTCGGCTTGTTTTCTGTATCGGAATTTTTAGGGCTAAGCTTCCGCTTTATTTTAATGTAGCGGTCCATTCCAGTCTGCGAGGCCGACCCAACTTTTTTGTTTGCGTTTTGTTTTGCTAGTTGTGAAGCAGTACCGATTGGCTCTTGCGCTTTTGTTTTTGTTTTTGTTTTCGCTGACTCAGTAAGAGCGTGAGGAGGTGCAGCCAACGGCGAAGTAGAGCGGGCTGTCGGCATAATAAGGCATAAAAAAAAAAAAAAATCTGATATCAGGGAGTGAGTTTGCAGTTCTCTGATACGGACGTGTTTAATATACGCTGCGCGAAAATCCTCGTATTTTGTAGTAAGCTTAGCCGGATCAATTGATATCCACGCAGAGCCAATTAGTGGTGTTGCGCAATTGTTCGACTGCGCGATCGAGACGTGTTGAATAGCGCGAATTTCAAGTGTCAAATTGACTAATTTGGCAATAAGCTGTTAGTGCAGCCAACGTACTGCAGGGGACGATCTGGTCAGATCAACAACGCTGCCAGAGCTAGTTCGGAGATCTGCTAAAATGGCGTTGCCGGATCAACGACGCTGCCAAAGCTGGTTTTCAGATCTTCTAGGGCGCGAATTTATAAAATTTTAAATTTGAATTTGATTTTGAATTCCAGTTTTCGGGTGGTCTTATGCTAAGAACGCGAAGCAGTTAAAAATTAAAATTTTTTGAGTGAACCGATTGTTAGAAGGGGAAAGGCACAAAGGTCGGGGACAGACTGTAAATCATCCTCTCACCATTGCGGTGCCTAGGTAGAGGCTCTGGTGTCCGAAATCCGCTCATCCTGAAGAAAACTGGCGAGGCTACATACTCTGATATGCCCCGGAAGATGAAATCAGATCCGAGGCTCAGCGAATTCGGCAAGCACGTGCGTAAAATAAGGAAGACGCAACAGAGAGAACTGCTGCTGGAAATTGAAGGGCAAGCCTCTTCAGGCATCCCCAACTTCAAGAGTAAGCTACAAGCGACGCTCAAAGAGCTGGCTTCGGTACGCACGGGTGCGCAAAGAATTGCGTTAACCTGCAGCGGTCTGGACGAGGCTACGACGGCAGAGGATCTTCACAGTTCCCTGGTCTCCCAATTCCAGGGAATTCTCCTGAAACCAGGGGATGTGAGAGGCCTTCGCAGGCAGCGAGACGGATAGCTTCTGTGCTGATAAGCACGAACGATTGCGGTCATCAAACGGGGCGTAGTAACCGTGGGATGGTCACGTTGCCGCATCGTACAGGACATACGTCCAATAAGACGCTTCAGGTCCCTGGAATACGGCCACCGAGCTTATAACTGCTAAGCAGACGATCGCTCGGACTGCTGCCTACGACGCGGCGAGCATGGGCATAAAGCAAAAGGGCTACGTAGCGCCGCCAATATGCCTGATCTGCAGCAGCAACGTGCACAAGAACTATGCGACTGGTGGTTTCGCATGCCCCACCTGCAAAGCCAGTACCATTACAGGAGCTAATAGCCGTCATAAGGATTAACATCAACCAGCTCAACGTCAACCATTGCGCAGCTACACAGAACCTTTTGGCTCAGACAGCGAGGGAGTGCTATGCGGATGTAGTGCTTCTGAGTGAACCATACCTTCCTGGTGAAAATTGAAATTACAAGTTGAAGAACAGAGAGAAAACAAAGTATAAATTAATGTTGACAATTTTAATAAAATAATTGGTAATTGTGATGAAAAATCTTTGCCCATCAGAGAATTGTTTTCGACCAACTGAAATTGCTAAAATGATTAAGGAATTAAAACCCCTAAGATGATCATCCAACTTCCGTTTTGTGCCGTCCAAACTATTTGCCAGCTCTTCAATGCAATAAATAGAATTGGTCACTTCCCTTCGTTATGGAAAAAGTCGAAAATCATTATGATACCAAAACCGGGAAAGGATCATACAGTTCCATCATCATACAGACCTATAAGTTTACTACCATGTATGTCAAAACTCTTCGAAAAATGTCTGCTGACCTTTGTTATACCCTATCTGCGAACTTTTAACAAAATACCGGAGCATCAATTTGGTTTTCAGGAGAAACATGGAACAATCGAACAAGTCAATCGAATCATATCTGAAATTCGAACTGCATTCGAAAAGAGAGAGTACTGCACTGCCATTTTTCTCGACGTGGCCCAAGCATTTGACAGAGTCTGGTTAGATTGCCTAATGCAAGTTAACGCAAGTTGCACTTGCATCAGGGTTCTCGGCACTCGTTGCCGCATACCTCACCTTAATATAACAGCCAACCTGCTGTGGTTCTCCAAATAACAGTCAAGAGGGTTCAAGTTTGTAATTAGTTTTATTTTAGGATTTAGTTAGTAAGCTGCTAGCGGTTCCGTTATGTGTCCGTCGAAAACTGGCGGGAAAACTTGAAGACGCAGCAGCGGAATTCGAGGGTTGAAAAGTGAACAGATCCGGGCGAGCGTGCGTAAAGAAGTGTGAGAGAGCGGCCGAGCGCAAGTGTAGCGGGTGGCTCTCTCTTCCAGTGCAGTGCAGTGCAGCCCACTCTTTGGCAATATTGCCAAATATGGTAATATTTTCCTTTTCGAATTGATGCTGCTCTCACCAGCGCTCGGCTCTCGTGCTTTCGCGCCTCGTCAGCAGGCGACTTGGGGCGAGGGGCCACCCCACATAGCTGCTGGGCAAGGCGGGGGACGAAGTCAGCGAACTGTGGTGGGATAGAGTGACCGTAAAGTGGCGTAATCGGTGGAAGCGCGTGTGAGCCAGGCCGGTGGGAGGGGGTGTGACGAAGAGCGCAAGAAGAGGGTTCATAACTCCTCCCCCCTCAAGATCTGCGTCCCGCAGATTAGTGAGCCTTGTTCAGCTCGGTTTGGCCCAATGCTTCTAAGTTTGCAGCAATCTCGCGGACATCGGGCATGCCTTTGGTGGACATCAGCTTCTTCCATAGGAAATAAAAGCCTAGGAATATGCAGATTGCGAGTGCCGCCTCGGTGAGAAAAGAGGCTAGTAGCTCACTCGCCACGTTGGTCATCTTTTCCAAATTCTTCATGCTCACGTCGTGGACGTATTCCAGGGAAAGTTGAAAGTTGCTGGCCGTTCTTAGAGTTCCGTTGACGTTGTTTGGCTGCCCGACGGATTCGTGTGTTGCATCGAACAAGCGCGCGTTTATCCTTAATTGTTGGTCGCTGTTCCTCGAAGCCGTCGCTTGCGCGGCCAAGACGGCGTTCCAATCAGCAGCATCTGGAGATCCAGCTACCCATTTCCAAGCCGACCCCAGCCAGTCCAGTGAGCGGGATTTGCTACGCATGCAGAAATTGAGCTTACAAAAAGACAATTCGTAAGTATCTGGTCGTTTAAGTTGTTCTAAGACTACATAGTGTGTGGGGGTACGGTACATTTTGTGTACTTATATTTTTATTTTTTTATATCTCTTATTTCTTATTTCTTATAATCTGTATTTTTTTATATTTTTTTGTATTTCTTAATTCATTTCTTATTTATATTTTTTTATATAGTTTAATAAAATCTTGATATCGTCAGTGTGTGTTAAATTAGGGTATGCATGGGTGGAATATTTCATTAGCTGCCACAACTCACTTTTATTACTTTTGTTATTCTTTTTCGCGTTTCTTTTTTATATGTGAAAACCACGTCTCAATTTCTTAGATCAGATTTGTGGAAAATTTTTCCTGATCTGGTTTTAACTGTTACCTTGTTGTCTTCCTGTACCTTTTCGCATCTGAACCTCGCTTTTTCCTTTGTTTTTATTTGCTTATTTGCAACAAAAACTTCCTCTCCCGGCTTATAAGACTTTGGCTCGTCCCTATTTTTATTCTGAGCCATATTACCTCTAATTTGCTTATGCTCAATTAAGCCCCTGATGTCCTCTAAAGTCTGCCGCCGGAAATCTGTCAGGCCCTGATAGTTTACCCTTGACGAGCGGTCGAAAAAAACGTCTGCTGGTTTTCGATTCGTTACCGAGTGAACGGAAGTGTTGTAGCGGTCCACTGCTATGCGTACCAGCTCAACGGGTTTGAAGGTAGGGAGCTCATCTTTAAGACAACGATAAATTTCTAGGAACGTAGAGTGGAATCTCTCGACTTGACCATTTACTTCACTCTTCTGGGTTGGAGCATAGTACAGATCGATATCTAGGGACCGAAGATAGTTGAGCACTGTGGGGCATAACAACCCTCGCTCGTTATCCGAAACCAAGACCTTAGGGGCGGTGAAGTAATGTAGGGCCTCCACCAAAGTTTCTCGCAAATGCACGGATGCTTTTGACTGCAGGTGGAAAAGTTTGGCAAACTTGCTAAATTTGTCAATACAACTTAGGTATAACCTTTTTTCGAGCGCAAAAATGTCGATGTGAAGTATTTCACATGGGTAGTTAGGAATTGGCGTAGGTTGTAGGTTTGGTTTGTTAGGGTGTCTCTCATATTTGTAGAGTTTGCAACACTGGCATGAGGAAGTTTGTAGACGGATCGTACTGGACATCCGTGGGAAATAACATTTTTCCAAAAGTTGGAGGCGAATCTCCGTAGGGCCCCTATGTGCTCTACGGTGTTCTTTTTCAATTATTTCGCAAATTTCCTCTGCGCCAGACACGTCCACCACTAGGCGCTGCGTTATCCGAATTTTGTATAAAAGAAAATTCGCTAAGCAGATGGACTGAAAGCTTTGCAAATGTGCTTCCGGGATTTTGACGCCGTTAATTATTACAGGTCGTAGATATGATTGTAACGAGTTGGTTAAATCGGCAAGTGATCCGTCTTTGAGAGGAATCAGATGGCGAGTATAACCTGGGAACGGGTGCTCGCATAGGTATTCCGACCTGGTTGTGTCAAAAATGAGTTGGTTCCTGAAAACGTTGATTGGAGATTCAACGTGGGGCATCAATCGTGAACTGTCGTGTGAAGCGCTATGGGCAGTAGCCAAAGACTGCATATCATCCTCTGGATTAGCATCTAAATCGGTGCTCAACTGGTTAAGCTGAGGCGGAATGCGTGAAAGCGCGTCAGCCACCACATTAGATTTTCCAGGTTTATAGATGAGTTCGCAGTTGTATTCCTCTATACGAGCCTTCCAGCGTTTTAGCTCCGCATTGAAGTTTCTGTTGCCCAGGGCAAACGTCAGAGGTTGATGGTCAGTATATACTTTAATACCACCAGCGCCATATAAGTAAGCCCGAAGATTATCCAATGACCAAATTATCGCGAGCATTTCTTTTTCGATTGTAGCGTAGTTTTCCTCCGCCTTATTTAATGAACGGGAAATGTACGCTATCGGCCTATCTCTGCCCTGGTCATCCTGTGAGAGGACAGCTCCGATGGCCCAGTTAGAAGCGTCCGTGGTTAGATGAAATGGTTTAGTGAAACATGGGAACGCCAGTATTTCAGAAGAAGAGAGAATTGACTTTAAATCATTAAAAGACTGTAGAGCCGTCTCGTCTAATGTAATTGGCACTTTGCTTGATTGTGAAGATTTTATATTAGCGTACAATCCACGCGTCAAGTTTGTAAGGGGCTTTGCTACCTTCGCATAGTCCTGAATGAACTTCCTGTAGTATGAGGTCATGCCTAGAAATCTTTTTAACTCCTTAACAGAGGTCGGAGGAGGCATTTCGCTAATTGCCCTGACCTTTTTCGGATCTGCCTTAATGCCGTCGGCCGTGACGATATATCCTAAGAATTCTACCTGCGTGTCTAAAAAATGCGACTTCTCGAGGTTCACCTGGAGGTTTGCTTTTGATAAACTCGCTAATACCAATCGGAGACTTTTCCAGTGTGTGTCATAATTTTTACTGAAGACGATGATATCGTCAATATAAACGTAGCAGACCTTGCCAATATGCTCGCGCAAAACATCATCGATCATTCTTTGGAAGATTGCAGGTGCATTCTTCAAACCGAATGGTAGACGGAGGAACTCGTACTTCCCATTTAGAGTAGAGAAAGCTGTCTTTGGAATGTCGCTTTCCTTCATGTGGATTTGATGGAATCCAGAAGTCAAATCTAGGGTGGTAAAGTATTTGGCATTGCCAAGGCTGGCTAGCGTAGCGTTTGTATCTGGGATGGGGTAAGTGTCGGGTATGGTGACGGTATTTAACCGCTTGAAATCGACTACCATGCGATATTGTTTTTCTCCGTTTGGTTTAGGTTTCTTCGGGACTATCCAGATAGGGGAATTGTAAGGGCTATTAGAGGGTCGAATTATACCGTCCTGCAGCAGTTCATCGATTTGACGTTCGACTTCTCCGCGCATATTGACTGGGTAAGGATAACTTTTAGCATAGATCGGGTCTTGTGTGGTTGTCCGGATTTCAGCCTTGACGGCTGTCTCCACGGACATTCCAGGTAAGGGGGGCTCGAAGATGCGGGGAAATTCCCCGAGAAGGGAATTCAAAATTTCTTGTGTACCATCTGGGTGTTCGGCGGCGAGTAACAGGTTAACGTTTAGTGAAGCTCTCGCCAAAAGAGGGATTTTAATTCCTGGGGTTATTATCAGACAATGGTTTTCCCTATTCACTATGGCTTTTAAGTCTTTGAGAGTATCGTCGCCAATGATACCATCAAAGGAATGTAAATTTGGTAGTACAAAAAAGGTAATATCCGAGTCATTCCCTAGTGGTTTGAAGAATTTACCAACTAGGCGGTGCGTTATCATGATGTTACCCGCAGCGGACAGTACGGAGAAGGGTTTATGGACTGTGGTACACCCGGCTGCAAGCCTTCGGCTAATAAAGTTTTTGTTCGCCCCCGTGTCGATCAAAAACTTTAGCCTCTCTCCCCTCTCCGTAGCATATTCTAAATACGGTACACTGGAGAGGCGTTGGTCATAAAATTTGCCCCTCCCTCAGTCTCAAGGTTAAGTGGAGCATCTGTAGCTCCTTCCGCATTTCCTTGTGGAGAATAATTGTTGGTTCCCTCGACAACTTGAGACTCGTTATCATAATAACCTTCGTGTGAACGCCCTTGGTTGCCCTCACTAGCCGCTGGGGCTAGCGGGGGTGGTGCCAATTCCATGTGGTACAATCTTTCTCGTTTGTCTGCATAATGCAGCGCCAAGACTCGTTTTATGTCGTCCCAATCGTCGTCCTGGACGCCATAGGCCGCCAAGGCAATGTCGGCGTGTCCCCTTATTTTCTGTCTAATATGCAAGACAATTGCCCTATACAGGGGTCTGGTTTTAATCAAGTCATAGTCGCTCAATATTGATTGTGCCCTGTTTATCCAAGACAGGTAAGCCTCCTGCCGTCCTTCGAACGCCTGCAGTTCTTTGACGCAGTCAGGGAGGACCGATATCTCCCTCAGTTCATACTCGGTGCGTGCGCGCACCAGGGGTTGCGGTTGGTCGACCGTAGGGTCAGCGTTCCCGCGCTCCTGCTCTAAAATAACCAACCTATCATTATTCTTCTTAATATCTTCCTTAATGCCTGTCACCACGTTGGTCAGGGCATTGAGGGACTCGCTAAGAGCACGCAGGGTCTCTTCCATTTTGATTTTTAGTTCGCGTTGGAAAGATGCAGGAAGTATTCAAGGTAATGGAATTCGTTATACTTTACGGAAATGTGAGACAACGGCTTTAACCCAACAAAAAAGAATATCTGTTGCTTTTTTATTTTTCTAAATTTAGCAAATATGGCAATTAAATTTAATGAAATATTTCACTCACCCTTGTATGCTCTTTATTGGTTTTCGTCGTTATAGGTTGTACCCCTACAGCATGAATATTCTATTGGGATAAGTAAAAAAAAAAAAAGGTGACTTAGTGTATTGTAGAGAATTTGTATTTTATTCGTTCCATTTCGGGAAATTGGGGAAATTGTACTATATTTGTTTTCTTTTGAATAGTGGTGTTGTGCATGTGTTTGTACAATTTTTTTTTTTTTTTTTTTTTTTTTGTGTATTTTGATTGCATGTGCGCTACGCATTTTGTAATATTTTTTCCTTGCGTGCGTGCTGTTACAGGTTTTTATTGATGACCTCTAGTTTACTTCGGCACTGGGCACGGTGGTTCCGTAGTATCCCTTTTGGCTGTTTGCCTACTAAGGTACGGCCGCCACACAACTTGTTGGGCGGTTTTTTTTGGGTGCATTCCACACCACTTAACGTATCCAACAAGCTGCCACACACCACTTTATCACGCTGGGCGCTCATATTACTCGTATTGCCGCAGGTAAACTGCTGCAATGGTTAATTATTGGTTTATTCCACACAATCTTTTGCACTCGCGAATTGGCAAGGGAAAAAAAAAAAAAATTTTTTCCACAAGCTGTACCGCCGCAGTGGGTTGATTATGTTTTCATTACGTTATAGGTATCGTACAACTCTTGCGCTCGGCATGGACGACGTGGCGTCCTCCGGTAGCGGGTCGTGGTTTTATTAATTTAAATTAGGTCTTGGCGCAACATAGGTTTACATTTTTATTTTAGAAATTTTACACCTTTTATTGAATTATGCAATTTTTGTTGCGCCCCGGGATGGGCGTAGTTCCCCCCGGCAGCCGGTAATTGCTATTTCATCATTTTATACACAGCTCACGCAACACTTCTTTTTCTTTTATGGATTTCAGATCTTAATCTGAGTTATGCACACCACCACCATTTTTACGCACAAATTTCCACAATTTTTTTCGTATCATTTTATCGGCCGGACATTGCCAGTCCCTGTTCGAGCACCAGTTAACGCAAGTTGCACTTGCATCAGGGTTCTCGGCACTCGTTGCCGCATACCTCACCTTAATATAACAGCCAACCTGCTGTGGTTCTCCAAATAACAGTCAAGAGGGTTCAAGTTTGTAATTAGTTTTATTTTAGGATTTAGTTAGTAAGCTGCTAGCGGTTCCGTTATGTGTCCGTCGAAAACTGGCGGGAAAACTTGAAGACGCAGCAGCGGAATTCGAGGGTTGAAAAGTGAACAGATCCGGGCGAGCGTGTGTAAAGAAGTGTGAGAGAGCGGCCGAGCGCAAGTGTAGCGGGTGGCTCTCTCTTCCAGTGCAGTGCAGTGCAGCCCACTCTTTGGCAATATTGCCAAATATGGTAATATTTTCCTTTTCGAATTGATGCTGCTCTCACCAGCGCTCGGCTCTCGTGCTTTCGCGCCTCGTCAGCAGGCGACTTGGGGCGAGGGGCCACCCCACATAGCTGCTGGGCAAGGCGGGGGACGAAGTCAGCGAACTGTGGTGGGATAGAGTGACCGTAAAGTGGCGTAATCGGTGGAAGCGCGTGTGAGCCAGGCCGGTGGGAGGGGGTGTGACGAAGAGCGCAAGAAGAGGGTTCATAACTTGCATAATATAGTCAACACTCCCTGAATCACCCATAAGCTTTAAAAGTCGTACCTGCACAATAGAGTGTTCTCAGTTAGATGCGGCACTTTTACGTCTGAGGATCACATCATAGAAGCTGGGGTTCCTCAAGGCAGCGTACTTGGCCCAACACTACTTGGCCCTTTCGCTCATACAAATGAAGTTACGTATCTAGGTATTCATCTTGACAGACTACTCACTTGGCGTAGACACATCGAGGAAAAAAGAACACACCTCAAACTAAAAGCCAATAGTCTACATGCAAACTTTCCAATACGGATTAAAAAATTTAAAAAGTTATCGGAGCAGAATAGAAACTTGTTAGGAAACTGATATCTGCGTTGCACCAGACAGCCAAGCACCAGCCAATTGCTTGTAAATAATAAGACACCCGATTTAGTTTTAGATTATTTCTATTTTCTAGCCCTGTGCAAGGCAGGACACATGAAAAAAGATTATTTTCATTACAAAAGAAAAACTAACTTTAAAAAAAAAGATAGCTCAGGTTTCAGCAGGTTTTATTCTTGATTCAGGTGCAACCGATCATATAATAAATGAGAACATATTTAATGATTTTATTGTTTCGAAGTATCCACTGAAAATAGCTGTGGCCAAGCAAAGGTGTTTATCTACGCCAAGCGTGGTATTGCACGGCTGCAAAACGAGAACGAGATAACGCTGGAAGATACAGCTAATTTAGCTTCGATGAAGCTTCTACAAAAGGCAGAAATGACTATCGAGTTTAACAAGGGGGGTCAAACTATTTAAAAATGAAAAAATGTAGCGAAACTTCAGGCATATTAAAAATATACCGATTATTGAATTTCTTGGGTACGCAGTAAATTCGAAAAATAAAAATACTTCAAACTAAAAGCCAATAGTCTACATTGGCTTCTTAGTATATGCTCTCCCCTAAGACTAGAATATAAAGTTTTACTTTACAACTCCGTCCTAAAACCGACCTGGACCTATGGCTCCCAGCTATGAGGGAACGCCAGTAACAGCAGCGTAGAAATCATCTAACGAGCCCAATCAAAAATCCTGAGAATCATCACCGGCGCACCGTGGTACGTTCGAAGTGATAACTTACAGAGGGATTCATTCATACTTCCGGTCAGAGATGAAATAGCCAAACAAATGTAAAAATATCATAACAAACTACGTGCCCATCCGAACAGGCTTGTGAGAGACTTAACACGGCTATCTAGCCGAAAATTGTTCTTGGAAGGAGAAAGTATATGTGTATGAAGAGTTGAAATATTTGTTGATTGAAGAATTTGGCTGTACATTTAACAGTGCCAACATTCAAGTGGTTCAAATATGTTGCGGAAGTACAACAAGCAATAAATTCTTAAGTACATGCAGCTGTTAAAACATCACCATTCGAAATTGCATTTGGCACCAAAATGCACAACCGAGGCAAAAATCGAGTACTGGAGTGTCTGAATGAAGAATTGATTGCTGATTTCAATGGAGAGCGTCAAAGACTGCGTGAATTTGCGAAACAAAAAATTAAGCACGCACAACGGATCTACAAACGAAATTATGACAAAAAACGTCGACCAGAGCATGGGTATAAGATAGGCGACCTAGTGGCGATCAAGCGAACTCAATTTGTTGCTGGCCGTAAGCCCGTTTGGGCGATATGACATCCGAAAAGTAGCGAGCATAGAAGGGCCAAATACTACATCAACAAGATGCGATAATATGAAGTTGTGGCGATTTGTCGCGGATAATGAGGAGCTACTATCATCTATGTCAGATGAAGAGAGTCAGGAGGGCCGAATGTAAGATGCAAGATATCAAAAGAGTTTCCAGCCCTGGCTCTGGAGAAGAGTGCGCAGCCCTGGCACTACAGAGCAGTCGGCAACTGGGGCTCGGAACGAGACGGTGAAGGCAGAAATCAGAGAAGAGCGATCTTTCTTTAATAGCTGTTTGAATGGTAAACAAGCTAGGCTGCCATTCAAAGTAACTATAAAAACTATATTAAAAGACCCCTACTTGTAATACACGTTTTTCAGGGCTCTAGAATATATAAATAATCTAAAACTAAATCGGGTGCCTTATTATTCAGACAGCTGGTGCTTGGCAAACAGGTGGATGCCCACACTCAAGCCTGCCAAGGCCTAACTGAGCAGAATAATACCACTAGGACGCCTCTTTATTTCCTTTCAAAGCTTCGTAGAAGCGAAAAATACCCTAAATTTATTTTTCTTTAATAAATTTTTTTTTTTTTTTTATAGCTTTGCTTTATTTATTGAAGCTTCTCCTTAAGAGTCTAACAATAAGTTTATAAATCTTAAGAGGTACTTAATTAACAGTTATGTGTAGTTTGTGGCCCTAATACTTAGCATTGGGTTGGCATGTCATTACGACGAAGTCGGGTTCGACTAGATAGCCGTGTTAAGTCTGTCGCAAGCCTGTTCGGATGGGCACGTAGTTTGTTGCTATATTTTCCCATTTGTTTGGCTATTTCGTCTCTGACAGGGAGTATAAATAAATCCCTGTGTAGGTTATTGCTTCGAACGTACCATGGTGCGCCGGTGATGGTTCTCAGGATTTTCGATTGGGCTCGCTGGATGATTTCTACGCTGCTGTCAATAAATTTTTTAATTAATAATTCCTTGGCAGCGGCACTTAGCCGTTCTTGGATCACATCCTAAAGCCTGACCAAAGCAAATTTGACTGCTCTCTTGGAATCTTTTCCTAATCTTAAGAATCCAAGAGCAATGCTCTCCTGAAATACTAATATTCTAAAACACTGAGGCTTCTCCTCAATCTCACTTACATTTGATTTTTAGTCTTAAGCTGAACATTGAACAATAAAGTTCACAATCGATCCCAATATTTTTGATTGACTTTTATTTGACAAAACTTAGTTTTCAGCGTTGGTCTTGGGTGCAACATCTGATCCCGAAGTGTCAAAACGTTTTTGCTTATTTATAAGTTTCCAGAAAAAAAAATTTTTTTTCCGCGGCCAAATTCTCTGAACGGACTAAATTCAGAAAATTGATCGATTTTATTTTCATTGTATTATACACATGAAAGTCCATATCATATGTTTCTTGTTCGTTATGTGTAAACTATGAAATTAAACTTAATATGTCCAGATTATGAATTATTTTTATTATTATTATTTGAGTTAACACTGTATAACAACTATTGATAGTTTGAAATTGTTCAAAGACAGAACGTAAAAACGAGATAATTAAATTTCCGCATTTTTTTCAATTTTTTTTTCATTTTGTTGACTAAAATACTTAAAAATCTTAATCTCCCCCTACATATTCTTAAACTATGCATAATACTGCACAAGTTACGGCAAACATTTTTTTGATAACTAGAAAATAACGAAAAGCCCTTAATCTTGACATTTACCGTTTTTCAGGTGTTTTGTACAGTAATGAAAATACATTAAACGAAACGCCGCAGCTAGCGGAGTCGGCAATAAGCTGTAAAATAAGACAACAAAACAGCTTTCAAAATAAGTGCACACTGCCCATCGGGCATTGCATGGCACCGGCGCGCAGCCGAACAAAAGAGGGGCTGATCTTGTTGTTGAATTCGTTTGAGGCGAAAACGAAAAATATAACATTTCCAAATGGCTGAAGGGAAATCTGTTCCTGACTCGCTGCTTAATAATAAGCAGATAATAAGCAGATTTTGCAAGAAAAAATGTACCGCGTTGCTGGCAAAACCCCATCCGAGCTTCGAGCGGCTTGCAGAATTAACCAAACTGATATTGGCAATACAAGTACCAACATCATCACTCCCACGACCAGTACCATTACCTTCACCAACTTAAGCAGCACAAGCACTGACACCATGGTAACTGCTACAACAAGCAAACTCTGCTCTTCTGCTGCCCCGCGTGTCACTACTGACGTAGCTACAGTGATCAGTGGGGCCGCACCAAAAATGTTGCAGGCCCAAGTGAAAAAAGCATGAAAAGAAAAGAACGCAAAGCCTTCTTCACCCATCGCAAGTGTTAAGAGAGTGACTAGAGAAGCTGACCTTCCAAGCAATAGGAACAGGTTCGCGCTACTTGACCTGGAAGTAGAAGCTAAAGACACTGCAGAGAACCAACAGGACGAAATAACTGTTGAAAGCAACGACCATGCCCAGCCCGAACAAGTAAGAAAAATGGGAAAGCTACCTCAAATTGTTGTCCGAGACTGTAGTATAAATGACCTTTTTGAGTTCATAGGGGAGGTCACTAATGTGAACAATGTGGTCACCAAGAGCAATAGTCTGCAAAAGTACGGCTTTGAGGTACTCCACATTCATAATCCCGCATCCAGGGCTAACAGGGAAGAGAAGCTAAATCTCCTCTTTATCAACATCAAACCGTGCGATACAATAAATGACGTCTTCAAAATCACAATCCTCTGCAGACAAAAGGTGAGGGTAGAGCGAATGAGAAAAGCCACAGACGTCGCACAGTGCAAACGCTGCCACGCGGTACGGCCACACTGCCAGATATTGCCGACGACACCCCAATTGCGCCAGATGTGCCGAGAGTCATCAAACAAGTGAGTGTATACGCCCCCTTGACGCAACACCTACCTGCTTCCATTGCTCAGGAGCTCATAAATCTAGCTACAAAGGCTGCAAGTCGTACCAGAAGTATCTTCGTCGGTCATCGGAGTCTCCAAAAAGTTTCGGCAACCGAAACTAGATCACTTAATGGCAATGTGGCCAATCAATATTCTGCTACAAGGTACGTGCAGGAATTTCCTGCGCCTGGCCCCGTTAGAATAGCAAGGAAACAAGTGGCCCAAATTGCATTCCAACCAGCAACACAGCAGATGACACCACGGAGCTACAGTGCCCGCACAAGTGCCTCCTATGCAGCAGTCGCAGCTTCAGTGCCAAGCAATTCTGGAAATGCTCAACGTCGTTTGAACTATGCTCAAACGCAGCCAAGTCCACAACAACAACAGCCGGTCGGTATCCAGTCGCTGGGTCAACAGCTCCATCCATCTTGAAACGGAGCTGAATTCTGGAGAGGATATAGAAATGGCAGTGGAAATCTTCACTAATAATATCCACAGGGCTGCTGCTGCATCCACTCCACCTGCGAGCCCAATAAAGCCGACAAATTATGGCGTCACACTCACCAGGGAGGCAAAAGAGCTACTGGCTGCAAAAAGGCGCCTACGAAGAAAAGCAATTCGAACCCAAGACCCTTTGGATCGAATCCTGTGGAACCGAGCAGCCAAGCGACTACGGATCCTCTTAAGGGAGCTCAGAAATAACTTCATTGAGCACAAGCTGTCTTCGATGGACTACACTGTTGACGGCAATTACTCACTCTAGAAATGCACAAAGGCTACGAAAAACCAGCCATTTAGACAGGTCCCAGATAGGCAGCATGGCGGCGACCTTGAACAGAATGAAGAGGAACAGGAAAACACATTTGGTCAACACCTGGAGGCCAGATTCACCCCACACAACGTTGCTACGTTGGCTGATATCGAAGAGACCCAGGAGAGCTTGCAGACCCCGCTCCAGATGATTACCGAGATTACCGAAGCCATCAAAGCTCTTCCGAAAAACAAGGCTCCTGACATGGACAGAATATGCCACGTCACACTGAAGGCCCTGCCAAATCGTGCGATCCTTTACATGGCACTTATTTTTAATGCTATGCTAAGGATTCAGTTCTTCCCTTCCCAATGGAAAATAGCGGCAATCCACATGATCTATAAGCCAGGCAAGCCGGAAGACGACCGGGAATCCTATCGGCCAATAAGTCTTCTCCCCTCTATATCAAAGGTATGGGAATTGCTAATCATTGCTAATCGATTACTGGGATTATAACTCAGTGCGGAATTGTGCCGGACCATCAATTTGGATTTCGTGAGGGACACGGCACTGTCGAGCAGATTCACAGGGTTACGCAGCACATTATACAGGCATTTGATGATCTTGAATACTGCAACTCAGTTTTTATTGATATCCAACAAGCCTTTGATCGGGTGTGGCACGACGGTCTCCTTTGCAAGGTGAAAGATTTACTACCAGCACCATATAACTCGCTCCTAAAGTCCTACCTGGAAGGGCGGGTATTTAAAGTCAAGATCCGAGACACTTACTCTGCGCCTGCCCAGATGAGAGCTGGAGTCCCGCAAGGCAGTGTTCTTGGCCCACTCCTGTACTCATTTTATACTGCAGACTTGCCCGTACCCGATGATGACTACATGGAAGACCCCTCGAAGGCTATAATTGCCATATATGCAGACGACATTGCCGTTCTGTATAACTCCAAATGTCGCTTTGAGGCAGCAGACGGCCTACAGGGATACGTTGCAGCCCTATCAGCGTGGTGCAAGAGGAGGAACCTAAAGATAAACCCTCCAAAAACGTCCAACCCTGCCTTCACACTTGGGATAAGCACAATCCCACCAATCCAAATGGAAGGACAGATCCTGAAGCAACCAGCAACGGTGAAGTATCTTCGCATCACTCTGGACAAGCGACTCACCTTCTTGCCGCATCTTAAAGCCACTCGCAAGAGGTGCGTCCTAAGACTTCAGCAATTACGTTGGCTGCTGAACAGAAAGAGCAGTATGTCACTTAGGGTGAAAAGAAAAGTGTACGCTCAGTGTGTCGCCCCAATCTGGCTCTACGGGCTGCAAATTTGGGGGATTGCAGCAAAATCTAACTGCAATCGCATCCAGGTACTGCAGAATCGTACCCTAAGGCAGATAACCAACTGTCCTTGGTATGTAAGGAATTCAACTTTACACCGAGACCTCAATCTGCATACTGTGGAGGAGCAGATAAATAGACACACCAGCAGGTACAGAGACAGACTCACCACCCATCGCTGCGAACTAGCCAGGAATTTACTTCCCGCCAGGCCGCTTAGAAGGCAAAAAAGACAAGGCTTCGTGAAGACGCTTCCCCCTTTACGAACATCAATCCCCGTTTCCACCTTCATTAACATAAATCCCCGTGCTAAGCGCTCGGCCATGGGCTTCTAAAGACTATTTTTTGCTAATGTTTATTGACGAAATGAGATTTCAAGACGCGCATGAATTCCAACAATTTCATCCTAATTATTATGAACAACTGTATTATGACCACAATTAATACAATCCATATCAAAATCAAATTAATGACGAACAAAATCAAAATAATTCTGAACCAAACGAAAATTTTCGGTCAACAGCACCGGACAACTCTTTTGTTGTGCTCAATATAACTTTACAATTATGGCGTTTAAAAGTTCTAATAACACAAACCAGCGTGGAACACCCGCACAAGTACCCTAACCTCAACAACATCGAAGGAATGGAGGAAATAGGCCCAGACAACGGGATTACGACCGTATGTATGCGTATAACCAAGAGCACAACCATCTGTGCCATTTTCGAAGTATAGTCGTTCTGCTGTAAGGTTCAACCCCCAACCACAACAGGGGGAAAGTAGCAGACGGATGAATTCGTCGAGGAACACCCAGCACGGGCCAGAACCTAAGCCGACAACTGTCGAGCAGGGCCAGAAGGACGAACCTCTTTACGAGGGTCCATGTGCCGCAACAACAGCTAGTACAACATTGTACGGGCATAATTTGGACTATAGTGGATACATGGTTCTAATTCGCGAATTTTATGTCAATGCAACTGCAAACGGGGCAGTTTGCCCCGGGCCCCGTCGTCAAGGGGGCCCCCAAACGTCGAATGGCAGTTTTTCAAAATATGAAAAATCGAGTATATATGTGTCGTGCCACAAAGAAACCGACCTAACGCGCAGAAAATCAATCAATCGCTGAATCGATAATCGATATATTGTATATTGTTTTCATATCATGTGCCATCAGCAGATCTGTTGACAGCTACATACATACTTACATACTTACAATTTTGTGAAATGACGTTTGTCACTAAATCTAACCATAAAAACTTAGGAAGTTTGTGCTGCCATTTCGTGGTAATTTTATTTCTTCTACATTTTCGGCTCTTTTATATAGCAGATGTATTGCAAATACAAGTCGGGCGCAGAAAAAAGAAAACTAAAGTTAATAAAAGATGTCAAGGAAAACGAAGGAGTTGACAAATTTTGGAAACCTGATGAATCCAGAAAGGAAGGAAATGACCTTTCGAGCTACGGAGACGTTGAAATTCAAGAAAATGAAAATTCATGTAAAATAAACAATTTTGATTGAATTTTCTTCAGTTCAAAACTATCGTTAACGTAAACGAACGTAAATTAATTTTTTCATCAATTCTCCGTCACAAAATGAAGTGTAAAATGATGTTACAGGTCATCTGGGGTCGCTCTATAACTAATTTTTGCACAAAATATTGAAAAATTTGAAAATAACAAATGAATATGACATTGAGGCAAGTCACCAGTTTTGTTCGTAACTGCTCCCGATCAAATTTCGATCAAAAAATCGAATTTTCGATTTGTATATATTTACACTTGTAATTCACATTTGCCAATATTTTCTGCATGGCTTAGTTACAGAGCAACAAAAAATTACCTATAACATCATTTTTACTTTATTTTTTGTTTTTGACAGAGAATTGATGAAAAACTTGATTTTCGTTCGGAGTGTAAACGAACATAAATCACAGGCCAAGAGGGAATGTTCAAAACACAACCTCTTATACTCTTGTTTTTAATTCAGAATTGAAGGAAAAAGTACCCGAAAAGAACGAGATTGCAGATTTGACGCCAACAAAATTTATTAGATCCAGATTTTTTACGTGAAAATAGTAACACAATTCCAAATGAAACTGAGTCCCAGAAAGATCTGGTTATTGACTGTTGTCATTTCTTGAATGATTCGAAGAAAGAAGGTAAATAATATGTATATCTGCATATTGTAATTTTTGTTCTTTGAAAGCAAATAAATTTAACGTTTGTTATCACACAGGATCTGAAGAATGTGAATCAACAATTCGAAAAATTGGAAAAAACGAAGACTTGTTGCCAATAAGCACTTTTGTTCCAAGTTCTTCGGGTGAATATGTTGACAAAACTGAAGATGAAAAAAACAAGACTTTCTCAATTGACAATGACCCTGCTGAATTCAAAAATTTGAAAGCAAACGGCAGAGATTTACTCGTTCTGAAAGGCCCTGCACCGAACCCTGATCATTTTCCCCGTGATAAATCTGGCAGACTATTTCCAGTAAACATTTTTCTGAAAAAACTTCCGAACAATGAGTTTGTTTCAAGAGATTGGCTAGTGTGGAGTACGAAAGCAACGGACTGTTTTGTTTCTCTTGATGTCTTTACAAAAAAGGAACAGGACCAACATCACAACTTTGTGAGCAGGGAATTCAGGATAATTGGAAAAAACTGTATGAGAAAATCTCTAGCCATGAATCGAATAATGTTCACAAAGACTGTTAGATAGAATGGAAAGAGCACTTGCGAGGACTTGATACTGGTAAAACATTTGATCGAGAAATGCAGTTACTTATCGATAAAGAACGAACAAAATGGGGTACGATTTTGAGATGTGTGCTTGATGCTGTTTTGTTTTTGGCGAAGAATGGATTGTCGTTTCGTGGTCATCCAGAAAACCTATCTGTAGAAAATGGAAAATGTGGTCTTTTTCTTTCAAGAATTTAATTAATCAGCAAACACTCTCCAGTTCTGAAGCAACATCTCGATACTGTAGCTGATTCCCAGAAGAGTGGAAACAGGATGCAAGCTCATTACTTATCCCCCCGCACACAAAACGACTTCCTAGAACTTTGTGGAAGCAAAGTATCGAATTCCATCCTTGACGATGTCAGAAGCGCTCGATATTATGGAATTATTGTCGATGGCACACCTGATTCGTCACACAAAGAACAGCTTGTTTTCGTTTTTCGATACGTTTTGCAAGTTTTCGCAAAATGGGAAATCACAGAAAGTTTCATAAAGCTGGTTCATTGTGACAAGAAGAAAGGAGTAGAAATAGCTGAAGTAATAAAAAATGTCCTCGAAGAATGCGGCATTGATTTTCAATTGTGCAGAGGCCAAGGATTTGACAACTATACCCCTTGCAACGCTCATTCCTTAAATTGATGTGGTGTACATGTCATGAGCACAAGCATAGTCTTAAAATCGTATTTTGGCAACATCGAAACGTTGTACAAAATTTTCGCACTCAGTAGTCCTCGTCGATGGGAGATTTTGTTGGAAAAAGCTGGTGTTTCGCTTCATGCAGTGTCGACAAGGTGGAGCGCTAGAATTGCCGCTGTTTGCCCTCTCGCTAAAAACTACAGAGAGGTGCGAGATTCTTTGACAAAAGTACAAGAACTCGATTTGCCATCAGATATTCAGGCTACCGTTGAATCAATTTTAAACTGGATAAACACTTTTGAATTTATTCTTTTGACAACCATATGGTACAAAATATTGCTTTGCCTTAACGATGCCAATAGAATGCTTCAAAGTTCCAAATTGAGCATGACAGAAGCAGCCCAAAACATTGCTGGCCTAGAACAAGATATTTCACTGATCAGAGACTCTTGGCCAAATCTCTGGAGTGAAGCGAAAACTGTTGCTACGAGTTTCGATGTACAAACTGAATTCAAAGAAAGTGGTTCACGCTTGAAGAAAAGAAAACATTTTCATGATGAAGCACATAATTTTGGTTACGAGTTCACAAGTCCCGAATGGCGCTTCAAGGTAGAAGTTTTCAATCCTTCTTTAGATCTTCTTTCAACGCAGCTGCGTGAACTTCATGAAAAATCTTCGAAATTATCAAGACTTTTCGCCCCTTTCTTGGAGTCTTCGAAAATATTTCCAACAACTAAAGATTTTCGGGATGACGAAATTATGAGAATCGCAAAAAAGAAGGCTGCTGAGTTAGAAGAAGCATATCCTAATGACTTGAACGAAGAAGAAGTCTCTGAAGAAATCTTGCTACTCTTGAAGATTCGACGGAACATGCATTGGGATACTCACTCAGCACTCGAACTTCTAAATCTGATCTTTGACCATGGTTATGAAAAAATATTACCCCAAACATGTGTCGCTCTGCGGTTACTATTAGTTTTGACACCATCAGTTGCATCAGGTGAAAGAGCCTCTAGTAGTCCAAGAGCTAGCAACGTTTTTGAACGAGAATTTCAGTAAGGCTAGTTTTTAGATATGCTATCTCTCTTACTCCACCGGACGTCACACGGGCTGTCTGGCTGGCGGTAGTGGTTGCGTTCATCGGTGCGCATCGTACCTGTGCAGGTAAAAAAATTAATATTTCAAATCATTTTAAGGTTTTTTTATTATTTTTATTGAATTATTTACAATATAAATTTATTATTGCCAGACATTTTTATTGTTGCTTAAACGGTGCCAGACGGCAATTTTGAATAAAAAAAATTTTTTTCAAAGTATTTTAGTATAGCTGAAATTTAAATAGCATGTTATTTAACTATTTAAAAGCTCAGAATTAATTTTCCAGACAAAAATTCGGTTGTTAAACCTTTGCCAGACCGAAATAAAGTGTAAAGTGATTGAGCATGTTAGAGGAGTGCGGACAATCACGTGTTAGCTGCGCAAGCGAGATAGACGACAACAGCTGCTTGTAGTCAAGATGGCGTCAGTTTAGTCACATGGTTGCATTCGTTGTTGTTATTTATAAAGTTTTGATCAAAGTTTTGTTACAATGGCTAATGAAAAATTAATAAAATGTGTCTTTTGTAAAGATACAAGTGGAAAAATAGTAACTTTTGTAGAAGAAAAATTAAAAAAGTGTAAAGAAGTTTTACAAATACGTGTAAATTTCAAACTGAAGTATAATAGTGTTCAGTTACCGGAGCAAATTAATGACACTGATGGATACCATAGAAATTGTTACAGCTCTTATGGCGAAATATCGTAACTTTTCTGAAATTAATTTCTCGTCAACAGTGGATCTTCCCAGCACATCCAGTTCAGCTTCGACATCAAATACTACAGTAAGTGCTCGAACAACTCTGCCTGATAATACGTCTCAACATTCACATACAGAAGTAAATATCCAAGATATTGACACTTCCAATGCAATAATTGAACCTGATAGTGTGGTAAATATAGAAACAAATTCAAATGTCTCACGAGTTTGTTTTTTTTGTGGAAAAGATCGCAAGCAATCAAAAGGTAAACAAACTTTACACTCCTCAAATGATGCAAAAATTTATCAAAAAATTGCCGAGTGGATGACAAAATTAAATAATCAAGAACTGTTAGACAAAATAAAATATTTACAGTGAAATTATTTATTATCATCATTCATGTGAATTGGGATATTTAAATGATTATAATAAAGTTGTTGCCGATCATCCTCAAACTCCCTGGCATGGTAATCGAAGTACCCACCAGATCATTTTCAATCACATTATATCATTGATAGAAGAAGACGTTATCAACAATAAAAATTGTTTGCTATTATCTCATCTTTGTGATACATATAATGATGAATTAAAGCTTCAGTCTCAGTCAGATGTAAACTTAATGACAAATAATTATCTTAAAAACAAAATATTGCAACAATTTAAAAAATCAATCAAAATTGTTTCAAAAAATAAAAAAAAAGTTATCATGCATAAAGATTGTAGTTTATTGAAAGACAAAAGAGGAAAATTATCTCAATTTTGTACAATAAAGTATTATTTTTATACCGTATTCATCTATAAATAAATTCAATAGTTTTTAATCCTTCTTCCATCATTTATTAGACGATTAATTTTCTAGACCAAGCTAAATGATACTACATCTCTTTACACTTTATTTCGGTCTGGCAAAAGGTTTAACAACCGATTTTTTGTCTGGCAAATTAATTCTGAGCTTTTAAATAGTTAAATAACATGCTATTAAAATTTCAGCTATACTAAAATAATTTGAAAAAAAAATTTTTTTTATTCAAAATTGCCGTTTGGCACCGTTTAAACAACAATAAAATAATCTGGTAATAATACATTTATGTTGTGAATAATTCAATAAAAATAATAAAAAAAAACCTTAAAATGATTTGAAATATTAATTTTTTTACCTGCACAGGTACGATGCGCACCGATGAACGCAACCACTACCGCCAGCCAGATAGCCCGTATGACGTCCGGGGGAGTGAGAGAGATAGCATATCTAAAAACTGGCCTACCTGAAATGCTTGTTTTTTTTACGTTGCTAGCTCTCGTACTATACGGCTCGGATTATTAAACAGTGAATTAAGGACCAATACGTCAAATTGCTCAAGTGGACGCCTTACTCTTCTGACATTAACATTATTGAAAACATCTGGGGACTTTTGTCCAGGAGAGTGTACGAAGCAGGAAGACAATTTAGAGACACTGGGACCCTAGTTGAAGCTATTAAAAAAGCCTGGTCAACAATTTCACTAAATGAAATTGAAAAATATTAAGATTCCTTACCAAACCGTATGTTTGAAATAATTGAAAGCAAGGGTAGCCATACCATATACTAAATAATGCTAAAACATTGCACTTTGTTATTTAAAATACCCAGTGCCTTGAAATTTTGCTTTATTACTAATAAATTAAATAGTTTTAGTGGTCAAACCTATTTAGTTGAGCCAAAAAAATTGGAGATTTTTGTTTTTGAAAAAAAAAATTAAAGTGATATAAAAACAAAACAAGAGATCAAAAACTTTGTTATTTAACAAATGACAGATTTATTCATACATAAAAATGTATTTCGCTAAAATCGGATTTCATATAACTAAGATACAACGTTTCAAACCTGAACAAATATTTCTAAGCAATTCACTGAAGCTTATTTTAGTATGGATGACCACACCCTAGCCTGCCAACGCCTAACTGATCAGAATAGTACCACTAGGGTGGCCTTTTATTTCCTTTCAAAGCTTCGTAGAAGCGAAAAATACACTACATTTTACCTCCGCGAAAACCTAAGATTTGGTATTTAATGTGTTGAATGGTATTTCACTATTCAGTTTTGAATGTTCAGTATTAAACATTCACGGCTTAGTATTATATATAAAACTTAAAATAGTTTTATTATTTTTTATTATATTATTAAATATTACATTTAATTCTAATATTAGAATATTTATCATATAACTGAAACAATCGTTATGAAAATACGTACTTTTGTTTGCCGAATTTAATATCTCAGTAATCAGTTTAATAATTCAGTAATTCAGTTACTTTGAAAATCATACCTCTTTAAATAAGATTTTCATGATAATATTCTTACTCATATAATTGGTTATATTACATATTTGATATTACTCTTGTAAAAGGTAATACAATATTGGACCAAAATATGTAGCGCAGTGAAAAAACATCACCGATCCCATATTTTCTTAGACCGGCTAACTCCCAATAAAGTACCTCTTAAGGAAATTTTCCTTTTAATTTTGATTTCAGAACCATTGAAACTTTTATCTTGATGTGTTTTTTAAACTTTACCCTTTTAATTGTTGTTATATAGCTAAAACATAAAAATTATTTTGTTTTACTAGTATTAACGTTTAAAATATTTTAGACCATTTTGTTAATATCAAACATGATGACCCGTTTTTATATATAATCTTCTAACAAGTGTCAGGGGTCACAAAAACTACATACAAATTTACCTATTTAATTTATTTATATGATAAAATTTATTTCATTTTATTTTAAGAGTTAAATTTTTATCCATTTGATCCATAGCTAGGTACTATTCCCAGTTGCCGAAATATAAATCAATGTGAATAAAATCCATGCTATATTCGAAGATGCAGGTGAAGGTGAAGTGTCTACCAGTCGCGATGTTATCTGGCGGCCATTTTTCTAAGCCCAGAAAGCTTTGCAGTCGCACACCATTGGCGAAAGGAAGATAAAGAAAGATGGATTGTATACGCATACGAGAAGAGCGACCGAGCGAGACAAGGCCGGGAGCACTACTACAGATTTGAGGGAAACATGGGGCCCCGTGAGGCACCGTGTCTCGCCCGGTCGCTCTTCTCGTATGCGTATATAAGCTATCTCCCTTTATCTTCCTTTCGCCAATGGTGTGCGACTGCAAAGCTTTCTGGGCTTAGAAAAATGGCCGCCAGATAACATCGCGAAAATCTTATTTAAAGAGGTATGATTTTAAAATTAACTGAGTTAAAACCTTACTGAGTTATTAAATTATAATTCAACTAACAAAAGTACATATTTTCATATTATATGTTTAGTAATATTAGTAATATTATAATATTAAAATTAAATATAATTTAACAAAATATAATATAATATAATATAATATATATAATATATATATATAATATAAT
The DNA here is from genome assembly GCA_035047325.1 of Drosophila vallismaia. NCBI lineage: Eukaryota > Metazoa > Arthropoda > Insecta > Diptera > Drosophilidae > Drosophila > Drosophila vallismaia. Next base: position 2,247,375 of record JAWNPU010000001.1, on the reverse strand, counting down.
ATAATAAAACATAATATAATAAATAAATGAATAAAATATTTTAAATTTAAATAAAAATCCTATTTAATACTAAGCCGCGAATATTTAATACTGAATATTTAAAACTGAATAGTAAAATACCATGCAACACATTAAATACCAAAACTTCTTAGGTTTTCGCGGAGGTAAAATTTAGTGTATTTTTCGCTTCTACGAAGCTTTGAAATGAAATAAAAGGCCGCCCTAGTGGTACTATTCTGATCAGTTAGGCGTTGGCAGGCTAGGGTGTGGGCATCCAACTAAAATAAGCTTCACTGAATTTTTAGAAATGTAGTTATAAGTTGGTTTAAAATTGGCTGTCTGGAATACTTCTTTGAGATTGTGTGTTTCTTAGCAGCGAATATTATTTATAATTTGATTTCGTATAGAAACTACATTTGAATTGTAATAATTTTAAATTAGTGTCAATATTAAATGCTAATTCTTCCAAACCGAAATTTGAAAGGCGGTTGGAGATACAGTTTGTCAAGAAACAGTTTTCACACTGAAAATAAATAGTATTTTTGACTTTCAATGTAAAAATATAAAGGCTTTTTATTAATATTAATGAATTTTTTAAATAATATCTATTTATTCATATTTTTTTTATCAATATGTAAGAAAGTAAACTACAAGTAAGGGAGCAGCAGTCGAGTTTCCCGACTGCAATACCCTGTACCCTTAGACATGCTTACAATTTATTTATTTAGTATCAATAAATAAATGAAAAAATATTCTATTATAAAAGAATACCACAATTTAAATTTGGTATTTATTAAAAAAAAATTAAAAATTTATTTTATTTGAAATTTAATACATTTTATTATTTATAATATACAGTGGTGCTCATATACTTAAGCCAGAAGACTTCAACCAAGAATTTTAACGAAAATTAAGAAAAGTTTTTATTTAACAGCTCCAATTTTTTGTGTCACATTAGTTCTATATATCAGTGTTCTTATAGAAAAATAACCAAGTTCTTAAAATATATATTCAACGAAAAACTTAAAAAATCTGAGACCATCTCCAAAATGTCCTGCTCACATACTTAAGCCACCTGGAAAAAAATGGTTGAAAAAGTTAAAATTTGCCCAATATTCCTTATACTTTTAATTAATTTACTTTAATATTGAGTGGGATGACCTTTCTGCTTAAGAACAGCGGAGCAACGCTTTGGCATCGAGTTCACAAGACGTGCGCACTGTTGAGGGGTGATTTTCTTCCACTCTTGCAAAATTCGCCACAAATCGTTTTTATTTGCTGGTTTTTTTGGCCAACGACTTTTTTAAGAATTCCCCACAAGTTCTCTATAGGATTGAAGTCGGGGCTCTGCGGTGGCCATTGCAAAACATTGATTGCCTCTTGGTTAAGCCAAGACTTGACTATCTTGCAGGTGTGCTTCGGGTCGTTGTCCTGTTGATATATCCAGGCAAGTGGCAAATTATCGGCATATTCTCCAGATAAATTGTTAATAAGGATGTCCCTGTACATTTCGCCGTTCATAATGCCTTCTATCTTGACTAGGGGACCAACACCCGATGCGGTGAAACAGCCCCAGACCATAATCGAAGCGCCACCATGTTTCACGGTCTTCTTGGTGTATTTTGGGTCCAATTGTTTGTTGGGAGGACGTCCAGGGCCTCCCTGGAACATTTAGGAATTAGGATACTAAATAGGTAAATCCCGTTCGCTTCTGCTTGCCAATTACTGCGAAAAATAAAACTCGCACAAAATTTTAACATGCTTTATTAATACAAAGAATTTAATACTTAAATATGAATAACAAAGAAGCTGACTTTTTTCTAAGAATAATAATACTAATATGACTATTACCTACTTTAGCCGCCGTTTACAGAAGTTAACTATTTCAACTGTCTCTTTTATTTCGATCGGCACCCTAGCTTAGTTCAACAGCGACTCCCTGCCGCGCTCTCTGCAGAGTGGCGAGTCGATAAGTTTCTCGATAATAATCTTTGTGTGTATGTATATAGTACGGATGGGTGTATGAATGTATAAGCTTATGACTAGATTGGCTATGTATAATTAGGTATGTATGACTAAGAGTAAAGGAAGAGGGTAGAAGGAGCAGCCTACTACAACTCGGCCGTCCTGACAACTAGATCTCCCGATCGTAGGATTTTATAACAATTAACGTTTCTTAAAGCTAAGGGTCCTGTTTCTCATTTTATTCTTCTTAGTAGAGATACTTTTAAACGGTCTTAGACATTTTTTAGGTTTTCTTTTCTTCTCGTTTGTTTTCTTTGTTTTATAATTGCTTCTTAAATTATACTTTCTATTTCGTACAGAGTTTCTTAAATTATACTTTCTATTTTGTAGACTCTTAATTTTTCTTTGCCAGTGTTTTATATTCTGTATGCTCCATACACCCCGGATTGCGAGAAATTTGAAATCCATCAACATCTTCCAGAAGGAAGCGATCATTTTTGAGAACTTTGCTTATGACATAGGGTCCTTTATGCTTTGGAACTAGCTTCTTAGCTATGCCTGTTGTTGAGTCAAAATTTTTAACCATGACGTAGTCGCCTTTTGTGAACACTCCTGATCGTTTTCGTTTTTTGTCAACATATTCTTTATTGTATGCTTGTGCTCTTTTCTGACTTGCCTCGCCTTTATTTCTAATACTTTCTAAATCTCTTTCTTCAATCATTTCTCCAATTTCCTCAATTTTTTCTTTTAACTCATCCATAATTTGTCCTTTTTGTTGTAAACCAAATAACATTATGCTAGGATACTGTTTAATGCTGCGGTGTTGTGTATTGTTCAGGGTATATTCGACCTTTTCTAAGACTAAGTCCCAGTGTAGACCTTGATCAGGTTCAATTAACTTGCTAATCATTGGACCAAGACTTCGGTTTATACGTTCAACTTGACCGTTGGCTTGTGAATAAGAATTGCTTCTTATCGGTTGAGAAGATATCAATGTGCAACATTTCGCCGGTGTAGCTCGGTATGGGTGTTTCCCCAAGCTCCTGTTTTTTGGGTGCCTGTCATATTTGGCTTTGGTGCATATTTTGCAATTTGCAACCACCTCCTTTGCTAGGCCGCTCATTTTGGGGAAATAGTAATCGCGGAGGACTTGCTTGGTATTCTCCTGAGCCGCCCTGTGTGCACGATTGTGTTCTGTCGTGACAATTTCCAACTGCTCGTTCCTATTGGTAACGTCTATTACAATATTTTTACAATATCGAAACTGCGTAGCCGGGAAATGAGCAACTAAGTCATGTTGAAAACTTGCCAGGGTGGGTAGGTCGCAGTGTATTGCATTTACGACCTCGGGGTTCACGACTTCCTTCAGCATTTCCAAATTGGTGCTTTTGTCGGCGAAATTAATTAAGTGACGAGTTTTGCTACGGAACAACACCAAGCTTCGCTTTAGCTGGAAACGTGCTTCTTCTATAACAATTTGGTTTCTGAAGCAGTTTACTGGTTGGTCTGTCGCTTCGACCGTGTAGGTCAGTGACATTTCACTGTGAATAGTCGCAGCGTCCGACTGAGGCTCATCTTGTAAGGCATTAATGTTCTGCCTGGAAAGAGCGTCGGCCACATGGTTGTCTTTTCCCGGTTTGTAGTGGATTTTTGCGTTATGATCGTCAATATACGTTTTCCATCTTTTTATTTTCGGATTTGGATTTCGATCGGACACCGCGAATGTCAACGGTTGATGGTCCGTATAAATATTAATATAGCGAGTGCCGTACAGGTAGTGTTGTAACTTGCCTAAAGCCCACACTATGGCCAATAATTCCCTTTCATTCGTGGCGTAGTGTGACTCGCTCTCTTTGAGGGTCCTAGAGATCATTGTGATGGGTCTTTTGTCTTGCGATAGAACCGCACCGATACCGTTCGCGGAAGCATCCGTTGTCAGGTCGAATGGCTTCCTGAAATCAGGGTATCTGAGAATTACATCCTCGGAAGCCAAGACATTTCTAAGCCTCTCGAACGCATCTCTCTGCAAGTCACCGAACTCAATAGAAGTCTTCTTAGACATGTGCTTACTGACAGAGCCATTTTCTCCTTTCATCAAGCTTGTCAAAGGCCTCGCGATCGCCGCGAAGTCTTTAACGAAACATCGGTAATAACTGGCTAGACCCAAAAATGATCTAAGCTCATACAGATTTGTAGGCTCTGGGTATTCCTTTATGGCCTTTACTTTTTCTGGGTCGGTCTTTGCACCTCCATTGGTAACAATAAATCCCAGATATTCAACGCTTTGCTTAAAAAAGGGCGTCTTTTCGTTGGATACCTTCATGTTGGCATCACACAGGCTTTTTAAAACCCAATCTATGTGCCTAACATGGTCGTCTTCATTTTCAGAAAAAATAATGACGTCATCTACGTAGACATAGCACGATTTGCCAATCTGTTCCCGTAAGACGTCGTCGATCGCTCTTTGGAAGATACTCCCCGCATTCTTCAACCCGAACGGTAGTCGACAAAACTCATACTTTCCGCCGTTTACCGAAAAAGAGGTCTTCTCACGGTCGTGCTCGGCCAAGTAAATCTGGTGGTAGCCGGACTTTAAATCTAACGTTGTAAAGTACTTGGCTTTTCCTAAGTTTGCCAGTATCATGGGGATGTTTGGCATTGGGTACTTATCAGCGATGGTTTTTTCGTTAAGTTTCCTAAAGTCTATAACCAGACGCTTATTTTTGTTCCCCAGCTCATCATGGCCTTTTTTGTCCACAACCCATGTTGGATTGTTCTACGGTGACCTTGAGGTTCTGATAATGCCTTTCTGCAGTAAATCTGCGATTTCTCGCTTAACAAACTCAGCTACACCCATGGGGTGCGGGTATAATTTGGAATATACCGGCTTTTCGTCGCTTGTTCGAATTGTGGCAACAACAGAAGTGTTAAACGGCAGTGCCTCGTTAGAGGCTGAAAATGCCTTAGATCTGTTTGCGATCATGTTTCGAAATTGATCTTTAACATGTTCTGGTACGGCGATGTCATTTACGTTAGTAAAATTCACATTGTCGCAATTATGATGCTGAAGCTTTTCAGAAACAGAACCATAATTTATCGTACCTTTCTCTGCGTCGAGTTTTGCTCCCACTTGAGCTAGGAGGTCAAATCCTATAATACCATCGAATGGTGTTAGCGCGTCTAAAAGAAAGAACGCAGATGTTTTTCCAAAAATGTTCATCAAACATTTCTGGTGAACTCTGTTAGAACCATGAATGGAACTAACTGTGAAAGGGGAATCGACCGGCATCACATTTTTAAGCTCCTTTACGGGCTTGATGTAGTTCTTTGCCGCCCCTGTGTCGATTAAAATTTTTAGTTTCCTCCCTTGTAGCTGTCGTTCAACGAACGGCAGTCGGGAGCGCTCCCTAAAAAATTGATCTGATCATTATCATCAGACCCTTCGTCAATCTCGGTAACGGCCGATGCTGCCGCGCCTTCATATTCGCTGTCATTTTTATCGTCAGCCTGTTGCATGGTGTGTTGCAATCTCTGACGCCTTTGACCGGTCATGCGTGCGGAGCCAAATCTTTTATGGCCCCGAGCACTCTCGGCCTTGGTATTTGTAGGCTGACCGCTTTCAAAGGAAGTCGGTTGCCTAAATTGAGTCATGGTGGACCCTAACTCCATAGGCTCAGGCGACTGATTACGGTAGTTGCCCGTGTTCTGTGCAGAACTATTGTGTTGGGGCCAATTTTTCTTTCTGTAGAAATGAGGGTTTTTCCCTTGGTCATTTTCGGCCCTGCTATGTTTTCCCTGCGGCTCCCTTGAGCGGTTTTGATTTTTTCGGTGCTCATAGAGGAGTGTCTTGTCCTCCAAAGCCTTTGCATACGTGGCAGTGAAGGTAGTGCGCTCTATGGTAGCCTCGGATTCCCTAGCCAAAGCCAAAGCTGAGGGCAAATCCTTGGGCTGCGCTGGCAAGACTATGGCCCTCAAGGGTTTTCTAAGGCCTGCAATAAATGCATGGAGAGCATCCTCTCTAACTTCATTATTGAACAGAATAGCATTGTCCGGTTCGTGTGTCATAACGATCTTGTTCGTTATCAACGTTAATCGTTTTTCTACCTCGTCATAATACTGCATCAGGCTAAGCTCCCCTTGCCTAACTGTTTCAAGTCCCTGCCTAAGGACACGCAGCGACGTTTTGTCCGCGTAAGTGCAGTCCAATCGAGCAATAATGGCATCGAAATTCAAGACTGTGTTATGGGCAACTAGTAGCCCTCTTGCCGACCCCCTGATTTTATTTCTGATAATCGAAACTGCCTGATAATGCGCTTCGCTACCATAATACGGTTTGAAGATCTCGTATGCGTCTACGGCTGACTGCCGCCATGACACATAGTCATCTTGCTCTCAAGCTTGACTTCACATCGAATACTAGGGTCCGGCTTTATCCTTTCGTAAGCTTCTACTTGTGGTGCTTCCACGCACAAGCTTTTCATTTGCTGTTTCATCTCATCTAACTGTGTCTGGAATGCCTGCTTCAATCTAACTTCTTGCTGGGCTAAGGCCTGGCTAACGGCTCCAGCTATAATTGCTTCTAAATGGGCAGCGTCCATGACTGCTGTGTTATTTGCCGTATTATGTCGAAAACCTTCTGATTCTAATTTCCACTCGTCGTCACTCTCGTACTCGACTTTAATGTTTCTATGTGCCCAACTCATTTACCATTGGCTGGCACCGCGCAATTAAATTCTTTCGAGCACGGTTGATTGCTATACGAGGTGCGATTAATTATTACATGCGCGAAAAGTAGAATGCGACACAAAGACACAAAGACTTTTTTTTTTTTTTTTTTTTTTTTTTTTAAAACGAAGGGTCTGTGCAAAAAAAATAATTATTTCTTATTAATTCATGAATGTGAAACAACAAGGTATGCTACAGAATTCGTTTTTGGTAAAAGTATGCAGTGCAAAATACCACTCCGTAGGGTATGTTATAGAATTTATGCTCTAGGTATGCAATGAAAAACAACAAGATAATTTGGGGTATGCTACAAATTTTTCTTTTTTGGTAAAAGTATGCAGTGGAAATAATACTGGCATACAAAAAAGGCTTTTGGCTTTTTTATTTATTTAATAAACAATTCCTATGCTGCCGAATTGACTTCACTAATCAAACTTACATGTTTTATCCTCCTAACTATCCTGTTAGGATACTCCTAGGTCCTTGATGAACGTTGGGCGCCAGTTATATTAATCCTGTCCCGCGTCGATGTAGGAGGCGTGGCAGGTTGAGGTGTAGTCCAGCGGCGTTAGCTGCTTTCCTGGAATCACGCAGTGGTACTGCTGTTGTGGGACCAGTCTTCTTACGAAGTTTATGTTGGAGAGTTTACTTCCTCTCTGATCACCGGCCTTGTGGCTCGGTAATTATGTCAATAATAAGACAAGGTTTTACGGCAATGCCGGAGCTATGTTTTATTGATGAAGCGTAAGCTTTCGTATCTTAGACAGAACTGAATACAAGGGAATGGAAAAAATATGAATCTACCCTAGCTTTAATGCATCACGCCATAAACCCATGGTCGGCAAGCCGACTCAGCATTTATGCAGCGCATTTCGATACCCCGGAAGATGGGTATCCAATTGCCACTGCTGACCGTTCTTAGCACAGAGCGCTGAACTCAGTTGGGGCGCGTCAGCATTATTTATTTGAAGCTACTTAGTTTCTAGGGTAGTGTTAACGTCAACTTATGCTCTTTCAGGTGTTAACTTATATACTACTACTTTGTTTTCTCTAATCATATCAGTAAAAATTTTGTTAACAAATCTTTGGAACACAGACGGGGCGTTTTTGAGGCCAAATGGCATTCGCAGCCACTCGTATTGGCCTAATGGTGTAACGAAAGAGGTGTATTTTATTGATTCTTTTTTAACATGCACGTGGAAAAAACCGTTTTTAAGATCGAGTTTGGTGAAAACAGTTTTCTCATTCATTCTATCTAACAAGTCATCTATAAGAGGTAGAGGATAGTTGTCTTTCATTGTCATTTTATTAAGTTTTCTAAAGTCGACGCACATACGTAAGTCTCCAGTTTTCTTTTTCACTAAAACAATGGGCGATGCATATTCCGAGTCGCTTGGTCGTATAAATCCGTTTTCCAAATATTCGTCTAATAGTTTTTGTAACCTGTCTTTTTCTGTGTATGAAAGCCTCCTAGGAGAACAGCTAAACGGTTTCGGGTTTTTCAAACACAATTGTATTTCACTTCTAACTGTCGGTTCATTTGGCCTTTTTGCATTTATATAAAAATTTCTAAACAACCCATCGAATTCTAGTTGTAACCTATTGCTAACATTTTCTCCTATTTTGTATTCTAACTCACTTTCCGTTACGTGACATATTCTTAGTACTTCCTTATCAAAGTTGTCATTTAATTGTTCGTAAACGTTTTTATCTTTTGGCAATTTACAACTAACGATTTCTTTTGAAGTGTTAACAATTTCATCTTCTGATAATTTTGATTTACTGATATTCTTTTGTTGACTAACTATTTCATCTCTTAACGATATTGGACCAGTTTCTTTATGCTGTTGATTAACGATTTTGTTTTCTAACGATTTCGGACTAACAATTTCATTTTCTAACGATTGTGAACTAACAATTTCATTTTCTAACGATTTTGGACTAACAATTGCATTTTCTAACGATTTTAAACTAACAATTTCATTTTCTAACGATTGTGAACTAACAATTTCATTTTCTAACGATTTCTCAGGACTATCATTTTCAGTATACATTGATCTTTTGTTTATTTCCATGGGTTTTCTCAACGCAATCATTTCCAAGGTGTACGGGTCTAAATTTAAATTGCATGCAGTTAAAAAATCTCTGCCGAGAATAACATTATACCTCATAGACTGGTCGCAAACAATGATTAAACGAAAATATATTTTTATTGATCCTTTCAATACATAACATGTGGTTTGTCCATATGTTTTGAGAATACAGTTGTTTAAACCAAAATAGCAAGTATTAACTAGGGCTAACTTCATTGTCTCGTTAATAAGTGACTTTTTAATGATAGATATAGGACTGCCAGAGTCTATGAGGCATTCTGAAATTATAGGCTTATAAGCATTTTCAAAAAAATTGATTTTAAACCATCTTACATAATTATTAGTTGAAACGCTCTTCCTTGTGGGACATTGTGCCACCAGGTGTCCAAGTTGTCCACAGGCGTAGCACGAACCTGGTTCACGTTTGGGCTTCTTGCAGATGTCAGCTTTGTGTCCTCTTGAATTACAGTTTGCGCATCGTATGGCATCTTTGTAGTCGTTTGGCTGTGCAGGTGGCTCCCTCCGAGCTGGCAAACGGATGTTAAAAAATACGCGTAGCATCTCCGATGGAGTAGAGAAGCATTGGATCCGTGCTTGGGTACGGAAATTTTGCAGCGGTATGCCCTCTATCACCTGGTCCAGTAGCTCGTCGTCGTCGATGTTTATCCCGTTTGAGAGAGCCATCTTCTCATCGTAATAACTGCAGAAACTCTCCTCGGTTTTCCACTTGCGACTTTCGAATTTTCGCCGGATCTCAGCCTTGGATGATTGCTCGCCAAAAGTCAATGACAATTGATCAAGCAAATTGTCAATTGGTTCGATCAATCGAGCAGGGTGCGCATGTAACCAGACTTGCGCGTTTCCTTTAAGTTTAGTGATGAGTAAGATGCGTAAATGGTTGTCATCGATGTTGAAAGTGCGTGCGATATTTTTGACCACTGTTATCCAGGCACGCGCGCAAGTTTTCCCATCGTAATCGGTTATCGTCTCTTTGGCGAGAGCGAGAACATCAACTGGAAAACACTGGCTCTCCGCTCTCTCCTTGGATCGCTGCGGCGAGTGAAATGTTGTGTTCTCTTTTGTGGCGCCAGCCTGCGTAAACTGCGCCGTCTGGATAACGGAACTAACTGTAGCCCTGCTTTGCTCTGGTTGTTCTTGGAACTGCAGGCTCGATCGTGTTCCGTTAAGCATTGCCTTCGCTTCTGCTAGCTCTGCGCGTAGTTGCTGTAGCTCGAACATGTTTGTCTCCCTCTCACTGCCAGTTTCGGTTGATTCTTTTCTGTTCATCGCATTCACACTTACGTGATCGGTGTTAATTTCACAATTCTGGAAATCCAGTGAAGAAAAAATGTCGTTTCTTGGTGGACCGTTTTTCTGGGGGTGCTCCGGTGGACAATCGCCCCGAACTGCCGTTGGGATGTCTTGCAGCCTCGCGATTAATTCGGCTTTTGTGCCCTCCGTATTTTGGCCCAGAATACGTAGCCAATCTTTTAGAGTTGTCAGCGAAAAGTCGTTCAGGATGATTTTATCGTCCATTTTGGATTATTAATCCCACTTCTGAGATTTTAGCCGCCGTTTACAGAAGTTAACTATTTCAACTGTCTCTTTTATTTCGATCTGCACCCTAGCTTAGTTCAACAGCGACTCCCTGCCGCGCTCTCTGCAGAGTGGCGAGTCGATCAGTCGATAAGTTTTTCGATAATAATCTTTGTGTGTATGTATATAGTACGGATGGGTGTATGAATGTATAAGCTTATGACTAGATTGGCTATGTATAATTAGGTATGTATGACTAGGAATGTATGACTAAGAGTAAAGGAAGAGGGTAGAAGGAGCAGCCTACTACACTACTTATGTTATTTTTTAAAAAAACAACAAGAGTCTTAACATTTGCAAGAATACAAACATTACTTAAATTATAATATTTCCACTTTTCTCGCTTTTTTGTTTGCGAAATCCTTAATAGTTTCATGTATGTCTATATGGTCTAGTATGGCCTCCTCTATGGATATTGTTGCTAAATTAGTTAATCTTTCCTGACTCATTGTAGAGCGCAGGTAATTTTTTATAAGTTTTAATTTAGAAAAGGACCTTTCCGCGCTTGCTACTGTAACTGGCATAGTTAGCATAATTCGTAATGCTATGGTAATGTTAGGGCATACAGCTGTCAAATTGTTTAAATATATAAATTCAAGAATTTTCACCACATCATTACTTAATTTTTTGAAAAATGGCTGACAAGACATAATTTCTTCACACAAATTATCGGCGTTAATATCCAATGAATCATTTGCTGAAAGTTTCTCCTGTAAACGATGACAGCTACTTCTTAATAGACTTTGATCTTGGTCATTACTTAAACTAAATAAAAAATTAAACACGTCGTTGTGATTATTCAATAAATCAAATCTTTCATCTACGGAGGATAACGCTTGGTCTAATATATAAAAAAATACATTAAGGATGTACGCATTCAGTAAAAAGTACATAAAATAAAATATAATTTTTTACAATTTTTGTCTGTCTGTTCCTTCCGTCTAATCTCTAAAAACGGCCGGAAAAAAAGTTAATTTTTCTATTCAAAATTGAAAAAAAAAATTTTTTTTTTAAAATATCCCAAACAGAAGTTATAATATTTATTTTATACAAAATTACATAAAAAGTACACACTTACCACTACAAGAAGCGTTTTTTGAATCAGATTTAATAACACTTTCATCGATAACATGACTGGTTTCTGTCTCTAATGATTGTGTCGAAGTGGATGGTTGAGCCGTAAAATATTTACTTATTTTAGTTGCATTTTTATTACGTTCTTCTTCTTGTTTTCTTTTCCTTATTAGATTCTGGTAACCAGATAATTTCTTTTTTTTATCATGATTACTATCACTCATCGTGAAAACACGTTAAAACAATCAGTAGGTAACACCTAAACATTGATTATAAAAATTCAATGCGCACCTTACACACACACACTTTCAATGAAATTTTTTTTAAATTTTTTAAATTTTATTATTGTAAGTATTGAAACCGTGCTACAATTTTGCACCTTAACAACACAAGCAAAAAAAAAAAAATAGTATTTATAAGCCCATCGCCGAGCGCCTAGCACGGGGATTTTATGTTAATGGAGGTGGAAACGGTGATTTATGTTCGTGGAGGGGGAAGCGTCTTCACGAAGCCTTGTCTTTTTAGCCTTCTAAGCGGCCTGGCGGGAAGCAAATTCCTGGCTAGTTCACTGCGATGAGTGGTGAGTCTGTCTCTGTACCTGCTGGTGTGTCTGTTGATCTGCTCCTCCACAGTATGCAGATTAAGGTCTCGATGTAAGGTTGAATTCCTTACATAACAAGGACAGTTGGTTATCCGCCTCAGGGTACGATTCTGGAGTACCTGGATGCGATTGCAATTAGATTTTGCTGCAATCCCCCAAATTTGCAGCCCGTAGAGCCAGATTGGGGCGACGCACTGAGCGTACACTTGTCTTTTCACCCTAAGTGACATACTGCTCTTTCTGTTCAGCAGCCAACGTAATTGCTGAAGTCTTAGGACGCACCTCTTGCGAGTGGCTTTAAGATGCGGCAAGAAGGTGAGTCGCTTGTCCAGAGTGATGCGAAGATACTTCACCGTTGCTGGTTGCTTCAGGATCTGTCCTTCCATTTGGATTGGTGGGATTGTGCTTATCCCAAGTGTGAAGGCAGGGTTGGACGTTTTTGGAGGGTTTATCTTTAGGTTCCACCTCTTGCACCACGCTGATAGGGCTGCAACGTATCCCTGTAGGCCGTCTGCTGCCTCAAAGCGACATTTGGAGTTATACAGAACGGCAATGTCGTCTGCATATATGGCAATTATAGCCTTCGAGGGGTCTTCCATGTAGTCATCATCGGGTACGGGCAAGTCTGCAGTATAAAATGAGTACAGGAGTGGGCCAAGAACACTGCCTTGCGGGACTCCAGCTCTCATCTGGGCAGGCGCAGAGTAAGTGTCTCGGATCTTGACTTTAAATACCCGCCCTTCCAGGTAGGACTTTAGGAGCGAGTTATATGGTGCTGGTAGTAAATCTTTCACCTTGCAAAGGAGACCGTCGTGCCACACCCGATCAAAGGCTTGTTGGATATCGATAAAAACTGAGTTGCAGTATTCAAGATCATCAAATGCCTGTAGAATGTGCTGCGTAACCCTGTGAACCTGCTCGATAGTGCTGTGTCCCTCACGAAATCCAAATTGATGGTTCGGCACAATTCCGCACTGAGTTATAATCCTAGTAAGTCGATTAGCAATGAGTCTTTCCCATACCTTCGACATAGAGGGAAGAAGACTTATTGGCCGATAGGATTCCGGGTCGTCTTCCGGCTTGCCTGGCTTATATATCATTTGGATTGCCGCTATTTTCCATTGGGAAGGGAAGAACTGAATCCTTAGCATAGCATTAAAAATAAGTGCCATGTAGAGGATCGCACGATTTGGCAGGGCCTTCAGTGTGACGTGGCATATTCTGTCCATGCCAGGAGCCTTGTTTTTCGGAAGAGCTTTTATGGCTTCGGTAATCTCCTGAACTCTGATTGGCGTGATGGGGAGGGACATCTGAAGCGGGGTCTGCAAGCTCTCCAGGGTCTCTTCGATATCAGCCAGCGTAGCAACGTTGTGTGGCGTGAATCTGTCCTCCAGGTGTTGAGCAAATATGTTTGCCTGTTCCTCTTCATTCCGTGCAAGGTCGCCGCCATGCTGCCTAACTGGGACCTGTCTAAACGGCTGGTTTTTCGTAGCCTTTGTGCATTTCCACTGTGAGTAATTGGCGTCAACAGTGTAGTCCATCGAGGACAGCTTGTGTTCAAAGAAGTTATTTCTGAGCTCCCTTAAGAGGATCCGTAGTCGCTTGGCTGCTCGGTTCCACAGGATTCGATCCCAAGGGTCTTGGGTTCGAATTGCTTTTCTTCGTAGGCGCCTTTTTTCAGCCAGTAGCTCTTTTGCCTCTCTGGTAAGTGTGACGCCATATTTTGTCGGCTTTAATGGGCTCGCAGGTGGAGTGGATGCAGCAGCAGCCATGTGGATATTATTAGTGAAGATTTCCACTGCCATTTCTATATCCTCCCCAGAATTCAGCTCCGTTTCAAGATGGATGGAGCTCTCCAGATTCTGGTGAAATAGAGTTAGGTCAGTTCGATTGCTGATCAGCCTTGCATTAGAGCGAGCATTAATCCCATTGGTATCTATGGTGACTACGAGGGCCAGATGGTCAGACTCTAAATCCCAATTTTGGGTAATACTCGCGCAGTAGTCCGGTACTCCATGGTGGACGGCAAAATCAATACATGTGGGCGTATGTTTGGTGACGTATGGGTATCTGGTAGGAGCTCCTGTGGCAAGAATCTTTGCCCCGGTGGCGGAGATGGCTTCAGCTAGTTCTTGTCCCCTAGGGGAGTTGCAGGTGTCGCCCCATAGCCAATGTCGTGCGTTCCAATCGCCACCAACCAGGTACCTTTGTCCACATTTTCGAAGTATACTGGTGAAGAGACTTTCCCGTATTCTGTTTCCTGGTGGGCAGTAGATGGAACTGAACTCCATGTCACCAAGGCCCGTAGCAACTTTCACCGATGACATTTGTATACTGCGCGTCTCTATTACTCTTTGGGGAAAATGTCGGAGAGTAGTCCTGACTAGTACCGCTACTCCGCCTCCACTGTGATTATTGGAAGATGGCTTGTAGGCAGGATAGAATGTGTATCCAAACACTCGAACAGTTCCACCGCGGTTTAGTCTGGTTTCAGTCAAGAGAAGGATATCAATGTCGTTGTTGTGTGCAAAAAGTTCGACTTCTCCGACTTTTCCTGAAATGCCGTTGACATTCCAGATGAGGACTTTAAGTGAACTCATGGCGAGGCTGTAGCGTTGACCTGAGAATTATTTCCAGCCCATTGCTTCATTGTGCTGGCCATCTCAGACACTATTGTTTCTAGCCGTGCAAGGCGTTCATTAGCTAGCTTATTTTGCTGTTGTTGTTCTTGTTGTTGCTGTTGGAGCCACATGAGAAACTGCTGTTGCTGCTGCTGCTGGAGGTGCTGTTGCCATTCCTGAAACTGTTGTTGCTGCTGTTGCAGCAGCGACTGTATATCGATCGGCTGTTGTTGATGTGGACTTGGCTGCGTTTGAGCATAGTTCAAACGACGTTGGGCATTTCCAGAATTGCTTGGCACTGAAGCTGCGACTGCTGCATAGGAGGCACTTGTGCGGGCACTGTAGCTCCGTGGTGTCATCTGCTCTGCTGCTGGTTGGAATGCAATTTGGGGCACTTGTTGCCTTGCTATTCTAGCGGAGCCAAGCGCAGGAAATTCCTGCACGTACCTTGTAGCAGAATATTGATTGGCCACATTGCCATAAGGTGATCTAGTTTCGGTTGCCGATTTATTTGGAGACTCCGATGACCGACGAAGATACTCCTGGTACGATTTGCAGCCTTTGTAGCTAGATTTATGAGCTCTCGAGCAATGGAAGCAGGTAGGTGTTGCGTCAAGAGGGCGTATACACTCACTTGTTTGATGATCCTCGCCGCATCTGGCGCAATTGGGGTGTCGTCGGCAATATCTAGCAGTGTGGCCGTACCGCTGGCACCGTTTGCACTGTGCGACGTCTGTGGCTTTTCTCATTCGCTCCACCCTCACCTTTTGTCTACAGAGGACTGTGATTTTGAAGACATAGCAAATTTGCAGACTATCTTTGATGTCCTTATTTAGAGTGCTGTGGTGTAGGCCCTTAACAACAATTCGATGCGGCTTTTCTGTATTCATTTGGTATGTGTGGAACTGCAAATGATTTCTGTCCAGATGGTCAACAATATTTCTGTATGTGTCACTATCTTTGGGGAAGATTCTGGTGGTTCCTATATTGCTCTTGGTGACCACATTGTTCACATTAGTGACCTCACCAATAAATTCAAACAGGTCATTTATGCATATTCCTGGGACTACAATTTGAGGTGGCTTTCCCATTTTCCTTACTTGTTCGGTCTGGGCAGGGTCGTTGTTTTCAATAATTATTTCATCCTGTTGGTTCTCTGTAGTGTCTTCTATGTCCATATCCAGTAGCGCGAACCTATTGGTAGAGCTTGGAAGGTCAGCTTCCCTAGTCGCTCGCTTAGCCCTTGCGATAGGTGAAGAAGACTTTGCGTTTTTTCTTTTCTTGCTATTTTGCATTTGGGCCTGCAACATTTTTGATGCGGCTCCACTGATCACTGTAGCTACGTCAGTAGTGACACGAGGGGCAGCAGAAGAGCAGAGTTTGCTTGTTGTAGCAGTTTCCATGGTGTCAGTGCTTGTGCTGCTTAAGTTGGTGAAGGTAATGGTGCTGGTCGTGGGAGTGATGATGTTGGTATTTGTGTTGCCAATATCAGTTTGGTTAATCCTGCAAGCCGCTCGAAGCTCGGATGGGGTTTTGCCAGCAACGCGGTACATTTTTTCTTGCAAGGTCTGCTTTTTATTAAGCAGCGAGTCAGAAGCAGATTTCCCTTCGGCCATTTGGAAATGTTATATTTTCGTTTTCGCCTCAAACAAAATCAAGAACAAGATCAGCCCCTCTTATGCGGCTACGCGCCGGTGGAGGGGCTATGCAAAGCCCGATGGGCAGCGTGCACTTATTTTGCAAGCTTTTTTGTTGCTTTATTTTACAGCTTATTGCCGACTCCGCTAGCTGCAGCGTCCAAAAACGGAGCTTTGTGCAACCAATCGCTATTAATGTAGTTACGCAACTCTGATTATGTTAACTAATTAGTTTTTGTTTTATTTTCCGAAAAAAATTTTTTTTTTTTCGGGAAACTTATAAATAAGCAAAAACGTTTTGACACTTCGGGCGATGAAGTCGTTCTCTTTCAATGAAATGATTGTTCATTTGTTTTGTTTTGCCTTAGCTATCTCGTTCGTTAAAATCGGGGAATACCCGTGACCCCACCCCCGCTTGCGTCGCACGCATCGCATCGGGTTGCATACTCATACAAACTCGGCGCCTCTACGGTTTAAAATAACTAGTACTTTTTCTCTGGTTCAAAGAACTGCCGCCGTTTTAACGTTGAGCTCGTAAGGAATGTAAACTAAAACCCTAAACGTAAAATGAAACCATAAACGTGAATAATAATAAACATTAAATATTGAGAGACTTGTTCAATAAGCGTTATAGATGTTTTGCTGTTTACAAGGCCTATGTTGCGCCTATTGTACCTACTTACTTGTCAATACTCCACTACAAAAAACAATCATATAGGTAACAAAAATAATTTAGGTGGCAGTGGCGGCGCGGCGCCCCTATTGTCTTGGCGCCTGTGTGCGCCGCACACTTCGCACACAGGGGCGGCGCGGCCCTGAGGACGTCGTACATATGATTTACCATCACTCCCAAAGACATTAAACTTGGATTCATCGCTCCAGACAATCATGTTCCAAAAATTGGGACCTTTTTCAATATGCTCTCTGGCGAATTGAAGGCGCTTTTTAATATTTTTAATGGACACCAATGGTTTTTTTTTGGCAATGCGTCCATATAGTCCGAACTCATTTAAACGTCTTCTTATGGTCTGAGAGGACACATTCACGCCATAATCTGCCACCATTTGACCTCTGATTTGCGTCGAAGTCAAGAACGGATCGGCTTTACTGATTTTGGCAATCCGTCTATCGTCGTGTAAAGTGGTTTTTCTGGGCTTTTCACGTGGAATATTTTCCCAGGTTGCATGTTTCTTATAAAATGCAATGGCATTTCTGACTTTGCCACGCGAAAAATGTAAAGTCTTACAAATTTGAAGAATATTGGTGTTTTTTTCGTATAACTCCCAAATTAGCTTTCTTTCGGCCGGATTTGAATTTTTATTTTTAGCCATGGCGGTCGAATTGTTTTGGGAAACGTACTTAGTATTCAATATTTTATTTTAGAAAATAACTAGCACAACTTTCCCGGAAAAAACACAAGTTTGACGATTTTAGCTCAAGGTGGCTTAAGTATATGAGCAGAGACTTTTTGACTTTTTTGACATTTAGTCAATTTTTTGGGAACCCCCGAATTCTTTCTTGTCATTTTATACTGTGATCAGCTGGTTGAATAATAGTGTTGCAAAATGTAAAAAAGTTCAGGCCGAAATAAATATGTTCAAAAAAGTTATTAAGGAAACAGTTTATGGTAGTGACAGTGGCTTAAGTCTATGAGCACCACTGTATAATAATAATCCAACATTCCTTACAATTTATTTATTTAGTTTCAATAAATAAATTAAACAATATTCTAACTATAAGTAGATATTATTTATTGAATACACAAAATACAATTAATTTATTTAATTTATAATTTTATACAATGAATAATCTAAACTTAACTCATACATACTGCTTGTAAACTATTCTTAACACTAACTGAAATAGCATTATGGAAACTAAACTGTTTCAAAAGTTTTGGCTAAAATATCATTTCAAGATAGATTTGAAAACGCCCAATCAATGTGAGAATCACAATTACTTGTGGGCGTTTTCAAATCCATCAATGATCTAAAGCCCTTACTAAGTAAGTTATTATAAATAGACCTACCCTCACTTAATTTTGCTAAACATAAATTAAAATCTCCTAATATTATACAATTATTAGCTAAAAGGCTATGCTGTTGAAATAGATCCTCACGCTCAGATTTAAACTTAGTTAAAGGATAACTTTTACTTTTATATAACACTAGGAAACTTGTTGAGTTGTATTTAAATACAGCATACTCAAATATCAGTGACCGATAAGAGTATCTACCACTGAAGCAATTTGAAAACCTGTCAACTATTTCGTTTTTGCAGTAGATAATGAGACCTCTTGTAGATCTCTCTGCTTCGTGGGAATCTAAGCGAAGCAAGGTGCTGAATCCTGGAATATCGAAATTTTTATTCGGAAGAGTCCAAGATTCAGCAAAACACAAAATGGAAGACTGAAGCATTAATTTGTCCGATCGAATATCGTCAATGTGACAATGAATGCTTTCAGTGTTATGAAATAAAGTATCTAAATTCGAACTGTTAAACAGATAATCATAATTTGTCTGAAGTAAATTTTCAGATCGCAACTTCTGCAATTGAACTTGGACTTTGTCGTTGCTTTGGGGAGGCTTGGGGGTGACAAAGGATCCGAATATGAAGAGGCCATTAGCAGTTGTGGCTCTGCTGCAGGCTACGTATAGTGCAGCGCGAGGCATGCGGAGGGAAGTGTGGACCACCACTTGGCTATACGTAGCCCCCTGGCTCTTGTGAATAGTTATGCCTTCTGCAGGCACAACTGGAAATTGCTTACGATCGATCGTAACTTGCTCATTTTTCTTAAATTGAAAATTTTTAATAATTTTCTGAATTGGGGTCCACGAAGACTCAGTATTGTGAGTGCGCTTGGAGCGAGCAATTTCTCCAACACTTTCCTCAAAAAATTTCATCCATAGAGTGCAGGGAGATTTGGATGAATCTAAATTTATCTGCATAAGAGTCCCGGTTGCTCCATTGACCAACCCATCGCCAGTATCAATATTGACCGTAATCATATATTTGGCTGTGGTCTTCAGGAGAAGGAAGTACAGAAACCTTGTGTATCGGACGACTTAAAAAGCTTAACCCTTTCAAGAATGTCGGACCTTCTTGCAGAATTTAAATGGGTAGCTTTAATATAATCTTCAGCGTTAGAATAATATTGGTCAGTGGGAATTGAGCTAAGTTTCCTTGTATTGTAATCATTGGTAGCCGCATTGGTGGTAAAGAGATGAATTGCATCATCAGGGACTTCTGAAAGCGGACGGACACGATTGCTTAACAGTTGAATATCTTCGGCTGTCATACACCCTGATGCCATATTATTTAAGGCAGTCGCAAATAATTGGTCCTCCCGTTGACGCATAATTTCCGTGAGCTCAAAATACTTAAAGAGATCCCACAGAGATGTGCCAAAAATGGCGTTGTAGGGATCGGAGGAGTTGGATTCAAAAATCCAAGAATCACCTACAGGCGAAAGCTGTCGTAGGTCACCAAAGACTACTACAGAAATTCCTCCGAAGGGAGAAGTTTTTTTGAAAATTTACTTCAAACGAAAGTCCAAATTTGAAAACATTTTTGAGCCCACCATTGATATTTCGTCAATAATGATAAGTTTAAGGTCAATTAGCCTTGAATGCAAAGTATTGACTAAATCTTGGCTCAAGGGTCTTAAATTAGAACCTAACTGATTAATTGGGAGGGAAAACATTGAATGTAGTGTGGAGCCACTAAAGCCGAATGCGGCTTTTCCCGTGGGTGCGCATAAAAGAATTTTAATAGTGTTGGGATCTGTTCCTGGTCGACTATTAAACATTAAGGACAATGACTGGAAAATAGCCAATATTAAGCGACTTTTTCCTACACCGGCACCGCCTCCAACAAATTCATGGAAATTTGATTTGTTTTTTACGTTGTGTAAAACATGTGTTAGGTAGGTCTTTTGCTTAATATTGAGCGATCTTATAATGTCAGCCAAGCTATCGGACGAAATTAATGGAGGAAGTTTAATTAGACGGACATTACCACCTTCTGGGTCAGAGCTATCTTCATTATTATCCTCATTTAAATTTAATATGTTGAGCTGAGGATTTATCTCCGGTAATCCTAAAATCCTTATCTACCTCTTCCTGATTTTCAGCAGCAATCCCTTTCTCTTCCTGTACAATATTATTAAGAGCATCTTCCAGCTCACTATCATCTAAAACGTTGTATTTCCTACGGTTGGCTTCAATGAGCTCCCGATTCTCAGTGCAAATGACTTCGCAATCTTTTGAGATTAGCTCTGCGGTCTCGTTTCTCCATGGGAAATACAACATTGCTTTTTCCCTAAAATAGTTTTGTTTATCGGTATGAATATTATACCTCCTATATCTAATTGTGCATGGTGTTGTCCTCTTTCTTACAAAGCCTTTTCCGTTATTTAGAGGATAAACACCCGTCTCATTTGCTGCTGGGGGTGCATCGGCTTCATCATCTGATTCCATTCTGTGGCGAGTGACCCTCCGAGTCTTGCTGTAGCTGTAAAAAGCAGCAAACTCGGCTAAGCACAAACTATCAAGCTCGAGAGCTTCTAAAAACCCTTCAACAAAAATGTTTGTCGTGTCCTGATCAAGCTCTTCAAGCTGCTGCCTCGATTTTAGAATTCTAACACGCTGCTCTGGTGGTGAAGTGTTAATGAAAACTGAGGCATTGCTACTGCAGGACAACTGCATGCCCAAACAGCAGTGACAGCTTCTTGTGCTGATATTTCCGTACCGGAAATGAACTTGTGACCAATATGCTGTAACTTTTGCTTTATTGTCACATTGCCCCTGCTAATTTCGTTTACAGCCTCACGCATTAATTTTGAAATTCCCCTCTGAGATTTGTTAATGTAATTAACGACATAGCTGCAGCATACGTAAGGATCCAGTATAAACTGAAAATCAATATTCGCACGCTGCATCAAAAGAAGGTGCGTGTTGTAAGCGTTAAGCTTCATGGCTGCAAAAGTTCTTTTCAGAAATACTTTTGGTTTTCTAAGATTAGACCTTAGTGCGCATAAGTATGCGTTATAGTCCAAATTAAGTTTATCGCGAGATACAAAATAATAAAAATCACAAAGATTATTAACCGTCTCTTGATCATAATTACAGTCCAATAAGGACTGTATTTTTTCAAAATTTTTCCTTTGCTTTTCGACATTTGGCGTGTCTTCATCAAACGGAAATTCTGTTTCCGTTTGAAAAATTCCGTTGAAAAATTTTGAAAAAATACAGTCCTTTTTGGACTGTAATTATGATCAAGAGACGGTTAATAATCGGTTAATTATGATCAAGAGGCATTGGGGGATATGGAATGCCAAATCTGCAAACGGTTTTTCTTCTAATTTCCCGTCTGCAAAAATGCCCGTGATTATGCATTTGATAATCAAGAAATGGGGCTATTTCAGGGTTGCTTGTATCAGTTGTGATAAACCGATCAATGAAGCATTTAACAGTGTCTACTGATGACACATCGTTCAAATTAGCTTTTGGGGCATCTTTAAGCCAAAACATGCCATGAATGTGGGGAGAACCTCGCTGTTGAAATTCAACTCACCAATAGTATTTGGTCACGGGATGACCACCAAATACACCCCCTTCTTTCTTCATGAGTTTAAGGACCTGCCTATACCTAAAATCAAAATACCTAGCACAAGTGACGGGGTCTGCTCTAATAAGACGAGCCTTATCATCAAAACATAAGTTTGATGCTTCTTCCTCAGAAATGTCAACTTTATCGACATTTCTGGAAAGAAGGACTAAGAGCTCGGTCCACCTAGTCTCAGCTGCCGAGAAAGTAATGAAAAATGTAGGCAGACCAAACTGCCGAATCATTGCCATTACGTTTTTCTTCTCCGCCTCCCAATGAGCCGGAGAAGTTCGAATTCCTTTCAAAACTCTATATCCATCATCGTGGCGAATTAAGTTTTCTAAGTGGTTTTCGTTTAGGGCAGTGGCAGCTAAAATCGCCTGATTGGCACTGTGCTTTTGCAAGCAAATAGAAATATTATTCCTAATACTAAGCATTTCCAACTTTTTGAAGTTTAGGAATAGCTTATCTGTCCTGCAGCCCCGCCTATCAAAATTCCTAAGTTCTGACCTAACTATTGCGGTAAAGCTTTCTTTACACTTCCTCTTCTGACCAGCAAAGATGCTTGGGAAGGCCAGCTCCCCGGATTAATCTCTTCAATATCCGGATTGTTAGCAGGATCCATTTGCTCGTTCAAGGGAACTTGAGCAGATCCTGCCAACAATTCTGAAACTAATTCCCTATCGTCAGCCGATGCGACAAATGGAACAGTTTCAGCATCTGAATTGAAGGAAGCCAACCAATTTCTGTTTATAGAAATTTCGTGTTTCCTATATAATTCAGTGCTCAGTAAATACTGAATTGCACTAAAAACTTTAGCGGGCCTCACAGTTTCAGCCATGAAATCATGGTTATACTGCATCCTACGTTTGAGGTGAATCTGTATTACCTCAGTTTCGTTAAAAGCCCTTGGAAGTGATGTAATCACACTCGAAACAGGGATAGGTACATTAACGACAGCTCCCTTAATGGCATTTTGCCGCCCATATCCTAAAGTTTTAATGATCATGAAAGGAAGACGAGGCGAAATCATTCTTTCCTCTAATGCCTATAAGCCTTTCAAGCAATCAGGAAGATCGGGAAAATCTAGACCATTAGTAATCGAACATTTCGGCTTTTTGCCTATTTTAATGCTTCGACTATAGGTCTTACAAAAAGTAAACTTATTGTTGGAAGAGGGAAACCTATCAGAGAGATGCAATACAGCAGCAGCAATTTCTGCACTGCATTTGCTCTCTATTGCTTCGCGGGATATTTTTTCCACTTGGTGTGGAAACCACAATCCCTTGCAGCAAAGGCAAAGCTGGTCAGGACCCTGTTTCACTATTCTATTATAGCTACCTATCATAGATTCTAAGCTAACAATTCTTTGCACACGCTGGGTACCTCCTAAGGAGCTACTTTCCCTGACCTGCCTATTACGAATTGTATTTCTTCTATTTTCTGCCCTACGATTATTTTCCAAGACCCTGTAATGGCTAACTCGCTGACTCAAGCTTAGATTTGCATCTAAGCCTGCCTGTCGGGCCTGAAAACGTGCACTTCGCCTTGCACTAGTATTCCTAGCCTGCTCTAAGATCCTACAAATTGGGTTGTTCCTAGCTTCATCCCTTTGAGACCTATCTCTTGCCCTCTCTAAACTTCTGTCTTCAATATTTTGTCGGTGTCTGGAGCGACGCGAAGTGTTAGCAGTTTGTTCCTGTTGCCGAATTGCAGGATCAGATCGGCGAACAGTGTGCTGTATCGAAAAGCAATTATAAAATATAATTTTTATTTTATGATAGATCCAAAGGCGGGAGATTAGCTGCATACAATTGTAGGGACAAATCTTAACTCTCATGTCCAAACTATCTGGCGATGAAGCCTCGGTGCCAAGCTCTTATTTTATTGAACGAATATTCTGTTCTATTGATTACAGTATTCGATCCGCGACATCCATGGTTCTAATAGTTGGTTCGAAAATCTGTATTCCTTACCTGGTAATAGGAAATTCAATCCCCGAAAAGTTAAGTCGATAACTTTTATATGTCCTGACTACCAGACAAAAGCTTATAGAATTGGGTTTTATTAAGACTTTCACGACAAGATTTTGAATTCGATGTTGAAGTAAAATTATGATTAATATGGTTCATATACGCTATGTGGGCTAAAATACACCACTTAAAACAATAAGTTTTAAGTTTAACATTTCTGAGAGCGTTTCTTGCTTTAATTGTAATTGGCGCTTCACATTATTTTGCACCAGGAAGATGTTCTAGTTTTATTATTTCAATTTCAAAATAAATAAAACTCTTTATAGCCCATCCAGAATCATTTTCTTGGAACTCATCTGTTTGTGTAACTAATTTTTCTACTGATTCATTTAATTTGTCATGAATTTCATTATACTCATTCTCATATATTGAACAATACGGAACCGAAAAATTCTTTTGACATTCAATAAATCTGTCTTCTTCGTCAGTTGGCTTTATATATGTGCCATAAATCGGTAGATGCTTTTTTTCATGAGCGGAAATCGTTCAGCCCATATTGTATGATGGTTATTTATTTAACAATTTAACAATGATCTGCTAAATACAAATATAACTAAAATATAAGTATTCTAGGAGCTATTCTAAGATTTTTAATTTATTAACATTAAGGGAGAGTTCAGGAGATAAAGTATGAGACAAGGGTTATAGTTTTTACAAATAGTGCGAAAGGGATCGTGACAAATAGGTAACCTAAGGGGTCGGAAGGACCTAGTTTTCCTATTAGGGATGCAAAAATATAGTTGGTTTAGAAGGTGTTTGGAATCAACCATGCCATGGATAAGCATATGTAAAAACGTGACCCCAGCACAGGTTCGGCACTCCTTCAGAGGAGGTAACTTCGATAATTTAAGCCTTCAACGGTACGGTGGGAGACGATTAGAAGGATTCCAGTTTACGTTTTTTAGTGCAAATAACAGAAACTGCTTTTGCACCGACTCAATGCTATTTTGGTGAGAGGAGTATTGAGGACTCCAAACGCACGGGCAGTATTCAAATATCGGGATGGCCAATTACTTTAAATTGTTTAATTGGTAAGAAAGTGTCTTCCCGTAACGTTGAAATTAGATCATTTTCTTGAATTAATTTCATTTATTTTTTGTGATTTGTAGATATTATATGGGCCCCTCTTTTTAATAATAATGAAGATATAATAATTATAGAAATAAAAGATTCATTAATTTCTCTATTAATATTATTTTTCAATATTAATAAAATTACTGAAAATAATAATACAGTTGATGCTATAGCTTGGGTTAAAAAATATTTTAAAGAAGATTCAGTAGATACTAAATTATTATTATCTCTTAGTAGGGGAATAAAAGATAACAAATTAATTTCAAGACCTATTCAAGCTCCTAACCAAGAATTAGATGTAACTGTAATTAAAGTTCCAATAATTATAATTGTAATAAACAAAATTTTTGATGAATTGTTAAAAATTAAAAAGAAAAGGATTATAACCTTTATAACCCAGTAACTTAATTAGCTTATCTTTTTATATAATAAATATATTTTGGTGTATGATGCACTTTTAGAAATAGTTTAATTCTATTAAATATAAAAGCTTTATGAATAAAAATATAAAAATGTATCAATGAATGCAGAAATCTGCATGATCTACCCTATCAAGATAGCCCTTTTTATCAGGCAATTCATTAATAATAAAGTTTCCTTATTTTTTTTCTTTATTATCAATTTTTGTGAAAAATACATTTTTTAAAAATTGTTTAAATTAAAGTTAATAATGTCAAGCCTAGGTTGTTTTTTTTAATATTTCCAATTTATTCCTTGTTCCTTCTTGTAAATTTGTGGATTTCTTAGGCTTTTGATATTTCCGGCTGTTTTATGATGAAGATGGGCACAGGTAGTCAGTTTTCGAACGGTATAGTCCATTCACCGCACGACACTTTTTCTTCAATATTGCAGTGAAGGCATCTTTAGGACCTGTGTAATTATTTTGTGCAGGAGATTGGTTTTAATTTACGCCCTAACTCATTAAAAATAAATACTTTGATAAATGAAAACAACAGGGGGGAGTATTTGTTTGGGGGAAGGCGTTGATTCAGTTGATGTTCCAGATAAGCAGGCGAATAACTCAGAAAAACAAAAAGTCCAAGAATGATCGGCAAAAAGTGAGTGGTACAAGTCATCCGCCGACAGGGGATGAGCAGAAAAAATACCGACAATAATAACATTGAATTGAAACAGCCGTTACTTTTTTTTGCCCAAATTTGGCACGCATACTTTCAAATAGGAGCTATGATTTGATTGTAGATAGTCAACTTATTTCTCAGCGACAGTTAGCTACGCGGGCCCATGAGCCAGTAGTGCTTTGAAATTGCGGCCCGTATGCGTATTCTCATCTCACTCACTTGGCTGAGTCAACCTGTTCCACAGGGGTGTCATCAATGAGCACTGCTGGTGGCGTTCTCCGTTTGAGGGTGTAGCAAAAATTCGTGGACTTGTTGCCATTTATGCCAATATTTCATCTCCTAGCCCAGTTGGTAAATCTTGTTGCGAAGTTCTGGATACCGTTGGCGGCCTCCTGCACCTGGACCTGTACGTTACCTGTACGACGTGTGCACACGTCGTCGGCAAATGTGGCCAACATTGAGGTTCCATAGAGGCTGTCAGCCGGGCGCGGCATGTCATGGCTATAAAGGCAGTATAGTAGCGGGCCTAGGACGCTTCCCTGGGGTATTCCAGCTGCCGCATGATACTTGGTTGAGAGCGCAGAGTGGAACCGAACCGCAAATCTCATATTCCTAAGGTACGACGCCAGGAGACAGTAGTAAGGCGCAGGCAGAGTATTCTTGATTTTTAGTAGCAGACCAGGATGCCACACACGGTCAAACGCCTCCTGGACATCGAGGAAAATGGCGTTGCAGTATTCGTCGCAGTCGAAGGCCGTTAAAATTTGATCGACCACTCGATGCAGTTGCTCCACCGTGCAGTGACCAGCACGGAATTCGAACTGGTGTTCTAGCATTATTCCCTGGGCATCCAAAAACCTGACCATTCGGGCGGCAATCAGTCTCTCAAACACCTTTGAGATCGATGGGAGGAGACTGATCGGCCGGTAGGATCCAGGGTCCTTCTCCGGCTTGCCAACTTTATGTATCATAGAGATGATTCCCAGCTTCCATTGAGGAGGAAAGTACTGCAGCCTCACAATGGCATTGAAAAGCGTCGCTAAGTAGAGGGTCGCTCTGCTCGGTAGGGCCTTTAGAGTGGCGTTACATATTCCATCATGGCCTGGTGCTTTTTCAGCAGGATCGAAAGGTTGGATCGGCATGTCCATTTGGAGAGCTTGAGACAGTTGATCGTGAGTCTCTTCAACCTGCTGCGGACTGGCGAGGTTAAAAGGTTGGAACCGCTCGGCCAGGTGCGCGGCAAACGCATCTGCTTGCTCCAAATCAGTTCGGCACCATGCCCCGTTGCTGTTTACCAGTGGTGCTTTCGTTAGGCAACGTCTTTTGATCGCACGTGTGGCCTTCCAGAGCGAGTGCTTCGCGTCGGCTTCGGTACCCGTATTGTCTAACCTGTCGTCGAACCAAAACTGTAAAGACTGTAAAAACCAGCGGGTGGCGCGATCTCATCCATCTGGAGCGTAAACGCCTCTTCTCTGTAATGAGCATCAGAATCTCTCTGGGGACCGGTATTCTGGCTGCTGCGGGTCTCAGTCCTGGAGTGTGAGTGGCCAATCTAGCGTCTACTTGGATGTTGTGGGTGAGAGAGCCAAAGTGGTTTGAGCTGCCGCTGTAGGTGGGCACAGGAATCTTGGTATCCAGTATTGCCTTCTTCTTGGCATTCATTGGAGTCCCACTTGCCTTCCTCTTGAAGACTTGCATCCGCTGAGGCGCTGGCTCAATAGTGTTGGCCACTTTGGGTGTCCGTTTCGTCTCAGAGGCTTTGTTCACTGCAATATTGAAGAGCTCGCCGAGGCTGAGTAAGCGCTCGGTAGGAGCGGGCATCATAGTTTTTGCATTTGGGTCCATAAATGCAATTTCCAAAAGTTTGTAAACAAACTTCGATCAGCTGTAAACAGCTGCTTTGAACAGCTGAATTTTCGTTGTGGCCGCTGTTCAGCGGGGCCACGATTTTGATTGTTTGCAGCACGCTTATATCACTGTGCTTGAGTATTTTTACACCTAATAGTGAGTCTAGGGGACACTCTTCACAGTTTTGCCACTATTGTGGGCTTTACTTGATATATTGCGTCGAAATTAATATTTTTCCCGCTTGTGGTGTTAATGAAGTAGTGAGTATCTAGCTGTTACTGAAACAATAAATTCCACCTGAAATCAAAAATTTTTTTTGCATACTTCTAGGCTTTGCCAATAGATAATAGCTATTAGAAAAAAGTTTAGGATGCTTACCCCGTAGCCCCCGGCCTTCGATTTGGCTTGGATATAAGTCGAAACTCCATTTCTGAGGTGTCAGGAGCCAGCGGTTATATAAAAATATGCTTAGGGGGAGAATCACCTGTAGGGGTTTTGGTGTTACGGTTGGTAGGACCGTGACATCAGTCAGTACCGGGGGTTCGGACGGTGGATTTTCCTTATCAGTCTTAACAGTCTTTCCTTAACAATTGAATAGTATATGCAAGTCTTCGTTTCTGTACCCTATGCCTAACACCTTATATATTGACACAAGGTCAGCCTGCGTCAAATTATAGCACCATATCTCTGGTCGTTTTCGGCAAAATCGAAACCAGTAAAATCCCCTAGTCTTTGACGATTACTTCTGCGTCCTTCATTCTCGAACACAAACATATGCAGTGCTGAAATGATCTTTTTTTGCTTGAGCGAATGCTAGCAAGGATCTCCTTGGTGTCCTTAGTTTCTATTAATCCTGCCCAAAGGGCTCCCCGGCTTAGTGTACTTAGCAGTAACAATAAATAACCAAAATGTATAATAAGATAACAATAATAAAAAGAAAAAAAACGATGAAGGAGTACATAGTTGGGCTCATCATCATCTTACTGTGCGTCTTAAATGCAGTCCGTCGGTTAGGTCCCTAGGAAGTCGCCTGTTGATCGCCCTTTGTGGGCGGCATCTGGTAAGACCCTTAGCGAGTCGGTTTCGATGACGCTCCAATCTATCATTGTAGCGGTTGGAGTGGAAATTAATGGTCTTGAAAACCGTGAAAACAGGCTTAGGTCACTGTGGAGGGTAGTTCTTCTCACATACCACTCGCACCCAGTGATCCTCCTCGCAATCTTATTTCTTATTGGATACTCTGAATTCTACGGATTTGGCTGACGCAGGCCAAGCCCGAAATTCGGCACCCATACCTCTATATCGTAGCTATGATTTGGTTGTAGATTTGGAGTTATGTTGCCAACATTGACGTTCAATGAGGGCTGTCAACCGGACGCGGCATGTCGTGGCTATATGGTACAGGCACTATGGTAGTGGGCCTAAGACGATTAGCTGGGGTACTCCAGCTGCCGCATCATACTCAGTTAAGAGCGCAAAGTGGAACTGAACCACAAATCACCAGACGTAAGGCGCAGGAAGCGTACATATATAAACTAATTACGATCTTTCAAAACTAAGCCTTTGTGATATATATATATTTCTCCAATTTATTCTCTCAAACATGAAAATATAGCATTTCGAATTTAAAAGAAGACAAGATATAGCTATATATATTACAAAATTACATGAGCAGTGACATTTTTAAACAAACTGCTCTCTAAATAGACGTTTGTTTGACAGAAAATTTGCCCCTGAATTGATCAATGTCGACATAATTTGTTAAAACCGTTTTTTAAATTTTATACGACGAAATGTATAGTATTTTATCTTAAACTGAAAAGATTTGCATATTTTTTAAATAAAAATTTGGAATATATAAACTAAGAGGTATTTAAAGCTCTTGCTCAGTGTAATAAGGTCAGAAATTGGAAAAAGTAATATTATTTTGTATTGGGTTTCAGGACCCATTCGGATGCGAATGACTGTGGGGATCCCAGGACTGCAGGACGGAGCTGCCGAAAAGCCCGTAAACCAGCAAGGCCATGGCATTAAAGAAGACGAGAGTCTCTAGACCCACATTCCACTCTGACTTGCTGCCCGTTTTCACCAGGGAGGCAACCAGGAGCGGAGCCAGGAACCCGGACAGGTGAGCCAGGCCGTTGGCGAAGCCGGAGAGCATGCCGGCGAAGGAGGGTGCCATGTACAGTAGGGTGGGCCAATAGCAGTTGAATCCCAGGTCCGTGGAGGTCTTCAAGAGTACGAAGAGGACAGTGACCAGGATCTGGTCCCCGCAGTCAGCTGAAATGATGGCGACAATGAAGCAGATACTCAGGAGGCTGCACACTACGTACATGCCACGCCGCATCCAGTCCTGGTCGGTACCCAGGCGCTGCTCAACATAGCTGGCGCCCAGGACGCAGACCAGCTTGGAGCCAACAGCTCCTAGGAAGGCTAGCGTCGCAGTAAGGATGACTTGGTGCAGGCTGAACTGCATCGCCTCGCGCAGGAAGCGTGGCATCATGATCGACAGCATCAGGAAGGTGTAGCAATGAAACAGGTGGGTGAGAAGGAAGGCGTACACCGGCAGGGAGCCGAGTAGGCTCCTCCAGGGTACACTTGCTACTAGCTGGGCGGCAATCAGGGACCCGTGTTGCAGATGCTTCACTTCGTCGTCCGAGATCCGCGGGTGCTGTTCTATGGTGTCGTAGACGAGGCAGAAGCAGGAGAATCCGAAGAGCAGCGCTATCGCTCCCACCAGATAGAAGGGCAGCTCCCAGCTGAACTCGCTGAGGAACCCAGCCACGGGGTACGCCAGCATGGAGCCCACCAGCACCCCGGTGCTTGCGAAGGACACAAGGGCGGTGCGCTCCGTGGGATGGGCCCAGATGACGAAAAGCTTGTAGACGGCCGGGCTACCACAGCCGCCTAGGATGCCGCACAGAACCAGGTTCGCCGCCGCTGCCTCAAAGCTGTGATGAGCCAGGGTCGGAAGCAGGAGGTAGCAGGTAGCCTCCAGGATGTGCGACAGCAAGAACAGCTTCTTACGGCTGTACCGGTCGGCCAGACTTCCGCAGAATAAAATGGAAGCCACGTAGCCGTAATAGTAGATGCCCGGGAAGGTGAGCTCCTGTTTGCGGCTCCAATGGAGGTCCCCCGTTAGGCTTACTTTGGTCTGTGTGCTGGGATCCTGATGCGGATCACCACCAGTACATCGCGCTATAGCGGTGAGGTTGGTCTCCAGTTCGGACACGTCCTCTGTATGATCCTCAGGGCGAGGCATGACCATCTGCAGTATGACAATTCCCAGCATACTCCGCATGTTAGAGTGAAGGCAGGAGCTGGTGAAGGCGCAGAGGGCGTATGTGATCCGCACGGAGCCCAGGAGGCCGTGGACGGACGAGCCGGACTCTGAGAGACGTGGCAGGGTCCAGGATCTGGTAGACATGTGGCAGCGATTTCCTACAATATCAGTTTTTGTTTCCATGAAGATGGGTTCCGCAACCGAACATGACCAGGGCTCTGGAGGAACTGAATCCAATAAAACATGTGTATACAGAAAATGTGAGGAAATCCATTAAGACAACAAATTTATGAAGCCTACAACTGGTAATTTATTGCAAGACATCGTTAAAATGATTCCTAGCAATCCGCACTGGGTTCACAAATATATTAATTTTTATGTTGAGAGGCAATTTGTTAACAGCGTTAAACGAATATAAATAAAACAAATATCCAACAATTTTATGTAGGAAAGTAATAATTTACAGCAACTTGACGCTTAGGGTCACTGCCAGAATTTCAATATTTATTTTTTCCACCACCTTCCAATTATTTAAACGAGCAACAATAAAAGTATATATTAAAAATTTAACAGTACAATCTCCCTAATAGACTTAAATTAAGCGAAATAATTAATTTAATTTAATTATATTTCAGCATATGCCACGAATATTATTTTAAATTATATATCCGTTCGCGCCCAAAGATTCTTTTAGTTTTAAATAAAATACTAAACATTTAATAAAATAAA
The DNA here is from genome assembly GCA_035047325.1 of Drosophila vallismaia. Taxonomy (NCBI): domain Eukaryota; kingdom Metazoa; phylum Arthropoda; class Insecta; order Diptera; family Drosophilidae; genus Drosophila; species Drosophila vallismaia. The sequence goes on along the minus strand of JAWNPU010000001.1, from coordinate 2,215,410 downwards.
AATTAATATAAATTAAAATTATTTTACTTTATTGAGAGCTTAAAATGATAATTATGGAATAAATGGCAAATAATAAACAATTTTATTGTTGATGCAACGACGCACTATGGGAAACTTTTCAGTTTGAGCAGCATAAATCCATGTTTCAAAAATATTAATATTCAGAAATTTTTAATGAAAACGTATTTTAAATATACCACCATATACGACAGGAAAGTTTAAATACAATTACAGTTAAACGGCAGCTTCCACAACGAATATCGCAAAAACGAGAAATTTTCCCATAGTGCGTCGTCGTGACAAGTATGTGCATGCAGTATTAGGTATTTTCTCAACTTTACTCTGTCCACACTGGCCACATTAAAATATTAAAGAGCACTTAACTATTGTTTAGATTCCATTTTATTGAAATTTGTACATTTAAAATAAACTCGCTAAATAGAAAAAATGGGTATGGGGCTCAAGAGTGAGTGGCTGTACTGGTGTCGCCTCTGCGCTCACGACGATGCCGAAATATCATTGCAAAACGATGCGGAGGACGAAGACCTTGTGCGGACAGTAAGCAAATGTTTTGATGTCGAGGTTTGGACAGGCTTTCTTTTATTTGGTGTTTTACGTTTAACCACGCTTCTCCTTTTTCAGATGATTCTCGAAGAGCCGGAACTAGGCAATATGCTGTGCAAGACGTGCTATGCAATGGTTGGCGAATTAATCCGTTTTGCGGAAAGCGTTAACAAGGTTCAGGCCATCTTCGAGCTCCTGCGCCACTCTGAGCCGCACGAAGCAATAAATGTGGCGGCCCTGCGACGAGAATACGGCCTGGCCGTTTCCTATAAACTGGAAGATGAAGAACTCCAAAAAAATTGTAATATTGAACAAGATAATGATGTATACACAGTTGAGACTACGGTTTCTTTAAAAAGCCCCATTAGTGACATAGTTGGTGGAGCTGAATATGAATGGAAATCCCAGGATGATAATTCAGATGAGACAAAAGATGGAGATGAATCGCAGGAAAAGGAACTACCTGGAATTGATTCAGGCGTGTCGCTAAAGCCATTAAAACTCAAACGAGGACGGCCCCAGGGCAAGGCTTGTCGGAAAAAGCCGACTAAATGTAAATCAGATTTTTTGAGCAATGAGAAAGCAAAGCAAGAACCCCTTCAGGTGATGAAGGAAAAAAACATCAGGGTCTTGCCTGGAAATGCGATTAAATGCAAGGCGTGCGACAAATCTTTTATGTCCATAGCAGCTTTGCGTCAGCACAAACACAAGATGCATGGTGGTCCAAGGCGGTTTATTTGCGACTGCTGTGGCAAACAACTAAAAACGTTCTCCTCATTGGCGGAGCACAAGCTAGTTCACACGGACGCGAAACCCTTCGTCTGCACCGTTTGTAATGCTGGCTTCAAAAACAACGCCAGACTCAAGGTATGCACACTGAACTGAAAGTACGCTCTACCCCGACTTATTTATATTTATATTTTGGAAAGGTGCACAGCCAAACACATGGCGATCCCAGCTTTGTCTGCAACATCTGCGGAAAAAAACTCCAGACTCGAGCTATTCTCAACAAACACAAATATGTGCACATAGAGGAGCGGCGGTTTAAGTGCGACATCTGCGGCACTGGCTGCAAAAATTCCACGGCCATGAAAATCCACCTTCTGGGTCATATAGGGCTGCGACCCTATGTTTGTAATTTTTGTGGCAAAGCTTTTGCGAGCAATACAAACTGCAGATCACACAAATGGAAGAAGCATTCGGATGAAGCTGCTTTGGAGGATGAAAATAAATCGTCTCGGATTCCTGTTCCAACACTGGATGAGCTGAGGGCAATGTAAATTCTTTCAAAAACATTAAATGACTCAGTAAATTTTACATTACATTTCAGAACCCGTGAAATTGCGAAATCAACCAAAGAGGAATAGGACCTTCTATTAATTCTGTGAAAGTTTAATATTTACAACGTAGTTATTTAGATTTTTTTTATTTTGAATGATCATCAAATGTACATCTAAGGCGTATTTTTTATACAAAACTCAGTAAAAATGTAAATTTGAATATCTTTGAAACTGAATGAAACATCATATGTTTGGCGGTTTGGTATTTTTTATGCAAGCGTTGCCAGACCTATTCCTAGCGGCCATATGGTATTTTTGACCAAAATTAACAAGATATGTATCTTCAGTGATAAGGGCCATAGCTTTTGTAAAAAAATGAAGGAGAACAGCCACTGGTTGAACTGGTGTAGGCTGTGCGCTAAGGACGACGCCAAGAGCAACGTGAAAGTGCAAAGGAGTGGGCAGACCTGCCCACAGACCTGGGACAATGTTCTCATCGGTGCTATTAGGAAATACTTCGAAGTCAATGTATGTGTAGAGAAAAGCTGGTTCACAAATTAAATATATCAAAGAAATTGTCACTTTCAGATGAATCTTGAGGACGAGCTGAGCAGCGTCTTGTGCACAGAGTGCTACACTTTAATCAGCGAATTGATCGATTTTGCGGAGCATGTGACCAAGGTGCAAGCCATTTTTGAAGGTAATTTAAAATTATTTACTAAAATCGCTCTAACGAAATCGTATCAATTATAGTGCTACGCCGCACAGAGACAAAAGATGTGCAATTGGATGTGGATGCGCTCCGACAACAGTATGGACTCTGCGTAGACGACTGGTCGCATATTATTAAGCCTGTGCCAGCATCTGAAGTTCAGCACAAGAATAGCCCCCAGAACGGGAAAACAAACAAATTGAATTATTCTAAGCAGGCAGAAAACAATTTTAAGCCCAAAACTACTATAGAATCTCCAAACAAAAATATATTTAGAAAAGTAGGTATGCCAAAAAAAGAAATGGAGTGCTATCCAAATAATTGGGATATTGACATTCTCAAGAGGGAATTCGTTGACCTTGGCCCAATTGTAATGGAAAACCATTTGGTTAGCCATTCGAGTAATATAGATATGGAAGAGGTACTAGTTCCTTCAGGTGCCCCCATTGAATCGGGTTTGAATTCTAACTCACCTTCAAGTTCTGTTGAGGACATCAAATTTGAAGTGATTGAGAGCCCTGCCTTGGAGTCTGAACACTATTCTGAGTCGACTACTAAGTTGGGGTATGGTGCTCTCCCACCAGTATTCGCAGATTCAGATACACCAAAGTCCAGCGAAAAAGCCAAGCGTGCTCATATGGATTGTGAAAGATGCGGCAAGGGCTATAAAAATCGCGCCTCCTACCTCAAGCACACAGAACGTGAATGCCAAAAGACTCAAGGTTTAAAAATGGCCAAAACAACATTTTGTGATATTTGCAACAAAACCCTCTCGTCGGTCACAGCACTTAAGCTCCACAAGGAAGGAATGCATCAAAATGTCAAGCCATACATCTGTGATAGTTGTGGTAAGCAGCTGAAGACTATTACGGCGCTAAATGAGCATAAACTTGTACACACGGACAGTCGTCCGTTCGAGTGCACAGTTTGTAAAGCGGGCTTTAAAAATCGGGCTCGCCTGAAGGCGCATCATCAAATCCACGAGGAGCCCAGCTTTGTCTGCAATATATGCGGTAAAAAATTGCAAACGCGTCGAACGTGGAATATGCACAAAGTTGTACACATTGAGGAGAGGAGGCTAAAGTGTGATGTCTGCGGGGCGCTCTTTAAACGATCGAAAACCCTAAAAACACATTTGTTAAGTCACACCGGCTTAAGGCCATATATTTGTCAGTTCTGCGGAAAGTCCTTTGCGTGCAATGCAAACTGTCGATCTCATAAAGAGAAAAAGCATGGCGAGGAAATGCAAAAGGATAATGGAGTGCTGCAGTCTTCTCGCTTGAGTGTTCCGACGTTAGACGAGCTACGAATCATGTGAGTTTTTTAATAATATATCCGTAAACATGTTTATGCAAAAAGTTATTTTTACATCTTTTCATTAATAGGACACAAAAAATATAGTGAGATTGATCCGATGTGCTCGTGACCTTTAAAAAGAGATCAGTTATCTATTTAATTGCTCTTATTGGATGATAAAAAAAACAATTATTTTGGATAAACTCCCAAAAAAACTATGGCTATGGTATGGTAAAATGTTGGTATTTGCGATGAAAAGATATTTATAATACATTAATTTCCTTTTAAGGCTAGTAAGGATGCCCGTTACTGGTTATTATTTAACTGGAATACACGACGCGAAGGATTTCTTTCAGCGAAAATTGCCGGAGTTTATTCAGGGAGCTTTGCTTGCCTGTAAAATATAAAACTAAAACCTAAAAATTAAGATACAATTTTTATCGCTGATTTGGCTTCGACCGTTGTATCATGTGGTTTTAGCTGGCCAATGGAACAAGGCTGCATCCTACAAACACGTAAATGCTGGCTCAGGGTTTTGCATGTGAAAAAGGAATCGTTGGGGTGATCCAAGAGTCATTATGTGATGTTTGTATTTATAAATTAGTTAACTTGTGAATAGTTAGAAGCTTGGATTTTGTTGGGAAAATAAACGAAATATAGCAAGAGGTCATTTTCGGACATAACAAGAAAACTATTAATATTGATAACATTATCTATATAAATAAAGATAGTAAATATCGTACGGATTTTAAAAAGTATTTAATTTTTCCAAAATTAATAACGATTTTTATGAAAACGCTGTCCCGAAACACATTTATTTATTCATATTTGAATTTAACCGGTTAGGTGGACTATCGATAACAAATATTTAGTGTTGCAGGGTTGTTAAATTAGTGTTGGTACAAAGGTTGGTTGGACATCTGGCCACCTTGTTTGCTTCTTTTTTATGGTTAATAAGAGAACAAAAAGCTCGGCTAAAATCATACAATTTTGGAAAATCAAGCAAAACCTTAGGCAAAATTTCAAGGGGGTAAGTGTGCACATTTATTAGGCATAAGAAGTTGGGAGATTGGTTTCTTTTCTGAGTATAGTGATATTTTTATTGGGGACAGCAACTCCACATGTAATGCCGGCATTGTTTAAAAGTCAGCCGGTTCTACGAAATATGTAACGGGACTCTTCTTTTATTTTTTTTACAAATTTAACAGGTAGTCTAATTTTCAAATTTTATTGTGTTTTATAAAACAATGCAGCCCAAATCATATGCTTTAGTTTCTTGATACGTAAATTACCAAACACAATTCTCAAGTCGCCATTTTTAGTCCCGGGGAACCTCTTGTCATGTTTTGCAACATGGAGCCGTGACCATAACCTAAGTCTCGAAAATATAGAGAAAATACGTATGCATTTATTAATATTCTGCTCGTAACATATTGCTCAAGCAGGACATATAGGATATAGTCGACTGATCCGTTTAAGATTTTCTAAAGGATCTTGGGCCAATACTCATGGAAGAGGCTCTAAGAGAATTTTACCTTTTTATTTGAAAAATAATTTCAATTATAGCATTTTCGATCGTTCAGTTATAGGGAAGTTCTAGAATATTCTTGACCCATCCCGGACGTTCCGCCTTATATAATACCCTTTGCAAGGGTGCAAATAGGCTTACTCAATTTTCCCTATCTCTAAATTCAACAAGTTTATAAACAATTTTGAAACAATTTAAATTAATATTCATTAACTTTTAAATGTTCTTTTACTTTTTATTACCTTTTAAGGTTTTAGGTTTCTTGCCGTCAAGTCATGAAACCGAAAACGGAACAATCGTCTGCCAGAGCAAACCGCCGCAAAAGACTTCGTCGTCGAAGGCAACAGAGAGCCAAACAAAAATATCGTAATGGCCAAAGCTCACTTGAGGTGGATGAGATGTTCAGAGTGGAACTACATCCGGATATGGGCTACACCGCCGTTTATGGAGATAGTCAGACAATGACCGTTGAAAAGGGGCGTTACGTAGAGTTCCCGACCGGAAAAGGTCCACCTCAGCCGAAGAAGAACACGGAGAAGCAGGCCAGCAAATCGTTTGCAGAGAAGACGAGGGACAGAATTCTACTCGGGGTTGTCGACAGAGGCTCCAGGGACGACCTAATCCCCAAGGACCAATGGAGGAAGGTGGTCAACGAGCTGCACGGAAGATTTATGATGGAGGTGCTTAAGAACGGCGGGCCTCCACCCGTCTGCGAAGACGCGGGGTGGCATGAAGCAAGCATTAGGGTAATTGCTTGCCAAGATGCCAGGTCGGTGGATCTATGCAAGCGCATGATTGCATCGTTAGGAGAGATCTATCCCGGGGCCAAGCTCGAGGCAGTTGATTGGGAGAGGATCCCCAGAAAACCGACCGCTCGAGTCTGGCTGACAGAGAAGCCGTCGGAGCCGGAAGCGATCCTGGCGATGCTCAAAATGTGCAACCCTTCCCTGCCGACGGCTGACTGGCATGTCGTCAAGGTGGAGGAGACGGTTGGGCTTTGGAGGCAAGTACTCCTCTCCCTGGATGAGAAGACTATGAAGATGCTGGCCGCAGGAGACCGCCAAGTGAAGTACGGTTTTGAGAGCGTCACGGTGCTTGTCTATGACAAACGCCGAAAGACCACGCTATCGAAGAAGGAGCTTGAACAGGAGTTCAGCGAAGAATCAAGTGTGGTAACAAAGGAGGAGGACATGGACGATGATACGTTTTCAGACTGAGACGAGGAGGCCGCAGTTACTGGCTGTCACTGACAGTTGTGCAGATTAACATCAACCGCACTTATCCGTCAAGCTCATTTGTATTACAAAGCATTCCGGACGTACCGCTTCAGTACAAATTTATGTATTTAGATACGACAAATAATTGTGCCTTTCGCCATAAAATACTCCATCCTAGACTTCACCTGGTGCCACTTTCAGAGTACCTCTTGTTGTAAGGGCAACTCCAACAAGTAGACGTACACCAATATGAATAAAGTTTATTAAAAAAAATTACTGGGTGCTTTCAAATGGGAATATTATATTTGTAAATCGTTTAGTTATGAAGGTCTTGCAAATCCAGAATCTACTTGAACAAAAAATAAATTTTAGGTGGATTTTCATACAGCCAAGCGAATAATAATTTTGCTTACGAGTATGCAACACCGCGACAGTTCTGGTCGAATATATATTCTATAGCTATCATATCAAGTGTACGATTCCATAATTCCATAATTTTGTACACCTGGAAAAAAATTAGAATACCCTCTGCAAGGGTATAAAAACATGCAAAAGACCACCAGATTTCCAAGCCGAAGGTAAAAAAAAATTTGTATATGTTCTGCTCTGTACAATATCTATTTATTAAGATTTTTGCGAGTCATGCATGCATCAAAGTATTCTTATGGATAATTCATTACTTATTTGCGATCCACTCGCTTGCTGAGACTGCTGTAGTATGAAGATAGTTCACAAATGCTTAGACTGGGCTGACAGGGATCTTAACTTAGCGAATAATACAAGTCGTATATATAGATTACATAGATTACATAAATGATACTCTTTCGAGGGTGTATCTCCGATTGGTGCGTAACAATTAAAGTTAATTAAATAAATTAAATACCGCTAGTTTGATCTTACGCTGCTACAAAATCGGTTAGTTGGAAAAAAAAACAAAAAAAATATTTAAGCGACAAATATATTGGTTTGATTTTCCTCTCCAGTCCTCGTGCTTTCATTTCATTCTTAGGTCTATAAAATCTGAGACTGCACACGGGGATCTAAGCTTAATACGTAGGTCGGAAGATATATCTAGTATCTAGGGATTACGCACAGGAGCGCGCTCTCCGTTGGAAGCGCTTCATGCGTCGATACCAGTCCTCCTTCCACTCGATAACTATCGAATGCGGCCCAATGCCTAGGTATCCTGGTGGCGCCTCTGAATCACGACCCAGGATCAAATAAGATCTGCAAAGAATAAATTGTGTTTTTTTTTCTAAAGTAATTTGTATTTTATCGAATTAACATCATTCTTTAATTTTTTGACAATCCGTATGATTTCTCTTTTCGGGTATCCAAACGCTTTATAATGTAAATAACTAGACTAGTTAGGGAAATAAAATAAAAAAACTAAAAACTTAAAGGAACTAGTTTTGAGAAGGATTCATTCATGCAACTTACAAGTATCGGGCATGAACACCAACAAAAATTAAAGGTGTTGAAAATACAATCACCTACTCTTATATTGTTAATAATTTCTTTAAAATGAATTCAGAATTATTTTCTTTACCTCCTATCTATCTTTTTGATTTTATAATTTCTGATAGACATTAGTTTTAAAGGTAAAAAAACGTTAACTAGTAAAATTATAGCTTTTATTGTAGTATAATATTTTAGAGTTCTACCGATCTTTGTAACAATTAAAAATTAAAAGAAAGGAAAAGTTTTAAGACATTTTGTAAGATAAAAGACGTATTGGTACCGGGTATTTAGAGCTTATTGAGTTTTATAGCTCTCTTAATTTGTAAGAAAAAACTAAAGTTATTCAATAAACATATTTAAAAGATCTTAAAAAATCTTTTGCAGTCTATAGGTACCGGATTTTCATAATAATTTTAATAAAAACTTGGACTTTTGTTAATCCTGTTGAATAAGAAGGGGCGAGGGGCCTTACCTGTTGACTTTGATCTTTGGACATCGGCATTCGAGGTGTTTAGTCGGTATGATCAAGGTCATAGGACCGCGTTTTAGTGTTGTACTCGGCATTCCATACACGGTCCTCGCGCCGCTGCTGCCGCCTGTTCTGCTGCGCTTGAATATGGCCTGGATTTGCAGATCGTACCGCGCCGCCCCGCTGTCGTTGGGGTAGTCCGCCTCCGCCTCCGAGCCCGCCCCCGCCACCACCACCTGCGACTCGTAGTCCGCCGGAACGGCGCCCGGCTGATCCTGATCCATTTCGTAGTCCGCCTCTCCGGGATCCCGATACCTGCTGCCCATCTCGCTGCTCATATCGCGACCAATTACCTTGGCCATTATTGCTGTAAGGAAGGAAGGAAAATCGAATTATTATATCAATATCATTATATTATTCCAATGTTTTTAATCGGAGCCATCTCTGTTCACTGAGAAAATGCTCTTAAAATTTTATTGAGAAAATAAGTTAAAGATGGAAATAATTAAGAAATAAATACCCACCGTAGTCTCTTTTGCAGAACTTGTTGAGGTTTAACCTTTTGGTGCTTACTCTGCATTTGCCGCATTCTGAAAAATGGAGAAATGACGACTTTCGATTAGTACCGGATAAATTGAAGGCTATGTGCACTGGATAGCAATGGATTCTCCTGGAAGGGAACTACTTTACTTCACTCCACTCCAGTCCAGGCCAGTCCAATCCAATCGAGTCCACCCCACATAGCGCAAATAATTGCTTCGACATTTCATGGATGGGATGAAATTGAGCGAGGGGAAGCGATTTGGATCGAATCGTGCCGATATAGTGTTTTGGGGTTATTCGAGGATAGAATTTGAATGGGGGAACTCTGCGTATCCCTAAACCGCAGCCCCTCTCCTGTCCTTCGAGCAGGGCATTCCACTTTGGTGTTTACAATTTAATTGCACAATTTATGTCTTTATGGCCAATGCCAATTAGCAGAAAAACCGCGGCGCAGAACTGCACAATAGCTCGATCAGTTTTACATTAAATTTATCCCCCCATGCCCGGTCCAACCTTGAAACCGATTAAATAAATTAAAAATGTAAGCTTTTTAAAATAGATTAGATCGTCAGACTTCCAGGGCGACTAACTTTAGACTAGTGAAATCCCTTTAAAATATTTCTCTCTGTGTAGTGTACTTTGGGACGTCGTAGTATTGACTAAAATTAGCCTCAATGTCTTTATTTTGTTTTTCTTGGGTTGCAACTTGCATGTTGCAAGTTTCACTTTGTTTATTTTGTTTCACTCGATGGCAATGTCAAGCAGACGTCACACAATTGAGGCAATTTTCGATGAACTAATTTAATGCTGAGTCTCATGATTTCTTAGATACCTCAGAAGTGCACTGATTGAAATTTTTATATAAAACCTTGGCTATTTATTGCAATGCTTTCTTTTTGCTTTTTCCCGCACGATTTAAGTCAATTTTTCCCCATTTTCCCAAACTTTGCCAATGTACGATATTTATCGGCGTCATTTAAAGATCATTAGCCACGCCCCGAATGCGACCAAAAATATCCAAAAAAAAAGAGAATCAAAATAGTGATATCACTGGGTTAGGACCGCGATCTAATGTATGTGAGTCACCACTCAGGAATTCCCCTTATGGCCGTGGCACAAACATAAATACACCTGGTATTTATGTAGGACAACATCGGCGCCAAGTTTAATGTTTAGAGAAAAAATGGGGAACGTCTGTGTTCTTCAAGCAACGCATTTTTCCGAGGAAATATAAAAATGCGCAATTAATTTTAAGCTGATAATAAATATTTATAAGTTTGTTTCCGCTTATGCAGTGTTTTCAAAATAAATTAACTTGTGAAACTCAAGGGTTGTAAGGGTGACATTGGAAAACCAAAATTACTTATAACGATAACTCCTTGAAGGGTTCGCGGTTTCTTATTAGGGGTGGGAGATGCATTGATGCAAATATCGGAAGTCGATGTTTTATAATTTTTTGCAACAACACAACCTCTTCCTTATGTAATTTGACCTCAGACCCATTCATTTTTGACAATGTCTATAAAAAAACATAAAAAGGTCATTATTTCATCAGAATTCCCTGTGTGGATCCCTGTCTCTTTTGTACGAAAATGAGCTTCCCAAGAGCATCGAAAAAATCAATGTATCCAACATTTTGCCATATAATTTTTAGTTTAATATTGAAAATTGAAAATTTTTGAGCATCGTTCTTGGTCTAAATTGATATTTCTGAAGTACATTTCACAAATTAACAAATAATCAAAACCTTCCTTGCCAATTATTTGCCAGTTACAGAAGTAATTATTTTTGTTTGTCCAAATTAGACAAGCCAGTAAATAAATTACCGAAGGCAAAACGACCATATCCGGTTGTTTACAATAACTATTTAAGAATTTATAAAGCCACTTTGCCAGTATTTAATAGAGACAGCAAGCTTTAATGTTCAATTAAAGTAGAGGCAGTGCTTTGATTTGAATTTGTGTAAATTTCCGCAAACATAAATCTGGCCATAAATTTTCCAGTCATCAAATTAACATGACATTAAAATTGACCTCCGCCCACAGGAGCCCGGTGGCAGGCGGCGGCAACTAACTTTAAATTAACTCAAACTTGAACAGAATTTTAAATTAATTTAATAAGATTATCAAATTATAAATTCATAATTAACATTCAGCACGGGGAGGACCTCCTCCCAATGAATAGTAAGGGGCGCAACTTTTTAGCCGTGTTTGTGGCTGTGTAAACGTGTCTATGTACGTGCTTCCCTTTTGGCCAACTCGGTTCTTGGTTACAGAGAAGTGGGCAAGTGGGAAAACGGAGGAAAACTTTGCACTGACAACTTTTACAACTTTCTCTTTGGGAGACCGCCTTAAACACACTTCCCGCGGCCACTTTATCCTGCGTCTGCACTTTAATTTGCATTTTCGGCATGATGGATGGCTCAGGATAAGGATTCGGTAGGGATAGGGATAGGGAGAGGGATAAGGATGCGAATAGATCATCTTTGAGCCGCCGGCAACTTGATATGCAACAATTGCAGTTTGCTCGGCTGGACGCCTCCCGTCTGCCGTTTAGCGTCTCATATTTTCATATTCTCATTTCAATTTAAATTCCCTTCCCGGGACAGGACGTTGAATAAAAGCCATTTTCCCGAGATTATGCGATTTGGTTGAAAGTTTTTCAGGTTCTATTTTTTAGTTGTTATTCAGTGAAATATTATTTTGTGGGAATCATAAAGGGGGCAACCATGAGGCAAAAGCCAATATTATTTAAATCTTCACTCCATCCTTTTGACATTAAGTAATCCCCATTATGACTACAGAACCGCTTGCATTCTCAGTGGCCGTTCAAGGGGCTTAGTTAATTTGTCATTCTTTCCACTTCTAGTTGCACAAATCCATGTATATCCGTTTGGCCCCTGCCTCTGCCTCTGACTTTTGCCTAATGCCTTGGGCAAATACTTGCAAGCAATTAGAAGTGCGACTGGCACAGTTGATGCAAAAAGTGTGCGGCCAGTCCTTGCCCAGACACTGCTGCTGCTGCCTAACCAATGCAAATTAAATAAAATGTTTCTTAACACATTTACTTGGCCAGGACTAGCCAGGACTAGCCAGGACTGGCCACTTCTCAGCCATTTGCTTCCTTCTTGGAGTATTTCTCTGTTTTTTACTGGAGACAGTTTCAAGTTTTTTTTGAGCTAGTTCCTAAATATCATTTTTTTATTTGAATTTGTTTTAAAATATAGAAAGCTATATATGCTATATTACTATATAGCATAGTGAATACGTTTTTTATAATAATCAAAGGTATGTGGATGGATGTTCTCCAATACTCTTTATTTATTATGCAATTAATGAGAAATAATTTTAAAAATTATTTTAACAAACTGAAATTAAGAGGTGTATTTCAAGCAATACCTTAAATTTCTTTCATGTTTTGAAAGGTTGATGAATAATATTTGAACCTAGGAAGAAAAATGGGGTTACCTTGTACATAAACCAAGATTATTTCTTTGCAACCAGATAAAAATAATATCTGAAATTGTAGGGCATTGAAAAGGATATTTCCTCTTCGACTTTCCCGAAAGTCAAGTTATCCTTTTAGTTTTTTGGGATTTCAGTAGAAAAGTTTGTTTGGCTTTTAGCTTGGCACGAGCGAGGGACTGCACTTGGTATTCCGGATGCTGCGTTTCGCATTTTGTTGTCTGCTTGTTGCATTAAGTGGTCCGCCCGCCCAGGGCCCACTGTAGTTGCTCCGCAACTACAACTACAAGCTGCGTGCAAACATTTGCGTTGTCTCCTCTGTCTCTATCTCTATCTTTTGTATCCTGCCCTTGCTCCTTTTATGTTTTTGTTTCGTGAGCTGCTTTCTGGCCAAAAACCGACTGCACTTTGGCGGATTTGTGTTTTCTCACCCATTTGGATAGATTAAGAAGGCAAGTGACCTCCCTCTGGAGGCTGGGAGAGTAAAATCTCGCTTTGAGGAAGACCCTGAGAAAAGGCATTTCTAGAAGCTATGTAGTCTGTTCGCATATTAATTGTCTTAGGCTTTGGAAATTTGGAAACTTTATTGGTAGAATTTTTGCTTCCCAATCCAAAAAAGTATACAAAGCAGCCCTTGACTTGAACTTCTACCTTACCTAGCTGTGTTTTGGGGCTCAGAGCTCTGTCGTTTCGAATCCACCAGGAAGTGAGAACAGAAATTCCGGAATTATTCATATAAAAAAGAATCACTATATTACAAATATTATCCAAAATGGCTGAAAAAGTTCCTGAAAGGTGGATGAAGTACGATGACATTGTGAAGAGGACCGAGTTCGAGTTGTACAACATAATGGCGCGCAGCCATTTCCGTCGGAGGTTGCAGAGTCGCTGTCGCCACTCCAACATAACAGGATACGTGATATACCAGAACAATGGACGCACCGCCTATGGGGTAATGGAGGGATTACCCGACGACATAAATATCGTGAAAGCGTGGATCCTGACCCGCTTCATACCGGAGGCCTTTAACAATCGCGCCAAGTTCTCGGCCTACGAGATTTGCTTCAACCCGAACAGGCAGCGGTTCTGCCGTCGATTCTCGGTTCCGGCCGACGAACCTCTACTGGCTGATCTATACGAGGACGCCATCCTGGGCACCGATGGAAGGCCCAAGAGGAAGGTTGAGAGATCCGACCATTATGAGTCGGACGATGAGACCATCACCGGATCCGTGGCAGGCTATGATTCCCCTTAAAGCATTTATCCCGTTCGACCTAGTTTTTGTCCCTATTGCATTCAAAATTTTTCATATTTTTGTAAGCATCTGTTCCGCTTAATAAATCTCCACTGTGAAACGGGGTAATCAAAGCTTAAAAGGATGTTGTCTTCTCTGAGCGGAGAGGGCGTGGCAGGTGGATTAGCAAACACAAACAGAAATACAAACACAAACAGAAACAGAAACACAACGGTTATGGATTTGAGAAGAGGCACTTACTTACCCCTGCCGCCCTCGGAGCGATAGTATGGGGACTGGGCGGCTGCCGCTGCGGTGGCGCCACCTGAATTCGATGCCTCGGGCTCATCCGGTTCGGGAGCGGTGTTCTGGGTGTCCAGCATATTGCTCATCTTCAGAGGTTGCTCTGCGGGAGGGATAGAATTTGGTTTGGATTAGAAATAAAAGCATCGGGATTGATTTCCATCAGCATATTGCAAGAGTAATTTCATGAAGCCTCTTTCATATTTTCAAATATTTGTATATCTTCATTCTACATGAACAGGGGATATACGGATTACATTAGAGGGTTTTTGAGAGGATAAGTATGGATTCAGTTCCTCCAATTCCAAGGTATAAGTAAACATTTTTTAAGTTCTTCAGCTTGTGTGTTGATTATATGTGTGTTATTTCATAGAAGTCAAGGAAAAATATGTCATATTGAAAACATTTCGATATCCTTTATTTTACTTTTAAAAGGAATAGTCTAAGAGTATTAGGGTTAGATGATAAGAGGAGCAAAAAAAAGTTATTTTAAGTTTTGAAATATCTTATTATCTTATTCTTATTTTGAAAGAGGTATTTTCAAGAAAATAAGGGTAAGTACTTCAAATATATTTTGTTATTAGTTAAATAGAAGACAATGTGGGAGTAATTGTTTTGGATGGTAACCTGGATTGAGTTCCCCCAATGCCAGGGCAGTTGCCTAAATTTTTATATACTCCTCATTTATTGCATTCAAGGGTATGTATAGTACGTTAAAGAAATGATCCCTCCAATATCTATTGATCTACTTACTTATGCAGGGGGCAATGTGGGAGCGACTCTGCTGGTAGCCACGCGCACAGCGGTTGCATGTGAGTCCCGTTACGCCGTCCTTGCAGGGGCACTGACCGCTGGTGCTGTTGCAGATCTTTCCAGATGAGCCGATCGGGTGGCACTCGCAGGCTGCGGGAGAGAAATACGTTGCAAAGTTAGTGGGGATCTCTTAGGAGGGGACCTGCCTCAAAGGGCAGATGCAACTTGCTGAGAGCTTAATGGAATCGGCACTCGGCACTTCAAAGCCAAAAAGGCAACCGTGAAACGCCAATTGGCAATTGGTACAATCGGCACCGGAATCGCAGTCCGGTCCACTTGAGATATTGCTTAAAGTCTTTAAAAATTCAGATTTTTCATCAGGCACAGCCTCGGCCTCGGCCTCTTTTGCGAAATACGGAATACCACCCACCTATCCACCCATCCACCTCCCATCGTCCGGTCATCCTTCTTGCATCAGATTCGTTTATGAGCCGTGGAAATGTGCATTAACAGATACGATTACGGTCCGGGTCTGGGTCCGGTGATTCTTTATTCTGTCCGTAGTTCAGTCTGTGTTTCCGTCTTTCCGTGCTTTCCGCCTCTTCCTCGCACAGTCCCTTTCGGCTCAATGTACTCTAGAAAGTTTTTAAACTTTTTTACATTAACTTATCTATCAAGTTTCTTTGACTTCAGGAGATCAAACAAAAAAGTCTCTCGATGAGGTACGATTATAGTGACGAATCGACTACATCTTTAAAAATATCTGATAGCAATTTTGGTGACGAAAATATCCCGTGCATATACCATATTGAGAAATTAACACAGATTGCACAGCTCGTTTTCTTACAATTTATATATTTTTTTAAGGTGTCGAGAAAGAAACCATTAAAAACTGTAATACTTAAATTTGTTTTATTGGTTTTCGATAGAATTTTTGTAAATAACTTCCTAACTTCGTAATACAGGGCATATCCTAGTCGCACCTCGACCTTATAAGCTTAAACACTTTGGTCCCAGAGCTTCTGGCTTTATTCCACGATTCTTGTCCTTATTTCGGGTTTCTATTGTGCCTGATGTGTGTGTCCGTTTGCGGCTATTATTGAGGGCACTGCAGTTGTTGTTCAGTAAGCTGGTTCTCTGTGGGTTGTTTAGTTAATAAGCCGCTTTTGGCCACATTTAATGGGACTTGGGACGGCTCTTGGCCGAAAGCTGCTGCACAGTCAGGGGCCTGATGGAAAGGGGATCGTGTTTAGGTTGCACAAAGGTGGACGTTTAGGTCAATGGGTTGTTTACTTTAAATCTCTTAAGGTCTTTAATTAAATATGTGTACGGCTTTTCTCTATTCCTCTATTCTAGATATTGAAAATAAAAAATAGTCACCCAACTTGTACTGATTTAATGCAGAAAGTTAGAAGTTTTATTCACTGTTCTTTAAGTAGTGTAAATAATGTTCCAGTAAGTGAATCCTTTTCGCTCTATCTAGGAGCTTCTCCATTTTCTCGTAATATCCGCGCCCACTCGCTTCGTGCATGCGTGCAACATTTGGTAATTTAATCCGATTTACAATAAATTAAATGCGATTTATATGCACACAGTGACACATCCGGTTGATAACAACAACAGCAATAAAAACAACAACAGACAATAATAACTTGCAACAACAGCAACAATGCGGCCTGTCCATTGTTGCCTGTAGATCGAGTCCCTTGGACTGGGAAACTGGGAGAAAACATCGCCCACCATGGGCCTAACGGGCCAATATTCAAGAGAAAATTGTCAGGTATACTTTACCTAAACTTAAAAAAATTACCAATTTATTAAAGCCTTTTTCCTATTTTATTCATGTTTTATATAATTTATATAATAATGTAAGCATTCTAAAAACATAAATATATACATAGAAATATGGACATTTTTTATAATTTATTTACTAATTCAGAAGAAATTAGAAAAATAAACTTAAAAGATGTGTGTATTCTTCATATATTAATCAATAAATTGTAAGTTTTTAAATATTAAAGAATCTTAAAAAACGCGTTTATAGAAACTTTTAAATAATCCTAAAAAACAGAACATAAATTAATTGTTACCTTTATTTACGAATAAATTTAAAGAAAATAGGTAATTCCATATTCCTTGTTTCTATTTATTTGAACTAAGATATAGTCCATCATTGCAATTGTTTATCAAATTGATTTATTTAAAATGTTAAGGTTTGTTTACAATATTTGTCCAT
The DNA here is from genome assembly GCA_035047325.1 of Drosophila vallismaia. Lineage (NCBI taxonomy): Eukaryota > Metazoa > Arthropoda > Insecta > Diptera > Drosophilidae > Drosophila > Drosophila vallismaia. The sequence goes on along the minus strand of JAWNPU010000001.1, from coordinate 2,198,350 downwards.
ATGTAATAAAATGAATACCATCGTCCGGCACACACGTATTTTGGCGAATTCGGGGCCAACAATATGACAACAATATGGGAATTGTGTGCAGGGCAGGGCGCTATCTGGAGGGCCGGGAGCTGCGAACTGTGAAATGTTGGCCGAAAGGATGGGCAGGATGGGCAGGATGGGCATGGATATTGTTAAAATAACCAAGCGAGAAAAAAGTGGTGAAATTGGAGTGGGAATGGAAGTGTGAGCGGGAATGCCAAGTGAACGAGTTCATTACGCATCCCATATCAGTGTCCGACATTGGGAATGGCATTGGCATATTTCAGTATTCCAGTATCCCAGTATCCGAGTATTCCGGTTACCCCGTATCCGTATCCGTGAATCCCCGTTCCCATTGCCATTGCCATTCCCTTTCCATTTCCCTTTCTCTTTGCAGTGCATATGCTCCACCCGGACTTTCCTCTCATTTCCCATTTGCATTTTCACTTTTTTGCCCTTGGTCGTGGGGGGGGGAAAGATTATGAATTTTCATTAAAACGAGAGATCAGAGACGCCATAAAAAGCACGGATTGTGTCGAGTGGCTTCGTTTCCAGATAGTTGTGAATGCATTTTCCGATTCTTTATTTAATAACTGACTCTGTGGTGGTTTTATTTTCTATAGAGAATTAGAGTTTAATAAGGAATCCCCCAAGAACTTTAAGTTGTTGTTTTATCAAGCAAACAAAGAACTCAACGGGGGGTCATAATTCCTTCTGACATATTCAAATCGATTGAGGTCAGGGTTTCCCAAAATAAATGAGCTCCAAATGAATCACTCGAGTCCAGAGAATGGATAATTTAAAGTTTCTCTTTCTTTATCTTGGATATTTCGATGAATTAAGGGAAAGTGAATTTGCCTCATCCCGACTTTAAAAAATGAAACTAAAACACAAAAGAAGTGACTAATTTCGGACTGCATTTTGGGAACGGAATGTGGATTTTTTGGATGAGAAATAAAAATCGAAAAACCAACATCTCAAATCGAATATATTTGATATTATTAGACACACATTTGATTGAAATAATTTATGATTGGATGCTTTGATTTGAAGGGATTGCGTCACCGGGGTTTTCAGCTCGTTAAAATGGCTTCTTGTGTTTCGTTTATGAAATGTTAATTGCTTTATGATTGATACACATTTCCCCCGCGTTATTCACTCTCCATTCAAAATGGTGATATAAGGCCCATTATCCACTCATTAGATCATTGATTTAACACGAATTTTTCGGTGCGCACTGATTCAGAGTTACCTCATCGAAAATCCCATTAAACAGTTGAGTACACAGAAATAAAAGCACATATGCGCATGTACCGAATATTCGAATATTTATACATACTCGTATATTGTATTTATGAGTACTTTTCATGTTTATTCAGGTTCGTTTTCAGGTAAGTTTAATGGCTGCTGCCAGAGTATTTTTAAATCAATCATTGGCCGAATGACGCGAAATGAACTGACCTGCGTTTGCTTTTTCCCGCCCACGCTCTCTGACCGTTTCTGACATTTTCCGGCGTAGAACTTAGCTCTTTCGATTCGCTTTTTGGGATCTGGACTTGCCGTTTGCCATTTCTCATTTTCCATTCTTCATTTCTTTTTTTTCACCTTTAAAATACGTTTACACCTGTTATTTATTTAGCCCGGCCGGCCGGCCGGCCGACTCGCCGCTTTAACGAAGCAAAAAATTAATTAAGCATCCGCCCACTCGCCTTCATTCAAATTCAGGTACCACCAACAAGGTACTAGGGGCATAGTGTAAACACCATAAAGCAAATCAAGCGCAATTTGTTATTGTTTATTTCAACTTTGCGCAAGCGAAGCCCCTTTTTCCATCGCGGCTTCTGTCGCCGGAAAAGAGCCACTCCGAGTGACCACCCGAGGAAAATTCGTTACATAAATTAACCACAAAAGACTCTTCCTCGGCCATCAATTGCCTTAACATATTACCAGACATTTTCTAGTCAAACGGCGTCGAAACAAAATGAAGACCAGAGCCCCAAAAATACTGAACGAAAAGCTTACAAGAAAAAAGGAAACAAAACGAAAATTGTTGGCCATAAAGACCACAGCTGGCACTAGTCGGAGAACTTTGTTGTTGCCACTGTTTGTTATTATTAGCAAAAACAAAAGCCCCAAGATTCATGCAGTTTTCCAAAGAAAACTCAAACAGAAACACCCGAGGAAGAATTATGAAGAAGATTTTCCAGACCGAGCCTGCCATCCCATCAGATGATTTGCAGTGAGAGATTACACCTGACCAGGAATCGAGGATGGGGATCTGGGCCAGAACATTGTCCAGATCATTGGGATCTCGAAATAAAGCACTTTTTTAAAGAAGTTTAAAGAGAGTATCGTGTGTTCTTACTTCAACTCATAACTAGGTATTAAAAAAGTGAAACAAATTTCTAACGCTTTTGTTGAAAATTACTAAACGCGGTAGCATTTAATCAATGTTCGTTTTTCTTTAATAGGAGGGGTCACTTTAGCGACTGAAAACCACTTCTTGAAGTTAAAAATAAAAATGTCGAAAAACTTTCTCCCACAACATCTACAACTTCCAGTAAACCAAAGAGCAAGTTTAATAATTCCCCCTTCAAGAATGAAAAGAAGCACCCCATTCAATTAAATTCACATATCCGACGCCATGATTCACTTGAATGATCTACCAATTGCTCATGAATTTAAATGAGCAGTTTGATTTAGCCCGAAAAAGCAGGAACGAAGGAAAAACCGGTTCAAGGGGCGATTCACCTTTGCCACTTCACACTCGGGCCGACGGGACCCGGAACTTTGCTCAGGACTTATTAATAAATCAAAGGCTTCGCACGATGGCGAGACACTGCGGAAAAGTTACTCCTGCCCGTGATCTATGCCCCCTGTTTCTCCTCGAATGGAAAATGAAAAAGTTTATCGCCACCTCAACCGGTGGGAAGACAGGGGCTCATCCAAAAAAACCGTTTCTAGGGGGTTTGCTATTAAGTTAATACATTTTCCAAAATTGTTACAATTTTTTAAGCAAACTTTAGATGTTTCTGATAATTATAGAATGCTAAGGATGCTAACAAACTGAAAACTAATTCAACTCATTTCAATTATCCAAAATTGAATGGACTGCACTATGCAGTACTCTTTTTAAACGATACCCAGTACCACCCATGTGCTTGAATTTGTTTTGTTGCACTTTTCAAAGCAAACTGGAGACGGGAACTTCAGTCAATTAATCCCCTTCGATCCGCCCTTTCCGGTAAAGAAGGTTTCCACTTGCAATAAATTTCTGTTGCATGTAAAAAGTTTTTCCAACCACCGCCCACCGCCCATCGCCCCCAGGTGAAAGGTACTGGATGGGGCACAAACTTTTCGAGCTGTTCAAATTGTGCGTTAAAGATTGAGGCGCCTGTCGGTGAAAGCGAGAAATGGGGACCGAAATCCAGAGCCGGGAACTAGATCTGAATGGGCCTATTGAAAATCAAACGAGGCGCACTAAAGTAGGCAATGCGAAATTGTTACCGAACTCTCGCTACTTTTGGCTAATGTGCAACGTTTCGGAAAATGATTTTCCCACTATTTCGGGTACAAAGGCAATGCCAGAGGCAAGGGCTGGGCTTTGGCTAAATGACAGCGCCAATTTGACGCTCCAACAATTTGCACAGCTTTAAATGTCAACCGGCATGCCAAATGTCATAATTCAAACAGGGGCGGTGGCCGGCCACGCCCCAAGCTAACTGTTGTCCAAAAAAAGTCCCCCCAAAAGAAAGTGTAGGGTTTTGAGTTAAGGGAAAATTTAGATTAAAAAACTTTATAATGGATCTGGGAAAAAAGCTATTGGATTCGCAGATGGTGTGTCCCTGCTTTGAAGAGTTTTACTTAAATTTTTTCCTTCTAAAATGTAAGAAAATGAATTTGCTTCATATTTGAATAATAGATTTTAAGGAAACAATCTGTTTTTATAATTTATTTCCTCTCAAAACTAATAAACAATTTTTCGGTCCACTAGAAAACCAAATTGTTACCTCAAATACCGAAGCGCATCCCAGATTCGTTATGGTTTGCACAAAACACATTATGTTCTCTATAAAATATCTTTTTTTTTTGGTTTTTACTTGTTTAGCTTTGTCAAAAAAATATTTTGGATATTGCTCGGGCCCAGGACAAGAACTTTTATTGCCATGCCAGCAGAAAATTTGTCACGGCTCTTGGTTTTTGGTTTGGAATGCCACCCTTCCGCGTCCATGGAGTGTCCTCAGTGTCCTTTTTGGGGCGCTTGTAATAGATTTTTGCAGCTTACTTTTTGTAATAGAACACAGCCTCGGCTTAGGATGATAAATGCATTTCACGCCGGCATTCTCGATTTTCAATTAAGTCGCCGAGCAACCCTCGGCGATGCCGCCGCGTTGCCCTTTCGACCTTAAAGCGATTTCACAGTGTTGCACTGAATTACTTTATGGCATTCTAATGATGTTTGACTGATGTCCTTGTGCTCCTTGCTCTGCCTGTGCCATCTTGGCCACCCTGTCAGCGGTCGCGTCTCCTCAACTTTGTGCCAATAAACAAACTTTTCCCGGGCATTACGTGTGTGTGGCATTATTTTAATTGCACTTCCTGCTGGCGCCGGCGACCCCTGACATTCTCCATGTTATTGCTGTAACATTTCGCACGTGACTTTCTGATTTTATGGCTTTTAATTTCACGTATTTAGTTACGGATAATGTTAATTGTATTCGGAGCACGCCCATCCACCACCCACCATCCCGCAAAACGGCAAACGGTAAATGGTAAACCCCATTGACACATGGGATCCGGGGGGAGTCGCTCCTCCACTCTAATTAGTGGGTGACGATATCCGGAGATGGGAGATATTAAAATTTATGAATAGTGTGACCATGACCCTAAAAGTCTCACGAAATGATTACCTTTCCTTTGCAAGCTCCTTGTTGTTTTAGCTTTTGAAGTGCTTGAAAGTCATCAAGTGTGTGGCTATTCATTTCAATAATTCGCTAGTCGCGTCTGCTCTCCAATAAGGGCGGACAATATCCACAGGTGAAAGATACAAAAAGTTGGCGAAAAGTGCGACCATAACCCTAAAATAATTGCATTTCCGGTTGAAAACTTATCATATCAACCATTCAATTCCCCGAAAATCATCAAGTGCCCGGAAATGAATTTTAATAATTAATTTAAGTCGGATCCGGAAAATTCGTATGCTTCATTAAAATTAAATAAAAGCCAACGAAGGGTTTTCTTTTTGCCAGATTTTAATTACAAAAGAGACAACTCAGGCAGACAGCGGTATTAATACTGATTCGATGATTCGATCCGCAGTCCAGAGGACTCTCTCCTGTTGGACAAATAATAATATGTAATTTTCCGGTCATTGAAACATTTGCACAAATAAGGAAATTGACTGAGCCGCTTGTCGAAATGACTTTGACAGTCCTTGGAGTATCTGTGACTCGGTTGTGTTTGCATCTGTGACTGAAAGTGCCAGTAAATGGCTATCTTCGAAGCCCAGACCCAGACCCAGACTCAAACCCAAACCCACATGCCACATGACGCATCCCACATCCTAGTCCTTGTAGGATTCCATATCCTGGCCCCAGACTTTCCGTCTGAAAGATGAATTATGGCTTTGGCTTTTCAGTCTGCTCCCAAGTAAATCATTTTAATATTTAAATTGAATCAACTTGAAAGTCACACACTCTCCGACTGGCTTTAGGGCATTAATTATAAGCCCAAAAATGCTTTTTGGCAAACGGAAAAACAAAGAGCTAATTGTATGGGTTTTTATAATTTTTATGGAAATATGGTATATTGTATAATATCTGGTGCTGGTGGTGTCTCCTCCAAATGCCACTTGTAATGTTGCATTACTTTTATTTATTTTGAGAAATGAAACGAATAAATCATCTGCCAGACCGCATCAGCTGGAGACTGGAGGCTGGAGGCTGGAGACGGAAGACTCAGATTTTCCCAACAATTTCGGTTGACTAATTGAAAGTTCGGGGCCAGGATAACTCGGGAGGGGTTTCCGGAGAGGAGGTAACATTTGGCAAATGGCAAACATGACGTAAAACATTTTGACAACAACCCGAAACAATCTCAAAATCTTTCTTAACAAATTGCACGCGTGTCAGAATGAAAACGAATAAATTTTTTATGGGAGCCGTCGGGCGATTAAATTTTACAAAAATTGTCACTACGGCGGCGCCTTTTGTCGCCGATTTGCATTTTGCAGGCGCTTCTCAAGTGGGTGGTTGTTGGCTTGTTGGCTGGTCGCTTCGGATAATTAATTAAAAATCGATAAGAACTTGATTTGGATTTAACGGCTTTGGTTGAGCGGTTGCGAGAATTATGATGCTTAGTCAGCTCTTGCCCAAAAAAGCCGCTCCACTGACTTTTTGACATTCCATGACAAACGACTCCCAAAACCGCCCCCCCAGCCGCGAAAATCTTTGTTTTTGTTTACGATTCCGATTCCGATACGGATTCGAATTCGAATTGGCAATTGAGTATAAATTTTTTGAATGTGAATTCCCAGCGGGACGTTGTATAAAATTTATATACGTATGCAGGTTCAGGTGCGGGTGCTTTCCGCGGAGGAATCTATAAATAGTCGAGTGGTCCGCATTATTCGGCCATGTGGTCCACCTGATTTGATTGTTTGCCAATGAAAATGATTGCCCGCTATAAATTTCGGCGGGTTTCGGGAATGTTCTCTCCTTCTTGACCACCACCTCTTCTGCTTTTGGTTTATAACCCACTTTTGTCCAAATAAATCCCCGACGCCGGATATACGCGATCTCGCTGATTAATTAGAACAATCAAATCTTTTCCTCCTTTTTACACCTTTTTTTAATTGCAGTGACGTATGTTCCTCAAGCATTGGAACATCAAATGTTAAAAGTATACAATCTTGAAAGAGTTTTTCATTTGAAATTCACATTTGAGAGCTTAAAGTTTGAAAATTTCTGAAGCTATAAAGCTGGGGTAATTCTATGACCTTTGAAAAAGTTGGTTTATTCAAATCTTAAAAAACATAACACAGATGCTTTTGAGAATCTAGTGCCTTTGCAGGGTATCTCGAAAGTCTGTATTCTTATTCATTACTTGCTCTGTTTTTTTTACATTTTATTTTTATTTCGATTGGTAAGCGTGAATTTATCGCGGTCATAAATTACAGTCCACACAAGGCATTCTAAGGTCGCCTGGGACGACCCAAAGGGTAGCCGATGGGAACTAGGTGACCCCTCAAGGGGCTCTGGGATATATTCTGGGTATATTTACAATTTGGAGGCTAATTATTGTAAATTGTGCAATAATCTCGGAAGAAGGAATTTCCGATTTCACAAGTTTCTGTTTTTAAAAGAAACTACCCATGATGAGAATAATTACAATCATTATGCGTGATTTATTCTAATTTGGAGATGTTAAAATCAAATTAAATTAAATGAAGGAGATTATTCTACATTTCGCAAAGATTTATACTATTGGGACAGTATTAAAAAATATAATATCATATAAGAAATAAGAATTATTAACTGAGAAAGTACGTATAGTTTAATGTAATTGTAGCCTCCAAAATCTGTGTGGAATACAATTACAATACGATATATAATTTGTGGGAGATTGATTTTGTATCACTATTTTAAGAGAAAACTAAATTTCTCACGTAACTTAAAGCTTTTACTTGTGAAAGAAACAAAAATGCAATTTCAAAAGACTCACCTTTGCAGACCTTGCGATGGGTTAGGGGCTTGGTGGCATCCCGGTAGAAGCCCTCCTTGCACTGGTGGCAGTTCCGGCCCGTGGTCGAGTGGCGACAGTTCTGACAGACTCCGCCGGAGACGCCCTGGGAGAGCCGGAAGATCTCCATGTTGAAGCGGCATTGCCGGGCGTGCCTGTTGCAGTTGCACTCTGGAAAGATACACACGAGACACGTTTATGAGCACAGAAAAGATACATTCGATGGGTTCTGGGTTGCCTGCCTTCTGGCTAACTGGCAATTGCCAACGGCTATCCACTATCTGCCTGCTGATATCTGCTCGTTTTCAATGTCTTTATCGCCTCCGAGGATTTGGCAATTGGCCAATGCGATAAATGGAAATAAATGGCACGCAAAGTACCGGGCCACGGTCCCAGGTCTCCGAGGGGGCTTCGAAATGGGTCTGCGTCCAAGGGGACTTGGGCTTAGCCTGGTAATTTATACGGCGCTTTGATTTGAATTACGCACTTGTCTTTACTTAAATCGATATAATTCCTTTTCTTCTTTATATTTTTACACTTTGGCCAAGAAAGCATTCAATTATTTGATAAATTTAAAAGGGCCCAGACCAGTGTTTCTTTTCCTGTTATGCTTTTGGCAAACAATTTTGCCATTGACAGTCGATGCCGACTTGTGCGTTTATTCTCGCCTCTGGTCATGGTACATAGAGAAAAATTTAGGCGATTCTTATTTTAAATCAATCTTTTAAGCTCTTTTAAGCATTTAACTTTATTTTGAAAACATAATTGGCATGTTATCATTTTTCAGCTAACCATTTATGGATTGCAAGTAAAAGTTAAGCCTCGATCGATTGTATTCTCATTGTATTGTCTAGTTTGGACATGGAATATTTCAAAACTCAAACGAATTAAAAAAATATGAAAATCCTTGAAATTAAGGCTACTTTTCTTCATGTGCATTGTTTCATCTCCCAGTTTAGGTTTAGATGTCAAAGAAAATACAGCCAGGAGTGGACAGCTGGGCTGTCAATGAAAAAACCACGAAAGTTGCTGCTGCAACTTGCGGCCAGACAGCCCCAGCTACAGGCGCCGCCCGTTCGACTGTCCACCCGTCGAGGGCCCACTGTCGTTGCCTCCCTGAAATCGACAGTTCTGTCAGTTCATTCCGGACGACTTCTGTGCCGATTCGGTTCTGGACTGAACACACTTACTATATATGCATATATTATAATTATCTTTTACACATTGCTGTCGGGCAGACGAAGCGTCTCTCGCTCTCCAATGCAGCTGCCCCCTTCGGAGGCTCCTAGCTCCGCCCATGGTGGCGCATGCCAGCCGCAGACAAAGTTATGTCATCGCAAATATTTGAGCACTGCCAGGGACTGTCGCTACCAGGCACTGGGAAAAATATTCGTGCAATTTATCAGGAAACTTGCAAACAGGATTCATAAAAATATAAACAAGCCTAAAAAAAACAAACTTTTAAAAGCTATTTCAATGTAATTCAGCGTTAAATGAATCATTTATCCTTTTTTAATTAGGAGCTGAAAAATACCTATATTATATTAAATATTTTATTTGCAACTTTTAAGCCCAACAAAAATGATTTACAAGATATAAAAAGTTGCCGAAATGCTTATTAATCCTTTCCAAAAATATCGAAAGACAAGAATTCACTCTCAAAAATATGAATGTCTTGACATTCATTGTCTTCAAAACTATTTTACATTTTTATAACAAATCCCTAAAAATTAATCAAATAAATTGATGGCCAACAACCACTATTATATTAACTCTATAAGTAATACCTTTTGAAAGATTATGAAAATAATTTGAAAAATAAGCTACTCAAGTTTGCAAATAAAAATTTAAGACTTGTAGACATTTTAACACCCAATTAAAAATAGAAGGCCAATGGAGGGACTGGCCTGGTTACATTTAACGATTAAAGTGTTTAAATAATATTAAAAAATGCATATTCAATTACTATTTAAATTAAGGCCATCAATTTACTTGTATTTTGTCTCTGTGCAGTGGCAGAAGAGCCTCGGAATACCGTTGGAGAATCGTCAACAAAAGCTAAGCAAATATTTAGAAAAAGCAGAGCTCCAAGCACGGCGTGTGGCTAATTGCCAAGTTACAAAGCCAAGATACAGAGCTACCAGGCTGGAAAGCTACCAGCCATCCCATCCCATCCCATCGGATCCCATCCCTCTTTTTGAAAAGGGTTAGGGGTTCGGTGTTAAAAATGCTAGATAATTAATTTTAATGACACACTTACGACCTGCGACTTGCGACTGCCGGCGAATGCAACTTGATTTATGGGCCGGGCCGCGAGATTTCCGACTTTGTTAATTTTTTGGGGCCATGTAAATTTCACTTGGACGATTACAAGACACCCATCCAGCTCAATCAAATGCGACTTAAAGCGATGCATAAAACCGTTCATTAGCCGGACCCCAAGCTGCTGTGTTATCCGAGAAAGGTGAGCCCAGTAATTAAGTTCAAATTTGATAAGTGGCCCCCAAACACTCTTTCGAACCTCCCTAAAAAAGACACACACAGTCATATGGATGGATGGTTGGATGGATGGATGGAAGTATTGATTACTGGATTGCCGGTTTGCCGGATTTCCAGAGAGACAATGAAATCGTCAGTAATCGTCGTCTGCATCAGCCTCGAAATTAACTGCCTGGGAGAGTTTTCAATAAAAATATTTTTAGGCCGCTTAACTTTCGTCTTAAATTAGTCACACAAACAACAAAAGATTAATTGATTTTTGGCAGGGAAAGCGAATCCTTACAGCTTGGATTTGTAAACAAATCGAACGCTGGCTTGCCTCAAATGGCATAAACTTATATGAAAATATTATATTTATAAACGAAAGTACCTTGTTGATAGAACACCTTCCCAAAACTAAACTTCTCTCTCATTTAGGAAAAATCACTAATGGGGACCCTAAAAATCTGTCTTTTTTTTGGTGGCAATCCGCAACTGCAACCTTAAAATCTGAATGGCTGACAATTTGGTTATCAGAAAAGCAAAGAGCTTACAAGCTATGAATGAAAACCTGAAAACAGTTCGACAGGGGCCCAATCCACCGCAACAGAGTGGAATCGGTGGCTTGGCATCTCTAATTAACTGCCACACAGCCGGAGTCAACCATTTTTTGTGGCAATGTCCGTGACTATGGGGATTTTGTGCTCGGCCAGTAGCAGATTCGGACTGGGATCCAGAGCCGTTGATAAATGGTCGGAAAGAGCTCGCTTTGGCCAATGCCAAAGGAAACCAAAACATTCTACGGCCCCGGCCAGACCAGAACAGAGAAAACCAAACCAAGCCAGGCAATGCAAACGCATCACCCATCCAGCCCATAAGGCAATCCAGCGAAACGCTTTTGACTTGTGGATTGTGTATTCATACCCGGTACTTGAAGTCTTAAAAAGTCGTTATACATTTGAGATAATTGACATTTTCTATTTTAGAAGCTAGATTTTAGCGTTCCATAAGTTATGAATAATTCTTGGGGTATTCACCTTTTCATATTTAGTCACATCAAATAATAACCTCTTCATATCCGGGACTTTTATTTTATGAAGCAATTAGTTACTTGGAAAAAGAGTTAGAAATTCCAGATTTCTTATAAATTTAGGTATTCAGTCATACCCGGTACTTGCATCGCATCATACCTATTTCGTAAGCAAGAGAATAAGAAACCATGAGTACCGGGTATCTCAAAGTCGTTGCTAGATTTCTATCAGTTCCTTGTTTTAGCCCTCGATTTTTTCGGCTCTAGGGCGTGGCAGTAGTTCGGTCCCGGCTCCTTTACCATGTCCTGGCAGAGAGTTTTCAATTTTCCCCAGGACCATTTGCCCGCACCGTCACGCCCCGCACCGCCTCGACTGTCGACATTTCATCGTTTTATGATTGATTGCGTTCGCCTCGCAGTGATTTTCGGTAACCGAAAATTTTGAATTGAATTCGTGCTGACCGAAGGGGGGCCTGGCCCGGAACAGGACATGGAACAGGAGCGGCGGTCCTGGCAGGGGGTCCGTGGTGTTGTTGTTTCTGGTGTGATTGCGGTTGCGGTTGCTGCTCTTGCGTTTTTGCACTGCAATTTGACAATTTCATCGCAAAATTGTTTTGGTGTTTGTGGCCGTGTTGTGCTGCGGCCTTCGTGTGTTCTCTGTTCTGTGTCTGGTCTGTGATTTATCAAAAGTGGTTGATTTACAAACAATAAAAACAAGAAAGAAATTAATATGAGCTTTTGCCAAAGCAGAACAAAGCGCCGCGATTGTTCGTGATTCACGCGAATCGGGAATTATGTCAACCCGTTTCCATTGTTCTTCTGAGTGTTTTCTGAGTACTTGTATTTTTCAGCTTAACCCGGTTCCTGATGAGCCGGCGAGTGCTGCTCTTTGAACTATTCCTAGTACAGGGGTATTTATAAACACTCCCAACACTCTAAATTACCCAAATTACCCCGAGCTGATGTAAACAGGGCCGCCACTTTCCCCAAAGTTCGCACTTTCTTCCCTAGAAACTGCTCTTTGTTTTCCACATGGCCCAAATATCCAAACAAACCTCTGACAAATGGCGCTCGTACAAAGTCCAAAGATATAAGTTTTTGGGGAAATTATTCAATGAAAATAATGGTTTTCTAAGAAAATGTGTTTTTTGTGAATTTTGAAACAGATAAAAACCATATTAGATGCAAGACTAATACCTCCTTGCAATCCTGCAACACTTTATGTATTCCAATATTTATATTATATTTGCAATATAGATGCCACAGATCTTACAATGCAATAAAATAAAGGAACATATAATATATAAGATGTGATAAAATGCAGATTATTATTATTAGAAGAAAACTCCATTAATAATGTATCTAATTAAATAATTGATTAATTAAATTGATTAATTTTTTAACAGCGATTTGCAGGTATTTCCAGGTGAAGTGAAAACAAGAAAAGTTCCTCAAGAATATTCAATGAATTAACCTTCCTATTTCCTATTTGAAGAGAATTAAGAAACTCTCCCCTGCTGCAAAGAACATTTGAAAGCAAAAATTGAGAATAATGTTTCTACACATATTGATCAATTCTTGATAGTAAAATGTATGGATTTTATATGAATTTTCCAGATATGTTTAATAGACAACCTGCAAAACTGTCATTATAAAAATATTTAATTATAAAAACTAATATATATATTAAAAAGAATATAATGGATTGAAAATTTTGAATCTGATATTTTTACAAGACGATTCTTTTTGAAAGCCTACAATCTGAAAAATGAAAAGTGCAATTTGGCGACTGCAACTTTTCGGTTAGCAGGTCGCAGCTGCAACATTTTCCCTGTCAACAACAATGTTAACAAATTGTTTGCTGGATGCGGAGGGGAAAATGAATAAATACGATAAAAAACGGCGGGCAGAAGTGTACGATGCTTAAAAATATATTTTTAGCCGAGATTCTTGCCTCCTTGCCTCCTTGCCGTCTCCTGGGCATCTGAGGAGGAGAAACGGCGAAGAATTCAACTTGTTTCTGAGCCACATTCTGTTTTCTGTTTACTTCATTTTAGATCTCATTCCTAATTAACGGCGAACGAATTAACATATAAATATATATGGTGGAGAGGGTCCATCCAGCTATCCAGATATCCTTTAGAGAGAAAGAAATAAAAAACCATGTTCACGACATCACTTTGGCCCACACAGGCTCCGGGGATGGGAGTTTGGAATTTAGAAATTGGAATTTATGTTTGGTTTTTCGTCGAACTCGTCGAAATCGTCGAAAATGAGGAAAATTCTTCTCTGCTGTTTGTTATTTTATTTAAATCAAGGCAACGAATTGTTTCAATTCTCTGTGCCCTCTTCTCTTCCTTTTAAATATTCCAATTCCAATTCCAATTCCAATTTCGATTTAGGTTTTAGTTTTTTCGGTTTCCCGGTTTCTCGATTTCTCGGTTTCTCGGTTTTCGTTTTCCCAAATTAGTGCGGAGGACCCCGGTAAAAACAATAAACAAATTTCCAAAACGCTTGTGTGCCCAGCTTCGGTCTGATATTTTCGAGGGCTGAGGGTGAGGGCTGAGTTAAATGAACGACTCGTTAAGACACATAAATAAAACGCACCAATATTTCCTAATTAAGTCGAATACGACTCGTACGGCCGAAAAGTGGCCAGAAAACGAAAACAGTGTCAAGTTAAGTGAATGAAAATTCTAAATAAAAGCCTTGCACTATATGGTGTGATCTATAGTATGGCCAAAGTCGGGAAGTAATGGGTTTCGATTCGGCTTTAGACGTAGGGCTTTACCAGATCATATACTAGAAAATGGATGGGATTTTCCAGTCCATCAGGCACTCTATTTTGACTCTTCTCCATCTTAATAATTTATAATATTGTATTATGTTCGTATCTTTGAAATTATGGGATAAGATAGAGTCTATATCCTATCTAAACTTTATGTAATACATTATGGAGGATGTATCAAATGAAAAAATGAACACTTATTCATAAATGATCTGATGAACACTTCTTATTTATTTGTAGAAAGAAAACTGCCTCCATTATAAATCAATTATATATTTATTAAGTAAACAAAAGGCCCTAGTTTTGAAACCGCGGCAATTAGTCTCAACCTGCCTCACCTCGACTGTACCTCTCGCGACTTCTGTGTGGCAGTTGCAGTTCCAGTTGCAGTTGCAGTGTTTGGTGTTGAAAACAACGCCCGGAGTATCTTTGGAAGTATCTGTGTATCCGCGGGTACGTGTGTGCATCTGATAGATAAACAAACCAGCAGATATTTCAACAGCACCAACAACGACTCCGCTCGCAGGTGATGTGAAAGGTCGCTGCCGCCTCTGCCTCCGCCACCGCCTCCGCCTTTGCCCGCCCGCTGATCGGACCGCTCGTACCGCTCCCACTTCCCCTCCTCCTTCCCTTACATCTATATGGGTTTCTGATCTCAATTTCGATTGGATTAGGACTCGTGTCTGAATAGATTCGGGTTATTCGAACAGTGGAACAAAATTGATTTTTAAATAAATCTTGGGCTGCTTGAAAAAATGAACATTTTCTCATGAAAAATTCCCAGGAAAGAACTCTTTAGAAATTTATAATTTTTGTTTTTGAAAACAAATATTTAATAATTTCTGTAATTTTAAAATGTTCTTACTAATAGTTATAATTTCTTTTTTTTTTGGATATTTTATTATTTATTGTTTATAAACTTTATAGCTAAATTATGTTTCAACTTTGAGGTTCCAACTCATATATGGTAATCTTAGTAAATTTTATTAAATTCTTAAAAGAAAACACTATATTTTTAAGATCAATAGATCTGTAAGGCTTAAAGAAAGCCCGATTTTAACATTTAACTTTACTTTACTTTTTTAACCAAAACAAAAAAATTTAAAACTGCAGAGTTAAATGGACATAAATAATTTTTAAAAATTAAAAGGGCGAATAATACAGTACTTTAAAATATTTAAATTTCAAATAACTAGAGTGTAGAGTGTAATTTATTTTTATTTGAAAGAAAAAATTATGGGATTTAAAATAACAAACTAACTAGCACTGTTTTTTTAATTGTATGGAAAAGCCTGGCGGCTAGGAGATATCGAAGTGCTGCAAGCTTCGGCTGGCTCTTGCAACTTCCAACTTGCAACGTCCGACGTGTAACTTGAAGGTGGTGGTGCTCGTTTGTGGTGTTGAAATGTCAGACAGCACTTGCCCCTCGGCCTGCCGCACATGGCCTCCAAGTGCGGCAATATGTTTTGTTTAACATTTTCTCATTTCGGTCGTTTTTTTTCGGTCAGATTGTTTTTTTGGGTTTTCGGGGGCCTTGCAACTGCCGCGTTGGTGTTGCATTTGTTTCATTTGCATTTTGTTTGTTTATCTCTGGCAGCTCCACGTTTGTGCCTCGAAATCGTGGACCCCGGACCCCCGACCCCGGACCAGAGAGTAGGGACCACGCCTTAATTACCATCGACTGGGGGCTAATTCAAATAAATGATTTTTAAATGCGCAAAAATGCACAGCTTCTGATTCCCAATAGAGTTGTAGATTGCATTTAATTAACCAGAAAACTCTGTCACTCCATCACTCTCGTTTTGCTGTGTGAATGTCAATTAAAAATCGTATCTCCGACCTGACATTGGAGTATCTTGTAGATACTGGGAATTCTTCGGAAACCCTCCATGAAATGCGATGCCCTGCAGAGGCCAGGAGATCAAAATATGATTTTCGCACCAAACAATAAAATCAGCCTGAATGAAACTGAAGTTGTCAGATGTTGGTTTCATTTGCAGATTTAAGAGTGCATCGTGTAAAAGATGGTAAAGAATTTTCTAGATAACCAATACTAGATATTAATAATTAGTTTAAGCAATAAAAGCATTGGTTTTTCAACCAAAACGCATTCCCATCTAGGAGGCTTGAAAAGAGTAAAAATTTTTCCCAAAACTAGCACCCTAAAATTTGTGTCAAAAATATCGAAGATTACTTTTCCGTAGACCTTTTGAATACTTTCAATTATGAGTTGACATTTTCCAGGGAAAACTAACACAAATAGAACCCAAAACCCGAGACACAATGCCAGGAATTAATGGTGGCACTTTGCACTCGAACATTCAAAGTGCAAAAGTCAGAAATCGCATCCTGAGACTCTCCGATTGCAACTTATTGTGCAAGCCGAGGGTTTTAGCCAGAATCTGTAAATGCACTTTTTAAGTAGCCTCCGGCCTCTGTTTCTCGGGTTTTTTATGACCCTTTTTGGCAATTCGTCATGGTCAGGGTCGTGTGGCGACACCGGAGTTCCCGGGCAAGATCTCCAGCTGGGAGGGGGAAACTCAAATCCTTTTGTTTCCCCAGTCCCTGCCACAGTCCCTGGCACAGTCCCTGCCGCAGTCCCTGCCAGTCGCTGGCTCTGTTGCCATTTATGGCACTTAAACAAATTAATAAGAGATTCCATCGCACAATGCCACTGGATATGAGAATGCACCCCGGGACCTGGGAATTGGGATTTCTGAGTTCTGAGTTCAGAATCGCACTTTGCCGGCAAATATTCGAATTTCGAACAGAATACTGAGTTCTGGCTACATTGAGATAAACTAGATGCTGGACTCTAGACAAGGGGCGTGTCATCCTCGGTTTCGTTTTCATGGATTCGATGCCATTATTTTTGCTACAATTCAGCACCAGGAACAGGACCAGAAAAACCAAAGGATCGCAGGACGAACAACGAAGGACGAGCGGGCGAGGGAGCGAAGGGGCCATGCATTGTGCATTTATTGTCTGTGCCGAATTTTGAGGCTTCGATTTGGTCGATTGTTCAATGAGTTTTCCGACCAGCTGCCGTTTTGCTGCAGTTCTGGCCAGGTTCGGCATTTTCGGCCAGTCTTTGCACTGGAAATAAATGTTGTGCAGAAAACAAATCCAAAACAGGCCCAAATGTAGTTTCTCTCGTGTAATGTATCGAATTTGTATTTATTAGTTGAAGTTATCAAAATTTTCTTCGAGTGCTTCGAAACCCTATGTTGCCTTTCCAATGGCAGAAGGAAAACGCATGCAAAACTATGTATGAATGCCCCGAACAAGACCCACGTCCTTTGCATTTATTTACATTTGTTCCGGACAGGCGGACAAACGGACCGAAGGACAAGCGGACAGAAAGACAGAAGGCCTCGATGCATTCAGATTTGCATTCACATTCATTCATTTGCCAGTTTTGAACAGAGGAGCGAGTAGGGAGAAGGGAGCATGAGTTTCCAAGCCTTTTCTCTTTGCATTTTTTTGTGAGAAAATCGGTGCCCGAAAGGGATCTGGCAGGTGTGCAAACGGGAAATATTTCATTATGCACAGGGGACAGGGGACACAGGACATAAGGACATCCCGCAGAAGGATATACGGATTAAGCTTGAGCTAATCAATTAGTGAAAATATAAATACAGTTTTATTGAAAGACATTTGGTCATGCAAGTGGAAGCGAAAATTTGTCAGAAATTATTCTTCCTTAAAGGTCTGACATTTGGGTTTATGAATTACCATAAATATCATATGAAAATGTATTTTCATTGATTGTTTTATACTTATTTATACATTTTAGAAACAAAGTCTATCTAAACATTTGATGCCTTTAAGAGCTCTCATGATTTAGTTTCGCAATGAATCAGAAATTACTTCGGATATGGGAATCAAGATCCCCCTTCCCGTTTCTGTTCGAAGCTCTTTAAAAGTAAATCTAGTCCCGTGATTATAGCTGCTACCCCAGAAGTAATCCCCCATTTAGGAATCTTGTATCTTTGACACTCATTTCATCCTGAATATCTCTTTCAATCACAAAGTTACCTTCCCGTTTCTAATGAACCTGTTGTCACGTCTTCGGAAGGGATATCTGAAGTCCCATCTCTGGATGAAGGCTCGTAAAATCAGTGTTGATGGGATTGGAGATTTTCCTATTCAATCGCTTGGAAAATGTTCCGATTCTGGTATTTGAGCTCTTCTCACACGAAGGTTGATCGCTTTG
This sequence comes from Drosophila vallismaia, assembly GCA_035047325.1. NCBI lineage: Eukaryota > Metazoa > Arthropoda > Insecta > Diptera > Drosophilidae > Drosophila > Drosophila vallismaia. Next base: position 2,180,068 of record JAWNPU010000001.1, on the reverse strand, counting down.
CCTCCTCGGGGACAATTTCCCATTGAAATCCATCCCATTCCATCCCGGGCCAGGTCAAGTCAAGTCGAGTCGAGTCGAGGGAACACGAGTTGGACAATATCTGGTTACCTGATAGCTTCCATTCGGTAGAGCCATTCACCTGAGCGGCGCATAAAGTATCTCGAAGATGCAAATACGGATGCGGATGCGGGACAGATGTAGTTGCAGATACAGATACAGATATTGGTACTGGTACTGGCACTGGCACTGGTACAGATGGAGGGACAAGTCGTGAAAGTAACATGAAGCAAATCACAATGGCCCATACAATGATAATAAGTAAGGAAAATCGCAATTCCGATCCCGATCTGGTCATGATTCGGGCTCGGGATCGGGATGGGGATGGGGATGGGGCTCCAAATTCGAATCTGTATTAATATATTGTATTTAGAAATATTTCTGCCAAAACGCTCGAGGTCAAAGATATAAACGGAAGCTGGCCTCCGCTTCCAATCGGGCCTGCAATCTGCTCTCCAATTGAACTCTCGGGACAACGACTTTCTGGCCAGACAATGCAATTTGCATATTGTGACAATGATGCTGCACAAAAGTATCTAGTATCTGCGACTTTCTCGACCGGGATAGTGGAATTCTGTTGCTTTCTGAGGAACCAGAAGTTAATTGCTGGCGGGAGAGATTAACACCCGAATAGAAATAGCAAAAAGCCCTAAAACCGAGGCAAGTGCTGATAATATTTATGGGCAAGACAAGGCCGCAACACAAGATGGCCATGTTCTCCCTTTAGGGCCCATTCTGTGGTCACTTGTCCCTGGAATTTCGCCCTCTATCTTAGGCCATTTTACTTTATGGGACATTTTGCAATTTCATAAAGAAAGGCTACAGGATTGGATAGGATAGTAGACGTTCCTGCCTGTCCTGGCTGGTCTGCCTGGCCTTCCTGGGTGTCCTTTGGGTTCGGGTTGGCCACGAGTGTTTATTAAATGCCAACTCTTCACAAAAAAAAACAGGAACAAGGCACAAGGCAGAGGCAGAAGGCAGCAGGCGGCCTAACAAACAAATAAACAACGACCACAAAAAAGAACTCACTTCGGAGCGACTTTCGTTGGCTGCTGTTTTGTTTTGTTTATACCCTTCCTTGGGGTCTCCCTGATGCAATTCAGAATCCAAAATCTGAAATCCGGAGACCAGAGTCCAGAGGAAGTGGTTGGCTTGTTTGCTTTCCCAATTCCTCGAAACTATTTCGGCGTGATTTCTATTTTAAAAATACATTTTTTATTTTAAATCAACAATTGAAAACTGCAAATAAATCGTTACTTTGGATTATTTTGGATACCATCTTCGATTTCGATAGAAAAAGAATCGAGGAATCATCAGGCATTTCTATGTCAAATCCCAAAACTTGTTTGCGAAAAATTATCTCAAATGTTTGTTAAATTCTGTTTTTGTAACTCATGGAGGCTCCAATAAAGGTCGTAGCACAAATATGCAATCACATTTACAGTGCTTTCTATTTTTTATAAAAATTATTAATAATAATTCCGGGATTTTTCAAGACTAAAATCCTGCTGTTTTCCGATTATTCCGATTAATCAATTTTCCCAAAGGTATGCTAAATAAATCTTATTATCTGTTATGATTTTCATTCAGTAACAAAATGTTGGAACTAGAAATTGGTTTCCGAAACTCTTTTTGAAAAATATAAAAGACTTGGCCAAGACATCCCATATCCCCCTCGTAAGAGCATTCATTTCTGTCCTTCTTCGCCGACTTAATCCTGTTTTTTAGTGTCCCTTGATATTTGCTTTTTGTTTTCGACTATCTCTCACAATTTTTTGTGTCACATTTATCGCACCTTATAATTAAACGAAGAAGCTGGAGAAGCCGGAGAAACCGGAGAAGCGGGGAAGAAACTGCAACTTTTTTACAAGGCCAAGAGGAGGGTTGGATCCAAGCCGTTTTTTTTGCCACTTTCAAGTCCCTTGGTGGCCGGATGCCTTATCAGTTGGCTAAATAATGATAACAATAAACAAAAGTCAGGGCATTTTTATAAACAGCTTCTCCCAGCTGGCTGCCTGTTTGGCTCTTTGTGTGCAGTTCGGGCTTTTAATAAATTATAAATTTATGTATTTCCAGGCGACTCTTTCGGAGAAGCTAGTTCGGAGGCATAATTGGTCGGTCCAGCGGAAGATTAACAACTTCCGAAATGGCTTTTTTAATGGCACCAATTATGAGTTTCTTATCGGGACAGTAGCTGGACATTTTCGAACTTTTAATGAAGTAATTTTTCTGGGAAAATGTGGGTGGATGGGTGGTGGGCGAATGGTTGGGTTTGTACGGGGCAGGTGTCATTGGGTGACTTTCGCTCCATTGTTTGCCACTTTTAATCTCAGATTCCCCCTGGTTCTTTGTTTATATTTTTTGTGTTATTTCCTTATGACTTGGGACACTTGCATTTCTTCTTATTCTTTCGGGGGAGTGCGGTGTTTGCTTCTTAAATAGTTCCCCGAGATAGGAAAACTTTGAAATGGGCCAGAGAATTTCCGGACTGGGAAAACTTGGATAATTGCCTGCATTTAGTTGACAGACAAAAGTTTTGTGAGCAAATGAAATTGATTTACAGGCTAGTGTTTATTTAAAGTAGCTATAATAGTTCTTGGATGAGAAATGATGTCTAATCTCTTGGAAAAAAGTATGTCTGCCAACATACTTAACACTTTTCATCAAATCGGGGGAATACGGCATTCCGAAGACCGGAATCGGTTTCCAAATATTTGCTGCCTCCAATCAGGGAACTTGACCGATTTGTTTACCCATTCAGATGGCCAACTTCAGTTTGTTTGAGCCGATAATTTGGTGTTTGTCTCAGCGCGTCTCCCTCGCTAATGAACCCAATGTCGATTCGCATCCAAGTTGCACCTCTCGATTGTGCAACGTCATGGCGGCAAGTCGGGCTGATTAGTCGAATGTAATTGAGTTTTAATAGGTTGGCACTCGACACTCCCCCGCCGTAATTAGAGTCACACACTTGGGGAAAAACGGGTGGATGTCTTTATTTTTGTTGCCTAACAAGCCCGGCCTTGAGAAGGGCGACCCTTCAAGTACCTTCTTCCAGGTGTCTTTCATTTTCTCTCAGTGTAAGATGCGGGTGTCATTGAAGGTCGATTGGGAAAGCCACCTCGAGACCCCGACTTCCACGTGCTCAACAATCACTTAGCGCATTATTGAAAACGCTTTTTGATTGCGCTTTGGCGTGTTGGATCGGATGGACCGGCGGATCGATTGAAATTGATAGGCGTTGCCCCTGACGGATACCCTACTCTGAATGGCAACCGTACCTAAGACGTGGCTGAGAGAAACCAAAATGACATAAATATTTTGAGGCTCTTTGTCAGACAAAAGAGTAATTATAAGCTGGTGCCAGAGGCACAAATTATCAACCTTTCCGCAGGGTATCGCCCGGTCGACCTGGAGCTAGTCCCCTTCGCTGTGTCTTCGGCCTCCGTTACATTTTAATTGACCATGGCCAAGAAGTCGCACTCAAATATGTCTCAATCAAAGAGAAAAGAAGACAAAATCAAACAGATACCACTGCCCACAGTCAATATACATAAATTTTGTGGTCAAGCTCGGGGACCGAAACTTTTTCTTTTGTGGCTTTGGATGTTTTCTGTTGTGGGAACACGCCCCTCAAATGTCGATAATTTGCATTTGATTACGATGTCCGATGGCCGATGGCCGATGTCCAATGTCCGATGTCTGCTGGCTGCGAAAATTGTGGTTCCGGATAAAGGCTTTGGATTTGGTGTCTAATCAGGGCCATTGGATCTTGTCGAACGGAGATTAGGAGTCGAGTTGTAGTTTCTCTTGACACGGGTCCCCGGACACTTGATCCGTGGAGAGAGCCATTTCCCCGCCTTGTCTATAAAGATGTCAATGTTCTTCAGGGAACGGACAACGGGGACTCGGACGGGGACTTGAAACGGAAAACACCGAAGAACATGCTGCCTAATAAGCTCGTTTGCGGACCTCAAAATTTAATAACATCGAATTAACAATGGGGAAATGTTCGACAGAATAACAAGGAGAATAACATAACAATAAAAGTAACAAGATATCATAAAATGGGCAGAGGGAAATAAATAAATAAATACGAGTAAAACGAATGCAAAAGGCCAGAAAAGATGCCAACAGACATTTGGGTTGGGCTTTCGGGTTTCGGATAGGACGGATAAATTAAAGTAAAGGATAATTACGTGCTTGAGCACAACAATAAAAAAGCAGGAAGAAACGAAATTAAAGCGAATCCCAGCCAGGGGGAGAGAAAACTCGCCCTCGGCGACCAAACCAACCACCAAACTCAAAAAAAAACGAAAAGGAAATCTCAAAATTTGTCAAATGAAAATATTTTCAGTTGGAAAAAAAAGGGAAAACGATGAGTGCCCCCCTAAGAGGCACACCCCCGCGTGATTATTGTTGTTGGCTTTTCTCCTTTTCTCTGTTTGCCGCTTCGATGACTTAATCTCGGCGTCTTTTGGCGTCTGCCAGGACCTGGAAATCCTTGACAAGATAGTCCTCCAAAGAAATCAGCTTTCCGGGGAACCCTTTCGGGCTTTACCTTTCAAACAGGTGACCATTTGTCAAGCCTCTTCCTCAGGACTCTCTTTTCAACCCAAGCCAAAACCCAAACCCAAACCAAACACAAACCCATTTCCATCCTATCCACATCCTAAAAGTCCTGAACATCCCCCGTCGCAAGGGGGTGGCTTCTCGCCGTGGACTTCAATTTGTGAAATACTTTTGCGCAAAATATTTGTGTAAAATTTAATTAAGGTAAAAATACCCAAAATAACATCGATGGATGCCTTCCCGCTCGAATGGCTGCCCAAAGCAATAACAAACTAAATGGAAACTAAATTGCCGGATTGATGGCAGGACGCAGGGGGCAGAGTGCAGGAGGCAGAAGGCAGGACGAGGGCTCCGATATTGCTTTTCATACAAATTGTGTGCACTTTGTCCTTCAAGGACCACAAAACGACGCTAATTGCGAAGGAAACTAGAAATTTCATTCGGGTTTTTATTAGAATATACGAGTACAGGAACTTTGTGGAATATATTTTTAAATTCACAGATGATTGAATTGTGGCTGTTGTCTTGCAGTAAAATATAAATTAAATTGAGACTCTTTCTGGAATATAAAGTTTTCAACGTGTAAAGTCAAAACCTTTTAATCGCAAACCACAAGGCGAAATTCCAAGGCAGCTGCTTTTCACCTTTGACTTCATTTGGGAAACCCTGGAAAAGACTTCTTTGACGTTAATTTCTTGAAACTTTTGCAGCCCCGGTCGGTTTAGAGTTAATTATTTGTCTGACCCATTTAGGGTGCCCCACCCTCATCTCTCCACCTTTCCACTTTTCCACCTTTCCCACACCTAATCTCCCCCCACAACACCATTATCATCCCAATCATGATGGGCATCATTCGACAGTTTCAATTTTAATTGCTTTTGGGTTCTCTGCCTGATCTCGGAGCTTTCCCAACTTGAAATTTGCTTTCCATTTATTTTATTTTATCTCATTTAATTTTTTTCGTTGCCATTTGTTTGTTTTTTGTTCGGGTTAATATTTGACTTTGTTTTTTGTTCGGACTCCGAACTCCGGAGGCAGAAACCTATTTGGCCAAGTCGCCTAATGAGCCCAAAAAACGCTGCCAGAAAAAAGGGGTTTCTGTGTCTGTGTCTGAGTCTGTTTCTTTTTCTGTTTTCTGGCCCAACCCACACAAATTGTGTGTTAAAGTTGTGTGTTTAAACAACTCTGGCACCTGCTCCCCCACCTGCTCCTCCATCTGCTCCGCCCATGGATTTTGATTGCACTTCACACCTCCGATGCACTCAAATCCGACTCGAAGGCGTCACTTTTACACGAAAACAAAAACCAGAGACGGTTTATTTCGAAACAAATATGAGACCAAATTCCCACAAAAAAAGGTTTAACTTTGATTTGATTTCAAAGACAAGTTACTTGGCAGTACTTTGATTGCCAAGTTGCACCCCACAAAGTGCAACCTGTTTAGGGATTGTTAAGAAATTGTTCTCTGTGTAGAATCGCATCGATCTTAGCCACTTTTCTCGACTGTCGGATTTTCGAAAAATTTGCCTGCTGACAGGCAGAAAACTGTGAAAACTCAAACGAGGGACGGATATTCCGCATTTTACGCGATAATTACTTGAAATTGGAGCAAATTTTATGGCCAGTTCGCGGGGGGTTCTTCGAAAAAAGGCACAAGACTGTTTGTTTCTTTATAAAACAAATCCGACAGCCTATCAATCAAACGAGCTGACTACATAAAAGTTTCAATAGCCCTTCTAAGGGCTATTAACAAAATGTATCCCAGACGAAAACAAAAATATTCAACAAAACAAAAACATACGTGTATTTTTTTTGCATAATTCTGTAGAATTTTAAAGGAAGCTTTTTGGATGGAACGTGCAAGGAAAACAATTTAAACATAATGAGAACTTAACATTTTCCGGAAATTAAAAGGTTTATTATTTTTTCACCAAAACTTCTATAACTTGCTGAAAATTTACATTCAGATATAAATCGAAATACTCAGGTCACAGAGGCAGAAATGTAAGGTACTTTTAAAAGTGTCGTAAAAAATAGGAAATTTATATTGATCAAAATATCTAATAGATCTATAGATCTAATTTAATAAAAATTGGTATTTCAAAACAATAATAATTGACATTTTTGTCATTTTGGGAATGATGGGAGTTTTAATCAGAGAGACTTTAGTGAAGAATCATCTTGAAAAATTTCATGAGTTAGTCCTGTAGATATGAAGAGTACTGAGAACTTTTTGGAAGTGTTTCGGGAAAAACGCTTTTTAAATTTTGGGTTCTTAACAATATCTACTTATATCTTTAAAATACTTTGAATTTTTAAAAGTCCTGTATGAGGTTTAGACGTAAATAGTTGAACGGGAAAAAATATATTATTAAGAAATCGGTTTCATTTTTTTTATCAAAACTAGAATACCCCCTTAAGCAGAATTTTATTTGTTAAAGCTTACAATTATTTTGAGGCTTGTGGAAAGGGCTCTGATTTTTTTTGTCAACACCAGAGGTTGCAACGTTCCCTGCCACAGGGCCCCCTTCTTAACACTAAATATATGTTTTTTATTTTAACCAGAGGCCGTAAATTGCAAGACCAACTTCATTAGGAGGCTGCCCCTGCCCCTGCCCCGTTCCTGGTTATGTTTAATTTCAAGTCGTTTTATGGCGCCCACAACTTCTGATGCTGCTGCTGGTAATGTTGCTTCTGGGACCGCAAATGGGGATGGGAATGGGTGGGCAAGGTGCAGCGGCAACAATAAAAAGCGAGGTGAGGCTACCGTGGCCATTCAAGTTGAAGTTGCAACTGCCGCTGCCTCTACCACTGCCACTGGGATCCTAGTTTCTGGGCGAATCTGGGATCGCATGTACAAGTGTTTTGAAGCGTGCAACTTGGGGAAGCTGTTTCGCCTGGCCGCCGCAGCCGCATAAGTCAACATGTCTGCGGCCGAGGCAGGCGCAATGTTGCTGCCGCATGCATAAATCTGTTGCATGTTGTAAATGTTAAGCGCGGCAGCAACTTTGGCGGCGTCGACGTTTTTCATCTGAGCTCCATCTTTTGCACATTTGCGCTTCAATGCGATTTATTTGCCCGTTGCTTGTAATGCCATGTTGCAGCTATCGCCGTGTTGCTGCTGCTGTTGCTGTTGCTGTACTGCTATTGCTGTTAAATGCTTATTTACATTTCGTTTAGCGGCTCTCGGCTATCGGCACCGAAAGCCCAGCACCACCCAACCACCAGCTCTCCTCCTCTTTGTCGGAAAAAAAAAACCGAATCTGAAATATAAGGAGATTCGCCACCAAACATATTTTGATTTATGTCGGCGATGTTGCTGCTGCTGCTTCTGTTGCTGTTGGTGTTGGTGTTGCAACTGTTGTTCTTTGCTTATGTTTTTGTTGGCGTTGCCCGATATGCCTTACATATCATTGGGCCAGGGTGGGTAGAGGAGTTCTAGAGTCGTTTCGAAAGTCTTTCTTTCCGTCATAAAAGATACTTCATTCCAAGGAATGTATTTTTGCAAAATTTATCACAGGAATTTGTTGGTATTAAGTAAAAAAAAAGATTAAATGAAATGATAAATATAAGATTTTTGTCTTAAGCTCATTTGTGCTTTCTAGAACTCCTTGATCCACCCCCGAAGATTAGGCCCCACTCTGGTCCCTGTTTTTGGTGTTGCTGTTGGTGTTGCAGTGTCTATTGTGGCAGCCTCCAGATATTAATGTTGTTGTTGCGCATGGGCAGCTGCTGCCCCAAGTGGCAGTGGCAGATGTATTGGCAGTGGCAGTGGCAGGGAATGCCGGCAATGCCAACATGAGTTTCCTCGGAATTCTCGCCTGTCTATTCGCAAGTGAAACAAAAATTATTAAATAGATTCCACGAAAAGACAACACTCCCCCCCTTCAGACGGACCCAACCCCCAACCCCCCTCGACATAAGCCTCTGGCGTTGCTGGTGTTGCTTGTGTTGCTGTTTGTTGTTTGTGTTGACATTTAGCAACTGGGCTGGCATTCAGAGCTTATTAAAAATGTATCTGACAGCGCCATGAAGTATGCAACGAGCCCTTTGCATTCCGCAGGACCCTGACATCGGCAAGGATCCAGGGTCCTGATCCAATTAACTGCTTACACAAAACTCAAATGGCCAGACAAACAGAGACTGGGCGCTGGAGTGGTCCTGCAACCAAGCACCAAGCACCAAGCACTGAGGACCGAAGACCTCGCATACATCCCTGCTACATACCTGTTTGCTTTTGGCATCTTTCTGGCCAACAAGTAATAACAGTAAAAATCAACGCCACCGGCCCTTGGCCATTCTCCAATGTCGGTTGGCAAAAGGCAGGATGCAAAGGATTCAAATGGCTGGACTTTCACTTTGCCAAGGAGCTTTGAATGCAAATAATTTTCAAGTCCAAGACCAAGTATGGGAGTGCTTTTTTTTAGTCGTAAAAATAGTCATAAAAAGTCTAAGAAAATCCATCATTCGGTTACGCAAAGAAAATACTTTGCAGTTGGCAACCGATTTTGTTCAATAATTATAGAAATGTTTTAAAAAAAGTTATATTTTAATTTTTTTAAATATTTCGTAAATATTTAAAGGGAGTCCACACCTCGAAGAGACTTTCCACCTGTTTGTTTTCTGCGAAAGGCCACGGACTTTATCCTTCCGATTCGTTTCGTTACATTTTGTTGCGTTTTGTTTCGTTTGGCTTCTGAGCTCCATGTGTGTCCTTTATCCCTTTTGCCTTTTGCCTTTGCATCTGAAGTCGGTCTGCTCATCACGCAATGTGTGTGGCGTTATGTGCATAAAAAATAATCATAATCTCTTGAAAGCCAGAGTCCAGGACCTGGTCCTGGTTCTGGTCCTGGCCCGAGTCCTGATACTGATACTGAGACCCAAATCAGAGCTCGGAATCAAAACCAAACTGAAAACCAAAGCCAAAATCCCCCGCTGCGAGCATTTCAAGCACTCTCCATGCCACAATAAATTAAACACAAATTTCCATCGAAATCAGGCATTCATGTTTTCTCTCTTCTGTTTCTCGGGGCTTATTAAAAATATTTATAAACAAATAAGTTTGCAAACGAAACTCCATTTGCGTTATATTTGCAGAAAATAAAATTAGTGGAAAACTCGATTGCAGTTTTCTTTAAGCAAAAATCAGTTAATTAAAAGTTTGAACTCATATGGAGAATAATTGTTTCAAAATAGTCAAAATAATTTAAAAACAATTAAAGGAAAACTTCAAAGTATAAAGGGGGCTTCTAATAAATTGGTTAAATTAAACTGAAACATTGAATTAAATGTAGAACCCGCTCCCCAGAAACATATAGAAAAGTCATAAAAATTTAATGTATTTCATAAAGAGAGAAAACATATATCCCTGCTGTTATTATTTTTATTTCAACGGCGCTTAAAATCCTCAAATGGTGGATCACAAACATTAAAGCAGGTGTCAAAGGTGAGGGGGGATGATGGGGAGTGGGGTCAGGATGTGTCAGCATATCTGAGGATATGTGTGTCCTGGCCAGTAAATCAGAGCGTATGGCGATGACAGGCTCGTCACAGCCAGCCGGCCATCATAACGAATGGTCCAGGTTGGTCCGGGATGGCCGAGAAATCCCCCAGATGAAAGTCCCCACTGCCCCTCGAGAGCCCCAAAGTCCTTCAAAGTCCCCTAAATCCCCACCTCGGGCCACCTGGGGGTTTTTCGTTTTTCGTTTCTATATTTTTTCAGCATTTTTTCAGGACGTTTTTTGCACTCTGCAGTGCGCATTTGACAAGCCCGGTAAACAACAATTAAAATGACAACGGAGGAGATGTCCTGGCGAAAGGATTTTTGCACGTCTCGCTTTCTTTTCGTCGCTTTTCGTTGCTTTTCGCTTAGTTGGAGGAAGATGCGAGGACGACGAGCTCGAAAAAAAGGATCCATGGAATGTAACTGATGGAAAGTGACACAAGACAGCGGGACGGAGGGAGAGGCGGGATAGGCAGGATGTGCTGTGCGAAATTATAGCCGCAGGACACTCGCACACAAAGCAGCGAAATCACATCCAAACAATGCCTTTCCCCGGCCCCTCGCATCGAGTCGGGACAAATAACTTGAGGACATGCCAATGCAATTTCGACTCAATGTCCTGGCCAGGCCAATAGAAGGGGGCGTTCTGCTGCTCTGGCGCTCTGGCGGAGCAAAAAAAGTTCACAAAAACTCGCCGAGGGGCGGAATATGTTTTTTTTCGGAAATAATAATCCCCGACTTGGTCAGCGAAAAATCTAAACACATCTTTCAAGGGAGGAGGAGGAGTTCACTCCAAAGACACTGAATGAAAAGGTTTTCTTGAACTAATCCTTGAGTCCTTAGTTTGAACTAAAAAAATATTTCATTAATTTATATGAAATAGAATAAGTTACGCAATACCCGATACTTTCCCCGACCCATTTCCCTTGAAAGATTACTTGTTGTCTCAACCTTTAAAAACAAATTTATGGTTTGTTTATAGAATGTTTCATAAATCACTTTAAAATTGGAGAATGTACATATTTATTTATCCGAAGCAAAATAATGCCAAGCTGATTGGGAAGAAATAGCAAATAAAATAAGGTGATTTGTTGAAAACATTTTCCCGCTGTTTGATGTTTATCAATCCTAAATCATTTTCCAGATTAGTAAGCCAGCAGAGCCAGAAATAAAACCAAGACCATTCTAGATGACGTACAATCATCTTTGACTAATCCGACCCATTCCACTCCGTCTTCCATTTCCATTTCCATTCGAATTTTCGGTTGGACAAATTGTTTGGCTAATTTGCGTGGCGTTGCCCAAAGCCCCGGCACATTTATCACATCAGTCGAGAATTTTAGACCCGACCCATCAGTCCATCGCGTCGAGGAGGGAAAACTATTTTCGGTGCGCCGGCAACACGGCGTATGAGTAATGTCTTGATTCGCCAAACGTTTTAACGCATTTAAATTTATTTATTGCGTGGCATCTCAACACTCAGCTCTACGCTAATTTTACCCACACCTCGACACTGTTTGTTTATTTTCGTTCCAATTAGAATCAAATTCAGATTCAGAATCAGAATATCTATTCCCAGTGCTTCTATATATTGCAATTTACTATCCAAGATGTTGAATTTTTGATTTGTGATTTCAAATTTCCGATTACAACCGAAAGGTGTGGATTGAGGAGCTTGGTCCGGGCACTCGGCCCCCCAAAAGCAACTCATTTCAAATATATGGAAGCCTTTTGTTTTCAGCCCCAATAAATCTAAAGATATTTATCCTCCGTCTTGGGAGTTTGGCAATTTATGGCCACAGAATGCATTTAATGGATGATTTCCGGCGCTGAAGGAAACTAATGGAGGTTCCAACTAACTAACTTCTTTTCAAATATAAAATTGAAATTGAAAATTCACAAATTGAAAAATACGGAAAACCCTTTCAAATACCTAAAGATCTTTTAGAGACATTTACCAAGAAAAGTCAATATCTAATATCTTACCGAAATCGGCATAATGAAAACATTCTTAAAATTTTACTCATTTCCTTTCTTGTTTGTTTTAAAATAATTCTTTTTAAATTAAAATTGATAAAAACATATAAACTAAGCAGCTTTTCAAGTATTGTCTCAAATTTGGATTTTCGGAATTTATTTTCTGCGATCAAAGCGAGATTTGCCTCCCGAAATCCTTTCAGGACTACCCATCCCATTATCCTGACCAATGCTCCTGTCGGTTTCTCAGTTTGTCCATTAGCGAGCCACTAGTTTGTTTCTAAAATTAGTTAAGAGATATAATCGCCTGCCATTTACATTTCTCAACGCTTTCGATTTCGATTTCCATTTCCATTAACATTTTCATTTCCATTTCCATCGTCATTGCCATTTCCCATTTACCATTTCCAGATCCATTTTCCATTTTCATTACTTTAGTATTTTGTTTTATTTGTGTTAATTGCAATGCAATCTGCCCGCATATGTTCGTTTTTCCGAATTTTCTGCGGTTTTTCTTTTCGCGCCGCTCATCGGAAATATTTTGCGGCCTGGACATTTCCCGTCCTGCCTCTCATTGTTGTTTCTTTTATTTTTGTTGTTTTTGTTTCTGGGCTGTAATTGCTGCCTGTTGTCATTGCTGTTATTGTTGTTGTTGTTGCAGAGGTCACATTGAATGTCAAAAGCGGCGATGGCAACGTTAATTTCGTTTGCCCATAAACATGCAACATATGCGCCGGGCCGGTGGGTCGGAAAAGGAGGCTGCAGCTTGCAACCCTAATAAACCGAGCGCAGGGCGGGGGCGTTGAAGGGCGGAGTGCCTGCCACACGTGCCAGTCGCTGATAAGAGAGTCCTTTCCCGTCCTTTTCCCTTTGTGTTTCTCTGCCGTCCTGTGCCTGTGTGCCTGTGTGTGTGTGCTGTGATTTATGCACTAAACAAAACCAAAGGTCCTGCCATCCTGCATGTCCTTCCCTCCCCTGCTTTGGTATCCAAAAAAAGCGGCTCTGTTGTGGCACGTCATGTTCGCGAAGGACACTTTCGTCAAGTGCAACACGCACGTTGCAACATTGAATGATCTCCATTCTCGTACTCGGATGACTAGGAGTCATAAATCGTAATTAAAACTTTCAATTTTTTCGGAAATATACTAGATTCATGGAGAAAGTGAAAGAATTTCAATATGGTGGATCATTTATGAAACCTATTTCAAGGTATTTTCTAGATTCCTAATATTGGATCAAAAGTGGTCTATGCATTACCCATTAAAACATATCTTTTTTGTGTCAGGATGTCACTTATTATTTATAAACACTACTTGGATTTTGGAGTAATACAATATGTGTCTCATTCTTTAGCATCTAACAAGTATTAACTTTTGAAGATTTGAAATCTACGACAGATAGATCAAATTATGAGGACGCACAGAATATATTCTATTTTGTCTTTTGGAGTTAATTTTTGTATTTTTGATCAATAAGAAAAACATTAAATTTAATATAGAGTATATTTTAAGAATGCATTTTTTAAAATCCTTCCCATAATACATCATATAAAACAGTCATTTACTCCAAATTTAAATCAGAAATTTTCAACCAAAACTGATCGTACAGGCAGAAAAAACGGATCAAAAATATATAAAAATGTACCGGATCATAATCCCAACGATTGTAGATCATACTTCTAATCCAAATTGTAGTACCTTCTGCCAGGGTATACCTAAATACAAAAAAGAGAAATCGAAAATAAACCCAAAACGGTGAGCCTTTCATGCTCGCATTTTCAAATTCGATTCTGAATCAGGAATTATTTTGGTACGATTGTGTGTGCGCTCTTGTGGAAAATGCTTATCAAATTAATTTCGCTTAAATTCGCGCTTATTGTTCGGACTCGTCGAGTTTTTAGAGGGTTAATTGTGAGGGTTAATGGTTGGCCCGGAACAGGGCAGGGAATCGCAGGCAGGAATGCCAGGACCCGGGACGGGATATGATTGGATGTTCGTTATGTTTTTGTTTGCTTGTTTAACCTGGCCAAAGGTAAGGTCTCGATTTCACAACCATCTGCGAGGGTTGGCCCAGAAGTTGCAAATTGATTGTGAAACGTCTCCGGTACCGTCTCCCGCCCCCGCCCCAGCCTCTGCCTCTGCCACTGCCACACGTGTCCGTCGAGTTGTTCAATTACGGCTAAGCCAAATCCGTAGAACAAACAGCTTCAGTATCGCCAGCCTGGGGATTCCGGGGGAATCCTGCCGAGTCCTGCGGAATCCTTGGGAAAAGAGCAACCCCCGCAAGGTCCGAGTGCTTCGAGTTTCCAGTTAAGATGAAAACTAAACACACGCGACTCGCTCGAAAATTGAATTCAGATAGAGAGCTGGGGAGATGGAGAGACGGCGGGCTGGAGATTCCATTCCCCGGCTCCAAATCAACTTTTTTGGGCACTAAATATACATACCCGGCACTTCCCACCCCATCCCACCCCTTCAATTTCTTTATTTTAACTCTGTGAGCCTCGATATGTTTGCTCAACAGATTGCCCCGTAAGAGTCCTTGGGGGTTATTCGCCATGAAGGTAACATTTCGCCTTTTATTCCCTTTTATTGGCCCGGGCCTTTCAGGCAGTTGGGAGTTGGCTGACTTTCCTAGGTAAAAAGTTGCTGGAAAATTTACAAAACTAACAGATATTCCGGGCTGCCAGGGTTCAGGTAAGATCCTTTCGGAGATCTCCGAGAGGCTTATGCCTCATATGCATATGGTGCATATGTTTCAATTTCTGGGAGTTTTTGAATGGAACTCTATTGCTGTCTAAAGTCAACTACCCAAAATTTATATCTCAAACAGAATGATCACAGAAAATATCAAAATCAAACCGTATCGATCAAGTATACCAACTATGTATCTCTTCTTTACATTAATTTTTGTTAAGGAAAGCATAGATCCTTTAATGAATATGTTCTACAATAAATCGATATTGGAACTTCATCAAGAAATATCTCCTTGTAATGAATAAATTGTTTGATTTTATGATTTTTATTTATTAATATTAGAATTCATTATTAGATTTCATTAATTTATTTCAAAAGAAAATTTTGCAATCTCAACTCTTGCTCTCGAAAGTAAAAATCAAAGAATAAAACATAATTTTTAGCTAAAAATATTTCCCCCAAAGAAATAACTAATTAATTTGTTTGATAAAAAAAACATCCTTTAGGATCACTCACCCTTGCACTCGTTGGCGTCCTTGGCGGTGGCCCTGCCCCAGGGCCGGTCGAAGAAGAAGGGCTTGCACCGCTCGCAGTCCCGCCCGGCCGTGTTGTGCCGGCACTCGCAGCTCAGCTGTCCGCTGACGTCCGAGGAGCACTTGGAGCCGTGACCGTTGCACTTGCACCGCCCGCCCACCGTGAAGTCCGAGAGGGCGAAGTGCAGGCCGCTGAGGCCGCTTCCGGGCGAGGGTTCCGCCGGAACCTCAATGGTATTGTCGCTGGGGCCGCTCGGCAGGGAGACGCTATACTTGTCGCTGGAAAGGTCGGAGTAGGCGGCCTTCAGAGAGAGCAGGGCCTGTGGATCGGGCCGCTGGACGCGGAGGAAGACCACGCGGATGTCGGTGGCGGTCACCCAGTCCTGCAGCACCGACGACGAGTCGAGGTCGCGGGCGGAGGGCCGCCCCTCCAGCGTTTTGAAGGCGATCCGCGAGGGCAGGGCCTCGCCTCCGGGCCCAGGACGCATGGCGTCGCTGCAGCGTGCCTCGTGCTCATTGTGCTTGCCCATCTGGAGGCGGGCCGGTCGGCCGAACATCCGGCGGCACTGGGAGCTGTAGTACTGGAAGGGCTGCCAGGAGGCCCCGTAGTCGGTGCTCTTGTAGATCGCCATCGACTCGGGACGGGGGGCGTGCGGGCAGAGCTGCAGGCTGACGTAGGTCAGCTCGAACTTCTTGCCCAAGGAGAGGGTGAGGGTGACGTTGTGACTGCCACTGGAGGGCACTGGCTCGGAGCGCCAGCAGGTCACGTTGTTCGAGTTGTGCAGATCGGTGAGGGAGCGGGAGGGGAAGCTGAGGGCCGGGCTGTGCAGATCGCAGGGGCGGCACACCATTTCCCGCTCAGTGTCCCGTCCGGGTCCTGGCCCGTACTCGCAGTACCGCTGCGGGCCGCTGCTTCCGCAGGTGCTGCTGCTCGACACGGGCGTGTCGTAGGCGGCGTTAACGAAGTCCGGGATGCAGACCCTCGGCTGCCGTGCCTTGTCGTAGCAGGGATCCTCCGGGGCGGACTCCTGCGGGAACATCTTCAGGTACACGTCGTTGGGGATGCCCAAGACGCCCCCCGAGAGCAGAAGGAGTCCGCACACCAGCGTGCCAATATCACGCATGTTTATCGTTAGCTTTTTTATCAGAACTTTAACTTGTAAGTCTCAGTATCGGGAGAGAGCCTTTCGCACTAATTCACACAACAAAAAACACGGTCGGGGTCTCTGGCGGCTTTAGGAGCCGTACGCGCAGGCGTTTTCCTTGCGTTTTCGGTTTGGTTCGGTTCGGTTCGGCTTGCTGGCGGTTTAAATCGCGTTCGACTCGCGCGGCTTCGTTACGTCAAGTCGGGCTGCTTGTCCACAGGCGACTGTGAATCGCTCGGTCGCTTGCGTTCTCGTTTTCGTTGTGCGCCGAAGTCGCGAGGTATCCGCACGTGCGTGCCACTGTATCTGTGTATCTGTGTCTGGCTTCGATCGCTGCGGAGCATCATGTTGCCTGGCATGTTGCTGAGAGAGGCGGATGCTGTGTTGCTGGCAACATCCGCCCAACTCCCATGTTTCGTGGAGAGAGCGAGCTGGTTCTCTCGTGCGCGCACCTTCTGTTGCGCACTCTGCTGGCAACATTGCTGCCAGCGCAACACTTTTACCCTTTCTTGGCAACATTGTGGCAAGGTCTGGTTTCCTCAGAAACTTCTTTTCTAAATGTAACAATTCGGAGGAAAATGTTTGGATTTCACGTTTGATTTTATTAATTTAATTAGAAAATAAATATACACAAAAGTCTATATGCTACAATGTGGGATACAGCTTAAAGCGTTTCCATTTTTTAGCTTTAAATGGGTAAAATATAAATATGGAAGGAAAATCAACCGCTGATCAATAATTCTTTTTAAGCACATCTCACGTTTAGTAATTATAAAAAATTCTAAAATTAATAACAAATTTTTTAAAAGAAAAGTTTTTTGAATACTCTCCGCTTAACAAACTAAACAACAAGTACCTTAACATTTACTTAATATAATAATAGAGAAACACATAAATTAAACACAGATTATTACATAAAATTAAAATAATTCATTTAAATATGCTTTAAAATATGTTTGCAAGAAACAGGAGGACCGCATTTTTATACCCTGTACCCATTAAAAATGGGTGAAAAGGGTATCTTAATATGGTGCAAATGTATGTAACAGGCAGAAGGAAGCATCTCCGACCCCATAAAGTATATATATTCTTGATCAGCATCAACAGCCGAGTCGATATAGCCATGTCCGTCTGTCCGTCCGTCCGTCTGTCCGTCCGTCCGTCTGTCCGTCTGTCCGTCTGTCCGTCCGTCCGTCTGTCCGTCCGTCCGTCTGTCCGTCTGTCTGTCCGTATCAACGCCTAGATCTTAGAAACTACAAGAGCTACAGACATGTGCCATATATCGTTGGATAGGTAATTAACATACGCAGTACAAGTTTGTTGTTTTATTTTGATATCACCCCCCGCTACCCCGCAAAAAACTGTCACGCCCACAATTATTAACCTAATGCTGTGCAATTCGGCATATGCGTTGGTGCTTATAAAAGCTATCTAATTTTTTAATTTGAACCAAATCGGATAAGAAACACGGAAGGTATGCCACATGCAAAATCTATGGCAAGGGAAGCAGAAGCGCAGCAAAATACGCATTGCGCGACGCCGACTGCGACGTTGGCAGCGAAATGTGTATGGCTTTATGACACACGAAACTTATTTTCTTTTTTAATAGAATATTGTTTCATTTATTTATTGATACTAAATAAATAAATTGTAAGCATGTCTAAGGGTACAGGGTATTTTTCAGTCGGGAAACTCGACTGCTGCTCCCTTACTTGTTACATTTAGTTTACCTTTAAACTTGTATCCAATTTAATGGACTCTTCATAATTTTAATAAGCTTTAAAAACTTTAATTTTATTTATACAGCTCCAAAGCCAACTAAACAATTTATTATTGTTTTGTTAAATTGCAATCAAGTGAACTCTTTTGAAACTAAACATTTTAAATTTATTTCAGCCCTCAAAAACTGAATTGAATTGGCAACTGCAACCCTTTTCCAAATTTAAACAACTCACACATTGTTTTAATGCAAACAAAGCTCAGCTTTTTACCCATAAAGTGCTGTTTTTTCCCTGTTTGTTGACTTTGGCCATACAGAAAATCAAAACAAACCGAGAATCTCCGAGGCCACTCTCCGCTCCTCGTCCCCCTGCGAGTGGTTCTAGGTCCGGATGCGGAGGTTGGGGGATCTGGGGAAGAGGGCCAACACCTTTCGATTGCTGGATGCTACTCTATATAAAGATGTAAGATGTACGATGTCGTATTCAGGGGACCCATAGGGGAATCGTCTTAATGAAGCGCCTCATCATAAATCTCAAGATGGGACTCCCAACACATCAAATGTTTTAACAAAATTGTTTATGCATCAAGTTCCTATATTTATATATCTTATCTATCGATAAACCTTACATCCTATTCTTTTTATTCTTAATAATCATCTATGTATACCTTTATTTTTGTTCCATATTACCCCTTAAAATGTTAGCTCTTTTTTAAAGTTAGATGTTTCATTATTCTGGATAGGGGATGGAGAATACATTGTAAGGACAATTGGGCTAACCCAAGAAATTGCGTTTACTTTTATTATATTTTTTCTATAAATGTTCAATCGCACATGCTTTTGGTTCGAATAGAAAACTTTTTGATTTATAACACTTTTTTCCTAATATAAATTCTTTTATTGGATGATTGTGATTAGTGCTATGATATTAAAATATGTATATGATAGTTTTATAATCTCGTTAAATGAAAGCATTAAAAAGTCGGGGTTTTCCATCTTGTTTTATAAATTCTAAAATTCGTTGACTATTAACAAGAAAGTCTTATTATTAAAGGATTGTAAAAATATTAAAAAATATAAAAACTTCAACAATATAGTATAGTTTAAAGCATCGAAAGTTGAACGAAGATTTTTTTATTATTCAAGTCCCAAGTTATTCCTAAAAAAAATTACACTTTTATTTGTATATTTTATACAGAATTCTATTAAGTGTAGAACTGTTTAAACAAATGTAAGAAAAGCTGAGTTTTTTTTATACTTCTCTACTATTCTAAAAGCATCGACTGAATTCTAAAATGATCCTTTGGTGGTCGAAGCTTTGGACCTAATTTTGAAAATCCTCATAGCTAGAATTTGGACTTCGTTTGATAAGATAAAGAGTTGATAAGATTTATTACGAAGAAATATATAACCTAATATTTCCATATATAATTTTATTTATATAATCTATATAAATTTATTTAATAATAATAATTTATGTATGTGAGGGTATCGGAAAGGTTAAGTGAGGTTCCATTCAAATCTTCCTTTAATATATCTTCTATTTCCTGCCTTTTATTTATATATTTTTTTTATATTTTTATTTATCTTTTTAGATATCTATTATAGATATCTTCTTCTAGATATTCTAGATATAGATTCTAGATATCTAATTTCTGGAAATTAAAAATGTTATGCCTTAAAGCTCAATACCTAAGATAGAACTGGAAAGGGCATTCGGAATTCGGTTTCTCCCGAAGTCTGCGTCGCTTTTTTTTCTCTCATTTTTCGCCTGGGAGTGGAACTGGCGCTTCTCCGTTTCTTGGGGCTCTTCAGGTTCTTCGGCTTCTTCCGCCTCTAACATTTTACGGCGAGTGTTTGCCTTCCGATGGCTATCGATAATGAAGTCGGCTTAAAGCGAACATCTTGGCCGGGTCTAGAGAGGCTTCGAATTTATTTTGGCTTTTTCGGTTCTGGCGTTGGGCAAGTTATTAAGTTGTCGTTAATGAAAATCATCAATTTCGAGGAGGGGCGCGTAATTACGGCGAGTCGATGGCAGTGCCGATGCGATGACCAAGTCGATGGCTTCATTAAAGCCCCGAGATGGCCCAAACCTCTCGCCGCCGCCCCCGCTTGCCCGTGGAGCGGCGCCTACGCCCATGCCCTCTGCCTGCATTCCGCCTGCACCCAACTGATAAGCGCGTTTCACTTTCAGCCCCCTTTCTCCGACCCCGTCCCATAATCGCCGCCCATGCGCCTCGTTTGCTTGCTTTGATTGCGAGACGCATATAATTATAATTGGCTTTAATTGTGTTCCCTCCTCTCCCACCTCTGCGGTTGCAGATTTTCGCATCGTTCGCAGCTCTGTTTGGCGCCGGAAACTGGCTTTGTAACTCCATGTTACTGTCACATGCGTCGTATGAAAATTGCCAGAAAGGATTGCTGTTTTAGCACCTTTTGTATTCGGAAAGGTTAGTATAAATTTCATCAAGTTATTTATGTTTTTGGGAAAATTTTGGAGCCATGATGCATCATGCAACCAATCGTTCAATTGGTTTGTAGATTAAAATTAGTCTTTAAATGGATTAGAAAAATTTCAATAAGCTTTTAACGGCTTCTTCTTAGAGTTATATAAAATTAATGACACTTGAAGAGCTAACGTGTTACATGGTCCATCCGGCACTTTACTCAAGAAACTGTCGCCCAAAGGGCGGGAAAAACATTCATCACACACTGAGAGAAATATCAATAATTTCGTATTTGAAAAATACATATTTAGGACATTTTGCAACACTAATAGACCACAGCTAGTGGAGTCTCGTATCTGAAATTAAAACCTCTTAAAACTAGGATTTGACAATATTAAATAAGACCAACAAAAAGAATTAAATTTTTTATTGCTTTCTCTCAAAGCTGAGGAATATTATTATGTAGAAGCCAGCAAAAAATTAATAACTATAGGAAATCTATATTTTCGGTTCAGGATATATACAAGCAGAAGGGTCTTCTTTACATATTATATAAAACCAATTTTTTTTCCTTAGGTATACAAACAAGTTGGGCTTGTATCTTCTTGAATCATGTACATTTATATTTTTATAATTTCTTGACTAAAAAGTAAAAAAAATACCACTTTCATAGCCACGTCATCTCTGACTTTAATTTGCTTCCTCTGTTTGTGGGGGAGTTCCATTGCTGACTTCCTGGATTGGACTGGATTTAGATGAAACCGGAAGCTAGATCAGACCTCTTGCTTTATTACCTTGACAGTGGGCGGCAGAGCGCCCTGCGCAAAACCCACGACCGCGACATGACAATGAAGAGTGTGTGCACCGAGAGATACCATGGAATAGTTCAGCAATAAATATTTAATTTTGTATAAAAATTGGTAATATTTTAGACTATAATATTATTTTTTTTTCCTAAATTATTAAGGAGTATCTGCATTTAGAGGAAAAAATAAAATATATACCAGCTAAATATATAAAAAAACCTATTATTTTTGGGGACAATTTTTAAAAAATTGGTACTTCTTTTATACAGATGGTTTTATACAATTTTTTCTTTATTCTAAAAATAATTCTAGTTGACATTCCTAATTGTGTAAAAATTAGAAGAAAGGAATGATAAAAACGGGCGTAGCCGAAGTTTATAAATTTCTATTTTTAAGATATATAGAAACCATTTTGAGCCAGACTATTTCCTTATAAAATTATGAATTACAGAATTGAAAGCTTTACTCCTACAAAACCCAAAGTTATGGAATTTCCGAGCGATCAGTTTTATTGCAGCTATGGGATACAGTCGTTTTTAGATTTGCCCAGATTTTTATAAAAGAGACTGAGTCAAATTTACTCATGGCACCAGGCTTCTGGATTTTTAACAATAGTTGAATGTTCTATTACATAATTCATGTGGTTTCTATGGGAGTATGAAAGGTTAGGGGTCGTTATATTTTTGATAAGAATTAATAATAAGCCGATGTAAGTAAAACAATTTTTCAAGTATCCAAAATACGATCAGGAACCGACATGGTTCCCGTTAGTACCATCGTCTTAGACCATATATACTTCCTTATTCAGTGTCCAACCTTCATGCTTCTTAGAAAAAAGATAGCAATAGCTTCTTTCGAGATATCCTTCTATCAAGTCCTTTCTCCACCAAACAACGAAAATTAGCATGTCTTGATGTTTCTTCTTGAAAAAGCACCAAATACCATTTTTTGCAACCATTTAAATTTTGCAACAATTTTCTTGTGGCGTTATTTATTTTTATTTTAATTTAAATTTTCATATTTTTAATTTATTTTTTATTATTTGATTATTGAAATATAAATTCATCACTTCTTATTTATATGTTGAATATGCAGAAAAAAAGTTGGAGAAATTCGAGAAAATTTTAGGAAACGATTTCGATTTTATTTTTTAAGGAAATATGATTATGAATCGAAAGCAACCTAAAGTTTTTCATCAAAGACAGGATTACCATAGCTCGAACCCTGTTTTTGAGTGTAGACGCCTCCGTGTTTGTTTGCATTTGGAAAAGAGTGGGAGATGGGGTGGTTGTCCAAACTTTGGCTCAATATTGGCAAGTGCGTAATGCAAATTGCATTGTTTTTGTCACTGAACCCTCACGACCCCCCTTTGTGGGCGGAGTGGGTGGTGGATGGAGGTGATGGGGAGGCTATGGCTCCGGCTCCGGCCCCGGACCGACCGGCCTTTTGTCATTTGGGCCTTCGAACGGACCGCAAAGTCCAAACGGTATTCTGTTGGTCGGTTTTATTGTTTGTTTGCCCGTCCGGCCGGCGGCAAGATTTTGAGATTATGACGGCAATCCTCTCCAGCTTGGTCACCTCCAGATCTCCCCAATCCTGGAGCCAATGACTGTGCGAAATTTGGAGCTGGTTTCACAAATTGGTATACTAAACTTTGGCTTTCAGTCTGAAATTTTTTGGAAAAATACTATGTCAGTGTTGGGGTTTGTTCTGAACGAAAAGATCGTAATTTAAGATGTACAATATATGGAACTCAATACCTACGAGCTTTTAACATCTATCAAAAATTATAATTTTCTTAGATATCAGATTGATTTTGAATTAATTTTAAAACTAAACAAAATAACGAATTTAAAAAGCTTTCCAGAAGTAAAATAATTTTTATTTAAAAAGTATTCAAAGAGGTTTTATTGAGATTTAGAAAATAGAAGTGTGAAAAATGCATCACTTTTCTCCCAGTGTCGTTTGTTTGCTGTCCCGACATCTGTTTGTGTTTGGACTCTCTTTCACTTTATTGGCGACATCAATGCATGTGCACCCCTTTGTGGCCCGCACTCACTCATCGGGGATTTGTAGATTCACACGCCTCCTGCAGCCCATTCACTCCCACTCCCACACTTCGACTGTCACTCCCACTTCCCTTCCGCCCCTTGAACCTTTGTGGTCAGTTTTTTGGCCAAAGTTTATCTGAGCGTTTTTGTTTGTCTTTTACAAAGAGTCCGGTGCTACGGTTGTTTTTGGTATAGTTGTATCTTGATTTTATTGCTAAAGCTGCAAACAGGCAAGAAAAAAAAGTACAAATAGAGAGGAAAAGTAAGCCGTCGGCGTATAGCCTATGTAGCCCCCGATTGTGGGGGGAGTATTGGGGTCTTGGGTGTCGGGTTTTCGGTTTTGGGTTTCGCTTTTCTGGGGACGGGAGGCACAAGGCAGCTAAAACGCACAGATAGATGACTAGATTCCTATCAGCGTCAATAAATAAAGTTTTTAAATGGAACAAGAAAATAAATATGTGTCTCCTTGTTGTCACAAAACACAGAGGACCCGCCGGAGATGGTGGGTGCGGGGGTGCAACAAGGCAGGACAGGAGTACAGTGGGACGCATGCACTAACAAGACTTTATAAAAGGTTAATTTCCAAAATGGAAATGTGAAATATGTTGCTTTGCATTGATACTTTTTTATATCATGTTAGTATTTCCAAATTCTAGTAATATATCTATCCCTCCTGAAACGCTTTATTCGCCTGAAAATAACTGCCGAAAAAAAATTAATCAAGATCCTTCTTATAAACTGAAAAAATATACCGAACAAAATATTAAGCCATGCAACAAAATAACAGCTTTTATTAGATCAAAATATTAAATAGACCAAAAATGTTTATTTTTTGAATTAGTTCACAAAATAACAAGTAAGAAAAGTTATCTTCGGCTTGCCGAAGATGGTATAACCTGATGGAGAAGATGGAGAACAAAAAAGTGTTCCATACAAAGACTTGAAATCTGATTGATCGTTTGTATGGCAGCTATATGATATAGTGGTCCGATCCGACCGATTTTTAAACTTGATCTGCGTGCAACAAAAATAATGATCTGGTAAAAAATTTCAAAACGCTAGCTTTAAAACTACTGTTATTTTTTGCATAGAAACAGACGGACATGGCTGTATCGACTCGGCTGTTGATGCTGATCAAGAATATATATACTTTGTGGGGTCGGAGATGCTTCCTTTAATGCGTTACACATTTCTGGAGAAAATTATAATACCCTCTGCAAGGGTATAAAAATATATACGAAACTGTACTGAACTTGAACTTAAAATTAAAACCAAATATAGTTTATATTATATTGACCTAGGTTACTTCAACCGCCTTTTCTTTTATGACAACAAAATACAAGCTCTTACAAAAAACCTTATTTATTTTACTCATCGAATATTTTTTAAAAGTTTATCAAATCCACAGATTAATTTGATTTGATGAAACATTTTGTTTGAATATTAACAATCTAAATTAAATGTATGATACTCGTTACTAATAAATAATGATATTGAAGACAAGAGTTCTGAACAGAAATCTTTATTTAAAGAGGGTCCTTATATAAGATGGCAATAATTCTAGCGTAGTTAGATGGGAAACTAAACTTTGAGAGAAATTTTTATTTAAATTGATTCTTTTATAGGTTAAACCTATAAGTAAAACCTGATTATTTTTGAATTTATTTTGTTTAAAGCGTTCATTTCTTAATGTCCTTGATCAATTGATATTTCTTCGATCTTTCGATCCCTGACATCCCACTGTAAATACTTACACGACGCCTTCATGGAACTCCAACCTCTGTCAACTTGGCGCTCATATTGGAAAAGTTTTTTCGAGTATCTATCGTTGGGTCTTCTCGTCTCCCGACCTTTCTGCGAGTCTCCCCAATTCTGCCCACCACCCATTCTCTTCTAGACGCTTCCAGTCTCTCCCAGTCTCCTGTTCTTGGGGTCTCTTGGGTTCTCAGTCTCAGTCTCTCCGGCGGAGTGTGTCTTTTTTAGTGTGTCTGCCTGTCTGTTGGCTGTCTGTTTGTTTGAGCGCTTTGTCTCGTGCAATATGCGTCTTGCCTTTTCGCTATTCTTTGCCTCCCATCGCCATGCCGCCTTCTTTCCACAGCCGGAAGCCACTTTCTTGAAGTCTTCACCTCCTCAGCGATTCTTGGCGCAACCTTCAATCGGCTCGGAAAAAACATTGCTTTTAAATCATAAATTATCGCTCCTCGATTTGTAGGGTTTATTAAGTTGGATATTTATTTGTAGAATATATAAATGTCATAGTAATAACTTTTCTTCAGTTGAAATATTATTTTATTTAACTTAAATTTTCATGGTACTCAAATACCAAAATGTTCAAAAATATGTACTAATACGTCTATCCATAACCCTCATTTGCATTTCCATACCCTCCTAACATTGTCCTTACAACTGTTTTTCATATTAATAAATGTCTGAAAAAATCTACAAAAAATATTTGTTATTCTATATTTCTTCGAATTTTGACCCTATTTTCACACATCAAAAGGTATGTACATCCATATATTACGGTAATTAATATCTTTGAGCATTTTTTACTCGCTGTTACCTTGATTATCAATGAAGAAAGTTTGTCCAATCGATAAGACATCCAAAATCACCTTTCTACTAACCTGTCTACTTAACCTTTTCTAAAGAAATACAATTTTTTTATGGATGTGGTAAGGTATTAAATAAATTTTTAAATGAATAAAAAATCAGTTCTTTACAATACTATTTAATAAAATTAAATGTTAATATTATGAAACACTATTTCAAATCTCACCAAGCTGTTCTGCTGGTTTTTTTTAATTAAATGGAGTATAAAACAGCTAAATACCAAAATATTTGTGTAATTTGCTAATTTTTTATTGTAAAAAAACGTAATCCCATTAAAACGCTCTACTATAGATGAAAATTTTCACTGTACCCGGGGGAATGCTTGCTTGCAACTTTTAGTGCACCTACTTACATGGTTTTTATAATTAGATTTACCATCAGTGGGACGTCAGGAAGTGCAGGGGTGGACTGAAGGAGGAATCAGGCACCTTAAGTGCTGGAGGAAAACAGAGCGGAAGCATCGGAAGCTGGCTAAGAATTCAATGTCAAAGCCAACTCGCAGCCATTTAAACCAGCCAATTACCTTCAAGTCTCATTAAGTTCTACAAGTGACGGCCCCAACAAACAGTAGGTGGGGGTGGTGGCCTGATTACGGGAGGTCCTGTTGGACCGAGCTTCCAGGGGGGTCCAGGGGATGGGGGAGGGATGGGATGCCCGAAGGGCTAACCGTGGCGTCCCGGGCTGTTAGCTGACCGTTACAATCGAATTAGGCGCCGTTCGCAACGTTAAATGCAATTAAAACTAGAAGATGTTGATTACATTAGAAGTGCACGACAAACAGGAACAAGCGGGAAGTAGAAACAGGAAGTGGCGGCACGAAGAGGAACAGGCTCCTGGCCACTCCGAGGATACTCCAAGCGCTTCCCCGCGACATGGCTACCGTGTCCTGCAAATTTGTGGCCACACAGTGAACAAATTAATTATAAACTTAAAAATTTCATGTTATGGTACATGAGAAACTTTTCAGCTTTTATTACTCATTACATTAACTATATTTAATGATATATAAAAAAGGCAATGTATCGGTAATGGAACTAAAGGGAAATGTATTACGGAGAACCCATAAAGTGTTTTAAAATAATTAAAAATTGTATTATTCACTTTTTTTGTTACTCAAAGAGAAGAATCCCTTTATCACTGTTTGATTTCGTTTGCAATTAATCTTAATATTTTCTACTACATTTTTTTTAGTTATTTCAATTATATTCAGGTAATAATTAATAAATGCTGAGAAGTTTATTAAACAGTTGAAATACAAAAGTTTTTCAATTTTTGAAGGATATGGAATTGTTTTTTTGTAACTCATTTCAAACAAATAACATTTCATACGCCATCGCTATAAATGGAATAATAAATATCGAGATCCTTATTTACGCTTTTATCAATACATTTTATCAAAGTATGTTTTTGCACCTTAACTTCCTGATAGTATAATCAAATATCAAATATCACGTTATCAAAGAAAAAAATTATTAATGTCTTGTGTATTATTTTGATTGGAAAAAAATGGCCAAAAACTATTAATGTGTCCATTATTATTTCCTTCGGTGCAGAAAAGTTTTTTGACCAAGTTGTGTTTGTGCTCCGCTCCGGCTGCTGGTCCATAATTTATCCTTTTTGCTGGCATTGCTTGTGGCCGTCGAGGTCCTTTTTTTCTGTCACGTTCCTGCCGAAAAATTGTTGCGGTTGACCAAAATTATTTTTTTGTTACTCCAAAAAAAAGGGGGCAAAAAAATGAAGGCGAAAGTAAACAGGAAACTTTGTCAACGTGTTTGGGCCAGAAAGGATGGCAGCCGGAGGAGGGGAAGTTGGGCAAGGACTATGCCCGAACCAATGTGTCAGCCATCACTCAACACTCCCACACGCCCAACAAGGACACACACACATGTGGCAAGGAGCGTGTTTGTGGCAGGGACATAAAGCCGAAATCCTCAACGCTAATTTGTGCATGATAAATTATTTATGTTAAAGCGAAAACCGCCGGAAACAAGCGCCAACCGCACGGACAGCATAATCCGGCTAAGCACAAATTACAATCCAAACTTGGCCAAGTTGGGAAAGTCGGCTTTCCGGGGAAACTGGCTCCTGAACTGGCAGCGCCACCTCAAAAGTTGTGAGCCAGCTCGAAATAACTTGACAACAGACTAATCCCTTGAACCGCTCAGCCAACACGAATCATTCATTCATTCACAAATCATTTTTTTCATCTTCCCTCCTTCGATATGAGTACTAGATTTCATATTTTCTGACCCCCTCGTTTCTCTTTCTTTCTCTCCGGTTTTCCGATTTTCCAACTGGCTTCTGCGTTTTGTAAACCCACAGGAATGCACTGGGACAGGGATCCGAAGCCGGGTAATGGAATCAAAGGGAATCAATGGGGAATCACAGCGAGTTCGAGTCGTTGCTTGGATAAACAGATTATACAAGCTTAACCGGAGGAGCAGAGTCCTTTGGATGGAATAAAAATCATAAAGGTTGTGTTTTCATATTAGCTTTCACACTAGCTTGCCAATTTGGCGACAATCTTTCTCCATCTCCCAGGGGAAGCCATTTCCGATAATCAGTGGAAAGTCAAAAGCATATCTTTGCTTTTGGTGAGGGCGCTGTTGTGTAATGTATGACCCCATACATACAGATTTCAGGATATGAAAATATAGAATTATATATGGAATAGAAAAGAAAACTGGCTGTTTTACTAAGCTTATTAATTGATTTGCAATTTTATTCATGGAAAACTTATAGATTTCAGGAATCAGGGACCTTTTGTTTGAAGCCATCTAGGACACACCACACTCAGTTCATTCCATTTAGAGTCTCCATCCCAGGAACCGCTTTCATCGCATTATTGGGTTATGCAGGCCCCCTTGAAAATTAGGGCCCAGCTTAAGGCAAACCATCAGCTAATTGATTCAGGATTCCCTCTTGGCTTAACCGCCCCTGCTGACCTCAGGCCTCCAACTCCCAGCAGTGCTCCCATCAGCGGAAGGAAACAAAGTCCTTCAGCTTAATCAGCTGCTCCTTTTGCCGATGCACTTAAAGTCATTTGCTCGCCGCTCTATCCAGCATTTGCATCCCCACAGTCGAGTCCTTGCTGGTGAAGCTGGTAAAGGAGTTGGCTGTCTGTTCGCCATTTCATTGCTTTGGCAAACACTTCCGCCAGCTGCTGCCTTCATTTGAATGGCCACAGGATGTCAGGTAAATGGGAGAAGAGACTTGCTTTAGGGACAGTGGTTTTATAACATTATGTTTGTATTTTACTCAAACTATATACGATATAAAATGACTCTTACGCACACACTGGCTGAGTTTTGGGGATATATTGTGTGGTCAGAAACATTTTCATCATCCTTTTATTTATACAAGTACAGGGAATAAATATTTAT
Source organism: Drosophila vallismaia (assembly GCA_035047325.1). Lineage (NCBI taxonomy): Eukaryota > Metazoa > Arthropoda > Insecta > Diptera > Drosophilidae > Drosophila > Drosophila vallismaia. The sequence continues at coordinate 2,150,568 of JAWNPU010000001.1, read as the reverse complement.
TGAAATATTTAACATTTTGCTTACATTTCTTAGAAATTTAGCAGTTTCGAGTCAGTCAATGCCTAATCCCTTTTTTAGTTAATTGCTTCTTTAATAATGTGGCGACCATGACTGAAAAGCTTTGCTAAAAGCTAATACCCCTCAAAAATAATTGCTAATTCGGAATAAGATTAGGTTTACTTATATAAAACAAAAAAAATTGACTGAAGAACCCACTGTCCAACTAGGTCGGGAGCTGATCAAATGACGATTCCCGACTACCGATGGCCACTTTGCGTCTGCTTTTGTTGGCTTTTGGCAATGGCTCTGCAAGGTGTCCGGCATTGTTTCAATTAGTGCCACTATGGAGGGGTGGCAAAAGAGGTGCAGTCGAAGATAGAGGGCGTGTCAGGGTCTGGGGCAGTGGCAGTTGCAATGGCAGTAGCCAACCTGCCGCCCAACCCTTTTGGCCACTCATTAGCAGCGCTTGCAGATTGCGGTCTGCGGCTGATGCCTGAACTTTCCCACTCAGGATTAGCCACCTGCTCGCCCGAGCTGCCCCCCCCAGAAAGGACTCCATTCGAATGCTTCGTCACCTCCTTGCAACAATTTGGGGAATCCACAGTTGGTCGAGTCCAAAGTGGTAAGTCTGGGCACAGAAAATGAAACGTGTTCCCCAATAGGGAGCCAGCTCCATGTTCGGGATAAGTGATTTCAGTACTATTTTTTATAGTTTCTTTTTATTGGCATAAAATATTGTATCAAATATTAAATCGAAAAATCTGGAACTCGTATATTTTAAATTTATTTATATCTCTGATGACTTTATGGATTCAGACCCTGCCGTCTGCTGAATGTTGAATGTTTAATTATTTGCCATTTTTCGAAGCGTCCTTTTTTCCGGAGCGGAGCAGGAGTCCTTTTGCAGCTCGTTATCCTGGGTACTGGCGCACCTACCTCTACCTTTTCTTGCTGAATCGCATGCTTTGTGCATTTATAATCATTTTTCATAAATGTCTGACCAGTGGCCATGGAGCGGGGTGTGTAGCGAATGGTCCTGGATACATGGGGCATGGGGCATATGGCATGGGGCATGTGCCAGGGAGCATTCGCATTTACTGTGACAGCTCTCAAAGGATTAGACGTGTTTCACATTTTAAACTGTTCCAGGCCGTTTGGTCGGACTACCTCACGACAAAGACGAGCGCCAGGATGGGGAGGATGCCCGGGACGACGACCTGGAGGACACATGATGAATCAGATGATGTGGATGTTGATGATAACGATAGTGACGTTCAACATCCGATGTCCAGCATCTGGCCTTTGTCTCTCGGCTGTCTAGGCGCCGATTGCTTAGCTCGTTAGGGGAACGGCCTGCACTGAAAATAAAAACACGAATTTTTATAATAAATAGCAATTATTCTTTCCTTTTATTAGCCAAAGAGCATAATTACATGATGCATTTATATGGTTTTAAGTTAGGGGATTGTCCAACTGTTTACATATGTACTGGGTATTATAATTATTTTAAAAACTTAGAAAAAACGTGTATACTATATGTTTGACTTTAAATAAGTTTGATTAAATCTCGTATTTTTTGTAAAACATTTTCAGACTTATATTTCAGGACTTTTTCTTTTTGGTAACTGGGTTAAGGGTTAAACTCTTCTTAAAGGAAAACTTTTGCTAATTATATTTATACCATTGATTTATTGTTGTTTTAAGACTGTATAAAAATGCCACCTACAATTTCTTCATTAAATGATCAAATAAAAAAAATAATACATACATTCGATTGGGAAGGCTATACTGAAGGGGAGAAGTTGGAGGATATTTTAATAATTGTCTTTATCCTAAAATAATCTTTAAAATAAATTGATCAAACTGTTGGTTTTCTATAAAAAAAAAATAAATGTTTAAGTTCTAATGTCAATTTTAGCAAAGTTATGCAAATCTTAAACAATAAATTTGAATTTTGAAGTGTTTATTTAACTAACATTCCATTTTATAATATTGTGTGGAAATGTTGATTTCTTGTTGACATATTTCATTACGAAATATTTTTTAACTTTTTTAAATAAATTGAATTCGTACAATTTCAGACTTCGAATCAAGAAAAAGACATTCTGAACTAGAACAAGCTTTACTCTTTTCTTCCATAAAACATTTTCCATTAAAAAATAGATTTAATAATGTGTATATTAGGTATATTTTTTCCAGTGTATTCACACTCGCATACCGTTAAACCATCCAGCTTCCCACTTCCAGGGTCGCTCAATTGTCATGTGTTGCTCTTGCCGGCCATTTATTGTTTTTTTTAGCGTTTTAACTTTTTCACTGCGCCAAAACTGATTTAAGCCGCTTACCCGTGCCTACCCCCTCTCAGCTACGCCCACAGTAGTCGGCTCATAAGCTGGACGCTTTCAAAATGCCAATTCTGCGTGTTGGAGGCCAACTCTTCCCCTTCGTTTGAGCCACTTTGGCCGATTTCCTTCTCGACGCGGGTTTGGGTAATTGACGTTGATGGAGATTATAGAGACATTATGTTACGTTGGCGCCAGTCCTGGATTCTGCCACTTTTAGAATCCGTGATTGCTGGAAAAGTATAAAAAAAAATATCGTGACAATTCGGAAAACACAAGGAAAACGCGGATTGTGACAGTTTCTTTTTACAGTTTTTAAAATGGGTGAGTTGAATTCCATAACAAACTACTTTCCAGGGATATCTTATTGAAGTTTTGAAAAGTAACAGCTTATCGGGAAAATTTGGATAAAAAACTTGGTACTTTTGGGTATTTTCTTTCAATTTAGATTACTATTTGATAGATATTTAGATAGATACAAGTAGGAGCAAAGTTAGTTTCTTCTTGGATAAAATTCGTAAAATTCAATCTCAGTTTGTGATTGAGTTTAAAATTCACCCTAGAGGCTTTAGAAATATAAATGTCTTCCAAGAAGTATTAAATTATGAAGAATTTTTAGGACATTCTTAAAAGTCTTAAAGTCTTAAAGTCTAAAGATTATTTTCATAAACTCGATAGTTCTTTAATCCTATCCTATTCCCATTTATTAATAGCATAATGACAACCTCTCCCAGTTCCCCAAATTGTAAAACCGATTTTGCATATTTATTGTAGATTTAAAATTGTACGAAAATCTCTCATTTTTTACGCGTTTTCATGGACAATCGGTGAGAGTTTTCACCGAAAATAAAACATTTAATCGCTTCGCAATTAAAAGTCGTTTGCAATGGGCCATGACGCTCCTTCACAAATCCGCGTCTTCAAACCAAAAACTCCCACTCTTATAAGACGGTGTCGCGGCTTTTGTCTTTGAGGGCGCGACTAATGAAGCGGCAACAAATGCGCGTTTCAAGACACTGAAAGAAATTGGGATAACTTTTAAGATCCTTTTGATTTAATTCATTTTTCATGAATGGTATTAATGGAGGTTATGAAAATTTAGGAGCAATGCCACTCAATATATCAAAATACTCGAACAAATCCTAAAAAAAAACAATAATAGTCTTAAGTTATATTAACTCATCAACAAAAAAACAATAATTTTAGTTAATAAATACTTATAATGGTATATGTTAAAGCTTAAATAACAATAAAAAATAATAGCATCTTAATTAAAATGCAAGGTCTGAGCTAGTACTAGTACCAGGTATATCCAGTTATAATTTATATTTTTCATCTCAAAATATTGTCTATGTTTTTATTCTTTTATTATATAAGAAAGAAACATAAAAAATTCATATAGCGCTTTGAAGCGTAATATCGTAAGTGACAGGTATCTAAAGTATTTTATTCTCTGTTAAAAAATAAATTACACAAGTGCCCTCTTATATTAATTTTACCCATTAAATAAGAGAATTGAAAACAAAATATCTCTTTATGGATATTATTTTCATACCATTTTCAAATAATTGAATGTGAATGTACCCGTTTTTTGAAGTGCAGCATTTTCAGCTTCATTGGCAGCCGCCGTGGCATCATCAAATGAGGCGTCATTAAGTAATAAGTCTTTGGTTGGGACTGGAAGTTCGATAAAAAGAGACTGGGGTGGGGAAGCGAGGAAACGAAGTGGCTGGGAGAAGAAAGCGAGGTATACAAAATTGAGCCAAATGCTATAAAAAAGGGCCCAAAGCCCGCCGACCCCTCGATGGGCCACGCCCTGCTTAACGACTTTATTTTCATTTAAGTTTTAAGCAATGCGCAAATGAACCCCAACGGACACACTGACAAGTGCAGTCGGCCCAGTCAATCACTTAATCAGGCAGTCAGTGAGTCAGTCAATCAGTCAATCAGTCAGGCAGCCAGTCAGTCAGTCAGTCATTGAGTGAGATGAAAGGAGTGCAGCAGAGGAATCGGAAAAAGAGAAGGCGACGCCATCTCGGCAAGACGTGGCACTTCCGTTTCCGCTTCAAGACTTTCTCGGAAAAGGAAGAAAATGGCGAATAAAGAACAAACCCTCTTTCCTGTCCCCTTTCCGCTTTTCTTCCTCTTTTTTTGGTGTTCTTTTTAAGTGTCTCTTCTTCGCCCTCCACCAACTGCCACGCCCACTTCGCCCCTTGTCCGGTGGCGCCTTTTTGTTTGCCATTTCCGAGCGGGGCGTGAAAAGTGGTTTCTATTTATTTATTTATATTCCCATTGTGGAAGTTGCAAGTAGCGAAAAAGTTGCACTATTTCCATTGGGCGTGGCGCGGCAAGGACTCGATTGCGAGGACTCAGTCCGCCAGCTGCAAGTTGCAAGGAGATTAGCGAAGTTATGGCGCCTCAAAGTGGTACGGTCTGAATTTTTAAATTGAAACTTCACGGACCTCTGAAAAGTTGAAGGGGCCAGGTAGGGTAATCCCGTAAATGAAATAAGTTGGCTATTGATCAGCCTTATTGAACTTTTCCATTGGGTTTTCTCACGACCTCAAAGGACACAAGGGCTGAATACTTGAGCTTACACGGGAAATTCGCCTCCTTGAGGGGTACTTTTTGGCGTAATTTGAGGTCGATTTGGTAAACAGCAATCTTGTTGTTCAAAGATGCGTCTATAAGGAAATTGTTAAGACAGTTTTTGAGATTTAATCTAGGTTATAATTAGTATTTGGTATTTTTGTAAGGGCAGAGTTGTATATTTCAATAGTAAAGACTTCGAAAAGCCAAAAACCATCGATTTTTGCTTTGATTCAATCGACAGAGTATTTATACGAAATTTCTTAGTTTTGCCAATAAACAAGGACTTCTAAAACAAGGCTGAAACTTGAATCTTAAACTAATTCCTTTAAATGGTTATCAAAAATATTCGATCAGAAATAAGCGTTTGAAATAAGAATTGTATGTGAAAAGAGAAGTTGACGTTTTTTTTATCTAAGAAAATGTAGGAGTGTTAAGAGCATCGATGCTTTAACCCTTTGCTACTTTCTTACAGCCTTTTTGTTTAAACCCAGACTCATAGGAGAAAAGAAGTTATTGCATTTTTTAAATTCTCGAGTAGAATAAGTTTCAGCTTCTTCGCTGTTTGTCCGTGCATTTCGATGCCATTTCCCAATTCCCCCACTTTGCCACTTTCTCCTCTCAGTGGGGCGGGGATGGTGAAAGTTTATAATCTTATAATATATAATTTTATAATTCCTTTTATAATTCCTTTAAATGGTTATCAAAAATATTCGATCAGAAATAAGCGTTTGAAATAAGAATTGTATGTGAAAAGAGAAGTTGACGTTTTTTTTATCTAAGAAAATGTAGGAGTGTTAAGAGCATCGATGCTTTAACCCTTTGCTACTTTCTTACAGCCTTTTTGTTTAAACCCAGACTCATAGGAGAAAAGAAGTTATTGCATTTTTTAAATTCTCGAGTAGAATAAGTTTCAGCTTCTTCGCTGTTTGTCCGTGCATTTCGATGCCATTTCCCAATTCCCCCACTTTGCCACTTTCTCCTCTCAGTGGGGCGGGGATGGTGAAAGTTTATAATCTTTTACTGAGCTGAAAACTAATTGCAATGTAAATAAATTACAGGCGACACTTGCAGCACCAGAGACGTCCTGCGTCCTGCGTCCTTCCTCCTGGTTCCTGTGCTCTTTTGGCGTCCTGGCGTCCCCCTGCCGAGGCAGCTTAGCAATATTTCACTCAATATTCCCCAGCAGGCGGAGAAAGCCACTCCCACTCCCAGACCGCCCCCTTTTTGGAGCAACCCGCCCCGTCCCCTTGTCGAAAAACGCATTCAACTCGACTTAACTAACTATTAAGCACTACTTGAAGTTTTACACAGGATATATACGCAAGTATTCGCACTCGTTGTCCTTGCATCCTGCCGGAGTGACTTTACTCCTCACCCGCCCCAAAAGGCGGGCAAAGGGGCATGCCCGGAAAGGGGGAGTGGCATATTCCTGAAGGGTATTCCGGGATAAATGCGTTTGGATAGAAGGCTAAATATTTCAAAACTAAGCCAAATTGGAGAGTCATTGCGATGACAAGCAAAGCCTATTTGGTCTTTTTCGAAAAGCTCTAAATTGGCGAAATTTTCATTACAAGACAAATGCTGTAATTATCACTTCATTAACAGGGAATTAATTAATTTCTTATTTGAGCTAAAAGCCATTGTTGGTTTAACTTTTACAAATAATTTCACTGGGAATGTTTTACAAATTTGTAGAATCTCGATATTTGCGTAAAACTTTATTTAAACTTAACTTGTTTCTTCCTCAGCCTTATTATTTCTTTTAAAAGGATTTAAAATATTTTAGTTTAAAAATTTATTTTAGAAAAGACTATTCGAAGACTGATTTCTTAATTATTTTAAATATATTTTTATATATATGAATATATACATTAGAAATTCGCTGTAGTATTTCCCTTGACTTCTAATTAGTTTTTTAAATCAATATACCTTAGCATCTATTTTCCTTAATAAGGTTTTTTTCACAAAATGATTAAGTTTGTTTTCTAAAATAAGACTTCCAAAAAAAAGGCATTTATTTTTTGGCTTATAATCCAATTCTTTCCCTAATTAATGGGACATTTTTTATGATAGTTTCCAGTACAATTTATGTACAAGTTTATGATAGATTTCAAAATCTGATTTTTCATAAATACTTTAAATATGTTTGCCATAAATTTTTCATCTAACACGAGAATTTGTATTTATTTTAAAAATTTGGAATCGAAACCTGAACTATAAAGGATAATAAACTATTTCATTTATTAGCAACAATTCTTGAAGATTTTTCCTTCTTCATGGATGAAACTAAAGCAAGTTAGCAGTTTTTTTTGTCTTTTGGTGGCAGTTCTCCTTCCAAGAATCCCAAGTTGGCAGCATTGATTATAAAAATTAGAGTACTTAGTCTTCGGTTATAACCATACTGGGGTTTCTTTGTCGGTTTTAGTTGTCGTTGGTCGTTTGTCTTGTCGGCATCGTTTGCAGCAAGTCCTTGTCATTGTGTCATTACGACTTTGTGTGCGTGTGCCAAATAAGCGAGTCCTGCGAGGACGCCGGGCACATGTGCTGGTGTGTGGGTGTGTCCTTGTCGATTTACATGAATTGCAATTAGTGCGCTCTGCAGCCAAATCCCTTGTAGCTTTGGCCACACTCGCCCCGGATCGTTCTTGGCCAGGACACGTCCCTTAACCCATGGCCGGGCATTGTTTGCGGTGTGCCTTTGTGCCGTCCAAATGTGCCGGAAAGTGTTTCGGCCCCTGGGAGTAGGCCAGCACCAGAACCAGGACTCCAGCAGGACCTCCTGGCATAGGGTCCTGTCGCCGGCTTTTAGTGTGTGTAACTCATGCCTATCAACTGCATCCGGCTGGCACATCCGTTTGGCAACAGCTTTCGGCTTTTATGGCTTTTAAATAGTTGCAGCCAGAAGTTTCCCAGGCACCTCCTTTAAACGTTCTCACCTATTAGTTAGCCACTTTTGACAGCCTGTCTTGCCAAGCGCCAAATTTATGGCCATATTAAAGAGCTTCTCTATTTTCCTGCTTTTTATTTTTTGGCAAAGCACTTTTCGCACACATAATTTTTGCATAGTTTTCGTCGCCGAGGCTGTCTGCCACTGAAGCCTTAACCCACGAAACCTTAACCCCCTTTGACAATGCTGCGAAATTCCCTTCGAGAAACTCTGGAATCCTGCGGCTTCCCAGGCGGCAGCATCATTTTTATTGCCCAGCAAGATGCTTATGCTTTTGGCTTTAAATATTTAAGTGGCTTTTAGTCGAGGGATGCAATTAATTGCTTCAAAGAAAATATTTTGTTTCTCGTAAAAAAAAACAATTCCTAAATTATAAGTTTTAAATTGTTTATACGTCAATGAACCAGCGACTTGGAATATTGTTATCAATTTACAAATAATATAATTAAATAAAAATATCGGGATTATAAATAATATCTTCCATTTAGAAATAAAGTGAGGAACTTTCATTTTTAAAAAGGAAAAATTAATTATAAATATTTACTATGCATTCACTTTTTTAACTTTTTTAAGTAAAGTTTACAAATGCAAATTAAATATTACGAAAATAAGCATAATCTTTGTTTGACTAAAGTTTTCCACACAATATGCTTTTTTCAGGCATAAACTATCATAATTATATGTATGATGAACTTCTTTTAATTTGCTTGAAAAAAGAACACCTAGAAAAAGGATACCACAAACAAAAGACAGAAATATTTTCAAAAACAAAGAACTTTTGACTGATTGAAATTTTATTTTGTCTTAAAAAAAAAGACGTTGGAGTAATGTTACATGTTTTTAAGGTACCTAAACAAGTTAAAAGTATGTTCCAGATATTTAAATATGTTTTCTATACTCTTAGAGAGTATGTATATACAGTATATAGTGTATATGTTTTTTTTTTACAAAAAATATATGTATTTGATAAGCACAATTTCATTTTCGATTCGATTTTAGATTCGATTTTCGAAATGGTAGGGCTAAGAAAATATTTCGAGTAATAGAAAAACGTATTTTTCGAGATTTTATTGTTGCTCTTAGTTTCTTTTAAACTTTATAAAAAATTAAGTTTATGTATTATACAATTATACAGAATCAGAAAAAAAATTCAACTGAAAACAATATTTTGAACTTCCTAAAATACTAACATTTTATTTGTTACCTTCGTTTAAAATAATTACAAGTTTTCGTTTTGCTAGTGTCTTCAAATATTAAATTATCTTTTAAAAACTGCAAATGAAATTGTTATTAATTTCATGTCATAAAACTATGTCTGAGAAACACGCTTATTTTTTTCTAAAGTTTTTGAAAAATATCCAACTCATTTGAGTTCGTCAATTGTATTTAAAACAGCAACAAAAGTTCTATAAAATTAAATTTAAAAAAAAAAGTAATTTCATCTCTAGATGTGTCTAGGAATTCTTAAATAAATCTCTTTATATTTTTCAGCTTCGCTTTTTGCAAAAGATCACACTTGAAAGTGCATCAAATTTTCGGCAAAGTCCTTTCTGGTCAGGCTTTGTTTCGGGTCCTGGCCATATGTGGAGTTTGTCGTGCTGCGGCGAGTGCGTGTTGGCTTTGTTTCTGATTTCCTGTTGCAGGATGTGTCCAAGGATGTGGCTAAGGAGCTTGCAGGACAAAATGGAGTTGTAGGGCCGGAAAGCTGTCCAACTGGCGTTACTGCGGCTTCGGGTTTCATTGTGGCACAAAGTGTTTGTGTTGCATAATAGTGAAGGACTTTAGTAGCTGCCCCTGTCCTCAGAGCTATTCCCTCAGCCGCTTGAAGAAAACTCAAAGCTTCCATGCTGCCACTTCATTTGGCACTCGAAAAGCGCTGATAATGCACGCGTATTATGTTGCTGTCACACTTTCGCCAGCCAGAATCGACGACTTTGTTTTATTTTTAGTGTTCAGCATTAAGGACACGCCATCCCTAAACCATGCCCCACCCTTTTGTGGCATTGTTGTGGCAACTTAGTCAAATCCAAGTTGAGAGCTAGTTTACGGCCAGGACGGCTCATCACCATCATCCTGTGGCTTCTGCCGCATGTTGCCGTCGTTGTCGTCTCAAGTTCTCATGTGAAGTGCACTCTTTATGTTAATAGTTGACACTAATTAGGTATGTTTACACAACAAAGCGCACTACAAACACGCACACATTAGTGTCTTGGCCCGTGTGTCGGGCAAGGCAGGTCCTGCGAGCACACAGGACCACCGAAGCTCCCAAGCAGCACAAAGGACTTTTTTAATGTCCTCATTGCGGGAGGCGTGCAGGTACAGGTGGCCCTGCCTATGTCAGCTTCCGTCGTCTTAAACGAGTCAATCAAGCGAGGAGACCTTTGGTTTTTAATATTTCATATTTTTTTTAGTTATTTCACACATTTCCTAACTTTAACTTGCACATAAATTAAATTTAATATGCTTTTATAGCACTCCTAAAGAGATTTCTTAAAGTTTATGTTTCTTTTCCAACAAATTTTTGGTAATATGTGTTTGGTATGGTGATTATGTGGTATGTATGGTAATTTTTTTGAATTTGTAGATAACACTACATCATAATATAGTAAGTTTTAAATTATATTCGGTCGTCTATTTATTTTGAAACTAAATTTGAAAAGTAAGAAAAGATAAATTTCGTAAGATTTCACAGTATTTTCTGGCAATCTTGGTAAAATTAAGGTCCCCGAAGGAGGAGAGCTGAACAGGACGGAGTTTGAATGGAGTGAATGATCTATCAAATAATCTCATCTGATTAAAAAGTATCATTGGATCAGTTTTATATATATTATATACGATATTGTTTATCCTTTGCATCGCATAAGCCTGTTTTGTCAGAATAAATTTTTGGTTTTACAGGAGAAAATATTAAATATTTAAAAAACTTTTATACATTTAAGGACTTTTGGGATGTAAGGCATACGTCCATGTTTATATTTTTTTTTTTTTTTTTTTTTTTTTTTTTTTTTTTTTATCATTCTTATTTTATATTTAAAATCTGTCCGAATGGACAATCATTAAATGATTTGGCGGTGACCTTAACTTAAGGGGGTACAAGGAATGTACATAATATGAGTCTGACTTAGGTGTCTATTGTTGGGGGAGATCAAGCGGGTGTTTCCTTTTCAGGCGTCTTTGGGATTGGCTGTTTTCTAGGAGCTTGATGGCCAGGTGGTTGGGGTGATTGTCCAGTCTTTTTGTATATCTTTCACTGTGTCTGGTGATCTCCTCTGCTACCGAAGGAATTCCAAGTTCTTTGTGGATAATTGCGTTCTCGTGGTACGGATGAGCGTTAGATAATATTCTCAGACATTTATTCTGAAACCGCTGTATTCTAATGCGGTTAGAATAGCTTGCCGTGCCCCACAACTGAATCCCATAGGTCCAGATTGGCTTCAGAACTACTTTGTATATGAGTAGTTTGAATTTTTCCCTGAGCTTGGATCTTCTGCCCAGGAGCCAGTGAAGTTGCCTGTTTATATAGCATTAGGATATATATCAAATAAATAATAATACTGATCATATGCAACGTACAACGCTTATATGTTTCAATAAATTGGAAATAAAATAATCTGAAATTAAGATAATTCTTTACAAAATCAAAAAGAATTCATAAAAGGGTGTTTGAAAATGATCTTTCTTGTATAAAAACTTGCTGGTTTAGCAACAATTTATTTCATTAATTATATAATTAATTATTTAGTATATTTTAATTTGATTATGTTTTATTTTGAAATCCATTTATCACTCTGATATTGGATGATATTATTTAAGTTTTACGATACATTTCAGTATAGAAAAATCTTTATATTTCGCAAATCCATTTGAAGCTGATCTAAATTAAGTTCATCATATTATTAAAATAAGTTCAAAGAATCTAGAAAAGCAATAAAACAAAAACATTTTAGAAAGGGTATAGCAAAGAAATACAATTTAAACGGAGAATATAAATTTTGCATATTAGAGAGTTCAGATTTCGTGATGGTTTATTGGATATAAGATTTTTATGATTTTAGAAAGCTTGCATTATTCTTCACCCTGAAATCCTTGATTTTATTCGGAAAACACATTATTCAAATATATAAATTCATTTATCTCTAATATAATGTTCCTAAATTAGAGAAGTATATCTAATCCGTCAAATACGAATAAACACTGTCTTTGGGCTCACAGGCTCTTCGTTGTCATTTCTGATGTTTTGCAGGGCCTGGCTTTTGAGCAAAATCTGTTGCACAATAGTTGTAGTTTGTGCCACATAATCCGGCGCAACTACAACTTACTTAATCATGCAACCTGTTTACGCGGCTTAATTTGCCACGAGTTTGCGCCCCACCAAAGGACTCGGGACGAGCACGAGGAGGAGGAGGAGGACATGTGTATTCCCCTCAAGCCATTTCGGAAGGATTCTGATTCTATTCGGTGAGGATTCTTGAATCCTCGAGTTTGACACCAAAAAGGTGCAAAGCCAGCCGAAGCTTTTTGACAACATCGAGAATCTGTGTTAAATTCAAATGTGGGTTTCATTTTAATGAACCTTCAACCTCTGTGTCTTCTTTGAGTCTGCTCGAGTATTTTGTTGGTATGTTTCGACGAATTTATCAGGTAGGGATTAAAGTGGTTTGGCCTTTCTTTTAAAGACTCTGGTTTGGGAGAACAAACTTTTGAAATTTTAATGCATTTTTTGATACAGAAACACGAATGATAGTTGATCCTTTGGGAATAAAAAAAAACAAGACTACCCAACGTTCGTTTATTGTATGGTTAAATAATTTTTAACTTTAACTGAGAAAATTAATAGCGTTCTTTTCATTGAAATCGCACCCAATTCTTCTTTGCAATTTATTTTAAATACATTTGGTTACATAAAGTTAAGTTTTATCAACTAAAAATTTTTAAGACCCCCTCTAATAATAAAAAATACAAATATATTGTTTTCCAGCTAATGCTAAATAGTTTTTCGTGTAATTTGAAATAATTTCAAGTAGTTTTTTCGGTGGCAGTGTCGACAATAATGAGAGCTGTTCGAAACGAAACTAGTGGCACGGAGTAGAGACCAGGCCAGGCATCTTGCAACAATCGGGCATCCGCTCGCCGCTCATAATGAAATTTTAATTTGGTGCGGATATGCGCAGTCAGAGTGTTTGCGAACCTCGACAGACGCCGCTGCTTCGGCACTTGGACTGGACTCCAAATGGGGCAGCCACGGAGCTGGGGCAGGGTGGTGGGACCAGTTATGGCTACATAGTGTAGTGGCCCATGGCCGAGTGGGTTCCTCAGCATCCAGCTGGCCAAGCTCACCACTCACCCACCCACACTCGCCGGCACACACAATTACTTAGACTTATGTATGATTTATGTCTATGCTTCTCTTCGGCGATATTGCTTCTGGCAAGCACTGAAAAAAAACTAGGAACTTTGCTAGTTCATATATATCTAAAGGGGTCAACGCCTATTAATTGAGTTATTGGAATAGTGGTTTGCTTGGAAGTATATAAGAGTATTTTAATTAATGATAAAATTCATAGTAGTATAGTAAGGGTTGTATCGTTCAAACATGCTAAAATATATATTTTAAATCATTTGTACTCTACTCCATAAACAAATATAACGTATAATATTAATTACGTTTTTAAGGATTTTTTATATTCGTTCATATATTTTTTGTAAAATCAATAAGACATTTCAGAGACCAATACTTAAGATGTCATTTATAGTTTCAAAACCAATTACAATATAATAATCTTCTGATTTACATGTAAAAAATATTTAATTCAATATTCATCTAAACAATAAAAATTAAAATCAAATCCTGTGCACCTATTTATGTTACGTTTCAGTTTTTGTTTTATGAGGGCCAGGTTCGACCAAGAAAAGCCTTTGACAGGCTAAGTATTTGTCAATCTATTAAAAAAAAAAACTAAAATATAAATGATTTTATTGGAGAAACTTTGAAGGAATATGTTTTAATATATTTATAGAAACCTGGTTTCTCTCAGTGCTGAGCATAGTTGAGTCACCTTAGTGTTTCAGTTTTGTGATGATGATTCCCATTCCCATTCCAAAACCCATTCCCATTCCCATTGTGCGGCTTCTGCAGCTTCTGCTGTTTCTGCCACTGGAAGTCTTGCCCCACAATGGTTAGTGGAGCGGTAGGGAGGGGGCCTGCGAGTGTGTCTTTAGGGGGGCAGGGGACTTGTCGGTGTTTAGCCTAATTTGTTGCGCTTCCATGGAGTAGCTCTTGCGGGGCATGCTCCGGTGGGTGTTGCAAGCGGAGATGTTGCGAGGCACGTATGGAGTTGCCCCGCTCAGTGGCGGCATCATATTTTCTTATTTTTTTTTGCTTTGCCTTTTTGCTCCGCGTTCTAGCGGCTTTGATGTGTGATTTAGTGTTGATGGATGGGATATGGAAAGTTTGATTGAAAACCGATGTTGTTGATGGGTTGTGACGAGGACGGGTTGCAGTCGGTGTCTCCGTAAATCATCGGGAAATTGAGTTTTGAAAGTTTCCTAATCCTGGGAAGAACTCCTCCAGTCTCCATCGGGGACGGTGCCGGTGCCGGTGCCGGGGCCTCCATGGTACTGGAATTTAGACTGGGATTACGGCTCACTTAGATGACTTGACAATGGTTTTGATTTTATTGGATTTGTTTCGCGCCCCCTAGTCTATGAAATCAAATTTGCAAAACCCTCCCCCAGCGTTCCCCAAAACAAATTTTACGCCCCAGGCTCCAGGCTGCCAACTGACATTTTCTGCAATGTAATGGAAAATGAAATACATAAACAATTTATAAACATGAATTATCACAAAAACGTTAAAATGATAAGGCAAAAGTGCCATCACTCAGCGGTCTCCTGGCTTGTCCTGGCCTGTCCTGTCCTGTCAGAGGCGTTGGGTCCGCGGGGGTGTAGCGATTTGTATAAAGTGTTGCTTGCGGGGGCGAATGTTTCTCCGGGTTCTATCCATCCTCCAGCGCATTCTCCTTGTTTTTTTTATTTATTTATTTTTGTTTTTGAGGGGGCGTGTGGCTTACAAGACAATAATTGTGGGGAGGGAGCGTCTCAAGTGTCGCGAATAAATGTGATTACATTGCCTGCAGATTCTGTAACGGCACTCAGATCCTGGTGCGTCTGTGATTTGTCATCCTCCCACCTATCTAGCCCATAAATAAGCATCTTCTGTCACAGATATACAAAAGGAAGATATACCCGAAATACTTTAACCGAAGTAGGAACAATCTGTGCTTCCATTTGGTCATTTCTGGGATTGTTGACTTTGGAATATCCGATATCCAATAATGTAGTTGAGATTTAAAACTTTACCATCAAGGAATAGTTTTACACCCCCCAAAATCATTTCTTTTGCAAAGTTTCCAATTATAATTATTATTAAAAATAAAAAAAATAATATAATTTAATAGGAATATTATTCTCTCGTTTTGGAAAACATTATTGTATTGTACAATTGACATTATTGTATATTATTATTATGTGAATTAAGTTAGGGAGAAAACCGAATGACAGTTCCTAAATAATATATTTTATTCCACATACAAAAATCAATAAAAATATAATGATAATGAGAAAATAATACTCGAAACTCTTTTTTTTATTAAAAAGAGTATATCGGAAGATCGTAATAATGAATATATAAGTAATAATTTATATTACTTGAAATATTTTTATGTATTTCCAATTATTTCAAGGTATTTGTATTGAATTGAAAGGAAAGAATTTCTTCGAGCACACCCCTTAAAAGTGATTCGCCTTGGGGCACCCAAAGATACCCGAGTTACCCAGAGATGGACTCTTAAAGTAAACTGGGGGTCGCAATTTTGGTTTTTTTTTGTATTCATATGTATTTCCACCCCAAAATCTGGATAGCTCAACCTCATCATGACTTCATTATGCAGTACTGGAGTCGGAATATCTTTCCGTTCATAATTTGTCGCTTCCATAAAATCTGAAACGTAAAAATTGCCCATTATCTAGCATTCTGCTTTGTGGTCGTCAACTCATCCTTCACCTAATGTTTTTTTATTGTTTATTTTTTGTTATGTTTTTTTTTTTTTGTGTGACAAGGGGGGCTGGTGACTGGTGCTTAATAGAAGAAATATTGAATCAACTACGGGGGTTGGTTTTCCCCATTTCATAGTCCATTGACCAGAGAGGACCGACATCCAGCAGCTGATTAATTGGTTCATTCCAATCGCCTGGGCAGGCCATATTCCAGCTTGTGGCTCGGATTCGGTTCTCCAGTCATCCAGTCCTCCGGTTCTGGTCCACATTCACATTCACATTCACATGTCCATGGGCATGTCCATTTTCATGTCCTGGCTCCGTTCTGATCGGTTGCTCACTTGCATGCGTTTTTAATACGTTTATTAATTACATTCTGGGCCCGAGAATCGCACGCCACTGGCGGCGAAAAATTGTTTTGCAAGGGGTTCAACAATGTGTAAGTAATTGTCGGAGTGCGACAGAGGCGGTTCAAGTGGGAATGGTTCACCTCACCTCAAAAACAATTCATTACACTGGCAGGAAATCAGAGTTATATTATGAGATCAGTTCTCATTTAATTTCAAAAAACACCTCATATCTGTTAAAATTTTTTGTTGCGAAAAGAAATTACAGTTATTGTATTGTATTTCATGTATTTTCACATATTTTTATGTAGAAAATAACTCTTGAAGGGGCAAAAGTTCGATGACGAACGCATCTTTTATAAAAATCTCAAAAGTTTGATTCTAAAATCTATTCTTTTTGTTTTTTAATTTTAATAATAAGCTCATTTCGAGATGGAAGTACGATTGAACTTTAGAGGCGATTATATGATCGAAAAATATATCTTCGTTTACTGATTCCAAATTTTAATTGGCTTAACATGGAGAAAAAATACCTCCTAAATTAGGTATAATAATCCTTGAAATTTCTCCCAGTGCATTTGTAATGTTGCTTTACGCGTACTTTGCGCCAATTAATTTGTTAAATAAACGCATTTATCCATCGTCCTGCGTGTGCGTGAGACCAGGCGCGTCTGTATGAGTGAGTTCGTTAATTATCCTTGGGCGGCTTTCATGTTAGGCGATGTCCGCGGGTGACAGGGCGGGGCGGTGAGTGGGCGGCAGGATGCACCGACAGATACTATAATTCACAGGATCCTGCACATTTTCTTATTAATTGATTGGCCTATTGGACAATTTCTACGGCGGATGCTACACGTACTTTTGTTTTATTGAATTCCATTCGGGAATCCTGGGCTACTTTTTTCATAAATCAATTTTAATTGTTGGTAATTATTGTTGAAACTTTTTCTGGCATCATTAATTGTGCTGAAATTAATATCATAATCGTTTTATTCCATTATATAATATATTTTATGTTTAATTGGGAATATGGCAATGGCCTGGGATTAAGCTTTTCGCCTGGACGGCACCTTGTGGCACCTTTAAGGTGCAAATAATTAATTCAAGTAATTGCATCTTCTTGGCCCGAGGCTTTTAAATGGATTGAATGCACTCTGATGAATATTTAAATATGAATAAATTAATTGGGAATGTGACCAGGGGTTGAGTGTTTTGGGTTAAGTGAGGTAAGAGGAAATTTTTGAATGAAACTGAGAACGAGACATTAAAAAAAACTTTAAAGTTTTTTATTTAAATGAGTTTTCTTTGTTTGATTTTGCATGTATCTATGAATATCAATGAAATACAAGTATATCTATAAATTATAAATTATATATATACAAAATAAATTAGGAAAGAAACTTTAATTTTTAATGAGAATTCCATACGTCACAAAACTTTATAACCGATACTTTAGGCAAAGCTTATTCGTCGCCGGTATTTGGACCCTTCAAGTGGTATTTTTATGTCATAATGCATAAAAAATAAATGTACTACTGCGAAAACAACGTAAATTGTATTGACTAAAACTTCGCCTCCTTCAAAAGCTATTTTTCCTTACTTATTAAATATTATATTAGAAAAGTGTTTTGCCCAAAGCAAAGTGAAAAAACACTTTGTTACCTCAATCCAGTTGCCATTTATGTTATGGTCCTGGCCAGATCATATACGCATCCTTTTTAGCGACGTGGCTGGTGACCCCACTTGTAGTTTGTCCACTTAAGGACACTGTCACAACACACCCTTCCCTGACCTCTTCCCGAGGCCAAAGGGTAAGAGAACCATTTACCAAAACCTCCCTCGGACTTGGGTTACTTCCAAGACCCTCTCGCAATTCACATTTCATATTTTGCGGCAATTTTCTATTCCATTTGTCCGTTTCCTTGGACTTGCATCTCCTTTTTAATGCCCTGGATCTTGAGTTGTTACGGGTATGTTGGACTTGAGGAAATCGGAAGGGCTTATATTAAAGTTTATGGTTGTTTATGGTTTATGGTTTATAAGTTGGTTTTATGAAAAGAGTATTTGAAATTATATAAAAAGATACACCTTTTCGTGACAAACACAGACTCAATATCTCGTATATTTCAATTTTAAACAGAGAAATGATATGAAATCAGATAAAAATTTTAGAATTTGACTAAAATTTGTTTCGATTTTTTATGTTTAATTTCGATCAAAATTGTCACCAAAAAGATTGGTACCCCATACTACTCGGAGAAATTATTTACAATTATTAATTTTATCAAGAAATTTAAGATTTAAGAAATTTTTGTTTTCGAATGGGATTTTTGTTTTCTTGAATGTTACTCCTTTTTTCTTTAATTTATTAATATAGGGTATATCCAGGGGTAATCCCAACGTCGAATATAATCTATATATTCTCCATTTTAGTTCCTTCGGTTTACACTTTTCCTACTGTTGGGGGCATTTTTATTGTTTTTTTGTTTCTACTCATAACCGGACTGAAACACAAATGGCCAAGTTTATGGCTTGACCATTTCAATTTCATGCAGCTTGACCACATTTACAGCATCCTTTTCTTTGCCCATGCCTCTGCCCCATGACTCTGCCCCATGCCCCTGCCCCTGCCCCTGCCCCTTACCCCACCCACTCGGTTTTCTGGCTACTTGAGGTCTTGAACTTTCTACGTAATAATCTTTCTTCTACTTTCTCAATTTCCACGAGCCACTTGAACACTTCGAGGCAAGGTCCTATAGACCTGGACCAGAAGTTCTTCAAACTGTGAGTATCATTGACCTTTAATGCTCTGCCAGGGGGTGGTGGGGGATGCTGTATGCTGTATGTCCCCACCAATACATATTCCTACACAGAAGTGGCAGAAGAGGTTCTGGAGGCGCAACAGTTGCAAGTAATGCGGCGGCGGTCCACAAAATTACCTTAAAATATATACAAAATGTGACGGGTGTATCGCGAGGAGTGGGGGCTGTTAGGGTGGAAGGTGTTGGAAGGGTCGGGGGCGGTGTCAAAAGGGGCGGGGCCAGAGCGTGCCAAGCAACGTGTGAAAATAATGAGCAGGCATGGCGAGCACAAAGGCCGCGAGGAATATAGAAGCCCAAAAAACAAAAACACAAGAAAAAAACAACTTTTTTCAGTGAGAATAAAAAAATGCATCTAAAATCCCTGGAAGGTTTTTTTTAACTCTATCCTTTGAGTGTATTGCATGTGTAAGGGGTTACTGTGCATGTGTGTGTGTGATCCATCATTCGGTGGCTAAATAAACAAAAGAAGAAGAGCAGAAAAAGAATCAGCTTAGCAAAAGTACACCGAGAGAAATGCTTATTAAAGAGAGTGCCCAATAAGACGTTACCAATTTTTTAAAAACTTATATCACATTTTTTATTCGAAAAGCCTTTTTTTTTAAGAGCTTACAATGTTCTTTTAAATATTTCGTATTCCATACATAAATCCTTAATTTTGTCAGCAACATTATTATTATTTCTGTGATATATAGAAATTCAACAAATAAAAAAAACAAAAAATAGTGATTTTCTTTATATCTAAATTTTTCTTTTAACAACTTTCATATTTTAAATGCTTTGCGTTTCGATATATTAATAATAGAATATAATTCCAATAATATATATCCAACATTTCAATGAAATTAGCAAAAAATAAAACAATACAATACAATACAATATTATAAATTACAATAATTATTTTAGATGAAACCAATCTGTAAGAAGCTTGTTAAAATATAATTTAAACAAATTAAAGTGTTTATTTTGTAAATGAAGAATACATTTTAAAAGGTTTTCTAAAAAAGCTTTTTATTATTATGAGGAAGAAGAATAGAGTATTAAAAATGCATGCATCTTTATCAGAAATATAGTACATAGACATCGAAATAAATTTATTTAAAAGAAGGATAAAGTTTTAGTACAAAAGTTTATTAAAAAAGTATATACTATAATATTTTTTTAGAAATAGTTTTTGAATAAATTATCTTTTTGAAATCGAATGTTAATGTTTATTAAAATGAAAAATCGGCATTCATTCCTCTAAGAAGCCTTTTTTAAAGAAATTTTTATATATGTACTTTCCCCATGTCTTAAAGAATTCCCTTAGTTATTTTTTATCTTGTCAGCCCCGAAAATTTTCTTTAAGTGCAGTAGAGTATCATAGTTTATTTGTAGACGGGTGCGTTGAAAATAAAAATTAATATATGCCGCAACACGTTCCAACTTCCCCTAGAGTCCATAGAGTTGCCGAGTTTTCGAGTTTCCGAGTGGCTGGAGGAGAAATGGGAGTGGCAGGGGCCTTGTTTTGGAGTATCGAGAAAGGGGTATGGCGTGTTTGTTGATTTTGGGGCAAAGAAAAGATGGAAATTGTTTCCATTGAAAAATCACACACAGAGCGCAAAAGGGCACGAAGATGCCACACATATCCAGTTGTGTTTAATTAGGTCTTCAAGTGGCAAGTCCAGGGGCGGGTGTCGAGGGAGGGGGGGTGGAATAAATGCTACCGAGGGCGCCCCTAATCCAATAGACATCCGCATTGAGATCCGCATTTTGATATCGAAACGGAATCGGAATTGGAATTAGAAATGCAATTGCATTGTCTCGAAACTTTTGGGGAAACCGGCGGCTACGGCTCATTAACTAAGAGTCCTTCAAAGAAAGAGAAAAATATAGATAGAGAAAGAGAAGGAGAATATTGCTTGGGGAGAAGGGGTTAAGAGGTTAATTTGATTTGTATTCCTGCCACTTGCCAGGCGGCAAACTGCAAACAGAACTGCAGACTGCATTAAGAGCAGGACCCAAGGATCTAGGACTCTGCCCGTCGCCTCGCCAGTCAGTTACCGGAAAAGTCCCCCTCAGCCGCCACTCTCCGAGTCCTTGCTCCTCAGATAGGACAAAGCTGTAAACAATGCGCAAACAACTCCTCAAGGAGTGTCGCCCGGAATGAGCTGTAAAAATTGCAAGGAGAAAAAAGGATATTTAGACGCGGCTTACCGAGAGCTTAGCCAAGGAAAACAAGATAACAACAGACGGCATTCTGTGTGGGGTCTGGAAGCTGGGGGGCTGGGGGCGTGGCCTGTCAGGACTGCCAGCGGAGCAGACAATGTGTAAACTATGCGGGCCATATAGCCCGGAATACACTTATGCATCCTGGAACCGAAACTGAACTCCCCCGGAGTCCGGACAGGCTCTGGGACTTTATTCTCTTACGGGCGGTGGGTCTCGGATCTCTGGTCTCAGGTCTCGCATTTTTCCGGCAATGAGACGCCAGAATCCGTGGAAGTGCTGGAAGCCCTGGAAGAGCGGAAAATGTTGAGGCGAAAGTACAAAGTAGAAAGGGGAAAAACCGCATTAAACTGACGAAGTTCATCAGTGCCATGTCCTTTGGATTCTGTGTCTGCGGCGGCTTTTCCTTCGCCTTCCTGCCAACAAGTCTTTGACGAAACATATTTGGCATTTTTAAGGAATTATTTCTTGGCAGTTTCTGTTCTGATAAAAGTGTATCATTAGAATTAGAATATTTGGTAGGACTTTTAATATAACCCATAAAATTGCTTACATAGAAATTTTTATAAATTTGTAGACTGCTCATATTTTTTATTTGATTTTTTAATGTATATGAATAAAAAAAATAAGCTTTTGACTTTACCTAAAGTTCTGATAAATATAACCCATTAAATACAAAATTTTGTTAGTTTTTCATCATAAAAATGTATGTATTTAGTAATAAGTTAGAAATTTCTCTAATTTTTATTTTCCCTACCATTGATATATTTTGAAAAATCCAGCTAATTGATTATATATATTATATTATAATACTTAAATATTTTTATTAAAGAAACCCTGTTAAAGTACACAAAAAAGTAACACTATTGTCAAGTGTGATAAAAATGGTTTCCTTTCAAATCTTTGAATTTGGAATCTATACTTTCTAACAAAAGAATATCTGAAATTGTATATTTTAGTTTGGTTCTCGGCACGAGTACGGCAAAAATAAATAATTCTTGAAAAGTTATGATTATGCTAGTTAGTATATATTCATAAAAACACCATATACATACATTTTATCTCATAATATATTTCTCAAATCCTGCCACATTTTTTATATTTTTTTCAATAGCTTAAAGTCACTTGAAAGAACTGCCGTCTTGTCCGGAATTAAGTCAGAATCCTGTGGCACCTGCTCAGGAATGCACCACTTGGCTTAGCTCACTCCCAAGGATCCCAGTGGCTCAGAGTCCTTCCCCCACCCACACTCCTGCCTTTCCAAATGTCTCCTGCAATAAATTGCATAGGAAGAAGGAATTGGATCGAAATTTGTTGAGAAAATAAACATATAACCTTAAATAGTTTACTTTCCGATGAGGCGATCAAATCAAAACTGAATTATTATTATTTGAAGAGCACGTAATTAGGGTTTGGCAGGGAATTGGCTTTATTCACCGGATTTTTGGATAGCTAAGTTGCAGACTCGATTTAAAGTGCAACTATTCCTGGCCCTATTCTGGCCTTGTTTGTTTGCCAACCGTCTGTCCGTCTGTCCCTCTAGCCGACTGTCCGCCTGTCTGGGAGTCTGAGAGTCTGGGTGGGTAAACAGCTTGGCTCGAAGGCAATAAAATAACCAAGCAAATGAAATGGCTGCAGTGAAGTATATGTATCCTTTGGCATCTTGGAGGCGGCGGGCCCAGGACTTTGCAGATGCTAGTGCCACCTGAGAAAAGGCTGGCCGGAGTTGCTGGCAAAAAAGTAAGATATATTGTATGGAGCTAGTTTTGGGGGTCTGTCTGTATTTTTTTTCAGTCGCAAATAGTGAAAATATTTACCAATAGCCGCCTGTCCATGCTGAGGCAACTCGAAAGCCAGAAACCCCGAAAACTCCAATCTCGAACTGCGAATCTCCGCTCCTGCAACTCTTCTACTCCCGGCTCCTGTTAACGAGTGGCCTTTGAGCGGCACGTTCGTGTTTAGACTCTTAACACATTTTTCGGAACACTGCTGGACGGACGTCCCATTGCCCGCCGCTTTCGGTCCTTCCGCCGTAGTCCTTAGTGCAATCAGCAAAGGCTGGCGACTAGGACAAGCGGAAAGTGCTGCCGTTTTTATTGGCTGGAATTTATTAAACGATTTGGTTTTAATAAATTATTGAGCTGCATTTTGAAGAAAATGTTTTGGTAATAATAATATCAAAAATCTTAAAGTATTTTTTTATATGGAACCTATTATGGAAATTTTATACACCTTTTGGATTTTACTATATGATTCCTTGATATTTTTGTTTATATCATAATAAAAATTAAATAACTCTTAGCACATGATGGATTCTTATTGAACAATAACATATTTAGTTTCTTAGTTAGCTACATTTTATAAGAATTTAAACTTTATCAGAATTTAATTTATTAAAGTTAGTTAGATGAGTACCTTAAGACACATTAAGTAAATAAACAAATTTATGAAATACATCCAGAGATCCAGAATAAAATAGACATTTTTTCAAAAACAATTAATTTTTAAGTGGGAAATATTACGGGAAAAAAAGGATAAATATGGAATTATTCTTCATTGCATAATAAATAATTTAATTTGTGTACAATTTTTAAGCTAAATTGTAAGTGAAACACCAGTTGTAATTTTAATTACAACAATTAAAGCAAATATAAAAGTTATTTTACTTTTGTCTTTTATTAATTATTTTTCACTATCATTAAAGCCTCGATGGCTTGATTTTCTTTTGTTATCATAAATTTAATAAATTTTGAGGCCAAAATAGTTGCGACTATTTCTGGAGTCGCACCTATTATCCTGAGCAGGCGAGGAGTCCTTCGACAGCTATTTTTGTACGGGAATTCAGGCAGCTCTGGTGGCGGATCATCTCGGACCGACGAACATCATCGGCACGTACGAGGCTGTCTCGCCCAGACAGTTTGCAAACAGAGACCCCATCCTTTGAAGGCTCATCCTTGGTCCTTCGACCGCCCATCCCCCACTCCGCATCCGGGCATCCTGCTTGAGCCACTCTGACCCATTGTTTCGCTTTCGAAACGTGGAAAGCCAACAAGCTTTCACTTTGCCCGGGTTCGGCCCGTTCCTTTCATCCTTAAACATAAAAAAGGAAACTAGTGGATCAGCAGCACTTAATTACGTGAAACGAAAACTGTTAACATTCCCGACAAGACGAAGAAGAAGATGAAGATGAGGGGCCATTGTATCCTGGATGTCCTGTCTCTACTGTCTGTCCTGGGTGTCCTGGCTGCCCTGGGTGTCCTGGATTTCCTGCGGCATGTGACATGATAATCATCGAGTCATTCAGCATATCGTCGTCCATCGACTCATAAAACTGAAGCATCCGGCGCTGATGGCAACCTCAAGGGTCGTCGGTGTTAATTGACCCAATTGCTGGGGGTTGGTCAGGGGGGGGGGGGCGCCCAGAGGGTGCAGGGGGGTCTGGGGTTATAGCCCGGTCCGAGAGGAGGCGTTGACCTACAAAACTGCCGGCCAAGCGGTGGATGCCCAAACCGGGAGCTGCCATCTCCGCTCCATCGCATAACTCGTATAATCTGATGCGATTTTGAGATTTGTAAAGGGATCTGGCGAGGGGGGCTGGGCGGTGGACCGGCGGGGAGGCACAACGGGGACAGCTTTTTAAAAATGCAACAGCCGCCGCGGCAGAAGGCTCCTGCTTGCCACAGCCACTGTGGAAGCAACAACAGCCGAGCCCCATAAAAGGAGCTAAAGTACAAATCGTTGTCACATGTGAGCCGCATTTTTATGGCCGCCGGCTTGGGAATTTCTGCAAATTTCTGCAAATTTTCCAAAGGCCTCGAGCTTCCAATCCTCCTCCTCCTCCATGTGATTCTGGCATGAAGAATTTATTGTCCGCGCTCTAAATGGTCAGAGCAAGCGGTCATTTTGGTCATTCGAACGGGGTCCGGGTCCAGGGGCCGGGGTCGGATTCGGATTCGGATCGGACTTGGAATCGGAATAACCGCTGGTCTGGTCACCACTGGACCCTGGCTACCAGGCTTACACTTTCGAGTTTCTCAAAAAATATGTGACACTTCTAGGTAATTGAAACAAAATTCAAAAGACTTACAAGCTTTATTTTTAAATTTAATAGAAAACTATTTTTTACGTCTAATGATTTCTCTGAAAAGATAAACCGAAACTTAATAAACATTTTATATCAGTTTTTAAGCTGTTTTGATTAAACATTATTCAAATCTATACTTTAAATTATTATTTTAAAACTACGTTTTTAAGTTTTTATATAAAGAATGAGAATATATTTTAAAAGGAATATATTCAATAAAGAGAATAATATTGTAAAAATATTTATCCTTTTTTAATAATTTGATATTTGGAAATAGTATTCTAAGCCTATATTAAAACTTTAAATATTTTAGCTTTCTTAATGTTGTACATAAACTAAATTGTATAAACTAAATAAAGATGTAATAGCAATATTGTTTGAAAATAATACAAATTTGAATTAGAAAAAAAGTAGCCAAGCTTTCGTATAGTAAATTATAATTAAACATTTTTAAATAGTAACAAACAAATGAAACAAAATTTGTGAAAATGTTAGAATGATCAATAAAAATAGCATCATATTTCAAAGTTCATAATTTGAAATGCTTAAAATATGTAATATATCTAAAGTAGATATTACTACATATTCTGTTACCAATTTTGCTCACTGCACCTCCCACTGCTGCCTGTGTGCCTGCGAGTTGCAACTTGCAACTGCCACACAGCGCTGCTCGCATTCAATTGTGCAACAGGTCGGGCGGCTCTGGTTGCACAAGGCGCTGCAATTTTATTGCTTTCACGAGAATTTGGCAGGCCCTTTAAAGGCGTTTAGTGAAGGAATATGGCCAAAAGAGGAAACTTTGGTAGGGGGATGGGTAGGAGGGGCAGCCTCAATTGATTGAGTGATTGCCCGCCAGAGGGGAGGGGCAGGAAGGTTGCCCCCGCCCCTTTACTATCAGGCTGTGACGTCAAACAAATCGGTGCTGGTGGCCCTTGGAAATGCTAATTCCGGCTCGGGGAAAACGAGGGCTTGATTGAAAACGACAATTAAGTTCAGAATTGAAATTGAGTATCACGGCTAGAATATTGACAAATAGCGGCTACAATTTGTGCAAATTGAGTGATCAGTCCTCTGGTATTCCCAGTGTTACCCAAAGCTATCTCGCTTTCTGTATTGTTTGTATAATAGAAAATAAATCAAATTAAAATCTTTTAATTGTAGAATACAATCTAGGTTTTAAATCATTTAAAAATGTTTATATATTCTTAATCTAACATCTATCTGTAACTGAATAGTTTTGATAAACAATAGAAATTCGTTTATTTCTGGTTAACGACCGGGTAGGTGACGAAATTTACTGCAGCTTAAGTTAATTGTACTGTTTAATTCCATAAATAGATAAGGTTCTTCTCTACATAAATATATAAAAAAAAAAACAAAATTTAGCTCCCAAACTGATTTTCTAGGGTTTTGGGTATAAGTTTCATCATGACAGGATTTTTTTCATACATTGAGGAATTTTTATGTGATTTTTATATTTTGAACTGCTAAATAATTTTTTTAGTTTAGCTTTAAAAATTCAAGTGTTCAAGTTACAACTTTTATATATAAAATGATTTTAAATTTTTTGTGACAAAATTTATACATATTCCTAAAGTTTCTATGGAAATTACCCCGCATATAGACCATCTAGAGCATAGAATATAAAATACTCGGATAACCCGAAAACCAATGTTTAATTGTAAAAAGAATGCACTATTAATTTTAAATATATCAGATTACTTTCGTCACTGAATTTTTCTAATCTAACGAATAATCATATAAATATGCATATTCATGAAATATATGCATATGATTATTGGAAATAAACCATGTTTCGTGTCTGGGTATAATTTACTCTGCAAGTTAATATCCAAATCCAAGTAGATATAAATAAGTTTTGCTAATGAAGTCGCGTTCGTCACTGTCGGCTTTCTCACTTTACGACTTGTTTGTTTGGCAAAAGCCAACAAAATCCATTTATTTAATATGCAAAGTAATCGGATTCTTTCTATTCTTTGCTCTGGATGTTTTTTCCAAGTCGAGAGTAAATATTGGAGAATAGTGCTCTGATATTCTAACGGGACTGGCTAGCTGATAAGAAGATGCTTTCGAACAGGGCGTAGTGTTTCTGTATGAAAAGGGGGTTCGAGAATAGTTTGCGTGATTATTGGCGAGCTTTTATGCCTCAAAGGTTGTATTTTAAGGATAAGAAAACTCGTTTTTAAATGAACTCCTCCCTAAACACCCTCTGACAGGCGCCCTTGTCTTTGCTATAAATTTCCGAATGAAGTGAGCTGGAAGGCAAAGTCCAAAGACCAGCTGTTCCAGCTTTCGATTGAAGTCGACTCAACGTGGTGGTCTGGCGCCCCATTGCGCGTTTGTCGCTCGAAAGGAACAGACTGGAGTGATCCCGAAATGTGGGTGCAGAGATTGGGACGCTCCCTGGCCAACCACGCCCCCCGCTTGTGCCGGCCCATCAGCGCTCGGATCGTGGGGGAAGCCAACATGGAAGTCCGGGAGCAGGCGGACTCCCAGCCGCTGATCTTCCCGGGCGTCTGGCTGCGGGACAACTGCCTCTGCGAGGAGTGCTTCCACGGCAGCTCCAAGTCGAGGAAATTGGACTGGGACAAGTTCGACCCGCGGGTGCGTCCCCTCCGAGTCCGGACGGACCAGCAGGCTCAGGAGGCGATCGTCAGCTGGAGCGACAGCCACGAGAGTCGCTACCCGATGAATTGGCTCCGGGAGCGGAGCTTCCGGGATGAGCGCCAGGCGGAGTATCTCTCCGACTTCTACCGCCCGCCCAGCCACCACTGGGCGGGGTCGCAATTCGAGGCGATCGCCCAGCACTTCGATTACGGCCAGGTGATGGACGACGACCAGGTGCTGGAGCAGTGGCTGCAGGCCCTGGCCGTCTACGGAGTGGCCCTGCTCCGGGGCTCCCCTCTGGATGAGGGCGTGGTGCGGCGAGTGGCCGAGCGAGTGGGCTTCATCCGGCGGACCACCTACGGCGAGGAGTTCGTGGTGCAAGCCAAGCCGGGGGCCCAGAACTTTGCCTACCTCTCCCTGCCGCTGCCCCTGCACACCGACCTGCCCTACTACGAGTACAAGCCCAGCGTCAACATCCTGCACTGCCTTGTCCAGACGGAGTCCCCGGGTGGCAGCAACCTCCTGGTGGACGCCTTCCACGTGGCCGACCGCCTTCGCCAGGAGCACCCCGAGGA
Source organism: Drosophila vallismaia (assembly GCA_035047325.1). Lineage (NCBI taxonomy): Eukaryota > Metazoa > Arthropoda > Insecta > Diptera > Drosophilidae > Drosophila > Drosophila vallismaia. Next base: position 2,121,971 of record JAWNPU010000001.1, on the reverse strand, counting down.
CTTTGAGCGCCTCTGCCGCGTGGTGGTCGACTGGAACGACATCGGCAGCGAGGACGGACGCGAGTTCCACAACATCTGGCGGGCGCCGGTCATCTGGTGAGTGTCTTTTGAAGCCTCTACAGCCTTGTTCTCATGCCTTGTATCTCTTCACCCCCAGCTTGGACGCCCAGGGACGCTACACGCGGGTGAATCACAGCGTGCCCCAGCGGGACAGCCACTTTAACGTGCCCCTGTCGGAGGTGCAGCCCTGGTACGAGTCGTACTCCAAGTTCGTGCAACTGGCCCGGGCGGAGGCGCACGCCTTCAAGACCCGGCCAGGCGACGTCCTGACCTTCAACAACATCCGGCTGCTGCACGGCCGGACCGGCTACGACGACACCGAGCAGAATTCGAGGTACATTGTGGGTGCCTATCTGGACTGGGACATTATCTACTCGCGGTTGCGGGTCCTGAAGAAGCGGAGGAACCAATAAATACCAAACACGAAAAAGCGTATTTTCCAAGTCATTTGGCGGGAATGGGCGTCGGCGTGGGGGCGTCGACGGGAGTATTTGAATAGTGTCATTCCATAAGCGACCCACCGCCCAATACCACCCACTGGATTACCCCGGCACATATGCTGCTCCTTCGCCTAATCCTTTATAGCTGGAGGCGCAAATTTCGACAGATAAACCAACTGGAGCGCAAAAATGAAAAGTTGTAAAAAATCATGATGATCCAGGCGCAAAAAAAGTCACCAAACTGGAATATCGGGGTGGATTTGGGAGCTGGGGTTGGGAGTTGGAGGCTTATGGCGAAAGAAGTGGTACGGGAACTGGGTAAGGAAGTGGGTCTGGGAGCGGGTAGTGGGTTGTCCTGGCTTATTTGCATCGCGACATTGCCAGACAAATCGTTTGTGAAAATGATTGACAGTGGGAGTTAAGGTTATAAAAATGAAAAAAAAACGCGCTGAGTGCCGAAAATTGGCCTAAACCAGAAATCACAAAATTGCCAGGAGATAAAGCCAGGGATTTTACCCCTAAAACCAATGTCAAAATAATGACAAGTTTTTGTTAAAACATATCTAGAAATTTAAAACAGTTATTCTCCTGAATATTAAAGAAATAATTGAAATTAACATTTCTTTGTTTATGTAAATTTAGGTCTTAAACATTAAACAATTGTATCTTTTAAATAAGTCTTTTTTATACTAATTTATAAATATAATTTCCATGCAACAATATTTCCTTATTATTAACGAATTGGTTTTTATAATTCACCTTTTAAGGCAAAAAAATTAATTATTAATTAACTAAAGGATTTGTATATATTTTTAAGTTCAGGATGGATTAAAAAAGGTTTGGAAATGGTTTTTACATTTCCCATACCATTTGCTTAAAATATGATAATCTTTTTTACATTTTTGTGGAGAATTTAAAAAAAAAGTAATATTAAACTCTCTATGCAAATATCATTACCGGAACAGCAAATATTTTAGAAAAAAGTCACAATATATTGTATTCATTTTATAAAAAAAAAAATAACTAAATAAATATTGTAAATAATGTAATTTATTTTTTAATTTAAGAAGAATTAAGCTCAAGCCCATTCCCAACTAGAATTCAAAATCTAAAAGTAATCCCGGAAATGTACTCTGAGTGACAAAAGTATACTCATGAAATAATTTTTTTCTCGAGTCTATTTTTACAGGAAAAAATGTTTTTATTGAGGATATATGTATAAAAACCAATTGCTTACGGGTTCGTGTACTTGATGGGCTCCTTAAGGATTTCTTGAATCCTTTTTTTCTGCGTGTGGAGGAATGGTTGGGCTGGAGGTGCCATCCGGATCCTTGTAGGATCCTGGCCAGGACATTCACCTCCGGCAGCACTCAATAGAAAACACCGTTAATCGCTTAACGCGCGCTTACAACTTCTTGAACTCCACGAGCTCTACTCCGGGTCCTTGAATGGATCTCCTAGGACCACAGCCCGACCTCGAGAAACTTCTATGCCAATTTCCTTTTGAATATTTCATAGGGCCCCATTATGCCTACTTATGTCTTGTTATAGTAATAAAACACAATTTAAAAAGTATGCTGAGGGGGAGCTGAAGCTCGAGGGTCTGAGGGGGTAAAGTTGTTAAGAAAAATATGAAAAGTCTGCGGTACGAAAAACCCGACCACTCTCGGTCACTGGAAAACATTTCGAGCAACAACGCCACGTCTTCGGGTCCCGGGCCACTCCCCTTCCGGCACATCCTTCCCCCTTTCTAGCCCCTCCCCCACTGCCCCTGCTCAGTCCTGGCATCCTGGCAACAATAACACGCCAAGCCCAAAAAAAAGGGTGAGACTCGAAAAATAAGCCCAGGGTAGGGTAAAAACATGAGAATGTCTGACAAAAATAAAAATTTAAAAACTTAGATTTTAAAATTTTTTTTCTTTAAATTTTTAAGCATATTTTTATATATTAGAAAAGTTTTTTCGATATATATTAAAAAAGCTGGAATTGTAGTTTTTTTTAGTTTTACAAAACTAGATCCGCCTGAAAGTATGTTCTAAATACCATTTTTAGAAAACTATTACATAAACCAAGGTGTTGCTAGAAAAACTAGAATCTTTCAATTCCTATGTTAATAGTTTTCTGCGTACTTTTATAATAATCAATGAATTTATTAATTTAAACCAATAGTTTAATATAAATCTATCTTTTATATACAAAAAAAAGTATTTTAAAAATTTAAATATTCCTAGATTTTTTTTTACAATATTCTGTTCACCATTTCATCTTAAATAGATTTAAAAATAAATGAAACTGCAAAATTTTGACTACATTTAATCCATTTTAAAAACTAAAAGGTTAAAATATTTAACTAATTAATATTATTAAGGCAATTATCAGAGCAGTATTAATGCATTATTTTAGTTATTCAACTTTCAAATAGGGGAATAGGAATGAAAGTTTTTACAACTTTAGATTGTTTCACTTTATATATTTCACTGAAATATTTTAGAAGATTTAAGAATTCATATATGTATATATCTCAACAGCTCAGCTATTTATAAGTTTTAAATATTTTTAATATCATACTAATATGGTATAAAAAAACTTCTTCAAAATTTCGAAATAATTAAAATAATCAAATATGTATATCTTAATTTTTTCCTAAAATCTGTAATAAAAAATATTATATAAATACAAATAATAAAATTCACTTAAAACTCTTACAAATCAAAAATATTGTTTAGAAAAAACAAGAAGAAGAAAAAATTAGTTCCATAATCCTTATAATGGCAGAGTGTAGGCCAGTTATCCTTTTTCTCCTTAAAAAGAAGTGAAAGCATTTTCTTGGCTTGTGTGGGTTTGGAAAAAAAAACTTTTGGGTGTTTCTGTGTGGATGGCGATATTTTTATACTTTTTGTATTTTTCAGGGAGTATTCCCTTAACACGCATCATGACGCCCAGACGAAAAGCGTAGAACTTCTTTTTGTTCCGCCCCCGCAGACTCAGCCTCACCCCACCCACACCCCCTTCCAAAACTCAATCCTCTCCAGGAGCGGGAGGCAAATGAAAAGTTTACTTTTTTAATACTTTTCGCATTTATATGTAATAAAAATCTTGTAAAATGCGCCTTTTTTGCACTTCACAATGCGCCCCATGTGGATGCCCTCCCCAGTCCTCGTCCCGCCTCCGACAGGACCTCCTCGCTTAGGGTTCAGTGCAAAATGTTGCTACACTCAACTGCCTCTCCTGCAGCCTCCAGAGCTTGCCACTTCACCATGTGGCATGTGGCAAGTGCATAGTGTTTGTGGCTCAGTCAGGAGCGGAGCTACTCCATAGAGTTTTTTAAGGATTTTAAGGCATGGCTACAGGCTCTAATATGAAATTTAATAATTTGAAACTATAGTCAATGGAGTTTTGAAACCTAAAATATTTTGTAATTTTTTTAAGGATCTATACATTTTTTAATGTTTGTTTAATAATAAAGTCATAATTTAAATAAATCCGTAGGCTTGGTTATACACAATTAGAATAACATAATAATATTGTATCTAAAAAACAGCCAATCTCATCAATTGTATTTATTTCATGGCTTAATTTTTTTAATTTTGTAATATAGAAATATATGGTATACATATATAATGAAGAGAAAAAAAATCCTCTATTTAAAAGTTTAAAATTTCCAAACTAGGTTCTGTCTATGAAAAAAGCTTAATTTGTTTTTCTTACTTTTTTTGTAATTTTGTTTACTTTTTTTTATCAAATCTGAAGCTCGAAACTACACAGTTTAAAAATTGTGCTTTAAAATTATAAAGAAAAAAATAATTAACTTTAATAATATGCAATATTAGTTACTAAATATATTTTTGAGTGCCTGTCACTTGATTTACATTTTTATTTATTTTTAATTTCATATTTTTATATTTGGCTAAAAACAATGATAATTGTAAGGGAAATTTACGATAAAAACAAAAGACGGATTGAAATAAATAAAGAATCATCAGTTGTAGAGAAATGTTGCAACCCCGTTCGGTGGCAGATTCCGGATTGTGTGGCGTTCCTTTCTGTGCATCTTTTTGTGGCAACAACAAGTGGCAGCACTTTAAATCCAAGCGGCGTAATTCCAGCAGACTTCCAGCCAGGGCAAAGATGCTTCTTAGCCGGGCAAAGCATCGGCTCCTTGGGGGCGGGATGAAGGTCCTTTGAGCACTCTGAGGAGTGGCGAGGAGGGGTAGCGGTAGGAAAAAACAACAACACTACCGAAGAAAAGGTTTAATGCGGCCTAAGCCCTCACTCTCTGGGTTTTCCGGGACTTCCAATCCGGACTCCAGGACTCCAGGACTTGGAGGCATTTACCCCGATACCTGTACAGTACACACTCCTCGGTGGCAACCACACCGTCAATCGGCATTTGGCATTTCTAGCCATGGCAACGCAAACCGGCAGGCCACAAATCCCTGGGCCTGTCTTCACTGATTGGCCAACTAATCCCCGCATATCTTTTCACGGGGTAGCGGTTTCTGGCTTACTCCGAGAGACGCCCAACCACCCAACCACCCACCACACGTTCCAACCCCCTGGCACATCCACCCCCGCCCGGCCCGGGACAAAAGTGAAAGCAAAAAGCTTTAGCCAAGAAAGCATTTTTCAATTTTTCAAAATCTTTAATTAAATAAAAATTCATTCGTTGCGCTTATGAAGCGTGCTCGGGCTCGGAAAAAATTCGGAAAAAGTCCGGTGATAGTGGAGGGAGAGTGCCACACGGGGCAGGGGCAGGGGCTGGGGGTGTCTGCTTCTGACAGACCGAGGCTTTATCCTTCGAGCATTGCCACGGCAACCAGACGAATCGGCCTATGATTCCGAGCATGTCCTTGCTCCTGGCCACTCGCTTGTGTCCCTTTCCGAGCTAGTCTAAGCCCTTTTTTAAGCTCAATTTCCAGTAAGGGAGAGAATTAGAAATAATTTTTTGGATATGGGCGTTTTCCTAACCTTAATAAAAAGAAAATTAATACAAGCGAGAACAAAATGTTAATACAAACAATTTTATATAATATAAAGATATTCTATTACTTTCATGGTAACTTGTCAACTGTTTTTGGTTTGTTGTTTCTAGAAATTCAAATATTTACAAACGTATAAATTTGTAATACCCTTTCCTCAAAAAGACTAATAATCTTACCATTAGAAAAATTCATCTTATGGTCGATTTGGGAGTATTTAGTTTAGACAGTATTCAATTGAATAGTTGAAGCTTTAAACTGTCCTTGGGATACTGAAACTAAACTTGTTTTATGTTAAGACTAAAATACTACCTGTTCAAAAATAAGGGTATAAGGCCTAAAAATTCTATTTGAATAATTTTTTATATAAACCAATTACATCTGGTAATGTTTGTTCATTGTAAACATCGTAGAATCCAAGAAACGATATAGATATAAATAATACAATAATAATCAATGACACATTTTGGATCAAGTAAAAATATTAGATTAATTTAAATTATATAAAATTTACCAGGCTTTAATAGAATAGAAGTAACCATAATTTCTATTATAGGGAAAAGAATTTCTATCTAAGATAATTTTATGTTAATTTATGCTAAAAATTATTCAATAAACCCCTATTAAATATTAAAATTTAGTAAAAGAATCGATTGAGAATTCGTTAATTTCTTTGTTTTGGTTTAAAAAAATGCAGAAGTTTTTACCAAATAGTTCTGTTTTTTTTTTTTTTAATTTATTTATTATTATTATATTTAATGAATTTGGTAAAAAAAAAACTGGAATATACCCAGCAAAAATATCTAAGTGGCCTTTTTGACTTTTTGCTGGATATCCTTCGGTCGATTCTTCCCTGCCGTCTTCTCCTGCCACTTACTTGGCGATGCCTTTTATTTCTTTGTCAAGTTCGCCAAACCAAAAACTTTGTCTGCCGCTTTGCATTGCGGTCTGCCATCATCTCCTTGCCATCTACCATTCTGCCATTCTGCCGTCATGCCGCCATGCCGTCATGCCGTCCTGCAGAAGGACCTCCACCTCCAGCAGGACTCCCGAAAGTCCTTGTACGCCGAAAACCCAAAGGCTGCAGGCTGATTTCCGAGCAACTACAGTGAATGTACATTTGCAGTGGCCACTCCCCGGGGCGATGAAATTTGATAAATATGCGTATTAGTTTCAGTTGCTGCTCACAGGATCCGCAGGACGAGCTGAAGCACTCACAGGACGAGCAGAAGCAGAGTTCAAATAAAACTAAGAAATGGCCCCGGGCGGGAATTCTACTTAAATTGCGCTTTAAATTAATTTTCCCAAGGACGAGTGGCAAGTTTTATCAGTTTTCAGTGCCAGCAAAATCCTACAGGACTTGCCACAGGACTCGCCGGCACTATAAACTGCTTATGCAAATGCAAAATCAATAAGAAGTGCTGATGATGCTTCCCAGTAAGTAAGTGCTGCGAGCACAAAATCCAAATGACTCTGCCGCCGAGAAGACGTCCTTCCCGAGACGCCTTTATGGCCCCGACCAGCCAGGTCGAAGGTCCTGGCCGGAGGGACTCGAGCACTTGGCGGCATCTGTGTCTGCCCCTCCCCTCACGCTGATCATCGCGCTGGTGTCAAAAATATTAAATTCATTATTTATTTCGTCTATTTTGAGGAGCTGCAGTAACGTGATTTCTAATAATAATCTGGAGATTAAAAATAATATAAAATTTGCTTTGGGATCTTTAAAGTCTTAAGAAATCTCGGATATATTAGCAACACTGCTGAAACATGTAAAAGTTTAAAATGCTTCCATATTTTATAATAACAAATATGCAATATTTATAAAAAGGGCTTTTAAGGGCTAAATGCAATATAACAAAACATACTCGTGTATTTGAAATTATACTGGTACTCGCTATATTATTATTTAAAGATATTTGGAACATTTAATATAAGCCTAAAATATGTTTGAAATAATACAGAAAATAACAATATTGTTAAAGGGAAAAGAAGAGCTTTCGCGGGCTGTCTACATTCGAAAGTCGATCTTTTTTATTGGTTATTGCTTGCATTAGAAGCCAATTTCGAATACTAATATTATTTTGATGGCAGAGAAGGTAAGCACGACTCCTGGAACTTTATGATTCTAAAAAAAGATTTAAAAAAGAATAAAGGCCTCTAAGACCCATAAGGTGTTGACTGTGGTATTCGGTGAGTTCACTTTGACTTAATAAAGTATTCATAAGGAAATATAAGTAAAGCGTTTTGGCATAGATTAAATCAAGTTGGGTTGGAAGAAAAATTTTATAGCCCTACCAAAAAGCGCATTTTCGCAGTGCTTCAAGGATCGAAAAAAGCCTTGGCACAATTCTAAACCGGTTTGAAAAAGATTTTGAATTATAAGAATCAGGGTTTCAAGCCACTTAGATTAATACAATGAAAATAGAACAATTGAATTACATTTTTTAGACATTTTTAGACATTTTTCAAGAGGAAAAAAGAAAGCCTTTAAATAAAATAATTTGAAGTACTTACTTTTGAAAAAAAATCCTCAAACCAAGCACCAATAAACAACAAATTAATTTGATTTCATTATTTTATTATTATTAATAATATTTCGTTTTAATATCATTAGCAATTTGTCCACTTACTTCGATTAAACGTTCACGTTTTCGACTTTCTTTTTTAATTTTCGATATTCGACTTCTACCGACTTCCAGTTTACATAAATGATATATCGTTATGTATAACTTGGATCCTTTGAATCTGTTTGCCATTGATATAGTTTTTTGCCACATTTGCCACATAAATTGCATATTTAGGTATTGTTATGATTAATCATATTTTAATATTTATTTTTTATATATATTATATGTAATATATAAGTACCAACTACAATACTTTAATATCAGACAATGTGAATTCTTTTCCTTTTTTCTCTTCTGTATTTTTTTTCTTCTATTTTTTGTGTGCAATTTATGAGATAACATAATAATTAGCAATAATTTGAATTGATAATTTCTGGTTGCTCCTCTGCTTGTCGCATTTTTTGAGTATTTACAAAAAATTTAAGAAAAATTATGCTTGCTTTTCATTTTGTTTTTGATTATAGTTATGTGTTACATAGATGTATGCATTTTATATATATACTTCTTATATATTTCTTTCTGGACACACGCTCGCGGTATATCATATATATTATTTTAGACCGACAACAAAAAAAAAAACTCCTTTATTTATCAATCGTGTGTTTGTGTCTTCGAAGGATATGTGATTAGTAGAATATGCTTAAGGCATATCTGGAAAAACGAAAGGGGAAGTGTCCTACGAGAATAGAATCCTAGAACTTCACATCCGTAAAACAATTCGTTAAAACTATCCATTCCGTTTCCTATAACATATAAATACAGTTTTGCTCTCAGTGTATTCGCCTGTCGCCGCTCTAAATATATTCCGTTTAGATGTTAATTTATATTTAAGATTAGGAAAAAAGGTGTAAATAAATAAACTGATTGGCATATCAACTAATGACTAATTTGGTTATGTTTGCGTCTCTCTCCCTTTAAGTATTTTTTAAGTACTTTTTATATTCTTTCGTGTTTTTGTGTGTGTTTTTTTTTCTTTTTCTATTCTGTTCTTGCGGAAACGGAAGTCAATTTGTCAGCTTGGGGCTGTTGGTTTAGTTTTTGTTTGAAGTTTTAGTTTTAGTTTTGGGTTTAGTTTTTCTGTTGGTGGGTATTATAATTATGTAATCTGCACCACCAAATGCTAGTCAACAGTTAAGTGTCCCTGCTCCTTGAAAGGCCTCCCCGGGAAAGCCCGTCAATTTATATGCTAATGGATCCTTCCAGCCACTCGAAAAAAAACGGCAAGGAGCCCAATTTACTTAAATATATGTATAAATTTTTCAAATCAGGATGTACATAAAAACCGTTCATATCCATTTATAATGTACAGACTTTCATTTTGTTTTCCGCGTTCACACGTCCACACATGTGGCTGAAATGCCCCATCCCCAGGTCACAGGACCCTCCTGGCCAGGACAAAAATTCAGTTAACGCAAAATTTCATTTAAATATGCATGAAGTCGCCGGAATAAACCAGACCGACGAGGCCGCAATTGAATTTCTCATTTCATTTATAATTTTTTTCGTTCAATAATGTTTTTTAAGCATTAAATAAATGCCATTTTTTGTGTTTACCATTTCAGGTTAAATTGGAGGCATTTTAAAATGGAAATAATGGTTGAAATTTTGTGACTAAGCTAACTTGTTGCTCGGAAAGGGAGGGGATGTGAATTATGTATAGGCAAAGTCAAATTAGAAGATCAATCCTTTGCAAGGTATAATTGAAATAAGTCGCCTTTTGTGGGGAAGCCGGAGCCTCGTCGAGCATGACTCATACGCCGCGTTGGCCAGCTCCAGTTTCGGGCTAATTATGCGTCCCTGGACCGCGTGGAGAGTGAATGGAAACAGAAATCTCGGCTTAAATGCCGCAGCTTGTTAACTGTCCGGCATGTGTTGCCCCTATTTTGATTTATCATACATCATGGTCACGGTCGGACTGGAATAACTTGTGAATGGTAATGGGCTCTGGAGGCTGGAGGTCTGCAGGTCTGCAGGTCGGCTGGTCTGCGGGTCTGGGAGGCTTGGAAATGTAAGGACTGATGGGGCAGCGGGACTGCGGTACTGCTGGACAGATTGGCGGACAGACGGACTGACGGAAACATGCGGTACACACGAGACATGGCTCAAAAAAGGTGTTGGGACAAAGTCAGGCAAAAAGATCTCGATTCAGTCATTTGCTGGCGAATGGCAGACAGAACATAAACACGAAAATAAATTCATTAAAACATTTATCAAGTTCGACACTCGCCTGTCATATATCATGTTACATTTTGAGCCGAAACATGTTTAATCCGCACCAACATCGAAAAAATGTAACTGCAATCGAGGTGGCTCACGAGGGATTAAGGGGCGTGTGTGTGGCAGTGGGAGGGAGGGGGTGGTCACACATCGCAATATACGTCGAAACCCACATCTATAAAGATATGTATACATCAGGGCTTTGGTCCACAATGTTCTCTTTTATTCTGTTGGCCAAGTTGCCACTCTAAACTGGTTTAAAGTTTCCGTTTAATTCACTTTCAATTCACCCATTTTTTGCCTCTGAAACTGAAAGAAACTGTGAAAGAAAGGGGAACTCTTAAGGCAGTCTCTACTGTACTACAGTATCGCTTTCCCACGCACTTTGCCTGCTAAACCTGACGCCTTCGACTTCGGGCGAGCAGAGAAACGAGAAATATCTCTCATTTACATGCATAATTCAAATTAAAAATTAGACTCGAATAAATGCATTTTAAATGGCCTTTATTGATGCATTCATCGAACAAATTGTAATGCAAAAACGCGTGAAAAATCAACTGACAAAATGTCAATAAACATGTGCATAATTACTTTTAAAAACTGTTTGCATACATTTTTGAGAGACGTTGTGCGTTCGACCGGACAAATGCAAACAAAAAAACACATATATGCCAAAATGCTGCCAAATTGCCAAATTGCCAAACCAAAAAAGGAGCCCAACAACATGGCCCAGGGAAATGCTGCATCGAAAAAAGAAAACTTTGCAAATATCAGAAATTGAATCGATGTTTGAACAAAGGAAGAATTTCCAGGATACTCGTATGCTCTAAAAACGAGAGGAAAAACCTGACTAGTTCGCGTACAAATTTTTAATCCATTCCCCTGTCTTGCCAAAGGTTTTTTTTCCCAAAACAAGCTTCTTGTTTTAATGAACTTGTATTTAATATATTCCAGTTTCGTAATTTTAGTTCCATAATTTGAATGAGCTTATTTTTTTGATAAATGATTGTGGATAAAACGCTGAAGACAACAAACTCCGGTGAATTCGTATAGTATATTCGTATTTGTTTTAAAGCCTGCCATCTGGTCACGGACCGCGTTGTTGGTCTATGACTGCATTTCTGTGTTGACCCGGCTTGTTTGGACTTCCCGCCTCTTGTGTTTTATGTATGGAATCTGCGGCCTGGAGGTGGACTTGGATCATTGAGCATTTAAACCATATTGGAGCAAGTATTTATGTCAAATATCTTAAAATTTTCTTACTTATTAAAAAAAAAACTGTACCTCGACTCGGTCGAACCCTTATCGTGTCGTGACTCGATTTTTCGCCCATCTCTGGCACGAGCATCTGCCATATTTGCTCGCGACGGCTTCTCTTCGCACTTGTTTTTAATTTATAACTGTTTTTTATGGCATACGTACGTAACCGTTATGGACACCGCCCGTCGCCATTGGCACGTAACTGTAATTAGCATTTGGCGTTTTATGAAGGGGATATACATAATGTTCTGTCGTCTGTCGATTGCGTCCGTCGTCCGTCCTCCGTCGCCTGTCCGCTGTTGACTTTGTTTTAATGTTCTTTGCTTTTCACCAGCCCCGCCAGTTTTTCGCGATGTTTGAACCACTTGATGGACTGGAGAAAAGTGCCCCTGGAGAAGCTGATCTGGGTGGGTAGGAAATAGTTGGGTAGTAGTCTGGGTGTCTTGGTGGAGGTGGACTGGAGGAGGTAACTAATTTTAGGGGCTCTGCTGATTTGATTAATTTATAGGCCAATGCCGAAGAAGGTGAGAAATCTGAGTAAACTGTACAATTTATACAAAAACTGATACCTAGCCAAGTGTGTGAAATTGAAATCCGCTCTGACATATTCCGTTTCCGGCTCGATTCAACTGCATTTGCGGGCCCGCCGCTGGAACCGCTTCATGCGGAGCGACCACTCGTCCTTCCACTCCAGGACCACTGAGCTGGGACCGATTGCCAGATATCCTGGCGCCGCCTCAGAGTCGCGTCCAAGTATAAGATACGATCTGTGGAGCAAGGAAGGGAAATTATATATCACTTTGATGCTTATTTCTAATTTTTTCAACAAAATAAAAAAAATGGTTTGACATTTTAAAAGTTAAACTTTATTTGTTTTAATTTTTAATCTCTTCAGGCCAAAACTTTTTTTATTTTGAAATGCATTTTTCATTTGATCGCACTAATTGATAACAAAAATTTAAACCGCTTTTCGAGTGCTTTCATCAATGAAACTATTAACTAATATACTTACTTATTTAGCTTGATTTTGGGGCATTGGCATTCGATGCTCTTGCGCGGCACCAGCAACATCATGTTGCCACGTCCCAGGAGGGAACTGGTGGTGCCGGACATGGGATTCCGCTTGAAAATCGTCTGGATGTTGATTTCGTATTTGTAAATTTCATTCTGTCGCTCAATAGAAAACTTTTCCGTGCTGATGTCCTGTGACGCGCGATCGTGACCAATAACCTTTGCCAAAATTGCTAAAATGTTGAAGAATGTATGGAATTTATTAGAAGAAACGAGAAGAGGATATAGATTTTAGCCTGATATCTTTAAATTTTTTAATTTAAAATAATATATAAAACTTTTAAAATATTTTATGGTTTAAGTAATAAAAAAGTAATAAACGTAATGATTTGTCATTTTAGTTATTTAAAGATATCTTTAAATGATACATTATTATAAACTGGTAAATCGGTATGGTAAAAGGTTTAAAAATTCTAAAAATTAAAAATGTTATTTTAAAATATATAAAGTTTAATAATAATACATTTTTAATAAACACTTTAACAGAATGAAAGTGTAGTTTATCTAATAGTTTCTTTAAGGCGAATGCAAAAATTCCTTATTACGGTATTTTTATTAGGGTTAGTTAAGATTATACTATAATCAATTAAACCATGATAATTATCTTATCTTTTATATTTAAATGGTTTTAAGATTATTCTTAAAATAAATAAAATGAAATATTCTTACCATAATCCTCCATGCAAAACTTGTTTAGGTTGAGCTTTCTCGGACTGGCCTTGCACTTGCCGCAGTCTGTGGGAGAATGAGTCTTGTTTAAGGCGCTCTATCCAAAATTTCTTTCTGTGTACTTACACTTTTTCATTTCCTCGGCCTGCGAACTTCCTCCGTCCTTGTAGTCCCCGTTTCCGCCGCCTCCTGCGCTCTCGGCCTGGATCATGTTTGCGTTGGTGGGCACTTCTGTGAATTGAAATTGGGAGAAGGGAAAGTTGGGGCTTTAGCCGGGAACACTTGGGGAAAGGTGGGAGACTTACTGATGCAGGGCGCCACGTGGGAGCGCGTCTGCTGGTAGCCGCGGGCACAGCGGTTGCAGGTCAGTCCGGTTACGCCCTCCTTACAGGGACACTGGCCGCTCAGGTGGTTGCACGTCTTGCCAGTTGAGCCCACGGGGTGGCAGTCACATCCTGCGGTTAGCCAGAGAAACAGGGATGCAATCTTCATTAGAGCGGCTTATGGGACAGGGGACAGATCTAGATAAATGGCCTGCCAGACGGCTGACGGAATCGCTGATTGATGGCAGTTTATTATCAATAAACGCCATGTGGGCGGAGTAGGGAAACGACGTTTCTGTTACCCATTAGTTTATAGGCAGAAATATAGTGGACAACCTGTAGTTTGGTAACTAGGAATGGGACAGGACTTTTAGGAAGGGATTTACAAGAACTCCAAAGCTTGCATGGAAATTTACAGATAAAAAATGGACAGACGGTCAAAGGTAAAGCCCTTTTCTAAATTTGAATAGATGACACTAAAAGGAAAAGCCTTTAATATATTTCAAAAGAAACATTTCAGTAAAACGTTAAAAATCGAAAATCGCAATATATCGAAAATACAGAACATCTTATTTAAGAAATGCATCGAAACATCAAACTAAAAGGAATCCTTGAACTTACGCTTGCAGACTTTGCGATGATTTGGCGGCTTGGTGGCATCCCGGTAGTATCCTTCACGGCAATAGTGGCAGTATCGTCCTGTGGTGTCGTGCTGACAGTTGTAGCACACTCCTCCAGAGACCCTTCCAGATAGTTTGTAGAGTTCCAAGTTGAATCGGCATCTCCGGGCGTGTCCGTTGCATTGGCACACTACAAGAAAAAAATGGGAAATGGTTAGAGATTTATATTACTTTGTCTTTAACTCTTTAAAAGCCAAAGCCCATAGGGAAGGAAAAATCAATGGTGTGTCACCCGAACAGCTTGCTCCATCCACTCCCACATAGTTTGACCAAATTACCCCGACGGTCCAACAAGCATAACCCGCTCCTGGGTCCAACAAGGATCCAAGCAAGGATAAGCCATCGTCATGGTCAGTGAAGCTGAAGAAACCTAATCATTTAATGGCAGAAATGCCTCGGGCACCATATTTTTGCCCGGAAGGGCTTCATAAATAATTAATAATGATAGGAAACTGTTACGTGCTCTATTTTTCCGACAGGTGCGGGGGCTTTCGCCCACATCCCTTCTGCTATGATTGATTATTGTTGTAGCTGCCTTGATTGATGAAAATTCCTGTCCAGGATCTTGGAAGATGCCGGGGCTGGGGGCTGAGGCGACTGGAGGGACTGAACTGGACTGGACTACCCTGCTCATTTTTATTTATTTATGACCTTCTGGCGATTCCGTGCACTGGGTACCGGGCACCGGGCACCCTTAATGTTCATTTAATTAGTTGGACAATATCATAAAATAATTTTAGCAACTAATTGGCAGCACTTGACTGCAATTTATGGTCCTCTCTGTTCCCAGAATGCTCCTCTCTCCCAGCTTCACCGAGGTCTTGATTTACTTGTTTTCAGGGTAAGTAACCTTGGACAGAGCCAGAGACACGCACAAATACACTGGGAATTATTTCTTTACTCTCTCATTCCTCAAATGAAAATTCGTATATCTTTGTCTTTCAACATCTTCAAATTTGTGATAAGTCTCTCTGAATTGAACTTCAACTTCTCCCCCATATTTTGGTTCCATTTGGATGTATTGTAATTTATATTCGTTGTGTGAAGGAATTGACCGTCGATGCCCACGCATGGGCGTCTGGCAAGGGGGACGACGGCTGTGATTGCCTTCAGTGACTGGTGGGACTATTGTGATTGCTGTTGGCTCATATTTTTCATATCTTCTGTCTGCATCATCGCCGATCTGAGCCGGGGAGGAAGAATAAGGCGAGGCGGGAGACGGAGCCTGCCTGACAACAAAGGACTCGCCATGGTGGTGGCGGAGGCGGGCGGAAGACAACGCGGATGGACGGTCGTCTATTTGGCAAATAATAACAGCAACAGCAAGAGCCACAATGGACCAGGAACTGGACAGACGCCAGTCAGACAGGAGGACAAACGGACGAACAGACAGACGGACAGGAGCAGGAGATGGAAGCTTATGCGTTGATGCCTGGAATATTATCGAACCTTATACTTGCAACCAAACACACAATATGTGCCCCATTCCATATGCCGCATGCTCTCCGTCATCGTTCTCGTTGTGGTCGCTGCACAAATTAAAATGAATTTTATTCTTACTTGACACTCGACTTTTCCCGGCCCCTGGATACGAAATGTTCAAAAAGCAGAAGGACTTTACGACCATAACGCCTTTGGGATTCCTTTCAATGAATTTCTCATCGGCTTTATGAAAACTATATCATAAGGGATTTATTATAAGGCAAGTAATTGAATATTTGGCTTAGCCTGAGAAAATGAATAATAATAATAATAAGTAACATAATGTAAGCAATAAATTATATTGGCAATATTGTCATTTCCATAAAAAAAAGAAGTTCCCCCGCCAACCTCCGCCTTCGTCTCCTGAAATCTCACCCCGAAATAAAAGAGTATTTCCCCCACCTTCTTATCTTCGATTCCATTGTCCTGAAAGTCCTGCGGACAGTCCTTTTGTCAGTTGAGCTTGTTTGCCTTATTTTCCCATATCACTTTTAATGATAACAATAATGATAATGCGATGCCGAGTCCTTCGAGTGGCTGAGAGGGATATTTCTTTGACGCGGATTGTAATTGGGTTGATCGGCTGTCTCGATGGCTGCACTCAGAGAAATTGGGACTACTCAGAACGGGGAGAGCGATCTCCGGCAGAGCCCCCAAAAATGCTTAACCCAGAAACGAAAAGCCCGCGATGATTAGAATTTGTGGAGCACTCATTTTCGGCGGCCACGGATCGGAGGGTCTGGGAATCAATGCATCAATGTAAGGGATTAAGTCGAGCATGTCGGACGATCGATGGACTTAATTGGGGAACAATAAACGCATTTTTACGCCAACTTTTTCACAGTTCATTTGCCGTGACCCCAATTTCGGGGTTTTGTGCCGAGATTCGGCGTTTTCCAGATTGTCGGGCCACAGCCACAAATCAGGGGAAAAATTTTGCACATCTTCGTTTACATTTTTTTTTTGGTCTGTGATATACGACGAGACGGACCATGACCCAAAACCTAAAACCAAAAAGAAATTTGCAGGCGGTCGAGAAAAGAAAAGTTCATAATTTAGCTGCAATTTTAATTAAAAGCCAAACTCTCGGAGGAAACTCTCTGGGGAAATGGAAATGGAAATGCGAATGCGAATGGAAAAACGAAAAGTGGCAGCAACAAAAGTGCGAAAACAGCAACCCAGAGTGAAATAAAGGAAAACATGTGAAAATCGTTTTGAACCTATCAGTTGGTGGATATAAAGGGGGGGTGCCCGGCGCCGACAGATAAGCCCGGACCGGGAACCGGGGACCAGGGTAGGGGAGGTAGGGGACCCGGTGTCCGGACTGGTCCAAACCCCCTCCCGGTTCATAAGTCCACACGAGTGCAAGAGTTATGTGCCCGTTTGTTGTAAAACGGCACAGAAATTATGGGCGAAAACCAAACAGGCCTCATTTGTGGAGATTTCCAAGAGGGGGTGGCAACCCGAGGGGCATATACCAGGCCATATCCCATACCATGCCAGGCCATCTATAAACTGGCTACAAAATGTCTACATTTTTTCCTCCATCGTTTGCAGCGCTAAAAGAAAAAAGTGGGAGGGTTTGCCAGAAGAACAAAAAAAAACCAACCAACTAAAGAAATAAAATAAAAACTAGACAGACAAAGGGTGTTGGGGGAAGTAACACGATATGATATGATCTCGAGACTCGAGTACATGCCCCATTCTTCCCATTCTCTGATTCCAGAAACGGAAGAACGAGGAGCGAACATTGTATCATTTGCCTTTTGCCGAAAGTGAGGCGAGTTCCCATAAATCGCCAGGGAGACCCGACTTTCCAGAAGATATACGAGTGTACGAATGTACGAGGGTACGGTACGAGTCGTATGTCGGAAATAGGTTATCCCCTTTTGGGATGAGTTAGTCTCAGCCAACTTACTTGGTACAATGCCACCAAAATAAACATGGCTGGCAGGAAACATATCTCAGATTATGTCCAGATGTTTGTTACGCGGAAAAGCAGCATTTCCCCATAAGCCCATAAACTATATAATTTATTTGATCAGTGGGTGAAGTCGAGGGAATATAGCTTTATACGCTTAACTCTGGAATTTACGGGCTCAGCTTTAAAAGATATTCACTTGAGAAATTCCGGAATAGTCGAAATAAAAAGATTTGTTACAATTGCGATTGAATCGAGAATTTTTTTTTAAATAATATTAAACTACTTTTTTAGTTGAAATACCTACAAAGAGGACTATTAGAAGTAAAGAAATTAAAAATAAAAGTATAAACGATTTAGCACTAGGTCTGAACTTTTCTATTTCCTCATTTCAGAGCAAAAGTCAAAAGTTAAGATTGTTAGGAACGAAAAAGTAATTTTTCTTATAAATGTAAACTAACAACCGCAAATCTTTAATCTTTTTATTTCTCTATATTTTGTATATCAATTAAATGGCTATCCAATCAAAAAAATACGTTTTCTTAAAAAAATCCTGCCCCGCCTCGAGTCTCTCATTATTATACAAATTTCAATATAATTGAAAGCTAATGATTTTCTTGGATCTTCTTGGATTTTTTCTTTCAAATGGCGTTCCATCCTCATTATTGGAGTAATTTTGTGTTCGTATCAATGGCCCCAAAATTTACCGACTTTCCACCCACTCGTCGATGTGCCAGACACTCCGAAAATATGTTTTTCCTGCAAAAATGTTGCTTGTTTGGCATTGTCCCTCAGTGTTCATTTTTATTTTCCTGCCAAAACGTGGCAGACTTCGTTTTGCCTTTTATTCCTTTTTTTTTTTGGCCGAAAGCTTTGTGTAATTTTCTCGCCGGTTGACAAGAAGAAAATGTTCCTCGCCTTCTTTTCGGCCTTCTTTTCTCTTGTTGTTGGTTATTTTATTTTTATTTTTATTTTTATGTTTATGTACTCGCATTTTTATTTGGTTCGACGGCGATTTGCGTGGTTTGTGTGTTTTAGAATTTGGTGTGATTTGAATTCTCAATGAGATGCCAGTTTCCCAGCTTTCCCAGCTTTTCCAGCTTTCCCACCAGAAGCCAAATAAAGTCAAATTGTGAAGAGCCAGCGGAGCATGAAGGGAGGCCTGCCGTCTCTTTCCACTCCAGTCCGTCCGTCTCTTTCAGGGACAAAAACCTCATCGAAGGCGAATGATTTTCAAATGTGCTGCGTCGCATAATTTTATTTATTTTTCAATTTGTCCGCCCTGTTACTTCATTGCTTGCTTTTCGCCAGAATCTGTTATGATATCCGTCCCCCGATTTCCACCCGATATACCCCACACATCCACCATATACCATATATATTATATTATATCCAAGTCCCCATCTCCAAGACTCTATGGTAGAGTACCTCGAACTGAAAATGTGCTGACAGTTTCTTCTCATCTCTCGTTTCTATTTATTTCAAAATTTGACTTGCCAAGATATTTGTCGCTTGAATGGCAAATGATTTTTATATTTAGGCTTCGAGTGCGTTTGCCGCACTTTCTGTTCGCCAAAAAAATAGCACAGATTCAGCTTCTCGGTCTCCGCCTTGCAAATAATTGTATTTGTGGCGAGACTCAACTCGAAATGGCTCTTGGCAACATTGAATAAGTAAAATTTGCTAAGAATATCTTGATATGGATAAAATTTTGTCTAAAAAGGGACAAAATAAAATATTACTATAGTAATTATACCCAAATATAACTCAGTTATAACTAAGGAGTTATAGTACTCCAGATGGTATGTAAAAATATAACAAATATAATAGATACTACTCTTTAAATAGTAAATATATATATTTAAATTTGTATTTTGGAAATACTTTTAACTGTATCCCTATAAGCGTTTTTTTATTTATTTATGGAAATAGAGTTTCTTGAGTATATGATACCCGGTACTCGTCTCCTCCACTTCCATAGAGTGCCATACCCTTTTCTATAAATTGGTTATTGGAGTCTAAAAATATTCTATTCATATTCCTACATGATTCCTGAGGGATACTTTTTTATTTATTCTTCGGGGCCCTAAGCCTAAGAGACTTCACTGTACAGTGAGCACTGAAACTAGAGACACTAGTTACTGCAGACGTTTTCCCTCATTATTTACCATTTCAAATGAATAAGCCAAAGCTGTCTTCTCTTCCGCAAAAAAAAAATCGAAGAGAAAATTAAATTCTCCCACCAAATGTGAATGGCGAAATTGGCTTTTTGGTTTTGGTTTTGGTTTTGGCTGCGTTATTATTAATGGCCCAGTAGGCGGGGTGGCATAAGTGCTCTGTTATTGTTGTTGCTGCAATCGACACCCCCGTAAAATGGCAAGCGTCGGAGTGACAACTCGACTGATGACGACAATGACGGCGATGACGCCAACATGCGAATTTGGCAAACAAATTACACCAAAAATGTGCATCGGGACGCAGAAAATTGCAGGCCCGAAATCGCCATCATCCCGCCTGCCACTCCCCGCCTTGTCGCGTCACCGCCCACCACTTTCAACTTTCTCTTCGCTCTTCTTCATCCTCATAGGCCACTCCAAAAAAAAAAAAAAAACTTTACACATAAGCAGGAGCGTTTATGGTATTATAAGATTAGTGTACAAACGATTTTGGTTTTCTTTAAGGTTATCTTAGATGTATTCAGTTCATAAATAAATACAAAAATTTAAAAAGGTTCAAATAAAAATCCGGAGAAGTATAATCCATAAATATAATAGCCTTTATGTAATCTTTTTTAAAAAACATTCTAAACAAACAATTAAAGATTCCCATTTTTGGCTTTTGTTGGTAAGCACTGTCGTATAATGTACGGCTCGAGTATCGGGTATAGATTATTAAGTAAAAACTTAGAAAGTTGCGCGGAAACATGAATGAATGTAAAGCAAACATTGGCTATTAGAACTGGATGAGAGTCAAGCCATTATTTTCAAATAAAATATGCATTTTAATATCCTATTTAGACTATTTAGTAAAGAAATTATTAAAAAGTATTTGAATCCATGTCAAAGTTTTGACTGGCCTCCGCCAATTATTGTAGGCCAGTGTAATTAAGTTGAAAAGCCTAGTACCTCGTGACTATTTAGACTGGGGAACAACGCAGTGGAAAAGAAAAGAAACCCGCTAATACGCCATAATTCGAGGAGATTGTGCAACTCCAAGTCTGAGTGGGTTGGCAGAGCAGCAACAAATTGGAAAATTGAAATTGGGACGCCGCAGCGAAGCCGCCAAATGAAGAAGGAAAATCATTTCCGCGCCGAGAAAAATCCATAATAATCGAAAAGCAGAAGGAGGAGACTCGCATCGCAGCCATAATAGAAAAAGGTATAAATCAGATTTAGATTTAGCCATTCTGCAGCTACCAGGTGCCGGAGAACACTTGATTGGCCAGTTTTTCTTGCCAATTCTTGGCCAGCATCGGTTCTTCAGTGTCACGCCAACGAAAGACAGTTCTCTCTCATTTATTCGCAGAGCTATTGGAATTATTTCATATTCATATTCGTTTCTACCCAATGAACTTAATAGCATTCCATTAGGTCTTGTAATTTCATTTTTTTTTTTTTTTGGCTCATCTGTACCACTTTCCATACCCCCACATGCTTGTCTTATGGGAGTCGTACATTAGCATTGCCCCTCTGCCAATGTCACTTGGCTTTTACCACCCAGACCCCCAGACCCCCAGACCTCCGGATACCACTACCAAATTTCTGGTCTTGGTCTTTGGTATATGGCTTTGGTTTTGGTTTTGGCTTGGGTCTTGGGTCTTGGGTTTCTTCGGCTCCAAGACACAAGCATTTTCATAAGACATAAATTGTACGATTTAGCTTAATTCGCTCTAGACTGGGCCGGATAATTTGTGGCAGGGTCGGGTGTCTCTGGGCGAAGGGGAAAAACTGCAGCGGCATTGAATTACACTCTCACATGGAGGTGCCTCGTACTCGTACAGAGACCCACATTCCCGTCCACACAGTTGGCACGGAATGACAATTGAAAGGATCCCCAGAAAAAGAAGACAAGGCAACAGAAAGCTCCTAAACTGCGACAAGCTCATCTTGCCTCAAGTCCCGATGTCTGCACAGAGAAACAAGTTCTACAATTGATGATCTTTTGGCCACTAAAAAGTTAACGACTCGGCCGCAACTTGCTTCACCTTAAATAAATTGGGATATTTTACGATTTCGAAATATAATATAAAAACGCCAGCCAAATTGGACATCAAAATTTATTCTTATAATAAAGTTTCTTTCTTCTTGATTTAACTTTTTAGAGTGACCAGTTCCCCAAATGCTGCATCTTGCTTCTAAAGCTATCGATTTTGGATTATGTATATAAAAAGTCACAAAAATGATTGCCAAATAAATCATACTTATATTAGAATATATTATATATTATATAATGCATTTATTAAATAATTATCATCTTTGCTTTCTTTGTTACGTTTAGAAAAACATTTTAAGATTAGAACTACGTTTAAAAATAAATTCTATTATTTAACCATATCGTAAAACGAAACACTTTTAATTTTAAACTATGTTCTTTCAACTCAATAAAATAGAAATTTTGCAAGAATATTAAGAAAATGTTCGTTTTTTCTATTAATCTTATATTGTTAGAGTGACCAGTTTCTTTTAATTTACCAGTGATTCTACAGATATCGATTTATATTCAATAAGAGGTGTATTATTTTAACTAAAACAACAAATTATTTCGTTTACAAAAAGTATTCAAAATGTTGATTTGTAATTTTTAAAACAAAATATACTTTTGAATAGTATTCACCGATAGAAATGTAATTTAAATTAAATACCTAATGTTTTTCCACATTATAAAATTTTTGTTAATGTTCCCAAGAACTAGAAACTTTCAAATTGCAGCAAATACCCATTTTTATCTCATGGAAAAAGATTGTGTATGATTTTTCTTCAGGTGCCTTCTTTGGCTTGTCTGGTTGAGCTCTTTAAATGGGACATTTTGTAGGTAAATTGCATTAATTTCGCATCTCCACTGCACCGACTCATACCCAGGAATATAAAAATAAGTAAATATATAAATAAGGAAAACAAAAAGGATAGATGGATTGGGGGTAACAAAAGACTGGAGAGGCACTGGTTCCTGGACTGGAGAGATGACATACGACCAGATGGCAGCCACGGCCAAAACGGCTAAAACGGCCATTCGCATTGTCAATGTGCCATTGATGATGGAACGATTTATGAGTTTCGTGGAAGCTTCGATTACGATTGTGGCGAACCGGTTGCGGATTCGATTTCGATATTGTCGCTCCGCAGAGGTGTTGTGCTTGCCATATGAAAATGCAATTAAATGCAGGCGATCATTCTGGCCAAGTGCAAAAATTGGCAATAGCTTGGCTATTTCATGGGTAATGGCCCCCCGATAGCATCAGCCTCTGCCTCTGTCAAACAAGTCGGCCCAACTTGAATCCTGGCCAAGTGGGCTCCGGGTCTTTGGTGCATGTATGTAAATTGTAAATTCCAAACGTCCATCTTTTATTATTGTCGAAAATTATTACACATGCAAGTGCCGTGTTAGTCCAAGTTAAATGGGTTTCTCTCTCTTTTGGAAAATGGTCTTTGGCCAACAAATTTCATGTCGGTTTTTGCTTTCAGAGTTTTTCTTTTTTTAAAGTTAATATAAAATGGCCTGGAAGTTGCCAAGTGAGAAGACAAATGGTGTCTTTGGCTCTATTGGCAATTATGAGGGGCATTTTAAAGCCATTTTAATACGAGTAGTCTAATTTATTTATAATTACTTGTATTCAAACATGTAGAATATTTATGTAAGGTATTAAATATATAATATGAGAATTCTTTCGTCACTTAAATTGATATTTCGGATCTCGCGTCAATGGAGTTTTGACCTGTTTAAGCTGGTTTTAATAGGCTTTTTTTAAGCTCGTCAAATAATACATTAAATTTATAAATAAATAAAAAATTATACAGTCAATATTCAATATTATTCTATTTTCTTGTCTTTTTTTCGTTTCCTGCACTTAAAGTTTTTAGCATTCTTCGGTGTCTACGTAGATGGCCGTCCACCTAATTGAAAAGCTTAAAACTTAAATTGCCACTCGATGAACTTTGTTATGGCTTTTGGGGAAAGCCCCACCTCTCACTCGACCCTTTTCGCCACTTTCTTCTTCGACTGAGTTTCCTAATCTCTTGGTGTCGCCGCTAGCAAGGCACAGTGGAACGATTTTGTAATCAGACTTGATGTTTAGCAAATTATAAGTTTAATCCGAATAAACAAATTTTGCAAGGGAGAACCAGATGATAATTCAACAATATTTTTAAGATTAAAAGAAATCTAAATTCAAATATAGTTTGCTTTAATTTTAAAAGTAAAAAAATTAAAAAATACCTTTCTGGCACAGTAAATGTTGCTGCATCTGTTACACTCATTGCAATATGTTTTAGTTAATACATTTAAACCATGAATGTATATTCCTATTATCTTTTCAATATCTTAGAAGACTATAAGTATTTCCCCATAAATTTCAAAAAATATTATTTTGTTAGCAACAATTTTAAGCAATCCATAATAATCCTAATTTTATGCAAAAGCCAATCGTTATTTCCAAAAAGTTTAAAAAATACATATAAACAAAAATATGGCGTTCAATGGAGGTTCATTAAATGTAAAATAAAGTAGAGGATCATTTTTATGTTTTTTAAAGACTAAAGATTTTAAAGATTAAAAATCGTATATTGAAGTTAGCTTTTAAGCCTCAAAAATTGTTTGCGGCACTAAAGCTAGACCTGACCCACTGTTCCATGGGAGAGAGGCTGCAATATTTTCCTCTTTACTTTTGTGCTCCTTGTTTTATGTACACACACTCGCACACCCGCACACCCTCACACTAGCACCCACACACGTGCAGATAACAAATATGCTGGAGAATTTGTATTTGTATTTTTGCCGAATGATTTTGCGAATTGTGAGTACAGAAAACGGAAAAATGCAAAGCCAAACTGCTTAAAATGCAAAACTAAAAGCTCTCAGTTCCCTTTGTGTCTTTCGAGTGGGTGTGTGTGTGTTTTTGAGTATACATGAGTGTGCGTGTGTGCTAAGCGGCAACAAAAGCTGTTGGAAAACATAGAAAATCCTTTTGCGAAACAAAGCACAATTGCAGCAGAGCCAGAGGTTGAGGCTGCGCGGCGAGCAGCATCTGCGTATTGACAAAGCGGCAAAATTGCGAAAAATAAGCAGCAGCAGCACTAGTGGCAGGAGCAAAGCTGCAGCTCGTAAGCCGCCCTCTAGGACACCCAGTTCCCTTAGCCTGGGCCGCAGGAGCCCAGAAAGTCATCATCCTTAAACCCCTTTTGCGGCGACGGAGGAAGAGAAAAAAGTGCCAGCTTTAAATTGTCACACTGCAGTTTTAACCCAGAAACATAAATATTGAAAGCGCCGCAGGATAAAGGATTTATTTCAGAGAGGGGGCTCTGCAAGGTAAACAAGAGTAATGCAAGCGTTTAAATATGCCTCCTCTCTAGTCATTAGGCCTTGACTATTTTCTCGTAATGCACATCTGTTCATTGAGCCTCACAAAAGCCTCTTATCTTTTTCAGTTACTGGAAGATTCAACAAAAATATTAATTTTTAACCAAGGGTTTAAGGATTTATTATTCACAAATTATCACAAATTAAATTTCAAACTATTCGTTCAAAAAAATTACCAAGGGAATAAGGCTTAAGCTTATTTTAGTTGGTTTAATAAATATTTATATTCAAAGTGAAAATATCTTCTTTTTAATATATACATTTAAGGCAAAAAATTTTTTTAAAAAATGATAATGAAAATAGAAAAAGATCTTGGGAATCTAACAATTTTTGTTCAAAAATTAAAAAAATGCTTTTATCGAAACTGATAATAATTTTCACTCAACAAACTCGGCCGTGTGGCAGGTAAAAAATGACTGAAAATCGGAAAAAGCTAAATTAAGACTTTAAAAAAATACTTTTTTTTTGTTTTGCTTTAAAATTGCTGTTGAATCGTATTAGGCAGCATTTTTTAGAATCAAAAATTCGATTCTGATCGAAAGTAACAAAAATGACAAATAAAAACTATTTTTAGTTTATCCTTTAAAGAGATCCTTTTTCCAATTATTTAGCTCTTCAATTGTACCTTTTAAGCCGTTTTAGTAATATATATTTTTTTTAATATTTCTCAGCTATTTTACCAGCTTTTTTACCTTAAAATTAGTTATTTTCTTTTTTAGGCTAAAAAAAAAAATTTCTGTAAAAAGTATGTTCCTTTTTTATTGCAACAATAAGTTCAGTTTTCGTGTCGCATTTTCACATGGTTATAATTTTTTCAAGTGTTTTAGCTTGGAAATGCAATCGGCAGGGAGTCCCTATTGAATGCTCATTATATGTGACACACTGAGTGGTTTCTGCTATGACATTTGCCAGGGGTCAGAGGTCGCAAGAGTATATTTCTCATATGTGTGCCACATCTAATTGAATTGATAGCCCTGGCGCGTGGGAAATCCATTAGCCGAGTCCGCTATCCATCATCTTAAAAAGCTGAGTGTGTGGAATCCTGCGAGCTGTAGGGCTCACGTTTTGTTAAAGGACTCGAGAGTCGGGAGTCGGGACTCGGGTTACGCATACGCCGTGTGGGCACGGTGTGGGTGGGCAAGGATAACTTTGTCGTTCGTCTTTATGCAGAGCGAGCTTGCGGACGGGCGCTAAATGTATTTAACTTAATTTAGTTCGAGTTACTTAAAAAAGCTTTTAAAAGTAACTGCAAACAAGCCAAACAAAACGGGAAAAAAAGGCACAAAGAGCGCAATACAAAACACGGAGCATGCGAAACCAAAACACAAACACGGAATAAAAACAAAAGTTTCGGGCGGGCAGGAAAAACATCAAGTATTCTGGGAAAAATACTCTCCGAGGGGGTAGTGCTGGGCTGGAAGTTGAAATTCATTAACATGTAGATATGCAGATTATATGATTAGGAGTATAGAGCCCGGACTGCTCTGGTGCATTTGAAGTTTTTCCGCATTTTCCGGGCTAGCGGATGGGCCGGATGTCCTTCGGCCGCTTCCGGTTGTCCTAATAAGGACACGCAGGCCCAAAAGCCCAAAGAAGTGTAAGTCAAATTTGCTTCCATCAAGCTAAACTATCAGCTAATGAAAAGCCATCGTATAACCCAAACCAGTTGACCCCTTACACGGGGAAAATAAATTATGTGCTTTTTATAGAATAGAGAATTTTTCCATTAACCCATTAAGTACTTATACCCCCTCAATCCATATATGTAAGAGCTTCAGGTTGATATATGAATAGCAAATGACTTGATGTTTTTCCCGGTGTATCTGTGTATTTGCTTAGTAATAGGAAATACATCAAAATAAATGCAAAGGAACCTGTAACCGGGAATCGGGGATGGGGATTTGGCATTGGGGAAACCGGGAGGAGTACGGGTAAAAAAATGCGAGCAAAGCAAATGTCGAAAAAGTAAAATGCAAATATGAAAATTTACAATGCAAGGGAGGAATGCGTGTGTGCTTGGCACGGATGTTACGGTTGTGATGAGTTGCGGATATGAGAACACCATTGGCCATTAGCAAATATGCCTAAACAAATATTTGGCACACTTTTCCATCCCGTATCCCGAATCCCAGCCCCAAGCCCACAACCTGACAGCTTACAGGCAACCCTCTTCAAATCGCATCCCCAACAGTCAGACCAGACCAGTCAGTCCTCTGCAGGGTGAATGGGCAGGATAAGGATAAGGGGCAGTCAAAAATTTCTACCTGATGTCAAAAGTAATTAAATGAAATGCCAGCAGCAAAAGCAAAGCTGGCAAAAGGACCACAGTGCATATCCTAAGCCAAGCTGTATATATAATACATTGTATAATCCGGAACTAGTGGCAAATGGCAGGACGAAACTGAAGTCAACTTCCGAGTCCGAGACTCTAACGAAATTACGAGTCTTTTGTCCAACTTTCGAAAGAAGCCCAGTCCTTTGCTTTTTACTTTTGCCTCGAGAAAACTGTCCAAGCCACTCGGAAGCATATTAGCATATGTAACATTCAAGGTGCAACTTTTAACTTGCAACTTGAAACTAAAGATTTTCAAATAAATATTTTTTTCTTTTTTTTAGTCTTAAAGTGTTTCTTAAATTAATATTTGTGTATTTTGTAGCAAATATTATTTTTATGAGAAGAAATACAAACAGAGTTGCCTTTTCAAAGTGTCTGTCAAGTAGTATTTTTTTAGTTATTCAAATTTTATGAATCGCTTTTAAAATAATTAAGATTATTGTAGCTTTTACGAATTCCGAGATAGAACACAAAGTTGAATGTTTCCCAAGAACTGCAAAAATCAAATTCAATTCAAAAAGTTATTTAAAGTCGTTCTTTGACATATTTCCTCTTTACAAATGGTATTTCACGTAAAAAATTCTTGGGAGTAAAAAAAAAAGAAAAAGACCTTTGCCCCGGAGTCGAACCCTCGCTGGATGCTCATTAATGGGAAGCTCCTCGTCTTGCCTTTGCCGTCTTGCGGGGATACCGAGGAGTTTCGGGTCGAGTCATTAAATTACCTGGCAAAGTTGCTTTTGGCCAAGGAAAAAGTGATGGAAAAAGTGGGGGAAAACCCTGAAAGAAAGTCGGCGAAAGGACAAAAAGTAGTGGAGAGTTTGACGGCTTTCGGCGGCACCTTTTTTGTTCCTGGCCAAAGCCGGCGAAAAGTCAAAAGGGAAAAGACGCGCTGGAAAGTGTAATGAGAAAATTTTTTAAAGGAAACTGAAAATGCAGGGAAATAAGCTCAAAAACAATCAGCTACAGGTCTCGGTCTGAGTTCGCGAAAAACTTTACACCATAGTGTGACAATGGGCGTTTAAAAGAAGATTTTCCCGAGAATCTTAAAGCTGGAGATGGCACTTTGTCTCCTCCCAGCTGCTGGCTGTAAGTGGCTGTGTAATAAAATTAATTTTTAAGTGCCCTGTGTACCTGGGAAGGAAATCCTCGCTTCATTTGGCGCCAAAGTCAAACGAAATGTCAGAAGTCCCAGTCGGAAGTCGTTTGAATTATTAAACATGAGATGTGCCAACGAATATCTGGATCTGGAATACATATTATATATTCTTCTCTTCGATAGTAATAAGATGCCTCTGAATTATTTTATGACTTCGGAGGCGTGTCCGGAAGTGTGCAATATGCTCTTGCGCCTCCATAAAATATGTTGCAAATTATGAAATATTTGAAACTTTTTGGCGAAGAAATGTGGCAACGACGGAGCCATTTAGGCCAAACTGCAGACATGGCTGGAAGGGGGGCAGCCTACTGTTTTCCGGATCCGTATCCGGGTCTGGGTCTACATCCCGGTTCTTGTTCTCGTTCTCGTTCTCGTCCTGGGCCTGGTCCTGGTCCTCGCCATGCTGCTGGTCCTGGTTTAGCGACGACGTTATGGGCATTTAAGTTTTCATAAGTTGTGCAAATAAATTTTAATCGAAAAATGCGCCAAAGCAATAACCAGCAAGCGACCCAAGGAACTTGTGCCACCAAGGTGTCCTGGCAAGGGGGTTCCAGGGGCATGGTACTCGCTCCCCTAAGAGGGAAGAGGAAGATGCGACAACTTGGCGGCCCAACTGCTGCAGAAAACTTAAAGGAAGGCCAAAACAGCCGAGTAAGATGGCCAAAATGGAATGGCTATCAATGAAAAAAGTTGAATCTTTATAAAAAGCCTTGTGATTTGGATTTCCGCAATCTTCTTATCGCTAAAAACACATGAATTCTAATTTTAATATTGAAAATGAATGTCTTTAAAACAATTTGAGCTTTAATATGTATATTAAACGATACAAAATTCATAATAAAATGCATAATGTTTATTATTTCTTATTTAAAAATATATTTTAGAAGAAAGAAAGTTATAAGTACTAAAAAATATTTTATTCTGTTTAGGTTAAAAGATATAGAAAGGATATATATTTCATGTTGAAACCGAAATTCATGGAAATATCTTAACAACAAGAGCAAGAGGAACAAGAAGAAAGTCGAGGATTTTATTCTTGCAACCATATTTTTCCCATTCAAGGTTGCTACGCTGTGTTGCAGCTTTGATTAATGTCTTTGAAACTATTTACCTGAAAAACGCGACGAAGCTGGGGATGTGAAACAAAACCAAAAAGCTTTTATATGGAAAAATACAACAGGAAAAGGGAATTTATTAATTAACCAAATAGGAAAAGCAAAGGAAAGCAGGATTTCATCAAGGCCATAAAGCCTGGAAAGATAAACTCTGGCTTATCCCCCGGGACTAAGTGGGGACTTTTATTAAATATTTTAGCAGCAGAGTGTCCCAGAGACACAACTGCATTTCTGTTTCGTTAATTTGTGACTTTTAGTCCCCATGTTTATCCTCGGATTCCACTCGGACACACTATTTACATACGAAATATGTTGGGGGAGGAGAGGCAGAGACCCTCTACCCTCCAGCGTCCAGCGTTCATCCTGGATGTGGGGACGCCACCTTCCAGTAATGACATTAGCCGCCGGAGGGCTGGCAATTCGATTAGCACCCTGGCAGAGTCATTAGCAAACACAAGGAGTTTAGTTCAGTTCGCCGAAGCACACAATACTGAAGACGGGCGAGCAAACAAACAAACAAACAAACAAACAATGGGGCGGGGGAATGTTAAACATATGCAAACAAGCGAGAGGAACCAGGAGGACTTGGATTTGGGCTTGGATTGGGAATGGAATTGGCACTGGGATTCAGAGTCAGATTGGTACAGGGACCTGCCTCCGACTCCGAATCCGACTGCGACTACATCTGGGACTGGGACTCGGAATCGAGAAGAGATGGAAGCTGTCTTGGACATGTTTGCTTGTTGCTCTGGCAGGAGCATAAATAAGCAACAAATTAAGTAAGTAACAGAGTCGGAGAGGCAACAACTGGGGCACAGGAAGTGGCAAGGACCGAGGCACCGAAGCACCAAAGGACCAAAAGGAGCAGATAAGACGGCTTAGCAGATAACATGAGACAGTCATTTGTGATGACGAGCGGACAAGGAGCGGGCTCAGATGGCTCAGATCCTGATGTGTGTTTTGTGTGGGTGAGGACAGGGACACACTGGGCCACAGTGGTTGGGGCCTCCCCAAGGAGTCACAGCATTCATTTGTCCTTCGGTAAGTCAAATTCGGGCTGCCAGAAATCAGCCGACTGTCGCGAAAAATGTTTCAGACATCAGAGTCAAAAGAATTAAAATAAATCGATTATAGCTACAACTTTCAAAGTCCGGGAAGGAAATAATGAGAACTATCTAAAACAGGATAATTGCTGCATTAAGTTAAGAATTCTAAAATTTAATACGAAACCAATGCGCGTTATTGAGTTTGACAATTATTTTCAAAGTGTAAGAAAAAACTCGCCTGGCTACAAATGTTGCAGATAAAGAAGACGAGCTTGTGCTTTCTGGAGAGCAAGATTCCCTTTATATTTTTTTTCGGTCTTTTTAATAAATTAGGCCAGACCAAGGGGAAGCCAAAGGCGGAGATGGGCCAGACTCCAGGTTTCGTGTGCGTGTCATGTAATTAATTCGAGTCAAATGAATGAGCAAGCCAACCGAAGCAAAAGCAAACAAATAGACAAATAATTTGGGGACGGGCACAGGGACAGGGAGACTCTCTGAAGAAAAGACTCGCCATATGTGACTACCAAGCCGTCCTGGTTTTTTATATTCTTAAAGCCGATCGGGTATACACATGCCCACACATTTATAAAGAGGGATAAGTTCTCGAGAGGAGAAGCTGGGAGGAAGCTGGTGTCCCGCCACTGGGGACACTAAGCTGGTGTTTCCAACCCAGGGCATTCCCTTCTAGCTTTACAGTGGATATAATTTTATATATATTCGAGGCATTAATTAATTATATTATTAATTTAATCATTTTCTAGCTCGTAATAATCGTAATAATAATGTAAAAAAGGACACAGGTTAATGTTTTCTTTAATTTATTTTTCCTCGCATAAATTAAGCTGTTTCCATATTTATTTCCAGTGTAATCAGTCTTTAAAAGAGCAGCAGAATGCCGCGCCAGTCTGGCCGACCCCATCCACCTCCTTCCAGATCCTTCCGCCCCCTTTGAATCGACCCACTGGCATCCGGCACGCAAATTTCTTCGCGTTTGCTGCGCGTGCTACGCAAGCTGGCGATAAATTGTAATACCTTGGCCAGGACAAACAGGACGCGGACGGGGACGGGGACGGGCGCAAGGACGACGGGTTTGGCTGGCAAGGCGCATTTGAAAATTTATTGTTATTATATGAATTTTATAAACGATGCTGTGCTATCACCAGAGTCCCTGATTCTGTTGCTGTTGTTGCACTTAATTAAATTTTATGTGCGTTCTCCCAGGAAAGCCCAGGGAGGCAGCTCCGAGGAGCGAAAAGGATTTCCACCAGCAGGGCAAACAAAAAAAAAAAGGGAAAATATTATAAACAGCAGCAGAAAAGTGTGCGGTAGGCGGTAGGCGGTTGGGGAGGTCAGTAGCCTCGCTGTAATATTTTTCATTCCCGCCTCCTATTGGCGACTTGGAAACTTTTAGCCAAAGCAGCAAAAAATAATTTGTTTTCGTCCGCTTTTTTTATTATTTGCAATTTACGAGGTGTTTCCTTATGTTGCCAAGTGCTTGGTGTATTCCGGAGGAGAAGTGCATCCCCGCTTTATTATCTAATAGAGGATAAAAGGACATTAACTGGCACAGGCTGTATTTATTGTCTAGAAAGCAAAAAGCTAAGTATGCGGGAATTTTTGTTTTAATTTGGTTTATAATTAAGTTAGATAATTTCTGTATTTTTAATGTTCTCCAATAAACCCGTTGCCCGATGGCAGGGCAACTCCATTCAAGTAATAATCCAAAATTGACCTCTGACCCTATGTTGTTTTTGGCATTCTGGTAATAATGCAAATTATTGAGCGAATACCTTTCACAAACCAACACCGGAATTCCACAATTCGCACAAAAGGCAGGTCCATTTTGTCAATGGAAATCAAGAGATTCCGAGCCTTTTCGCAAAAATGCCAAAGAAATTCGAGAATGTCACGGAAATTCCAGTACAGTTTTTATTGAGGGACGTCGATTGAGCGACATTCCCCGAAAACCCCCCGCATTTTCACTTCCTGTCTTTGAAATCGTGTGAAGAAGCTAAACAAACTCAATACAGAAATCCTTTTTAAACCGGGACAAGGAGTGATGCACAGAGAAAAAATTATACAAAGTTGCCTTAGGACTTAGAACTCACGAAAATAAATCAAGGCCACCTAGATTTTAAGCACTGCCAATTTAGAGTTTTAGACTTTGTTAATAATTGAATTGTATTAACTAGGATTTTCCTCCAGTGAAGTGCTAAAATGGCTCATATAGCAACACTGACGACAGCAATAAAAAGTGCGAAGGACAACGCCCCCTTTCTTCAGATGTTCGCAGGAAATGTCGTCCTTGCTGGCAACTTATTAGGGATTCTGGGGGGGGAGCTAACACGAAAATAAATAGAAGTCGAACAAAATGTTCGCCCTGTCATACATTTGACAATTCGACGGGGCTTACGCAATATGCAAATGTGTTAAGAATCTCGCAAATTTGTTAAGCAAATCGAAGATGCCGTCGAAGAAACCGAAAGCCAGTACCAAACCCATAGCATTTATCATCCGGGCCAGGGTGGCTCGGAGGCTGGATGACTAGCTGGCTGGGCTGTGAATCACCCCGTGATTTATTCACGTGCCAGGTAACAAGGTAATACGCTGGGGTTAATGGGCGGCTCAATGGCCACGAGGCAATTGCTTAGGGCCTTTACGAGCTGCAAAATAGCTCGCCAACAGGCCAACCGGAATCCTTCATCACTACTACTCCCACCTCTTCAATCCATCTGCCGAACATCAATAAAATATTGCTCTGAATTCCCCAACGATTCCAAAGAAAATATCCCCAAAAAGGATGGAAATTCGCCGGCAAATAATTCATACACAAATGGGCGAAAATGCTTCGCTCTTTAAATTCAATGGCTTACACGTAATCGTTTTCTTTACGATTTCCAAGTGACACTCTAACTGGAACTAAAGTCATTCATATTCCACATTTGCTTTCTACCTTGGAACAAAATGTTGTTAAAACTCTTAAAAATAACCTTATTTATCTTCTTTAATATGAAATCCGAAAACAAACGCAATCGAAAGGACAAATAGATTACCTTTCAAACAGAGAGTATAAAAGAGTGCAAAAGCTGAGGTCCTTCGAGGGATCATTTGTATTCTTTGAAGGTTTCTTGGGACTTGTTTGTTCCGTTGTTTTTTCGGCAATTTGCGGCAAACACACTTCGATAAATACACGTGTACGCTTTGCATTTGGCCCGTGAACGGGGAGCCTTTGAGGTGGCGCCACCTTGCAAGCGCTAATCTGTTTGAACGGACGAATAAATAAAAATAATTTTGCATCGTTTAAGGCAGACCCGTCTCCCATCTCCCGTCGCCCGTCTCCGTCCACCCCGTCCAGGTGGAAACTTCAAACAGTTTTCGCCTGCCACCTGTGGGGTGGTGGTGGCTTTTTGTGGGGGATGTGGTGCGGCGGTGGTGTTTTCGGGGTGGATGGGGCTCTCCGGTGAGATGGGGGATTCCTCGTGGCCTGGTCAGAACGGTAACCTATTTCGGCCTCGACCCGGAATCGCAATCGGAGACGGAGACGCGGACTCTCCAGACGCGGCCTAGTTAGTCGCGACTTCGATAAGGATCCCTTTGAAATATCCTGCCGCGAATCAAGGAAGCGGAACGCAAAGCGGATTTAAATTTGATTTCACTACCGCAAGGTAAACAAAAGTTTCCTCAGCCCGTATGGAAATTAAATTTGAATGCTTTTCAATTGGAACACAGAGAGAAAAGTGGTTTGGAGGGCTATTATAATAAACGAATTAGCTTCCGTGACTTTAAATTATTTATCCGAAACCTTAAACAAATAAAAACTTCTTATAAATTTAAAAAAATTGAATAAATCTTCTTTCACTGTTGGCACAAAATTAAAGAAACTTATTCTGAGAAGAGTTTTTAGATCTGAGGTTTCATTAAACAAGTTTACTCACTCTCCCTTTGAATATTAAAACCTTTTTCTCAGTGCACACTCAAATTTCGGTGGTGCGTAGGCTGTAGCAGACATGGGTCCCATGGGTAGTGGAGTGGGTGGTTTAGCGGCTGGGTGGTTTCGGATGAGTTTGGATGCTTCTGCTGGTTGTCGCCCGTCTCGCTTTCGTTATCAATGGCGGAATGGTAAGACAAATGGCTGGCTGGATCGGACGGATGGGTCGCGTTATATGCGCGACTGCATTAAGCAGCGATTATCCTGCTCCTGTTCCGACCTATTCCCCATCCCCATCCCCATCCCCAAGCACTGTTTCCAGTCGAAAAGTTGCTCCAAGTTCTTTGGCACACAACACACACACTCCATCATAAATAACACACAACCGTCGAATTATATATTCATACTCGGGATGTTGTGTGAGCTAGCTGAAATTTATGCTAATGCTAATCCCAGGCCTGGTCTGGTCTGGCCTTGTTTGGCCCGGACTCAGCCTCTCTTCACCAGCCAGGATTGTGTGTGTGTGTGTCTATACAATTGCCGAAAAACTTGGCTTAAATGGCCGCGAATGGTTCACAGACTGCACTCAGACCAGGTGATAAATATTGGTGCATCGTGTTGCCACATAATTTAAGTGGCACAGTGGATTCCACTGAGCCAGTTGCCTCAATTCGGGACTCACAAACGGCGAAGCATCCGCAGCTCTTGTTGAAATTGACTTGCAAGTCACGGTCGCCACATTATATTATCGTTTCAAATACACCTAAAAAATATGTTGAAAAGTAGGCGGCACAATGCCTAATGAAAACTAAGGAATGCCTCCATAAATCAGATGCGACTCGTTCGCCGGTCTATAAATGTTTCGAATTTGAATATTTAGCAGTTATGAATGCGCAAAGAATGAGTGGCCAATGAATTATTAATTAGCAGCGCAGAACGTCTATGAATTTATGGCCAGAGAATGAAGTCGCAACCGTTTGGCCGTTTGGCCGTTTGTCCGTTTGGCCGATACCCGTAAATGCACATATTGAGAGGAAGTAACCGGGGCTACTTCCCAAGTAATTATCAATGCTAATGTATTCATTCCAGTGGCATAAAGTCGAACCCTGCGCAAAAAAAGTATCTCGAAATCAACCAAATCGCACGGAAAACGCGCACAAATCGCGCCGCCATAAATTATGTCTGCGAATCGCGAAATCAATACAGTGACTTTGCGTTGCGCGTCTGCGGAATTGCGGGCGGTCTCGAAATCGCGAATGCCATTGACTTTAATCGTTGAGAATGCCGGTGGCGAGGGGCAGGAGCGCCTCTTGTAGGTGGTAGGTGGAGGTGGTAGGTGGGGCTTCTGGCTGAGTGACTGCAAATGATACTTTAATGTGACAGGCGGTTTTCAGGGGCGTTCAGCCAGAGAAGTCGGAGGCAGAGGCGCTGTCGCTGACAGCATGCTGATGATTTTTGCACCTTTTTTTTTATACGTCCTTCTGCAGTTTCCTGCTACACTGCTGTCATAAAAGAGGCAAAAAAAAGACAGCAAAGAGAAAACTATTGCATCCCAGTCCTTTTTACCAGCGAGCCTTTTTCCCCGGTTTCCTTTACTTCTGCGATTTTTTTCTCGGCCTTTTTTGTGCTATTTTTCCCCTTTTTGCGTAATTCCCCAGGCGCGCTTTCAACGCTTGTCATCTTACCGCTAATGGCGGCTACATGTCAACCACTCATCTCACTTGGCTCCCGTCCTGGCTCCCGTTCCCGGTCCCGGTCCCGGTCCCGTTCCCGCCACATCTCCAGCTCTCGGCCCTGGCTCAGATTCCCAGATTCAGCCAGGGAGTCCGAATCAGGCTCCATGCCGAGCTTGCCAGCCTTTCTAGCTGCTCGTTTCCAGCCAACACTGACAGAATTCGAGGGCTAACAGTCGAGGTCGAATCTTGTGGCACCAATATATTTTTTTTTTAATTGGATCTCACTAATTAAATTGCTTAAATTTAATGTAATTCATTGTAAATAATAAATAATTAAAAATCTTTTGTAAGAATATTAAAATCATTAATACGTTTAACAAAAACTTGTGTTTGTCTTGGAGTTTGATTGTCACAATAAAGAAATATCAAACTTATATTGATTAATTATTAACATTTCTATTCGTTTAAATATTATTCAAGTGAACTATCATTTAAGGGTCTATTTCCAAAAGCTTTCAATGAAAAGAAAATATATAAGAAAATATCAAAGTTCCCCAATTTAACGAAATGAAACTCTTTTGTGATTTTATTCCTCAAGTTTTTCATGGCTTATGGAGACTGATTTTCCTGTCGCAAATTTTCCTCCCGTGCATGTTGCATCGAGGAGCATAAAATCGAGCTTTCGTCCTTCGTCCTTGGTCCTTGGTCCTGCCAAATGAACGTTCAACCAACCGACCTGTCGCCATAAAAATTTTTGTACAAACAGGGCGGGCCAAAAAGCACCAACAACAATACCAACACGAGAGGCAGAACAATGTGTTGCCACCAAAGTGTCTGTGTGTGTTGCTTTGAGTGTATTGCGGGATTCGGAAGACTTGCCACAAAACCGATTACGGTAATACTCTAAAACTAACAGAATTCCCTATCAGTTCAAGCAAGAGGAAAAAATTGTATTATTATTTTTAAAAGCTTTCTTAGATGAAACGTTTGTAATAAAAATTCTATTCCAAAAAACAAGATCATTTTCTTTTAACTCTAGATGGGCAAATAGTAATTCAATTAAATGTAAAATAAAATGTAATTATTACTCAATAACTTCAAATTCAATTAGAATTCAAACGGTTTTTTAAATATTATATATAGGTCTCTCTCCTATTTGAGAATATGATCGGTTAGTTATAGTTAAGTTAAGTTATAAACTTCCCTATGTATAAAAGATTATTATAGAATAGGAAATGTTGAAATGAAAGTCTTTGGTTAGTATTCCCCCTCCTGAGATGACTTGGCTCCGAATATCTGTCCGAGCATCATCAATGGGCGAAAATAAACGAAACTTCATATACACACTGACTGAGAAAAAGAGACCCATAGGTATGCCAAGGGATTTTGGTGGAAACCATTCACAAATTGGCTAAATTTAAAGAGCCGGCCGGACTATAAATATAAAATACCCGAAGAAAGCCACAAATCTTCTGGGAGATTTGTCCGAGTCGGGTGACCGAGTGAAGATCTTCTGGCCACAAATTTATGGCCTAGCCAATATGCCCTATTGTTTGTTTTTCGGGCCAGGACTCTCTGGCTGGGGGAAGAGGAGCATTGCGATAAAAAAAATAAATAAAATTCTTAGCGCATCATAACGATGTGGCAGGTTGGGAGGAAGGCACTGAAGGCAGGAGGCGTGTCTGCTGTTGTCAAGACACAGTTTCGCTAATGAGTTTCCGTTTGCGGA
Organism: Drosophila vallismaia; assembly: GCA_035047325.1. NCBI lineage: Eukaryota > Metazoa > Arthropoda > Insecta > Diptera > Drosophilidae > Drosophila > Drosophila vallismaia. The sequence continues at coordinate 2,083,685 of JAWNPU010000001.1, read as the reverse complement.
GCACGGGATGCGACTGTGCTGCAGGTGCAGCTGCAACATCCTAAACGTTCGGGGCGATAAATAGCAGACGGGGCAGATATGATAGCCCCTATATAGTGGATATATACGGGGGTATATGTATTTATGGATCCGACGAAAGACGCCTGCAAATGAGCCGTAACGAGATGGCTGCTGCCTGCTGCCAGCTGCCTTCTGGCTGCTTAACATCCGTCGCCGGGCGAGGCCATTAGTTGGCTTAATAATTGGCCAGACTCCGTGGCGGCGGCGACTCTCCGCCGCATTTTTATTACCCACCCACTCCGGCCCCTCCTCTTTCTCAGTGGCACAAGTGGAGCGTTTCTGTTTGCTTTGACAATATCAACAAGTCAGTCAGTCAGTCAGCCAGCCAGCCAGTCAGTCAATCCATCAGTTTTCCATTCATCGCCGACATCGGAAACACAACAGGGACAAGGACGTTCTGGGCTAATCGCCACTGCCTTCTGCCTTCCGCCTTCTGCCATCTGCCACCTGCCACGCCCCCTTTCGGGAGAACGACAGGCAACAACATGGTTAAGTATCTTGAAATAATATTTACTTTTTACGCAAAAGACGCAACGCAAACAGCGCAAACAACGCAATGCAGAATGAGGAAAGAGTGGCCCGGCATTCCGTGAATTATACGACTCTGAAAATACCCCAGAATTAGTGTTTATTTTTCGCCAACAGACTAAATAGAACTGGAACTCCCTCTGTTTTTGGGATTATGGCAACGAAACCATTTTAACACACCAAGATATTATCATAATCTCTTGCAAAGGCTGCATTTTCGTGAGGCAATGTCGGATTTTAGATGGATTTGATGGATGCGAAGTAATTAATTTTCGTTACTAGTATCAATAAAGAAAGTTATTTTAATATAAATTTCCGAAAAAACATTTTATAAACAAGCCTTAAGCTCTCAAAAAGTCATGTTTTACTTTAAATGTTAAAGGTTTTTCCGCAACAACTTTTTCTTTGTTTTTTTTTTTAAAGTAGTAATTCAAAGTAATTATATTTCAAAAATAAAAATCGAATTTTACATTTATGTCTTAATGAATAAAATAACGAATATCCCTCAAACTAATTTCCCGCAAAGGGTATTGAAAACGAACAAGTGACAGCTCTGGTCTAAAGGGGATTGATTGAGATCGGCGAGCTGGGAGCTGGAAACTGGGACTTTCCTACTCAAATAAGTTAATCGCCCTGCCAATGTGACAATGGACCCAATGTGGACCCAAGAAGAGAAGGGTCACTTGGCCACTTTTAAATCCAAAAGCATTCAAAGTCGAGAAGATAAATGCTTCCACTGCAGATGAAATAATAAAAGTCTCAACTGGCCAGCCAAAGGAGAAATCAATTTATGTATGTTGGGAATTCCAGGGAGATATCCCATAATGACCAATGGGTTTTATGATGCGACAGATGCCATCAAATGTATAAACTCTTTGGAATCCGCCGAGTTTGCGGAACGCAACTAAAACGAGGAATTCAGAAGCATTTGTTTACTTTGGTCTTGAAGAAAAGGACTGGTGAGTACTTTGTGGATTGCAAAAACAAGTTGGGGGAGTACCGGGTATCCTATAGCCTGCAGCTCCCTCTTTTTTAACTGTTCATCGTTTGACTTGGCATTAAGGAGGAGCTTAGAAAGTATTCTTTCTTGGTAAATTGCCGGGACTAGTACAAGACTTCTGTCGTTTCTTAATAATTTATAAATTAAAGTCAAAAATCACATTTCGCGGAGATTGAACTTTCTGCGAGTGTAGGAAAGCCGGTCGCCGCTTTCATTTATTTTTAGCCTGACCTGCTCATCCCAGCCCTCCGATTCCGGCACGCAAAACTATTTTTAAATCACGCCACCACAGATTCAGACAAAACGGCGCAGACAAGGCGATTCGGCCCGAAAGGAGGCGGGCCAGAACAGAAGCAGACAAGTCTCAGACTGGTCCCCCTTCCCAGAATCCGGAACTGAGAGCCCACAGCTCAGTCGAGAACTTGAAACCCCGACCCCGTTTTGGGAGCAAACCGAAACCTAAAACTGCGGTCAAATGAGACGCGCTGCGAGGAGGCGCTTCACCTCTGGCTTGAATGCGGCAATTGAAATTGCATTTGCATTTCCATTTGGATTTAATTGAATTGCATTGTTTTCAAAGACACCGAAGAGGATCTGGCTGCGACGGACCGCAGTCCGGAGTCTGGGGTCCGGAGTCCAAACCGTCTGAATGTTGGTCTGAAGAGATTGCTTAAGAGGCTGCTAATGCAAATTATCCATTCGGCCTGATGGCCTCCGATATGGCGTCTTTGATCTGGCCATCTAATGCAAAGTCTTCGGACTGATAGCTATCGAACGTACAAAGTAGCAGCCGGACCAGGTAGTTTTATTTGAAGAAGATTAATAAAACTTCAGGCCCAAATCTGGGTGTTTCTGCCAAGAAGTTCCCACACATACAAAATTATCACAATTATGATTTTGGCTTTGATGTGGTCAGATAAGTCTGAGTTCTGGAATTGCAGTTGGACTTGGAGTTGGACTGGGAGTTGGAGTTGGAGTTGGAGTTTTCCTGATGCAAACACTTTGGCCCTTTAATTGGCCAATTTAGTTGGCCGACTTTTCTTTCTCCTCCGTTTTGTTTACTTTAACACCCGGACTCAAACTTTTGGCCTTCAACTTGGAGTCCGAGCCAGAGTCCGACTGGGCTCTGGCTTTTTGTGTAATTTCCAAGAGATAATTGAAAATTAATTGCTTTCGACAGCTGAACATGACCGGGTAGAGCTTCGTTTCCAGTCCCCAACCCATTCCCATTCCCGTCTCCAACTCCTACTCCGTCTCCTTCTCTGTCTCTGATGCAAAAGAACGAGTTATTTAATTAGTTTTGACGCGGAGCTCTCTCGTCCGGGAATAGGCCAAGAGGCGTTGGCCAGGCCGACACCAGATCCCCTTCTTGGCTAATATTTGACGGCAGATCGCTTCTGGGATGAACGACCTCGAAAAGCAGGTCAGTCCGGAAAATGGAGGTGTTGTGTTTTGATAGAAGTCGGAGATTTGATATCGTAACCCCTCAATTACAACGTTTATGCGGTGGGAATTTCATGAAATGTCCAAAGTATCACTTTATTTGACAATGAGTTCAGTGTCAATACGCGAAGAGAGAATGAGAGATTTTCCCATTAACTCTCTATAAGCCATTTAAGTGATAATCTTGCTTGATTTCTTAGATAAATAGTTCCCATAAGACTCTGCCATCATCTTTTTATGAATTCGTTTTCGCATAGACTGGTGCATTCAAAAGTTCATGAATTCCATAGCATAAATGGAGTTTCTATTTGGAGATCGGTAAAGGAAAAGTTCCTGCTTGGACGTTAATTGAATTTCCATTTTGTGGACACCCGTCTGGAGGCCAAAGAGGAGGCCCAAAGGATTCCAGATTCCCCACGACAATGGCCAATGGCCAATGTCCAATGATTGAGTGGGCGGCAGTGGGCAGGGCTGATGGCAACAAACAAACAAGATTTCACAATCAGCGCTTGACCGAAAAGTGTGTTTGAATTTCGAGTTAAACGGCAGAAGGAGCTGCTGGAGCTCTCCTGGCGGAAAAGTCCATCAGGGATGAGTAATAGCCAGTGACTGTGAATGCAGAAAAAAGTGTGACTCCAATGAGAACCCCTTTACTTTACAGAATATTCCTGCGAAAATTGATACTTGCCTCCCCATTGCGAACCAATCTTGGGGCAAATCCTTATAGAGCTACTAACGAGTCTGGCAACCAAACTGCTACTGCTCCCGGCTTCTGGTTGGAATATCTCTTGGTCAGGCCAGACCAGGCCAGTGCTCCAGTCCAGGCCAGGCCGGGCTAGAACAGACGAACTGGAAAATGGTGGAGTAAATGTAAATGCCTCCTGCCTGGAAGCAACTGAGCAATGTTTGACCAAATCACATGCCGACTACGTTTGCTCGCCAAAGACCCAACTGCTGATTTCGCATGACAACCTGCAGGAGGCATGAGGCATGTGGCATGTGGAGTGGGGATGGAGGCAATCGTTGCCAGAGAAAATATTTCATGGCTCTAGCCAGGGGCCATGAAAGTGCACAGTTGTCAACTCTCAACAGACAGCAAAAACAGAAGGCACAAGTTGAAAGAGCAGTTCAAAGAAGGGGTTCCTCCGGTCCAGGTCCTCGGTCCTCGGTCCTCTGGCTTTAGTTTTGGATTTGCTTTGGATTTGGATTCTGAGTCTGATGCCGATTCGGATTCGGATTCCGATTTGGTTGCGAATGCGGATTTCTACGATCGCCGCTGGCCATGTCTCCTGCTTTTGTGCCCATCTGTGTGGTTGTGCCATTGAAGCATCACTTTTGTCCCCTTTCCCTGGGACCCTGGACTGGGAGCATCGACTGCCTGCAGATGCACTTACTCCTCATTGTATTGTCGACCGTCGACAATGATTCATCGATTCTCGATGTCGGCCTTTTAAGCGGGGGTGAAGTATAGTAGTTCCAGCAGCCCAGGAGTTCCCACTAATTGAGCCAACAAGAAGGGCGAAAGAAAAACGAATCAATCAAAAATTATTTATTAAGCTTTTCGAACACATCTGCTTGGGCGTTTCTTATGAACTTTGCTTTCTATTCAAACCTGTTTCAAATCTATATTGATCGAAAAATCGGGAAAACTCGGTACTCCAGTGGCAGTGAATTCTTTATATTTTAGGCTTACTTAATCCAACAATTAAAGGAGAAAAATTGTTGTACAAATTTGTTTAAAAATGATATACGAGATATTTCCTTTTTCTTTGAAGTAATTATAATTAGAAATTGTTCAAATGCACTTTACATATTTTAAAAATGATCCAAAATGGGTCGGTAAATCGGGTTTTTTTTGTAACTTTTTGAAGAATTTGTAGTAGAAACTCCGTAATCCCTTTCGATCAACTCTGTCGAGCCTAAAGAATGCCTTTTTGATTTGAAACAAAAAATGGATGAATATGTTGGGCCTGATTTACGTTTCAAATCTCTTAACAATTATGCTGGGCTTTTGTTTCTCGAGGTTTTTGGACAGCTCGGCGATGGCTTGGCAGCTGCGTTCCTCGCATCGCCTGGCGCCCACGTCAAGGCGAGTGACAATCGCAGCCAAAGCAGCAACATCAGCATCAGCAGCAGCAGCAGCAGAAACGGCAGCAACATCAAGAACCTCAAAACAAACAGCAGCAGTCGAGGCTCTGGCATAAATCATAATTTGTCAGCGTGAAATTTGGTTGACGTGGCTGCCGCCGCTTTGTTTTCAGCCACTTTGCGTTGCCTTCTTTTCTTGTCTCTGCCATTCTTGGTTTTTTTCCGTAGTTAACCTTTTTTTCATTTCAATTTAGCCGCGCTTGTTTACAGTTTTTGTGGCCCCTCTGGCGGTGGCAGGCACATTTGTTTTATTGCCCCTCCCGCAGTCGGAGGCATTCCTGGTCGTTCCTTCGTTTAATTTGCATCGCTCAGCGGTGCGGCGCTGCGATTCTTTATACTCGGCTGTCGCTCACTTTTAATTAGCCGAAAATGCGCTTAACAACAAATGACAACATCAACAAAGAGAAATTATAATTTATATGCCTTCCTTCGGAGCTGGCAAAGGAGCTGGCTGAGCTGGATGAGCCGAAGGGGACGCTCTTCTTGGCTCTCACCAACTGGGTCAACATGTCGTATGCGCAATGCGAAATTCGCCAAATCTGCAATATTTTTGCGTCCACTGGCCTTGTGACTCACGCCGCTGACAGTGTCCATCACTCACGACCTGGCTCGTACCAGAAAGTGGGTTAAAAGGGTGATCTTGCGAACTTGCAAGAAAAAAATAAAACCCAAGTATATTGAAAAAGTGATAAAAATGCCATCAAATTTGAGGACACTAAATGACCAACAATGCGGGCTCTGTCCTTTGAGCCAAGTCGGAAATCTACGCTTCAATATGAAAACCCATTTGTATGAAAAGCCAGAGAAACCGAATAAAAGCGAAAACAACGAATCCATATTGAAAAGCTGTTTTATCTCCATGAGAATGTTTCATGACTTTGAATACCCTACATATTTTTAGCCATTTTAAAAAAATAATAGGCCCTGAAAACTAGTTCGTTTTGTACCTTTTACCTAATTTACGAAAATAGTATTTTTAGCCTCTGTGACACTCTGAATTTAAATGATTTTCTCTCAAAGGAACACTTCTAGTTAAAGTTATAAACATGCTGCGATTAACAAATACTTGAATGTTATGCATTCATACTCAAAAAATAATACCAAATAATCCTTAGAAACGGTGCTTTTCCTTCAGAAACAATAGATTGTGGTTCGAACTGTAGTTTTCATCATTCTTAGAATATCAAATCTATAGTCATTAAGGATGCAAAAAATCTTTCATTGAAAATCTTTACCCTTCAGTGAATAGTATTTATACCCGATACTCATGAAACTCACGAGTCCATACATGTCTTAAAGACTTTGTACAGTACTTTCGTTAGAAAAATGCAATCTATTAGTAAACAATTTTCCAGGAAAAATCTCTTCCATCTATCCGCTAATTTGTACGCTTGAAAACGATCATGACGGGTTCTGGCTAATCGCAAGCCAGATCGTGCCAAATCCCGTCGTGTTTATAAAGTGAAAAGGGTATAAAAACTTCGGAAGTGGGCTTTCATCGCTCGATGTTATTTTCTGCTGCTTTTTTGTTTTGCTTTTGCCAATCAAGTGCTCCTCGTTCGGTCGATGAATAAATGGCAACTGTAAATGAAAACAATTCAAATTAAACATGGTCGGGAGTCGGGAGTCGGTAGTCGGAGGGAGGCCATGTGCTTGAAAACTGCAACAGAGGCAGAAACTTCAATGGACTGGATGCCAGAAACGAATTTCGAAAAAAGAATCAGCAAGTGTACTTCAGGCTAATATCACAAACGCAATTACACGGACTTTCCTCTCACTTGGGTGGTTGGGAGGTTGGTCGGTTGGTCGCTTGGTTGGTTGGTCAGTCAGCCGCCAGCCTGGCGAAATGTATTTTTTGTTCTGGTGAAACAAAAGCAATTGCCCGGCGGTCCCTGGCCGGCTCCCCCTGCCCTGGCCGGCTTTCTCCACCAGCGACTCATCCCCATGGGGCGATTGAACATTGTGGATCATTCAATGGGCACACTCCCACATACACGTACACACACCAGCAGGCAGGCACTGGAAAAAAAAACAAGGACCACTTTCGAACAGAGAAAATTCGATGCTATGTGATGCCCGGTACTCCTCTCCTCTGGATTTTAAATAAATATTCAAAGTTCCTTTAAGGCTCTAAAGACAAACGTTTATAATCAAAACTGGAATCATTATAAAATGTAAGCTATACCGATACCCGGTACTCTTCTTGTTGGGGTACAGGTACCTACAATATTCAAAGTTCCTAAAAAAAACTCATGAAAACAACTCATAATAACACTTACAATTATCGTGTATTTTCTTTAATAATATTATTTTTTATACAATATCAAAAATTACCTTTGTAAATAAATAATATTTGATATCCGGTAACACTTTCGTTCTTGTTAAATACAATATTCTTATTAACTATAAACATCTGAAGAATATGTTGTATTTAAAGTAAGAATAATCATAAAAACTCTTTTCGTTTGGGTTCTAAGAAATTGTTTAGTTCACATACATCTAGTAAATGATTTTCTTTTAATAACCCGATGTAACCAATTTTATTCTCAGTGAAGAGACACAAGGCATGTGCCTGTATTAACCAGCCTCATCGACCGGCTCGGCTTTTGTCTCTGAAAACTCAACGCAGAACTGTTCGCAGGTAGTACGTACAACTTTGTTTGTTGTTTTTCCATTTTTTTTTCTTTTTTTTTTTGTTTTTTTTTTCCTGGACCATGTCCTCTGGGAAAGTTAACGGAAGCAAGCAATTTAGCTGCTAAAAAGGCCGAGGCCAAGGAATTGCCAATCGGCCCTTTGGGATGCCACAAGTAAATAGAGCAGCGATTGAAAAATCAGTGTCTTTGGCAGGGAGAGCTTAAAGCAGCTATTCGAAGGTAACCCAAGGGTTGTAATATGGAAATTGACCAAAATCAGTCTTTAAATTTAAATAAATTTATGTAATTTTTGTTTTTTTATTCCCAATAATTTGCCAAGTTCATTTTTTTTGATTCAAAGTCGGTTGTAGTTGATGGAATGATTTTGTTTCATGCGAAGTTAGTGTCACCTTTTGTCGACGCTGTTGTAGAATGTACTAACCAAGGTGCATTTTTTTTTATATATTCATTCTTCACATATTAATTTTCCATAATCTTTAACAGGATTTAGATTTGGAAATAATAAGCTACTTATATCTAAAGTACGTTACGTTACGTACAAGTACGTTAACAATAAGCCAAATAATGTTTGTTGTTAATATCTTTTTTGATGTACAAACTATAATATTTCATTTGAAAAACTCTTCATGAGAGTTTTCCTATGATTTTTCCACTCTTTCGTCGCCAAACAATACACGTTTGCTTCTGTCGTAATTTGTGCGCTTTGTTTTAATTAAAATTCAAATGCGTTGCAATTTCATTAATTACCAGACACACAGACCCTCTCACATGGTTGGACATTGATACACACACATAGAGAGTTACCCACACATAGATAGGAAGAGGCACAGGAACAGACATAGAAGGCACATAGACACATAGAGATAGACGTGGAAGTGGATGGGTTTGTTGTTGGTGCTGCCACTTGCAGCCATTTTATCGTTGGGAGGCTTTTGAAAATGGCGCTGACGTGGCTCTCCTTCTGATTGTTGCTGCTGTTGGTGGTGGTGGTGGCGCTGCTAGTCATTGCATGCCACCGGCGAAGCGAACCATAAAAGCAAACGCATTCGCATCAGCTAAACGGGGCATGCCCCTGCCCAGGGCCCTGTTCCCAGTTCCCAGTGCCCAGTCCATCGACGCTTCAAAACCCAAAAGTGGTGAACCCCATTCGCACGAAGCCTGTCCAGCAATTCTGCCGCCGATCCCCCACCCACATACACATGTGTGTGTCAGTCAACAATTCAATTAACGTGTTGATGATTTTGTGGCATGCAACATGGCGAACGAATTGCAAATGCGTAGAGAGCTCATCGTCGTCGCCGTCGCCATCGCCATCGTCATCGTCATCGTCATGGTCATGGTCGGCAGTTGTTCACTTTTCCGTTTCCGTTTTTAGCTACAGCATTTTAATGAGCAATTGATTGCCACAACCACCCCCTCTGGCTGGCCGACAAATCCACGGGTGTTGCCTACTTTCCAGCGTCAATTTGTCAATTAGTTTTCCCCAGTTTTCCCAACACTTTTCACTTTCAATACCCGAACGGAACGGGCATTCCGCGGCTTCCCCCGGTAGTCGCAATTAAACAAATGCTTCGTTAATGTTTTCGCCAATTGCCTCTGGCACAAATGCTTAACACTTTTCAAATAAACGCATTAATTTTATGGGATTACGCCCGAAGATATATACTTATTGTATATATATACTCGTACTCGTACTCGTACACATCGAAGTTAGGCCGTTTTCGGGGGCATACTATCTCGTCTCGGCATCTCGCATATCAAATTTAATTTGCTCATTTGCCCTAAAAGCTTTTAATGTGTCTTGGGTGGCCTCCTTGGGAGCTGGCTGGGAAAAATGCGCCCCTAATTAAATTCAATATTAAATTGAGCAAAACGCAATTAACTCAAAAGGTGCGCACCCAGCAGACGGAAACGACGCCGATGCCGATGTCGACGACAACGACGACGACAACGAAGGAGATGGCCATCATTTTGGCCATGAGCCAGCCAGTTCATAGGCCAGTGCATCCCCATCTTCACAGTCCTCCCAACATTTCCCCCTAGCTTGCCCAGCTTTTTCCTCCACCCTCCCGGAATAAGCATAACGTATACGCCGGGTGGGCTCTGGCGACCGTGATTTGCCGCCCAGAGATACCGGATAGGTTACCGCGCGGGGAGGCTGACGAGGCTTTAGCATAAACAAAATAAGTGGTAATTGGAAATGAGGCCCATTGGGTCAGGAGTCTCACCCCCCTGGCCGTATAGATTTGTTTCAGATGATTAGAAATAACGCTGGCAGGAGGACAAAGACTCACAGATACTTTTAAAGCAATAATTTTACAATGAATTTGTAATTACGACTCATAAAGGATTTGACACGGAAGCTAAGCTGTTGCTCGAATATTAATACCCTCTACTTGGGGTTCAACTTAAATGCTTTGCAAATGGGATAATTTTAGTCAAGACGGGTTGAAAAACTATTTATATCTATTACCTATTTAACGAAGGACTCGCTGGGTTTGGTTTTTAATTAATTTCAGGCAATAAGCTCGTTTAGGTAATCTCGATTTACAAAAAAGGTGAGGCCGAAATTCCAGCACTAAGCATCAATTTTTTGATCAGAAGCACATGAAAACCTACTCGACACTCGGCGAGCCATCAACTGTCTTTATGATCCGCTGGTTAACATGCAACACTGGTGGTTGCATACACAGATAACAAGCAACAGCTTTTGTAGTTTCTCAGTCCCATTACCCCTGCCCCGGTTAGTGCCCCAGCCGCAGCCTCTGCCCCTTCCACTGCCTCGGGCCTGGGGCCTTAACCCCTGCTGTCACCCCTGGAACCGGCTTCACCTGGTGCCGGGTCGCAATTGTTAGAGGCGGCTGTGTAACCCGCCGGCTACGTTGTGGCAATCTTAGATGTCGGCAAACATTTTGTGTGCGCGCTGCTGCTCCGCTCCGATGCTGATGTCTGCGGGTACTCTTACACTTTCACAAAGAGGGTAACCCCAGCGAGATATTTACAAAACTAAAGAAATCTGCCTCAAGAGATTTTAGGAAGTTTTCTAACTTATATTTTCAGAAGCAGTTTCATAATATGGCAAATGCATATTTTTTCTAAAAGATATACTTTGAATAAATATTTGAATTTTAAGTTTAATTCGTGATTTTTAAAATAGGACAATCTTCAGTGCATTTTTTTAGTCATGCATATTTTCTTTGAGTGCATTTTAATCTGGTCTAGTCGAGCTATGATCTGATGGCAGCGAAAACTGTACGTCGTTCTCGACACATGCAGAGCAAAATTAATGTCTGTTAATGATTTGCAACCAGGGTCCCCGCACCGCCACCGCCCCCGCACCGCTGCCCCATGCCCCAGCCCACTTCACATTCCACCAGATTCCCATCCTGCCCCCTTTGGACACTCCTCCGGAGTCCGGAACAAGCCAAGCAGGCAACCAAAACTTTGGCTACAACATGCAAAGTGCTTAATGTTTCATAACACAAGTGGGCGGTGGCCAAAGGGGGGCTTTTGGGGTAACAAAGGGGGCACAAAGTCAAACAGAAACTTGCGAGGGGTCCCAGAAGGAGCCTGAAGGGGACTCCGGATTGCAGTACAACAAATGTCATTGCAATCTCACTTTCAGTTGTCAGTTTTGCAGTTTGGCTCGTTTAGTTTGCGGTCCTGCCATCCGGCATACTTTCCGTACAAGAGGAGTCCGGGTGACTAGAGTTTCATTGATTCCGCATATCATAAATTATTTAGTTAAGGGACAAGTTTCTCGAGATGCAACTTGGAATCTGCTACGTCTTGTTGCAAGTAAAACAAATCTTCTGGGAGACTGTTGGAGCTTTAAGACCATAAATTGTTTGGCTTGAAAGCAAATATTTGTTACAAGTTAACTAAATATAAATATGTCGTACCAATTTCTGATTTTCAGTCTATGGCTTCTTTTACAAGGTTTTTATTTGTTTCTATTTTCTTTTTATTTTCGATATATTTCCCTCAGAGAAAATCGATAACTTTAAATACAGCTTTGATAAAATCAAAGTAGGCTGACAACTTGAGTCAAAATATTTCTATAAAAGCCGTACACCTTCCCCAAATATTTCATTCGAGCTCTAGAGAGCAAAGTATCAACATGGGATCTCCTTTTTGCTATTTTGTTTTTTCAGGTTTTTTTTTATTTTATTTAATATTTCCAGTCGATGGGCTTCTCGCCAAGAAACATAACATAATGAGCTTTTTACGAAGAAACATAAACTTTTACCCATTTCTGATTTTTGTTGGTCTTTTTTTACATTTCAGGTTATAACTTTTTTGATCTTGGAATCGTCCTTTATACATTTAAGTCTTTTTGACGGCAGGAGATACGCCATAATCGCAGTTAAGATTATAGCGTACCTCCTGTCTTCAGAAAGAACTTTAGTGTATAGAGGACGATCCCCCATATTACAACAAAAGAAGTCGCATGCGTCGCGGCACTTCTTGTCTTCATCCACCTCCAAGGGCGGGCTGCAGTATTTATTTCTTAGCCTGGCAACACTGGTTTCAACGGTCCTGGCATCGATAACTTTAAATACAGCTTTGATTAAATCGAAGTAGGCTGTCAACTTGTGCCAAAATATTTCTATAAAAGCCGGAAAACTTCCCAAAATATTTCATTCGAGCTCTACAGAGCAAAGTATCAACATCGGGTCTTCTTTTTTATTTATTTTTTATTTATTTTATTTTATATTTGACCATTCGATCTAAGGTCTCGGAATTCCAGTCGATGGAGTTGTATCAAATCCTGTTTTCTTTATTTTTAACGTTTTGAGTTCTTATAATTTTATTATTGTGCTAATCGATGGTCTTTATCTCAGAGGAGCCTAATTTTGAATCCATTTCTGATTTTTTTATTCTTATTGTGAGTTTTTAAATTGTTTTATCTTGCAATCGGTTTAAGGTCTCGGAATGCCAGTCGATTGGCTTCTCGCCAAGGAACATCATTTTGTACTCATTTCTGATTTTTTTATTTTTAATATTTTGAGTTCTTATTATTTTTTTTATTGTCCTAATCGATGGTCTTTATCTCAGAGGAGCCTAATTTTAAATCCATTTCTGGTTTTTTCTTATTATTTTTTTATCTTGCAATTTTTTTGAGGTTCCAACTCCCAAGCGATGGACTTTTATGAAGAACTATACTTTTATCCATCTCTGATTTTCTGATTTTTTTATTTTTCAATATTATGAGTTCTTATTATTTTTTTTATTGTGCTAATCGATGGTCTTTATCTCAGAGGAGCCTAATTTTGAATCCATTTCTGGTTTTTTCTTATTTTTTTTTATCTTGCAATTTTTTTTGAGGTTCCAACTCCCAAGCGATGGGCTTTTATGAAGAACTATACTAGTTTTATCCATTTCTGATTTTCTGATTTTTTTATTTTTCAATATTATGAGTTCTTATTATTTTTTGTATTTTGCTAATCGATGGTCTTTATCTCAGAGGAGCCTAATTTTGAATCCATTTCTGATTTTTTTATTTTTTGTATTGTAAGTTTTTAAATTGTTTTATCTTGCAATCGGTTTAAGGTCTCGGAATGCCAGTCGATTGGCTTCTCGCCAAGGAACATTATTTTGCATTCATTTCTGATTTTTTTATTTTTAATATTTTGAGTTATTATTTTTTTATTGTGCTAATCGATGGTCTTTATCTCAGAGGAGCCTAATTTTGAATCCATTTCTGGTTTTTTCTTATTATTTTTTTTTATCTTGCAATTTTGTTGAGGTTCCAACTCCCAAGCGATGGGCTTTTATGAAGAACTATACTAGTTTTATCCATTTCTGATTTTCTGATTTTTGTATTTTTCAATATTATGAGTTCTTATTATTTTTTGTATTTTGCTAATCGATGGTCTTTATCTCAGAGGAGCCTAATTTTGAATCCATTTCTGATTTTTTTATTTTTTGTATTGTAAGTTTTTAAATTGTTTTATCTTGCAATCGGTTTAAGGTCTCGGAATGCCAGTCGATTGGCTTCTCGCCAAGGAACATCATTTTGTACTCATTTCTGATTTTTTTATTTTTATTTTTTTGAGTTCTTATTATTTTGTGCTAATCGATGGTCTTTATCTCAGAGGAGCCTAATTTTGGACCTATTTGTTTTTTTTTATTTTTAATATTTTGAGTTCTTATTATTTTTTTTTATCTTGCAATTTTGTTGAGGTTCCAACTCCCAAGCGATTAGCTTTTATGAAGCCAATCCATTTCTGATTTTTTTATTTTTCAATATTATGAGTTCTTATTATTTTTTTTATTGTGCTAATCGATGGTCTTTATCTCAGAGGAGCCTAATTTTGAATCCATTTCTGGTTTTTTCTTATTATTTTTTTATCTTGGAATTTTTTTGAGGTTCCAACTCCCAAGCGATGGACTTTTATGAAGAACTATACTAGTTTTATCCATTTCTGATTTTCTGATTTTTGTATTTTTCAATATTATGAGTTCTTATTATTTTTTGTATTTTGCTAATCGATGGTCTTTATCTCAGAGGAGCCTAATTTTAAATCCATTTCTGATTTTTTTTATTTTTTATATTGTAAGTTTTTAAATTGTTTTATCTTGCAATCGGTTTAAGGTCTCGGAATGCCAGTCGATTGGCTTCTCGCCAAGGAACATCATTTTGTACTCATTTCTGATTTTTTTATTTTTATTTTTTTGAGTTCTTATTATTTTGTGCTAATCGATGGTCTTTATCTCAGAGGAGCCTATTTGGACACATTTCTGTTTTTTTTTATTTTTAATATTTTGAGTTCTTATTATTTTTTTTTATCAATTTTTTTGAGGTTGCAACTCCCAAGCGATGGGCTTTTATGAAGAACTATACTACTTTTATCCATCTCTGATTTTCTGATTTTTTTTAATATTTCGGGCTATAATTTTTTTTTATCTTGCAATCGATGCTCAGAGATGTTTTTACCATAAACAAAATCAAGTCGTAAAGTAATAGTTTAAAGAACTTAAAAAAGTTAAAATAAGATCCAATAGATGTAATGGATACAAAAGAAGCCACAAATAGAGAATGTTTTGCATACTCAAAGGCTTCTACTGCAGAACAACAACAAACAATTAATCTTTGATGTCGCAACAAGTGTATTTTGTTACCCACAACCGATATTTATTGAGGACAGATTGCAGCAACATGGTGGAGGCTTTGGAGGGACACAAAAGGAAGTCCGTCTTATCGATGGGCCAATATCCAACTTTCGTTGGATATCCAAGCCCCAACAATTTACATCATCGCCAAAGTGCCATCGAATCGCTACTCATGCATATTCATGGACCACCCACACTTGGCACGTTCCGCTGCAACAGCAACATCTACAGCAGCAACAGCAACATCAGTGCTTTAGCAATATCGCCGCTTCCCAGAGTGACCGCCTTCAATTTGGTTGAGGCACGTAAATGTGGGTGTTGCCGTAGCAAAATGCTTAACTCAATTGCAATTACGGGAAATGCTAGCTTATAATTTGATTAAACTTTTCAATTACAATATGCAATGAAGTTGCTCACTCGACAGCAGCAACATCAGGTACAAGTTCGAGGGCGTGCCGGCCGCCTAAGGGGGCGTGGCATGGTGTGCTGCGACTGTCCGGACTGCTAATTCCCACCATTACAATTTGCTGGCACAGCAATCGAGAGCAAAGTCAACTCCCAGACCTCCCAGAAACAGTGGGACCGAAGCAAAAGTTAGCAAAATAGAAAATGTTGATTGTTTTCTAGAGTGACCGCATTTGATGATACTCTTTTTGATTTTAAGGAATTAATGTAAGATTTAATAAATTTATAATATTTATAGAAAATTAATTTGAAAGCTTTTCAATTTAAGGCACTATTAATACCCGGTACTAGAGATGAAAGTGCCTACTAAAAAGGATATAAAGTAATATTCCTTAGAAGGTTTAAGTTTTAAACAATAAACCTTCGAAATTTGTTATTTCTTTGTGTTTTTTTTTGTTATATTAAAATAATGTATGAGAAAACTTATAAACTTTTTAAAGAAACTTCAGGCATAACTCCTTGGGATTAATGTTTGGTAACTCATAGAAATTAGTAATAATTTTTAATAAAATTGAAGTTATACTTTCTAAAGTAATTAAAACCTTAAGTATTTTCGCAGCAAAAGTCTATAGTTATTTGATATTCTAGCTAAGGAAACCCAATCCCCCTAAAGGGTATCAAAATTAAGTTGCAGGCAGGCAGCTGCACCTGCGGCCAGTGATGAGAATGGAAATGGTGGGGGGAATGTGGCATGAAGATGTGGCACGGAGTCAAGGATGCAGCCTGCTGGAGGGAGGGAAGAAAGAACAAGGGGCTTGGCCAAGAGCCAGGCCAAGAATGGAGCATATTGCCAAGGCCTAGACCTTGCTCCGGGCTGCGGGCTCCGAGAACCCCCCTTCGTCGCGCTTATTTTTATACGATCTCCCCCCTGGTTCTCCGCTGGCTGTCTGTGTGCGGTTCATAATCTTAAATTGCCATGTCCAGGACCAGAACCAGGACCAGGACCAGGACCACTTCCACTTCTACTTCCAGGTTCGGCTTGGTTGGATTCGTCTCGTTTCGTTTCGTTTCGTTGGCGGTTGTCGGTTGGATCCCTGCCATGTCTGTACGTGCTCATGTGTGCAATGCGATAGAATTTCTTTGTCCCATGCCCCAGCCCATGCCACATGCGCCAAGCCCCACCTGCTCCTTCAGCTCCTTCTGCTGTTGCTTTCGCTGCAGGTTAATCTAAATTAGTAAAATATACACGCAGAGGCAGCAACAACGTTGGCAGCGGCATCGCGTTTAACCAACTCAATGGTACATAGACAACGTCAACAATACGCAGAGAGAAAAAGAGTTTTATCTTTTAATTTATTATAGAATTATTATACTACAAGGATCTTACAAGGGAAATCCCAAGTAGTCCCAAGACACAAACCAATTGATGGTTTTCCAAACAAAATTTCAGGAAATTCAAGTAATCTTTTCCCCTTATTTTTCCTATCAGATTTTAAAATATATCCGAAAGTTTATCATATCGTAAATATAGCTATTTAAAGCTATAACTAAAACTTTGTTTCTATATGAATATTTTAACCTCTTAACCTTTTTTAAGCTTTACGAAAATTAATGCCTGCTAATTATCAAGTTTTATTTATAAGTTTTTCTATTTTTAAGTAATTATTTTATTTGGTAATTTCAGTAAATTAAAGATTTCGTAAAAATTAATAATGGCTTTTTTGCAAGATGGTTGCAAGACTTTTTTATTACCTTAATTTTTACACTCCAAAATAACAAAAAAATATATATTAAAGCTGAATGTTTTGCATTCCATAGAAATGCGTTATACTTTATGTTTATTTATAAAGAAACGCGAACAAAAGAAAGCATTCTCAACGCATTGCAATCTGATGCAAATGTTGCATGTAATTGTAGTTTATTTATTTATTTATTTTTGTTCTCTGTGCATCAGCGACATCGTCAAGCGTCGACAACTCTTCAGTTTGTTTGTTGTTGCTTGTGTGTTGGTTCTTGCCACTAATGTTGTTGTTGTTTTTGTGTGAATGTACATCGGAGGAGAGTCTCTGAGCGGAGACGGGATGCTGTGGATGCTGGGATGAGACTCGAGGATGCCTTGACGTTGCCATCGCAGTCGCAGTCGCAGTTGCAAAAACCAAAGTAAACTTTAAACAAAACTTGGCACAAAGCAACCTGGCGTGCTTGTTGTTGTTGTTGCTTATTACGTTGACGGTTTTTTGTTGGCCAGAGATGAGCAATCGGACAAGTTGGCAAAAAAGTAATATAAAATAGTTTTAATCATAATTAAAATAAGAGTAGACCTTGGAAAAAGCAAAGACTTTGTTGAAGTATAAAAATCCGTATTCTAAGCTTTTTTAATTACTCTTAAAAAATTACTCTTAAAAAACTCATAAAACTACCAATAAAATATTATAGTTTTGAAAATAAAGACTCCCCTTAAATTTTTCCTTAAATACCCAATTGGTCTTAAACAATTTCCAGGAAGGTTAAAGATTCTCTTGCCTAATCGCATAGTTTAAGAAACCTAATCGACCCCAAAGGTTGAGGGTGCAGACAATGGGAAAGTCAACTTCGTTGACGGCTTCGTTGCTGCCTTAGCATTCACAGTTACTGTTGCTGGGACATCCGCTCGCCGTGACACCAAAGAAACGAAAGCAGCCAGATTCGAGCTTTGGCAGGTTTTGCCTATTTTAAGCCGCTTTGCTTTCACAATCACGTTACAATAACAATCCCCGTCGAAGAGACTCCGTCTCCGGTGTCTCCGCTCCCTAGAACCGCGCCCCCCGGAGGAGGCATCTCTATTTGGTTTTCGCAGTCGGCGGGACGACGAGCATAAGAGGATTTTCATTAAAGCGAATAAAAATGTGCGACCCCTCCCGTGGCGGTTGCCATTCTTCTTATTCTTCCGATTGTGGGTATCTCCGCATGCCGATACAGAAAATACAAAAAAAAAAAAACTGGGTATACCTGGGTTACCTTTAACCACGACTGCCAGGGGGCGGGGTGGTGGCAGAGGCGGAGACGGAGGAGCACTCGACTTCAGCCGGAAATGTGCAGGCACAGCAACAGCCACAGCAATGCCTTGGCCTTTGACCTTTTGCGGCCCCCAAAATGATGGCAACCTATAACTTTAAAGAACTCTGCTCGTAGAATAAATTGAACCATGAAAAATAGTCCCTGCAGAGTAACCAACTAATAGATGTCGCAGATTAGCAGCAGTTTTCGCTGTCATTAAAAGTGTAATAAATACATCGCAGCGACAGCCGCAGCCGCAACAGCAGAAGCAGCAGCAAGATGCAACAACATGCTGGCAAAAAATTCAAGTACATCGTACGCTGTAGTATCATTTGCACGTACTTGTCACTCGAGTCGTTGGTGCCACCGAATCCACCCACTTCCTATCTACCCCTCCAATGAGGAAGGCTCTTCAGGGGTCTCCATCTTGCCTGCTCCCTGCTGCAGATGTTGCTGCCTTGCTGTTGCTGATGTTGCTGATGTTTGCTGATGTTGCTGCTATGCCCAGTGGCCAAAGTCTTGACATGGCTGCTGCTGGTTCGGCTGTTTCAGTTTCGATTGCCCTTTAGGCAGGATGTCTCTCTGCCAAGGCCTAGACAACTTGTCAGCGTCTCGTTGCCTAACACAACGCACCCACCACCCCCTGCACTTGGAGAACACAGTAGGGGCACAGTAAAGCATTGATAAATGGAAACTTATTAAGACATAAAATGGTTAAAACTCAATGTTTATTCACAAAGATTTCCTTGCAGGAACTTTAAACTTCTGCGTCGGTTACTCTAACCACTATCTATTTCAGTAACGGACATTGTATAGTAAAAGCAATAGTCTTAGTCAAGGTTCCATAACTTCAAAGACAAAATGAGCAAAACTCTGAGTAAGTTTTCTCCCCAAAAGCTTTCAAGGAAAAACTCCATAGTTAAGTACCGGGTATCGTATACAACTTCAAGTTGAATTTTATCCACACCCTTAATTAATTCGTAAAAGTAAATAATAAAATATTCATATAAAGTGAAAGTAAATCCCGTGAAATCTGACCACTTTCCAGATTGAGGGATGATTGCCATTCCTTGGGTACACTCTTGTACCCCTTCCAGGTTCTGCTTGACCTACGGCTCTGGCTGCGCGTCGCATTACGTCCAGTTGGCTGATTTGGCGGAGGGGACGACAATCATTTGAATGCTCCACACTTTGCATAAAATTAATATTGAGCCCGGTTCCCGGTCTGCTATCCCCGGTCCGCGGTCCACAGTCCTCGCTCGGACCCCCCGGCTGCTGCGAATGTATAGCTATTGCCTTGACTTCTCCGGCTCATTCCCAACTGATGTTTCCGACAGTTCATTGCGAGTGTTTTAACGGCCGCCACATCCGCCACCGGGCAAGCATCTTCTTATTTTTCATTTTTCTTTTCTGGCCCTAACATACCCAGTACTTGGGAGGTACGAGGGTATATTCTAATTAGAGAAATCAACATAGAGAGATCCTACCTTCGGGTGTCTTTAAAGAAACTTTCCACTCGATAAACTAAAAAGTCCTTTTGATTTCATTCAATGATCGTTTAATTTATATAAAAACCAAATATACCGTATTTAAAAACACTTTCTAAGAGCTGTCGTTGGAAAATCTTAAAACTCCCTTAAGAAAACCCCAACACATTCGCCAAGTACCGGGTATTTACAGTCGAGCCACTTCCCAGTCACTTTCCTTACGACTTATTTTTCGGTTTGTCCGCTCGCATAATTCGCTCTTTTATGTTAACTTTGCCATTTCAAATATTTAATTTTAAAAAATAATTTATTCATTTCCGTCAAAACGGGAACGGGAACGGGAACGGGAACCCCCCCTTACATGCTGTTGA
This sequence comes from Drosophila vallismaia, assembly GCA_035047325.1. Taxonomy (NCBI): domain Eukaryota; kingdom Metazoa; phylum Arthropoda; class Insecta; order Diptera; family Drosophilidae; genus Drosophila; species Drosophila vallismaia. The sequence continues at coordinate 2,063,437 of JAWNPU010000001.1, read as the reverse complement.
TGATTTTTCTTGATTCGTTTTTCTGTTGTTCTAGATGATTTTTCAGTGAGTGCCTTTCTGTTGACTGCCAACCGCAATTTTATTTTTCTTTGTTTTGGGGGGCGATGGGGCCTCGAAAAATTGAAACCGAACTGTAACCAAAACCGGGCTATTGATGTCATTTCTCCCCCGAACCCAAAAAACGCTAAAAAAAAACAACAACCAACACAGTCGTCATCTGGTCAGTGAGTGGAAAATGTAAACGAATTTTCGCATCAGTTGTCAATATTCAAATAAGAAGATATTGGGTTGCCGCGATTTAATTAGCTCGGCGGGCACAGTGCGTATCGTAACTATCAAGTCGTCAAGTCATACAAGGTAAATGGAATTGAAAAGTGATTCTTTTTTTGTTATTTGTTTAGAAGTTAGAAGGTTCTACTCGGTGATTGTCACGCAATTGATACAATTTATGGAGGGACATCGCAGGGAAACATATTCCAGATTTTTGTTTGTTTTTGCTTTTTTTTATAATCAAATTGATACGAGTATATAGGAAAGTATATAGGATTATTACAGATATTATTTCTAATCATTAATAGAATAAACATGAGTTTAAAAAACTACAAAATCGGTCTAGTTGATGCAAATTGTAAGTATCGCTTCGAGAAGAACATATTTTTGAAGACCCCGAAAATACCTCAAAAATCTTGTTCTAGAGAAATTCTTGAAAAATTTCAAATTTAAATGTGTTTTAAACAAAAATAGGTTCTCTTCTTTACTAGACCAGAATACTCCCTTTAATGTTGTCTGTTTTTGATCAGAAAAACCCAGGTTCTCCCCCAGAGCCTCCATCGTTGTTAAATTGCATTTGAATCGCTTCGATTAATCGCCGGTGATTAATGTCCAGCATCTTTAGTTTAATTGTTTCACTAGCTTAGTGTGTTCGAGCTCGGAAATCACTCATACGCCATATGGGCCGCCGTCAGCCCGGGTATCGGTCCGGCCAGCGGTATCGGGTTATTTTGAAAAATGCGCACACTTAACTGCAGCGAAATCAACCAAAATTGATTGCAGTCATTTGTGCCCAGCTTAAAAATGCATTCGATTTAATTATCGCGTATAAATTTATCCCCTCGGAACCCCCGGAAATCCCCTGAATCGACAGTCACCCACCTGTGTGTGCCACCCACTCGGTTTCATCATCCCAGTTGTTGGTGCAGTTAATTGTCCGGCTTTTTGCGGCATCCACATCGACAGCATCGGCATCGGCATTGGCATCGGCATCGGCATCGGAATGATTCAGATTGATTCGCTTCGAATGGCTTTGAATGGGTTCGAATTTTCCGGAATGCTGATGAGCTTGTCCGGCGGTTTTTCCGAACAATGGTCCTGCCAAAAATGAACAAATTCCAGGGCTATTGTTCTAGACTCTGGAGTGCTTCATTATATGCAGTGCAATAATATATGCTAACCGAAAATTTAATTACACGGTTTTATTCTTTGTCACGTTTTTGGCATTGTGGCTTTCCGATTAACGCGCCTCCACTTCCCCTTTCCCACTCTGCCCATTTTCCAGATCGAATTTAAAATGCATCCCGAAAGCTTTTTAAAACTTTTCATTTTAATGAAATTTTCCACATTCCCCGGACTATGTAATCCCCCCAATCACTATATCAGGTTGGCTAATAATAGCTTTATAGGAGTACCATTTACAACATGCAACATTTTAATGAAGTCAAAAATACATGCGAGTTTTTATTAGTCAGTTTTATTGTTTGTACGAATGTTTTTGTATTTATGAAAGTGGCTGTTGATTTTCTTTCTGTTGGCCATAAATAATGCGTAATGAACCAGGTCTGAAGTGGAAACTAAATCACTTTTGGTAAGCTGCTTTAAAGCGTTTTTGCGAATTTACAGGCGCACCCTGGAAATGCATTTGAAAGGGTATGAACGGACTTTTATTCAGGTTAGAAATTCAATATGTTACTCATATTTTTTTTACTAGAGACTCGCTAACTGATCTCCTGAATCCTTTTGAAAGTTGTAAGTATTTTTTTTTTTTGCTCCTCGGAATGGGTCTCTCTTCGATCCATCAGACTTTCAACGACAGCGTGTGTGCATTTTATGGAAAAATTGAGCCTTTTTTCGCCTGTTAATTAGCCTGAATTTTATTGCAGCCCCAACCACGCCAACTCCACCCACCACGCCCACTCTGCATACTTCGCCCACTTCCACCTCATTAGCCGGAGGGCAGTGGGAGGGCCGGAACACAATACATCATTAGTTTATCGGCCACTGGCAACTGTTGGGTTAAAAGTTATTAGCGACAGTTTAAAATTAAATTGGCCTGAAATTTTATTTTCCCCGCCGCCGCATGTGTGTATTTTTGTCTTTTTGTTTTTTTCTGTATTTTTGCCATCGATGGTGTATTTCCCTTGTTAGCATATTCATTTGAAAGTTAATGAACTCGTCAATTAATTTTCCATTGTTTGAGCAGCCGCTGGGCAGTGACAAATAATTCAATATTAATAAGCCGCGCTCGGTCCGGACTGAGGGACTGAGAATCGAATTTAAATCAAGTCCCCGGCCAAAGAGGCTTAAAGCTGCAGTTCCTATACTATACTTCATTCCTCATTTTCCTCAAGTTCAAAATTATGATTTTTCATTAGAGGGCTCAGAGGGCAGAGGGCAGAGGGCAGAGGGCTTGCATATATTAATTAATCACACGGGCTTTTGGGAAAATGAAAAACAAACAAGTAATAATAATTAAAATAGCTGGCCAACGAGTGTTTGCATTTGGTTGATTAAAATTTGATGACCTAATTAGGATTTTGAATAAAATTTTTGATTTTGGGTCGGTATAAGATTTGAGGAGCTGGTCCCTTTTGTATAATCCCTAGCCTTGCGTGTCCTTTTGGCTTTTTAATAATTTATTGAAATAATTTTTTAGACCTTTTGACCAAGACTGAATATTCCTCCTTATTTAAGGAATTTATTTTACTCTCACAAATTACATAAGAATAATCGTAAAATTTCAAGGAAATAATGTTCCTTCATGTTTGTTCGTGTTCGTTTGTCCGTCTTTCTGTAAAGTTTCGTGTTTTTCTAACCTCAACACTCTCTCCTCTATGAAATTTGAAAATAAATAGGTTCAAAGTTCTGTAAAATCTACTTTATAGCCATACAGGTGAATACCTATCCATTTCTCCGTCTTTCCGTTCAACTTTGTTGTTTTTTTATGTAAAAAAATACATGTTCTTTCTTATTTACGAGCATCGCGTCGACAAGAGTTGCATAGACTCGCTAGATTTAAAGAATTCTGACAAATTGGAATAACACATCCACAAATCAAAGCGAAGCCCAAGCGCTCCTCATTATCTCCCTCTTCAAGGAGCCTCTACCCTTCTCTCTTGCCCCAAATACAGCCGTCTCTCTCTTTCGCTGTGTGGCATAAAAACCACGCAATTTGCTACACTTTTAACACTTGCACGGCTCAATGAAGTGCAAAGAGACGCACTCAACTAACCCCCACCCTGTGCCCCGTGCCCCTGCCCCAACTACGGCCATGCAACACAGATAACCCCACCGCCTCCACCGCTCCCACGGCCCCCACAAGTCAAAGCGAAAAGCCCCAAAGAACGTGAAAAAAGAAGAAAGGGAGAACGGGAGAAAAGAAATGGAATTTGAAGCTTTTGCAGGAGAGAAACGATTCAAACTAACCGAAGGCCGCATGATTCTGCGGTTACTGCTGCGCCTGTTGCCCCGCTCCCTTTTTCGACCAGCCACCCACTCCACCCCTCCGCGGTCAGTGCAGTCGAATCTGTGCTGCTCCCCCTCGCACTACGCCTCTGCCCTTTTGACTGGCTTTTATTTGCCTGGCTTTCATTTGGCAGTCAATGCTACGCTTTCGCGCTTTTCAACGTTAACGACTACGTGCTGCAGATGTAACTGCCTCTTGCCTACCCCATTTCGGGGGCGCCACCCGCATGCGGTCCACGTGCAATTCACAAAAAAAAAAAGGCCTGAAGAGATGGTGCAGTAATGGGGTTCGAAAACGAAGATTACGCCCCAAAAAAAAGACACACGTTTAAGTACAAATAAAAATGGTTAAAGGCAGTTGTCTATGGTATACAATATCCGGTACTTACACTAGAGCTAGCGGTTCCATTTTCTCCTCGAATATCATTTTATTAACTAAATACTTAATACCACGTACTTCTAGACGAATTTGGTAATGTTTTACCTGATATTTTCCAATAAAATTATGTTAATAATTCGTGTTTAAATATATATAGAGACAAAATATATAAAAATCGTTAAGATAAGTATCCTTCATAAATATAATACCCGGTACTTAAAGGAAAGACTGTCTAAGGCTTTCATAGTCTTAAAACAGGTATTTCTTTTCAAAATATTTTCTACAAAACTTATTTTACTTACGATTTCAATTGAAAATATAACAAAAAAAACTATCCAGAGTATAAATACCCAGTACTATTAAAAAAAGAGAAAGACCCCCAATATTTTCCGCCTCATTCCTTGATTATTGTGATTAGCCTAAATTTTCCACAAAAATCGTTTAATTTACTTACGATTTCTGTTGAAAATGCGAAAGAAAACACATTTTATTTTTAGTGTATCCCATAACGGCGCCTGCTTCTCAATTTCCCAAAAAGAGAACTCCCCAACAACAATACATTGTGTTAAAAGTCCCAAACAAACACAGAAAAAAATTATAAACTAACCCAAAAACAAATTCGAATTGGAAGTAATTAACACTTGAATGCATAAGGAGCAGGGGGGCAGTTGTGGGCGCTCGACAGACAGGCAACAAATCGCTGCAACTTATTAACATCCCCCCTTCCCAGTTGCCAGTTGCCGGTTGCCGGTTGCCACAATCCGACGACGCTCACCCATTTTCGTCTGGAGGAAAAGGCCATCAAAATGCTGCTTGAAAATTAATTTGTGGCCGTGTGTGCCGGGACTCCCCAATGGGATGTGGAACACGCACAGAAAACAGACCCATTCGGATGCTGCCAGGTTAGCACCATACCTGATCGAAAAGCGGAGATAGAGATGGTAGAATAGTTGCAACAATTGTTGATATTAAATACCCTTTTATTGAGAAAAAAGCTACAAAAACTGAATACTTTCCAGCAAAATCTTATTAAAAATGCTTACCTACCTTTCAGAACTCTCAGTTACCTTTCAGGACTTTAGAAAACTAACTTGAAGCACGCGTGACTCACGCTGGACTATCGCGCATCACCAAATGAGCCATTTAAGTGTAAGACAGAAAATTGTTGGCTTGAAATGCTTTCCTGACTAACGGCAGACCCGCAACACCCCTCGTTCCATGTCGCCTCGTCGCATGCCACCACCTATGCCACCAACATATAATTTTCTTCATTAACACACACTCATGGCAATCCGAGGCACGACAAAATGCTTTAATAGTTTTTCCGTGCCTTTAATTTATGTGAATTTTCAAGGCAACTAACGAGATGAAACCGAAAATTAAGAGGGGGCCTCCTCGCAGTCGGACATTTTAAGCGAGTCCCCAAAACAAAACCCTCGGCCCACCTAGCCACCGAAATCATTTAGATTGCAATGAAAATTGCTTTTAAATGAAGTTCTGTGCGGCGGCAACTTCCACCGTAACATACTACATGCTACATGCTACCCCAGAAGCAACCTAACCAAATATTATCTCTATCCTACCTTGTCCTTTTTTTATTTTTTAGTGTTTTGTTTCATTGTTTCACTTGTTCACTTTGTTTTTGCGGTGCATTACAAAGTGTTTGGCAATTAAAATGCCACCAGAGGAAGAAGGTGAGCAGTGCCGCATTTTTGGACACGAAACAAAACTACAGAGTCTAAAAAAGGATAAATCCAAGTATATGGTAGCTATAGGTATGTCCCTCCCCCAGTGTCCCTCATCTCTGTGTGGCATCAATTGGGCCAGTAAGGAACTGAGCTATTAGAAAACGAAATCCGAACAAGCCACAAATGCCGCAAGGAAATTGCTGAAAACGAATGGAAGGTCTCTGGCTTCCCCACAACATCGCAGCATAAGTCAACACTAATTGCAATTTGCAGCTAAACACGAACCGACTTGGTCGGAGAAAAGTCGCAAAACCCATAGCCATCTGTGTAGATAGTTACAAGTTCCTATATAGGTAGGCACCCGGACCATATTTTTATGAATTATACGGAAACTTGTTTTATATTCATTTCATTTATCAAAATTAAGGGATTGTAAAAGTCATCCTTATGTACCAAAGAGTATAGTTTATAAAAAACAAGCCACTTGAGTTAAAACTTCATAAAACAAGACCCTTTTTTCTTCAATAAATTTTGGTGACGAAAGAAATGTCTTTTACATTTGAAAAATTATTCAAATTTAAAACAAATACCCACACGAAACGTTGTTTTCCTTTCATTTTTGAATATTTATTCCGACTTTTTGAATAGTTTTTGAAGCCGAAACTAACACATAATTATAACACCCCGAAAGGGTATGAAAAGGATAAAACAAACAAAAAGCAAAGATTCCAAAGGAACTGAAAGAAAACATACAAAAAACTTTTTCTATTCTCAATCAGAAAGGAAACGAAGAGGTTTTTTCCCCAACAGCATTGCTGAACGAAATAAACAAATGAAAGACAGAATTAATTAACAAATGAGTGTGTGGACTAAGAAAAAATGTTAAATTTAAAAACTATCTAATAAATTTATATCTTAGGGAAGTGAAGATTGAAAGGAGAAACTTCCAAGTTATAAAAGAACGGAGAACGGGTAGTTAATGTTGAAAAATATAGGGAGATGCAATGGATTTTATATAAACTTTGTTAATAAATATGAATAATGTTTAAGGAGAGCAGTCACCTTTATGATGCGATTTATGAGTACGGGGTATTTCTAGTTATTACTCAATAATATTATATCTTGAAAGACATTGGTTGACCTGTTCTAGGACCTGTGATACATTTTCTTATACCTACTACAGAGTTAAGAATAGTTATTCAAATTTTGAATTGTCAAAAACCAAATACCCTCTACATCTGCGATCCGCTGATGATGAGGAGAAAGAAATCCCCGAAAAGGAAAACAAAACCAAGGCAGAGCAAAAACAATACTGGAAAAAGAGCCTAGAAAAAACAAAGAGCCCTAGAAGTAATGCTGGGACGCTTCCGGGTCTTTGGGCCAGGATCGAAGCCACGGACTACGGACTCCAGACTCTAGACTCCAGAAGAGCAAAAGAACAAAACCAAGACCAGAGGGTAAACAATAAAAGTAAACACGGACGAAGGAAAAGAAAACAAAGCACATTGCACCAACAAATTAAATAAAAACCCAGCGAGAGTGAAAAGCTAACGAATTAATTGAAATCTGCTTCTGAATCTGCTTCTGACAAGTGGAGAAAATGAGAATTGGAGTCCAATTTTTGGAGGCTTTCAAAGACCTAAATATGTGGACTAATTATTTCCGAAGGCCTTAAGATTTTGTTTGATATAAATTTATATTTAGAGTGTTGCCAAGTTGGGCAACAGCTTGGCCCGAAAGACTCGCGATGAAGTCACTTTTTTGTTGCTTGAAATCATAAATAAAAATTTGAATTTTATAGCGAAAACTAATTGGAGCTGCATTAGCCAGCCGGGGCAGCAAAAAACAGAAAAACCGAAAAACATAGAAGCCAAGACCCAAAGGCTCTTTGAAGTGCTTTCAGCCCAAAGTAGCGGATGGCGGTTTCTGCCACAGCCGCAACATCTGCGGCAACTGACCAAAAAAAGAGAGACGTACAAGCATAAAAAAATGACTGGATGGGAGGCTAACCACTTCCATATGGGAAAACGTTTTTGTTTTTTGAATTTCGTGGGCGGTGGGGCAGTACCAAGTTCGTTTAATCAGCTTGTGGTCCCCAAAAAGAAATAAAAAAGAAAGACTTTGAGTCGCAAAAACGCACCCAAACACTGAGAGATTGTAGGGGAATTTTTTGACAATTTTTGGTCAATAAAAGCGAACCTGTTTTTATTTTAATCTTGAAAGAATTGACATCACCTTAGAGTCTGGGTTCGCTTTCTCTGAAACGTTATTTTTATTTATTTTCCCCAGTGTAATTGGGGTGTAAGACAAGAAGCTGTAGAAGTACAAGTAGAAGTAGATGCTTTTAAGGGGGCGTTGCAACTACCGACGTGGTTCTTTTGTTGCTGGCGCAAAATGCTTGTTCAAATTAAAAAGTAATTGCTTGAGAAAAAGTCAGTAACAGAAATATGCAACAAACAGCGGCAAGAACAGCGAACAGCCATCCGACTCGGTTGGGGGAACTCATAGTTTGGTGCAGTTGAAAGGTTTCAAGTTTTTGGCAAAAGCCAAAAAGTCATCAACTTATCGTTGTTTTTCGGCCAAGAGCAGGAGCAGGAGCACGAGAATGTTGGGATTCTGTGGCTGTGGCAGTACCAGTGGCAGTGACGATGACGGTGACGGTGGCAACAGCAATCTTGCAACAGTCCCAGGAAATGGCCAAGCTGCTGGTTTACAAATGCTCGCGGGAGCAATTAAATAGAAGTAAAAGTGATGAATCAAACGCTGTGCAGTGATGCCAGGAATTAGAGTGCTAGAGAAGCCATTAGTCCTGCAGATGGAACAGCCGGGACAGGGACAGGGGCAGGGACAGGGCCACGATGGGGATTCCCCGGGGGAAACCCACCATCTCATTCAAAGATGCAGTTCGTGGTTGGTGAATCTATGAGGGCTGCAATTGAACAATGTTTATAATTACTTTCCACAAACACATAAAGATACTTTTACTTGCATTACAAAGTGTTACTTGATAGTTGGGGTACTCGACTGTATGATACCCGGTACTTTCTCAGAATTAGTTGAGACTCTAATGAGGTTTCGCAGAGTATCAAATGAATTGTTTTAAATTCTTTAATGATTTTCAACCTGGTTTAATAATTTGCCAAATTGTAGAGCCTCGTAAGATGAACTAATTTCCATTCCCTGCTCTTACCAAGGACTCCCACCATTTTGCATTCATTAGAAACGAAACGAAATGAACTGCTCGAAAAAATTCCAGGAACTCTTTTCCGGACAGAAAACAATGAGGGAAGTTTAGCCCGATTAAGATTCCCATTGCGCATTTTGCGAACAATTCCGACTCGAATGCCGGACAACGAAACAAATCAGATTTACGCCGGTGGCCGTGGCGGGTTGCATGCAAATTAAGTACAGTCTCGGATCCTGCCACACCACACAAAGGACTCTCATTATGCAGGGACTCGGGCACGTTTTTTGTGCCACAGATTATTTAAAATAATCATAATTTTTTCCCGGCGTTAAAGAGGCAAGCGAGGCGAGCAAAGCAAAAAACCAAAGAGTAAATCGAAACGATGGTTGTATTTTATCACATTGACACGCCCACCGCCTGACCGCCTCCCCGCCTGACCGCTCCTTGTGGGGTACGAAGGAGTTGGTGGCGCCGGAGGGAAAGCCACAGGATTGCGGTTATGCAATAAATGTTGCATTTTGCTTTCGGCTTGCCAAGCGCCCAGCATCCCTCCCTTCTGGTTTGTGCAACAACTCAACTACCAACCGCCAGGTAACTCATTCTATTTTTCAGCCACCGTTGTTTTATCTGCCACTATTTCATGTGCACTTGGAAAAAGGATGGGGATCTTTGGTAAAGGATATTATCTTCAAAAGGTAATGGTTAATGGTCTGTCTCTGAAAGAGTAAACCTATCAGATCAGTTTTAATTGGCAAAAACGGAGGAAAAAGTACCGGGTATCGCTTAGTTCTTCATTATATTTTGTAATTATCATGAATTATTACTCCAAACTATGCCAGAAAGACTTTGAACATTGCATTAACATATCATTTCCCGCTCCACTCATTGCAGAACTAAAATTGGCCCTATAAATCCCAGTAAATCCATGTATGTTCTGGATTACCAGGTACAGGCGAAACCCTTACGAATGTAATTCGGAATTAAGGATACCCCTGATGGAATTGGCAGTGGCAGTGCAACCGGAGCAAAGCCAGGCCAATTTGTTGCAAGTCAGTTGTGGGTGCCCTGGGCTCTGGATGCGGAATGTATAAATTTGTAGCACAGTTTACACCTCGTCCTTGTTTTCGTCCTCGTCCTGGTCCTGGTCCTGGTCCTGGCGTACCGCTCACGCTAAAAGCGCCCAGCTGTCGGGATTACCAGGCACAATTTGCAAGCGAATTAGTTTCGAGGCGAATTTGTCGCGCCCCCGTTCCGAGCAGGCAGAACACACTAAACACCCCTCGTACAAACACTGCCAGAGAAGGCCATCGAGGGGGAATGGTAAACACATGGAAATCACACACAAATAAATGTAATAAAGAAAGCAGCATCTCAATGAGGGAAGTAAGACCCGAGGTCCGGTCAAATGGCCAGGACAGGGGACACGGGACATGGGCGAGCAACAATGCCAATGCCAATGCCACCAACCCTGCCCCTACCCCTGCCCCTGCCCCTGCCCCTGCCACTCTTCTTTTGCACCACCCCCGCCCCCGGACGCTGCAGTCTGCCAAAAATTTAACAGATGTCTCGCATTAGATGCGCTTCACTCGACCCCAGAGGCCCGCAAGCCGTGAGCCAATGAGCCACCGAATTTACAGTGGAACTATCAGGTCAATTAGCACGCATATTTACATATTTAACACCCACTGTGTGTTTGGTCAGTCTATGAGGAATATTAATTGATGCGTTTTTTTGGTAATCAAATCACCTAGAGTTTAACGGAGGAAAAGGGTTTATTTTTTTTTGACTATACAATACCCGGTACTTAATAAGAATGTAAAGTAAAACTATAATCCCAATAACTTCCCAAAAACTATGCCAAAAACGAAACTAATTACAGTAAACTAGGAAAATACCTTCGAAAATACCTATTTGCACTTTCTAAAAGTCTAAAAAGAGAAAAAAGAAAAGTTTTTTTCGAATAAAAAACGAAATTTTTCGCAATAATTGGTTTGTTTGAAAACAAGAACTTTCGTATTTCTTTAGGAATTTGTCTCTCAATTATAAGTAATCATTATTTAAAGGATAAGAAAGGTCTGAGACCCTTTAAACCACTTAAAATGTTTCAATTCTAATACCAATCCTTGAAATTCTAGGATTTACCTTTCTAAGCTTTTTATCTTTTTTCCTGATTTTTTTTTTTAATACTCGAACTGCTAAATAATAATACTGCTTTTCTAAAAAATACTATTTCCAAAACAGAACGCAATATATTTTAGCCTTGACATATTCTATTTGTGTCACCTATTATTTGTTCACTATTCCCGCACAATCACCCACTGTGCCAACCGACCTGTTCGAAGCGGGTGGACATGGAAATGGGGACTGGGGACTGGGCAAGGGGTGTGGTGGCTGGTGAGTGGCTGGCAAGGGGGACTGGCAAGGGGGACTGAGAATGGGAACTCGAGCAATTTATCGGATCGCTTCCAACTGCGACCGCCGAACTGCAAACGGAATCGAAACAAATCGCTGGCGAATAAAGCAAATCTAAATATTAATGTGCGACCCAATGGCTTGGAAGCGAGCGGTAGAGGGTCCTGTGGAGGCGTGGCGGGTCAAAGGGGATTCCTTTGGGGGATAAAAAAGTCACAGGACAGCAGGTAGCCAAATATATCGCTCGAACTCCTCTCTGGGATTATGGGAATCCATTAAATATTTCTCTAAAAATTTCAATACAAATTATTATTTCCAGGTCTGGCATTATATTTTTAAACTTTGCAGATGTTTCAAATAAAAACACTTCCACAGTATGAAAATATCTTAAGCATCCAAGAAACCATTTATTTTCTTTGAGAACTTCTAGATTTTCGCTAGCCAGACACCATAAATATTCCTTTATTACTTTGGAAGCTCTAAATCCTTCAGTCCTTTGTTTCGTTGCATTTTTAATGAAGTCCAGGGAATCGAATCTAAGCCAAAGGAAAATTAATTTTTCGATGGAAACCAAGAGAGAGATTTGGCCAAAACACTTTCGGCTTATTTGTCTTAGCTGGCTTCTGGGTCAATTGAGAGACATTGGCCTAGGCCCCGGGCTGCAAGGCTGCTAGGCTGCTAGGCTGCCTACAGGCTAAGGCTACAGGATAATTACCAATCTGAGAAGCCAAAGTCTTAATCATTAAACATTTTCACATCTACATCCGTAGGTTTTTTTGGTAACAAAATCAAATGAGTTGCATTGAAAACGCTAGAAAATGCTGGAAAATAGCTTTCGTCCTGGCTTGTCTCTTGAGTAATAAATTAGTGACGGCTGACGTGGCTTTGAATCTTAAGCTGACCTACGACGACTACGATGGGGTGTACGTTCAGGAACCACCCCGATATAGCACTGGAAAAACCCCCACTGTCGTATCCTTTTGATTAATTTTGGATGGGGAGCGACCAGCGTCGACATCAATGGCCTACAAAAAGTTAATCGTTGGTAATTTATGGCTCTCTGCGGAGGCGGACTGCCAAGGTAAGTCCTTCCACAGGACTTCCAACCGAAGGATAAGCCGTAAACATACACCGTGTGTCCATGGAATGTTTGATGACAATAATGGCGGTGTTGACTTTTGAAAACGGATATTTGTCGATATATGTTGTTGTGGCCAAAGTCTATTTGGTATTTCTGAATCGATTTATTCCTGGCAATATCACTAAAGTGCATTCTAAAGGACATTTTTTAATCCGGTAAAGGATTTAAAAGGTGTTGTGAGGAAACTATTACTTAAGGAGTCTATTGGGAGTCACTTTTAGAGCAAACTAAACTGCTTAAAAATGTGTTATAGTTCCACTGTCTCTAAGACTCTGGACTCTGGAGGTTCAAGTAAAGCGATTTCCTGGTATTATCCCTAAAAAAGAACCCCATATAGGCATATTTCAAGAAATATCATTAAACTTTACCTCAATCCTATGCCACAGTTGAACAAAAACTATTTAAAATAAAAAATTTATGGCAACTTTCTCGAATGAAGCCAAATAAGCCATTATTTTAGGCATATCACGAAAGCGTTCCTTGAATCTCGAACCCCTCGATAAGAGGAAAACTAATAATTTGATTACTGATTTAAATATCATCGGGGGCTGCAGACAATCGTCTCGGTCCGAGGCATTCAACTGCGCCATTCCCAGTGTTGAATAAAGAATGCAAAGGAAGGAATGTTGATGGCAATTCGGAGCTCTGGGATCGATTGCGAGCACTCCAATGGGTTTTCCGGGTGGCAAGTGGGAGGTGGCAGAGTGGCACACAATGCTTACAATTGAAATCGGCACTCGAATCGGAGCACACGTACGTTCCATGCCCCATTTCCCCCTCCAGCCAGTCAGCCAGTCAGCCAGTCAACCATCCAGTCACCAGCAAATGCACTCAATTGCAGTGTCCACTGCGAGTGACCATGAAAAGAGCTCTGGCTCTTGGCCGAGGGTCGCTCCAATGACCATTACAGAATGAAGAGGAGAAGTCCGCTTCATTCCAGCTCCCGGGGTTCACGCTTCGAGTTCAATGAAAGAATAGAAGCCTTAGAATCGTATCAAGTTTCGCCAAACAAGTTTTCAAGGTTTAAAGACAACTTTTGCCAAAAAAAAAATGAAACTAATATATTTTTAATTGTTGCACAATATGTCTATGGAAAGGTCTATGGAAATTCTCGACTATTTCAAACGATACTTTAATGAGTTTTGCAGGGAAAAGGCTTGGATTGTTTGCCACTTGGGTGAAAGGTCGCGGTTGGAATATGTATCTTTAGTAACCAGGAACCAGGAACCACAAAGGCCAAACCAACCTCAAAACATGATTTATGCGATATTTTAATGAGTTTAGACTGGATGGATGAATCTTAACTATCCCTTTCTAAAGGACTTTCTAAGGAAAGAAACTTTGAAATAAAACTTAAACTTATTAGACAAAAGTCTTTAAAGATATAATTATTATGATTAAGCCAAAAGAATTCACTTTTTTTAAGGAACAAATACCTGGAAATTAATGTCATGTTTTGTTAAATAAAGTATAAAAGATATATAATATAAAAGATATATAATATAATCTTATATATAGGTTGAAAATGTTGTTACCAGAAACCCCTTTGGTGCTGAAAACGTAACCCCCTTAAAGATGTATCTGGAGAAATCATAAAATTATGATGTTCCGACAGCTTTTCATTCTCGAATCCCCCGAGACGCAGTGACCCCATATCTGTGGCAGGAAATGTGGAATGTGGCTCATGTGGCAAGGTACTCACTTTTGCACTCGTTGGCGTCTTGGTCGGTGGCCCTGCCCCAGGGGCGGTCGAAGTAGAAGGGCTTGCAGCGCTCGCACTCGGGTCCGGCGGTGTTGTGCTTACAGGCGCAGGTCATGGCCAGCTTGACCCCCATTTGGAGTCCGAGGGAGGTGCGGCCGAAGTGCCCGCCCGCCAGGTGCGTGTCCTCGTCCTGGCCGTCGTCCGGGTCCGAGAGGCTTGATCCGGAGCCGGATCCGGCGGTGGCCACGCACTCGGAGGCGTGCCCGTTGCACTTGCAACGCCCCCCGACGGCAAAGTCCGAGACGGCGTAGTGATGGGAGACGGGCAGGGCAGCTGGGATGGCGGCGGGGGCGGCGGCGGAGGCGGTGGTGGTGCTGGGGGGTGTGGCCTTGCTGGACGGGGTGCTCTTCGGGATCTGGGGGGGCGAGGTGGCTGGAAGCTTTCCCTGGTAGTGCTTCTCGTAGAGATTGCCTTTGTGCTTGGAGGAGTGCCTTTTAGAGGCCTCGCCGTCGCTGGCATAGTCCAGATGCAGTTCGTCGTCCAGCTCCAGGTGCTTCTTGGGCTCCTCGTACTCCTCGTCGTAGCCGGCGTCGGCGCTGTCGTTATCCTGCAGATTGTAGTCATACTCGTCCTGGTCGCCGTCCAGCTCCAGGTCGGCGTCGTCCTCATCATCGTCGCCCTCGCGGCTGCCGCCCATCTCGTCGCTGAAACTGTTGGCGTTCTTGGCCTTCAGTAGCTGCGGCGGCAGCTCCAGCCGGTGGAAGACCACGCGGATGTCGGTGGCGGTCACCCAGTCCTGGAGCACCAGCGAGGCGTCCAAGTCGTTGGCCGAGGGGCGCCCCTCTAGGGTGTTGAAGGCGAATCTTTGGGCCGCTCCCCCGGTGCCGGGTCCGCCGCCGCCGCCGCTGGCATCGTGCTGGGAGTTGATGCAGCGCGCCTCCTGCTCATTGAACTTGGAGATCTTGGCGCGGTCCGGGCGGCCGTAGAACTTCTGGCACTGGGAGCTGTAGAACTGGAACGGCTGCCAGGTCTGGCCGAAGTCGGAGCTCTTGAAGATGGCCAGGGAGTCGGGGCGGGGCGAGCGCGGGCAGAAGGAGAGCGAGATGTAGGTCAGCTCGTACTTCTTGCCCAGCGACAGGGTCAGTGTGACGTTGTCCGGCGGCGCCGAGTCCGGGTCGTGGGGCACGTTGACCGCCCCGGACCGCCAGCAGGTCACGTTGCTGGGATTGTTCAAGTCGGTGAGGGCGGCTGCCCCGTAGCGCAGTTGCTGCTGTTGCTGTTGCATGTCGCAGGTGCGGCACTCGCCGGCGCTGCCGTCGCGCAGCAGCTCGCAGTACCGCTCCGGCTGCTGGCCGCCGCACACGCTCGAGGCATGCACCGGATTCCCGTAGGCGGCGTTCACGAAGCTGGGCAGGCACTTGCGCGGCTTTCCCTCGAAGTAGCAGGGATCGTTGACGGAGCCGCCGGCACCTGCGGCCAGCCCCAGGATCAGCGCCAGTGCCAGTGCCAGGAGCAGGCTTGCCATTGTCCTTGGAATATGCCTGGCACTCTCAACCCTGTATAGAGGCGGAGGAGGTCAAAAAAGGGTAAGGTCAACCAGGCAACCAGGGGACGGAGAGGGGTAGCTCCTCCAAGCTTTTCATGTTCAAAAAAAAATGGATTCTCTACTTTTTTAGACTTTAATCAATCATTATTATTTTTATTCTTTTCACAGGGATCGTTCACCCAAAAAAAAAACAATTAACTTGATAAAGCACTTAATCGAAAATATTTATTTTTAAATTCAGTTTTTGTTTTGAAATAAAAAGTTGGAAAAAGTCAAGGATTTGACCTACAAAGGCGCCACAATAAGGCTTAAGATTTTGAAACTTTTATAAAAATATTGAAAATATTTCAGTAACTCGGATCTGGGATCAATATTCAGAATTCAGAAAAGCTTGGGGGATCCCCTCAAGTCATCTACCTACATACATTAACTCAAACTCGGGATACCTTGCACTCCACGGGTACCTCAAAACTCAAAACTCGAAACTGAAAATTCAAAACTGAAAACTCACTTTTGTTCTCTTTTCGATTCGTATATATATTTAATGAAATATATATATATATAGGTTTTATCTGTTTCTTTGGGTCACTTTTTGCCTGTTGCAAGACACACGCGCGAATCAGATCGTTTCACCAAACAAACAAAAAACAAAACAAGACGCGACACGGCGTTATTTTTGACAGCGACGAAATCTGTGAGCTGTTCCCTGCTTTTTCCAGCGTTCCAGTGTGACGTCGCGACTGTTTACCGTTACTCTGCTGCGTCGCCTCGTCGACTGAAACATCCGATGCCGCTGGACGGCGGCGAAGCCCATTCGTTCGCTCAGCCGCCTTCGGCAGCGCTCGTTGACGTTCGCCTCGACCCGAGGCCGTGGTTCTCGACTGCGCATGCGCGTCAACGGCGGCCGCGAGAGAGAGCGCTGCGAACCGGTTGCAGCCTCCGTGGACCTTGCCACCGAGAGGCAAATCGGCAACGGCAATTCGGAGACGACAAATCGGAGACGCCAAATCATCGACGATCTTCCCTAAACTGTCATCTAAATATGCAATTACTTTGAGGTATTTCTCAATCAGGAATCGGAAATATGCAAAATGCGAGTCTCCGCCAAATCAAATTTATCTCTGAGCCGGGTCCTTAAGCCAGACTTGGAGACTTGATATAAATATGTTTAACCCCTATTTTATTATTATTATTATTATTCTATGACATTTGAGAAACATTGCTTGAAATTTCAGGATTTTTAGTATTTACAGTTTTAGAAAGTTAGGATGAAAGTCCTAAGTCATCTCTTCTAGAGATAAAAGCAAATAAAACTATTTAGTTGGAAAGAAACAAGTTGACCATCATTCCCAATCATTCCTGGAAAATGTAAATTAGAATCATTGTAGATGGCATCTACACTAATCACAAGGCCTTTTCCTGACATTTTCATTTCTTTTGTTTTGATTTTCTTTGGGATTGGACCCGCATTCTAGTTTTAATTTTTCCAATACCCTTTACGGGTTTCGAATACAATTTTTTAGATTAACTTTCCAAGGTCAAATATATTAGTTAACGATTTACTCTATCGTATCTTGATATTTATTATATGAGAAGTGCCAAAAACATATTTTTAATTGATTCCAATATTCAATAGCCCCAATAATCAAAATAAATCCACACAACAAATATTTTAATCGATTCAAAATGTTACCATCACAAAGAAAAAAAAACAATCAATATATATCACCTATCATTTCATTTAAATGTGTTTTGGATCAACTCAAGTTTCCATTTAAAGGGTAACTATGAGATATTTTATCTGTTAGATGCTTAGTTCGCTGTTAATTAGCATAGATGCTGCTGAGGGAGAGCATGAAGCGAGAGCGCGCCGACGTCCTGAAAAGCAAAGTACTCTCTCTCAACATATTAGTCTTTGCTGTTAGAGAGCGCGATAACATACGTCGCTCCTCGGTGGAGGCCAAGAGAAGATGTTGCTGGCCATGTTGCTGGCCATCCCCACCAGTGCTCGCGCAACATTTGGGGGATCCTAGAAAACGTTTATGGGAGTTTTTTTGAATAAATTTTTATAAGATGCAAAGATTATTTGTATTACAAAAAGATAACAACTGTCATTTAAATTACTTTAATTTCATTTAATTATGGTATATTGCAGATGTTGCTGCTTTTTGGGACAATATTGACTTTCATGGCAACACTTGTTGCTAGGTTCTTTTGGTAAAAATATTTCTGACCAAAAATCTTGTTTTTTATTTTTTGTATTTAAGATTCAAATTCTCTTACATAAGCCCATAGGTAAATATTCCTTTTTATTTATTTGATTTTATGCCTCTCCCCAAATTTGTGGCAAACAGGAAGCATCATAGAAAATCGTAATACTTCGCGATTCCAGGTCGCGTCCGTTGGGATCCCCGAACTTCCGCTGTCATGATTCTTTTTTCAAATTCCACCCATTCATAAATCCGTAACGCTGACAGATGCAAGTACGAAAGGGGTTAAGTTTAAGGTCTACCATAAAGATACCCTGTACTTTGGAGGTATATGTTAAGCAATAATTTAATAAAAAAATATAATAATTGTGGGTAGATAATAAGTAAACCCATTTATTAATTTAAATCTAGCTTAGATCCAAAATAAATATCCACCAGTTGTTCCATACATTTCCAAGAAACCGATAGTCCCTCTCCCCATTAAAAGTACAGGGTACGAGATGGGACAGGGAGAAGCGACGCAGAAAATGAAGACGGGAATGGGGAATTGGAGAGGAGCCGCAGCAGAAGACACTGCGACGCCGGCACGATTGTTTCACTCTCTCCGCTTCCTGCAGAGCGGTCTCTTAATGCTCTGAGCATGCCCAGCGGCATGCCCCAACCGCTTATCTGCCACTTACCATAGCGTCGCTGCTGACCAGCAATTTGTAAAAAGATTCCATAAGTGACATCGAGCCCATTTCGTTCCCGTCCCGGTTCCTCCTTGCCTTCCAGTCGATCCCCACCGTCACCCCCGATCACAGTCACAATTTTTTGTTTCTGTTTTTTTACGAAAGGGAATGTTGCCGCAGAGATCTTCGCTGGGCTCCCCTTGCAACGGATTTTCTCCAAAGAGTCACTGGAAGAAATTACCAAATTGGGAGACAGATTCGTTTTTGCAACAGGTAAAAGGTTAAAAAAATCAGTTTAAAATTATTTTATCCTAAAAAAGTGCTAGAATAATTTAAAATATTCGTTCCACACTTTCCAGAGCTTCCAAGTTTCATGAGTGTTTCACGGTTTTTCCCAAAACGTTTTTGACCAAGACTATTTGGAATGAATTTTTCAAAGTATAAGTGAATATTTCGTAAGCCTGGAAATTAAATATTAAGCTTAATTTCTCTTCGTATTTATTCAGTTCGTCCGCCGCTGCCGCCACCGCCACTGCCACTTTTTTTGATTTATTGTTTTTGACATTTTTTTTGACATGGCTGTCAACGTCGTTTCCAGGCTGAGTGTTGCTTGCGTTTCGTTTCGTTTCAAGTGGATTTGGATTCGGATTGGGATTCGTAGCTGGAAATCTGCTCGTTATGTTTTATTTATAACGGATTTGTTGTTGCTTTTGGTTGTGTGCATTGTTTATAAATATTTATGCCAGCCAGCCCCCGACTGTCCATGTGTGTGTGCGTGCGAGGGAAAAGAGCAGAGCGGACAGAGTAAGTAATGCCTTTCGGTTGTCCCTTCTTCTGGCACGATTCCTTATTTGACCTGATGCGGATTTGGAGTTTCCTTTGCCTTTTTATCCCCCTTTTTGATTTGGGTTCGTTTCGAGCGGCCCGTAATGGAATTTTAATTTTAGTTGCTTACTTCTGGCCTGGCCTAGGAGCTCTCGGCGAAATATCGTTTTGCTTTCCTTCGCCGGGAAAAACTTTCCCCATTCCACTTTCCACTTCCCCAAAGATCTTTGTATGGAAAGCGAAGCTTGAAACGGGCAAAAACTTTGGGTGTTTATTTTTTTTTAATTTTAGAAAGAATCTATAAAAAGTTTCAAGTTTTTAGGAATCTATTATTCCTTTTTCTTATAATTTTTAATATATTTTGTAATAAATATTATTTATATCGATTATATCCGATAACAGATAACATTCTTAAAAGTGGGAAAAGGGGCAAATATCGAACATCGTTTACATTTCTGTATTTCCATCACTAATCCCATAAACTTTTTGAAAAGCAGATCAGATCAATAATTTTGAATTCTCCTATTAAAAGACTCATTTTTAATACCAAATACCAAATGCATAAACATTTATGATATCTTTCTGAATTATAGATAAAATAAAGTAAACAGTAATGTGTATCAATTTCATAATTAAATATTTTTAATTTTTTTCCACAGTGTACTGACATCAGCTCTTCCGTTTTGGCAATAGCTCGAGGTCGCAAATCGGAGAGCACCGTAAAATTGCAAATGTGTTATTATGACGCCGCCTCGCTTTCGGGTGCCGCAAAATGGAGAGTGGCCAGCACCTGATTATTACGATCATGGGGAAGCTGGCCACACTCCACCAGATGGGGCCGGCAACGATAATAATGATGGTGATGACCGCTGGTCGGCTCCCGGCGCTGTGGGCGTGCCACTCTAGCCTAAAAATGTAACGGGGTCCCGGTGTAATTATGGGGAGTGCGAAAACTAGAGATGAGGTTTGTTTAGGGGAAATGCTTTAAAGTGTTAAGGCGGTTAAATGCAGGCTTTAACTGAAAGTTGAGTGAAGGAGTCCTGCTGTTAATATCACTTAAAGGGCTCAGAAATAGATTCTTGTCACAAAAGTTCTTTAAAACAAGAAAACAGACGTACCTAGTGTTCTCAATAAGAGCAGAGAAAGGCGCATATCTAAAGTGATTTGACGTTAAAAAGCCTTAAATTAAGTTCTAATTTGAATTGCCTGAATGTTACGATAAGATACCGATGAAAGGAGTTTTATCAAAACAGTAGAGATGGGAAAATTATACGGAGTTAGTAATAGTTTCAGGCAATAGGAAGTAAGTTAATTAAGTAAGTCAATTGGAACTGCATCCAAACCTACCTAAATTGTTAGATAGAGGGAAAACATTAAAGATACGACCATCTTCATTAATGTATATAATATCGATAGTAGTGAAGGCTTTGAACGCCTTCGATGTGATTTGGACCATCACTAAAATAATCAAAATCATCACTAACTATTACGCACATGTAACAGAATAGATTGACAAATATTCAAGAAAAGCTCAGTAATTTATAAACTATACATTTTGAAAACTAGCAGAACCAAAAAAAGTAGTGGATCTGGAATACCTCTGAAGAAAGATAACCGGAAGAAAGAATTACACAAAGTTTATGGATCAGCAGAGAGGACTACAAATTCTCATGAATTTTCTAATAGAAATCTAAGAAAACAACTTGTTTAAATTTATTGAAAAGCCTTGTTAAAATAGATTTCAGCCCTTATATATTGCAAAGAATTGTATGTGCACATTTCTCCAGGCATTTACCCTCGTTTGCAAGGATATTTATTTAAAGGAAAAGCCCCGGCTTACCTCCTTGACTTTGATGTCTGCTCTGGACTCGTGTGGCACCTGCTTAAATTTCTAATCCTGGAAAAGGCTAAAGTTGCAGCAAAATTATTTGTGCAACCTCCATGGAAGGGGCCATAGTTGTTGGCCAAAATCAGAATATACATAAAGCACAGAAGCTCCACAGTCCTGGGTCTGGGTAGCCCCCAGGATCTGTGGTATATTTATTTATTTTCGTTTGTATAAAATTTTCAATTCGTTGCCGTTGTGTTGTGGCTGCTTCTATGTATTTCTAATGAGCCTTATGGGTGACTGGCCGCCATCCCTGGACGGGCATCCCACCCACACGCATGTCTTTATATGCGATTCTTTCATTTAAATGATTTATTTATTTTTGCTCATTGCCTTTCGCAAACTCTTGGCCCAAACACACACACCCCCCCAGCTTCTGCCACCAACCTCCTTGCCCCTGCTCCTGCCCCTGCCCCTGCCCCGTATTGTTGCGGCTTTCTGTCTGGTTTTGTTTGGTGCCGTAGTTGTTTTCGGAAATTGCTTCTGGCATTTGATTTGTACATCATTTTTAACGAAGTATAAAGTTTTCCATATAAGCCATGTTTCGGCCACACAGCCAGGACCAGGACCAGGACGTGGCACGGCAGCTACGGGGCAAGGACTGAGCTACGTCCTTGTTGTTGTAGCTCATGCCTCCAACACCGCATCAAGTTAATGCACAAAAAGCGGGACATGCAGAATTATCATTTTTGCTTTTGCTCCGTTTCCCCAAATATCCCTCCAAATATTTCCCAATTTCCAATGTACAGCCGTCCTCTGTTCTTGACAGGATATTAAATAGGATCTTTCATTTTCCGGAAAGTTTAATTAACAAATTGGTAAATTAAAACAAAACCAAATCATCTGCTCACTAGTTTTTATTCAATTGATTAATTATGCAAACATTTACTTTCATAAAACCAACAAAGTGAGCAGTGGATATGTTTTCCATCAGATTTTGTATCTTTTTTTCTTTACTTTTAAGTTTCTTTTGAAAATCTACATTTCAATTACAAGAGAAATGCGAACTGCTTCTTTTTATGTTAATTAAACAATTCTATTTTATACAGATTATATAAATATAAAACAATAAATATATCGTACAAGATTTTTAATAGTTTTTTATTACCAAAGAGCAAACTTAATTGGTTTAGTATTTTCAAAATTCTTTTGCTCATTTTATTTTGAAAGATTTCACATTTTAGAATCTAAAATGTTACTGATAAAATAAGTGTATCTATTAAATTTCACCATTTAAATATATAACTGACCAACTAAATAATGCAACAGGCTCTGTGTAATTTTTATACCCTTTCAGAGGCTATGTTCTTATTAGAATCGGCTAACTATATCCAATATCTGCTACATTCCTAACTAACAGATAGCGCCAATTAAACCCCGAATAAAGCTTTTGGGTTCTTCTTAACAGTAAAAACCCAATCACCTCGAGTTGGACAATCTTATTATATAAATAAATAATAATAATAATAATAAAAACTACAAGGTATTATCGGATATTAGGGAAGGTTAGTTTTAAAACAAATTTTTTATGTTATGCCCATTTTAGATATTATAAATTAACATGTATACATAAACTTTAATACCAGATTTTAAGAAAATAAATTGTTTAATAATAAATAAAAATTGTTTAAGGACAATAAAATTGAATATTCTTAGTCCTTTATACATTTTGAGTTTTATGTTCAGGTTAATTCTAGTTTGGCTAATTCTAGTTTTAAAAGTCGAGAGAAAATGAAGCAGAAAAATATCTTAGTCAAGAGCCCCTTAGGGTCGCAAAACTGATTTATCGAAAACTCAATTAATTTTATCGATCAATCGATTCGATTAAAGTTAATATTTGTTTGAGTTTAAAGAATTTTGTCGAAATGTTATTCTTAAATATTTTCTACCTTTTTCAACACATATTTTTTCATTAAATGTTAAATATTTTTTAATAAAAAAACAAAGACGCTATTTTTTTTAATGCAAGTATTCTTTTGACTGAAAACTTTTTGAAACTAAATCTATAATAATAAAATAGAGTTCGAAACGAAAATATATGTATAAAAATATAGACTTGAAGTTTGAGATCCGTTTGGTTCCCAGCGATTCGTTCGATTGCCTTCACTCTGTCCGACAAAGAAACCCCGAAAAGATGGGATGTCAGCGAGCGACTTGGCCTCAGATCTCACCACGTTCTGGGATCCCCAGTTCGTTGGCACTGAGGCATGCCGCACAGGAACACTGGGACACAGGGGCAGAGAGACTCAGAGGCACAGGGGTTTCCGCAGCTCATCCGGGCTGCATCTTCCACTCGAGAAGCGGACAACCAGGGAACCGGAGAAGAGGAGACCCAGGCGATGAGGCGTCGCATCTCAAGTGCGTCGTCCCATCAATTATCAGATGGAAGACTATCGGAAAATCACGTAATGGGCACGTAGGCCAAATATTTACTTAAGCCCGGGCCCGAGAGGAGGGTGGCGAGTCGTAGCCGGGTCGAGGGACCTGCTTCAAGGGACCTGGGCCCTGGGACCTGGGACCAGGGCCTGGACTACATTAATGTTGCGGTGGCAATTGACTCGACGACGCGGGACGGGGTTGTATGTGCAACGTGTAGGAGCATCTTGGGCACACAACGATTTCCTGCCACAATTGTTTGGCTTAATTGCCCGTCGAGAGTGCAACACCCGAAACCGCAGCCTCGCACCAAGAGAAATTATTAAAATATTGGCATTATGAACTTGCAAATTTATTTGGAATGGAGAATAGTTTAAAATACACTTTAAGAAAAAATGTGTTCATGAGTCCAATTTTTATTAAGAATATTCTTAGATTCAGGGATTTTATATTTTGTTTAGACTACCTTAAACTCTGACTATAGGATTCTGAGAAAAATAATTAATGAATTCACAAAAAATGTTATTAGCCTTTAAATTAGTTTATAAATAAAAATAGTTTATAACTTTTTTGTGATTTAATATTTCGTCTTTTTCATTCAAAACTATGGAATACAATAAGAAAAAGATCTTATTTAATATCCAGCTTTCATGCCACTGTAAATGCCAATAAATAGTTAGCAAACCTTTGAAAAAATTTGTTGTAGGAAGAAAACTTGCTGAGTTTTGTTTCGCATTAATGGAGTTTACATAACCAATATTATGTATCTAGAACTTAAGTCCCTGAGATTCATGTTTTTACAGTCCGTCGCTCAGGACGGGGACCGTTCCCGCAGATCAAGAATATGTTTTCTATATGGAGTCGAAATCGCTACCTATATTCCTAGAATATGCTCTTGTCCTCCATGAGTATCGGGTATAATGTTTCACATTGAAATTTAGAAAGCCTTTCACTTTCCTCTTGGTTTTCCCAGTGTAGCTATTGAATCTGTGAGTTTAAAATTGATGGAAACCCTGTAAAAACAAGGGCGATGAGATTAACTTCTCCCGACCAGGGGTGGAGTTGATTCTGTGAGGTAGGAATTAAGTGGAATTTTGATCACCTCCTGCAGAGCGCTTCTGCCTGATCCCGGGGCAGAGGTCGCGTAGAATGATTAGGAGGTCACACAGCCAGTCCACAGCCTCCCACCGAACTTCCTCTTGAGGAAATTGCCAGGACCCCGAGTGAAGAAAGCCTTGTCTCCCCTCGGGAGTGGCAAATATCAAAGTCAAACACATGCGAAGTGGCAGCAAGAAAATAAAAAGCGAAACTACTTAGCAATTGCCATTGAAGTTGGAGTCGGACTCTGAACTTGGCCAGGCGGAAAGAAAACTGCCAGGAAGCAGGAAGGGAATGGGATGGCCAGGGAAGGGGCCAGCAGGAAAGTGGGTAATGGGGAAAAGCGAAAGCCAGACCGAGGAATGAGGTCAAGAGACAAAATAGGCTTACTGACATGTGTGTCTGGATTTTGGTGCGTCTGAGGGGGTGAGTGGCGGAACCCACTTAAGGCCAAAACCCCCACAACCACCCACATCCTTCCATTACCAACCCACGAAGTAGAGTCCTTTGCGGGAATTTAACGGTCAAATCGCTTGACTTTTCCCAGCCAAGGAAAACATTGCTTCTTCTCCCTTATCCTTTGTTCCACTTCCCTGATTTTTGTGACACCCCTCTTATTGGGAAGGTCACGGGTATGATGTATGAGACCCAAATTTCGAATGAAACTTTTGCTGAGAGACCCACAAAAAGGTTTATAACAATTCTGGCTTTTACTTGTCTTTAATTGAAATGACAAAGAATATCGCGTTGTTCATTATTTTTTTGTAAGGATGCATTCATTTTCTGTATTTCTTTTAAAAAATAAACGAAATAAGCAACATGCGATACGTAAAATACAAAAAATATTGTTAAAGAAGTCTGAACCCGAACAATAAATGTATTTTAATGAAAATAAAGCAAATCTTTCACTCATTGCTTAACATTTTCTGAAACGAATATATTTTTACCAAATTTTTCTAAAAATTATATAAAGAAAAGGTACATTTTGGATACAATTTTTTCATTAGATTATGCTGATGATTTATAAACACTTTAATATTAAAAAAATACAAAAAAAAATGAAATCATTTGAAATGATGTTTAAGTTTATGTAAGTATTAATATTTTATTATAAATTACATAGAAAAGTTATAATGTTAACGATTGTATTATGCATAAAAAATTAAATTTAAAATCCATTCATTTATTTACGAATATGATACATTATAAATGTATTTGTTTTCAAAGGCTCTGGCAGCTAAGACTAATTTTTAGTTTAGTTTTGAATATAAATCTATCACCTACATTTAATAGATTATTAATTGTATTTATTTTCACTTTATTATATTATGTTATATTACTTTAAATTTATTGTATTTGCATGCAATAACATTCCGAAATGGAGGTTTCAAATATTAACAAATATTCGAAAAATAGATGGTTGCATGGAATATTTAACTGGCTCAAAAAGACATTAATCAATATTTTTTTGACTGTATATAAATGTCCTGGGTACTTTTTTTGGCCAAATCCGTGCACTTGGTTCCCCAGTGGCTTCTCCGCTGCTCTTTCGCCTAATTAACTCGTTTGATTCTGGCCAAATCCATGGGCCCATGGGCCGAGGTTCAATCGATCCGGCAACCTCGATGGGCTCTGCGTTTGCGTTTGCGTTTGATTTACCGTTAGCATTTACTTGATTTATACCCCGACCCTTCCAAGTCAAATCGCATATTAATTATGGGGGAAGTGGAGGAGGCCGGGGCAGTGGTTCTCAATTCATTTTCGGGAAACAAGCGCAGGGACATGTTAAATGAACGGTTTACTGTGAAATTGTCAAGAAAATGCGTGTTTAAGCCAGATTAAATGCAGGCCGCTCCAGATTTATGGGCTTGTCCCCCTTGTCTTCCTATAAATACATAAATAAATACGCATCCTAACCCATTCCCCTTCCTATTTCCATTTCCATTCGAGTTCGAATTCGTTGCACTCGCATTGTTAACCCAATTATTTATGGGTCAAAATTCATCTTGAGCTGGCCAAGAAAACCGGGAAAAAACAAAAACAAATGGCCTATCAAATTTCCAAAAGCCAGCAACATGGCTGCCAGAGCAACGGCCAGAGCAGCATGTTGCCCGGCAACCTACAATGTTGCTAAGCGTGGCATGGCAACAAAAAGGGTTTGGCTCTAAAAAAAGCGATCGAGTGGGAAGATGGAGGCGGGTCTGGTGCTGGGGCAAGGGCATGGCCAGGTGGGCTGTTTATTGGAAGGAGCGCGGCGCAGTCAATATCGAAAAAGTAATTAAAGGCCAGCAAGACAGCAACAACGAGGATGCCCCGCCTGCCATGTCTGCCATGCCCACCGCCCTGTCGTCCCAAAGCCTGTCGCCCAACCGCCCGACCAGACCTGTCAGTTGCAGAACGTGCCGCATGCGGTTGCCAAAAATGCATCGCCAGCGGAAACATGTCCGAGCGACAGATTGCCTAATTGCACTTCACTAGAAAGTAAGTCAAGTACCATTAAATATTCCACAAAACGTTTTTCATCTTAATATGTATCTGTTTCGGTCGCCTTAAATATTCATAAAACGAATTAATTAACATAAATATATTGGCAAAGCTTTTAATTATGAATAGCTTCATAATGAAGTTGATTCTAAACAAATGAAAACTGTTTTTAACCCACTAAGAAAGAAGATACTGTTTATTTAATTTTCCACTAAAATATTCAAATATTGATACCCGATACTTAATTTAAAACACAACAATTATTACTCTTTCATACACTTGTTCATTGTGTCTGTTGTCCAATTAAATACATAAATTTTTAACTATCAAAAAATCTACTTTGGAAGGAACTAACAATCATCTTATCTTAAATCTTTTGTTGGAATATATAATAAAAAAATCTCTTAAGAAATCAGAAATTCAAAAAAAATATAAGAAAGTTTTTCCAAATAATCAAAGGAATAGAATTTATGGTTTGTATCTATTTCGATAAAATTTCTGCTCCTACAAAATCTATTAAGCTAAAAGTTTTTTAGGTTATTGCTGATAAAGAGTTATTGAAAATTGATTAATTTAAGTAAATTTATCCAAAAATTATTTATAAATACTTTGATTTTAAGAGAAAAGATTATAGTTTTCAAATGCAATTATTTATTTTAATCCCAAGGCTTTTTTTAACAACTCTTGAATACATTGTGGCACCTTGATTCTTACTTAAATTGATATATCCTATGAAAGGGTAAAACATTGCCAAAGTTCCGCCATGAAATATGTAAGATAATGACATAATGATACAGTGTCGGCGGGACCCCAATGGCACCGCCAATTCCCGGCATATCGCAACGATGCACTCACATCCTTTTTCCCAAGGACACTGCCAAAAGAGCAGCAATATCGGGCAACAAAACACATCCGTTTTGTGAAACGCAATCGACAATTATTTGCGACATGAGCAAACCAATTGTTCCGCGGCGGAGCAAGTCCGCCCCTTCCTCCATTTGCCAGTGTCCAGTGTCCTGTTTGATTGTCCTGCGTTGTTCTGTGTGCGTGCAGAAAGGGTACGATAGGCCCGGGGCCAGGACACCCAGCATACCCAGGACACTCGGGATAAGCCCACCCCTCCCGACGGTTCATTTGTGTGTGTAATTGTTTGCCAGTCGCACTGATTGTGGTGTCCAGGACTCCACGTGGATCCGGGATATCCGGGATAACAGTCCAGTCCGTTTGAATCGGGCCCCTGAGGTGAAAAGTCGGGGGACAATTTCGGTTGCTGTTAAATTTATTTAATACCTCTAAGCACTCCTTACAGCTAGGAAAAAAAATGTTGTCTTTTAAAAAAACTACAAACAGAAATACGATAATTACAACAAAAAACGGAAATACATAAAATCACTTAAAGCTAAATAAAAAAATATGTGTGTGTATTTGCAATTGTACATGTTATTTTAGGTGGATAGGAAAAGGTTAAAGGACACGGGACATAGGACACAGGACTCGGGACTGAACAACAGTTCTCTCTGCCTCCGTGGAGTGATATTTCTGATATTTGAAAACTTTTCTTTCGAATAATTTTGTATCAGGTTTTTGTATCAAATTTTGTGTAAATAAATTTTGCTTTCAATAAAATCCGATTTCATCTGGAATCTCGCAGATTAACTCAAATCCGAGATCCAGAAGATCCAAAGTTTTGGTACCCTTGGAGGACTCTCCCTGGGAGAATGTATGTACATGGGAGGGCGCAGGAATCGGAGGCATACGCGGAGCGCTCTTGCCACGTCTACAGCGGCTTCGAGTCCTGGCGCTCCTCCTGGACGAATCCCTGGTTCTCTATGCCTCGTTCGACCGGTGGGGAGGAGGCGGAGACTGTCGGTGGCTGGGGATCGGTGTGTTCGAGGGACTCGTGTATCACATTGGCGATGATGCCGTTCATTTGACCTTTGCCCTCGCTGGCCAGAGCCAGGGCCTCGATGGCATTGATGTTGCCGTTCGGATCCTTCACAGAAGCTCGCTCCGCGTCAGAACGGGCCAGTCGCCCTCTCTGCTTTAGTTGAAAGCGGTACATCCATCTAATGGGAAAGAAAAAAAGGAGTTTTTTAAGCTAACGGACAATCAATCAGAAGATAACCTAGTCCTATCTAAAATCATCCCCTAGCCTTCTAATAAATCCATCAAATCAAAACTCCAACTTCGATTACTTACAGGAAAATGATCACAGAGAACATGGTGAGGCCGCCGCCGAGGAGGAAGAAGGCGCCGGGCAGGACACGGAGCGTGGCCGCGTACAGGGTGGTGTACATGGGAGCGAAGACCATCGGCATGAGGGCCTCGGCGACGCCGAATAGGGAGTTCACCTTTCCGAGCTCGTCCTTAGAAACCAACTTGGTGGCGATGGAGCGCATGGCGATGAAGGCGGTGCCGTTGAAGATCTCGACCAGGCCGCCGAGGTACATGTGCCAGGGCAGGGTGGCGAAGGCGTAGACGAACGAGGAGAGGATCTTGGAGGTGCTCGACAGCACGCCCACCAGGGCGTCGTCGATATTCAGCTTGTGCGAGAGCACGCCCACGCAGAAGATGACTCCGATCAGGCCCGTGAACATTGCGTAGGTGGAGAAGAAGCTGAACTCCACCTCCGACCAGTTGAACCGGAACCGGGTAAACAAGTACGTCACGGCCATCTCTCCGTGGAGCGGTCCAATGATCACCATCACCACGATCATCAGCAGGATGACCCGTTTGCGCCGCTGGTTCTCGCCCTTCTGGAAGGCCACCCGGAACGTCTGCACTACGTGCTCCTTGTCGAAGAAGTCGGCCAGCAGGCTCTTCTCCTCAACGCTCTTCTCCGGCCGAGCCACAGGCTCCTCCAGGAAGAAGAATCCGTACACGAAGGCGATTACGTAGAAGGCTGCCGAGATCGAGAAGACGCCGTAGAAACCAATTTGCCTGAAAGGAGGAAAAGGTTATTTTTTACCTTTTTATTGCATACTTTCAGGCCTAAATTCTTTATATACTTGACGAAAACCAACTGAGTTTTGTGTTATAAAAAGATAAACGCGTGTTTAAAATCTACGTATTCATAAATCAAGGATCAAGGACTCACTTGAGCAGGACTCCGGAGAAGGCCATTCCGATGGGCACGCCCACCGAAAAGCAGACGTTCAGGATGCCGATCCGCAGAGTGCGCTCCTCCTCCGTGGTGATGTCCGCAATGTAGCTGAAGACGCCCATCAGCATGGTGAACCAGCCGCCGCTGAGGGATGGGAAGATGGCCTCGGTGAGGGCAGCGGCCTCCATGGGCGCCTGTTCAAAGTAGACGCACAGCATCAGTCCGACCACCCCCAGGAACTCACCGACCACCGGGATCAGGATGCACGGCTTCCGACGGCGGTGGCGGTCGCTCCAGGAGCCCCAAAAGAGGATCAGCAGGCAGGGAAACAGCGACTGGATCACTGTCTTCCAGGCCGCCATCCTGGCCACCATCTGCTGCACCGTTTCCTCCTCCCTGGTGAGAAATCAATTTTAAGTTATGTTTAGAAAATAATAAAGGGACAGAGACTTTAAAAGCCTAATAGATATTTTGAATGACTTTTTAAACGGTTTCAAGTGTGTTTATTTATTAAAACTTTTTTTATATATAAAAAAATGTATAAAAATGTGTTTCTGTGAAACCCTAAAACAATTTTGATCCAAAATTTCAAGAAAAACACGCAATAGATTTATAAAACTCGGAGGGAAGACTTGATTAACTCTCGAAAAGGACAAAAAGAAAAGAAGCCTCAACAAAAAAAAATTTAATGTATTTTCAATTCCTTTGTAATCATGTCATAATTCTTTATCTATTTTATTCGATATCTTTTATATGCAGAAGAATAATCAAGTTAGTTTTTCTTACAGTGTGTAGTTGGCAGTCTGACGGCGGGTCAGGGCGTCGCACACCTCGTCCCCGTAGGCCATGTTCACCCGACAGGCTTTCTCCAGGTTGAGGTTCTGGGTGGCCAGGTTGGAGAGGACGCTGGGCATGATGTAGGCGGCCAGGATGGGCTCCACGGTGATGTTGTTGGCCACCAGACGGATTTTTTCCCGCCAAGTACGCTTCGTGGTCGTTGTTGCGGCCTTATCCTTGCCGTTCTCCTTGTCCTTCGCGGGAGGCATCTTCTCCTGGCCGGCGGTCTGTGTGGGCGTGGGCGTGGGCGTGGACGTGGTAGTCGCATTATGCGGAGGTGTCTGGTTCACCGTGTACTTGCCGTACTTGGGGTTGCCCAGGCTGCCGTCCTTGGGTGACATCCTCTTGGAGGGGTGGCGGCAATCTATAAAAGAGATTAAATCTAATTATTATAAATCATTAAATCCTATAAAACTAACATTATACAGTTTCAAGGAAGATTTAGTATCGCATATTTTTCATCAACCAATTTGGTATTTTTCAAAGTTTGAATAACTTTTTGTTTTGTGTAAAAAGTGAATGCAAAAGTTTTGATATTAAAACAGCTTTAATTCTACAAATTGTAACACAAATACTTTAAAAAGTTTAAGTGTCTTGTCTTTATTAAATTTATGTTTGTTTCAAGTTTTTATTATCTCAGTTTTTTACTAAAATTAAAAAAGAACATTAAAATTTAATAGCTTCTACGTTACGATACTGATACTTTGGAAAGGCCTGTAGTAACGAGTACGTATTTCCAGAGACATTCATCGAATGCACTTAACTATTAAAACTAAAACATTAACAACTTAATACATTGACATTAAAATAATCAAAGCTCTTAAAGTAAAACTTTGAATAGCCTTGCAGAGCACAGTGTTTTGTTAAAATGATGCAAAACTAATGTAATACCTCTATAATATAATATAATAAAAAATACTCTTTACTTTCGAAAAGCTGAAGAATCGGAAATATTATTCAATAGATTCTATCTTGTTTGGTTTTTCTAAATTAATTACAAAGATTACTAATAGTACACAGAACTTTTACCTCCGAAATGCCTTAGTGTAGTATCGGGTATCAATAGTGAAGATGTCAGGAAATTAACTTGTTTAAACATACTTATTCCAAATTTGATTAAATCACAGCGATGACTTTCAACAAAATTAAGTATTTTTTGAGAACTCTATCCACTTCAGGGACAGTGCGCAGTGTTTGTTTACCGAGGTATGTGGGGGTGTTATCGGGAACCTAGTATTATGATAGTACCCTGGTAATGACACCCCCACGGAGCGCCTACAAGGTATCCCCCTTTGCAGCATCCGCTTGTCGGTCGCTAATGAAGGTTGTCGTAGAACGACGCGGATCTGATGTTTCTGTGTGTCAGGGCCATTCAATTACGAAATGTAATTAGTGGAACTCCGATCTCCTAGAGATGAGCGGGATCTCCGGGCACCGGCAACACCGGGAGCTTTATCTCTGGGAAAAGTCTTGGCGAATTCGGAAATACCAAAAGTTACCTGGCTCTGGCTTTTCATTCCGATGTCGTCTTTTGTTGGAATTTCGCTGCTTTGTAGCGTTTTTATTGTTTTGGCAAGTGCTTGGGTTGCTGTTGCTGTTGTTCGACGAAAGTGTTTACACAATTGTTGCCACACCGAGGTGGCTTACAGCCGTGTTTGGCCCACAGTCTGCTCTCCCCCAAAACAACTTCACGTGCCAAGCACATTAACCTTATCATGCCAAAGTGTCGCAAGTTGCCTTTTTTCTGTTTTTTGTTCTTATATTTAGGAACAATCACAAAGTGATTACACAAAACACATTATGGATCGTTGATTCATTCCACCTTCTGCAGAGTGTTTTTAAATCAGTTTCGAGTGACAAAAAGTCAGCAAATTTTATCCAGAAAGCGAAACACTTTGCTCTGCTTTCTTTCTATAATTTATTTTAATAATGGAACAGATTATGTATCTTATGATGGTAATTTTTTAATTAATACAGTTTCAAGGTCTACAATGTTTAATGGGTTCATATATTATATAATAATAATTCAGCTTTTGTATAAATTGCGAAAATCAATTCATTTTCCGCTTAAATTAAATGAATACTTACAATGGAATACTTATGGAATTTGTAGTTTTTTTTTGCAAATTTAATGAAAAATTGGACAGCGCCCATTTGTTGACAGTTTTTATGTTAATCTATATACTAGGCAAGGTCGTAAAAATAGCGAATTTTTGGCAAAACTAATTGGCCTTCATCCGGAATGAGTATAGACCTATAAAGTGCATCAGTGACCGTTTTAATCTCCAACTTCCGCCAAACGATGACGCGGTCGAAATCCAGTGGCCAAAATAAAGCAAACCCCAAACAGAAGCAAACAGAAAATAGGAAACAAAATGTCTCTAGACCGCAGAGTAATTAAAGCAACCATTTAAAAGCGATCCGATCCCAGCCCCCGCTAGGTCGAGGGTCTACTGTACTTTTAAATAGTTTATTGTCTCATGCATTGTTTAGGTTCAAATTGCAAATCTCGTTTGCTCTTACTTCAATTGCCTTTAATTGTCCCAGAAAATCATTTAGGATTCACGTTTCCAACTAAATGATATTCATTTCACTCTGAAACCCCACTGTTCCTGATACTAAACAAAAAAATATGCCGTTTATGGCAACTAATTAGCTCGAAAGCCAAACCAATAAATTAAAAAAGACGAGTTACGAGTTCCCCAGAAAGCTTCTGACTTAACAACCTGCAGCCATTATCATCAAATCCATAAAACACTACCGTATGGTTAGCCAACTTGTTTTAGCCAGAACCAGCGAATACTATTTCTGCGCACTGTATCTCTGTATCTTTGACATTGAATCCGTCCGGCCAGCTTGCAGTTTTTGGCCGAATCGTAATCTCTCAAAAGAGTTGAAAGAAAAGCCGAAAAACAAAATCGCAAAGAGCTATTAAGGTCACTTGGGTCGATCATAAGTCACGTCAAGTCAACAAATAGTCACTGGACTTGGCCAGCAGACCCCGTGCGGCATATTAAGTAACCGAATCGATAGTTATGGATAGGTGCAACTCCAGGAAGTGGCATCCATACGGAGACTATTTGATGGTCATGGTAAACGCGTCTTGAATATGG
The DNA here is from genome assembly GCA_035047325.1 of Drosophila vallismaia. NCBI lineage: Eukaryota > Metazoa > Arthropoda > Insecta > Diptera > Drosophilidae > Drosophila > Drosophila vallismaia. The sequence continues at coordinate 2,029,039 of JAWNPU010000001.1, read as the reverse complement.
CAAGCGAGACTTCTTTTAGTGGCGGGAAAGGCGTAAGGGTAAGGCGGTTGCATTTAATTTAGACTCTATTCTTTGTAATAAGTCTTAAACAATGTTTCGAAGTACTGGGTATCGTATAGCAAAGTACCGGGTGTTCTATAGCTCGACTACCCAATCTAAAGTCTTCGTTATATGTTTTAAATCGTAAATAGTCTTCAATCTTCAAGATTGAATAAATGTCTGTACTACAAAGCCTATAGTTTTTAAAACCTCTTGACTTTTTAATTATTCAAAGTACCGACAATTGTATAGTTGCATATGTACTACCTATCTTACAGCTTCCTTAGAGAAGCTAAACGCAAATATAACGTCAATCTAATAAAAACGCAAATGTCAAAGTCATTTAAAAAGACTGTATTACCTAATAAAAGCTTCTACAATCTACAAACTAACAATTGCTTTCAGGGAAAGTACCAGGTATCTTATAGTGGAACTAATTTTACTATAAAAATAATGAACATATCCCAAGGTAATTCATTGTCTAATCTAAAAGAAGAAATAACGCCTATTACAAAATATTTAATTGTTTAAAAAATATTCTCACAAATAATTTAGCAAAGTATCGACTATCTTACCGTGCAAAACCATAGAACAACATCCATAGACCATTTAGATGCATATTATCTAAAAAAAATTGGATAAAGCTAATAACAAAATTAATGTAATTACTGCCAAATATTTTGTCCCGCGGCGCCCATGCGCTATTATTAAATTTGAAACCTCCTATTTGATTATTTTCCGGCTGTTATTTTTTTTCAAAATGCTGATTCGTTCGCTTCCCGTGTCGGACAAAACTTTTCACACAAGCGTAACAAACGCTAGCGGTCCAAATTACCCATTTACTACATTAATTGCATGTCTATTCCAGATTCCAGATACAATTAGATATATGAGTACGAGTACGAGTACGAGTACGAGTAAGAGTACGAGTAAGAGTACGAGAGTGCGACTACAAAGATACACACGGCTGTCGGTGACACAAAGTTCTGCTTTAGCCAGATACTAAATTGGGAATAATTAAATGCAATTATCTGCCGAAAAAAAAGAAAAATTTCTTTCTTCTTCTTGCAACTATTTAGGCGCGCGTTTCAGAGTACGCAGGTTAGAGTTCGACTACGCTAGAAACTTTTATTTTTGGTTATTTTTATTTTTGTTTTCTTAGACGGAAGTTCCGGAAAAGCTCTCAAGCCTCCGACAATCAAAACAAAACCTGATAAAAAATCAGGCATAGAGATATAGAGATTGCGGCGATGAAAATAGTGATAAACGAGCCACTAATTTTGGGCAATCAAAACGCTGAATCTCATTTAGAATTGCAAAACAAGCGAGTGTGGAATAAATTAAAGACGGGTGCCTGCTGCAAACTGTGTCCGCCAATAATTATAATTAATTTAGCTTGGCAAATCGCTCGGGAATCACCTCCGAAATTTAGATGGAATTATCCACAAACTGGGTTTATTGTCCAAAATAAACAAACAGAATAAAATATGACTAATTTAAATGGCTTATTTGGTTGTATTTGTTTTGGTTTCCCATATATGTACCATAACTCTGTTAGGCATATGGAATTTAATACTAATAAAGCTCAGAGTTACGGTACATTCGAGGAACAGCTGTTCTATAGATTCTGTGGAAACTTTTTTAGTTTTTGTAAACGTTTGTTAATTTTCTTTTTGCACTTTCCACATTTTCTTTTATCTTGAAACACATTTATTCTATACATTTTTTTCATTGTTGGGTAATATTACAAAATTTTTACTTTCACGATGGAGATTTTTCTTTTTTTTTTACCGCTATTCGGAGGCTCTCCGAAGGGTACCCTAAAAAGATCAAAAGGGCGGATGTCGGCGTAAACGAATTTCACGAAAGCGCAGATTTGATTTAATTTACATGTCGTTAATAAAATTAGTAAAAAAAAAAAATAAAATAAAATATAAGCATCACACAAACACACAGAGAGAGAGGAAGCTGCGCCGATGGAGGAACTGTAAGTACACTGACGAAAATTACCTGAGACTCGCGGTTCGAATTCCTTGCTGGCGGCCTGGCTCCGTTATTTATGCAGCTTTTCTTTTAAAGTTTTCCTTATTTTCCGTTGCCGTAGCTTCTGTAGCTTCTGTAGCTTTCCCTTTTGTTTTGCTTTCTATTGCCCTACACACCGACTGGCATGACTGCAGGTGCAGCTGTCTCACTTTTGGGAATTGAATTAAACGGACGGCGTACAACACAACGGTATTGCGGCAAAAATAACTGCGCTTTATGTGCTTATTGAAACGCAGCTTTTTGGCTTAACAAGCTGTGTGCTTTCAGAGTCTAAACCATCGGCGTTGAGCTGAACTCGGCGACTAAATTTGTCGCATTGAATTTGATGAATGCTTCTGGTCAGCCGCCGCACGGTAAATACGCGGCACTGCTACTGCTGCTTCTGCTTTTGCTTTGCTTTTGCTTTTGCTTTTGCTTTTGCTTTTTCTGCCTCTGGCTCTGCCGCAGTCGCAGCTTTCAGATAGATTCACCTTCGTAGGTGTGTGTTGGTGTGCGAGTGGGCGAGGTAGCGCTCTGCGATCGATGCCCCGCGGCCAGCTGAACTGAGAAGTGACTTGTACTGAAAAGAGAGCTTCAGGCTGCAGTACAGAGGTATAGGTGGAAGATGTACCGTTACAAGGCTCACTCAGTACTGTCAATTTTCTCAAGCTATAAATACCCGTTACTTTACTACCAATGGCGATCGTTCTTAGACTCACATTTCTGTTGCATATCTCGAGGGGTTTCCTCGGTTTCTTTGTGGGAAAAAAAGATAAAACATACATTTAGCTTTGGTTTGCTTTTTGAAAAAAAAAGATAATTTATTTAGAGGTGTTTATTTAGAAAAGAAAATAGAAAAACGGTATCGATGCTTATATATTGTATATTTTATATATTGTATTATATATGTTATGCTTATATGTATATTGTAAATATTGCTTGTATCCCGCAGCTGTATTGGATTCAGCTCAAATTACTAATATTTCTCAAAATACAAAACCTCTATTTCCAGGAAAAAGAAACAGACAATTGCACATTATTAATAGATAGATATTAGCTACCCTTAAGTAGGAGCTTAGTTATCGAGAATCCAAGATATGTTAGTAAAGATTACCCCAAAGTAAAGATTACTTCTTAATAATTATTCCCTCATATTTGTTTAATTATTTTTTTAACTTTTATTGTCGAAAATTGAAACCATATTTTGAAGTTGAAACTATATGTACACGCACATAAAATGTGTTAATATGTAATGGATTTCAAATTAGATAATTTCTAACAAAATCTAACAAAATTTCTACGACAAAATGGATAAGCCCATTTAGTGTCACAGTTATGCACCAGCAGGCAGCTCGAAAATTTCACAATTCTTAGTAAATCAGCATATTATTGTATATTTCGACCAGTTCTAGTTTCTACCTATTCCAGAAAGCTCTTTGTATGGTTTTTCACATATTCTATTTCATATTGACGAAAATTAAAGGAACCTACCTCAGTAATAGTAATCGTGTAGAAAAACATTAAAAAATTTATGAATATTGTTTTTAGGGATCCAAATTTTAAGACCCCTTGGTGATATTTGAATTTTGAAAAGTATATATTTTGAAATCAAGCAATAACAGTAACAATATCTTTTAAATTACAATTTTACTGCAGTTAAGACAGAAATCTTTGTTTTTGAGTATCGAGTCTCACATTTTCTAATGCCAATTTCAAGGCGAAATTAATAATGTTTTAAAGTGGCCTGGCATTATTGCTTTATTAATTAGTTCTGTACATTTACGGGGTAATTACGACCCACAAAAGCCGAGACGTCAGGCGACATGAGAAATGCCCATTGATAAAGAAATTTTGGTACTCCACAAGAAATCCCCTTAATGGGGCAGGAAACGGATGGCAAATGTATCTTTGAGATGTTAGATTTGAAAATAAGAACGATAGAAAATAGGCTTGAGTTTCACTTTAATTTGGAAGATTTTGGGTTTCGACGTAGAACGCCATCTGGAAGTTCCCATTCAATTAGTGTGTTTACTGGATGTCTTAGACGTTGCAAATGCCACAAGGTGTAATCAGCGACTCTTGCGCGTTCGGCCATAATTATTGCACTTGCTGATTATGATGATTATGTTGATGATGATGATGGGTTTCGATGGGTTGGCAAGCGGGGTTCGGCGTACGCCTGGCCTTGACTTACAAAGCTGCAATGCCGCGGAGACCGCAAAAAGTGCATTGACTGGAGATGCTCCCCCTTAGTCTGCACCGTCCCGCCCACTGCCCCATAAGCCCCCTTACAGTGGGACGAGTGGCATGCAAATGGTGTTTAAACAACAATTATTTTAGATGTAGATGTAGATGTGCCATGAAAGTTGAAAAATTAAGTTTTAAATTATTTATATAATATTCGTATATCGTATAATCGTATCTTTAAATCCATACTTACTCGAAAGTATGTAAAAATTTACTCCACTTTTTGAGTTTCCAAAATCACAGACATTTTTCACTCTCTCCCTTCTATAGACGCTCTAATGGATTTTAATTAAATTTAACAATCACCTTATTAAGGAAAATTTTAAACAAATCAGAAACAAGTAGATTGAAAGTAATTTTTTTTCATTAGGTAATTTCTTTAATAGTAGAACAATATTAATTTTTATAATAATGCAATTTTCGTGAATAGACTTTTGAAATAAGCGATATTTATAAATACATGGAATAATGAAATGCCTTTTTTATCTTATTATTATTATCTTATTATTATTTAAATAAGTATAAGATGTGTATGATTAGTAAAATAGTAAAGTTTAGATGTTACCTAAATTGTTATGGTTTACAAATAAAAACCGACTAACCCATAAAATATAGAATTCTTTGTTATTCATAAACTTTCTGATGCCAAAAATATCTCCAAAATTAGGAATAATTAACTTATTTAGAAGCTATTATCTCTCTAGTGTTAAATTAAGTAACCAGAACTAATTTTTCTACAGCTAAAAGTTGTTATAATCAATTAGCATAGATTGGGTTGTGATCGTCGTTTTCCTAAGCAGATCCCACTTTATTCTGTTTTTGTTTTCGGTCATAATTCAATATATTTAGGTTTTTTTTATATTGGTGCTGTTTCGATTATCTGCAAATACAGGTTTTTTAATTAGTTTGTTTAGCTTTATGTGAATTTTATTATATTCTTGGAAAAAAGGCATCAGTTAATGAATTTAAAATGGATTATAATATCCCAATAACTTTGATTGGACATCGTAATAATAGGAATAACTATAAGTTCATATTTTTAATTTAAAATGTTTAAACATTTTAAATTTTTTAAGGGGAAAGTTTGAATATTATATTATATTATATTAGGACTTCCTTAGACCCGTATTATCAATAATTTTTGATTATTATTCAAAATACTTCTAAGAAGCTAAAACTTTTATAAACACAACTTTAAAATAATATATTTAAAATTATTTAATTATTTCAAATTCGTAAATATTTTAAATAAAATTTTCAAGCAACTCCCCCCACTGTACTGGTCCTCTTTGTTCGACTGCAACTAGAGACCCATTAGAAACGGCTATTGGATCGATCCGCCAACCCGCCCGTCGGTTATCGTAGAACAATATTTAGTTATTTGGTAATTCAATGCAAATAACAGGTAAGTGGGCACATTGTTCTGTGGCTTGGAACGCTTTTGTCCGCCCGGCTGCTGCCGGAGCAGTTGCTGATTAATTTCCAATTGTTATTATGTTTGAACACCCTTCACTGGCAACCGATTCGTTTTGTTTTGCGACTCTTGGTTGCATGCTAATTGCTTCTTCGCAATCGCTTCAGTCGCTTAAGTCAGCATAATTGCACGAAACCTTAAATCTCGAGACAATCGTATTGCATTTGCAGGCGCGACAACTGTCAGCGACTTGCAACACCTCCACCGGGAGAAATCAGATAGTACATTTATGTGAAAAAAAGTGATAAAGAAATTAAACAAATATTCTACAGGCTATGTACATATTTATAAGACTTCTATCTTGGTCCTCTTGGGCTAATAAAAAGTAGTATTTTGAAATATTTGTCCGATGCCCTTTTAATATACGTCTATTCATTCCAAGTATTACCTGTAAACCCCATTTCTTGAGCATTACAACCACCTATATTTTTTTTTAATCTTTTGTCCAAGTGCCAAGTAGTTACCATACAAATCTATCATATGGCCCATAAATCAAACAATCGATGAAGATGATCTATCATCTACGGACCCATACGGCAAGCCCTTTCACCTGTCCTCGAACATTTTATCAGATTACCTGAAGCCATCTATGCTAGATATTGTATGAAAAAATTAATCATCCAAACCCGTTTGTGTTCGGGGAAAAATCTTAATAAATGCATGCATGCAAAAGTATCTTATATCTCTTTAATGAATTCGTTAGTAACTTGATAGTTGATTAAAGAGGATAGCATCTTTTAATAATGTATAATTATTTGATTCCAACGTAACGCCAATCCCTCAATCTAGTGTTATACAAACAAATTTCATTTGGCACTTTCTCTCAATTACTGGCAGTATTATTGGACAATAGTTTTTTTCACTTTAATGCCTCCTAATTGACCGAATCGATTGACAATTTGCAAATAATTTTGATAAAAAATTATAACCCGTCTCGTACGCTCGATCAAAACAAATAAAGCCCCTGGCAATGCGTCAAGCGAAAAACAAACATGTTTTCTTGGACAAGAACCGAAAACCGAAGAATTGTATAATTTGGCCAAAAGGTGAACCCCAAAATACTCTATTATTAATAAAGTTTCAAACTGACTCTCAAAGTGCCTAGAACACCCCGAATTTTTACATATATATATGCCACACATATTGTTGGTGAATAACTATTATATCACGAAAGCTTTCAGCTGTTTGTATTTCCTCGATATATGAATATGAGAACCCAGTCACGACATGACAAATCGCAAAATATATAAATACCTATAGGGTACATCCAATCTCGTGCCATACAACGTACCATTGCCAGTCACCACCGACAACTCCAAACCTCTATTAAAGTGGCTAACCACATACGAGATTCAGCAAATTCAGGTACGAGCTCGTGTGTTTTTGGTGTCAAAAGCAAGTCCAGCGCATCGAAAGATTTGAGACACAAAACCAATAGTAACGCCCGAATGAACATCTCACTTTCCAAATTGAAGACTGAAACTCAATTTTGAGAAGTGATAGACGGGTGTTACACTAAATTCATACAAAAACTAGACCACACATGAAGGTAATTTACGAAAGTTGTAAAATTAAGAATGATTTCAATGCCTATTTTGAAAGTAAGCAAAAATCGTTGTTCAAAATGTTGCATAAGAGTTCCTCAAGAGTGCAATCGAACCCCTTCCTGATACGTAGAAACGAAAACTTAATATTCTTTTATATAACCGAAACTTTCAAAATAACACATAAAAATTGCCAAAAATCTAATTATGATTTGTTGTTGAAATTTCGTAACTTATTCAGTATAGTTTCACAATACAACTCCCAAGTAGTCACTCATAAAATGGCCATAAAAACAACGCCAGAAATTAGATAAAATTAAATTGTTTTCCCCTTCAAATGAGTGACTTTTCCTCTCCTTTTTCCATTAAATAACACAAACATTTTATTTTTTCTTTATCGCTTTTTTTTAGCACTCTTTTTACCGCATTTTGACTTGTCAGGTTGATTGATTAATGCACCAGCTTGCAAATAGGAGTTTGGAATTGAAAAGAGTTGCCACAATGTCTGACACGACTCCGAGAGTTGACGGGCCATAGGACCACCAGGGGGCTCAACTCGAATTTCTCTAGCTTAAATACTCTTACTTTTGGGAATTAAAGTTGTCAAAAATAGAAACTCAAGAATAAGACTAAAATTTTATGGACCATTTCATAATCTTTCCTTTTCATTTGGCTACGACAAATTTAGGTTTCGGCCAAAAATCTCGGCTAATTCACAATCAATTTAAGAAAAAAATGAGTTAAGCTCTAGGTAATCATTTTGGAAATTAGCATAAAATCTCTTTTTTTCCAAATTTTATACAATTTTTTTTGTTCTCCCTTCTCTTAATTTTAACATTCTCATTAATTTTTAATTCAAACTTGTTCAACCTTGCCATATTTTTTTTTCCAAACCCACACGAGAAATGAATTAAATTTCAAATTTTTGGAAGTAGTCCATTCACAGTCACATTCATATTCATTAAAATAAATAATTAGTACATGTATTATGTCAATATGTCATGGATATGTTATGGAGAGTTCGGGTATTTATAAAGGACATTCTTAATCCGCTTTGTTGTAATATAAAAGTTCATGGTACGTATACGTGATATTTATTACGTATACGCCTCGATTACTCTATGGGCATTAGATGTAAGTAGCAGCTTTCGGTAACCTTTAATCCTAATAAAGATCAAAACTTCCTAGCACTATCTTATGCATTTTTAGGGCTATTAATGCATAATGAAAAGGTTAAGTTGAAGTCGCTAATTAATTATTAGACATCCTAAATATGACTTAAAATAAAATTAGATTAATTCATTTAAATGGAATGATTTACAAGTTACCACAAATATTACCAAGTATTACCGCCTACCGAAAAATAAACTTAAAGGTAAAACTAAATGGTAAGCAATATGTTCTTCTCCGCAGCGCAGACATACTCGTAATTATATATAATTGGAACACTTTATGGCTTGCTTTAGTGTGACGGCGGTCCACTTTAGGCGGTGAGAACTGTACCCCTGGGTGCAGGTTATCCCGGAACAATATTGCGCGCATTTACATATAAATATTTATTGTCCTTTCTAGCCCCATGTTGCATGTGAGCGGTCAATTTAGGAGGGAAAAACTAAAGGGCAGCCGGACAAGGAAGTGTGTACATATCCTCCCTAAGGGGTTATATCTCCATCGTTGTTTTGGTGGCGAAAAGGAGCTGCTGCTACGCCCCTTTGTTTGTCTTTGGTCCTTGTTCTTGGGGCAGGGACAGGTCCTGTCAGGGGCAAGATGCTGTCGGGATGGCAGGGCATTCTTTTTACGAGTATCAGCGTTTATTGCGGCCAGGATGCGTGGGAGCTGCTCCCCCGAGGACTTGTTTGGCTTGTCCTGTGGCTTTATTATTTATAACAATTCTTTCATATATGTGGAATGTGCATTAGGGTGCCATATCCCATTTCCCCATTCCATTATCCTATTGGCGTTAAAAAAAGGCATAAAAGGAGACAAACGAGTAAAGATAGGGCGGTCCCTAAGATTTTATTCCTTGGCCGTCATTTTTATTGAAATATGTTTTCTTTTCAGATGGCAGGGCTAATGTTGATCAAATTATATCTTCATGACTGTCTTGACGATTTTTTCGTCAAATTAGAACATGATCTGAGAAGGTATCAAAGACGGCAGAGGGAGAATACATACTTATAGTAAATGCTGTAATGATAACTTTGGTTGGGAAATCTCCATTTAAAGAATATTGAGGTAGAAAAATTAAATTGAACTATAACCTAAAATTTCGAAATTCTACCCGTTTGTTTCCTCTATATTTAGTTAATCTAAAATTAATAAAGATAATCTAAAAATAATACAAAAAAAATTGGAAAACTGAACAAAAAAATTCCTATATTTGGCGGAAAATAAATACTTTTCTTATCTGCTTTTGGTATCCCAAAAAGTTATAAAATTGCAGTACATTAGAATTAAAAATGTAAAAAATGTTTATTTTTTTTTTAAATATTAATTTCTTCATTTTTCCCCAACACAATAAGCCCAAAAAATTACAAATTACAAATATATTTTCGAGGGATCCGAAGGATCCGAATTCCTCCTAATGTCGACTTTGTCACATGTATTTTTTTTGGAGTGCAACTCCCTGTGGGTGGGAAGTAGGGAGAGGAGTGTAGTTCCTTGTATGCTTCAGTCCCGGTGGCAACTTGAACTCCAAACTGAAAACTCGAAGCTCCAGGGAGTCGGGGCGGGCACTTTAAAGTGCCCAGCGCTTGATTAATGAATGCCAGCGCTGAAGAGTATACTACGTTTTGTGGCACCACACACACACTCTGCAACACCCACCCACACACGCACTTACTCACTCCCACATACAAACTCCAACTGTCAACGACACGAGCTGAAGGAAGAAAAAGAAAAAAAAAACAGAAGTCCTGACACGGCTTAAAAATCGTGAGCCTGGCAAAGCAGAAATTGAAATTGGCCCAAACCACTTGCCAGCTAATTTAATATTTTCCGCTAAGAACGGGACGGAATTTCTAAGGATGTGTGGCATCACATACTTATAATTGTTTCAAACACAAAGAAGTGTCTTTGCTGGAAAACTCTGCAGGAAACTCTTCCTGGGAAGGGGAAAAAACCCAAGAGATAGCAAAAAAAAGTTCTGCCATTCCTCCGATACGATTTCAAGTTCTTCGCCAGTAACCAGATTTACTTCTTGTTTTATTCAAAGGCAAGTAATGAGCGCGTACACTTCATGGTCGGAACATTGTGGATAATGTCGCACACGCAGCTAGTTTCCTTTTTCAATTTATGTTGAATGAGTTTCTCTGGTTTCCTGCATTTTAATAACCGGTACTTGCTGGCAGGACTGCCGAATTGGACCTTTTTAAGCCAGATTTTCGTTTTTTAAGTTTCTCAGCCTGAAAAATATATCTCAGTACTATTTGTTTAAAATTTGTAACCTGTTCTAAAAAATTTTCCTTAACATTTTCTTCTAGATTGTAGGTTAGGTCGGGGCGTGGAATAGAATAGAATAATAATAAGAATATAAAAGTTAGACAATTTGAAAATTGTGCCCAAAAGTATGCAATAGACTCAAACTTTTTAAAACTTCATATACCATTTTCCAATTTTCCATTATTTTTTTTTATTATTATTTTTATATTATTAAATAATACAAGTATATTTTTATGAAAAGTAAGTAACATGGCCATACCTCCGATTTGGTTTAATTATTTTGTTCTGATAAACAAATTATACAAAACGATGGTGAAGAAATGTTTCTTACTATTAAAGCATGAAAATGTCCTTAAATAATGTGAATAATTTATGTAATTTGTAAATATTTGCGACGCTTTCCCAAATCGAATTCCCATGGTGGTGCCTTGCAACATTAAAGGCCAATTTGTGGCGCAAAACTTTCTGTATGCTCGATTTAATATATTGGTTTATGATTGCCTTTCGATAAACTTTTCGCAAAATTTTATTGCCAGCATATCGCAGGTCCTAACCGGGTTTCCTGCGACACGCCAGGATATCATTCCCTGGCTGCATCGGCGAATTTCTATCCTTAAAAAAATATATATGGTGCTACCCTGCGACTTCCTGGCAGACACGATTTTTATGGCTTCCTGTGATGAGTTTCAATAGATGGAAGATACATCCCGGGAATGCTCACACATGCACCTGCCTCGCTGCTAATTTAAATTGCCCGTCCGTCTGATTTGTTCGGGACCCGTACTTCTCCCGGCAAACTATAATTTCTGTAATTTCATTTAAAAAGGCTTCCCGGAGCATCAGTTCGCTTGGATTTGCATTTCTCTGGCGAACAAAAATCGATTTTTTATCCTTTCCTCTGTTTAAGACGGGATGGAAGAAAATTGTTTAAGTAAAAGAGCTTTTCGCTTTATTTATGCGAAATTTAGTTAAATGTGTTTGATTTATTTTAATTTTGTAATAGAAAGCATTGTTATTTAAATGTTAAAAAACGACATAATTGTTTAATGTGTTAAAGAACCGACATTTATTTGCGACTGGCCGCCTAGATTTGCGATTTTGTGGAGCTATTTTAATCTAATGTCTATAGAGACAAGACCGCTTTAATTGACGCACTGGAAATTGGAGGACACTTGACATTGGAGGACACATTGAAGCATTTATTCGTGATAATAAATAATGGAAATAATGGAAAGAGTATGCCAAATTTGGAATAAGCGGATTGACCATTTGAGGCGCAGTCACGGTCAACATTTGCATGAAACAATCTTTAAAAATTAAATTATATGTATCGATTCAAATAAATATTTCATGCTTTTTCCTGAATTGTATGTTTTTTTTTTTGAAAAACTTTACTACAGCTCTTGAATAGCTTATAAGAAATATTATGACATCTATAAGCCTGTAAAATCGATCTTATATCAATTTGTTTTTATTATTTTTTTTTTGAAGTCTCATGATTTTGTTAGTTTGTTGAACCTAAAATAATAATTTATTAGTAATTGCACTTAATTATTTTGATTTTTCTTCAATGTACTATAACCTCAAAATACTAATTTCCACTTTTCTTTTATCGGCTATTACCAAAACCATTGAGATATTTATTCATAAGCTCATGTGTGGGCACATACGGAAAAACTACCACAACTTGGAGTCGGGAAATGGGGGGGAAGTTGTGGAAAATTAGAGAATTGTTACATTGAAATTCCGACCGCAGATTGAAGGGCGAAGGAATTCTGGGAAAGGAGCTCGATGCTGGTTCTCGCTCAGGTTCCTTTTTGATTTGTGCAACAAATGAAGTGAGAAATTATTTTTATTATTATTTATATTTTTATTACAGATGGCGGAGTGACGGCAGGTACACCCCCTCACCCCATGGTCGAATCACGTATTCACAAAGCAAACAAACGCCGGAGCACGCATAAATAAACAGGGGCGGACTGGCTTTGACGAGGGGAACGGTGGGCCAAAAGCCATGAAAAGTAATCAAAAGCCAGGAGAGAGTAATGCTAAATGGAGGGGGTGTGAGCTTGTGGGTGTGGGTGTGGGAGCCGAAGGACGGCAAGGAAACACGAAACATTGAAACAGCCAAGTAAAGTAAATTTTTCAGATGACGCCCATCAGTCACATCATTAAAATCGAGCGTGGAGCCCAAGGAGGCAAGGACTCGCGGAGGGGCTCTGCCTAATTCGAATCCTTGCCACAAGATGTGCCGAGTTGTGAAGTGCGGATCCTGCAGGGGCCACACACACGCACACCCCGGCGAGAAAATAGACAGGAACGGCAATCCTCTGGAGGCATTCATCAATATGCCAAACATGTTTTTTTATCATCAAATGGAAAATGCTTCATTTTCACGTACGAAGAGAATATGCACCCGAAGAAATATGAATCAATTTATCAATTTGGAAATTTCTATTTTTCCATTATGAACTAAATAAAAGAAATTCAACGGATATAACAAATATCCTCTAAAAAGAATTGTTCGCCAATCGACATAAAATTCATTTATTAATATTCTTGTTAAACTAAACACAGTTATGGTGTGGTTTTAAGATATTTCTAATTAAAAATATATATTTTTTGTGGGGAATATCATCATATTTGCAAAATACATATTGTTTTAACTAGAACACAACATAAATTTTATTTAATTAATGGCCCAATCAAGTTATTTAATTTTAAGTCAATAAAAATAATTAAAGTATTTTTAATTAATTCAGTTTTAAGTTAAGCTTTGTTTATTCATTTATTTAAAAAAATTTATTTTCAGAAGAATAAAGAAGATAATGGTCAAATTAATATAATGTAATGAGAGCTCTAAAAAGTAAACTTTTAAAATATTAAACTAAAATGATAATTCAAAACTATTTGTATTATCTTTATCATCAATAACTTTCAAACGGCCTTGAACATTTAAATGGAGAAATCAGAAAAGTGTCAAATTGTCTCTGCGTTTTATTTCTCGAGAGTTTCTAGGATTAATTTGTATGCTTTATGAGAAATTTATGCCATGTTATTATTTCATGATTTCAAAACATTGGACTCATTATGAATTAATATCATTAATAATTAAGGAACAAACAATAAAGTCAATATTTTTTGCACATATCGATTTTATATTTATTATTGAAATATATTTTATGATTAATTAATATTTTATTTTAATATAAGCCTTTGGCTGATTTGTAACAATCTAGCTTTTAGATATTAACAAGTGGCAGTCATGTGTTTTTTTTTTTTTTTTAAACAGAAAAAGCTATAAAAATAAAAATGGAAGGTTTTATAAAATTTATTGTCTATTAGCTCTTTGTTTCTGAGTGTGGTAAGTGGCATGTGGAGCCAGCAAGCGGGAGGGGCAGGTGCAGCCTGCCACACAGAGAGCCGCTAAACGCAAAGAAGGAGCATCAAAGTTGATGGCCACAGGCGGAAATGGGAGTGGGAGACAGGACCCGTTATCGCTGAGAATCCCGCAGGTGAATTTCCGTTGCCTCCCCCACCCGTTACTTGCCACTTGCCTCACCTCCCTGCCCGCCTTGTACTCATCACTTTCGGTTTAATCCAGAAATCGGCATTCAGCAGGCAAAAAAGCCGACGGCTGTCAAATCCCCCAAACTAGAAGTCCCGGACTCTGGCGAGGACGAAACACATAAATTGATTACGAGGACGTTTCACAACAAATTCGGTTTTCACAATGAGGACACCAGGATGCTCCTTCTTGCCACCAGGCTGGGCGAGAGACAACAGTCCCCGGAAGCAATATATTCGCAGATGTGGAGCCGCAGGAATCTGGATGCCAGGAGGTCCTTGAAGGCATCTGAAGGAGTCGAATCAATTGCGACAACTGCTGAGAAGCCGGAAGAGATTTCACTTTGGCGGTGAACATTCGATGTTTAATCCAAAAAAAAAAAACAGGAGGAACAAAGTAAATCAAAGAAGCCTTCATTGTTAAATATTCTTCAGAACTTTTATATTCTTTATAAAATGAAAGAAAAAATAAAAATTTGAAAACCTAATTCGAAACATTATTTTTAGCAAATTAAATTATAAACAAGTTACAAAAACGAGGAAAAACTAAAGTAATTCATACGTAACTGATGTTGGTATATTATGTATTTTTCTTCAAAATTGAAAATAAATAGTGCATCAGTGTTTATTATTAGTTAATATTTTATGTTTAGTTTTTCTCTCAAACAAAAATTACTCATACGCTATGTTGTCTGTGCACAACTGTGCCTCATTTTAGAACGAAAAAAAAGTAGAATTATTTGAAACACTAGATGTTACTAGTATTGAATTGTTCAATGTTATAGTTGTAACTGTTGTCTCTTTAATGAGTTTATAGATCAAGTTTTAAGCTGATGAAACAACTGTAACACGATTTAAAATTTCTAAATTCAATGGGCTGTATCCTCCTATTCCATTAAATGCTTTTATTTTGATGTTTCCGTTTTTTGAAAATATGGAGTCAATCGATAAGTTGAAAGAAATGTGATAATGGGAGTTAATGGAATGTAATACAAAATGATAATGTTTTTAATTCCAATGATTTGAAAAAAGATCTTGAATTTGAGCTGAAAGGGGTCCAGTATGTAGCTATAACCACGGAACTTTGCTTGCCATTTTGTAAACAAAAAGTTCGAGCAAGTCTCAGCGACCCTGTCGACGGTGACTCCCACTAATCACTTAGCTTTGAATATTGCTGACAATCTTCGAATCTTGAATAAATCTGCAACATAAAGTTGTAACTAAAGGTAGTTACACCGTGACTACCTTTGGCGTATTTCAGGAGGTACCAACAATATGGAACAGTACCCTTCAAAGGATTGAAAAAATTGTAAATACCAAAGAGGCATTTTCAATTGCATTACTAGAAACTGCAAAGACTGCTGCACCTTTCTCTGTGGATAAAATCAATGCGTTGAGAGATACTTTCTTTTGACACTTTGAGCGTAAATAAAACACATTCCCTTCCACGGATTCCCACAAGAATGTCTGCAAACATTGATGTTTCTGCAAACTCAACTCAAGGGAATCTAAATAGTCAAAATAAAAGTCGAATAAATAAAGTGCAGGCTGCCTTTATTTTAGAGGCTTTGATTTTGAGGATCAGGTGGATTCCAAACTTCACCATCTGTTGACGTCGTACCACTCGGAGTTGGAGCAGAGGTTGCCGAACTCGCCATTGGATCCGGAGCTGCAACCTTGTGCACCCCAGTCGCAGCTGGAGTAGATCTGGCGGCCGATCATGTTCGTGGTTGCGTAGTTGCATGCCACGAGGACTTGGTTCCATCCGTCGCGGTTGTACCTGGCGGCAGCACAGCCCAGACGGGTGTTCCTTTCGGACATCATCACGGTGAAGTGACCAATGGCACTGGGGGATAAAATTTATAAAGAATATATAAAGTGAAATGTCATTTATTGGAAAGCTTTCTCATGAATTTTAATCAGATTTGTTCTTATAATAATAAAATGCTGTGAAAAGAAAATTTTTTATCCTTTTCAGTGCATTTTATCATTAGTAATAGATACCCGGTACCTACACACATTCACACACTCCGTCTAAGAAAAAAACTTCGTTTTCATTTTGCCTGAGACTGTGTTTAAAAAAATTATATTCTAATATATAAGAATTATTACAGAATTCTAACCAGAAATCAAGTTTTTTAAACTGACTAAAACCATTAAAATTATATGTATTCGTCATCGTCTTTTGACCCTTCTTAATTGTTTTTTTTTTGTGACACTTTTTTGATTACTTTATTAATAAGCACAATCTACAATGAGACTGCAAATTAATTATTATTAAATGGTTAGTAAAATACCCTACAATCATTGAAAGGGAAAAAATATAAAGCCAAATGGATGTTCCCTTTTCTTTTGTATAGTTGCAGCAATATTTCAATTCCTATTTCTTTAAGCTTAACCATAAACAAATAAGGTAAGCAATATATAGTAAAAAAGTGTAGATAACGTTAATTGGAATGGAAGTGGAAAAATGAAGGAGCCAAAACTTCTTGAATATTTCCCTTGTACTCTCTTTGAAACTAGATTGAATTTAACATTAAACGTTAATTGGTTTACTTTTAAATAAATACAATATATTATTGTTTTTTCATAATATATGAACGGACAAACGAACATGTTTGTTAAAATAAAAAAAATTTCACTTTACGTTGATTATTAGAAGCGTCTATAAAAATATTAAAATTAATATCTTTTCCAGTTATTTCTTTAAAACCAAAGTCAATTGACTTTTTCGTATGACTGATATACTTGTACATAGAATTAGTAGTGCTGGAATCGAAACTTCTATACCCTGTAACACTAACTTATTTTAAAGATGTCACAAGCTATGAAGTATATGTGTCAGAAAAGGATTATTGAATTAATCGTTCCTTCAAGAACAAAATATCTAATATTTATGGAACTGGGTCTCCATGAAATGGTTAAATCAAGAAAATAAGGTCATATTTTTAAAAAATTTTGCAGTTATTTCTTTTGTTATATGGGAGCTACATATAGTCACTCGATCACTTCCGCTCGTACTTATTTGAGAGCCGTTTGAAAGACCTCTATATATTATATGTATGTATGTATGTTTAGCTTTAAGTTAAAACTAAAAGGGTTTGTAGAAAAATACGAGTGGCTCGGAACGCGATCCTGATAAAAAGTCTCCGAGTTGTTGTTTTCACTATGTAGCAAACTTTAGGTGACAACAATTATACCTTTGGAAAGGGTGTAAAAATTGGTTTTTTTAAACAAAAAGTACACAAATGACTTAAATCGTATTTTCAACTCAGCACTTGAGAAATAATCATTTTTAAGTTTTGGCACACATTTGAGTTTCACGAGAAAAAAAATAAATCGAAAAGTGAACTAAACCGCAATGATCATTCAAGGACATTAGTCCTTTTGAATCCTTTATACTTACGGGCCGCTGTAGCCGGAGGGGTAGCCCCCGGAAATGATGCCGCTGTTGGAATTGTGGACCTCGTCGAACCACATCTGGACGCTGTTGTCGAGAATGTAACCCATATCAGGCAGGTCGCCGGAGTAGGCCTGCCAGGCGAGATTCTGGCCGGAGTACTTGAAGGCGTCGGTGTTGTGGCAGCTGTCGTGCACCATGTTGCACTGACGGACGTTGAGGGAGGCCAAGTAGGCCAGCTCATCATCCCACTCCATGGTGGCCATGCGGCAGGCTGCGTCGTGGTTCGGATCGTAGCCCCCGGCGATGTAGTTGCGCTTGTCGTTGTGTGAATGGACGAAGACCCACTTGTAGTCGTCGTTGATGTCGATCAGCTCCGCGTCCCCGGGGCAGGCGCTATCCCACCAGTTGCTGTGTCCGCAGGCGATGTGGCTGCCACCACCGCAGATGTCCGAAGAGCAGTAGTCGGTGGCTCGGACCCCTACCAGGGCCGCCACCATCAGGATTGCGAACAAAGCGAACTTCATGGTGCCTTCGATTTCTATTGAGCACTATGAAGCTCCTCCGGAGACGGGAGCTTATATGCCTTCCCGAGTGGCCACTTATCGCCCGAAGAGTCGCCGTAAATCATCATCCGAACCTGCCGAGCTCCATTCAAATTTCCGTACATGGTAGACACACTGCAGTAATCTAATCGCCGCATTTAATTTACGGGTTACTAATTCTGTTCCCTTCGAGTCGATTTCCCTCCGATGGTGTGATGGGATCAGCCCTCTTTGTCGGGGTCACTAGACAATTGATACGGACAAGGAAAGAGATTCAATTGGTTCCTCCGCTTCAACAGTGCATTGTTGGGAATTCATTAGAAAAATTCAAAAAATCACTAGTTTATTTTTATGTGATAAAAAACCAACTGGTAATAAATTTTTAAAACAGGTTTAATGGCTTCATGGCAGATTGTAAAAAGTCGTGATGGTGGTGGGTGGTCCTTCGGAGGGCATCTTTGTAATAAGTATTTAATTTGTGTAAGCAAAAAAAAGGCGTGGGAAAAATTTAAAACCAAACACATACTTTGCAGAAATCTGTACAATCTAATCTAAGAACAATATTTACGACTAATAACCTTTTAGTTCTTTGTTTTAGTTGTAGTTCATAAATGGTGGGATTTGATCAGGCATTAGGCCTTTAAAACGACACCACTGGCAGCTAAAATTCAAAATAAAAAACAAAGAACTTTTCTTTAAGAAATTTAAGATATTAAAAAAAAATCCTAAAATCTTCACACACCATACAGTACTCAAAGAATTAACTCAATTAAGAACTGGACCGAAAAGACAACAAGTTTGTTTCTTGGGATAGGTTGGAACCTCTTCCCAGACCAGCAGCTCAGACAATTTGATTCCTATCCGACCTGATAAAGCTTCAATTTATGGGCCACTTCCTCAGTTCGGAGCGCTCGTGTTTAATTTAGTTAACAGACTTTGACTATCTGCAATTAGCCGCAAATATATAGCCTCAATTTAATTAAAATCACCGGATTCGCTAGAGTTTATTAGTTTGTTTTCTTATTCAGTGTAAGGTGTTTCGTGTATTTTTAAACAGGGCAGTTCAAAACAGCCGAATAGGAACACTATCTTCGGTGGGAGACGAGGCTTTTTAGAACCAAGATCACTTGAAAGTATAATCAGTTAATGTTATGGTTAATGATTTATTGCAACACGGCATCAGATTGAACAAGTGCATTACAATCGATTGACGGAAGAGTATATATAATTTTTGGATAGGAAGTTTTGGTTTTTGTGGAGAATTATTGGAGAAAGAAATATAATTCGTAACTTTAACTTAAAAGAAGTCCTCGTTGCAAAAGGAGCTTTAGAAACTGCATTTTATTCTACTTCGGGCTATATTAGTTTCCACAAATGTCGAGTTGAAATTCAGACTGTCCATGAATTTCTTTGAAGTTTATCAAGTTTGAAAATTTGGAAAAACTGATGATCGAGTCAAATTTGATATTTTTGGATATACATAGCTTGTGGTAAATTTCGTAATTAAAAAAAAAATATGAGTATAATCTTATAATATATAAACTTTTCCTGATCTAGCCTCGAATTACTCTATTTCTTGGAAGTTAACCTCTTATCCTTATAGAATAAATTTTAATGGAAAGATCGGAATATATATAGGAATAAGGAACATATATGCTTGATATTTTTAATATTTTCACTAGTTTTATTAATATAAGTTAATAAGTTTCCTCTTCCTAGAAAAATTCTAACCAAAACCAAGCTTAAGCTAAAATTTAAGGGTCACTTTTTTTGGTTGAAATAATTGAGTTAAAAACAAGTAAGGGAGCAGCAGTCGAGTTTCCCGACAGCAAAATACCCTGTACCCTTAGACATGCTTACAATTTATTTATTTAGTATCAATAAATAAATGAAACAATATTCTATTAAAAAAGAAAATAAGTTTCGTGTGTCATAAAGCCATACACATTTCGCTGCCAACGTCGCAGTCGGCATCGCGCAATGCGTATTTTGCTGCGCTTCTGCTCCCCTTGCCATAGATTTTTCATGTGGCATACCTTCCGTGTTTCTTATCCGATTTGGTTCAAATTAAAATATTAGATAGCTTTTATAAGCACCAACGCATATGCCGAATTGCACAGCATTAGGTTAATAATTGTGGGCGTGGCAGTTTTTTGCGATTTGCGGGTTTTTTTGGTAGCGGGGGGTGATATCAAAATAAAACAACAAACTTGTACTGCGTATGTTAATTACCTATCCAACGATATATGGCACATGTCTGTAGCTCTTGTAGTTTCTGAGATCTAGGCGTTGATACGGACAGACAGACGGACAGACGGACGGACAGACGGACATGGCTATATCGACTCGGCTGTTGATGTTGATCAAGAATATATATACTTTATGGGGTCGGAGATGCTTCCTTCTGCCTGTTACATACATTTGTACCATATTATAATACCCTTTTCACCCATTTTCAATGGGTACAGGGTATAAAAATACCTTAGTTGTACAATACTGACTGCCCATTCTATTACCTTGTTTAGTAAATATAATTGATATGAAATATTTGTTTCACAAAGACAATGTTTTTAGTTGGAAAGATATATTTCTTCCCTATCATTGAGATTGCGAGTCTTGAAGTTACAATGAACTTCTATATTATATATAAATAAATAAATTAACCTGAATTTCACAGGAATTATGAGAGCATACTTATATGTTCTCACCTGGGGTTATGATGTAATCCCATCTGATTAATCATTAAGTGCCATCTGTAATTCATTCGTGAGTGTCTATATATTTGTAAGATTGGTATTATAAATCGGCCACTTAGTAAACAAATACATAATCGAAAAAAAAATTGACATATTTTTAAAGAAATTTGATATTTTTGAATATACATACCTTATGGTAAATTTCGTATTTAAAAAAAACATGAGTATTATCTTATAACATATAATCTTTTCCTGATCTAGTCTCGAACCACTCTATTTCTTGGAAGCTAACCTCTTATCCTTATAGAGTAAATTAATTATGGAAAGATCGGAATATATATAGAAATAAGAAACATATATGCTTGATTATTTTTAATATTTTCACTAGTTCTAATAATATAAGTTAATATAGAAGATAGATGGAGGGAAATTTTAATTTTTAATTGTTAAATTATATTTTTCCTTTCATATCTTTGTAAAGAAGGCATTGGTGCTACTTAGTATTTTGTAAGAAAAAATGTATTTTAAGACTTGCTCAAAACATTTTGCAAAGATATCCATTTTTTTATCTAATATATAAAAAGGAAATAAGGTAAAAATTAATACCAAGAAATACTTATACGCCAGAGTAAGGGTACCTGTGTTAAAATTAAAACAATTTTTAGTTCAAATACAGGTATGGGATTCTCAATTTATTATTAACACATTAAATGAATATATTGGGAACAATTCGCATTAAAATGGCAATCTGGGCCGAAAACGTTTCATAGAAACTTATATATGTATACAAGTAGATCTACAAAAAAATACTTGGGGCTAAGATGTCTTTTCCCACCCAGTCCCGAAAAATAGGAAATCTTTTCAAGTAGCTGCCGATATTTTTATTTATTTGTTAGATTCGTAAAATCCCCCCTGTGATTAGTAGAAGAGGTTGTTGACGTCGTAGACCTCTTTGGAGCTGCAGAGGTTCTTGTAGCTGGGATTGGTGCCTGTCGTGCACTTGGTGGCGGGGGCCTTGGGGCAGGAGCTGTACATCTTGATTCCCAGAACGTTGGTGGCTGCGTAGTTGCAGGCCATGAGAAAGGCCTTGTAGGATTGTCCGGCGACGGAGTAGGTAGAGACGGCGCAGCCCACGTCCGTGTTCCGGTCCGCCACCAGGACGGTGAAGTGGCCGATGGCCGGGCCCTGGTAGTTCGAGGGATAGGCGTCGATGTAGGCCTGCTTGGTGTAGACCGCCTCGCCGTACCACATATCGACGCCCCACTGTACGTAGTAGGTTACGTTGAGAGGACTATACCAGCCCATCCAGGCCAGGTTCTGGCCAGACCAGTCGAAGGCGTCTGTGTTGTGGCATCCGTCGTGGCGCATCGCGCAGCTCTTCACGTTGAGGGAGGCCAGGTAGGCCAGCTCGTCGTTCCACTTGATGGTGGCCATCCTGCAGGCGGCACTCAGGTTCGCGTTCTCGCCCCCGGCGATGATGTTCCGGTACTTGTTCGTCCTGTCCACGATGGCCTGCTTCTCCGCGTCGCTCAGGGTCAGCAGGGTGGCGTCCGAGGGGCAGCTTGAGTCCCAGGCCTGCAAAGGTGCCATACGTGGAATGGTTACAATATAATTTAAAAAACACAAAACCCCACCAAATAATTAAATATTTATACGCATTACCAGCATATACAAAAATTATCAGCTATTTCTGTTATCACTACTTGGGAAGCTCACCTTCGGTGACGAAAATTTAAAATTGTTCTAAGATTGTGGTTTTCAAATAATGAAGAAAACAGTAAAATGCATAAATAAGCCTCTTCAAAGTATTATTTTAATGTACAAATAATTTTGTAAATCTTGATTTTTATAAGTGACCGATGTTGATGGTATATTATTTTTATAAATTATGTGTGTTCATTGCAATGCAAATTAATATTTCAATTTGTTTTAAACTTTCTTAGACCTAACTATTTAATTATCGAAATCAGGATCAATCAGAATTCAACTATTAAGACTATTAGCATTAAATTTACCTTAAGGTTTAGGAAAACAGAAACAATTATCAAATACAACAATAATATTAATTTTTGTCTATTTTTGTCATTTTCGCGATGTTTTCACTGCCGCGTCAATCGACGGGTGTCATGGAACGTACGTCTCAAATGGCAAAGAAGGATCAAAGAGTAAGACTATATGGAAATAAGGCGTGGAAAAAAAATTTTAATTTTGTGACAATTTCAATTTTATCTACAATAAACAATACATTTTACGTCACAAATAACAGAAATGAAATTTCAGAAATTTTTGTGGATGAATGGATGACATCCATCTATGAAAATATATATAAACTTAAAAGATAATCTATCTTTTGGCGGAGCGGTTTCTTATGGTAAGAGATAGCAAATATCTGATATAATTGGCCAATATTTAGAAGAACATTGGAATCAGACCAGTATACTTTATATACCTATATGTCAAAAATGTCTCCTTCACTTTACTGTACACTTGAACAAAAATGGAATACCCTCTGCATTGGTATAATATTTTTTACGATTTATTGATCGTTCGACGAAAAAATATCTTCTATGATAGAATCAAAAGTAGCTTCATTTTGGGCACTTCAAGCCACAATTTGATGGTATCATACAATATAAACCTTAGGTTATAAACCTTATAAAAACACGATCATACTTCCGATATAAAATCATCTTTTGGAGATGAATTCAATTATGTATTTTCTAAAAAAATATATATTTTATATGATTTCCACTGAAAGTCGCGATGATGTTTTTCAAATTAAAATCCCCATTATCTAATTATTTACCAACAGTTGATAAAGCATACTGTTTCTTGAAATTGATAAGGTGTTTTATATTTTTCCGCTTTTAAGATAAGTATTACCTGATATGTATTCTTGTACGAGAGTTTCTTTCGAGCGAGAAGATTTACGATTGCCATTGTCAGTCTTATTATTCAAGTAGACTTTCTTGGTTGGTCTTATTAAGTACAATTTAAATACATAAATGATGAATACTTGTATAAAGGAAGGCTGTACTTGTTTTTGTTTAAAGAGTAATTTCCCCTTGATGATTTATAATCATAAATAAATAAATAAAAAATAAATAAAAAAAAAATTATAGAAAGAAAAGGCTACATTTTTGATGATTTTAACTACAATTCTCATAAAAAAGGAGACATTGGCGGCTCGATCTTGTTGCATGAGTGTATGGTAAATGTGTAAAATGTGTAATGGAAATGTGTTCTTATAAGCACGGATATGTTACTATATTGTAAAAAAAAAGACTCTTTAAGGATTTGGATATATACGAGAGGGGATTTCGTATCCCAGAAAACCGTTCAAAAAGGATCCATAACACTAGAGTCCTTGTGCAAACTCACTCCATTATTATCGCAGCCGAGGTTCTTGGTGCCGCCGCAGCTTTTCTTGCAGTAATCGGTAGCGGAAACGACTCCGAGGGCCAGGAGGAGGCAAACTACGGTCACGGTATTGCACATTTCTCTTGCCAGACTTTATTGCTTGCCCTTTGCGGTGCGACGCCTTCTTTTATGGAAAAAGCCCGCCTGCGTTTTACGGGGAACTTTGGCTGCTCAGTTTTTATCAACATTTGATTAAATATTTGCCCGCCGAGTGTCTCGTTTGTCCCCCAGCTGAGTCAGCTACTCCCCCTCGTGGGTGTGGGATGCTCAAACAGCGATTCGCCCAAGCCTCCCCCAAAGACGTCATCAGATCGGAGCAATAAACAATCCCCTGTCGGATACTGATTGTGGGAGTTGTTTCAGCTTCGCAATCACATCCGATTGTTTTCAATTCTTCGCGAATGGAGCAGGTGTTCTTCCCGCAGACCCATGTAGTGCGCGATTCAAAAAAAAGTCGAAAACAAAACAGAATCTTTATTTAATCCTCGGCAGTAAGTACTTTTCCATTACCAACTGAGAGCGTTCAAAATATTTGCAATGTTTCGTGATCAAAAACAAAAGCTAGCTTTTATTTTGATTAAGAATCAACAAGATTTCGTTTAACCTTTGCCCACCCGGAGGATATTCGACCTTTTCCAGATTTGATCGATCTTAGCTCAGCTCAATTATCATTTCTATTTAAATGGATTCCATCCAAATTTGATGAAAAAAAAACCCGAGTTCCATCAATGATAGATATGAGGATATGAAGGATTAAATTCTTATCTATGCAGACGCGTCCTTAGGAGTAGCTAGCTTTAAGTCGCCTCTTATTTTATATAATCTTTAGGTGGTTCAATTATTTTTGTATTGAAATAATATTTATTAAATATACTTCTTAGCTTCGGTCGTCTGGGTGATTTTACCTTTGGTAAAATATTTTAATTTGTAATTGTATGCTTCTCAGTTATTTTAAAATCCGACTATATCTCTAGACATATACAAATGTCATGCCTCGTCCTAAAAAAATTCTAACCAAAACCAAGCTTAAGTCAAAATTTGATGGTTGCTTTTTATACCCTGTACCCATTGAAAATGGGTGAAAAGGGTATTATAATATGGTACAAATGTATGTAACAGGCAGAAGGAAGCATCTCCGACCCCATAAAGTATATATATTCTTGATCAGCATCAACAGCCGAGTCGATATAGCCATGTCCGTCCGTCTGTCCGTCTGTCTGTCCGTATCAACGCCTAGATCTCAGAAACTACAAGAGCTACAGACATGTGCCATATATCGTTGGATAGGTAATTAACATACGCAGTACAAGTTTGTTGTTTTATTTTGATATAACCCCCCGCTACCAAAAAAACCCGCAAATCGCAAAAAACTGCCACGCCCACAATTATTAACCTAATGCTGTGCAATTCGGCATATGCGTTGGTGCTTATAAAAGCTATCTAATATTTTAATTTGAACCAAATCGGATAAGAAACACGGAAGGTATGCCACATGAAAAATCTATGGCAAGGGAAGCAGAAGCGCAGCAAAATACGCATTGCGCGACGCCGACTGCGACGTTGGCATCGAAATGTGTATGGCTTTATGACACACGAAACTTATTTTCTTTTTTAATAGAATATTGTTTCATTTATTTATTGGTACTAAATAAATTGTAAGCATGTCTAAGGGTACAGGGTATTTTGCAGTCGGGAAACTCGACTGCTGCTTCCTTACTTGTTTTAGTTGAAATAATTGAGTTAAAAAGATACCTTAGTTGTACAATACTGACTGCCCATTCTATTACCTTGTTTAGTAAATATAATTGATATGAAATATTTGTTCCACAAAGACAATGTTTTTGGTTGGAAAGATATATTTCTTCCTTATCATTGAGATTGCCAGTCTTGAGGTTACAATTAACTTATATATTATATATAAATAAATAGATAACCCGGCATTTCACATTATGAGAGCATACTTATATGTCCTCACCTAGGGTTATGGTGTAATCCCATCTGAATAATCATTAAGTGACATCTGTAATTCATTCGTGAGTGTCTATATATTTGTAAGATTGGTATTATAAGTTGACAGCTTAGTAAGCAAATAAATGAAAAACAAAAAATTTAAAAATGTTTTGAGAAATTAAAATATTTTTATTCTTTAAATATTAGAACTTCAAAAAAAAAAGTTGATACACAATGTAATTTTTATATAATTTGATTTAAACGATTAGATGATTTTGTAAAACTATAAGTGAACATTAATATAAATAAAATATTTTTTAATGTACTTTTCAGAATTCTTAGAGTAAACAGAAAATATTATTTGTTCTTTCGGAATATTTTATTAGAAACAATGTAGCCAAGTACATAGTAAATAAATGTTTATTTCTTTCTCTCTATTTCAGTTGCTGAAAACTTAAAAGATAGATACAAACTAGAATCGAAATACTTGTCAAAATAATCCAAGGAATACTAAAGCTTTTAGGGGCATTATTTTGATAAAGTAACCCCCAAGAGTAACTTTTTAAAAGGAAATATAACAAATATTGCATATCAAGTGTTAATATTTATGGACCGGCACGTGCATCAATATTTTCCTTGTTTACGCGACTCAAATGTTAATATAACTGAAAAGTTAGAAAATGTGAAGCAAAAAAAAATGCAAAAAGTAAGTGTGTTGCTTCAATATTTAATCAACTGTTAACAATAAAATTTGCCAAGCAAACAATTTAATAGTGATTTCTCTCGGGTTCCGGCTCTTCCGGTTACACGTTGTATACCTCGGCCGCCTCGCAGAGACTCGAATAGTTCACATTGGCTCCCTTTTTGCAGCCGGAGGCCTTGACTCCCTTTTGGTACACCGGCTCGCCCACCCAGTTGGTGGTGGCGTAGTTGCAGGCCATCAGGAACCAGTTCATCCCATCCTGGTAGTAGAAGGCGGCAGCACATCCACAGTGTGTGTTCTTCTCCTGAGCCATCGCCGTGAAGTGTCCAATTTGTCTGAGAAAACAAACAAAGATATAATGAATCACTGGAATCTTTAAACGATATAATATTAAAAATTACAAGTTACAAATTTAAAAAAAAAAACGAGTTTATAATTCCAATGTATGTCCAATTTGTATGTCCAAAGGTTCGAACGTGAACGAATTTGGAAAATAATCACTAGAGTCTGATTTTGATACGGTGCCAATATTATTTAATTCTTAAAACTATATGATACCCGGTACTAATTTGAACACTATGATGGTTGAAGCAGAGGCCGTAAGCCTATTATAAAAGAATAATTTACTTATATAAGCTCATTATATCTTTAAGATACATACATATGTAAAAGATTGTTCGGAACTACATAGGTATGATACCTTTTCATTAATAGGAGATAAAGATTTGGGAAAAACCCTGTTGATATTAGAAATATTTATGCTCCTAGGAAAGTCCTATTTTAAATTTCAATAGATATTTTGTTGGATAAACGTATTTCTAGAACAAGGCTAAAGTATTTACACATTAATTCCCTAATTTTTTGAAGCTTTAACATTAATTTGAAAATAACTTACGGTCCAGACCAATTGCTTGGATATTTGTTAATCACGGCCATGGTGGCGTCCTTCTTCTCGTCCCACCACATATTGATGGAGGTGGTGATCAGCTCCTTGACTGTCTTGCCGGACTGGGCCCCCGAATAGCCGTAACTGGCCAGGTTTTGGCCGCTGGCCTTGAACGTTTTCGTGTTGTGGCAGGCGTCGTGGTTCATCTTGCACTGCTTGACGTTGAGGGCTGCCAGGGTTGCCAGCTCGGCGTTCCAGCGCATGGTTGCCATCCGCTTGGCGGCCTCGTACTTGGTCAGGAGTCCGCTGGCCAGTCGGTTCCGGCGGTTGTTGTGCATCTTGAGAATCTGCTGCCGTTGGGATTTATTAAAGGTTATGGCTGTGGGACTGGGACTGGTGGGGCAAGAGGATGCCCAAGCCTGTGGAAATTAAACTAAATTAATTTTTATGCCAAACGGATATCTATTTATCTATAGAGTATAGGTATTCTTCAGTGAAAAATAAAATTTATGGGATACCCTAACTAATTCCTATTTTGAAACAATGGATTTGGATTTTATGATTTTTATTTCTTAAGCTTATTTTTGATAAAACTTAATAACAGTGTGATGAAATATTGTTTTTTGAAATCAAATATATGAATTTCAATGTTTAAAAACTTCTATTTCGAATAAAAACAACAAAAATTTATGTTGATGAATTGGAACGGTTTTTTTTTAAGTTTTTTCACATATTCACGTAATTTTCCATAATTTGACTTTAAGACACTGTTGATATTATTTACATAGATTCTTACCCCATTATTGTTACAGGCAATGTGCGTGGAGGTGCCACAAAGCGAGGAATCACAGTAGTTCGTTTGCCCATTCGCCCAAGACATCAGGCAAATGAGGGGAAGCAGAACCTGAGGTAATCGCGACATCTCCGGACGGTTTTTGGTGGAGACTCTTGTGGTGGGACTACCTTTTATAGCCACCATCGGAACAATTTACTTCTGAAAGAAAGCCTAATTCGACAATATGCCATTTTCGATGAAAGCGTGGCTAAAATATTTATTTTTTTAATAATGCGATTTAACTCAATATTTGCTCTCAGTCCCAACTGTATTTGCAAAAAGCTTTTCGAACAATGGCTCTAGATTGGTGTATTCAAGTGATAGCCGATTTTAATAAATTCTCATCCCCTCTAATTTTAAATTCGAATAAAATTAACAAGTTTTCTAAACAGAGTTGTGTTTAAGATGGTTTCGTTCTGAAGCTTTCAGGAAACAAGAAATTAGTCGTATAAGGATCAATAAACTTAAACTTTGTTTACCGTCTAACCCATTAACTAAAAACTCTATTTTGGTTTTAGAAATACGTAATCGCAATATAATACGGAAGATTATATAAACAGACCACTGGTAAACCCCCTTGAGAGTCTTAAATGTTGCCGAAAATTTTGATAGTTCTATTAGATTATTTTTCACAACATTTTTATCTAAAATTATCTGCCTGTACCTTTAAAAATATTTTCACTGTCTTAGAATTAGACATCGATTGTTAAATATTTATTAATAGTCGATGGAACAGATGTTTTCATTAAAAATAGCATTTGTTAGTTATAATATTTTTAAAAGTATTATTTCAGGCATTTTTTGTAAATATGTCTTACCTTTAATTTTTGAAGCTTATTTATAAAGAATATATATAATGGTTCTTATAAGAGTCTCCTTGGAATTGTGTTATATATTACCTTTAGTATTGGGTGCAAAATATTTTAAATTATTGAAAAAAAAAAGAAGATGGCAATATCTTTCTATCCCTATGTTTTTCCCTTAACTGGTCCTCAACTAGTTGGCCAAAATGTCCCGCATTAATAGATCGGAGCTTGACATCAAAGTATGTACTTAAAAAATAATATTTTAAAATATTTTATAATATTTTAAATAATAAATTTGTATTTAAAAAAAAAACAAAAATCTATATACAGGTTTTATTGCAGTTGTGGATATTATTAGGTTATTTAAATTCGTATAACGTACTGTTCTTCTCTATTAAACCTTTTACAATCCTGTATCCTTTATCTAATCCTGTTTTGTTTATTTTTAACGTTTTGAGTTCTTATAATTTTTTTTACCTTGAAATCGAGGTATCCGCTATATGCTTTATGTTATTTTCGAAATATTTTCCCGAAAGAAAATTTATAACTTAATACCAAATACAGCTTTAATTAAATCGAAGTAGACTGTCAACTTGAGCCAAAATATTTCTATAAAAGCCGTACACCTTTCCCAAATATTTCATTCGAGCTCTAGAGAGCAAAGTATCAACATGGTATCTCCTTTTTTCTATTATGTTTTTTCCAGGTTTTTTTTTTTATTTTATTTAATATTTCCAGTCGGCTTCTAGCCAAGAAACATAAACTTTTAGCAATTTCTGATTTTTGTTGATATTTTTTTATATTTCAGGTTATAACTTTTTTGATCTTGAAATCGTCCTTCCTACATTTAAGTCTTTTTGGCGGCAGGAGATACGCCATAATCGCAGTTAAGATTATGGCGTACCTCCTGTCTTCAGAAAGAACTTTAGTGTATGGAGGACGATCCCCCATATTACAACAAAAGAAGTCGCATGCGTCGCGGCACTTCTTGTCTTCATTCACCTCCAAGGGCGGGCTGCAGTATTTATTTCTTAGCCTGGCAACACTGGTTTCAACGGTCCTGGCATCGATAAGTTTAAATACAGCTTTGATTAAATCGAAGTAGGCTGTCAACTTGTGCCAAAATATTTCTATAAAAGCCGGAAAACTTCCCAAAATATTTCATTCGAGCTCTACAAAGCAAAGTATCAACATCGAGTCTTCTTTTTTATATTTTTTATATTTCATTTTATTTTTCTTCTCTTTTATTTATTTTATTTAATATTTGAGCATTCGATCTAAGGTCTCGGAATTCCATTCGATGGGCTTCTTGCCAAGAAACATATCATAATGAGCTTTTTACGAAGAAAAATAAACTTTTAGCCATTTCTGATTTTTGTTGGTATTTTTTTATATTTCAGGTTATAACTTTTTTGATCTTGAAATCGTCCTTCCTACATTTAAGTCTTTTTGGCGGCAGGAGATACGCCATAATCGCAGTTAAGATTATAACGTACCTCCTGTCTTCAGAAAGAACTTTAGTGTATGGAGGACGATCCCCCATATTACAACAAAAGAAGTCGCATGCGTCGCGGCACTTCTTGTCTTCATCCACCTCCAAGGGCGGGCTGCAGTATTTATTTCTTAGCCTGGCAACACTGGTTTCAACGGTCCTGGCATCGATAACTTTAAATACAGCTTTGTATTAAATCGAAGTAGGCTGTCAACTTGTGCCAAAATATTTCTATAAAAGCCGGAAAACTTCCCAAAATATTTCATTCGAGCTCTACAAAGCAAAGTATCAACATCGAGTCTTCTTTTTTATATTTTTTATATTTTATTTTATTTTTCTTCTCTTTTATTTATTTTATTTAATATTTGAGCATTCGATCTAAGGTCTCGGAATTCCATTCGATGGGCTTCTTGCCAAGAAACATATCATAATGAGCTTTTTACGAAGAAAAATAAACTTTTAGCCATTTCTGATTTTTGTTGGTATTTTTTTATATTTCAGGTTATAACTTTTTTGATCTTGAAATCGTCCTTCCTACATTTAAGTCTTTTTGGCGGCAGGAGATACGCCATAATCGCAGTTAAGATTATAACGTACCTCCTGTCTTCAGAAAGAACTTTAGTGTATGGAGGACGATCCCCCATATTACAACAAAAGAAGTCGCATGCGTCGCGGCACTTCTTGTCTTCATCCACCTCCAAGGGCGGGCTGCAGTATTTATTTCTTAGCCTGGCAACACTGGTTTCAACGGTCCTGGCATCGATAACTTTAAATACAGCTTTGATTAAATCGAAGTAGGCTGTCAACTTGTGCCAAAATATTTCTATAAAAGCCGGAAAACTTCCCAAAATATTTCATTCGAGCTCTACAAAGCAAAGTATCAACATCGAGTCTTCTTTTTTATATTTTTTATATTTTATTTTATTTTTCTTCTCTTTTATTTATTTTATTTAATATTTGAGCATTCGATCTAAGGTCTCGGAATTCCAGTCGATGGGCTTCTTGCCAAGAAACATATCATAATGAGCTTTTTACGAAGAAAAATAAACTTTTAGCCATTTCTGATTTTTGTTGGTATTTTTTTTTATTTCAGGTTATAACTTTTTTGATCTTGAAATCGTCCTTCCTACATTTAAGTCTTTTTGGCGGCAGGAGATACGCCATAATCGCAGTTAAGATTATGGCGTACCTCCTGTCTTCAGAAAGAACTTTAGTGTATGGAGGACGATCCCCAATATTACAACAAAAGAAGTCGCATGCGTCGCGGCACTTCTTGTCTTCATCCACCTCCAAGGGCGGGCTGCAGTATTTATTTCTTAGCCTGGCAACACTGGTTTCAACGGTCCTGGCATCGATAACTTTAAATACAGCTTTGATTAAATCGAAGTAGGCTGTCAACTTGTGCCAAAATATTTCTATAAAAGCCGGAAAACTTCCCAAAATATTTCATTCGAGCTCTACAAAGCAAAGTATCAACATCGAGTCTTCTTTTTTATATTTTTTATATTTTATTTTATTTTTCTTCTCTTTTATTTATTTTATTTAATATTTAAGCATTCGATCTAAGGTCTCGGAATTCCAGTCGATGGGCTTCTTGCCAAGAAACATATCATAATGAGCTTTTTACGAAGAAAAATAAACTTTTAGCCATTTCTGATTTTTGTTGGTATTTTTTTATATTTCAGGTTATAACTTTTTTGATCTTGAAATCGTCCTTCCTACATTTAAGTCTTTTGGCGGCAGGAGATACGCCATAATCGCAGTTAAGATTATAGCGTACCTCCTGTCTTCAGAAAGAACTTTAGTGTATGGAGGACGATCCCCCCATATTACAACAAAAGAAGTCGCATGCGTCGCGGCACTTCTTGTCTTCATCCACCTCCAAGGGCGGGCTGCAGTATTTATTTCTTAGCCTGGCAACACTGGTTTCAACGGTCCTGGCATCGATAACTTTAAATACAGCTTTGATTAAATCGAAGTAGGCTGTCAACTTGTGCCAAAATATTTCTATAAAAGCCGGAAAACTTCCCAAAATATTTCATTCGAGCTCTACAAAGCAAAGTATCAACATCGAGTCTTCTTTTTTATATTTTTTATATTTTATTTTATTTTTCTTCTCTTTTATTTATTTTATTTAATATTTGAGCATTCGATCTAAGGTCTCGGAATTCCAGTCGATGGGCTTCTTGCCAAGAAACATATCATAATGAGCTTTTTACGAAGAAAACTAAACTTTTAGCCATTTCTGATTTTTGTTGGTATTTTTTTATATTTCAGGTTATAACTTTTTTGATCTTGAAATCGTCCTTCCTACATTTAAGTCTTTTTGGCGGCAGGAGATACGCCATAATCGCAGTTAAGATTATAGCGTACCTCCTGTCTTCAGAAAGAACTTTAGTGTATGGAGGACGATCCCCCATATTACAACAAAAGAAGTCGCATGCGTCGCGGCACTTCTTGTCTTCATCACCTCCAAGGGCGGGCTGCAGTATTTATTTCTTAGCCTGGCAACACTGGTTTCAACGGTCCTGGCATCGATAACTTTAAATACAGCTTTGATTAAATCGAAGTAGGCTGTCAACTTGTGCCAAAATATTTCTATAAAAGCCGGAAAACTTCCCAAAATATTTCATTCGAGCTCTACAAAGCAAAGTATCAACATCGAGTCTTCTTTTTTATATTTTTTATATTTTATTTTATTTTTTCTTCTCTTTTATTTATTTTGTTTAATATTTGAGCATTCGATCTAAAGGCCTCGGAATTCCAGTCGATGGGCTTCTTGCCAAGAAACATATCATAATGAGCTTTTTACGAAGAAAAATAAACTTTTAGCCATTTCTGATTTTTGTTGGTATTTTTTTATATTTCAGGTTATAACTTTTTTGATCTTGAAATCGTCCTTCCTACATTTAAGTCTTTTTGGCGGCAGGAGATACGCCATAATCGCAGTTAAGATTATGGCGTACCTCCTGTCTTCAGAAAGAACTTTAGTGTATGGAGGACGATC
This sequence comes from Drosophila vallismaia, assembly GCA_035047325.1. NCBI lineage: Eukaryota > Metazoa > Arthropoda > Insecta > Diptera > Drosophilidae > Drosophila > Drosophila vallismaia. Next base: position 1,994,965 of record JAWNPU010000001.1, on the reverse strand, counting down.
CCCAATATTACAACAAAAGAAGTCGCATGCGTCGCGGCACTTCTTGTCTTCATCCACCTCCAAGGGCGGGCTGCAGTATTTATTTCTTAGCCTGGCAACACTGGTTTCAACGGTCCTGGCATCGATAAGTTTAAATACAGCTTTGATTTAATCGAAGTAGGCTGTCAACTTGTGCCAAAATATTTCTATAAAAGCCGGAAAACTTCCCAAAATATTTCATTCGAGCTCTACAAAGCAAAGTATCAACATCGAGTCTTCTTTTTTATATTGTTTATATTTTATTTTATTTTTCTTCTCTTTTATTTATTTTATTTAATATTTAAGCATTTGATCTAAGGTCTCGGAATTCCAGTCGATGGGCTTCTTGCCAAGAAACATATCATAATGAGCTTTTTACGAAGAAAAATAAACTTTTAGCCATTTCTGATTTTTGTTGGTATTTTTTTATATTTCAGGTTATAACTTTTTTGATCTTGAAATCGTCCTTCCTACATTTAAGTCTTTTATGGCAGGAGATACGCCATAATCGCAGTTAAGATTATAGCGTACCTCCTGTCTTCAGAAAGAACTTTAGTGTATGGAGGACGATCCCCCATATTACAACAAAAAAAGTCGCATTCGTCGCGGCACTTCTTGTCTTCATCCACCTCCAAGGGCGGGCTGCAGTATTTATTTCTTAGCCTGGCAACACTGGTTTCAACGGTCCTGGCATCGATAACTTTAAATACAGCTTTGATTAAATCGAAGTAGGCTGTCAACTTGTGCCAAAATATTTCTATAAAAGCCGGAAAACTTCCCAAAATATTTCATTCAAGCTCTACAAAGCAAAGTATCAACATCGAGTCTTCTTTTTTATATTTTTTATATTTTATTTTATTTTTCTTCTCTTTTATTTATTTTATTTAATATTTGAGCATTCGATCTAAGGTCTCGGAATTCCAGTCGATGGGCTTCTTGCCAAGAAACATATCATAATGAGCTTTTTACGAAGAAAAATAAACTTTTAGCCATTTCTGATTTTTGTTGGTATTTTTTTATATTTCAGGTTATCACTTTTTTGATCTTGAAATCGTCCTTCCTACATTTAAGTCTTTTTGGCGGCAGGAGATACGCCATAATCGCAGTTAAGATTATAGCGTACCTCCTGTCTTCAGAAAGAACTTTAGTGTATGGAGGACGATCCCCCATATTACAACAAAAGAAGTCGCATGCGTCGCGGCACTTCTTGTCTTCATCCACCTCCAAGGGCGGGCTGCAGTATTTATTTCTTAGCCTGGCAACACTGGTTTCAACGGTCCTGGCATCGATAACTTTAAATACAGCTTTGATTAAATCGAAGTAGGCTGTCAACTTGTGCCAAAATATTTCTATAAAAGCCGGAAAACTTCCCAAAATATTTCATTCGAGCTCTACAAAGCAAAGTATCAACATCGAGTCTTCTTTTTTATATTTTTTATATTTTATTTTATTTTTCTTCTCTTTTATTTATTTTATTTAATATTTGAGCATTCGATCTAAGGTCTCGGAATTCCAGTCGATGGGCTTCTTGCCAAGAAACATATCATAATGAGCTTTTTACGAAGAAAAATAAACTTTTAGCCATTTCTGATTTTTGTTGGTATTTTTTTATATTTCAGGTTATAACTTTTTTGATCTTGAAATCGTCCTTCCTACATTTAAGTCTTTTTGGCGGCAGGAGATACGCCATAATCGCAGTTAAGATTATAGCGTACCTCCTGTCTTCAGAAAGAACTTTAGTGTATGGAGGACGATCCCCCATATTACAACAAAAGAAGTCGCATGCGTCGCGGCACTTCTTGTCTTCATCCACCTCCAAGGGCGGGCTGCAGTATTTATTTCTTAGCCTGGCAACACTGGTTTCAACGGTCCTGGCATCGATAACTTTAAATACAGCTTTGATTAAATCGAAGTAGGCTGTCAACTTGTGCCAAAATATTTCTATAAAAGCCGGAAAACTTCCCAAAATATTTCATTCGAGCTCTACAAAGCAAAGTATCAACATAGTCTTCTTTTTTATATTTTTTATATTTTATTTTATTTTTCTTCTCTTTTATTTATTTTATTTAATATTTGAGCATTCGACCTAAGGTCTCGGAATTCCAGCCGATGGGCTTCTTGCCAAGAAACATATCATAATGAGCTTTTTACGAAGAAAAATAAACTTTTAGCCATTTCTGATTTTTGTTGGTATTTTTTTATATTTCAGGTTATAACTTTTTTGATCTTGAAATCGTCCTTCCTACATTTAAGTCTTTTTGGCGGCAGGAGATACGCCATAATCGCAGTTAAGATTATAGCGTACCTCCTGTCTTCAGAAAGAACTTTAGTGTATGGAGGACGATCCCCCATATTACAACAAAAGAAGTCGCATGCGTCGCGGCACTTCTTGTCTTCATCCACCTCCAAGGGCGGGCTGCAGTATTTATTGCTTAGCCTGGCAACACTGGTTTCAACGGTCCTGGCATCGATAACTTTAAATACAGCTTTGATTAAATCGAAGTAGGCTGTCAACTTGTGCCAAAATATTTCTATAAAAGCCGGAAAACTTCCCAAAATATTTCATTCGAGCTCTACAAAGCAAAGTATCAACATCGAGTCTTCTTTTTTATATTTTTTATATTTTATTTTATTTTTCTTCTCTTTTATTTATTTTATTTAATATTTGAGCATTCGATCTAAGGTCTCGGAATTCCAGTCGATGGGCTTCTTGCCAAGAAACATATCATAATGAGCTTTTTACGAAGAAAAATAAACTTTTAGCCATTTCTGATTTTTGTTGGTATTTTTTTATATTTCAGGTTATCACTTTTTTGATCTTGAAATCGTCCTTCCTACATTTAAGTCTTTTTGGCGGCAGGAGATACGCCATAATCGCAGTTAAGATTATAGCGTACCTCCTGTCTTCAGAAAGAACTTTAGTGTATGGAGGACGATCCCCCATATTACAACAAAAGAAGTCGCATGCGTCGCGGCACTTCTTGTCTTCATCCACCTCCAAGGGCGGTCTGCAGTATTTATTGCTTAGCCTGGCAACACTGGTTTCAACGGTCCTGGCATCGATAACTTTAAATACAGCTTTGATTAAATCGAAGTAGGCTGTCAACTTGTGCCAAAATATTTCTATAAAAGCCGGAAAACTTCCCAAAATATTTCATTCGAGCTCTACAAAGCAAAGTATCAACATCGAGTCTTCTTTTTTATATTTTTTATATTTTATTTTATTTTTCTTCTCTTTTATTTATTTTATTTAATATTTGAGCATTCGACCTAAGGTCTCGGAATTCCAGTCGATGGGCTTCTTGCCAAGAAACATATCATAATGAGCTTTTTACGAAGAAAAATAAACTTTTAGCCATTTCTGATTTTTGTTGGTATTTTTTTATATTTCAGGTTATAACTTTTTTGATCTTGAAATCGTCCTTCCTACATTTAAGTCTTTTTGGCGGCAGGAGATACGCCATAATCGCAGTTAAGATTATAGCGTACCTCCTGTCTTCAGAAAGAACTTTAGTGTATGGAGGACGATCCCCCATATTACAACAAAAGAAGTCGCATGCGTCGCGGCACTTCTTGTCTTCATCCACCTCCAAGGGCGGGCTGCAGTATTTATTTCTTAGCCTGGCAACACTGGTTTCAACGGTCCTGGCATCGATAACTTTAAATACAGCTTTGATTAAATCGAAGTAGGCTGTCAACTTGTGCCAAAATATTTCTATAAAAGCCGGAAAACTTCCCAAAATATTTCATTCGAGCTCTACAAAGCAAAGTATCAACTTCGAGTCTTCTTTTTTATATTTTTTATATTTTATTTTATTTTTCTTCTCTTTTATTTATTTTATTTAATATTTGGGCATTCGATCTAAGGTCTCGGAATTCCAGTCGATGGGCTTCTTGCCAAGAAACATATCATAATGAGCTTTTTACGAAGAAAAATAAACTTTTAGCCATTTCTGATTTTTGTTGGTATTTTTTTATATTTCAGGTTATAACTTTTTTGATCTTGAAATCGTCCTTCCTACATTTAAGTCTTTTTGGCGGCAGGAGATATGCCATAATCGCAGTTAAGATTATAGCGTACCTCCTGTCTTCAGAAAGAACTTTAGTGTATGGAGGACGATCCCCCATATTACAACAAAAGAAGTCGCATGCGTCGCGGCACTTCTTGTCTTCATCCACCTCCAAGGGCGGGCTGCAGTATTTATTTCTTAGCCTGGCAACACTGGTTTCAACGGTCCTGGCATCGATAACTTTAAATACAGCTTTGATTAAATCGAAGTAGGCTGTCAACTTGTGCCAAAATATTTCTATAAAAGCCGGAAAACTTCCCAAAATATTTCATTCGAGCTCTACAAAGCAAAGTATCAACATCGAGTCTTCTTTTTTATATTTTTTATATTTTATTTTATTTTTCTTCTCTTTTATTTATTTTATTTAATATTTGAGCATTCGATCTAAGGTCTCGGAATTCCAGTCGATGGGCTTCTTGCCAAGAAACATATCATAATGAGCTTTTTACGAAGAAAAATAAACTTTTAGCCATTTCTGATTTTTGTTGGTATTTTTTTATATTTCAGGTTATAACTTTTTTGATCTTGAAATCGTCCTTCCTACATTTAAGTCTTTTTGGCGGCAGGAGATACGCCATAATCGCAGTTAAGATTATAGCGTACCTCCTGTCTTCAGAAAGAACTTTAGTGTATGGAGGACGATCCCCCATATTACAACAAAAAAAGTCGCATGCGTCGCGGCACTTCTTGTCTTCATCCACCTCCAAGGGCGGGCTGCAGTATTTATTTCTTAGCCTGGCAACACTGGTTTCAACGGTCCTGGCATCGATAACTTTAAATACAGCTTTGATTAAATCGAAGTAGGCTGTCAACTTGTGCCAAAATATTTCTATAAAAGCCGGAAAACTTCCCAAAATATTTCATTCGAGCTCTACAAAGCAAAGTATCAACATCGAATCTTCTTTTGTATATTTTTTATATTTTATTTTATTTTTCTTCTCTTTTATATATTTTATTTAATATTTGAGCATTCGATCTGAGGTATCGGAATTCCAGTCGATGGGCTTCTTGCCAAGAAACATATCATAATGAGCTTTTTACGAAGAAAAATAAACTTTTAGCCATTTCTGATTTTTGTTGGTATTTTTTTATATTTCAGGTTATCACTTTTTTGATCTTGAAATCGTCCTTCCTACATTTAAGTCTTTTTGGCGGCAGGAGATACGCCATAATCGCAGTTAAGATTATAGCGTACCTCCTGTCTTCAGAAAGAACTTTAGTGTATGGAGGACGATCCCCATATTACAACAAAAGAAGTCGCATGCGTCGCGGCACTTCTTGTCTTCATCCACCTCCAAGGGCGGGCTGCAGTATTTATTGCTTAGCCTGGCAACACTGGTTTCAACGGTCCTGGCATCGATAACTTTAAATACAGCTTTGATTAAATCGAAGTAGGCTGTCAACTTGTGCCAAAATATTTCTATAAAAGCCGGAAAACTTCCCAAAATATTTCATTCGAGCTCTACAAAGCAAAGTATCAACATCGAGTCTTCTTTTTTATATTTTTTATATTTTATTTTATTTTTCTTCTCTTTTATTTATTTTATTTAATATTTGAGCATTCGACCTAAGGTCTCGGAATTCCAGTCGATGGGCTTCTTGCCAAGAAACATATCATAATGAGCTTTTTACGAAGAAAAATAAACTTTTAGCCATTTCTGATTTTTGTTGGTATTTTTTTATATTTCAGGTTATAACTTTTTTGATCTTGAAATCGTCCTTCCTACATTTAAGTCTTTTTGGCGGCAGGAGATACGCCATAATCGCAGTTAAGATTATAGCGTACCTCCTGTCTTCAGAAAGAACTTTAGTGTATGGAGGACGATCCCCCATATTACAACAAAAGAAGTCGCATGCGTCGCGGCACTTCTTGTCTTCATCCACCTCCAAGGGCGGGCTGCAGTATTTATTTCTTAGCCTGGCAACACTGGTTTCAACGGTCCTGGCATCGATAACTTTAAATACAGCTTTGATTAAATCGAAGTAGGCTGTCAACTTGTGCCAAAATATTTCTATAAAAGCCGGAAAACTTCCCAAAATATTTCATTCGAGCTCTACAAAGCAAAGTATCAACATCGAGTCTTCTTTTTTATATTTTTTATATTTTATTTTATTTTTCTTCTCTTTTATTTATTTTATTTAATATTTGAGCATTCGATCTAAGGTCTCGGAATTCCAGTCGATGGGCTTCTTGCCAAGAAACATATCATAATGAGCTTTTTACGAAGAAAAATAAACTTTTAGCCATTTCTGATTTTTGTTGGTATTTTTTTATATTTCAGGTTATAACTTTTTTGATCTTGAAATCGTCCTTCCTACATTTAAGTCTTTTTGGCGGCAGGAGATACGCCATAATCGCAGTTAAGATTATAGCGTACCTCCTGTCTTCAGAAAGAACTTTAGTGTATGGAGGACGATCCCCCATATTACAACAAAAGAAGTCGCATGCGTCGCGGCACTTCTTGTCTTCATCCACCTCCAAGGGCGGGCTGCAGTATTTATTTCTTAGCCTGGCAACACTGGTTTCAACGGTCCTGGCATCGATAACTTTAAATACAGCTTTGATTAAATCGAAGTAGGCTGTCAACTTGTGCCAAAATATTTCTATAAAAGCCGGAAAACTTCCCAAAATATTTCATTCGAGCTCTACAAAGCAAAGTATCAACATCGAGTCTTCTTTTTTATATTTTTTATATTTTCTTTTATTTTTCTTCTCTTTTATTTATTTTATTTAATATTTGAGCATTCGATCTAAGGTCTCGGAATTCCAGTCGATGGGCTTCTTGCCAAGAAACATATCATAATGAGCTTTTTACGAAGAAAAATAAACTTTTAGCCATTTCTGATTTTTGTTGGTATTTTTTTATATTTCAGGTTATAACTTTTTTGATCTTGAAATCGTCCTTCCTACATTTAAGTCTTTTTTGGCGGCAGGAGATACGCCATAATCGCAGTTAAGATTATAGCGTACCTCCTGTCTTCAGAAAGAACTTTAGTGTATGGAGGACGATCCCCATATTACAACAAAAGAAGTCGCATGCGTCGCGGCACTTCTTGTCTTCATCCACCTCCAAGGGCGGGCTGCAGTATTTATTGCTTAGCCTGGCAACACTGGTTTCAACGGTCCTGGCATCGATAACTTTAAATACAGCTTTGATTAAATCGAAGTAGGCTGTCAACTTGTGCCAAAATATTTCTATAAAAGCCGGAAAACTTCCCAAAATATTTCATTCGAGCTCTACAAAGCAAAGTATCAACATCGAGTCTTCTTTTTTATATTTTTTATATTTTATTTTATTTTTCTTCTCTTTTATTTATTTTATTTAATATTTGAGCATTCGACCTAAGGTCTCGGAATTCCAGTCGATGGGCTTCTTGCCAAGAAACATATCATAATGAGCTTTTTACGAAGAAAAATAAACTTTTAGCCATTTCTGATTTTTGTTGGTATTTTTTTATATTTCAGGTTATAACTTTTTTGATCTTGAAATCGTCCTTCCTACATTTAAGTCTTTTTGGCGGCAGGAGATACGCCATAATCGCAGTTAAGATTATAGCGTACCTCCTGTCTTCAGAAAGAACTTTAGTGTATGGAGGACGATCCCCCATATTACAACAAAAGAAGTCGCATGCGTCGCGGCACTTCTTGTCTTCATCCACCTCCAAGGGCGGGCTGCAGTATTTATTTCTTAGCCTGGCAACACTGGTTTCAACGGTCCTGGCATCGATAACTTTAAATACAGCTTTGATTAAATCGAAGTAGGCTGTCAACTTGTGCCAAAATATTTCTATAAAAGCCGGAAAACTTCCCAAAATATTTCATTCGAGCTCTACAAAGCAAAGTATCAACATCGAGTCTTCTTTTTTATATTTTTTATATTTTATTTTATTTTTCTTCTCTTTTATTTATTTTATTTAATATTTGAGCATTCGATCTAAGGTCTCGGAATTCCAGTCGATGGGCTTCTTGCCAAGAAACATATCATAATGAGCTTTTACGAAGAAAAATAAACTTTTAGCCATTTCTGATTTTTGTTGGTATTTTTTTATATTTCAGGTTATAACTTTTTTGATCTTGAAATCGTCCTTCCTACATTTAAGTCTTTTTGGCGGCAGGAGATACGCCATAATCGCAGTTAAGATTATAGCGTACCTCCTGTCTTCAGAAAGAACTTTAGTGTATGGAGGACGATCCCCCATATTACAACAAAAGAAGTCGCATGCGTCGCGGCACTTCTTGTCTTCATCCACCTCCAAGGGCGGGCTGCAGTATTTATTTCTTAGCCTGGCAACACTGGTTTCAACGGTCCTGGCATCGATAACTTTAAATACAGCTTTGATTAAATCGAAGTAGGCTGTCAACTTGTGCCAAAATATTTCTATAAAAGCCGGAAAACTTCCCAAAATATTTCATTCGAGCTCTACAAAGCAAAGTATCAACATCGAGTCTTCTTTTTTATATTTTTTATATTTTCTTTTATTTTTCTTCTCTTTTATTTATTTTATTTAATATTTGAGCATTCGATCTAAGGTCTCGGAATTCCAGTCGATGGGCTTCTTGCCAAGAAACATATCATAATGAGCTTTTTACGAAGAAAAATAAACTTTTAGCCATTTCTGATTTTTGTTGGTATTTTTTTATATTTCAGGTTATAACTTTTTTGATCTTGAAATCGTCCTTCCTACATTTAAGTCTTTTTGGCGGCAGGAGATACGCCATAATCGCAGTTAAGATTATAGCGTACCTCCTGTCTTCAGAAAGAACTTTAGTGTATGGAGGACGATCCCCCATATTACAACAAAAGAAGTCGCATGCGTCGCGGCACTTCTTGTCTTCATCCACCTCCAAGGGCGGGCTGCAGTATTTATTTCTTAGCCTGGCAACACTGGTTTCAACGGTCCTGGCATCGATAACTTTAAATACAGCTTTGATTAAATCGAAGTAGGCTGTCAACTTGTGCCAAAATATTTCTATAAAAGCCGGAAAACTTCCCAAAATATTTCATTCGAGCTCTACAAAGCAAAGTATCAACATCGAGTCTTCTTTTTTATATTTTTTATATTTCATTTTATTTTTCTTCTCTTTTATTTATTTTATTTAATATTTGAGCATTCGATCTAAGGTCTCGGAATTCCAGTCGATGGGCTTCTTGCCAAGAAACATATCATAATGAGCTTTTTACGAAGAAAAATAAACTTTTAGCCATTTCTGATTTTTGTTGGTATTTTTTTATATTTCAGGTTATAACTTTTTTGATCTTGAAATCGTCCTTCCTACATTTAAGTCTTTTTGGCGGCAGGAGATACGCCATAATCGCAGTTAAGATTATAGCGTACCTCCTGTCTTCAGAAAGAACTTTAGTGTATGGAGGACGATCCCCCATATTACAACAAAAGAAGTCGCATGCGTCGCGGCACTTCTTGTCTTCATCCACCTCCAAGGGCGGGCTGCAGTATTTATTTCTTAGCCTGGCAACACTGGTTTCAACGGTCCTGGCATCGATAACTTTAAATACAGCTTTGATTAAATCGAAGTAGGCTGTCAACTTGTGCCAAAATATTTCTATAAAAGCCGGAAAACTTCCCAAAATATTTCATTCGAGCTCTACAAAGCAAAGTATCAACATCGAGTCTTCTTTGTTATATTTTTTATATTTTATTTTATTTTTCTTCTCTTTTATTTATTTTATTTAATATTTGAGCATTCGATCTAAGGTCTCGGAATTCCAGTCGATGGGCTTCTTGCCAAGAAACATATCATAATGAGCTTTTTACGAAGAAAAATAAACTTTTAGCCATTTCTGATTTTTGTTGGTATTTTTTTATATTTCAGGTTATAACTTTTTTGATCTTGAAATCGTCCTTCCTACATTTAAGTCTTTTTGGCGGCAGGAGATACGCCATAATCGCAGTTAAGATTATAGCGTACCTCCTGTCTTCAGAAAGAACTTTAGTGTATGGAGGACGATCCCCCCATATTACAACAAAAGAAGTCGCATGCGTCGCGGCACTTCTTGTCTTCATCCACCTCCAAGGGCGGGCTGCAGTATTTATTTCTTAGCCTGGCAACACTGGTTTCAACGGTCCTGGCATCGATAACTTTAAATACAGCTTTGATTAAATCGAAGTAGGCTGTCAACTTGTGCCAAAATATTTCTATAAAAGCCGGAAAACTTCCCAAAATATTTCATTCGAGCTCTACAAAGCAAAGTATCAACATCGAATCTTCTTTTTTATATTTTTTATATTTTATTTTATTTGCTTCTCTTTTATATATTTTATTTAATATTTGAGCATTCGATCTAAGGTATCGGAATTCCAGTCGATGGGCTTCTTGCCAAGAAACATATCATAATGAGCTTTTTACGAAGAAAAATAAACTTTTAGCCATTTCTGATTTTTGTTGGTATTTTTTTATATTTCAGGTTATAACTTTTTTGATCTTGAAATCGTCCTTCCTACATTTAAGTCTTTTTGGCGGCAGGAGATACGCCATAATCGCAGTTAAGATTATAGCGTACCTCCTGTCTTCAGAAAGAACTTTAGTGTATGGAGGACGATCCCCCATATTACAACAAAAGAAGTCGCATGCGTCGCGGCACTTCTTGTCTTCATCCACCTCCAAGGGCGGGCTGCAGTATTTATTTCTTAGCCTGGCAACACTGGTTTCAACGGTCCTGGCATCGATAACTTTAAATACAGCTTTGATTAAATCGAAGTAGGCTGTCAACTTGTGCCAAAATATTTCTATAAAAGCCGGAAAACTTCCCAAAATATTTCATTCGAGCTCTACAAAGCAAAGTATCAACATCGAGTCTTCTTTTTTATATTTTTTATATTTCATTTTATTTTTCTTCTCTTTTATTTATTTTATTTAATATTTGAGCATTCGATCTAAGGTCTCGGAATTCCAGTCGATGGGCTTCTTGCCAAGAAACATATCATAATGAGCTTTTTACGAAGAAAAATAAACTTTTAGCCATTTCCGATTTTTGTTGGTATTTTTTATATTTCAGGTTATAACTTTTTTGATCTTGAAATCGTCCTTCCTACATTTAAGTCTTTTTGGCGGCAGGAGATACGCCATAATCGCAGTTAAGATTATAGCGTACCTCCTGTCTTCAGAAAGAACTTTAGTGTATGGAGGACGATCCCCCATATTACAACAAAAGAAGTCGCATGCGTCGCGGCACTTCTTGTCTTCATCCACCTCCAAGGGCGGGCTGCAGTATTTATTTCTTAGCCTGGCAACACTGGTTTCAACGGTCCTGGCATCGATAACTTTAAATACAGCTTTGATTAAATCGAAGTAGGCTGTCAACTTGTGCCAAAATATTTCTATAAAAGCCGGAAAACTTCCCAAAATATTTCATTCGAGCTCTTCAAAGCAAAGTATCAACATCGAGTCTTCTTTTTTATATTTTTTATATTTTATTTTATTTTTCTTCTCTTTTATTTATTTTATTTAATATTTGAGCATTCGATCTAAGGTCTCGGAATTCCAGTCGATGGGCTTCTTGCCAAGAAACATATCATAATGAGCTTTTTACGAAGAAAAATAAACTTTTAGCCATTTCTGATTTTTGTTGGTATTTTTTTATATTTCAGGTTATAACTTTTTTGATCTTGAAATCGTCCTTCCTACATTTAAGTCTTTTATGGCAGGAGATACGCCATAATCGCAGTTAAGATTATAGCGTACCTCCTGTCTTCAGAAAGAACTTTAGTGTATGGAGGACGATCCCCCCATATTACAACAAAAGAAGTCGCATGCGTCGCGGCACTTCTTGTCTTCATCCACCTCCAAGGGCGGGCTGCAGTATTTATTTCTTAGCCTGGCAACACTGGTTTCAACGGTCCTGGCATCGATAACTTTAAATACAGCTTTGATTAAATCGAAGTAGGCTGTCAACTTGTGCCAAAATATTTCTATAAAAGCCGGAAAACTTCCCAAAATATTTCATTCGAGCTCTACAAAGCAAAGTATCAACATCGAGTCTTCTTTTTATATTTTTTATATTTTATTTTATTTTTCTTTTCTTTTATTTATTTTATTTAATATTTGAGCATTCGATCTAAGGTCTCGGAATTCCAGTCGATGGGCTTCTTGCCAAGAAACATATCATAATGAGCTTTTTACGAAGAAAAATAAACTTTTAGCCATTTCTGATTTTTGTTGGTATTTTTTTATATTTCAGGTTATAACTTTTTTGATCTTGAAATCGTCCTTCCTACATTTAAGTCTTTTTGGCGGCAGGAGATACGCCATAATCGCAGTTAAGATTATAGCGTACCTCCTGTCTTCAGAAAGAACTTTAGTGTATGGAGGACGATCCCCCATATTACAACAAAAGAAGTCGCATGCGTCGCGGCACTTCTTGTCTTCATCCACCTCCAAGGGCGGGCTGCAGTATTTATTTCTTAGCCTGGCAACACTGGTTTCAACGGTCCTGGCATCGATAACTTTAAATACAGCTTTGATTAAATCGAAGTAGGCTGTCAACTTGTGCCAAAATATTTCTATAAAAGCCGGAAAACTTCCCAAAATATTTCATTCGAGCTCTACAAAGCAAAGTATCAACATCGAGTCTTCTTTTTTATATTTTTTATATTTCATTTTATTTTTCTTCTCTTTTATTTATTTTATTTAATATTTGAGCATTCGATCTAAGGTCTCGGAATTCCAGTCGATGGGCTTCTTGCCAAGAAACATATCATAATGAGCTTTTTACGAAGAAAAATAAACTTTTAGCCATTTCTGATTTTTGTTGGTATTTTTTTATATTTCAGGTTATAACTTTTTTGATCTTGAAATCGTCCTTCCTACATTTAAGTCTTTTTGGCGGCAGGAGATACGCCATAATCGCAGTTAAGATTATAGCGTACCTCCTGTCTTCAGAAAGAACTTTAGTGTATGGAGGACGATCCCCCATATTACAACAAAAGAAGTCGCATGCGTCGCGGCACTTCTTGTCTTCATCCACCTCCAAGGGCGGGCTGCAGTATTTATTTCTTAGCCTGGCAACACTGGTTTCAACGGTCCTGGCATCGATAACTTTAAATACAGCTTTGATTAAATCGAAGTAGGCTGTCAACTTGTGCCAAAATATTTCTATAAAAGCCGGAAAACTTCCCAAAATATTTCATTCGAGCTCTACAAAGCAAAGTATCAACATCGAGTCTTCTTTTTTATATTTTTTATATATTATTTAATTTGCTTCTCTTTTATATATTTTATTTAATATTTGAGCATTCGATCTAAGGTCTCGGAATTCCAGTCGATGGGCTTCTTGCCAAGAAACATATCATAATGAGCTTTTTACGAAGAAAAATAAACTTTTAGCCATTTCTGATTTTTGTTGGTATTTTTTTATATTTCAGGTTATAACTTTTTTGATCTTGAAATCGTCCTTCCTACATTTAAGTCTTTTTGGCGGCAGGAGATACGCCATAATCGCAGTTAAGATTATAGCGTACCTCCTGTCTTCAGAAAGAACTTTAGTGTATGGAGGACGATCCCCCATATTACAACAAAAGAAGTCGCATGCGTCGCGGCACTTCTTGTCTTCATCCACCTCCAAGGGCGGGCTGCAGTATTTATTTCTTAGCCTGGCAACACTGGTTTCAACGGTCCTGGCATCGATAACTTTAAATACAGCTTTGATTAAATCGAAGTAGGCTGTCAACTTGTGCCAAAATATTTCTATAAAAGCCGGAAAACTTCCCAAAATATTTCATTCGAGCTCTACAAAGCAAAGTATCAACATCGAGTCTTCTTTTTTATATTTTTTATATTTCATTTTATTTTTCTTCTCTTTTATTTATTTTATTTAATATTTGAGCATTCGATCTAAGGTCTCGGAATTCCAGTCGATGGGCTTCTTGCCAAGAAACATATCATAATGAGCTTTTTACGAAGAAAAATAAACTTTTAGCCATTTCCGATTTTTGTTGGTATTTTTTATATTTCAGGTTATAACTTTTTTGATCTTGAAATCGTCCTTCCTACATTTAAGTCTTTTTGGCGGCAGGAGATACGCCATAATCGCAGTTAAGATTATAGCGTACCTCCTGTCTTCAGAAAGAACTTTAGTGTATGGAGGACGATCCCCCATATTACAACAAAAGAAGTCGCATGCGTCGCGGCACTTCTTGTCTTCATCCACCTCCAAGGGCGGGCTGCAGTATTTATTTCTTAGCCTGGCAACACTGGTTTCAACGGTCCTGGCATCGATAACTTTAAATACAGCTTTGATTAAATCGAAGTAGGCTGTCAACTTGTGCCAAAATATTTCTATAAAAGCCGGAAAACTTCCCAAAATATTTCATTCGAGCTCTTCAAAGCAAAGTATCAACATCGAGTCTTCTTTTTTATATTTTTTATATTTTATTTTATTTTTCTTCTCTTTTATTTATTTTATTTAATATTTGAGCATTCGATCTAAGGTCTCGGAATTCCAGTCGATGGGCTTCTTGCCAAGAAACATATCATAATGAGCTTTTTACGAAGAAAAATAAACTTTTAGCCATTTCTGATTTTTGTTGGTATTTTTTTATATTTCAGGTTATAACTTTTTTGATCTTGAAATCGTCCTTCCTACATTTAAGTCTTTTTGGCGGCAGGAGATACGCCATAATCGCAGTTAAGATTATAGCGTACCTCCTGTCTTCAGAAAGAACTTTAGTGTATGGAGGACGATCCCCCATATTACAACAAAAGAAGTCGCATGCGTCGCGGCACTTCTTGTCTTCATTCACCTCCAAGGGCGGGCTGCAGTATTTATTTCTTAGCCTGGCAACACTGGTTTCAACGGTCCTGGCATCGATAACTTTAAATACAGCTTTGATTAAATCGAAGTAGGCTGTCAACTTGTGCCAAAATATTTCTATAAAAGCCGGAAAACTTCCCAAAATATTTCATTCGAGCTCTACAAAGCAAAGTATCAACATCGAGTCTTCTTTTTTATATTTTTTATATTTTATTTTATTTGCTTCTCTTTTATTTATTTTATTTAATATTTGAGCATTCGATCTAAGGTATCGGAATTCCAGTCGATGGGTTTCTTGGCAAGAAACATATCATAATGAGCTTTTACGAAGAAAAATAAACTTTTAGCCATTTCTGATTTTTGTTGGTATTTTTTTATATTTCAGGTTATAACTTTTTTGATCTTGAAATCGTCCTTCCTACATTTAAGTCTTTTTGGCGGCAGGAGATACGCCATAATCGCAGTTAAGATTATAGCGTACCTCCTGTCTTCAGAAAGAACTTTTGTGTATGGAGGACGATCCCCCATATTACAACAAAAGAAGTCGCATGCGTCGCGGCACTTCTTGTCTTCATCCACCTCCAAGGGCGGGCTGCAGTATTTATTTCTTAGCCTGGCAACACTGGTTTCAACGGTCCTGGCATCGATAACTTTAAATACAGCTTTGATTAAATCGAAGTAGGCTGTCAACTTGTGCCAAAATATTTCTATAAAAGCCGGAAAACTTCCCAAAATATTTCATTCGAGCTCTACAAAGCAAAGTATCAACATCGAGTCTTCTTTTTTATATTTTTTATATTTTATTTTATTTGCTTCTCTTTTATTTATTTTATTTAATATTTGAGCATTCGATCTAAGGTATCGGAATTCCAGTCGATGGGCTTCTTGCCAAGAAACATATCATAATGAGCTTTTTACGAAGAAAAATAAACTTTTAGCCATTTCTGATTTTTGTTGGTATTTTTTTATATTTCAGGTTATAACTTTTTTGATCTTGAAATCGTTCTTCCTACATTTAAGTCTTTTTGGCGGCAGGAGATACGCCATAATCGCAGTTAAGATTATAGCGTACCTCCTGTCTTCAGAAAGAACTTTAGTGTATGGAGGACGATCCCCCATATTACAACAAAAGAAGTCGCATGCGTCGCGGCACTTCTTGTCTTCATCCACCTCCAAGGGCGGGCTGCAGTATTTATTTCTTAGCCTGGCAACACTGGTTTCAACGGTCCTGGCATCGATAAGTTTAAATACAGCTTTGATTAAATCGAAGTAGACTGTCAACTTGTGCCAAAATATTTCTATAAAAGCCGGAAAACTTCCCAAAATATTTCATTCGAGCTCTACAAAGCAAAGTATCAACATCGAGTCTTCTTTTTTATATTTTTTATATTTTATTTTATTTTTCTTCTCTTTTATTTATTTTATTTAATATTTGAGCATTCGATCTAAGGTCTCGGAATTCCAGTCGATGGGCTTCTTGCCAAGAAACATATCATAATGAGCTTTTTACGAAGAAAAATAAACTTTTAGCCATTTCTGATTTTTGTTGGTATTTTTTTATATTTCAGGTTATAACTTTTTTGATCTTGAAATCGTCCTTCCTACATTTAAGTCTTTTTGGCGGCAGGAGATACGCCATAATCGCAGTTAAGATTATAGCGTACCTCCTGTCTTCAGAAAGAACTTTAGTGTATGGAGGACGATCCCCCATATTACAACAAAAGAAGTCGCATGCGTCGCGGCACTTCTTGTCTTCATCCACCTCCAAGGGCGGGCTGCAGTATTTATTTCTTAGCCTGGCAACACTGGTTTCAACGGTCCTGGCATCGATAACTTTAAATACAGCTTTGATTAAATCGAAGTAGGCTGTCAACTTGTGCCAAAATATTTCTATAAAAGCCGGAAAACTTCCCAAAATATTTCATTCGAGCTCTACAAAGCAAAGTATCAACATAGAGTCTTCTTTTTTATATTTTTTATATTTTATTTTATTTTTCTTCTCTTTTATTTATTTTATTTAATATTTGAGCATTCGATCTAAGGTCTCGGAATTCCAGTCGATGGGCTTCTTGCCAAGAAACATATCATAATGAGCTTTTTACGAAGAAAAATAAACTTTTAGCCATTTCTGATTTTTGTTGGAATTTTTTTATATTTCAGGTTATAACTTTTTTGATCTTGAAATCGTCCTTCCTACATTTAAGTCTTTTGGCGGCAGGAGATACGCCATAATCGCAGTTAAGATTATAGCGTACCTCCTGTCTTCAGAAAGAACTTTAGTGTATGGAGGACGATCCCCCATATTACAACAAAAGAAGTCGCATGCGTCGCGGCACTTCTTGTCTTCATCCACCTCCAAGGGCGGGCTGCAGTATTTATTTCTTAGCCTGGCAACACTGGTTTCAACGGTCCTGGCATCGATAACTTTAAATACAGCTTTGATTAAATCGAAGTAGGCTGTCAACTTGTGCCAAAATATTTCTATAAAAGCCGGAAAACTTCCCAAAATATTTCATTCGAGCTCTACAAAGCAAAGTATCAACATCGAGTCTTCTTTTTTATATTTTTTATATTTTATTTTATTTTTCTTCTCTTTTATTTATTTTATTTAATATTTGAGCATTCGATCTAAGGTCTCGGAATTCCAGTCGATGGGCTTCTTGCCAAGAAACATATCATAATGAGCTTTTTACGAAGAAAAATAAACTTTTAGCCATTTCTGATTTTTGTTGGTATTTTTTTATATTTCAGGTTATAACTTTTTTGATCTTGAAATCGTCCTTCCTACATTTAAGTCTTTTTGGCGGCAGGAGATACGCCATAATCGCAGTTAAGATTATAGCGTACCTCCTGTCTTCAGAAAGAACTTTAGTGTATGGAGGACGATCCCCCATATTACAACAAAAGAAGTCGCATGCGTCGCGGCACTTCTTGTCTTCATCCACCTCCAAGGGCGGGCTGCAGTATTTATTTCTTAGCCTGGCAACACTGGTTTCAACGGTCCTGGCATCGATAACTTTAAATACAGCTTTGATTAAATCGAAGTAGGCTGTCAACTTGTGCCAAAATATTTCTATAAAAGCCGGAAAACTTCCCAAAATATTTCATTCGAGCTCTACAAAGCAAAGTATCAACATCGAGTCTTCTTTTTTATATTTTTTATATTTTATTTTATTTTTCTTCTCTTTTATTTATTTTATTTAATATTTGAGCATTCGATCTAAGGTATCGGAATTCCAGTCGTTGGGCTTCTTGCCAAGAAACATACTATAATGAGCTTTTTACGAAGAAAAATAAACTTTTAGCCATTTCTGATTTTTGTTGGTATTTTTTTATATTTCAGGTTATAACTTTTTTGATCTTGAAATCGTCCTTCCTACATTTAAGTCTTTTTGGCGGCAGGAGATACGCCATAATCGCAGTTAAGATTATAGCGTACCTCCTGTCTTCAGAAAGAACTTTAGTGTATGGAGGACGATCCCCCATATTACAACAAAAGAAGTCGCATGCGTCGCGGCACTTCTTGTCTTCATCCACCTCCAAGGGCGGGCTGCAGTATTTATTTCTTAGCCTGGCAACACTGGTTTCAACGGTCCTGGCATCGATAACTTTAAATACAGCTTTGATTAAATCGAAGTAGGCTGTCAACTTGTGCCAAAATATTTCTATAAAAGCCGGAAAACTTCCCAAAATATTTCATTCGAGCTCTACAAAGCAAAGTATCAACATCGAGTCTTCTTTTTTATATTTTTTAAATTTTATTTTATTTTTCTTCTCTTTTATTTATTTTATTTAATATTTGAGCATTCGATCTAAGGTCTCGGAATTCCAGTCGATGGGCTTCTTGCCAAGAAACATATCATAATGAGCTTTTTACGAAGAAAAATAAACTTTTAGCCATTTCTGATTTTTGTTGGTATTTTTTTATATTTCAGGTTATAACTTTTTTGATCTTGAAATCGTCCTTCCTACATTTAAGTCTTTTTGGCGGCAGGAGATACGCCATAATCGCAGTTAAGATTATAGCGTACCTCCTGTCTTCAGAAAGAACTTTAGTGTATGGAGGACGATCCCCCATATTACAACAAAAGAAGTCGCATGCGTCGCGGCACTTCTTGTCTTCATTCACCTCCAAGGGCGGGCTGCAGTATTTATTTCTTAGCCTGGCAACACTGGTTTCAACGGTCCTGGCATCGATAACTTTAAATACAGCTTTGATTAAATCGAAGTAGGCTGTCATCTTGTGCCAAAATATTTCTATAAAAGCCGGAAAACTTCCCAAAATATTTCATTCGAGCTCTAGAAAGCAAAGTATCAACATCGTGTCTTCTTTATTATATTTTTTATATTTTATTTTATTTTTCTTCTCTTTTATTTATTTTATTTAATATTTGAGCATTCGATCTAAGGTATCGGAATTCCAGTCGATGGGCTTCTTGCCAAGAAACATGTCATAATGAGCTTTTTACGAAGAAAAATAAACTTTTAGCCATTTCTGATTTTTGTTGGTATTTTTTTATATTTCAGGTTATAACTTTTTTGATCTTGAAATCGTCCTTCCTACATTTAAGTCTTTTTGGCGGCAGGAGATACGCCATAATCGCAGTTAAGATTATAGCGTACCTCCTGTCTTCAGAAAGAACTTTAGTGTATGGAGGACGATCCCCCATATTACAACAAAAGAAGTCGCATGCGTCGCGGCACTTCTTGTCTTCATCCACCTCCAAGGGCGGGCTGCAGTATTTATTTTCAACGGTCCTGGCATCGATAACTTTAAATACAGCTTTGATTAAATCGAAGTAGGCTGTCAACTTGTGCCAAAATATTTCTATAAAAGCCGGAAAACTTCCCAAAATATTTCATTCGAGCTCTACAAAGCAAAGTATCAACATCGAGTCTTCTTTTTTATATTTTATTTTATTTGCTTCTCTTTTATTTATTTTATTTAATATTTGAGCATTCGATCTAAGGTATCGGAATTCCAGTCGATGGGCTTCTTGCCAAGAAACATATCATAATGAGCTTTTTACGAAGAAAAATAAACTTTTAGCCATTTCTGATTTTTGTTGGTATTTTTTTATATTTCAGGTTATAACTTTTTTGATCTTGAAATCGTCCTTCCTACATTTAAGTCTTTTTGGCGGCAGGAGATACGCCATAATCGCAGTTAAGATTATGGCGTACCTCCTGTCTTCAGAAAGAACTTTAGTGTATGGAGGACGATCCCCCATATTACAACAAAAGAAGTCGCATGCGTCGCGGCACTTCTTGTCTTCATCCACCTCCAAGGGCGGGCTGCAGTATTTATTTCTTAGCCTGGCAACACTGGTTTCAACGGTCCTGGCATCGATAACTTTAAATACAGCTTTGATTAAATCGAAGTAGGCTGTCAACTTGTGCCAAAATATTTCTATAAAAGCCGGAAAACTTCCCAAAATATTTCATTCGAGCTCTACAAAGCAAAGTATCAACATCGAGTCTTCTTTTTTATATTTTTTATATTTTATTTTATTTTTCTTCTCTTTTATTTATTTTATTTAATATTTGAGCATTCGATCTAAGGTATCGGAATTCCAGTCGTTGGGCTTCTTGCCAAGAAACATACTATAATGAGCTTTTTACGAAGAAAAATAAACTTTTAGCCATTTCTGATTTTTGTTGGTATTTTTTTATATTTCAGGTTATAACTTTTTTGATCTTGAAATCGTCCTTCCTACATTTAAGTCTTTTTGGCGGCAGGAGATACGCCATAATCGCAGTTAAGATTATAGCGTACCTCCTGTCTTCAGAAAGAACTTTAGTGTATGGAGGACGATCCCCCATATTACAACAAAAGAAGTCGCATGCGTCGCGGCACTTCTTGTCTTCATCCACCTCCAAGGGCGGGCTGCAGTATTTATTTCTTAGCCTGGCAACACTGGTTTCAACGGTCCTGGCATCGATAACTTTAAATACAGCTTTGATTAAATCGAAGTAGGCTGTCAACTTGTGCCAAAATATTTCTATAAAAGCCGGAAAACTTCCCAAAATATTTCATTCGAGCTCTACAAAGCAAAGTATCAACATCGAGTCTTCTTTTTTATATTTTTTAAATTTTATTTTATTTTTCTTCTCTTTTATTTATTTTATTTAATATTTGAGCATTCGATCTAAGGTCTCGGAATTCCAGTCGATGGGCTTCTTGCCAAGAAACATATCATAATGAGCTTTTTACGAAGAAAAATAAACTTTTAGCCATTTCTGATTTTTGTTGGTATTTTTTTATATTTCAGGTTATAACTTTTTTGATCTTGAAATCGTCCTTCCTACATTTAAGTCTTTTTGGCGGCAGGAGATACGCCATAATCGCAGTTAAGATTATAGCGTACCTCCTGTCTTCAGAAAGAACTTTAGTGTATGGAGGACGATCCCCCATATTACAACAAAAGAAGTCGCATGCGTCGCGGCACTTCTTGTCTTCATTCACCTCCAAGGGCGGGCTGCAGTATTTATTTCTTAGCCTGGCAACACTGGTTTCAACGGTCCTGGCATCGATAACTTTAAATACAGCTTTGATTAAATCGAAGTAGGCTGTCATCTTGTGCCAAAATATTTCTATAAAAGCCGGAAAACTTCCCAAAATATTTCATTCGAGCTCTAGAAAGCAAAGTATCAACATCGTGTCTTCTTTATTATATTTTTTATATTTTATTTTATTTTTCTTCTCTTTTATTTATTTTATTTAATATTTGAGCATTCGATCTAAGGTATCGGAATTCCAGTCGATGGGCTTCTTGCCAAGAAACATGTCATAATGAGCTTTTTACGAAGAAAAATAAACTTTTAGCCATTTCTGATTTTTGTTGGTATTTTTTTATATTTCAGGTTATAACTTTTTTGATCTTGAAATCGTCCTTCCTACATTTAAGTCTTTTTGGCGGCAGGAGATACGCCATAATCGCAGTTAAGATTATAGCGTACCTCCTGTCTTCAGAAAGAACTTTAGTGTATGGAGGACGATCCCCCATATTACAACAAAAGAAGTCGCATGCGTCGCGGCACTTCTTGTCTTCATCCACCTCCAAGGGCGGGCTGCAGTATTTATTTTCAACGGTCCTGGCATCGATAACTTTAAATACAGCTTTGATTAAATCGAAGTAGGCTGTCAACTTGTGCCAAAATATTTCTATAAAAGCCGGAAAACTTCCCAAAATATTTCATTCGAGCTCTACAAAGCAAAGTATCAACATCGAGTCTTCTTTTTTATATTTTATTTTATTTGCTTCTCTTTTATTTATTTTATTTAATATTTGAGCATTCGATCTAAGGTATCGGAATTCCAGTCGATGGGCTTCTTGCCAAGAAACATATCATAATGAGCTTTTTACGAAGAAAAATAAACTTTTAGCCATTTCTGATTTTTGTTGGTATTTTTTTATATTTCAGGTTATAACTTTTTTGATCTTGAAATCGTCCTTCCTACATTTAAGTCTTTTTGGCGGCAGGAGATACGCCATAATCGCAGTTAAGATTATGGCGTACCTCCTGTCTTCAGAAAGAACTTTAGTGTATGGAGGACGATCCCCCATATTACAACAAAAGAAGTCGCATGCGTCGCGGCACTTCTTGTCTTCATCCACCTCCAAGGGCGGGCTGCAGTATTTATTTCTTAGCCTGGCAACACTGGTTTCAACGGTCCTGGCATCGATAACTTTAAATACAGCTTTGATTAAATCGAAGTAGGCTGTCAACTTGTGCCAAAATATTTCTATAAAAGCCGGAAAACTTCCCAAAATATTTCATTCGAGCTCTACAAAGCAAAGTATCAACATCGAGTCTTCTTTTTTATATTTTATTTTATTTGCTTCTCTTTTATTTATTTTATTTAATATTTGAGCATTCGATCTAAGGTATCGGAATTCCAGTCGATGGGCTTCTTGCCAAGAAACATATCATAATGAGCTTTTTACGAAGAAAAATAAACTTTTAGCCATTTCTGATTTTTGTTGGTATTTTTTTATATTTCAGGTTATAACTTTTTTGATCTTGAAATCGTCCTTCCTACATTTAAGTCTTTTTGGCGGCAGGAGATACGCCATAATCGCAGTTAAGATTATGGCGTACCTCCTGTCTTCAGAAAGAACTTTAGTGTATGGAGGACGATCCCCCATATTACAACAAAAGAAGTCGCATGCGTCGCGGCACTTCTTGTCTTCATTCACCTCCAAGGGCGGGCTGCAGTATTTATTTCTTAGCCTGGCAACACTGGTTTCAACGGTCCTGGCATCGATAAGTTTAAATACAGCTTTGATTAAATCGAAGTAGGCTGTCAACTTGTGCCAAAATATTTCTATAAAAGCCGGAAAACTTCCCAAAATATTTCATTCGAGCTCTACAAAGCAAAGTATCAACATCGTGTCTTCTTTATTATATTTTTTATATTTTATTTTATTTTTCTTCTCTTTTATTTATTTTATTTAATATTTGAGCATTCGATCTAAGGTATCGGAATTCCAGTCGATGGGCTTCTTGCCAAGAAACATATCATAATGAGCTTTTTACGAAGAAAAATAAACTTTTAGCCATTTCTGATTTTTGTTGGTATTTTTTTATATTTCAGGTTATAACTTTTTTGATCTTGAAATCGTCCTTCCTACATTTAAGTCTTTTTGGCGGCAGGAGATACGCCATAATCGCAGTTAAGATTATAGCGTACCTCCTGTCTTCAGAAAGAACTTCAGTGTATGGAGGACGATCCCCCATATTACAACAAAAGAAGTCGCATGCGTCGCGCCACTTCTTGTCTTCATCCACCTCCAAGGGCGGGCTGCAGTATTTATTTCTTAGCCTGGCAACACTGGTTTCAACGGTCCTGGCATCGATAACTTTAAATACAGCTTTGATTAAATCGAAGTAGGCTGTCAACTTGTGCCAAAATATTTCTATAAAAGCCGGAAAACTTCCCAAAATATTTCATTCGAGCTCTACAAAGCAAAGTATCAACATCGAGTCTTCTTTTTTATATTTTTTATATTTTATTTTATTTTTCTTCTCTTTTATTTATTTTATTTAATATTTGAGCATTCGATCTAAGGTCTCGGAATTCCAGTCGATGGGCTTCTTGCCAAGAAACATATCATAATGAGCTTTTTACGAAGAAAAATAAACTTTTAGCCATTTCTGATTTTTGTTGGTATTTTTTTATATTTCAGGTTATAACTTTTTTTATCTTGAAATCGTCCTTCCTACATTTAAGTCTTTTTGGCGGCAGGAGATACGCCATAATCGCAGTTAAGATTATAGCGTACCTCCTGTCTTCAGAAAGAACTTTAGTGTATGGAGGACGATCCCCCATATTACAACAAAAGAAGTCGCATGCGTCGCGGCACTTCTTGTCTTCATCCACCTCCAAGGGCGGGCTGCAGTATTTATTTCTTAGCCTGGCAACACTGGTTTCAACGGTCCTGGCATCGATAACTTTAAATACAGCTTTGATTAAATCGAAGTAGGCTGTCAACTTGTGCCAAAATATTTCTATAAAAGCCGGAAAACTTCCCAAAATATTTCATTCGAGCTCTACAAAGCAAAGTATCAACATCGAGTCTTCTTTTTTATATTTTTTATATTTTATTTTATTTTTCTTCTCTTTTATTTATTTTATTTAATATTTGAGCATTCGATCTAAGGTCTCGGAATTCCAGTCGATGGGCTTCTTGCCAAGAAACATATCATAATGAGCTTTTTACGAAGAAAAATAAACTTTTAGCCATTTCTGATTTTTGTTGGTATTTTTTTATATTTCAGGTTATAACTTTTTTGATCTTGAAATCGTCCTTCCTACATTTAAGTCTTTTTGGCGGCAGGAGATACGCCATAATCGCAGTTAAGATTATAGCGTACCTCCTGTCTTCAGAAAGAACTTTAGTGTATGGAGGACGATCCCCCATATTACAACAAAAGAAGTCGCATGCGTCGCGGCACTTCTTGTCTTCATCCACCTCCAAGGGCGGGCTGCAGTATTTATTTCTTAGCCTGGCAACACTGGTTTCAACGGTCCTGGCATCGATAACTTTAAATACAGCTTTGATTAAATCGAAGTAGGCTGTCAACTTGTGCCAAAATATTTCTATAAAAGCCGGAAAACTTCCCAAAATATTTCATTCGAGCTCTACAAAGCAAAGTATCAACATCGAGTCTTCTTTTTTATATTTTTTATATTTAATTTTATTTTTCTTCTCTTTTATTTATTTTATTTAATATTTGAGCATTCGATCTAAGGTCTCGGAATTCCAGTCGATGGGCTTCTTGCCAAGAAACATATCATAATGAGCTTTTTACGAAGAAAAATAAACTTTTAGCCATTTCTGATTTTTGTTGGTATTTTTTTATATTTCAGGT
The DNA here is from genome assembly GCA_035047325.1 of Drosophila vallismaia. Lineage (NCBI taxonomy): Eukaryota > Metazoa > Arthropoda > Insecta > Diptera > Drosophilidae > Drosophila > Drosophila vallismaia. The sequence goes on along the minus strand of JAWNPU010000001.1, from coordinate 1,969,731 downwards.
TATAACTTTTTTGATCTTGAAATCGTCCTTCCTACATTTAAGTCTTTTTGGCGGCAGGAGATACGCCATAATCGCAGTTAAGATTATAGCGTACCTCCTGTCTTCAGAAAGAACTTTAGTGTATGGAGGACGATCCCCCATATTACAACAAAAGAAGTCGCATGCGTCGCGGCACTTCTTGTCTTCATCCACCTCCAAGGGCGGGCTGCAGTATTTATTTCTTAGCCTGGCAACACTGGTTTCAACGGTCCTGGCATCGATAACTTTAAATACAGCTTTGATTAAATCGAAGTAGGCTGTCAACTTGTGCCAAAATATTTCTATAAAAGCCGGAAAACTTCCCAAAATATTTCATTCGAGCTCTACAAAGCAAAGTATCAACATCGAGTCTTCTTTTTTATATTTTTTAAATTTTATTTTATTTTTTCTTCTCTTTTATTTATTTTATTTAATATTTGAGCATTCGATCTAAGGTCTCGGAATTCCAGTCGATGGGCTTCTTGCCAAGAAACATATCATAATGAGCTTTTTACGAAGAAAAATAAACTTTTAGCCATTTCTGATTTTTGTTGGTATTTTTTTATATTTCAGGTTATAACTTTTTTGATCTTGAAATCGTCCTTCCTACATTTAAGTCTTTTTGGCGGCAGGAGATACGCCATAATCGCAGTTAAGATTATAGCGTACCTCCTGTCTTCAGAAAGAACTTTAGTGTATGGAGGACGATCCCCCATATTACAACAAAAGAAGTCGCATGCGTCGCGGCACTTCTTGTCTTCATCCACCTCCAAGGGCGGGCTGCAGTATTTATTTCTTAGCCTGGCAACACTGGTTTCAACGGTCCTGGCATCGATAACTTTAAATACAGCTTTGATTAAATCGAAGTAGGCTGTCATCTTGTGCCAAAATATTTCTATAAAAGCCGGAAAACTTCCCAAAATATTTCATTCGAGCTCTACAAAGCAAAGTATCAACATCGAGTCTTCTTTTTTATATTTTTTATATTTTATTTTATTTTTCTTCTCTTTTATTTATTTTATTTAATATTTGAGCATTCGATCTAAGGTATCGGAATTCCAGTCGATGGGCTTCTTGCCAAGAAACATGTCATAATGAGCTTTTTACGAAGAAAAATAAACTTTTAGCCATTTCTGATTTTTGTTGGTATTTTTTTATATTTCAGGTTATAACTTTTTTGATCTTGAAATCGTCCTTCCTACATTTAAGTCTTTTTGGCGGCAGGAGATACGCCATAATCGCAGTTAAGATTATAGCGTACCTCCTGTCTTCAGAAAGAACTTTAGTGTATGGAGGACGATCCCCCATATTACAACAAAAGAAGTCGCATGCGTCGCGGCACTTCTTGTCTTCATCCACCTCCAAGGGCGGGCTGCAGTATTTATTTCTTAGCCTGGCAACACTGGTTTCAACGGTCCTGGCATCGATAACTTTAAATACAGCTTTGATTAAATCGAAGTAGGCTGTCAACTTGTGCCAAAATATTTCTATAAAAGCCGGAAAACTTCCCAAAATATTTCATTCGAGCTCTACAAAGCAAAGTATCAACATCGAGTCTTCTTTTTTATATTTTATTTTATTTGCTTCTCTTTTATTTATTTTATTTAATATTTGAGCATTCGATCTAAGGTATCGGAATTCCAGTCGATGGGCTTCTTGCCAAGAAACATATCATAATGAGCTTTTTACGAAGAAAAATAAACTTTTAGCCATTTCTGATTTTTGTTGGTATTTTTTTATATTTCAGGTTATAACTTTTTTGATCTTGAAATCGTCCTTCCTACATTTAAGTCTTTTTGGCGGCAGGAGATACGCCATAATCGCAGTTAAGATTATAGCGTACCTCCTGTCTTCAGAAAGAACTTTAGTGTATGGAGGACGATCCCCCATATTACAACAAAAGAAGTCGCATGCGTCGCGGCACTTCTTGTCTTCATCCACCTCCAAGGGCGGGCTGCAGTATTTATTTCTTAGCCTGGCAACACTGGTTTCAACGGTCCTGGCATCGATAACTTTAAATACAGCTTTGATTAAATCGAAGTAGGCTGTCAACTTGTGCCAAAATATTTTTATAAAAGCCGGAAAACTTCCCAAAATATTTCATTCGAGCTCTACAAAGCAAAGTATCAACATCGTGTCTTCTTTATTATATTTTTTATATTTTATTTTATTTTTCTTCTCTTTTATTTATTTTATTTAATATTTGAGCATTCGATCTAAGGTATCGGAATTCCAGTCGATGGGCTTCTTGCCAAGAAACATATCATAATGAGCTTTTTACGAAGAAAAATAAACTTTTAGCCATTTCTGATTTTTGTTGGTATTTTTTTATATTTCAGGTTATAACTTTTTTGATCTTGAAATCGTCCTTCCTACATTTAAGTCTTTTTGGCGGCAGGAGATACGCCATAATCGCAGTTAAGATTATAGCGTACCTCCTGTCTTCAGAAAGAACTTCAGTGTATGGAGGACGATCCCCCATATTACAACAAAAGAAGTCGCATGCGTCGCGCCACTTCTTGTCTTCATCCACCTCCAAGGGCGGGCTGCAGTATTTATTTCTTAGCCTGGCAACACTGGTTTCAACGGTCCTGGCATCGATAACTTTAAATACAGCTTTGATTAAATCGAAGTAGGCTGTCAACTTGTGCCAAAATATTTCTATAAAAGCCGGAAAACTTCCCAAAATATTTCATTCGAGCTCTACAAAGCAAAGTATCAACATCGAGTCTTCTTTTTTATATTTTTTATATTTTATTTTATTTTTCTTCTCTTTTATTTATTTTATTTAATATTTGAGCATTCGATCTAAGGTCTCCGAATTCCAGTCGATGGGCTTCTTGCCAAGAAACATATCATAATGAGCTTTTTACGAAGAAAAATAAACTTTTAGCCATTTCTGATTTTTGTTGGTATTTTTTTATATTTCAGGTTATAACTTTTTTTATCTTGAAATCGTCCTTCCTACATTTAAGTCTTTTTGGCGGCAGGAGATACGCCATAATCGCAGTTAAGATTATAGCGTACCCTTCTGTCTTCAGAAAGAACTTTAGTGTATGGAGGACGATCCCCCATATTACAACAAAAGAAGTCGCATGCGTCGCGGCACTTCTTGTCTTCATCCACCTCCAAGGGCGGGCTGCAGTATTTATTTCTTAGCCTGGCAACACTGGTTTCAACGGTCCTGGCATCGATAAGTTTAAATACAGCTTTGATTAAATCGAAGTAGGCTGTCAACTTGTGCCAAAATATTTCTATAAAAGCCGGAAAACTTCCCAAAATATTTCATTCGAGCTCTACAAAGCAAAGTATCAACATCGAGTCTTCTTTTTTATATTTTTTATATTTTATTTTATTTTTCTTCTCTTTTATTTATTTGATTTAATATTTGAGCATTCGATCTAAGGTCTCGGAATTCCAGTCGATGGGCTTCTTGCCAAGAAACATATCATAATGAGCTTTTTACGAAGAAAAATAAACTTTTAGCCATTTCTGATTTTTGTTGGTATTTTTTTATATTTCAGGTTATAACTTTTTTTATCTTGAAATCGTCCTTCCTACATTTAAGTCTTTTTGCCGGCAGGAGATACGCCATAATCGCAGTTAAGATTATAGCGTACCTCCTGTCTTCAGAAAGAACTTTAGTGTATGGAGGACGATCCCCCATATTACAACAAAAGAAGTCGCATGCGTCGCGGCACTTCTTGTCTTCATCCACCTCCGAGGGCGGGCTGCAGTATTTATTTCTTAGCCTGGCAACACTGGTTTCAGAGGTCCTGGAATCGATAACTTTAAATACGCCTTTGATGAAATCGAAGTAGGCTGTCAACTTGACCCAAAATATTTCTATAAAAGCCGGAAAACTTCCCAAAATATTTCATTCGAGCTCTACAAAGCAAAGTATCAACATCGGGTCTTCTTTTCTACTTTTATTTTATTTTTTTTATTAAGTTTTATTTTATTTAATATTTGACCATTCGATCTAAGGTCTCGGAATTCCAGTCGATGGAGTTTTATCAAATCCTGTTTTGTTTATTTTTAACGTTTTGAGTTCTCTTTCTCTCAGAGGAGCATAATTTTGGACCTATTTCTTTTTTTTATTTTTAATATTTTGTTTTCCAATTTTTTTATCTTGCAATAGTTCTAAGTACCTTGGACTCTGAAGCGATTGGCTTCCTCATCAAACATAATTTTTTACTCATTTCTGATTTTTTTTATTTATTAATATTTTGAGTTTTTTTTTTTATTGTGCCAATTAATGGTCTTTTTCTCAGAGGACCATAATTTTAAACCCATTTCTGATAAAAGCTTTGCTATAACAGAATCTTTATCTCTCATCTTTTTTCCCATTCGATGTTCTTCTTTTTTTATTCTTTCCCCAATTTATGAATTTTCTTATTAATGTTTATATCTTGTGACTGCAACTCCTTGGCGAATCCTATCTCTGCGGGGGTTAAATTATCGCTGATAATCTGCTTTTTTCAATTCAAATTTTTTTATTTCGTTATTTAGAACTTCGTTCTTAGTTATCAAATTTCGAATTTTTTCACCGGTGTTTTTGATTATGTTATCCTTTTCTTTAACGTCGTCTTTCAGAGATGTATTTACCTCTTGAAGTCTATTCAATTTGTCACAAATTCAGCTGCTCTTTGGTTGTATTGATCCTGAAGGTTGGTAATCTGTTGCAGTTGATAAACCGTCGGTTCTTCCCAGTCTTTGGTTTTATGTTCAAGTTCTCTCTCAAATGATTTCTTAACATCCTTAAGCTTTTTTTTTTTAGACTGTAAATCGTGTGAGAATGATTCTTTGCTGCTCCGAAACTATTGCTGATATTCAGTTTTCTTCATTTAATTTTTTATGAGCGCGGCCGGACTCTTCCCTGGCAAGCAAAAGTTTAAAGGGTTTTCCTTTTTCACAAGTGTAATGATGCCCAGTTTTCCCGCAATTGTCTGCGCTAGCTCGACGGCACGCTTAAGGTTTAAATGATTTTGAACCTCCTCGTTCACAAAGGTAAGTATGCCCAGGTGGGTCCCTACTGCCAGGCCAAACTCGACGGCATGCTTGAGATTACCAAATGGAGACAAGTGCTCATTCAGCACCGAATCTTTGAAATGCTCCACTATGTTGTCCGTGGTGGTACTAAGCGTCGGATGACGGCTCAGCAATTCCAAAATGTATGGCAATAACGTTGGTTTTTTATCCATTTTTTGAGAAAATTTATTTCGTCTATATAAAATTCTATATAGTTTTTTATTCGGAGAGCTCCAAATACTTGTATGTGTTGTATATTGCGACTTGGTTTCAACGGTCCTGGCATCGATAACTTTAAATACGCCTTTGATTAAATCGAAGTAGGCTGTCAACTTGAGCCAAAATATTTCTATAAAAGCCGTAATCCTTACCAAAATATTTCATTCAAGCTCTGCAGAGCAAAGTATCAACATCGGGTCTTCTTTTCTACTTTTATTTTATTTTTTTTTATTAAGTTTTATTTTATTTAATATTTGACCATTCGATCTAAGGTCTCGGAATTCCAGTCGATGGAGTTTTATCAAATCCTGTTTTGTTTATTTTTAACGTTTTGAGTTCTCTTTCTCTCAGAGGAGCATAATTTTGGACCTATTTCTTTTTTTTATTTTTAATATTTTGTTTTCCAATTTTTTTATCTTGCAATAGTTCTAAGTACCTTGGACTCTGAAGCGATTGGCTTCCTCATCAAACATAATTTTTTACTCATTTCTGATTTTTTTATTTGTTAATATTTTGAGTTCTAATCATTTTTTTATCGTGCCAATTGATGGTCTTTTTCTCAGAGGACCATAATTTTGAACCCATTTCTGATAAAAGCTTTGCTATAACAGAATCTTTATCTCTCATCTTTTTTCCCATTCGGTGTTCTTCTTTTTTTATTCTTTCCCCAATTTATGAATTTTCTTATCTCTTATCTCTGCGGGGGTTAAATTATCGCTGATAATCTGCTTTTTTTTCAATTCAAATTTTTTTATTTCGTTATTTAGAACTTCGTTCTTAGTTATCAAATTTCGAATTTTTTCACCGATGTTTTTGATTATGTTATCCTTTTCTTTAACGTCGTCTTTCAGAGATGTATTTACCTCTTGAAGTCTATTCATTTTTGTCACAAATTCAGCTGCTCTTTGGTTGTATTGATCCTGAAGGTTGGTAATCTGTTGCAGTTGATAAACCGTCGGTTCTTCCCAGTCTTTGGTTTTATGTTCAAGTTCTCTCTCAAATGATTTCTTAACATCCTTAAGCTTTTTTTTTTAGACTGTAAATCGTGTGAGAATGATTCTTTGCTGCTCCGAAACTATTGCTGATATTCTGTTTTCTTCATTTAATTTTTTATGAGCGCGGCCGGACTCTTCCCTGGCAAGCAAAAGTTTAAAGGGTTTTCCTTTTTCACAAGTGTAATGATGCCCAGTTTTCCCGCAATTGTCTGCGCTAGCTCGACGGCACGCTTAAGGTTTAAATGATTTTGAACCTCCTCGTTCACAAAGGTAAGTATGCCCAGGTGGGTCCCTACTGCCAGGCCAAACTCGACGGCATGCTTGAGATTACCAAATGGAGACAAGTGCTCATTCAGCACCGAATCTTTGAAATGCTCCACTATGTTGTCCGTGGTGGTACTAAGCGTCGGATGACGGCTCAGCAATTCCAAAATGTATGGCAATAACGTTGGTTTTTTATCCATTTTTTGAGAAAATTTATTTCGTCTATATAAAATTCTATATAGTTTTTTATTCGGAGAGCTCCAAATATTTGTATGTGTTGTATATTGCGACTTGTAATATATTTATTCATTGAAAAATCGTTCAACAATAAGGAACTTGGTTTTTTGTTATTAAACTGAATTATTTTTCGGAATTTTGTTTTTCCAATATTATTTATTTTATTATTTTTTTTTTTTACGACCTGGGACTTGGTGGACTGCGCATTTTACGGACCGTGTCGGGCTGCCAGGAGCGGAGTCCCACTGTGTCCGTTGCCCCTTTGTTGCCGTTGCTGCAGTGACTTACTTTTGCATAAGCGTTAATTGAACGCTTTTATTTATTTAATATTTGAAAATTCGATCTAAGTTCTCGGAATTCCAGTCGATGGAGTTTTATCAATTCCTGAAAAGAGTATAATTTAGCAAGTGAAATACGGTAAAGATGTCAAGAAGAAAGTAGGTGTTCTGTGTATAGTTTGATTAGAAGGAAAGCTTCCGATAGCCATTAACCTGGAAATGGCCGAAGTAATTCTTCAGAAGACTCTAGCCGCGTCCCTCTGAACGCGATTTGTAGTTTTAATTTTCTTATTTATTTTTCTTCTTATTTAAAGAAGCTGGTATCTGATTGCCTGGCTTTTGGTAAATTTATTATTTACCTAATCGACTGTTATATAAGGTTGTTATACAATTTTGCTTTTGTACATGATTTTTTTTTGATTTTATGATTTTATTATTATTTGATTTATGATTTATTTATTTTATCATGATTTTATTAATATTTCTTTAATTTTGACTATCCATGGAATCTCATTGCTCCAGATGCATAGTCATTTTTGGCCTAGTGTCGTTCTCATTTCCTATTTTTTCTTAAATTATCTTTAATTTCAAATTAATTCTATTGGGAGAAACCATCCCTCTAGCGATGCTGTTCATGGTCCCTCGTTACCACTAGTCTTTTCTTCTTACATAATTTTAACATATTTTTTTTAAACCTAAAATTGGGACAGGGATTTCTGCGTAAACAAATTCGGAGAAACATACTCCCTGGACTTACTGGATAACTTTGTTTTGACGAAAACTCTTCTTATTTGTTTTTATACGAATCTTAAAATATAAAAAGTCCACCAAGTTTTTTTTTTTTTGTAACGTTCTTTTCAAATTAATACATTCGATTCCTCATCATTCGTGACCCGCCTAATCGAAAACCTCAATAATTCGTAAAATCTGGTGACCCCTTGAAAAATCGCGTAGATTCGAAAAATACCTTTGATTTTGGTTTGTATTTTTTGACACGTTGTTTTGGAACCTCTTATAAAAAAAGGATACATGAACACACAACCAATTATTTAAAAAAAATTCCTTTTCCACAACATTGCAAGGTCGCGGCGCTCATTTGGCCGATATTTTGTTACATACATAATTGAGTAATACCAATATATCAGAATAAAATAAAATTTCAATAATTTCCTAAATAGTTTGTGTTTTAACATAAATCAAATCAACATCGGCCCTTGAAATTTAACCACCCTTTAAAATGTGAAGTTAGATGTGAAACCCTATTACTTTAAACAATTTGATTACGTTACTCAGAAATAGTATTTTTAAAACAACCGAACCATTTTATGTACATAGTTTTTCTAATAATTACGATATGCTAATGCACAATCAGTTATAAATTACAAAAATAGTACAATTACCCTTTTTGATAAAACCATACAAATTAATTACTTTAGAATCAGAAAGAAGGACAGAACCTTGTGGGAGGATGCCGGTAAAGACGAACTTAATTCCCATTTAGTAAATAATACATGGTGCATGGTGGTAATACACAGTGTAAATGCCTAAGGATAAGGATGCAAGTGTGTTTTTAGTATAAAAGAAGATAAAAATGGTAATTTACTCAAATATAAGGCAAGATTGATAGCCAAGGGCTTCGCTTGTGAAATTTTTAACTTAGTCTATAACTATTCACTGAAAAATGAAGAAGCTGTCTCCTGATAAAGATAATAGTATTATCTCCCTGACTAAAAGTGGGTGTTCGACACGCACTATTGCTGACAAGCTCCAAATTAGTCAATCAGTGGTTGTCAAGGTGCAGAAAAGGCAAAATGTTTGTGCTGAAAAGAAGTTGAATGGTCGCCGTCGCCTTTTAACAGACTCTGACCCTCGACTTATGATGTCTAAAATGAGAAAAAATTGACTTTTAACGCCAAACGAAGCATCTACAGAAATAAATAAATCAGGTTAGCGCTTTGCTTTACTTTGAATCCGGACTGTCCTACCATAAAATTGCCGAAAAAATAGGAAGCATAGAAAAACAATTGCTAATTTTCTTAAAAATAAGGGAAACTATGGAAAAAACAACAAAGGTGGCAACAATCAAGTGATTTCTCAAGCAGACAGAAGAGCAATACTGAGGGAAGCCTCAAATTCACACAACTCGTCCACCAAGATTAAGGAAAAACCGGTGTTACGGTGACCTTATCATATCTTAGATGAAGGAGATTAGGCGAGCGACGAAGCTCTTTAAGTGCAGAAAATATAAATTCCCTACCAGTTGTAAAGCTTAATGCTGACTGAGTAATAAATCTATTGTTTACATCTAATATATGTATATGTTAAAATGGTTGCTAAAATTTATTTAAAAGGCACTGAAATCAAAAGACCACCGCAAAACAAAAAACGTCAACTGTCAACTGTTATTTGCGAGCTCTGCTTTATATACATATAAGAATATTTATTGCAATGTTTAATAAGCATAAAATAATTATTAACAGCAAAATCGAATTTTCCGGAATATAATCCGGGCCCCAAGATTAAAGAAAATTTATAACATATTTCTAAGCAATTCACTGAAGCTTATTTCAGTATGGATGCCCACACCCTAGCCTGCCAACGCCTAACTGATCAGAATAGTACCACGAGGGCGGCTTTTTATTTCCTTTCAAAGCTTCGTAGAAGCGAAAAATACACATTTTACCTCCGCGAAAACCTAAAAAGATTTGGTATTTAATGTGTTGAATGGTATTTCACTATTCAGTTTTGAATATTCAGTATTAAACATTCACGGCTTAGTATTATATATAAAACTTAAAATAGTTTTATTATTTTTTATTATATTATTAAATATTACATTTAATTCTAATATTAGAATATTTATCATATAACTGAAACAATCGTTATGAAAATACGTACTTTTGTTTGCCGAATTTAATATCTCAATAATCAGTTTAATAATTCAGTAATTCAGTTACTTTGTAAATCATACCTCTTTAAATAAGATTTTCATGATAATTTTCTTACTCTTGTAAAAGGTAATACAATATTGGACCAAAATATGCAGCGCAGTGAAAAGACATCACCAATCCCATATTTTCTTAGACCGGCTAACTCCCAATAAAGTACCTCTTAAGCAAATTTTCCTTTTAATTTTGATTTCAGAACTATTGAAACTTTTATCTTGATGTGTTTTTTAAACTTTACCCTTTTAATTGTTGTTATATAAATAAAACATAAAAATTATTTTGTTTTACTAGTATTAACTAGTAAAATAAAAAATTAGGCGCTTTTAAAATATTTTAGACCATTTATTTAATATCAAACATGATGACCCGTTTTTATATATAATCTTCTAACAAGTGTCAGGGGTCACAAAAACTACATACAAATTTACCTATTTAATTTATTTATATGATAAAATTTATTTCATTTTATTTTAAGAGTTAAATTTTTATCCATTGGATCTATACCTAGGTACTTTTCCCAGTTGCCGAAATATAAATCAATGTGAATAAAATCCATGCTATATTCGAAGATGCAGGTGAAGGTGAAGTGTCTCACAAATTTTACACGATAAAAAAAGAAGACCTTTTAAAATCGTATTTAAAAAAAATGGGAAATGTGTAAAATCGAAAAACATAAAATGGAAAAGACTTAGACTCAATGGTATATACATACACCTGATATATTTTAATTACATAATATAAATTCACTTTGATGGAATCGCCATACCAGATGCACTTCGTTCCGACTATTCGCGACTTTTGTCCTCATGACTCGTGATATAATGCTCTAAAATCTCTAAAGGGCGCCTATTTATTCGTTTACTTGTTCCACATTTTATGTTTTATCCATTTAACAGAATTAAAAAAGTCGAATTTATAAAAATATATATGGAGATAGAAATTTCAATAGTTCTGAAATCAAAATTGCAAGAGAAATTTTCTTAGGAGGTACTTTATTGAGAATTATCCGTTTTAAAAATGTATGGGACGGTTATTGTCTTTTCACTGCGTTGCACATTTTGGTCCAAAATTGTATTACCCTTTACAAGAGTAATATCAAATATATAATATAACCAAATATATGAGTAAGAAAATTATCATGAAAATCTTATTTAAAGAGTTATGATTTTAAAATTAACTGAGTTGAAAACTACTTACTGAGTTATTAAATTATAATTCAACTAACTCAAGTACATATTTTCATATTATATGTTTAGTAATATTTCTTATATTATAATATTAAAATTAAATATAATATAACAAAATATAATATAATATAATATAATATATATAATATATATATATATATATATATATATATAATATAATATAATAAAATATAGTATAATAAATAAATGAATAAAATTATTTTAAATTTAAATAAAAATCCTATTTAATACTAAGCCGCGAATATTTAATACTGAATATTTAAAACTGAATAGTAAAATACCATGCAACATATTAAATACCAAAGCTTCTTAGGTTTTCGCGGAGGTAAAAATTAGTGTATTTTTCGCTTCTAGGAAGCTTTGAAATGAAATAAAAGGCCGCCGCAGTGGTACTATTCTGATCAGTTAGGCCTTGGCAGGCTAGGGTGTGGGTATTCATACTAAAATAAGCTTCAGTGAATTGCTTAGCAATATATGTACTTGTAAAAATAATTTTCTTTTTGTTTTAAGCACAATGGCATTTATTTTATTCTCTGTATCTATTTCCACACAGCAATATTGACATGAAGGCTATGGGATTTATGAAAAAGGCATATGAGATCTATGATACGGAATCAAAAAGAAAATGAAAGTCTTTCTATAATAAAATTACATATATTGTACAATTAATATTAAAATTATCACGCGAATCGTTGACATCCAAATATGCAACTTATGAAGTAGAGGATCACAATTCTAGCTCGCTCCTACGTTTTCTGCGTACTTTGGCTTTTGGAGCCGGCAGTATAAACGTAGGATCGGTAGAACCGACATTTTCATTGTGACTTGTGCTAGGCCCATCATCAAGCAGTTCAGTTAAAATCAAATCGCTTGCACGAGCTGCAATGTTAGTTTTAAATTTATACAAAATAAGTTTGTATAAAAAAATGACAAGCTAAGACAATGTTTAACTCGCCCACACAGCCGGCATCCTCTTGCTCTCAAAAAAGTTGATCTCACAGATGTTTTCGCAGATGAAGCAGTTTATAGCTTCCTTCCTCAACAGAAAGTAATGCAAATAATATTTAAACGTAGGATCGGTAAAAACGACATTTTCTTTGATACTTGTGCTAGGCCTAGCCTATACAAACTTATTTTGTACAAATTTAAAACTAACATCTCACAGATGTTCTCGCAGATGACGCAGTTTATAGCTCCCTTCGTCAACAGAAAGTAATGCAAACGTTGGATCGGTAAAAACGACATTTTCTTTGATACTTGTGCTAGGCCCATCATCAAGCAGTTCAGTTAAAATTAAATCGCTTGCACGAGCTGCAATGTTAGTTTTAAATTTGTACAAAATAAGTTTGTATAAAAAAATGACAAGCTAAGACAATGTTTAACTCACCCACACTATTTAATACTAACCCACGAATGTTTAATACTGAATTTTTAAAACTGAATTGTAAAATACCATTCAACACATTAAATACCAAATCTTTTTAGGTTTTCGCGGAGGTAAAATGTAGTGTATTTTTCGCTTCTACGAAGCTTTGAAAGAAAATAAAAAGCCGCCCTAGTGGTACTATTCTGGTCAGTTAGACATTGGCAGGCTAGGGTGTGGGCATCCAACCAAAATAAGCTTCAGTGAATTTTTTAGAAATATAGTTATAAGTTGGTTTAAAATTGGCAGTCTGGAATACTTCTTTGAGATTATGTGTGTTTCTTAGCAGCGAATATTTTTCATAATTTTATTTCTTATAGAGACTACATTTGAATTGTAATAATTTGAAATTAGTGTCGATATTAAATGCTAATTCTTCCAAACCGAAATTTGAAAGGCGGTTGGAGATACAGTTTGTCAAGGAACAGTTTTCACACTGAAAATAAATTGTATTTTTGACTTTCAATGTAAAAATATAAAGGCCTTTTATTAAAATTAATGAATTTTTTAAATAATATCTATTTATTTATATTTTTTATCAATATGTAGGAAAGTAATAACAAAAAGATAAATATTTCACAAAAAATCAACAAAATTCAAATTTTCTTACATTTGTCACTGTCAAGAAATTCTTTGCACAAAGTATAGGGTGCGGCGCTTAAATCCGGACAAATTTAATTGTTTATTTAAAAACAAATTTATTTGAACAAAATATGAAAAAAATTGAAAATTCATTTACAGAAATATTAGTTGTTCCTGCCGAGAGTAAATTACTTTATATAACCTCCTTCAGCCCTAATGACCGCCTCTATCCTTGTCCTAAAACGGTCGCATGCTCTGTCAAAACAGCGCTGTCCATATTGGTGAATGCTGCTTCGATAGCGGTGCGTAGAGATGCGACATTAGGGTGCCTGGACTTGTTAGTAACCCTTTCGACTACGCTCCAAACATAATAGTCCAGGGGGTTCAAATCCGGGCTATTCGTGCGCCAGAACTCTTTGCTCCAGAACGAGTCCATGCGAGACATGCGTTTTCTCGAATGAGTTCTCCTCGTTGGGTTAGCAGAAGGTTCCCCACACACCTCAGAATCATTGTACTTACATACAATATCGTATACAGTCGATCTCGTGTACCCGAAGAATCGAATTATTTCTGTCGGCCAACGCCCAGCGCGAAGACTTTCGATAATCGCGGCTCTTCGGTTGTACTCCGCACTTGTACGTAACATCCCGGCCATTTTTAGGTTATGACTATTTACGAGATGCAAATGGCTTACAAGAACGCCAACTCTGGCGGAATGACTATGTGGCGGGAAATTCAAATTCAAATTTGTCCGGATTTAAGCGCCGCACCCTGTATTTAAGCTATCTTAGACTTATAGTTTATAACAAATTTTAATACCTTGAGGTAATTCTAATATTGGGTTGCCCAAAAAGTAATTGCGGTTTTTTTAAAAGAAAGTAAATGCATTTTTAATAAAACTTAGAATGAACTTTAATCAAATATATAATTGCCATTTTGTTCGATAAACTTTTGCCATCTTCCTGGCAAATTTAGTATTCCACGCTCATAGAACTTCTGGCCTTTTTCTGCAAAAAACTGAACCAAGTGCGATTTTATAGCCTCATCATTGCCGCAAGTTTTACCATTTAAGGAGTTCTGCAAAGATCGAAATAAATGGTAGTCTGATGGTGCAAGGTCAGGGCTATATGGTGGATGCATCAAAAGTTCCCAGCCAAGCTCACTCAGTTTTTGGCGAGTGACCAAAGATGTGTGCGGTCTAGCGTTGTCCTGGTGGAACGATTAACCAATTCTGGTCGCTTCTCCTTGATGGCTGTATTCAATTTGTCCAATTGTTGACAGTAAACATCCGAATTAATCGTTTGGTTCCTTGGAAACAGCTCAAAATATCAACACCCTTCCAATCCCACCAAAGAGACAGCATAACCTTCTTTTGGTGGATATCAGCCTTTGAAGTGGTTTGATGGCTGGTTCACCATGCTTGGACCATGATCGTTTTCGACTAACGTTGTTGTAAACAATCTATTTTTCATCTCCAGTTATGATTCGTTTTAAAAACGGATCGAATTCATTGCGTTTAAGGTGCATATCACAAGCGTTGATTCGGTGTGTTGAATGAATTTCTTTCAATACATGTACCCAAATATCAAGCTTTTTCACCAGTCCAAGACTTTTTATGTGATAATGAACGGTTGATTTTGGTATATTTAACTTCTCTCCTATCTCACGCTCAGTTACATGACGATCCAATTCGATTAATGCTTTGATTTGGTCATCATCAACTTCATTTGGCCGACCTGAACGTGGCTCATCTTTAAGTGAAAAATCTCCAGAACGGAATTTGCGAAACCAATTTTGACACTGTCTTCCTTTTAAGGCTTCATCACCATACACATCTCGTAATTTTTTAGCAACCTGCTCCGCGTTTTTTCCTTTACGGAAATAATAAAGTAAAATATGACGAAAATGCTCCTTTGTGGGCTCCATATTAAAATTGACGCCAAACAAACAAATGTAAACAAAATTTCGCGCCCTTTTTTTCTAAAGCAAGCTAAAAGTAACAGCTGATAACTGACAGAAGAAAGAATGCAATTACAAAGTCACAAGCCGTTGAAAAAATTTGTCAACGCCGACTATATGAAAAATCCGCAATTACTTTTTGGGCAACCCAATATATAAGAAAAATACAAGCTGGACATATCAATACCAACAATTTTAAATTTCCCTTTGACACTAGGAGTTAGTAAGGAAACAGCAAAATCATTAAGTAATTCTGACACAGAAATTAAAGAAGATCTCAACGATTTAACTATCCCGGCGGTATTGAAATTACTGAAAGAATGTGAATTTTCGGAAGACTAAGAAACAGCGACAATAACATACAATTCAGCCGCCATAAGGGCTATATAAAGGAAATGTCTAGTTCAGTACCAGAATTCGATGGAAAATAATCCATCTTTAAAGTTCATAATGGCAATCAAATTAGTGGACCTTTCATAAGATACATATGAGGACATTGCAGTCCAAGTAATAAAAACAAAATTGATTGGCACAACTTTGAACTTGGTACAGGATTGTTGTTTCATCCTAGCTCTTATTCATTCGAGCTCTAATTAATAAATTGCATTGTTGTTGAGACATCTCAAAACATTACGAAGAAAAAATATTTAAATAATGGAAAAGGAATCGGACCAAAAACAAATATAAGGTGACACCATCTTAGAAAGGGTCACCGAAAGGATCTCAATAGTTTATAGGACATTCCATAATACCAATAATGGTCGGTTACTCAAAAGAATCTGATTGGATTCATTTTCGCTGGTCTGGCCCTTGTCCAACGAAGCAACGCATTACGAACACCCATTCCTTGCCATTTATCATTCTTGCACCCACGTGGAAGCGATTCCACAGGTAAGTACAACGATCCTGAGATAGTTGCTTCTTAAAAAGGACCTACTTCTTAAGGAGATCATTGGAGACTACTGTAGCAATTATGGACTGCGTTTGCGAGGAGCCACTTCCTGGTACCATTGCCGAGGCGTGTTGAAACTGCCACCCTGGAGCAGTTAAAACACGGAGGACCGGGAGGTTATCAGCATATTTCTTCATCCTCTTTCTTTCGACAGACCTCGGTCGTTTTGGTTTGGTAAAAACTGGCATTCCGAAGATTCCGGTCAGCAGAAACTATGTTTTTGCCCCTTAGTTATTATTGGCACCTCGCCTTTCAATAGGCTTTTTTATGTTAGCTTTTAAGGCAGTTCGTTCTGAAGATTGATTCTATAAAGAGCACAAGCTCTTAAACTGACAACTCCGGCGATTCGCCGTTATAATTTTTATTATTTCCGCTATCTGAGTCTCTAGGCTACCAACTAAGTCGCATTAGTAATAATTCCTTCGTTTTGCGGTGGGTTGAAAAATCACCGAGATGCATATTTGAATTCTAATAATTGACATATAACAGGGCAAAACAGTATTTATTTCTGAGTCTGGCAACACTGGAAGTTTTGAATTTATTCGAGGAGCTGGTTTCAACGGTCCTGGCATCGATAACTTTAAATACGCCTTTGATTAAATCGAAGTAGGCTGTCAACTTGACCCAAAATATTTCTATAAAAGCCGTAATCCTTTCCAAAATATTTCATTCAAGCTCTGCAGAGCAAAGTATCAACATCGGGTCTTCTTTTCTACTTTTATTTTATTTTTTTTTATTAAGTTTTATTTTATTTAATATTTGACCATTCGATCTAACGTTTTGAGTTCTCTTTCTCTCAGAGGAGCATAATTTTGGACCTATTTCTTTTTTTTATTTTTAATATTTTGTTTTCCAATTTTTTTATCTTGCAATAGTTCTAAGTACCTTGGACTCTGAAGCGATTGGCTTCCTCATCAAACATAATTTTTTACTCATTTCTGATTTTTTTATTTGTTAATATTTTGAGTTAATCATTTTTTTATCGTGCCAATTGATGGTCTTTTTCTCAGAGGACCATAATTTTGAACCCATTTCTGATAAAAGCTTTGCTATAACAGAATCTTTATCTCTCATCTTTTTTCCCATTCGGTGTTCTTCTTTTTTTATTCTTTCCCCAATTTATGAATTTTCTTATCTCTTATCTCTGCGGGGGTTAAATTATCGCTGATAATCTGCTTTTTTTTCAATTCAAATTTTTTTATTTCGTTATTTAGAACTTCGTTCTTAGTTATCAAATTTCGAATTTTTTCACCGATGTTTTTGATTATGTTATCCTTTTCTTTAACGTCGTCTTTCAGAGATGTATTTACCTCTTGAAGTCTATTCATTTTTGTCACAAATTCAGCTGCTCTTTGGTTGTATTGATCCTGAAGGTTGGTAATCTGTTGCAGTTGATAAACCGTCGGTTCTTCCCAGTCTTTGGTTTTATGTTCAAGTTCTCTCTCAAATGATTTCTTAACATCCTTAAGCTTTTTTTTTTAGACTGTAAATCGTGTGAGAATGATTCTTTGCTGCTCCGAAACTATTGCTGATATTCTGTTTTCTTCATTTAATTTTTTATGAGCGCGGCCGGACTCTTCCCTGGCAAGCAAAAGTTTAAAGGGTTTTCCTTTTTCACAAGTGTAATGATGCCCAGTTTTCCCGCAATTGTCTGCGCTAGCTCGACGGCACGCTTAAGGTTTAAATGATTTTGAACCTCCTCGTTCACAAAGGTAAGTATGCCCAGGTGGGTCCCTACTGCCAGGCCAAACTCGACGGCATGCTTGAGATTACCAAATGGAGACAAGTGCTCATTCAGCACCGAATCTTTGAAATGCTCCACTATGTTGTCCGTGGTGGTACTAAGCGTCGGATGACGGCTCAGCAATTCCAAAATGTATGGCAATAACGTTGGTTTTTTATCCATTTTTTGAGAAAATTTATTTCGTCTATATAAAATTCTATATAGTTTTTTATTCGGAGAGCTCCAAATACTTGTATGTGTTGTATATTGCGACTTGGTTTCAACGGTCCTGGCATCGATAACTTTAAATACGCCTTTGATTAAATCGAAGTAGGCTGTCAACTTGAGCCAAAATATTTCTATAAAAGCCGTAATCCTTACCAAAATATTTCATTCAAGCTCTGCAGAGCAAAGTATCAACATCGGGTCTTCTTTTCTACTTTTATTTTATTTTTTTTTTATTAAGTTTTATTTTATTTAATATTTGACCATTCGATCTAAGGTCTCGGAATTCCAGTCGATGGAGTTTTATCAAATCCTGTTTTGTTTATTTTTAACGTTTTGAGTTCTCTTTCTCTCAGAGGAGCATAATTTTGGACCTATTTCTTTTTTTTATTTTTAATATTTTGTTTTCCAATTTTTTTATCTTGCAATAGTTCTAAGTACCTTGGACTCTGAAGCGATTGGCTTCCTCATCAAACATAATTTTTTACTCATTTCTGATTTTTTTATTTGTTAATATTTTGAGTTCTAATCATTTTTTTATCGTGCCAATTGATGATCTTTTTCTCAGAGGACCATAATTTTGAACCCATTTCTGATAAAAGCTTTGCTATAACAGAATCTTTATCTCTCATCTTTTTTCCCATTTGGTGTTCTTCTTTTTTTATTCTTTCCCCAATTTATGAATTTTCTTATCTCTTATCTCTGCGGGGGTTAAATTATCGCTGATAATCTGCTTTTTTTTCAATTCAAATTTTTTTATTTCGTTATTTAGAACTTCGTTCTTAGTTATCAAATTTCGAATTTTTTCACCGATGTTTTTGATTATGTTATCCTTTTCTTTAACGTCGTCTTTCAGAGATGTATTTACCTCTTGAAGTCTATTCATTTTTGTCACAAATTCAGCTGCTCTTTGGTTGTATTGATCCTGAAGGTTGGTAATCTGTTGCAGTTGATAAACCGTCGGTTCTTCCCAGTCTTTGGTTTTATGTTCAAGTTCTCTCTCAAATGATTTCCTAACATCCTTAAGCTTTTTTTTTTTAGACTGTAAATCGTGTGAGAATGATTCTTTGCTGCTCCGAAACTATTGCTGATATTCTGTTTTCTTCATTTAATATTTTATGAGCGCGGCCGGACTCTTCCCTGGCAAGCAAAAGTTTAAAGGGTTTTCCTTTTTCACAAGTGTAATGATGCCCAGTTTTCCCGCAATTGTCTGCGCTAGCTCGACGGCACGCTTAAGGTTTAAATGATTTTGAACCTCCTCGTTCACAAAGGTAAGTATGCCCAGGTGGGTCCCTACTGCCAGGCCAAACTCGACGGCATGCTTGAGATTACCAAATGGAGACAAGTGCTCATTCAGCACCGAATCTTTGAAATGCTCCACTATGTTGTCCGTGGTGGTACTAAGCGTCGGATGACGGCTCAGCAATTCCAAAATGTATGGCAATAACGTTGGTTTTTTATCCATTTTTTGAGAAAATTTATTTCGTCTATATAAAATTCTATATAGTTTTTTATTCGGAGAGCTCCAAATACTTGTATGTGTTGTATATTGCGACTTGGTTTCAACGGTCCTGGCATCGATAACTTTAAATACGCCTTTGATTAAATCGAAGTAGGCTGTCAACTTGAGCCAAAATATTTCTATAAAAGCCGTAATCCTTACCAAAATATTTCATTCAAGCTCTGCAGAGCAAAGTATCAACATCGGGTCTTCTTTTCTACTTTTATTTTATTTTTTTTTATTAAGTTTTATTTTATTTAATATTTGACCATTCGATCTAAGGATCTAGCTCGACGGCACGCTTAAGGTTTAAATGATTTTGAACCTCCTCGTTCACAAAGGTAAGTATGCCCAGGTGGGTCCCTACTGCCAGGCCAAACTCGACGGCATGCTTGAGATTACCAAATGGAGACAAGTGCTCATTCAGCACCGAATCTTTGAAATGCTCCACTATGTTGTCCGTGGTGGTACTAAGCGTCGGATGACGGCTCAGCAATTCCAAAATGTATGGCAATAACGTTGGTTTTTTATCCATTTTTTGAGAAAATTTATTTCGTCTATATAAAATTCTATATAGTTTTTTATTCGGAGAGCTCCAAATACTTGTATGTGTTGTATATTGCGACTTGGTTTCAACGGTCCTGGCATCGATAACTTTAAATACGCCTTTGATTAAATCGAAGTAGGCTGTCAACTTGAGCCAAAATATTTTTATAAAAGCCGTAATCCTTACCAAAATATTTCATTCAAGCTCTGCAGAGCAAAGTATCAACATCGGGTCTTCTTTTCTACTTTTATTTTATTTTTTTTTATTAAGTTTTATTTTATTTAATATTTGACCATTCGATCTAAGGTCTCGGAATTCCAGTCGATGGAGTTTTATCAAATCCTGTTTTGTTTATTTTTAACGTTTTGAGTTCTCTTTCTCTCAGAGGAGCATAATTTTGGACCTATTTCTTTTTTTTATTTTTAATATTTTGTTTTCCAATTTTTTTATCTTGCAATAGTTCTAAGTACCTTGGACTCTGAAGCGATTGGCTTCCTCATCAAACATAATTTTTTACTCATTTCTGATTTTTTTATTTGTTAATATTTTGAGTTCTAATCATTTTTTTATCGTGCCAATTGATGGTCTTTTTCTCAGAGGACCATAATTTTGAACCCATTTCTGATAAAAGCTTTGCTATAACAGAATCTTTATCTCTCATCTTTTTTCCCATTCGGTGTTCTTCTTTTTTTATTCTTTCCCCAATTTATGAATTTTCTTATCTCTTATCTCTGCGGGGGTTAAATTATCGCTGATAATCTGCTTTTTTTTCAATTCAAATTTTTTTATTTCGTTATTTAGAACTTCGTTCTTAGTTATCAAATTTCGAATTTTTTCACCGATGTTTTTGATTATGTTATCCTTTTCTTTAACGTCGTCTTTCAGAGATGTATTTACCTCTTGAAGTCTATTCATTTTTGTCACAAATTCAGCTGCTCTTTGGTTGTATTGATCCTGAAGGTTGGTAATCTGTTGCAGTTGATAAACCGTCGGTTCTTCCCAGTCTTTGGTTTTATGTTCAAGTTCTCTCTCAAATGATTTCTTAACATCCTTAAGCTTTTTTTTTTAGACTGTAAATCGTGTGAGAATGATTCTTTGCTGCTCCGAAACTATTGCTGATATTCTGTTTTCTTCATTTAATTTTTTATGAGCGCGGCCGGACTCTTCCCTGGCAAGCAAAAGTTTAAAGGGTTTTCCTTTTTCACAAGTGTAATGATGCCCAGTTTTCCCGCAATTGTCTGCGCTAGCTCGACGGCACGCTTAAGGTTTAAATGATTTTGAACCTCCTCGTTCACAAAGGTAAGTATGCCCAGGTGGGTCCCTACTGCCAGGCCAAACTCGACGGCATGCTTGAGATTACCAAATGGAGACAAGTGCTCATTCAGCACCGAATCTTTGAAATGCTCCACTATGTTGTCCGTGGTGGTACTAAGCGTCGGATGACGGCTCAGCAATTCCAAAATGTATGGCAATAACGTTGGTTTTTTATCCATTTTTTGAGAAAATTTATTTCGTCTATATAAAATTCTATATAGTTTTTTATTCGGAGAGCTCCAAATACTTGTATGTGTTGTATATTGCGACTTGGTTTCAACGGTCCTGGCATCGATAACTTTAAATACGCCTTTGATTAAATCGAAGTAGGCTGTCAACTTGAGCCAAAATATTTCTATAAAAGCCGTAATCCTTACCAAAATATTTCATTCAAGCTCTGCAGAGCAAAGTATCAACATCGGGTCTTCTTTTCTACTTTTATTTTATTTTTTTTTTATTAAGTTTTATTTTATTTAATATTTGACCATTCGATCTAAGGTCTCGGAATTCCAGTCGATGGAGTTTTATCAAATCCTGTTTTGTTTATTTTTAACGTTTTGAGTTCTCTTTCTCTCAGAGGAGCATAATTTTGGACCTATTTCTTTTTTTTATTTTTAATATTTTGTTTTCCAATTTTTTTATCTTGCAATAGTTCTAAGTACCTTGGACTCTGAAGCGATTGGCTTCCTCATCAAACATAATTTTTTACTCATTTCTGATTTTTTTATTTGTTAATATTTTGAGTTCTAATCATTTTTTTATCGTGCCAATTGATGATCTTTTTCTCAGAGGACCATAATTTTGAACCCATTTCTGATAAAAGCTTTGCTATAACAGAATCTTTATCTCTCATCTTTTTTCCCATTCGGTGTTCTTCTTTTTTTATTCTTTCCCCAATTTATGAATTTTCTTATCTCTTATCTCTGCGGGGGTTAAATTATCGCTGATAATCTGCTTTTTTTTTCAATTCAAATTTTTTTATTTCGTTATTTAGAACTTCGTTCTTAGTTATCAAATTTCGAATTTTTTCACCGATGTTTTTGATTATGTTATCCTTTTCTTTAACGTCGTCTTTCAGAGATGTATTTACCTCTTGAAGTCTATTCATTTTTGTCACAAATTCAGCTGCTCTTTGGTTGTATTGATCCTGAAGGTTGGTAATCTGTTGCAGTTGATAAACCGTCGGTTCTTCCCAGTCTTTGGTTTTATGTTCAAGTTCTCTCTCAAATGATTTCTTAACATCCTTAAGCTTTTTTTTTTTAGACTGTAAATCGTGTGAGAATGATTCTTTGCTGCTCTGAAACTATTGCTGATATTCTGTTTTCTTCATTTAATTTTTTATGAGCGCGGCCGGACTCTTCCCTGGCAAGCAAAAGTTTAAAGGGTTTTCCTTTTTCACAAGTGTAATGATGCCCAGTTTTCCCGCAATTGTCTGCGCTAGCTCGACGGCACGCTTAAGGTTTAAATGATTTTGAACCTCCTCGTTCACAAAGGTAAGTATGCCCAGGTGGGTCCCTACTGCCAGGCCAAACTCGACGGCATGCTTGAGATTACCAAATGGAGACAAGTGCTCATTCAGCACCGAATCTTTGAAATGCTCCACTATGTTGTCCGTGGTGGTACTAAGCGTCGGATGACGGCTCAGCAATTCCAAAATGTATGGCAATAACGTTGGTTTTTTATCCATTTTTTGAGAAAATTTATTTCGTCTATATAAAATTCTATATAGTTTTTTATTCGGAGAGCTCCAAATACTTGTATGTGTTGTATATTGCGACTTGGTTTCAACGGTCCTGGCATCGATAACTTTAAATACGCCTTTGATTAAATCGAAGTAGGCTGTCAACTTGAGCCAAAATATTTCTATAAAAGCCGTAATCCTTACCAAAATATTTCATTCAAGCTCTGCAGAGCAAAGTATCAACATCGGGTCTTCTTTTCTACTTTTATTTTATTTTTTTTTATTAAGTTTTATTTTATTTAATATTTGACCATTCGATCTAAGGTCTCGGAATTCCAGTCGATGGAGTTTTATCAAATCCTGTTTTGTTTATTTTTAACGTTTTGAGTTCTCTTTCTCTCAGAGGAGCATAATTTTGGACCTATTTCTTTTTTTTATTTTTAATATTTTGTTTTCCAATTTTTTTATCTTGCAATAGTTCTAAGTACCTTGGACTCTGAAGCGATTGGCTTCCTCATCAAACATAATTTTTTACTCATTTCTGATTTTTTTATTTGTTAATATTTTGAGTTCTAATCATTTTTTTATCGTGCCAATTGATGGTCTTTTTCTCAGAGGACCATAATTTTGAACCCATTTCTGATAAAAGCTTTGCTATAACAGAATCTTTATCTCTCATCTTTTTTCCCATTCGGTGTTCTTCTTTTTTATTCTTTCCCCAATTTATGAATTTTCTTATCTCTTATCTCTGCGGGGGTTAAATTATCGCTGATAATCTGCTTTTTTTTTCAATTCAAATTTTTTTATTTCGTTATTTAGAACTTCGTTCTTAGTTATCAAATTTCGAATTTTTTCACCGATGTTTTTGATTATGTTATCCTTTTCTTTAACGTCGTCTTTCAGAGATGTATTTACCTCTTGAAGTCTATTCATTTTTGTCACAAATTCAGCTGCTCTTTGGTTGTATTGATCCTGAAGGTTGGTAATCTGTTGCAGTTGATAAACCGTCGGTTCTTCCCAGTCTTTGGTTTTATGTTCAAGTTCTCTCTCAAATGATTTCTTAACATCCTTAAGCTTTTTTTTTTAGACTGTAAATCGTGTGAGAATGATTCTTTGCTGCTCCGAAACTATTGCTGATATTCTGTTTTCTTCATTTAATTTTTTATGAGCGCGGCCGGACTCTTCCCTGGCAAGCAAAAGTTTAAAGGGTTTTCCTTTTTCACAAGTGTAATGATGCCCAGTTTTCCCGCAATTGTCTGCGCTAGCTCGACGGCACGCTTAAGGTTTAAATGATTTTGAACCTCCTCGTTCACAAAGGTAAGTATGCCCAGGTGGGTCCCTACTGCCAGGCCAAACTCGACGGCATGCTTGAGATTACCAAATGGAGACAAGTGCTCATTCAGCACCGAATCTTTGAAATGCTCCACTATGTTGTCCGTGGTGGTACTAAGCGTCGGATGACGGCTCAGCAATTCCAAAATGTATGGCAATAACGTTGGTTTTTTATCCATTTTTTGAGAAAATTTATTTCGTCTATATAAAATTCTATATAGTTTTTTATTCGGAGAGCTCCAAATACTTGTATGTGTTGTATATTGCGACTTGGTTTCAACGGTCCTGGCATCGATAACTTTAAATAGGCCTTTGATTAAATCGAAGTAGGCTGTCAACTTGAGCCAAAATATTTCTATAAAAGCCGTAATCCTTACCAAAATATTTCATTCAAGCTCTGCAGAGCAAAGTATCAACATCGGGTCTTCTTTTCTACTTTTATTTTATTTTTTTTTATTAAGTTTTATTTTATTTAATATTTGACCATTCGATCTAAGGTCTCGGAATTCCAGTCGATGGAGTTTTATCAAATCCTGTTTTGTTTATTTTTAACGTTTTGAGTTCTCTTTCTCTCAGAGGAGCATAATTTTGGACCTATTTCTTTTTTTTATTTTTAATATTTTGTTTTCCAATTTTTTTATCTTGCAATAGTTCTAAGTACCTTGGACTCTGAAGCGATTGGCTTCCTCATCAAACATAATTTTTTACTCATTTCTGATTTTTTTATTTGTTAATATTTTGAGTTCTAATCATTTTTTTATCGTGCCAATTGATGGTCTTTTTCTCAGAGGACCATAATTTTGAACCCATTTCTGATAAAAGCTTTGCTATAACAGAATCTTTATCTCTCATCTTTTTTCCCATTCGGTGTTCTTCTTTTTTTATTCTTTCCCCAATTTATGAATTTTCTTATCTCTTATCTCTGCGGGGGTTAAATTATCGCTGATAATCTGCTTTTTTTTCAATTCAAATTTTTTTATTTCGTTATTTAGAACTTCGTTCTTAGTTATCAAATTTCGAATTTTTTCACCGATGTTTTTGATTATGTTATCCTTTTCTTTAACGTCGTCTTTCAGAGATGTATTTACCTCTTGAAGTCTATTCATTTTTGTCACAAATTCAGCTGCTCTTTGGTTGTATTGATCCTGAAGGTTGGTAATCTGTTGCAGTTGATAAACCGTCGGTTCTTCCCAGTCTTTGGTTTTATGTTCAAGTTCTCTCTCAAATGATTTCTTAACATCCTTAAGCTTTTTTTTTTTAGACTGTAAATCGTGTGAGAATGATTCTTTGCTGCTCCGAAACTATTGCTGATATTCTGTTTTCTTCATTTAATTTTTTATGAGCGCGGCCGGACTCTTCCCTGGCAAGCAAAAGTTTAAAGGGTTTTCCTTTTTCACAAGTGTAATGATGCCCAGTTTTCCCGCAATTGTCTGCGCTAGCTCGACGGCACGCTTAAGGTTTAAATGATTTTGAACCTCCTCGTTCACAAAGGTAAGTATGCCCAGGTGGGTCCCTACTGCCAGGCCAAACTCGACGGCATGCTTGAGATTACCAAATGGAGACAAGTGCTCATTCAGCACCGAATCTTTGAAATGCTCCACTATGTTGTCCGTGGTGGTACTAAGCGTCGGATGACGGCTCAGAAATTCCAAAATGTATGGCAATAACGTTGGTTTTTTATCCATTTTTTGAGAAAATTTATTTCGTCTATATAAAATTCTATATAGTTTTTTATTCGGAGAGCTCCAAATACTTGTATGTGTTGTATATTGCGACTTGTAATATATTTATTCATTGAAAAATCGTTCAACAATAAGGAACTTGGTTTTTTGTTATTAAACTGAATTATTTTTTGAATTTTGTTTTTCCAATATTATTTATTTTATTATTTTTTTTTTTTTACGACCTGGGACTTGGTGGACTGCGCATTTTACGGACCGTGTCGGGCTGCCAGGAGCGGAGTCCCACTGTGTCCGTTGCCCCTTTGTTGCCGTTGCTGCAGTGACTTACTTTTGCATAAGCGTTAATTGAACGCCAACTTAGAGTATGGCAGGCCCCGCCGCGTGCCATCAAGCTTGGCAAAACAATGCCCTGCAAAAAGGCCCTCAAAGCAAGGAAGTGCAGCTCGAGCAGAGACTCTAGCTGGAGTTCTTACTCGGAGCCCAGCGAGATCAAGCGCAAGCCTGCGCGTAATAGGCAAGGAGAGAAGCCAGACATCACGCCTAGCACCAGCGCAGCTCTGCGCAGCAAGCTGGCAAACAACCCCTTTGCCCTCCTCTCAAGCAAAGATGATGACGACGAACATGACGAACCCAAAACTGCCTCAGAGGCAGTGGCATCTGAAACGGCAGTGAAACCGAACCCGATCCCGAAAACCCTCAAGCCTCCGATCTACATCCCAGACGTGACCGACATTACTTCGGTTGTCAAGATGATAACGACTCTCGTGGGTACCAAAAAGGACTTCTCATACAAAACGGAGAGAAATAATAATGTACGCGTAATGATGCCAGATAAGGAGTCCTACACAGCCCTACGCCAGCACCTCGTGGCACATAACAAAAGGCACCGCACCTTCCAACCAAAGGACGAGAGAGCGTACAGGGCGGTCATCAAGGGACTTCACCACTCAACGGACCAGACTGAAATTAAAGAATAACTCCACAAATACGGCCATACTCTGAGGGATCTGCACAATCCCATTGGCAGGAAATCCAAACAACCACTGGGGATATTTTTTGTTAATCTAGAACCAGCGAGCAACAACACAGAGGTTTTCAAAATAAAGAGGATTTGCAGGTCAGTCGTCACCATTGATCCCCCACTGTGGTTCAACGATGTTCAACAATGTTTCAGATGCCAAGGGTTTGGACACAACCAGCGCTACTGTTTCCTGGAACATCGCTGCGTGAAATGTGGTGATTCTCACGACTCTAGGTCATGCACCAAAAAAGATGCCGAGAAAGCATGCTGTTTACATTGTCAAGCTGATCACCCTGCGTCGTTCAGAGGATGCCCTGCCTACAAAAAGGCAAAGGCACAGCTATCTCCTAAAGCCAGACCCGTTGAGAGTAACAACAAACCACCTCTCATCCAAATACCAACTATCATCAATGGTACGAGTTACAGGGACGTACTTCTTGGAAACCATGCGACACAGCCAAGGAATCCCCAACAAACCCCTCAAACCACTTCCGAAGCCCCAAATCTCAACCAGCTTGAAACGATGTTTGCCCGCATGGAAGGAACGATTGAGAGGATGATGGAAAAGTTGATCTCAAAGATGTTCTCGCAGATGTTCTCGCAGATGACGCAGTTAATAGCTCCCTTCCTCAACAGAAAGTAATGCAAATAAGGCTTAATATAGTTTTTTGGAACGCAAATGGCTTGCAGAAGAGCAAAGCCGAAGTAGAGCATCTCATGAAAACAGACAATATTGATGTTCTTCTAGTTTCGGAAACCCACTTTTGTCCCAGATCCTACTTTAACATTAGCGGATACGATCTGTTATATGCCAACCATCCATCTGGCAGAGCACGCGGAGGACCAGCTATGCTCATCAGGAGTGGCATTCAGTACACGGAACTTCCCGCGTTTCAGGAGGAATGGGCTCAGTGCGCCGTGACCAGGATTTCTAGCCCACAGGAAGATATCACCATTGGTGCGGTTTACTTCCCACCCAGACACTCGATAACCGAGACCCACCTTCAGGACTTCTTCGAGTCCCTTGGACCTCGTTTTATAGCAGCCGGAGACTTTGACGTCAAACACTCCTGGTGGGGGTCCCGCACAAACAACCACAAAGGCATAAAGCTCTACAAGTACCTGCAGCGGAAGAGTCTGGACTGCCATTCCACTGGAGAACCCACGCACTGGCCTTCCGACCCTTCAAAGCAGCCGGTTTTTCTGGACTTCGCCGTCTCCAAGGGCATAGGACACTCTAAGATAACATGCTTAAGCTATGATAAACTGCTATCCGACCACAGCGCAGTAAACATGCTCCTAAACATCCCCGTCCTCAGAAAAACCCCGCCTAGAAGATTACCGGGAAACACACAAATGCCCCCAAGTTTACGTTATGGATGCTTTCCTCCCTGTACACAGACCCCCCTCTTTCCACACCAAGCAACATAGATGCGGCCATCGAAAAACTAACCAAAGAGATGCACAATGCTGCTGAGTTTGCGAACCCACCTTCTCCGACTACCCCGAGAACACCTGAAAGAGACGTGCACTTGTGGTCTCCTGAAATCGAAAAAAGGCGCCTCAGAAGAGTCTGGTTTTCCTCGCGCAATCCCAGGGACAAGACAGCACTTATTCGTGCCACCAAGGAACTGAAGGACAAGCTAACCATCCTACGGCAGGACTCCTTCCATAGATTCCTCAAGGAACTGGAACCTGGAAACCCACAGCACAATCTGTGGAATGTCACGAGGCACATTAAAAGACCTGCGAAGCAGATATCACCCGTGCGCAAAGTGGACGGGTCCTGGTGTCGGTCTGAGATCGAATGAGCAGAAGCCTTTGCCGACCATTTACATAGTGCTTTCTCACCTTTCGATAGATGCACTGCCGAAGAGAGAGCTGCCATCATAAGGTTCGTAGACAGCCCAAGTGCTCCTGGCACGCCAATACAGCCCGTCGAACCAGAGGAGATTGTGCAGGAGATCGCCTCTTTAAAAAATGACAAGTCACCAGGTCCTGACCGAATTGATGCAACAGCACTAAAAATGTTGCCCCTAATCTGTTCCCAAAGGCTGGCTAACATCTTTAACAGGTGCCTCCGTCTAGGGTACTTCCCGAAAGTGTGGAAGCGTGCGGAAATAATTGTCCTCCTCAAGCCTGGAAAACCTGAAGCCAATCTAGCATCGTATCGTCCGATTAGTTTGCTGGCAATCCTGTCTAAAATACTTGAAAGAATATTTTTACGTAGAGTACTGCCAGTTTTGGACGAGGTCGGACTAATCCCTGATCACCAGTTTGGCTTCAGACGCCTTCATGGAACACCAGAGCAATGCCACCGGCTTATTGAGAGCATACTAGAGGCCTTCGAAAAGAAGAAGTACTGCTGCGCCGTTATGCTGGATGTTAAACAGGCGTTTGACAGAGTCTGGCACCCTTGACTCCTGTTCAAAATTAAATCCCACCTTCCAAGTTCCCACTTCGCCTTCCTCAAGTCGTACACAGAGGAAAGAGAATTCCGAGTGAGATGCGAATCATCAATCAGCACGCCTAGGCCTATAAGAGCAGGAGCACCTCAAGGCAGTGTTCTTGGACCCATCTTATACACACTCTACACAGCGGACCTTCCCATCACCCCCTCTCGGAACCTCACAGTAGCTAAATTTGGGCTTACAAAAGGTGTGTGACTGACGACTAAAAATTGTTTAAAAAGGACATCATTAAAGAGACAAAAAGAAACTTCCTTTACAAGATTGTGACTGGTGACGAACATGGTGTTTTCAATATGATCCCGAAACGAAACGCCAGAGTGTTGAATGGAAGTCGCCGAACGAGCCGAAACCTTAAAAATCCCGCCTGGATTTTTTGATTTTTATTTGCTTCTATAATTCCAAGGGTCCAATTGTCCAAAACGTTAATGCGGTATTCTATCTTGAAGTTTTAAAGCGTTTTGTGCGCCGTATTCGGCCCGAATACCGTGAAGATGGAAGTTGTCGGAATTCCAGTCGATAGATTCTTTACCCACAAAACACGATTGAAGGTAGAGCATTTGAATGGGGGACGAGGCGAGGAGCGGGGATCGTCCTCCCTACACTAAAGTTCTTCCTGAAGACAGGCGACACGCCCTAATCAGTAAACGAGGACGTTGTAATTGTGAATTCAGGTGCATATTAATCCATCTTGCGGAACAGTTTCACTCTGAGAAGGAAGAGTTACTAAAGTTTAGCGAATGTATCGCCGGTGTCGTCTTTGATTCCGCCCTGATGATCGAGTGCAAGGATCACGATACGCAAGATTGGCTTTTACGTGCAGCCCGGTCATTGTGTCCCACATTCAAATGGTCCTCCTTCCTTCGTGTTTTGTAGGTAAGAAATCCATCGACTGGAATTCAGAGACCATACATAAATTACAAAATAAAAAATATAAAAACTCGAAATATTAAAATTAAAAAATTAGAAATGGGTGCAAAATTATACTTCTCATCGATTTGCACAATAAAAATTATAAAAACTCAAAATATTAAAAATAAAAAAATCAGAAATGAGTACAAAATAATGTTCGTTGGGGAAGCCAATCGGTTTGAAGTCGGAACGATTGCAAAATAAAAAAAATATTAAAACTTAAAATATTAAAAATAAAAATATCAGAAATGAGTCCAAAACTAGGCTCCTCTGACCATTTGCACGATAAAAAAAATTATAAAAACTCAAAATATTGAAAATAAATGATGTTCCTTGGCGAGAAGCCCATCGACTGGGATTCCGAGACCTTAAACCGATTGCAAGATAAAAAAAAAACTTCAAATCGTTAAAAATAAACAAAACAGGATTTGATAAAACTTCAACGACTGGAATTCCGATACCTTAGATCGAATGGTCAAATATTACATAAAATAAAAAAAAAAAAAACTTAATAAAAAAACATAAGAAAAATAAACAATAAGAAATTATGTAAGAAGAAAAGACTCTAGTGGTAACGAGGGACCATGAACAGCATCGTTAGAGGGATGGTTTCTCCCAATAGAATTAATTTGAAATTAAAGATATTAAAGATTAAAGATAATTTAAAGAAAGAAAAATTAGGAAATGAGGAGAACGACACTAGGCCAAAAATGACTATGCATCTGGAGCAATGAGATTCCATGGATAGTGAAGAAGAATGACTATGCATCTGGAGCAATAAGATTCCATGGATATTCAAAATTAAAAAAATAAAAAAATCATGTAAAAAAGCAAAATTGTATAACAACCTAATATAACAGTCGATTAGGTAAATAATAAGAAGCATAAGAAGAAAAATAAATAAGAAAATCAGAACTACAAATCGCGTCCAGAGAGACGCGGCTAGAGCCTTCCGAGGAATTGCTCTGGCCATTTCCAGGTTAATGGCTATCGGAAGCTTTCCTTCTAATCAAACTACACACAGAACACCTACTTTCTTCTCGACATCTTTACCGTATTTCACTTTCTAAATTATACTTTTTTCAGGAATTGATAAAACTCCATCGACTGGAATTCCGAGACCTTAGATCGAATGGTCAAATATTAAATAAAATAAATAAAAAGAAAATAAAAAAGAAGACCCGATGTTGATACTTCGCTCTGTAGAGCTCGAATGAAATATATTGGTAAGGTTTACGGCTTTTATAGAAATATTTTGGCCCAAGTTGACAGCCTACTTCGATTTTATCAAAGGCGTATTTAAAGTTATCGATTCCAGGACCTTTGAAACCAGCGCTTCGGTCAACAGCTCCGCCATCAGCTTCTCGAATGCATCCAAAAGTTCCAGTGTCGCCACTCAGAAATAAATACTGCTAGTTTTGGTCTAAAACTAGTTCGTCATTTTTTTTGATATTAGTTTAAAACTTCTTTCCTTTTTTGCCTGTCTTTTGAAAATTGAATGCCACATCCGAGAAGTCTTAGAAATATGTTCCAACAAATTGAAAGCCACCATAAATGTTTTTTCCAGTTTTGGATAAAAGTGAAACATTCAAGACAAAGACCTGTAGATATAAGAACCTTTTCCAACATCAAACCCAGAAATAAAACACACATTGAATATATTTTGTACATACATATATAGTAGATATATATTATTATTTTTTTGTTGACATATTTGATATGCTGCCATTTTATTTATTTATTTTTAGTAGATTCTGTTCTGTTCTTACAAGTAGACCTGCCATCGTCAAAGTTGCATAAACATGCTCAAGCTGCGAATGGCGCAGACACTCTCCAAAATATGTGTTTCCGAAAGGAATCCCGACAGATTTTTATGGCTATAAGGCCTACGCACCGATAATTTCTATATATGGGACAGATAGCTGTCCTTGCATGCACTTTTTTTTGCTTTCTTTTTGGTACAGAAAAATAAATATTCCGCCCACTCTCCCACCGCCCGTTGTGTGCATGAATATGCGATTACATAAATATTTATTCCATCTGTTTCGACTCTATGTACATATATGTAGTCTATATAGTGTCTGAGGCAGACCGACAGATCGGCGCAACTTGTGTTTGTTTTGAATTTGTATTTTTATTTGCATAAGAAGTTCATCTGTGGGCTGTTTGCGGTTTAGCTGTGGTTTCAAATTTTATTGCTTTCGTGGCTTTTTAATTGGTAATTAGTAATTGGTAATTAGTAATATTCGACGCTCCCAGCGGGGCGACTCAAAAATGTCACACACAAAATATGGATTTATTTGTTTGTATTATCCTAACATAATATATAATATTTCTCGTTTGCACAGCTGAGTAAGGTTTGTCTCTCAGTTTTCGCCCATTTGGCTTCGAATCCAGCAACAATATCAAGAATATTTCTGTATTTTCCCGCCTTAACGCTTAATAATTGCGAATAAAATTCAGATTCTTTATATCGAGTATCTTATGTACAGAACCATATAAGTAGTGTTTGCGATTACGATTACGATTACGATTACAGTTACGGTTACGGTTACGGGTACGGTTGCTTGAGATGCGGCAAATGGCAAAATAATCGGTTTTACAATTGTGCGGCAGAGGCACCTAGAGGGGGACTTAGAGTCACTCTTCCTCGTCCTCCAGTTTGCTGGGAACCTAAGCTAGAAATTCGCAAAAGAAGCTTTGCCTTTTAGCCCGAAAGTGGCACAAATTGGTGACGAAGTACGCTTGGCGTTTCAACAGAAGGGAAGCATTGGGATTAATGTCCGAAATAGGGGGGTTTACGTATCAGTTTTTCTAAGGGTTCAATCCTAACTTTCCTAATCAAATCTTGTGGTCTTAACGGTTGGAAACTCTCGGTGTTTAAAAAAAATTCAGCTTGAACTCAAGTCGCAGTCTATGGGCGATTAATAGCCTTGGAACTTAAATTGGTAAAACAATAATTGTAACACTTAGCTTTATTTACAAGTTGTCATGCATTGGTAGATCGATAACCATATATTATTCGATTACTAAAATATATTTTATATATAGACTCGTACTTAAATAACAAATAACTAAGTCCTTAGGAGGTCTTGGATATCTCGAGTGGCGGCTAAATATCAATGGCATATCGCAGGGGTAACTGGAACGCTTATAACCAATGATTACACACGTGCTTACAAGTACATACAATATACAATACATAATATATATTATATTATAGATAATCATGCATATACTAGGTATATGAATATATTCTCTACTGCCACTGTACTGTAAAACCATCTTACCATCTTACGTCTAGTCCGAGTACCGACTGACAAATACCGAGTACCGAGTACGTCCTAAAGCAGCTGCTACCCTATCCCCCATACATAAATATATTTATCTGTCTCCTAGTCTAGCTTAGATTTACTTTAGGTAGCTCTATCCCTAATTAATAGATACCATTTGCACGTGGCAATAACAACGTTTGAGTGTTTACCGCCTCCATCTCCGTAACTACTTCTCTTCCTCAATCGTCCAGCTTCTCTGCGGACTGAACTCTAGCAAGAGCTTGGATTTGGGTTTGGGTCTGGTTGGTTGGGTTGGGGGCTGGGTTTTGAGCCTGCGACTGGGATTGGGAGTGGGATTGCGACTGCGACTGCATTTGCATTTGCGAAGGCGACTGCTGGGCAGGCGAGGAAGGAGGCCCGAACTTGCTGGTGATCTTGTGCGAGACATTGACAATGGCCAGTTCGTGCTTGGAGTCCATGTCGCAGTCGTAGAGGCCGCTTAACGAGTCCAGGCTGAGCAGCCGGGAGCTGGCACGGCTGGACACTGAGGTGTCATCTACGTCCGGCGCGTTGTACAGCGAGTTGACGTCCGACAGGGCGCCCTCCGCGTCGGTGAGGCCAGCCTCGTTCAGCAGCGATATGTTCTCCAGGCCGGGCTCATCCGTGATGTAGCCTGTGGACTCTGCACCACCTGGAAGAAAACGAATGGGGTATTAGAATTGGAAGGATAGATACCATTAGGGACTTAATTCATATAATAGATTAGCTTTTAAGCCGATTAGGTATATTTCATTTCATTATTTTCTCTAATGTTAATGTAATGTAAAACACAAAATGTTCTCTGGTTCAAAATTAAATTAATTAAATTAATCAAAAGAAAAACAATACATTCACTCCTCTGTCTGTCTATGGAATAGACTCCTAATGTTGTTTGTGGTATATGACTATTCTGCAAAGTCAAAGATAATGATCCAAAAATGTTTTTGGGGGAATGCCTTTTTGGGGGATGCCTTTTCCTTGTAACGTGTTGCATAATTTGGAAGAAACTTACTTGAACATAATGATTTTCCTTTTTTAAATAATGAAAGTAATAATAATATGTTAATTGAAACCGCCTGATCCAGCTAAAGTAAAGTGGGGTACCATTCGGTCTTTCATGTCTTATGACTGCGACGAAATAATTTCTTGCATAAATCTGTTAACAGTGGTTTATTTTCGTTTTATTTTTCTTAGATTTTAGATCACGCGTCAGTCCATATACTGGCTTTAACGTCTATTTTTGAAGGAATTTTTACCTCGGAATACCATGACCCCGCTCGCAGGATTCTTCTCCTTTCGGAAGGCGTGCCAGCTTCACTATTAGGTGTTATTATACCATATTTTGTGCATACTTTGATGGATCTTTTAGAAAATGGCTGACTACTTTCTAACTTAATGCGTTTTTTCCGCCATTTTTCTACCAGGAAGATTGAACTCACGATATGCCAATATTTATGATTTTTCTTTGATTTTTAAGCTTTTTCCGCGACATATAAATAAAATTCGCACAACTACGTTTCACAGCACATCATCAACCTCTCTGAGTCTAATAACCGCTTAAAGAGGTTAATTTATTTTACAATATTTAGTCGGAACTCGGCCTGATTTGTCGAACTTATTGATACATAAAAACCGATTTCAATAGCAATGTTTTTGCGGTGTACCTTATGTTACAAAATTCTTAACAAATACTTACAAATACTAGCCATATTTTTCCAATTACCAAAAAATGCCTCAATTACTAAGCGTTAAACAGAGGTGTCTGATAACTTTTGAAGATCCAATTACAAAGTTTTAAGTTTGCTTGATTCCCTCAGAAAAAAAAGTGACACACACATTGCTTTGGGCTTTGGCTCTCGTTCTTATTAGCATCACCCAATCGAGTGTGTAAGCTAAACTGTATGTTTCGAGTGCAGTTTGTACTTGAAACTTCCCAAAAGTACTTTCCAAAGTACTCAGACTCGTGAACTTTACGCGTAATGATGTGTGGAAAAGCTACTTTTTGGTCTATTAGCTAAATTTGACGGCCAATTACAAGAACTTGAAGAATATATTTTCAACATTTAGTAACATTATGGAGATGGCATTATGGAGACAATTTTGCTATTATTGAATTGGTACACCTTATTCCCCAGACTTTATAATGGAAAGGAGCTACATCTAGATTTAAGAAGATGCAGCGAATGGGGTGGCCTTTAACATTTAAAACTTTGTTTTTCTAGACAATGATCTGATTAATCGGATGTTATCGGTTTTCTCACCTGTGGCCTCTTCGCGGCAATCGTCGTCCGACCACTCCGACTGGCTCTCCAAGGGATTGGAGTCCATGGACTGGTGGTTGAGGTGCGCCGCCCCGTATTTCAGCTCGTCGTTTATCACATTAGCCTCGAGGCCGCGATGACTGCAGTTGGTGAGTGGCGTCGCCTCTCGGAGTGCCTCGTTCCGCTCGTCATCCTCGTCTTCCTCGTCTTCCTCGCCCGGCCCCGGTCCCGCCTCCGGCCGCTTGTGGCTGAGGTCCAGCTTCTGGAGGCGCTTTTGGCGCACGTCACGACCCACCTCGTCGTCCTCGAACTCCTCGTCGGCCAGGTTGTCCTCGGTGTCGTCACGCTCCTCCTGCTCCTGCATGTGGTTGTAGCGCTGTTGCTGCTGCTGGTGTTGCTGCCTCGCCTGGTGGTGGTGGTGATGGTGGTGATAGCGTCGCTGCTGCTGCGGCGGGGGAGTCTGGCCCGCTCCGTCCAAGCTGTCGTGGCTGTACTGAAGCTCCTTGGATCGCGGTCGCTGGCGGTGTGTCCTCTGCTGCGGCTGCTGATGCGGATGCGGATGAGGATGAGGATGAGTGCCTCCGTGCAGCTCCTTGGCAGCCTGAAGTTCCAGCAGAGTCAACACGTGCAAGTGGTTGCGATTCTCGTGCAGGATCTCGCAGGACTCCGTGTCCGAGGTTTGCCTGCAAAAGCCAAATGGATTCATTTTAGAATGCTTCGTAGAAAGTGAATGAGTTCCAAACACATGACCATCCACCAACCAAATATGAAAGCGGCGAACCTAAACCACAAATTATTGGATGTAAGG
The DNA here is from genome assembly GCA_035047325.1 of Drosophila vallismaia. Classification (NCBI taxonomy): domain Eukaryota; kingdom Metazoa; phylum Arthropoda; class Insecta; order Diptera; family Drosophilidae; genus Drosophila; species Drosophila vallismaia. The sequence continues at coordinate 1,932,828 of JAWNPU010000001.1, read as the reverse complement.
TCTCGTCATGGATTGTGATAGGAAGGATGCTTTATCCTTGTAAATGAGAAAGCAATGCCAATTTCTTGGTTTTAATATTATAATGGTAAAAAATAAATTAGTCTTGAGAAGTTCCAGTCCCAAAAAGTAATTCGAAATTAATAAAAAGTTAAGAAAAAGTTTAAAATACAAAACATAAAAATATAAAAAAATATCAATATATATAAAAAATAAATGTTGGATATATAGAATTAAATAAAATAATGTGGAATAACATTTGTAATATAAATTTTACAGCCTCAATCAAAAATGATTGTTCTTGCTTCGATTTTATAAATATTCAATAGTCGGGTATTTTTTTATCCTTACAATAAAGTTGTGTATAAATATATATTTATATATTAATATATATATATATATTTAAGACATATTATAGATTATAGAACCAAGAGGATAATAAATAAATTTTCCAAAGTCTAAGTTGAACAAAAATCCAGATAAATAGAAAGTTTTGTTGGCGTTTTGCCTGATTTATGCGTATTTTTACAGGTCCGTGTTCGAGTCCAAAGGAGAAGTATTTTCCAATTTTTAATTTATGAATTCAAAAGTATTCAATGTGTTTAAAACTTAAATATTCAAACTTTGGGTAATGTTTACAATAAAGAAAACAAAGGAAAAAGTATATAAAGATATTTAAGCAAAATATGGTAATATCAGAATAAATTGCTTAAAAATTGCATTTTCAAGAAAAAATAAGAAAACTATCTATGTATCTAACTTATTGCATATTTTCTTGTGCTTTTAACAAGATATTTTTTATTTTTGATTTCTTTTTGAAAAATAAACCAAAAATGAAAGCTACCGTCTATTTTCGAGATACAGAGGATATCGGATATAGTTGGCCATGAAAATCGGACTAGTTTCTTTTAAAATGAATTTTAGAAAAAAAAATCGCAAGCTCTACTACCAAAACAAAAACCGGAGAGTTATGACGATCAACTATATCAGATATTTACTATATATTAACCAAAAAACCGACATTTAACAGCAAGGGTATATAATCTTCATCTCGTCCGAAGTAGATATAATTTGTGCTTTTTTTTTAGACCTCCTGGTGCCGACCAGAGACACCCTGGACAAACTTCACAATGGCAGTGGCCACCACTGGAGACGGACTACTCACATTTGGCTCGACTCCGAGGGATTCTTGTTGCGCGTTATCTCCTTGATGGCCTCCAGGCCCACCGGGTGCTTGGAAATGACAAAGCTGTTGCTGGCGGGCAGCTCCCCCGCCGGATGCTGCTGATGCAGTTGCTCCGACCGGGGATCTCGGCCGCTGCTCTGGTTGTTGTTGCCGCTGTTGGAGTTGCTGCCGCTGCCGCCGCTGAGGTTGCCGTTGCTGCTGCCGCTGCCGCCGCTGCCGCCACTGCCGTTTCCGACCACTGATCCGGAACCGGCGGTTCCGGCGGCCACATGGCCATTGGCGGAGCTGAGCTTGGAGTTGCTCAGTGAATAGCTTAGCTCCCGGCTGCCATTGCTGGTGGTGTGGTCGGTGGTGCCAGTGGTTCCCGAGGCCGTGGTGGTGGCTGTGGCGGCCGCCATGCATCGGGCTCGCGAGGATTCGTTAAGCAGCCGCTGGAGCTCCCGTTCGAAGGGCGACTTGGTGGTGGTGGGCAGCCCGTTGGTGGCCACTCCCCCGCCGGCTCCTGCCACGGAGAGAGCTTTCTGGTAGTCGAAGCTGCTGCAGCTGTCGCCCTTGGCCTGGGTGTGGCTGGTCGTGAGACTGGCGGTGTGCTGGCCCTGGCTCTCGGTGGTGGAGCTCTGGTCGAAGTCGTGCAGCTGCGTCATGTCCACTACCGGCGACGTCGGGTCCACCTGGATGTCGCAGGGGTAAAGCCAATGCAGCGGGTTGACCAGCCCCCCGGCGGCACCTCCATTCCGAAGGTGGGCCGGCAGGTGCGGAAGATGGTGGCGCGGCGAGTCCTCTTCGCCATCGCCCTCGCCCTCGGTGGTCTTGGAGTAGCTTTCATCCGAGCTGCTCATTGAGGGGGAGTGCGGCCGCGAGCTGAGGTCGTCAGTGGAGGACATCTCGCGGCTCTCCTCCAGCTCCGGCGGCAGCTTCGGCAACGGCTTCATGTACGCCCGGATGGAGGGCGCCGGGTTCGCCGGCACGGGCTTTGGCGGCAGCTGCGGCAACGGCGGCTGCTGCGAGTACAGGGCGTACTGGCGCTGCGACGTGAGGGCCACGAACTGTGCACCATCCTGACCAGGATTCTGCTGGTGCTGAAGCTGGAGTTGTTGCTGGAGCTGCTGCTGGTGCGACAATATGGTGTTGGGAGAAGTGTAACGTGGTGGCTCGTACTTTGGCGCATGCTGCATGGGCATGATGTGGGGGCGTGGTTAGTCGGTATCGGTGTCGGATGTCGGATGAGCGAGAGATTGATGTGCGGGCATGCAAAGAGCGGACACAGATAGTTAGACACATTGGTACACACACAGATTCGCATATATTTTTGTGGATTAATAGGGGCGTGGAGGGGGAGCAGCAGAGGGCGGGAGGCGTGGTGGCTTTCTGTTTGTGGCAACTAAAGTTTTTCCAAAACTATTCTAATGCATTTCTTCAAATGAATTACCTTTTGCCCTATTGTGGTGTTGACAAATTTTTTATCATTAACAATATTTTATAATTTCCTAATTTAAAATTTGTTATGCGAGAAATTTGTCTTTAAAGTTGGTTTTTTTTTAAGTTTTGTGTAAATTTCAAAGCTAATCCCCTACAATCTTTATGCATATTTAATTACCTATAATTACTTATAATTAATTTTTTGTGCAGATTTATATATTTTTGATAAAATAAAGAAATTCCTAACTCGAGCCCGCATATGCTACTCCAAAGTACCTATAACAAAATAATACACTTTCAAGAGTTTTAACTAAATTTGTTGCTAATTTAGAGTAAATTCTATAGATTTTAATACTAGGTTTAATTATTAGCTATACATTAAAGTCAATGATTTCTAAAGCAGTAAAAAGAAACTAAATAAAATATTTGAAAACTGTTTTTCATTCAAAAATATTAAAGAATGCCAAGAATAGAAAATTTCTCCAGAATTCGAAAGCATTTTTAAAAGTATTTCGTATAACAGGTAAAAATACATTAAGAGATCAATATTAAAACTATTTTGAGAAAGGTAAACTAATGATTTGGACTTTAAATATTGCCATGCAATAAAGGTAATGTGTCCTTTTTATGTCCTTTCTATAGCTGTCCTATATTTGTCTAATTTTATAAATTGCTTCTAAGCTATATTTTCCATATTTTTGTCTAAATATTTATTATTATATATATTATATAATGAAAAAGACTTTGTACAAGTTTAAAAAATACTTCCTTTTGAAGTAAATCTAGCTAAAGCTTCACAAACATAAAAGCCTATTCCGGATCACGGGGGTTAGTTACAAATGGGATGAGGATTTGGTGTATTTGGTTGGTTGCTTGTGGTTGGCCATTTGAAGGCGGGACAGGGCGGGGCGTGCTGGTCGGAACGGGCTGTTCAGAGGAGGATCTCCTTGCTCCAGAGCAGGTGGTCGGCCTCTTCACTCACCTTGGCTACCGGCGCGACGCTACTGGCATGCAAAAGCGGTTCGCTCTCCCGGCAATGGTTGTAGCCTGGATTGGTAGACGATGCCGGGTTCTGGCTCTGGTTCTGGATCTGGTTCTGGTTGTGGTTCTGGTTCTGATGCGGGTTCAGAGTCGGATTCAAATGGAGGTGATGCAGTGGATGATGACCATGCTGGTTATAAGGCGACGCATAGGTACGCTCCCGATCGTGTCGCGGCATGATGAAGCAGTCGCCGCCCTGCACCCCGGCACTGGCCACACCCATTCCCAAGCCCATGCCCATATTCATACCCATGCCCATTCCCATACTCATGCCCATTCCCATTCCCATATTGAGGCTGCCGTGGTGGAGCGGCAGCTGCTCCATCTGGGGATGCCGGCCGCCTGGATTTGGGTTCTCAGTGATATTAAATTCGCGCAACATTACCGGAGGAACGTGTTGGTTTTGGTGCTGGTGCTGGAGCTGGAGCTGGTGCTGGTGCTGGAGGAGGATTTGGTGCTGCACTGAGTGCGGATGAGAAGGGCACGGATGGTGGAGGGGAGCGGCCACCGCAGCGGGTGGGTTCATCGTGGTTGCCATGAAGCCGCCTCCGTTTCCGTTCCCGTTTCCGTTTCCATTCCCGTTCCCGTTTCCGTTTCCCATATGCTGCTGCTCGCCATTGTGTCCGTTCTCCCGGATGTTCGGTAGTCCGCCGTTGCCGATGAAGATCGGGTTCTTCTGCAGCTTGCTGTTGAGGCGCTGCTGCTGCTGCTGGTGCAGGTGGTGGTGTACTGGCGGAGGTGGCGTGGAGGCGGGCAGGGGCAGAGGCAGGGCCTCGGACTTCTTCTGGGGATGCTGTAGCAGGAGCTGCTGCTCCTCGCCCCCTCCATTGGCGCTAGCGCCGCCACGCACTCCGTATAGGTGGCCGTTCTCCTTCTTACTGTAAGTTTCCGTATTGACGCGGTTGTCTGGGAACTGGGAGGCTTTCATGTAGTAGTCCGGGGCGTGGAGACCCTGCGGCAGGGACATGGCGTTCCGCACCTCCCCGTTCAGCGATTTGTTACCGCTGTCGCACAGGAAGTAGGTGACCATGTCGCCCTTGCCCTTCACCTTGATGGTTCCCCGGCATCTGAAACGGAATATCACGGATTAATGGATAAATTATTCCGATTTGTTTGCTCAACTCACCGAAACTCAAAGTGGGAGCCTACGAGGCTATCGACCACCTCCTGGGTGACTTGGGAGTACCCCGGCACTCCGGTGGAGTCCATCCGACTGGCCACGTTCACCGTATTGCCCCAAATATCGTACTGCGGCTTTCGGGCTCCGATCACTCCGGCCACCACAGGTCCAATATTGATTCCTGCACAAGATTCGAAATCGGTTAGTTGTTTTTCAAGCTTGGAAATCCTTTTTATCCTCCAATTTTTCTGGCACTCACCAACACGCAGCATAAAGTTGTTGTAGGAGTGACTATTGATTTCCTGCAGGGACAGTCGCATTGCCTTCACGTATTCGATCAGGGCCGTCATGTGGCGTCGCACCGAGTTGGGGTCGTTGGGCTGGATCTTGTACTCCGGGATGAGTCCAACCACGGCCATGTAGGTGCTGCCCACGGTCTTGATTTTGTCGATTCCCCGGAAGCGGTCCTCCTTGAGCAGTTCGTCAAAGTCGGCGATGATCTCGTTGAGTAGTCGGAGACACTCGAGCCCCTGATCGGAGCCATCCATCTCCGTGTAAAACTCGTTAAAGTTGGGAACGCTGGCAAAGATGACGCCCACCTTGGCATAACTTTGATGGTAAAGCTCCTGGAGGGACAAACGAGTACAAACAATTAAAATAATTTCATAAATAAATAAAGGATTCCCTGCATCATGTACTCTATGATTTCCCCCTCCCACCAGGACCAGGACCTTCTGTTTTGGGTCACTGGGATGAGTCTCTCACCATGTTGTTGCGGAATTGCGCATCGAGGAAATGTGCAGCCACATGAGCGGGCAGCAAATTGTGCAATATCCGCTTGTTCGACTCCTGCAGCACGTCCATCTCCTTCTTCTCCTGGGAGGCCTGCAGCTGCCAGAGGAAGTCCAGCCGGGCGGTGCCCTCCACCAGACGCCCATGCACCAGGATGGCAATCATGAAGATGGCGATGCGGGCCAATGAGATCAAGTGAAGCGGAATCGAGGCGCTGTGGAGAGCGGGTTAGTGGGTTAGCAGACCTGACACTGGGCCAAAAAACGTGCCCAAAATTAGCGGTGACCTACTTGACTCGGTTGTCGTAGCACTCGAAGATGTTCTGGTGCGACATCTCGATGAAGAGTCCGTAGATGGTGCCCATTCCCAGAACCAGCAGTGACTTAAATATGATGGGAAGCCTGCAAAAAAAAAAAAAAAAAAAAAACAGGAATTTTATTTTGTTCTTTATTAAGAGATATTTGAGCCGCGGCACTCACCTCAGAAACACAGACACTGAGAGGAAGGCGAAGGCCGCCGACAACGACACGTATTGGGGCAGGGAGCACTTGCGGTGCGAGTCGTTCGAGTATGAGAAGAATGGTGGCTCCTGGGGGATCTGGCGAGTGGTCCAGGCCGGAATAGTGCCGTTCTCCGAGCAAGGGTGGTCGGAAACGCAGGTGAACTGAATGATGGGGCCGATAGTTTAGGTTTTTTATAAATGAAACTCGATTTGTTTCCTTTACTTACCACATTCACCTGTCCCACGGAGTAGATCAGGATGATGGTGAAGATGGTGATGGCCATGCGCAGGGTGAAGCACTCCGAGATGTCCCAGATGATCCACTTGAGCCGCACGGCCAACAGGAGCATCAGGATGGCGCTCACCCAAATGAAAGCCGTTAGGAAGAGGAGCAGCAGGATGAGGGTGCGCGGCAGGGCGGTGACCTGAAGGGCCGCCCCCAAGATGAGCAGCAGCAGGGAGCAGCCCATGGCGGTGGTGAAGCCCAGATCGAAGTCCTTGTGGTACTCCCGCTCCATGTCGCTCTGCCGGAAACGCAGCGTCACCCTGTCCACGTGCTCCGACTTGTCGCAGTCCACGGATCGGGCGTTGATCGCCTGAGAAAGGAAGCGGTTGACCCGGTTGGTGGGCTGGTGATGGGCGGCTACGGAGTGTCTCTTCCGGAAGGGCCTCTTGAACTTGTCCGCCACCTTTGACTGGGACTGCAGGTTCCGAGATCGAAAGCCATGCAAAAGGGAGCAAAAAGATAAGAGATCGTTAGAGGAGCTGACTTTTCCGGCGTCTTCTTCGCTGGCTGGCACGTGAACTGGCTGCTTGAGCTGAAGGCTTACACTCTAAGATTGGAGTTTGAAGAAAGATATCTACGGATGTTGGTTCGGGATTATCGGGACTCCAAACTACATGCTGAAGGCCGTGAATTCGCACCGCATGCTGAGTGCGAGGCTGATTCAAGCAGATTCTATATAAAATTCTAAATAGGTCTGAAACATGCACGCCAGGTATTTAATGAAGGATGAAAAAACATGGAAACCAAGAGTATCATATCCTGCCGTTGGCTTCTATTTAATTTACAAAAATAATCAATCTCAAAGCCACCAAATAATTTCTCCTCCAAAGAAGGTTTTCTTGCAAAACAAATCAGAAATTCCATCACAGATTTTCAATCTAATGTATGTAAATATTTATCTTATTTACCTTATTATAATTAAAAAAAGATAATCCTTTTTTAATAAAGCTAATAATTTTTTCCTAATATTTTACCTTCTATTTAACATTTTTATATAATTTAGAAAAATATCTAAGCTACTCCTTGGAATACTTGTATGAAGCCTTAAATGAAAATGAAAGTCGTTGTTCCTAAGCTTCACGTTTCCAATAAACAATAAATATTCCAATGATAAATACACAATTAAAAATGTAAATCTGATTTAAAAATTTAAATAAAATTGTGCTAATTTTCACAACCATTTTTAAAGATCTTTAAAATTGTTTTATACCAAAAAAAATAACTCATTGAAGGAACTCATTTGCCTTTAATATGTGTTTTAAATTACAAAAACAGACTTTGTTTTAAATTGATTTCAATTATTTTATATATATTTTAGGGCATTGCAATTGAATGCAATTCAATCGGTTATTTAGTCATTTATCAACAGCTCAGAGACCAATTAGATCCTTTTGATTTCAATCAACGACCAATTGCAATCTCAATCACAAACCCTTTCCTGACTTGATTTCAATAAAAAAATTATAACTTGTAGGAAAATAAAAACAGTTTGGTTTTAAATTTGTTAAGAAAATGTTTTCTCTTATATAAAAATACACGATTGCATGCATGCAGCCAATTAACATTGAGATCGTTGGACAAAGAGTTTTAAAAAATACCATAAAAATTGAAACAAAAATCTAAGAACGAACTACAAATGTATAAAAAGTTTCTCATATGACAAGGGAAATTTACATTAAAATATATTCATATTTTTTAACAAGTACCGGGTATTTATAGTTGAAATTTTGTAGCTGCCGTTTTGTAAGTGATCAATTTTCTATTTGAAATACTAATTTAATAGTTTTAGAAGACAAACCAATAGAAAAGAAATAATAAGTGCATTGAGAACACTCTATTCTGATCTAATTCTGTGTAAGAGTACATATTGAAAACAAACCAAATATTCAGTGTATACCATAAAATATGTCTTGTTATACAAGATAAAGTATTTAAAATAACTAATTAGAGCCCATTTTGAATCCACAACTATTTCTTCTTTTGAGTTCGATCCCCGGACTTGAGAACACAACTTTTTAATGGCGATTAGAGTAATGATCAATGTTTCCTGATTTGATTTTGAAATAAAGCCTTAACTTAATAAAAGAAATGTAGATTGAAGGCGGCGGAAAGCCCTTGAAAAGCAGAACTCGATGAAAGCGATGAATGGACAAACACACACTTATGAAACAATCAGACTTAGCACATTGAATAAAAACGAATGCGATCGAATGAGTTGATGATGATTGAAAGAACGTGCAACAAACAACACATGAACGACACAGAGAAACTGAAAGGCTTGAACGGTTGAACGATTGAACTATTGAACGATTGAACGATTGAACGATTGAACTATTGAACGATTGAACAAAAGTAAAGATTTGTTTGCTTTTCTGGCTGTTCTGCTCACTTTATTGCTCTTGTGATCGTGCCTACGTATGCGACTAATCGTACTCGCTGTTGAGTTGGGATTTATGCCTACGGTCACTTGTACACCACTGCCCCCACCACATCCACTTCCACTGCCACCGCCACCGCCATTGCCACTGCCACTGCCACTTCCATTTGAACTTGCACCACTTGCACCACCAACGGCCACACTGCCGTAGCCCATGGAGTGCGATGGCGGTGCTGCATGCAAAATCTTTTGCAGCCGAATCACCTAGAGATCGGAGAATATACACAGTTTCATGTAAATCTTAGTGAGCATTTCAGTGTTGTAAGTGTTTCTTAAAAGCTTATCGTAGTGTCAATAGTGTCGAAAAAAACAGTAGCAAGAGGTACAGTTAATCCAAGAGCTAATCCTAGTGTTGCAAAACATTCGATACTCAGTATTTTATGGTAATTCAAGAAACTTCTTTGACGCGGATAAAATAATGTCTCTGGTTGTTTATAATTGATTTTTCTCTTTTTTACTTTAGTTTTAAAATATTTGAGACAATTTTTATAACAAATTTATAATAATTTATCAATCTTTTATTTCCTCTTATCGGAGGTAAAACTTTTCAAATAAAAAACAATCAATATGTATTTTACAAAAGTTTGGAAAAATAAAAAATTATTAAACTATTTTTCTAAAATTTATATTTAAAGATATTTTTGTTTTATATTTAAGTTCATGGAATAAATATGCATATTTTAAGCTTATTTAGAGTTAAAACTTAATAAAAAAAAAACAATGCCATAAACGGAATCTTAGGAAATATCTATTTATTCATCATTTAAATCATTTTTTTTTTGATAACCTCAAACTATTACCTTTTTAAAATATCAAAAAGAAATCGGTTTATCGAATTACTATCGATTTGTTTGCAACACTAATCGAGCTCTGTGCATAGTTATGGTAAGAAAAGAATAAGGCGCATTAGGAGAAATCAAATCTTAAAGATACGAGTATTTAACCAAAAGTTTGAATTACTTGCAGCATCTTGTAGCAGCAAAATAGTGCGCAAGCTTACGATAACGAGAATTAAATAAATTATAGCCTTTAAACGCGATGAGCCTTTTTATATTTAGAATAGAATCAAAACCAAGTTCAAGTGATCTACTATTTATAGTACAAAAATTAAGCTTTTACTAATATCTTCTGAAATTTAGCTATTTAAATAGTTTTCAAAGCAAGCAAATTACATAACTTTCTCATAAATATTCTAGAATAGGTGTTTTAATATTACTTTTTTTTTAACAATTTTAGCATCATAATTAAATCTTTCAAGTTTATATAAACAAATTATTTTAAAAGCTGAGATAATTCTTCATTTAAAATTAATTTTGAATCTTTCCTGTTGCTAGTTTTTGGTGTAAATAAAAAAAGTATCTGCTCCCAGATTGGTGACGAAATCAGGGTTTCCCTTGGCACAAAATCTCCACATTTTTTGTGTCGAACAAAATTAAAACTTTCTCGAATCATTTCTATATAAAATTTTCCTTGATCTTCAAGTGGTTTAAAATCATTGGACAAACAGACAACACGTCCTGGAACTAGGGTATGTATATTCCTTAAATAAAAAACTAATTTTCTTATTTATAATCTTCCAAAAAAAAATTCTTTAAACTAAAAATCATGTTACTGGTTAACCAAGAAAATCTTTTTTTATTCTATGGATAATCAAAAGAAACTCTACAAACTCAAATGGGAGATCTCGTGCTTCTACGCTTGAACGGATTCGTGTTAAAAGCGATTTATACATTTCAAAAACGCACTACTAGTACTCGTACTCGTACTCGTACTGTCTAGAATCATGATCAAAAGATGGGAGTTACGCCTACGATGTTAGGTCGTTTAAGTTAACCCACCTTAATTATTTTTAGAATCGAACTACAATACATACTCGCACGACATCGAGGCAAATGCAATTAACGAAACGTATTTACTATATTTTTTTATACACTACAGCAGTTAGTAGCTCAGTACTTTGGACTACGGTTGCCAATATCACATATTTATATTTATATTTATATTTATATTTATATTTATTTTTATGCTAATTGAACGAATACATAATATAATTTATACACTGGCAAAAATAAATAATAGTTTTGAGTAAAAGAGGCGACTACGAAACAGAAGATCCCACAATGTACAGAAAATGAAACTCATAAGAGAGGCAAAAGAACGGTAAAGGTAACGGTAACGATAGGGGTTATTTGATCGGTTATCGGTTATCGGTTATCGGTTATCGGTAACGGATTCGGGTTTCGATTGGTGGCAGAAATACTTAGACATGGGCGAGGCAAAACTTACCGCATCCTGAAATAGAACGAAAGGAAACAAATCAAAAAACGAAATGAACGGGATATCGAGGGGCTTGGAGATCAGAACCATCTACTTGCACCTGCACCAGAGCCTGCCACCCGTAACCCGCAACCCGCAAACCGTCACCCGTCATCCGTCATCCGTGACCCTTGACCCCAGATTAAACCAACCCGGACATGCACAGAACTATAGTAACTATAGTAACTGGAGCTATAGTAACAGAACAGAACCGAACTCTCGAACTCTTGAACTCTTGAACTTTTGAACTCTTGAACTCCCAACACAGATCCCACTCCCGCCCCTAGGTCGACCAGATCGATCGGGCCACTTACCTTGCGGGATCCCTTCTCCGACACCTGGACACTGCCGGCGTTCGCCTCGCAGGTGCTGCCGCGCGCCACACCCACCACTCCGGCCCCACCCCCTAGGGCACCCGCCGCCGAGGGGAAGGACCCGGTGGCAATGTTCGAGAACGGCACCGGCTCCGAGAACTTGATCGTGTGCAGCAGTTGCATCACCACATTCGACACATTCCGGAACGACAGCTTCCGGCGGCTGCCAATCGCCGATCGCACGCCCAACGTGTTCAGCATCAGTGGCTAAAAAAGAAAGAAAACATTTATAAATTGAAATATATTTTTAGTTAGATTTAAGAATAAGAATAATAATAATAAATAATTAATTCCTTAAACCCCATGTAGATTTTTTCAAACTTCCATAGAAAACGGATGAAAAGTCTGGGTTTCAGGACAAAGTTTTGGAATTTTTCGTATTCATAATTTGTTTTGAAATTTTTGAAATGTTATTTGTATCTTCTGCAATTTTAATGCCAAATTAGATCTAAAAATTCATCACATTTCGTTGCATAATTAACCATTTAATCATTTGCCTTGAAATTCTAAAATCGAAATCATCTCATCAACAATTTTCACTTTGAATTCATTTAGAAAATCAGGAAATTGTTGAAAATATTTCAATTTCCTCAATTTTATGCAGAATTTGTGTTATTGAAGCAAAAAGAATTTTAATTTGTATAAAATTCTTGAAATCTAAACACTTTTCGTGGTCTTTTTTCTTGGTTTAATCAATGAATCGAAGAGAATTATAATTTGCATGAAATTTTTTAAATTGTAATCTTTAAAGGTCTGCCAATAATTCTTGTAGGATATATAATAAAAATTCTTAATTTCTTATATGAAAAATGAATTTTTTTCTCCGAAAACTTAAAATTAACATAAAAAAGTACAAATAATCAATAAATAAAATAAATAATCAACCACAAACCATAAGACTTGTGTTGACAATCATTATAAAATTTGGTTAAAAGTTTATTTAAAAATATATTTAATAAAAACATCTTTTTAAATCATTGATTCATTGATTCTATATTAAGTTCTATATCAAATTCTATATTAAATAAGCTCATTATTTAAGAGGTATATGTATTTGGTTCATATTTGGTTTTTAATTGCAATTTTTCTGGCATTTAGTTATAAATATTTCTTAGTTAGGATCAATTAAAAATTATAACCGAAAACGAGCGAAAATACCCCAAATTTAGCCTGGACTACAAACAATCCAAACTAATCGGATTTATCTTCATTTGGTTTCAAGAAATAACAAACTCTGTCCTATGGAAACATCAACACACATAATCTTCCCTTAACACTTTGAACAGGATAAAACTCCTTTATGCTCCATCTAGGCCCCTTTATCCTTAATAATTCCTACTACATGACGTGTAAGACTTTAAAACCAATTTATAGATATAGTAGTTATGATAGATATATTACAAATGAATGGAACAGCGACTTTTCGACTCTGCTATGCTCGGACTTGATCCCTCGACGACTTCTTTAACTATTTTTTTTTTTACTTGACAACTTGACTTCACGATCCCAATTTTCTGCTCTTGCAACGTACTATCGCTCTATCAACTCTACTTCACATGACATGAACCCAACAACAAGCAACTCATCTTAGCTTTATAACATTATATTGATAGGTTAGGTGTCCGATATACTCCATATAAATATTTTATTCTTTTACCGAACTCTCAATTCAAGGTACCCTTTACCTTAATTTACATTAATTTACATTAAATAAACTTTTAAATACCAACAATATAAAATAATATTCAATATATGATTACTATATCTGTAACTCAACATTGTTCCTTTTAAGGGTTTTTTTACCCAAACCAGTTAAAACTTTACTAAAAACCGAACAGGAGGCCACTAGTCGCTGTTGCTCCACCCCTGTTACTTTTTAGCTTTAACTATTAACTAGCTATTATTATTTAAAATATAGAAAAATAAATAAACCGAAACACAAATAGAAAGAATTCTGAACTATCCTCAGACCTGAAAACCTGAATCTCTAACTTGTAATATTTCCCACATCCCTTAAAAGGTCCCACACTCACCTTGCGGCGATGAGGCGGCGGGACAATGAAGAAAGTGTCCACTCCGTGGTCCCGCAGGTACGAGGATCGCTCGTCTCCGTGGCCAGCCTCCACCTCGTACTCGCCGGAGAGCGAATCCAAAGTGGCCCGGGTCACGTGGACGCGGCCAGGCTCCCCGCCGGACTCCATGTGGTTGGCCAGAGTGACGTCGTTGGACCAGACGTCGAACTGCCACTTGCGGAGCCCCAGGACACCGCAGAGCACCCGGCCCGTGTGGATGCCAACGCGCATGTTCAGGATGACGTCAGTGGCCTCCACCACGGTGCTGCGAAAATTGACGAAAATAATTTCATTAAAATCTGCTTTAACCTCTCTGCTTGTGGCAGGAAATTTTTTCCGCTAGTATACAGCAGTTTTTCGCTGACGCTGATTCTTAAAGATATAGAGTACGATGAATCCTCTAAAAAGTATACTCACGCAATGGCATCGATCATGTCAAGTCCCATTTCCACGGCGCACTTGGCGTGATCCTTGCGAGGTTCTGGCAAACCGGAGACGCAGTAATAACAATCTCCCAGGATTTTGATTCGCAAACAGTGGTTGTCCTGTCGGTAGAAGAGACATATATTTTGTTTTAATAATATTTTGAATATCTTCAAGATAAAGATTAAAACAATATTCCTTAAGAAACACTGAAGCTTTGGAAAAAACTTTGTGGAATTTTGAGAATTTTTGAAATCTTTAAAAACAAAACAAAGACAAAGATGCTTTTCTGCGTCATGTTACAGAGTTAAAAATATTTTAAATGGTTTATGGAATCCGAAACAAATACGTACATGAGCCAGTTGATCGAAGCGTCCGAAGAGCTCGTTGAGGAGACGGACCAGCTCCTGGGCGCTGCACTGGGAGGAGAGGACCGTGAAGCCAACGATGTCCGCGAAGAGGATGCTGACGTTCTCGTGCTTCTGGATGTAGATGCGATGGAACTGGCCGGCCACCGGCGAGAGGATGTCGTTCTTCATCTGCATGGCCACGTGCTGGGGCAGGACGGAGAGAAGCAGACGCTCCAGCTTCTCGTTCTCGTCCTGGATCTCCAAGCGGGCGGCGATGCAGTTTCTCGTATCGAGGAAGGTCCTGCGCTGGGCCCGCTCCATCATGATGTTCACCACCAGCCCCGCCACGTTCACGCCGATGAAGACGACAATGTTGGCGATCAGCTGGTTGTACTCCAGGTAGCGCAGCGTGTCCGTGAAGATCTTGTAGACGGTGAGGCTGATGTGGACCGAGGGCAGGGCGATGCCGAAGGCCACCGCCTCCCAGATCTGCAGCGGCATCATGGCGTAGGCCAGGAAGACCACAAACACGATCTGCCAGACGCCCTCGGCCATCACCTCCTTGGTGTCCACCGGAAAGACGCTTCCGAGGGTCGGCATCGAGACCACACAGATGCTGGCGGTGAAGAGCAGGATCCCGTAGCAGAGGGTCGGCAGATGATGGTCCTTGATCACGGAGCACTGCAGCAGGACCAAGATCACTGCGAACAGCACACACACGATCGCATTGAAGATGTTCTGTTGGGGCAGGAGGATATAGAATATTATGATATTAGATCCATTGGGGATTGAAAAATATAATTATTTTGATTTTTTTTATTTCATATTATGGAATCCATTTTAAAAATAAACTCCTTAAGAAAGCATCCCATTTTGATAACATTTTGATAACAAAATAAATGAAAGAATTAATATGAAAGCTATAGAAACAAAAAATGGGAAACTAATTTCGATCGGATCTGAAGTTTTATAAAACAAAACATTCTTAATTTTTTGTGATTGCGAAAATAGGACTTTTTAATAATAACTTTAAATCATATTTAAAACTATTTACTTGGTATTTGGCTAAGAAGTTATTCCATACTCTTATTCCATACTTTATCCCCTTAATGTTAATAAATTGAACATTTTAGAATCCCTTTTAGAATAGTTATTTTGTATTTATATTTAAAAATATTAATAATAATATTTATATATTAAATAAATTAAAAATTGAGTTATGTATTATATAAAGTAAGAGACGGAAGTAGAAACATCAACTTAGAACGTAAAAAAAAACAAGTTTTGATATTTTTTTTCCATTTTAATATTTTAAAAACTGTTCCAATTCCTGCTGGCATATTTATTGTTTCAATTTCCATAAAAACAGTCTTTAAAACATAAAAAAATAGCACCACTCTCGAGTTCTTTGTAATTCTCCGGAATTTGACAACTTTCGACTTGGTAGGAAGAATCCTTTTATAGGAATTGACTTGAATCTCATTTTGACCATTTTTACCATACAAGATATTTGTATTTTATATTAAAATATAACAATATATATTATATTATATAATAAAGGATAAGATTCTGAGTGATTCTGGATAGGAATATAGAGTGTGTTAATATCCTGTGCAGTTTAATTTAAAATTTTAAAATCAATAATATATATTGGGCAATGGTACATAAATTTTTGTATTTCAGTTGCATAGATTTCGACGCAAAGATATCATATTGTAAAAATAATAATAAAAAATAATATAAATAATAAAATAATAAAAAAAAAGGTTAAAAATTGGAGTAGGGTGATTATTAAAAAACGTTCTCATGCTATTTGTGCTATTTTAAGCATTTTATTTTAATTTTAAACTAAAAAGTATTGGAAACTAATAATGTAAATTAACCCTCGGATTAGCGATAAGGCCCCTGGGGAGTGTTTTGGGGAGTGTTTTGGGTAGTACCTGCGCTGCAAAACTAGTACAGCACGAAATTTAAATTTAAATTAATGTAATTAGCAAGAATTTTCACTTTTTAAATAAAAAAACATATTAAATAATATAAAAAAAATGTAATTTTGTCTATGGTATTTATTAAACTTTCACTTGTGTGTAGCGCTTAGAATGCCTAAAAATAATACGATTTTAATAATTTAAGCAATAATCGATTTATTTAATAAATAATATTTTTATCTCAATCCTAATCCCCCCGTAAATCCTATTTAAATCAACAAAGAAGGTCTCAAAAAATCGTTTCTATTTCCGTTAAAAATTAATATTATTTATAGTTGTATTTGAATTATAGTTTTATTTAATTAGTATAATGTTTTTTGAAGTGTTTCATTTAGTTACCTGAAAGGTGGGGGCATTATTGAAGGAGAGCGACAAGGCCGCCATGACGCCGCAGAGAACGAGGACGAGGGCCACCACACCGAGCACCGAGAAGCGCTGCAGCTTGAGGGTGTACCGCTGGTAGAGGCATTCCAGCTCATCGTTCTCGAACCGCAGCGTGTTCAGGGGGCGGCCGCGGGTCGCTTTCACGGCATGGTCCATCCGGCGTCGCCGCCGCTGCCGCTTCCGGGCGGCTGCCTCCTCCGATCTTCGCCAAAAGGGGTGTGATGGTTGGAGCTGTCAATGAGAGAGAGGAAAAAGGTACGGGACATTAAAGAAAACCCTTGATTTTTGATTTGGTTTTCCTGTCATTTTTCTTATCAAAAATGTTATCAAAAGATTTTTCAAACAAACAAAGGAAATTGTTCCCAGAAGTGTTTTTTAATCTTTGACCCACGTTGGATTATGAACTTTAAACTCAGATATTTATTAAATAATAATTTTTAATAATAAATAATAAGTTTTAATAGGATAATGGACGTATAATCTATATAATTTCCATTCTAAAAAAAATAATTGCCAGGTTTTAGTGAAAATCTGTAGCATTTAGTATATTTTTTTGTATTCTATGGAAAAACTTTTCCACCAAGTATTTAGATATCCAAGTTTAAGTACATTTCGTGGCCCAAGCCACGCCCCCCTTCCATCTCCAACACTGATAAAAAAAAAAAATATTGACAGATGAGTATAACGGTTCGCAAATGAGAAAATAGTTTCCTGAAATTCTATTTAAAATTTTTCAAAATATTGTACTTTGAAGGAACTTTAGAGACAACTGTCTCGATTTTATAGATACCCAGTACTTTTTTAAATGACAATTTCGAAGGATAATTTTAAACTGAATTTATTATTTTTGCAGAGCGGAAAGTATAGACATTCTTGAGATTTCCTTAATCTATATAGAAATAGTTTTAGGGTACAACTTGTGAATATTATTGAATATTATTTAGTATATTATGAGTATTATTGAGTATATATATTATGAGTATATATCATCAATGGTGGTTCTATAATATTTCGACTGTCATATATTTTATCCTCCTTCCTGTTACAAACCTCCGATAAAATCATGCATACCCTTTTTATTTAAAAAGTACCGGGTATCAGCACTCAAAGGGTCGGAGAAAAGCAAAAAAAAAAAAAAATTGAACGAATAGACAAGTATAGAAGAATTTTGAGCAGCTGACCTTCGGGCAGTGCATGCTGGCCATGAGGGTTGAGGTGGGTCGGGAGTGGGTGGTGGGTGGATTCCACTTTCGAGATATGGGAAGTGGAAAGCGGAAAATGGAAAATGGACGTGAACCAGTGGAGGGGAAGAGGATTACGGACCACGGACCACGGACCACGGACTACGGACCACGAGAACGAAAAATCGCTCGAAATAACCGCTCCCGCTCCCGCTTCCGCTCCCGGTTGGCCGAAAATATCCGCTAAAATTAAACAACCACACAAGCTGGCGCGAAATCAATCAATGTTCAAAAACATGTCCCAGGCAGCGGTCAGTGGACGTTGGAGGATGGACAGCGGTCAGCCCACGCACTTGAAAAAGCCCAAAGAGCACCCATAGTTGCGCCGACAAGAGTCTTTCGTTTCGGAGATTAATTGCGATTAGTATGCGGCGATCCGTTTAAATTTCATTAAAAATATTCTTCATAAATTCATTTCGCAAATAAAATCCGCAAACCGCAAACCGTAATCCGTAATCCGTAATCCGTAATCCGTAATCCATAATCCGTAATTAGCGAGGCTTTAACGAGTGCATCGTGGAATGAATCGATGTCTATATTCGGCCCGAACCAACCGGCCAGAGACGTTAAATCAATTAGGCATGAAAACATTTATAGGCAACGGGCAACGTGCGGCATTGCCACATAACCTGGCTCACTGTTGCAAGGTGTGTGTCTGCTCGCCTCTTCCGATGAAAGATGATGTCAAGCTGCAGGTTTCCCCCTCTTGACGGAGGAAGAAAGGATACATTTATTATGGCATATTTTTTTTATTATTTTTCTCTATCTAAAGGATGAACAAATTGTTTCAATAAAAGCCATCTATAATCTATAAATGTACACTGAAAGAAACCACTGGTAACATTCGGTGCATTCGCTGGATTGAAAATGTTACAAATTTGAATACTCGAGAACTATTTTGAGTGAAGACACCTTGCCAGAGATCGTAATTAGTTATTGATTGTCATAATCGGGATAGTTTTTGATACCCAATACCTATACCCTATAACCCATACCCCATACCCGATGCACGATACCCGGTACTTCTCATACAAAAACAATGTGGCATTGAGACCTCAGTAAGGTGTTTTCAAATATTACAAGAAATGTTACATACCAGTGTTTCTAGTTCTTATTTTTACGGATAAGTTTCGGCAAATAATATGTACAAAATGTTAATTTTCTTTAAAAAATATTCATTTTTAAAGTATCTGCTTTTATTTAAATATACATTATATAACTAAAACTAAATATATATACTACCTGAAGGCCTTGCTGCCTTGGCAATATGTTAAATATTGTACCTCCTTCAGAAGGAATTTAATTTCCAAGATACAATTAAATAATTAATAAATAATAATAATAAATACTAAATCTTTTTAGTCCAAATAAAACCCTAAAAACACTAAGAAACCTTAAAACCTTTCACTTTAAACAGCGATGACATCTCTTTTTTTTCAAAATATTATTTTGCAAAAAATAAAATATTTTACCAAATTTCTTTCTTTTCTTATTTTTTCCTAAAGATTTTTTGAACCTCTGGGCTATTATTTACCTCAAAATACCTCAAAAATCCAAACACAAGACAGCATTTGGAAAACAAAGTCTGGAAAGGCAAACAAACAAGCTGGTTGAGTAAATAAATTGAAGAGTTTATTTGAAGCTCATAGCTGAGGTGAGACAATATCTTAAAGCGATGACAGCGAGCCAATGGATCGAAGGTAATACTACAAAACGATCCAGAGATCAACCCGGGGGAGCTCTACAAAGTACTTGATCGGGTTCAGGTGTTGGAACAGTTGGCGCAAAGATCCCGCCAAATATAGACGTCAACGGAGAGACAGACAGACCGTCATGAGGCGGCATGAGGCATGTGTAGGGGCTGCTCTTTGAATTATTTCAGATGTGCGCATTTGCCGAATTTGCATTTTCGCAGTGACATTAATATAATGAGACGTGAATATTTTCAAATTCAAACGTACCCGTCCCCGCACCAGCTTGTCCAAAATTTGTGTTCATTCTGCTACTTGTCCGTCCGAAAACATTTCCGAGTTATGCAAGTCGACAAAAAAAATACAAAACTAGACACAAAAAAGCCAAGAAAGAAACGCGGAAAAATTGCTGCCATTATAAATTCATATCAAGTGGGTATTTCGTGCGTATTTTTTGGAAATGATATTAATGTGTCCCACATAAATTGTTGCCCGAGATGTTTGTTTTTTTTTTACTGAATGCTCAATGCCAATCGGCAATTGCCGCAAAATGAGTTAAGTTTCATTCAATTCGTATGACTCGAGCGCTGTCAGCTTTGCCATTGATCGATGAATCGAATTAGCTCGAAGGGAAGGGAAGGGAAGGTTTGAATAATTTGAACTAACCCACCCATCCACCCACTTCTAATCAAACACCTCATTGAGAGAAATCTTTAAATATTCATTTTGTTGAATTTGAATGAGAATTTTGAACACAATAACTTTCATAAAAATTACTTCAAATATTCTAACGTTATCTTATTAAAGCAACAATAGTGCTGGTAATGATACCCGGTACTTATAGTATTGGCAGTACCGCATTTTAGAGAGAAGAAATATTTAATTGTTGATTTTTATTAACAAAATATAGTCCCAATATAGTTAATAACTTTATTATTCGGTATTCGGTATTATTAGTAGTATTTAAAGGGAAATAATACTCCTGGTATTCCTAGTGCTGGTAATAATACCCGGAACTTGTAGTATTTTAGAGAAAAGAAAGATTCAAAGGTTGAATAACTATACTCGGTACTTTTTGAACTATTTAAAGGGAAATAATACCCCATAGCATAAAACTTGGTACTTGTAGTATTTTAAAAGGAATAGATGTATTTAATGGTATTTAATAGTTGATTTTGATTCACAAAAGTCCAATTTATTTACTTTATTTGGTATTTATTCTAAGAATTTAAGGGGAAATAGTACCCTGTACTTTTAGTATTTTAGAGAGAAGCAATTCTTAATGATTTATTTTTATTCAAAAAAGTCAAATATAGTTAATCACTTTATTATTCGGTATTCGGTATTATTAGTATTATTTAAAAGGAAATAATACCCCGTGCTAGTTATAATACCCGGTACTTGTACTTGTTGTATTGTAGAGAGAAAAAATATGGTTGAATTTAATGATTGATTTTTATTCACAAAATACAGTTTCAATGTAGTTCTTAATCTTAAATTATTATTCGGTAGTCGGTATTATTAGTAGTATTTGAAGGGAAATAATATCCGGTACTTGTATTGTAGTATTTTAGAGATTTTTATTCACTCTTTTTGATAATTATTTCAAGGAATTATTTCAATCAATAATCCAATGTATTTAATAATTATGTTTATTCTGTACAATTTTTTAGACCAGAAATAAAGAAGTACCATAATACCCGGTACTTGTAGAAATTAATAGATACTTGAAGTAGTTGTGAAAAAAAAAATTAATAAAACAGCAATTTAATTATTAATGTTTATTTTCCATAATTTTTGAAACCACTAACAAGGTAGTTATACCCGGTACTTGTAGAAACTAAAGGATAAAGCATTATTGGATGTTAAGAAACTTTACGAAACTGTTTTAAAATTTTAATTCTTGGGATAGAAGAGGAAAGATTTTGATATTTTTTGCATTTAATTCATTTATTTCTTTCTTATTCTAAATTCTAAATATGTAGTTTTTTTTTTGTTATTTTTAAATCCAAAAAAAAGCATTTAAATAATGTTTGGAAAGATAAATCTATACGAATGTTTAATGTGGTCCATTTCTGGCTAAATAAAATGTGACAATTTTCGTGTTTTTGAAATGTTCTCGTTTGACGGACACTCGCGGTTCCTTGAAAGATGCCCCAAGCATCTCAAGATCACAGCTGGGCTGTAGCGTGGGTTTCTATTTCAATCAAATGAAGAGGGGAAGTAAATTTGCAACAAAATGAGGCACCCTCTACAATTCTCGAGTAATCAATCAAAATTCAATTTCCAATTTTCGCTTTCGTCGTCGTCGTCGTCGTCGTCGTCGTCGTCGTCTGGCGCCCGGCCATAAATTAAGCAAAAAGCCATACAAGAAACCCAAATGACGCAATCTGACATTTAGAGAGAAAAGGCAATCAAAATCTGTTCCATTATATCGCTACTATATATATTTTATATTTCGATTCATTTGGATTGCAGGCAGGAGCAGAAGGAAGGAGCAGCAGGCAGGAACAGCACTGGCAGGAGCAGCAGGCAGGAGCAGCACTGGCAGAAGGAGAAAAATTGCATTCGAGGCAACCAATCAATCCTAATCAAATATTTAAATGATAATTCGAAAAATTTGTATTCCTAAGAAGAGTACCGGTCTAAAGATCGATCACTTGGATCATCCTCATTACAAGACCTATCCATCCATCCATAGCCCCAGAGGCTCATCCGCCATCCATCCATCCATCTATCCGCCATATGGTAACCAAATTAGTTTCCATTCGCAGTTCTTAAAGGAAAATGACGAACATGGCCTGCAGTTTTGGATTGGATTATCGGGTGGTGGACAACAAAGTTGCTCTCTTGGCTTGGCTCGCTTGGCTTGGCTTGGCTTGGCTTGGCGGTTTCTACCAAAAAATAATTATATCCCAAATTATTATGTCTCGGCAACTATAGTTCCCCCTTTGGCCTTGCTTTGCTTTGCAGGCGGCACAGATAAAATCAATTAGTGCATCTCATCCCATCCCATTGGGATGGGTCCCCCCCATGTCGAAGTTCGTCATCCACCACTTGCACGGCTTCTCCATCGACGAATAAATTAAATTGTTTCGTTTCGTTTGCCAATTATTTTTTACGCTTTCGCCAATTATTTTTTTTTATTGGTTTCGCCAATTAGGTTGGTTTCGTTTTTGGAAATTACAACATTTTGAAATCCTTCAAAGGGTTTCTAAAATTAAGAAAATAAGTCTTTTTGATTCTCTAAAACAGTTTTAGAGCCTTTTTTATTTTCTTCGGTTTTTCTAAATACAAAATACAATGATTTTAAGGCTTAATTTTTAGGTTTTTTATATTCAATTATAAGTATGGCTTGTTTGTTTTGGGAAATTACAAAATTTTAAAGTCCTTAAAAGGGTTTCTAAAGTCAAGAAAACGCGTTCTATGGTTCCTTAAAACATTTTTAGAGCTTCTATATTTTCTACGGGTTTTTACGGTGATTGCTAAGACTTGGTTTTTATATTCTTTATATTCAATATATATATATTAGAACTGAGTTTTGTTACATTATACTTTTACGTAGAACTATAACTTGTTGGTTTTTGGAAATTACATTTTAAAATCCATCAGCGGGATTTTAAACTCAAGAAAACGCATTTTTTCGATTCTTTAAAACCGTTTTAGAGCTTTTATATTTTAAATATTCTTATATTCTTCTCTGTTTCTAAATAACACTCTAAATATCACTCAACACCTTGTTTTTTTAAAGAACAATACAAGATTTTCTCTTCTACTGCTGAAAAGTACCATGGATTGACCTACTGGACCGGACCTTGACTTAATATTTCTCAATTTCAAATTAATTAATATTTAACTGATTAAACTGATTTAACTGTTACTCTGATTGAAAAATCCCCATTTCCAAATCGGCTGCGAAATGGCCAAGATATTCCATAAAAATCTTGCAGAAAATCGATCAAAATAACGCTGATCCGATTTTCGTTAAAAATCGCGATAGGTATATTTTTTTTTGTTGCGTTTAATGTATATTTTAAGGGCAGATCGAAGAGTAACTAAGCATTCACATAAACTTAACTCTTTAAAACATAATATTTAATCTATGAGAGTACTACAGAAGTAAGTAATCGATAAAAATAAATTCTGATTAGATGAAATTGCCTAGAAGGTAATAGTATAATAATCCTATTTTTTATATATAAAAAAAACAAAAAGAAAAAGTAGATCAATTTTAGTCTAGTTGCTATATGATACCCGGTAGTTGCATTACACTTTTTTTTGGAAATTACATTAGATTCTTTAAAACAGTGTTAGTTCTTACATTTTTTATATTTTCTACGGTATTTATAAATCGCTCTCTAAACACGTAGTTTTTAAGGAACAATACAAGATTTTCTCTTCCACTGCTGAAAATTAGATCAATTTTTGTCGAATTACTATATGATACCCGGTAGTTCCTCGGAAGATACCCCATTCGATATAAGTCTGTGGACTACTTCTGGCATTTTTCAAAACATTTTTTGGGAACTATATTGTTGAATTTATTTCAATTTTAATCAAAAAAGTAACAACCATAACCATAAACCAGCGCTTGATCTTTGAAATAAAAAAAAATACATGTAGGAGAGATATGTATGTAAAGTTTATGATATATGATAAGTTTATTATAATCTTGTTAATTATATTATATATTATTCTATTATTATATTATTATATTATTGATTAAATTATAATTATCATTGCCAACCCCGACTTTTTGATGTCAACTTTTCTGGTTTACTTCACAGGACTCTTCCGGCTGCCTGTTTTTTGTCAATTTCTGTTAACTTTTTCGCCCCCGTCTGTTTTTTTTCAATAGAAATGGTTTCATCTTGTTTGTGATTCTGTTTTTGAACAAAAAAAACAACTCGGAAAGCCATCTAATAACCAATCTAATACCTATCTAAATAATCTAATAAGCCCAGTTAGATGATCAGTATAGTTCAGTTTCTTATCTACTATATATGATACCCGGTACTTAAAAGATTCCATCATTGTTCCATTGAAGTAAATATTTTTTAGAAACTATATTTAAAACTATTTATATATATTTAAAGACGGATATATTATTCTTCTAATTGAAATATTTGAATTACAAGTATATGCTATATTTTGTATATTTATTTTTCCAAAATTTCTGCATTTATGAAATATCTTTTCAGAAAGCTCTTAGTTGTTGAATGAATATTATTGTTGAGAAAGATTCTTGAAAAGATTCTTTAACCACTTCAGGAGTGTAATTATGCGATACCCGGTACTCATGAAATACCACGCCCTATTCTCATATAGCTCCAAGCCAAAATTCGAAAACTCGTTAAATAGTTTTCGTTTCTTGCAGTGTCTTCCCTTTTTTTAATCTAGAGTCTTTATTAGCCTCGACTCGTACTTGTAGTTCCGAACACCAAACAGCGAACAAAAAGTCATCTCCGCTGGTTATCAGACAAAGGAGGAGAATGCCTTCTGGTATCCATTGTGGAGACAGGTTATCGGAAGGCGGCAGGGACAGAGGGAGTGGCAGTGGCTTATCTTGCAGGTAAACTCAGGTAGACTCAGTTGGGTTCCGCTGGCCCAACACCTATGTTTACGTGACTCTTTCAATGCAGTGCATTGCACCGCCAGCTGATACAATACTCTTGACATTTCTCCCCCACTCCCAACAAACTCCCACCCACTAGCCACCCACTCGCCACCCACTCGCTCCCCCACATTCCCAAGTGATGAGTTCAGTAGGTTTCTTCTTTTTCTTCTTTTTTTTTGTCACTAAACATTCGGAGAACTCTGAGAACTGCGGAATACGAGTACTTCGAGTACCTCCCCCATCGATAAATCTCAAGCATTCTTTACTTCAAACAATAAAAAAAAAACACAAAAATTAACTTTAATCTCGAAATTGGAGAGGGTTTTGTACTTTTTTAGAAGATTATTTAATATATTTTTGGTATATTTTATATATATTTCTTGATCAGTGTCTCTTCAACAGACTTTATTTTGTATTCAAAACCTTTCTTGGCATTAAAGAACCTTAAAACCTTAAAAAAAAATACCTTTACTTTACCTTTTAAAAAACCTTTAATAAAATAGTATTTACATTGTAGTCTAGTCTAGATTTCGCAATAAATATTTCATATTAAAAAAATGTTCCCTAATGGAAAACCTTTCTTAACATTAAAGCAAACCTTAAAAAAAATACCTTTACTAAACCTTTACTTTACCTTTAAAACCTCTTTAAAAAACCTTTAATTTAAAAACCTTATTTACAGTTTATTCTAGTCTAGTTTTCAAAGTACTTGTACATATTTTTATGATTTTGTTTTTTATTTTATAAGAGAAATATTTTCAAGTTCTTAGATATATTACCTAAAAAACTGAATAACACTTTGAATTTTTCCTTTTTTTAATAGTATTTTTATTGGTTTTAGTGGAAAAAACACGCTGTCCTTCAACTTTTTTTGTACACTGTATTTTATAATAAAAAAAAATCTTCCCTAATGGATTGTTTTAGATATTTTTCGCGACTTTTAATCGCAACATTCTCATGAAACTATTTATAACCGGTACTCGCTGAGAACTTTGAGAACTGTTACAACTAATAAACTATAAATTATAAACTATAAATTATAAATTGAACTAATAAAAACTATCAATAAAAATTGATTCTAAAAAGATTTCCTTATTCCAGACTATAAAAGTCCTTAGCTTTAGCTTTAGAGACTTTGGGGAGACTTTTCCATTATGATTTATTTTTTAAATCTATTACATTTTTTATAGATATTTTAGATCTTTGGATGCAGGTTAAATAATATTGAAGCCCCGATTCAAAAGTTCGTTTCAAAATAGGTTGCGAATAAGCTCAGATATTCGAACAAAACTGTTCCAAAAATGTGTTAAAAATGGACATTTTAGATTTTCAAAATACGGAAAGAATAGGGTTATACAAGTATTATATATAATATTATAATAACGATAATCTTGCATGACATGTATTTATTTTTTTTTATTTAATAATGGAAAAAGAACTTAGATGATAATTATAGGATCATAATGGTTAAAAATCCCTTTTTTTATTTCTGTCTGGGAAAAAGTATTCAAGTTTTTCTTCAACAATTTTAATGACTTTAGGACCAGGTTTGCTTTTGAATCCATAGTCAAGTCTTTGATTTCCTTTAAAAGATCTATTTAAATATCGTATTAATAAAGACACTTTAGTTATTCCAACATCAAAATCATAAAAACACTTAAAATTTCTACAAATTCCGCAATTTGTAAAGATTTCAAACTATTTTGTTTTTATTTAAAAAAGTCTCTTTTCGTGGATTTCGCAGAGTAACTTGGAATGAAAGACAGCTTCCGTCAAACGTAAACTCTGAAACGTATTGCAGTGTCTAAGCAGAGTGGCAATTCATCATCTTTTTACACAAATAAGCATTTCAATAGCAAAAACTACTCAATTAATACAAATACAAAAAAATAAAGCTTAACCAAAAATTTTGAGGTGGTTTCTAGCGACGCTTCTTTGGCGCAAAAGAAACATCAATCAATCAGAAATCATTTTGTATTTTTATTTAAAAGTGTTTGAGAACAAGAAGGGAAGGTTCAATTTAGTGGAGACGAACTTTATATACCCTTGGGATATCGGAAATATCGGAGATAGTAGGCCGATCCTTAAAAGAACACAGAACTTGGAAAGAATCAGATCTGACATTAAAAGAGTTTTTGAAGAATGGCTTTTAACTAAGACAGACGGTCTTCTATCGTGCTTATATTCCCCATCTATCCCTTTAGAAGATGATCCTGATTCTTGATCATATATAACTTATAAGGCTCGAAGAAGTCTCCTTTACTGCCTTTCACACTTGTGAACAAAATTATAACATCTTCGAAGGTAAAAGGATATCAAGTCATAGTTTCAAGCCCGAACAAAAACCGAATTCGTCAAGAAAAATACTAAAAACTCGTTTTGCCAAAATACATATTTCAATATGAATAATTGTGTTGTTTCATTCAAAAATCCAAGACTCAGCAATGCCCTTGTAGAGCTCTACGAGTAGCGGGTATTAAAACCATCAAACCGACCCAGAGACTCAACCCAGACCCAGACGTTGCCAGCATAAATATTTTCTGGAGACACCGGAGCGTGGTTCTGCATCCGCAATGAATCCGCCAACGACGATGGAGGTGTGGAGGTGCCACTGAGGCGGGGCAAGCCAATGGCAAGCGGATTGGCAAAGCCAAAAGCATGGCAAGGGCAATGGAAGCGCTGGAAATGACTCCGAAAGGCCATCGCACACAATAAAATCAATAAAAGTTTTATTTTTAACACAAAACACATCCCCCGACCGCCTCCCTCTCGCGTATGTATTGGAACGCCTCAAACGTTGCTGCCACAAAGGGTTAATCTTGTGTAAATGCATCGCATCGCATCGCATCGCATCGCATCGCTCCCCCCGTTTGAGGCAAGTTCCGGGTAAAAATATAAAACATCCCATGGATTTTTCCACAGAACTTGGAACTCGCAACTTAGAACTCGGAAATGTTTGCAGAATCTTGTACTATTTTTTTCTTCTTTTCGAGATTTGTTTTATGTTTTTCCAATTAGACGGAAGATTGGCTGCCAGAGTTTGAGGAATTTTGAGGAAAAGTGTCGAGAATTAAGTGACAGGCGGCGAGTGTCGGTTTTTCTTGGTTTTGTTGGACACCTGGCTGTCTGTTTGGGCCATCAAATCCATCATCTACGATCGATTTATAATTTTGCATCAAGAAACTGCACACGTTGGAGGCGTTTTTCCAGCGTGTTTACATTTCCAGCAAATGATCTGCCACAAAAAACACTTTGAAGAAGCTATAAAGCGCGGAAAAATATGCAAATCTTCAATCTTGGAACCCTCTTGAAATCCCTTCCAGATCTAAACAAACAGCTTTTGGCAGTAAATTAATTTGAATTTAGTCTTCGCTGCGGAGATTTTTCTTCATAATCGGATATTTATTTCAAACAAAAGATGTTTTATCGTTTTTGATGTTTGCCATTTCGAATATTTTCAAAACAAATCTAGAAAAGCTAGAAAAGCGGTTCAGGGAATAATAAACATTATAGTTTATAAAAGATATTTGAAGATTTCAAATTTCGATTTCGATTTATAAATAGGAAGAAATAGGAAGAAACTTTCATCAATTTAGTTTGATTTTTAAGTTAATTAAATTTTAGAGAAAAACTTTAAACCGTAGATCCCTTTTTTTCTCAATTGAATCTAGAAAATCCTGTTTTGTTGGGAAATATTGCTTGAAAATTTTCTCAAATATATCTTTTGATTAAAAAATCTATATGACTTTTTTGGCATTAAAAAAAATCATCAAAAATCACCTTTTTTTTTCGATCAACCTTTAGGAGTTTCTTGAAGTTTAAAAATTAAAAAGAAGCTTCTATCTGTCTTTTAATTCTAAATTCTGTCTTTTTTTAACTCCTGGAAGGTGTTTTAGTTTTCAAAAAGATCCGTAATGAGAAGCTATCTTTTTGTGTTTTGTTTTAGGTTCATTTTAATATTCATCTCACAAAACTATAATATAAACACAAAAAAAGTGCAGTTTAGTCAAAGTTAAACTTTAAAAATTCCATTTTTTAAAGCTCGATTAGGTGACGCTTTTTTCTCAATGTATTCTAGAAAATCCTTTTTTAACCTGTAAGAGTTTCTTGAAGATTAAATTCTCAATCCTAACTGTGTCTTCTATTACCTCCTAGACGGTATTTTTGTTTTCTCAAAGATCATTGAAGAGAAAATACCTTTCGCATCCTGTTTTTGGCTAATTTTGTTACAAGAAGTCAAAGTTTAACTTTAAAAATTCCCTTTTTTAATGCCTTTTTTTAAAGCTCGATTAGGTGGTAGAGTTTCGTCAAGATTTAAACTAAAAATTAACCAAAAGAATCTTCTATCTTTAGTCTTAATTCTGTTTTTTTTTTACCTCCCAGACCTCCCAGAAGGTGTTTTGGTTTTCTTAAAGATCATTGAAGAGAAAATACCTTTCCTATCCTGTTTTTGGCTAATTTTTTTACAAGAAAATGCAGTTTCTGTCAAAAAAAAAGGTAAAGTCTTAGGCAAAAACCTGCTAATATCCAAGTAAACCCTCAAAAATAATGGCTGGAAAAAGGCTGCAAATAAAAAACAGCCCTTTCCCGACAAAAGTTTCCAAGTTTCAACCAAAACTCAAGGCAAAAGTTATTTCCAAACTAATTAAAGTTTTTGAAAAGAAACTAAAAGACTCTGCAGCTTTTTGTTAAACTTAAACAGAAACTCGGAAAACCGATTTAGTTATAGTTTAAGTTTAAGTTTAAGTTTAAGTTTAAGTTTAAGTTTAAGTTTAAGTTTAAGTTTAAGTTTAAGTTTAAGTTTAAGTTTAAGTTTAAGTTTAAGTTTAAGTTTAAGTTTAAGTTTAAGTTTAAGTTTAGGTTTAAGTTTAGTGGCAATCAGCGCTAATAATTGCACTTAAATACTTAAGTAATTATTGTAGCCAGAGCAAGTTTTGTAGTTCAAAGTTTGAACTAAAATTAGTTTTTAAATCTTTAAACAAAGTCTAAAAGGTGCAATTATTTATGACAAAGTCTTCTTTGAAATTTCCAGTTGATTGCATTTATTATCCATAATTAGGGAGAAAAGAAATTGAGTTTTATTTAGACTTGGATTGGACTCACTAATGGACACTTTTTGTCACCATCTCAGATCTAACGATCTAATGCCTTTGGCAGTCCAGGCAGCCCAGGCAGCCCCGAGACCCGCCCGCACACGGAAGGGACACGGCAACAAGGACCCTTCACACAAAAGGCAAAGGCAAAGCTCCTCCCGAGTCCTATCCCTGCCAGGTTGTTGAACTAAATATGCAAAATGAATTGCAGTTGTCCTGGGTGCAGCGACCCACGAGTACGCCACAGCAGAGTGTCCTTGTTCGCGGCGGGAGGACATGTGGCCAACCGCACACTTGAGGTATTACAAGCTCGCGGTGCTTATGACCCTTGGGCGGTCTCTGGCTATCCTGGCTACCCTGTCCTGTCCTGTCCTGGCCTGGCCAATTGGCAACCTGGCAGCCTGACAGTCTGACATCCTGCCAACAAAAAGCAACTCCCAGCCACTTTTTATTCCGTTAATCAACAGATCCCTCGGAAACCCAAACAAAAGCCAATAAAGCTGCGAAAAGTTACTCGACTATCGATATCCGGTACATGTCCCGTTTGTGTTCTTCTCATTTCCTTCCTAATTTTTCAATTTTTTGATATTTTTTCTGATTTAAGGAAGTCAAAAAGTGGCAACTAAGCTGAAAAAATACTACACTTTATAGCCTTTTTTCCAATTTATTGATTTTGAAACGCAGGTTATTCGATTTAAATAGAAAACAATATCAAGGGAGTTACCTCAAGTCTATTCAAAATCTATTCTATTCTGAATCTATTGTAAAAACTATCTTCTAAGATTTCCTTAAAATTACAGCACTAAATATGACTATTTTCGAAGATATTGCCATTTTTTGTATACAATTTCAGTAAAACTTCAGGAACTATTTGACCTATCGACCTGATTCAACTATAGAGTGCATTCTATAGAGTTTCAAAAACTGTTCTATATCTCAGTCTCAGTTTCATGCAACCTTAATTTTTTTTTCATTGTGTAAACATAAGAAATATACAAAAGTGTTGACTAAAAATTCAATTTCGAGATTCAAATCGAGAAAAAAATGATTTCTTTGTGCTTTTTTTTTCGGGTTTTTGAGGTTCACATGGAGTAAAAAAGTGTTAAAATTAAGAAGATATGAACTATTTTTGTTTCAGTTGAGAATTACGGACATCAGATAACTCCGCCATTTTTTGTAACTTTCATTCTTTTTTTAAAAATATTGCTTGAAAATTGTCTCAAATATATCTTTTGATATATCTATATGATTTCCTTGTCATAAAAAAAAGCACGAAAAACCACCCTTTTTTCTATCCACATAAGGTAACCCCCTTAAATAGATCATAAAATTTTCAGTATTTTCTAATATTTTTATTATATAATATTTTTTTTTATTTAATATATATTTTTATTATTATTATTATATTATTTATATTATAAAATTTTTTTGGTATTTTTAGTATATTTCATATTGTATATAAGAATATTTAGTAGTAAGAATCTTTAATTAAATATTTAAAATATCGCATATTTGATTCAAATTTTAGTTTTATTTTAGAAAATGTAGCATAAATAAGATATATTTTTAATACCTAATATTATTCACTATAAAAAAAGTGATTTTGATACAAAACTAATAAATAGAACCCGAACTATTAACCGAACCATAACCGAATTAATTATGAAACTCCATTTTGGTAATAAACCCGCAAAAGTAATCGAAAAACTTGCATCATCGATAAACAACCAGAAAACGATAAACCCTCGAAAAATGCCACCCTTTTCCCTACTTTGTAACAGAAATAGGAAATTATGAAACCGTCAAGTGGGGGGGGGACTGGTTGCTGGTTGCATCATTTCTGGTACACAATCCTCCCCTGACCTTGACACGCCTTGACATCCCCCCAGTAGGGCGTTTCTAGGCACAAACTTCCCTCCCTCCATGACATCACTGGCAGAATCGCCAAATCGATAAAAGGTTTACTTTTTCGCTGCAGACCATAAACAAAACCAGACAACGACTGTCGCCGCTGCCGCCCGTAAGACGTCGATGGTAATTAGTATATATATTTCGTATATACCATATTTCGTATATATATATATATATTTTTATCAACTCGCTGCTGAGTAAGCGGCTCCTATATATACCTACGATTATCTATCTCTTCTCGTCTTATCAACTTGCCACGCCACTTCAAAGCGACGGCTCCGTGACCCCCGCAAAAACAGGGGCACAACAAATAAACTTGGGAACGAGAATGGGACATGGGAATGGGGAAGGGGGAAGGGGAAAGTTTGATTAAGGCAGAGCAGAATCTTGGATACCCTACCTATGAATGTTTTTTTTATATTTGAAATATTTATATTCTTTATTGTTCTTTATATTTCTTTTTTATTTTTTAATATTCTCTATATATTTTTTTTTCTTTACATTCTTTAATATTTTTTAATAATTACATTTTTATAATCTTTATTATTCTGTGATATTCTTTCTTGCTTTAATATTCTTTATAATCTTTATTTCTTTATTATTCTCTAATATTTTTTAAAATTCTTTATATTCTTTTATATTATTTTTATTCTTTAATTCTTTTATTCTTTATATTCTTTTTTATTTTTTAATACTCTTTATATTATTTTTATTCTTTATATTCTTTAATATTTTTTAATAATTAAATTGTTTTAATCTTTATTATTCTTTAAAATTCTTTATATTCTTTAATATTATTTTTATTCTTTAATTCTTTAATTCTTTATTATTCTTTATATTCTTTATATTTTTTCGTATTTTCTAATATTCTTTCTTGCTTTAATATTCTTTAATATCCTATATAATCTTTATTTCTTTATTATTCTCTAAAATTCTTTAAAATTCTTTATATTCTTTAATATTATTTTTATTCTTTAATTCTTTTATTCTTTATTATTCTTTATATTCTTTATTATTCTTTATATTCTTTTTTATTTTTTAATATTCTTTATATTATTTTTATTCTTTACATTCTTTAATATTTTTTAATAATTAAATTTTTATAATCTTTATTATTCTGTGATATTCTTTCTTGCTTTAATATTCTTTATAATCTTTATTATTCTTTATATTTTTTCGTATTTTCTAATATTCTTTCTTTCTTTAATATTCTTTATATATTTTTTTAGTATTCTTAATATTCTTTAGTAGCATAAATAAATATTTATTTAAAATTCCTCGGTTAAAAAGGTTCTGACGGGTTGAAAAAGCTTTCTAAAAAATGATGCTTATGATTGATAAAAAAAAACCCGATTTCTACTAAAATCTTCAACATTTCCCGCTAAACCGACCCAGGGGCGCTGTCGTTTATTGTACGGCTCGTATCGCAGAGATATATCCGAGAGAAAAAAGTATAGAAAAGACTTTTTTTGTTAAAAATATAAACATTATTTTACATTGTAATGTCTTTGGCGCGGCTCCCGCTGCGTAACATAGAGCTCACCTACCGCTGCCGTTTATCGTACGGCTAGGATTGCGGGAATAGAGTCAATAAATTCAAGTAAAGAAAAGACTTTCTATACTTTTCCTGTTCAAATTGACATTATAAGCCCAAATCTTATAAGAAATCTATAAGAAACCTAAGAAAGGAGATTGAAAACGTCGTAGAGAGCGTTAAGTTTTTTATAAAAATCCCATTTCTACCCAAATCTTTGTAATTTATAATTAAATAAATCCTAAATCTACTCAAATCCTTGTCAATTTCAATTAAATAAACAGAATATCTTGTTAAAATTCACATTATAAGACATTCCCGTAAAGGAGATTAAAAAGGTCGTAGAGAGCGGAACAAATATTTCCCTATTGACGCAGCTGTTATTGCTAATCAAGAATCAAGAATCAAGAATTAAGAATCAAGAATATCTCAACACATTTTGTAGATATTCCTAAACGTCCTAGACGTGTTCACAAAACTGCAATATCCCGTGTGCTATTAGGGTATAAAAATAGGTAAAAAAAAAACAAAATACCTGCAATCGAAAGCTCTTACCTTTTCGTATTCGGAAGATGCCGCTTTTTATCTAATCTCTTTCTGTGCGGAAGGGGAGAAACCGTACTGCATTCGTATTTCTTTAAGAGCTACATTGAATTTGAAATTAAATTTGAAATGACAAATAAGCAGGGTAGGGTTTTCCATATTAATTTGTACATTTAAGTATCTATACACTCGGATGGGAAGTAGGAATATTTTGTAGCTCAACTTGTGCCGGGAAGGACTATTCCGAACAATTTCCGGCGCAGTTCGTGCCAGGTACACTTGCAGCGTTCAACGACTCCAAAACTGAATATAAAATCAATTTCCCATCAATTCAAACTATACTTTTAGTATTCACAGAGGATTTACGGGGTTTATTTTATTGATAGTTAAAAAATAACTAGAAATATCTCTAAATAAAACCACAACTATGACACATTTTCAAGGGGTTTTTTTACTTTGATTATTATAACTTTTTAAACAATAAATAGGATTAAAGGTAGAACTAAATTAAGGGCAAAAAAATAGATTAACATGTCTTGAAAAAAATCACAACTATGACACATTTTCAAGAGGGTTTCTTTGGAGATACCTTTGGAGATAGAAAGTCGGGTAGTACTAAGTTTAGGATCTAGAATCCCACTTTTCAATTATATAAAAGTGCTAAAAAGGCTCTATAGATTGGAAACCATTAAATGGATTATTAAAAAAAGACATCACAGAGCAACATGTTCATTCTTTCCTTAAAAAAAGTACAAAACCAAGGAAATATTTAATAATAATCTCCCCTTTTGAGAGAGTATGATATACAATCTATAAGTAATAATTGATTTTTGTTATGGATTACGAATCGATCTGCTCCAAAACACCGAACATAGTATATTTCTCTGTGATTTAATGGCTTTCATCTTTCCGAGAGTGGCCAACATGTGTTGAACAACTGACAACCCGAGTCTTTTGCCTTTTGCCTTTTGCCTTGTCACGCAAATAATGAGCAATACAAAACAATGATTTTTTAAAAATACATAGAGCATAAAGAGCCCAGTACAGCCAAGAAATCTCTATAATTAGATCCCCAGAACTCAGAACTCGGAACTCAGAACTCAGAAGGTTCTATGGAGAACGTGTTCTGTGTTTTGTGCCAAATTTGGTGATCGCCGCAGATCGCAGACGATCGGAGAGACGTGCCTCAGCGTTTAGCGTTTCGCGTTTCTAATCAACCGATTTGTATGTCTCTGGATACGTCTTGAGATACGTTTTTCTATATATTTTTTTATTACCATTCCGTTCTCTGTTAACGATTCTCAGTTAATTGCCTGCCAAAATCGGTTTGACGAATCGTAAAAGTCGCCATATCAGAAGCCACTTAATTATCATATTATGTCCGTCGTTGTCCGGCATATCGCTCTAAGCTATCGATTTTATCGATAATTTTAGAGAGTTTCCTGAACTAGCGTCGCTAAAGGACAAAGTTAAACCAATTTTGGACATAATTCTTTCTTTTCTAGCTTCTTTTCTGTACAAATAATCGAAAATAGCTACAATTTCCTTTCTATTTTAATTATCATATTATGTCCAGCTATTTCCGGCATTTATTTTCAACTACTAATCGCTCTAAGCTATCGATTTTATCGATATTTTTAGAGAGTTTCCTGAACCAGAGTTTCTAAAGGAGTTTTTGGACATAATTCTTTCTTTTCTAGCTTCTTTTCTGCATAAATAATCAAAAACAACGCCAATTTCCTTTCTATTTTAATGAATTGCAACCTGACAACCTGACAACCTGACATTTGGCACTAATTATCCCTCAACGACCTCCTCCAGAGAGAGAACACAAGACACATGAATATTGTTTAGGCCAAAAGTGTTGAGCAAACAAGCCACGAACTTTCCGACAGTTTCGAGAGGCTGTCGAGGTTGTTGAGGCTCTGTTGAGGCTTTCGAAGCTCGTTCAAGTCGAAGAACAATAAACAACGACGACGCTTCGAGTGGCAGGCGCCAACATCCATAATGCCAATTTTATCACGCAATTGGCCTACTGCCCCCTGGCCACTGGCCACAAAATACACGAAAAAAAAGGCTTCTGAGGTAGCTAATTACGGACATAAACAAACATAATTCGTTGTTGGGTTTACTGGGTGTGTTGTTTCCTTCACGGGTGGTGACCGGACTTCCCTCTCCTGTCCAGATATTAATGATAAAGATATCGCTTATGATCCACCTGCTGATATCGGGCAGGGAATCAAAATAATGGGAGAATCCATCAAACAAGCCGCAATCTGTGAATCAATTTGTTTCTTATTTAAATCTACGAATGGCTTATATTTTAATCCTTTTAAAGGAGTATAAAATAGGAAAATTTAGGGAAATATTATTTACTTTTAAGAGTTATTAATAACAGAAGTCATTCGACCTTGATTTGGTCAAAAGATTGAGGAAGTAAACGTTTTTTTATTAATTTTTTTTATGATTCTTTTAGAATTAATTTGGAAGCAAAGAGTTTATCAAAAACACAAAGATTTCAATAATTTAAATTACTTTTCTTTACTTTTTATTCAAATATCATTTAAAGCAATATTTATTTGTATTCCTTTATGATTTAGACTCTTAAATAATCCCTATTATTCCTTTTTTTTATTTCTAATGAAGAGATTATCATTTTCTAACTTCAACAAAAAGCTTGCAACAAACCAGATACAATTCCATTCAATTTATTAATTCAATTGTGTTAAAATATCAACATTATTCAATAAAAATATATACAATTCCCAATTTGTTTCTCGATCTCCATACTTCAGGGGCAAGGGGCTTCTCTCCAGATCGGACACTGGTCATTCATCTTACTCTAGTCTCTAGTCTCTAGTTTCTAGTCTCTAGTATCTAGTCTCTAGTTTCTAGTCACTAGCCTCTAGTTTTTAGAATCTAAACTCTATAGACTCGAACTCGGCACTTGGCTGAGCCACAAAGATGTCCGTCCGTCTGGTGTCCAGCTGTCAGGGTTGCCAGCGTGAGTTCATTTTAATTGCCAGCGCATTCCGTTCCGTCAACACACACAGAGACGCACTTACTCCAAAGCTATGTTTGCGAAATTCTTGGGCAGTGCTCAATCGAATGATCTACTCCGCGGCTCGTCACAAAATAATTCACTTGATTGTTGCAATATTTATGCGGTTCTAGAGTTCCTTTTAAAGGAGAACGCTTCTTCAAACAAAGTTAAAGACGAAATATCTCCTTAACATTTTCCTTTCTTCTCTTCTTTTCTATTGGGATTATTATTATCTTTTATTTACTTAACGAAATCGAAATCGACACTTTTTAAAAGGGTATAATATAAGGAAATATTATAAATATTATAACGAGAACAAAGAGAAGAACGAGAAACCCTTTCATAGATCATCTCATATTTTTGTAGATCAACAATTTTAGAAGAAGAATTTTGAGAGATACTTATTAGAGATAATATTATCCCCTAATATGATATTTCAAAATATGTTGAATCTTCATCTATAACAAGTTGTATGGAAATAGTAATAGATATGTAATCATATATGCAGTTCCAAACGGATGACGCTTTAAAACTTTCAGATATGTCACTTAAAGTCATTTTAAAAAAGCAACATAACTCCGATGGGAAAAGGCCTACCTGGCTAGGATATGTCGTCCGTATAATCCTCTTCATCAAAATAACACAGACACTTTACTTATAACTTTTAAAACGAAATGTTATGACGCTTTATATCTTTAAGATATGTTGCTTTCAGTTCAGCGAAGATTAGAATGTTTAAAAAAGCAATATAACTCCGATAGAAAAAGGCATAACGGGGTAGGATATGTCGCTTGTAATCCTATATAAATCCCCTAATCCTATTTTAATCTACTTATAATTTTAAACTTTAATATATGTCGCGTTTAATCCTCTATAATTCATATATTCTTACTTTACTTTACTTTTAACTTTGATAATAATTTGTTGTAAAAAAGCGACATAATGCCGATAGAAAATGGCGATCTAATGGGATTGGATATGTCGCTCCTCTAATCGTCTATAAATCCTTTGATCCTTATTAACTCGACTTGACTTTAAACTTAAACTTTTAAAACGCTTTTGAGATAAATTGTTTTAAAAAACCGACATAACTCCGATAGAAAATAGCCAATAGATTACTTTCTAAAGTGTTAATGGTCTAGGATATGTCCTATTATCCTGTTTTACTTTATTTATAACTTTTTAAACGGAATTGTATGCCGCTTAGTAATGACGATAAGTTCTTTTAAAAAAGCGACATAGGTCCGATGGAAAATGGCAATTTAGTTACGTTCTAAAGTCCTTAAAGGCTAGGATATATCCTATATTTCCTTTTATCTTTAAAGAAAGCTTTAAATGTTTTGAAAATGTCTTTATAATCCACCCAAAATCGAATCCCCTGCCAATATTTGTTCCGATTTTGAAATACCTGTAGATATCTTTTCCCCTGAGGCCCAACCTAATCCACCTTCGACTCGGCTTGATTAATGTAATTTTATAGAAACCCAACTCGACAGTCTTTATTTTGTAGTTTTTTGCTGACTTTGTCGCATTTGGCGCGTTGAACAAATTAATTTCTGCGCCTACATGCACTAATTGCCTCGCATATCGGCGCTTGTCTGATCTGTGGCGGTGATTAGTAATTAGTAATCCGTAAATCTGTAAATCCGTAAATAAAATGCTTTTCATCTTTTTTTCTGAGAGTCTTTAAGCCGCCCGCCCACACTGGCCGGAAGATAGAAAGACACCGACACGACCGACGCCATGACTTGACCTACAAATGGCCAGAAAGCGATAAAAGACAAAGGTGGCAGGCAGCCTTGTTTCTGTCTTAATGCCACATGCCACATCGAAATCGAAACTAAACAAAAAGAAAGCTAATTTATGGCAGACCCCAAAGCCTAGATACCCTGCTGTCTGTTGTCGCATTTCTTGGATTGAACTTTATTGTTTCTGATATTGTAATGATATCTTTTGAATGGTATCTTTCTATAGATCTTTCTGGAAAAATATCCTATCTTTTGCTGCAATCGGAGATAGGAAAGGGAGTTTTATTCTTTACTAAATGATAGCCGGTACTTTTCTATTCAAGTTTGTTTGAAAAGTATACAAAAAATGTACATTTTTATTTGTTTTCTTAGGTACTAAGTGTTTCCAGAAGTTCTAGGAGCTCAGATTTCTTAGATTTCCAATGGAAAAATACGCTGCAATCCAGGATAGAAAAGGGAAGCTTTTGCTCTACTAAATAATATCCGGTACTCTTATCTTTCAGTCCCTAGAACAGTGCTCTATTATTAATACACTTTTGAGTTGGTTTTTAGGTTTTTCTAGAAGTGTCAAGTAGCAAGTATGATTTATAGAGATTTCTTAGGTTTCCGATCGAAAAATACGCTGCAATCCAAGATATGAAAGCTATATAATAGCCGGTACTCATCTCTTTCAGTGTCGTACACTTTATTTGCCACAAAAGTACAAAGAGAGTACAATTTTTAGTTGTTTTTTAGGTTTTTCTCAGGTATGAAGTGTTTTCCAAAAGCCTTACGATTGTTTTCCATGAGTAGCGGGTATGAATATTATAGATTTCTTAGGAATAGTAAGAATTTTTAGGCTTGGAAGACTTCTAGATTGCAAAAACAGATTGATAGATTGACCTTAAAGTTCCTTTAAGATGACTTTCTCAACCCAAAATCTGACAATACTTTGCGACCCCTTTGCTAAGGTACAAAAACGAGGTTGTGGCAGGTCAGGGCGGTGGCACATGGAACCGCAGCCGAAGCCGAAACCGAAACCGAAGCCGAAGCCGAAGCGGATCAAGTGTACTCGTACACGTGAGAATCCACTCCTCTACACACTTGGCCAGTGGCACGCCAGCCAGCCAGCCAGCTAAGCAAATGGTTAATTAGAAATCAATTGAAATAAACGTACGTATATGTATCGGCTGGTAATTGGCAAACAGCGGCGGCAAAAAACTGCAAAAAAAAAAAAAACTGAGAACTACAAAAAAAACTGCAATTGCAATTGTCAACTGTGACCCAACTGAGACTTTAGAGCCAACAGCCAGCAGGCAGGCAGTTAGAAGCCAGAATGTGGCATGCAAACTGCGGCGAGACGAGAACCAGTTTTGGCTCCAACTTCTGCTTCCACTACCTCGGCTCCACCCCTTGCCACTGGGGCAGTGGCCCCTGCCACTCCCTCTTCTTTTCCCCTGCCCCCGAAACACGCATTGAAGTCCAAGTCTGTTTTTTGTTTTTTTACTTTAAGTTTTTATTTCGCTTCTAAAAACATTCCATTTGGCGGGAAAATTATTTGGAGGCATTTTTCAGGGAACAAAAATTAAATAAATTTTTTGAAAAAATTTTAGGAAATAATAATTATTAAATAATATGAGAACAAAGGACTAAGATTTAAGTTCTAATATGAGAACTAAGACGGGATTTTGCAGAACAAATAGATAATCTACAAGTATATTCATTGTCCTTCATAAGGATATCTGATGACATCCTATTCTTCTTCGTATACTTCTTCAAATTCTATATAATACTTCTTTATATAATATAATCCTATAATAATTAAATTAAAATGAAATTAATCATATACTCTTACTATATTTGTGGTACTTTATCCACCTACCGAATCCTGTATGTATCCTGCGACCTATCCAGTGACCTATAACAATCTTTTGGGTCTTTTAAGGATGATACTTGTAAAGGAATACCTAATACAGTTCTGTCTTGAATCGAAATTTAGGTAATTTATGTAACAATTTAATATATTAACAAGAATATATAAGAATGTTGTGCGAAATAAGGAAATCAAGGATTCAAGGATCGATTCACGCTGCTCAGGTGTACAAGGCTTACAACGGCTTATTTCTTGGAATTTTTAAGTCTTATTTGTTGAAATTAAATAAATAAATAATTATAAATACAACTTTCCGCGTTTTTTAACCGAAAATTTGATAAATTTTTGCACAATTCCTCTTTATGAATTTTGAACAACTAAAAAATGCGACCTGCTTTGTAATTTTGAAAATTCTAAAAAAAAAACAAGGAAAAAAAATCAAGGATTTAAATAAAATTAGTAATATTTTTTTAAGGAAAAAACAAGAGAAAAAATAGACAAAAAACTTTGCTACAAAAAGGAAAGTCGATGCGCGGAAACACTCCTATTATTTTGAACGCAACTGTATTAACAAGAATGATAAATCTGTTAAATAAATAAACAATATAGCCATAGAGGAATATAACTAAGAATGATTCCAAAATAATCGCTTTGTCAACATTATGCGAGAGTTCAGGGGATAAAATATGGGAGGAGAGGTTCTAGTTTTTCACAAATAAAGCTAAAGGGATCGTGTTTCAGGTATCTATAGGGGAACCATAGGGAAAGGATCTAGTTATTCTACCTATTAGATATGGAAAAAGATAATTGGTTTAACGTCTACCATAGCTCCTTCTACAATTTAAGCCTTCAACGGTACGGCGGAAGAGGATTTTTCAGGATCAGGAACTGCTTTTGCACAGACTCAATGCTATTTTGATGAGAGGAGTATTGAGGAGTCCACACGCAGGAGCAGTATTCAAGGATATATTCCTTGTTTCAACGATCTGGTAGTTAAAGGATCGTTAAATCTCTTAGATCTCTTGATCAACGCTTATTAAAGGCCAACAAATGATATGGAATATAGCCTTGTTTAGTTCCCTAATATTGATAGAATCCGTCAATTCGTATTTGACCCAATTTCTAGCCAATTTCGTACTTCTAGCGCCGCAAAAAGGTTTCATAAAACGAAGAAAGTTGATTTAAGAATCAAAAAGAATCATAGAATCCAGAACCAATAGAATTCATCGAAAAATCTCAAGTCGATAGTTTGAAAACCTCACAGAATCGATAGAATCGATGGAAGGTCGATAGCACTTTTTCTGATTTTCCCAATATATAAATATATTAAATATATTTTTTGGATGCAGATCGATGGCAAGTAATGTTCTGATTTCAGAAGGGTATTCCAAGCCGAGAAAATTAAAAAGTTGACAGAAAACCCAAAAAAAAATCGAATTTCCCAGAAAAAATTCTTATTTTTGAGAGATTTCCTTGAAACTTTTTCACAAAATTATAAAATGCTCTGATAAAGTATGACTATATACTATATATCGTCTTTATTTCATTTCATTTCCTTATAAATAAATCCTTTCTTTTTCAAAAGTTCTCGCTTTTATTTCGCGATTTTTTTGCGATAATTAAAAAAAAAATCAAACAGATCAATAAATTGCATTTTTTTATAGAATTTTGTATTTCAAAATATAATTTATAGAATTCTATTTGCCTTTTAGATTAGTTTAATACTAAGGAATATATTTTATGCCTAAAAATTACCTACAAATATTAACAACAAATGTAGCTTTTAACGAGAGATTAAAAATGATACAAAACAATACTATATATTCTATATATTCCATCTGGTAATCCGAGTATATTGAAGCAAGAAATATATCCCTAATCAGTTCTAAAAGCTTTATATTTATTTAATTTATTTTATATAAATTTTAAATAAAGTTTTAAAAGAAGTATCACGAAAAAACGCTTTTTTGGAAAAGTTTTTAAAATGTTTTCCACTTCTCAACATGATTATACATGATTTTTAGAGATTATACATGAATTTTATATATAATCCAAGTACAAGTATAATATATTGATTCTAAAAGCTTTATATATTAATTTATAATTAATTTTATTTAAAAAAAAGTTTCACGAAATATTGTTACCCGGTTTTTAGGGCTCTTTTTCTATTTTCTAACCTCTCAATGGGCTTTATCGGGGCTCAAAGTTTGTTAAATAATCGGGAACTAAATGGAAAACCTCCTTTTTGTATCTCAAAATGGTCTCTAAATATTTTCCCACTTTTCGATGGGCTTGATTGGGTCTCAAAGTTTGTCATTGGAGATCGGGGAACTAAACCCGGTGCTTGAGAGAACATTTTAGAGGCACTTGTGGGTGGCGTCAAGTGGATGATTCTGATATTTGATGATTAGAATCAATTGAAAATTCTAAACAAAAGTCTTACGGAATGGAATCCCCTCGAAATGGACTGGGGAGAACCACTTGAAGAGACGAGAAAAGCTTAGGGATTGTCCTTTACTTGATCCCGGTGACTCTTTCGTTCTTTTTCGTCCAAAGAATTCCGCAGAATCCTAATATAAGAATCCCTTTTGCGTCGGTCCTGCATACATTCTATGCATCCTATCTTAGCAATGTTAAGGTCCCTTTCGATGTCCTTTGTTCTCAAAGGAACATTATTATCCTTGCTTTGCGCTACTCTTGTTTTGTTCCAGGACCAGGACACTATACATGATCGAATGATTTTGTTAATCAAACATCAAATAATCTTTTTTCCTATTGAAACTTGATAAATCTCTAAAATCTCCCTAAATAAATCTATTCTGCATTATCCTTAATCCAAAATACCAATTATTCGTTCTTAACCCACCCATTTCCATCCATTTGCTCCTTAAAAAAAGAGTATAACCCTGTTTGATTTGCGGAAAATTGTGAAAAGTGTTTCTTTTTGTTACTTAATGTCGGCTTTTGCCAGTCAGTCCCCTTTTCAAAGACTGTTTTGTGTAATTTAGAGGCAAAAAACTGAGTTTTTTTGCGCAGCTCCGGAACTGATACCAGACCAGTAATACAATGCGGGTTGCGGGTTGCGGGTTGCGGGTTGCGGGGGAACGAGGTTGCGTTGGCTTCAAGTTGCCCTCGAGGCGGTGCACAATGCATGCCACATTCCCCTTACATCACGCAGGGGAACCAATGCACAGATAAACAAGAACTTGAAAATTAAAAGAATTCCTAAGGTTAACTTGAGGGGAAACCGAAGTTTCTATACCCTTGGATCGACCTAGGAAGCAAAAAAAAAACAACAAAGTAATTAAAATAATTCAAAATAAAGGGAAATCAACTTTATTTAAATCAAATAATTTTTTTTAGGCGATTTTTTATATCTTTAAAATAGAAATATTGATTCCGTGTTTTTGTATTTTTACAATCAATCCTTACGAAAACTCTACGAAAAATTGAAGATCTTTCAAAGTACAACAGGGACAATTTAGTTTTTAGTCAAAATCATATTATTGGTTAAAAAATAAAGAGAAAAATTGTTTACAAATACAAAACTGTGTTGGATCCTGTCAAAACCTGCCTTAAAACCCTACAAAAATCTACCAATTAGACACGATTATTCCTGTCTTTGGGCATTTTCTTGTCAAAAAACGTATAAATAAATTATAAAACCGTGTTGGACTCTGTCAACATTAGGTTCGGGACATTTCCTTAT
Source organism: Drosophila vallismaia (assembly GCA_035047325.1). Taxonomy (NCBI): domain Eukaryota; kingdom Metazoa; phylum Arthropoda; class Insecta; order Diptera; family Drosophilidae; genus Drosophila; species Drosophila vallismaia. Next base: position 1,888,159 of record JAWNPU010000001.1, on the reverse strand, counting down.
AAATAAATGCTTTCTTTTTAAGGTAACCTAAACTTTTAACTCTACTTAACCTTAAAAACCTACTAAACTCTACCATTTAAACACGATTATTCCTGTCTTTAGGCATTTCCCTTTCCAAAAACCACAAAATTAAAATATAAAACAGATCCCTTCTTTTGAAGATAACCTGAACTTTTAACTCTACTTAACCTTAAAACTCTAAACTAAACTAAACTCTACGAATTTAGTCACTATATCCCTCCCTATAAGCATTATTCGCCTCAAAAAACATAAATATGTGTTTCCTTGCACAGAATAATGATCCTTTTTATGTGTTTTTCCTAATTGATTGAGAAAATGAATTTTGGCTTTCGAGAGGATACACTTGGCCCACATTCTTGAACTCTGGACGTGAAATGCACCTAGAGTGACCCTTTTCTGTGTAAACATAAAATGCATTTTTTTGGATAGCGCCGCCAACAATGGCAAACCCACAAGAAGAAAGACATTTAAAGAAACAAAAGCTTCTTTACAAGCAATTAAAATGACCAAAAAGTCCTTGAAAAAAGTAAACCAGAAAACACAAGATTTCACACTCAAAAATACCAAAACAATACTGCAAAAATATGTAGTTTTATTTTAAGAAAACTTATAATTAATTAATCTTATAACTATTTTTATATATGTACATTATATAGCTTATATTATTATAAAACTTATGACGTATTAGATAGTTGACAAAACGCGGATGAACGTCACAAAACACAGCACTTAACGGTTACTTTTAATTAATGAGTTTCTATTTTGCGAAATTCAAGCAAAAGCACGTTTGCTTTCTGGGATTCTTGAATTGCAATTGAATGAATGACCGTTATTCTGGAATGTGACTCATCGAAGACTCAAAAGCAGATTCCCGTTAGAGCCCTTGCACTGGCCCAAGACCAAGACGCTGGTGCTGCTTTTTTGGCAACAGAAACCAGCTGTCTGGAAACCGTTCTAAAAGGGAATTACAAATTCATGAAGGAAGCAGGAAGGTTCCCCAGGGACGAGGCTACCTGATTGAAGTGGACGTGAAGGGGGGAGGAGGAAAAGGAAGAGGATGAAAACTTACCAGAAAGCAGCGACGTCGTTTCTGGTTCTATTTTACTGTTAGTGTTGTTTCTGTTGCTCTTGTTGTTGTTTCTGTTGCTGTTTCTGTTTCTCTTGTTGTTGTTGTTGCTAGTGAAGGGTAAAGATGCGAAGAAGGCTGTCTGTGGGAGATAGAGCGATAAGAAGAGGAAAAATGGGGATAAAAAGGGGGATAAAAAGACGGGATAAAAGAGGGACAAAGAAGAGTTTGGTTAGACTGCAGGGGAGTCGGGGAACCCCAGAGCCATCGCCAAGTTAACCTTAATTAAATGTTTGGCTTTTGAATAAACATTAATTGTGGCACCCACGCTTGGGGGGGGGGCAGCTTAGGTGCGGGGGGAATGCAGAGAGCAGTGCAGCTGCTACACACACTCGCACGCACACATGCACTCGATTTTCCGGCTCTCTGGGATTCTCCCCAACTTCAAACTTCGTTTATGGCGACAACTTCACGAATTCTTGACTCCGATTTGGAATTTGGTTTTAAGGAAAAAACAAAATCAATCCCCAGAGTATGAATATCAATGAGGCGCGTGAATTATGCCGATTTTGCACGCATTCTTGGCTTGGCATAAAAACATAAACATTGCTTGGGCCTGCAACCCACCAACCCCCTCCCCAAAGGACAGGCTTGAGGAAGCGTCGCGAACGGAAGCTCTGGCTGCCAATACCGTTATTGATTTTTTGCGGAGCTTGTTTTGGGCACGGATTCTGCTGCTGCGACTGCCCCAAGTCTGTCCGTGTGGCAAGGCGAAGTGCATTTGCGGGCATGCCGCCGGAGGGGGAGGGGGGAGGGTGTAGCAAGCCAAGACAGAGACAGAGAGCGAGCCAAGAGAGCAGAGAGACGAAAAAGAAAAGCCGAAAAGGCCAACTCAAAAACGAGTTAAGACGGAAACAACGGTCAAGACAATGCGTCGCAGGCCACGAAAAGATAAAGCCAGCAGCAGAAAGAACCGCCGCAGCCGCAGCCGCAGCAGCAGACGCAGCAACAACTACCAGGCCAGGAGGGCGTATTCTTCGGCTGCACTTTTTTTTTTGGAGAAAAACTCTCAAGTTGGTCTTGAAATTTACTTTCCTTTCAAAAGCTGCGGCTGGTGGTCAGTTACCCAATCTCTTAGATAGTTGGAGCTGCCTTCTTTGCGCGCGCGCATTTCCTGAAAAAGGGCAACGAAAAGCAACGGGAAGGACCACGGGAAGGCACGCACAAAAAACTTTATTTTTATTTTCAAATAAACTGGGTACCACAAAAAAAATAACAAAAAACTTCACACACAACAAACACGACGCGTTTCTATTTTTTTGGATTATTGCGTTATTTAACGGCTTTTCGACGCTCGACGCGACAACTCCGCTGCGTTCAGTTCGGCAGTTCAGTTCAGTTCCGATTGGTCCAATTCAGTCCAATTGGTTTTGGTTTTGGTTTGGATTGTTTGTTCTCAGCGAGTTGCAGTCACGGCGAGCGACTGCTTGCTGCTTGCCCGGTTCGTACTTAACCGCCCGGTTCGCTTTGTCGCTTGGTTCGCGAAGGAGGCGCAGACAGACGAAGCCATTGTGAGTGTGACCGCAGTGCCACGACGCTAATTTCCATCTACTGGCGGTATTTTTGGGTCTTAAATTGGATTTCCCTTAAAACGCGCCATGTGTAAAAAGCCAGTATGAAAACTAAAATGCTTATATCTATTTTTGTCATTGTAGCAATAATACCTTTGTTTTGGAAAAAAACAACAAAGTTTTGGCATAAAAATCTGTAGTAAATGCATTTTGATTATATACTTTTTTAAATAATTCTCAAAAGACGTCCTTATAATGTGTATTACAATATACATTTTTAGGTATTTATAATCTTTATTAATATTTTGTTCTTTTTTTTTTAGAAAATAATAGGTAAAAAGGTTCTTCTTAACTGTTATATATACATAATTATTTGAAATATGCCCCATTTGGTCGCACTAAAAATGCTTGACAGGGTGTCGGTAAACATGAACAGTGTGTCCTCTTATGGTATTTTAAGTTACTTATGGTATATTTCAAAGTTAAAAATACTTAATATTACATATGTATATGATATATTAGTATATTTTAGACTGTTTATTTTATGATATTCTGAAGTATCTTGCTTGCTTGCAATACTTTTCTGTAATGGCGGTTTTTTTTCAAAATGGATTCATTCCATCTGATTTTGAATTATGGTTGATATATGAAATGGTGGGTAGTCTAATTGAAGGCATGCCGGACATAAGCACGATTATTTTATCATAGCAGAATCTTACTAAAACATTTACCTTCACCAACAAACCGTAAACCCAGTAACCTTATCAATTGTGATTCTGCCCGATAACATAACCTTTTCTATGATGATGTGGGCGTGGTAGTGGACAGTCCTCCCTGAAGCCGTAACGATGGGCCGTAAAATTGTTGGTGGAAACTTACCACTCAAATTTAAAATCATGATGAATGTCGGAGAAATAGAATGGTAAAAACTATCACTATAAAATCTGAGTTTTGGTGCGAAACAGGAACTGAAAAAAGTGGATCCCGGAGAGCACGCGGAAAAATTAAAATTAAAGAAGTGTGAGATGAGCCTGAAGCTTAGCCATCGCCAGAAGGAAAAAAAGAAAAGAGGAGAGTCCCGGAAAGGATCAGGACCCCAAAAGATTCCGCGCAAAGAGGGTCGTTGTGGACGATTCCAATATATTGGCGGTATTGTCTGCTGGAAAAAGTCTGCTCCAAACAGAGAAACCGGGCCGGACCAGACGGCCTGACACACTTATTATAGTGTTGTTTGATGTCCCTGCAACACGGCCATAAAAGCATTCAGAGAGGCCAGCACAGTTGGCTCAGCCCTTATGGTCGACAAAAACGTAACCCCTTTTGATGGAAATGATGATGAACCATTACGGAGCCAGACCCATGCCGATAGGCAGGAAGCTATTACCAGATGCTCACAACAAATTAATGAAAAAGAGCTGGGTAAAGATACAGAGGGACATCTTTTCGAGAATTATTAAAGATGCAACAGGCTAGCTGGGACCTGGTTCAAGGGAGACCGGCTGCACCTTAAGCAGTTAAATAAATAAATTAAGTCAATAAATTAATTCTTAACGAAAAATAAAAGTAACAGGTCTATAAATTTAACATGTGGAAGGAGAACTTTCACTGCGAGGGACTGCGAGAAATCCATCGACCACGATGACCAAGGAGAACATATAAACAATTCATAGAGATGGTAAAATCTATTTGAGGTTATTTTTTTCTAAAATATTTATTACTTGCCTTAATAAATATCATCAAAGACCTCTTTAAAGCCTTGCTTCCTGTTCCTACAGCCCAATTGACAGCCCACTTTCTTACCTTAAAAGTAATTAACAATTAACAATATATACAAATATAATATATGTACAATTAATTATTATATATACAACAATATAACAAATGGACTAATTAACAATTTACAGTCGTTGTCTTCGGGATCGACCCCTTGGTGATCCCCCTTATGGATCCATGGGGATCAGTTCCCTTCGCTGGCGCCTTTTCAGGCTCCTTAGCGACGTCTCACTAGCCAGTCTTGGTGCTAGTCTATTCCTGTGACCCTGTAGTCTGCTATTATAGCGGGTGGAGTGGTTATTTATCTCAAAGACTGGCCATCTTAAGATCTTTGTCATCGACATCGAGTTTCGAATGTACCACTCGCATCCGGTGATCAGTACAAGTATTTGAGATTAAGGAAACAATATTTTCCTGTAGAATTCCACAATTTAGTTTGGTTCCTTTAACCAAGAGGTTATTATGATGTTCATATATTTATTAATCACTTGGAATGTAAGTTGAAATCCGTATCATGCATTAAAAAATTATATATCCTATTAATAAAAAAAAAAGATTTTATTTGAATTAGTTTGATTTTAATGGATTTTGAATTCTCGTTTGAAAAAATTTATATGGATATCATGAATGACTTTAAAATATAATAATAAAAAAATCTTTATTTTTTAAAAGATATTATTTAAAAATTACTGAGCATCAACTTCCTTCTAGAGAGTATGTGTATAATTAAAGAATGTAGTTACCAGTAATTGACATTTTTTCCATATTCGAAATTGGGAATCTGATCTGCTAATAGACTGCTAATAAAGGTAATTTCGTTAAAAAATTAAAAAAAAAAAAAGGAAAATAAATGCAAAAAAGAATGTTAATGCAGATTGGGAGACGCGACCACTAAGGATGACTCGAAAGGATTAGGGATACGAAAGGAAACAATTGGCTTCTTAACAATAAGGGTAATTCTTTTGCCATCAAGTTTAGCAAACTATTTCATAAAACTTGTTAATTTAAAAGAATTTGTTATTATTTAATAAAAGAGGATGGAACCTGTCGACATTTCCTATTTCGAAATTCCCGTTAAAGCCTCTCTGTTATCGATAACTTCCGATTGAGCAGTTGAACTGCTTTAACGACTGTTAAAACGGATGTGAAACGGAATGTTTGTCCTTGAACAATCAGATTTACCAAACCTTAAAACTATTTAAAATTTAAAGCAATATTAATAAAGTCAAGTACATTAAAAACAAAAGTTAGTTGATTTTCAAGCCTCTTATGTTATCGATAACTTCCGAAGGAGCAGTTGCACTGCTTTAATGACTGTGATTTTGTGTGTCCTTGAACAATCAGATTTACCAAACCTTACAAATATTTAAAATTATAGCAATATTTATAAAGTAAAATAGAATAAAAACAAAGATTAGTTGATTTTCAAACCCATCTGCTACACAAACAACAGAAAATCGCTGGTCAGCTGTGCTAGCCCGAGCTTTTAGCTGGCTAAAAGCTCCCTACGCGATTGCCATGGAAAAGCTCGCTGAAGAAATCAAACGCTGACTTAATTCTGCTCTTGATTTTTACCACCCGTGCAAATGAATCGAATTGGCAACAGCCATTGACCACTCAACTAGGTGCTGTGCTCCATTGGGTCCCGGCATGCAACTGCCCCTTTCCGACTGGTTGGGAAAACAGTGAAAAACCTCGAGAAACGGCCACCAGCGCCCACGCAAAAATGTCAACAGAGAGCAACACGCCCGTGGATCCGCGGGTGCAGGTACGTAGGTGAGCATGCCCATGTATGCCCACCCAATCCCACTGGCTTCATGGCTGAGATAACGTCTTGGAAACCCGCAGGTCGAGCTGGAGAAGCTGAACACGGCCACCGACAACATCAATCGCTACGAGGTGGAGCTCGATGTAAGTGGCGACTTATTGATTTTTCCCCCCGAACATTGACCCGATTCCCAAATCGAAAATCCCAATTTCCGATCCCAAGGAGGCCAAGTGCGAGTTCAAGCGGCTGCTGGCGGAGAGCGTGGTCCGGATCAAGGCCGCTGCCCACAAGCTTGGCAACTCCATCGACGCTGCCAAGCCCTACTACGAGTCGCGCATCTACGCCGCCCAGCTGGCCAAGGAGACCCAGCAGGCAGCCGCCAACCACGAGAAGGCCAAATCCATCCATGCCGCCGCCAAGGAGATGGTCTACCTGGCCGAGCAGGGCCTCGGCGAGAAGGCCACGCTGGATACCGCCTGTCAGGAGATGCTCAGCCACGCCGCCAGCAAGGTAAACCAGTCCCAGCTGGAGGTCACCGACACCAGGAACACCCTCAAGATGTGCCAGCTGAAGCTGGAGGTGGCCAACAACAGGGTCGGCAAGCTTCAGGGGCAGCTCAAGCAGGCCCTTCGAGCCTCCAGGTAAGGTCCCTACGTTCACATTGAGGGATCGGGTCTTTTCCTCTTTTTTCTATTTTCATCTTTTGGGGTCTTCTTCTTTAATTTCGAAATCATTTTTTAAGAGTTTAGTTTGCGTAGAGCCAGTATTTTTTTATTTCGTATATATTTTTTTATTTAATAATAATTGGTATAAATTCCAAAATCTTATTTAAGTGTAAATAAAAACCATACATTTATTTAGTTTTTGTTTAATCTGGATGAGGTTTATTCTATTATTTTGAAATCTAAATGTAGTTTTTCTATTAGAATGTTTGAAAAAAGTTTCGGAAAAAATTTATGCAATAGCACTTTCCTAATAAAAAGTAAACCATTTCAGAATAAAACTAAAACCTTTGATCAAGTACGAGATAATAATGTTTTTAAAAGCTGTATTAAATTCATCAAAATCTACCCAGTATTTTTCGAGTAATTCGAAACTGACTGATTTGAAAAAACAGTTTTGAGAAACAAGCCTTCTGCTCTTCCCCGAAATATTACTAAAAAATAATAGCTCAAAAAAATTTTATATTTAAAAATAAATAAAAATTAAAAGCATACTTTGAGAAAACGATTTTTTAAATAATCCCAAATTTGTCCGACGAATGGAATATTTTGTTTCCGAATTCCAATGATAGATTTATTGATTTTATCAGACTTTTTTTTATATTCTGAAAATACTGTCTCACAAAAATAACCAACTTTTTGCATTTTTCCTTTTAATATTTAAAAATATTGCTAAATCGTATTTAGAAACTTATTTTTTTTTTTTAATTTGGAGTATTGCCAATTTTTGGTATAAACTTATATAAATATTTATTAATTATATGTAAGGTATTTTTAGATATTTATTAAAAGTAAAAACTAAATCTTAAACGTATCCAGAAATAGAAAGCTTGTGTCTTTGCCGAGCTTGTTTTTCTTTTCCTTTCAGTTATATACTTTTATCCTTTCAGCACAAAAATTGTAATTTCCTAATTTTTTATTTCGTCCTTTGGTTGTCTTGTTTATTTTCATGATGGATTTTGTCTCTTCTTTCTTTGGCTCCTTGCGGCTCCTTTTGTTTATTTAGATTGCAGCTCAAGAGCAATTTACTATTATTGAGATATTTTAGCATAATGCACGCTTTGTATTGTACACTCTGTTCGTGAGTATGGCCCCGTATAAACGCACATTTGCCGAATCTCACTAACCGGAAACTCTCCGCTCCTGAATTGCCCCGCAGGCCATACTACGAGACCCGAGCCAACTACAACGGACTCCTGAAGGCCCAGAAGACGCGTATCAACGAGCTGGAGGCGAAGGTCAGTGCGGCGAAGCTCACCTACAACGAGGCGCTGAAGAACCTGGAACAGATCTCCGAGGACATCCACCGGCAGCGCCAGCAGCGGAACAACCTGCTTAACTACGAAGCCATGCTCCGGCAGGTCGACGCCGTGGATGCCCTGACGGCGTGCATCAAGCCGGACACGGACGTCGGTGGCGATGCGACGGCCCAGGCAGGGGCGATGCCCGAGGAGGAGGAAGAGTACCTGCGCATGCCAGAGCGCCTGGGCGGGAGTGCGGCCACTTCGCCACGCCAATCGCGACCCGATCCGCACGACTGTCCGCACCTGCTGACGGACTTTGAGGCGGTGCTCACCTTTCCGCAGAAGCTGGCGGGCGGGATGCACAAGTCGGCCAGCACGAGTGCAGCGGACCGGGAGTCCGGGCTGTTCTCTGCCCAGACCCAGGGACTGCACGCCGCCTACGAGGTCAAGCTGGGCTCCCAGGCCGGCAGCGGCTCCCTGGGATCGACCTCCGTCTCGGCCTCCGGCTCGGTGTCCGGCACGGCGGCTCCGGTTGACAACGACATCGAGCAGTGGACGGAGATTCGATTGTCGCACTCGGACAGCACCAGCTCTAGCTACTCGAACCAGTCGCTGCTGGAGCAGCACGGCCTGGACTGTGTGAGTGGCGGCGGGGCCGGCGGCTTTGGGCTGGGCCGGAGTCACTTCGATCCGGACAGCCAGTCGCAGCACTCGACCTCCTCATCGGACGAGCCCAAGCGTAAGGTGACGTGCACCACGATATTCCAGGACGACAGCGGCGGCATCGGCGGCATCGGCGGCCTGGGCTCCGGCGGCCAGCAGATGAGCCGGAAGGCTAGCCTCAGCCAGTGGCTGTCCCGCTCCAACAGCTTCAAGGGAGGCGGGCGGCGGCAGAGCCTGGACCTGCTGATCGACGCTGGAGACAAGGTGAAGGACGTGTTCAGTTACGGGTTCCAGAAGGTGGGCCGCACCCTGGAACGGCGGAACAGTGAATCGGAGGTAGCCGGCGAGGGAGGCGCCGAGAACGAGGCGCTGCTGGGTGGAGGAACTGTGGCTGCCATGACGCTGTCCGGCGGCGGCAGTGGCGCCACGCCCGGCGCTACCGGCGGAGGAGGCAGCAGCGGCAGCGGCTCCAGCGGCGGTGACTTTTTCCTCTTCAGCAGGTCAGTAGACGGTGGCAGGGCGATCAGTGGTGGTAGCGGTAGCGGTAGCAGTGCCAGTGGCGGTGGCGGTGGCAATAGCGGAGGCAGTGGCAGTGGCAGTGGCGGCGGTCGCGGCCTGCTCAACTCGCTGCAGAGCCGTCTTACCCGGCTCATTTGAGCCAAAATAAAAAGAATTAGAACAACCAACTTAGCAAGTTAGCAACTTAGCAACCAACCACCCCACCCACTCAACCAACCACCAAACCAAAAACAACCAACGACGTTCATCCAGATCCAGCGCAACTTTTGCACCCATCTATCCACCAAATAATAATAATTGTACTGCAACTACTACAACAGCAACATCAACTACAACCGCAAAATTTAAACTCGATATGAATTGGCTGGTTTAATTTGGTCTCTGCTTTTGCTACTTTGATTCTCATAATTATATCTTCCACTACTAACTGCAACAAACAACAACAACAATAACAACATCAACTAAAACTACAACAACAGCAACTACAATAATAATAATCAATAATCAATAATAATAATAATAATAATAATAACAATAACATCAACCAGAGCACGAACGCACACTCGCTTTAACCACAAATTCTGTATGTACTGCTCAAAACGAAAATCCAATCCGAAACTATCTGTTGTGTTTTGAATTTCCAATTGTTGTATTTCTAATATTTTGTTTCATGCTCAAACATTATTCCTTCATAGCTCCATAATTCATTCCTATCCTGCATTTAAGTGTTATCAATACCCGGTACTTCTAGTTCATTTGTTACTTCATTCATTTCGTATTTCCATGACGACACACAAAGCTTATTTTGTTCGGAAGAAGCTTCAACTATTTACTATTATATTTTATTATAAATAGGATTTTGATGGATAGGAAACAATATTTTTTTTTATGCCAGGATCAGTTTAGGTATTTTCTTAATTTTATTTTAAACATTGATGTTCTGTTCAAATCTTTAAATTAAAATAACTAACTGCTTTAGCATGTTTTTCAAAGAATTTGTGCTTTCTATGTGTTTTTCTAAATTGTCGTTTCGATGTTTTCCTAAAACTAATTCTAAAAAAAACTGCCTTTTCCAATCTATTTCGAAACTCTTAAAGATACTAACTTCTAGAACTTAAGAAACAATAGGCCTTTTTTTTTGTAACAAAATCAAGTTTTTACCTAATATTAGGCAAGGGATTGTAAATTTTGTGAACTAATCTTTAGACTTTCAACCAATTTTGATGTATTTTAATGTTTTAATTCGAAATTTGTTCTAATCGAAACCTTGTTTCTGTTCTATCCAATCGCTGTCTTCTCGCCGATCACTGTCGTCTAAGCTTTGTGTTTCGCAATTTGTAACATTGTAACAAAAAAAACTACATGATGATAAACTAACATTGCAGGTCGTCAGAACCTAAAGAACTGTTGTCCGATGAGCAGGTCGAGAACTTACTATTAAATCACACGGTGGACGAGAACGGTGTCATTATAGTGGAGGAACTCAAGTCGCCAACAACCATAACAACACACCAGTTTCAGCAATACCAAGACAAGCAACATCAGCAACAGCAACAGCAGCAGCAGAAACAGCAACAGCAGCAGCAACATCAGAAAAAGCAGCAGCAACACCAGCAACATCAGACGCTAAACGTGGGAGGGGCTTTGCTGTTTTAACGTCAGAGTTAAATCCACCTAGGAGGAGTCCCACTACACCATCACACCTTACACCAAACCATGGCAATATTTTACTCTATGAGTACTCCTGCGAGAAGCACCTTAGTCGGAAGCGTAGCGAACATATCACTCGACACATCACCCAGACGCCAGACGCCAGTCGCCAGTCGCCGTGAGAAACTATTAATTGTTAAGCAGCGGGGAGCTGTTCTAACTTAAATGTGCAATAATTATGTTTTTTTAGAGGCTTACAAGCGACTTGCATTACTTTATGCATAACGTTGACAAAATTAATTAAAAGCTAGTCACGAAACGAAACGAAAACCAGTAGACTTAGTGTGTTAGCTGAGACCCACAAATACTTCAGATTGTACAAAACAAATAATGTTAAATGTGGCGTGCGCCAAAATCAAGTATGTAGACGGGCACTTGGGGCACTTTGGGCACTCGGGATCCTATGGGGCAAGGGGCAGCCCGTTCTTAATCGCAATTGTTAAGAATTTTACAAAATAAATCTACTTTATCCATTGTCCGCGTAACCCTCTAGCAACCTTGTGCGTGTGTGGCAAAATGTTAAATACAAAATATATATATTAATACATGCATACAATTACATGAATAGTATTCTAAAGATATTATGTTGTTTTTGTTGCTGGGCTGGGGCATTTTCAATTATTCATTATTAAGATTTCGATAATTTTGGAGAAAATAATTTGGCAACTTATGCTTTTGACCGATTTAGGTCAATTAAAAGCCCATTTTATGCAGCAGAAAATTGAGAAATATGATTTCTGAGAACACAAAAGGTGGAAGTTCCACCTTAACATCGGATACCTATTAATGGGCCAAGTCAATTAAATACGCTTTGGCAACTTTTAGAACAGTTTTTTAAGAAAATTATTTTAAAAGTTTTTTAACAAATTTTCCTTATATTTTCTCTTCCAAAAACAGTAATTTTGACTAACGTATAAGAGATTCCGGAATTAAAACTGCATTTTGAATAAAAATACGTCAGAGTCATTATAATCCGGGGTTTCCCCCTAGATTCATGAGTCTTCAATACTTCAGGGCCTCAAGTTTTATCTATTTTATAGGGACCAACTATTTTTTAGGTTTTTTTTTATGTACATAAGGTTTTGGATATTGAATCAAAAATTCCTTAATGAAAATCTCTGATAAGTTTTACATGGTATTATTTATTTTTGTTTCGCTCTTTTTTAAATTTAGCGCATTCTCGAATTTAGGCGGAAAGCTGAAAAGGCTGTTGGGCATTAGTGTGGCCAAGCAGTGCTAAAATATAGGTACCTTATCGATATCACGATATGAATATATCACTTGTACACGACTAGTATCGATATATTGATGTGTTATCAAGACCCCCAGTCCCTGTAGAAAAGTTGTTTTGTGTTGATACTGTGTGTTTGTGCGCCTGAATATGGAGGAGCAGAGCAAGATGAAGCCAATTCGCAAGGAAATCCTAAACCCGGGCAAAGCTTACATCGAGCTAACGCCAGGCACCAGGGTGAGCCTCCTGACCAAATCCTCGCTAGGCTGAAACTGTTGCGTTTCGGGCAGCTGCAGCCCAGCGACGGGATGGACGATGGGCCATGCCAGCCATTCAAATTAGGCCAAGGCCGTTCATGTGGGTGGTGGTCTTCTAATCTTACCTCCCACCCCTTGATTGCAGGTGAAGTTCCACTTCCAGACGCGCAAGGCGGGCGACTCCCGGGTCGTGGACGACAGTCGGAAGATGGGCAAGCCCATGGAGCTGGTGCTGGGCAAGAAGTTCAAGCTCGAAGTCTGGGAGCTGATTGTCCAGCAAATGTCGCTCAACGAGGTGGCCAAGTTCACGGTGGAAAAATCGGTAAGGATCGGATACCTATTCGAGGGGTGGCCCCATTCTCCTCCTTGAAATTGGGAGCTTTTAATTGGAAATAAGTCTAATTGGAAAAACAAATATATTGGTTTTTTCATCATTAGGTGTTTTCTTTTATTTCTTTAGACTACATTTTTAACTTGATAATTATTAGCTTAAGAACAGAAGAAATATTTTTCGAAGCTTAAAAAATTCAACACTTTTGTTTAAATATATTTAAAAGATCTGTATTTACTTAATTTAAAGTAATTCTGAGCTCCCAAAGTAGCGAAAATACTTTAGATGAAAACAATATTTTATAAGAAAATTCTTTAAGACAAAAAGAACAACCCTTTCATATGGATTCACCCACTCAAGAGTCCATCGTAGCTAATCCCATACCCTTTCTCGCCACAGCTCTGCGCCCAGTATCCGTTCATTTCGAAAACCCTTCGAGACATTGGCAAGAAGCCCGAAGAGCGGCGTCATTGCTGCGGAATGACCTTGCAGAACGAGGGCATAGGCTACAAGGACCTGGACGACTTGCTGCAGCATCCCGTCGAGCTGGAGTTCATCATCGAGCTGACCTCGATTGAGCTGCCGGAGCAGTACGAGAAAGAGCGCTGGCAGATGTCCGACGACGAGAAGATGCTGGCCACCACCAGGCTGCGGGAGCGCGGCAACGGATTCTACAAGCTGAGCCGCTTCGCCGAGGCGGAGACGTGCTATCGCGAGGCCGTGGGCATCGTAGAACTGTTGATGCAAAAGGAGAAGCCGCATGATTCCGAGTGGCTGGAACTGGCCGCGATCAGGACCCCGCTGTTGCTGAATTACGCACAGTGTCGGCTGATCGCCGGAGACTTTTACGCTGTCATCGAACATTGCAACGAAGTGCTCGACTTGGATCCGCGCAACGTTAAGGCCCTGTTCCGCCGAGCCAAGGCCCATGCCGGCGCCTGGAACCCGATGCAGGCGCGCCGCGACTTCATCGACGCCCTGGCCCTGGATGCCAGCCTGAAAGCGACGGTGACCAAAGAGCTAAAGTCGATCGAGGAGCAGCAGCATGCCCGCAACGTGCAGGACCGCATTCATATGCAGAAGCTGTTCTAGAACATAAGTTGTGCCAACATGCTGCTCATGCTGCTGGTCTACTGGAGCTGTTACCTGCAGCGCTAGCAATTACTCCCCATGCACCCCCTTCTATCGGTGGCCGTCGTCTGCGCCCACGGGGTTGTTCTGTTGTGTTCAGTCGGCAACCTGTTCCTCTGCTGCCTGACCCTCGTCAAGCTGGTGCGGGCCCTAGCCCCGCACTGGGCCCCGTCCCAGTTGCTCGGACGGAGTTAACAGTGGCGACCGCTATCTAAACGGGGCTCTCTAAAGGAGACTCCCGCCACTTTGTTCAGCGGGAACTGCATTTCATAACTCTCGTTTCATCGCCACAAATGGTTTCCCCGACGAGCCGTTTACCCAACTAGCCTAAATGTCTCAGCCAGTGATAACATCGCAGACTTGACTCTACCACAACACTCACTATCGGGTTACATTTGCATGTCGTGTTTATATTGTGTATAAAGTGTTGTTCGCGCATAATCCAAACCACAACTCTACAACAAACAAGAGGTTCCACATAGTCAGTTCAAATGTATGAATGTATTATCTATATACGATACTTACTCTTAGCTAGAATTCACTTTAGATCTAGACGAAATGTATAAATTGTATAAATGTGCTTTAATGCTATCTAATTGTTTAAAACGAGTGGTTTTTTTTTAGGAGGGAAATTTTGGATTACTTTGAGGTTCTACGAGGAAGTATAGCTCCGGGCAGTGGCGAAGTTCCTATATCCTTGTAGTCAAATGGAGGTTTCCATAGCTGACCGCTCCTTATGAGAACTTCTAATCCAAAAATAACACGAAAGATCCCATTTCCGATCGTTCAGTTATATGAAAGCTAGTGGGTAGAGTCCTTCCATCCTCTTTAAAGCGGTTTTGGTCTAATTTCTAGTTTCTATCTGTGTGGTCCTGGCGTCCAAAGGAAATCAATATATAAAATCATATGTAAACTTTTTAAAAGGTCGGAGATGTCTCCTTCACTACTTGGTACACTGGAATTGTTTAGAGAAGTTAAATCAGTCGAATAGATCGTCATCCTAGTCCACTTTAATTATTATAAAGATGTAAGATCTTGGACTGGTAGAGAAAGTTAGGAAGTGAAACAAAAAAATGTACCGGATATCACGTGAGATATCTTTGGAAACCCTCAAATCTTTATTTCTAAAAAACAAACTCATGAAGAATAGAAATAATTAAGGAACTTGCAAAAGAATTTAAAGTAGTCCTCTCGTTTTAAATATAATAATTAACACTCGATTGTTGTATTGTTTAATTTACTAATAAATAGTCGCGAATGCGGGAATCAATAACAGATTATTATTCACAATTAATTAATTAAAGTTATTTAATAGTAAGCCCCGTCCCCTAAAGTCGCCACAAGCGGCTGCTGTTGCCCCCAGTGGCGCCCTCAGCCTCGCCCCTCAGCTTGTTGTCGTCGGTCCGCCAGACGAAGGGCTCCAGGCGGTCCTCGTCGTCCAGGAAGTTGTTGATCGCCTCCAGGCTGGCTATGTTCTCGTGCAGCAGCGAGTTGCAGCGGCTGAGCTGGTGAGACACGTTGCGGATCTTGACGAACTGCTCCGCGTACGAGGCGTACGTCTTCTGCATGTCCACGAAGCCGGCGAACAGGGTGGTGATCGAGTTGCTGACCACCTTGGTGCGCTCCACCAAATGGTTTTGCTCGCTAGACACGTAGTTGGCGCACAGGTTGAGGTGTGTCTGCATGCGCGTGCAGATGTTGACCAGGTGCTGTGAGTGCAACCGTTCCAGGATCTCCGCGTCGCGTGTGTAGGTGGCCGAGGTGATGGACTCGCGGAGCACAGGCAGAAACTGCGGAATGTTGCGCAGCCGGGCCAGGTCCAGATCAACATCCTCGCCCGCGTCGGTGGCCCCAGGCCGCACTATAACTATATTGTGACTGGAGGCCGTCGACTGCGGCCGCTTTGGCTTGATGGAGCTGGTGAAGCCGCCCGGATGGGATTTCCTGGCCGCCGCTCGCATGGCACTGTTCTGCTGCAGCATGTGGGCCGGCTTGCTGCGTATCTTTGGTGAGTCTCCGATGGGTCGGTCCGTGTACGAGACGTAGGGCAGGTCGGAGCAGACGCTGAGCGGCGGCGACGGTGGCCTGCTTAGCTCCGCGCTCCCGGGGGATGCGGCCTCGGCAAGGATCTGCTTGCTAGCTATCATAATACTGGCGGGTCCGGGGGCTCCCCCACTCGCCTGGCGGTGGCCAGCTCCACGTCGCTTGTTGGCCGCTGCCGTCGCCGCCGCAGCCGCCAGGACCATGGCGCTGCCATCGCCTAGGGAGCCTGCTCCCACGGCCGAAGCAGCCCCGGGTCCTATGACGCCGCCAGCGCCTTGTGACTGGCGGCCATCGAGAATCTCGGATCCATCAACTTCGATCCGCTGCTGCGAGTGCTCGGCGCCCATTTATCGATCCGATTTGTTGTGGCGGGTGCGGCGCAGCAATTTCAGGGCGCTCCTGCGAGCAGGAGCCTGATTAAGCTACTCTTTGAATGTCACAGTGTCCTGCAGTTCACTTATGGACTATTTTTTTGAGTTTGTCGAGGATTCGAAGGATAAAATCGTTGAAAAACAAAGAAAGCCAAATTCAACCTTGAAACAATATTCCCAACAATAAGTGCCTAAAAAAGACCAAACTGCAAGGTTCGGTATTTTATGAGTATAAAAATACCACTGGCTTGATAACTTGAAAATATCTAAGAATACAATATTTTCAAATATTTCATGTCGATAAAAATTAAGTTTATAAAGTAATACAAATTATTTCAGGCGTAAACTGTTACAGATTACAAAAACGGGTAAAGGTTAAGTTTATTGGCTTTTTGCAATTTTTAGGTTATCCCAAAAATGTTTACGTAACTTGTGCAGTATTATGCATAGTTTAAGAATATGTAGGGGGAGATTAAGATTTTTAAGTATTTTGGTCAAAAAAATTTAAAAAATTGAAAAAATGCGGAAATTTAATTATCTCGTTTTTACGTTCTGTCTTTGAAATTGATAGTTGTTTTACAGTGTTAACTTAAATAATAATAATAATAATAATACATAATCTGGATATATTAAGTTTAATTTCATAGTTTATACATAACGAAAAAGAAAAATATGATATGGACTTTCATGTGACCTGTCTAAACGGCTGGTTTTTCGTAGCCTTTGTGCATTTCTAGAGTGAGTAATTGCCGTCAACAGTGTAGTCCATCGAGGACAGCTTGTGCTCAAAGAAGTTATTTCTGAGCTTCCTTAAGAGGATCCGTAGTCGCTTGGCTGCTCGGTTCCACAGGATTCGATCCCAGGTCTTGGGTTCGAATTGCTTTCTTCGTAGGCGCCTTTTTGCAGCCAGTAGCTCTTTTGCCTCCCTGGTGAGTGTGACGCCATATTTTGTCGGCTTTAGTTGGCTCGCAGGTGGAGTGCATGCAGCAGCAGCCCTATGGATATTATTAGTGAACATTTCCACTGCCATTTCTATATCCTCCCCAGAATTCAGCTCCGTTTCAAGATGAATGGAGCTCTCCAGATTCTGGTGAATTACAGTTAGGTCAGTTCGATTGCTGATCAGCCTTGCATTAGAGCGAGCATTAATCCCATTGGTTTCTATGGTGACTACGAGGGCCAGATGGTCAGACTCTAAATCCCAATTTTGGGTAATACTCGCGCAGTAGTCCGATACTCCATGGTGGACGCCAAAATCAATACATGTGGGCGTATGTGTGGTGACGTATGGGTATCTGGTAGGGGCTCCTGTGGCAAGAATCTTTGCCCCGGTGGCGGAGATGGCTTCAGCTAGTTCTTGTCCCCTAGGGAAGTTGCAGGTGTCGCCCCATAACCAATGTCGTGCATTCCAATCGCCACCAACCAGGTACCTTTGCCCATACTGCGCGTCTCTATTACCCTTTGGGGAAAATGTCGGAGAGTAGTCCTGACTAGCACCGCCATTCCACCTTCACTGTGACTATTGGAAGTTGGCTTGTAGTCAGGATAGAATGTGTATCCAAAGACTCGAACAGTTCCACCGCGGTTAAGTCTGGTTTCAGTCAAGAGAAGGATATTAATGTCGTTGTTGTGTGCAAAAAGTTCGACTTCTCCGACTATTCCTGAAATGCCGTTGACATTCCAGATGACTTTAAGTGAGTTCATGGCGAGGCTGTAGCGTTGATCTGAGATTTATTTCCAGCCCATTGCTTCATTGTGCTGGCCATCTCAGACACTATTATTTCTAGCCGTGCAAGGCGTTCATTAGCTAGCTTATTTTGCTGTTGTTCTTGTTGTTGCTGTTGGAGCCACATGAGAAACTGCTGTTGCTGCTGCTGCTGGAGGTGCTGTTGCCATTCCTGAACTTGTGCGGGCACTGTAGCTCCGTGTTGTCATCTGCTGTGTTGCTGGTTAGAATACAATTTGGGCCACTTGTTTCCTTGCTATTCTAGCGGGGCCAGGCGCAGGAAATTCCTGCACGTACCTTGTAGCAGAATATTGATTGGCCACATTGCTATTAAGTGATCTAGTTTCGGTTGCCGATTTTTTTGGAGACTCCGATGACCGACGAAGATACTCCTGGTACGACTTGCAGCCTTTGTAGCTAGCTTTATGAGCTCCTGAACAATGGAAGCAGGTAGGTGTTGCGTCAAGGGGGCGTATACACTCACTTGTTTGATGACCCTTGCCACATCTGGCGCAATTGGGGTGTCGTCGGCAATATCTGGCAGTGGCCGTACCGCTGGCACCGTTTGCATTGTGCGACGTCTGTGGCTTTTCTCATTCGCTCCACTCTCACCTTTTGTCTGCAGAGGATTGTGATTTTGAAGAAGTCATTTATCGCACGGTTTGATGTTGATCAAGAAGAGATTTAGCTTCTCTTCCCTGTTAGCCCTGGATGCGGGAAGATGAATGTGGAGTACCTCAAAGCCGTACTTTTGCAGACTATCTTTGATGTCCTTGTTTACAGTGCTGTCGTGTAGGCCCTTGACAACAATTCGATGCGGCTTTTCTGTCTGCATTTGGTATGTGTGGAACTCCATACAATGTCTGTCCAGATGGTCAACAATAGCCCTGTAGGTGTCACTATCCTTGGAGAAGATTCTATTGGTTCCTGGGTTGCTCTTGGTGACCACATTTTTCACATTAGTGACCTCCCCTATGAACTCAAAGAGGTCATTTATACTGCAGTCTGGGACAACAATTTGAGGTGGCTTTCCCATTTTTCGTACTTGTTCGGGCTGGGCAGGGTCGTTGCTTTCAACAGTTATTTCGACCTGTTGGTTCTCTGCAGTGTCTTCAGCTTCTACTCCAATATATGTAATTTTATTATAATTTATATTTTGCAGGTATTCGGCGTTCAGCTCGAGGACACATTCCACTCAAAAACAATTGGCTACACAGCAATGTTGACCTGAAGGCTATGGGATTCATGAGAAAGGCATCCGAGATCTATAATCTATGATACGGAATCAAAAATAAAAAGAAAGTCACCCAAGAAACCATTATGTAGTAGCACTCCGACAGATGCAGAAGAAAAACCCAAGGTGGTAACTTCCAGAGGTGGTAACTACTCCCGAAAATGTAGCCGAAATTCCCTCTGAATCTGCGCAGGATCCCGAGACGGAAACGGAAACAAATCGAATTAAAATTACCAAATCGAATTTGAAAATACCTTAATATTAAATTTTGTATTGTTATATTGTTATATTATTATATTGTTATATTATTTATTATTGTTATATTATATTATATAGTTATATTGTTCATATTTCATTGGAAAATCGTTCATCAACAAGGAACTTGGTTTTCGGAACATCTTTAACAGCTGCCTCCGTCTAGGGTACTTCCCGAAAGTGTGGAAGCGTGCGGAAATAATTGTCCTCCTCAAGCCTGGAAAACCTGAAGCCAATCTAGCATCGTATCGTCCGATTAGTTTGCTGGCAATCCTGTCTAAAATACTTGAAAAATATTTTTACGTAGAGTACTGCCAGTTTTGGACGAGGCCGGACTGATCCCTGATCACCAGTTTGGCTTCAGACGCCTTCATGGAACACCAGAGCAATGCCACCGGCTTGTTGAGTGCATACTAGAGGCCATCGAAAAGAAGAAGTACTGCTGCGCCGTTATGCTGGATGTTAAACAGGCTCAAACGCCAGAGTCTGGCACCCTGGACTCCTGTTCAAAATTAAATCCAACCTTACAAGTTCCCACTTCGCCTTCCTCAAGTCGTACACAGAGGAAAGAGAATTCCGAGTGAGATGCGGATCATCAATCAGCACGCCTAGGCCTATAAGAGCAGGAGTACCTCAAGGCAGTGTTCTTGGACCCATCTTATACACGCTTTCTAACGCCCATCCGTACCATGAAAACTCAATAATCCACAAAGAGCTTGGAATTCCTTCGGTAGCAGAGGAGATCACCCGACTCAGCGAAAGATATACAAAAAGACTGGACAACCACTCCAAGCACCTGGCCACCACCTCCCCCACCAATAGACACCTAAGTGAGACTCATAAGATGTACATTCCATGTACCTCCCTGTTCTGTTTAGTTAATGTCACCCCCAAATCATTTAATGATTGTCCATTTGGACAGATTTTAAATATAAAATAAGAATGATAACAAACAAAAAAAAAAAAGAAAAGAAGCAGATTTCCCTTCGGCCATTTGGAAATGTTATATTTTCGTTTTCGCCTCAAACGACATCAACAAATCAACAACAAGATCAGCCCCTCTTGTGCGGCTGCGCGATGGTGAGGGGCCCAATGGCAGAGAATGTAATCTTATCACACCTCTCCCACTATTATTCGTTGCCCAAATGCCGACAATGCAAGGCAGAGTCCAAAGTTTAGAATGCTTGCTGTTTTGCACAAGAAAAATATGTAAAAACAGTTAGTTGCTTCCCACTGATAGGTGCTCAAAAACACATGATCCGCTCGCACGTCTGTATCATTCGACGGTCCGCAATGAACTCCCAATAGACTCCTACATTTAACTGCGAGGGTATATCTTGTCTTCTTCTGCAAATAACACTTGTTCTTAACATAGATCTTTATCAACAACAATAAAACATAAAACATATCTACTTTAGATTCTATATTATATAACTATGATATTCCATAAAATAAAACTCTATGCTACAGAATATATAGTTTTTGCGGTTGGCTTAAGAATGTATTCTTAAATGACATATCAATTTAATTCAGAATTATCTTCAATATCAAATAATGTTAATATTACGAATTAAGGAGGCAGGCAGCAGAAAATGTTTGTTGAAAAGAAATATTGTTTTAATTGTTTTATTTTACTGAAGTTTCTTCTTAATTATAATAAATTTGAATATACTAAATTTTGCATTAACTTCTTCCACAAGCATACCAGGTTTCAAAAACAGCTATGGACAGCCTGAAAGTAGGCAATATATTTGATAAATGGAGTTAAGCGAACCCGAGAACATGCCCCTGCTTCTTTTTATGCACGATTGGGAGAATGTGGGTCTGGCGATGCTTCTAGGGTGCCAACGAGCGTGTCATGTTTCCGCAGCCAGAGAGCCGGTCGGGGGCAGAGAGATAAGCGATAAGCGTTTGTTTTTCTATCTGGCTTCGGTTTATTCCGCGGCTTTTTCACTTTTTTGTTGGAATTCTAGATAGATGGTTTGGAAGCTTCGTTGCGTCGCTTTGAGGTGCTAATCGGTTTCAGTTTCCGTCTGACTACAGACCAGGCCTTCCATCAGTTGGCTGAGAGACTCACCCACGAAAACAACTCCTCGCGTCGGATCGGATCGGATCGGGTCTTATCGGATTGCAACTCGAACTGGGATTACCATGGAGCTCGATAACATTGTAAGAAACACAGAAACCCTTGCAAAAGATAAACCATCGAGTTACAAAAAAACCACAACAATTCCAATGGGAGGTCACTTCAATAGTTATTTTTTATTTTTTTTTTAAGTTTTCCGAATTTCAAAGTGTTTATGGTTCAAGGCTATTTTGTATAACCTTTGAGTGGTTATCATAAATCTGAAATAAAAGTTATACAGACTCTACTACCTTTTCGGTATAAAGTATATTCGGGACCGTCTTCGTTTTTGTCCTCGGATCTTAAAGTTCTAGAAAGGATCTTCGACAATATTCCATAATTTTTCAGTTTAAAAATTTCAAAATATTAACTTGATCGACCAAGCAATTCGTAAAACAGTCGATTATCTATAATCTAAAACAGCCTTAGAGTTAGAAATTAAATATTTACCATTTCGAAAAATATTATTTTCTAGTTTCTGTCTGAGTGAAAAATCGAAAAAGGTTATGTAGACTTTTTTACTTTTCAGGGAAATCCTCGAATAGCAAAAATACAACCATTTTGTTATCAAATCCTTTAATTAACAAAATGAAACACTATTATGCCTACGTCTCTTGATGACACATGGAATTTTGTAAATTGTTGAACTGTTTACGATTGCAAAACTCACAGAGCTCTTGAATTTTTTCTTGGTAAAAGTGGACAAAATAAACATCAATGCAATGCATGAATCATTTGGAGTGGAAAATACATTTGTTTAATATTTTCTTACTGATGAATCAATTGCATTTTTACTTGCAATGAAATGAGAAACCATAGTTTCTTGAATGCGCGGTTGCTCAATTGGATTTATAAAGAAAACTATAAAGTTTATAAATTGAATCTGTTCTTTTTCAGAATCTACTTCTGTTGAAACAATAAATATTTCGAATGTATTTTCGGAAGGCCATCAGTTCCAACATAAAGTTTTATTAAAAAGTTAAAAAAAAAACATTTTTTTTTACTTATTTTTTTATTGCACAGAATGCCAAGTTGTAATAAAATTGAGGAATTCATTGAAATATTCCAATATTGTACTTTATGCTTTGTTGGCATTATACCTTAAAATTTAGTTTTTTTCGAATTATATTGTACGGTTTGGCCTAATCTAATCTTCTCAATAAAATGGGAAAACATTTTTTATTGCTAAATTTGACAAGAAGTTGGACATAAACACTCAAGACGCATAGGCGATAAGGAACAATCGACCTATTTATTATTTTATCCGAATTATAAGATTTACGATCTAATTTTACTATTTACTAACAATTTAACAATTTATAACATTAAAAAAAAATCAAGTGACGAACGCATACCATTTTTGGTAACAAAATAAATCCAACAAAAGATTTTTTTATATTACTGTAAAACGTTTAGATTACCTTTTAAATCCTTTTGGAATATTGGTTTAAAATTTATTAATTTGAAACAGACTAACCAAATCACATGGAAAATTATTCCCTCTCCGAGATATAATAAAAAATAAAAATAAATATAAATTTCGAGAGTTAATATTTGTTCCATTTAATGGTTTTATTCATAAATACACTTTTATAGCCACAAATCAGTGACCTTACCTAATAGAGTTTATGATTAATTTAACAGCCCAAGCCGCAGCACATCCTGCAACTGGCCGAGGATCAGAAAAAGAAATTCATCGACTCCTTCGACCGGGTGGTCAGTGATATCGATGGCGTCATCTGGGACATGTATAATACGGTCCCTGGAGCACCAGAGGCCTTTGTGGCCCTCGAAGCCAACGGCAAGATATTGACTTTCGTCACCAATAATAGCGTTCGCACCATTCAGCAGGCCGTTCGGCACTTTGAGAAAATCGGAATGTCAGTGCGTCCGGAACAGATCACGCATCCGGCCCAGACTACGGTGGACTATCTGCGCAGTATTAACTTCCAGGGACTCATCTACATCATCGCCAGCCCACCGTACAAGGCGGTGCTACGGGAGGCGGGCTTTCAGCTTATCGATGGGGTAAGTCCGTCATGGAAACATATTCTTTGGTAGACCTTTAGATCCTATTTTTAATTCATAACCGCAGCCCAATGAGATTATCGAGGAAAACTTTGAAAGCCTGGCCAAGAAGGTATTCGACCAGCAGCCAGTAAACGCCGTCGTCATCGATGTGGACTTCAATATGAGCTCCACGAAGTTGCTGCGGGCCCAGATGTATCTTCGGAACCCGGAGTGCCTGCTCATCGAAGGCGCCACCGACCGCCTGCTGGCCTTGGGGAAGGGCCTGAACATCATCGGACCGGGAGCCTTCACCTCTATCCTGCTGGAGGCCACCGGCAGGGAGCCCGTCACGGTGGGCAAGCCGGGTCCCGAACTGGGGAAGCAGCTCGTCCGGAACTACAAGATCGATCAGCCGGGCCGGGTGTTGATGGTCGGGGATATGATGGCCCAGGACATTGTGTTCGGGCACCAGTGCGGCTTCAAGACGCTGCTTGTCCTCTCTGGCGGCTGCACCCTGGAGCAGCTCCACTCGGAGACGGACCCCAACTGCATCCCGGACTACTATGCAGACTCCATGGCGGACGTGACTCAGCTCCTGGGTCAGTTGCCAAAGTCACATTTTTAGAGTGTCCCGGAGAGTCTAGCTTTACCTGAGGGAGTTGGAATAATGTATAATTTAATGTTTAAATAATTTCCTAATCGAAACTATTAGTTCTTCTTACGAAAGCAGAAGAGACAAAAACCTATAGAAAAATCAGTGGATGGTCCATATTTGCTATTTTAAAATAATAATAACCTTGATTTGCAGAAACCCTCAAAAAAAAGCCCTCAAAATGAATAAAAAAAATCAATATGTTGGATATAGATAATATATAATTTAATAATCTCTCGTATAAAATCCAAAAATAAACTCACGAAAAATTAAAACTAAAAAAACAAGGATTCTTTTTGGTTTTAAATCCAATAACACCTTGCAAAATGGAGTGAAAAAAACTACTTTAGAATATCAAACTAGCATATTGTTGAAATTCTCCAATAGCTTTATTGAAAACCTTCGTTCCGAGTATTATTTTTCAACAATTATTGGAAGAATGTTTTTATAATAATATGATGAATTATTAACTAAGTAACATATTTGAACAAAAAAAAAAAATAATCCCAAAATGATCGCACGAATATTCGGCTACTTTTTAAGATCCGCCAAATCCCCCAAACAATCCGCCAAATAATCCGGCATCTGGGGATGTCCTGGCGGCAGAGCTTCGACGTCCTCCAGTTTCGTCCCGCCGGTGAGAACGAGTAGTGTCTGGTAGCCACAGACTCGGGCGAATCCTATGTCGCTGGTTAAGCTATCGCCTATAAAGAGAATGCGACTCGGCGGGATGTCCGGGTGACGCTCTAGGAGGACCTTTCCCAGCTCCCTCCCAGGTTTCCCGAGAGTTATGGGCTGACGGTCTGCGGCTTGAGTTACGACATCGATGAATGCCCCGGGACCTGATTTAGAAATGGAATAGTTTCTGCTATATTATTTAATAAAATAAACAATATCAGACGATAAATTCTTTTAAATAAGTACTCTCTCTAAATAAGCTTTTCGATTATAAATACCAAGTTATCCCTCTTCCTTCAACCTTTAATATTTTTCTTTAAACTCAAAAGATTTGTTATACCCTTCCAGGGGGTATTATAATTTTGTCCAGAAATGTGTAACGCATTAAAGGAAGCATCTCCGACCTCACAAAGTATATATATTCTTGATCAGCATTAACAGCCGAGTCGATATAGCCATGTCCGTCTGTTTCTATGCAAAAAATAGACAGTAGTTTTAAAGCTAGCGTTTCGAAATTTTTAGCAGATCATTATCATATATTTATTCTTGCACGCAGATCAAAAAAATCGGTCGGATCGGACCACCATATCATATAAGTGCAATACAAACGATCAATCAGATTTCAAGTCTTTGTATGGAAAACTTTTTTGTTTTCCATGCTATCGCAACCGAATTAAACATTTATTCATTTGAGCCATACATGATTTCTTGAAGTTTGGTCCGGATCGGACCACTATATCATATAGCTGCCATACAAACAACCGATATGAAACCAAGTCTTTGTATGGAAAACTTTTTTGTTTTCCATGCCAGCGCAACCAAATTAAACATTTATTCATTTGACATAGCCATACATGATTTTTTGAAGTTTGGTCCGGATCGGACCACTATATCACATAGCTGCCATACAAACGACCGATATGAAAACAAGTCTTTGTATGGAAAACTTTTTTGTTTTCCAAGCTATTGCAACCGAGCAAATTAAATTCTATTTAATAACAGCCAGAGGAAGTGTGCCTTTGTGTATATGCTTTCTAAGACCGACCATATGTGGTGACAAACCACGCTCTGCTCGAAGTGCCCCTGCTCTAGACTTAAAATGGCAGATCAAGAGAGGACAACTCGATAAAACCAATAGTATTCTGGCACACATGAAGTACCAATAATTTTGAAAAGACTTCTGATTTTTCTTCTGATAGGTACTTATTTTAATTTTGTAAAGATCTGCAAGGGTATACCATCTTCGGCAAGCCAAAGATAACTTTTCTCACTTTTTTTATTTAATTTTGAATGAATCTATGTAGCTTAAAGTCGATCCGACACTTTTTTACATAAAAATGTAATATTTCTTTAGACTTTAGAAGTACCGGATATGTTTACAATTTAAAAAAAAAAAGGATTCAGAATGTAACATTGAAAAAACCAAAAATTATAAAGACAGATATTATCCAAAAAAGGGTAGAACTCACCGATAATCTCGCCATTCCCAAATGGTATCAAAGCATCTGCTGCCCCGGCCAGGAATAGGCACTCTGGATTCTGGAGTTGGACGTGAGCCCGCATCATCTTGGCTGCCGACAAGTTGAAGTCCACATCGATGACAACAGCCTGGACAGGATTTCCACCATATATGGCATCGTTCAGATCCTTAAGGCTCTTGATCATTCCGGTTTCACTCTAAATTGGAGACCCCGGATAGTGATCGTCAGTGTGGAGGTGATCCCACTCGCCTACTCACCTCCTCAACCAACTGGAAGCCCGCGTCCGTAAGAACCTTTCTGAAGGAGTTGGTGGCCAGGCAATAAATGAGGCCTCTAAAGTTAATTGACTTTAAATGGTCACAAATGGTTTGGGCAGGATGAACTATTTGATCCTGGAAAGGAAGAGGAAGTCGGTAATGGAACGAAGGAATTTAAATATACACACAATGTTTTAAAATATTGTGGAACCTTTCTAGTACCCATTATATTTATCAATACACCCCGCCGAATATAATTATTTAAATAGAATTACTTACCTCTTTAATCGATAGCTGCCCTTGTTTCGAGAACTTGTCAACGTGATCCTTCGCAGAAATAATGCTGTTGTTGGTCACAAAGGTGACTCTTTTTCCGAGGCTCTCCAAATGATTCAGGGCCTCCGCTGATCCTAGGATAAAGTCCCGAAGGGGATACCACACCACACCTAAAGATATATAACTTCGTGTTATGAAAGCTATGAGGAAAGTCTGGGAGTTTCTCACCATCGCAGTCGCAGAAAACCAAATCAAAAGATTGAAAGAAATCTTTCCGTTCCTCTCCATACAGCTGCTTTATTTGTTTAAACTGAAATATAGTATTTTAAGTGATACACAAGAACTAGATAATTTGGACTTAAACGCTTTTCACTAAACAAAAAAGAAGACAAATTTTCAATCAGATTCGAAAGATTGACAATATCGGATTACTTGGAAATCCTCTTATCGAACTATAATATTTCCAGATCTGTTTTAGTCAAGTTCCTCCCAACCCACCGAACTCATAACAAATCCGGATCTGGAAGAGAGCCTCCGATAAGTTCGGCACGGAACGGGATTCTTGCCACTCAAAGTTGCACTCAAGCGTTGCGCCAACCACTTTGCCACCAGACGCGACAGATTTGTAACTAAGCCCAGAGCTGCGAGTTCCCCACGCTGGAAGACCCAGGGTCTGGCATCCCACCCGGTTCCCCCATTGAGCACCCAAGTGAGTGGGGACAGGTGCATTACATATTGCAAATTGCATTAAGTCGGCAGCCAATTCAGCTCGTCACCAAGCTAAAATGTATGCCACCTACACAGCGGGAAAAATATGGGTTTTCCAATTCAAATTCGTATTGTTTTTATGGAAAATTATTGATTTACACTTAAATATTTATAGTTGCTTTCTATTGCAGCTTTTTTTTGCAACAATTCAATGTGGAAATGTAATCTTTCTATGCAAATATTTATACCCGGTACTTATAAGATAAACTCAACTTTTCCCTATTCTCTATTTTCTATTGTCAACTATTTTTGCAACCTAAATAAGATATGTAAAAAAATAATGAGGAATTAAAATTTCTTTAGTTAATATAAACAAGTTTTACAAAACTTTAAAAAAAGAAAATATAGCCATTTTCTTCCTTTATTACTCTGGCCAGCAGTATATATATTCTTGATCAGCAACAACAGCCGAGATTATTTCAAATTTTTGTATTATTTATTGAATATCTCTACGCGTTTCAATGAGAGTAAGTAGCCTTAAAAAAATCTTGTTGAATGAAAATGGAACGGAATGAGTACCGGGTATTATTTCCGTCTTTTTCGGTTCAAATAATTTAATTAACGACAATATAATTTATTTAGCCCCATTTGTCAAACATTTCCTTAAAGTACATGTATTGTAATACTTTTAATAATATTTGAAGCATCTGCAAAAAAGATTCCATCATAATTGTTCCAGATGTAGATACGCTTCAATTGTTTGTAATCCAAACGGTATAAGTAGCATTACTGGTGTATCTACCAATTGAATGTTATAAAACCTGAAAGACAACGTTCCAATTGATTTGTTTTCAGCACTTTTCAATCGAGATCATTGAGTAGCGTTGGATGCATCCGGTACGGATCTCTATTGGAGGTCTTTGCGATCCAGAAAAGAAGAGCTATTCTAAATCTTATTCTGGAATTCATAATTTAAATCTTAAAAAGAATTATATCCCATAATTTCGGGGATTTAGATGTTTTATTCCTCCTTCATCGTTCGTTTATAAATTTATCGACGACGAGTTCTTATTCGAATACTCAGATATCGAATTAAAAAATATTCTATGATTTTTTTAGTTTAATCTATTAAAAAAGGCAATTTTTTTAATTTATTATTAAGGCTGCGAAATAGTTTTTCAACTTATTTTATTCAATTATTTTCAAATATAATATTCCATGGTTTTTATTTTAATTTTAAAACCAGAAGAGGCAAAAATGAAAGCTTTTCTTAATAATATTGTATATAACCAATAGTTCTCTCGGAACCTTTCTGTGGAAAGATCGACTCCAACAATAACTATGATTTAATATATTCTTAAAAAAGTTATTAATACCAACGAGTACCGGGTAAAAGTAATGCAAAAAATGCTCTGAAACTAACCTCTAAAAATATAAAAATTGAATTAAAAATTAAATATATTTATTTATATAATTCTCTTTAATGCCATTTCATTAAAACACCTTAGTTTTATTATTATTATTATTGCATTTGAATCCGTCTTTATTAATTATTCTAATATAAGATGTGAGCAGCTCACAACGTAGAACGAATCTGGGGCTTAGTTTACAATATATCTTAATGTTTTTGTTAGTCGTAGATACATATATGTTTATCAAAACAACAATATTGCGCTATGTGCAATGCTCTCGCTTGGCAATAATCAACAATAATAAAAACGGGTTTCAGGGAGAGGGTATTCGGTATTCGGTATCGGCTGTGGGCAACATTGTTAGGTACATTGAATGATTTTAATATTAGTGTTAACACAATCTGTAGTGTGGGTACTATTCGGTTTGTTCATGATGTGTCGTAGGCTACGGTTTCCTTCACAAATCATACGTTCTTCTTCGTTGTTAATGCACTTTGGACGTGTAAATATTATGTTTAATTATTCAAATATATGTATATTATATTTATACATTGTTGTATACTCGTGTGCTGCTAAAGCGACTTGGCCAACTACGGGATTCTCTTGGCTCCGAACCGGAAATCAAATAACAATACAAAACTATATTCGTGTGGGTATATAAGAAAAATGCAGTTCCTTGACTCGAGAGCACAGTGTCCCAAATTCGTTGAGCATTTCCAATGCGAACAATACAAAAAATCGTCTTAAGTACGAACCCCCCAGCTCCTTTGCGGGGACCATTGGTGTTTCTATGTACATATTACTCAAGCTATCTACGGGTTTTAGTATGGAAACCAGGGAAACGCCTCACACAAAGGTAGTGGCCTCATCGTATCCCTGGGCCGAGGAGTTTACTGTCGTCTGGGCCTGCTGCTTGGCGTGCTGCTTCTCGTAGTCGATTATGTGCTCTCGGAGCAGGAAGTTCTCGCGAGTTATGCGTTTCAGCAAGCGACCCGAGACGTCCGGCACTGCCCACCGCAGGATGCCCTGCAGAATGGTGATTATGTTCTGTAAAATCAAGAAAAAGTCAAATTTAAACTCAGTCAGTTCGAGACTGATTACCCTCGCACCTGGTAAATTACAATAAAGGCCAGGCGACCAGTCAGGATCTTCCAATAAATCATTGGCCGCTTATACGGTTGCTCGTGCCACGGCGGGTTCCGGAACTCGTTGTAGCGGCACTGGGTCTCGTTCACAAACTGGCTGCCCCCCAGCAGCGGCTCCACCTGGAAATCCTCGGTGTTGAACACTGCCAGCGTGAAGTTCATATAGTTGTTCAACTCTGAATCGCCCATCGAGGCGGCGTACACGATTTTCGGTATAAGGTTCGTACTAAATGCGATTATCATTGCCTAAGCAGGGGAAGAAAGGAGGGATTAGGACTCTGAACACGCCATAGCCTTGGATTTCGATGACTTACACTCGAGGCCACGGCTATCCTGGTTACGACGGTCATGATGCTGTGCCAAACTCCAATGTCACGCGCCCGCATCCCAACGGGTCGTCGCACGAAGCGGAGCATCTTGATGGCGTCCAGTCGGACTTCAATCACATTATTAAGCAGGGCCAGCAGCGGTGCCAGTGGAAAGGCCAAGCTAAACAGTGTGATGAATCCGAACTGGACAACTGTGGGGGAAACATTTATGAAATATAATCTAAACTGTAAAATATGTGATAACATTTATGGATAAAAAAGGAGGAAAGAGAAAAGAAAGCTAACTTTTGTCGTATGTGAATAATATTAATACTTCAAACCAATAACAAGTTTATCAAACTTCCATTTAACTTCATACTTTTGGGTTTAAAGTTTACAAACTTTACTATCAGGTTGTAAAAGCTTACAAAAGAAATGCTTAAAAATACCATGAAAGGATCAGAACATGTTCAGACATGCCAAAGTTGGCTCTCTATTTGGAAGAGTCCACACGTGAGTACATTTTATTGTCAGCTCTCTTGCAAGGAGTGCCGAAGAGTCACCTGGCGATCTTAGAGCAACTAACGAAGATCGTTTCTGGCCCATAACGAACCACGACCCGGATTTGGATGCTTAAAAGAAACATGGCCATGATAAAGTCATCATATTAAAAACTAGTTCCACCTGCCAGGTAAATCTTAGCTCCATAGCTTTTAAAATGAGAGAGTAAAGTTCATAGAAACAAGCTAACACGGATTGGTACCATTGGATTTTCTATGTAATGATGTTTAAGAATAAAGTATTCCTTATGGAAATTATACCTTTATAGTTTTATAAAACCTTTAGACAAGATTACCCTGAAGAGGTAGATAAATATTAACACAAAATAAAAGGGGATGGCTATAGACGAATAAGTGGACTCCTAGTACAAGAGAGTCGCGTTTCTCGACCATAGCTTCCCTGTTTTTCACTTTTTTCGTCCCCGCCTCTTTTCCAATAAATGTTACTTGTTAAGGTAAGGAAAAGTTTGCACAAATTTGTTATAGGAAACAAACTTTTGTTGCATACTTCAAGGGATTGCCAAAAAAAAAAAAAAAAAAAAAAAAGTAAATTAAACAGGCCACAATTGTTTGTATCAAGTTCTCCAACAAACTTGATCAGCGTGGACATTACAGCAGTCTATATGCCATACATAATGTCTCTACCATATCTCTTATTGTCTCTGAGATCTACGTGTTCCTACAGACAAACGAACATGACTAGATGGACACAACTGTTCAAAAATATATATACATTTGCGGGTCGGAAACCATACCTTCTTTGTATTACATACATTTTCACGAATAAAATAAACCCTCATCCTCAATGTTATCCGACTTAAGTCAAATAAAACTTTGACTAAACCTCACCCATTTCCAAATACTCCGCATAAAGAGAGTTGTTTTCGGCGGGCAGAAGATTGTAGTCTTCGGTAAACTGATTTGAGGCAACCAGGCGCTGGTCCATGTTGTCCTTGCCAAAAAACCAGCCTTGGCAATAGCTCATCTCCTTGAAGGTGCGCATCAGATAGGGGATAAGCATCTCTACGATGGCGTTCACAACCTGTTTACCAGTCATTATAATGACCAGTTGCATGCAGAGCTCCATGAGGCAGCCACCCGGGTTGCACTCCTCCTGGCGGAAGCCCAGGACGCGATTGTACTTCGCCGGATAACCTACAAACTTGCCCTTAAGGAACGCGATGTAGAAGAGCGAGGAGTAGTAGTTGACAAACTGGAACACGTAGTTCTTGATGGTGAGGCTCTCGTCGTACTCCGTCTGGGTGCGGCAGTACTCGTAGTTGGTCAGCTTGACGGCGAGGTTGGAGTAAACCAGGTCCAGAATGGAGATGACGATGAGGTCGATTATTCCCGCAGTCATGGGCAGGATCATCACCTTAAAGGTCATGGAGTTTTCGCTGCCCAGGATACTGTGCGAAGCGCGCTGCGCCATCCTGTAGATGATAATGCCTGCGATGGCGATGACTGATATGCAAATCTGGGGAAAGAGCGCCATAATAATCATCATGCAAATTCCGAGCAAAATTTCTGGTTGCACTCACAAACAATATCATTATGCTGTAGCTGGTAAAGTTCGGTAAGAACTTGATGCTCCAGAAAGGCACGTCGGGGTCGAGAATGGGCTGTTTGCCGTTCTCGTCCTGCAGGCTGTTGCCCGCCAGCCTTTTGGATCGCGATATCTTGGCCAGGTACTGGGGGCGCGGGTGTTCCACGTGGTGGTTAAAGCCAGTCAGACCCCAGCGGTGTACCAGCCCCGCCGAGTACCGTTTCCAGAACTCCAAATAGGCCACCGCCCAGATCGACATTGCCAGGGCGAACACCACCGTCATGTTGTTGTCTATCAGATAGTTGAACTTGGAAGACGTGCAGGTCTCGTTCAGCCTCCAGTAATCACAGCTTCGGTCGCATTGTGGGCACATGATCGTTCCGTTGTCGTTGCAGATATCACGGCTGATTGGGTCGCTGCTCCACGTGGCAAATCCGTAGAAGAAACAGAGTATTCCTAGGACACTGATTGGTATCAGCATCTGGGTATAGAATCCCAGCCAGGCGAAGTACAGAGCCACCTTGGCACCGAAATAGTCTTTGATTTGGTCCAGTGGCTGGAGGCTGCAAGTGGTTGGTAGGAGGTTTGTTATATTGTGACTTTTCTTTAATTTTAATTCGGTAAAAAAAGGTTTACCATTTCCTACCTTATTTGTATCATGTTTTCATATTATGATTTTCAAAAACATGAATTAATTTTTACTAACAGATTTCTGTTATTCAAAACAAGTTTAGATACAAAAGCTATATTCAAAGTTGCTTATCTAACTCTTTAATCACATAAATATATTGTATATCAGAGGGCATTAGTGGATAAAGATAACTGGAATAAATGGAATTTAAGAATCTCAGATGAAGCCCGCGGATAATCCTCTCTATTTTCTTCTTAGAATATCAAAAATCTTTTCCTTATTAAGTATTTTTCGCAGACTTTTTTAATAAATCTTTCTCTACGGTCTACAAACTACAAATTAAAAGAACAACTATAAGAGTCACTATTTTACGGAAGACACGGAATGAAACTAAATGCTCTCACTAAAACGTTTCTGCACTGCAGGAGAACACAAACACGGTATAATCTTACTTCTTCCACTTGCTGACATTGGCCCATTCCTTGAGCAGGCGGTCGCGATCATCTTTCTGCAAAAACAAATAGATTTCGTTCGTTATTCAACTAGGAGGATTGTATCCTTTGGCGTACTCACGTCGTGCAGAGTGTAGGCGCAGGAGTAGACGCCGTCCTGGACGAGCTTCTCGATGCCCAGGTTGTCGGCCGTCTCCTCGCCCTCGACAAAGTGCTGGCGCTGCAGAATAAAGCTGATGATTGAGTAGCGGGTGCTGGCGTCAAAGAAGTTCGGGTGCTCCTTGTCGTAGAGCTCCAGGTAGTTGCGGGCGAACTCGAGATGGATACGACCCTCCCGCTCCGGGAAGAGGGCCGTGTTCAGCTGCACGGAGCTAAAGAGGCTGCGGCACATGCGCGTGAAGCAGGACTTGAACTCGTGCGCAGACTCGGCGAAGATTTGCTCCTGGCCTGGAATGGGTTTCAGCGGCACCTTGATCTTGAGTATCTCGGCGTAGCGGTAGAGCACCTCCGCCGGCGCGTGGATCTTGATGAAGTGCACATGCTGCACCTCGTTGTACTCCAGCTGGAGGCCCTCGGCCTTAAGGTTCCCTTCGAAGATCTGGCGCTTGCGCCGGTGCTCCTCCTGCTGGACCTTGCCGTTAAAGGCCAGCACGAAGTCCACGCTACGGTTGTGATCATCGAAGCGTCGGTACGTCTGTGCCGGAGAGAGCGGAAGAGAGCGTTAGCATCGGAGCGGATGAATCACAGTGGAGAGTCATCTTAAAAATACTTTTGCTTATCTTAACAAAAACAAAGCGTGTGGGTGCGCGTGCTTCACTGGCCCCGTGCCCTTGATGGCTATTAGCGGCCTTAGTCCAGGGCACAAGGTCACCCGTGCCCAGTTCGATCCCAGCCCCAACACCCAACACCCCCTTCACCTCATCGGACTCCACTCGCTCCGCTCTGGAAGGCAGGCAGGACAGAAGGCCGCAGCTCAGCATGGTGCGAACCCGAAAATTTTAATCGGCGAACGAACAACCGACGCCTCTTGGCCGCGAAACACAAATGATCTGAGTGGGTGCCGTTGCCGGAGACGGTACCAGTGTCTGGCGACGGCCGCCGGAACACATGTGACACATACACTTCTTATACACATACCAGTCCGCCCCGGAGCATTCCCAACTTATGGTTAGAGTTAGATGAGGGATATACAAAATCGCAAACAGTTTTCATACTCAATCCAGCAAGCAAACTATAGGAATCGGAGAAATATAAACAAACAAACAAGAAGGCGAGCGGTAAACAAGGCGGCAGAACTCGATCACATTGCATTTGATTAAAGCTACGATTGAATGGGAATCGGATGGTGCATCAGGGTGGGCCGTGATCTCCACTTTTTCATGAGAATGGAAATATTAGTACCATAACAAAAAGGCACATTTTCAAGAACTTTTAGGTTTCATTTTTCAAGAATAACAAAGATATGGCGTTGTATTCTTTGGAATTAGAGAAATAGATGGCATAAGTTTTCCAATTAAGGCGGTTTTATCGTTTTAAATATTGAGAAAGATAATACACATGGGTTTTTGGTTAAGGGTATACTGGTCCAGAATCGGAACAAGTCGTAAAAGTAGTAAGTTTCATTACAAAGAAAGTTTTTTAATATGAAAATGAGTAGCAGATTATAGGGTAGGAAGTCGGGAAAAATTTATCACTCGACCTTTAATACGTATCCACACCTGCCAGCAATAAGAAAAAATTATATAAAATATTGATCTCGTATACTTCGAAATTAAAACTGCGGAAAGTTTGTTTTTCACAAAATGGAAAATGAAAAAAAATATCCGATTTTTGACATTTTCGTTTAAAGTTTTACGATAATTATACCTTGGTCCGACTTGATGAATCGGTCAAGTGAAAATCCAAAAAATTAGAAATCGTTTTGAAATAAAATGTTTCAAAAAAAAACGCGTTTAGGTTTTGCAATCCGGTTTATACAGAATGGAGGTCGAAAAAATAATGCCCACATCTCTGACAATATTTTGGTATTAAAAATACAACAAAAAAAAAACCACAACATTTTTAAAAGGTTAAACTTCAAAAATATACAATAAAAAATGGGTTATTGTTTATATTTTAGACCAGACTTCATATTTTTATGAGAAATGATTAATATATTTTGTTTTTGTTCAAGGAAAAAGGAGATATCGAAATCTAAAAATTAAACATCTTTGAAAATAACTTACGAAAATGAATTGCAGTTAATTGGCGGTTTCTATTGGTGAAAGATATATAAAATATTGAATATAGTAGGCCTATCCCTCTGATGACTTTAGAATCAGACCCGTTTCTTATAACTACATTGAGAAAAAAAATGAGTAGAATCTAAAACCACCAAAGTTATATTATTCTCGATCAGATATATTACGTTTGAAGTCGATAGCTTCAAAACTTAGAGATTAGAGATGAGTTTGCGTTGAAACTGGCAGACGGATCGACTCAGGAGGTGATCCTGATCATGAATCTATACACTTTATGACTATAGTAACCCCTGGAAGGATATAAAAACAACTTTTTAGTCTTATGGAAAAACATTGCATTTGTGTTTGAATATTTCTTTGAACTCCAAATGGTTCAGAAGAAATGTCATACCAAGTTTTCTACAAACCTTAGTCTCTAAATAAATATTTACATTTTCCCAGAATTATCCCCAGACATATTAACAGAAATCTGATAATTGAGAACGGAGCTTTAAAGTTCTTTCCACAAAAGTAATTATTCTTTAGGATTTATACAAACAGAAATGAAAATGTATAAAATGGAAAATAAATCACAAAACCTTTTGAAATTGTCTAATAAAAAACATAAATTAACGTTGAGTTGCTTTTTAAAGCTACAGGAGAGATCACAGCCCATAACCGATAAAAAGAGCTTACAGATGAAGAAACTCGATGGCAGTGAAGATCTAGATGATTATGCTGAAGTGGAGTGCTGGTGGAAAGGTGACACGTGACAGGTGACAGGTGAGAGGATGAAACTGCAACAGCTACGCAAAGATGAGGTGGTTCGAGGTGGTGCGAGTACGAAGGATACGAGGAGCGGAAGCAGAGCGAAAGCGAAAGCGTTTCGTTTTTCTAGGTGCGAAGTAATCGACGTGGAATGCAATTTGAATTTTGAATCGGATGGATTAAGGCTACTTTTGTTGTTTACCCGCGATTTCCACTGGGAGTATGTAATTGGCACTTTCTTAACTTTATTAGAAATGGTGCTACTATTTCTTAAAAGACGCCTAGAGACCTCGTCGTCACCGCATCCTACGTCGCGGCCGCCAGTGCCGTTCCTGCCTGTTCCGCTACCCGCACTAGCACCCACACCAATACCGGTGGGCAGGTGGCCGCGTCCGTTCTGCAGGGCCTGGATTTGGGCGGCGATGGCCGCGTCCGTGTGGTCACCGCTGCCGCCCGTTTCCCTCAGGTGCTCCAACGCCGTCGACTGGCGGTAGCCCGGCTGCCAGGCCAGGGCCGCCTGCTCGGCGGCGCCCAACCGCAGGCTACTTCGTCCCTCGTTCTCGGCCAGGTCCACCGCCGAGTGGTAGATGGTGTTCCGCGACTGCGACATCGACTTGCGGTGAGTGGCGGCCGCCTCGGAGTCTGCCAGCGAAATCGTGTCGAAGTACAGGCTCTCCCGTTCGTCCATCTCGGATTCGGGATACTCGTAGTCGTACGTCCGGACTGCAACAAAGGGCAGGCAGGAATTAGTCGTCTGAAGAGACAGCGGATTAGTGGTTTGGTGAAGTGACATGAGTGGCATGATCGATGATGAGGCAATGGTACATGAAACGCCAATTACATACTTGGATGTTAAAACTGATAATGGTAGTGCGATTAACGTAAAAACATATTAAGGTCAGTTCTTTTTGTTTTTAGATTCGGGTTAGAGCCGGGTGTTTACTGCAAAAAAATCTTGAATAGAAATCTTTGTGCTAGCAAGAATGATTTGGACCAAAGGCTTCTAGAGAATGGTAGTACCTCTCGAAGTCCCAGGACTTTGTTAAGAGTTCTAGAACGAGCTGCGTTCCAGCTGGATATCCTCTTTACATTTCGATATTTATTTATTTTCCATTTTTTTCGTTATCTACTCTTTTCGGTTGAATAATCAAATCGGATAATCAAATTGAATGTGTCCCAAATAACTTTTTTTGCTGAAATTATACCGAATATATAGGTACTTCCGTATTAAGACTATTTAGTTCCCTTTTATTTGCATTTGAAGCGTAATTTAGATACGCGAACCGACCGTCCATGGCGTTCATTTTGGGAATTGAAATTGGAGGCACAAGAGCCACCATTGAGTCGCTCAAATTGCTGGCAAACTATACCTTCTTGAATTCATTACCGATAAGCTGCTTAATTCCGATAATGGAGCCCCCGGTGATAATGGGAATGGGACCTGGCATGGCCATCTTCGTGGCAGAGACCAGGCTGGCTACCATGGCCACCGATTCGGGTTATTCAAATGTTGCCAATTGCATAATTGCTCGATACTATCTTTCTGAAAATGAATATGATGATACGATGATGATGAGTAAATGAATGAACGCACTGAGGGGGCAGTTGGGTGCAATTCCGCTTCCGGTGGCTCGTTTGCGCTACAAAAACAAAAAGAGAAACCAATCCCGAACTCGTCAAACTAAAGATAAAACAAGGTGCTCGTGGATAGAAAACAGAAAACAAGTTCGCCAATTTAAATACAACCAAAAATTTACATAAACAAGAGAGAATGGGAACGGGTGCGAGATCTGAGTGATGGAATTTCAGAATTATTTAAATTATTTACCCGCCGAATACATGATGGGGGGCAGAGGAGCGGGAGAAGCGAGGTGGTGGTGGTGAATCAATCGGCGGTCCTTCGTGATGTGATCGCAGCAAATCCTTGCGTTCCCGACTGCGACTACGGCTCATTCGACACTTTTCGGACTTTGGGGCGCCGGCTCCAAAGCATTACGTTATACCACCGGCGGTCGAAATCACCTCTTGATCAGATCGGATCAGAAACGAAAACAAACAAGCAAAAAAAAATGTAAACCCAGGCAAACAGAAAGCAAACACACCTACGTCTGTGGATACACACCGACCGACAGACTGACCGACCGACCGACCGACCGATCTGATCTAACGCGAATGATGTCAGAGGGGAAATATAAACGCTTAGCCGCCGAGTCGAGGAGAAATGCGTACGCTGGCGATGTTTGCCGATTACTGAAAACAAAGTACGGGGAGAATAATAGAACCAGAACGCATAAATTCAGTGCCGGTCGGCCTTTCCAGTCACCCAAACCCGCCAAACCCTCCAATCCACCAACTCGTCCGGTAACCAAACTCAGAAACCCAGACACCGCCGCCAGCTACTCGTCCAATAAACTGATTACCCAAAAAGGCGTGCAGCGAGATGTGACGTCGCACAGTGTTCAGGTTCCACTCCGAGTTAGGTAAAAACTATCGGAGGGGATCTATCATTAATTTCATCTACAAATTTGGCCGATCAATGCCTTACAACAGATTTCAATCAACACATTTCATTTTCCAGTCAATATTTTCAAATTAGTATTTAGAAAACCAAAACAGAGTTTCCTCTAAAAGATTGATTTTTTATCACATCATAAAATACAAAATTAAGCGTTTATCACAAAAAATAAATCAAAATAAAATAAAAAAACAAATGCCAAAAATTTTAAATATAAAATAAAGATAAATTTCAAGCAATATATTGCAAAAAAACGATAGTTGTCTGTAAATTCCATAGGTTTTCCATT
This sequence comes from Drosophila vallismaia, assembly GCA_035047325.1. NCBI lineage: Eukaryota > Metazoa > Arthropoda > Insecta > Diptera > Drosophilidae > Drosophila > Drosophila vallismaia. Next base: position 1,848,491 of record JAWNPU010000001.1, on the reverse strand, counting down.
AGGTTTTATTAAAAATTAAGAAAATTATACCCGGTACGAAGGTAGGGTATATTGTATTCGTGGAACCTTAAGTTTCACAGAGAAAGGAGCGTTTCCAACCTGATAAAGTACATGAATATATCGTATATATAGTATACATTGCAGATATATAAGATATATACGATGCAGATCAAGTTTGTTTTAAATTTTTGCAGTTTCCTGTGGCACCCATTCGGAACAAAATGTCAATAACTTTTAGATATAGTCAATATAATACCTGCATATGGAAGTTCAGTTAAATTAGAAAATTTTTAAAAAATATACGATATATATCGGTTGCTAAAAGTATGAAAAAAATGTTGTTTCCTACAAGAAATTTTGGCAAAAGCTTTCTTAAAAAGTAATATATATTGAAAAAAAATTTAGGGAGGAGAGAACAGGAGTACGGGGTATCATATAGTCGAGAAACTCCTCTCCAGTTTTCTTTAAAAAACATTTTTTCTGGGAAAACAAAAATATATTGGAAAAAGTTAGGGAGAGAACAGCAGTACCGGGTATCGTATAAACGAGAAACTCCTCTCTAGTTTTCTTTAAAAAATATTCTTTGGGAAAACGAACAACGAATATATTTTCCTTAAAAATAACTGCAATTTAATTGCTTCTTCGGGATAATCAAGTTATTTTAAAGCGTCTATAAATGAACTCATACCCTCGTATCAGTGTGCGAGGCTTTAACCTTATTAACTATTCATGATGATGTCAGGAAGAGCTGAAATTTGGCAATTCAATTGTTCCCATGGACAAGTTAGGGATATCGTTTGATATAAGAGAAAAAGTTAGGATAAATTTATAGAAAAAAGAGTCTAATCATGCCGGTTTATGATCCGGAGTATAAATAATTTCCATCGATCATGCTGATCATGCTGGTGCTTCATTTTCGAGAGAGCGCGAAGCGAGGGCAGTTAACTGCCGGCAACATCTGGACGGCAAAGGTCGAAGAGCAGCAAAGTCAATTTGGTCTTGAAATGTGTCAGAAAACGAAACCAGCTCCACAATAACACAATAACTCAGAATCAGAAATAGTCCCAGGCACGCAAATTATGGTGAAGTAGGGGAAGGAAGTTCTGAAGAACGACACTCTTCGGAACGAAGATAATGAACCAATTATACAGGAGGTCGGGGGACCAGGAGAACACATTTGTGGCAGAATGCTAGAAAAACAATAATAAATCTTAATTCGGGCGGAGCCGAAGGTGATATACTCTTGCCGTATATCTATCGGATATAGTTAGTCGAGCCTGATGGGAAATTCAAACTGACTTCCTTTTAAAATAAAGTTTTTGGAAACAAATCGAAATTCTTCGATTCCAAAAAATGGTTTCAACGAAATTTATAATAACCTCAGCTAGGGTATCAAATGATGTGTGACGTAGTCCCACCAAGGTGTGTGTGATGGGGGATATCACTGCGATTGAGCGTTGATGAGGAACCACAGCGACATTGGACACGTTCCTCTATTTTTAGACTGCACTGCACTGCCCACAACTATTGGAATGATGTCCGATGTCCGCCTTCTGGTGGGGATTAGACGGAGGGGGATCGGAGTTAGTATAAATGCTGCGTTAACGGATGCTTCCAAGCAGATTAGTTCCTCACCGTTCCGTACCAGAACCAGAACTCACCTGTTGTTGGTCACTTGCCTCACTGTTCTCCGGAGCCCATTTCCCCTTGACTTCAATACTGTTAACCCGCGCGCAACTTTAACACAAATATTGGAGGACACGCTTGGAGAGCACCAATTTTTATAACAACAAACTCGATTCCCCCAAAACGCTCCGAAGTGCGGCCACTAGAGATGGAAGCACGCCACTGATACTAACTAATATCGAATATTTTTTAAAAATCACGTATATCGTTTAAATTACAAATTCCAATATCACAGAATCCGTAGACTAGAGTATAAATGTTTATTTTGGATAAAATTTTAATAAATTTAGCAATTTATATGCCTCTGCTATACAGACAGTAATAATAATTGAATTAGTTAGGTGTTTTAGTTGATGTTTTCCTAAGCTTCATTCTATATGAATTTAAAATACATTTTTGAATTTTATAAACAAAAAAAATCATATGGCTTATTGTGAGAGTAAAACATATTTTTAACAAAAATTAATTGTACTCACAAATATCCCTACAATTTTCTAAACAATAATAAAGCTTAAAATGCTTATTAACCTAACATCAAACTAGGCTTAACTTTAAATGACTAAACTTTAAGAAGATAAAATTGATTTTTTGTTTAATTTCATGACAAAAAGTGCGATAGTCGAGAAGTTTTCTTACAAACGTGAGAAATATCGATATATTCGAGACACACACATTGTTTTCTCTAAAACTGCCCAGGATTAGCATACAAATTGAACAAATTGCTAAAGACACCAAAACCCAGGCGGATTATGAGGCAGCGTTATGGTGTACATCGACCATAGTGAGTAATGTTACATTAGGAAAACATATCCTGTAATATTTTTAGCATTGTACGTGTCTTTATCAACAGATGGCCGCGTGTGGGAGAAACGACCCTGGGACTGGCGACGAATAGTGGAACTGTTTTTGGGAATATGGTTCGCCATCAAGCAATTGTAAGTTGAAACGACGAAGCTAATCTGTATGTTAGCTGATATAAGGCGTGGAATAATACTGATGCATGATCTTAGGTTTGCGACCTTCCTGGCACCTTTCAACAGCAACGAGAATTCCAATGACCAGCGCAGGAATAACTGGAACAGTTGGAGTGGTGGCGGAGGAGGTGGTGGCGGAGGAGGTGGTGGAGGAGGAGGAGGTGGAGGTGGAAACACTCGGGGCGGCGGAGGACTAAGACCTAACCGTCGAATAGGACGTATTCAGACCATGACCTGCAACGCACCTGCTGCAGGCGGGTGAGGTTAGTAGCGATGTCCAGTCCCACCTCTTGGGCGGATGTCGCGCCATACTTAAGGCGACCAGGTTCAATTGCATCACCATTGACCCGGGAGTCACATTCCATCCCGTCCCTGTGGCGTTTATGACGCAATATTCCTAAACTCTAACCAGAGCGGAGTACTGCCAAACAATGGATCGTTGATTTCTGGGTTGCAGTTGCTTGGTCGTCACTTTTTTAACCGCCTTGCGTTGTTAAATCTACAATTTCTCTATCGGATGTATATTTTTTATTATTAATAACTTTTTATCATGAATTTAAATGTACCTTACAATGTCTATACAAGAAAAACAATTATAAACATGACGAATATACAAGATTTTAACAAAAATTTTAATATCGATGGCTTTTTGAAGAGATCTGTTGAAGCTTATTGAGCATTGGTCGTCAAATATTTGCCAAACAAATAATTATTATTTCATATCAGTTGGCATGAAGCAAACGGTCCTAGTTTACAAACTGTGACTCAATATTTTGCGACTTATCTCGTGTACTTTTTAAGGATTTCGCATCTAAAATTAAGGAACTATATTCCCAGAAATGTTTAAAGAATGAAACGTTTCCGCTCCAGTCATATTGACTCAGGTGCCGTTAAAATATATGTACAAAATGAGAATTATGCAGCATTAATCCTATTTTAAATTTTGTTCCATAAAAAAAATATATGTATGCACATATTTAAGCAATTTTTGGTGTAGACTGGGGGGTAAAATAACAAAAATTTGGGCACTATCTATTGAGAAAACTATAAAGCCTTGACCTCTATTGTTTTTTTTTTAATTTTAATAGAAATGAAATGTTTATATATATAGGAAAAAAAAACAGGAAATCTTCTTCGTTCGGAGCCACCATTTCGTCGATTGATAAAATTATTCAATCAATTTTAAAGAACTTTTGGGTGTTTTTAAGAATATGTTCCACAAAATAACTCAGTCTCTGAACTTTTAAATTTGGCGGGTAAGAAATACTGCGTACCCCTAATATTTTATACTAAAATGATAATCCAAAATATCAAGTAGCCTTAGTTTGTCCATCCCTAATAAACCACGTCAAGTTTTGTGTACAAACAGTCCGAAATTTCCCAATATCAGCAAGATTTTTAATAAATTGAGAAGGCCGAATTTGATGTGAGATTTCCTCACTGCAAAATGGTGTACGTCGATCACAGTAAGAAATCGTTTACTTTGAAATGGACCTTCGTTTTCTAATTGCTTTGGTTTTTGCAGATGGTCGTCTCTGGGAGAAGCGTCCTTGGGATATACGACGGGTTTTAGCCTTATTCGTCGGCATCTGGTTTGCCATTAAGCAGTTGTAAGTAATGGGAGGGGATGTATTATCTAACAATCTAACGATCACGACTTCTTTCCAGGTTCCAATCGTTCCTGGCTCCTTTCAGTAGTGATGACAATTCCGGAGGCTCTCGTCGGAGTAGTGGCTGGAGCGGTGGCAGCTGGGGTGGTGGTGGTGGCGGTGGCGGTGGCGGCGGTGGAGGAGGCGGTAGTGGTGGAGGCGGTGGTAACGGCTATGGAGGATTAAGACCAAACCGGAGAATTGGACGAATTCAACCAACCCAGACCTGCAGTGCAGGGGGTTGCTGCGGATCTTAAAGTTGGACAAAGAAGAGGATCTTAAAATTGGGCAAAGAAGAGTTCCACGACAAGCAATCAAACATAAAATATAACTCGAAATCACATTTCATTCCCCTGCTGAAGTCCACCTCCCTTTCTGGCTGGCAGTCCTAAAAGATTATACACGACGCGTCTTAAAGTCATGTGTTTAAATCCCAAAACATAATATTTTAATATCAGATTTATGCCATTTATCTCATAGAATAATTTGCTCCTTAAAAGCGACAAAATAAACTAGTTAAAAAATTTATAGTGCGATAAAATTATTTTGGACTTTAACCAATGGCCTCGAAGTATTAAAATTTGTTTCTCTAAAATATTGATTCCCTTTTATTGAAACAATTCATTTTTTTTATACAGGTGCCTGGGAAAAATACGCCATTTAAATTGCATACTGAATAAAGAGCTAATATAAAAAACTCTAGTTATTTCTTCGATATAATACTTATTTCAGATATTATTTTAAGTTATTTTTTCCAAGTTCATGTATGTACATATACTTCTTTAAAGTTCGAAGATTTTAATACATTGTTTTATACCTAATATCAAAAAGTAAATACAAATTAATCAATTTAAATAATTCATAAGTAGACCTGAATCTTCTCTTCAAATTCAAATGTCGTAATACATAATTTGATAGTGTGTGGTCACTCTGGCTATGACATAACCTCCAACTTGGTCACACCAAAGTAACCGAATCAGCTGAAAGGAAAACAGATGCGGCGCCTGGTACGAAATTGGAATAACCAATTGTTACTCAATGCCGGTTCCGGAAAGTGCATTGCCAGACATGCTGGCAGCCAGCAACAGGCCAAAGCCCAAGAGGAGCAAGTCGTCGAGTCGGAGAGTAATACATACGGGGCCAAGCACTGCATGAACCTGGTGCAGTAAGTATAAATCGCCAGTTACCGCCACATTCTTGTATTAAATCCATCCTTTCTTTAGAAAATACGACTATGAAAACTACCTGAGTACTCTGCTGCTTCCCCGAGATTTGCGGCGAGCTGCCTTCGCTCTGCGGGCCTTTAACGTGGAGATTTCCAGATCGGTTAGCGGCCAAGTAAGTGGATGCCGCGTTTTGATTTAAATTGGTTTAATATCGTCTTTCCATCTTAACGAATTTTTCCAGAGCATCGAACCGCAGATTGGAAAGCTACGCCTCAAGTTCTGGTACGATTCCATCGACAAGTGCTTCGAGGAGGACTCCAAGCGCTCCTACGTAGAGGATCAGCCCGTTCTGCGCGAGCTGAAGCACACAATCGGCACCCGCAAGCTGAACAAGGTCTATCTCCGGCGTCTGGTCACAGCCCGGGAGCGGCCGGTCAACATGGCCTTCGAGTCGCTCAAGGAACTGGAGGAGTACGCCGAACAGGCCTTCTCCTCAATGCTGCACCTGCTGGTCGAAATGAGCGGAGTGCACGACCTGCAGGTCGACCATGCTGCCTCCCACCTGGGTAAGGCGCAGGGTATCGCCACCCTGTTACGGGCCATTCCCCTCGCAGGGCGAAAGCAGGTGGTCTGTGTGCCGCTGGAGGTTCTAATCCGGCACGGCGTCAGCCAGGAGCGAATCATCCGCGGCAAGAGCGACGACAAGGGTGTGGAGGAGTGCATCTTTGAGGTGGCCAGTGTGGCGAACACACATCTCAACCTTGCGCGACAGTTACATGACCAGGTGCCGCGCCCGGTCCGAAAGATCTTCCTATCGGCTGTTCCCACAGAAGGCTATCTGGAGCGTTTGCGGCGCGCCGACTTTCAGTAAGTCCTCCTCCATATCCTTAACATTTTCTGCTCGATTTTTTTTTATTGTAAAAGAAAAGCAACTTTTACCAGAAGACTGTCCTTAGTCAAACCAGAAAGGAAAGTTAAGTTCGGGCGGAGCCGAAATTAATATATCCTATCAGTTATATGGATATCGGATATCGATATATCCGATATCGGAAGGCAGGGGTCGGTTTCTTATATCCTATAGCTACAATATATAGCTTTGGCTACGGATCCGATCACTATATCCTATAGCTGAACGATCGGATATGCTATTACTTTTTGGTAGTTTTGGTTTTAATGTTTTTGGGAGAAGAAGCTTGGGATTTCCATTTCAAAATCCATTTTTTAGGGAACTGCCATGATTTTAAGCTTCTTATAAAGATCGACCAACTATATAAGATATCTGCTATATCTTTTACCAATAGAAGCTTCGGCTTTTCCATTGGAAAATACAAATACATATTTCAAAATGAATTGGAAAGCCAGGTTCTTTGGAGTCATCCTTTGTGGTCATTGCACCTGTTGCCGGGTCTTTAGGATCTAAAGAGTTCAATTCAGCTACGGAAGGTGTTTTTGGAAAAAAAAAACGAACTAAAACTAAGCTACAAAAGTTTCTCATAGAAAGATGACCCCACTTGATGTTGTTGTTGTTACTTGTGCGAAGTTCTTACGCTGCGCGTATCGACTAAAAGATCTGAAAGATGTCGGAACCGCAGACCTCAAAGATAAATAGCGCCAAAAGCACGAGTTCGACGGGGTACTGTTCCGTCGGGGACATTGCCACGCATTGTTATCTGGGGTGGAGTAATCTTTTCGTTTAGACCAATACGCTTTGAATTAAGAACCCAATTCAGAAACAAAAGACCAATTAATTAAAATGTAAATATTTGTTTAGGAAAAACTAAGCCAATGCTAAAAATATCCATTTATAAACTCGGCTCCCAGCGGTACCATTACTGTTTTTGTTTACCAGAAGCTGCAATTGATTCTGAGATGGATTTGTTTTCGTTTTCATTTTCAAGGAACATGGCCAAGCCCATTTGTAATTGCAGCCGCTTTTCTAGGCCACTTTTTTCTAAAAAAATAAACAAAAACGATCGATTTAAACAGAGACTTTATCAAAAAAAAGTTGCAGATTAAAGGTTCTTTTAAGGGATTTAACCATTTATTTATATTGATGATAGTATAGAGTTTAATAATATAAAGTTTAATAATAATATATCTATTTTTTGCATAGATTGACCCACAAAAGTTGCGTTGGACGGGATTCGCTGCTGCCTGCTCGACTCTTCTGGAAATCACTATTCAATGGGTTCTAATACGAGCCCGATTTGGACTGTATAGTATCAGTTTTAATAGGGCTGATCTGTTTTAAGTGAAAATAAAACCTTTGTTACTATTATTGTTATGGGGGAACTTGATTCCCGCTAAGGTAACTGAAACGTAATTTAATTGGGGAGAGTTGGGCTTTGGCTTTGGCTGTGGAGAATGTGGGGTTTGGAGACTTTTGGTTAGACAGCTGATGTGGGCAGCTTCTAGGCGAATTAAACAACACTGATCCTGACCCTTTTTGGAATCAGTGTAGTTCTTCTTCAATTTCGAGCAACACCCGCGCACTTTTTTTGGGCTCGTTCATAGCGCAGTTTTAATTTCTTTTTTATATATGTTTGAAGTGATGTTAAAAGTGTGTATTGGAATTTAAATGGCGGATTTATCCCCAAAGCGCTCAAACATATTAGCCACCGATTAGAAATCGGGCCCGTACCAAATTCTGCGCCTTTACTTGCATATTTTTGGCTGGTAAGTTACGATCTGCGATTCGACCTTGACTTGAAACCTTAAATCAAAGTCCTTAATTTTCGTTTTTTTAGTTTGCGGGGCAGCATAATTTAAGTATTTCCCGATTTTTGGGCTGCAGTTTCGGTTCTCCCTGCAAGTAACGGCTTTTGGGCACGCCGTCTTTTTCGCACAACGAGCGAAAGAAAGAGAAAGCGACAGCGAAAGGAGACCGCAAGTGTTCGACTTAATATGTGTGTGTGTCTCTCTTGTTGAAGTAAATAGAAGGAAAAACGGTACTTACACTGGCCTCCGTCGCAAAACTGAAGTACCGGACTTGAAGAAACGCTTACATGAGCATGAAATGAACTAAAATAATAATAATAAATAATAATCTATAACAAAAAGGAAAATACAAAATAAAAACAAGAAAACTTAAAAAAAATATTTGCAAAAATATTTAAAAAAAAAAAACAAAAAACAAAAAATATGCGCAAATAAAAACAAACAAAAAAAGTATATATTGTTTCAAAAACAAGGAAACCCCCTTGAAAAAAAATATAATTTTATCCTAAACTAAATCTAATTCTAAGACGTGTCGAGCCGAATATATTTTTGAAACAAAAGCTTGATCTGCGACAACGACAACGGAGCCGGAGCCCGAGCCCGTAAAAATTATTTTCTTGGCTATTTCTTGGCTATGCAAGCAACCCGGGCAGCCGGCGAAATGAAGATCTTTGCAGCAGACGTTGTCGAGAGCAGCGCCGCCGCAGCAGCTTCGTCCGCGCAGCAGCAACAGCCGCAGCCGCAGCAGAAACAAGCACAGCAGCAGCAGCAGCAGCGGGAGTTCCGGCAGCGACTGTCCGCCGGATCGCCCGTTCCCAAGGCGGGGCAGTCCCAACTGAAATTCGCCAAATACAACAACAAGACCGCCAATCTGCTGCGGCAGGTGACGAATTACCACAACAACAACAACAGTAACAACAACAGTAACAACAACAACAGCAGCAGCAGTTCGATGTCTCGCAAAAAACACTTTGGCAGCAGCAACAACAACAATAGTAGCAGCGCCACCAACAGCAACAACAATTTACAGCAATCTTCATACTATCAGCGACAACAACAACAACAGCTGAGCAACAACAACAACAACAACAACATGATGAAGAATCAAAATATAATCGAAAAACAAATCTCTGATAGCAGCACCAACAATAGTAGCAACAATAGTAGCAACAATAGTAGTAGCAATAGTGGCAACAATAGTAGTAGTAGTAGTAGTAGCAACAAGTTGCAAAGTAAGCCCGTTAAATGGCTTAGCAACAACAACAACAACAATATTAACAACAACAATAACAATAACAATAACAGCAATAACAATAACAACAACAATACCAAGAAGCGACACTCGCTTCCCACCCCGGACTCGGATGTATCATCCACCTGCTATCGGAGTTGCTCCGACGCCGGGGAGTCGACAACCAAAACGACAACCAAGTCAGAGGATCAGAGTCTTGCCACCTGTCCTGCCGTGCCCAAAGAGCCCCCGACGGAGGCCAAGGACCTGGCGGATATGGCGGGCGGATTGCCGGACCAGGAGGCCACCAAGCAGCAGCCCCTTAGCTTCTGGAAGAACAACCCCTCCACCCAGACAGAGCTGGAGAATCAAAGCAAAGATGTAAGCAAAACCAGGGCATAAAGCCAGGTGCATTTATTCAAATGTTTACAAAGACCACAAGAGCCTCACATATCGCGACATCAAGTCGAGGCCGTTTGTTCGCGGACAGAGATATAGTTTTACAGTCAATCGAGAATCGTTACTCCGCCATATACTCGACAATCGCCATCACTCATATAACTATAATTTTTCTTTATAAATTTTATAAAAATAGAACTAAATATTGTATATTGTATATGTAGTTAGAAATATTATTTATTTATAAGTAAAGCTTCTACCTGTCACGGATCTTGTATTTTGAAGAAAACATCAAACTTGTATCGATTTCTGTTGTTAATTTTGAAGAAGAGCCGCAGAAAACAGTCGGCGCTTCGCCAGTTACATGAAAAGTTTCTGCAAAAACAGACAGGCAGGCGGAAGATGGACCTGACTATATCGGTTCCGGAAGTGATCCTGGTCATAAAGGTACCTGCTTTCGCAGGACACCCTCGCTGATTTACAAAACTTTTAAATAAATAAACAATACAAACTATCAGCGAGAGTAACTAACCCCTTTGACTGTGCCTTTTCAGAAGCCAGCGATTCCTCCTGTAGTGGCGCTATCGGCTCCTCCAGCTACCGTGGATCTCCAGCAACCGCCGCCTCCGCCTCCGCCCCAACAACAGCGGCCAATATCGTTCGAACATCGACGTTATTCCGGGTACCAGGCCAATCAGCAGCAGAACTACTATCAGAACTGTCATCCGCAGCCGAAGCAGTTGACAATCGCCTCGTTCTTGCAGAAAGAGCTACTGCCCGATAGTAGTGAAGCAGTCAGTCCCCAGAGCGTTGGTGGGACTGCGGCTGCGACTGCACCTACAACTTCCAATGCCAATGGAAACGGGAATGGGAATGGGAATGGGAATGGGACTAGCACTAGCACTGCCTCGAGCAACATCTTGCGGCAACAAAGCACACAACAATCGGCTGGATCGGAGTACCCACAGCAGCGGTACCGCAACTCCCACTACGGCCAGTACCAGCACCACCACAATCCGCACCATCACCACCACCACCCGCACCAGTACGGGATGAGCTCCTCGCACTACCGCCGCAAGCAGAACGATGGCTGCAACATGAACAAGAAAGTGCCAGGTACGTAGGTCATCTTGGGATCTTGAATTTAAGGTGAATGCAATATGGTTTCATTTTGGTCCTTGGATTCAGGGAAGCTTCAGATCAGACTCCTCTCAAATCAGACTGTACCCCTTTTCAGGGAAACTTTACATCAGACTCCTTTGCGCTAGGCAAGAATATGTCTAATGTGAACTTTCCAAAGTTCCCACAATTTATAGTTTTGAAAGCACACGTGTTATTTTAAGGGGTTACCTCACTCTGGAATCAAGAATTCTTAGTTTTCTCTAGAACATTATGAAAAAATCTCAATGAATGTATTTTGAACTATTAAAAAAATGCTTCTAACTATTCTGCTTCAAAGTTACAGACATTATTAGCAAGACGGAGCCGTGCAATTAAGAAAAACCACATTTTGCTGAATGGTCAGAAACAGATGTCCAATTTGTTGCTGAGAGAAAGTTAAGAATCGCTCAGAGCTTCTTTTATCTAAGCCCATCCTATGGTCCGGTCGACTATATGTATACCCTTACAGAGGGTATTACGATTTTGCTGAGAAAACCTATAAAGCATATATGTATATCCTTGAACAGGATCGCCTCCAGAGTCAGGCTGTCTAGTTCTACGGAAACTAATCTCTCAGCTTCAAAGCTATTGACTTTAAAATTTCGGAACATCGGGGATTTCACGACTATATGCTATATATCTGAACGATAGGAAATGCATAAACTTTCGTGATATTGGAAGTAGAAGCTTGTTGTTTTTTATTCAAAATCCACTTTACCGACCGACCAATTATAGATATTTACGGTATCTCCTAACAAAGAAACGAATAGGGTATATAAAATTCGATCGCGCCTAAAATGGGCTTTAAAGAATTACCAACTTTGTTAATTTAACAAAATTTTTGGATTATAAAAAGAAATATATACCATAAAGGATGTAAATCGGTGTATATTTAGAAATCATCGTAACTGATAGATTATTTTTATTTATTTTAAAATATATTTCAGATATTTTTATAAAATTCAATTGTAAATACATATTTTTAGAGAAATATGTGCATTTATAATGCTTATATAATATTTAATCTATCCAATTAATCTATACAGTTTCGACTCCAAAGAAAGTCTCAAGGTACCGTCTACAAGAGACAAATCTTAAAAAAAATAACAAAATTATATTGGAATATGAGTTTAGGAATTTCTAACCATTTTATAAAATGGCTTTTTAAGAAAGCTCCAATCGTTGATTGGAAACTGATTGGAATCCAGGGCTTCCTCCCCTTTATAATAGCCCTGGCAATCGAGACTCTATTTGGATAAAACTGAGCACCTTGTTACCAGGGAGAAAGCTGGGAGAAAGCAGGGACAAGGAGAATGACCAATTGACAGTTATCGAATCGACAGAATCGAAATAATTGCTAAATAATCCCTGTCCACTAAACAAAATAGTGATACCCTCTTCGAAGCTAAAAAATTATTTCAACCTAGGAGGCTTTGCCTTTAAAAGCGTAGACGGCAGCCAAGGCTCTGGCCGAATTATTTTATTCTAACGATATCGTCAACGGAGTTGTAACACCAAAAAACATCAAGAAAAAATTTGTTCAAAAATTGATTCGTAACCAAAAAAAGCACAGTTTTTTTTGTTCGTTTTTTTTTTTTATACTTTTATAAGTTGTGAATACGATCGTCGTTTTGATAAATTTAGGATTCTTAATAGAGTTACGTTGGCTTCTGTGCGCGTAGAATGATACCCAATTTTTATGTGCGTCCAGGTGGAAGCGGCGACCCGGCGGCGTACAAGCAGCAGCATCCGCACCAACAGCAGAACGCCATCGAGATCCTGAACGCCATGAACCGGCGCATGCAGGGCGGCGAGGGTAAGAACGGGTACTACCCGCACCACCAGAACTACCATCCCATCATGGCGGAGCACCAGAACCTGTACAACCTAACCTACATTAACGTGGACATACCGCCGCCCGGCGGCGATCCTGGAGCAGCGGCTAACAAGCACGTGGGTGGTAAGTCCTCCTTGCTGGTCAAGCCGAGCATCACCTTGACAGCCGTCTCGACGCCGCCTCCGGTGTCAGTAGGAGGGCCACCCATTCGAACCTTCCCGCTTACCGGCGCTGCCTCCGTTTGCGTCTCCGGCTCTGCTTCCCTGCCGACCCCCACTCTGGGGCACGGCATGTACGTGACCTCATCGCCGGGCCTGCCTGTGCCAATCAACGCACATGCCATCCTCTCGCCCGTCGTCACCACGCCCACCAACATGATCAGCTGCGCCCAGCTGGACGAGGAGATCACAGCAGCGGCCGCCAGCAGCACGGGCGATCTCTCCTCGGTGCCGAAGTCCAGCTACCCTCCGTTGGTGCCTTTCATGATGAAGCATCCGCCTCCGCCTCCCCCTCCGTCGGCGCAGCGTACGCTATCCTTGGTGCCCCCGGGCGGCAATGTCCAGCAGCAGCCGCAGCCCGTTTTTTTCCACTTCGGCGATGGGTACAACAGCAACTCGGTGGGATCGGGACTGCCATCGTCCGCGTGGTCACATCCCGGATCGGCCAGTTACCAGGGCTCGCTCAGCTCCAGCAGCAGCTCCAGCATCGGCAAGGATGTTTACTCCGCCGGTCTGCGCCCGGTGTCGCCGGCGCTCTCGTCCTGCTCCCTGGGCAGTGAATCCCATTGGAGCTGCAACAACAATCGGAGTCGGTATGTTATGGATTCTCTTCTTTCCTTACAGCAAGTAATTTTAAAAATACTCTATAAGCTACAGCTTGGGCCAAGGAGACCCCTCGATTTCGCCCACCGCCGGCTACCACCTGCCCGGCCAGTTGTCACCCCACCTGGTTGAGATGGGTGGCCAACGGGCTCAGCTCCTGAAACCCATATACCACTCCCCGCTGCCACTACCTCCGCCACAACTTAGCCATTCCGGCGTACATGGCCAGATGCACGGAATGCCCAACCACGGAGCACTCCGCCCGCCGCCGTCCTACCAAGGATCGTCGCCAACCCCGCCGGTCGGGGTCCTGGCTGGTTCTTGGTACGACATGGTCCTGCCCCCCGACCGCTACCTGGCCCAGGCGCGGAACGTTGAAGTCATCATTCGGCCGGAGAAGCTGATTTGCATGTGCAAGTACGACAACCTGTCGGTGGAGATCTGGGGGCGATTCCTCGATTCGCAGCAGTCCCAAAAGATGTTCAAAATCAAGATGCGACTCTGGCGCTTCTTGTTCCTCTGGATGAACGTGAGTATCAATTGGGATCGGTTCCGAAATGCCAAAAATGAAGGAACATCTTAATTGGTACTCCCAGCAGCCAATGTTCGAGCGGTACCGCATCTGTCTGGTGGGATCGACTATTACTGGTTTCGGAACAGACTCCTCGGACATCGACATGTGCCTTCTGCCCGAGCATCCGACCCATCGTCACCAGTCGCAGCAGCAAATGGAGCATCAGTTTCATAATGAGAAGCGCAACGATGCCCTGCTCATCCTGTCCCTCTTCAATGTGGTCCTCAAGGATACCGGTAGGTGGTTTCTCTTTTCGAGTTTCAGTTGATTAAAGACGTCCTTTGCAGACGTGTTCCACGATTTCAATTTAATTGAGGCCCGAGTGCCGATCCTGCGCTTCAAAGATGTTTGTCACGGAATCGAAGTCGACCTAAATTTCAACAACTCTGTCGGGATTAAGAATACATATTTGCTGCAACTATACGCTCAATGTAAGTAGTGTTTCTATGCTTTTCCATACACTTTTCAGGAAAACTAACTATAAATGTTATTTTTTCTTTTTGTTTAAAAAGAAAAATTTTCGGTCGGTGCCGAATTTCTTATACCCTTGCAGTCAAATGGGGGCTTTTATTGGTAAAAAGATGTGGCAAATATCGGATACAGTTGGCCCTTAGTTCCAGTTCCTTATAAAATCGATTCTAAAGAAAGTCCCAAGCTTCTACTCCCAAAAAAGACCAAAGTTATAGCAATTCTTGACGTCTATAGGTACCAACCGTTCCGACTTTGTAGAAAAACAGACAAGACTACGCTACGCTGCACACTTGTTACCATAATAATAGAGAATAATTATACAAGGTTTAACAAATACTCATAATTTTGATACATATTCAATCGATTTCCAGTGGATTGGCGGGCTCGGCCTTTGGTAGTGATCGTAAAGCTCTGGGCTCAGTACCATGACATTAACGACGCCAAAAGGATGACAATTTCCAGCTACTCCCTCGTGCTGATGGTTCTGCACTATCTCCAGTACGGATGCGTTCCACACGTACTGCCCTGCTTGCACAGTCTGTATCCGGAGAAGTTTCAATTGGATCAGCAGGACTGCTTAGACTTGGATCTTATAGAGGCGATTGAGCCTTATAAGACGCACAATAGTCAGACCCTTGGAGAGCACCTGCTGGGATTCTTCAAATACTACAGCAATTTCGAGTGAGTTTCGTCTTTTTCTGTTCGTAGTTTGGAGATCTCACCCGCATCTTTTGCACCTCATCCTTTGCAGCTTCAGAAATTATGCCATCTCCATACGCACTGGCGGAGTGCTTCCTGTGTCGATCTGCAGGCTGGCGAAGAGCCACAAGAACGATTTGTATCAGTGGAAGGAACTTAACATCGAGGAGCCGTTCGATCTCTCCAACACAGCTCGCTCTGTGTACGACGCAGCCACTTTCGAGCGCGTGAAATATATATTTGTTACCTCATTCCGCCGCTTGGAGCACACGCTAGACTTGGGCTCAATCTTCCGACCCGTCGCCTTCCATCAGCAGCCCCCAGCAGCCGACTACCACCCATTCCACCACCACGCTCACCCTCACCCTCACGGGCGCGGTCATCTGGAAAGCAGGAGCCGTACCGTTTCCGCGGATAGCACAACGAACCCGAATGTTCCTTTGGGCTTCGGCGAGACGGCAAGTCCACACGTTGCTTCTTAGGCACCTACACCCCAAAAACACATTCCAAGGAAGGTAATAGAGATATTAATAGAATATTTGCAGGTTCCCATGGTGCTAAAAAGCCGACAAGCAAGGTTCTTATTGA
Organism: Drosophila vallismaia; assembly: GCA_035047325.1. NCBI lineage: Eukaryota > Metazoa > Arthropoda > Insecta > Diptera > Drosophilidae > Drosophila > Drosophila vallismaia. The sequence continues at coordinate 1,832,517 of JAWNPU010000001.1, read as the reverse complement.
ATGCATAGAACGAAGCCTTGTAAATCCAAATTTCCGTGTTCCAAATCAATAAGAAAAAATCCAGAAAAGAATTGTAAATTGCTATATTTTTTTCATTATTTATACAACGTCATGGTAGTGCATTCATAAAACCAAATTTTGTTTTATCCAAATCCCCATTAATATATGTAAACATCCACTAAGATGTACGATTTTTTTTTTGTTCCTCGAGTGGCATGTATTTCTTTTTAAAAGGCGAAGAATGTCAACAATGTGTAAGCACCCAGATTCTGTTTAATAAAATAAAAAGTCACCCATCTCGTTACAGTTTTTCTTTAAAGGTTAAATTATATCAAGTCCGAATATGTAGGTTTCCGGATCCTCCGGATGTGCTCTATACGACCTTTCACCAAGGGCGGACATCAAAGTACAATTTTGAGACATTCTTTCCAGATCCTTGGTATGTATATGTTTGACCATTGTGCAATATATTTTAATTAATACTCGATTTATTTTTAGAGCAATGCCGCGATGTCTGGATTAGACCTGCCCTGCCACAACTATACCAAGTCTTGGGCAATTTTTATGAAATTTGTACAGTATATACATGAAACATTTCCAGGATTTGTGACTGTGAAAATTATAACATCAAAAAATCTTGTATGTCGATAGATATACGTTTTAATAACATACTGTACAAAAATGATAGCCACATAAGCAGCAGACGCATTCCTAACCGTCACGCACTCAGCCGCGGAAGCCACCAAACTAATGCAATCGCAACTACCCCTGCTGAACGGATGGCTTACGAGATGAAAGATCGTTGTCAACAGAAAGTCAGGAAGTTTCCCCTCAGCTAGCCTCAATCATGCCATTATCCCAGAGAAAGCTAGCACATGATACATTGGCATTACTTAGAAAAGGAGACTGACTTGGAAGACCTCTGTGACCTCCTCCGAGGAACGTCTTTAGGCTTTCTTTTGTCTGCTGAAGAAAATATCAAAGCTGAATACATTTTTAAGGCTGCTCATTTACAAGACGTTCATAAGACTGATGTGGAAGTACGGCTTTAGAGCACCGCTGGCAATCCAACATTCTCATCATTCACCGCATTCCCGCCAACGGCCACCTCTTGCATGACAATCCACCGATATAGGAGATCCTAAAATGTCCATGGGCTTAGAAAGAGCTGCAAGGCTATAAACAGATTCGTACATCTTTTTGTCAATGTTATTTACAATTTAATATACAATTTAATGGTTAATGTTGGACAGATTTTAATATAGTTGTGTGAAATTTTTTAGGTGGGTTCAGATTTTCATAAAAGCTCTGAGCAAATTTCAACTTTCTCGCTGCAATACGTAGAAATTATAGCATTTCCAATCGTTCAGTTATACGCCAGCTAAAGGATATAGTCGGATGATCCCGGTATACTGGGTGCATGGAAAAGCAAAGTTTGAAAACGAAACAGATCAAGAATATATATACTCGTACTTCATAAGGTTTGATTTTCATAATTACTTATTTGCTCTCCCTTGAAATAAATCTCAGATTTTGTATGGTTTTTGCTAAATTTATTTTCCCAGAATATGGAAAATTTCATTCCCTACCAATAAAAGTGTTTTTTCAAAATTAAAAAGAATCGATATTTTGTTTACTTCTTCAATACAAATTTACTTTCTTAATTATAAAAAGATTTTTCGAATTTCAGTGCATGTTTGAAAATAAATTGGAAACAGGTAGGATGCTAGATCTTTCGCTATTTCATTTGAATTAATTTATTTGAAATAGAAATAAAAGTTGAATCAATATTAAGCACCTACCTATCAATATTAAAACCCAAAGCGATTTGCTATTCAGGCCAAGAAGTGAAAAGTTTCGCTTCGCGAGGGAAAATTAAAATTCTTTATTCAGAATTTCAAATTAAAAAAAAAAAAAAACATTTTTCTTTTGATTTAAAATGTCGCGTGGGGAAAAATAATCGCTCAATATATAGAAAAAATATACCATTTTCATATCGTTTTAAAAACAATTAACATACTGCTGTAACTGCATTTATATATTTCTTTTCAGATTTCAGATTTCAGATCGTGACCCTTCTCCGTCTTCGGTTTCGGTTTCGGTTTGTTTCTGGGTGGTGGTGGTATGTCGGTGACTTATGGGTGGTGTTTTGGGGGTTTCAGTGTGGAAGATCACAACGCGTTTCTCCATTAATCGTCCATTTTTCGTCCAATTGGCGCTGGAAAGATGCAGCCGCTTTGGGGGCGCCAGCGTTCCCATGCGATGTTCCCAACTTCTTAAATCTTCTTGGGTTTAGTTTTTCTTTTATCGTTTTTGTTTTTTTTCTTTGTTGTGTTTAGATTTAGTTGTGGTTTCTGTTTGTGTGGTTTGTTTGAGTAACAAATTTCAAAAAAAAAAAGACAGCTTTGGGTCGATCTAAGTAAACCGTTCGGGAAAAAAATCTAGAACTGGAGCGGAAGATGGGCTGCTGCAATGATGCTGGAAGCCACTTGGTAAATTCGTGTTCTGGGCGGGAGTGGTTGCGTCTGCGGTTCCAATTGGCTGGCAAGCGATTTCTCGCTATCGTCCGTCTGGCAGATCCGTGAGCGCCCACTCCTCCGAAGCACACTCGTGGGCTGGTCGCACGGCCATGGCTTTTTGGCTACATGGCTATATGGCTTGTGGCTCGGCTTTGTGGCTTTCGTTTTGGCGAAACGATGCCGCAGCTCCACTGCATCCACTGGGCAGCCATCATTGAGAGATATCCGTGACCGCTATATACTCTGCTCCGCACTCTCAAGGTCTCCATATATATCCTCGACTCACGTCTCTGTTTCCGTCCGTCCCTGTCTCGTGTCCCTCACTTTCTCCACCTGCTGTTGCTGTCTCCATTCCGTTGGTGTCTTGTGTCCCACTCGTTCTCGTGTTCCTAAGAATCGCTGTCTCCCGTACGCGTTTATTTTCTCTGTTTCTGCTGCCTGCTTCCTGCTGCCTGCTGCCTGCTGATGCTGCTCCTTGATGATGACTTCAAAGTTGAGTTGTTAAAAATTTTCGTTTGCTGGGTTGCTTTGCTTGTAATCGTTTGTAGTTGGTGTCCCTCTGGTCGGGTTCTCAATAAGGCTGCGAGAATTGGTTCAAACTGCGTTCGCCGGACTGCAAGGAATTTCCCGATTTAGAGATTAACTTAATGTTTATAATGAGGAGTACTTACAACGTTAAAGGCCACATCTTGGGAGAGCAAGCCGTCCATCTGCGAGATCTGACCGTAATCCTGCGACAGCTCCGGCTGCTGGGAGAGGGCGAACCCACCTGGCTGAGTCATCTGCAGCGACAGTGGTGCCGGCTGCTGGCTGAACGGCGTTACGGAGGCCCCAGAGCCAATAAGTCCGCCGATGCCGGCTCCCCCTATCATAGAAACTCCACCCATTTGGGCGCCGGTGGCTCGCGACTTTATCGGCTTCTGCGACTTCTTGTTGCCGCCCATAGAGCCGCCTCCTCCGCCACTGCCACCGCCACCGCCACCCCCGCCGCCAACACCAACACCGCCCATGAAGTTGCCTGCCTGCTGCTGCATGGCCCGGTTCTGCTTGGCGGCCATGATCGCCTGCTGGTGTTGGTTGTAGAACCGCGGCGGCAGATTGCTCATGTTCATGAACATCCCGACGGGCACGGGCATATTGCCCAGGGCGGCAGCGCCGTGCTCATTGGATATGTAGCCGATGGAATCGTGGTGCAGGTGGGCTGCCGCCCAGCTGGGGCCGGCGTTGGCGGCCCCGTAGTTGTTGTTGCCGCCGGCAGTGCCGGTGCCGGTGCCAGTGCCGTTGCCACCGCCGCCGCCGCCTCCTCCCATTCCGTAGCTCATGATGGAGCCGGTATTGGGGCCCCCGTATCCGAGGGGCGATGCACCGTAGGGGGCACTGGTGGTGCCATATTGGCCGCCGTTGACCGCCTGGTTTGGGAGCTGGCGGCCCTGGGCGTGGCTGTAGCCGCCGCCTCCGCTGCGGTCGTAAATGGAGCCGGGCACCATCACCTCCTTGGCGTCGGCTATCATGGTGGTCATGAAGTGGGCGCCGATGTTGAGACTGTTGACCAGCTTCTTGGGCTTCTGGAAGTGAATGAGCGACTCCTTGAGATTGTTCAGGGAGCCCTCGACGAGCACTTTGCGGTCCTTGTAGAAGTTAAGCAGATGGTTCCACAGCTGCTGCTTGGCCAGCACTTTGGGATTGCCCACGATGATGATGCCGTACTTGGCGCGGGTGAGCGCCACGTTGAGGCGGCGTGGATCGTTCAGGAAGCCGATGCCCTGTCGCTCGTTGGAGCGAACGCACGACATGATGATTATGTCCTTCTCACGGCCCTGAAACGCGTCCACGCTGGCGATCTCGATCTCCTGGTAGAGGCGCGAGTGCAGGCTGCCCTGGTACTGCATGTACTGCACCAGGTATGCGCGCTGGCCCTCGTAGGGGGTTATGATGCCGATCTGCTCCGGCTTGATGCCGGCCTTGAGGAACCGCGTGGTGATCTTCTCCACGTTGGCCGCCTCGGTGCGGTTAAGAAAGGATGTGCCCGAGCCGGCTATCTCCTCCTGACCCTGGGTAACCAGGAAGAACATCGGTCTCTCCGGCTGCGGCCACGGAAAGTCCAGCTTAAGGCGACGGTCCTCGGCGCAGACGCCGTTCTGCAGCGACCCCTCGTAGAAAAAGTTGGACGGAAACTGGGACAGTTCGGGATGCATGCGGTACTGAACCTCCAGGCGGAAGGGGCGGATGCCCAGCACTACCAGGCGCTCGAACAGGCTCTGGGAGAGTCCGGCGCGAGCCGCCTTCTTGCACATCACCACAGGTCCCAGCTGGCAGTGGTCGCCAACGAGGATGAGTTGCTTGGCCCCCAGCACTACGGGCACCATGCACTCTGGCTCCGTGGACTGCATCGACTCGTCGATGAGAATCGAGGTGAACTTGATCCGCGACAGACGGCCATCGCCGGCGCCCACGCACGTGCAGCAGATGACGTCCGCGGCCTCCAGGAGCTGGTTCTCGGTGCCGCGCTTGAGGCTGCGATAGCGCTTCTCGTCCGCCGAGCTCAGCTCGCCCGTTTCGTCCTTCAGCTGCTGCAGCTTCTTTAGTTCCGAGTTGGTCTCCATGTTGCGGATCTGGTTGTGCATGGCCAAGAAACTGACCGGGCTGTCGATGTCCTCGCGGCTCTTGGCGCAAACCCGCACAACCTTCAAGTTGGTGCGGTGGATCTTCTCCGTGAGCTGGTCCACGGCCGTGTTGCTGGGCGCGCACACGAGCACAGTGCCGCCGTGCTGCTTCACCAGCTGGTACACGATGGTGGCCGAGGTGACCGTCTTTCCGGTGCCGGGCGGGCCCTGGATCAGTGACAGGGGACGCTGGAGCGCGTGCTTCACGGCGTACACCTGGCTGCGGTTAAGGTCCGGCAGATGCGGGGCACTGTACAGCTTGGGCTGGGGGCCGCGGAACAGCACCTCGTCGTTGGCGTCCGGCCGGCCGTGGCCCAGAAGTCGCGAGTATATGTAGTTGGAGACCGAATTGCGGTCCATGGCGAAGTAGCGCAGAGCACGGGTCATGCGGTCGAACGAGGTGCACTTCCAGATAAAGTCCACCGAGAAGTTGCTGGTGCACTTGACCGGCGCATTCGATGAGGTCTTCAGCTCGAGGCCAACGTCGTCGCCGAAATTGTCCGGCACCTTGATCACATGCCCGATCTCGCTCCACTTGTTGTAGAGCTCGCCCACGTACCGCAGCCGGAGCTCGTCGCCGTGCATCAGCTTCATGTCGGAGTCGGTCTTGGCCAGCGTGAAATAGGCGATGGTCTTCTTGTTGAGGCCCACGTCCCAGCGCACCTCAATGTTCTCCTGGGTGGCCGACTCCTTTAGCTTCTTGTCGTAATCGGCCTCGAGGCGCACCAGCGGCCCGAAGGTCTTCTGGTACTGGTAGCCGTCCTCGTAGCGCAGCAACACCTGAGCCGGCTCCGAGTCGATGCCGGGCTTCTCCAAGTCTTGGAAGGTGGCCTCAATGTTGTCCTTCCACAGCTCTTCTAGCTTGTTTATTTGGGCCGCCGAAATCTGGCGCGCCCGCAGCTGGCCCTGCTCGCTGGGCTGCTTCACCAGCCACGGGAGGAAGCAGCGGTCTGTGATCAGGGGCTTCCATTGCTCCTGGTCCCAGTTCATGTCCTTAAGCGAATTTTGGGCCGCGCACGGCTGGCGGCACAGCAGCACCACTACCGAGTCAGCCTTGGCCGGGATGAAACCCAAAACGAATACGTTTCGCACGCCGCACGAGTAGCACTCGAGGACGGTCTCGCCCAGGGGACCGTCTCCGTGGAGCGTCACTTCGCGGTGCTTGGCACGGACCAGATGGTTGATGATATGAGAGCCGGAAGTGCTTCCGCGGCCGTTGCAGAACCACTTCTTGCAGTTGTTGCACATCACAACCGTGGCCGGGTCGTGGATGCCGCAATATTTGCATGCGTGTGCTGGTAGCTCCTTGACGTAGGAGCTGCCGGCCTCGTCGTCCTCCTCCTCGAACTGCAGGTCGCCCAGATCGTTGGTGATGCTGGCAAGGCGTGGGTGTGAGTCGCCTCCAGAGCGGCGCGGCTGCGGGATGTGGAAAGCAAGCATTTCATTTTTATTTACAGATTAGAGATTTTGGTGTGACGGATGACGGATGACAGATGACGGTTAAAACTTACGTGCAGCTCCAGCTGCTCGCCCTGAGTCTGGCTCTGCGAGGTGGACGGCATGGTGAAGTCACGGTAGTCATACTGGGTCGGCTGCGTGTCCGCTCCCGGCAGCAGCTCGTTCTCGTCCATGTCCAGGAACGAGAGCGCCGAGCTCGGCGCATACGTGTCCACACTCATCACGCCTCTGCCACAGCTTCTGTCAGCTTCTTCTCAGAGACAATTCTCTTGAGTCTGTAGTATCGGTAATTTGGTGTCTGGATCGGCAGGGTGCCGACCTGCCAACTAGTTAACTGGATAACTATAGCTTCTTGATTCGTTAGCCCGCGCGGCGGTATCGCTGACGCTGACGATTGACGTTTGACGATTGAGGGGCCGATTGGATACGGCTGTAGTTTTTAGTTTGGAATTAAGGCGGTACAAGTCCAAGCTGATGGACTGGCGAAAATGTTTTGCGCGTGAAACGGATCCCGTGTGTTTAGGCGATTCGGGGCACGTTCAGCGTGCAGCGTGCCAGTGTTTTGTTAACGATGCTTCGCAATTACCGACTACCGTAAAGTTCCAAAGGCAAGTGCGTCTGGAAATACTAAGCGCCGGTACCAGGGTGTCACAATAATGGTTAAATACACAGCCTGCTGTGATAGTTTTATATTGTTTTGTTTGTTGCGCCTGCTGAGTGCGGCCACTTCGATTAACGTGCTCGGAAACGTGCAACCATGTGTGTTCCAATCGATAGGTATTATCGGATAGGGCTGCCACACAAGAGATTCATTTATGCGTTGATTATATATGCGCTAAGAATGTGTAAAGGCGAAAAATGTGAATATCTTTTTGCTTATAAGAGAAAATTTAACCATATTGTCTGGTAATATTGCTTAGTATTATTAGGGATGACAAATATAAATTTATTTTGGCTTTTCTGGCTAGATCACAATTTTTTTACATGTTTTCATACCTAAAATAATTAAAAATTTTGCTTTCCAAAGAGTAATAAATCTCTTATATTTGTTTTATATTTATCCATTTATCCACTATATTATTCTTTGTACTATCGTGCGCACTTTGGATGGCGCATCTCTAATGTCAATACAACATTTCCAGTGTGACCACAAACCGTAATTTGCGCACATTAAAATTATTAAATGTTGGTAAAATAAAAATGAATATTTAAAATTATACTTTGATTTTGAAATTTAAAGCGATGTTTGAAATTTATTAGGTTTGAATTATATAAATTTGAAATTTTATATCTAATATTTAAACAATTCTTTAATTCGCATTGAATAAACATTGATTAACTGGTATTCTTTGTATAGAAACTAAAAACTTATCAAATGTTATGAAACATAATCCGTCTGCGTAAATAAAGTTGAACTTTCCAAATATATGTATCTAATGTCTGTCCTTAGAAATAACTTTGATTTGCTTATATACATATGTACATATTTATACCTCTATTTACATAAAATGTTTGGCATTGGGTCAGACTAAACATGATAGTTTAAAAATGATTAAGCTTAGTGTTGCCAGTAAATAAATATTAATATATCATATAATTGTATTTGTAAGTTTATCGAGCAGCTTCCCAGTCGGACTTGGCAAAAAAGGCGCGAAAACCATCAGTCGCTTTAAAACGCGTGCCCAGCCTAATTCCATTAGGCTCCCCTTTACCAGGTCGCTGCAGAAGGCGTTTGGCATGCCCCCTCTTAGCCAGATGGGTGAAAATGGTATTACCTAGGGAAATTTAATTCCATGAGAAAATATTTCTTCTAAATAGCAAAAGGATTTTTGCTTTTGCTTGCTGTAAAACTTAAAAATATTGCATTTCTCTAAAGCTAACTGAAATTAAATTAAACAAGAAAAGAGAGTACATTAAAATAAATAATTTTTTAGCTATAAGGTATAAAAATGTGACGTACAAAATTTAAAGTGTCCTTGTAAAACCTAAAATTAAAAAAGAATTCATTAACAAATAATTTAAAGTACACCCTAGCAGAGGGTATTGTAGTTTTTAAGGGGAAATCTTCGACACTATAAAGTATTAGTTAAATTGTTGTTATTGCAGATAAGCAAACGAATACAACTAATTTGTATTGCTGATAAGAACACGAAAACTTATATATTTTACGAGTATGCTCCAATAAATGTGCAATCGAAATGGGTGTTTTTTTTCGATTAGTCGCCGGTTGTGAGTTGACTTTTTGCGACCGTGACCAGCGCTCTTTATTTTTAAAATTCCACTAAAAACTTTAAGTACAAAATTACTTATAATGAAAGCTAGCGCTGTGCCGCGGCCCCTCGTGGTGTCCGATTGCAGTCGCAGAGCCCCCATCGCCGTCGGTTGGATCAAAGCTTGGAATTGCACAGTATCCGGAGACGATACCGATTCTGCACAATTATAATGTCATCTATTTGGCTTGGCAACTCATTTGTTGTTGGGTGTTTGTGTTATATATTTTTGATCAGGATTACCTCCTGAGTGGATACAAGTCCGTCGATCCCTCTGCCTGTTTCTTTGCAAACTCATCTCTCAGTTTCAAAGCTATCGACCTAAAACTTGTCAAGAGTTTTCAAGCCAACTGGTTTGGGTGGTTTCCCAATTTATTTACGTACGCGGTTGCTTGTTTGTTTATGACATCGCCAATCCTTGGTACCTTCAGCTTTTGTTCCTGTCTTTGTTGCGGATGTACCAAGCCGCTCCAGATAGTTTACGCAAGATTTGCGACTGCGCCACACGAATTTTGTTGAGGTGCGACTTTGCGACGATGCCATACACTTGGATGCCATATTTCCATATAGGAGCCAAGACAACCTTATAAATTTTGGCCTTGTTGGAAATTCAATGTAAAAAATTGTAAACGGAATAGACGACTATATCCTAAAGCTGCCTATATATAACTGAACGATCGTCTCCGCCTGAGGTGAGCTATCCTTTCTTGTTATGCTATTTTTATGTATTCATGTTTTCTTATGTATTCAAACCTGCAATAAAAATATATGTATATTTTTTAAGTTAATATTTGCTTCTAACTCTGGCTGCCAGAAATAAATGAGAAACCAAGGATGATTCCGAAAATTTGATCCAAATAACGGAAATAAAAATAATTGTTTTAATAAAAAAATGCTTGTTGACCATTGTACTATAGACTGAAGAGGAGGATAATCAAAAATAATCAGCAGAAAAGGGCTTTAAAGCCCGACTGTGATGCATTCAGATCTTGTCGGCTCAGGCTCCGCTTCTCGCTCCCATTGGTAGGCTTTCTCCTGATTAAATATAAATGAGCCATGTAGACTCGGAGCTCTATCGTCATCCTTTTCTTCTCTTCGAAGCTTTCTTCCGTTCTGATGCCGCTTACGCCCCACGCCTCACCCTGATGTCTCCTCTTTTGCTACCATAAATAAAGGGATTGAAATTGAAATTCTTTCCTATAATTTTTATACCCAGTACTCGTAGAGCACAAGGGTATATTGTATTTGTGCAAATAACGTAACAAAGCGTACGGAAGAGTTTCTGACTTTCTCTTGCCAAACTATTTTTATGTTTAAAATATATATGCTAAACCGAATTCAGCATAATCGGACAATTTCTAAATATAAAGAGCGACTAAAACAGCGATTTATTGGAAGCCGAGGGAAGGAGACAAGGAGAGTACTGGGTATCATATAGTGGAGAAACTCGAGTATAGCCAACTTTTCTTGCTTTTTCTTGAAATTTGATTAGGCAGCTATAAAATACGCTTGATGTCTTAACAAATAATTTAAAACTAAGAGCTAAAAAGCTCCTAAGAGCGCTAAAGACCCTAAAGAGCTCCTTATAACACACTTTTTTATATTTTTACATAAATAGATTTAAGTATCGAACTTTAAAGATTTAATTCTACAAATATCTGACAGTTATAAAGCTAATATATTATAAAGCTTTTAAATGTATATACATGTGTATATACATAGGTCCAAACATGATAACAGAGGTTCATCTTTTTCAAATTTGAGATGGGTAATTCAACAAAAAAATATATTTTTTGGTATATGTATCTATTAGTATATATTTGAGGCCTTAACTTTAAATTACATTTATAAAACGAATTTCTTAAATTAAGAAAATGCTAAAATATTTATTATACAAATTGGGATCTTCAAAAGAAAAGCAATGTAATTTTTGAAAATTATATTAAACTACTATTCGTAGGATTTCTTTCTTCTTATTGTTTATTGTTTAGTTTTCTGGTTTCTTTTTTTTATGCTCAACTTCAGTAGAGGAAGTATCGTATTCGTCGTGTAAGCACATTTTGATACCCTCCGAACGGCATATTAGGTATATCCAAAAGTGGGTTTATATTTAAAAAAACAAAGGCCCATTATAATTTATAAACGCCATATAAGCATAAAATGTAAATTGAGTTTTTTTCACAAATGGAGTCTATAATTTTTTTATGGTGTTGTATTGGAAAATATAGGCAAAAATCTGTTACAAATATAAACATATATGAGATCATTTATTAGGTTTTTTTTTATTTTCTGCAAGGTATATCCGATTCGGCGTCGCCCGAAATTTGTTTAAAACTGCTTAAGGATTTTGGTCGAGAATTTCTTGAAAGCAATATCCAATGTCGAGTTTTCTAAAGTCATACATATGTGCTTACGTTTTCATATTTGAACATACATAGATATATGTATACATACATATGAGATATACATAAAATGACAGAATTTGAAACTGAGCCCACTCATTGAAGGAATTTATTCTCAAAACGCTTCTGAAGCTCAAAGAAAGCAGAAGCACAATTTTTCATTGTGACTTAAAATGTACAAAAAAAATATTTTTAAATATTTAAAGAAAATGATGCAAAAGCTGTGAAGTGATTATTTTTGGTACGTTTTTTGGTAAAAAGTTACATTTTTATGGTAATAAGAAGATAATGAATTCAACATTCAATAAATTTGTGTAATATTTTAAATTAAACTCTACATAAAAGCATCTTGAAACTTTTACAAATAAATCTGTTTTTTGGTTTTTTTTTTTTTACATTGAAACTGTATTTATTTATATTGCAGTCCATTATTACTATTTATAATAACTTATACTGCAAAGATTCATAATTTCTACCGAGTATTTACATATGTACATACTTAAACCTAATTAGGGAGTCTAGAGGCATGAATTAATTTAATCAATTAATTTATATATCTTCTTGGCAGATCTGTTGGGTGAATGCGCTAGAGCCTTCTTCTAATAAATCTGTGATTAATTATTTTGAAAATTAACATAAAAAATAGTTTGCTTAAAAGAAAATTTTTTATCAATTCTCAATGTGGATTTTTTAGTTTTTAAATTAAATACTTTTGCTTATATTATCAACTACATGATTATTTTCAGAGACTGGCACTAATTTGAGCACCCCAGTACGAAATATAAAAAAACTTCAGTTGGACATAATTTTCTATTCAATTTATATGATTTCTATGAAATTCAGAAAAGAAAAAAGTCAAAAAAGAATATGAGGGTCACATGGATTTGTTCCATCGCTATAAACGGTACGTTTATTATTCTTTTATTATTTAAAATTAATCATTATTATTTTCTTATTTTTGTTAAAATGAAGATCTTTATAATTAAGCTTCTTTAATTATTATCCCACCAAAAAACGCGCAGAATATTTTTTCGAATTTTTTTCCAATAAATAATTTAGAATATGTAATTTTACACATTTTTGTTTATTCTAAAATTTAAAACCCTATAATATTTATGTTTGGAAAGAAATTGTAATAAATTCTCAAATGACTTTTTAATTATAAATATTTTCTTTTATCTATTAATTTTAGGTTACTAATATTAATTTTTTGTTATTAAATTTTGTTAGCTGTACAATCAAAAAACGAAAAACCAAACAACGAATTCATCTAATTTTCTCGGACATTAAGCAACTTAAACAATAAATTTCATTGAATTTTATATTAATTGTTTTGAAAAAAAAAATCTTTATCTTTTTATTTTATTTTTTATATATTTAACATCTAAAAATATAAACATATTTCTTTATTTTAAAATATCTTAGATATTGATTTTTCTTTTGTATAATATTCCATTTAAAAAAGAATTCATTGAAAAATTTCCGTTAAGCAGGAAATTTAAAATATGCATCTTGTATTTCATGGTTTTACTTATGCAACATTTTTGGTAGGAGAGATGTTTATACATACAGTGAGTCTAAAAAGGATTGGTGCAGACCATTTTTTTTAGGAAATCGCTTATAAAGCATACTATTATTTGTATTTACGAACTTTGGTTTATCAGCCCACGTTTTGTTTGGCAATACTCTATGAAATGCTTTAAAAAATGTCTCGTTATTTCATATTTGAAACGAAGGACAAGGCTAAAAAGGAAAAAAATGCTGGCTCAATATCTGTGTTATTGTTAGAATATTGCTAATCCCCTCGCTTTCTTTTCTTTCTTTCGTTAGGTTTTATGTTTTTCCGGCTTTACAGCCTAATTAAAATGCAAATAATTTCCCTATTTACTCATTATCAATATAAGATGGCTCAAAGCTTAAATGAAATAAGGATTATATTTTTTGTTTGATTTTCGATATTTACTACGAATGATGATGAGTAGAAATATTAATGTCATTAAACCTCTTTGCAATAAATTTTGTAGGACCACAATACACCACAAATACAACTTAAAAATTTTTGAAATTAGGTTTGTGCCAAAGCTTGTTTGATTCACTGTATGTATTCAGTAGTCAAAAAATTTTTTAATTTAAAAGTCGTGACTAACGTACAGCTAACTGTTACTAACTGTTATTAGATAAAAATCCAATTTAAGAACTTTTCCCCATAATATCCGTAATTATGGAATATGTGACTCATTCAATTTTTTTATTTACAGCACACGAAAAAAGCACGTTGGAAATTGGAAACAAAAGACAAATTATTAAAATTCCTATATTGATCCTCTAGACAGGAATGTCTTTCTTTACTCGTTTGAATCCTAATGATATCAAAAACTGTAATATTACGAAAAAAATAAAAGAGTCGGGCACTCCCCAAAACCCACTGGGAGAAATCCTATATTATGGCCTGGCCACTTGCACAAATGCAGGGCCAGGCTTCGTTTTCGGCACTAAATTGTCCTTAATTCTTTAAGGTCCTGCTGTCACTTTATTCTACTCTGTTAACATGGAAAAGAGACCTAGAACATTTTCTATTTCTTTTCCTACAAATGCAATGATAAAATTAAAAAGAGACTAGTTTCGTTAAGTGTATTCACGTCGAAATTTTCGCTGTTAATATATTTCGGTTCATTTGAAAACCGAAATACACAAAATATATTCTGCACGCCTCCGAGGCCTTCAATTAAATGGAAAATCTAAATGTTGACTTGGAAGCTTTTAAGACGACGGTAGAATTATTTTTCTTAATATTTCAACCGTTTTATCACGGCAGTTTCTGCTGCTATATAAAGTCGCTTTACTTGAAGCGATAGAGTCCTGAAGATATATTAAAAATAACGAATCCTGGTAAGTCCGATCTTGAATTTCCAAGCCAACAAAATTTGAACTCATTTTTAACATAGGTACTCCGATGTGTAAGACTTTTTAGTCAACTTTAGACCTAAACTCGGTTTGAAAAATTATAAAAGTTTTGCCACGCATCTGGATGAATGAATATGGTAAGTGCTATTATTTTTTATTAAATATATGCCGACCAGTACATACAAGTATTACAGTATTAAAAAATGTATTATACAGTATCAAAACTGTATTAAAATAGTATTATATAGTATTATATAGTTTTAAACAGTATTATACAGTATTAAATCAACTTCTCAACGAAGTAAACAATCGGTGACGAATTCGCATGAAGAGGATGATAATCAAAAAATAATCAGCAGAAAAGGGCTTTAAAGCCCGACTGTGATGCATTTAGATCTTGTCAGCTCAGGCTCCGCTTCTCGCTCCCATTGGTAGGCTTTCTCCTGATTAAATATAAATGAGCCATGTAGACTCGGAGCTCTATCGTCATCCTTTTCTTCTCTTCGAAGCTTTCTTCCGTTCTGATGCGGCTTACGCCCCACGCCTCACCCTGATGTCTCCTCTTTTGCTACCATAAATAAAGGGATTGAAATTGAAATTCTTTCCTATAATTTTTATACCCAGTACTCGTAGAGCACAAGGGTATATTGTATTTGTGCAAATAACGTAACACAGCGTACGGAAGAGTTTCCGACTTTCTCTTGCCAAACTATTTTTATGTTTAAAATATATATGCTAAACCGAATTCAGCATAATCGGACAATTTCTAAATATAAAGAGCGACTAAAACAGCGATTTATTGGAAGCCGAGGGAAGGAGACAAGGAGAGTACTGGGTATCATATAGTGGAGAAACTCGAGTATAGCCAACTTTTCTTGCTTTTTCTTGAAATTTGATTAGGCAGCTATAAAATACGCTTGATGTCTTAACAAATAATTTAAAACTAAGAGCTAAAAAGCTCCTAAGAGCGCTAAAGACCCTAAAGAGCTCCTTATAACACACTTTTTTATATTTTTACATAAATAGATTTAAGTATCGAACTTTAAAGATTTAATTCTACAAATATCTGACAGTTATAAAGCTAATATATTATAAAGCTTTTAAATGTATATACATGTGTATATACATAGGTCCAAACATGATAACAGAGGTTCATCTTTTTCAAATTTGAGATGGGTAATTCAACAAAAAAATATATTTTTTGGTATATGTATCTATTAGTATATATTTGAGGCCTTAACTTTAAATTACATTTATAAAACGAATTTCTTAAATTAAGAAAATGCTAAAATATTTATTATACAAATTGGGATCTTCAAAAGAAAAGCAATGTAATTTTTGAAAATTATATTAAACTACTATTCGTAGGATTTCTTTCTTCTTATTGTTTATTGTTTAGTTTTCTGGTTTCTTTTTTTATGCTCAACTTCAGTAGAGGAAGTATCGTATTCGTCGTGTAAGCACATTTTGATACCCTCCGAACGGCATATTATGTATATCCAAAAGTGGGTTTATATTTAAAAAAACAAAGGCCCATTATAATTTATAAACGCCATATAAGCATAAAATGTAAATTGAGTTTTTTTCACAAATGGAGTCTATAATTTTTTTATGGTGTTGTATTGGAAAATATAGGCAAAAATCTGTTACAAATATAAACATATATGAGATCATTTATTAGGTTTTTTTTTATTTTCTGCAAGGTATATCCGATTCGGCGTCGCCCGAAATTTGTTTAAAACTGCTTAAGGATTTTGGTCGAGAATTTCTTGAAAGCAATATCCAATGTCGAGTTTTCTAAAGTCATACATATGTGCTTACGTTTTCATATTTGAACATACATAGATATATGTATACATACATATGAGATATACATAAAATGACAGAATTTGAAACTGAGCCCACTCATTGAAGGAATTTATTCTCAAAACGCTTCTGAAGCTCAAAGAAAGCAGAAGCACAATTTTTCATTGTGACTTAAAATGTACAAAAAAAATATTTTTAAATATTTAAAGAAAATGATGCAAAAGCTGTGAAGTGATTATTTTTGGTACGTTTTTTGGTAAAAAGTTACATTTTGATGGTAATAAGAAGATAATGAATTAAACATTCAATAAATTTGTGTAATATTTTAAATTAAACTCTACATAAAAGCATCTTGAAACTTTTACAAATAAATCTGTTTTTTTGTTTTTTTTTTTTACATTGAAACTGTATTTATTTATATTGCAGTCCACTATTACTATTTATAATAACTTATACTGCAAAGATTCATAATTTCTACAGAGTATTTACATATGTACATACTTAAACCTAATTAGGGAGTCTAGAGGCATGAATTAATTTAATCGATTAATTTATATATCTTCTTGGCAGATCTGTTGGGTGAATGCGCTGGAGCCTTCTTCTAATAAATCTGTGATTAATTATTTTGAAAATTAACATAAAAAATAGTTTGCTTAAAAGAAAATTTTTTATCAATTCTCAATGTGGATTTTTTAGTTTTTAAATTAAATACTTTTGCTTATATTATCAACTACATGATTATTTTCAGAGACTGGCACTAATTTGAGCACCCCAGTACGAAATATAAAAAAACTTCAGTTGGACATAATTTTCTATTCAATTTATATGATTTCTATGAAATTCAGAAAAGAAAAAAGTCAAAAAAGAATATGAGGGTCACATGGATTTGTTCCATCGCTATAAACGGTACGTTTATTATTCTTTTATTATTTAAAATTAATCATTATTATTTTCCTTTTTTTTTTAAAATGAAGATCTTTATAATTAAGCTTCTTTATTTATTATCCCACCAAAAAACGCGCAGAATATTTTTTCGAATTTTTTCCAATAAATAATTTAGAATATGCAATTTTACACATTTTTGTTTATTCTAAAATTTAAAACCCTATAATATTTATGTTTGGAAAGAAATTGTAATAAATTCTCAAATGACTTTTTAATTATAAATATTTTCTTTTATCTATTAATTTTAGGTTACTAATATTAATTTTTTGTTATTAAATTTTGTTAGCTGTACAATCAAAAAACGAAAAACCAAACAACGAATTCATCTAATTTTCTCGGACATTAAGCAACTTAAACAATAAATTTCATTGAATTTTATATTAATTGTTTTGAAAAAAAAAATCTTTATCTTTTTATTTTATTTTTTATATATTTAACATCTAAAAATATAAACATATTTCTTTATTTTAAAATATCTTAGATATTGATTTTTCTTTTGTTTAATATTCCATTTAAAAAATAATTCATTGAAAAATTTCCGTTAAGCAGGAAATTTGAAATATCCATCCTGTATTTGTATCATGGTTTTACTTATGCAACATTTTTGGTAGGAGAGATGTTTATACATACAGTGAGTCTAAAAAGGATTGGTGCAGACCATTTTTTTAGGAAATCGCTTATAAAGCATACTATTATTTGTATTTACGAACTTTGGTTTATCAGCCCACGTTTTGTTTGGCAATACTCTATGAAATGCTTTAAAAAATGTCTCGTTATTTCATATTTGAAACGAAGGAGAAGGCTAAAAAGGAAAAAAATGCTGGCTCAATATCTGTGTTATTGTTAGAATATTGCTAATCCCCTCGCTTTCTTTTCTTTCTTTCGTTAGGTTTTATGTTTTTCCGGCTTTACAGCCTAATTAAAATGCAAATAATTTCCCTATTTACTCATTATCAATATAAGATGGCTCAAAGCTTAAATGAAATAAGGATTATATTTTTTGTTTGATTTTCGATATTTAATATGAATGATGATGAGTAGAAATATTAATGTCATTAAACCTCTTTGCAATAAATTTTGTAGGACCACAATACACCACAAATACAACTTAAAAATTTTTGAAATTAGGTTTGTGCCAATGCTTGTTTGATTCACTGTATGTATTCAGTAGTCAAAAATTTTTTAAATTTAAAATTCTTGACTAACGTACAGCTAACTGTTACTAACTGTTAATAGATAAAAATCCAATTTAAGAACTTTTTCCCATAATATCCGTAATTATGGAATATGTGACTCATTCAATTTTTTTATTTACAGCACACGAAAAAAGCACGTTGGAAACAAAAGACAAATTATTAAAATTCCTATATTGATCCTCTAGACAGGAATGTCTTTCGTTACTCGTTTGAATCCTAATGATATCAAAAACTGTAATATTACGAAAAAAATAAAAGAGTCGGGCACTCCCCAAAACCCACTGGGAGAAATCCTATATTATGGCCTGGCCACTTGCACAAATGCAGGGCCAGGCTTCGTTTTCGGCACTAAATTGTCCTTAATTCTTTAAGGTCCTGCTGTCACTTTATTCTACTCTGTTAACATGGAAAAGAGACCTAGAACATTTTCTATTTCTTTTCCTACAAATGCAATGATAAAATTAAAAAGAGACTAGTTTCGTTAAGTGTATTCACGTCGAAATTTTCGCTGTTAATATATTTCGGTTCATTTGAAAACCGAAATACACAAAATATATTCTGCACGCCTCCGAGGCCTTCAATTAAATGGAAAATCTAAATGTTGACTTGGAAGCTTTTAAGACGACGGTAGAATTATTTTTCTTAATATTTCAACCGTTTTATCACGGCAGTTTCTGCTGCTATATAAAGTCGCTTTACTTGAAGCGATAGAGTCCTGAAGATATATTAAAAATAACGAATCCTGGTAAGTCCGATCTTGAATTTCCAAGCCAACAAAATTTGAACTCATTTTTAACATAGGTACTCCGATGTGTAAGAATTTTTAGTCAACTTTAGACCTAAACTCGGTTTGAAAAATTATAAAAGTTTTGCCACGCATCTGGATGAATGAATATGGTAAGTGCTATTATTTTTTATTAAATATATGCCGACCAGTACATACAAGTATTACAGTATTAAAAAATGTATTATACAGTATCAAAACTGTATTAAAATAGTATTATATAGTATTATATAGTTTTAAACAGTATTATACAGTATTAAATCAACTTCTCAACGAAGTAAACAATCGGTGACGAATTCGCATGAAGAGGATGATAATCAAAAATAATCAGCAGAAAAGGGCTTTAAAGCCCGACTGTGATGCATTTAGATCTTGTCAGCTCAGGCTCCGCTTCTCGCTCCCATTGGTAGGCTTTCTCCTGATTAAATATAAATGAGCCATGTAGACTCGGAGCTCTATCGTCATCCTTTTCTTCTCTTCGAAGCTTTCTTCCGTTCTGATGCGGCTTACGCCCCACGCCTCACCCTGATGTCTCCTCTTTTGCTACCATAAATAAAGGGATTGAAATTGAAATTCTTTCCTATAATTTTTATACCCAGTACTCGTAGAGCACAAGGGTATATTGTATTTGTGCAAATAACGTAACACAGCGTACGGAAGAGTTTCCGACTTTCTCTTGCCAAACTATTTTTATGTTTAAAATATATATGCTAAACCGAATTCAGCATAATCGGACAATTTCTAAATATAAAGAGCGACTAAAACAGCGATTTATTGGAAGCCGAGGGAAGGAGACAAGGAGAGTACTGGGTATCATATAGTGGAGAAACTCGAGTATAGCCAACTTTTCTTGCTTTTTCTTGAAATTTGATTAGGCAGCTATAAAATACGCTTGATGTCTTAACAAATAATTTAAAACTAAGAGCTAAAAAGCTCCTAAGAGCGCTAAAGACCCTAAAGAGCTCCTTATAACACACTTTTTTATATTTTTACATAAATAGATTTAAGTATCGAACTTTAAAGATTTAATTCTACAAATATCTGACAGTTATAAAGCTAATATATTATAAAGCTTTTAAATGTATATACATGTGTATATACATAGGTCCAAACATGATAACAGAGGTTCATCTTTTTCAAATTTGAGATGGGTAATTCAACAAAAAAATATATTTTTTGGTATATGTATCTATTAGTATATATTTGAGGCCTTAACTTTAAATTACATTTATAAAAAGAATTTCTTAAATTAAGAAAATGCTAAAATATTTATTATACAAATTGGGATCTTCAAAAGAAAAGCAATGTAATTTTTGAAAATTATATTAAACTACTATTCGTAGGATTTCTTTCTTCTTATTGTTTATTGTTTAGTTTTCTGGTTTCTTTTTTTATGCTCAACTTCAGTAGAGGAAGTATCGTATTCGTCGTGTAAGAACATTTTGATACCCTCCGAACGGCATATTAGGTATATCCAAAAGTGGGTTTATATTTAAAAAAACAAAGGCCCATTATAATTTATAAACGCCATATAAGCATAAAATGTAAATTGAATTTTTTTCACAAATGGAGTCTATAATTTTTTTATGGTGTTGTATTGGAAAATATAGGCAAAAATCTGTTACAAATATAAACATATATGAGATCATTTATTAGGTTTTTTTTTATTTTCTGCAAGGTATATCCGATTCGGCGTCGCCCGAAATTTGTTTAAAACTGCTTAAGGATTTTGGTCGAGAATTTCTTGAAAGCAATATCCAATGTCGAGTTTTCTAAAGTCATACATATGTGCTTACGTTTTCATATTTGAACATACATAGATATATGTATACATACATATGAGATATACATAAAATGACAGAATTTGAAACTGAGCCCACTCATTGAAGGAATTTATTCTCAAAACGCTTCTGAAGCTCAAAGAAAGCAGAAGCACAATTTTTCATTGTGACTTAAAATGTAAAAAAAAATATTTTTAAATATTTAAAGAAAATGATGCAAAAGCTGTGAAGTGATTATTTTTGGTACGTTTTTTTGTAAAAAGTTACATTTTGATGGTAATAAGAAGATAATGAATTAAACATTCAATAAATTTGTGTAATATTTTAAATTAAACTCTACATAAAAGCATCTTGAAACTTTTACAAATAAATCTGTTTTTTTGTTTTTTTTTTTTACATTGAAACTGTATTTATTTATATTGCAGTCCACTATTACTATTTATAATAACTTATACTGCAAAGATTCATAATTTCTACAGAGTATTTACATATGTACATACTTAAACCTAATTAGGGAGTCTAGAGGCATGAATTAATTTAATCGATTAATTTATATATCTTCTTGGCAGATCTGTTGGGTGAATGCGCTAGAGCCTTCTTCTAATAAATCTGTGATTAATTATTTTGAAAATTAACATAAAAAATAGTTTGCTTAAAAGAAAATTTTTTATCAATTCTCAATGTGTTTTAGTTTTTAAATTAAATACTTTTGCTTATATTATCAACTACATGATTATTTTCAGAGACTGGCACTAATTTGAGCACCCCAGTACGAAATATAAAAAAACTTCAGTTGGACATCATTTTCTATTCAATTTATATGATTTCTATGAAATTCAGAAAAGAAAAAAAGTCAAAAAAGAATATGAGGGTCACATGGATTTGTTCCATCGCTTTAAACGGTACGTTTATTATTCTTTTATTATTTAAAATTAATCATTATTATTTTCCTTTTTTTTTTAAAATGAAGATCTTTATAATTAAGCTTCTTTAATTATTATCCCACCAAAAAACGCGCAGAATATTTTTTCGAATTTTTTCCAATAAATAATTTAGAATATGCAATTTTACACATTTTTGTTTATTCTAAAATTTAAAACCCTATAATATTTATGTTTGGAAAGAAATTGTAATAAATTCTCAAATGACTTTTTAATTATAAATATTTTCTTTTATCTATTAATTTTAGGTTACTAATATTAATTTTTTGTTATTAAATTTTGTTAGCTGTACAATCAAAAAACGAAAAACCAAACAACGAATTCATCTAATTTTCTCGGACATTAAGCAACTTAAACAATAAATTTCATTGAATTTTATATTAATTGTTTTGAAAAAAAAAATCTTTATCTTTTTATTTTATTTTTTATATATTTAACATCTAAAAATATAAACATATTTCTTTATTTTAAAATATCTTAGATATTGATTTTTCTTTTGTTTAATATTCCATTTAAAAAATAATTCATTGAAAAATTTCCGTTAAGCAGGAAATTTGAAATATCCATCCTGTATTTGTATCATGGTTTTACTTATGCAACATTTTTGGTAGGAGAGATGTTTATACATACAGTGAGTCTAAAAAGGATTGGTGCAGACCATTTTTTTTAGGAAATCGCTTATAAAGCATACTATTATTTGTATTTACGAACTTTGGTTTATCAGCCCACGTTTTGTTTGGCAATACTCTATGAAATGCTTTAAAAAATGTCTCGTTATTTCATATTTGAAACGAAGGAGAAGGCTAAAAAGGAAAAAAATGCTGGCTCAATATCTGTGTTATTGTTAGAATATTGCTAATCCCCTCGCTTTCTTTTCTTTCTTTCGTTAGGTTTTATGTTTTTCCGGCTTTATAGCCTAATTAAAATGCAAATAATTTCCCTATTTACTCATTATCAATATAAGATGGCTCAAAGCTTAAATGAAATAAGGATTATATTTTTTGTTTGATTTTCGATATTTAATATGAATGATGATGAGTAGAAATATTAATGTCATTAAACCTCTTTGCAATAAATTTTGTAGGACCACAATACACCACAAATACAACTTAAAAATTTTTGAAATTAGGTTTGTGCCAAAGCTTGTTTGATTCACTGTATGTATTCAGTAGTCAAAAATTTTTTTAATTTAAAAGTCGTGACTAACGTACAGCTAACTGTTACTAACTGTTAATAGATAAAAATCCAATTTAAGAACTTTTTCCCATAAATTCCGTAATTATGGAATATGTGACTCATTCAATTTTTTTATTTACAGCACACGAAAAAAGCACGTTGGAAACAAAAGACAAATTATTAAAATTCCTATATTGATCCTCTAGACAGGAATGTCTTTCTTTACTCGTTTGAATCCTAATGATATCAAAAACTGTAATATTACGAAAAAAATAAAAGAGTCGGGCACTCCCCAAAACCCACTGGGAGAAATCCTATATTATGGCCTGGCCACTTGCACAAATGCAGGGCCAGGCTTCGTTTTCGGCACTAAATTGTCCTTAATTCTTTAAGGTCCTGCTGTCACTTTATTCTACTCTGTTAACATGGAAAAGAGACCTAGAACATTTTCTATTTCTTTTCCTATAAATGCAATGATAAAATTAAAAAGAGACTAGTTTCGTTAAGTGTATTCACGTCGAAATTTTCGCTGTTAATATATTTCGGTTCATTTGAAAACCGAAATACACAAAATATATTCTGCACGCCTCCGAGGCCTTCAATTAAATGGAAAATCTAAATGTTGACTTGGAAGCTTTTAAGACGACGGTAGAATTATTTTTCTTAATATTTCAACCGTTTTATCACGGCAGTTTCTGCTGCTATATAAAGTCGCTTTACTTGAAGCGATAGAGTCCTGAAGATATATTAAAAATAACGAATCCTGGTAAGTCCGATCTTGAATTTCCAAGCCAACAAAATTTGAACTCATTTTTAACATAGGTACTCCGATGTGTAAGAATTTTTAGTCAACTTTAGACCTAAACTCGGTTTAAAAATTATAAAAGTTTTGCCACGCATCTAAATGAATGAATATGGTAAGTGCTATTATTTTTTATTAAATATATGCCGACCAGTACATACAAGTATTACAGTATTAAAAAATGTATTATACAGTATCAAAACTGTATTAAAATAGTATTATATAGTATTAAACAGTATTATACAGTATTAAATCAACTTCTCAACGAGGTAAACAATCGGTGACGAATTCGCATGCATCGCCAAAATTAACTATTATCAATTTTGGATACAAACAAATTTTATGAAGATTTTATGAACGCATAAATAATTAAATACTTTATTTACGCACGTGCAACAAAACTATAAATATAAAAAAAGGTGCAGAATAAAACTTATAATTATTATCTTTACTTAAATTGATATCAGATATTTTCGTTGTTGCACCTCACTGGTATTTTACCCCTTTTTTATATTAGTAGCTTGTTTTACTTTAATAACAAACAAATCAATTAATTTATTTATATATATAAGATGTTTTTTATTATAGGATGTATGTTAATCTATTAATATTTTAATTTAAATGCTAATACTAGAAATGCTTTTGGCTCTCACTGATTCACACTTCTTATTTTTACTTCATTAGATGTTGTCAACATCCTTCATTTAGCGTTGCCAACTTCCTTTTTTAGTGTTGCCGACTACTACTTTTAGGGGTACGGCAACACGTTAATGCGCTGCCACTTTACATATACAGAAAATTTTGAACTGGTGACTTTTGAGATTTTCCCACGAATCATCAAGTTTTACTTTTATTTGTAATGTTTGGTCTGAATCCTTGTAGGGTATTTTGTTTTTAAACTTCGTATTTTTCTTGCTGTTTGTTTCTACGAAAACTAGTCTCTCTGTTTTAAAGCTATCGACGTCAACTTTGTCTCTTTTTTCTTCTGCACGAAATAGGTATAATATAACTTATACGCTGTAAACTCGTATAAGTCGGAACAGGCGCGATCAGTCGATTATATGCTATAGCTGCCATATAAGTAAACAATCGGAAATGCCATACTTTGGTACCCTACTTTGGGAGTAGAAGCTTGCGAAGTTTATCAAAATCCATTTTATAATTATTAGAATTGGTTTGTTTGTAAAGTTCTTATAAGAATCGTCCAACTATAACCGATATTTTTGGTTGTATCTACCAATAACCTCCAACATTTGATTGCAAGGTAAATTTCGACTCCGCCGTAAGGCTTACGTTCAAGTTGGAATTCCTGTTCAAATAAGTGTTTTTGGAAAGTCTTCAAATTAGTAGTAGTGGGAACGTTGATGGGTACCTTAATCATCCTGATCGGACACTTTGTTCCAAAAACAAGAAAGGACATGGGTTTCGGGCGTGCGTTCCGGGGCCTGAACATATGTTACTTTGTATTTTTACATAGTTTGTAACCGAACTTTTCCGAACGACAGATGTGATTCCCAGTCACTCACATACAAATTGAGTTTTCCTTTGAATAATAACAAAATAAAAAAAATTTGGAATCATTTTTGTTTAGATTTTCTTTGTTCATTTATTTTATTTAGCCCTAAAGTGCTGCAAGTCTTGGCCACGCATGGGCTGATGTTGTGCTATATCGGGCAGTATATCGTTTATAAGCTGTGTACTCTAACTTTTTCTATTTTACGCCCGAGAATTTTCTTCGCTGAATTTACATAAGTTACAGGGAAAACGTCTACCTTCTCCTGCTACCAACAACTTTGGAAACTTTGTCCAGATTCCTGAACCGTTGTTTGTCGATTATTCTGTGTTGTTCCAATATAGGTTGCTTTTGTAGTTGTTTATTATTATGATCCCATCGTCGATTCCTTCGACTTTTGGTATAATACATGGTCTGCGATGTTAAAACTACACAGCGCTTTCTCTCCCTGAACTAGTTTTTAAAAACAATTTGGGTATATTGTTTGACTATATTATTAATATATTGTTCTACAATTGCGGGGAATGATTTCCCCGGGGTGAGATTTTTAAATATAATACAAATATTTCTTGTAAATTTAGGTGTAAAATTGAATTATTCTTAACTATGAGGTTTATAATTATGTCTTGGTATTTTGTCTCCGCTAGATTTGGAACTTTTACAATATATAAAAGTGTTGTTTTATTATGCAAAATTGATACTTCGGAAAATTCGATGATTTCTTCCATCGAAAGGGTTGGCATGTTATTTTTTTGAAAAATGTTCTTTATTTCAATTAATTCGATTTCATTTAGTAAAAGGGTGCTAAGAGTGTTCTTCTTATAGTAGCCTACGCTATTTGTGCAAGCTAATGGCCGTCTCGATGCTGATTGAACTGCTTTTTTGAATAGATTTTTTAAAAAAGTGTGATACTAAAATGATTTTTTTATTCTTTCATCTAGCTGTTTGTTGATTATGACTTGTTGGTTATTATTATCAATTAGGTTGTTTAGATTCTGCTCGTTGCCTTCACGTTAGTTTGTCAGTTTTTGATTTGGGTCCGCAAACAAGTCTGGATATGACTTCAGCATTTTGTTGAGGTTGAATTTTTGTGGGTCGGACAAGTGGCATGTTCTAGGAGTGATTGTATTTACCTCTCTGAATTTTTTCTTTTATATGAATTGGAATACCGTTCTTAAGATTTAGAATTTGTTTGCTTGTTTTTATTTCAGCATCTAGCTCTTTTAAACTATCGTTGCCAAATATGGCATCGAAAGATTTTAATGTGGATAGCAGAAAAATTTTACTTCAAGGGCTTAAATATTAAAAAGGTTTCCTACTTTATTGTGGGTTATTAAAGTACTGTCGCATACTGAGGCAGCATAGAAAGGTGATTTGTTTCGAATTGTCTTCGAATTGGGTTTTGGTTGAATGTAATTTCTATTGTGCCTGTATCTATTAATATCTTAATGAATTTTTGATTCCTCATCTTGTATTTGGAAATATGGAAGAGACGAGTTTTTTATTCTAAAAAATGTGACGATGCATCGTGATATTGTTATTGCGTTATTGTTGTCAGCGTCAACTTCATCTATCTGTTCCACGTATTCGTCTAAGTTGTCTTTAAGGTTATTATAGTCTTTGAATTCGGCCAAAGCTTGTTCGAGAGACACGAGTCTCGGCTGGTCGTGTCCCTCGTTTTTCATGCGTAGTCTGTATGTTGAAGTCTCTTTGCCGTTTTATCCCATCTGGCATTGGACCAGGCAGTCTTTTTCCAGGTTCGAAACGAGGTCTGTGTATAATTAATCATTCTTGTCTCGATACTGGGATCCACATCCATCTACTGGCTCCTTGATTCTCAATAGACGAGGCAAGTCTCCTTGCAACCATCGTACAAAAGTATCCAGATCCTTGTCATTAACATTTTCGCTTCTCTTCCTAATCCCATTCAACCGCTTTTGTTTGGTAGAATTCTTCCACTGATTGGTTAAAGGTTTGCATTAGCATGGTCATTTGGTACTCTAGGGTGTTTATTTCTCGTTTGTCCGCGGTTAAACATTACGAGATTGCTTTCCAGTTTAGTGTAGGGTTAAACATTACGAGATTGCTTTCCAGTTTAGCGGGGTATTGTATAAGTCTAATGCCATGTTTTCATGACCCACTATCTTGTTAATTAAAGTATGTAGTATACCATAGTTTGGTGTACCTTGGTAGGCACTGTACGTATCTAAAATACGTAAAATACGTACTTACGTACCTTTTTCCATGCGCTAAATTCGGACGAATCTCCTGAAAACTCTCGAATGGTTTTGACTATATCTGGTACCCTGTCCAAGTTGCCTAAGTTTCCTGAATGTTTTGGGGCAATAGCGTGATCTGTCACATTGGCGAAGCCTTCTGACCAATTATGTCCTCTTAATAGGCCTGGCATTTGCTAGGCTAGGATCTCTATAATGGTAGCTGCAAGTGCATCTCTGTCCACATTTTTGACTATATTTCTGCTAAGTTCTTGTACTACTTAGCGTCTGGGTTGTCAAACAGCTTCTGGGCTTAGTATTGGAGGCCTAATAAGGTGGTTCGCGTTGGCCATAAATGAACTTTAAGTGAATTCGAATAAAATTTGGGGAAGGCATTTTTTTTGAAAATGTATTTTGGTAAAAATAATGGAGTTTTTTTTCTTTCTTTTTAAATATTTGAAATTAATTAGATTTAAATATTTAGTAAGGGTGTTAGTTATCATTAATAATTAAATGATTATTAATTAATATGTGTAAATATGTTTTTTTCTCCTCTTGTTTTAACCAGTGTCTGGTTTTTTCCTTCCACTTCAGAGGCCTTGGGAATCGTAAAGATGGAATAGTGATCTTTTTGTTTGCTTTATATTTTGTACATATTTGTTCTAAGTTTTGTTAGTTAGTTAAAATTTTCTTAAAATTTGGTTGTTTCAAGCTTACAGTACTAAGGTTAGTTTCTTTGATGTGGTTCCTTTCTCCGACGATCCGGATTTCTTCCTGTTTGTTTCTTTGACTACTGAAGATACTGCGATGCGTACGCTATTTGAGGGGTGTTCTGCGGCCCTGCCAACAGTCCTTGGAGTTAATAGATGGGAAAAAAGAACAAGAGAACTTCGATTTGCCAGGTTTGATTGAACGAACACAAATTGTTTAATTTTACCGTTCTTATCACTCGCCCTACGCCGGTTGTTGCAAATTGGTTTGAAAGCCGCGAACTTACAAGAAGTTTTGCTATATCGTTTACGCGTACTGGTCCCTGCTCGGGCGCCAATTAAATTATCCTTTGAAAGATAATAAAAAAAAAAGTCGGGATAATTTATTTTATAGATGTTCTTTATTTATTTATGTCTGATTAGCAATTGATTTCCTATTATTACCCTAAAGTGCTGCAAGTCAATATGCTTGGCTGTTCTTGTTGGCCTGTCGCTGCTTCCAATTGGCGGCTTATTGGCCACGACATGGGCTAATGTTGTGCCAATTTCTGATTGGTGCAGTTTGCGAAACAGATTGAAAAAGTTTATTAGGCAGACGCTGAGCCTGCATGATTTGGGGTTTATTGTTGGCCGCATTTACTTATTGTTAACTTCCATAAGAGCCGGGCTACTATGCAGTCTTTAAAAGATTGTTTTGTGGATGTCAATGACTCGATTAAATTTAGAATTTAGAATTTAGTGCGATCGTCGAATATGGTGGCTTTGATTGTTGACCAGATCCTGCCAACCGAACTTACCACATAAATTGTATTTAAAGTCAAGGTCCATATTCAGGTTTATTGAATCCGTTTGTAGCCTCTTTGCTTGTTATAAAAAAAAAGCGGCCCTTTACTGATTCCTCTGAGCCATTAGTTTCTATCCGCCTTGGACGTTTAGCCGGAGGTTTCCCTGATTGGTGGTTCAAAATGTCCGATTGTTGGGCATTTGGCGTGTTTAGCTGGACAATCTAGGATATTCTCATCCCCTACATTCCGCCAACAAGTAGAAGTCTCACGCCATTTGATAGGATACGAAAATATCGTATATTATATTATGGTACCATTTCGATCAGATCCCCCATTAACTCTATCGATTTTTATAAAATCGTTCAAATAAATTTGTTCTCCAGGACCTTTCTTTTAAAAAGGTGCAAAAAGTCTATAATCTTCTTCTTACTCTAAAATTTGTTTCGTTTCCCATTGTTCAGCGTTCTGCCATAGTTCTTCGTTTTTAATGAATATGATATTATTTCTTGTCTAACAAACTAATTTTAATTTTTCTATATTTTTATTTTCCAGAATACTTTCTGAGTCCGCAAAAAAGTTAACATTTGCAAACTTGCAGAATTAAACTTTAAAGAGACTTTATTCGTTGAAGGTACAAATCGGAAACGCAAATGAATATTCGAGAGTGGCTGAACGATATTGTGTCCTGGATATGTGGATCTTCACCTATTTGCGACACTTCGCGTTTTCACAAAAGCTTAAATTGGAAAAAGAGTCGGGTACTCACAAAAATCCCCAAAAAAAGTCCTTAAATAATTGCTGAGCCAATTGGACCAATGCAGGGCCTGGTTGTCCTTGTTATTGCCCAAACACTGATAGGATTTGATAAAAAAAAATGTTTTTTTATTAACTGAAGTTCGTGTACCAAAAACTCTTAAGGCGCACGAACTGTGTAAAGAAAAGGGAAGAGGCGGCCAGGTAGTCGAAGGTAGCTGAAAAGCACTTCTACCCATCGGTGGAAAAATCAGAGAGAAGCTGACATATGGTAGCGTGCAACCTCAATAGAGCCACAAAAGCCCCAGGCGGACTAAGCGACAGCCATCATGGCAAGGATATAAGCCTGGGATAGTAATGGACAGGATGTTTAGGCAGATGATGATGATGTTCAGCTCCATCTTCTCCCAGGTGGTTTTCAGCAAATAAGTTTTCACGCAGCCTTCCTGAACAATTACGGCCCGGTGAACAACTGCCCAAGGGTGGGGAATTTCGTCCACACAAATTGTGTAAACATCCTCAGAATACCCAAAACACATTTCTAAAGAAGAGAGCACGGCGGAATGGTCACCCTAATAAAGACAGGAAAAAACTGCAGATAGCGATCCAGCGTCTTTACTCCAATAGGAACCTCTCAATATCTTCCTCGATCCTCCTCCTCGAAAATACAAGGGGACTGATGTTTATTGTTGAGCGACATGGACAAAAACTTTTATTAGCCAGAGCCACCTACTGGCCCACGGGCTAGGCACCCCAACATCCTCGACACTCCTCTAAGGGTATATATGGATCTTAAATCACCTGAAACTCAAACGCGGACCTGCTCTCTGATAAACGCGCTGTCGAGTTACTTTAAATCCTTCCGTTGCAGAGAAAAGCCACTTCACTAAGGATGATTAGAAAGAGTATTAGCTTCGAGGGGTACACTGCCTGAGTGATGGACGTATACTTCCCGGATATTGACCTCTGCCGAACAAGCTTCCGTAGAGAAACTAAAGCCAAATAGATGTTACAACGGTGACGCGACTGCCCCACACCAAGGCAGCCTGACAGGCTCTCAAATCTTTGATCGCCTGAATTCGCAGGACGAGTCATCGAAAAAAGAAGACTCAGGAGGGTTTGGTTTCTTTCCACGACCCCCGGAAGAGCTGCTAAACAATTAAAGGTTAGGCTTCCAGTCCTGAAACGGAGTGCGTTAGAAGAGTTCGTCAGCGATGATGAACCAGGCGATCTACCATATAAGATAACCCGTGGCGGGTCGCAGTGTAGAAAATAGATGTGGACGTGGTGCCGTAGCGACCAAAACAATGCAGAACATATTCAAGAAGTCTTTACCCCCTAAATACGCTAAGGGAAACAGATCGGATAAAAGTAAGTCACGCAGAAATGGACGTGGTGACATTTTAGCGCAAGAAAAATGGCTAAGGATAGACTGAAACCATCAGGATTATAGCAATACTAATATATGTAAATTATTAAGATATTCCTGCCGGTGGTCCAACGACGACTAAGCGGGGTGGATTCAACGATGTATGTGTAACAGCTGCGAAATTATTACAATGATTACGTTGGGAGGCTTGACTTCGCCTCCTTTTAATGTTTACTGGCCTTGTGGCTCAGCAATAAGATTGTTAGTAGCAAACAATATATTTTTACGGCAGCGTGCCGGAGTTGTGAACTTTATTGATTAATGTCTCCAGGACTAACTCCTTTACATAATTGAAACATAAGTTTAACCTAAAGTTAATGCATCACGCCATCAAGCTACGATCGGCAAGCCGACTCACCATTGCATATAGTGCAGCGCAATACTCCATACAAGAAGTGACCGTTCAGCACATTCGTTCACTTTCAGCGCGGAGCTCTGAACTCAGTTCTGGCGCGTTAGCATTGTTTATGGAAAAACCACTTAGTTGTTAGGGCAATACAATATGGTATGTAAGATCTTATTTAGATGTTACCTACCCTCCCTCAGGATTCTGACCGTCCTCGGTCATAGTAAACTTGATAATAGCACGCTGCATCTCCCTAGAGCCTCGTCTTCTCCTTAGCGCCAGACAAAGAATGAGTGAGCCGATTAGTCCAACATTTAGAATCACCACAGCCGCGAACCAAAGTTTTGGTGATCCTACCGAAGCGACCTCTTCTTTAAAACTTTGGATGTGGTGCAGGTTTTCATTGTTCATGCGATGCAGTAAAGGTATGCTTAGAACTGTCCGACAATATTCAATAGCGGTGACCTTACACTAGCAGGCTGCTTGTTTAGTACTCTTCGCAGATTTACAAACTCAGTGCCATTGACGTTTGCTGACCGCTCAAAAGTAACCAAGATCGGTCCTTGAACTAGCATCTCTGGACTGCCATCCGTGCTGACTCGGGCTGTTGCTTCTTTGATAATTACGGTGCCGTCATCCACGAGCATTACTACTCTTAGGTGACTGGGTTGATTGTGACATTGGGCTGTGTTTCCCGCATAAAGTGAATGGTCACAGGTTTCACGTCGTGACCGTTCGCAGAAGGTATGGTGCGTGGTGTTTTAGGTTCGTTGGTTGGTTTCTCAATGATTCTTTATTTTCAAATTCAAAGTGTCTTTACCGAAAATACAAAAAGTTCTCTTACGTAAAGTTAGGTTTACGTTTTTTATATATGTAAGTTAACGCAAGTTGCACTTGCATCAGGGTTCTCGGCACTCGTTGCCGCATACCTCACCTTGATATGACAGCCAACATGCTGTGGTTCTCCAAATAATAGTCAAGAGGGTTCAAGTTTACGATTAGCTTTATTTTAAGATTCAATTCGTAATCTGCTAGCGGTTCCGTTATGTGTCCGTCGAAGACTGAAGACTGGGACCGGGCCTGGTTCCCATCAGAGCTACGGTTCCAGAATCGCCGGCAGCGTTCGCTGCTGGGGCAGGGTGAGGGGGCGACTCCGCATAGCAGTCGGCCAAGTCGCCGAAATATGAGCCGTGCTAAGTCGGCAGTCGTTTATCCAACGTCCGGCGGCTCCGCTGCACCATGGCAACAGGCGTAAGTTGCAGACGCAGCAGTTCGTCGGCAGCGCGATCGCGCTCCCAATGTTATTTGCGGGCGCAGCAGTTAGGCTGCAACTAAGTGTCGTCTACAGACGCAGCACATCACAGCCGGCGGGTCGTTGGGTACATTGTTGCTGGATAAGGGCGGGGAACGAAGTCAGCGTTGTGAAGTGGAGGTTGAGTGACCGTAAAGTGGCGAAATCGGCGGAAGCGCGTGTGAGCCAGGCCGGTGGGAGGGGGTGTGACGAAGAGCGCAAGAAGAGGGTTCATAACTCCTCCCCCATCAAGATCTGCGTCCCGCAGATTAGTGAGCCTTGTTCAGCTCGGTTTGGCCCAATGCTTCTAAGTTTGCACCAATCTCGCGGACATCGGGCATGCCTTTGGTGGACATCAGCTTCTTCCATAGGAAATAAAAGCCTAGGAATATGCAGATTGCGAGTGCCGCCTCGGTGAGAAAAGAGGCTAGTAGCTCACTCGCCACGTTGGACATCTTTTCCAAATTCTTCATGCTCACGTCGTGGACGTATTCCAGGGAAAGTTGAAAGTTGCTGGCCGTTATGTGGCTCAACACGGCCGGCATCGCCATTAGATGACTGACCGAGTAACTGGAATAGTTTTGGCCGTTGACCATTATCGTCTCATTGTCAAATTGGATGATAAAGGAGCCGATCAGGTCGTAGTTCTTTGCAGCCGTTCTTAGAGTTCCGTTGACGTTGGTCAGGAGGAGCATTCCATCGTCGACTTGCTTAACCACTCGTTGGTTACTTCTTTGATATGAGCATTTGGCCTGGCCGCCCTTCAGTAGCCGAGGGATACAGCTAGCTTCCTCCAGTTTTTGCAGTTCCTCTTCCCGGCAAACAGTGGTATTGCCAATAGAAAGGCAATCTCCTAGGACCGCATAGGTTTCGCTCGAACTTGTGGCTAGCTTATGATGTTCCAGTATAATCTGTTTCCCTTCGCCTATTGTCGCGTACAGGTGTATAAGGCGGTAATTCTCAACCGCAACCTTAGGGAACGCTAGTATGTATAGTAAGAAGGTTCCATTGGTTACAACGGTTGGCCGAGAGAACTCGATGGCTTCGATCACATTCTTATATGGCAGGTTGTCCACTTCCCTCAGTATGGTCTCAATTTCGCCATGGTCCAGCAAATTTGAGTCGACTATGCCGGTCTTTGCCAACTGGCAAGCTCTGACGACTTCGGAAACCTGGTTAGACAGGATAATGGACTTGTGTAGCACCGTCGTAGTGGTATACAAATCGTTGTCCACCGCATTCACCTTTGCAATGACGTTGTTTAGCTGCTCGACGGATTCGTGTGTTGCATCGAACAAGCGCGCGTTTATCCTTAATTGTTGGTCGCTGTTCCTCGAAGACGTCGCTTGCGCGGCCAAGACGGCGTTCCAATCAGCAGCATCTGGAGATCCAGCTACCCATTTCCAAGCCGACCCCAGCCAGTCCAGTGAGCGGGATTTGCGCCGCGCTCGTCCGGAAAGCCTATTGATTCCTTCCATAGCTGTGTTGAGGTAGTAGTTGACAAGAGCTTCGGCTCTCCTATCCGCCAAGGCTACCGTTTCTTGTCTGATTTCCTCGGCCAGTCTGTTCATCCTTGCAAGATCGACGAGGTGTGCCAGTTTGAAAACACCATTGATTCTCCATACTTCGCCGTGCTGCAAGGGGATCACCGGCCCCTCGTACTTGTAAACGTGGGCAGGATTTACTACGCATGCAGAAATCGAGCTTACAAAAAGACAATTCGTAAATATCTGGTCGTTTAAGTTGTTCTAAGACTACGTAGTGTGTGGGGGTACGGTACATTTTGTGTACTTATATTTTTATTTTTTTATATTTCTTATTTCTTATTTCTTATAATCTGTATTTTTTTATATTTTTTTTATAATTTCTTTTTTTGTATTTCTTAACTCATTTTTTTTTTTTTTTTTTTTTTTTTTTAATTCATTTCTTATTTATATTTTTTTATATAGTTTAATAAAATCTTGATATCGTCAGTGTGTGTTAAATTAGGGTATGCATGGGTGGAATATTTCATTAGCTGCCACAACTCACTTTTATTACTTTTGTTATTCTTTTTCGCGTTTCTTTTTTATATGTGAAAACCACGTCTCAATTTCTTAGATCAGATTTGTGGAAAGTTTTTCCTGATCTGGTTTTAACTGTTACCTTGTTGTCTTCCTGTACCTTTTCGCATCTGAACCTCGCTTTTTCCTTTGTTTTTATTTGCTTATTTGCAACAAAAACTTCCTCTCCCGGCCTATAAGACTTTGGCTCGTCCCTATTTTTATTCCGAGCCATATTACCTCTAATTTGCTTATGCTCAATTAAGCCCCTGATGTCCTCTAAAGTCTGCCGCCGGAAATCTGTCAGACCCTGATAGTTTACCCTTGACGAGCGGTCGAAAAAAACGTCTGCTGGTTTTCGATTCGTTACCGAGTGAACGGAAGTGTTGTAGCGGTCCACTGCTATGTGTACCAGCTCAACGGGTTTGAAGGTAGGGAGCTCATCTTTAAGACAACGATAAATTTCTAGGAACGTAGAGTGGAATCTCTCGACTTGACCATTTACTTCACTCTTCTGGGTTGGAGCATAATACAGATCGATATCTAGAGACCGAAGATAGTTGAGCACTGTGGGGCATAACAACCCTCGCTCGTTATCCGAAACCAAGACCTTAGGGGCGGTGAAGTAATGTAGGGCCTCCACCAAAGTTTCTCGCAAATGCACGGATGCTTTTGACTGCAGGTGGAAAAGTTTGGCAAACTTGCTAAATTTGTCAATACAACTTAGGTATAACCTTTTTTCGAGCGCAAAAATGTCGATGTGAAGTATTTCACATGGGTAGTTAGGAATTGGCGTAGGTTGTAGGTTTGGTTTGTTAGGGTGTCTCTCATATTTGTAGAGTTTGCAACACTGGCATGAGGAAGTTTGTAGACGGATCGTACTGGACATCCGTGGGAAATAACATTTTTCCAAAAGTTGGAGGCGAATCTCCGTAGGGCCCCTATGTGCTCTACGGTGTTCTTTTTCAATTATTTCACAAATTTCCTCTGCGCCAGACACGTCCGCCACTAGGCGCTGCGTTATCCGAATTTTGTATAAAAGAAAATTCGCTAAGCAGATGGACTGAAAGCTTTGCAAATGTGCTTCCGGGATTTTGACGCCGTTAATTATTACAGGTCGTAGATACGATTGTAACGAGTTGGTTAAATCGGCAAGTGATCCGTCTTTGAGAGGAATCAGATGGCGAGTATAACCTGGGAACGGGTGCTCGCATAGGTATTCCGACCTGGTTGTGTCAAAAATGAGTTGGTTCCTGAAAACGTTGATTGGAGATTCAACGTGGGGAATCAATCGTGAACTGTCGTGTGAAGCGCTATGGGCAGTAGCCAAAGACTGCATATCATCCTCTGGATTAGCATCTAAATCGGTGCTCAACTGGTTAAGCTGAGGCGGAATGCGTGAAAGCGCGTCAGCCACCACATTAGATTTCCCAGGTTTATAGATGAGTTCGCAGTTGTATTCCTCTATACGAGCCTTCCAGCGTTTTAGCTTCGCATTGAAGTTTCTGTTGCCCAGGGCAAACGTTAGAGGTTGATGGTCAGTATATACTTTAATACCACCAGCGCCATATAAGTAAGCCCGAAGATTATCCAATGACCAAATTATCGCGAGCATTTCTTTTTCGATTGTAGCGTAGTTTTCCTCCGTCTTATTTAATGAACGGGAAATGTACGCTATCGGCCTATTGTAATGAATCAATCAACGCCAGGCAAGCACGTCAGTCATTTTTTGATTGTTCTTCGAAACTCCAACTTTATTGTTCATCAAAATTGATCTTAGCCTAAATACATAAGAAAGCTGTCGACTGCGCCGCCGTCGACAGCGGCAGAAGAGCAGCGTATATATATATGTTATATATGAGAGAGAGAGCTTATGCGCATATATGGCCAGCGGCCAGCGTGGGAATGCTGACTTAGCTTGAAGCATAAATGGGTGATCTTATATCACGCTCACTTGGGTTATTTATTTATGCAATGCAACTAAGTGTTGCTGTGTACTTATAGGTACAGTGTACCCTCGATATATGCACATACTACACCTCCCCCCTTTTTTTAAAATAACGTAAAGAAATGAAGTTATTTTCTATCAAAAATAAAAATTACTTAAATATTATTTTTAATGAATTAACATTATTTATGATATAGAATTTTTAAATGAATAAAGGAAAAATATGTATGTACTTTGAATTAATAAAAATTCGATTATATCTATGTCTTTGTTATATTGTTTTGGCTGATCAGGCCGTTATTTAAGTTTTATTATGAAAGGTTTGGCATTGATTGCCCTTTTTTTTTTTCATTCTATTTGTGCTTTTTTTTTTAGCCTATCTTTATGTACTATTTGTTGTTTCTTACTTCCTGTTTTAATGGTTATATTATCATTTATTCCTATATCTACTACGTCATAAGGACCTTCGTATCTTTTATCTAACTTATGACCTGTTTCTTTTCTAAGTAATACTTTATCTCCTATTTTTAATTCTAAATTATTTGTATTCCTATCATATCTTAATTTTCTATCCACTTTTGCTTTTTCTAACATTCTTCTTGCTCTGTTGTACGACATTTCTAGTCTGTATTTAAGCTCTTTAGAGTAGTCATCTAAGTTGTATATTGGGTCTATTTTGTTTATCTTACTGAAATCTTTGAATTGTCTGGGTAGTCTGCCAAATACTAGTTCGTATGGGCAGTAGTCATGGACTATTGAGGGTGTTGTATTGAAGCAATAAGTGAAATATGGTAACCAAATGTCCCAATCACTTTTGTCAACCGATATGTATGAACGTATATATTCATTAAAAGTTCGGTGGCTTCTTTCTATTGTTCCTAAAGTTTGATGATGGTGAGCGCTAGATGTTAGATTTTCTATATGCATATATTTGCATAATTCATTCATAAGTGAATTTTTGTATTCCGTACCTTGATCTGTAATGAACGTCTTCATTGGACCGTACTTCAGTACAAATGATTCAAATATAGCCTTTGCAACTGTTTTAGCACTTTTATTCGGTGTTGGAATAGTGACTAAAAACTTGGTTAGATCGCATATGATTGTAACTGCATACTCATTTCCGTCTTCCGATTTCGGTAATGGACCAATGGTATCAATTAAAACAGTATCAAATGCTGTTGCTGGCGTTGGCATCAATGTTAATGGAGTTTTCGTATGTGTTGTAATTTTGGCTTGTTGACATTTCAAACAAGTCTTTACATACTTTGAGATTGTCTTGGTCATCTGGGGCCAATAATAAAATCTTTTGATTTTTGACTGGGTTCGCGAAATACCAGTGTGGCCTCCTTCTATAGGATCATCATGGAATTTTGTCAAAATTTCTTTAATCTGAGCTTCGTCATTTTTGTCTATAATTATCACCTTTTGTAGAATAGCTAGTTCTACTTTTTCGAGTACTCGGTTGCCCTTTATTTTAAATTCATTTAGTGATACAAATTGGAACATCTGTTCACTTGGTGATATTCGCATTTTTGTTATTTTATGCATTCCGGCTTTTGAAATAAGCCTTTGAAAGAATTGATTTAGATCAAATGTTTCATTAGAATACAAGTCATCAACATCAAAGCGTGAAACAATTGTTTTTCCTCGTTTTAATAAACACTTGTGTTTATCTATTTTGATTAAAACATATTTCTTTGTGTCATTATTATTGACAACTTCATAGACTTTGGGCTTTTCTATTGTTTGCTCTTTTTCCTCTTGTATTTTGACTATTGCTTCGTCTTTACAGGAATTTTCCTGTTTAGCTTTTGATCTGGTGGTAACTTTTAATATTTCTCTGTTGATTGTTTTCAGATCTTTTATTGTTATGCGAGACAAGGCGTCCGCAATATGGTTATCTTTCCCCTTAAGATATTCTACGGTAAAGTCATACTCTTCTAAATCCAGCCTCATACGAGTGAGTTTTGAACTTGGATTTTTCATAGAGAATAGGTATGACAATGGTCTATGATCGCTTTTTACCATGAAATGCTTGCCATATATGTATGGTCGAAAATGATTTATGGCCCAATGAATGGCTGTTAATTCTTGTTCTGTAGTGGACTTATTACTTTCACCTTGAGTGAACATTCTTGAAGCGTATGCCACTGGAAGTTGTTGACCATTGTGATCTTGTGTAAGTACCGCTCCGCATGCCTGTTTACTAGCATCGGTTGTTATGCAAAATTCTTTGCCGAAATCTGGGTACTGTAGTAATGTTGGTTTCATTAATTCTCTTTTAAGGTATTCGAATGCATTATTGCATTCTGCTGTCCATTCGAATTGGACATTCTTTTTACAAAGCCTCGTTAAGTGGCGTGAATGATCAGAAAAATTTTTAATGAAACGTCTGTAATAATTACAGAAGGCTACGAAACGCCTAGCACTGTCGGCATCTGTTGGTATAGGATATTTTTCTATAACTTCATATTTGGTGTCATCTGGGAGTATACCTTTATCGGTACATTTGTGACCCAAATATGTTACTTCTTTCATAAAGAAAGAACATTTCCCTGGATGTAGTTTCAAATTATGTCGTCTACATAGCTCGAATACGTTAGTCAAATTTTTGAGCATATGTTTTTCTGAACAACCTATTACTACTAAGTCATCCATATATAGAAATGCTTGCGATGGTTCAAGACCAGAAAATGCAAGTGTCATCATACGTTGGAAGGAGTTTGGTGCTACTTTCAGTCCGTATGGTAGTCGCGTGAAGCGATATGAGCCATTGGCTGTTGAAAATGACGTTATATCTCTATACCTTTTTTCTAGTTCTATCTGGTGGAATCCAGACATTAGGTCGAGACATGAAAAATACTTTGCTCTTCCTAATTGATCAAGAATATCTTCTATTCTTGGAAGTGGAAATTTGTCTGATAATAGTTTCTTATTTATTTGACGATAGTCAACTGCTAATCGCCATCTTTTTTCCGTCGAATTCGGAAGTGGTTTCTTTGGAACCAAAAGTAATGGACTATTATATTCAGACATTGATGGTTCAACTATTCCATCATCTATTAATTTTTTTACCTGTCTGGCGATTTCTGGTTTTTGGCTATCTGCCATGCGATAGTTTTTTATATAGACCGGTGTTTTTTCCCCTAATCTGAGTTTTTGTTTGTAGAAATTGTTAGCCGATATTGGTTCTGTTTCTAGACCAAAAATATCGCTAAACTCTGTGCATAACTTAGTTAGTACATTATTGAATTGTTTAGGGAATCTTAATTGTTTTAAAATTTCTTCAGTTCTATTTTCCTTTTCTACTGGTGTTGTAAAAATGTCATAGTCTTTCATTGATTCGCATTTGATCTTCGCGCCATCTATTATGGCGTCTTTATTATTTGTATTTATAATGCGAATCAATGCGTTTTTGCTATCGGCAATGGTGCTTGCTACTATTATACCCGGTTGCAGCTCCTGATTTGGTACTACAACCGTTTTTTCGTTAGTGAGTAATTTGACTTGTCTGATTACTTCACATCTAGCTGGCAATAAGAGTGTGTTGGAGTCTAAGTTATGTGTAATTGGTACACTTATCTGTCTACTGAAGTTATTGGGTCTTATTGTGAACCAGTCTTTGTTATTTTGAAACTCTAATACGCAATTGTATTTCTTGATAAAATCTATACCGATTATGCCATCGCATGGTATCGGAAAATCCTCAGATACTACATGAAATTCATGTGGCACCAGTACATCCTGAATGCGTATGTCAAGATCTACTGTTCCTATAGACTGTATGGTTCCTTGCCCAATACCTGTAATATTTGATATATTACTGAAATTTATATTATTATATTCCTTAGCTTTGACTTTTAGTAACGAAATTTCTGCGCCTGTGTCTATTAGTAATTTAAGAACTGTGTTTGTTTCCTGGTTTTTTGTCTTAATGAAAATACTCAGATTTAGGTTTACTTTAAACACTTTTACTGTTGATCTCTTAAGGGGGTCTGGCTGTTTTCCGATTGTACGCTACGCACATTTCGGTTGTTACTATTATTCTGACTTTGGTTACCCCTTCGGTTACCTCCGTCTCTGTTATTACCGTGGCCGCGGTAGCCTCCGCGACCTCTGTTGTTATTATTATAACCTTGGTTATAACCCTGGTTATAATTCTGGTTATAATTCCGGTTATAATTATTCCTGCCTCTACCGCGATAGTAGGCATTGTAATTACCACGTCTATTATTCCCATTATAGAATAAGACTGTGTTCGAATTGCCGGTTATTTCTGTACTGCAATGTATGTATTTTTCCATTGCGTCGTTGAATGTACTAAATGTACCTGCAGTTAAGATCATTTTAAGTGCCTCGTTGGCACAGTTTTTGGTCATTGCTGATATCGACTCTTTAGTCGCGAATTTGTCAGCATTATCGGCGTCTAATCCGCCGTCTATGTAAGCTGCCTCGAGCTGCTTACGCATACCGTCTATTTCTGTAACGTACTGAGACGCGGTCTTGCCTCTTTGTTGGGCATTTATTAATTTGGCCTTTATAACGTCAGGCGATTCGCCTTTTACGTTTGCCTGCAATATGGTAATTATTGCCTGTATCGTTGTCGCATGTTCTACTTTATAGTTTAATGGGCCAATAATTTTGGTCTTTATGACCTCTACTGCTAAAGTTTCTTGATCTCCTTTAGTTAGATCCGTCAACTTTAGTGCTGTCACAAACCTGTTTAAATGGAGTTTCTTACCGTCGAATTCAGGTACTGTGGCAGATACCTGTTTAACGTATGCTCTCTGAGCTTCTAATGCGTTGGCCATGTTTCCTGTATTTGGTTGTACGGTATTAAATTTTAATTCTTCTATTGATTCGATATCGCTTTCGATATCTAAATCTTCTAGCGGCTGCGACTCGTCCAAGTCTCTTAACTGGCTTTCGTCGAATTCTGCTATTTTGGTTAGTTCTGTTGGGACTTCTATTATAATACTGTGTCTAACACTGGTATTATGTAGTCTTTTACCAAATGAACTGAGAACTTTGAAGCATTGGACTTTATGTTCTTCAGTGAGTTTGCTTT
Source organism: Drosophila vallismaia (assembly GCA_035047325.1). Lineage (NCBI taxonomy): Eukaryota > Metazoa > Arthropoda > Insecta > Diptera > Drosophilidae > Drosophila > Drosophila vallismaia. The sequence continues at coordinate 1,790,766 of JAWNPU010000001.1, read as the reverse complement.
TGTTTGTTACTATTAGGTTTTGTAATGTATTGTATTGTGTTATCAATACCTTTATGTGAAAAATAAGCGTCTGAGTTTTTATCAGCGCGGTTTTATTAATACATTTATAGGATTTATCAAAAGCATCTCTAATATTGTTTATGGATATGGTTAAGTTTAGCCATTCCATGTATGTACCTTTTAGCGATGTAATCGCACTTGTACCTTTTTGGTGTACTTTCTATTAGATTTTGTCTAAATCATTGGCTCGACTCATGTAAGTCTTTTTCAACGATCTTTTGTGAAACTGATAAAGTTTTAAGGCCAGGTTAAAGGCTGATAGGATAACTAAAATCAAAAGTAGTAAGTACATTGAGTTTAACTGTGGGGTTGTATCCACGACTTCTATTGTATTGACAACATTTGCGGTGTTGTCTTCCGCTTTCGACTGTTTATGTCCCATTTTGATATGGGGAAAATTAGTCTTTATTTGTATATCAAAAGTACAAATAGAATTTTACTTTTGAAAATTGGTCAATTATTGTTATCTCGATCAGATATAAATATAGTTCGAAATTTTAATAGGTCTAAACTGTTGTTGAACATATTTTTACTTGATGGATGAATTCATTATACTCAGTTTACATCGGTTGCAATTTGCAATTTTACAATATTATTACTTATTTTAAGTTTAAGACTGAGTATAATGTGTTAGTTATGAAATGGGTCCCTGATAAGTTAGTAATTTTGTTGCAGCGGAAACCGCATCGACAACATTAATATAATATTTTGGCGGTTGAGGCTATGGTGTATAAGCAGCCCGCCGCTTTACTTCGCACCACGAAGTTGTTTATTGATGGCTGCAAGGCGCTCTTTGTGGCGCTGCCGGTCTTCCTCATTAGTTGCCGTCTTCAGTAGTTCGATGTTGAGCCTCCGGGCGCTGAGCAACTTAATCCGGCGGCCACCCCTCTTCTTTTTAGGTGGCTGCTCCCTCGCTGCAGTCCGTGTCTTGTACTCCTGTATGGTCAAGGGCTTTGGTCCCGCGGACGGATCTACCTCTATTGCCTCTTTGAGACTTGGCAGATCCCTTTGCTCGACTGGAGCAGGGTGTTCGAACGTCGGCTTTGTAGACATTCGCTGTTGTCGTGTGCGGCGCGCCGGTGGAATCCTTTATATTTTTCTTATCCTCGCAGGATGCCGTGCTAATTGCTGTTGCGGCAGACGTCGGGTCTTGTAATGAATCAATGTAATGAATCAATCAAAGCCAGGCAAGCACGTCAGTCATTTTTAGGCTTGGGAGATGGTGAATTTTCGATTATTTCTTCATTGGTTATTTCTATTTTTGCTGAGTGAGTTGTGGTATTCGGCTTTCTTTGCTGAAGGTTTTCTTTCAGAAAGTCTAATTCGGCAGTTAATTTCTGTGCCGTTGCCCATGGGGCGGTCTTTTATTTGTATATGATAGCCACTTAATATGTGCTATACCTTTATTTATTTTGTTTTTCTGACATCCGCGTTTGCCCATTACCACACTCTACTCACTCAGTATTTTTTTTTTTTTCTTTTTCCCATCAGTGTCCCGTCTCTAGGTCTCCCGCGCTGGTGTAAGGGGCGGCCTGCCTCTCACACTTGTTGTCGTTGTTTCGAATTCTTAAATCCAATCGGCGGTCTTAGAAGCATTTCCTCAGTAGTCCTCAGGTCGCAGGCTCCTGCGTCACGGTCGCCATGTAATGAATCAATCAAAGCCAGGCAAGCACGTCAGTCATTTTTTGATTGTTCTTCGAAACTCCAACTTTATTGTTCATCAAAATTGATCTTAGCCTAAATACATAAGAAAGCTGTCGACTGCGCCGCCGTCGACAGCGGCAGAAGAGCAGCGTATATATATATGTTATATATGAGAGAGAGAGCTTATGCGCATATATGGCCAGCGGCCAGCGTGGGAATGCTGACTTAGCTTGAAGCATAAATGGGTGATCTTATATCACGCTCACTTGGGTTATTTATTTATGCAATGCAACTAAGTGTTGCTGTGTACTTATAGGTACAGTGTACCCTCGATATATGCACATACTACAGTAGGCTTGTTCCACCATTTGAAAAATGTGGTCGGGGGCAAATACCGCGCATGTCTTGTTTGGTTTTAACGACTGCCTAAGAATGCAAACTACGTCGTCATACTGAAAATTTAAACGGGGTCAGTGTGGCGTAATTTGTATTTGGGGTTATTTTGAACAGGAGCTGAATATTAAAATCATTAAGGGGTTTCTCTGAGATGGGGCAACCATTTTGAGGAATTGATAGGGCTTCGTTATGGTTGACAGAGGCCTCTGGTCTACTGAGAGCATCGGCAATTACATTTTGAGAGCCTTTCTTGTAGACGACTTCGAAATCGTACTCCTGAAGCTGGAGTCTCCACCTAACTATTTTAGAATTTGGTTGTTTGAAATTCATTAACCAAGTTAGTGGTTTGTGATCGGTGATTATGGTAAATCTCCTGCCAAAGAGGTAGGGTCTGAAGTATTGGACCGCCCATATAATGGCCAGCATTTCCTTCTCAATTGTGGAATAATTTGTTTCCGCAGTTGACAAGGTTTTACTAGCAAAACATACGGGCTTATCACTATGCACCGGACCTTGGGATAGGACAGCTCCTATTGCGAAATTACTTGCGTCCGTGGTTAGTGTAAAAGGTTTTGTAAAGTCCGGGTATTGGAGGATTGGGTCGTTGGAAAGTAAGGTTTTGCAATATTCAAAGGCCTTTTTGAATTCGTCATCTATTATGATCGATTTATTGTTACCCTTTAATTTTTTTGTCATGGGTTGGGTAAGTCTCGCAAAATCTCAGATGAATTTTCTGTAGTATCCCAACAAACCTAGGAAAGACTTAATTGACTTTTTACTGAAGGGACATGGAAAGTTTTTTATGGCTTCGATCTTATTGGGATTTGTATTTGCAACATAAATACCAGTTTTAATTTCCTGGTTTGGAATTAAAATGTTATCATCTTTTGATGATACTGTTAATCTTCGGACAACTTGGGATCTTGCTGGTAATAACGTTGTGTTAATACCAGAGCTGTATGCTATGGGAATGTAGATTGGAAATTTCAAATTGTTTGGTCTAATTATAAACCAATCTTCTTCTGTGTTTAAATCGATTTGGCAATTATATTTTTTAATGAAATCTATTCCTATTATTCCATCACACGGTATGGGAAAATTTTTATCTACTAAATGAAAGTCGTGTGGGATAATGTACTTACCTGTCTGTATCTCAATAAAAGTCTGTCCTCGAGACTGAATTTTCTGTTGGCTTATGCCTTGAATGTTTATTTTGTTAGTTATTTGAATATTAGAAAATTTGTCAGAGTTCTCTTTGATAATAGAGATATCTGCACCTGTATCAAGAAGAAAAACTAGTTTTACGCCTGTTTCGGCATGAATGAATGTAGAAAATATGTTGAGATTATAATTGATGGTGTATACTCTTCGATCTTCTTCTACTGAGTACCTAAAGGCTGTTGCGAGTTTCCCTGATCTTGGATTACTCGTACATTTGCATTATTTCCGTTATAGTTATTCTGATTGTTGTTACGGCTTCTGTTTCCATTATTGCGGCCTCTGTTATAGCCATTATAGCGGTTATTATAACCGTTATTCTGGTAACCGTTATTTTGGTAACCGTTATTTTGGTAACCGTTATTGTAGTTGCCTCTATTACTATTGTTATTGAAGCCTCTACCGCGGTTACCACCTCTATTGGCATTTCCGTATCCTTTGTTGGATCTGTTACCTCTAAAGTACATCACTTTATTGATGTCACCGGTAACTCTTGCACTCGTTCTTATGTATGCGCTTATCGTTGCATCCATAGTGGTGCAAGTCCCTGCTTCCAGTACTGTTTTGATACTTTCGTGCTCAGCACGATTTATCATTGTGTCAATTGCCTCTTTAGTACTTAGACCAGTGGCATGTTCGAGAGGTATACCCTCATCGATAAAGGAAGCTTCTAATAGCTTTTTAAGTCTATCAACTTCAGCGGTAAATTGCATTGCAGTTTTACCTCTCTGCTGAACTGTTGATAGTTTTGCCTTGACATTACTGGATGTTTCACCGACAACTACTTTCTGCAATTTGTTTATAATTGCTGGAATTGTCGTTTCATTGTCAACTGAGTTCAAAATTGTGCCAACTATTTTTGACTTAATGACCTCAACTGCAATGTCTTCAAATGGTCCCTTAGCTAGGTCTACCAATATGAAGGGTGCTAGTTGATTAAAGTAATTTGTAAAGGAAAAGAAGAGCCTCTGCTCCGTTTGAGGTTCTTTATTTGAATGATCAAAGTGTGCTGAAGTTGGGTTCAGCTAACCCGCACATACATTGCTTATATCTATGTATTCTTACTTACATTTATACATATACATATGTATGCAGAAGGCATTGACCACTTGAGCTGCAAAGTGCATGCTCAGCATTCCCACGCTCCGCGATCGGCTTATGTAAGTAATATAAATTCGGGTGTCCACTGGAGGTTCCCTCGCTGCAGTCTCCGATATTAAGCCGGTTGACCGATGATGCCCCTCGCACGGGGGACAAGGGTAGTAAACTCACTTGAAGAGTTATGACGATTATGTTGGGAAGATGACTGTCTTCCTTGGAGCATCTGGCCTAGAGACTCAGAATGCTGTAATCAATATAAAAGATTAACGACAGAGTGTCGGAGTTGTTTGCTTATGAGCGATGGCTCTTTATTATGTCAATGCCCAAAACGAACTGCTTAAAAGCTAACAGAATGAGAACTTCATAGCGGCCTCTGCAAATGTGCAGAGCTTTTGCCGGCTATGTGAAAGCTTCCGGTCAAACGCTTGGTCAGCAATTTGGCCGGTGCTGGAATACGGACGATCGGTCCGGTTAACTTAGTTAACTACTCCCCCTTCAAGATTGAGGCCGCCCTCGGCCGACCTTATTTGATCGAGGACATCCGTCAGTTGGGCCGCGGATCTTTTGGCCCTCATGGCTCGTAGGTAAGTTAGGCCGACACAGATAAGAGCGCAGACAATTACTCCCGCAATTAGCGCTATCCGGCTCAGTCGGCATCCGTCGACTTCTTCTCCGAATTTCCTGATTTGCTCCAAATTTCTCTCACTCAAGCGGTGAAGATATGGGAGACTCAGGATCTCGTGTTTCACAGAGATATTGAGGACAGGAGAGTTAGCTACTCCTGGTGCCTTTTTCTGGATCGTGTTATGGTTCACAAACACGGTCTCATTGACCATAGCACTATCGGTAAACATAATCAGATGCGTGCCTGTAATGTGGGTGGTAGTTCCACTATCCACGCGCACGAGTGCTGGTCTATCATTAATAATGATAATCCCTTCGTCGACATAGGTGATAGGGTGGAGATTGCTCTGTTGCGTATCGCAATGGGCCACTACTCCAGCATGGAGTTCTCGGGCGCAAGAACTCACCGAAGATATTTGACAGAATGTTGCTCCGGGTGACATGGAGCAGTTTTTTACTGTACGGATTTCTCCATTGCATTCTGCCACCATATTGTTTTCTAACCTCAGTATGGTGTCATGGTGAGCCACTGGGAAGACGGTGATCTTGTTACAGGTCATCACGATCTTGGGGAATTTTATAACAAAATACAAAACGTTAAGGGACTGTAAAACCTTTACGGACGCAACGGACAAAATTTCCCTTATGGGGGTGTTGGTGGGCTCCTCGCCCCAAACATTCTCCAAGTCTGCATGGTCCAGGAAGACTGGACTAACTACATTTATTTTTGCAAGTGATATTGTGAGTAAAAGGTTCTGCAGTTCCATGACAATGATCCTATTGCGTGTTAATAAAGTTTCGAAAAGGTGTCCTGTGTCTACTTGCTTCTGTTTTGAAATTTTTAAAAGCTCATTAACGGTGTCGGTAAGTTCATTAATTCGGACTTGTGTTTTGGTGTTTATTTCGATTTGGCCGTTGTGTGCATCAATAAGTCTCGCTTCGGTGAACTTAATGTTCTCTAAGTCTTCGGCGTCAGGTGTCCCTGCGACAACCTTCAACACAGTTCCCAAGAAGTCAAGGCTCCTAGCCACTCTGTGATGGACGCTCAACGAGTCGAGCATGTCACGAAGGTGAGCGATGTCAATGCTCAGGAGCTTCTTCATATGGGATTCAGGGAACATATCGACCATGCCGTTGGTTTCGTCAATCACTCGCCTATACTCGGAGAGGTTAGCAGAGTGTCTGACGTAGGCATATTCCTCCCATACCAAGACCTGACCGTCGATGACGGGAATATAATTTGCATGGGTATAATCTGTGACTTGGGCTGAAGCCACTGCCAGGAGACAGAGTAGAAGCGTTGCAAACGACCTGTAATATGCGTGGTTGATTAATAAATATTCGGAATGGAGTTGCCCACCACCAATAGACAAATGAGATGAAGCAAATTAAACTCTAAAAGATTAAGCCGCGTGGCTATGAAGAATATAAGAAAACTTACGCCAAGTGGCTATAGGAAGCAAAAAAATAATGAAACTTATGCCAAGTGGCTACGAACAATAATGAAACTTATGCCAAGTGGCTACGAATGAAGAACCAATGAAAAACTTATGCCAAGTGGCTATGAATGAAAAACGAATAAAAAGAAAATCCGGGTGAACCGCAACTGGGCTCTGTTAGTGTCACTTTAGGTTGTCCTTGTGGACCACCCTCCCTTTAATTAGGACTGTGGTCCCCAAGTCCGCCTCGACAGTTCTCTCCTCGCATAAGGGAGTGAGTTTGTTGCCTAGTCGTCTGTTTGACTTTACTAGGACTTTATCGCCGACCTGGAAGACTCTGTTCCGCCGAGTGGCGTTTTCTCGGTTTCTTGTCATGTTTTGGGCATTTTTGATTTTTTCCTGGACATCACTTTGTAGCTCGTCCGGATCTGCCCGCATGACCTCGGCCGGTTTCTTGTTAATGACAGAGTGGATGGATTGGTTATATCTGGCTGCTGCCAGCAAGATCAACTCCACCGTGTCATTTATGCCTTTATCGATTTTTAGGCATCTAGCGAGCTCGAGCAACGTGCTGTGGAAGCGTTCCACCTGTCCGTTGGAGACGCTATGGAGGGGCGGTGCATTCGAGATGCTGACGCCGAAATGGTTTTCCAGCATGGCCACTATTGTGTGCGATTTCAATGATGGTTCATTGTCGCAGTAGATGGCTTTAGCTCTTGGGAAAACATTCATAAGTTGAAGTAGTGGTGGTTTTAGATCCTCTATGGTTCTAGATTGGATCGGCTGCACCATGGCGAATTTCGAAAATTTGTCCACACAGGTGAGGAAGTATTTCCTATCCGTTGAGAAAATATCGACGTGCAATATTTCTCCAACGTGGCCCGGGATTGGTGTTTCACCGAGCTCCTGTTTCCTTGGATGTCTATCATACTTCGCCCTGGCGCAGGTTTTGCAATTGGCGGCAATCTCGCTCGCCAATTTGGTCATCTTGGGGAAGTAGTACTCGGAGAGTACTTGCTTCACATTCTCTTGGGCCGACCTGTGAGCTCTGTCGTGCTCTGCGGTGAGGATTTCTTTCCTCTCCCCAACCGCGAAAATGTCGGTGACCCTTTTTTTACAATGCCAGAACTTTGTGGCCGGAAATTGTCGGACCACCTCGTCTTGGAATTGTGCCAACGTGTGAAGGTCACAGTGGAAGGCATTCACACCATTAGGGATAATGGTGTTGGCGAGTTCTTCCAGCAAAGTCTTTTTGCATGAGAAGCCAATCGCGTGACGCTTCTTATTTCCAAATAGAATAAAAGTGCGTTTCCAAGGGGAGCGCGCTTCTTCTAAAACTATTTGGTTCTGGAAGCAATTTACAGGTTTGTCCGTAGACTGAATTGTGTATGTGAGCGAAAGCTCACTGTGCACCGTGGCCGCGCACGACTCGGGTTCCTGGTTTTCAACAACGTTGAGTTGTTGCCTCGAGAGGGCATCCGCAACGAGATTATTTTTTCCGGGCTTGTAAAAAATTCTTGCGCCGGACTCATCGATGCGTGCCTTCCACCTTTTGATTTTGGCGTTCGGATTGGATTCCGATACCGCAAACGTCAAAGGTTGGTGATCGGTAAAGATGTTTATCTCTTTGACCGCATACAGGTAGTGTCGTAATTTGGCTAGCGCCCAGACTATGGCTAATAGCTCCCTTTCGTTGGTAGCGTAGTTAACCTCTCTGTCACACAATGCCCTAGAGATCATTGTAATGGGGCGTCCCTCTTGGGACAACACTGCGCCAATGCCGTAGGCCGAAGCGTCTGTCGTTAGATCAAACGCTTTTTTATAATCCGGATATCTAAGTATGACATCTTCCGACGCCAAAATGTTGCGAAGTTTCTCGAAGGCACGTTGCTGCGCTTCGGAAAATTCCACTTTGATATTCCTAGACCTGTGTCGGCTAACACTTCCGTTCTCGCCCTTCAGTATGTCTGAAATGGGCCTTGCTATTGATGCGAAATCTTTGATGAAGCATCGATAATAGCTGGCTAAGCCCAAGAATGACCTCACCTCAAATACATTTTTGGGTTCCGGAAATTCCTTTATGGCCTTAACCTTTTCTGGGTCAGTCGCCGCGCCATTGTTGGTGACGATGAACCCTAGGAAGCTCACGCTTTTCTTAAAGAAGCGTGACTTCTCTGCAGATATTCTCATGTTGGCATCGTACAGGCTCTTCAGAACCCAATCTACGTGCTTGACATGCGCATTTTCATCCTCTGAGAAGATGATGACATCATCAACGTAAACATAGCAGAACTTGCCGATCTGCTCTCGCAGAATATCGTCAATCGTTCTTTGGAAGATGCTTGCAGCATTCCTGAGTCCGAATGGCAATCTTCGGAACTCATACTTCCCTCCGTTTACCGAGAATGATGTCTTCTCACGGTCGCGTTCGGCGAGCGTGATTTGGTGATAGCCAGACTTCAGATCAAGTGTCGTGAAGTACTTGGCCTTGCCGAGATTCCCTAATATCATTGAGATATTTGGCATAGGGTATCTGTCTGGTACAGTTCTCTCGTTTAGTTTACGGAAGTCCAGTACCAAACGCATTTTTTTGTTGCCTGCTTTGTCGGTGCCCTTTTTGTCTACGACCCATATTGGGTTATTGTAGGGGGACTTCGACTTTTGGATTATGCCATTTTTCAGCAGCTCCTGGATTTCGCCATTGACGAAGTCAGCTGCTCCCATAGGGTATGGGTATAATTTGGCATAAATGGGCTCCTCGTCGGTCGTCCGGATGGTTGCTACCACCGACGTATTGTAAGGGAGAGCCTCATTAGGATCAGCAAAAGATTTTTTCCTATTCCCAAGCATCTTCAAAAATGCATCCTTAATCAAGGGCGGTGCGTCCGAGCAATCTACGTTGGTAAAATTGACATCGGGGCAGGTGTGGAAGTCAATGCGCTCTGTTTCGGAGCCCCATTTGAGGTGGCCGGAAGCCAGGCAAAGCGACGCGCCGGCCTGCTTTAATAGGTCTAGGCCAATGATCGCGTCGAAGGAGGTCAGATCTGGTAGTAAGAAGAAGGTAGCTTTAATGTTAAAAATAGACACAAAACATTTTTTTGTGATTGTAGTCACACCATGAATCGAATGGATTACAAATGGGGACTCTACCGGGCGAACGCCTTTCAACCCCTTAAATGGTCGGATGAAATTTTTTGACGCGCCCGTGTCAACCAGTAGTTTCATGTCAATCCCCGCTACTCTTCGTCTGATGACGGGTAGCAGGGATTTTCCCCTAAAAAATTGATGGCATCTGAGTCATACTCTAGGATGGCATCATCGTCAACTTTAGTCGCTGCACTGGAGGCCGCGGTGGCATAAGCCTTGTCGGAATCATCTGAGGCCTGGGCCACATGGTTGACCCTTTGCTTTTAGGCGGGATCGAGCGGCCAGACGCGGCCGGCTTCGACTTTGGGAAAGCCGGGGCGTGGGACGGCTGCATCCTGGACAATGATGGGTCAATGTCCATTGGCTCCGGCGTGTTCCCTCGAGCCATTCGGTCGCTACGCGGAGCGGAGTGCACCTGTGCTCTATGTTGTCTAGTAAAGTGCGGGTTTCTCCCGGCACTTCCCTGCGGCCCGGTTTGTGTGGGGGCCTGCTGGCGCTCTTGCGCTTTGGGAATTTGTCTGCGATCCCTATTTTCTTGGCTCTGCGCAAACGAAGTTGCGAAGGTATACCTCTCGTGGTTGGATTATACCTCTTGCGCCAAAGCGAGGGCTGACGGCATGTCTTTTGGCTTTGCCGCGAACAGCACATCCGTGAGGTTGCGCCTGAGTCCCGAGACGAAAACTCTCAAAGCATCATCCCGGAATTTCTCACATAGGATCGCCGCTGCCGACGCTTCATGTGACATGGTTACTTTGTTGGTCAACAAGGTGAGTTTTTTCTCGACCTCGTCATAATATTGAAGGAGCGTTAGGCTTCCCTGTCTGAGGGTGCCTAGCTCTTGTTCAATAACATATATTGGGCGTTTATCACTGTATGTGAAATCGAGGCGACTTATGATCGCATCGAAATTGAGTACGGTCCCAAAGGACGCAAGAACTGCATCAGCAGGGCCTTTAATTTTGCTCCTGATGATGACCACCGCCTGATAGTGTCGCGAACTATCTTCATATTCTCTAAACATATGGTAAGCCGCATTTGCCGCTTGCCGCCAGGAGACGTATGTCTCCTGGGTTCCCATAAAGTCTGGGAGACATTATATGCAATAAATGCGTTAACCGGGGTGTTTTTATGCACAGAGTTTTCTGTGGAATCGTCACCTTCTGACTCTGAGTCGCTGGCGAGCGGTTTAGAATTCCTATACTGTAGAAATGAATTGCTCATGAGGAGCTGAGTATATAAACATTCAAATCGTCTTGCCCATAGGAGGCACTAGTATGGCGAGGGGACGCGAGGGCTGAGTCGGCGTTTAATAACATTGGCCGAGGGCTCGTTGAGCGGAGCCGTAGGTTCGTTCAGCAACGATACGGTGAGGGGCTTGCGGGGAGTCTGCATCCGCTAAGCCAAACAAATATATAAATGACAAACAAATCGTAACAGCAAAGACAAAGAGATATATAAAAGGCAAAAAATTGCCACAGCAATGCATGCGCTGCTGTATCGGGTGTCGGGGCAACGATAGGAGGGCCCGAGACGGCTGCGGGGAGAGAATTCAAGTTCGAGTGGAACGACAGTGTCCAGACATATGCAGAAGTGGAACGAAATAATGCACACAATGTAAATTGTAGGTAAATAAATCTCTGTGACAGTGTCAAGGAATAATTTAATCCGCACAGTTAATAAAAATTTAAAATTCCGTGTTCAACTTTAATTTCATTAATATAACTTAAATTCACAACACATACAAGGGTTAGGATTGTCATGGAAATACAGATTAGTATTTAGTGTAGCTCGCACAAATGTTTTAGAACTTTATTTAAATGCAGCTGGGGTTTGGAGATAGGCGCTCACTTACATAATCTGTGTGTCTTGTGTGTGTTTTGTTGTGGGTTTCCAAGTTAGTTGGGCGCCAGTAATATAAATTCGGGTGTCCACTGGAGGTTCCCTCGCTGCAGTCTCCGATATTAAGCCGGTTGACCGATGATGCCCCTCGCACGGGGGACAAGGGTAGTAAACTCACTTGAAGAGTTATGACGATTATGTTGGGAAGATGACTGTCTTCCTTGGAGCATCTGGCCTAGAGACTCAGAATGCTGTAATCAATATAAAAGATTAACGACAGAGTGTCGGAGTTGTTTGCTTATGAGCGATGGCTCTTTATTATGTCAATGCCCAAAACGAACTGCTTAAAAGCTAACAGAATGAGAACTTCATAGCGGCCTCTGCAAATGTGCAGAGCTTTTGCCGGCTATGTGAAAGCTTCCGGTCAAACGCTTGGTCAGCAATTTGGCCGGTGCTGGAATACGGACGATCGGTCCGGTTAACTTAGTTAACTTGTATAAGCGTTAGATCGTATTACTGGGGCGCTGGAGTGCTTACGTAGTTTTTGGTGGTCTTTTTGTATATGTGTATATTTATATTTATTATGACAAAGTGTCACAATGTATTGACGCTAAGTTATACCCAATCATTTATTGTATTTTTAGGGTAGATTAGTCCAATATGCTACACCTCCCTTTTTAAAAAAATGACGTAATATATGTAGTCATTTAGTTCTCAATATTAATATTTTGTTTAGAAAGGAAAAAAAAAAAAATATTTTTTTTTTTAAATGATATTGATTTTTCTTATTAATTATTAGCAATGTTTTGTCTCAAAGTATTTTTGTATAATGACAGAATAATACAAAAAAATTTATGTTGAATTACGATATTTTTGGATTTATTTTTAACTTTCTTAGAAGGAAAAATAATTAAAATTTTTTTTTGTTTTTTTTTTTTGTGTTTTGAGGTTGATCAGACCTTTTCTTAAGTGAAATGAAACGTTTCATTGATTATATATTTTTAGTCTATCCTTATGTACTTTTTGCTTCTTTTGTTTTGTATCTCTAATTACTATGTTATCTCTGTCTTCTATTGTTTCTACAGTATAAGGGCCTAGATATACTGGATCTAACTTGTGACCCGATTCGTTCCTTAGTATAACTTTATCTCCTATTTTTAATTGAAAATCTGAAGTTTTCTTATCATAAAGTTGTTTTCTATAAGACTTAGCTTTTTCCAACAAAAGTCTAGCTCTTTTATATGCTATTTCTAATCTAAATTTTATTTCCTTTGAGTAATCTTCTATATTATACAGTGGTTCTATTCTATCTGTTTTATTAAAATTTGCGAACTGCCTTGGTAATCTTCCAAAGACTAGTTCATATGGACAGTAATTATGCATGACTGATGGTGTTGTGTTGAAACAATATGTAAAGTATTGTATCCAAACGTCCCAATCAGTTTTATCTGCAGAGATGTATGAACGAATGTATTCATTGAATGTTCTATGACTTCGTTCGATTGTCCCTAAAGTCTGGTGGTGATATGCAGTGGATGTAAGATTTTCAATCTTCATATATTTACACATATCTTGAATTACATTGTTTTTATACTCGGTACCCATGTCCGAAATGAACGTCTTCATTGGACCGTACTTTAGTATAAAATTTTCGAATATAGCTTTTGCGACAGTGTTTGCGCTCTTATTCGCAACAGGTATGGTTACTAGATACTTCGTCAAATCACATATTAGTGTGACGATGTATTCGTTGCCATATTCTGATTTCGGTAGTGGACCAACTGTGTCCACTATCACTATATCAAAAGCATTTGTTGGGGTTTCTGTGTGAGTCATTGGGGTCTTTGTATGTGTCGTTGTTTTTGACATTTGGCATTTATGACATCTACGTATGTACTCTTTTATATGACGAGTCATATTTTTCCAATAATAGTGTCTTTTTATTTTCGCTAGCGTTCTTGTAATGCCTGTATGACCTCCCTGAATTGGATCTTCATGATATGTAGACAGTATCGATTGTATTTCTTTTTCAGTTTTTATAATGGTCACCGGCTGGAGTAGCGCTACTCTTAATGATTTCAATTTTATATTGCCCATATTTTTGAAATTATCTATTGAAATGGTTTCAAAGATTTTTTCACTCGGTGCCAATTTGAGTTGGTTGATTTTTAGTATACCGGCTTGCATTTCAAGCCTTTGGAAGAACTGACCTAAATCAAAAATTCCATTGGTATATAAATCGTCAACATCAATTCTTGCAATAACTTTATTTCCTCGTTTTAGTAAACAAATAGATTCAGTTATTCGCAAGGTCACTACTTTCTGTACTTCATCATTTGTTATGACTTCGTGTACGTTGGGCTTAGATACATTTTGGATACTTTGCCTAGGCAATAGTTCCTTATTTGTTACTGTACAGTTTTCTTGTCTACTTTGTTGCCTGGTAGTGACTTTCAGGACTTTATGTTGCATGTCTTTGAGTTCCTTTATATTTATACGTGAGAGTGCGTCTGCTACAAAATTATCTTTCCCCCTTAGGTATTCTACTGTGAAGTCGTATTCTTCAAGCTCTAGCCGCATGCGAGTTAATTTAGAACTGGGATTAGTCATAGAAAATAGGTACGTTAATGGTCTGTGGTCCGTTTTAATGGTGAAATGTTTGCCATAAATGTATGGTCTAAAATGGGTAATTGCCCAATGAATTGCCGCTAGTTCTTGTTCCGTTGTACTCTTATTGCTTTCTCCTTTTGTAAATGAACGTGATGCATAAGCTATTGGGAGCTGAATCCCGTTACGGTTCTGAGTTAGAACCGCTCCGCAAGCTTGTTTACTAGCATCCGTTATAATGCAAAATTCTTTGCGAAAATCAGGATATTGTAATAGAGTGGGGTGCATAAGATTTTCTTTAAGGTATTCGAATGCGTTCTGGCATTCGCTTGACCATTCAAAAGGGACATTCTTTTTACATAATCTAGTTATGTGCCGTGAATAGTCGGCGAAGTTCCTTATAAATCGACGATAATAGTTGCAGAATGCTATAAATCGTCTTGCACTGTCCGCATCATGAGGGACAGGATAATTTTTGATGACGTCATATTTCTTGTCATCTGGCAATACTCCTTTGTCTGTGCATTTGTGACCTAGGAATGTCACTTCGTGCATGAAAAATAAACATTTTTCTGGATGCAACTTTAGGTTATATTTCCTACATACATTAAAAACGTCAGTTAAGTTTTTAATCATGTGTTTTTCGGAACATCCTATCACCATTAAGTCATCCATGTAAAGGAATGCCTGAGAGGGTTCTAATCCCGAGAATGATATAGTCATCATCCTCTGAAATGAATTTGGTGCTATTTTAAAACCAAATGGTAATCGCGTGAAGCGATATGAGCCATTGCTCGTTGAAAAAGATGTTATATTCCTAGAGTTTTCCTCAAGTTCTATTTGGTGGAAACCTGACATCAAGTCAAGGCATGAAAAGTATTTAGCTCGACCTAGTTGATCTAAAATGTCATCAATTCTAGGGAGTGGAAATTTGTCAGAAAGAAGTTTTTTGTTTATTTGACGATAGTCAATTACTAATCGCCATTTTTTCTCTTGTGAATTTGGTAATGATTTTTTTGGAACTAGCAAGAGTGGGCTGTTATACTCAGATACAGACGGTTCGACGATTTTGTCGCTTATTAATTTCCCTACTTGTTTTTGAATTTCCTCAATATGGCTATGCGGGCTTCTATAGTTTTTTATATAAATGGGTTCATCATCTTTAAGTCTTAATGTTTGTTTATAAAAATTATTTGTTGATATTGGTTCGGTTTCCAGTCCGAACACATCACTATACTGTGTGCATAATTCTGTTAATTGATTTTTAAATTGGTCTGGAAAATTTTTCTTTAGTTTTGAAAGTATTTGTTCGCTTCTATTTCCAGTGTCGGTATTATGAATGTCATAATCTTTTAGATTTTCATATTGTATTTTATTTACTTTGACCACTTGGTCGAAATTAGTTGTATTTAGAAGTCGAACGTATAAGTAATATAAATTCGGGTGTCCACTGGAGGTTCCCTCGCTGCAGTCTCCGATATTAAGCCGGTTGACCGATGATGCCCCTCGCACGGGGGACAAGGGTAGTAAACTCACTTGAAGAGTTATGACGATTATGTTGGGAAGATGACTGTCTTCCTTGGAGCATCTGGCCTAGAGACTCAGAATGCTGTAATCAATATAAAAGATTAACGACAGAGTGTCGGAGTTGTTTGCTTATGAGCGATGGCTCTTTATTATGTCAATGCCCAAAACGAACTGCTTAAAAGCTAACAGAATGAGAACTTCATAGCGGCCTCTGCAAATGTGCAGAGCTTTTGCCGGCTATGTGAAAGCTTCCGGTCAAACGCTTGGTCAGCAATTTGGCCGGTGCTGGAATACGGACGATCGGTCCGGTTAACTTAGTTAACTACTCCCCCTTCAAGATTGAGGCCGCCCTCGGCCGACCTTATTTGATCGAGGACATCCGTCAGTTGGGCCGCGGATCTTTTGGCCCTCATGGCTCGTAGGTAAGTTAGGCCGACACAGATCAGAGCGCAGACAATTACTCCCGCAATTAGCGCTATCCGGCTCAATCGGCATCCGTCGACTTCTTCTCCGAATTTCCTGATTTGCACCAAATTTCTCTCACTCAAGCGGTGAAGATATGGGAGACTCAGGATCTCGTGTTTCACAGAGATATTGAGGACAGGAGAGTTAGCTACTCCTGGTGCCTTTTTCTGGATCGTGTTATGGTTCACAAACACGGTCTCATTGACCATAGCACTATCGGTAAACATAATCAGATGCGTGCCTGTAATGTGGGTGGTAGTTCCACTATCCACGCGCACGAGTGCTGGTCTATCATTAATAATGATAATCCCTTCGTCGACATAGGTGATAGGGTGGAGATTGCTCTGTTGCGTATCGCAATGGGCCACTACTCCAGCATGGAGTTCTCGGGCGCAAGAACTCACCGAAGATATTTGACAGAATGTTGCTCCGGGTGACATGGAGCAGTTTTTTACTGTACGGATTTCTCCATTGCATTCTGCCACCATATTGTTTTCTAACCTCAGTATGGTGTCATGGTGAGCCACTGGGAAGACGGTGATCTTGTTACAGGTCATCACGATCTTGGGGAATTTTATAACAAAATACAAAACGTTAAGGGACTGTAAAACCTTTACGGACGCAACGGACAAAATTTCCCTTATGGGGGTGTTGGTGGGCTCCTCGCCCCAAACATTCTCCAAGTCTGCATGGTCCAGGAAGACTGGACTAACTACATTTATTTTTGCAAGTGATATTGTGAGTAAAAGGTTCTGCAGTTCCATGACAATGATCCTATTGCGTGTTAATAAAGTTTCGAAAAGGTGTCCTGTGTCTACTTGCTTCTGTTTTGAAATTTTTAAAAGCTCATTAACGGTGTCGGTAAGTTCATTAATTCGGACTTGTGTTTTGGTGTTAATTTCGATTTGGCCGTTGTGTGCATCAATGAGTCTCGCTTCGGTGAACTTAATGTTCTCTAAGTCTTCGGCGTCAGGTGTCCCTGCGACAACCTTCAACACAGTTCCCAAGAAGTCAAGGCTCCTAGCCACTCTGTGATGGACGCTCAACGAGTCGAGCATGTCACGAAGGTGAGCGATGTCAATGCTCAGGAGCTTCTTCATATGGGATTCAGGGAACATATCGACCATGCCGTTGGTTTCGTCAATCACTCGCCTATACTCGGAGAGGTTAGCAGAGTGTCTGACGTAGGCATATTCCTCCCATACCAAGACCTGACCGTCGATGACGGGAATATAATTTGCATGGGTATAATCTGTGACTTGGGCTGAAGCCACTGCCAGGAGACAGAGTAGAAGCGTTGCAAACGACCTGTAATATGCGTGGTTGATTAATAAATATTCGGAATGGAGTTGCCCACCACCAATAGACAAATGAGATGAAGCAAATTAAACTCTAAAAGATTAAGCCGCGTGGCTATGAAGAATATAAGAAAACTTACGCCAAGTGGCTATAGGAAGCAAAAAAATAATGAAACTTATGCCAAGTGGCTACGAACAATAATGAAACTTATGCCAAGTGGCTACGAATGAAGAACCAATGAAAAACTTATACCAAGTGGCTATGAATGAAAAACGAATAAAAAGAAAATCCGGGTGAACCGCAACTGGGCTCTGTTAGTGTCACTTTAGGTTGTCCTTGTGGACCACCCTCCCTTTAATTAGGACTGTGGTCCCCAAGTCCGCCTCGACAGTTCTCTCCTCGCATAAGGGAGTGAGTTTGTTGCCTAGTCGTCTGTTTGACTTTACTAGGACTTTATCGCCGACCTGGAAGACTCTGTTCCGCCGAGAGGCGTTTTCTCGGTTTCTTGTCATGTTTTGGGCATTTTTGATTTTTTCCTGGACATCACTTTGTAGCTCGTCCGGATCTGCCCGCATGACCTCGGCCGGTTTCTTGTTAATGACAGAGTGGATGGATTGGTTATATCTGGCTGCTGCCAGCAAGATCAACTCCACCGTGTCATTTATGCCTTTATCGATTTTTAGGCATCTAGCGAGCTCGAGCAACGTGCTGTGGAAGCGTTCCACCTGTCCGTTGGAGACGCTATGGAGGGGCGGTGCATTCGAGATGCTGACGCCGAAATGGTTTTCCAGCATGGCCATTATTGTGTGCGATTTCAATGATGGTTCATTGTCGCAGTAGATGGCTTTAGCTCCTGGGAAAACATTCATAAGTTGAAGTAGTGGTGGTTTTAGATCCTCTATGGTTCTAGATTGGATCGGCTGCACCATGGCGAATTTCGAAAATTTGTCCACACAGGTGAGGAAGTATTTCCTATCCGTTGAGAAAATATCGACGTGCAATATTTCTCCAACGTGGCCCGGGATTGGTGTTTCACCGAGCTCCTGTTTCCTTGGATGTCTATCATACTTCGCCCTGGCGCAGGTTTTGCAATTGGCGGCAATCTCGCTCGCCAATTTGGTCATCTTGGGGAAGTAGTACTCGGAGAGTACTTGCTTCACATTCTCTTGGGCCGACCTGTGAGCTCTGTCGTGCTCTGCGGTGAGGATTTCTTTCCTCTCCCCAACCGCGAAAATGTCGGTGACCCTTTTTTACAATGCCAGAACTTTGTGGCCGGAAATTGTCGGACCACCTCGTCTTGGAATTGTGCCAACGTGTGAAGGTCACAGTGGAAGGCATTCACACCATTAGGGATAATGGTGTTGGCGAGTTCTTCCAGCAAAGTCTTTTGCATGAGAAGCCAATCGCGTGACGCTTCTTATTTCCAAATAGAATAAAAGTGCGTTTCCAAGGGGAGCGCGCTTCTTCTAAAACTATTTGGTTCTGGAAGCAATTTACAGGTTTGTCCGTAGACTGAATTGTGTATGTGAGCGAAAGCTCACTGTGCACCGTGGCCGCGCACGACTCGGGTTCCTGGTTTTCAACAACGTTGAGTTGTTGCCTCGAGAGGGCATCCGCAACGAGATTATTTTTTCCGGGCTTGTAAAAAATTCTTGCGCCGGACTCATCGATGCGTGCCTTCCACCTTTTGATTTTGGCGTTCGGATTGGATTCCGATACCGCAAACGTCAAAGGTTGGTGATCGGTAAAGATGTTTATCTCTTTGACCGCATACAGGTAGTGTCGTAATTTGGCTAGCGCCCAGACTATGGCTAATAGCTCCCTTTCGTTGGTAGCGTAGTTAACCTCTCTGTCACACAATGTCCTAGAGATCATTGTAATGGGGCGTCCCTCTTGGGACAACACTGCGCCAATGCCGTAGGCCGAAGCGTCTGTCGTTAGATCAAACGCTTTTTTATAATCCGGATATCTAAGTATGACATCTTCCGACGCCAAAATGTTGCGAAGTTTCTCGAAGGCACGTTGCTGCGCTTCGGAAAATTCCACTTTGATATTCCTAGACCTGTGTCGGCTAACACTTCCGTTCTCGCCCTTCAGTATGTCTGAAATGGGCCTTGCTATTGATGCGAAATCTTTGATGAAGCATCCATAATAGCTGGCTAAGCCCAAGAATGACCTCACCTCAAATACATTTTTGGGTTCCGGAAATTCCTTTATGGCCTTAACCTTTTCTGGGTCAGTCGCCGCGCCATTGTTGGTGACGATGAACCCTAGGAAGCTCACGCTTTTCTTAAAGAAGCGTGACTTCTCTGCAGATATTCTCATGTTGGCATCGTACAGGCTCTTCAGAACCCAATCTACGTGCTTGACATGCGCATTTTCATCCTCTGAGAAGATGATGACATCATCAACGTAAACATAGCAGAACTTGCCGATCTGCTCTCGCAGAATATCGTCAATCGTTCTTTGGAAGATGCTTGCAGCATTCCTGAGTCCGAATGGCAATCTTCGGAACTCATACTTCCCTCCGTTTACCGAGAATGATGTCTTCTCACGGTCGCGTTCGGCGAGCGTGATTTGGTGATAGCCAGACTTCAGATCAAGTGTCGTGAAGTACTTGGCCTTGCCGAGATTCCCTAATATCATTGAGATATTTGGCATAGGGTATCTGTCTGGTACAGTTCTCTCGTTTAGTTTACGGAAGTCCAGTACCAAACGCATTTTTTTGTTGCCTGCTTTGTCGGTGCCCTTTTTGTCTACGACCCATATTGGGTTATTGTAGGGGGACTTCGACTTTTGGATTACGCCATTTTTCAGCAGCTCCTGGATTTCGCCATTGACGAAGTCAGCTGCTCCCATAGGGTATGGGTATAATTTGGCATAAATGGGCTCCTCGTCGGTCGTCCGGATGGTTGCTACCACCGACGTATTGTAAGGGAGAGCCTCATTAGGATCAGCAAAAGCTTTTTTCCTATTCCCAAGCATCTTCAAAAATGCATCCTTAATCAAGGGCGGTGCGTCCGAGCAATCTACGTTGGTAAAATTGACATCGGGGCAGGTGTGGAAGTCAATGCGCTCTGTTTCGGAGCCCCATTTGAGGTGGCCGGAAGCCAGGCAAAGCGACGCGCCGGCCTGCTTTAATAGGTCTAGGCCAATGATCGCGTCGAAGGAGGTCAGATCTGGTAGTAAGAAGAAGGTAGCTTTAATGTTAAAAATAGACACAAAACATTTTTTTGTGATTGTAGTCACACCATGAATCGAATGGATTACAAATGGGGACTCTACCGGGCGAACGCCTTTCAACCCCTTAAATGGTCGGATGAAATTTTTTGACGCGCCCGTGTCAACCAGTAGTTTCATGTCAATCCCCGCTACTCTTCGTCTGATGACGGGTAGCAGGGATTTTCCCCTAAAAAATTGATGGCATCTGAGTCATACTCTAGGATGGCATCATCGTCAACTTTAGTCGCTGCACTGGAGGCCGCGGTGGCATAAGCCTTGTCGGAATCATCTGAGGCCTGGGCCACATGGTTGACCCTTTGCTTTTTAGGCGGGATCGAGCGGCCAGACGCGGCCGGCTTCGACTTTGGGAAAGCCGGGGCGTGGGACGGCTGCATCCTGGACAATGATGGGTCAATGTCCATTGGCTCCGGCGTGTTCCCTCGAGCCATTCGGTCGCTACGCGGAGCGGAGTGCACCTGTGCTCTATGTTGTCTAGTAAAGTGCGGGTTTCTCCCGGCACTTCCCTGCGGCCCGGTTTGTGTGGGGGCCTGCTGGCGCTCTTGCGCTTTGGGAATTTGTCTGCGATCCCTATTTTCTTGGCTCTGCGCAAACGAAGTTGCGAAGGTATACCTCTCGTGGTTGGATTCTACCTCTTGCGCCAAAGCGAGGGCTGACGGCATGTCTTTTGGCTTTGCCGCGAACAGCACATCCGTGAGGTTGCGCCTGAGTCCCGAGACGAAAACTCTCAAAGCATCATCCCGGAATTTCTCACATAGGATCGCCGCTGCCGACGCTTCATGTGACATGGTTACTTTGTTGGTCAACAAGGTGAGTTTTTTCTCGACCTCGTCATAATATTGAAGGAGCGTTAGGCTTCCCTGTCTGAGGGTGCCTAGCTCTTGTTCAATAACATGTATTGGGCGTTTATCACTGTATGTGAAATCGAGGCGACTTATGATCGCATCGAAATTGAGTACGGTCCCAAAGGACGCAAGAACTGCATCAGCAGGGCCTTTAATTTTGCTCCTGATGATGACCACCGCCTGATAGTGTCGCGAACTATCTTCAAATTCTCTAAACATATGGTAAGCCGCATTTGCCGCTTGCCGCCAGGAGACGTATGTCTCCTGGGTTCCCATAAAGTCTGGGAGACATTTGACGGCATCCAATGTTTCGCTACAACTGACCTTTCCAGTGATAATTACTGGTTTGTAAATCTTAATCTGGGGAGTTTCGGCTTGCGCCGGGGCAGTCCGTATAGCCGCGACTTGACCGGCAAGATCCTGTATTGCATTACGTAATTCGTTCTCCCTGCGTTGACTGTCAATAGCCTGATCTTGTAAAGCTTTTATGAGAGCCTTAATTTGCTCCGTTTCGAGCGACATTTTATATGCAATAAATGCGTTAACCGGGGTGTTTTTATGCACAGAGTTTTCTGTGGAATCGTCACCTTCTGACTCTGAGTCGCTGGCGAGCGGTTTAGAATTCCTATACTGTAGAAATGAATTGCTCATGAGGAGCTGAGTATATAAACATTCAAATCGTCTTGCCCATAGGAGGCACTAGTATGGCGAGGGGACGCGGGGGCTGAGTCGGCGTTTAATAACATTGGCCGAGGGCTCGTTGAGCGGAGCCGTAGGTTCGTTCAGCAACGATACGGTGAGGGGCTTGCGGGGAGTCTGCATCCGCTAAGCCAAACAAATATATAAATGACAAACAAATCGTAACAGCAAAGACAAAGAGATATATAAAAGGCAAAAAATTGCCACAGCAATGCATGCGCTGCTGTATCGGGTGTCGGGGCAACGATAGGAGGGCCCGAGACGGCTGCAGGGAGAGAATTCAAGTTCGAGTGGAACGACAGTGTCCAGACATATGCAGAAGTGGAACGAAATAATGCACACAATGTAAATTGTAGGTAAATAAATCTCTGTGACAGTGTCAAGGAATAATTTAATCCGCACAGTTAATAAAAATTTAAAATTCCGTGTTCAACTTTAATTTCATTAATATAACTTAAATTCACAACACATACAAGGGTTAGGATTGTCATGGAAATACAGATTAGTATTTAGTGTAGCTCGCACAAATGTTTTAGAACTTTATTTAAATGCAGCTGGGGTTTGGAGATAGGCGCTCACTTACATAATCTGTGTGTCTTGTGTGTGTTTTGTTGTGGGTTTCCAAGTTAGTTGGGCGCCAGTAATATAAATTCGGGTGTCCACTGGAGGTTCCCTCGCTGCAGTCTCCGATATTAAGCCGGTTGACCGATGATGCCCCTCGCACGGGGGACGAGGGTAGTAAACTCACTTGAAGAGTTATGACGATTATGTTGGGAAGATGACTGTCTTCCTTGGAGCATCTGGCCTAGAGACTCAGAATGCTGTAATCAATATAAAAGATTAACGACAGAGTGTCGGAGTTGTTTGTTTATGAGCGATGGCTCTTTATTATGTCAATGCCCAAAACGAACTGCTTAAAAGCTAACAGAATGAGAACTTCATAGCGGCCTCTGCAAATGTGCAGAGCTTTTGCCGGCTATGTGAAAGCTTCCGGTCAAACGCTTGGTCAGCAATTTGGCCGGTGCTGGAATACGGAGGATCGGTCCGGTTAACTTAGTTAACTTATACATGTTTGGATGCTGCTATTGTATTTGCAACATAAATCCCATTGTGTATTTCTTGATTAGGAACAAATATGAAATCATTTACAACATTAATGTCTATTTTCCGAATAACTTGTGATCTGGCTGGCAGAAGAACTGTATTGTTGCCAGCGCTATATGTTATCGGAATATATATTGGATAATTTAAATTTTGGGGTCTAATTATAAACCAGTCTTCACTTGGTTTGAAATCTAGTTGACAATTGAATTTCTTTATAAAATCAATGCCTATTATTCCATCACATGGTATTGCAAAATTGGGGTTTACCAAATGAAATTCATGTGGAATAATATATTTTGTTGATTGGAGTTCTATTAAGGTTGTTCCTTGAGACTTTATCACACCTTGGCCTATGCCTTCGATGTTTATTATTTTTTCATTTTGAATTATGAAGTTATCAGAATTTACTTTCAAAAGTGAGATATCTGCACCAGTATCTATGAGAAATGTTAGTTTATTGTCAGTTGAATGATTATAGAAGGTTACGAATATATTAAGACTATAATTGATGGAATGAACTTTTACATTTATTGGTTGTTTCCTAAAGGGTTCTGTTAGTTTTCCGACGTATTTTGCGCGATTCTCACACTGCTATTATTATTATTACCATGGTTGTAGTTTCCGCGGCCTCTCCCTTGGTTTTGGCCTCGTCTACCTCCACGGTTATTATAGTTATTATTATTGCTGTTATTGCTGCCTCGGTTGTAATTGTTGTGGTAGTTATTTCTTCCACGATTATAACCCCGGGCGCCTCTATTATAATTATTTGCACCTCGTCGATAATAGAGTACAGTGTTACTTTGACCTGTTATCTCTGTGCAACTGTTTACAAATTTGGAGATGGCATCATTCATGTTTGTGAATGTGCCTGCTTGCATGATAAGTTTTACCTTATCAATGGAGCAATTCTGTGTCATTGCTTTTACAGCTGTTGTAGTGCTGTATTTATTTGCTAAGGATTGGCTGAGACCTTCACCGATATAGGCACCTTCAAGGGCCTTTGTCAGTTTCTCCACCTCTTGGGTGTATTGGTTAGCCGTTTTATTTCTCTGTTGTAGATTCAGAAGCTTGGCAGATATCACTTCTACCGATTCTCCTTTTACTGCACTTGACAGTTGGGTAATGATTGCAGCAATCGTCTGCTCATTACTTATAAGGTTTCTTACATGGCCTTTAAGTTTAGTTTTTATTAGGCTTATTGCTGTCGCTTCATGTGTGCTCTTTAAACTATCTAGTAGACCTAGAGCATCCAAAAAACTTTGTAGATTTTCTGGTTTACCATCAAACTCTGGTATCAGAGATGTGGCTAGCCTGATAAATTCTATCACTGTCTGTGCCATTTCAGAAATTGTTATTGGTTCAGATTTAAATTCAATTCGGTCGCTTCCTTCTAGCGTTTCAATGTTACTATCGGACTCAGCGCCGCTTGATTGAACAGATTCGTCTAGTTCTTTGAACTGGTCTGTGTTGAATTCAACCAATTGACTTAGACTTTCTGGTACATCTATCAAAATATGCCTTCTTTTTCTGATGTTATTTAATCTTGTGTTTATGGATTTTATAACCCTTAAACATTTGTTATTATGTTCAGATGTGAGCCTATTTGCATATTTATTTACTAATGTAACTATATTATTATATTCTCCTACCAATATCTCTATATGATTTTTCAAAGTTTCTGATTTTATTACTGCGTCTCTATTGATACATTTACAAGACTTATCGAACCTGAAACGAAATTCGTCTATTCGTATCGCTATTTCGCTCCATTCCATTCTTGTCGTTAAAAAAAAAGTTTTTATTAAGCTCTTCTTTTATTAAATCTGGTCTAAACGATTTGCCCTATTCATATAACGTATTTTGATGATCTTGTTATGCTTAACATAAATTGTAAGCAGAAATTGTAGAAGTAGTACTATTGTAATGATCAGCAATAAGATCCACAACGCATTTATATCGTCTGTGTGATCTATAATTTTTACGTTATTAACTACGTTGGCAGTATTGTCCTTTGCCTCACTAGAATCGCTAAACCATCCCATTTTTTTTTGTTTATTTTCAATGAAACGTTTTTTTTTCTATTTATGAGTTTTTTTCTCATTATTATGATATTAATTTATTCTTCTAGAAAATCAAAAATAAAAAAATGTTTACGTTTAATGAAGATAAGAATTGTTATATTCTGTCATTAAAAAAAATTTTTGCAGCTGAATATATATATATATACTCAGTAGAGGAGACGTGGAAATATTAGTTGTTAATAAATGTGGTTGGCTCACATATTTGTTTACAATATATAAAAAAAAAATTCTCCAACCGCATTGTTAGTAAAAAGCCTAACAGATATTAGTGGTTTTCAAGCAGCGGTTTCCCGCATCGGCTTGGGTTTAGAAATTAAAATTAAGGCAAATTGGGGCATTGGCATTTATTTATGCAGCCCGTTTGCGTTGTTTCGCACCTTGCGAAATCTTGCTTTCGATGTCCTCAAGACGCTCTTTGTAGCGTTGTCGGGATGCCTCGTCTCTGGCCAACTGGGTCATTTCCTTAACCAGTCGGCGTTGTCTAAGTAGCTTTACCCTTTTTCCGGAGTGTTTGTGCTTCTTTGGTTCCTTCCTTTCCTGCCTTGCCCGGTTCTCAGCTATTGTGAGTGGGCGTGGTCCATCTGCAGGATTTTGCTGCAGAGCTTCTTCCAACGTTGGCAAGTCCCTTTGTGTCGTGGGCTGCGCGTTTGAGAATTGTGGCTCTTCCGCCATCAATTATTATGTTTTATATTGTCATATTTATTTATTAATTTATTTAGTTTATAGTCGAACTAAGATCAGTCGACTCTAATTATTGGCACAACACTTTAAAGTATTTTGTGTGCGTTCTGCAAAAGTCCTGTGATCGATCCTGAGTCCTGTCACGGTCGCCATATGAAGGGTGCTAGTTGATTAAAGTAATTTGTAAAGGAAAAGAAGAGCCTCTGCTCCGTTTGAGGTTCTTTATTTGAATAATCAAAGCGTGCTGAAGTTGGGTTTAGCTAACCCGCACATACATTGCTTATATCTATGTATTCTTACTTACATTTATACATATACATATGTATGCAGAAGGCATTGACCACTTGAGCTGCAAAGTGCATGCTCAGCATTCCCACGCTCCGCGATCGGCCTTTGTATAAGCGTTAGATCGTATTACTGGGGCGCTGGAGTGCTTACGTAGTTTTTGGTGGTCTTTTTGTATATTTGTATATTTATATTTATTATGACAAAGTGTCACAATGTATTGACGCTAAGTTATACCCAATCATTTATTGTATTTTTAGGGTAGATTAGTCCAATATGCTACAGAGTAATATTCCTCCAAGGGTTTGTTTCCTTGGTTTAGCTGGCTAAGCTGATACTCTAACGTTCGCACATCGCGTTTGTCCGCGTATTGCATTGCTAAAACTCTTTTGATTTCTGGCCAGTCGTCATCCAGAACCCCATAAGAGTCGAGAACTTCTTCAGCTTCGCCTCTTATCTTTTGCCTAAGGTGACATACTATAGCACGGAACAATGGTCTTCCTCTGATAACCTCGTAATCGTCCAAGATCGCTTGCGCACGATTAACCCACGAGACGTATCTCTCGGGCTGACCCTCAAACGTTTGAAGTTCTTTGACGCAGTCGGGAAGCGTAGAGACTTCCTTCAGTTCGTATTCGTTACGTGCTCGGGCCAAGGGCACCGGAGGGGTGACTACCGGGTTACGAGCTTCGTTTTCAGCTTCGAAAGTGTTCATTCGATTGTTCATTTTTTTCATATCGTCCTTAAGCCCGGTCATTTGGGCAAGGAGCGCATTAAGTGTTTCCTTAATTTCTTCCATTACTTAATAAAAACGCAATTAGCAACTTAAACGACAGGAATGTATTGGGTCGGATAGGGTATAACGGATAACCAAGATTTTTCTTTTTATATTCCTTATCAAAGGCACAGAGGTAGTTAAGTGTAGTTTCACTCACCCTTGACAATTTGTGTTGGTCCTTGTGTGAGTGTGTTGAGGAAAAATGTGTGTGTCGTGTCTTTCTTAGTATCTAAAGGGAGAAAAAGAGATTTTTTTTTTTTTTTTAATTTTTTGTAATAGGCAATGGTTTATGGTATGGTATTTAGTATTTTTTATGTTAGCATTTGTATTCGTATTTTTTCTTTGTATTGTATTACGGTAGTGACGGACGAGTAAAGCCTAGCACTGGGCACGGTGGTCCGTATTTTCCCTTTTTGGCCTTGGCCTACTAAGGTACGGTTGCCACACAATTTACTGGGCAGCTTTTTCGGGTGCCTCCACACCGCTCAGCCTATCCAGCAGATTACCACACGCTTTAATCACAATTCACAGGTTATTTTATTATTGACGAAGTTATTCTTCTTGTTTCATTTAGGTATCAGTTTGACGCTATGAACTTTGCACTCGCGAATGGGCTACAGGGGCTGTAGACAGATCGCCGCAGTGGGTTGTTACATAGGTCATTTTTTAATATTTGAGGTAGACACTTTGCGCCCGCGTTAAATATGCCCCGCTCCTGGACGGAGACGGCGTTAACGCTGCGGCGGGTGGTCTTTTGTTTTGTTACATACGACTTTTTGCGCCCGTGCAGAATGTTTCTCCCGTTACAGGTTGTAGCGGCATTCTCACCGCGGCGGGTGGTCGTTTTTTTTTTACTTTCATAGTTCCACTATCACATCACTGCCATTCGTCACTTGTCGTTATCTTGTTTTACCACATTTCGTAGTTCACTTTTTCCTTTTTTTTCGTTTCTTTTTTTTTCTTTTTCATTTTTATAATTTTTGGTTCACTTTTTCCTTTTTTTGTTTTTTTTTTCTTTTCATTTTTATAATTTTTTATTGTGTTAAGTTGGTAACCATTGCCGGTAGTCAGAATTCTGACTGTTCGGGCGCCAGTTAAGCGAGACTACTGCTCGCTCTACTACTCCGGCTCTCGTAGCCGCACAGCTCACCTAATCAATATCCTAAGCATTCCTGGGATTCTCGGGAATGAATGAAGGAAACAGCGAGCAGCTTCGTTTCACTTTATAATTTTATTGAATTCAACTTAAGTTTGAGGTTTTACAAATTAATTTAATAGTTCGCGGCAGCTCGCCGGGTTGGGGTTTCGGGTGTTAGTCCAAGACTGACTTCTGCAGTCTTCGCCAGGTCTCACCAGAGCTCCGGCTCCAGTGTTTGAACGCCTCGTCAGCAGGCGACTTGGGGCGAGGGGCGACCCCGCATAGCTGCTCGGCCAGCGGCCGAAATATTAGCTATGCTGTGTCGGCGGTCGCTTGCGCAACATCCGGCGGCTGCGCTGCTCATAACAACAATGTGTCATTTGCAGGCGCAGCAGTTTTGCAGCGGGCGCGATCGGCAACAAAGTGTCTCCTGCGAACGCAGCACATAGTGGCCGGCGTGGCTGTTGAATGCATCGAAAAATTGGTGGGCAAGGCGGGGGGCGAAGTCAGCGTTTCTTGGGGTATGTGAGAGACCACTGTGTGGTGTAGAGTGGTCTAACGGGGGAAGCGTATATAAAAGCAGCGGGGCGGGAGAAGAGGGAAGATATTCAGAGAGGGTTCATAACTTATATACCGGCTTGCAATTCAAGCCTTTGGAAGAATTGATCTAAATCAAGAGTTCCATTAGTATACAGATCACCAACATCATATCTTGCAATGATTTTCTTTCCATGTTTAAATAAACATATCGTGTCATTCAATTGCAGTGTCACTACTTTTCGTACCTCGTCATTTGTTATGACTTCGTATACGTTGGGCTCTGAAGCTTTTTCTTTGGTGTGTTCGTGCAAATCCAATTGTTCTTTTCCTGCGCAGGATTTTTGTCTACTTTGAAATCTTGTAGTGACTTTTAATATATTTCCAGTTGTTTCTTTTAGCTCTTTGATGGTTATTCTTGATAACGCATCAGCTACATGAGTGTCTTTGCCCTTTAGATACTCTACTGTAAAATTATATTCCTCTAGTTCAAGCCTTATTCTTGTTAATTTAGAACTGGGGTTCACCATCGAAAATAAATATGTCAATGGTCTATGGTCTGTTTTTACAGTGAAGTGTTTTCCATAAATGTATGGTCTAAAATGTACTATTGCCCAATGAATTGCTGATAACTCTTGTTCCGTTGTACTCTTATTGCTTTCACCTTTTGTAAAAGCTCTTGATGCATAGGCAACTGGGAGTTGGTGGCCATTATGGTTTTGAGTTAAAACTGCGCCACACGCTTGCTTGCTTGCATCTGTTGTTATGCAAAATTCTTTGCTGAAGTCTGGGTACTGCAAGAGTGTTGGGTTAATTAGCTGAGATTTTAAATGTATGAATGCATTTTGACATTCATCTGTCCACTCGAATGGAACATTCTTTTTACATAATCTTGTTATGTGCCGCGAATAGTCGGCGAAATTTTTGATAAAACGTCTGTAGTAATTGCAAAATGCTACAAAACGTCTAGCGCTGTCCGCATCATGTGGAACTGGATAGTTCTGAATGACATCATATTTTTTGTCATCCGGCAAAATTCCTTTGTCTGTGCATTTATGTCCTAAGAATGTGACTTCATGCATGAAAAATGAACATTTTTCAGGATGTAACTTTAGGTTGTATTCCCTGCATTTACCAAAAACTTCAGTGAGGTTTTTAAGCATATGTTTTTCGGAACAACCTATGACTATTAAGTCATCCATATAAAGGAATGCCTGAGACGGTTCTATTCCGGAGAATGCTATAGTCATCATTCTTTGGAATGAATTAGGCGCTATTTTTAAGCCAAATGGCAATCGCGTGAAACGATATGAGCCATTGTTGGTTGAGAAAGATGTTATATCTCTCGAGCCTTCATCCAGCTCGATTTGATGGAAACCTGACATTAAGTCTAAACAGCAAAAGTATTTTGCTCGACCAAGTTGGTCCAAAATATCATCTATTCTCGGTAGTGGAAATTTGTCAGCTAAAAGTTTCTTATTAATTTGGCGATAGTCTACTACTAATCTCCATTTCTTTTTATCTGAATTTGGGCTTGACTTTTTGGGTACTAATAGCAAAGGGCTATTGTACTGTGAAACGGATGGTTCGACTATTTTATCTTTTATTAATTTCTGAACCTGGGCTTGCATTTCTTCTATTTGACTATGAGGACTTCTATAATTTCTTGTGTATACCGGCTCATCATCTTTTAATCTCAACTGTTGTTTATAAAAATTATTAACCGTTATTGGTTCTGATTCTAATGCAAATATATCTATATATTCGCTGCATATAGTTTCTAATTGTGATTTAAACAAGTCGGGGAAATTTTTCTTTAATTGAGATAATAGTTTTATTTCTGTTTTCACTATTTGCCTGAACTACATTGTAGTTCGAAAGTGGCTCATATTTTAAAGTGTCCATATTGACTAATTGGTCGGAATCGGTTGTGTATAAAATTCGGACAACTGTATTACTTGATGTTGCGATCGTATTTGCAACATAAATACCAGTTTTAATTTCCTGGTTTGGAATTAAAATGTTATCATCTTTTGATGATACTGTTAATCTTCGGACAACTTGGGATCTTGCTGGTAATAACGTTGTGTTAATACCAGAGCTATATGTTATGGGAATGTAGATTGGAAATTTCAAATTGTTTGGTCTAATTATAAACCAATCTTCTTCTGTATTTAAATCGATTTGGCAATTATATTTTTTAATGAAATCTATTCCTATTATTCCATCACACGGTATGGGAAAATTTTTATCTACTAAATGAAAGTCGTGTGGGATAATGTATTTACCTGTCTGTATCTCAATAAAAGTCTGTCCTAGAGACTGAATTTTCTGTTGGCTTATGCCTTGAATGTTTATTTTGTTATTTATTTGAATATTAGAAAATTTGTCAGAGTTCTCTTTGATAATAGAGATATCTGCACCTGTATCAAGAAGAAAAACTAGTTTTACGCCTGTTTCGGCATGAATGAATGTAGAAAATATGTTGAGATTATAATTGATGCTGTATACTCTTCGATCTTCTTCTACTGAGTACCTAAAGGCTGTTGCGAGTTTCCCTGATCTTGGATTACTCGTACATTTGCATTATTATTCTGATTGTTGCTACGGTTTCTGTTCCCATTATTATGGCCTCTGTTATGGCCATTATAGCGGTTATTATAACCGTTATTCCGGTAACCGTTATTTTGGTAACCATTATAGTAGTTGCCTCTATTACTATTGTTATTGAAGCCTCTACCGCGGTTACCACCTCTATTGGGATTTCCGTATCCTCTGTTGGATCTGTTACCTCTAAAGTACATCACTTTATTGATGTCACCGGTAACTCTTGCACTCGTTCTTATGTATGCGCTTATCGCTGCATCCATAGTGGTGCAAGTCCCTGCTTCCAGTACTGTTTTGATACTTTCGTGCTCAGCACGATTTATCATTGTGTCAATTGCCTCTTTAGTACTTAGACCAGTGGCATGTTCGAGAGGTATACCCTCATCGATAAAGGAAGCTTCTAATAGCTTTTTAAGTCTATCAACTTCAGCGGTAAATTGCATTGCAGTTTTACCTCTCTGCTGAACTGTTGATAGTTTTGCCTTGACATTACTGGATGTTTCACCGACAACTACTTTCTGCAATTTGTTTATAATTGCTGGAATTGTCGTTTCATTGTCAACTGAGTTCAAAATTGTGCCAACTATTTTTGACTTAATGACCTCAACTGCAATGTCTTCAAATGGTCCCTTAGCAAGGTCTACCAATTTGATTGCCTTAATGAATCTTTGTAGATGGATCTTTTGCCCATCAAATTCTGGCACTGTGGAAGCGACTTCCTTAATATAAGACCTAATGGCTGCTGCTTGCTCTGCCATGGTTAAGTTATTTTCGGAGTCAGCTGCGTTATTTGTGTTATCTTCGTCCTTCAGCATTAATTTTGCTGGTAAAGTTAGATCGTGAAGATCTTCCTCTTTAATGTCTTCCTCGACTACAGTTGTATTTTCTTCGTCTGAGTCAGTGCTTTCTTTATTAAAATTTATTGTTAATGGAGTGTTTACTATTGTCGGAATTTCTATCTGGAGGCTGAATTTATTTTTTATTAATATTAATTTTTCTCTTAATGCCACCAGTAGTTCCGAAACTTTAGCACATTGTTTACTGTCCAAATTCTTTCTATTCTGTTGTATCAGTTCTCTAACTTCATTGTAACTATTTACCAATGTTTGGGCATTTTTATTTATCGTTACAGCTTGTATTGATCTATTTTGCGTTAAGCATTTATAAGATTTTCTGAAATTTTCTTTTGATTCTTTTATTTGATCAATAAGCTTTTCCAGTCCATGCTGTGGTATACCTATACTTTCGAATTTAGGCATTTGTATTTTTTTGATTCTAATCTAGATAAAGTCAATATTACGTTAGTACTTTTTTTTTAAAATTGTTTCATATTTTTATTCATAATTGAGTTTACTCAAAATCTTCCTTAAATATTATCTAAACCGTTAGCAGTGCTATGGTATCGTTTCTTAAGACACTTGTGCAATTTGTATATTTTTATTAATGCATTGGATACCATAATTAGTGCAATTAAAATTAGTATTATGATTATCCAGAACAAGTCTGCATTTTGGACTTCAACTTTATTTATGACATTGGCTGTAGAGTCCACAGTTTTAGTGTCTATTAGACCCATTTTGGGTATACTAATTTTATATTCTGGTAGAGAATCTTCTTTATATATATTTATATTTTTAGTTTTACTTATTCTATTTGTCTCTATAGACATTACATTTGAAATTACTAATTTAAAAAAAAATTTTTTTTTTTTTCAATGCTGGTAAAAAAAAATTGTATTTTACATTATTTCCTGCCTGATTCTAGCTATGGCTTCACGGGCCATATTGGGTTAACAGGGCACAGTAGTATATGCTCCGTTTTACAATATTTCTTACAATTTTTTTATATATATTTTATATTTATTGTTATTTATTTAATGTTCTACTGCTGCTGATGTTCATTTGGTGTCAGCTGGGCGTCGCCGGGGGTGGCACGCTGACACTCCCTCGCTGCTGTCTATTTCTTGGGCGCTGATGACGTTGATGGCTGTGTAATGAATCAATCAACGCCAGGAAAGCACGTCAGTCATTTTTTGATTGTTCTTCGAAACTCTAACTTTATTGTTCATCAAAATTGATCTTAGCCTAAATACATAAGAAAGCTGTCGACTGCGCCGCCGTCGACAGCGGCAGAAGAGCAGCGTATATATATATGTTATATATGAGAGAGAGAGCTTATGCGCATATATGGCCAGCGGCCAGCGTGGGAATGCTGACTTAGCTTGAAGCATAAATGGGTGATCTTATATCACGCTCACTTGGGTTATTTATTTATGCAATGCAACTAAGTGTTGCTGTGTACTTATAGGTACAGTGTACCCTCGATATATGCACATACTACACCTCCCCCTTTTTTTAAAATAACGTAAAGAAATGAAGTTATTTTCTATCAAAAATAAAAATTACTTAAATATTATTTTTAATGAATTAACATTATTTATGATATAGAATTTTTAAATGAATAAAGGAAAAATATGTATGTACTTTGAATTAATAAAAATTCGATTATATCTATGTCTTTGTTATATTGTTTTGGCTGATCAGGCCGTTATTTAAGTTTTATTATGAAAGGTTTGGCATTGATTGCCCTTTTTTTTTTCATTCTATTTGTGCTTTTTTTTTAGCCTATCTTTATGTACTATTTGATGTTTCTTACTTCCTGTTTTAATGGTTATATTATCATTTATTCCTATATCTACTACGTCATAAGGACCTTCGTATCTTTTATCTAACTTATGACCTGTTTCTTTTCTAAGTAATACTTTATCTCCTATTTTTAATTCTAAATTATTTGTATTCCTATCATATCTTAATTTTCTATCCACTTTTGCTTTTTCTAACATTCTTCTTGCTCTGTTGTACGACATTTCTAGTCTGCATTTAAGCTCTTTAGAGTAGTCATCTAAGTTGTATATTGGGTCTATTTTGTTTATCTTACTGAAATCTTTGAATTGTCTGGGTAGTCTGCCAAATACTAGTTCGTATGGGCAGTAGTCATGGACTATTGAGGGTGTTGTATTGAAGCAATAAGTGAAATATGGTAACCAAATGTCCCAATCACTTTTGTCAACCGATATGTATGAACGTATATATTCATTAAAAGTTCGGTGGCTTCTTTCTATTGTTCCTAAAGTTTGATGATGGTGAGCGCTAGATGTTAGATTTTCTATATGCATATATTTGCATAATTCATTCATAAGTGAATTTTTGTATTCCGTACCTTGATCTGTAATGAACGTCTTCATTGGACCGTACTTCAGTACAAATGATTCAAATATAGCCTTTGCAACTGTTTTAGCACTTTTATTCGGTGTTGGAATAGTGACTAAAAACTTGGTTAGATCGCATATGATTGTAACTGCATACTCATTTCCGTCTTCCGATTTCGGTAGTGGACCAATGGTATCAATTAAAACAGTATCAAATGCTGTTGCTGGCGTTGGCATCAATGTTAATGGAGTTTTCGTATGTGTTGTAATTTTGGCTTGTTGACATTTCAAACAAGTCTTTACATACTTTGAGATTGTCTTGGTCATCTGGGGCCAATAATAAAATCTTTTGATTTTTGACTGGGTTCGCGAAATACCAGTGTGGCCTCCTTCTATAGGATCATCATGGAATTTTGTCAAAATTTCTTTAATCTGAGCTTCGTCATTTTTGTCTATAATTATCACCTTTTGTAGAATAGCTAGTTCTACTTTTTCGAGTACTCGGTTGCCCTTTATTTTAAATTCATTTAGTGATACAAATTGGAACATCTGTTCACTTGGTGATATTCGCATTTTTGTTATTTTATGCATTCCGGCTTTTGAAATAAGCCTTTGAAAGAATTGATTTAGATCAAATGTTTCATTAGAATACAAGTCATCAACATCAAAGCGTGAAACAATTGTTTTTCCTCGTTTTAATAAACACTTGTGTTTATCTATTTTGATTAAAACATATTTCTTTGTGTCATTTTTATTGACAACTTCATAGACTTTGGGCTTTTCTATTGTTTGCTCTTTTTCCTCTTGTATTTTGACTATTGCTTCGTCTTTACAGGAATTTTCCTGTTTAGCTTTTGATCTGGTGGTAACTTTTAATATTTCTCTGTTGATTGTTTTCAGATCTTTTATTGTTATGCGAGACAAGGCGTCCGCAATATGGTTATCTTTCCCCTTAAGATATTCTACGGTAAAGTCATACTCTTCTAAATCCAGCCTCATACGAGTGAGTTTTGAACTTGGATTTTTCATAGAGAATAGGTATGACAATGGTCTATGATCGCTTTTTACCATGAAATGCTTGCCATATATGTATGGTCGAAAATGATTTATGGCCCAATGAATGGCTGTTAATTCTTGTTCTGTAGTGGACTTATTACTTTCACCTTGAGTGAACATTCTTGAAGCGTATGCCACTGGAAGTTGTTGACCATTGTGATCTTGTGTAAGTACCGCTCCGCATGCCTGTTTACTAGCATCGGTTGTTATGCAAAATTCTTTGCCGAAATCTGGGTACTGTAGTAATGTTGGTTTCATTAATTCTCTTTTAAGGTATTCGAATGCATTATTGCATTCTGCTGTCCATTCGAATTGGACATTCTTTTTACAAAGCCTCGTTAAGTGGCGTGAATGATCAGAAAAATTTTTAATGAAACGTCTGTAATAATTACAGAAGGCTACGAAACGCCTAGCACTGTCGGCATCTGTTGGTATAGGATATTTTTCTATAACTTCATATTTGGTGTCATCTGGGAGTATACCTTTATCGGTACATTTGTGACCCAAATATGTTACTTCTTTCATAAAGAAAGAACATTTCCCTGGATGTAGTTTCAAATTTTGTCGTCTACATAGCTCGAATACGTTAGTCAAATTTTTGAGCATATGTTTTTCTGAACAACCTATTACTACTAAGTCATCCATATATAGAAATGCTTGCGATGGTTCAAGACCAGAAAATGCAAGTGTCATCATACGTTGGAAGGAGTTTGGTGCTACTTTCAGTCCGTATGGTAGTCGCGTGAAGCGATATGAGCCATTGGCTGTTGAAAATGACGTTATATCTCTATACCTTTTTTCTAGTTCTATCTGGTGGAATCCAGACATTAGGTCGAGACATGAAAAATACTTTGCTCTTCCTAATTGATCAAGAATATCTTCTATTCTTGGAAGTGGAAATTTGTCTGATAATAGTTTCTTATTTATTTGACGATAGTCAACTGCTAATCGCCATCTTTTTTCCGTCGAATTCGGAAGTGGTTTCTTTGGAACCAAAAGTAATGGACTATTATATTCAGACATTGATGGTTCAACTATTCCATCATCTATTAAGTTTTTTACCTGTCTGGCGATTTCTGGTTTTTGGCTATCTGCCATGCGATAGTTTTTTATATAGACCGGTGTTTTTTCCCCTAATCTGAGTTTTTGTTTGTAGAAATTGTTAGCCGATATTGGTTCTGTTTCTAGACCAAAAATATCGCTAAACTCTGTGCATAACTTAGTTAGTACATTATTGAATTGTTTAGGGAATCTTAATTGTTTTAAAATTTCTTCAGTTCTATTTTCCTTTTCTACTGGTGTTGTAAAAATGTCATAGTCTTTCATTGATTCGCATTTGATCTTCGCGCCATCTATTATGGCGTCTTTATTATTTGTATTTATAATGCGAATCAATGCGTTTTTGCTATCGGCAATGGTGCTTGCTACTATTATACCCGGTTGCAGCTCCTGATTTGGTACTACAACCGTTTTTTCGTTAGTGGGTAATTTGACTTGTCTGATTACTTCACATCTAGCTGGCAATAAGAGTGTGTTGGAGTCTAAGTTATGTGTAATTGGTACACTAATCTGTCTACTGAAGTTATTGGGTCTTATTGTGAACCAGTCTTTGTTATTTTGAAACTCTAATACGCAATTGTATTTCTTGATAAAATCTATACCGATTATGCCATCGCATGGTATCGGAAAATCCTCAGGTACTACATGAAATTCATGTGGCACCAGTACATCCTGAATGCGTATGTCAAGATCTACTGTTCCTATAGACTGTATGGTTCCTTGCCCAATACCTGTAATATTTGATATATTACTGAAATTTATATTATTATATTCCTTAGCTTTGACTTTTAGTAACGAAATTTCTGCGCCTGTGTCTATTAGTAATGTAAGAACTGTGTTTGTTTCCTGGTTTTTTGTCTTAATGAAAATACTCAGATTTAGGTTTACTTTAAACACTTTTACTGTTGATCTCTTAAGGGGGTCTGGCTGTTTTCCGATTGTACGCTACGCACATTTCGGTTGTTACTATTATTCTGACTTTGGTTACCCCTTCGGTTACCTCCGTCTCTGTTATTACCGTGGCTGCGGTAGCCTCCGCGACCTCTGTTGTTATTATTATAACCTTGGTTATAACCCTGGTTATAATTCTGGTTATAATTCCGGTTATAATTATTCCTGCCTCTACCGCGATAGTAGGCATTGTAATTACCACGTCTATTATTCCCATTATAGAATAAGACTGTGTTCGAATTGCCGGTTATTTCTGTACTGCAATGTATGTATTTTTCCATTGCGTCGTTGAATGTACTAAATGTACCTGCAGTTAAGATCATTTTAAGTGCCTCGTTGGCACAGTTTTTGGTCATTGCTGATATCGACTCTTTAGTCGCGAATTTGTCAGCATTATCGGCGTCTAATCCGCCGTCTATGTAAGCTGCCTCGAGCTGCTTACGCATGCCGTCTATTTCTGTAACGTACTGAGACGCGGTCTTGCCTCTTTGTTGGGCATTTATTAATTTGGCCTTTATAACGTCAGGCGATTCGCCTTTTACGTTTGCCTGCAACATGGTAATTATTGCCTGTATCGTTGTCGCATGTTCTACTTTATAGTTTAATGGGCCAATAATTTTGGTCTTTATGACCTCTACTGCTAAAGTTTCTTGATCTCCTTTAGTTAGATCCGTCAACTTTAGTGCTGTCACAAACCTGTTTAAATGGAGTTTCTTACCATCGAATTCAGGTACTGTGGCAGATACCTGTTTAACGTATGCTCTCTGAGCTTCTAATGCGTTGGCCATGTTTCCTGTATTTGGTTGTACGGTATTAAATTTTAATTCTTCTATTGATTCGATATCGCTTTCGATATCTAAATCTTCTAGCGGCTGCGACTCGTCCAAGTCTCTTAACTGGCTTTCGTCGAATTCTGCTATTTTGGTTAGTTCTGTTGGGACTTCTATTATAATACTGTGTCTAACACTGGTATTATGTAGTCTTTTACCAAATGAACTGAGAACTTTGAAGCATTGGACTTTATGTTCTTCAGTGAGTTTGCTTTTGTTTGTTACTATTAGGTTTTGTAATGTATTGTATTGTGTTATCAATACCTTTATGTGAAAAATAAGCGTCTGAGTTTTTATCAGCGCGGTTTTATTAATACATTTATAGGATTTATCAAAAGCATCCCTAATATTGTTTATGGATATGGTTAAGTTTAGCCATTCCATGTATGTACCTTTTAGCGATGTAATCGCACTTGTACCTTTTTGGTGTACTTTCTATTAGATTTTGTCTAAATCATTGGCTCGACTCATGTAAGTCTTTTTCAACGATCTTTTGTGAAACTGATATAGTTTTAAGGCCAGGTTAAAGGCTGATAGGATAACTAAAATCAAAAGTAGTAAGTACATTGAGTTTAACTGTGGGGTTGTATCCACGACTTCTATTGTATTGACAACATTTGCGGTGTTGTCTTCCGCTTTCGACTGTTTATGTCCCATTTTGATATGGGGAAAATTAGTCTTTATTTGTATATCAAAAGTACAAATAGAATTTTACTTTTGAAAATTGGTCAATTATTGTTATCTCGATCAGATATAAATATAGTTCGAAATTTTAATAGGTCTAAACTGTTGTTGAACATATTTTTACTTGATGGATGAATTCATTATACTCAGTTTACATCGGTTGCAATTTGCAATTTTACAATATTATTACTTATTTTAAGTTTAAGACTGAGTATAATGTGTTAGTTATGAAATGGGTCCCTGATAAGTTAGTAATTTTGTTGCAGCGGAAACCGCATCGACAACATTAATATAATATTTTGGCGGTTGAGGCTATGGCGTATAAGCAGCCCGCCGCTTTACTTCGCACCACGAAGTTGTTTATTGATGGCTGCAAGGCGCTCTTTGTGGCGCTGCCGGTCTTCCTCATTAGTTGCCGTCTTCAGTAGTTCGATGTTGAGCCTCCGGGCGCTGAGCAACTTAATCCGGCGGCCACCCCTCTTCTTTTTAGGTGGCTGCTCCCTCGCTGCAGTCCGTGTCTTGTACTCCTGTATGGTCAAGGGCTTTGGTCCCGCGGACGGATCTACCTCTATTGCCTCTTTGAGACTTGGCAGATCCCTTTGCTCGACTGGAGCAGGGTGTTCGAACGTCGGCTCTGTAGACATTCGCTGTTGTCGTGTGCGGCGCGCCGGTGGAATCCTTTATATTTTTCTTATCCTCGCAGGATGCCGTGCTAATTGCTGTTGCGGCAGACGTCGGGTCTTTTAGGCTTGGGAGATGGTGAATTTTCGATTATTTCTTCATTGGTTATTTCTATTTTTGCTGAGTGAGTTGTGGTATTCGGCTTTCTTTGCTGGAGGTTTTCTTTCAGAAAGTCTAATTCGGCAGTTAATTTCTGTGCCGTTGCCCATGGGGCGGTCTTTTATTTGTATATGATAGCCACTTAATATGTGCTATACCTTTATTTATTTTGTTTTTCTGACATCCGCGTTTGCCCATTACCACACTCTACTCACTCAGTATTTTTTTTTCTTTTTCCCATCAGTGTCCCGTCTCTAGGTCTCCCGCGCTGGTGTAAGGGGCGGCCTGCCTCTCACACTTGTTGTCGTTGTTTCGAATTCTTAAATCCAATCGGCAGTCTTAGAAGCATTTCCTCAGTAGTCCTCAGGTCGCAGGCTCCTGCCTCACGGTCGCCATGTAATGAATCAATCAACGCCAGGAAAGCACGTCAGTCATTTTTTGATTGTTCTTCGAAACTCTAACTTTATTGTTCATCAAAATTGATCTTAGCCTAAATACATAAGAAAGCTGTCGACTGCGCCGCCGTCGACAGCGGCAGAAGAGCAGCGTATATATATATGTTATATATGAGAGAGAGAGCTTATGCGCATATATGGCCAGCGGCCAGCGTGGGAATGCTGACTTAGCTTGAAGCATAAATGGGTGATCTTATATCACGCTCACTTGGGTTATTTATTTATGCAATGCAACTAAGTGTTGCTGTATACTTATAGGTACAGTGTACCCTCGATATATGCACATACTACAGCTGCTCACAAGTCCCTAGGCAGTGAGGACTCCAGATTCCTTCGCAGCAAGGGGGCAGGACTTCTTTGGCTTTGTTAGTGCTGGTGCTGGTGCTGGACATGCCTTTTATTTTGGAACTTCGTTAATTTTCGTTATATTTTTAATATTATCTGAGTGAGTTTTCTCGAGTTTTTGGGTCTTTAATTCTTGCTGATATTGCAGCAAGTGGTCTAGCTCTGCATGTAGCTTTAGAGCTTTCGACCAAACCGGTGGCGTTTGCTGACCGTATATTAGCCACCTTACGTGGGCTATACGTTTATTCAGCT
This sequence comes from Drosophila vallismaia, assembly GCA_035047325.1. Taxonomy (NCBI): domain Eukaryota; kingdom Metazoa; phylum Arthropoda; class Insecta; order Diptera; family Drosophilidae; genus Drosophila; species Drosophila vallismaia. Next base: position 1,749,785 of record JAWNPU010000001.1, on the reverse strand, counting down.
TAGTTTTTAAACCGCCACGGTGTTTTCCCATACTCAATAGAACTCTACTCACTCAGATTTTTCCTTGGCAATTCCATTTAGAGTTGATGGGTCCTCTTCCAGTCCAGTCTTCCTTTAATTGGTCCAGTCAATTCGTCCAGCGTTGGACGACTGTCACGGTCGCCATGTAATGTTCCTCCAAATAAAAAGTTTAGATCCTTTTGGGTAGCGCAGCCGTCAGGCTGACTTATATTTTATTTCGGTTCTTGTTAATTTATAATTATTGATTGGCAGAAATGGTTCTGCCAGTTCAATGTCTTAACAGTATCTGAATCGTAAGTTTAATATATTCGGTCTTATATATCTAGGCTGGAGCGAGCTATGTATGTGCGTATGTATGATGCATTTGGTCGGCGTGCTAATGCTGATCATGCACTTATACTTTGTGGAGTTTAAGTGTGCTGATTGTGTTACATCCGCCTCGGGTCTTATTGCTTGCATAAACATAAACATAAACATCGCAAAAAAATGCTGCTATATGTTTGTATGCTGTTACACTTAAATGCTCTCAATAAAACATAGGCACATATTACAACACTGTTTACTGTCCAAATTCTTTCTATTCTGTTGTATCAGTTCTCTGACTTCATTGTAACTATTTACCAATGTTTGGGCATTTTTATTTATCGTTACAGCTTGTATTGATCTATTTTGCGTTAAGCATTTATAAAATGTTCTGAAATTTTCTTTTGATTCTTTTATCTGATAAATAAGCTTTTCCCAGTCCATGCTGTGGTATACTTATACTTTCGAATTTAGGCATTTGTATTTTTGGATTCTAATCTAGATAAAGTCAATATTACGTTTGTATTTTTATTTATTATTTTTTTTCAAAAATTGTTTTATATTTTCATTCATAATTGAGTTTATTCAAAATCTTCCTTAAATATTATCTAAACCGTTAGCAGTTCTATGGTATCGTTTCTTAAGACACTTGTTGTACAATTTGTATATTTTTATTAATGCATTGGATACCATAATTAGTGCAATTACAATTAGTATTATGGTTATCCAGAACAAGTCTGCATTTTGGACTTCAACTTTATTTATAACATTGGCTGTAGAGTCCACAGTTTTAGTGTCTATTAGACCCATTTTGGGTATACTAATTTTATATTTTGGTAGAGAATCTTCTTTATATATATTTATATTTTTAGTTTTACTTATTCCATTTGTCTCTATAGACATTATATTTGGAATTATTAATATAAAAAAAAAATTGTTTTTTTCAACATGCTGTGGTTCTCCAAATAATAGTCAAGAGGGTTCAAGTTTACGATTAGCTTTATTTTTAAGATTCAATTCGTAATCTGCTAGCGGTTCCGTTATGTGTCCGTCGAAGACTGCCGACTGGGACCGGGCCTGGTTCCCATCTGAGCTACGGTTCCAGAATCGCCGGCAGCGTTCGCTGCTGGGGCAGGGTGAGGTGGCGACTCCGCATAGCAGTCGGCCAAGTCGCCGAAATATGAGCCGTGCTAAGTCGGCAGTCGTTTATCCAACGTCCGGCGGCTCCGCTGCACCATGGCAACAGGCGTAAGTTGCAGACGCAGCAGTTCGTCGGCAGCGCGATCGCGCTCCCAATGTTATTTGCGGGCGCAGCAGTTAGGCTGCAACTAAGTGTCGTCTGCAAACGCAGCACATCACAGCCGGCGGGTCGTTGGGTACATTGTTGCTGGATAAGGGCGGGGAACGAAGTCAGCGTTGTGAAGTGGGGGTTGAGTGACCGTAAAGTGGCGTAATCGGCGGAAGCGCGTGTGAGCCAGGCCGGTGGGAGGGGGTGTGACGAAGAGCGCAAGAAGAGGGTTCATAACTCCTCCCCCCTCAAGATCTGCGTCCCGCAGATTAGTGAGCCTTGTTCAGCTCGGTTTGGCCCAATGCTTCTAAGTTTGCAGCAATCTCGCGGACATCGGGCATGCCTTTGGTGGACATCAGCTTCTTCCATAGGAAATAAAAGCCTAGGAATATGCAGATTGCGAGTGCCGCCTCGGTGAGAAAAGAGGCTAGTAGCTCACTCGCCACGTTGGACATCTTTTCCAAATTCTTCATGCTCACGTCGTGGACGTATTCCAGGGAAAGTTGAAAGTTGCTGGCCGTTATGTGGCTCAACACGGCCGGCATCGCCATTAGATGACTGACCGAGTAACTGGAATAGTTTTGGCCGTTGACCATTATCGTCTCATTGTCAAATTGGATGATAAAGGAGCCGATCAGGTCGTAGTTCTTTGCAGCCGTTCTTAGAGTTCCGTTGACGTTGGTCAGGAGGAGCATTCCATCGTCGACTTGCTTAACCACTCGTTGGTTACTTCTTTGATATGAGCATTTGGCCTGGCCGCCCTTCAGTAGCCGAGGGATGCAGCTAGCCTCCTCCAGTTTTTGCAGTTCCTCTTCCCGGCAAACAGTGGTATTGCCAATAGAAAGGCAATCTCCTAGGCCCGCATAGGTTTCGCTCGAACTTGTGGCTAGCTTATGATGTTCCAGTATAATCTGTTTCCCTTCGCCTATTGTCGCGTACAGGTGTATAAGGCGGTAATTCTCTACCGCAACCTTAGGGAACGCTAGTATGTATAGTAAGAAGGTTCCATTGGTTACAACGGTTGGCCGAGAGAACTCGATGGCTTCGATCACATTCTTATATGGCAGGTTGTCCACTTCCCTCAGTATGGTCTCAATTTCGCCATGGTCCAGCAAATTTGAGTCGACTATGCCGGTCTTTGCCAACTGGCAAGCTCTGACGACTTCGGAAACCTGGTTAGACAGGATAATGGACTTGTGTAGCACCGTCGTAGTGGTATACAAATCGTTGTCCACCGCATTCACCTTTGCAATGACGTTGTTTAGCTGCTCGACGGATTCGTGTGTTGCATCGAACAAGCGCGCGTTTATCCTTAATTGTTGGTCGCTGTTCCTCGAAGCCGTCGCTTGCGCGGCCAAGACGGCGTTCCAATCAGCAGCATCTGGAGATCCAGCTACCCATTTCCAAGCCGACCCCAGCCAGTCCAGTGAGCGGGATTTGCGCCGCGCTCGTCCGGAAAGCCTATTGATTCCTTCCATAGCTGTGTTGAGGTAGTAGTTGACAAGAGCTTCGGCTCTCCTATCCGCCAAGGCTACCGTTTCTTGTCTGATTTCCTCGGCCAGTCTGTTCATACTTGCAAGATCGACGAGGTGTGCCAGTTTGAAAACACCATTGATTCTCCATACTTCGCCGTGCTGCAAGGGGATCACCGGCCCCTCGTACTTGTAAACGTGGGCAGGATTTACTACGCATGCAGAAATCGAGCTTACAAAAGACAATTCGTAAATATCTGGTCGTTTAAGTTGTTCTAAGACTACGTAGTGTGTGGGGGTACGGTACATTTTGTGTACTTATATTTTTATTTTTTTTATATTTCTTATTTCTTATTTCTTATAATCTGTATTTTTTTATATTTTTTTTTATAATTTCTTTTTTTGTATTTCTTAACTCATTTTTTTTTTTTTTTTTTATATAGTTTAATAAAATCTTGATATCGTCAGTGTGTGTTAAATTAGGGTATGCATGAGTGGAATATTTCATTAGCTGCCACAACTCACTTTTATTACTTTTGTTATTCTTTTTCGCGTTTCTTTTTTATATGTGAAAACCACGTCTCAATTTCTTAGATCAGATTTGTGGAAAGTTTTTCCTGATCTGGTTTTAACTGTTACCTTGTTGTCTTCCTGTACCTTTTCGCATCTGAACCTCGCTTTTTCCTTTGTTTTTATTTGCTTATTTGCAACAAAAACTTCCTCTTCCGGCCTATAAGACTTTGGCTCGTCCCTATTTTTATTCCGAGCCATATTACCTCTAATTTGCTTATGCTCAATTAAGCCCCTGATGTCCTCTAAAGTCTGCCGCCGGAAATCTGTCAGACCCTGATAGTTTACCCTTGACGAGCGGTCGAAAAAAACGTCTGCTGGTTTTCGATTCGTTACCGAGTGAACGGAAGTGTTGTAGCGGTCCACTGCTATGTGTACCAGCTCAACGGGTTTGAAGGTAGGGAGCTCATCTTTAAGACAACGATAAATTTCTAGGAACGTAGAGTGGAATCTCTCGACTTGACCATTTACTTCACTCTTCTGGGTTGGAGCATAATACAGATCGATATCTAGAGACCGAAGATAGTTGAGCACTGTGGGGCATAACAACCCTCGCTCGTTATCCGAAACCAAGACCTTAGGGGCGGTGAAGTAATGTAGGGCCTCTACCAAAGTTTCTCGCAAATGCACGGATGCTTTTGACTGCAGGTGGAAAAGTTTGGCAAACTTGCTAAATTTGTCAATACAACTTAGGTATAACCTTTTTTCGAGCGCAAAAATGTCGATGTGAAGTATTTCACATGGGTAGTTAGGAATTGGCGTAGGTTGTAGGTTTGGTTTGTTAGGGTGTCTCTCATATTTGTAGAGTTTGCAACACTGGCATGAGGAAGTTTGTAGACGGATCGTACTGGACATCCGTGGGAAATAACATTTTTCCAAAAGTTGGAGGCGAATCTCCGTAGGGCCCCTATGTGCTCTACGGTGTTCTTTTTCAATTATTTCACAAATTTCCTCTGCGCCAGACACGTCCGCCACTAGGCGCTGCGTTATCCGAATTTTGTATAAAAGAAAATTCGCTAAGCAGATGGACTGAAAGCTTTGCAAATGTGCTTCCGGGATTTTGACGCCGTTAATTATTACAGGTCGTAGATACGATTGTAACGAGTTGGTTAAATCGGCAAGTGATCCGTCTTTGAGAGGAATCAGATGGCGAGTATAACCTGGGAACGGGTGCTCACATAGGTATTCCGACCTGGTTGTGTCAAAAATGAGTTGGTTCCTGAAAACGTTGATTGGAGATTCAACGTGGGGAATCAATCGTGAACTGTCGTGTGAAGCGCTATGGGCAGTAGCCAAAGACTGCATATCATCCTCTGGATTAGCATCTAAATCGGTGCTCAACTGGTTAAGCTGAGGCGGAATGCGTGAAAGCGCGTCAGCCACCACATTAGATTTCCCAGGTTTATGGATGAGTTCGCAGTTGTATTCCTCTATACGAGCCTTCCAGCGTTTTAGCTTCGCATTGAAGTTTCTGTTGCCCAGGGCAAACGTTAGAGGTTGATGGTCAGTATATACTTTAATACCACCAGCGCCATATAAGTAAGCCCGAAGATTATCCAATGACCAAATTATCGCGAGCATTTCTTTTTCGATTGTAGCGTAGTTTTCCTCCGTCTTATTTAATGAACGGGAAATGTACGCTATCGGCCTATCTCTGCCCTGGTCATCCTGTGAGAGGACAGCTCCGATGGCCCAGTTAGAAGCGTCCGTGGTTAGATGAAATGGTTTAGTGAAACATGGGAACGCCAGTATTTCAGAAGAAGAGAGAATTGACTTTAAATCATTAAAAGACTGTAGAGCCGTCTCGTCTAATGTAATTGGCACTTTGCTTGATTGTGAAGATTTTATATTAGCGTACAATCCACGCGTCAAGCTTGTAAGGGGCTTTGCTACCTTCGCATAGTCCTGAATGAACTTCCTGTAGTATGAGGTCATGCCTAGAAATCTTTTTAACTCCTTAACAGAGGTCGGAGGAGGCATTTCGCTAATTGCCCTGACCTTTTTCGGATCTGCCTTAATGCCGTCGGCCGTGACGATATATCCTAAAAATTCTACCTGCGTGTCTAAAAAATGCGACTTCTCAAGGTTCACCTGGAGGTTTGCTTTTGATAAACTCGCTAATACCAATCGGAGATTTTTCCAGTGTGTGTCGTAATCTTTACTGAAGACGATGATATCGTCAATATAAACGTAGCAGACCTTGCCAATATGCTCGCGCAAAACATCATCGATCATTCTTTGGAAGATTGCAGGTGCATTCTTCAAACCGAATGGTAGACGGAGGAACTCGTACTTCCCATTTACAGTAGAGAAAGCTGTCTTTGGAATGTCGTTTTCCTTCATGTGGATTTGATGGAATCCAGAAGTCAAATCTAGGGTGGTAAAGTATTTGGCATTGCCAAGGCTGGCTAGCGTAGCGTTTATATCTGGGATGGGGTAAGTGTCGGGTATGGTGACGGTATTTAACCGCTTGAAATCGACTACCATGCGATATTGTTTTTCTCCGTTTGGTTTAGGTTTCTTCGGGACTATCCAGATAGGGGAATTGTAAGGGCTATTAGAGGGTCGAATTATACCGTCCTGCAGCAGTTCATCGATTTGACGTTCGACTTCTCCGCGCATATTGACTGGGTAAGGATAACTTTTAGCATAGATCGGGTCTTGTGTGGTTGTCCGGATTTCAGCCTTGACGGCCGTCTCCACGGACATTCCAGGTAAGGGGGGCTCGAAGATGCGGGGAAATTCCCCGAGAAGGGAATTCAAAATTTCTTGTGTACCATCTGGGTGTTCGGCGGCGAGCAACGGGTTAACGTTTAGTGAAGCTCTCGCCAAAAGAGGGATTTTAATTCCTGGGGTTATTATCAGACAATGGTTTTTCCTATCCACTATGGCTTTTAAGTCTTTGAGAGTATCGTCGCCAATGATACCATCAAAGGAATGTAAATTTGGTAGTACGAAAAAGGTAATATCCGAGTCATTCCCTAGTGGTTTGAAGAATTTACCAACTGGGCGGTGCGTTATCATGATGTTACCCGCAGCGGACAGTACGGAGAAGGGTTTACGGACTGTGGTACACCCGGCTGCAAGCCTTCGGCTAATAAAGTTTTTGTTCGCCCCCGTGTCGATCAAAAACTTTAGCCTTTCTCCCCTCTCCGTAGCATACTCTAAGTACGGTACACTGGAGAGGCGTTGGTCATAAAATTTGCCCCTCCCTCAGTCTCAAGGTTATGTGGAGCATCTGTAGCTCCTTCCGCATTTCCTTGTGGAGAATAATTGTTGGTTCCCTCGACAACTTGAGACTCGTTATCATAATAACCTTCGTGTGAACGGCCTTGGTTGCCCTCACTAGCCGCTGGGGCTAGCGGGGGTGGTGCCAATTCCATGTGGTACAATCTTTGTGCCTTTCGGAATGGGTTGTTTCCTTCGGACATTCTCTTAATACCGGAGCCTTCTTCTTGGCGACCATTGTATCCTGATTGGTAAGATTGACCCGACCGATTGGATTCCATTTTAATGGCCTGTGTAGGACCCTGAGTTCTGTAGGAGTTTTGCGAAAATCTGCCTGAACCAGGAGAAAAAGGGGTTCGGAACGGTGGTCTGGCCTGATGTTGATATGGGCCTGCGAATCTTGGGGCACCCGACGGTTGATAGTTCTGAGTTGCGGAATTCCTTGACATTACATTCTGCAATCCCATACAAAAGGAGTACGCCTCTGGTAGATTCTTAGGGCTGCGGACAAGTAAGTGTTTGGAACAATCTCCCCCCACTCCTCGGATAAAAAACTTCAAAGCCTTGTCTCTGTAGGTTTCTATCAAGGCGTTGACTACTTCACGAGGGTGGTTTCTGGCCTTCAAATTATTTAAGATCAACGAGAGATGGCCATTAACGTCCATATAGAATCTATCTAGTGGTCTAGAACCTTGGGACATAACGCCGAGCTCATGCTCAAGCGTCCGTAAGTCTCGTTTGTCTGCATAATGCAGCGCCAAGACTCGTTTTATGTCGTCCCAATCGTCGTCCTGGACGCCATAGGCCGCCAAGGCCATGTCGGCGTGTCCCCTTATTTTCTGTCTAATATGCAAGACAATTGCCCTATACAGGGGTCTGGTTTTAATCAAGTCATAGTCGGTCAATATTGATTGTGCCCTGTTTATCCAAGACAGGTAAGCCTCCTGCCGTCCTTCGAACGCCTACAGTTCTTTGACGCAGTCAGGGAGGACCGATATCTCCCTCAGTTCATACTCGGTGCGTGCGCGCACCAGAGGTTGCGGTTGGTCGACCGTAGGGTCAGCGTTCCCGCGCTCCTGCTCTAAAATAGCCAACCTATCATTATTCTTCTTAATATCTTCCTTAATGCCTGTCACCACGTTGGTCAGGGCATTGAGGGACTCGCTAAGAGCACGCAGGGTCTCTTCCATTTTGATTTTTAGTTTGCGTTGGAAAGATGCAGGAAGTATTCAAGGTAATAGAATTCGTTATACTTTACGGAAATGTGAGACAACGGTTTTAACCCGATAAAAAAGAATATCTGTTCTTCTTTGCTTTTTTATTTTTCTAAATTTAGCAAATATGGCAATTAAATTTAATGAAATATTTCACTCACCCTTGTATGCTCTTTATTGGTTTTCGTCGTTATAGGTTGTACCCTTACAGCATGAATATTCTATTGGGATAAGTAAAAAAAAAGGTGACTTAGTGTATTGTAGAGAATTTGTATTTTATTCGTTCCATTTCGGGAAATTGGGGAAATTGTACTATATTTGTTTCCTTTTGAATTGTGGTGTTGTGCATGTGTTTGTACAATTTTTTTAGTGTATTTTGATATTCCATATTGCATGTGCGCTACGCATTTTGTAATATTTTTTTCTTGCGTGCGTGCTGTTACAGGTTTTTATTGATGACCTCTAATTTACTTCGGCACTGGGCACGGTGGTTCCGTAGTATCCCTTTTGGCTGTTTGCCTACTAAGGTACGGCCGCCACACAACTTGTTGGGCGGTTTTTTTTGGGTGCATTCCACACCACTTAACGTATCCAACAAGCTGCCACACACCACTTTATCACGCTGGGCGCTCATATTACTCGTATTGCCGCAGGTAAACTGCTGCAATGGTTAATTATTGGTTTATTCCACACAATCTTTTGCACTCGCGAATTGGCAAGGAAAAAAAAAAAATTTTTTTCCACAAGCCGTACCGCCGCAGTGGGTTGATTATGTTTTAATTACGTTAGAGGTATCGTACAACTCTTGCGCTCGGCATGGACGACGTGGCGTCCTCCGGTAGCGGGTCGTTGTTTTATTAATTTAAATTAGGTCTTGGCGCAACATAGGTTTACATTTTTATTTTAGAAATTTTACACCTTTTATTGAATTATGCAATTTTTGTTGCGCCCCGGGATGGGCGTAGTTCCCCCCGGCAGCGGGTAATTGCTATTTTATCATTTTATACATAGCTCATGCAACACTTCTTTTTCTTTTATGGATTTCAGATCTTAATCTGACTTATGCACACCACCACCATTTTTACGCACAAATTTCCACAATTTTTTTCGTATCACTTTTATCGGCCGGACATTGCCTGTCCCTGCTCGGGCGCCAGTTAACGCAAGTTGTACTTGCATCAGGGTTCTCGGCACTCGTTGCCGCATACCTCACCTTGGTATAACAGCCAACATGCTGTGGTTCTCCAAATAATAGTCAAGAGGGTTCAAGTTTACGATTAGCTTTATTTTTAAGATTCAATTCGTAATCTGCTAGCGGTTCCGTTATGTGTCCGTCGAAGACTGCCGACTGGGACCGGGCCTGGTTCCCATCTGAGCTACGGTTCCAGAATCGCCGGCAGCGTTCGCTGCTGGGGCAGGGTGAGGTGGCGACTCCGCATAGCAGTCGGCCAAGTCGCCGAAATATGAGCCGTGCTAAGTCGGCAGTCGTTTATCCAACGTCCGGCGGCTCCGCTGCACCATGGCAACAGGCGTAAGTTGCAGACGCAGCAGTTCGTCGGCAGCGCGATCGCGCTCCCAATGTTATTTGCGGGCGCAGCAGTTAGGCTGCAACTAAGTGTCGTCTGCAGACGCAGCACATCACAGCCGGCGGGTCGTTGGGTACATTGTTGCTGGATAAGGGCGGGGAACGAAGTCAGCGTTGTGAAGTGGGGGTTGAGTGACCGTAAAGTGGCGTAATCGGCGGAAGCGCGTGTGAGCCAGGCCGGTGGGAGGGGGTGTGACGAAGAGCGCAAGAAGAGGGTTCATAACTTATATTTTATATTTATTGTTATTTATTTAATGTTCTACTGCTGCTGATGTTCATCTGGTGTCAGCTGGGCGTCGCCGGGGGTGGCACGCTGACACTCCCTCGCTGCTGTCTATTTCTTGGGCGCTGATGACGTTGATGGCTGCTCACAAGTCCCCAGGCAGTGAGGACTCCAGATTCCTTCGCAGCAAGGGGGGCAGGACTTCTTCGGCTTTGTTAGTGCTGGTGCTGGTGCTGGACATGCCTTGTATTTTGGAACTTCATTAGTTTTGGTTATATTTTTAATATTATCTGAGTGAGTTTTCTCGAGTTTTTGGGTCTTTAATTCTTGCTGATATTGCAGCAAGTGGTCTAGCTCTGCATGTAGCTTTAGAGCTTTCGACCAAACCGGTGGCGTTGGCTGACCGTATATTAGCCACCCTACGTTGGCTATACGTTTATTCAGCTTAGTTTTTAAACCGCCACGGTGTTTTCCCATACTCAATAGAACTCTACTCACTCAGATTTTATCTTGGCAATTCCATTTAATGGTGATGGGTCTTCTTCCAGTCCAGTTTTCCTTTAATTATTTTAGTCAATTCGTCCAGCGTTGGACGACTGTCACGGTCGCCATGTAAAGTTCCTCCAAGGATAATAAGTTTTGTTTCTTTTTTAGTAGTGCAGCCGTCAGGCTGACTTAGATTTTATTTAAGTTCTGTTATTATATTTTATTGATTGGCAGAAATGGTTCTGCCAGTTCAATGTCTCAACAGTGTCTGAATTGTAAGTTTTTAATATATTCGGTCTTAGGCTAAACCGCGTAGCTGCGCTGCCGGATACCCAGCAGCGGAGCGGCTGTCTTATGTATATCTTATATATCTAGGCTGGAGCGAGCTTTGTATGTACGTATGTATTATGCATTTGGTCGGCGTGCTAATGCTGACCATGCACTTATACTTTGTGGAGTTCAAGTGTGCGATCATGTTACATCTGCCTCGGGCCTTATTGCTTGCATAAACATAAACATAAACATAGCAACAAAGTGCTGCTATATGTTTGTATGCTGTTACACTTAAATGTTCTCAATATAACATAGGCACATATTACAGGTATTTAAATTGGTTTACTTGAAAAAAGGAGATAGCCGTGATTTGTTTCAATGTTGTTTATTTGAATTTGTTGAGTGTGGGTCGTCCCAAATAATAGAAGTAACATCATCATTGTACGCCAGACTCCTTCTAGATGTAGTTTAGATATTAAGAGTTGACGCCTACTTTCAGCTTCCTCGCAGAATGCTCGTAAATTTCCTTTGCATGGTGTCTCCCTGAAGTTCTCCAGAAGTTTGTTGTTGGGTGTTTGGGTTTTAAATTCCGCGATGAGTCTTGATTTGAGGGTAGGCCAATCTTCGATGTTCGGAAGTCTCAAAGATCGTGCAACCTATCCGTCCAAGTTCCTATCGATGGCTCCCAGTAGAATCCTCTGTTGAAATTACGTAATCCACTCTACTGACGAAGGTGTGGAGGGTTTCTGGATCACCCTTGAATGGCATAATGTCTTTAAGCTGCCGACAGGCTTCGGCAAGGTTGTTGTCGCTCAGCGCAACGATTTGGGGTGCGGCAATAATTGCTTGGAACATTTTTATTGTAAGATTTTAAATTTTGTGTTTTATTTTTTTGTTTTGAATTTAATGTTTGGTTTTTGTTTTGGATTTAATGTTATTTTTTTGTTTCGGATTTAATGTTATTTTTTTTTATTATTTCGGATTAAATGTTAAATATTTATTTATTAATTTTTTTGTTTGTTTCGGATTTAATTTTATTTTTATTTTTTTTTAAGTTTTCTAGTTTCACTTACACATTTTATATTGTAAAATTTTTTTTTGGTGTTGTATTTTTATGTTGCTTTAATTTATTGTTCTTTTTTTTTATTTTTGTTTAAGAGTAAAAGTTTGTTTCACTTCACTTTCTTATAATTTTATATGTTGGTTTTAAAACTTAGTTGCCTTTGGACTTAATGTTTTTGTTTCGTATTTCACTTCCACTTTTTATTGGGTAACCGAATTGGAATTATAATCCAAGTTGAAGAGTTTTCACGAATTTTTTTTGGGAAATGTTTCGACCACTGGATTATAAAATTTAACTTATTTTCCACTTCCGGATACTTTTTGTATCTTACCGACTGCGCCAGTATAATAGTTGTAGTATTTTTATTTGAGTCGAATAAATGTCCCGTCAGTTGACTAAGGACAACGCCGAGAAGAATTATTTAACGAAGGTTTTTATTAAACTTCTTTATTCGGATATCAGCTTAAGACTAAAAATCAAATGTAAATTGGATTGAGGAGAAGCCTCAGTATTTTAACAATATTTGTATTTCGGGAGAGCCTCGCTCTTGGATTCTTAAGATTAGGAAAAGATTCAAAGAGAGCAGTCAAATCTGCTTAGGTCAGGCTTTAGGATGTGTACAAGAACGGCTAAGTGCCGCTGCCAAAAAATTCTTTATTAGAAACGGATGCTGCGCAGCTGGGATACATTATGAAAATCACTTAAGAGTTTAATCATTTGTTTATAGTTGTATTTGTTGTATAGTTTGTAATAATTGAAGTGGCCGGTTTGGACCATCCTAATATATATCCACAAATATATTTAAATGTTTAAAAATATTATCATGTGTCCGCACACATGATAACACGTGTAAGCCATAACAATATTTTTGACTGTATAGGGCAGTTTTGAGTAGTGCTGAGGAGCTCACTTACAAGTCGTGGATTAGGGTAGTGGGTGCCAATTAATTAGTAGTGCAATCCTATTGATTGATTCAACAAATTGTATGGTCTATACGTGGTCCCACGCAGCAGTCCGTGAATGGCAATGGGATGGCAATGTTTAGCCAAGTGTTGATCTTTTTGATATCCCAAGCTGCTGTCTATGTACGGGAGTGGAAGGTGCAAATCCAATTGATGTTTTACGATGATTACGAGTTGGTGGTTATGTAAGAAGAAAAGACTCTAGCGGTAACGAGGGACCATGATTGTCTAGTTGTAAAACTTTGTGTTATATATGTACTTTAATAATAATAATAAACCGGAAGGCTGAACCTTCCTTACATTTGGGGGCTCTTCCTTACTAAACTATCGTCTGTGGTTTCGATGCTCGAAAGGTGTTTAAAGTTAGCTGAATGCAAAAAAAGTGTACCATATATCAAAGTTAAAGTCAGTCTGGAGCCGGTACAAACAGTGGTGTGGTGTTTGACGGCAGTACCATTCCGGTAACACATTGGCGCGGGCAAAAATAACTCAAACAGCGAAACTGTTTTTTGAGTCTACAGTGGTGTACAATTATGATGAGTTGCCTACGGCATTAGAAGATGTATTCGGTAATGAGTCAGTGTGCAGTGCCGATATTCATGCTGATTTGTGCGGACGAAAGAAACGCAAAGAAGAAAACTTTAAACAGTACATTTTGCACATGAAAAAGATAGAAATAGTTGGACAAAAACAAAAACGTCGGTTATTCGGTATGCAGTGGATGGGCTAAATATACCATAAAGAGTGATTTTAAATACAGCCCCTATATGTGTAAATCGTATGAAGAATTGGAAAATCAACATGCGGTATACGAGCGAGTGGCAGAATCGGAAAGGACATATAAAGTAGCAAAAAAGGCCAATAAAGAACAAAATGAAATTAAAATGCGTTGTTATAATTGGCGCTCATATAGGCATTTGCGTAAAAAATGCAAAGAGCAGACGAAATGTTTTCGGTGCCAGCAGAGTGGACATATTTCGAAGAATTTTCCCACAGTAGGGGTGGCTGTTAATGTCTTGCAAAACAGCAAACGCATGAAAAAAGTAAAGCTGAATGGGCTTGAGGAGGAAGGCTTGATTGACACTGGAGCAAATATAACGATCTTCAAAAAGAGCAGTTTTGTCAAGATTCCTAATGTTGCACGGGAAAAATTTGACAAGCAGTTGCGTGGCTTAGGAAACAAGATGACCCGCCCAGTTGGTTGTTTCAACGCTGAAATTGAGATAGATGGCCTTCGTACCTCTCATCAAGTGGTTGTTGTTGCTGACAAAGACATTGGGTACGATGTAATTTTGGGCTATGATCTAAGAAGCATGTTTGTGTTCACGTCGTCGCTGGAAGGATTTCAGTTTTCTTCCCCTCACGGAGAGAAAACTGAAGACTTAAATTAGATACACGGATACTGATTTAGATGTTCCTTCACAGTACAAACATGAAGTAAAGGCGCTGATTGATGGTTACAAACCGGCTGCTGAAGTGTTGCAGAGTCTAGTTGAACTCAAAATCGTACCACATGGCGAAATTGTTGCATTCCAACAAAATCCGAGCCGGGTAGCTATGCAGAGGAAGAGAAAGTTGACAAGCAAATAAACGAATGGCTGCGCGATAGGATTGTCAGAGAATCATCGAATTTTGCAAGTCGCCTAGTGTTGGTAAAGAAGAAAGATGGCTCACACATGTGCGTCGATTTCCGAAAACTGAATTCAATGGTGTTAAAAGATTACTTCCCGTGCCGATCATCCATAACGAGTTCAACATTTGCCTAGGAATCATTGAAAAAGAACACAATGATACCTTAGAGAAACATAATCTTGAGTTTAGCTACCACAAATCACAGTGTATGGTATTAGAAACGATGCTTAATGATAAAAACAAACAAGTGGAATCACTTCAGAATGAAATTAATTGTTTGAAAGCAGAAGTAATCGAAAAAGACAACGTTCAACTTACACTAGAATTTAGTGTGAACGAACTTGGATTAAAGAGCGAAGAGCTAATCAAAACCAATAAGAACTTGACAGAGCAATTAGAGAGAGTTAAATTGAAAGCAAAAGAGGACTTAAAATCTTTTAAAGCAACAAATGCGGAAATCATTACCTCGATAGTGTCCTCTATTATTATAGAATAATACACTATTTGAATTGCCGGTCATTTCTGTACTGCAGTGTATGTATTTTTCAATCACGCTATTCATCGTGTTGAAATTTCCAGCTTCCAATATGGTTTTGAGCTTATCGTGCCCACAATTCTTGGTCATTGCAGATATGGCTTCCTTTGTAGCGAATTTGTCTGCATTGTTTGAATCTAAACCATCATCTATCTAGGCTGCTTCGAGCAACCCACGTAGGTTTTCTATCTCCGTGGTATATTGCGCTGCAGTTTTGCCGCGCTGTTGTGTACTAAGCATTTTTGCTTTGATGACATCGGGCGATTCGCCTTTAACTGATGCTTTTAATAGATTTATTATACCGATAATGGTCTTTTCATTTTCAACTTTGTGTGATAATGGACCAAGTATCTTTGTCTTGATTACCTCTACCGCTAGCATCTCCTGATCTCCTTTTGTCAGATCTATTAGCCGGAGAGCCGTGAGGAATCTATTTAAGTTTAACTTTTTGCCGTCAAACTCAGGTATTGTGGACGAAATTTGTCGCACATATTCCCTTGATGTTGCGGCAGAGTCTGTCATTTTGTCTGTCTCCTGTATTCTTGAAGTATTTGAATCTGAAAGATCTTCTTCAAGTAATTCGGGTAATGTTATTACCGCTGGAATTGCAAGATCGTGGAGATCCTCTTCTTTTATTTCTATTTCTGATTCTTCTACACTTTCGATATCCTCACCGATCTCAGCCACTATAGGTGTGCTTAAAATAGTTGGGATTGTAATATTTAAGTTATGTCTGTACTTGACGTTTAACAAGTTCTCACGGAACCTGTTTAGAAATTTTACTGCTTGGGATAAATGATTTTTTGTTAATCTTTTCCTTTCTCTGTAAATTAATTGGCGTGCTTCATTAAAGCATCTTACCAATATCTGCGCATGCTTGTTGAGAGTGTCTTGTTGCACTTCTCTATTCGGTGTCATGCATTTATAAGACTTGTCGAAAGTTGTTTTAATTTCTTTAAGCTCGTTTTTTATTTCTTGCCAGTCCATTTAAGGAATAATATAGATTTATTTGTGCAATCGAACTTTATAAATTGTGGCCTCTCCTAAAAAGGTTTCTTCAATAATCTTTTTTTTTTTTTTCATTCTAGTTTTCTGATATTAAAAATAAAAATTTTAGATCATCTTAATTCAAAATACATTTTGGGTGTTTTTTTTTTTTTTTTTTTTTTTTTTAAATTTTATCCAAACTATTCTCTGCTTTGCCTATATAACGCTTCTTTATTATTTTGTTATGCTTAACATATAGCGTTAATATAAACTGAGCGACTGTTACGATCGTCATGATCAAAAGAAGTAACCACAGTGACTGAATGTCTTCTGTATGGTCGACTATTTTTAAGTTATTGACCACATTGGCCGTATTATCTTTTGTCTGACTATCGTCAGATCCGAACCAACCCATTTTTGTATATTTTTATTATTTTTTTTTTTTTGTATTTTTGGGTTTTGGTTTATTTTACTTTAAAAATATGTTGTTTTGATTTTTTTTTTTTTTCAATATAGTTACATTTTCCCACCTAATTGGTGTATGGCTTTACGGGCCATTCTTCTCATCGGGCAGAAAAAGTTCCGCTCAATGTTACAATATTTTGTGTATTATTAATATGCAGCGCAGTGCATCGAGGGTGGTGTGCCACGCAGGGCAACAAAAAAAAAATATTTTACTTTTCAGCTCCTACTTGCTTCAGCTGGACGTCGCTGGTGTTGGCACTCTGACCCTCCTTGCGTCAGCTGGACGTCGCCGGGGTTGGCACGCTGACACTCCCTCGATGACGTAGTGAGCGGGCTGTTCACCACGTTGATGATGATGTCTTCATTTAGGGGTTATGTGCTGGGTCTGCAATGTCTGCACGTATATTCACAATGTGGTGTGAACAGTGGTCCCTCGCAGTCGTTCGGGCAGCTTTTCTTATAAGCAGGCAGGCTTTTTGAATGGGGAGTTGAAGTTTTGTTAATAGGTAACGATTTTATTTGTATTTCTGAGTGAGCGGGTGTGGTGGGGTTTTTTTTCTTAAGATATTCGACACAGTGGTCTAGCTCAGCTTGTAGTTTTTGAGCTTTCGACCATTCGGGCGGTGGGGTGTTCGTATATAATAGCCACTTTATGTGCGCTATTCTCTTTTTTGCTTTATTTCGAACTCCGCCCCTGTTTTTACCTATCACACTAACACTCTACTCACTCAGATCGCTGTTTCTCCACAATTTCCGCCGTCTCGGTGGATAAGCATTGAATGCCGGGCATGCTGATCCTCTCACGTTCAGTGCAGCGGTTTCCTTTAGTTTCTGCTACCACCTATGAGGGTCCTGTCACGGTCGCCATGTAGTTAATTAGAATTCCAATACTTCTGATGTAGTTAATTAAGTTTCAAAACGCAATCGGTCATTTTATCTTTATTTGGATTTTATTCAGCAAGTCTACATTCCAGATCTATTCCTGATTCATAACTGATCCTAGTGTGGTCTACAGGCAGATCTCTTGTGACAGCCAAGTGCTGACACTAGCAAATTCTGCAATATGTATGTATGAAGTTCATACTCGATAACCAATGGGAGTCGAGTGCGACCCCTAAAGGCGTACATGCTGAATTCGCATATTTAGGATTAGAGTGTACCTAAGGATCTGCTAGGGTGGTCCTAAGGAATTAGGGTGGTCCTAAGTTTACTTATTAGTTGACTTATTATTATGATTCATATTATAATTATTATTAATATTATTATCATTATTATTATTATTGTTGTTATTATGTTCGTATATACTACACGGAGCTCTGATCTAAAATAGACAAGAAAATCAAAATCGCTGCAGACCTGCGCGGGGATAGAGAAAAAATGGAAAAGGAAGTAGAATTCAAGATGTCTGAAATGCAAGGTGAACTGGACAAGCTCAAAGTAGAGTGCAATGGCTTGAAGGATATAGAGAACTCACTTGAGAATGAGATTAAACGTAAGACTATCTTGCGCAGCAACAGTTTACTGAGCTCTATGATAAATAACAAAATAAGGAAGCTCAATTCGAGGCAGAAAATCAGCAAAATATTAGTCTAAATGGAATCGTTGAAGAGAACTATCAAATAATCAATGATACTATTGACCAATTAAAACTTTTAATTACTAAAAAAGAAATCTTCGTCAATGATATAAAAAAAAATAAATAAAGAAAACAGAAGATCAGCAATAGTTTCAGAGCAGCAAAGAAAATATCACACGATTTACAGTCTGAAAAGAGAAAGCTTAAGGATGTTAAGAAATCATTTGAGAGAGAACTTGAAC
The DNA here is from genome assembly GCA_035047325.1 of Drosophila vallismaia. NCBI lineage: Eukaryota > Metazoa > Arthropoda > Insecta > Diptera > Drosophilidae > Drosophila > Drosophila vallismaia. The sequence goes on along the minus strand of JAWNPU010000001.1, from coordinate 1,731,660 downwards.
ATAAAACCAAAGACTGGGAAGAACAGACGGTTTATCAACTGCAACAGATTACCAACCTTCAGGATCAATACTACCGAAGAGCAGCTGAATTTGTGACAAAAATGAATAGACTTCAAGAGGTAAATACATCTCTGAAAGACGACGTTAAAGAAAAGGATAACATAATCAAAAACATCGGTGAAAAAATTCGAAATTTGATAACTAAGAACGAAGTTCTAAATAACGAAATAAAAAAAATCGGACTTGAAAAAAAAGCAGATTATCAGCGATAATTTAACCCCCGCAGAGAAAAGATTCGCCAACGAGTTGCAGTCACAAGATAAAAATTTTAAGAAGAAAATGCATGAATTGGAGAAAGAATTAAAAAAGAAGAACACCGAATGGGAAAAAAGATAGGAGATAAAGATTTTGTTATAGCAAAGCTTTTATCAGAAATGGGTCCAAAATTATGGTCCTTTGAGAAAAAGACCATCAATTTGCACGATAAACAAAAAACTCAAAATATTAACAAATAAAAAAATCAGAAATGGGTCCAAAATTATGGTCCTCTGAGAGAAAATATTAACAAATAAAAAAATCGGAAATCAGAAATAAGTACAAAATAATGTTCCTTGGCGAAAAACCCATCCACTGGCATTCCGAGACCCGAAACCGATTGCAAGAAAAAAAAAATTATAAGAACTCAAAATATTAAAAATAAAAAAATCTGAAATGAGTACAAAATTATGTTTGTTAAGGAAGCCAATCGCTTCAGAGTCCAAGGTACTTAGAACGATTGCAAGATAAAAAAAACTGGAACTCAAAATATTAAAAATAAAAAATAGAAAAAGGTCCAAAATTATGCTCCTCTGTGAGAAAGAGAACTCAAAACGTTAAAAATAAACAAAACAGGATTTGATAAAACTCCATCGACTGGAATTCCGAGACCTTAGATCGAATGGTCAAATATTACATAAAATAAAACTTAATACAAAAAATAAAAGAAAAATAAAAATAAAAAAGAAGACCCGATGTTGATACTTTGCTCTGCAGAGCTTGAATGAAATATTTTGGTAAGGATTACGGCTTTTATAGAAATATTTTGGCTCAAGTTGACAGCCTACTTCGATTTAATCAAAGGCGTATTTAAAGTTATCGATGCCAGGACCGTTGAAACCAGCTCCTCGAATAAATTCAAAACTTCCAGTGTTGCCAGACTCGGAAATAAATACTGTTTTGCCCCGCTATATGTTAATTATTAGCCAAAAACCTTTTTTCATTCTTTAGAATTGAAATATGCATCTCGGTGATATTCCGAAATTAGGATGCAGCAATGTACCACATCGATCTGCAGTAAAGTTCGGAAAAATTTAACAACTAAATTTTGGGTCGATTCTACCATTCCTATTCCGAATTTCCGAAAAATTAATCGGATTTGTTATGTTCGATTTTCCTAGATATTTTCTATAAAAAATAAGAAAAAAACTAAGAATCTGGAAACAGATTAGACTGTTCCAGTATTTTGAAAATTTCAATTTCTGAATGAGAACATCAATTTTCTTCGATCTGTTTCGATTTAATGTTGGCTTTTTGATCGAAGCTCATTTTCGCTCCGATGACAAAAACATACTGACACTTAAAACGAAATAACTTCACTTTCAATAGGTGAAATGTTTTTAGGGATTGTCTTAGGGATTGGCTATTGTAAGGGGGTTAATGGCCAGGTGGTTGGGGTGCTTGTCCATTCTTTTTGGTGAAAGGTACACACCTTTCACTGAGACGCGAGATCTCCTCCGCTACCCATGGAATTCTAAGTTCTTTATGGATAATGGAGTTTTCGTGCTACGGATGGGAATTGGAAACTGTTCTCAGACATTTGTTTTGAAACCGCTGGATTCTGATGCGGGTTAAACCGCTTGCTGTGCTCCACATCTGTACCCCATAGGTCCAGATTGGCTTCAGGATTGCTATGTAGATAAGCAGCTTCAGTTTTTCTTTGAGTTTGGACCTTCTCCCTAGGAGCCTGCGGCCAAGGTCAGCCCTAGGAATTTGGTAGTGTTAATCAGTGGGATGGTTTGCGTTTTTATTTTATTATGTATTGTCATAAAAATTTGATTTTTCTGTCATAAAAAAAACTTTTATTTTTAAATTTATGACGTCAATTATGAATAAAAAATCTTAAGTCTGTCTTTATGTACTACTTGTTTTTTAATTTTATTGTTTGGTATTATTTATTTATTATTATTAGGGCCACGTATAAGTTATATTAATCCTGTCCCGCGTCGATGTAGGAGGCGTGGCAGGTTGAGGTGTAGTCCAGCGGCGTTAGCTGCTATCCTGGAATCACGCAGTGGTACTGCTGTTGTGGGACCAGTCTTCTTACGAAGTTTATGTTGGAGAGTTTACTTCCTCTCTGATCACCGGCCTTGTGGCTCGGTAATTATGTCAATAATAAGACAAGGTTTTACGGCAATGCCGGAGCTATGTTTTATTGATGAAGCGTAAGCTTTCGTATCTTAGACAGAACTGAATACAAGGGAATGGAAAAAATATGAATCTACCCTAGCTTTAATGCATCACGCCATAAACCCATGGTCGGCAAGCCGACTCAGCATTTATGCAGCGCATTTCGATACCCCGGAAGATGGGTATCCAATTGCCACTGCTGACCGTTCTTAGCACAGAGCGCTGAACTCAGTTGGGGCGCGTCAGCATTATTTATTTGAAGCTACTTAGTTTCTAGGGTAGTGTTAACGTCAACTTATGCTCTTTCAGGTGTTAACTGCTCCCCCCTTCAGATTATGACCGTCCTCGGTTATATTGAGTTTATCGATGGTATGTTGTATTTCGATGGAGGCTCGCCTTTTCCTTAATGCCAAAAAAAAGGATGAGTGAACCAATCAGAGCAACGTTCAGGATTACTCCAACCGCGAACCAAAGTTTAGGGGAGCCCGCGGCGTCAACCTCGTCCTTGAACCCTTGGATAAAGCGCAGATTGTTGTTGTTCATGCGGTGTAGCAAGGGCATGCTCAATACTGGGTCATGGCCGACGATGTTCAGTAGTGGTGATCTTGCTACGCCAGGCTGCTTATCTAATGTTTTTTTTTTTTTTTTTTTAAATTTATGAATTCCGATCCGTTGACTGTAGCTGACCGCTCGAAGGTTATTAGGTGTGTTCCTTTGACGAGAACCTCTGGGCCGCCGTCCGTGCTGACGCGGGCTGTCGCTTCGTTAATGACAACGATGCCGTCATCTATAGGCACTACTGCTCCCAGGTGGCTGGGTTGAGTGTAGCAGTGGGCCGAGATTCCCGCATGGAGCGAGCGGGCGCAGGTTTCGCGTCGCGACCGCTCACAGAAGGTGCTGTGCGTTGTTTCCGTGCACTCTGTGACCGCAAAGGTGTCTTCTTCACATTCCGCCAAAATGTTTTCGTCGAGCCGTAGGATTATTTGATTATGTGATACCGGGTATATGAGGACTTTTTTACATCTGACCTTAACTTTAGGGTAGGCTATTAGTATGTGGATAATATTATCGGACTGAAGAACTCTAATTTTAGCTGCTTCTAATAAACTAACTATTGGAGTGTCTTGTTCAATTAGTGATTTCAGATCGGCATGACTAAGGATAGTGGGATTTATTATATCAGCCTTAGCCAATGTTATGGTTAGAATTAAATTTTGTATCTCTGTCGTCAGCATTCTATTTCTCGCTAGTAGTGCTTCATACAGGTGCGGGGTGTCAACCAAATTGTTATTTCGGGCCTTAATAATTTTATTAATGGTGTCGGTCAGTTTGTTTATCTGTTCTTGAGTCTCTGAGTTTATATTAATCTGCCTGGAGTTTGAGTCCACTAGCTGAGCTTCTGTCATCTTGATTTTTAGGAAATCTGAGGCATCGGGAGTTCCTGCAACTACCTTAAGAGCTGTACCTAAGAAGTCTAAACTCCTCGCAATTCGGTGGTGTATTTTTAGAACGGGCAACAAGTTTCTCAAATGATCTGTATCAACGTCTAGTAATTTGCGCATATGCGACTGAGGAAAAGACTCGGACAATTTTTCTGTCTCATCTACCATACTAATAAGTTCTGAGAGGTTGCTCGAGTGCCTCAAGCAGTCACGCTGTTCAAACACCAGTACATCTCCATCTGCGACTGGAATATATTTGGCGTGAAAAAAGTCGGTGATCCGCGCATTTGCCACTGCCAGGGTGATGAGCGTTACGAAGGCGAACCTGCAATCCAAACGTAGAATGAGACCACGGCGTTTTTACTAAAATCTAGCTTACTATTAAAGGGTATGGTATAAGTAAATTAAAAGTGGGGGAATTTATTTGAGGTTGTCCTTATGGACCACCCTCCCCTTAATAAGAACAGACGTTCCTAGGTCTGCCTGCACTTTTTGTTCTGTGCACAATGGGGTTAGCTTGTTTCCTAACCTTTTGTTGTTTTTAACAAAAACCTCTTCTCCTACCTCAAAAACACGGTTTCGTCTAGCTGGGTTACATCTTTCGATATTGATTTGCTGGGCCTTTATCAACCTGTCTTTAATGCCTAGGCAGCGATCATCGGAACCTGCGTGGAGGATCTCGACCGGTTTCTCCTGAGTGACAGAATGTATTGTTTTATTATATTCTATCGTTGCCCTCAAGATTAGCTCTACCGTATCGCTGATCTTTTTATCTAGCTTAAAACATCTGGCGATTTCTGTCAAGGTGCTGTGGAATCGTTCCACTTGACCGTTTGACAAGCTATGAAGCGGGGCCGCGTTCACGATGTCAATGTGGTAATTGTTTTTAAGTAAAGAGGTGATCGTTTCTGAATTGAAGGCGGCCTCATTGTCGCAATATATTGTTCTGGTTTTGGGGAACAGGTTTACGAGTTGAAGCAAGGGGCCTGTGACGTCCACTATTGTTCTGGACAGCACTGGTTGCACTATTGCAAGCTTCGAGAATTTGTCAACGCATGTTAAGAATTGCTTCTTATCGGTTGAGAAGATATCAATGTGCAACATTTCGCCGGTGTAGCTCGGTATGGGTGTTTCCCCAAGCTCCTGTTTTTTTGGGTGCCTGTCATATTTGGCTTTGGTGCATATTTTGCAATTTGCAACCACCTCCTTTGCTAGGCCGCTCATTTTGGGGAAATAGTAAAAGCGGAGGACTTGCTTGGTATTCTCCTGAGCCGCCCTGTGTGCACGATTGTGTTCTGTCGTGACAATTTCCAACTGCTCGTTCCTATTGGTAACGTCTATTACAATATTTTTACAATATCGAAACTGCGTAGCCGGGAAATGAGCAACTAAGTCATGTTGAAAACTTGCCAGGGTGGGTAGGTCGCAGTGTATTGCATTTACGACCTCGGGGTTCACGACTTCCTTCAGCATTTCCAAAATGGTGCTTTTGTCGGCGAAATTAATTACTGAGGCTCATCTTGTAAGGCATTAATGTTCTGCCTGGAAAGAGCGTCGGCCACATGGTTGTATTTTCCCGGTTTGTAGTGGATTTTTGCGTTATGATCGTCAATATACGCTTTCCATCTTTTTATTTTCGGATTTGGATTTCGATCGGACACCGCGAATGTCAACGGTTGATGGTCCGTATAAATATTAATATCGCGAGTGCCGTACAGGTAGTGTTGTAACTTGCCTAAAGCCCACACTATGGCCAATAATTCCCTTTCATTCGTGGCGTAGTGTGACTCGCTCTCTTTGAGGGTCCTAGAGATCATTGTGATGGGTCTTTTGTCTTGCGATAGAACCGCACCGATACCGTTCGCGGAAGCATCCGTTGTCAGGTCGAATGGCTTCCTGAAATCAGGGTATCTGAGAATTACATCCTCGGAAGCCAAGACATTTCTAAGCCTCTCGAACGCATCTCTCTGCAAGTCACCGAACTCAATAGAAGTCTTCTTAGACATGTCAATGTCAATGTGGTCTTCTTAGACATGTGCTTACTGACAGAGCCATTTTCTCCTTTCATCAAGCTTGTCAAAGGCCTCGCGATCGCCGCGAAGTCTTTAACGAAACATCGGTAATAACTGGCTAGACCCAAAAATGATCTAAGGTCATACAGATTTGTAGGCTCTGGGTATTCCTTTATGGCCTTTACTTTTTCTGGGTCGGTCTTTGCACCTCCATTGGTAACAATAAATCCCAGATATTCAACGCTTTGCTTAAAAAAGTGCGTCTTTTCGTTGGATACCTTCATGTTGGCATCACACAGGCTTTTTAAAACCCAATCTATGTGCCTAACATGGTCGTCTTCATTTTCAGAAAAAATAATGACGTCATCTACGTAGACATAGCACGATTTGCCAATCTGTTCCCGTAAGACGTCGTCGATCGCTCTTTGGAAGATACTCCCCGCATTCTTCAAAAAAGAAAAAGAGGTCTTCTCACGGTCGTGCTCGGCCAAGTAAATCTGGTGGTAGCCGGACTTTAAATCTAACGTTGTAAAGTACTTGGCTTTTCCTAAGTTTGCCAGTATCATGGGGATGTTTGGCATTGGGTACTTATCAGCGATGGTTTTTTCGTTAAGTTTCCTAAAGTCTATTGTAGTTAATTAGAATTCCTTTATTTGATATTTTGTAGTTAATTAGAATTCCTTTATTTGATATTTATTCATCCAGTGTACATATAAGATCTATTCCTGATTTATGACTAACTCTAGTGTGGTCTACAGGCAGATCGCTCGTGACAGCCAAGTGCTGACACTAGCAAATTCTGCAATATGTATGTATGAAGTTCATACTCGATAACCAATGGGAGTCGAGTGCGACCCCTAAAGGCGTACATGCTGAATTCGCATATTTTCGTTAGGGTGGTCCTAAGGAATTAGGGTGGTCCTAAGTTTACTTATTAGTTGACTTATTATTATGATTCATATTATAATTATTATTAATATTATTATCATTATTATTATTATTATTGTTATTATGTTCGTATATACTACACTATAACCAGACGCTTATTTTTGTTCCCCAGCTCATCATGGCCTTTTTTGTCCACAACCCATGTTGAATTGTTGTACGGTGACCTTGAGGTTCTGATAATGCCTTTCTGCAGTAAGTCTGCGATTTCTCGCTTAACAAACTCAGCTACACCCATGGGGTGCGGGTATAATTTGGAATATACCGGCTTTTCGTCGCTTGTTCGAATTGTGGCAACAACAGAAGTGTTAAACGGCAGTGCCTCGTTAGAGGCTGAAAATGCCTTAGATCTGTTTGCGATCATGTTTCGAAATTGATCTTTAACATGTTCTGGTACGGCGATGTCATTTACGTTAGTAAAATTCACATTGTCGCAATTATGATGCTGAAGCTTTTCAGAAACAGAACCATAATTTATCGTACCTTTCTCTGCGTCGAGTTTTGCTCCCACTTGAGCTAGGAGGTCAAATCCTATAATACCATCGAATGGTGTTAGCGCGTCTAAAAGAAAGAACGCAGATGTTTTTCCAAAAATGTTCATCAAACATTTCTGGTGAACTCTGTTAGAACCATGAATGGAACTAACTGTGAAAGGGGAATCGACCGGCATCACATTTTTAAGCTCCTTTACGGGCTTGATGTAGTTCTTTGCCGCCCCTGTGTCGATTAAAATTTTTAGTTTCCTCCCTTGTAGCTGTCGTTCAACGAACGGCAGTCGGGAGCGCTCCCTAAAAAATTGATCTGATCATTATCATCAGACCCTTCGTCAATCTCGGTAACGGCCGATGCTGCCGCGCCTTCATATTCGCTGTCATTTTTATCGTCAGCCTGTTGCATGGTGTGTTGCAATCTCTGACGCCTTTGACCGGTCATGCGTGCGGAGCCAAATCTTTTATGGCCCCGAGCACTCTCGGCCTTGGTATTTGTAGGCTGACCGCTTTCAAAGGAAGTCGGTTGCGTAAATTGAGTCATGGTGGACCCTAACTCCATAGGCTCAGGCGACTGATTACGGTAGTTGCCCGTGTTCTGTGCAGAACTATTGTGTTGGGGCCAATTTTTCTTTCTGTAGAAATGAGGGTTTTTCCCTTGGTCATTTTCGGCCCTGCTATGTTTTCCCTGCGGCTCCCTTAAGCGGTTTTGATTTTTTCGGTGCTCATAGAGGAGTGTCTTGTCCTCCAAAGCCTTTGCATACGTGGCAGTGAAGGTAGTGCGCTCTATGGTAGCCTCGGATTCCCTAGCCAAAGCCAAAGCTGAGGGCAAATCCTTGGGCTGCGCTGGCAAGACTATGGCCCTCAAGGGTTTTCTAAGGCCTGCAATAAATGCATGGAGAGCATCCTCTCTAACTTCATTATTGAACAGAATAGCACTGTCCGGTTCGTGTGTCATAACGATCTTGTTCGTTATCAACGTTAATCGTTTTTCTACCTCGTCATAATACTGCATCAGGCTAAGCTCCCCTTGCCTAACTGTTTCAAGTCCCTGCCTAAGGACACGCAGCGACGTTTTGTCCGCGTAAGTGCAGTCCAATCGAGCAATAATGGCATCGAAATTCAAGACTGTGTTATGGGCAACTAGTAGCCCTCTTGCCGACCCCCTGATTTTATTTCTGATAATCGAAACGGCCTGATAATGCGCTTCGCTACCATAATACGGTTTGAAGATCTCGTATGCGTCTACGGCTGACTGCCGCCATGACACATAGTCATCTTGCTCTCCCGTAAAATCCGGTATAGTTTTTACGATGTCAAGCTTGACTTCACATCGAATACTAGGGTCCGGCTTTATCCTTTCGTAAGCTTCTACTTGTGGTGCTTCCACGCACAAGCTTTTCATTTGCTGTTTCATCTCATCTAACTGTGTCTGGAATGCCTGCTTCAATCTAACTTCTTGCTGGGCTAAGGCCTGGCTAACGGCTCCAGCTATAATTGCTTCTAAATGGGCAGCGTCCATGACTGCTGTGTTATTTGCCGTATTAGGTCGAAAACCTTCTGATTCTAATTCCCACTCGTCGTCACTCTCGTACTCGACTTTAATGTTTCTATGTGCCCAACTCATTTACCATTGGCTGGCACCGCGCAATTAAATTCTTTCGAGCACGGTTGATTGCTATACGAGGTGCGATTAATTATTACATGCGCGAAAAGTAGAATGCGACACAAAGACACAAAGACTTTTTTTTTTTTTTTTTTTTTTTTTTAAAACGAAGGGTCTGTGCAAAAAAAATAATTATTTCTTATTAATTCACGAATGTAAAACAACAAGGTATGCTACAGAATTCGTTTTTGGTAAAAGTATGCAGTGCAAAATACCACTCCGTAGGGTATGTTATAGAATTTATGCTCTAGGTATGCAATGAAAAACAACAAGATAATTTGGGGTATGCTACAAATTTTTCTTTTTTGGTAAAAGTATGCAGTGGAAATAATACTGGCATACAAAAAAGGCTTTTGGCTTTTTTTATTTATTTAATAAACCATTCCTATGCTGTCGAATTGACTTCACTAATCAAACTTAAATGTTTTATCCTCCTAACTATCCTGTTAGGATACTCCTAGGTCCTTGATGAACGTTGGGCGCCAGTTATATTAATCCTGGCGTGGCAGGTTGAGGTGTAGTCCAGCGGCGTTAGCTGCTATCCTGGAATCACGCAGTGGTACTGCTGTTGTGGGACCAGTCTTCTTACGAAGTTTATGTTGGAGAGTTTACTTCCTCTCTGATCACCGGCCTTGTGGCTCGGTAATTATGTCAATAATAAGACAAGGTTTTACGGCAATGCCGGAGCTATGTTTTATTGATGAAGCGTAAGCTTTCGTATCTTAGACAGAACTGAATACAAGGGAATGGAAAAAATATGAATCTACCCTAGCTTTAATGCATCACGCCATAAACCCATGGTCGGCAAGCCGACTCAGCATTTATGCAGCGCATTTCGATACCCCGGAAGATGGGTATCCAATTGCCACTGCTGACCGTTCTTAGCACAGAGCTAATAAATATTTAGATAAGTCACAAATGAGGGTGACTGCATGTTCATTGCCTTTTAGTAGAGGACCTATAGTGTCCACTATCACTCTGTCGAAAGCATGTTCAGGGGTATCAGTTATAATCATTGGGGTCTTTGGTGTTTATGAAATGCCTGTGTGACCTCCTTGTAATGGATCGTTATGTAGTGAACAAAATTGCTTCTTTTTCACTATTTACTAATGTCACCGGGTTGAGTAGCGCTACCCTTAAGTTTTTTAATATTTTATTGCCCATTTCTTTAAAATTATTTATTGAAATGAATTCAAAAATATTTTCCCACGATGCCAATTTAAATTGACTGATTTTGTATATACCGGCATGCTTTTCAAGCCCCTAAAAAAATTGATCTAAATCAAAAACTCCATTTGCATCAACATCATATCTTGCAGTAATTTTCTTTCCATGTTTGAAGAAACATATCATATTTTTTACTTGCAAGGTCACTACATTACGTACCTCGTCATTATTGATGACGTGATATACGTTCGGCATTGAAGCTTTTTCTTTTGATTGCTTATGCAATTCAGATTTATTTATTTCTCCTGTAGTGACTTTCATTATATTTCCAGTAATTTCATTTAATGCTTTGATGGTTATTCTAGATAACGCATCAGCAACATAATTTTCTTTACCTCTCAGATACTAAACTGTAAAATTATATTCCTCCAATTCAAGTCTCATACGATTTTACATAACCTAGTTCTGTGCCGTGAATAGTCGGCGAACAAAACGCTTTGCACTATCTGCATCATGAGGAACGAAGGATATTTTTGGATGACATAAAATTTGTAGTCCTCCGGCAATATTCTTTTATCTGTGCGTTTGTGTCCCAAAAAGGTAACTCCATGCATAAAAAATGAACATTTTTGAGGATGTATTTTTAGATTGTATTTCCTGCATTTGTCAAAAACATCTGTTAAGTTCTTAATCATATGCTTTTCGGAACAACCTATGAGTATAAGATCATCCATATATAAGAATCATTGCGTTGGCTCAAGACAAGAAAATGCAATAGTCATTATCCTTCGAAATGAATTAGGCGCTTTTGGGTTTCTCTCATTATTATTGTTACTATTTCTATTTTGGTAATTCTGGCTTCCTTTTTTTGAGTTGCCACGGCTTCTATAATTATTACCATTATTTCGATTATAATTATTGCCTTTATTACCATTGTTATTGTAAGTGTTATTCATATTATAGTAACGGTAACTCTCGTGCTAGTCCGTATGTAAATTAGTAAAGTCTCCTTCTTGATGATCCAGAGAATTAGCGAAGTCTTCTCCAGCGGTGATTCAGAGACTTCTTGCAGAGGTCTGGTGAGGGACTTGTGTCCCGGGTTTACTCTTCTTACGAAGATTATGGTGGAAGGTTTTACTTCGCCCCCTTAATTGATATTACTAGCTTTGTGGCGTAGCAATGTGTTTGTCAATAATAACAAAGTATTTACGGTTATGCGCCGGAGCAATGTAGTGATTTATTCAAATGCTGAGCAAGAACTGAAGAAGTCACAATATTAAAACTTAAGTCTACTCTACGCGACAATGTATCACACCACCAAAACATGAGCGGCAAGCCAACTCAGCATTCAGCACTTCAAATAGGAAGTGTCAGCTTTCCTAAGCCGGACGTTCTTAGCGCAGAGCGCTGAACTCAACTCTGGCGCGTCAGCATTGTTTACCATACACGGAGCTACTTATTTGCTAGGGTATAAGGAGTCGCTTAGTTTTTAGCTTGTGCTCACTTATAGCCGAGTCCATAGTTTTGCATGTACCGGCTTCTAACACGGTCTTAATACTTTCAAGTTCAGCGTTTTTGATCATCGTGTCGATCGCCTCTCTAGTGCTTAGAGTGTTGGCGTGTTCGGTAGGTAAAATAAGTTATCCTGTCCCGCGTCGATGAAGGAGGCGTGGCAGGTTAAAGTGTAGTCCAGCGGCGTTAGCTGCTATTCTGGAATTTTGCAGTGGTGCTGCAGTTGTGGGGGCCAGTCTTCTTATGAAGATTAGGTTGGAGAGTTTTCTTCGTCTCTAATCCCCGGCCTTGTGGCTCGGCAATTATGTCAATAATAAGACAAGGTTTTACGGCAATGACGGAGCTATGTTTTATTGTCGAAGCGTAAGCTTTCGTATCTTAGACAGAACTGAAGTACAAAATATATTGAAACATAAGTCTAACCTAGCTCCAATGCATCACGCCATGAAATCGTGGTCGGCACGCCGACTCAGCATTTCATGTATTGCAATTCGGCACTCCGGATATCGCGGGGTGCTGAACTCATCTTGGGCGCGTCAGCATTGTTTGTGTCTATCTACTTAGTTGCTAGGGTATTACTTATGTAAAACTACTTAGTTGCCGAATCAGATATATCGGATGTTCTTTTCAGTTGTTAACTGGTATACCTTCGTCGAAATACGAGGCTTCGAGAAGCTTTCGCAAACTATCAACTTCGTTAGTGAACTGGGTCGCTGTTGTACCCTTTTGTTGCACTGTGGACATCTTTACTTTTACATTTTGCGATGTCTCGCCAACAATTTCATTTTGCAATTTATTGATAATTGCCTGAATGTTCTGTTCATTCTGTACTAAATACAGAGTTGTACCGATTATTTTTGATTTAATAACCTGTACTGCAATCTCCTCGAACGATCCTTTAGCAAGGTCGACCAACTTAAATGCCATAATGAAGCGCTAAAGATCAATCTTCTGGCCATCGAAGTCTGGCACTGCGCTTGACACTTCTCAAATATAAGCCCTAATGGCGGCTGAATTGCCTGTCATTGTTGTTTGTGGGGGAGCAACAGAGGGATAGGTAATACTTTGTTCACTCGTTACTGGGTCTATTGCAGATTCAACTTCTTCATTTGCCAATTCTGGTAACTTTATTACCGCTGGCATTGTTAGATCGTGTAGATCTTCTTCTTTGAACTCTGTTTCAGAATCACTTAAAGATTATTGTGTATTTTCTACTCGTGTCCTAAATGTCAATGGTGAATTTAAAACTGTAGGTATTGACATATCCAATTTAAATTTTTCTTTTATTTGATTTAAATTTGTTCGTAATCTTATTAAAAATGTTGATACTACTGTCCACAGCTGTTTATTTAGTTTTCCTGACTATGGTATGTATTAATTATCTTGCCTGATTAAAACATTTTAGTAAAATCTCAGCATGTAAATTTGATGTTTCTGCCTGAATGGGCCTATTCTGAGACAAGCATTTATAGGATTTTTTAAATTGTTCTTTAATGTCATTTATGTTGGCTGTAAAATTTTGCCAATCCATATTTAATTGAAATCATTTGTTTCTTGTATTATTATTTTTTCTTTAAATTTATATATAAATTAATTTCCTCCTGTGAGGTGAGGTGGGGGGAATCCCTCGCCGCCGTCACTGGTAATTTGCCGGTTGGCTGATGATCTGCAGATGCCTTCGTCCGAAGGCGGGGGTGGTGGTTACCACTTGAAGATTTATGTCGATTACGTTGGGAAGATGACTGTCTTCCTTTTGGCTACTGGCCTAGGGACTCAGATAGCTATGGTATGTTAAAATGATAACGACAGATTGCCGGAGTTGGTTCTATGAGCTAGTGCTCTTTATTTATTCAATGTCCAAAACGAACTGAACTTAAAAGCTAACAAAGAAGAGCTTCATAGCGGCCTCTGCCAATGTGCAGAGCTTTTGCCGGCTATGCATGGGCTTCCGGCCAAATGCTTGGTCAGCAATTTGACCGGAGCTGGGGTGCGGACGATCAGTCCAGTTAACTTAGTTAACTATCCCCCCCTCAAGATTAAGGCCGCCCTCGGCCGACCCTATTTGGGTGAGGATTTCTTTAAGTTGGGCTGCGGATCTTCTAGCCCTTGTGGCACGCAGGCAGTATAAACCAAAGCAGATAAGAGCGCATAAAATTGCTCCTGCAATTAGCGCTATCTGACTTAGTCGGAATCCGTCGACTTTTTCCTCGAATCTTATGATTTGCTCCAAATTCCTTTCACTCAAGCGGTGAAGATATGGGAGGCTCAGGATGTCATGTTTCATTGATATATTCAGGACAGGGGAGTTAGCTACTCCCGGTGCCCGTTTCTGGACCGTGTCGTGGTTTATGAAGACGGTCTCATTGACCATAGCACTCTCAATGAATGTTATTAAGTGCGTACCTTCAATGTGGATGCTGGTTCCATTGTCCACGCGCACTAGTGCTGGTCTATCGTTGATGACAATCATCCCTTCGTCGACGTAAGTGATCGGATGCAGGTCGCTCTGCTGCGTAGTGCAATGCGCCATGACTCCAGCGTGGAGTTCCTGGGCACACGAGCTCACCATGGATAGCTGGCAGAACATCGCCCCAGGTGATATGGAGCAGTTCTTCACGGTGCGGACTTCTCCATTGCACTCTGCCACCACATTATCCTCTAACCTCAACACCGTATCGCGGTGTGCCACCGGAAGGATGGTGATCTTGCTGCAGGCCATCTTAATCTTGGGGAACTTAATAATGAAGTGTAATATGTTAGGAGATTGTAAAATTTTAACGGACGCAACGGACAAAATTTCCCTTATGGGGGTGTCGGTGGGCTCCTCGATCCAAACTTGCTCCAGATCTGCATGATCCAAAATGCTTGGGTTGACTACGTTAATTTTGGCGAGTGTGACAGTTAGCATCAAATTCTGCAATTCCATAACAATCATCCTATTACGAGTTAATAACATCTCGAATAGGTGGCCTGAATCAATTTGCGCATTTTTAGAAAATTCCAAGATTTTATTGACGGTGGTCGTGAGTTCATTAATGCGAACCTGTGTTTTAGTGTTAATTTCAATTTGGCTATTGTGCGCATCGACTAAACGTGCTTCTGTGAACTTTATTTTTTCAAAATCTTCGGCGTCAGGTGTCCCAGCGACAACCTTTAACGCGGTTCCCAAGAAATCCAAGCTCCTGGCAACTCTGTGATGGATGCTCAACGAATTAAGCATATCACGGAGATGAGCGATATCAATGCTCAGGAGCTTTCTCATGTGAGACTGGGGGAACATATCGAGCATGCTTTCAGTGTCATCAACTACCCGCCTATACTCAGAGATGTTAGCTGAGTGTCTAACGTAGGCATATTCTTCCCAGACCAAGACTTGACCGTCGACGACGGGAATATAATTAGCCCGGGAATAGTCTGTTATATGGGCCGATGTCACGGCCAGGAAACAGAGTAGAAACGTTGGAAACGACCTGTAAAATGTGTGTTTCGATTAATGCATGTTGGGAAAGGAGTTGCCCACGACCAGGAGAAGATGTAAAAAATTTGATTATACTAAAAAATATCAAAACTTATGCCAAGTGGCTATGAATAATGAAAAAAAAATGAAAACTTATGCCAAGTGGCTATAAATAAAAAAGAAATAAAAAAAAAATAAAAAACTCCGAGAGAACTGCAAATGGGCTCTGCTCGGGTTACCTGAGGTTGTCCTTGTGAACCACCCTCCCTTTAATTAGGACTGTGGTCCCCAAGTCCGCCTCGATGGTCCTCTCCTCACATAAGGGAGTGAGTTTGTTGCCTAGTCGTCTGTTTGACTTTACCAGGACTTTGTCACCGACCTGGAATACTTTGTTCTGCCGAGAAATGTTTTCTCGGCTTCTGGTCGCATTTTGGGCGTTCCTAATTTTTTCTTGGACATCCTTTTGCGTTTCGTCCGGACTTGCCCGCATAACCTCGGCCGGTTTCTTGTTAATGACAGAATGGATGGACTTGTTATATCTGGTAGTTGCCAGCAAGATCAGTTCCACCGTGTCATCTATGCCTTTGTCGATTTTTAGGCATCTGGCGATCTCAATCAACGTGCTGTGGAAGCGTTCCACCTGTCCGTTGGAGACACTATGGAGGGGCGGTGCATTCGAGATGCTGACGCCGAAATGGTTTTCCAACATGGCCATTATTGTGTGCGATTTCAATGAGGGTTCATTGTCGCAGTATATGGCTTTGGCTTTAGGGAAAACATTCATAAGTTGTAACAGGGGTGGTTTTAGATCCTCTATTGTTCTAGATTGTATCGGTTGAACCATGGCGAATTTCGAAAACTTGTCCACGCAGGTGAGGAAGTATTTCTTATCCGTTGAGAAAACATCAATGTGTAATATTTCTCCTACATGGGCCGGGATTGGTGTTTCACCGAGCTCCTGTTTTTTCGGATGTCTATCATATTTCGCCTTGGCGCAAGTTTTGCAATTGGCTGCTATTTCGCTAGCCAATTTGGCCATTTTCGGGAAGTAGTACTCGGAGAGTACCTGCTTCACGTTTTCTTGTGCCGACCTGTGAGCTCTGTTGTGCTCGGCGGTGAGGATTTCTTTTCTCTCTTGAACCGCGAAAATGTCGGTGACCCTATTTTTGCAGTACCAGAACTTTGTGGCCGGAAACTGTCGAACCACTTCATTCTGGATTTGTGCCAGCGTGTGGAGATCACAGTGGAAGGCATTCACACCATTAGGGATAATGGTGTTGGAAAGTTCCTCTAGCAAGGCTTGTTTGCAGGAGAAATTTATCGAGTGACGCTTCTTATTCCCAAATAATATAAAAGTGCGTTTCCAAGGGGAGCGCGCCTCTTCTAAAATTATCTGGTTCTGGAAGCAGTTTACGGGTTTGTCCGTTGACTCGATAGTGCGGGTGAGCGAAAGTTCGCTGTGAACCGTGGCCGCGCACGACTGTGGTTCTTCGTCGTCAAAAACGTTGAGTTGTTGTCTGGAGAGTGCATCTGCAACGAGGTTACTTTTTCCGGGCTTGTAAAACATTCGAGCGCCGGATTCGTCTATGCGTGCTTTCCACCTCTTGATCTTGGCGTTAGGATTGGATTCCGATACTGCAAACGTCAAGGGTTGGTGGTCGGTAAAGATGTTTATCTCTTTGACCGCATAAAGGTAGTGTCGCAATTTGGCTAGTGCCCAGACTATAGCTAACAGCTCTCTTTCGTTGGTAGCATAGTTAACCTCTCTGTCGCTCAATGTCCTAGAGATCATTGTAATTGGACGTCCCTCTTGGGACAGCACTGCGCCAATGCCGTAGGCCGAAGCATCTGTCGTTAGATCAAATGCTTTCTTGTAATCAGGGTATCTAAGGATGACGTCCTCAGATGCCAGGATATTGCGTAGTTTTTCGAAGGCACGTCGCTGCGCTTCGGAAAATTCCACCTGGATACTCCTGGACCTGTGTCGGCTAACACTCCCATTCTCACCCTTCAGTATGTCTGAAATGGGCCTCGCTATTGATGCGAAGTCTTTAATGAAGCAACGATAATAGCTGGCCAGGCCCAAGAATGACCTTACCTCAAATACGTTTTTGGGTTCTGGAAATTCCTTTATGGCTTTAACTTTTTCTGGGTCAGTCGCCGCGCCATTGTTGGTGACGATGAACCCCAGGAAGCTCACGCTTTTCTTAAAAAACGCGACTTCTCTGCCGATATTCTCATGTTAGCATCGTACAGGCTCTTCAGAACCCAATCTACGTGTTTGACATGGGTATTTTCATCTTCTGAAAAGATGATGACGTCATCGACGTAAACGTAGCAGAACTTTCCGATCTGTTCTCGCAGAATATCGTCAATCGTTCTCTGGAAGATGCTTGCAGCATTCCTGAGTCCGAACGGTAATCTTCGGAACTCATACTTCCCTCCGTTCACTGAGAATGACGTCTTTTCACGGTCGCGTTCAGCGAGCGTGATTTGGTGGTAGCCAGACTTCAGATCGAGTGTCGTAAAGTACTTGGCCTTTCCAAGATTCCCCAATATCATTGAGATATTTGGCATGGGGTATCTGTCTGGTACTGTTCTTTCGTTCAGTTTGCGGAAGTCCAGTACCAAACGCATTTTTTTCCTGCCCGTCTCGTCAGTGCCCTTCTTGTCTACGACCCATATTGGGTTATTGTAGGGGGACTTCGACCTCTGGATAATGCCATTTTTAAGTAGTTCCTGGATTTCGCCGTTGACGAAATCAGCTGCTCCCATGGGATATGGGTACAATTTGGCATAAATGGGCGCTTCATCAATCGTCCGGATGGTGGCTACCACCGACGTATTGTAAGGAAGAGCCTCATTAGGATCAGCAAAAGCTTTTTTCCTATTCATGAGCATTTTTAAAAAAACACCCTTAATTAGGGGCGGTGCGTCCGAGCAATCTACGTTGGTAAAATTGACATCGGGGCAGGTGTGAAAATCAATTTGCTCCGTTTCGGAGCCCCATTTGAGCTGTCCGGAAGCTAGGCAAAGCGACGCGCCGGCTTGCTTTAAGAGGTCTAGGCCAACGATCGCGTCGAAGGAGGTCAAATCCGGTAGTAAAAAGAAGGTAGCTTTAAGGTTAAAAATGGACACAAAACATTTTTTTGTGATTGTAGTCACACCATGAATCGAATGGATTGCAAATGGGGACTCCACTGGGCGGATGCCTTTCAACCCCTTAAATGGTCGGATGAAATTTTTTGACGCGCCCGTGTCAACCAAGAGTTTCATGTCGATCCCTGCTACTCTTCGTCTGATGACGGGTAGCAGGGATTTTCCCCTAAAAAATTAACGGCATCCGAGTTATACTCTAAGATGGTATCGTCATCGATCTTATCCGCTGCACTGGAGGCTGCGGTGGCGTAAGCCGTGTTGGAATTATCTAAGGCCGGAGCAACATGGTTGACCCTTTGCCTTATAGGGTGGGCCGAGCGGCCGGACGCGGCCGGCTTGAACTTTGGGAAAGCCGGGGCGTGGGATGGTTGTACTCTGGACAATGAGGGATCCACGTCCATAGGCTCTGGTGTGCCTTCTCGGGCCGTTCTGCCGCTTCGCGGAGCAGAGTGCACTTGTGCTCTGTGCTGCCTGGTAAAGTGCGGGTTCTTCCCGGCACTTCCCTGCGAGTTGGACTGTGGAGGGGCTTGTTGGCGCTCCTGCAGTTTGGGGTACTGCTTGCGGTCCCTATCTTCCTGGCTTCTTGCAAACGAAGTTGCGAAGGTGTATCTCTCATGATTGGATTCCACTTCTTGTGCCAGAGCAAGCGCTGATGGCATGTCCTTCGGCTTTGCCGCAAATATCACATCTGTGAGGTTGCGCCTGAGTCCTGAGACGAAAACTCGCAAGGCGTCATCTCGGAATTTTTCACACAGAACTGCCGCTGCCGGCGGTTCATATGACATGTTCGCCTTGTTAGTAAGTAAGGTAAGTTTTTTCTCTACCTCATCATAGTATTGGAGTAGCGTGAGGCTACCCTGTCTGAGGGTGCCCAGCTCTTGTTCGATCACATGAATCGGCCGTTTGTCCCTGTACGTGAAATCGAGCCGATTTATAATCGCATCGAAGTTCAAGACAGTTCCGAAGGATGACAGCACTGCGTCAGCAGGGCCTTTGATCTTGCTCCTAATAATAACCACCGCTTGATAGTGGCGTGCACTATCTTCATATTTCCTGAACATGTGGTTAGCGGCATTTGCCGCTTGCCGCCAGGAGACGTATGTCTCCTGTGTCCCCGAAAATTCTGGGAGACATTTAACGGCATCTAATGTTTCGTTGCAAGGGACCAGTCCGGAGATATCCACTGGCTTATAAACTTTAATCAGTGGGGTCTCTTTTTGTACGGGGGCAACCCGTAGAGCTGCGACTTGTCCGGCAAGTTCCTGAATTGTTGTACGCAACTCAGCCTCCCTGCGCTGACTCTCTAAGGCCTGATCCTGCAATGCCCTTATGAGAGCTTTAATTTGTTCCGCTTCGAGAGACATTTCACTTGAAGAAAATGTACTCGCTCGGATATTTTTTTGTGCAGAGTCTCCTGTAGAATCGTCGCTTTCGGACTCTGAGTCGCTAGCGTATTTTTTAGAAGTTCTATACCGCCGAAATGGCTCGCACATGGGGAGCTGTGTATGGGAAACTCAAGCCGTTGGGCCCATGGGGCCAAACCGTACTGCGAGGGGGACGCGGGGGCTGAGTCGCCGCTTTGAAGGCACTGGCCGAAGACTCAGTGAGCAGAGCCGCTGCCCAGCTAAGTAACAACAAGGAGAAGGGCCTGTGGGGGGCGGGTTTCCATTAAGAGAAACAAATATACAAAGATAAAATTTGCCACCGCGAAGACAAAGAGATATATAAAATTACAAATAAAAAATACAAAATTGCCACAGCAATGCATGCGCCGGTGTCGGTTGGCGAAGTGGAGTGGGGTAACAACAACAAAGCTCGAGAGGGCTGCAGAGCTAGTGTAGCGAATTCACATGAAAAGCAAAGTGGAACGAAATGCACACAATAGAATAAAAATTGCAAAGTCAATAATCTTTGCGACAGTGTCTAAGTAAGATACTAGTGTGGAATAAAATAACCCGCACAGTCAATCAAAATTTAAAATTCAACATTTAATTTAATGCACGACGTTTACAATGTTATGGAAGTGCAGACTTTGTTATTCTAACTTCGCTAGTCGCACAAATGTTTTTTTTTTTTTTTTTTTTTTTTTTTTTTTAAATATTAAAAATTCTAAGTGCAGTTTGGATCAGGAGCTCACTTACATAACTTGTGTGTAATTTTGTGGGTTCTTGTTCCTGTAGTTGGGTGCCAATTAATTTCCTCCTGTGAGGTGAGGTGGGGGGAATCCCTCGCCGCCGTCACTGGTAATTTGCCGGTTGGCTGATGATCTGCAGATGCCTTCGTCCGAAGGCGGGGGTGGTGGTTACCACTTGAAGATTTATGTCGATTACGTTGGGAAGATGACTGTCTTCCTTTTGGCTACTGGCCTAGGGACTCAGATAGCTATGGTATGTTAAAATGATAACGACAGATTGCCGGAGTTGGTTCTATGAGCTAGTGCTCTTTATTTATTCAATGTCCAAAACGAACTGAACTTAAAAGCTAACAAAGAAGAGCTTCATAGCGGCCTCTGCCAATGTGCAGAGCTTTTGCCGGCTATGCATGGGCTTCCGGCCAAATGCTTGGTCAGCAATTTGACCGGAGCTGGGGTGCGGACGATCAGTCCAGTTAACTTAGTTAACTTATATATATAATTAAATACTTGTTTAATTCGTAAGTCAAAAAAAATTTATTTTTATTTTTGACCAAATTTATTATTACAAGTTTTTATTTTGAAGAACACCGACCGAATTAGATTAGGTCTCAAACTGAACTCAACTTATTGATCTAGATTGATTCACGATCAAGCCTCGGTCTCGAGCTTTCGAATATGGACTTTGGATTAAGTGAATTTTGGGGAAAGCTTTGGAGTTTCTTGACTTTTGATTTACTCTTGGATTCAAGTGCGTTCGCTCTTGGATACAAGTGATCTTTGATTTTGGTGGTCCGATCTTGTAATCTAACACTTTTGTTTTCGAGTTTTTTTCGAGTCTGAGCTTTGATCGTCTAAACGTGACAATGGGGGGATATTTACATCCTTTGTTAGAATTTGGGGTTTTTCCATTAGCCTTGTCTGGAGGATTCATATTACAGAGATTTTGGGATTTTTCCATTAGGATCTAACATATGTAGATGTAGGCATGTCTTAAGTACTTATGTACTGTGGATATGTCACTCCCCCAACCATTGAATTTGGCCTGTCCGCAGGCAGATAAGTTTGGGTACATCATATATTGTTTGCTGATTGAATTTGTGATTTACATTGGTATTTTGGTTCGGATGTTCTTCATTTTGCTTAGAATATTTTACAATCAGTTTCTTAGGGATATTCTTAAATTTATACGCTAGATACAGTTTCAAGCTAATAATGGTAATGACAAATGTAGTTATGCTTATTATTTGGAATACACTGTAATATTTTACGTGTGAGCTTATTATTTCTTTGGTTTGCAAATACGCCATTGGTTCTAATTTTGTTACATTATTTGTGATATAAACAGTTTGTGTAAAATCTGCTAAACTATTTGAAATTATAAATTCATTAATTTGGGTTGTACAATTTTTAATTTTTATAATGTTATTCCCTGATACTATAATCCTGTTTTTTGTGCAATCTTGATTTACAATTGTTTCTGGTAGATTCCAAGTAATTAGGATGTTTGGTTCTATATAATTTATTTGAAAGTTTTTATGAGTTTTTGTGTATTTACACTCAGTTGGTTCCTGTTTGATAATTCCAACTATACATTTATCAAATATTAATTTTTCTGTATCTTTTTGATACACTTGATTGTTATGAATGTAGAACTTATCGAAAGTATGCTCAGTTAGAATATAACCATGTTCGTCTGGGTAAGGTACTATTTAGAAAATCGGAATTTGTGCGATTTCGCTGGGGACGTGAGAAATAATGAGGATTTCCTTTGTATCTGTTTTAAGCCATGTTGATGTTTTTATTCTCAGAATCTTTTAAGAATTTACTTGTTTTAAGTAATCGTGTTTTAGCAACTTTGGGTTAAAGATTCCCAGCCTTGTTAATTGCATTCCTAATTCGATGTCCTCTATGTATTCAGCAAATTGTTGTAGGTTGAAAATTAGTATTGCTATTTGTTGACCTCTTTCTCTCTTTATTCCGAGTTTATTAATAACTTCAATACCGCTGTTAATTACATCTATTACCATGTCTAAATCGTGCTTTTGTACGGTATTTTCTGATAAGTTATTAATTCGTTCTTCTAACTCACCTTTGGTCTAGGGTACCGAACAAATATTTATATGCTGTTCCTACTACATTTAAAAGACCTCTTTTATGTCTTCCAACAATTCGTAAACCATTAATTTCTCGTTTTAATTTTTCTGCTAGGTACTGCACCTGTGGTACACTCGAGAAATTCTTTGCTTCTACTATTAAGGTTTTGAATGTTATCATAGTCTTTGTTATGTTTATAGTGAAGGAATGGTAATCATAAGTTGTGGGTATCTCCACTGTTCCTGTTTGGAATATAAGATATCCATTCTTCGCACTGAGCGGGCTTACTTCGATGTTACTGCCTTGGACCGTGTTGATAAGAGAGATTATACAAATGAGCATTATTGGGATGTATCCTTTACTCCTTTTATTCCTCCTCGACTTGTCGGGAATTATCATATTTACCCTTATTAAACTTCTTTTTCTTTTTAAATTTAGACTTATAATGTACTATTTTTCTCCCTCTATTTGTTTCCTCAAAATGCTTACTGTCCATCTGTTCAATCCTACCTGTTTTCTTAAATGGATTGGTAACTTTCCTTTTTACAAGTGGAGCTTGCTTGTATTTTAAATCAACTTCAAAATCATGTCTCTTTTAATTGAGTTGCTCGATTTTGCTGATTTTGTTTTGTTGGACGTTAAAATCTGGGGTTCCTGCGTATAGAAAGATATCTGCTGGACATCTTTTGGTAGTGTTATGTTTTGTTTTATGATTATAGATGTATAAAATTGTTTCAAATCTTGTGCATCTATTTTCAATATTTTGTTCACTGCCAATGATTCTTAATTTTTCGTTTACAGTCTTATGAAACCTTTCAATATCCGATATGCCATTTTTACTAGTAGTTACAGAGATATTTACACCTTCGGATTTTAACCAATTGTGTAAGGCTACGCACATAAATGCTGAATCTTTATCTGCTTTTATTTCTTGAGGTTTTCCCATATCGTTGAATATCTTCATAATGGCTCTTTTTGCTTCTAGCCAATCTCTACTGTTTACTTCAATTAATGATGCAAATTTCGAATAGATATCAATACAATATAAGAAGATCTGATTCCCCGTGAGATAAAAATCTATTACATATCTTTCTCTGGCATTCATTATTTCGGGTGTAGTTTCATAGGTTAACTTTGTATATCTGTGTTCTGTTTTCGCTATGTTACAGACCTCACATTCATTGATAATGTTTTGAATTAACTTTTGGCTATCCGGGTAATAGTATTTTTCCTTAAACCAATTAATGGTTTTTTCTATTCCTGGATGTAGAACTTCTTTGTGCCTTTTTAGGATTAAATCCTTAAATTCCGCATAAGTAAGTATATCAATTCGTTTTTCTGTACATTTCAACAATTTTGTGAAATTGTTGGGGCTTATGATTTCTATAAAAGCCTTTTGGAAAATCAGAAAATCAGTGTCATTGGGGAAGAATATTGCGCTTTTCTTGGTGCACACATATTCTTTAATGATATTTTTGGCAAGTTCAAGTGTCATTTCTTTATAAGTAATTTTGATTTTTAATTTTTGGAAGAAATGATTAACACTTGTTGAATTACTGTCGCCCTTTTCTATCTCTATTTGTCTAGAGAAGAAATTTATTGGCCGTTCAGTTATTGATATGTAATTTAAATTATCTTCGGTTGCGCTATGTACTGTTGCGTTTGCGCTATCGGCAACCTCATTAACCATGGCATCTTCTATTTTTGTGCGGGAAAGGGCATCCGCTACATGATTTTCTTTGCCAGGGATATATTTGATTTTATAGTCAAATTCGTTAAGTTTTATTTTCCATCTTTGTAATTTCATATTTGGTTCTTTAATATTATTAAGCCAAACCAAAGGTTTGTGATCACTTAATATTTCAAATGGCCTTCCAAATAGGTATGACCTGAAATATTTTGTTGCCCAAACTATAGCTAATAATTCTTTTTCAATAGTAGCATAATTAATTTCATGTTCATTCAGCGTTCTGCTAGCATAACAAATGGGCTATTGGTTTTGTGATAGCACTGCACCAATGGCTACGTTACTCGCGTCAGTTGTTAGGGAAAAGGATTTTGAAAAATCAGGGTAGATTAAAATCGGATCTGATGTTATCAAAACCTTTAGCCTTTCAAATGACTCGATGTAATCTTTGCCCTTTGTATCTATTATTGCACCTTTCTTTAGATTAAGGGTCATGGGTTTAACTATTTTCGCAAAATTAGGAATGAATTTGCGATAGAATCCACATAAACCCAAAAATGATTTTATTTGCTTAGGTCTCTTAGGTAGTGGAAAATTCGTAATTGCTTTTGTTTTATTAGGATTAGGTTTCATAACGTCTGTAGTTACAATGTGTCCTAGAAATTCAGTCTTCTTTTTTATGAACTCGCATTTATCTAACTGCAATTTTAAGTTTGCGTCCCTGAGCTTTCCAAAAAGCTTTACTTAAAAACAAGATGTGTTCTTCCAATGAAGTGGAATAAATTTTGATGTCATCTAAGTATACTAAACAATCTTTATAAATTAAATCTTCTAAAAGATTGTTCATACATCGTTGAAATGTTGTCGGGGCATTTTTCAAACCAAATGCCGATACGTGTGTATTCGTAGTGTCCATGTTTAGTAGAAAATGCAGTTTTAGCAATGGAGTTTTCATCCATTTGAATCTGATGTAGTAAAATATTGACATCTGCCGAGATTGTCCAATATTTCGTCCATTCGGGGAATGGGGAATTTATCGTTGACTGTAATTTCATTGAGGTTTTTGTAATCTACTACTAACCTAAATTTTTGTTTCCCAGAGGCGTCTGCTTTCTTGGGGAACAATATGGGGATTTCGATTTGCGAATTATCCCTTGTTCTATCATTTCTTTAATTTGTTTGTTGACTTCTAAGTCAAAACTTTGAGCATATTTATAGGGTTTGCGATAGACTGGATCTTCGTGGTGAGTCTGCATGACATGTTTAATTGTACTTGTGAAAGTCAAATTTTCACCTTCTTTGTACTGAATGTCTCTATAATTATATAGGACCTTCTTAAAACATTCAGCTTCCTCTGCATTTAGATGCGCAAGTCTATATTTGTTACATTCGCGTAATTCATTATTAATCGCGAAGTTGATTATATCGTCTTTAATAGACGTGGGATCAAGATGTGTTTCATCATTGTCCACTTTGTTAATGCTAACTTTTTGAGTGAGGCATTTGATTGATGCGGTCTCCATCTTTTGTTGCTTTTGTGAAAGCTTTGGTTTAAGGCACTTTGGTGCGGTCTTAACCGTTTGCTTTTTTGTGTTGATCTGCTCTACTGTAGCTGAATCAACTTTTTGGTTTTGGGTCAAGGCATTTTTTGGATGCGATCTCGCCCTTTTTTTCTTCGTATTTGAACTTATAGGTTTTTGAACCTAAAGTCACCGTGTCGTTTTCATAATCAATTTTCGCCTTTGAGTCTTCTAAATACTTTCGACCTAACAGGATATCATAATTGTCGGAAAAATTATGGACATAGAATTTTTGTTCGGACGGACATATTAGGGTAGATTTTATCATAATACTTTTAGTTAATTTTGTTGGCCCATTAATTGTATATACCGTCAAATCTTCTTTTATTTCGTCTACTCTAGCATAATTTTCCTTTATGATATTGATGGAGGATCCTTTGTCGATCATTCCCTTATAAATTTTATTGTGATAAGTTATGTTAATAAATGGGTTGACTCTTCGCCCTTCGATTCCTGAATTTCCGAGGCAGTTTGATGAAAATTTACGTCCATTCTACTCTGCTCGCTCTGACTCTCTCTTTGTCTTTTCGCTGGTCTATTACTATTCGCATTATTCGAACTTGAAAGTACTTGATGATTGATAGGGTTATTTTGTCTCCCTTGATTTAAAGAATTTCTAAATGTGTTATAATCTCCCCCTTTGATTGGGAGGAATGGGACGAGTCGAATTTTGCGTTTGGTTATTATTTAAGTTCGGATTTGGATTCGGACGATTAGGGTTGTTGAAACTTTGATTTGTTGAGGGGTAATAGTTACTATAATTATGGTGTCTACTATTATAGTACCTCTGATTATTTCTTGGGGGATTTCCTCTATGATTCTCATTTTGCCCCTCCGATCTTCTAAAATATTGATCTTCTGGATTTGAATCATAAAGTCCAAGCTCCATTGTAGCTTGTTTTAATTTAGGGATTGTGTCAATATCCTTACGAGCTAACGACATGTACATTCTATCTGGCAATTTCCTATCTATTGTTGTTCTAATTGTACTTTTGAGCATTTCGGTATAGTTGGACTTATTAATAGGATCTACTTCTAACTCAAGCTTATCATAGATATTTCTATACTGTATTTCGAGTTTTTCTATGAACTTACTTATGCTACCGGGATACTGTGTGTCTTCTAGTTGTTTCATCAGTGTTACATAGGGTCTATGGTCCTTGAATGATGTGGCTAATGCTGCTCTCATGTCCATCCATGTTGTTGCGTTCGCCTGGATGACCGCTTCCAATGCTGCGTCCACCAGTACTCGTCGTACTGCTCCATATATTACGTGGGCTTGTCTAGCATCTTGGGTTGGGCACAAGCTAAGCAGTTGCTCAACTTGACTGATGAATCCTGATAATTTTCCTGGTGTTCCATCGTAGTAGTGTAGCTCCTTAATTTGTGCCAATACCTGGTTTAGGTGCATTTCCGATAATTGTGGAGTTGCCATTGTTGTTGTGGTTTTGTTTTTATTTTTTTTTTTTTTTTGTTTGATGTGTTGGATGTTAATAAGTTTTTGTTGGTTTTTTGTTGAGTCTCGATAAGACTCCGGAATTAAAAATTTATTTTAATTTTATTTCCGACCGCACGGGATTTTTTTGTTTTTTAGAATTCTACTTGCACGTAGATTCTTTTGCGGATCACTAAGTTTCGAATCACTGATTTTAATTCGCTGATTTCGGATAGCTAGTCGTATAGCTTATCCTTTAGTTAATCAGTACCATATTAAAAAGGACTCTTTTTATTTAGTTGATCCTACCGACTGCGCCAATTAAATACTTGCGTAAGACGTATGTCAAAAAAATATATTTTTTATTTGACCGAAATTACAACAAGGGAAGAACACCGACCGATCTGGATTAGGTCTCAAACTGAACTCGACTTATTGATCTAGATTGATTCACGATCAAGCCTCGGTCTCGAACTCTCGAAGATGGACTTTGGTTTTAAGAGAAATTGGGGGAAACTCTCTGGAGTTTCTGACAATTAATTTACTCTTGGATTCAAGTGCATTCGCTCTTGGATACAAGTGATCTTTGATTCTTGGTGGTCCGATCTTGTAATCTAACACTTTTGTTTTCGAGTATTTTACGAGTCCGAACTTTGATCGTCTGTACTTGACAATAAGGGAATATAAACATCCTGTGTTGGAATTTGGGGTTTTTCCATTAGGATTGTCTGGAGGATTCATATTGCATTTGACTTTGGGATTTTTCCATAGAATTCTAACATAGGGTGTTTTGTTTATTGGTGTGGGATTCGGATTACAATTGAATAGTGTGGGAAATTGTGGAATACTTATATGGTATATGGTAGGCTTACGTAGGCATATCATAAGTACTTATGTACTGTGGATATGTCACTATATATATATATATAGATATCTTATATATAAAATTCTCGTGTCACGTTTTCGTTGCCATACTCCTCCGAAACGGCTTGACCGATTTTGATGAAATTTTTTGTCCTTATCCGGTATCTATGGCAATCGGCCAACATCTATTCGGTCTTCTTTCTTTCTCACTCCCTACACAGTTGTCGGCCATCATTATTGTTAATGCGTCAAGTGTAGTAGTAACGTTGACAATTTTTATTTTGCTATCTCAGTGTACAACGGATTTTGTGTTGTAAGTATACTTTTTTTTAAACATTTTTCATCATTAAATAATTTCATTAATTCTATTTATGTATGTTTTGTACAGAGAGCAATGCCAAGAAAACGCAAAGGAGTTGATTTGAGCCGCAGTACAAGTAGAGCTCGAAACTTGCGAAATAGCAGATCCGAAAGAACAGAAGAACAAATCCAGCAACAAAATACTGATGCACGTGTCAGAATGGCGCAATTGCATTAAGAAGAGCCAGAAGATACACGAGCTGAACGCAATGAAGTCAGAAGATTAGAACAACGACAATCACGACGTTTCACAGTCAATAGATGAAGAACAAATGACCGACAACAGGTACATCGAGCATTTATATCTGATTCATTCCTGCGTCTTGCATTCCAGTATGAGCCATATATTGAATATTATGCTCATTCAAAAGTGGTAATTGGTGCTATGGACAAGGAATGTCCGCATTGTCATGCTCTGAAATTCAAAAATGAGCCAGCTGGGATGTGTTGCGCGTCAGGAAAAGTGCAACTACCTGAAATTGAAACACCACCTGAACCATTGAACGGCTTACTTATCGGCACGGATCCAGATTCTAACGTGTTCCTGAAGTCAATTCGAAGATTCAATTCATGCTTTCAAATTACATCGTTCGGAGCAACAGAAATAGTTCGAAATACTAATACAAATTATCAACAATTCAATTCTACATTCAATATCAGAGGCCAAGTTTATCATAAAATAGGCTCACTGCTGCCAATGCCAAACGAACCACATAAATTCTTACAAATCTACTCTATGGGCGGCGAGGATTCCGGAAGCGCACTTGCTAATCGCGTGAATGCACGTTGTGATTATAATAACCTTGATTCAGTTTATGCCAGGCGCATCGTCAGCGCGCTAGATGCTCTTTTAAACGAGCACAACGAGTTGTTGAAAATATTCAAATCACATATGCAACAATTACAAAGCGATAATCACGCTATCGTCATTAATCCAGCTGGAAAGCATATTCGTAGATTCAATGCACCCGTTGTTGATGATGTTGCTGGAATCATGGTTGGCGATTGTACAGCTGCACGAGAAATTGTGATTCGTAGAAGAAATAATAATCTTCAGTTCATTGCTGACACACATCGTTCATATGACGCTCTCCAATATCCGCTAATATTCTGGAAGGGACAAGACGGATATTGGATAAACATAAAAAAAAGATCCCGTATCAGGTACTTCATTGATTATTAATTTGATCATTAATAATTTAACAAAATAATTAAATTATTGAACGTAATAAATTTAAATTAATTTTTTTGAACAAATATTACAGGAGCTTAAAAAAACAAGAACGTTAGCTCAAAGGATTATTACCGATTAATGATTAGACGTGGCCTGGACAACGTCATTTTACGATGTCGTAAGCTTTGTCAACAATTCATGGTCGATATGTACGCGAAGATTGAGAGCGAACGACTACGATACTTACGATATAATCAACAAAAGCTGCGCGCGGAAGAGTACATTCATTTGCGAGACGCTATCAACAACAACGCCGTAGTCGCCGAAATTGGTAACCATGTCATTTTACCATCATCGTACGTAGGCAGTCCACGTCATATGCAAGAATATATACAGGATGCTCTGACTTTCGTGCATAAATATGGACGACCATGATTATTTATCACGTTCACATGTAATCCAAAATGGCCAGAGATTACATCTTTGCTACTGCCTGACCAAAATGCAATACATCGCCATGACATTACAGCACCTGTGTTCAGACAAAAGTTGAAGTCTTTAATAAGTTTCATTACTAAATCACATGTATTTGGTTCCACACGTTGCTGGATGTATTTGGTTGAGTGGCAAAAGCGAGGATTACCTCATGCACACATTTTGGTTTGGTTCATCGACAAAATCCGTCCTGAAGAAATTGATAGTATCATTTCTGCGGACATTCCAGATCCATCCACTGACCAACTGCTGTTTGATATTGTTACAACAAACATGATTCATGGTCCATGTGGTACTCTTAATAGTTCATCGCCTTGCATGGCTGATGGAAAATGTACTAAAAATTTCCCTAAAGATTTTACCAATGATACGGTCACAAATGTCACAAATGGAAAATACTAATGTGAATGCTCCTCGACTGAATAAAAACGATGAAATAACGCTCTACCAAATTGGTCGGTACATCAGCTCCAATGAAGCTGCTTGGCGTATCTTTGGTTTTCCAATTCATGAACGGGATCCAGCAGTTGTTTAGTTAGCCATCCATCTTGAAAACGGTCAGCGTGTATTTTTCACGAACGAGACAGCGATTGAACGTGCAATAAATCCACCTAAAACTACACTCACTGCATTTTTTGAATTGTGTAATCGTGCGGATGATTTTGGTGCCTTTGCACGAACATTACTCTATTCACAAGTACCACGCTATTTCACATGGACTCAATCAAAAACATGGATGCCCCGCAAGCAAGGCTCACCAGTTGCTGCATGTCTAAATTTATTTGAGTCAAACGCCTTGGGGCGATTTTATCTTCGACTGTTGTTGGTTAATGTTACTGGCCCATTATCATTTCAATATAAATTAAGAAGATTATGATGGAAGGGGGACTACCCTTCTTAACTGCTGGCCTAGGGACTCAGTCAGTTTTATTTTAATAAAAGAATAACGGCCATTGCCGGAGTCGTTCTCATATGAGCTTGTGCTCTTTATTCAATGAGGCTTCAAAACGAACTGAAATATAAAATGATTCTTAAAGCTAACAAAAGAATCGCAGCGGCCACACAAATATGCTGTGATTGCCGTCCGCGCACAGGTTTCCGGCCCAATGCCGGGTCAGCACTTTTGACGTTTTTATATCATATTTCGCACACTGAGCCAACTGTTCTAGTACGTTGGCTTGTGTTAACTACTCCCCCTTCAAGATTCCGGCCGTCCTCGGTTGGTCCTAACTCAGCGATCATCCCGTTTAGTTGGATTGCAGATCTACGCGCTCCGATGAACCGTAGACAGGTGATGCCGATACAAATCATTGCACAACAAATCGCTGCTGCGATAAGTATTATGCGATGTGAATGGTTAGCATCAATTTCTCCCCCGAATTCTTTGATGAACTCCAAGTTACGTTCACTCAGCTGGTGAAGGTAGGGGAGACTCAGAATGTCTCTGTTGGCGGTGATATTCAATGATGGGAAACTCGCTACCCCTGGAGCTCTTGTTTGGGCCTTGTCGTGATTTATGAAAGTGGTGGCGTTTATCACGACACGATCGTTGAAGGTGATGAGATGTGTGCCACGTAGGTAGACTTCTGTTCCGTTGTCCACCGTGACCCTGGCTGGCCGGTCATTGATGATGATGATTCCCTCACCCACGCGGGTAAGCGGGTGTAGGTCGCTTGGTTGCGACTCACAATGCGCTAGGACGCCTGCGTGTAGTTCCCTGGCGCATGAGCTTTCCGTTGATAATTAGCAAAAGGTAGCCTCCGGTGTTGGGGTGCAATCTTTGATTGTATGGACCTCTTCTCCACACTTTGCCACCATGTTGTCAGTTATCCGCAGCATAACTCCTTTGCAAGTGACCGGGAAAATAGTGACCTTCTTACAGGATAATTTTATTTTGGGAAATTTAATAATAAAGTGTATCATGTTAGAGGATTGTAGTATTTTAACGGACGATGCGGACATAAGATCCCCTATAGGGGTATCTGTGGGCTCTTTCAGCCAAACTGATTTTAAGTCTGCATGATCTAGGATATTTGGACTGACAATATTGATTTTCGCCAGTGTTACAGCCAACATTAAATTCTGTAACTCCATCATTAGTATTCTATTCCTAGCCAGCAGTGTCTCGTATAAATGGCCGGTGTCAATTTGGATATTTTTATGAGTTTGTAGGATTTGATTTACAGTTGTTGTTAATTGGTTAATTCGATCTTGTATTCTAGTATTAATTCTGATTTGCCTATTGTTTGATTGTGTCAACTGCCACTCTGTGAATCTAATTCTTTCTAGATCGCCGGCATCCGACGTCCCCGCTACTACCTTTAACATTGAGCCTAGAAAATCTAAACTCCTTGCGATTCTATGGTGGATTTTCAACGAATCCAGCGTATCTCGAAGGTGCGAGATATCCACTTCTAGCAATCTCCTCATATGAGACTGTGGAAACATCTCGTTCATGCTGCTTGTTTCTTCTATTATGCGCATGTATTCTGAAAGATTTGCCGAGTGGGTCACATACGCGAGCTCCTCCCACACCAGGATCTCTCCATCTATGATGGGGATATACCTTGTCTGTGAGTAGTTAGTGATGTGCGCTGACACCAATGCCAGTGAGAGGAGGATGAAAACTCTGCACCTGTGGAAATGTATTTTTTTAGTCGCTTTTTCTTGTTCGCTGAGGTTTATCCCATCACCAATTACTTTTATCTTAAAACTAAAACATCGCGCCTTTGCCAACGGACTTAATGTCTACTAAATGGAAGTTTGCCAAATGGCTGGTGATAATAAAAAAATTTAAAATTAAGCGAGAGAGTCATTTTAAGTTGTCCTTGTGGACCACCCTCCCTTCAATGAGGACCGTGGTCCCCAGGTCTGCTTGTATGGTTTTTTCCTCACACAAGGGAGTGAGTTTATTGCCAAGCCTTCTGTTAGTTTTGACCAAAACCTTTTCGCCCACTTCGAAGACTTTGTTTTGTCGAGAAGCATTCTCCCTAGACCTTAGCGCGTCCTGGGCCCTCTTAATTTTGTCAGCAATCCGTTCTTGTGTGCCGTCTGTGTATTCTTGTATTACGTCGACTGGCCTCTTATCGGTGACCGAATGGATTGATTTGTTATATCTGGTAGTGGCTACCAAGATTATTTCCACGGTATCACTTAAGCCCTTGTCAATTTTTAGGCACCTGGCGAGCTCCAGTAGAGTGCTGTGAAAACGCTCCACTTGCCCGTTTGATACACTGTGAAGGGGTGGCGCATTGGTGATGCTGACGCTGAAATGGTTGTCTAGCATGGCCGTGATCGTGTGCGATTTTAACGATGGTTCGTTGTCGCAGTAAATCACTTTGGCCTTTGGGAAGAAATTCATGACCTGTAACAAGGCCGGTTTCAAATCCTCAATTGTTCTTGACGGCACGTGCTGTACGACGGCGAATTTCGAAAACTTGTCAATGCAAGTGAGAAAATATTTTTTATCCGTCGAGAAAATGTCTATGTGTAGCATCTCTCCTATATGAGAGGGAATCGGTGACTCGCCAATCTCTTGTTTCTTCGAATGCCTATCATATTTGGCTTTCGCGCATGTTTTGCAGTTTTGGACAATTTCGTTGGCCAGTTTGGCCATTTTTGGGAAGTAGTACTCTGTGAGAACTTGTTTCACATTTTCCTGGGCCGACCGGTGGGCCCTATTGTGTTCTGCTAATATGATTTCCCTTCTTTCCTCGACCCCAAAAATGTCTGTAACACGGTTTTTGCAGTGCCAGAATTTTGTAGTCGGGAATCTCCGGACTAATTCGTCCTGTACCGTTGCTAGCGTGTGCAAATCGCAATGGAGGGCGTTTACGCCCCTGGGGACTATTGTATCCGCAAGGTCATTGAGCAATGACTCCCTATCGGTGAAGTTGATCGAATGTCGTTTCTTGTCTTTAAAGAGAACGAAAGAGCGTTTCAGCGGAAAGCAGGCCTCTTCAAGAACTAGTTGGTTCTGGAAGCAGTTTAGGGGCTTATCCGTTGTTTCTATGGTGTGAGTGAGGGAAATCTCACTGTGAATGGTCGCAACGCATGATTCCGCGTCCTGTTCTTCTATGGCATTAATTTGCTGCCTAGATAGGGCATCAGCGACTAAATTTTCTTTTCCCGGTTTATAGACTACCTTCGCACCCGTTTCCTCGATGCGACCCTTCCACCTTTTAATTTTCGCGTTAGGGTTAGAATCTGATACCGAGAATGACAATGGCTGATGATCGGTGAAGATAGTTATATCTTTCACCGCATATAAATAGTGTCGCAGCTTGGCCAACGCCCAAACGATGGCTAATAATTCCCTTTCGTTTGTGGCGTAGTTCATTTCCCTATCCTTCAATGTCCTCGAGATCATTGTAAAAGGACGGTTCTCTTGTGAAAGAACTGCGCCAAAACCGTAGGACGAAGCATCCGTCGTTAGATGGAATGGCTTCTTGTAATCCGGGTATCTAAGCATAACATCTTCAGATGCCAAAATGTTCCGCAGTTTTTCAAAAGAATTTTTTTGCGCCTCATCGAATTGTACTTGGATGTGTCGTTTAGTTTACGAAAGTCTATGACCAATCGTCTATTCTGATTGCCGGCCTCGTCGGTTCCTTTTTTATCAACCACCCATATTGGGTTGTTATAAGGAGACACCGACTTCTGAATTATGCCATTTTTAAGCAGGTCTTGGATTTCGTTGTTGACGAAATCTGCTGCCCCCATTGGGTATGGATATAATTTTGCGTAAATGGGCTCTTCACTAGTCGTCCTTATCGTGGCCACTACTATGGCAGGGCCTCGTTGGGATCTGCGAAGGCGTTTTTTCGGCTCCTTAACATCCCCAGAAATGCCTTCTTCGCCAAGGGTGGTGCATCTGTGCACTCCACGTTAGTGAAGTTGACGTCGGTGCATTTATGGAATGAAATCTTTTCAACTTCCTTACCCCACTTGAGTTGGGCGGAAGCAAGGCGAAGTGATGCACCGGCCTGTGTTAACAGATCGGCCCCGATTATCCCGTCGAATGTTGTAAGGTCTGGTAGAATGAAAAAGGTCGCTTTTAAATCAAAAATTGAGACGAAGCATTTTTTTGTAACGGTGGTGGTGCCGTGGATTGAGTGAATTTTGAAAGGGGAGTTCACCGGGCGGATATTCTTTAGCTCTTTGCGAGGTCGGATGAAATTTTTTGACGCGCCGGTGTCTAAAAGGAAATTCATTGGCACCCCCGCTACTCGTCGTCTGATGACGGGTAACAGGGATTTTCCCCTAAAAAATTGACGTAGTCAGAATCATACTCGGCAATGGCATCGTCGTCTATTTTCGATGCCGTTTTGGAGGCGGCGGCGGCATATGCTCCTGTGTTTTCTTCCGCATTCTGCATAATGAAGTTAATTTTTTGTTGTTTCCTCACAGCGCCTGTGCGCTCAGAGGTGGCTGGTCTTCTGTTCTGGTAGGCATTTGCCTGGGTCGTCTGCAGCAATTTAGAAAATGATGGATCGACCTCCATAGGCTCTGTTGTGCCGTTGCCTTTGTAATTTTTTACACTTTGCGGGTCGGCGTGCACCTGTGCCTTATGCTGCCTACTAAAATATGGGTTTTTGGTGTTATAATGTTGTAGGTCACGGTGGTCGTACCTGTCAAGTTGACGACCCTGCGTTTTTGCAGCAGGTTTGCGATCTTTGTCTTCTTGACTTTTTGCAAAACTGGCTGCAAAAACGTACCTCTCGTGGTTAGATTCTACTTCTTGTGCTAAGGCCAAAGCTGACGGCATGTCTTTCGGCTTTGCCGCGAAAAGCACATCAGTGAGGTTACGTTTAAGTCCCGCGATGAAAATACGCAAGGCGTCCTCTCGGAACTTTTCGCACAATATTTTTGCCACCGATGGCTGGTGGGACATATGAGCTTTATCTGTGAGTAGGGTGAGTTTTTTCTCGACCTCATCATAATATTGTAACAGGGTCATGTTGTTCCCCTGTCTTAAAGTACTCATGTCCTGTTCAATGACATGCATTGGACGCTTGTCACTATAAGTGAAATCGAGCCGATTTATAATAGCATCGAAATTCAGTACAGTGCCAAACGAGGATAAAACGTTATTGGCCGCGCCCCTAACTTTGTTCCTAATAATTGTCACAGCCTCGTAATGGCGAGAGGTGCCGTTGAAATCTTTGAATATGCGATACGCAGCAATCGCCGCTTGTCGCCACGAAACATACGATTCCTGTGATCCCGAGAATTCAGGCAAATATTTAACGGCATCTAAAGTCATGCTACATGGGGAATTATTAGTTATGTCTATGGGCTCGTATGTTCTAATAACGGGGGCCCCTGCTGAGGTGGACGCGACATGTGTTGTTGCCAACTGGCTGGCCAGCTCTTGAATTTTCTGACGCATTTCATTTCGCGCGAGTTCATTTCTGGCAGCTTCGTCCGCCAAAGTATTGGCCACAATTGCCTGTATTACAGCTTTGAGCTGTTCTGGGTCGATCGCCATTTCGGGGGGATTCGCGGTTACGTATCTAAGAGGGGAAGTTTGATTTTCGTTATCAGACTCTGAGTCTGTGGAGTACGGTCTACTATTCCTATACCGTGAGAATGTGGGCTGCATGAGCAGTCCAATTCACTTGGGTATGCAAAAGCTGCCTGTGTGGGTAGCAGTTGACCAAAGACAAACAAAAACAAAAAAATAAAGACAAAGACTGCAGCGTCGAATGTCGCGCTTACATCGAACGGAAACAAAAAACAACAATAACAAATGAACGTATGCGCTGTTATGAAGAATAATTATATTATTTTGCTTTTATTCCCATTGACACGAGACCATGTTTCAGTGTACCTGCTGGTTATTAATTTATTTTGTTACTATGTTTTGTACTTTTTATTTAAAAAATGTACGTTTCTGTGCAGACTTAAAATGCATTTAGCATCGGTTCCCACTCACATAATTTTTTCTGGTGTATGTGTGTTTGTTTGATCACTAATTCCCTTCATTTTTCCCGCGCCGCTGTCGTAAATTTCGTAAATTTCTCGCTGTGTGGACGGTGTTTGTGATGGTGGTGGTGGTGGGTGGTGGTTCCTACCACTAGTTGAGCGCCAATTAAGAAGATTATGATGGAAGGGGGACTACCCTTCTTAACTGCTGGCCTAGGGACTCAGTCAGTTTTATTTTAATAAAAGAATAACGGCCATTGCCGGAGTCGTTCTCATATGAGCTTGTGCTCTTTATTCAATGAGGCTTCAAAACGAACTGAAATATAAAATGATTCTTAAAGCTAACAAAAGAATCGCAGCGGCCACACAAATATGCTGTGATTGCCGTCCGCGCACAAGTTTCCGGCCCAATGCCGGGTCAGCACTTTTGACGTTTTTATATCATATTTCGCACACTGAGCCAACTGTTCTAGTACGTTGGCTTGTGTTAACTTATTTACGTAAAGTGAATAGGCAACAATATCCAACGTATAAAGATGCATGCCTTGCACTCAGCTTGCTGGAAAACGACAACCAGTGGGAATGCATGATTGCTGAAGCAGCATTTAACTGTACAGCAATACAAATTCGTCTACTATTCGCTATAGTATTGACTACATGTTTCCCAGCCCGAGCACAGATATTATGGGAAAATCACAAAGATTCAATGACTGATGATATAATGCATCAACATCGTATACGGTGCCACGATCCAACCATAACATTCAGCCACGAAATGTACAATGAAGCATTGATTGCTATCGAGGATCTTTGCATTGTCATTGCCAACTTACCACTTAGTAATTTCGGTATGAATTCGCCAAATCGAACTGCTTCTGATTTAATGAATACTGAAATGAATCGTGAACTGCAGTACAGTACTGTAGAAACGGCAGCGATTGTTGCCTCCAATGTCCCACTAATGAATGAGGAACAAAGAACCATTTATAATCGCAGTATGCTCGCAGTTTCAGCTGGACAAGGTGGGTTCTTCTTTTTCGATGCACCGGCTGGAACTGGCAAAACATTCGTTATTTCGCTAATTCTTCCTGAAATACGATCAAATAATGGCATCGCATTGGCCGTTGCATCTTCGGGCATTGCAGCAACTTTATTGGATGGAGGTAGAACAGCTCATTCAGTATTTAAGCTGCCACTAAATATTCAGAATAACCCTGACGCAGTATGCAACATTAAGAAACAATCGTCCATGGCCACTGTGCTGAAACGGTGTAATATTATTATTTGCGATGAATGTGCTATGGCACACAAACATTCACTTGAGGCGTTGAACAGGACATTGAAAGATATTGAAAACAGTGACAATTTATTTGGTGGAACTCTGTTGGTCCTTTCAGGTGATTTCAGACAAACACTTCCAGTCATTCCACGTTCAATATACGCTGATGAGATCAACGCTTGCTTAAAATCATCTCCATTGTGGCGTAATGTTGAAACATTACAGCTAAAAATAAATATGCGCGTTTAAATGCTTCAAGATCCATCCGCTGAAACATTTTCAAAACAACTCTTAGATATCGGTGATGGAAAAGTTGCTATAGATGAAACTGGATACGTAAAATTACCGATCGATTTCTGCACAATCGCTGATTCGCAAGATACTCTCATTGAACAAATATTTCCCGATGTACACACACAGTACATAAATCATGAGTGGCTTGCAGAAAGAACGATTTTAGCGGCAAAAAATGTAGACGTTGACAATTTAAATCTGGAGATACAAAAGTTGTTGCCAGGGAACTTGGTATCATGTAAATCTATTGATACAGTTTGCGACGACTGATTGGCATCAGTAAATTTTCCCACAGAGTTTTTGAACTCACTGGATTTGCCAGGCATGCCACCGCATTTTTTACAATTAAAGGTTGGATCTTAAGGTTGGAATTATCTTGCTTCGTAATTTGAACCCGCCCCGACTGTGCAACGCTACGCGATTAGTCATTCAAAAATTAATGAAAAACGTGATCGAAGCCAGGATTTTAAATGTCAAGTTCAGAGGTGAAAATATACTCATACCACGGATTCCTATTACAAGTATACCTACAGATGTGCCAATTCAATTCAAACGTATTCAGTTTCCGATTAGATTGGCATTTGCAATGACTATCAACAAATCCCAAGGTCAAACGATGTCTATTTGTGGATTAGATTTGAGAACACCATGTTTTTCACACGGACAATTATACGTGGCATGCTCTCGAGTGGGTAAACCATCCAGTTTGTTTGTGTTATCTAAAGATGGACTAACAAAAAATATTGTTCACGCTATAGCATTAAGAGATTGATATTGTTTAATAGTGTTACTGTCGTAATTGTTTAATAGGTGATATATAATTTTAAGGAATAAATAATAATAACTTAAAAATAATGTTTGCCTTTTGTTATTTTTATATTCCCTCATCGTTCACAGCGCTCTATGCTTATTCCACGCATATACCACATTCTTACATACATACAATATACACATTCTAACATTCTAACATACATACAAATTATATTTATTATTTGTTAAAATATGTAAAAAAATATATTTTAATTTAATATAACTTTATTGAAGATTTTCTTTTTAACTTAATTTACAAATACAAGTCACTTTTCAATATTTGAACTTATCTTTTCTTCGTCCCGAATCAGACTGATCTTAAGATTCTAAGCCTTCATCCAATTAACCTCGGCCAGGAGCTTTTCTTTGGAAACTTCTTGGACTTTCGATAAAAGCTTTATGCTGAAATTAATCCACTGCGTTGTGAAATTCAATTATGCTGATCGATGCAATTTTGATTGAAGCGCAATTAGATCTTTGTCACCAAGAGGAGGCTGTGTTTACGTTACGAAAGATTGTTTACCCAAGTGGCCAAGCTGTGGACCGGCAGCGGCTTGGTTCTCAAGACTTGGTGAGAAGATTTGGATTTGTTTATGTAAACAGTGGCAGGCCGGCGAAGTGCGACTTTTGAGAACAAAGGAAAGAGCAAAGGAAGTCAATCGTTCAGATTGGATTTCAAAAAATTGTTTATAAATTGGGCAAGGGCCCCTGAATCATGGGTTTGATAACTCTCCCCCTTCTAAAATGGAGCGTCCCGATTCATTTCGAGTTTCATTTAGGTGGTCCCTTAATTCTGTTAAAAATTCTTCTTGATTAAAACATTTTTCTATATCTGGCCGATGTTTTTTGGTTACAAATATAATGTGAATATATTTAATAATAATTAAAAAAATTAAATATATAATGATTAAAATTAATAATATATAGGAAAGTGATATCTTGGTATTATTAACTTTAATGAATGGATTTAAAGTTTTAATATTATCTAAAGAGAGTTCAGAATTATTTGACAAAATGTAATCGGAAATTTCATAATTTGTGAAATGGTTTGCAGCTATATATTCAATAATTTTGTTTTCAATATTTGTATAAGAGATGTTATTAATGGTGGTTGTACCGTTAAATGTTATAAGGAAAGATCCGTTTAACTGGGAGTTGTTAACAATATTGTTACCACTTATAAAAATGGCACCGTCTTGAATGATACTTTTTTTTTGATTTTTTTCTCTAATTTTCTTACAAGTCGATTTCTCTCCATTTAATAATT
This sequence comes from Drosophila vallismaia, assembly GCA_035047325.1. NCBI lineage: Eukaryota > Metazoa > Arthropoda > Insecta > Diptera > Drosophilidae > Drosophila > Drosophila vallismaia. Next base: position 1,690,967 of record JAWNPU010000001.1, on the reverse strand, counting down.
TTGTGAAACAGGTTTTTACTTTACTAATGATACAGTAGTTGTTAAAAAGTTCGATCTTAAATGTAGACATTTCATAATATGTATTATCGCATTTTGCGACTTGATTGCTTATAACTAGTTTTCCATCTGATTTGGAAATGGCTCTGGCATAGTATATGTCACATCTGTTAGAAATTATAGGGTATTTTATATAAATAATAAGTAGGTCTTTATGAATTACAATTTTGAACACAGAAATATCCATTAAATCGGTTATGATTACCGGTCTTTGTTCGTGACTTAATGTTTCTTTTGTGTCTTCCGTGTTTAACATTTTTGTATTGAAGACATCAATTTTAGCCAATGTAATAGTATCGATTAAATTTTGCAGGTCAAAAGTTAACAGTCTTAAGCGATGTTTTCTTAATGGCAGATCTTGATCGATAAACACATTTTTAAAGTCATCAGAAAGAGATTCTATTTCTTTGAACAATTTGGAGTTTATAATAGATTGTTTATTATTATTAACTATTAAGTCATTGATTTTATCTTGTATTTTCATGAAGTCATCATGATCCGGAGTTCCAGCAATCCATTTCCACATGGTGCCTATTTCATTAATTCCCCTTTTGGATCTAGTTGGTGTTAACTGAGATAAAAGTAGTTCGATAACTTCTCAGTCGTATTTGATTTCCCATTGTGATCTTCTATTACGGTCTCTATTTATGTTTTGAGATTCTACATTTATTATTTCTTTATAAAAGCTTAAATTGGTTACGTGAAATAATTCGTTATAGGATTCGTAAGTAAGAACATCCTTTTTGTCCTTGAACAGAAAAAACTCATGGTTTGAATAATCAATGATTTCGCATCTTGCGAAAGTGATAAGGTAGGGAATGATCAGTAATAAAATCATTTTACTGGAAATTGTAAGAAAAATAAGAACCAATAATTTAACAAAATGGTATCATGTAGGTAAACATATTTAAAACTTAATGTTATCTTTATGAATAATCCTATTCCTGTTGTTAATTATAATTTTATTAGGTTTTACCTCTTTAACTATTTGTTTTTTATATCTTGGTTTGAGTTTATTTCGTTCCCCGTGTTTTTTCTCGTAAACAATTTGACCGACATGGTAATTTTTGGTCTTTCTATTTTCATTGTGAACTTCTAACATTTTAGTTTGAGCAAGCTTTAAAGCTTGTGGGTTATTTTCATGTTCAACTCTATTGTACAGTATATCGAATGGTTTTTGATTAGTTACTGAGTGTATAGTTTGATTGTACGCTTGGGCGGCTCTAATCAGAATTTCTGAATGATCAATTATATTGAACTCTTCCTTGATACAGCGAGCTAATTCTGTTAAAGTTGAATGTGCTCTTTCTACCTGTCCGTTCGTTGTACTATGTCTCGGATCGGCATAGATTAATGCTAGTCCGCTTCGTTGTGCAAAAGATTTGAATTGAGCCGAGGTAAAGCTTGGCTCGTTATCAATCATGATTAATTTAGCTCTAGGAAACTGTTGTAATAATTCCAATACTTTATTTTCAATATTTAATTTGTTTTGAATTTCTTTGATGACCAAATATTTCGAATAAGCATCGATACAGGTTAGAAATGTTAAATGTTGAGCGTAATATATGTCAATGTGAAGGTTTTCACCTTCTTTTGTTGGAATTTGTGTCTCTCCTATGGGAATTTTCACCGGGTGTCTATTATATTTATTTTCGTTACAAATTTGGCAATTTTTTATGTACTCTTTTAGTTTAATAAATAGATTTGGCCAATAGTATAATCTACTAATTTGTTTATAATTTTCTTCGAGTCCCCTGTGAGCTCGAGAATGTGTTTCTTCAATAATTAAGGCTTTATCTTCATTATTTTCAACATCTTGTAAAAATAATTTTGTAAAAAGAAATTTGTTTGAAAAGTTACTTTTTAAAGGTAATTGGATATGATATAAATCTTCGACTGTACAGTGTACTCCGACTGTTATGTTGGGAGGAAGATATTCCTTTAATATTGTAATTAAGTTTTCCGGTGTGTCGTATTCTATTATGTGTCTAATTTTGCCAAAGACTGAAATTGATTCGTGTACCGTAAACCTCCCAGTAGTTAGCAACAGTTGTTGTTTAAACTGGTTCAGTGGTTTGCGTGTTTCTTGAATAGTATTTTCGTAACTACTTTCAGCAGAGTTCTGAGTATTTATATCTGAGCTTGATTCATCTGATTGATCATTATTACTCTCAGTAATATTGTTCAACTTTATTCTTCATAAAGCGTCGGCTACCACATTTGTTGTTCCTGGTTTGTAGACTATTTTAGGAGTGAAGCTTTCTATGAATGAGTACCACCTTTTCATTTCTATGTTAGGATTTTTGTCAGAAATTGTAAATGACAATGACTGATGGTCAGTCTGAATTTCAATGCCTACTACTCCATATAAATAATTTCTCAGATTTTTTAATGCCCAAACAATTGCTAATAGCTCCTTTTTATTCGTAGCATATAGTTGTTCGGTTTTATTGAGTGTTTTTGAAATAAAGGTAATTGGTTTATTCTCTTGGGATAAAACTGCTCCTATAGCTATATCTGATGCGTCTGTTGTTAGAGTGAACTTTTTATTGTAGTCGGGTTGTACTAATTCTACCTGAGCAATTAGGTTTTCCTTAATTCCATTGAATGCTTGTATAGCTGAATTGTCAAGTTGTATAGAAATTTTTAGCGACATGCGTCTAGCTACTTTTCCATTTTCTCCTCCTAAATATTTTGTCAAAGGTTTGGCAATTTGTGCGTAATTACGGACGAATTTTCTATAGTATCCGGCTAAGCTTAAAAAGCTTCGTAACTCTCGAATATTATTTGGAATTGGATAACTTTGAATAGTTGCTATTTTTTCGGGGTCAGTTTTAATTACGTTGTGAGAAACAATATAACCAAGAAATGCTGTTTCTAATTTGAAGAATTTAGATTTTTCAAGAGAAATTTTCATATTTGCCTGTTGTAAAATATTAATTATTTGAATTAGATCAGTATAATGTTGTTCAATTGTATTCGAAAAGATTATAATATCATCCATATAAACATGACAAGTTTTTCCGACTTGTTCTCTTAATATATCATCCATTGCTCTTTGAAATATTCTAGGGGCGTTTGTTAACCCAAATGGCATACGTAAGAATTCAAACGTCCCGTTATTAATAGAAAAAGCAGTTTTTTCAATATCGGAATCTTTCATTAAAATTTGATGGAAGCCGGATTCCAAGTCGATGGTTGAGAAGTATTTTGATTTTCCCAGGTTCGCTAGTATGACGGATGGATCTTGCATTTGATACCGATCAGGTATCGTATTTTCATTTAATTTTTTATAGTCAATAACTAGTCGATGTTTTGGTGTTCCATCTTCGTTTTGACCCTTTTTGGGTACTACTAAGACTGGCGAATTGTAAGGGCTTCTACTTGGTCTTATAATTTGTTCCCTTAGCATTCTATCGATTTCATTATTAACGAAATCTGAGACCGACATAGCATAAGGATATTGTTTTCCATAAATTGCTCTGTCATGTTCGGTATTTACTTCACCTCGAATATCGGTTCGAAATGGGATTTGCATATCTATTTTTGAATGCTCCCTTTCGATTGTGTTTATAATGTCATTTTCTAAATCTTTTATTAGATTTGAAAATATTTTAACATTATTTAATCTTTGCTTGTCGGATAATTCTACGACGGCGTGTTTAGGATTTTTATTTCCCAAACTATTCAATTTTAAATTGACGGAATTAACATCGTCGGCGTGCTCAGGATTCTTTGATCCCAAGCTATATAAACTTCATTCAGCAATCACTGATTCATCTTCATACTCTTTTTGAGTATCGAAGTATTTTTTTATAATATACTCTTTCAATGGAAGAGTATTGTTATCCCCAATTAAACACAATTCGTGTTTTTCTTCCTTGCCATTGTATAAGTTAATCTTTTCCTTTGTGGAAATTAAACGAGTCCAATTTGCGAGGTTGACCTTTTATTTCGGATTCAAATTAAGAACTAAACATTGAGAATTAGAGTAAGCCCTAAGTAAGCTGTGGGTGTCTGGCAGAGGCGTCGGCAGAACGTTGGCGTCGTCGCTGATGGCGTGATCGGCAGCTAGGCGGAGCATTGGAGTGGTTTGAACTCGATTGAACTGGATCGAATTGCAATCTCTGCAATTTCGGTGTTGCGTGGGTTCGTCGCGGCGGATGTTTATAATATTGTTGATTTAGGATTTTTGAATTCTTGTTTTTCTTAGAATACTTTGTTGCACAATTCTTGCAGGAAAAGTACTAAGGGTTCATTGTATCGGCCGTCGAGAGGAGTAACAAAAGTTTCTGTTGTTAACTCTCCCCCTCAGGATCCTACTTGTCCTCAAGTGGGTGTTAGAAATAGGGAATATTGTTAAATTCGGGCTGTATCGGCCTTGGCTTAAGTTTACTATTAAGCGTGGGAGGCTCTTGTTGAATTTGAATGGTTACTTTCTCTCTGGGCTTAAAGTGGATTTTGGAGATTATTGAAAGAAGTATGACGGTGCCCAGTAAGCACAAGATCGCGATGCGGTTTTTGGTAGAGTGTGTTGTTACGTTATTTAAGTGCTTTGTGTTTTTGATGTTGAGGGCCTCCAGTGATTCCAATGACAAAATTTTTAACCTCTCCACTTCTATGGGTGACATTTGAATTATTGGTGTTCCGGGTTTTAGGATAGATTTTTCTTTATTGTTGAATTGCTTGCTATTTATTTGAACGGTATCGTTCCAGAAATGAACCAGGTATGTTCCTTTTAGATTGTAAGTTATGTTGTTGTGTATTAAGTTGCCGGTGTAGTTGTTAAGTAATATTAAGCTGCCATCGATCTCCTCTATTTCCTGAATATGTTCTGCATTACTGAAGTCACACAGCGCTTCCTTTCCCTCAATTAACTTAGCAATACATTTTGTTTGTTTTAGATTTACAGTGTTTTCTTTTTTACATATTTTTAAGTAATTGGATATTTTACAGTTTTTGGGTACATTAATGATTTCTTTTTGCGCTATGAATATTTCATTCGTTTCTAAGTGTACAATAAAGTTATTTTTTATAACGGGTTTTATCAACATATCTTGATAGGTAGTGGGGTCTAGTTCTGGTATTTTGATGATATAGATAATCGCTGTTTTATTATGTAATACTGAAACATCAACAAATTCTACCATTTCTTCGATTGATAAAGAGGTAATATTGTTTTTTTGAAATATTTTATTTACTTCATTTAGTTCAAATTCGTTTAAAAGGAGTGTGTTAATTACGTTAATTTTTGCCCATTGAATGGCATATTTAATGTTTACAATTTCTTCTTTTATCAATCTGACCTGATTTTGCAGACTCGTTGCTATTTCATTGTTAAAATTGTTATCCTTTTTTATTGAGTTCGTAAGCATATTTGAGATTGTTGTTAAATTATTGATTCTACTTTGCAGTTGTTTATTAACTATTACCTGATCGTTATTGTTAGTTATAAGGCTATTTAAATTATTTTCGATCATAGTTAAGTCGTCATGATCCGGATTTCCTGCCACAAATTTCCAAGCGGAACCAATCCAATTGATTGATCGAGCTTTGCGATATTTTGAGGTCAGAGTACTTAATGCGGTAAATGCCTGAACTATTTCGTGTGTTAGTGTATGGTAGAGGTAGCTTTCTTTTAAGTCATTAATTGTGTGTTCTCGTATTTTGTACAATTCTGTTTCTAGCTGTTCTAGGTCTATTAGATGGATTAATTTAGTTGATGATATTTGTAGTTTCCCTAATCCTTTGTACACTGAGACGGTTTGAGCGTCGGTGTAATTAGTGATTTCCATGTTTGCCAATGCTAATGGCAGAAGCATTAAAAGTAAGAAAATCCTGTAATGGGGAAAAGGAGAAGAAGAAAAATCATTTATTCAGTGAACGAATTAATTTTTGTCGGGTATAGGCCGATCCCTCACGATCGGATCGATACCCGCAAACGGACAAAAATACTGAGTTAGAGGATATTATTACTCTTGTTTTATGTTACTCTTGTGAACGATTCTTCCTGTTTCTGTGATAATAGTTGTATGTCTATTTTCTTTTACTGTTTCTTTCTTGTACCGTGGGGACAGTTTAGAACCTAGTCTTGTGTTTTGCTTTATAAACACTATTTGGCCTGGCTCATAGTCTTTGATCTTATTGCGTTTTTCATTATGGTTTTTTAAGTCTGTTGCTTGTTTTAATTTCAGTTTTTCAATGTTATCTTGTCTGCTTTTGTCATATTCTCCTGGGTCAGTGGTTATATTTCTGCCAAAAAATATTTCTAATGGACGCTTTTTCGTTACAGAGTGAATTGTGAAGTTGTATTCGTAGACAGCTGAATCTAATAGTTCTTCAAAAGTTCGGTGTACCTGTTTAGTTTTTAAGCATCTCATAATTTCAGCGAGGGTAGAATGAAACCGTTCTATTTGTCCGTTTACGGAACTTTTATAAGGGGGTGCTTTAAAAATTTGTATGCCCAGCTGGTCTCTCATCATAAAAGTTATTGTAGCGGAATTAAAAGATTTTTCATTATTCATTACGACGTATTTTGGTACGCCAAAATAGAATAGGATGTCATGTAAGGGTTTTCTTATGTCTTCTATTGATTTTGAATTTATTAATTTAGCTTGTGCAAGTTTAGAAAATTTGTCAATTGCCGTTAGTACCAGTTTTTTTTCTGTAGAGAAAATATCTATATGGATTGTGTGTCCCGGAATCTCAGGAATTGGAGTTTCCATTATTTCTGGGTTTGTGGGATGCCTATCATATTTTCCTTCCTTGCACACCTGACACTGTTTTACTAATGTTAAAATTTTAGATTTCATCTTGGGAAAATAGCATTTTTCGGATAATTGAATTTTATTCTCTTCAGCATTTCTATGTGCCCCATTATGAGTTTTAAGGATAAGTTCGTCTTGATCTGTTTCATTAACTATGTCTTCTACCCGGTTTTGACTAAATCTGACTTTAAAAGATCGAAAATGTTCTGGATAAATTCGTTGTATTTGGCCCATTATATCTTCTGTTGTGTGAATGCCATTAATGACTGTGGGATAAAGATGTTTTCTTAAAATTTGTATTAAATCATCGTCTGAGTATGTTGGCTGCGATACTGTATGCCTATGGAATGTGGGAAATGGAAGGGTAAATTTATAGTCAGGTGGCTCTTCTTTAAGTATAAAAATTTGGTTTTTAAAAACATTAATCGGAGATTCAACATTTGATATCAAATTGTGGCTAGAACTTTGAGTGCTATGTTGAGTTGCTGTCAATGAATTAATTTCAACTTGTCTTGGTGCCCTCGATAGTTCGTCTGCTACTACATTTTCTTTCCCTGGCTTGTAGAGCAATTCTTTATTATATTCATCCAAATAAGACTTCCACCTTCTAATAGCTATCCCACCTTTCCATTTGCAATCGTGCGTAAGTGGTTCGTGATCGGTATAGATTTTTACCTTTGAACCACCGTAAAGATATCCCTTGAAGAAATTAACAGCCCAATGTATTGCTAACATTTCTTTCTTTGCCGTTTCGTATTGTTCTTCAGTTTTGGAAAGTGTTCTAGATATAAATGAAATTGGTCTGTTGGATTGTGATAATACTGCTCCTATCGCATAGTCAGAGGCGTCTGTCGTTAGTGTGAATTCCTTATCAAAGTCTGGGTATTGGAGTATTACATCTTTGGATATCAGTGTACTGCGCAACTGTTCGAATGCTTTTATTGCTTTATCGTCTAAGTGAATCAATTTCTTTGCCGACATTCCCTTTGAAATGCGTCCGTCTTCCCCTCTAAGCAAATCAGTCAGTGGCTTGGCCATTGTAGCATAGCCCAGTATAAACCTCCTGTAGTATCCTGATAGCCCAAGGAAGGATCTTAATTCCTTTAAGGTCTTTGGTCTCGGATAGTTAGCTATGGCTTCTACCTTTGTTGGGCTAGTCTCTATTCCTTTATCTGATATAACGAATCCTAAGAATTCTACTTTGTTCTTAAAGAACTCGCACTTGTCTAGTTGGCATTTAACGTTTGCTGCACTTAGTGTTTCAAAAATTGTTTTCAGATTTTTGCAATGAGACTCTTCGTCTTTGCTAAAAACAATAATGTCATCAATGTAAATGTAGCAAATGTTTCCTATGTGTTCTCTAAGGATGTCGTCAAGGGCGCGTTGGAATATTGAAGGGGAATTTTTTAAACCAAAGGGGAGCCTAGTAAACTCGTACTTTCCATTGTTTACGGAAAATGCTGTTTTTTCTATATCTTTCTCTTTTAATGGAATTTGGTGAAATCCGCTTTTAAGGTCTAAAACGGAAAAAAGCTTGTTATTACCTAACTGTGCAATGACTCCGTTTATGTCAGGTATAGGGTATTTGTCAGCTATTGTTACATTATTCAGTTTTCTATAATCAATGACCATTCTATATTTTTTTACGTTGGAAGCATCCTGTTTTTTTGGAACGATCCACACAGGTGAATTATATGGGGAACGCGATGGTCGTATTATATCATTCTCTAAAAGGTCTTTAACCTGTTTGTCAACCTCAGCTTTTAAAGCCATTGGGTACTGATAAAACCTAGAGTAAACTGGTGTGTCAGTATTTATTCGTATTTCGGCTTTCACATTTGTGAGGTAGGTCAGTTTGTCATCCGGTTCGGCAAATAAGGTTGGGTAACTTTTGAGTAAGCGATTTAATTCAAATCGCTGATTGTGTGTAAGGTGATCCAACCTTGGTATTATTACATTGACTGATTCAAATTTTTTTTCTTTAATGGGAATATTCGAGCCATTTTTTAAATGCATTATTTGGTTTTTTGTGTCAATGACTGCGCCTAATTCTTTTAAGCTGTCATTGCCTAATATCGCGTCAAAAGTTTTGAGAGTTGGTAATAGGAAAAATTTAACTATTGTATTCAGATCGTTAAATAAATTGGCGTTTTTGTGATGAGTTATTTTTATATCGCCACCTACAGAGACAGCATTGAATATGGTTTTGTTTGGTAACGGGTTTGAGACATGTTTTGGTTGAATATAATTTCGATTAGAGCCGGTATCAATTAATATTTTTAAGATGTCTCCACTCCTCACCTTACATTCAAAATATGGCAGTGAAGAGTCAGTTACCCTAAAAAATTGAGATAGGAATAGTCATGCTCTGGTTCTTGGTCATTGCTGTCAATCACTTCTGTGTATTCACCAAGTGTTTGTTCATAGTCTGTCTGTTCATCTTGTTCTGCTAAAGTCTGTTCGTAATCGGCCATTGTGGGTGCTCCTTGTTCTGCCTCAGTTTGTTGTTCGATTTCAGTTTGGATATTAAAATTTCTTTGTCCTTTGGTTGGATCTGTAATAGGTATTGGGGGTCGTTTACCAGAGGCATTAAATTGAGGCCTGTTCATATAATTAATTTGCCTAGAGTGAAGGCTTCTGTCCACGTCCATTGGCTCTGGTCGTGGTTGGGGTTTTGTTGCAATCGGACGAGGTGGTGGATACGGTTGGTGTGCTGGGGGTTGTGCTATCGGAGCTTGTCGGAATTGTTGCCCAAAATTATTCGGTGCTGGTCGGTATTGTGGGTGTCCAAAGTTAGCATTAAACACTCCTGCTGGCATGGGTCTGGGGGGTAGTATTGGTCTGGTTTGGTAACCCATATTATTGGGTATAGGTAGTGGGCGTGGAGGCGGCCCTTGAGGTGTGCTTCTAAAATTGTTCTGTTGAATTTTGCCCGAAGCGTGATTGATACGGTAAGTCTGGTTTTCCAAGTTTAGGCACAAGTGCAAAGCAGATGGAAAGTCAGTGGGTTCTTTTATGCCCAGCAACCGGGGAAGGTCGCCACGGAGACCTCGGATAAAGGTATCTAAAGCTTTATCCCTATACAACTTGGTCATAACCAATTCTGATTCCCTGCCCAATTCCATGCAACTTATTTTATTGAGTATTAGAGACAAATGTCTGTAAACAACTTGATGGAATTCTTCAACTGTCTGATTGGGCTTTTGGAATATTGTTGTCATTTGATATTCCAAGGTGGAAATATCTCGTTTGTCTGCGTAATGTAATGTTAAGCACTTTGAGATTGCTGCCCAGTTCAACGGGACATTATAAGAATCGAGGGCAATGTCTGCGATGCCTTTTATCTTATTTCGAATTGTGTGCAAAATACCGAAATACTTTGCTGTACCTACGGTGTGAGCATAAGTTTCTAATATTCTATCTACACTCCTTTTCCAGGAACCGAATTCAGCTGGGTCACCGGAAAAATCATGCAAAGATCTTACAATATCGGGGACTTTGTCTAAATCTTGTAAATTATGTTGATGTTCTGGATTAATACCCTGGCTCTCGACATTTGCGAAATCAAAGCTAGAGCTTTGACTTTGATGCAAGAGAGTTGGGAGTTGTTCGGCCAGAATCTGACGAACGATTTCGGCTAGTTGTTCGGGCTGTGCCATTATGTTTCTGTTTTGTTGGTGTGTTTCTTGTCTTGCGACTTGTTTGTGTTGTTGAATTAGATTAGGTGCGTTAGGTTCTGTTCGGTTTATTGCCTCAGATTCTGTTTCTAAGTTGAGCACTGGTGGTCGAATTAAATTGTTGAAATTTGCCATAAGGAGAAGTTTCCATTGAGGTAAAGAATTACTGTGATATCGAATAGTCAACTTGTTTAGTATGGTTACGCGTAGCTAAGTATGGTTATAGCAATAGAATCAATTATTTAAGTGTATAAAATGAATGAGGGAATAAAATATTTTAAATTGTGTCACTTAAGATTTGTTGATAGATCCGTTCAATTATTTAGTTAATTTATGTTTGATTTAAAATTTAAATAGGTCTTAATAATCGATAGTGTTTAGTAGCAAAATTTTATAGCACGTTAATATTGAAACTTACTCCTAATTTAATTATTTTATGGTAAAATTTAATCGCGTATTAAAAATTTTATTTAATTGAAATTTACTTTAAATTATGAATCATACAATTTTTTTAAACTTATTTAGTTGCGTATGAATTGTAATTTCTTTTAGTTTCGAATTTTACTCTATTTAGTTTTAGCAAAGGAACGTGATCAAAGAACTGTGTTCTGTTTAAAGTGAATTTAATTTATTTTAATTGTTGAAAACCAGTGTCTGGTTTTGCTCTTTTACCTTGGAGGGTCCCTTGGGATTCGCAAGATTGAGCTTGTTATACTGCTTTTTTTATTGGTAGTGCAGCGATATTTTATTTTATTGCTTTATGCTTATTTATTTTATTCACAGACTTTCGTCAATTTCTTTAAACACTTTCACTTTGTTTTTGCTTTTAACATATCGCTATTTTTACTTTGAATTATTTGTGCTTTAGTTTTCTTATCTTCTTATTTCGTTTTAGGTAATCTGATTCACTTAACTCTACTTACATTGCTAACTTGATACGGCTACTCCTCCTGGTGATCCGGATGTTGTCCTTTTTACGTTGTTACTCGGGATCCTGCGATGCACACACGTAGAGGATGTTCTGCGGTGGTACCTTACAGAACACGTAGACCGCCTATGGGTTGCCTTTAGTAAATCCGCGTACCAAAGAATGCAACAGGGGTTTTTGGGACTGATGGAGTCGTACTAATGTACTAATCTGACTTAACAAGATTTCCTTCTCATCAGGCCCCACGTTGGGCGCCAGTTAATCTTTTCCTTTGTGGAAATTAAACGAGTCCAATTTGCGAGGTTGACCTTTTATTTCGGATTCAAATTAAGAACTAAACATTGAGAATTAGAGTAAGCCCTAAGTAAGCTGTGGGTGTCTGGCAGAGGCGTCGGCAGAACGTTGGCGTCGTCGCTGATGGCGTGATCGGCAGCTAGGCGGAGCATTGGAGTGGTTTGAACTCGATTGAACTGGATCGAATTGCAATCTCTGCAATTTCGGTGTTGCGTGGGTTCGTCGCGGCGGATGTTTATAATATTGTTGGTTTTGGATTTTTGAATTCTTGTTTTTCTTAGAATACTTTGTTGCACAATTCTTGCAGGAAAAGTACTAAGGGTTCATTGTATCGGCCGTCGAGAGGAGTAACAAAAGTTTCTGTTGTTAACTTATACAAGTTTCTCTTGTACCCCGTTATATTCCAAGATGCCGTTTTGAATATCTAGCTTAGCACCTATTCTTCTTAATAAATTAATCCCAATTAATAGATCGGATTCTAGTCCTTCGATTTCATAAAATAAATATCTAACTCCAAATATATTTATCATATGATAATATTTTATTATAGAATGCCCATGGACTGTGGATATTCTTTTATATATTGATAGTTCATTTTTGTTTTCATAAATTCCCTTTTTAATATAACAGGCCGTGGCCCCTGTGTCGATTAATATATTTATTTTTCTTTTAGTTTTTCTATCCACCCTTAATATATAAGGCATTCCTCTGTTGGTTGCTGATCTAAAAAATGGTCCTCGTTAATGTTGTTTACCCTCATAGTTTTTTGAGCTGGTTGATTAACTGTCCCAGTTGATTCCCTTTTTAATGGGACTTGCGGTTCAGTTTTTTGTGTTTGGGTTTGATTATAATTATTTCTTTGAGAAAAATTATTATAACTCTGCCTGTTATTATTGTACCTGTTATAATTTTTATACGGACGATTGTAGTTATTATTCGGACGATTTTGATTCCTAATGGAGCTATCAACTTCCATAGGTTCTGGTGGGGGTTGATTTTTGGAATTGTTGTTTAAATTCCAATTATTGTTTTGTCCACTGTTACCGTTTTGTGGCCAATTATTATTCATTCTATTTGAAGTGTTGTTATTCTGTCTAGAATTTACTGGGTTAAATCTAAGGTTATTACCCTGATTTTTATTTTCATTTTTGAACCCATAGTACCTATTTGCGAATTGGGCTCGAAAGTTATTTGATTCTAATTCTTGGCACTTAGCCAAAGCGTTCGGCAAGTCCGGTGGGTTAAGAGAAAAGAGAGTTTCTGAGATCGAACCATTCAATCCAGAAATAAAAATTCGAAGAGCGTTGCTCCTAACTGTTTTATTAGTTTCTTTGGTTATTTCGCTGTCTTTTGCGTATGTCATTATAGTTTTATTTACGAGTAATGTCATTTTCTTGTTAACTTCATTGTAAAAATCTGTAATGGTCATGCGTCCCTGTCGAAGGACGCTTAATTCTGATTCCAGAACATGGATTGGTCTTTTATCATTATAAATAAAATCCAATCTAGAAAGTATTGCTTGAAAGTTTAAAACAGTACCATGGTTAGTTAGAGCATCGTGTGCTGCTCCCATGATTTTATTACGAAGAATTGTTAAAGCGATAAAATATTGTTCACTTTCAATTTTATACAGACTCATGGCGTTTTCTGCCGCTTCTCTCCAACCTACATATTGGGTTGGTTCACCCGTGAACTTTGGTAAAGATTTAACTACCTCTAGTGTAGTTTCGCATTTTACAGTTCGGTCATATGATTGGGTTTTATAATCTTCAACTTCATTATTGTTAGCAGTTAATTTTACCTCTATCCCTTCAATTTTTTTGGTAACTTCACCTAATTGTACACTTATTAATCTGTTTATTAATTCCATAGTCAGACTGCTGGCGCTAGATAACCCGCCCACAGAGTTGTTTGGTGCTGAACCTCCGGTTGCCATTTTTAAATTTAAATTATCAAAACTTTCTATTAAATTTTCCAGATTGTTCTGTTTAATTAATTTTTTTAAATTAATTTAGTAATGTTAAAACTTCGCAATGTTCTATTTATCTTGATCTTATTTTATTAATTTAAAGTCTTAATATTCCTTTTCTGCTCACGATACTTTCCGATGGAGTCTTCCTTCAGTGTATCTTCCGTTGGGGTCTTCCTTCAGTTTATCTTCCGTTGGGGTCTTCCTTCAGTTAAATTGTTCAGATTTTGCTCCGTTGGGGTCTTCCTTCTGTTTAATTGTTCTGCTTATTTCCCGTTGGGGTCTTCCTTCTCAGAATGTAACTTGTTCACGTATCAAATGGGCTTCCTTCCTTCTTTAGTTTATATCTTTTTATCTTGATTTGTTAACTCTTTAGTCACTCGTAGTTTTTGGTTTTTGGTTGATGTTGATTTTTATATTTGTTATCGTGTTCTTGTAAATTGAATTAAGTATTCAGTTCTCCTTTTTTATATTAAATTCTTAATTGGATTATTGCATTAATTAATTTCCAATTAAGTTTTTCCACGACCACTGTCACAGTTGTTAGATGTCGTTGGATTATTGTGGATGTTTTAATTTTTCCACTAAAAATATGGGTTGTTGGCGGCGCGAGTTCTGTTTTGTATTTAACTTGTTATCGTTAATATTTATTTAGAACTTTTAAGTACACCGCCCCACGTTGGGCGCCAATTATATTTATTATTTGTTAAAATATATAAAAAAATATATTTTAATTTAATATAACTTTATTGAAGATTTTCTTTTTAACTTAATTCACAAATACAAGTCACTTTTCAATATTTGAACTTATCTTTTCTTCGTCCCGAATCAGACTGATCTTAAGATTCTAAGCCTTCATCCAATTAACCTCGGCCAGGAGCTTTTCTTTGGAAACTTCTTGGACTTTCGATAAAAGCTTTATGCTGAAATTAATCCACTGCGTTGTGAAATTCAATTATGCTGATCGATGCAATTTTGATTGAAGCGCAATTAGATCTTTGTCACCAAGAGGAGGCTGTGTTTACGTTACGAAAGATTGTTTACCCAAGTGGCCAAGCTGTGGACCGGCAGCGGCTTGGTTCTCAAGACTTGGTGAGAAGATTTGGATTTGTTTATGTAAACAGTGGCAGGCCGGCGAAGTGCGACTTTTGAGAACAAAGGAAAGAGCAAAGGAAGTCAATCGTTCAGATTGGATTTCAAAAAATTGTTTATAAATTGGGCAAGGGCCCCTGAATCAATGGTTTGATAACTTACATACTTACAATAAGTAAGCTGTTTTTTGTCTGCAATAGAAATAACTAGGAAATTATTTATATGGCAAAACAACGTTTGCCGGGTCAGTCTAGTATATATATATATATATATAATTAAATACTTGTATTATCCGTAAGTCAAAAAAATATAATTTTATTTTGACCGAATTTATTATTACATGGAAGAACACCGACCGAATTAGATTAGGTCTCAAACTGAACTCAAATTATTGATCTAGATTGATTCACGATCAAGCCTCGGTCTCGAGCTTTCGAATATGGACTTTGGATTAAGTGAATTTTGGGGAAAGCTTTGGAGTTTCTTGACTTTTGATTTACTCTTGGATTCAAGTGCGTTAGTTAAGTCCGTGCACTCGAGGGTGGAGCCTTTTGCGAAGATATGATGTGTAAATGTATGAAGGTTTTTAGGTTTCAGCAGATATTTGTAGTGTGAAGATTTCCAATAAAAATACGACTGACTTTCTTGAAGTTCAAAATCAGACTCGAGTTTATTGTCAGAAAGAGGCTACTCGAGTCCTCCGTTTCCATCTTATACATAAGTACATAGGTTCTTAATTGTAAACATAATGAACATGCCGACTCGGCATGTGGCTGGCTAGCTGGGGACAATGTTGCAGTGCGACTTTTTGTGCAATGTCAGCATTCGGCCGGATGCGGTGTTCCAGTTGCCGTCTTCCCGGTTGAGTGTCCGACGATTTGTTTAGAGGCGTGGGGGTTTAGGGGGTGGGGTGGTAACTCCTCCCCCCCCAGTTCGAAGTGACGGCCATAGCGAAGGTATGGATGGCGCGTAGATTGGTACGTGATGATCTTCGTGGATGTGGACGATGTGTTTCGTTCGTCGGTGCAGCCATAAGATGACTGCTAGGGACGTTACCAATCCGAGCAGAGTGTAGAGTGTCCAGGTGTGCTGTATAGTATTGTGATGGACGGCCAGGATTTTATCCATTGTTTGGGTGGCTTCGAGGTGCAGTTTTTCTAGGCTTAGTACCGTAATAGTGGTATTCCTAGTTACTTCTCGCATGGGGGGAAGATCAAAATCCGTCTGTTCAGGGAACGTGTCAACCGTGCCGTCGTAATCGATACCGTTAATCTGTATTGTTTCGTTAATGTATCTGATGATGGCTGACCCCATTATTGAGAGCTCAGAGCCGTTTGTTAGGGATACCTTCAGTTTGTTCACGTTGAATGCGAAGATGTAACCTCTCTCTGCCTCGAACACGTCGGTGATGGGGCCGGTTTCCCGTACATCGCAGGAACTGTTTTCTCCGTTCAAAAGGTGTTCCAGGCATGTGTTGTTCTGTGGTGTATCAACGTAGAAGTCCTCGTCGCACAAGAATGTATTATCCAGTTTGGGGCATTTACGGGTCATATGAAATTTATTATTATTAATATTATAAGCTAGGTAATTTGGGGTTATTACAAAATATGTGTTATTTATTGGTAATGGAACTAGTCTGGCGAGGGTATAAAAAGGTTGTTTAAAAATTGGGACTTTGATATTAAAAATAATCTTTTGTTCGTAGTTTAGTGTATTCATTTGTAGGAAATTGTATATACTTTGTTCATTTTTGACTGTGATATTTTGTTTTTCCAGTATTGTTTTTATTTTATCCATTTCTTGTTCATTTAGGATGAACTTGGGAATTATATTTATTTTCGCCAATAGCATACTTTCTGTTAAGTCATTTAGGTGGTTAATGAATAATTCTATGTTATAATTAATCCTATTTAAATATTGTATTTCTTCCAGAAGGGTATCTTGTAAGTTTAAGTGTTTGTAGATTTTGTTTTGTGAGGTATCAAAGAATTTGCTTATCAAAATTTGCTCATTATTTATATGGTCCGTGATATTTTCGAACCGAATAAGTATTTCGTTGTTAAACATTACTTGTTTTTGGAGATTGTCATTAATGACTTCGGAATTTTTCTTTATATTGTCAAGTTCTTCATGTATTTCTTTATCGTCGTTGGCATCCATATTGCCGGTAACAACCTTTACTAGACTCCCCAATCCGTTAACCAAACCCCGTTTGTTTCTATATGATGGTGTAAGGGCTTTGAGCTTTACTTGGGCTTGGGTTAATTTGGCTTTTAAAATTGTGACGGAGTCCGTCAACGTGGAATCGGGGTTAAATTTATTAATGGTCAGATGAAATTGTTCCATACATCTGCTGTAGTCTTGTAGGTTAATTACATGACTAATTATTTTGTACCTCTCAATTAGTAAGGCTTTCCCTAGTTCTATCCTGGCTATAGGGGCGTTATCATTTAAATAATGGACATGGATAGCCTGAGTTGGCACAAGGGTGAACCTGAAATGGTAAGTTAAGAGGTAGTGGGGTCAGTTATTATCAGTGTTAGGTACGTTGTTGCTTTTGTCCTTTTTCAAAACTGTTTTTCGAATTTTTGATTTGTGTAGTTTTTGATTCCTAGTAGTTATCAATGTATGACTTTTGTCGTGTTTGACTTTGTGAATCGAAAACCTGGGTGTAATCTTATTACGTCTGTTTTCCTTCCTAAGGACTAAAGTGTCTGGTTGTAGGTCTACAGGGTCTGTTCGGGTTTCATTTAATTTTAGGGTTCTCCTAACTACGTCATTTGAAAGTTTGTCCGTGATGAGGGGGTACAACTTCTCGCGAAATTCATTTAATTTCGTTAAGTAGTCGTGTTCGTTATTGAACTGGATTGCTTGGTTGAATATATGAGTACGTCCGTTAAATAGTTCAAAGGGGGTATGTTTAGTCGCAGAATGAATAGCGTTATTATATGTGATTAAGGTTTCGGACATTATCTCGTCATGTTCGCTACTGAGTTTCTCTTGTTTCCTGGCGTCAAGTATTATTCTGTAAATCTCAGTTAGTGTCGAGTGAAGCCGTTCAACGGGAGAGTTACTAGAGGATTGTTGGAAGGACGTAACGTGCAGGTCAATGTTAAATTGAGTACAGAACTTATTGAACATATCGCTAGCGAATTCTGCTCCCTGATCATAGATCAGCTTTTTGGGAATACCAAATTGGGAAATGAAATGTTTTAAGGCTTTAACTACGTTAATACAATTCCTGTTAGCTATAGGGTAGGCAGCTGCAAACTTAGAAAATTTATCGATAATAGTAAGGTTATAATTTTTGTTAATGGTATAAATGTCTATATGTAAGATGTCCAACGGTTTTGAAGGTAGTTCGGGTATTTGGTAGGTGATCTTTTGAGGTTGTCTGTCATATTTTAATTTTAAACATGTTTCGCATTTCCTAATTAACTGAGTTATTCTCTCTTTCATATGTGGGAAGAACTGTTGTCGTTTTATGTGTAAATATGTTTCATCGATCCCTCGATGGTTACTATTACAGTGATAGTCGGTTATAATTTTTTCGATCTCCGTACTATCAGTTATTTCGGGGAGGAAGATCAAACATCTAATGAGTTTAAATTGACTGTGGGCTGAGAAGTAGGTTTGGTAGGCTTGTTCCACCATTTGAAAAATGTGGTCGGGGGCAAATACCGCGCATGTCTTGTTTGGTTTTAACGACTGCCTAAGAATGCAAACTACGTCGTCATACTGAAAATTGGGTTTACAGAATTCCCTCCTAAGTTTGTGTTTAAACGGGGTCAGTGTGGCGTAATTTGTATTTGGGGTTATTTTGAACAGGAGCTGAATATTAAAATCATTAAGGGGTTTCTCTGAGATGGGGCAACCATTTTGAGGAATTGATAGGGCTTCGTTATGGTTGACAGAGGCCTCTGGTCTACTGAGAGCATCGGCAATTACATTTTGAGAGCCTTTCTTGTAGACGACTTCGAAATCGTACTCCTGAAGCTGGAGTCTCCACCTAACTATTTTAGAATTTGGTTGTTTGAAATTCATTAACCAAGTTAGTGGTTTGTGATCGGTGATTATGGTAAATCTCCTGCCAAAGAGGTAGGGTCTGAAGTATTGGACCGCCCATATAATGGCCAGCATTTCCTTCTCAATTGTGGAATAATTTGTTTCCGCAGTTGACAAGGTTTTACTAGCAAAACATACGGGCTTATCACTATGCACCGGACCTTGGGATAGGACAGCTCCTATTGCGAAATTACTTGCGTCCGTGGTTAGTGTAAAAGGTTTTGTAAAGTCCGGGTATTGGAGGATTGGGTCGTTGGAAAGTAAGGTTTTGCAATATTCAAAGGCCTTTTTGAATTCGTCATCTATTATGATCGATTTATTGTTACCCTTTAATTTTTTTGTCATGGGTTGGGTAAGTCTCGCAAAATCTCTGATGAATTTTCTGCAGTATCCCAACAAACCTAGGAAAGATTAATTGACTTTTTACTGTGGGGACATGGAAAGTTTTTTATGGCTTCGATCTTATTGGGATTTGGCCTAACACCTTCTTGTGAAACGATGTGGCCAAGGAATTCTGTCTCCCGCCTGAGGAAGTAGGATTTTGTGAGTTGTACTTTAAAGTTGGCAGATCTGAGTCTTCCAAAAATAGTTTTCAAGTGTATGAGGTGTTCTTGTAAGGAGGTTGAGAAAATTATTATATCGTCTAGGTAAACTAGGCAGATAGTTCCGATAAGGTCTCCAAAAATATTGTCCATCACCCTTTGGAAGGTGGCTGGGGCATTTTTGAGGCCAAACGGCATTCTAATGAACTCGTAGTGACCCCCCTCTACTGTAAATGCAGTTTTGGGTGTGTCGTCGGGATTCATTTCTATCTGATGGAATCCACTTGCCAGATCAAGTGTGGAGAAATATTTAGCTTTGCCCAATCTGTCTAAGATGTCCGCGATGTTAGGTATTGGATATCTATCGGATATAGTCTTCTCGTTGAGTTTTCTATAGTCGATAACTAGACGCCATTTTTGCTCTCCCGTAGGAGTGATTTTCTTTGGGACAACCCAGACGGGGGCGCTCCACGGGGAATAACTGGATTTGATAATGTCCTGATTTAACATTGCCTCTATTTGTTTTTTGACTTCCTCCTTATGGATGTAAGGATATCTATAAGATTTTGTATGAATGGGGGTGTCGTCCGTGGTTTTAATCGTGTGTGTAATCTTGTTGGTGAAGGTCAATGATTTGTCTTCATTGTAGAAGATATCTAGATAACTTTTGCAAAGTGAAAGTAGGCTTTGTTTCTCTTCAGAGGAGAGGTGATCGACGTCAAGGGCTTGTAAAGACGCTGCGGAGTTTTGGGGCTGTGGGGTGTCTGAAGTGATACTAAAAAGTTCAACATTGTTGGCTGTGGAGTATGGCATGCTTTTTATCGGGCTCTCGAGGTACAATAACTGATCCCTCTCGCTATAGTTTGTGATAACGAAATTAGCAATATTGTTTTGGGAATTATAAATCCCGTCTGATATTATTAAGTCATCATTGATTGTAATTGAATCGATGTAGAAGTCGCCCTGTTTGGTTTTCACTGGTAGTGGCAAAATAGTTTTCGTATGTCCAGAGATATTAAATACGTTTGAAGTTAAGTTACTGTGGGTCCATAAGGGTATAATGGTACTTGGGGTTTTTAGATTTAGGTTAAGTAAATCTATTTCTGTTTTTAGGTAAGATAATAAGTCCATTCCTATCAATCCGTCAAAATAAGAGTGGAACTTGAAAGGTAGAAGGGTCATTTTGCCCGTGATTTGGAATTCTGGTGGAAATGGTATAGAGACGTTTTGATAGATTTTAAAACTGTTCAGGGCTGTTTTGAGTGTTATGGGCGTATCTAAGGTCACACAGTGCTTAGGGTCGACGTATTTTGGGTCGATGAAGGAGTGTGTAGAGCCTGTGTCAATTAAAAACTTCAGGGGGTTTGTCTGGGATAGTTTGATTTTTATAAAAGGAAGCGAGGGGCTGTGCGTGGCTGGGCTTATGTACCCTGTTGGTTTCCCGAGGCCGTTTGCTGAAAATTTGAATCAGGTTGAGGGTTCTCCTCTATATTATTCAACCTATGTGAAGGTGCTCGGAAGGGGTTTGATGTATTGGCCCGGTTGTCATTGGTGCCGGATTGGGGTGTGCGATTGTGTGAATTAAATGGTCTATTTTGGCCAGAGTTAGAGTTAGAGTTAGAGTTAGAGTATGGTCCCCTACGGTCATTTCGGTCGTTTCGTCCGCTGCGGTAATTGCTGTCGTAGCTATTTCGGTAGGTTTTATTGTCTGATCCATTGGGTCCCTGCTCTGGTCTGTTGGTTCGCTTGTTTTGTGCCCTATATAAGGTCTGCTCTATTTGGCATTGCTCGTATGCCTGTTCAAGTGTAGAAGGGGACTTTATCCTGACGAAAGTCTTGAGAGGTTCCTTCAAACCAGTCATAAAAGCATTGAGACAAACCTCGTTGTAGACAACCTTTTTTGCATCTACAACAGTGTTGTTGTGTTCGCTGTTCTTGAGTATGGAGAAGAGTTGGCTTCTCACCTTTGATATACCAAAGAACAGTTGGCCCAAGGTCAGATTGTCCGAAAATGTGTTAAGCTCGCTTAACAAGTTGGCCTCACTTTTCTTGCTCGAGTAAAGGCGGATGAGGTTGCTTTTAATCTCATCCCAAACCAAGGGGGTATTCGCCAGTTCCAAGGCTTCGTCGGCCCTATCAATGATTTTGTTCCTGATGGTCCTCAGAGTAAGCAGGCCATACGGTGTTTGGTCAGCTCCCCTGATGAGCATCAGGATTTCTTCTACGCTAGTGATAAACCTATCTAATTGACGAGGTGTACCATCAAAGGTTGGCAAATGCTCAACAAATGCCATAATATCTTTAGGCTTGAACGTAGTTGAAATTAAGGAGCTAATACCACTGACAGTGGGCGCCAGAGGGGATGGAGTGGGACGGGCAGAATCGTTTCCCGAGTCCATTATGGGGGTTTGGGGAGGTATTGATTTGGGTTCTTCCGAAATCGGGGGAAGGGAGTCAGGACGTCTAACGGGATGTGGGGGCCTATTAGTGTTTGGTGGAACTCCAACAACTGAACGTGTAGTTTTCCTAAGGTTGTAAACGAACTTTTTTGACATTAAGTTTGAGGTTACTTAATATATTATGTATGATCGAATAAATAATGAACAAATTTCTTGTTTACTAGAGTGTATGGGTGTGTATATATGATGTGTATAGGTGTCTGTCTTTGGCTTTATATTTTCCCTTTTATGCTCTGCAATGTGATTGATATTAGTATTTGTTTGATATACAAAATTACACAATGAAAGGAAACAAAATATATCTGTATATGTCGACTTCTTTAGTACATTTGTTTTGGCTATTTTGAATGTGCAATACATGAGCGTAGCAACCCATTGTAGAAGAGTGAAAGGCGAGAACACTTGACGATACTCAAGCGTTTTCCCCTTACCTCGGCTACCCAGACATGGGTGCGCAACTACACATGCAGCGTCGTTGTCGCTGTGGTACGCAGAATGAGCCTCGCTTGGTTTGAAATGATTTTTGCTTATGTTTTGATTTTTCGCCGACGTATGGCAGTGTACGTTTTGAGTGTACAATGTATTAAAGAGGCTTTGGTGCTTCGTTTGTTTATACCACAGTGGCATGGTGATCAGCGTTTGATTCCATGCCAACGAGGCGGTACAGTACGTGAATGTATTGGATTGTAGTTGATATTGTATGCTCAAATATATAAGTGTATATAGAGGCTTTGGCGATGCGTTGGCCAGCGTATGTAAGTACCGATGACGTGATGATCAGCGGTAGATTCCACATCAGCGCGGCAGTACGGTACGCTTGCACTTTTTAATAAGAATTATGGTGTTCTGCAGCGTATGAACATACCGATGGCGTGATGATCAGCGATAGATTCCACGTCAGCGCGGCAGTACGGTACACTTGCACTTTTTTTAATAATTATGACGTTTGGCAGCGTATGGACATACCGATGGCGTGATGATCAGCGATAGATTCCACGTCAGCGCGGCAGTACGGTACACTTGCACTTTTTTATAAAAATTATGACGTTTGGCAGCGTATGGACATACCGATGGCGTGATGATCAGCGATAGATTCCACGTCAGCGCGGCAGTACGGTACACTTGCACTTTTTTTTTTTTTTTTTTTTTTGTATATTTATTTATTTTATATTATATTTTTTTCTCTCTTTTTTTTTTTTTTTTTTTTTGTGTTTGAATGTATGTTTGAGTTTCATTTGGTACTTTACAGCTTCAACTTTGTTTTATAAGAAATTTTCCCTAGTCACTTTCAGTCGACATTTTGCATATAGTTTGTTTCGTTTCTTACATTTTTACTTACAGGTAGGTGATTATTAGTAGGTAGGACATCCTACCGGCTGCGCCAGTTAAGTCCGTGCACTCGAGGGTGGAGCCTTTTGCGAAGATATGATGTGTAAATGTATGAAGGTTTTTAGGTTTCAGCAGATATTTGTAGTGTGAAGATTTCCAATAAAAATACGACTGACTTTCTTGAAGTTCAAAATCAGACTCGAGTTTATTGTCAGAAAGAGGCTACTCGAGTCCTCCGTTTCCATCTTATACATAAGTACATAGGTTCTTAATTGTAAACATAATGAACATGCCGACTCGGCATGTGGCTGGCTAGCTGGGGACAATGTTGCAGTGCGACTTTTTGTGCAATGTCAGCATTCGGCCGGATGCGGTGTTCCAGTTGCCGTCTTCCCAGTTGAGTGTCCGACGATTTGTTTAGAGGCGTGGGGGTTTAGGGGGTGGGGTGGTAACTCGTTCGCTCTTGGATACAAGTGATCTTTGATTTTGGTGGTCCGATCTTGTAATCTAACACTTTTGTTTTCGAGTTTTTTTCGAGTCTGAGCTTTGATCGTCTAAACGTGACAATGGGGGGATATTTACATCCTTTGTTAGAATTTGGGGTTTTTCCATTAGCCTTGTCTGGAGGATTCATATTACAGAGATTTTGGGATTTTTCCATTAGGATCTAACATAGGGTGTGTTGGTTTTATTAGTGTAGGATTCGTATTACAATTGAATAGTGTGGGGTAGTGTGGGGTACTTATATAGTAGGCTTATGTAGGCATGTTTTAAGTACTTATGTACTGTGAATATGTGACTATATAGTGAAATAGTTTTACTTTAGAGTCGAATAAATGATCCGTATTAAAACTAAGATCAACGCCGAAATAAATAAAAATTCCGAATAAATCCGCTTTGCGTTTTTATTGATTGAATATCAGCTTAAGACTGAAACAGTTGGTGTGAGAAAATCTTAGATGTACTGGGTTAGTGGATTGTTTACTTGATTTGCGCGAGAGCGCTTCTAGCTTATACTTATGTGCATACATATGAAAAAGAATTCTTATGTGCTACGTGGCTATGTGCCTGCCTAGTGGCTGGGTTCTGATTTCGGCTTAAGTGGATGCGCGAATTACCTCCGGGGAGCTTCGCGGGGTATTTAAATGCAGGAAAGAGAGGAGCTGAACCAGGAGGTAGCTACAGTGATCTTCGGAGAGCTTCGTGGGATGTTCAGATGCAGAGAAGAGAGGAGCCGGTCTTGGAAGTAGCTACGGCTGTCAGGGAATTCGATCGGATTCAATATTGGATACGTCTACAAGTGTTTGCTGCTAAAACTTGACTGCTGGTCGTCTTTATTTTTTTGGTCTTAAATAAGCTAACAGTGAATATGTATATGTGTATTACAATGTTGGAGTTCTTAGAAATAAAGAATCTGATGCAGCAGAAAGTATGTTAACAAGTATGTATATGGGATTGTATGCGCTGCGTTGTCTGTGTGAAGGGAATGCGGTGTCAGCTTTTTGGCGGATGTCGGCGGCTGACTCGTCGTTGATGTTTATGTTGCGACTTTGTATCGCAACGCTTCCCGGTTCGATGTCTTCACTTGTGAAGGCGTGGGGGTTTAGAAGGAGGGGTGGTGTATTGTACCGATGGGTCGGTAACTCCTCCCCCTCCAGTTTGGAGCGACGGCCATAGCGGAGGGATTAGTGGAGCGACGATTGGAAGAATGTGTTCGGACCCGGTATGGAAGATGTGTGGAAGACGAAGTGTCCAGGTGAGTATTACGGCGACTAGGATACGGTGAAGAGAATGTATAAGGTTGTCGAGTGTCGAAAGTTTCCTGCCGTGACGACCCGTAGCTTGTTGGATGTTGTGAGTGTATCCAGGTGAAGTCTTTCCAAGGTGAGTATGTTAATAGTGGCATTTTTTATTAATTTCCGTATTGGTGGTAGGAAGAAGTCGGCGTGCTCTTCTGTTGATGCCGCCGTGTTGTCGTAGTTTATTTCATTTGTAATGTGCAATTGTCATACTTTATTATAGCTGATCCATTGATATTAGTTATGGTCCGGTTGGAGGAGGTTGTTCCCGTTAAATACAAATATGAAGCCTTTTTCCGGCTCGAACACATCGGTCGTGAGTCCCGTTTCCTTTATGTCGCAGTAGCTGGTTTTATTCTGGATAAGGTGTCCCAGGCAAGTATTATTTTTGAGATTATTGATAGAATCGATTTCACAGACGAATTGTTCTTCTATTACAGGGCATTTATACATAGTTGAAAACATACTATTATTTTTGTTATTATATATTAAGTACTTAGGTGCTATTACAAATTGTGTGGAATTTATTGGGAGTGGAATTAATCTTGCCATTTCGTAGTTAGGATTTAGAAAAATAGGAATTTTGACACTGAAAATTATTTTGTCTTGGTAATTGAGTGTGTTCATTTTTAACAGATTATAAATGTGTTGCTCGGATTTTATTGTGTAGTTTTGGGTTTCAAAAATTTGTTTGATTTTGTTTATTTCTGTCTTATCTAAAATGAGTTTTGGGATAACATTAATTTTGGCAAGCAGTGTACTTTCTATAATGTCGCTTAGGTGACTAAGTAATAAGTCTATATTATAGTTAAGCCTATTTATATATTGTAGTTTCTTTAGTTCTCCTTCGTAGTTATATATTTTTTTGTAGATTGTATTTTGAGTGTTTTCGAAGAAGTTTTTAATCAAATCTTGTTCATTGTTAATGTGTCTTGTTAAGTTTTTGAACCGTAGTTGAATTTCATCATTGAGCGTGTTCTGTATTTCGAAGTTATCTGATATGGTGGTGACTTGGCTTTTTAGGTGGTTAATTTCTGTTTCTATATTCTTTGCATCATTGGCGTCCATGTTGCCAGTGACGACTTTGACTAAACTACCTAACCCGTTAATAAGACCTCTTTTGTGGCGTGAAAAGGGTGTTAGTGCGTCTATTTTACTTTGAGTTTGGGCAAGTTTAGCGTTTAGTATTGATATAGAGTCGGTGAGTGTTTCATCGTGTCTTAGGGTATCGATGGTGTGGTATAATTTTTCAATACAGTTGGTGTATTCGGACAGATCGATTATGTGGCTAATTTTCTTATAGTTTCCTATCACGAGTGTTTTCCCTAGCGGCACTTTTGCTAAGAGGTTGGTGCTATTGAAGTTGTGGATGAAGATAGATTGGTATGCCCCATGGCAATATCTGGAATGCAGGTTGAAAGGCTTAAGTCATTTGGGGGTTTGAATGTTTTCCTAACTTTTGATTTGTGGATTTTTTGATTTTTTGTGGTTACTAAGGTTTTTCCTTTGTCTTTTGCTCTTCTGTGTAAGGAGAACCGTGGTGTTAGTTTATTCCTCCTGTTTTCTTTTCTGAAAATTGTGCTGTTAGGTTGTAGTGTTGTTGGTTCTACTCTGCTTGTGTTTAGCTTTTCTGTTCTTTGTTGGGCGTTTGTGGACAATTTTTCCTTTATTTCGGAGTAGAGTTTATCTTGGAACATATTTAGTTTATTTAAATAGTCATGCTCATTATTGGGTATTATTGTTTTGTCAAATAAATGGGTCCTACCATTAAAAAGTTCAAAAGGGGTGTGTTTAGTGGTGGAGTGGATTGCGTTATTATAGGTTTTTACAGTTTCTGACATTATTTCTTCGTGGTCTGTAGGTAGTTTGTGTTTTTTTCGTGTGTCTAGTATTATTCTGTAAATCTCTGTCAAAGAGGAGTGTAAGCGTTCTACTGGAGAATTACTTGAAGATTGCTGGAAGGATGTGACATGGAGAAGTATATTATATTGAGAGCAAAACTTGCGGAATATGTCGTTGCAGAATTCTACTCCTTGGTCGTGTATTAGTTTTTTGGGTAGTCCGAATTGACTGAAAAAGTTTTTGATTGCTTTGGTGCAATTGATACCGTTTCTATTTGGAATGGGGTAGACAGCTGCGAATTTTGAGAACTTGTCTATGATTGTCAGGTTAAAATTATTGTTAATGGTGTAGATGTCTATGTGTATTATATCGAGGGGTTTCGTTGGGGTTTCTGGAATTTCAAATACAATGTTTTGTGGCTGTCTGTCGTATTTGAGTTTTAGACATGTTTCGCAATTCCTAATTAGTTCAGAGATTTTGCTTTTCATATTGGGGAAGTAGGTTTCTCGTTTGAGGTGAAGGAATGTTTCATCGATGCCTCTGTGATTGTTATTAGTGTGATATTCCTGAATGAATTTGTTTTGTTCGCGGTTTCCTACAATTTCGTGGAGAAGTGATTTGCATCTGATAATTTTAAAGTGTTTTTTGTGTGCAAAGTACGTTAAGAATGCTTTTTCGATTAATGCGGAATTATTATCGTCTGCCAAGAATGCGCAAATCCTGTTAGGTTTTAGGGTTCCTTTCAAGATTTTAGCAATATTATCGAAATCGAAAGAGGGCTGTGAATATTTTTTCCTAAGCTTTTGTTTGAATGGTGTTGTAGTTTGGCAAGACGTATTTGTATCTATTCCTAGTATGAGTTGCGTGTTAAATTCGTTAATAGGTTTTTCGGATGTGGGACAAGGCTTAACAGTCAGTGTTTCGCTGTGGTTTAAATTTGGGTCTGCTCTACTTAGGGCGTCTGCGATTACATTTTGTGAACCTTTCTTGTGAATTATTTCGAAATTGTATTCCATGAGTTGGAGTCTCCAACGAATTATTTTCGAATTGGGTTCTTTGAAATTCATAAGCCATATTAGTGGCTTGTGATCTGTAACAATAGTAAATTTTACGCCATAAATATATGGTCTGAAGTACTTTACTGCCTATATTATTGCCAACATTTCTTTTTCTATGGTTGAATAGTTGACTTCGGTGTCAGAGAGGGTCCTGCTGGCAAAGCATACAGGTCTATCGTTCTGTAAGGAGCCTTGGGATAGTACGGCCCCTAACGCGAAGTTACTAGCATCCGTAGTAACGATGAATGGTTTTTTGAAGTCTGGGTGTATGAGTATCGGGTCATTGGAAAGAAGAGTTTTGCACTGTTCGAATGCGTCTACAAAATCTTTATCTGTAGTAACTTGTCTTTTTCCTTTCAGCTGTTTAGTCATGAGTTTCGTTATTCGAGCGAAGTCTCTTATAAACTTCCTATAATACCCCAGTAAACCGAGAAAAGATTTGATAGCTTTTCTGTTGGTGGGGCAAGGAAATTCTTTGATCGCACTTATCTTGTTCGGGTTTGGTTTTATTCCGTCTTGTGTGACTATGTGGCCTAGGAATTCTATCTCTTTCCTCAGGAATTCTGATTTCGAGGGTTGTAGTTTAAAGTTTGCCGCTCTAAGTTTTTCGAATACCATTTTTATGTCCACCAGGTGTTTTTG
Organism: Drosophila vallismaia; assembly: GCA_035047325.1. Classification (NCBI taxonomy): domain Eukaryota; kingdom Metazoa; phylum Arthropoda; class Insecta; order Diptera; family Drosophilidae; genus Drosophila; species Drosophila vallismaia. The sequence goes on along the minus strand of JAWNPU010000001.1, from coordinate 1,662,447 downwards.
TAAGGAAGGCGAGAAAATGATAATATCGTCGAGATAGACTAAGCAAATGGTGCCGTTAAGGTCGCCGAGGACGTTGTCCATAACCCGTTGAAAGGTAGCCGGTGCGTTTTTTAAGCCAAAGGGCATCCGTATGAATTCGTAATGGCCCCCTTCGACTGTAAAAGCTGTTTTGGCGATATCTTTTGGTTCCATCTCAATTTGATGGAAACCGCTAGTTAGGTCGAGCGTTGAAAAATATTTTGCTTTGCCTATGCTATCTAATATGTCGTTTATGTTTGGGATGGGGTATCTGTCCGAAATGGTTTTGTCGTTGAGTTTCCGGTAGTCTATTACAAGCCGCCATTTCCTGTTCCCTGTACCGTCTAGTTTTTTTGGGACCACCCATACCGGGGCGCTCCAAGGGGAGTGGCTAGATCTAATAATTTGTTGATTTAACATGGAATCAATTTGTTTTTTGACTTCTGTTTTATGGACAAAAGGGTATCTGTAGGATTTTGCGTGGATAGGAGTGTTGTCTATGGTGGGGATGGAGTGTGTGATTTTGTTGGTGAAAGTTAATGGTGTTTCTGGGTTGTAGAATATGTCGCGAAATTGTTTACATATGGTTATTAAGGCTGCTTTTTCTTCTGGATTGAGATGTTCTGTTGGGATTTGTAATGGGGCTTGGAGGTTATCGTTATTAAGGGGTGTAGCTGATATGTTAAAGAATTCGATATAATCGTTTTTGTTGTAGGGGGTGGTTTCTAGGGGGTATTCTAGGTATAGTAGTTTATCCGAGTTGGATTTGTTAGAGATTTCGACATTGGCAATATTATTGTTTGCTTTATATAGTCCTTCTGACAAGGTTAACTCATTATTCAGCTGTGTAGCGCAACAATAGAATTCGCCATGATTAGTCTTTACCGGTAGTGGTAAGATAACTTTACTGTAGGCGGGGATGTTAAAAATTTTTGAAGCCTGGTTAGTGTACAAGGATATTGGGAGTGTAGACTTTGAGGTTACTAGTTGTAAGTTTACTAGGTCTATTTTTGCTTCTAGGTGTGATAATAGGTCCATTCCTATGAGGCCGTTAAAATGAGAGTGAAATTTGAATTTAAGTAGGGTAATTTGACCTTCGGTTTTGAACTCGGGTGGCATTGGGAATATTGCTTTTTCCTCAATTTTGAAACTATTTAATGCTGTTGTAATTGAAGTGGATGTTGGTAGAGTTGTGCACTCTAGTTGGTTTGCAGATTCTGGGTCGATGAAGGAGTTATTGGATCCTGTATCGATAAGAAATGACAAGGGGAATTTTTGTTGTAGGTTTAGGGTTATGTATGGAAGGGATGTTGCATGTGTGGTGGGGTTTATGTATCCTGTCGGGTTCCTGAGGCGGGTGCCTGAAAATTTAGGTCGGTAGGGCAGTGTTGGGTGAGTTTTTCTTCTTCTATGTTGTGTAGCCCATAATTTGGTGTTTTATTGTCTTTAAACGGGTTACTATTTCTGTTGCCATTGTTTGATTGACGATATTGGGAGTTGGGGTTTGAATAATGGTATGAGTGGTTTTGGGAGTAAGATGAATTACGGTTGTTGCGGTTGTTGTCGTCTCTGTGATTGTTGCTGTTATTGTTATTGTAATTGTTAGTTCGTCGTTCGGTATTGTTTGGTGTTGGGGGGTATGGGTTTCTGTTCTGGTAACGAGCTCTTTCTCTTTGACATAGCTCGTAAGCCGTTTCGATAGTCTTGGGGTCTTTCAATCTGATGACTGTTTTAAGTGGTTCTCTGATTCTTGAAATGAAGGCATTTAGACAGACTTCGTCATATAGTGTTTTCTTGGCTTCGATGATTGTGGCCGACTGTCCACTATTGGAAGTAGTGGATATAAGTTGGCTCCTAATCCTCGATAAGCCGAAGAACAATTGCCCTAGGGTTAGGTTGTCCGGGAGAGATTGGAGCTCGCCTAGGAGGGTAGCTTCGCTTTTCTTGCTAGAATATAAACGTAGTAGGTTGCTTTTGATATCGTCCCATATAAGTTTGGTGTTAGCTAGGTTTAGGGCTTCATCTGCTCTTCCAACTATTTTGTTCCTAATTGCCCTAAGTGTTAGAAGCCCGTACGGTGTTTGGTCGGTACCCCTAATGAGCATGATTATTTCTTCAACGCTAGTTATATATTTGTCGAGTTGGCTTGGAGTACCATCGAAAGTCGGAAGTTTTTTAACGAAGGCTAAAATATCGGTGGCACTAAGTGCCGTAGCAATACTGCTGAAGCCACTGACGGTAGGTGTTAAGGGGGCGGAATTACCTACGGAGGCGTTGCCTGAATCCATATTTATAGGTTGAAGGGGCGGTGAGAGGGTATTTTCTCTAATTACGGGGAGGGTGTTTGTTTTAGTAACTGAACGTGTGACTCTTTTTGGAAGTGTGTGTGATCCTAATACGGAACGAGTTGTTTGTTTTATAGTTTGTGTTAATTTCTTTGACATTTAAGAGAGAAAGGGAGTATACAATTTATAATGTACTTAGTGGTTCTTAATTATTTGTTTATTGTTGAATGGTGTGTGTTTTTTTTTTGTGCGTTAATTTCTGTAATATAGTGGTATTAGTGTATGTATGTAATATTTGAATACTTCATTTGTGTTGAAAGAGTGAGAATATGGGTGCATGTTTCAAAGATTTGTCTTTTTATTAAGGTGTGCAGTTTATATGTGATTTTGTGGTTCTGTGCCCAGTCTTAGAAAACATACACTTCACCGTTCATATAAATTCGTATTTGCATATATATATGTGCACATGAGAGTACTGATGTGGTACTTGGCCTTACTAAGCTTCGGCGGTGATTATCAGCGATTGATTTCACACAAGTACATTACACGTCACTCTTACACATTTGTATATATGGTTTTGTTATGTATATTTTCGATGTATATATAAGTTAACTAAGTTAACTCGACCGATCGTCCGCATCCGAGCTCCGGTCAAATTGCTGACCAAGCATTTGGCCGGAAGCCCATGCATAGCCGGCAAAAGCTCTGCACATTGGCAGAGGCCGCTATGAAGCTCTTCTTTGTTAGCTTTTAAGTTCAGTTCGTTTTGGACATTCAATAAATAAAGAGCACTAGCTCATAGAACTAACTCCGGCAATCTGTCGTTATCATTTTAACCTACCATAGCTATCTGAGTCCCTAGGCCAGTAGCCAAAAGGAAGACAGTCATCTTCCCAACGTAATCGACATAAATCTTCAAGTGGAAACCACCACCCCCGCCTTCGGACGAAGGCATCTGTAGATCATCGGCCAACCGGCAAATTACCAGTGACGGCGGCGAGGGATTCCCCCCACCTCACCTCACAGGAGGAAATTAATTGGCACTCAACTACAGGAAACCGAACCCACAAAACTACACACAAGTTATGTAAGTGAGCTCCTGATCCAAACTGCACTTAGAATTTTTAATATTTAAAAAAAAAAAAAAAAAAAAAAAAACATTTGTGCGACTAGCGAAGTTAGAATAACAAAGTCTGCACTTCCATAACATTGTAAACGTCGTGCATTAAATTAAATGTTGAATTTTAAATTTTGATTGACTGTGCGGGTTATTTTATTCCACACTAGTATCTTACTTAGACACTGTCGCAAAGATTATTGACTTTGCAATTTTTATTCTATTGTGTGCATTTCGTTCCACTTTGCTTTTCATGTGAATTCGCTACACTAGCTCTGCAGCCCTCTCGAGCTTTGTTGTTGTTACCCCACTCCACTTCGCCAACCGACACCGGCGCATGCATTGCTGTGGCAATTTTGTATTTTTTATTTGTAATTTTATATATCTCTTTGTCTTCGCGGTGGCAAATTTTATCTTTGTATATTTGTTTCTCTTAATGGAAACCCGCCCCCCACAGGCCCTTCTCCTTGTTGTTACTTAGCTGGGCAGCGGCTCTGCTCACTGAGTCTTCGGCCAGTGCCTTCAAAGCGGCGACTCAGCCCCCGCGTCCCCCTCGCAGTACGGTTTGGCCCCATGGGCCCAACGGCTTGAGTTTCCCATACACAGCTCCCCATGTGCGAGCCATTTCGGCGGTATAGAACTTCTAAAAAATACGCTAGCGACTCAGAGTCCGAAAGCGACGATTCTACAGGAGACTCTGCACAAAAAAATATCCGAGCGAGTACATTTTCTTCAAGTGAAATGTCTCTCGAAGCGGAACAAATTAAAGCTCTCATAAGGGCATTGCAGGAACAGGCCTTAGAGAGTCAGCGCAAGGAGGCTGAGTTGCGTACAACAATTCAGGAACTTGCCGGACAAGTCGCAGCTCTACGGGTTGCCCCCGTACAAAAAGAGACCCCACTGATTAAAGTTTATAAGCCAGTGGATGTCTCCGAACTGGTCCCTTGCAACGAAACATTAGATGCCGTTAAATGTCTCCCAGAATTTTCGGGGACACAGGAGACATACGTCTCCTGGCGGCAAGCAACAAATGCCGCTTACCACATATTCAGGAAATATGAAGATAGTGCACGCCACTATCAAGCGGTGGTTATTATTAGGAGCAAGATCAAAGGCCCTGCTGACGCAGTGCTATCATCCTTCGGAACTGTCTTGAACTTCGATGCGATTATAAATCGGCTCGATTTCACGTACAGTGACAAACGGCCGATTCATGTGATCGAACAAGAGCTGGGCACCCTCAGACAGGGTAGCCTCACGCTACTCCAATACTATGATGAGGTAGAGAAAAAACTTACCTTACTTACTAACAAGGCGAACATGTCATATGAACCGCCGGCAGCGGCAGTTCTGTGTGAAAAATTCCGAGATGACGCCTTGCGAGTTTTCGTCTCAGGACTCAGGCGCAACCTCACAGATGTGCTATTTGCGGCAAAGCCGAAGGACATGCCATCAGCGCTTGCTCTGGCACAAGAAGTGGAATCCAATCATGAGAGATACACCTTCGCAACTTCGTTTGCAAGAAGCCAGGAAGATAGGGACCGCAAGCAGTACCCCAAACTGCAGGAGCGCCAACAAGCCCCTCCACAGTCCAACTCGCAGGGAAGTGCCGGGAAGAACCCGCACTTTACCAGGCAGCACAGAGCACAAGTGCACTCTGCTCCGCGAAGCGGCAGAACGGCCCGAGAAGGCACACCAGAGCCTATGGACGTGGATCCCTCATTGTCCAGAGTACAACCATCCCACGTCCCGGCTTTCCCAAAGTTCAAGCCGGCCGCGTCCGGCCGCTCGGCCCACCCTATAAGGCAAAGGGTCAACCATGTTGCTCCGGCCTTAGATAATTCCAACACGGCTTACGCCACCGCAGCCTCCAGTGCAGCGGATAAGATCGATGACGATACCATCTTAGAGTACGACTCGGATGCCGTTAATTTTTTAGGGGAAAATCCCTGCTACCCGTCATCAGACGAAGAGTAGCAGGGATCGACATGAAACTCTTGGTTGACACGGGCGCGTCAAAAAATTTCATCCGACCATTTAAGGGGTTGAAAGGCATCCGCCCAGTGGAGTCCCCATTTGCAATCCATTCGATTCATGGTGTGACTACAATCACAAAAAAATGTTTTGTGTCCATTTTTAACCTTAAAGCTACCTTCTTTTTACTACCGGATTTGACCTCCTTCGACGCGATCGTTGGCCTAGACCTCTTAAAGCAAGCCGGCGCGTCGCTTTGCCTAGCTTCCGGACAGCTCAAATGGGGCTCCGAAACGGAGCAAATTGATTTTCACACCTGCCCCGATGTCAATTTTACCAACGTAGATTGCTCGGACGCACCGCCCCTAATTAAGGGTGCTTTTTTAAAAATGCTCACGAATAGGAAAAAAGCTTTTGCTGATCCTAATGAGGCTCTTCCTTACAATACGTCGGTGGTAGCCACCATCCGGACGATTGATGAAGGGCCCATTTATGCCAAATTGTACCCATATCCCATGGGAGCAGCTGATTTCGTCAACGGCGAAATCCAGGAACTACTTAAAAATGGCATTATCCAGAGGTCGAAGTCCCCCTACAATAACCCAATATGGGTCGTAGACAAGAAGGGCACTGACGAGACGGGCAGGAAAAAAATGCGTTTGGTACTGGACTTCCGCAAACTGAACGAAAGAACAGCACCAGACAGATACCCCATGCCAAATATCTCAATGATATTGGGGAATCTTGGAAAGGCCAAGTACTTCACGACACTCGATCTGAAGTCTGGCTACCACCAAATCACGCTCGCTGAACGCGACCGTGAAAAGACGTCATTCTCAGTGAACGGAGGGAAGTATGAGTTCCGAAGATTACCGTTCGGACTCAGGAATGCTGCAAGCATCTTCCAGAGAACGATTGACGATATTCTGCGAGAACAGATCGGAAAGTTCTGCTACGTCTACGTCGATGACGTCATCATCTTTTCAGAAGATGAAAATGCCCATGTCAAACACGTAGATTGGGTTCTGAAGAGCCTGTACGATGCTAACATGAGAATATCGGCAGAAAAGTCGTGTTTTTTTAAGAAAAGCGTGAGCTTCCTGGGGTTCATCGTCACCAACAATGGCGCGGCGACTGACCCAGAAAAAGTTAAAGCCATAAAGGAATTTCCAGAACCCAAAAACGTATTTGAGGTAAGGTCATTCTTGGGCCTGGCCAGCTATTATCGTTGCTTCATTAAAGACTTCGCATCAATAGCGAGGCCCATTTCAGACATACTGAAGGGTGAGAATGGGAGTGTTAGCCGACACAGGTCCAGGAGTATCCAGGTGGAATTTTCCGAAGCGCAGCGACGTGCCTTCGAAAAACTACGCAATATCCTGGCATCTGAGGACGTCATCCTTAGATACCCTGATTACAAGAAAGCATTTGATCTAACGACAGATGCTTCGGCCTACGGCATTGGCGCAGTGCTGTCCCAAGAGGGACGTCCAATTACAATGATCTCTAGGACATTGAGCGACAGAGAGGTTAACTATGCTACCAACGAAAGAGAGCTGTTAGCTATAGTCTGGGCACTAGCCAAATTGCGACACTACCTTTATGCGGTCAAAGAGATAAACATCTTTACCGACCACCAACCCTTGACGTTTGCGGTATCGGGATCCAATCCTAACGCCAAGATCAAGAGGTGGAAAGCACGCATAGACGAATCCGGCGCTCGAATGTTTTACAAGCCCGGAAAAAGTAACCTCGTTGCAGATGCACTCTCCAGACAACAACTCAACGTTTTTGACGACCAAGAACCACAGTCGTGCGCGGCCACGGTTCACAGCGAACTTTCGCTCACCCGCACTATCGAGTCAACGGACAAACCCGTAAACTGCTTCCAGAACCAGATAATTTTAGAAGAGGCGCGCTCCCCTTGGAAACGCACTTTTATATTATTTGGGAATAAGAAGCGTCACTCGATAAATTTCGCCTGCAAACAAGCCTTGCTAGAGGAAGTTTCCAAACCCATTATCCCTAATGGTGTGAATGCCTTCCACTGTGATCTCCACACGCTGGCACAAATCCAGAATGAAGTGGTTCGACAGTTTCCGGCCACAAAATTCTGGTACTGCAAAAATAGGGTCACCGACATTTTCGCGGTTCAAGAGAGAAAAGAAATCCTCACCGCCGAGCACAACAGAGCTCACAGGTCGGCACTACTTCCCGAAAATGGCCAAATTGGCTAGCGAAATAGCAGCCAATTGCAAAGCTTGCGCCAAGGCTAAATATGATAGACATCCGAAAAAACAGGAGCTCGGTGAAACACCAATCCCGGCCCATGTAGGAGAAATATTACACATTGATATTTTCTCAACGGATAAGAAATACTTTCTCACCTGCGTGGACAAGTTTTCGAAATTCGCCATGGTTCAACCGATACAATCTAGAACAATAGAGGATCTAAAACCACCCCTGTTACAACTTATGAATGTTTTCCCTAAAGCCAAAGCCATATACTGCGACAATGAACCCTCATTGAAATCGCACACAATAATGGCCATGTTGGAAAACCATTTCGGCGTCAGCATCTCGAATGCACCGCCCCTCCATAGTGTCTCCAACGGACAGGTGGAACGCTTCCACAGCACGTTGATTGAGATGGCATCGCCAGATGCCTAAAAATCGACAAAGGCATAGATGACACGGTGGAACTGATCTTGCTGGCAACTACCAGATATAACAAGTCCATCCATTCTGTCATTAACAAGAAACTGGCCGAGGTTATGCGGGCAAGTCCGGACGAAACGCAAAAGGATGTCCAAGAAAAAATTAGGAACGCCCAAAATGCGACCAGAAGACGAGAAAACATTTCTCGGCAGAACAAAGTATTCCAGGTCGGTGACAAAGTCCTGGTAAAGTCAAACAGACGACTAGGCAACAAACTCACTCCCTTATGTAAGGAGAGGACCATCGAGGCGGACTTGGGGACCACAGTCCTAATTAAAGGGAGGGTGGTTCACAAGGACAACCTCAGGTAACCCGAGCAAGACCCAGATGCGAGCCAATCGAAGTTTTCATTTTTTCATTCGTAGCCACTTGGCATAAGTTTTCATTATTTTTCGTTATCCATAGCCGCTTGGCGTTACTTTTTTATACCTTTTATTATTCATAGCCGCTCGGCATACGTTTTTTTATATCTATTGGTGGTGGGCAACCCTAATTCGGACATGTATTAATCAACCACACATTTTACAGGTCGTTTCCAACGCTTCTACTCTGTTTCCTGGCCGTGACATCGGCCCATATAACAGACTATTCCCGGGCTAATTATATTCCCGTCGTCGACGGTCAAGTCTTGGTCTGGGAAGAATATGCCTACGTTAGACACTCAGCTAACATCTCTGAGTATAGGCGGGTAGTTGATGACACTGAAAGCATGCTCGATATGTTTCCCCAGTCTCACATGAGAAAGCTTCTGAGCATTGATATCGCTCATCTCCGTGATATGCTTAATTCGTTGAGCATCCATCACAGAGTTGCCAGGAGCTTGGATTTCTTGGGAACTGCGTTAAAGGTTGTCGCTGGGACACCTGACGCCGAAGATTTTGAAAAAATAAAGTTCACGGAAGCACGTTTAGTCGATGCGCACAATAGCCAAATTGAAATTAACACTAAAACACAGGTTCGCATTAATGAACTCACGACCACCGTCAATAAAATCTTGGAATTTTCTAAAAATGCGCAAATTGATTCAGGCCACCTATTCGAGATGTTATTAACTCGTAATAGGATGATTGTTATGGAATTGCAGAATTTGATGCTAACTGTCACACTCGCCAAAAATTAACGTAGTCAACCCAAGCATTTTGGATCATGCAGATCTGGAACAAGTTTGGATCGAGGAGCCCACCGACACCCTCATAAGGGAAATTTTGTCCGTTGCGTCCGTTAAAATTTTACAATCTCCTAACATATTACACTTCATTATTAAGTTCCCCAAGATTAAGATGGCCTGCAACAAGATCACCATCCTTCCGGTGGCACACCGCGATACGGTATTGAGGTTAGAGGATAATGTGGTGGCAGAGTGCAATGGAGAAGTCCGCACCGTGAAGAACTGCTCCATATCACCTGGGGCGATGTTCTGCCAGCTATCCATGGTGAGCTCGTGTGCCCGGGAACTCCACGCTGGAGTCATGGCGCATTGCACTACGCAGCAGAGCGACCTGCATCCGATCACTTACGTCGACGAAGGGATGATTGTCATCAACGATAGACCAGCACTAGTGCGCGTGGACAAGGGAACCAGCATCCACATTAAAGGTACGCACTTAATAACATTCATTGAGAGTGCTATGGTCAATGAGACCGTCTTCATAAACCACGACACGGTCCAGAAACGGGCACCGGGAGTAGCTAACTCCCCTGTCCTGAATATATCAATGAAACATGACATCCTGAGCCTCCTATATCTTCACCGCTTGAGTGAAAGGAATTTGGAGCAAATCATAAGATTCGAGGAAAAAGTCGACGGATTCCGACTAAGTCAGATAGCGCTAATTGCAGGAGCAATTTTATGCGCTCTTATCTGCTTTGGTTTATACTGCCTGCGTGCCACAAGGGCTAGAAGATCCGCAGCCCAACTTAAAGAAATCCTCACCCAAATAGGGTCGGCCGAGGGCGGCCTTAATCTTGAGGGGGGGATAGTTAACTAAGTTAACTGGACCGATCGTCCGCACCCCAGCTCCGGTCAAATTGCTGACCAAGCATTTGGCCGGAAGCCCATGCATAGCCGGCAAAAGCTCTGCACATTGGCAGAGGCCGCTATGAAGCTCTTCTTTGTTAGCTTTTAAGTTCAGTTCGTTTTGGACATTCAATAAATAAAGAGCACTAGCTCATAGAACTAACTCCGGCAATCTGTCGTTATCATTTTAACCTACCATAGCTATCTGAGTCCCTAGGCCAGTAGCCAAAAGGAAGACAGTCATCTTCCCAACGTAATCGACATAAATCTTCAAGTGGAAACCACCACCCCCGCCTTCAGACGAAGGCATCTGTAGATCATCGGCCAACCGGCAAATTACCAGTGACGGCGGCGAGGGATTCCCCCCACCTCACCTCACAGGAGGAAATTAATTTATAAGTATTTTGTGGTGTAGTACCGGGCCTTTAATGTTTCGGCAGTGGTTTATCAGCGATTGATGCCACGTAGGTAGACTACATCTTCTTTTTTTCCTTATTGCATTTGAAATATTTGTGTGTGTGAATTGTTTTAATTGTTTTGCATATATATGTACACATGAAAGTAGTGATGTGGTACTTGGCCTTATTAAGTTTCGGCAGTGATTATCAGCGATTGATTTCACACAAGTACATTCCATATCATTTTTCGCGATTACAGCATTTTTTTCTTTTTTTTTTTTTATTATTTAATTATTTATATATAAGTTAACTAAGTTAACTGGACTGATCGTCCGCACCCCAGCTCCGGTCAAATTGCTGACCAAGCATTTGGCCGGAAGCCCATGCATAGCCGGCAAAAGCTCTGCACATTGGCAGAGGCCGCTATGAAGCTCTTCTTTGTTAGCTTTTAAGTTCAGTTCGTTTTGGACATTGAATAAATAAAGAGCACTAGCTCATAGAACCAACTCCGGCAATCTGTCGTTATCATTTTAACATACCATAGCTATCTGAGTCCCTAGGCCAGTAGCCAAAAGGAAGACAGTCATCTTCCCAACGTAATCGACATAAATCTTCAAGTGGTAACCACCACCCCCGCCTTCGGACGAAGGCATCTGCAGATCATCAGCCAACCGGCAAATTACCAGTGACGGCGGCGAGGGATTCCCCCCACCTCACCTCACAGGAGGAAATTAATTGGCACCCAACTACAGGAACAAGAACCCACAAAATTACACACAAGTTATGTAAGTGAGCTCCTGATCCAAACTGCACTTAGAATTTTTAATATTTAAAAAAAAAAAAAAAAAAAAAAACATTTGTGCGACTAGCGAAGTTAGAATAACAAAGTCTGCACTTCCATAACATTGTAAACGTCGTGAATTAAAGTAAATGTTGAATTTTATATTTTGATTGACTGTGCGGGTTATTTTATTCCACACTAGTATCTTACTTAGACACTGTCGCAAAGATTATTGACTTTGCAATTTTTATTCTATTGTGTGCATTTCGTTCCACTTTGCTTTTCATGTGAATTCGCTACACTAGCTCTGCAGCCCTCTCGAGCTTTGTTGTTGTTACCCCACTCCACTTCGCCAACCGACACCGGCGCATGCATTGCTGTGGCAATTTTGTATTTTTTATTTGTAATTTTATATATCTCTTTGTCTTCGCGGTGGCAAATTTTATCTTTGTATATTTGTTTCTCTTAATGGAAACCCGCCCCCCACAGGCCCTTCTCCTTGTTGTTACTTAGCTGGGCAGCGGCTCTGCTCACTGAGTCTTCGGCCAGTGCCTTCAAGGCGGCGACTCAGCCCCCGCGTCCCCCTCGCAGTACGGTTTGGCCCCATGGGCCCAACGGCTTGAGTTTCCCATACACAGCTCCCCATGTGCGAGCCATTTCTGCAGTATAGAACTTCTAAAAAATACGCTAGCGACTCAGAGTCCGAAAGCGACGATTCTACAGGAGACTCTGCACAAAAAAATATCCGAGCGAGTACATTTTCTTCAAGTGAAATGTCTCTCGAAGCGGAACAAATTAAAGCTCTCATAAGGGCATTGCAGGATCAGGCCTTAGAGAGTCAGCGCAGGGAGGCTGAGTTGCGTACAACAATTCAGGAACTTGCCGGACAAGTCGCAGCTCTACGGGTTGCCCCCGTACAAAAAGAGACCCCACTGATTAAAGTTTATAAGCCAGTGGATATCTCCGGACTGGTCCCTTGCAACGAAACATTAGATGCCGTTAAATGTCTCCCAGAATTTTCGGGGACACAGGAGACATACGTCTCCTGGCGGCAAGCGGCAAATGCCGCTTACCACATGTTCAGGAAATATGAAGATAGTGCACGCCACTATCAAGCGGTGGTTATTATTAGGAGCAAGATCAAAGGCCCTGCTGACGCAGTGCTGTCATCCTTCGGAACTGTCTTGAACTTCGATGCGATTATAAATCGGCTCGATTTCACGTACAGGGACAAACGGCCGATTCATGTGATCGAACAAGAGCTGGGCACCCTCAGACAGGGTAGCCTCACGCTACTCCAATACTATGATGAGGTAGAGAAAAAACTTACCTTACTTACTAACAAGGCGAACATGTCATATGAACCGCCGGCAGCGGCAGTTCTGTGTGAAAAATTCCGAGATGACGCCTTGCGAGTTTTCGTCTCAGGACTCAGGCGCAACCTCACAGATGTGCTATTTGCGGCAAAGCCGAAGGACATGCCATCAGCGCTTGCTCTGGCACAAGAAGTGGAATCCAATCATGAGAGATACACCTTCGCAACTTCGTTTGCAAGAAGCCAGGAAGATAGGGACCGCAAGCAGTACCCCAAACTGCAGGAGCGCCAACAAGCCCCTCCACAGTCCAACTCGCAGGGAAGTGCCGGGAAGAACCCGCACTTTACCAGGCAGCACAGAGCACAAGTGCACTCTGCTCCGCGAAGCGGCAGAACGGCCCGAGAAGGCACACCAGAGCCTATGGACGTGGATCCCTCATTGTCCAGAGTACAACCATCCCACGCCCCGGCTTTCCCAAAGTTCAAGCCGGCCGCGTCCGGCCGCTCGGCCCACCCTATAAGGCAAAGGGTCAACCATGTTGCTCCGGCCTTAGATAATTCCAACACGGCTTACGCCACCGCAGCCTCCAGTGCAGCGGATAAGATCGATGACGATACCATCTTAGAGTACGACTCGGATGCCGTTAATTTTTTAGGGGAAAATCCCTGCTACCCGTCATCAGACGAAGAGTAGCAGGGATCGACATGAAACTCTTGGTTGACACGGGCGCGTCTAAAAATTTCATCCGACCATTTAAGGGGTTGAAAGGCATCCGCCCAGTGGAGTCCCCATTTGCAATCCATTCGATTCATGGTGTGACTACAATCACAAAAAAATGTTTTGTGTCCATTTTTAACCTTAAAGCTACCTTCTTTTTACTACCGGATTTGACCTCCTTCGACGCGATCGTTGGCCTAGACCTCTTAAAGCAAGCCGGCGCGTCGCTTTGCCTAGCTTCCGGACAGCTCAAATGGGGCTCCGAAACGGAGCAAATTGATTTTCACACCTGCCCCGATGTCAATTTTACCAACATAGATTGCTCGGACGCACCGCCCCTAATTAAGGGTGTTTTTTTAAAAATGCTCACGAATAGGAAAAAAAGCTTTTGCTGATCCTAATGAGGCTCTTCCTTACAATACGTCGGTGGTAGCCACCATCCGGACGATTGATGAAGGGCCCATTTATGCCAAATTGTACCCATACCCCATGGGAGCAGCTGATTTCGTCAACGGCGAAATCCAGGAACTACTTAAAATTGGCATTATCCAGAGGTCGAAGTCCCCCTACAATAACCCAATATGGGTCGTAGACAAGAAGGGCACTGACGAGACGGGCAGGAAAAAAATGCGTTTGGTACTGGACTTCCGCAAACTGAACGAAAGAACAGCACCAGACAGATACCCCATGCCAAATATCTCAATGATATTGGGGAATCTTGGAAAGGCCAAGTACTTTACGACACTCGATCTGAAGTCTGGCTACCACCAAATCACGCTCGCTGAACGCGACCGTGAAAAGACGTCATTCTCAGTGAACGGAGGGAAGTATGAGTTCCGAACCCAAAAACGTATTTGAGGTAAGGTCATTCTTGGGCCTGGCCAGCTATTATCGTTGCTTCATTAAAGACTTCGCATCAATAGCGAGGCCCATTTCAGACATACTGAAGGGTGAGAATGGGAGTGTTAGCCGACACAGGTCCAGGAGTATCCAGGTGGAATTTTCCGAAGCGCAGCGACGTGCCTTCGAAAAACTACGCAATATCCTGGCATCTGAGGACGTCATCCTTAGATACCCTGATTACAAGAAAGCATTTGATCTAACGACAGATGCTTCGGCCTACGGCATTGGCGCAGTGCTGTCCCAAGAGGGACGTCCAATTACAATGATCTCTAGGACATTGAGCGACAGAGAGGTTAACTATGCTACCAACGAAAGAGAGCTGTTAGCTATAGTCTGGGCACTAGCCAAATTGCGACACTACCTTTATGCGGTCAAAGAGATAAACATCTTTACCGACCACCAACCCTTGACGTTTGCAGTATCGGAATCCAATCCTAACGCCAAGATCAAGAGGTGGAAAGCACGCATAGACGAATCCGGCGCTCGAATGTTTTACAAGCCCGGAAAAAGTAACCTCGTTGCAGATGCACTCTCCAGACAACAACTCAACGTTTTTGACGACGAAGAACCACAGTCGTGCGCGGCCACGGTTCACAGCGAACTTTCGCTCACCCGCACTATCGAGTCAACGGACAAACCCGTAAACTGCTTCCAGAACCAGATAATTTTAGAAGAGGCGCGCTCCCCTTGGAAACGCACTTTTATATTATTTGGGAATAAGAAGCGTCACTCGATAAATTTCTCCTGCAAACAAGCCTTGCTAGAGGAACTTTCCAACACCATTATCCCTAATGGTGTGAATGCCTTCCACTGTGATCTCCACACGCTGGCACAAATCCAGAATGAAGTGGTTCGACAGTTTCCGGCCACAAAGTTCTGGTACTGCAAAAATAGGGTCACCGACATTTTCGCGGTTCAAGAGAGAAAAGAAATCCTCACCGCCGAGCACAACAGAGCTCACAGGTCGGCACAAGAAAACGTGAAGCAGGTACTCTCCGAGTACTACTTCCCGAAAATGGCCAAATTGGCTAGCGAAATAGCAGCCAATTGCAAAACTTGCGCCAAGGCGAAATATGATAGACATCCGAAAAAACAGGAGCTCGGTGAAACACCAATCCCGGCCCATGTAGGAGAAATATTACACATTGATGTTTTCTCAACGGATAAGAAATACTTCCTCACCTGCGTGGACAAGTTTTCGAAATTCGCCATGGTTCAACCGATACAATCTAGAACAATAGAGGATCTAAAACCACCCCTGTTACAACTTATGAATGTTTTCCCTAAAGCCAAAGCCATATACTGCGACAATGAACCCTCATTGAAATCGCACACAATAATGGCCATGTTGGAAAACCATTTCGGCGTCAGCATCTCGAATGCACCGCCCCTCCATAGTGTCTCCAACGGACAGGTGGAACGCTTCCACAGCACGTTGATTGAGATGGCATCGCCAGATGCCTAAAAATCGACAAAGGCATAGATGACACGGTGGAACTGATCTTGCTGGCAACTACCAGATATAACAAGTCCATCCATTCTGTCATTAACAAGAAACCGGCCGAGGTTATGCGGGCAAGTCCGGACGAAACGCAAAAGGATGTCCAAGAAAAAATTAGGAACGCCCAAAATGCGACCAGAAGCCGAGAAAACATTTCTCGGCAGAACAAAGTATTCCAGGTCGGTGACAAAGTCCTGGTAAAGTCAAACAGACGACTAGGCAACAAACTCACTCCCTTATGTGAGGAGAGGACCATCGAGGCGGACTTGGGCACCACAGTCCTAATTAAAGGGAGGGTGGTTCACAAGGACAACCTCAGGTAACCCGAGCAGAGCCCAGTTGCAGTTCTCTCGGAGTTTTTTATTTCTTTTTTTATTTATAGCCACTTGGCATAAGTTTTCATTTTTTTTCATTATTCATAGCCACTTGGCATAAGTTTTGATATTTTTTAGTATAATCAAATTTTTTACATCTTCTCCTGGTCGTGGGCAACTCCTTTCCCAACATGCATTAATCGAAACACACATTTTACAGGTCGTTTCCAACGTTTCTACTCTGTTTCCTGGCCGTGACATCGGCCCATATAACAGACTATTCCCGGGCTAATTATATTCCCGTCGTCGACGGTCAAGTCTTGGTCTGGGAAGAATATGCCTACGTTAGACACTCAGCTAACATCTCTGAGTATAGGCGGGTAGTTGATGACACTGAAAGCATGCTCGATATGTTCCCCCAGTCTCACATGAGAAAGCTCCTGAGCATTGATATCGCTCATCTCCGTGATATGCTTAATTCGTTGAGCATCCATCACAGAGTTGCCAGGAGCTTGGATTTCTTGGGAACCGCGTTAAAGGTTGTCGCTGGGACACCTGACGCCGAAGATTTTGAAAAAATAAAGTTCACAGAAGCACGTTTAGTCGATGCGCACAATAGCCAAATTGAAATTAACACTAAAACACAGGTTCGCATTAATGAACTCACGACCACCGTCAATAAAATCTTGGAATTTTCTAAAAATGCGCAAATTGATTCAGGCCACCTATTCGAGATGTTATTAACTCGTAATAGGATGATTGTTATGGAATTGCAGAATTTGATGCTAACTGTCACACTCGCCAAAATTAACGTAGTCAACCCAAGCATTTTGGATCATGCAGATCTGGAGCAAGTTTGGATCGAGGAGCCCACCGACACCCCCATAAGGGAAATTTTGTCCGTTGCGTCCGTTAAAATTTTACAATCTCCTAACATATTACACTTCATTATTAAGTTCCCCAAGATTAAGATGGCCTGCAGCAAGATCACCATCCTTCCGGTGGCACACCGCGATACGGTGTTGAGGTTAGAGGATAATGTGGTGGCAGAGTGCAATGGAGAAGTCCGCACCGTGAAGAACTGCTCCATATCACCTGGGGCGATGTTCTGCCAGCTATCCATGGTGAGCTCGTGTGCCCAGGAACTCCACGCTGGAGTCATGGCGCATTGCACTACGCAGCAGAGCGACCTGCATCCGATCACTTACGTCGACGAAGGGATGATTGTCATCAACGATAGACCAGCACTAGTGCGCGTGGACAATGGAACCAGCATCCACATTGAAGGTACGCACTTAATAACATTCATTGAGAGTGCTATGGTCAATGAGACCGTCTTCATAAACCACGACACGGTCCAGAAACGGGCACCGGGAGTAGCTAACTCCCCTGTCCTGAATATATCAATGAAACATGACATCCTGAGCCTCCCATATCTTCACCGCTTGAGTGAAAGGAATTTGGAGCAAATCATAAGATTCGAGGAAAAAGTCGACGGATTCCGACTAAGTCAGATAGCGCTAATTGCAGGAGCAATTTTATGCGCTCTTATCTGCTTTGGTTTATACTGCCTGCGTGCCACAAGGGCTAGAAGATCCGCAGCCCAACTTAAAGAAATCCTCACCCAAATAGGGTCGGCCGAGGGCGACCTTAATCTTGAGGGGGGGATAGTTAACTAAGTTAACTGGACTGATCGTCCGCACCCCAGCTCCGGTCAAATTGCTGACCAAGCATTTGGCCGGAAGCCCATGCATAGCCGGCAAAAGCCCTGCACATTGGCAGAGGCCGCTATGAAGCTCTTCTTTGTTAGCTTTTAAGTTCAGTTCGTTTTGGACATTGAATAAATAAAGAGCACTAGCTCATAGAACCAACTCCGGCAATCTGTCGTTATCATTTTAACATACCATAGCTATCTGAGTCCCTAGGCCAGTAGCCAAAAGGAAGACAGTCATCTTCCCAACGTAATCGACATAAATCTTCAAGTGGTAACCACCACCCCCGCCTTCGGACGAAGGCATCTGCAGATCATCAGCCAACCGGCAAATTACCAGTGACGGCGGCGAGGGATTCCCCCCACCTCACCTCACAGGAGGAAATTAATTTATATATATATATATTTTTTTTTTTTTTTTTTTTTGAAATTATATATGGGTGTTTTGTATGTTAATTAAGGCGGTTTATGTATTGTAGTAGGACTTTTGTTGTATTCACTTTTAGACATTACTGCACTTCATTCTCACTCTTTTTCTACAACTACTTACAGTAGAACTAATAGAAGGTTTAATAGAATATTTTCCATTCCAGTTTCCGGCTGCGCCAGTTACCTCCGGGAGCTTCGCGGGGTATTTAAATGCAGGAAAGAGAGGAGCTGAACCAGGAGGTAGCTACAGTGATCTTCGGAGAGCTTCGTGGGATGTTCAGATGCAGAGAAGAGAGGAGCCGGTCTTGGAAGTAGCTACGGCTGTCAGGGAATTCGATCGGATTCAATATTGGATACGTCTACAAGTGTTTGCTGCTAAAACTCGACTGCTGGTCGTCTTTATTTTTTTGGTCTTAAATAAGCTAACAGTGAATATATATATGTGTATTACAATGTTGGAGTTCTTAGAAATAAAGAATCTGATGCAGCAGAAAGTATGTTAACAAGTATGTATATGGGATTGTATGCGCTGCGTTGTCTGTGTGAAGGGAATGCGGTGTCAGCTTTTTGGCGGATGTCGGCGGCTGACTCGTCGTTGATGTTTATGTTGCGACTTTGTATCGCAACGCTTCCCGGTTCGATGTCTTCACTTGTGAAGGCGTGGTGGTTTAGAAGGAGGGGTGGTGTATTGTACCGATGGGTCGGTAACTCGCGGCTTAAGTGGATGCGCAATATCGGGAAATGTTTGTTTATTAAACAAGGGATCGGTGGATGCGCAATATCGGGAAATGTTTGTTGATTTAGCAAGGAATCGATGGATGCGCAATGGTCTTTTGTATAAGTGAATTATGAGGAAGGCATAATTACGTTACTATATATATATATAGTAACGTAATTATGCCTTCCTCATAATCCACTTATACACTTATACAAAAGATCGGCCACAGTGGTCCGCCGTATCGATTCCTAGTTTTAAGTAAATTAACATTTCAGGATATTGCGCATCCACTTAAGCCATAATCAAAACCCCGTTAAATACACAAACATGCATATCCAATTAAGCCGCAATAAAAACCCAAACAATAGGCAGGCACTTAGCCACGTGTTCTTTTTGCATACGCATGCATTTAAACATAAGCAAGAAGCGCTCTCGCACAGATAATGTAAACAACCCACAAACCTATATCTAAGAGTTTTCTCACACCAATTGTTTCAGTCTTAAGCCGATATCCGAATAAAGAAGTTCAATAAAAACCTTCGTGTAATAATTCTTCTCGGCGTTGTCCTTAGTCAACTGACGGGACATTTATTCGACTCAACTAAAAATACGACAAACTATTTTACTGGCGCAGTCGGTAGGATACTAAAAAAAAAGTATCCTAAAAAAAGAACCGCGAGTGGAAAATAAATTAACTTTTATAATCCGGTACTCGTAAACAATTACGCTCGTGATTTTCGTTACTTCAACTTGGATTATAAATCCATTTCGGTTGTCCTAATAAAGTGGCAGAAAACAAAGAAAATCCCCAGTTGAAATTCATCCCATAAGTCCAACGGCAGGCGAAAGAAACATTACAAATAAAAAGTAAAAATTGTTTAACTAAGCTACCAAATAAGCAAAAATCAAAATAATAAAAAAAAAAAAAACTCCAGAAGATTAAAACGTAAAAACATAATAAACTCTATCTAAATAAAACCAAAAGAAAATACAAAATGGAACAACCTAAGATTGCCGCACCACAACTCGTAACTCTAAACGAGAACAACCTAAGTGAAGCGAGAAGACAACTCAAAGACATTTTCCCATTTAATGGAGATCCCTCAGCGCTTTATACGTTCATTAGTAGAGTGGATTACATCCTAGAACTCTACCCAACTAACGACTTGCGACAACAACGCATTCTACTCGGAGCTGTGGAACGAAACATAGATGGACAAGTTATAAGATCATTGGGACTACCAAACATCGAGGACTGGTACACCTTGAGGGCAAGGTTAATTGTTGAATACAAACCCCAAACGACAAATTATAAACTTCTGGAAAATCTCCGAGAGACACCATACAAAAAAATTTACGAGCATTCTGCGAGGAAAGTAGGCGTCAACTCTTAATATCTAAACTACATCTAGAAGGTAATAATACCGACCTCATCATTTATTTGCAAGCAATAAGGGACTCTGTTAAGGCACTTATTCGAAAATTACCAACTAATTTGTTCTGTATTTTGTCTCATCATGAAATTTCTGACTTAAGAACCCTAATTAACATAACCCAAAATGAGGGGATTTATGAAGAACACGCAAATGTTTATACTAAGCAAAATTTCGAAAAAAATATTAAAACCAAAATTGAAAATAATACTTCCCATGCAAGTACAGCAAAATGAATCCAAACTTTCAAACTCACTATCAATCCAGATACCCATAATATCAACAACCATTACGGCCTTTTCCTAATCCATACCATTATCCACCCATTCAATCACAATATCCACCCATGCAAACTCAACAACGACGAATGTTCAACAGACCATTCATGAGACCTGGACAAAATCAATTCGGTACACCTAGATTTGCAAACCCACAACCTAATTTTAATAGGAATCCATTTCTACAAATGCAACAAACTATAACTAACAACCATAACCCCAACATTAAACAAACTATTAAACGTCCTAGACCAGCTGACAGCGATCAATCAAGAATGTCTATCGACGAACTTAGACTACAAGATGCACTAGAACTGATCCAAAATGTAATCAACACCTTTATAAACAAGAGTTCTTTGACTACAATCAATAGGCTGACAGTAACCAACTTATGACGCCATCCGAACTAAATGAAAATATTTCCCAATCTAACGAGAATTTTCGGTTACCAGCCTCGGACAACACCAATACATAGATATTACACACAAAGATCATAAATACAAATGGCTCATTGACACATGATCGACCATTAACATGATAAGAGAAAATATCTTTAGTCAATTAGCCCAATTCAAAACACTAAATGCGAAGTTTTTAAATCTAACGGTGCCATAATATTAAACAAGTCTATTACCATACCCAGTAAAATTATTTTTAACAAGCCTGAACAATTTTATCTATATGATTTCTGAGAAGATTATGATTTATTAATTGGCAGAAAATTACTCAGCGATGGACAATCCATTATAAATTATAAAAATTCAACAGTTTCAATAAAGTATACCCATTAGTTAATTCAGGCCCAAAAAAAAAATCATTCTTTTTACATTCAAAAACAAAAAATACCAATATCAGATGAGAAATTAATTCCGACTTTCATAAAAACAATAGATTTTAAATTGTTTTGATTAAATCATCTAAATGAGGAGGAAAATTCTAAATTAAAAATATTTTTAAATAAATTCAAGAATCTTCAATATCAAGAAGGAGATTCTTTAACATTCACTTATGTAATAAAACATGCAATAAACACAACACACAATTCTCCTATTTATTCAAAGTAATATCCACTTGCTCATATGCATAGAATAGAAGTAGAAAAACAGGTACAAGAAATGCTAAAGCAAGGTTTACTTAGAGAAAGTAATTCACCATATAATAGCCCCACTTTGGTAGTATCAAAAAAACTTGATGCTTCAGGTGAACAGAAGTACAGAGTTGTAAATGACTTTGGGAAGTTGAACGAAATAACAATTCCAGATAGATATCCCATGCCAAAGCTAGATGAAATACTTGGTAAACTAGGACAGTGTCAATATTTTACAACTATAGATCTAGCGAAAGGCTTCCACCAAATAGAAATGGACCCGGATTCAATTCAGAAAACTGCATTCTCCACCATTACGAACACGTTCGGATGCCATTTGGTCTCAGAAATGCACCCGCAACATTTCAAAGGTGCATGTATAACATTCTTCGACCACTGCTCTATAATCATTGTTTAGTTTACATGTATGACATAATTGTTTTTTCTTCATCGCTTGATGAACATCTAAATTCATTACAATTGATTTTAAATTGTCCGAAGCAAAATTTAAACTTGCAATTGAACAAATGCGAATTCTTAAAAAAAGAAGCCAGTTTTCTTGGTCATATTGTAACTCCGAATGGAATTAAACCAAACCCTCTTAAAGTAAAATCTATAGTTTCATACTGAATTCCAACTGAAGTAAAAGAAATTAGAGCATTTCTTGGATTAACCGGTTATTATCGCAAATTTATCCTTAATTACGCTGACATAGCAAAACATAATAAACCAGAAGGCTGAACCTTCCTTACATTTGGGGCCTCGTCGTAACTAAACTATCGTCTGTGGTTTCGATGCTCGAAAGTTGTTTAAAGTTGGCTGAATGCAAAAAAAGTGTACCATATATCAAAGTTAAAGTCAGTCTGGCGCCGGTACAAACAGTGGTGGTGGTGTTTGACGGCAGTACCATTCCGGTAACACATTGGTTTAATAAGTAGTGTACAAAAGTACGTTCAGGCGAGGGCAAAAATAACTCATACAGCGAAACTGTTTTTTGAATCGGAAAGTTCATATAAAGTAGCAAAAAAGGCCAATAAAGAACAAAATGAAATAAAAATGCGTTGTTATAATTGCGGCTCATATAGGCATTTGCGTAAAAAATGCAAAGAGCAGACGAAATGTTTTCGGTGCCAGCAAAGTGGACATATTTCGAAGAATTTTCCCACAGTAGGGGTGGCTGTTAATGTTTTGCAAAACAGCAAACGCATGAAAAAAGTAAAGCTGAATGGGCTTGAGGAGGAAGGCTTGATTGACACTGGAGCAAATATAACGATCTTCAAGAAGAGCAGTTTTGTCAAGATTCCTAATGTTGCACGGAAATAATTTGACAAGCAGTTGCGTGGCTTGGGAAACAAGATGACCCGCCAAGTTGGTTGTTTCAACGCTGAAATTGATATAGATGATCTTCGTACCTCTCATCAAGTGGTTGTTGTTGATGACAAAGACATTGGGTACGATGTAATTTTGGGCTATGATCTAAGAAGCATGTTTGTGTTCACTGAAGGCTTAAATGAGATATACAGATACTGATTTAGATGTTCTTTCGCAGTACAAACATGAAGTAAAGGCGCTGATTGATGGTTACAAACCGGCTGCTGAAGTGTTGCAGAGTTCAGTTGAGCTCAAAATCATACCAGATGACGAAATTGTTGCATTCCAACAAAATCCGAGCCGGGTAGCTATGCAGAGGAGGAGAAAGTTGACAAGCAAATAAACGAATGGCTGCGCGATAGGATTGTCAGAGAATCATCATCGAATTTTGCATAAACATAATCTTGAGTTTAGCTACCACAAATCACAGTGTATGCACAGTGTAAGTTTTAGAAACGATGCTTAATGATAAAAACAAACAAGTGGAATCACTCCAGAATGAAATTAATTGTTTGAAAGCAGACGCAATCAAAAAAGATAACGATCAACTTACACTAGAAATCAGTGTGAACGAACTTGAATTAAAGAGCGAAGACCTAATCAAAACCAATAAGAACTTGATAGAGCAATTCGAGGGAGTTAAATTGAAAGCAAAAGAGGACTTAAAATATTTAAAAGCAACAAATGCGGAAATTATTACGGATCTCCGATCTAAAATGGACAAGAAAATCAAAATTGCTGCAGACCTGCGCGGGGATGGAGAAAAAATGGAAAAGGAAGTAGAATTCAAGATGTCTGAAATGCAAGGTGAGCTGGACAAGCTCAAAGTAGAGTGCAATGGCTTGAAGGATATTAAGAACTCACTTGAGAATGAGATTAAACGTAAGACTAAAGAGTGGCAAGACCTAGATATCTTGCGGCAGCAACAGTTTACTGAGCTCTATGATAAATAACAAAATAAGGAAGCTCAATTCGAGGCAGAAAATCAGCAAAATATTACTCTAAATGGAATCGTTGAAGAGAACTATCAAATAATCAATGATACTAGTGACCCATTAAAACTTTTAATTACTGAAAAGAAATCTTCGTCAATGATATAAAATAAAAAAATTACATTTTTTTTTTATTTTTTTTTTGTTTTTTTGTTATCATTCTTATTTAATATTTAAAATCTGTCCGAATCATTACAATCATTAAATGATTTGGGGGTGACATTAACTTAAGGGAGGTACATGGAATGTACATCATATGAGTCTGACTTAGGTGTCTATTGGTGGGGGAGGTCAAGCGGGTGTTTCCTTTTTAGGCGTCTTAGGGATTGGCTGTTTTCTAGGAGCTTGATGGCCAGGTGGTTGGGGTGGTTGTCCAGTCTTTTTGTATATCTTTCACTGTGTCGGGTGATCTCCTCTGCTACCGAAGGAATTCCAAGCTCTTTGTGGATTATTGAGTTTTCGTGGTACGGATGAGCGTTAGAAAATGTTCTCAGACATTTATTCTGAAACCGCTGTATTCTGATGCGGTTGGTTGGGGCTTGCCGTGCCCCACAACTGAATCCCATAGGTCCAGATTGGCTTCAGCACTACGTTGTATGTGAGTAGTTTGAATTTTTCCCTGAGCTTGGATCTTCTGCCCAGGAGCCAGTGAAGTTGCCTGAGTCGTAGGTCGGCCTGGTTGCGCTTGTTGATTAGGTGTGGACGCCATGTGAGCCTGCGGTCCAGGGTCAGCCCTAGATATTTGGGAGTGTCATTCGTTGGAATGGTTTCCCTGTTAAGTGTGACGGGGGGCAATCCCCCTGCGTAATGCGAAGGTTGTGTGAGAGGATTTCTCCGCGTTTACCACGATGTTCCATCGTTTCAGCCATGGATCTAGAGCATCCAGTTGTCTTTGTATGATGGCTGAAGCTTCCTGAGAATTTGTGGCGGAGGCTAGGAACGCGGTGTCGTCCGCGTATGTAGCTACTGTGAGGTTCCGAGAGGGGGTGATGGCAAGGTTCGCTGTGTAGAGTGTGTATAAGATGGGTCCAAGAACACTGCCTTGAGGTACTCCTGCTCTTATAGGCCTAGGCGTGCTAATTGATGATCCGCATCTCACTCGGAATTCTCTTCTCTTTCCTCTGTGTACGACTTGAGGAAGGCGAAGTGGGAACATGGAAGGTTGGATTTAATTTTGAACAGGAGTCCAGGGTGCCAGACTCTGTCAAACGCCTGTTTAACATCCAGCATAACGGCGCAGCAGTACAGAACAAGCCGGTGGCATTGCTCTGGTGTTCCATGAAGGCGTCTGAAGCCAAACTGGTGATCAGGGATCAGTCCGGCCTCGTCCAAAACTGGCAGTACTCTACGTAAAAATATTCTTTCAAGTATTTTAGACAGGATTGCCAGCAAACTAATCGGACGATACGATGCTAGATTGGCTTCAGGTTTTCCAGGCTTGAGGAGGACAATTATTTCCGCACGCTTCCACACTTTCGGGAAGTACCCTAGACGGAGGCACCTGTTAAAGATGTTAGCCAGCCTTTGGGAACAGATTAGGGGCAACATTTTCAGTGCTGTTGCATCAATTCGGTCAGGACCTGGTGACTTGCCATTTTTTTAGGAGGCGATCTCCTGCACAATCTCCTCTGGTTCGACGGGCTGTATTGGCGTGCCAGGAGCACTTGGGCTCTCTACGAACCTTATGATAGCAGCTCTCTCTTCGGCAGTGCATCTATCGAAAGGTGAGAAAGCACTATGTAAATGGTCGGCAAAGGCTTCTGCTCTTTCTATCTCAGACCGACACCAGGACCCGTCCACTTTGCGCACGTATGATATCTTCTTCGCAGGTCTTTTAATGTGCCTCGTGACATTCCACAGATTGTGCTGCGGGTCTCCAGGTTCCAGCTCCTTGAGGAATCTATGGAAGGAGTCCTGCCGTAGGATGGTTAGCTTGTCCTTCAGTTCCTTGGTGGCACGATTAAGTGCTCTCTTGTCCCTGGGATTGCGCGATGAAAACCGGACTCTTCTGAGGCGCCTTTTTTCGGCCACGAGGGCCGCGATTTCAGGAGACCACAAGTGCAAGTCTCTTTCAGGTGTTCTCGGGGTAGTCGGAGGAGGTGGGTTCGCAAACTCAGCAGCATTGTGCATCTCTCTGGTTAAGTTTTCGATGGCCGCATCTATGTTGCTTGGTGTGGAAAGAGGGGGATCTGAGTACAGGGAGGAAAGCATCCAAAACGTAAACTTGGGGGCATTTGTGTGTTTCCCAGTCTTCTAGGCGGAGTTTTTCTGAGGACGGGGATGTTTAGGAGCAAGTTTACTGCGCTGTGGTCGGATAGCAGTTTATCATAGCTTGAGCATGTTATCTTAGAGTGTCCTATGCCCTTGAAGACGGCGAAGTCCAGAAGATCCGGCTGCTTTGAAGGGTCGGAAGGCCAGTGTGTGGGTTCTCCAGTGGAATGACAGTCCAGACTCTTCCGCTGCAGGTACTTGTAAAGCTTAATGCCTTTGGGGTTGTTTGTGCGGGACCCCCACCAGGAGTGTTTGGCGTTAAAGTCTCCGGGTGCTATAAAACGAGGTCCAAGGAACTCGAAGAAGTCCTGAAGGTGGGTCTCGGTTATCGAGTGCCTGGGTGGGAAGTAAACCGCACCAATGGTGATATCTCCCTGTGGGCTAGAAATCCTGGTCACGGCGCACTGAGCCTATCCTCTTGAAACGCGGGAAGTTCCGTGTACTGAATGCCACTCCTGATGAGCATAGCTGCTCCTCCGCGTGCTCTGCCAGATGGATGGTTGGCATGTAACAGATCGTATCCGCTGATGTTAAAGTAGGATCTGGGACAAAAGTGGGATTCCGAAACTAGAAGAACATCAATATTGTCTGTTTTCATGAGATGCTCTACTTCGGCTTTGCTCTTCTGCAAGCCGTTTGCGTTCCAAAAAACTATATTAAGCCTTATTTGCATTACTTTCTGTTGAGGAAGGGAGCTATAAACTGCGTCATCTGCGAGAACATCTGCGAAAACATCTGTGAGATCAACTTTTCCATCATCCTCTCAATCGTTCCTTCCATGCGGGCAAACATCGTTTCAAGCTGGTTGAGATTTGGGGCTTCAGAAGTGGTTTGAGGGGTTTGTTGGGGATTCCTTTGCTGTGTCGCATGGTTTCCAAGAAGTACGTCCCTGTAACTCGTACCATTGATGATAGTTGGTATTTGGATGAGAGGTGGTTTGTTGCTACTCTCAACGGGTCTGGCTTTAGGAGATAGCTGTGCCTTTGCCTTTTTGTAGGCAGGGCATCCTCTGTACGACGCAGGGTGATCAGCTTGACAATGTAAACAGCATGCTTTCTCGGCATCTTTTTTGGTGCATGACCTAGAGTCGTGAGAATCACCACATTTCACGCAGCGATGTTCCAGGAAACAGTAGCGCTGGGTATGTCCGAATCCTTGGCATCTGAAGCATTGTGGAACATCGTTGAACTTCAGTGGGGGCTCAACGGTGATGACTGACCTACAAATCCTCTTTATTTTGAAAACCTCTGTGTTGTTGCTCGCTGGTTCTAGGTTAACAAAAAATATCCCCAGTGGTTGCTTGGATTTCCTGCCAATGGGATTGTGCAGATCCCTCACAGTATGGCCGTATTTGTGGAGTTCTTCCTTAATTTCAGTCTGGTCCGTTGAGTGGTGAAGTTCCTTGATGACCGCCCTGTATGCTCTCTCGTCCTTTGGTTGGAAGGTGCGGTGCCTTTTGTTATGTGCCACGAGGTGCTGGCGTAGGGCTGTGTAGGACTCCTTATCTGGCATCATTACGCGTACATTATTATTTCTCTCCGTTTTGTATGAGAAGTCCTTTTTGGTACCCACGAGAGTCGTTATCCTCTTGACAACCGAGGTAATGTCGGTCACGTCTGGGATGTAGATCGGGGGAGGCTTGAGGGTTTTCGGGATCGGGTTCAGTTTCACCGCCGTTTTAGATGCCACTGCCTCTGAGGCAGTTTTGGGTTCGTCATGTTCGTCGTCATCATCTTTGCTTGAGAGGAGGGCAAAGGGGTTGTTTGCCAACTTGCTGCGCAGAGCTGCGCTGGTGCTAGGCGTGACGTCAGGCTTCTCTCCTTGCCTATTACGCGCGGGCTTGCGCTTGATCTCGCTGGGCTCCGAGTAAGAAGAACTCCAGCTAGAGTCTCTGCTCGAGCTGCACTTCCTTGCTTTGAGGGCCTTCTTGCATGGCATTGTTTTGCCAAGCTTAATGGCACGCGGCGGGGCCTGCCAGTCCATACTCTAAGTTGGCGTAACGCTTGTGCAAAAGAAAGTCACTGCAGCAACGGCAGCAAAGGGGCAACGGACACAGTGGGACTCCGCTCCTGGCAGCCCGACACGGTCCGTAAAATGCGCAGTCCACCAAGTCCCAGGTCGTAAAAAAAAAAAAATAATAAAATAAATAATATTGGAAAAACAAAATTCCGAAAAATAATTCAGTTTAATAACAAAAAACCAAGTTCCTTATTGTTGAACGATTTTTCAATGAATAAATATATTACAAGTCGCAATATACAACACATACAAGTATTTGGAGCTCTCCGAATGAAAAACTATATAGAATTTTATATAGACGAAATAAATTTTCTCAAAAAATGGATAAAAAACCAACGTTATTGCCATACATTTTGGAATTACTGAGCCGTCATCCGACGCTTAGTACCACCACGGACAATATAGTGGAGCAAATCAAAGATTCGGTGCTGAATGAGCACTTGTCTCCATTTGGTAATCTCAAGCATGCCGTCGAGTTTGGCCCGGCAGTAGGGACCCACCTGGGCATACTTACCTTTGTGAACGAGGAGGTTCAAAATCATTTAAACCTTAAGCGTGCCGTCGAGCTAACGCAGACAATTGCGGGAAAACTGGGCATCATTACCCTTGTGAAAAAGGAAAACCCTTTAAACTTTTGCTTGCCAGGGAAGAGTCCGGCCGCGCTCATAAAAAATTAAATGAAGAAAACAGAATATCAGCAATAGTTTCGGAGCAGCAAAGAAACATTCTCACACGATTTACAGTCTAAAAAAAAAAGCTTAAGGATGTTAAGAAATCATTTGAGAGAGAACTTGAACATAAAACCAAAGACTGGGAAGAACCGACGGTTTATCAACTGCAACAGATTACCAACCTTCAGGATCAATACAACCAAAGAGCAGCTGAATTTGTGACAAAAATGAATAGACTTCAAGAGGTAAATACATCTCTGAAAGACGACGTTAAAGAAAATGATAACATAATCAAAAACATCGGTGAAAAAATTCGAAATTTGATAATTAAGAACGAAGTTCTAAAAACCGAAATAAAAAAATTTGAATTAAAAAAAAAGATTATCAGCGATAATTTAACCCCCGCAGAGATAGGATTCGCCAAGGAGTTGCAGTCACAAGATATAAACTTTAATAAGAAAATTCATAAATTGGGGAAAGAATAAAAGAAGAACACCGAATGGGAAAAAAGATGAGAGATAAAGATTCTGTTATAGCAAAGCTTTTATCAGAAATGGG
Source organism: Drosophila vallismaia (assembly GCA_035047325.1). Lineage (NCBI taxonomy): Eukaryota > Metazoa > Arthropoda > Insecta > Diptera > Drosophilidae > Drosophila > Drosophila vallismaia. Next base: position 1,632,850 of record JAWNPU010000001.1, on the reverse strand, counting down.
TTCAAAATTATGGTCCTCTGAGAAAAAGACCATCAATTGGCACGATAAAAAAAAAAAACTTAAAATATTAACAAATAAAAAAAATCAGAAATGCGTCCAAAATTATGGTCCTTTGAGAGAAAGACCATCAATTGGCACGATAAAAAAATTATTAGAACTCAAAATATTAAAAATAAAAAAATCAGAAATGAGTACAAAATTATGTTTGATGAGGAAGCCAATCGCTTCAGAGTCCAAGGTACTTAGAACTATTGCAAGATAAAAAAATTAGAACTCAAAATATTAAAAATAAAAAAAGAAATAGGTCCAAAATTATGCTCCTCTGAGAGGAACTCAAAACGTTAAAAATAAACAAAACAGGATTTGATAAAACTCCATCGACTGGAATTCCGAGACCTTAGATCGAATGGTCAAATATTAAATAAAATAAAACTTAATAAAAAAAAAATAAAATAAAAGTAGAAAAGAAGACCCGATGTTGATACTTTGCTCTGCAGAGCTTGAATGAAATATTTTGGTAAGGATTACGGCTTTTATAGAAATATTTTGGCTCAAGTTGACAGCCTACTTCGATTTAATCAAAGGCGTATTTAAAGTTATCGATGCCAGAACCGTTGAAACCAGTGTTGCCAGACTCAGAAATAAATACTGTTTTGCCCTGTTATATGTCAATTATTATAATTCAAATATGCATCTCGGTGATTTTTCAACCCACCGCAAAACAAAGGAATTATTACCAATGCGACTTAGTTGGTAGCCTAGAGAATCTGATAGCGGAAATAATAAAAATTATAACGGCGAATCGCCGGAGTTGTCAGTTTAAGAGCTTGTGCTCTTTATAGAATCAATCTTCAGAACGAACTGCCTTAAAAGCTAACATAAAAAAGCCTATTGAAAGGCGAGGTGCCAATAATAACTAAGGGGCAAAAACATAGTTTCTGCTGACCGGAATCTTCGGAATGCCAGTGTTTACCAAACCAAAACGACCGAGGTCTGTCGAAAGAAAGGGGATGAAGAAATATGCTGATAACCTCCCGGTCCTCCGTGTTTTAAATGCTCCAGGGTGGCAGTTTCAACACGCCTCGGCAATGGTACCAGGAAGTGGCTCCTCGCAAACGCAGTCCATAATTGCTACAGTAGTCTCCAATGATCTCCTTAAGAAGTAGGTCCTTTTTAAGAAGCAACTATCTCAGGATCGTTGTACTTACCTGGGGAATCGCCATTACCATTATTGGTAACCGACCATTATTGGTATTATGGAATGTCCTATATACTATTGAGAACCTTTCCGTGACCCTTTCTAAGATGGTGTCACCTTATATTTGTTTTTGGTCCGATTCCTTTTCCATTATTTAAATATTTTTTTTTCGTAATGTTTTGAGATGTCTCAACAACAATGCAATTTATTAATTAGAGCTAGAATGAATAATAGCTAGGATGAAACAACAATCCTGTACCAAGTTCAAAGTTGTGCCAATCAATTTTGTTTTTATTACTTGGACTGCAATGTCCTCATATGTAGCTTATGCAAGGTCCACTAATTTGATTGCCATTATGAACTTTAAAGATGGATTTTTTTTCCATCGAATTCTGTTACTGAACTAGACATTTCCTTTATATACGCCCTTATGGCGGCTGAATTGTATGTTATTGTCGCTGTTTCTTAGTCTTCCGAAAATTCACATTCTTTCAGTAATTTCAATACCGCCGGGATAGTTAAATCGTTGAGATCTTCTTTAATTTCTGTGTCAGAATCACTTAATGATTCTGGTGTTTCCTTACTAACTCCTAGTGTCAAAGGGGAATTTAAAATTGTTGGTATTGATATGTCCAGCTTGTATTTTTCTTATATATGTATCAGATATTTTCAAAGTTTTATCAAAAATTTTGACACTGATGTCCACTGCTTTTTATCTAACTTTCCACTCTGGTTATGAATGAGAGTTATTGCTTGATTAACACAATCTACTAAAGCAGCTGTAAATTAAAATTGTTGTTGTTAAATTATTTAAAAATATATTTTTTTTTTAATATTGTTTTGGTGCTATTGGTGATAAACTTTTTCACTTAACACACTATTACAAGACACTGGTTTCTAACTTCTCCTTAATTGAAGGCCGTTCTCGATTTTGTCCCGAATCAGACTGACTTTATAATTCATAATCCTAATCCAATCAACCTCGGCCAGAAGCTTTTCTTTAGAAACTTCTTGAACTTTCAATTATGTTTAGAATAAAAGCTTTATGCTGAAATTATTTTACAGCATTGTGAAATTGAAATTTGCTGACTGATGCAGTTTGATTGAAGCGCAATAAGTTGACCATGGCTTGGTCTTCAATCGGAAATTGTGTTTACTTTAAGCTTGGTTATTTATCTTAGCGGGTAGCTAAGCGCTGGTAAAGGCAATGACAAAAACAAAGGCAAAGGAAATGCCTCCGAGATTGGAATTTAAAATTTGTTTATAAACTGAGGTAGAGTATACGGGTTAGATAACTCTCCCCCTTCAAAAATGACGCGCCCCGCTTTATTATGAATTTCGTATAAACGTTCTCTTACTTCTTTTTTTATATAAAAATATTTATTGAGGCATACAGGCTAATTTAAAACTCCATGGGGCCCTTGGTATCTGTTAATACTGCCCGAGAGGCTCGCCTGCTAAGTGTGCTTAGCGTTACCATAATTACTAAATTTAAACTAACTTAACAAACTAACAATAATTAACAATACTTAAAAACTAGTAAATATAAAAGAAAGGCGATGGGGAGAATATCATTTGGCTTATCATCATCTTGCTGTGCTTCTTGTTGTCAGCCGGTGGATTAGGTCCCTAGGAAGTCGCCTGTTGAGCCTCCTTTGTGGGCGAGGTCTGGTAAGACCCTTAGCGAGTCGGTTGCGATGGCGCTTCAGTCGGTCGTTGTAGCGGCTGGAGTGGAAATTTATGGTCTCAAAGACCGTGAGCAGCTTTAGGTCACTGTGAAGGGCGGTGTTCCTCACATACCACTCGCAGACAGTGATCGTCCTCGCCATCTTATTTTGTTAAAAAAATCTTTGTCAGTATTTGGTTTTTTTAGTTCTGGGCGTTTTTGTTTGGTTACAAATATAAAATATATGGATTTTATTATTAATGTAGTAATCAAATACAAAATTAATAAAATTAATAATATAAATGAAATTGATATTTTCCAATTGTAAATTTCAATAAATAGGTTTAAAATATTATTGTTGTCAAGAGTAAATTCTGAATTGTTGGATTTTATATAATCTGATATTTCCAGATTCTTCAAGTGGTTTGTGATTATGTACTCACGTATTTTGTTTTCTAAATTGGTGTATGAAATATTATTTATTGTAGTTGTGTCGTTGAATGTTATAAAATATGACCCGTCTAAATGAGAATTGTTTACAATATTATTTCCATTTATTAAAATGGCACCTTCTTGAATATAATCTATATTTTTATTTTTTTTCTCGTATTTTAGTGCAAATTGTTTTCTCTCCATTTAGTAAGCGGGTAAAACATGTTTTATCTTTACTTATAATACCATAGTTATTTCATAAAAAGTAGTTTCGCATTTTGCAACCTGATTTTGGCATGGATCTGGCATAATAAATTATGCATCTAATTGTTATTACAGGGTATTTTATAAATATAATTAAGAGTTCTTTATGTAGTACAATTTTGAACACGGAGATATCCATTAAATCTGAAATAATTACAGACTTTTGTTGGTGATTTAATATTTCTTTAATGTCTTCCTTATTTAACATTTTTGTGTTAATTGTTAATTTTAATTATTATTAATTAATTGTTAATTAAGTTTTGCAAGTCGAATGTTAATAATCGTAAACGATTTTTTCGTAACGACAATTCTTGATAAAAATGTTTTTAAAATGATAAGAACCTTCTTATCTTATTTTATCTCGTTAAAAAATTTGGAATTGATAATAAATTGGTGGTTATTGTTTCAATTAAGTCATTTATTTTATTCTGTATTTTAATGAAATCATCGTGATCCGGTGTTCCAGCTAACCATTTCCAAACAGTGCCTAACTCATTTATTCCCCTTTTTGATTTAGTTGATATTAGCTGTGACAAAATTAATTCGATTATTTGTAGTTCGTAAGTAATTTCCCATTGTAACCTTTTATTTGTATCCTTTTTTATATATCCTGATCCAAGATCGATTATTTCTTTATAAAAACTTATATTAGTTACGTGGAATAAGTCGACATATGATTCATAAGTAAGAACATCCCTTTGAAATGTTCTCGTGTTCAATGTTATTATAGAGAATATCAAAAGGTTTTTGATTTGTTGTAGAATGAATGCTCTTAAATTCTTTTGCGGCTCTAATAATTATTTCCGAATAGTCAATGAGATTAAATTCTTCCTTTATGCAACGAGCTAATTCTGTTAATGTTGAATGTGCCCTTTCAACTTGTCCTTTCGAGGCACTGTGTCTGGGGTCTGCGAAATGTAGAGTTAAACCACATCTTTGTGCAGAGGATTTAAAAATATATAACTTTATAGGGCAATTTGGAGTAGTGCTGAGGAGCTCACTTACAAGTCGTGGATTAGGGTAGTGGGTGCCAATTAATTGGTAGTGCAATCCTATGGATTGATTCAACAAATTGTATGGTCTATACGTGGTCCCACGCAGCAGTCCGTCAATGGCAATGGGATGGCAATGTTTAGCCAAGTGTTGATCTTCTTGATATCCCAAGCAGCTGTCTATGTACGGGAGTGGAAGGTGCAAATCCAATTGATGGTTTACGATGATTACGAGTAGGTGGTTATGTAAGAAGAAAAGACTCGAGCGGTAACGAGGGACCATGATTGTCTAGTTGTGAAACTTTGTGTTATATATGTACTTTAATAATAATAATAAACCGGAAGGCTGAACCTTCCTTACATTTGGCGGCTCGTCATAACTAAACTATCGTCTGTGGTTTCGATGCTCGAAAGGTGTTTAAAGTTGGTTGAATGCAAAAAAAAGTGTACCATATATCAAAGTTAAAGTCAGTCTGGCGCCGGTACAAACAGTGGTGGTGGTGTGATCTAAGAAGCATGTTTGTGTTCACTGAAGGCTTAAATGAGATATACAGATACTGATTTAGATGTTCTTTCGCAGTACAAACATGAAGTAAAGGCGCTGATTGATGATTACAAACCGGCTGCTCAAGTGTTGCAGAGTTTAGTGGAACTCAAAATCATACCAGATGACGAAATTGTTGCATTCCAACAAAATCCGAGCCGGGTAGCTATGCAGAGGAGGAGAAAGTTAAAATAAAATGGCTGCGCGATGGAATTGTCAGAGAATCATCATCGAATTTTACATAAACATAATCTTGAGTTTAGCTACCACAAATCACAGTGTATGGTTTTAGAAACGATGCTTAATGATAAAAACAAACAAGTGGAATCACTCCAGAATGAAATTAATTGTTTGAAAGCAGACGCAATCAAAAAAGATAACGATCAACTTACACTAGAAATCAGTGTGAACGAACTTGAATTAAAGAGCGAAGACCTAATCAAAACCAATAAGAACTTGATAGAGCAACTAGAGGGAGTTAAATTGAAAGCAAAAGAGGACTTAAAATATTTAAAAGCAACAAATGGGGAAATTATTACAGAGCTCCGATCTAAAATGGACAAGAAAACCAAAATCGCTGCAGACCTGCGCGGGGATAGAGAAAAAATGGTAAAGGAAGTAGAATTCAAGATGTCTGAAATGCAAGGTGAGCTGGACAAGCTCAAAGTAGAGTGCAATGGCTTGAAGGATATTAAGAACTCACTTGAGAAGGAGATTAAACGTAAGACTAAAGAGTGGCAAGACCTAGATATCTTGCGGCAGCAACAGTTTACTGAGCTCTATGATAAATAACAAAATAAGAAAGCTCAATTCGAGGCAGAAAATCAGCAAAATATTAGTCTAAATGGAATCGTTGAAGAGAACTATCAAATAATCAATGATACTAGTGACCAATTAAAACTTTTAATTACTAAAAAAGAAATCTTCGTCAGTGATATAAAATAAAAAAAATGAAACAAAAACAAAATATCAGCAATAGTTTCGGAGCAGCATTATCACACGATTTACAGTCTGAAAAGAAAAAGCTTAAGGATGTTAAGAAATCATTTGAGAGAGAACTTGAACATAAAACCAAAGACTGGGAAGAACAGACGGTTTATCAACTGCAACAGATTACCAACCTTCAGGATCAATACTACCAAAGAGCAGCTGAATTTGTGACAAAAATGAATAGACTTCAAGAGGTAAATACATCTCTGAAAGACGACGTTAAAGAAAATGATAACATAATCAAAAACATCGGTGAAAAAATTCGAAATTTGATAACTAAGAACGAAGTTCTAAATAACGAAATAAAAAAATCTGACTTGAAAAAAAAGCAGATTATCAGCGATAATTCAACCCCCGCAGAGAAAGGATTCGCCAAGGAGTTGCAGTCACAAGATATAAACTTTAATAAGAAAATTCATGAATTGGGGAAAGAATTAAAAAGAAGAACACCGAATGGGAAAAAAGATGAGAGATAAAGATTCTGTTATAGCAAAGCTTTTATCAGAAATGGGTTCAAAATTATGGTCCTCTGAGAAAAAGACCATCAATTGGCACAATAAAAAAAAAACTCAAAATATTAACAAATAAAAAAATCAGAAATGAGTACAAAATTATGTTTGTTGAGGAAGCCAATCGCTTCGGAGTCCAAGGTACTTAGAACGATTGCAAAATAAAAAAATTAGAACTCAAAATATTAAAAATAAAAAAAAGAAATAGGTCCAAAATTATACTCCTCTGAGAGAAAGAGAACTCAAAACGTTAAAAATAAACAAAACAGGATTTGATAAAACTCCATCGACTGGAATTCCGAGACCTTAGATCGAAAGGTCAAATATTAAATAAAATAAAACTCAATAAAAAAAAAATAAAAAAAAAGTAGAAAAGAAGACCCGATGTTGATACTTTGCTCTGCAGAGCTTGAATGAAATATTTTGGTAAGGATTACGGCTTTTATAGAAATATTTTGGGTCAAGTTGACAGTCTACTTCGATTTAATCAAAGGCGTATTTAAAGTTATCGATGCCAGGACCGTTAAAACTTGCTCCTCGAATGCATTTAAAACTTCCAGTGTTGCCAGACTCAGAAATAAATACTGCTGCCCCGCTATATGTCAATTATTAGAATTCAAATATGCATCTCGGTGATTTTTCAACCCACCGCAAAACAAAGGAATTATTACTAATGCGCCTTTGTTGGTAGCCTAGAGACTCAGATAGCGGAAATAATAAAAATTATAACGGCGAATCGCCGGAGTTGTCAGTTTAAGAGCTTGTGCTCTTTATAGAATCAATTTTCAGAACGAACTGCCTTAAAAGCTAACATAAAAAAGCCTATTGAAAGGCGAGGTGCCAATAATAACTAAGGGGCAAAAACATAGTTTCTGCTGACCGGAATCTTCGGAATGCCAGTGTTTACCAAACCAAAACGACCGAGGTCTGTCGAAAGAAAGGGGATGAAGAAATATGCTGATAACCTCCCGGTCCTCCGTGTTTTAAATGCTCCAGGGTGGCAGTTTCAACACGCCTCGGCAATGGTACCAGGAAGTGGCTCCTCGCAAACGCAGTCCATAATTGCTACAGTAGTCTCCAATGATCTCCTTAAGAAGTAGGTCCTTTTTAAGAAGCAACTATCTCAGGATCGTTGTACTTACCTGTGGAATCGCTTCCACGTGGGTGCATGAATGATAAATGGCAAGGACTGAGTAGCAGTGTTCGTAATGCGTTGCCTCGTTGGACAAAGGCCAGACCAGCGAAAATGAATCGAATCAGATTCTTTTGAGTAACCGACCATTATTGGTATTATGGAATGTCCTATATACTATTGAGATCCTTTCGGTGACCCTTTCTAAGATGGTGTCACCTTATATTTGTTTTTGGTCCGATTCCTTTTCCATTATTTAAATATTTTTTCTTCGTAATGTTTTGAGATGTCTCAACAACAATGCAATTTATTAATTAGAGCTAAAATTGTTGTTTCATCCTGTACCAAGTTCAAAGTTTGTTTTTATTACTTGGACTGCAATGTCCTCATATGTAGCTTATGTAAGGTCCACTAATTTGATTGCCATTATGAACTTTAAAGATGGATTTTTTTCCATCGAATTCTGGTACTAAACTAGACATTTCCTTTATATAGCCCTTATGGCGGCTGAATTGTATGTTATTGTCGCTGTTTCTTAGTCTTCCGAAAATTCACATTCTTTCAGTAATTTCAATACCGCCGGGATAGTTAAATCGTTGAGATCTTCTTTAATTTCTGTGTCAGAATCACTTAATGATTCTGGTGTTTCCTTACTAACTCCTAGTGTCAAAGGGAAATTTAAAATTGTTGGTATTGATATGTCCAGCTTGTATTTTTCTTATATATGTATCAGATATTTTCAAAGTTTTATCAAAAATTTTGACACTGATGTCCACTGCTTTTTATCTAACTTTCCACTCTGGTTATGAATGAGAGTTATTGCTTGATTAACACAATCTACTAAAGCAGCTGTAAATTAAAATTGTTGTTGTTAAATTATTTAAAAAAATATGTTTTTTTTTAATATTGTTTTGGTGTTATTGGTGATAAACTTTTTCACTTATCACACTATTACAAGACACTGGTTTCTAACTTCTCCTTAATTGAAGGCTGTTCTCGATTTTGTCCCGAATCAGACTGACTTTATAATATTTAAATATTTTAAATTATTTAAAAAAATATTTTTTTTTTTAATATTGTTTTGGTGTTATTGGTGATAAACTTTTTCACTTATCACACTATTACAAGACACTGGTTTCTAACTTCTCCTTAATTGAAGGCTGTTCTCGATTTTGTCCCGAATCAGACTGACTTTATAATATTTAAATATTTTAAATTATTTAAAAAAATATTTTTTTTTTTAATATTGTTTTGGTGTTATTGGTGATAAACTTTTTCACTTATCACACTATTACAAGACACTGGTTTCTAACTTCTCCTTAATTGAAGGCCGTTCTCAAATTTGGCCCGAATCAGACTGACTTTATAATTCTTAATCCTAATCCAATCAACCTCGGCCAGAAGCTTTTCTTTAGAAACTTCTTGAACTTTCAATTATGTTTAGAATAAAAGCTTTATGCTGAAATTATTTTACAACATTGTGAAATTGAAATTTGCTGACTGATGCAGTTTGATTGAAGCGCAATTAGTTGACCATGGCTTGGTCTTCAATCGGAAATCGTGTTTACTTTAAGCTTGGTTATTTATCTTAGCGGGTAGCTAAGCGCTGGTAAAGGCAATGACAAAAACAAAGGCAAAGGAAATGCCTCCGAGATTGGAATTTAAAATTTGTTTATAAACTGAGGTTGAGTGCTATGTTTACGGGTTAGATAACTCTCCCCCTTCAAAAATGACGCGCCCCGCTTTATTATGAATTCTTTTTTTATATATAAATATTTATTGAGGCATACAGGGTAATTTAAAACTCCATGGGGTCCTTGGTATCTGTTAATACTGCCCGAGAGGCTCGCCTGCTAAGTGTGCTTAGCGTTACCATAATTACTAAATTTAAACTAACTTAACAAACTAACAATAATTAACAATACTTAAAAACTAAGAAATATAAAAGAAAAGCGATGGGGAGAATATCATTTGGCTTATCATCATCTTGCTGTGCTTCTTGTTGGTAGCCGGTGGATTAGGTCCCTAGAAAGTCGCCTGTTGAGCCTCCTTTGTGGGCGAGGTCTGGTAAGACCCTTAGCGAGTCGGTTGCGATGGCGCTTCAGTCGGTCGTTGTAGCGGCTGGAGTGGAAATTTATGGTCTCAAAGACCGTGAGCTGCTTTAGGTCACTGTGAAGGGCGGTGTTCCTCACATACCACTCGCAGACAGTGATCGTCCTCGACATCTTATTTTGTTAAAAAAATCTTTGTCAGTATTTGGTTTTTTTAGTTCTGGGCGTTTTTGTTTGGTTACAAATATAAAATATATGGATTTTATTATTAATGTAGTAATCAAATACAAAATTAATAAAATTAATAATATAAATGAAATTGATATTTTCCAATTGTAAATTTCAATAAATAGGTTTAAAATATTATTGTTGTCAAGAGTAAATTCTGAATTGTTGGATTTTATATAATCTGATATTTCCAGATTCTTCAAGTGGTTTGTGATTATGTACTCAAGTATTTTGTTTTCTAAATTGGTGTATGAAATATTATTTATTGTAGTTGTGTCGTTGAATGTTATTAAAATTGACCCGTCTAAATGAGAATTGTTTACAATTTATCCATTTATTAGAATGGCACCTTCTTGAATGATATCTATATTTTTATTTTTTTTCTCGTATTTTAGTGCAAATTGATTTCTCTCCATTTAGTAAGCGGGTAAAACAAGTTTTATCTTTACTTATAATACCATAGTTATAAAAAAGTTCCTTCTTAAAATTAAATATTTCATAAAAAGTATTTTCGCATTTTGCGACCTGATTTTTTGTTAGTAATTTTCGATCATTTTGTGAAATGGATCTGGCATAATAAATTATGCATCTATTTGTTATTACAGGGTATTTCATAAATATAATTAAGAGTTCTTTATGTAGTACAACTTTGAATACGGAGATATCCATTAAATCTGCAATAATTACAGACTTTTGTTGGTGATTTAATATTTCTTTAATGTCTTCCTTATTTAACATTTTTGTGTTAAATACCTCAATTTTTGCCAGTGTAATAGTATCAATTATGTTTTGCAAGTCGAATGTTAATAATCGTAAACGATTTTTTCGTAACGACAATTCTTGATAAAAATGTTTTTAAAATGATAAAATGATTTGGAATTGATAATAAATTGTTGGTTATTGTTTCAATTAAGTCATTTATTTTATTCTGTATTTTAATGAAATCATCGTGATCCGGTGTTCCAGCTAACCATTTCCAAACAGTGCCTAACTCATTTATTCCCCTTTTTGATCTAGTTGATATTAGCTGTGACAAAATTAATTCGATTATTTGTAGTTCGTAAGTAATTTCCCATTGTGACCTTTTATTTCTATCCTTTTTTATATATCCTGATCTAAGATCGATTATCTTATATAACTTAATAAGTCCTATAGTCCGGTGGTCCTCTTCTACAGATGGCTCCGTGGTATAGGGTTGATGTGCGTCGTCTCCTTGGGCTGGGTGTTATCCAGGCACAACGTCGACTCTCCTGAGTCCTCAGTAAGTCCGGCTATTATGCCAGAGGTGAGGACGTCTTAGGAAGATTAGGATGGAGGGCGTGACTTTGCCCCCGTGGTCTTTCGATGGCCTTTTGGCTCAACGAGAATGTTCAATTAAAACAATTGGTATTTTACGGCTAAGTGCCGGAGTAGCTGATCTTTATTGTTAAGGTGCAAGCTTAGAACTGAATACAAAAGAATATGAAAAGTGTGGATCTACCCTGGCTCCAATGCATCACGCCATAAACCCATGGTCGGCAAGCCGACTCAGCATTTATGCAACATAGCTTGGTACCCCGGATAAGGGGTGTCCAATTGCTGTTGCTGACCGTTCGCAGCGCAGAGCGCTGAACTCCGTTGGGGCGCGTCAGCATTGTTTATATGTGGTAACTTAGTGTTTATGTATTGTTGACATGAATGTCTGTGCTTAGTTGTTTGTATTTGGGTTTCGGAATTTATATTAATTTGTCTGGAGTTGGAATCCACTAGCTGAGCTTCGGTCATTTTGATCTTTAGAAAATCTGAGGCGTCGGGAGTTCCCGCAACTACCTTAAGAGCCGTACCTAAGAAGTCTAAGCTTCTAGCGATACGGTGATGTATTTTTAGAACGGACAACAAGTTTACAAGGTGATCTGTATCGACGTCTAACAACTTTCGCATATGCGACTGTGGAAAGGAAGCGGACAATTTCTTTGTTTCATCTATCATGTAAATATAATCAGACAGGTTGCTCGAATGCCTCAGGCAATTACGATGCTCAAACACCAGTACATCTCCGTCTACGACGGGAATGTAGTTGGCGTGGGAAAAGTCGGTAATCCGAGCACTTGCCACTGCCAGGGTGATGAGTGTTATGAGGGCGAACCTGCAAACCAAACGTAGAATAAGACCACGGCATATTAGCTTAAATCAGGCTTACTACTGGAAATTTATATAAATTTGCCTCTTCGCCCTCTAAGTTTAGTTGCTCCTATTTAAAGACGAATAAAAAAAAAAAAATATAAGGAATATCTTAAAGCTAACCAAAAGTGGGGGGGCCTATTTTAGGTTGTCCTTATGGACCACCCTCCCCTTAATAAGAACAGACGTTCCTAGGTCTGCCTGCACTGTTTGTTCTGTGCACAATGGTGTCAGTTTGTTTCCAAGCCTTTTATTGTTTTTGACAAAAACCTCGTCTCCTACCTCAAAAACACGGTTTTGTCTAGCTGGGTTGCATCTTTCGATGTTGTTCTTCTGGGCCTTTATCAGCTTGTCTCTAACGCCTAGGCAGCGATCATCGGAACCCGAGTGGAGGATCTCGACCGGTTTCTCCTGAGTGACAGAATGTAGGGTCTTATTGTACTCTACCGTTGCCCTTAAGATTAACTCTGTCGTATCGCTGATTTTCCTGTCTAGTTTAAGACACCTGGCGATTTCTGTCAAGGTGCTGTGGAACCGTTCCACTTGACCGTTTGACGAGCTATGCAGAGGGGCCGCGTTCACAATGTCAATGCGGTAGCTATTCTTAAGTAGCGAGGTGACGGTTTCAGAGCTAAAGGCGGCTTCATTGTCGCAATATATTGTTCGGATTTTTGGGAACACATTTACGAGTTGAAGCAGGGGCCCCGTGACGTCCACTATTGTTCTGGACAGCACTGGTTGCACTATTGCAAACTTTGAGAATTTGTCAACGCATGTTAAGAATTGCTTCTTATCGGTTGAGAAAATATCAATGTGCAACATTTCGCCGGTATAGCTAGGTATGGGTGTCTCCCCGAGCTCCTGTTTTCTAGGGTGCCTGTCATATTTGGCCTTGGTGCATATTCTGCAATTTGCGACCACTTCCTTTGCCAGGCTGCTCATTTTGGGGAAATAATAGTCGCGCAGTACTTGCTTGGTATTTTCCTGAGCCGCCCTGTGTGCACGATTGTGTTCTGTCGTGATAATTTCCAACTGCTCATTTCTATTGGTAACGTCTATCACCATATTCTTACAGTATCGAAACTGCGTAGCCGGGAAATGAGAAATTAAATCGTGTTGAAAACTTGCCAGGGTGGGCAGATCGCAGTGTATCGCATTCACGACTTCGGGGTTTACTACCTCCTTCAGCATTTCTAAAATGGTGCTTTTGTCGGTAAAATTGATTAAGTGGCGAGTTTTACTACGAAACAATACCAAGCTTCGCTTCAGTCGGAAACGTGCTTCTTCTATAACAATCTGATTTCTGAAGCAGTTCACCGGTTGGTCTGTCGTTTCGACCGTGTAGGTCAATGACAGTTCGCTGTGAATAGTCGCAGCGTCTGACTGAGGCTCATTTTGTAGGGCATTGATGTTCTGCCTAGAAAGAGCGTCAGCCACATGGTTGTCTTTACCCGGTTTGTAGTGGATTTTTGCGTTATGGTCATCAGTGTACGCTTTCCATCTTTTTATCTTCGGGTTTGGGTTCCGATCGGACACCGCGAATGTCAACGGCTGATGGTTCGTATAAATATTTATATCGCGAGTGCCGTAGAGGTAGTGCTGTAACTTGCCTAAGGCCCACACTATGGCCAACAATTCTCTTTCATTTGTGGCGTAGTGTGACTCGCTTTCTTTTAGGGTCCTGGAGATCATAGTGATGGGTCTTTTATCTTGCGATAAAACCGCACCAATACCGTTAGCAGAAGCATCCGTCGTTAGATCGAATGGCTTCCTAAAATCGGGGTATCTGAGAATTACGTCTTCAGAAGCCAAGACGTTTCTCAGCCTCTCAAATGCATCTCTCTGCAAATCACCGAACTCGATAGGAGTTTTCTTGGACATGTGTTTGCTGATAGAGCCGTTTACTCCTTTCAGCAAGTCCGTCAAGGGCCTCGCGATCGCCGCAAAGTCCTTCACGAAGCAACGGTAATAACTGGCCAAACCCAGAAACGACCTTAGCTCATACAAATTTGTAGGCTCTGGGTATTCCTTTATGGCCTTTACCTTTTCTGGGTCGGTTTTTGCACCTCCATTGGTAACAATGAACCCCAGATATTCAACACTCTGCTTAAAGAAGTGTGTCTTTTCGCTGGATACCTTCATGTTGGCATTGCACAGGCTTTTTAAAACCCAATCTATATGCTTGACGTGGTCATTTTCGTTTTCCGAAAAAATAATGACGTCATCTACGTAAACATAGCACGATTTGCCAATTTGCTCTCGTAGGACGTCGTCGATCGCTCTTTGGAAGATGCTTCCCGCATTCTTCAATCCGAACGGTAACCGACAAAACTCATACTTTCCGCCGTTTACCGAAAAAGTGGTCTTTTCACGGTCATGTTCGGCCAAGTATATCTGGTGGTAGCCGGACTTTAGATCTAACGTCGTAAAGTACTTAGCTTTTCCTAAGTTCGCCAGTATCATGGGGATGTTTGGCATTGGGTACTTATCAGCGATGGTCTTTTCGTTAAGTTTCCTAAAGTCTATAACCAAACGCTTATTTTTGTTCCCCAATTCATCGTGGCCTTTTTTGTCCACAACCCAAGTTGGGTTGTTGTACGGCGACTTTGAAGTTCTAATGATGCCTTTCTGCAGTAAGTCTGCGATTTCTCGCTTGACAAACTCAGACACACCCATGGGATGCGGGTATAGCTTGGAGTATACCGGCTTATCATCTGTAGTGCGAATTGTGGCAACAACAGAGGTGTTAAACGGAAGTGCCTCGTCAGAGGCTGAAAACGCCTTAGATCTGCTTTCGATCATACCTCGAAATTGCGTCTTTACAGGCTCTGGTACGGCGATGTCATTTACGTTAGTAAAGTTAACATTATCGCAATTATGATGCTGAAGCTTCTCAGAAACAGAACCATAATTTATCGTACCTTTCTTTGCGTCGAGTTTTGCTCCCACCTGAGCTAGGAGGTCAAACCCTACAATACCATCGAATGGTGACAGTGCGTCCAAAAGGAAGAACGCAGATGTTTTTCCAAAAATATTCATTAAGCATTTTTGGTGAACCCTGTTAGAGCCATGAATGGAACTAACCGTGAAAGGGGAATCGACGGGCACCACATGTTTAAGCTCCTTTACGGGCTTGATGTAGTTTTTTGCCGCCCCTGTGTCGATTAAAATTTTTAGTTGCCTCCCTTGCAGCTGTCGTTCAATGAACGGCAGTCGGGAGCGTTCCCTAAAAAATTGATCTGATCATTTTCGTCAGACCCTTCGTCAATCTCGGTAACGGCCGATGCTGCCGCGCCTTCATATTCGCTGTCATTTTTATCGTCAGCCTGTTGCATGGTGTGTTGCAATCTCTGACGCCTCTGACCTGTCAAGCGTGCGGAGCCGAATCTTTTCTGGCCCCGAGCACTCTCGGCCTTGGCGTTTGTAGGCTGACCGCTTCCAAACGAGATCGGTTGCCTATGTTGGGTTACAGTGGAGCCTAACTCCATAGGCTCAGGTGACTGATTCCGAGAGGAGTTATTATTTTGGGCAGAATTATTTTGCTTACCCTGCTTCTTGTAAAAATGGGGGTTTCTGCCTTGGCTATCCTCGGCCCTGCTGTATCTTCCCTGCGGCTCCCTTGAGCGGTTCCGATCTTTTCGGTGCTCATAAGTGCTTGCCTTGTCCTCTAAAGCCCTCGCATATGTGGCGGCAAAATTAGTGCGCTCTATGGTAGCCTCGGATTCCCTAGCCAAGGCTAAAGCTGAGGGCAAATCCTTGGGCTGCGCCGGCAAGACTATGGCCCTCAAGGGCTTCCTAAGACCGGCAATGAACGCGTGGAGAGCATCCTCTCTAACTTCATTGTTAAACAGAATAGCACTACCCGGTTCGTGAGTCATAACGATCTTGTTTGTTATTAACGTCAATCGTTTTTCTACCTCGTCATAATACTGCATTAGGCTAAGGTCTCCTTGCCTAACTGTTTCAAGTCCCTGCCGAAGTACACGCAGCGACGTTTTGTCCGCGTAGGTGCAATCTAGTCGAGCAATAATAGCATCGAAATTTAAGACTGTGTTATGGGCAACTAGTAGCCCTCTCGCTGACCCCCTAATTTTGTTTCTGATAATCGAGACGGCCTGATAATGCGCCTCGCTACCCTCATACCGTTTGAAGATTCCGTATGCGTCTACGGCTGACTGCCGCCATGACACATAGTCGTCCTGCTCCCCCGAAAAATCTGGCAATGTCTTCACAATGTCCAGCTTGACTCCGCATGGTATGCTAGGGTCTGGTTGTATTTTCTGGTATGCCTCTATTTGTGGTGCTTCCACACGCAAGCTCTGCATTTGTTTTTTAACTTCATCTAACTGAGCCTGGAACCTTTGATTTAGTCTGCTTTCCTGTTCGGTCAAAGCCTGGTTAACAGCTCCAGCTATAATAGCTTGTAGCTGTGCGGCGTCCATGGCTGCAGGGCTATCTGTAGTATTCGGACAAAAACCTACTGACTCTAAATCAAACTCGTCGTCACTATCGCACTCGACTTTAATGTCTCTATACGCCGCCCAACTCATTTACCATTGGCTGACACCTCGCACATATATTTCACTATCTAAGTGCGCGAGAAATGGAAATCGACAAAATTTCTTTCAAAAGAACAGGCTTGCGCAAAGGAATAATTTATTTACTATTTACTATTTATTATTTATTCCTTTGGGCAGCAATAGCTCACAATAACTTGGGGTATGCAACGGTAAATAACACTTTGGTAAAAGTATGCAACGGAAATTCAACTTCCTAAAAGCACGCAACAAATTGTTAGCTTTTTATTTTTTATTTATTTAATAATCGAAGACTGCCGAATTAAATTCACTCATTGAACTTACATATTTTCTTCTCTTAACTACCCTGTTAAGATACTCTAGGTCCGTAATAAACGCTGGGCGCCACTTAATAAGTCCTATAGTCCGGTGGTCCTCTTCTACAGATGGCTCCGTGGTATAGGGTTGATGTGCGTCGTCTCCTTGGGCTGGGTGTTATCCAGGCACAACGTCGACTCTCCTGAGTCCTCAGTAAGTCCGGCTATTATGCCAGAGGTGAGGACGTCTTAGGAAGATTAGGATGGAGGGCGTGACTTTGCCCCCGTGGTCTTTCGATGGCCTTTTGGCTCAACGAGAATGTTCAATTAAAACAATTGGTATTTTACGGCTAAGTGCCGGAGTAGCTGATCTTTATTGTTAAGGTGCAAGCTTAGAACTGAATACAAAAGAATATGAAAAGTGTGGATCTACCCTGGCTCCAATGCATCACGCCATAAACCCATGGTCGGCAAGCCGACTCAGCATTTATGCAACATAGCTTGGTACCCCGGATAAGGGGTGTCCAATTGCTGTTGCTGACCGTTCGCAGCGCAGAGCGCTGAACTCCGTTGGGGCGCGTCAGCATTGTTTATATGTGGTAACTTAGTGTTTATGTATTGTTGACATGAATGTCTGTGCTCTTAGTTGTTAACTTATATAAAATTCTCGTGTCACATTTTCGATACCATACTCCTCCGAAACGGCTTGACCGATTTTGATGAAATTTTTTGTCCTTATTCGGTATCTATGACAATTGGCCAACATCTATTCGGTCTTCTTTCTTTCTCACTCCCTACACAGTTGTCGGCCATCATTATTGTTAATGCGTCAAGTGTAGTAGTAACGTTGACAATTTTTATTTTGCTATCTCAGTGTACAACGGATTTTGTGTTGTAAGTATACTTTTTTTTAAACATTTATCATCATTAAATAATTTCATTAATTCTATTTATGTATGTTTTGTACAGAGAGCAATGCCAAGAAAACGCAAAGGAGTTGATTTGAGCCGCAGTACAAGTAGAGCTCGAAACTTGCGAAATAGCAGATCCGAAAGAACAGAAGAACAAATCCAGCAACAAAATACTGATGCACGTGTCAGAATGGCGCAATTGCATCAAGAAGAACCAGAAGATACACGAGCTGAACGCAATAAAGTCAGAAGATTAGAACAACGACAATCACGCCGTTTCAAAGTCAATAGACGAAGAACAAATGATCGACAACAGGTACATCGAGCATTTATATCTGATTCATTCCTGCATCTAGCATTCCAGTATGAGCCAGATATTGAATATAATGCTCATTCAAAAGTGGTAATTGGTGCTATGGACAAGGAATGTCCGCATTGTCATGCTCTGAAATTCAAAAATGAGCCAGCTGGGATGTGTTGCGCGTCAGGAAAAGTGCAACTACCTGAAATTGAACCATTGAACGGCTTACTTATCGGCACGGATCCAGATTCTAACGTGTTCCTGAAGTCAATTCGAAGATTCAATTCATGCTTTCAAATTACATCGTTCGGAGCAACAGAAATAGTTCGAAATACTAATGCAAATTATCAACAATTCAATTCTACATTCAAAATCAGAGGCCAAGTTTATCATAAAATAGGCATAATAAGCACAAACGGAATAAATTATAATAACTTAAAAATAATGTTTGCCTTTTTTTATTTTTATATTCCCTCATCGTTCACTGCGCTCTATGCTTATTCCACGCATATACCACATTCTTACATACATACAATATACACATTCTAACATTCTAACATACATACATACTTGCAATAAGTAAGCTGTTTTTTGTATGCACTAGAAATTACTAGGAAATTATTTATATGGCAAAACAACGTTTGCCGGGTCAGTCTAGTTTCTTTATAAAAACTTATATTAGTTACGTGGAATAAATCGACATATGATTCATAAGTAAGAACATCCCTTTCGTCATTGGAGTAATTAATTATTTCTGAAGTGGCTGTCATTACGAATGGTGTTAGAAGTTTCTGTAATTTTAAAAGAAATATAATATTTGTTAAAACTTAATATTGTCTTTGTGAATAATTCTGTTTCTATTAACGATTATTATTTTATTAGATAAGTTTGTGTGATCTAAGAAGCATGTTTGTGTTCACTGAAGGCTTAAATGAGATATACAGATACTGATTTAGATGTTCTTTCGCAGTACAAACATGAAGTAAAGGCGCTGATTGATGGTTACAAACCGGCTGCTGAAGTGTTGCAGAGTTCAGTTGAACGCAAAATCATACCAGATGACGAAATTGTTGCATTCCAACAAAATCCGAGCCGGGTAGCTATGCAGAGGAGGAGAAAGTTAAAATAAAATGGCTGCGCGATGGAATTGTCAGAGAATCATCATCGAATTTTACATAAACATAATCTTGAGTTTAGCTACCACAAATCACAGTGTATGGTTTTAGAAACGATGCTTAATGATAAAAACAAACAAGTGGAATCACTCCAGAATGAAATTAATTGTTTGAAAGCAGACGCAATCAAAAAAGATAACGATCAACTTACACTAGAAATCAGTGTGAACGAACTTGAATTAAAGAGCGAAGACCTAATCAAAACCAATAAGAACTTGATAGAGCAACTAGAGGGAGTTAAATTGAAAGCAAAAGAGGACTTAAAATATTTAAAAGCAACAAATGGGGAAATTATTACAGAGCTCCGATCTAAAATGGACAAGAAAACCAAAATCGCTGCAGACCTGCGCGGGGATAGAGAAAAAATGGTAAAGGAAGTAGAATTCAAGATGTCTGAAATGCAAGGTGAGCTGGACAAGCTCAAAGTAGAGTGCAATGGCTTGAAGGATATTAAGAACTCACTTGAGAAGGAGATTAAACGTAAGACTAAAGAGTGGCAAGACCTAGATATCTTGCGGCAGCAACAGTTTACTGAGCTCTATGATAAATAACAAAATAAGGAAGCTCAATTCGAGGCAGAAAATCAGCAAAATATTAGTCTAAATGGAATCGTTAAAGAGAACTATCAAATAATCAATGATACTAGTGACCAATTAAAACTTTTAATTACTAAAAAAGAAATCTTCGTCAATGATATAAAATAAAAAAAAATAAATGAAAAAAAACAATATCATCAATAGTTTCGGAGCAGCAAAGAATCATTATCACACGATTTACAGTCTGAAAAGAAAAAGCTTTAGGATGTTAAGAAATCATTTGAGAGAGAACTTGAACATAAAACCAAAGACTGGGAAGAACAGACGGTTTATCAACTGCAACAGATTACCAACCTTCAGGATCAATACAACCAAAGAGCAGCTGAATTTGTGACAAAAATGAATAGACTTCAAGAGGTAAATACATCTCTGAAAGACGACGTTAAAGAAAAGGATAACATAATCAAAAACATCGGTAAAAAAATTCGAAATTTGATAACTAGGAACGAAGTTCTAAATAACGAAATAAAAAAATCTGAATTGAAAAAAAAAAAACAGATTATCAGCGATAATTTAACCCCCGCAGAGATAGGATTCGCCAAGGAGTTGCAGTCACAAGATATAAACTTTAATAAGAAAATTCATGAATTGGGGAAATAATTAAAAAGAAGAACACCGAATGGGAAAAAGATGAGAGATAAAGATTCTGTTATAGCAAAGCTTTTATCAGAAATGGGTTTAAAATTATGGTCCTCTGAGAAAAAGACCATCAATTGGCACAATAAAAAAAAAACTCAAAATATTAACAAATAAAAAAATCAGAAATGAGTACAAAATTATGTTTGTTGAGGAAGCCAATCGCTTCGGAGTCCAAGGTACTTAGAACGATTGCAAGATAAAAAAATTAGAACTCAAAATATTAAAAATAAAAAAAAAGAAATAGGTCCAAAATTATGCTCCTCTGAGAGAAAGAGAACTCAAAACGTTAAAAATAAACAAAACAGGATTTGATAAAACTCCATCGACTGGAATTCCGAGACCTTAGATCGAATGGTCAAATATTAAATAAAATAAAACTTAATAAAAAAAAAATAAAATAAAAGTTGAAAAGAAGACCCGATGTTGATACTTTGCTCTGAAGAGCTTGAATGAAATATTTTGGTAAGGATTACGGCTTTTATAGAAATATTTTGGCTCAAGTTGACAGCCTACTTCGATTTAATCAAAGGCGTATTTAAAGTTATCGATGCCAGGACCGTTGAAACCAGCTCCTCGAATAAATTCAAAACTTCCAGTGTTGCCAGACTCAGAAATAAATACTGTTTTGCCCTGTTATATGTCAATTATTAGAATTCAAATATGCATCTCGGTGATTTTTCAACCCACCGCAAAACAAAGGAATTATTACTAATGCGACTTAGTTGGTAGCCTAGAGACTCAGATATCGGAAATAATAAAAATTATAACGGCGAATCGCCGGAGTTGTCAGTTTAAGAGCTTGTGCTCTTTATAGAATCAATCTTCAGAACGAACTGCCTTAAAAGCTAACATAAAAAAGCCTATTGAAAGGCGAGGTGCCAATAATAACTAAGGGGCAAAAACATAGTTTCTGCTGACCGGAATCTTCGGAATGCCAGTGTTTACCAAACCAAAACGACCGAGGTCTGTCGAAAGAAAGGGGATGAAGAAATATGCTGATAACCTCCCGGTCCTCCGTGTTCTAAATGCTCCAGGGTGGCAGTTTCAACACGCCTCGGCAATGGTACCAGGAAGTGGCTCCTCGCAAACGCAGTCCATAATTGCTACAGTAGTCTCTAATGATCTCCTTAAGAAGTAGGTCCTTTTTAAGAAGCAACTATCTCAGGATCGTTGTACTTACCTGTGGAATCGCTTCCACGTGGGTGCATGAATGATAAATGGCAAGGAATGAGTAGCAGTGTTCGTAATGCGTTGCTTCGTTGGACAAAGGCCAGACCAGCGAAAATGAATCGAATCAGATTCTTTTGAGTAACCGACCATTATTGGTATTATGGAATGTCCTATATACTATTGAGATCCTTTCGGTGACCCTTTCTAAGATGGTGTCACCTTATATTGGTTTTTGGTCCGATTCCTTTTCCATTATTTAAATATTTTTTCTTCGTAATGTTTTGAGATGTCTCAACAACAATGCAATTTATTAATTAGAGCTAAAATTGTTGTTTCATCCTGTACCAAGTTCAAAGTTTGTTTTTATTACTTGGACTGCAATGTCCTCATATGTAGCTTATGTAAGGTCCACTAATTTGATTGCCATTATGAACTTTAAAGATGGATTTTTTTCCATCGAATTCTGGTACTGAACTAGACATTTCCTTTATATAGCCCTTATGGCGGCTGAATTGTATGTTATTGTCGCTGTTTCTTAGTCTTCCGAAAATTCACATTCTTTCAGTAATTTCAATACCGCCGGGATAGTTAAATCGTTGAGATCTTCTTTAATTTCTGTGTCAGAATCACTTAATGATTCTGGTGTTTCCTTACTAACTCCTAGTGTCAAAGGGAAATTTAAAATTGTTGGTATTGATATGTCCAGCTTGTATTTTTCTTATATATGTATCAGATATTTTCAAAGTTTTATCAAAAATTTTGACACTGATGTCCACTGCTTTTTATCTAACTTTCCACTCTGGTTATGAATGAGAGTTATTGCTTGATTAACACAATCTACTAAAGCAGCTGTAAATTAAAATTGTTGTTGTTAAATTATTTAAAAAAATATGTTTTTTTTTAATATTGTTTTGGTGTTATTGGTGATAAACTTTTTCACTTATCACACTATTACAAGACACTGGTTTCTAACTTCTCCTTAATTGAAGGCTGTTCTCGATTTTGTCCCGAATCAGACTGACTTTATAATATTTAAATATTTTAAATTATTTAAAAAAATATTTTTTTTTTTAATATTGTTTTGGTGTTATTGGTGATAAACTTTTTCACTTATCACACTATTACAAGACACTGGTTTCTAACTTCTCCTTAATTGAAGGCCGTTCTCAAATTTGGCCCGAATCAGACTGACTTTATAATTCTTAATCCTAATCCAATCAACCTCGGCCAGAAGCTTTTCTTTAGAAACTTCTTGAACTTTCAATTATGTTTAGAATAAAAGCTTTATGCTGAAATTATTTTACAACATTGTGAAATTGAAATTTGCTGACTGATGCAGTTTGATTGAAGCGCAATAAGTTGACCATGGCTTGGTCTTCAATCGGAAATCGTGTTTACTTTAAGCTTGGTTATTTATCTTAGCGGGTAGATAAGCGCTGGTAAAGGCAATGACAAAAACAAAGGCAAAGGAAATGCCTCCGAGATTGGAATTTAAAATTTGTTTATAAACTGAGGTTGAGTGCTATGTTTACGGGTTAGATAACTCTCCCCCTTCAAAAATGACGCGCCCCGCTTTATTATGAATTCTTTTTTTATATATAAATATTTATTGAGGCATACAGGGTAATTTAAAACTCCATGGGGTCCTTGGTATCTGTTAATACTGCCCGAGAGGCTCGCCTGCTAAGTGTGCTTAGCGTTACCATAATTACTAAATTTAAACTAACTTAACAAACTAACAATAATTAACAATACTTAAAAACTAAGAAATATAAAAGAAAGGCGATGGCGAGAATATCATTTGGCTTATCATCATCTTGCTGTGCTTCTTGTTGGCAGCCGGTGGATTAGGTCCCTAGGAAGTCGCCTGTTGAGCCTCCTTTGTGGGCGAGGTCTGGTAAGACCCTTAGCGAGTCGGTTGCGATGGCGCTTCAGTCGGTCGTTGCAGCGGCTGGAGTGGAAATTTATGGTCTCAAAGACCGTGAGCAGCTTTAGGTCACTGTGAAGGGCGGTGTTCCTCACATACCACTCGCAGACAGTGATCGTCCTCGCCATCTTATTTTGTTAAAAAAATCTTTGTCAGTATTTGGTTTTTTTAGTTCTGGGCGTTTTTGTTTGGTTACAAATATAAAATATATGGATTTTATTATTAATGTAGTAATCAAATACAAAATTAATAAAATTAATAATATAAACACAACAAAACTTTAACCCAGCTGCGCATCAGGAAACAAAAACTGAAGCTATGATGCAAGCCTTACAACAGAGCATGATGGAATTTATGACATTTATGAAGACCACCATTCAAGACATGATGCGTAATCAAAACCTTTTGATAGAAATGCTTGTAGCCCAACAATCAAATAAATAATGGCTACCTTACGCATAGCTACGTGGAACGCCAATGGCGTTTCACAGCGCAAACTTGAGCTAGCTCAATTCCTACATGAGAAGCATATCGACGTAATGCTTCTTTCGGAAACTCATCTCACAAGCAAATACAATTTTCAAATAAGAGACTACCATTTCTACGGTACAAATCATCCCGATGGAAAAGCACACGGTGGCACCGCCATACTCATAAGGAACCGTATGAAGCACCACTTTTACAAAGAATTTGCGGAAAATAATCTTCAGGCCACATCTATCAACATTCAGCTGGATGACAACACTCTCCTTACACTAGCGGCCGTATACTGCCCCCCCGTTTCACAGTATTAGAAGCTCAATTCCTGGATTTCTTCCAAGCACTAGGGCCACACTTCATTGCAGCAGGCGACTACAACGCTTAACATACTCACTGGGGATCGCGACTTGTGAACCCAAAAGGAAAACAGCTTTATAAGACTATAATAAAAGCCACTAATAAGCTTGACCATGTTTCCCCCGGGAGTCCTACATACTGGCCATCAGACCTCAATAAGCTGCCTGACCTGATCGACTTCGCAGTTACGAAAAATATTTCCCGCAGTTTGGTTAAAGCTGAATGTCTGCCGGATCTGTCATCTGACCACTCGCCTGTACTAATTCACCTCCGCCGGTACGCAGAAAACGTGAAACCACCATTCAGATTGACTTCTCACAAAACAAACTGGCTCAGGTATAAAAAATATATAAGTTCACATATTGAGCTAAGCCCAAAACTTAATACTGAATCTGATATAGAGAGCTGCACGTGTGCATTGCAATCCATCCTTACTGCAGCAGCTCTTACTGCAACACCCAAAATAACAAATAATACAATTAATTCAAAAAAGACCAACGCACAAATCGAGCAACTCGTCCACGTAAAACGACGCTTACGCAGAGAATGGCAATCTTCCAGATCCCCAACTGCAAAACAAAAGCTAAAAGTAGCCACACGGAAACTGGCCAACGCTCTGAAACAAGAAGAGGACGACGATCAGCGCCGATACATAGAGCAACTCACACCAACAGGCACAAAACAAAGTCACTGTGGCGAGCCCACTCAACTCTTCGCCCACCGACTGAAACCGTTTTGCCGATAAGGAATTCCTCAGGTGGTTGGCCCGTAGTGATGAAGACAGAGCCACCACATTTGCCGCTCACCTACAAAATGTGTTCACGCCAAACCAGGCTACTAGCACATTCGCACTACCGTCCTATCCCGCAAACCGCCACCAGCAACACACCCCAATTGTGTTTCGTCCTAAAGAAGTAACTAAAATAATCAAAGACAATCTCAGCCCGAAAAAATCCCCCGGCTGCGACCTTATAACTATATCTATATCTATATCTATATCTATATCTATATCTATATCTATATCTATATCTATATCTATATCTATATCTATATCTATATCTATATCTATATCTATATCTATATCTATATCTATATCTATATCTATATCTATATCTATATCTATATCTATATCTATATCTATATCTATATCTATATCTATATCTATATCTATATCTATATCTATATCTATATCTATATCTATATCTATATCTATATCTATATCTATATCTATATCTATATCTATATCTATATCTATATCTATATCTATATCTAAATGATCATCCAGCTGCCACATTCTGCAGTTCGCTACATAACCAAGCTCTTTAATGCCATCACCAAACTTGGTTACTTCCCACAACGATGGAAGAGGTCGATTATCATAATGATTCCAAAACCTGGTAAGAACCACACAGTCGCTTCATCCTACAGACCAATAAGTCTACTCTCATGTATTTCGAAACTATTCGAAAAATGCCTGCTGATCCGACTTAATCAACATCTGATACACCACAACATAATCCCAGCCCACCAATTTGGATTTCGCGAAAGCCATGGAACCATTGAACAGGTGAATCGTATTACAACGGAAATAAGAACTGCATTTAAATATCGCGAATACTGCACAGCAGTATTTTTAGACGTATCCCAAGCATTCGACAGAGTCTGGCTCGATGGCCTAATGTTTAAAATTAAAACATCCCTACCCGAAAGCACACACAAACTTCTAAAGTCTTACCTCTATGACAGAAAGTTCACAGTGCGGTGCAACACTGCCACTTCCACTGATCATACAATTGAGGCTGGAGTCCCCCAAGGCAGCGTTCTTGGGCCAACCTTATACCTCATCTATACAGCCGACATCCCTACAAATAGTCGCTTAACAGTATCCACATTTGCCGACAATACAGCTATCCTTAGCCGTTCAAGGTCCCCTATCCAAGCTACAGAACAGTTGGCACTGTACCTCATCGACATTGAGAAGTGGCTCTCTGACTGGCGAATAAAAGTAAACGAGCAAAAATGCAAGCACGTGACGTTTACGCTAAACAGACAAGACTGTCCTCCGCTCTTGTTGAACAACATACCACTCCCGAAAGCAGATGAGGTAGCGTACCTAGGAGTACACCTTGACAGAAGACTCACATGGCGCAGGCACATTGAAGCCAAAAAAACCCAACTTAAACTCAAAGCCAACAACTTACACTGGCTCATCAACTCTGGTTCTCCGCTCAGCCTAGACCACAAGGTCTTGCTCTACAATTCTATATTGAAACCTATCTGGACCTATGGCTCACAGTTATGGGGCAATGCCAGCAACAGCAATATTGACATCATACAGCGAGCACAATCAAAGATCCTGAGAACCATCACTGGGGCACCGTGGTACGTTCGGAGTGAAAACATCCAAAGAGACTTAAATATCCCATCAGTTACCAACGCAATCACGGAACTTAAGGAAAAATACCATAGCAAGCTTTACACGCACCCCAACCACCTAGCGCGAGGTCTAATCCAGCTCAGCAGCCGTTCCCGTCTCCGGCGAAAGGACCTACCAACCCAGCGAATAAATTATTAGGGCCGTTTAATCATAGAACAGTTGCAAAAATAATAGAACTGTTCAAAAAATACTTGTTATAGTTAAGATTTTTAAACTTATTGTTAGTTCTTATACAAGAAGATTCAATAAATAAAAAAAACAAACTAAAAAAAAAAAAATAATAATATAAATGAAATTGATATTTTCCAATTGTAAATTTCAATAAATAGGTTTAAAATATTATTGTTGTCAAGAGTAAATTCTGAATTGTTGGATTTTATATAATCTGATATTTCCAGATTCTTCAAGTGGTTTGTGATTATGTACTCAAGTATTTTGTTTTCTAAATTGGTGTATGAAATATTATTTATTGTAGTTGTGTCGTTGAATGTTATTAAATATGACCCGTCTAAATGAGAATTGTTTACAATATTATTTCCATTTATTAGAATGGCACCTTCTTGAATGATATCTATATTTTTATTTTTTTCTCGTATTTTAGTGCAAATTGATTTCTCTCCATTTAGTAAGCGGGTAAAACAAGTTTTATCTTTACTTATAATACCATAGTTATTAAAAAGTTCCTTCTTAAAATTAAATATTTCATAAAAAGTATTTTCGCATTTTGCGACCTGATTTTTTGTTAGTAATTTTCGATCATTTTGTGAAATGGATCTGGCATAATAAATTATGCATCTATTTGTTATTACAGGGTATTTTATAAATATAATTAAGAGTTCTTTATGTAGTACAATTTTGAATACGGAGATATCCATTAAATCTGCAATAATTACAGACTTTTGTTGGTGATTTAATATTTCTTTAATGTCTTCCTTATTTAACATTTTTGTGTTAAATACCTCAATTTTTGCCAGTGTAATAGTATCAATTATGTTTTGCAAGTCGAATGTTAATAATCGTAAACGATTTTTTCGTAACGACAATTCTTGATAAAAATGTTTTTAAAATGATAAAATGATTTGGAATTGATAATAAATTGTTGGTTATTGTTTCAATTAAGTCATTTATTTTATTCTGTATTTTAATGAAATCATCGTGATCCGGTGTTCCAGCTAACCATTTCCAAAAAGTGCCTAACTCATTTATTCCCCTTTTTGATCTAGTTGATATTAGCTGTGACAAAATTAATTCGATTATTTGTAGTTCGTAAGTAATTTCCCATTGTGACCTTTTATTTCTATCCTTTTTTATATATCCTGATCTAAGATCGATTATCTTATATATAAAATTCTCGTGTCACATTTTAGATACCATACTCCTACGAAACGGCTTGACCGATTTTGATGAAATTTTTTGTCCTTATTCGGTATCTATGACAATTGGCCAACATCTATTCGGTCTTCTTTCTTTCTCACTCCCTACACAGTTGTCGGCCATCATTATTGTTAATGCGTCAAGTGTAGTAGTAACGTTGACAATTTTTATTTTGCTATCTCAGTGTACAACGGATTTTGTGTTGTAAGTATACTTTTTTTTAAACATTTTTCATCATTAAATAATTTCATTAATTCTATTTATGTATGTTTTGTACAGAGAGCAATGCCAAGAAAACGCAAAGGAGTTGATTTGAGCCGCAGTACAAGTAGAGCTCGAAACTTGCGAAATAGCAGATCCGAAAGAACAGAAGAACAAATCCAGCAACAAAATACTGATGCACGTGTCAGAATGGCGCAATTGCATCAAGAAGAGCCAGAAGATACACGAGCTGAACGCAATAAAGTCAGAAGATTAGAACAACGACAATCACACCGTTTCAAAGTCAATAGACGAAGAACAAATGATCGACAACAGGTACATCGAGCATTTATATCTGATTCATTCATGCATCTAGCATTCCAGTATGAGCCAGATATTGAATATAATGCTCATTCAAAAGTGGTAATTGGTGCTATGGACAAGGAATGTCCGCATTGTCATGCTCTGAAATTCAAAAATGAGCCAGCTGGGATGTGTTGCGCGTCAGGAAAAGTGCAACTACCTGAAATTGAACCATTGAACGGCTTACTTATCGGCACGGATCCAGATTCTAACGTGTTCCTGAAGTCAATTCGAAGATTCAATTCATGCTTTCAAATTACATCGTTCGGAGCAACAGAAATAGTTCGAAATACTAATGCAAATTATCAACAATTCAATTCTACATTCAAAATCAGAGGCCAAGTTTATCATAAAATAGGCATAATAATCTCAAACGGAATAAATTATAATAACTTAAAAATAATGTTTGCCTTTTGTTATTTTTATATTCCCTCATCGTTCACTGCGCTCTATGCTTATTCCACGCATATACCACATTCTTACATACATACAATATACAAATTATCGTTTTGTAGATTTGCAATATATTTATTAGTGTAGGTTTATTAATTATAATAGGGCTTGTGCGGTCTGCACTTAATGAAACGAATTGTAAGTACGTGGCGATGACCGACGCTTCTCATCTCCCAATATCGACTGACTTAAGTATATCAAAAGCTCTTATCTCTAAAGCTTAACAAGGTACCGTTTCTTATAGGTAAAGCTCGATCTAAACACTTGAGGCTTACGACTATATTTCGTCTGTTTAGTGATTGTGTTAACTCCTCCCCTTCTAAGACGAAGGCTGTCTACAGACTTTTTACAATTGGCAAATCTATTTGAAAGCGGATCTTACGGGTAACATTGCCACTAAGTTCTCATACTGCCAACTTGGTACTGCATTAAACCATCGAAGGGAAGGCAGCTCCGCATATCTGGATGATCCGAGAAGTTCGTAAGTGCTGTTGATTCTCCATGTCATGGGTTCGCAACAAGGTTCTGGAGATGATCGTAGCGAACTTGGAAAAAATCTTTATTGTAACCGTCGACTTGTTGACGACGATGATGCTAATTTTGGTTGAACTAGTTGACCATCAAAACGTATTTGTTGAACGCACTCTGTATGGCGTCTGAAGGCAGATATTATTCAGTTCGTCGTTTCAGTACCCAGGCGCAGAAATAGTTGCCGCATCTTTACGTCTTTAGCAGATACTACGTTGATATATCTTAATTCCCTCTTCTACTCTTCTCATCTACTTAAGAGGTAGTTACAGTTTTAATACTAAAGTTTTGACAATAATTAAGTATAACAATTATAATTTTATAATAAAGTTCATTCAGATATTTTTGATATTAAAGTATGTAGTAAAACGCTTATTGATAGCAAGTATTGATTTTCCTATTTAGTTGAACAGAATCAGAAAAGGGTATTGATAACATTAGTGTTTTTTTTTTAATCGGGAATTTGAAATCTAATTAGAGTGAGTGCGCTATACTGTTATTATGACGTTTTGGTAATGCATTTATTTTCTATGGTAGTTTTAGGAAATATTTGTGGTTGTGTGGATTTTAAGTTTTCAAATCATTCGGTTCTAGCATTTCATGACATACCTTTAAACTTTTCTAAAGAGGATGAAGCGGAAATAATACAAAATGTTTAAAGATTAAATAAGTAGGATTTGACAAATGTTTAATTGAAAAACTTTTGCAAACCCTTTTACTAGTGGCCAGATTTCACGTTTGTACTTTGCTAACTTGGCGATGGTCACAAAGGGAAAAGAAATAATAAACCTAGCGTAGATTATCTTTATGAACGACCCTCCCTTTTATGAGGACCGTTGTCCCGAGGTCTGCTTCGATTAGTTCTTCCCTATACCGTGGGGTTAGTTTATTTCCCAAACGATTGTTTTGTTTTACCATGACGGTTTCTCCCACCTCAAAGGTTCTGTCTCGTCTTGTTACATTTTCTCTTCTTAGCTGTTTTTCCTGAGCTTCGTTAACCATTTCTACTATCTCGTTAGCCAATTCGGGAGGAGTTGAATGAATAATGTCGATCGGTCTTCTATTGGTGACTGAGTGCACCGTCTTATTGTATTCTATTGTTGCCTGAAGAATAAGGTTGTCTGTATCATTCATTCCACTGTCAAGTTTCAAGCATCGAGCTATTTCTAAAAGCGTGCTGTGAAACCTTTCAACCTGTCCGTTTGAAGTACTATGAAGTAGAGGTGCGTTCGCTATGTCAACATTGAAACGATTTTTCAAAAGTGACTTGATTGACTCGGAATTTATGGACGGTTCATTATCACTAAATATTGTCTTTGAATAGGGATAAAAGTTCATTAGTTGCATAATTGCAGGTTCCAAATCAGTTATCGTTCGAGAGCCGATTGGTTGCACAATAGCGAATTTGGAAAGTTTGTCAATACATGTCAAAAAGTACTTCCTGTCCGTAGAAAATATATCAATATGCAATGTCTCGCCTACATGTGACGGAATAGGTGTTCTACCGAGGATTTGCCTTTGCGGATGGCGGTCGTATTTGGCTTTTTGACAAACCAAGCAGTTAGCAACAAAGGTAGCGGCTATTTGTGACATCTTAGGGAAAAAGTAGTATTGAAGAATTTGTTTTACATTCTCCTGTGCTGCCCTATGCGCTCTGTTGTGCTCCAAAGACACTATTTCCCGTTGCTCAGTTTGATTACAAATGTCGCTAACCATTTTCATAGTGTGTCGGAAGGTCGTTGCTGGAAACTCATTTACATGACTGTTTTGAATGAAAGCTAGTACAGGTAATTCGCAGTGTATCGCATTCACTACATCCGGCTTAACCACATCACGAATTCTTCCGATTAAGGTCTCTTTGTCTAGAAATTGTATTAGATGCCTTGTCTTGCTTCCGAAAATAACAAAAGTTCGAGTTGAGTCTGCGGTGCCCTCATCTATTACAATTTGGTTTCTAAAACAGTTAACCGGCTTGTCGATAGTTTCGATTGTAAAAGTCAATGAAATTTCGCTATGTATTGTTGCAATGTCTGACCGGGGTTCGTCCTCTAGGACATGAATAGCCTGCCTGGATAGTGCATCGGCAACATAGTTCTCCTTGCCAGGTTTATAGAAAATTTTAGCATTATGTTCGTCTATAAACGCCTTCCATCTCTTGATTTTTGCATTTGGATTCCTATCTGACACGGCGTATGTTAACGGTTGGTGATCTGTAAAAATGTTTAAGTTTTTGACACCATATAGATAGTTCCTAAGAGACTTTAAAGCCCAAACGATGGCCAAAAGTTCTCGTTCATTTGTTGCGAAATTAAGCTCTCTATCCTGTAAAGTTATCGAAATCATTGTAACAGGCTTGCCATCCTGTGATAAGACTGCCCCCAGGCCAAAAGCCGAAGCGTCTGTTGTTAAGTCAAAGGCTTTTTTATAATCGGGATACAATAACATTACATTTTCGGAGACAAGAACATTTTTAAGCTTCTCAAAAGCAGAACATTGTCTTTCATCGAAAGAAATTTGTATCTTTTTAGACTGGCTTGCGGAAACTTTTCCGTTTTCACCCTTCAGAATGTCAGTAAGTGGTCTAGCAATAGAGGCGAAGTCCTTAATAAAGCAGCGGTAATAACTTGCTAGCCCTAAAAACGATCGAACACTAAACAGATTAGTAGGTTGATTATATTTCTGAATAGCCTCTACTTTGCTAGGACTGGTTGTGATACCTCCACTTGACACCATAAATCCGAGATACTCGACGCTTTCCTTGAAGAAAAACGATTTCTCTTTAGAAACCCTCATGTTTGCTTCAGACAGTCTGTCTAGTACCCAAGCAACGTCGTTTACGTGGTCCTCAATTCCGTTTGAAAATATTATTACGTCATCAACGTAAACATAACATGACTTTCCTATACGGTCCCTAAGAACATCATCAATAGCACGTTGAAAAATACTTGGGGCATTTTTCAAGCCAAACGGCAAACGGCAAAACTCGTACTTTCCATTTCCTACTGAAAAGGCAGTTTTCTCCCTGTCCTTTTCTGCGAGAAGAATTTGGTGAAACCCCGATTTAAGGTCAAGGGTTGTAAAGAACCTGGCCTTTCCCAAATTTGACAAGATGGATACTACGTTTGGTATAGGGTACTTGTCGTCGATTGTTTTTAAATTTAGTTTTCTAAAATCTATAACCAACCTTTTCTTAGTATTTCCGTTTTCATCTGTACCTTTTTTATCGACTACCCAAACCGGATTGTTGTAAGGTGACGACGAGGGCCTGATAATTCCGTCCTTTAACAAAGCATTTGTCTCCTTATTCACAAAATCTGATACGCCCATGGGGTACGGATAGAGTTTTGAGTAAATCGGTTGGTCATCCTCAGTATGTATTGTAGCAACAATGTTGGTATTATACGGCAGTGCTTCTTCCGGTTCCGCAAAGACGGCCAATCGGTTTCGAAGCATTGTATGGAATTTATTAGATATCTGATTTGGAACCACTATATTCTCTATGTTGGTGAAATTTACGCTGTCACATCAGAAACTGAATAGATTCCACTTCATTGTTGATATTCAACGTTTTGTTCTTGAAATCTAGCATTGCATTTCCCTGTTTCAAAAGGTCAAGTCCTATTATTGCGTCAAAACTAGAGAGACTTGGAAGAATAAAGAATTGAACAGATGTGTTAAATAGCTTAATAAAGCATTTCTGTTTGACGGTGTTGCAACCATGAAGCGATTTTACCGTGAATTTATTTTGTACCGGCATTATGTTTTTTAATTCAGGGAGGGGCTGTATGTAATTTTTCGAAGCCCCGGTGTCAATCAAAAGTTTTATGGTTCTCCCTGCTATCTCTCTTTCTATGTACGGTAGCAGGGATTTGTGGCTAAAAAATGAACATGATCGTAATTCACTAGTTCGTCCTCATAATCATCAACCTCCGCTTCTGCCTCCTTTTGATAACCGTCTGTGTCTTCCACACATTGACCTTTCTCATGAGGTAAGTGGTTGATCCTCTGCTGTTTTGGCCCTGTAAACCTTGCACTGCCACTCGTTGGTCTTTTTGATGCTTGCGCATACCCAACATGTCCCTGAGCCTGACTTGTGTTTTGCTGTTGGGGTCGCGATGCGAATTGATTTTGTGTTTGAAATGAATTTTGTTGTTGGGATGGCCAAGAATATTGTTGTTGAGATGGCCAAGAATTTTGTTGTTGGGATGGCCAAATATTTCCCTGAGTCGGAAATGGAGCTTGTCCAAAATTTCCAGTTCTTCTAGATCGCATGGATACATCAGGATTTGTTAACTGGACTGGATCTTGTCTTTCCTGGTTATCAAAAGTATGCACCTGGCG
The DNA here is from genome assembly GCA_035047325.1 of Drosophila vallismaia. Classification (NCBI taxonomy): domain Eukaryota; kingdom Metazoa; phylum Arthropoda; class Insecta; order Diptera; family Drosophilidae; genus Drosophila; species Drosophila vallismaia. The sequence goes on along the minus strand of JAWNPU010000001.1, from coordinate 1,598,597 downwards.
CTTGCTAAAATATGGGTTTTTAGTTTGCATGGGCATGATTGAATTTCTATCCCTATCGCTGTGCTTTTGTTCGGTTTTCTGACCCCTGTCTCCAATATTTTTAGAATAAATAAGGGCGAATTGGTAACGCTCATGGTTCGACTCGACCTCTTGCGCTAAAGCGAGAGCAGTTGGTAAATCTTTTGGACCTTTTGCAAAAAGAATGTCGCTCAACGATTTCTTAGCTCCGGTTACAAATACACGTAACGCGTCCGCCCTGTACTTTTCATTCAGTGACATCGCCAAAGCACTATCAAATGTCATTATTGTCTTGTTGGTAAGTAGGGTCAGTTTTTTCTCGACTTCATCGTAGAATTCAGTAAGAGTCATGTCTCCCTGTCGCAAAGTTGATAGCTCTTGTTCGATTAGGTAGACCGGCCTTTTGTCAGAATATGTGAAATCAAGACGGCTGATCATTGCTTTGAAATGTAACGGAGTATTAAAAGAAGCCAATACTGTATTCGCCGGACCTTTTATTTTATTTCGCATAATACCAAGAGCTTGGTAAAATGTTGAACTTCCCTCGTAGTCTTCAAAAACTTTAAAAGCGACATGAGCCGCTTTTCTCCACGACACATATGTTTCACTTTTGCCCTCAAAATCTGGCAGAGATTTAACTATATCTAGAGGCTCGTTACAGACAACACCTGGTCTAATTTCGGCATCTACATAAGTTTCCACCTCTGGGGTGTTCACTGTTAATTTCCCGATTCGCTCATTCATCTCCTGCAATTGATTTTCAAATGATTGTTTTTGGACTGCGAGCGAGTTACCAGTGTCTCCTGCAGCTGGTGTGTGAGTGTGTGTGTCCGGATATATTTGAATCCAAGTGGTTTAAGTAATAAAACAAGCGACTGCTCTGATTTGTGTCTCAAAATGAACTGATCTCTCGTTTTATTAGTCGAGAAAAACTTAAGCTAAAAGGTTTACAAGAATGTGCTGTGTTCTCATTGTCCGCAATGCTGCTGCGGCAGTTCTAGTTTTGTTTACCAGAACTGTCGCAATCGACATCCTGTCCACTGCTGCGTCAGCATTGCAACAGTGTTGGAGTTAGTGGGGGGATGAACTGCTCCTAGGTGGCTTGGCGGGTGGTACCGAATTGTATATACTCTGTATAGGCGATTCGGTAACTCCTCCCCCTGGAATGGAGTGACGGCCACATTGATGGAATGGCCGGAGCGTAATTTAACGGGAGCTCTGACGAGGCGAAAATTATGCTCCTTCTTCTACATATCAGGATACATGCTGCACATATGGTCAAAAGGGCAAATAAAATGTAAATTGTGTTAAGATGGTTTGTTGCTGAGGTTTTCATGACAATTAGGTCGTCTTGGCTGGACAGATACCGTAGGTGAAGTTTGTACAGGTTTATGTCATCGAACGTGTTGTTAATATTAATCTTCTTGAACGACTCTATTGAGAGTTCTGTTTTCTGTTCGAATTCCATCGACGTATCGTCATATGTTAGGCCATTGATATTGACCGTGCAGTTGTTAAATGTTAGTATCACTGACCCATTGATTAGGAAGGGAGGTCGGCAAGAGGATGTGACGTTGGTTCTCACGGTGTTGAATATGAAGATGTGGCGTTGTTCCACTTCCTTGATGATTTCTTGCAGCCCGATGTCTTTAATGTCGCATGTTGCTGTTTGACCTTGGAGTATTCCTTTGATGCAGCTGATGTCGATTAAGTTGGTTTGTGCTCGAGCACTTTCGCATATATAGGTCGTATGTATTTTCGGACACTTTTCTTCGAAGTACGTAACTTGGTCGTTTTGGTTATATAAAATGTAGTTAGGTGTGATTAAGAATTTAGTTTGATGTAGTGGCAGAGGGACCACGTGTGCCAATTGGAAAGTTTGTGTCTTAAATATAGGTATTTTGATATGGAATATTATGTACGATTTATCAATATAAGTTTCTAAGGTTAGCAATCTATATAAATGTTCTTCGGATTCTACTATTATGTTCTGATTGGATATAAATTTGTTTATGGATTCGATTTCTGTTTCTGATAGTATGAATTTAGGTATTATATTGAGTTTAGTTAGCAAAATGCTTTCCGCTATGTTATTAATGTGGTTTTGTAAAATATCTATATTAAAGTTAATTCTAGTAATGTATTGGAGTAAGTGTATTTGGTTGTGTTCGTCATTAAGTGTTTTATATATTTTGTTGTTGTAATTTTTAATGAAGTTGTTAATAGTTGTTTGTTCTTGGTTTATGTGTTGTGTAATGTTTTCGAATCTTAAGGTAATTTCTTGGTTAAGTTTACTTTGTTGGTTAATTTTTTGTGTAATTTGATCTTCGTTTTCCCTAACAACGTTAAACTTATCATTTATTTGTTGGGCGTCTTTAGCGTCCATATTTCCTGTTACAACTTTTATTAAGCTGCCAAGGCCGTTCACCAATCCTCTTTTTTTTCTTCTTGAAGGTACTAATGCTTTAATTTTGATTTTTAGCTGGTCTACCTTTTCTTTTAAAACGTCAATTATTTCTTCAGAGAATTCTATATGTCTTAAGTCGTTTACTGTCGTTTCGAAATTTTCTGTGTTTTTGAGGAGGTCATTTGTGTTGATTTTGTGTAGCAAGTGTTTGTAAGATTGTACCAGTCATGCGTTTCCCAGGTCGATCTTCGCTATCTTGTCGTGTTCCTCCAATTGTTGAATCTTGATAAACTGTGCTGTGTTACGCAGTATAATCTGAAAAATATGGCTGTGATTACTATTTGGTTCTTCTCTTTATCTTTGATTTGTGGATCTTTTGCTCTTTGTGTGATATAAAGGTTAGCCCATTGTCCTTTTTAACGATATGTTTTGTAAATCGGGGCGTTAGTTTGTTCCTTCTGTTTTCCTTTCTAAAGACTGTTCTGCCTATCTCAATTGATTCTGGTAGGTTCCTATTCTCATTACTTTTAGCTATTCGGTCCTTCATTTTATCGTCCATGTTCTTCTTAATGTTTGGGTAGATCGTATTGCGAAATTCGTTCAGTTTTTGCAAGTAGTCGTGTTCGTTGTTTTGGGAGATGTTCTGATTTATACTGTGAGGTCTTCCGTGGAAAATCTCGAAGGGTGTGTATTTCGTTGTCGAGTGAACTGCGTTGTTGTAGGTTGTGATGGTTTCGAAGAAAATGTCTTCGTGGTCACAAGAGAGTCTTTCTGTCCTTCTTTTGTTTAGAATTATTCTGTATATCTCGGTTAGAGACGAATGGAGTCTTTCCACTGGGGAATTACTCGAGGATTGTTGAAATGAAGTAAAGTGTAATTCTATGTTATATTGAGCGCAGAAATCTTTAAAAAGTTTGTTTGAGAATTCCGGGCCTTGATCGCAAATAAGTTTTTTCGAAATTCCGAATGTCGAGAGGAAGTTCCTCATCGATTTTACTGTGTTGATACTGTCTCTCGATGGAACTGTATACCCTGCCGCAAATTTAGAAAATTTATCAATTATGGTTAGTATTGTTTTTCCGTTGATCGTATAAATGTCTACGTGAATAATTTGCATTGGGGTTAGAGGAGTTTCTGTTTCTCTATATTCGAGTATTTGCGGCTGCCTGTTGTACTTAAGTGTTTGGCAGACATCGCAGTCATTGATAATGTGTGAAATTTTGGTCTTTAGTAGTGGGAAGTATATGGATCTTTTTAAATGGGCCACTGTCTCGTCTATTCCCCTGTGGTTGTTTGCTAAGTGGTATTTACGTATTTGCGCTTCTTGTTCGTGTGGGTTGGTTATGTCTTTTAAAAGGTTCGTGCATCTAATAACTTTGTATAATTTGGTTGGTAAAAAGTATTCTGTCATGGTTTCCTCAATAGTTTTGAAAATTTCATTGGGTGCAAAGATAGCACACGTTTTGTTGGGTTTAAGTATCTGTTTTAGGATATTAGTCATATTTTCCTTATCGTAATGTGTTTCTGATATTGTTCTTCTCATTTTGTTTTTGAAAGGCACAGAAATGGCTCTTTCGGTGTTATCTGCGATCTTGAAGACTATTTGTAAGTTGAATTCATTTAGTGGTTTGCTAGAGATGGAAATTAGATCGGAAGTGTCTTTGTTTTCAGGAGGAGCCGTGGAATTGGTATTAACTTCGGCCGTTACACGGCTAAGAGCGTCTGCTACCACGTTCTGAGATCCTTTCTTGTAAATAACCTCATAGTCATATTCCAGTAATTGTAGTTTCCATCGGACCAGTTTTGAATTTGGCTCTTTGAAATTCATAAGCCAAGTCAATGGCCTATGGTCAGTAACGATCTTAAATTTCTGTCCGTACAAGTAGGGGCGAAAGTGTTTTGTTGCCCATATAATGGCTAACATTTCTTTTTCTACGGTTGAGTAATTTATTTCCGTGTCTGATAGCGTTCTGCTAGCGAAGGACACAGGTCTATCATGGTTGAGCGTGCCTTGGAACAGTACTGCCCCAATGGCGAAGTTACTAGCGTCCGTAGTTAATATAAAAGGTTTACTGAAGTCGGGGTATTGAAGGATCGGGTCGTTGCATAGCAGCGTTTTGCACGTTTCAAAAGTTCTAGTATATTCCTCATCTATTTTGACTGTTGTTTTGCCTTTCAGTTGTTGAGTCAGAGGTTTGGTAATCGCTGCGAAGTCTCTTATGAATTTTCTATAGTAACCGAGTAGTCCCAGGAAAGATTTAATTTGTTTTTGGGTTTTTGGTATAGGGAATGCCTTAATGGCGAGTAACTTTTGAGGGTTAGGTTTTATGCCGGAATCGGTAACCACATGACCCAGATATTCAATTTCTTTTCTGAAAAATTTTGATTTCTCCGGTTGGAGTTTTAGATTTGCTTTACTTAGTTTGTCGAATACTAACTTTAGATCGTTGACATGTTCCTGGAGTGATGACGAAAAGACTATGATGTCGTCGAGATAAATTAGACAACATTTGCCGTTAAGGTCTGCTAGTATGTTGTCCATCACTCTTTGGAAGGTTGCTGGGGCGTTAGTGAGGCCGAAAGGCATTCTTAAAAATTCAAAATGTCCGTCTAATGCCGAAAAGGCCGTCTTGTCAATGTCCTTGGGGTCCATCTCCACTTGATGGTATCCGCTTGCTAAATCTAGAGCCGTGAAATATTTTGCTCTACCTATCCTATCTAGAACATCGGTTATAATGGGCATGGGATATTTGTCTTTGACGGTCTTTTCATTCAGCTTCCTATAGTCGATTACCAATCTCCATTTTTTTTTATTTGGGTTGTCGGTCTTTTTCGACACCAGGAAAATAGGTGCGCCCCAAGGGGAATGGCTGTGTCTAATGATGTCCTGTTCCAGAAGTTTTGTGATTTGTCTCTGTATCTCCTGTCTTTCGACGGGGCTATACCGGAATGGTTTTGAATGTAGTGGGATTTCGTCTGTGGTCTGTATTTGGTGTTTAACCAGATTAGTGAAGGTTAGGTTATCTCCCTCGTGGTGAAAGAGTTTCGGAAATTTTTTGCAAAGGTTTTTTAATGCAGTCAGCTCCTCGACGTTTAAGTGGTCGGTCCGCAGTTGGGTAAGAATATCGGTCTTATCTTTGGGTATGTTGTCACTGACCTCAAACATGGCATTTAATTCAATAAAATCGTTCTCGGTGTACTTTTCAACTTGTAACTCTGAGTCGAGATACAGTTTCTGTTTGTCTCGTGATTTATTGACTACTTCCATGAGACTAAGGTTGTCCCTAGCCTGGTACAATCCTGCTGATATGAGGATGTCTTCGGAAATTTGTGTTGTTTCACACCAGAATGCGCCGTTATCAATGTTAACGGGTAGCTTCACTATATTCTTGGAAGTTTCCTCTAGAACGTGGAGTTCTGAGGCTGTATTGTTTTCTATGTGCATTACAGTTTTAAAGTGTTGAGTTTCTAGTACCGATCTTTGAATATTGACTATTGCTTTTACTCTTTGTAAGATGTCCATACCGATTAATCCATCGAATAATTGATGGAATTTGAACAGAATTAATTTATAAGATGTAGTATCCGAGAATTCTTTGAATAAAGGAACTCTGGTCTTTTGGAAGACTTCGTGCACGTTAAGTGCGGTTTTAATTGAAACTGGGCTTGTTAGGTTAATTCGTTCTGAGTTTAGGACTAATTCAGGGTTAATGAATGACATGGTCGCCCCTGTGTCTATTAGGAATCTGAAAGGGTATCCGGAATTTAAGTGGATAATTATGTATGGTAAGGGGGACCGGGTCTCTCGTTTAATTAAGTACCCTGTTTGTTTCTCGAGGCACTTGATAGAAAATTTGCGTCCTCGTCTATATTGTGTAGCTGAGTGTTAAGGGTATATTCGTTTGAAACCTGTTCCATATTATTGATGGTACCCCTAGTCCTGTTGGGGTTTGAATTATCGGGTCTATTGTGTTCGTAGTTACGGTTAGTCTGCATGTTTTTGGGCATTATTGCCGGTACGTCGTTCCTTCTGTATTGGAAGTTATCTCTTACGTTCGGGGTGTATTGTTGATAAGTCCTCTTTCTACCGTAGTCTCTTGTTCTGTGGCTATCGATTTGGTTGCCCTGATATCGTCTTTGGTATTCGTTAGAAGACCCGACTTGTCGTCTGTACTCTGTCCGAGTAGTTTCCTGCTTCTTCTTATTTTCTTGGAAATAAATGTCCCTTTCCCTGATAGCCCATTCGAAGGCTTCCTGGAGGTTGGTAAATCTCATGGATCTTACCGTTAGACCGAGTGGGCCTTTGATACCCCTTACGAACGTATTCAGACAGGTGTCAGCGAACAATTTCTTCTTTGTTCTAATAGATATTGGTTCGTATTCTTTGGTATCGGTTAGTTTGAAAAAGGTCGTTTTGATTTCGCAAATTTTTTCGAATAGAGCTTGAATTGGAAGCTTAAAATCAGCGAGGCTATGTAGTTCGGTCAAGAGGGTTTGTTCGTCTTTGATTTCATCCCAATTAAGACTGGCTCCAGATGTGTGAATCGCATCGTCGGCCTTTCCCTCGATCTTTTGTCTAATTGCCCTTAAGAGCATTTGACCGTAGGGTGTCTTATCGGTTCCTCTGATTAATAGGAGAATTTCCTCGACGTTATTAATGAAGTCGCTAAGTTTTTTGGGATTGCCATCATAAGGCGGTAGGTGACGGATTACGTCCGGAATCTTAAGGGACGAAACCAAGTCCATATTGTTTGGTATAGCCGCTTGATTAAGTGGCGGAGAGCTTGCTGACGAATTCATTGACGATGTTGAAGGCAACCTAAACACGGCCTGGAGTTGTTGTTCTTCGGGTTCTTCCCTAACGTCCGTTAGGCTAGAGCTAGCCCTGATCTTGCTCCTGGTGTTTGGGATAAGCTTTTTGACTTTCCCAATAGTCGACATCTAATAATTTGTCTTTCTATCTCTAAACTGTGAGTTGATTGGTGATTCGGTCTATTTACTTTATCGTTATTCTCTCTAAATTGAACGTTGTCAAGGTATAGTGAAAGGTAGTGTAGTTGTTATTTGTGTAATAATCTAATTCTAGATGGCTTATATTATTTGTGTAATAGATTAATTGTAGGTTGTTTATATTATTTTGTGTAGTAGACTTCTTCCCTTGTTGTGAGAATGTTTAATATCTGTAATGTAGTGGTATGTTATTCTTTTTTATATCTCTTGTGCAATATAGGTAGCTTTGATTCAGCGGTAGTACAAAAGGGTATAGGTATATTTTGTTTTTTTCTTTTGTATTATGTTGGTATAACTGTCGGACCGCCGTGATAGTTGTATCATACGCCTCAGTGACCTATTCGAACGAGTTCGTGTTGCGTCCAGCGTGTCGAGCGTCTGCTTGACTTGCTTCAGTGACCTGTTCAACATCGAACCGTTCGCGTCCAGCGTATTGATGCAACCAGCGGTTTGTCACATAGCCATGTTGTTAGCTATGTATCAGCCGTTACCCAGACACTGTTTGCACGTCACACCGAACATGTTGTGAAAGCCGAAAAAAGGGGCCGCATCGAACTTGTTGCTCGGTTGCAGTGAACTGCCAGCGATATGTGGGCGTATGGCCTGACGCTAAGTTTATTTTTTTTTTTGTGGTTTATATCATCGTTAAATTTTTTAAATAATTATCATTATTTAATTTCTCTTTTTTTTTTGAAATTTCGATTAATTTATTTAGTTTATTATCATATTTATTTGTTTATACGTTGATTTTGATGATTTTTTTTTGTACACCATCTTTCACATCACTACACAGCTACTCACAGTACTAGACTTATTATGATTCTCATCCTGGTTGCAGGTGTCCCCTGGGTTGTATCCTGTTCGTAGTTCGACTGCGCCAGTTACCTATGTCTCCTGCAGCTGGTGTGTGAGTGTGTGTGTGTGTGTCCGGATATATTTGAATCCAAGTGGTTTAAGTAATAAAACAAGCGACTGCTCTGATTTGTGTCTCAAAATGAACTGATCTCTCCTTTATTAGTCGAGAAAAACTTAAGCTAAAAGGTTTACAAGAATGTACTGTGTTCTCATTGTCCGAAATGCTGCTGCGGCAGTTCTAGTTTTGTTTAGCAGAACTGTCGCAATCGACATCCTGTCCACTGCTGCGTCAGCATTGCAACAGTGTTGGAGTTAGTGGGGCGATGAACTGCTCCTAGGTGGCTTGGCGGGTGGTACCGAATTGTATATACTCTGTATAGGCGATTCGGTAACTCGCGGGCTTGCGCTTGATCTCGCTGGGCTCCGAGTAAGAAGAACTCCAGCTAGAGTCTCTGCTCGAGCTGCACTTCCTTGCTTTGAGGGCCTTCTTGCATGGCATTGTTTTGCCAAGCTTAATGGCACGAGTTATATAAGATGGTAGGTGGAGTGTCCCGGGTGATGCCTCTGCAAACTTCCAGAATTGTCCAAGTTCCCCAAGAATAAATGTTTTTTCCGAAAAAATGACAAAGGCTCTTTATTCGGCAATGGGTAGCTTAAAACTGATCTTATATCTAACTTAAAAGAATCCAAGTGGCCCGCTGGTCATCGTCGATCTGCTGACCCAGCAGATTTTTGGGGAGAGTTTCCGTTTGCTGAGTTGTCGTCTGCTTGTACTCTTGCACAAGAGTACAACGAACTATGTTGCAGAATTTGGGGTGGAGGCGGCTCGTGAATGTAGACTGCTGCAATGTTGTGAGTGCTGACGCTAACAGTTTGCTCGTGGAGGTTTAGGGGGCGGGGAAGAGGACGTGGGTATAGCTGATGTGGTAACTCCTCCCCCCCTAGAATGTAGTGACGGCCATAACGAAGGAATGGGCGAAACGTAGTTGACCGATGGTGTAGGATTAGGTAAGTAAGTGATCTTTCTTTTTACTACCAAGGTATAGATTATAAAGATGACCAGGATGACAGCCGATATGTAGGTCAGGAATCGAAGATCGGTTGTAGATTGCTTGACTCGAAAAATTTTTGCGTTGTTTTCTTGGAGGTGAAACACGATCTTATCAAGATTCAAATTCTCCACTGTCGCATTTATTGTTATGTTTTTGACTGCCGGTAGTGACAGTTTGATCTTTTCCTTGTAAAATAATTCGGTGTCATCATATTTGACTCCATCAATGAGTATGGAACAGTTGATATGGTTAATAATTGTTGTTCCTTCAATGAGGAAGGGTTCTGCACAACTCGGTTCGGCCCACGTTTGGTTCCTGCTGATGACTACGATCCACTGTTGCTCCGGCTCCACCACTATTTCGTCGGTGTCCACATTCTTTGCCTCGCAGCTTGGTTTCATTCCTAATTTAATCTGTTTAACACACTCCTTGTTGTACATAATATTCTCCGCCAATCTGGGGTCGCAGATATAAGTTCCATGTATCCTCGGGCATTTCTCTTGAAAACTCGTTGTAAAATTAAAATTGTTATCGTGCAAAATGAATTTAGGTAGAATGAGAAAGTGAGAGCCGTTTATGGGTAAGTTAATTAAATGAGATAGTGTATAGATGTTCTTATCAAATATAGGTATTTTTATGTGAAAAATAATTTGTGTTCCTTTGGATTCCACCTCTAAGTCGAGTAGTCTGTATATATGTTCTTCGGAATTTATTGAAAAATTTTGAATTTTGAAACTCTGTGCAATATCTTTTAGTTCTCCTATAGGTAAAATAAAACTTGGGAATATTCTGAGTTTAGCTAATAACACACTCTCGGCTATATCATTTATATGATTCTGAAGAATGTCTATATTGTTATTTATTATATTTAATATTTGTAAACTCTTGATTTTCTTATCTTCTATCATTAATTCCTTAGAAATGCTATTTTTAAAATGGTTAATGTACTCCTCAATCTTTTCTTGTTCTTTAACAAAGTGTGTGGACATATTATTGAAATTTAAAATTATGTCGTTATTATTGGCTATTTGTTGCCAGATTTGCATCCATATTTCCTGTTACTCTTTTAATTACGTAACCTAACCCATTTATCAAACCTCTCTTTTTTCTTTGGTTTGGCGTCGGTGAGTAAACTTTTTCTTTAGCTTGAACTATTTTCCTTTGTAATGAAGATATCGAATCCTTCGAATCTTCGTCCCGTAAGTTGTATAAGTTGGTTTCTAGTTTATTTAGGTAGTTAGTCAATTCCGTTAGTTCTATTACATGTGCCACTGAACTATAGGTCTGAATGATCCTCGCTTCTCCCAGATTGATTTCTGCTAGGGGCGTATTTTCCTTAACATGTTGGGCATGAAGCAGTTGAGCTGCTATCATGCATAATCTGTAACGATATTATTATACAGAAGTTAGTCACTATTACGTCTAGTCTTTTTCTTAATCTTTGATTTGTGTATTTTCTGTCTCTTGTTGGTAGTCAAAGTTATTCCGTTATCACTAGCTACCTTGTGTTTGGTGAATCTGGGTGTTAATTTGTTTCTTCTATTTTCTTTTCTGAAGATTGTGTCTCCCTCTTGTACCTCTAAGGGTTGGGTTTTATCGACGTTAAGTTTCTCGATCTTTTTTAGTTTCTGATTTTCTAATTCCCCCTTTAATTCTGGATATAATTTGGTTCTAAAGGTCTCTAGTTCCCTCAAGTAATCTTGTTGACTCACCGCTTTGAGCGTTTGTTCGAAAATATGAGTTCGTCCTGTAAATACTTCGTGTGGGGTAAGTTTTGTTGTTGAGTGAATAGCATTATTATAAGTTATAAAGGTCTCTGCCATTATCAGGTCGTGGTCTAGGTCAAGTTGTAGTGCTTTTTTCTTTTCGAAAATGATTCTATAGATTTCTGTTAACGATGAATGCAGCCTTTCTACAGGGGCGTTGCTGCTTGATTGTTGGAAAGATGTTACATGTAGGGTTATACCATATTGGTTGCAAAGGTCTTTAAAAAGAATTCCCGCGAATTCTGGACCCTGATCGCAAACTATTACTTTGGGTATACCGTGAGTCTTGAAAAAGAACATCATGTTTTTGGTGATATTAATTGCATCTCGAGCAGGTAGAGTGTAACCTTCCGCGAATTTTGAGAATTTGTCGATTATCGTTAAAATAAGTCTTTTATTAATCGAGTATATGTCTATATGTATTATGTCTAATGGCTTGTTCGGTGTCTCTGTTAACTGAAATTCTAATTTCTGAGGTTGTCTGTCATACTTTAAAGTTTGACAAATGTCACATTTGTTAATTAGTTTTGAAATCTTTTCTCTTAACCCGGGGAAATAGACCTGTCGCTTAATATGATTATATGTTTCGTCCATACCTCTATGATTATTTTTAATGTGATAATCTGATATGTAGTTAATCTGATCTTCTGTAGTTTGTACTTCTTTTAAATACGTCGTGCTCCTTATGATCTTATACAATTTGTTAGGAGCAAAAAATGTTGCATAAATCTTTTGTACTGATTCGAAAATTGAATCAGTGGTGTAAATTGCATGCGTTTTATTCGATTTCGAGACTGTCCTTAATATGTCAATCATTATTTTGTCGTTAAACGAAGGTCTGGCGATAATGCGTCTGATTTTGTTTTTAAAAGGGGTTACTACTGAATCCTTTGCAAGTTCTGCATCTTCCAAAATGATTTGTATTGCAAATTCATTTATAGGTTTGTTGGAGGTCAAAATCTCGGAATCTATGTTAATTGGTCTGGTCTCGTTGGTGTTGAGCTCTACGACAATTCTACTCAATGCATCCGCCACTACATTTTGGGAACCTTTTTTATAAATGACTTCACAGTCATATTCTAATAGTTGAAGTTTCCACCTCACTAGAATGGAGTTTGGTTCTTTTAGATTTTTTAACCAAACTAAAGGTTTATGGTCAGTGACCAGAAGGAATTTGTTCCCAAATAAGTATGGTCTGAAATATTTCACTGCCCATACTATAGCCAGTAGTTCTTTTTTTAATGGTGGCGTAATTCCTTTCTGATTCTGACAATGTCCTACTAGCAAATGCTATGGGTCTGTCCTTTCCTATTGTACCCTGTGATAAGACTGCTCCTATAGCTACATTACTAGCGTCGGTAGTCAAGATAAATGGCTTATTGAAATCTGGGTACTGTAGTATTGGGTCGTTACACAAAAGTGTCTTGCAGTGATTAAAAGTTTTAATATATTGTTCGTTGATAGTTACTTCTGCTTTCCCTTTTAGTTGCTGAGTTAGAGGTTTTGTAATTTTGGCGAAGTCCCTGATGAATCTTCTATAATAGCCCAGTAACCCCAAGAATGATTTGATCTCTTTCCTGGTCTTGGGCATAGGGAAAGCCTTAATCGTATCTATTTTCTTTGGGTTAGGTTTAACACCTTTCTCTGTCACAATGTGACCAAGATACTCTAATTCTTTCTTTAGAAACTCTGATTTATCCGGCTGAAGTTTTAGATTTGCCTGCGTGAGTTTCTTGAAAATAGAACTTAGATGATTCATGTGCTCCTCGAGCGAGGTCGAAAATACTATTATATCATCTAGATAGACCAAACAAAACTTGCCATTATACTCTGCTAAAACATTATCCATTACCCTTTGGAAAGTTGCGGGTGCATTGGATAAGCCAAATGGCATTCGAATAAACTCATAATGTCCACCTACTGCGGAAAATGCTGTTTTCGATCTATCCTTAGGGTCCACTTCAATTTGGTGGTAACCACTTGCCAAATCTAAGGCTGAAAAAATACTGGGCCCTGCCTAGTTTGTCTAGTATTTCGTTTATTTGTGGCATTGGGTATCTATCTTTGATAGTCTTTTCATTTAGTAATCTAAAGTCTACGACCAATCTCCACTTTCGTTTGTTTGAAGCGTCTAGTTTCTTTGGGACCAAGAAAACTGGAGCACTCCAGGGTGAATAACTGTGTTTCATTATATCTTGTTCCAGAAGTTTATTGATTTGTTCGCTTATTTCTGTCTTTTCTGACGGACTATATCTGAATGATTTTTTGAATACAGGGATTTCGTCTGTAGTAATAATATTGTGTTTGACAATATTGGTAAAGGTTAAATTATCTCCTTCTCTGTAAAATATATTTGGATATTGTTTGTGTAGTTTTGCGAATGCAGCTTTTTCTTCTAAGGTTAAATGTTCTAATCTTAGTTTGCTGTTACCCTCTTTCTTACTGTCCGAAACTACCGAGCCATAGTCCTTAACATCGTTTATTATTATAAATTTGTCCGTGTTAAAATAGTTCACTTCTAATGGTGTCTCTAAATGTAATTGTTTTTCATTAACAGAGTAATTTGTCACTTCCATACAACTGTATTAGTTGTGGGCTGTGTATAATCCACCTGTGATAAATAAATCGTTCGAAATTTTTTGATCTTCACACAAAAATGTACCTTCCTTAATTGAAACTGGTAGCATTACCAATTTCTTGGAGGATTCCTCAATGTTAAATAATTTTGCGTTTTTTGTTTTACTTGTTGGAAAAGTCTAATTGTGAAGCTGGGTGTCATTAGAGTTTTGCTCGGAATGTCTATTACTCCTGACATTGTATTCAGAGTATTCATGCCTATAAGGCCATCAAAATAGTTGTGAAATTTGAAGAGCAACAATGGAAAATTTTCATTACAGTTGTATTTATTGAATAGCTTGACTTGGGTCATTTTATTTACTTTATGAGAGCCTAGGGCTGTGATAATTAAAATCGGTCTCTCAAGTATTTGTTGGTTCTGTTCTTTAACGAGTTCTGGATTTATGAAAGATGAAGTGGCACCAGTATCCACTAAAAATTTTAGTGGTCTATTTGAACCGAAATTAATTAAAATGTAAAGTAGGGAATCTCCAACTTCAACTTTCTCTAAGTATCCCGTCTGTCCGACGAGGCCTTTAACTGAAAATTTCCGTATGAAAATTTCAATATTGTGTAGCTCCTGTTCATTTGTCGCTTCTATGTGATTCAGTGGTGTCGGTCTTTGCTGTCCCGAATTTCCGTAATCCTTTGAATGTTGATTATTTCTGTCCTCACGACTTCTGTCGTCTTGTTTTGGCATGATCGCCTTCATTTTATTATAAGACCTGCCATTATCCCTGGATTTATCGCGATACGAGGATTGATCCCTAGCTTCATAATTTCCATAGTAGTTTGGTCTCCTATTAGTTCTGTTATCCCGGGGTCCTTCATTTCTACGATAGTCGTTTCTGTTGTAGCTGCTATTATTATATCTTGGGTTCTGTATTTGCCTATTGCGACTTTCTCTCAGAAAAATGTCCCTTTCTTTGATAGCCACGTCATAGGCTTCCTGGAGGGTTCTGGGTCTAGAGGTTCTAACAGTCGCTCCTAATGGACCTTTGATGCCATGTATAAATGTATACAAACAGGTTTTTTCAAAGGATTCCTTTTTAAATTTCAAAGCTGACTTCTCTATCTCCGTGTTTTCTATAACTCTCCAGTACGTTGCCTTGATGTCTAAAATTTGCTCGAAAAATTCCTGCAGTGGCAATCTTTTATGTACCAGTCCGTGTAACTCAAAATTTAGTGTTTCCTCACTTCTTTTGTCCGCGAATTTCCTTATTAGGGTATCTCTAATGTCGTCCCAGTTTAAGCCTACGCCTGACGATATTAATAGCTCATTTGCCTTTCCTTCTATCTTGTTCCTTATTGCTCTTAATAAAAACTGCCCATACGGAGTCTTATCCGTGCCTCTAATAAGAAGCAGAATTTCCTCGACATTGTTTATAAAGTCATTTAGGGTAGCTGGATTCCCTTCATACGGAATGAGATAACGAATACCATCCGGAATTTTTAAAGATTGACAAATGTCTAGAGGGGAAATTATGGAAGGTATTGGTGTGGATTGGCTTGAGCCAGAAGAAGTATCCATCGTGCTAGGGGCACTACTGGTAGAGGGCCTAGTAACGGCTTGTAAGGCCACCTGATCTTCCCTAACGTCTGAAAGACTTGCACTCAACCGAGCTCTACTTCTAGTTACCGGAATAAGTCTTTTGACTTTTGAAATCTGATACATTTACTCTCTTAGAGAAATCATTTAATTGTGAATAATGTTGTGTGTTTAAATGTTGTTATATATGTAATCGTGTATTGAACTTAATTATACGTGTAAACTTAAATATGGTGTATGTGTAATATGTTGGGTTTATATTTAACTGTGTAAGTGAATTAAAAGTATGTGTATGTGTTTAATCTATTTTGAAATTAATTGTGTATATATGAAATTGAAAAGAAGAAAAAAAAAAAAAAAAATAAAAAATATGAATGTGTGTAAAATATCAATTGAGATTAAATAATTGTTGAGTTTGATGTATTCGTCGTGGCGAAGGTAATGTTGTTGTTGGATTGTTAGATGTGTTTTTGTCCTCGTGTGGAACTGTAATTATAGGCTTATTAATATGAGTCAATACTCTATTTTTATTTACTCAATATTGGGAGTGAAAGAAAAGAATGCTTGTATATTTGTTATTACTTGTCGTTGCCACATTGATTATTTGCCAATAGGCAGTGTTGGTTGCATTTGTTGTAAGTCTAATATTTGAGAGTCAACCCCGCTAGAGTACCGCAGACCTAATTATAAATAAAATAATTAGCGCAACTTGTTCGAACCAAACTCAACTGCTCGACACGCCAGTGTATCGTGGCCGTTGAATCATTTTCAAACTGTACTCAAACGGCTACTTGTTCGAACCACAACCCAACCGTTTGACACGCCAGTGTATCGTCACTGTTGAGCTGTTTCGAACTTGTGCCCACCCGGTCGTTAGCAATCTGCTCGAACCATCAACCCAACCGTTTGACACGCCAGTGTATCGTCACTGTTGAGTTGTTTCGAACATATGCTCGACCGGCTGTAACCCGTTTGATCAGCAACGCAACCGCTCGACACGCCAGTGTATCTTCGCTGCTGAATTGCTTTCGCACAGGTTTGACGCGGTTCACTTATTATGCTCGACCTTGAGCCTCAAACACGCACTTGTACATATTTTGGTCTATTAGACATGAGTGCAATTCATTATTTCTTTTTTTCTTCTTTTTTTTTTTTTTTTTCTTTTTTTTTTGATTTGCACTTCATTTTCACTCTGGGCACCATAATTGCTCTATTTGAACCTTATGTGCCCAGGTGTATTTACTATATATTCCGACCAACAAATTTGTTCTATTTGAACTCCTTCGTGGTCAGACACCAATTTGTAGTTTCACTGTAGAAACATTTGCATCACTTTTGCGGGTACATTTGAAGTAATAAACTTGTTACTTGTATTACTTTTTTACTTGTAGAATTTATTTATGTATTGTATATATCGTGGCACTTATTTGTATGTGTACACTTGGCATGTGTTTTGTGTGTACAAGGGCTTCTGTTTTTTTATATACATTTTGGCATCTCAATTCTCACTCTACTCACTTGCATATAATTACACTGCAGAGGAGCTGCATCGATTCGGTTTCCGACTGCGCCAGTTATATAAGATGGTAGGTGGAGTGTCCCGGGTGATGCCTCTGCAAACTTCCAGAATTGTCCAAGTTCCCCAAGAATAAATGTTTTTTCCGAAAAAATGACAAAGGCTCTTTATTCGGCAATGGGTAGCTTAAAACTGATCTTATATCTAACTTAAAAGAATCCAAGTGGCCCGCTGGTCATCGTCGATCTGCTGACCCAGCAGATTTTTGGGGAGAGTTTCCGTTTGCTGAGTTGTCGTCTGCTTGTACTCTTGCACAAGAGTACAACGAACTATGTTGCAGAATTTGGGGTGGAGGCGGCTCGTGAATGTAGACTGCTGCAATGTTGTGAGTGCTGACGCTAACAGTTTGCTCGTGGAGGTTTAGGGGGCGGGGAAGAGGACGTGGGTATAGCTGATGTGGTAACTCCTCCCCCCTAGAATGTAGTGACGGCCATAACGAAGGAATGGGCGAAACGTAGTTGACCGATGGTGTAGGATTAGGTAAGTAAGTGATCTTTCTTTTTACTACCAAGGTATAGATTATAAAGATGACCAGGATGACAGCCGATATGTAGGTCAGGAATCGAAGATCGGTTGTAGATTGCTTGACTCGAAAAATTTTTTGCGTTGTTTTCTTGGAGGTGAAACACGATCTTATCAAGATTCAAATTCTCCACTGTCGCATTTATTGTTATGTTTTTGACTGCCGGTAGTGACAGTTTGATCTTTTCCTTGTAAAATAATTCGGTGTCATCATATTTGACTCCATCAATGAGTATGGAACAGTTGATATGGTTAATAATTGTTGTTCCTTCAATGAGGAAGGGTTCTGCACAACTCGGTTCGGCCCACGTTTGGTTCCTGCTGATGACTACGATCCACTGTTGCTCCGGCTCCACCACTATTTCGTCGGTGTCCACATTCTTTGCCTCGCAGCTTGGTTTCATTCCTAATTTAATCTGTTTAACACACTCCTTGTTGTACATAATATTCTCCGCCAATCTGGGGTCGCAGATATAAGTTCCATGTATCCTCGGGCATTTCTCTTGAAAACTCGTTGTAAAATTAAAATTGTTATCGTGCAAAATGAATTTAGGTAGAATGAGAAAGTGAGAGCCGTTTATGGGTAAGTTAATTAAATGAGATAGTGTATAGATGTTCTTATCAAATATAGGTATTTTTATGTGAAAAATAATTTGTGTTCCTTTGGATTCCACCTCTAAGTCGAGTAGTCTGTATATATGTTCTTCGGAATTTATTGAAAAATTTTGAATTTTGAAACTCTGTGCAATATCTTTTAGTTCTCCTATAGGTAAAATAAAACTTGGGAATATTCTGAGTTTAGCTAATAACACACTCTCGGCTATATCATTTATATGATTCTGAAGAATGTCTATATTGTTATTTATTATGTTTAATATTTGTAAACTCTTGATTTTCTTATCTTCTATCATTAATTCCTTAGAAATGCTATTTTTAAAATGGTTAATGTACTCCTCAATCTTTTCTTGTTCTTTAACAAAGTGTGTGGACATATTATTGAAATTTAAAATTATGTCGTTATTATTGGCTATTTGTTGCCAGAGGTTTTTGTTAATGGTCTTTTCGTTTTCAAATACCTTGTTGAAATTGGTTGCAATAGTGGATGCGTCATCTGCATCCATATTTCCTGTTACTCTTTTAATTACGTAACCTAACCCATTTATCAAACCTCTCTTTTTTCTTTGGTTTGGCGTCGGTGAGTAAACTTTTTCTTTAGCTTGAACTATTTTCCTTTGTAATGAAGATATCGAATCCTTCGAATCTTCGTCCCGTAAGTTGTATAAGTTGGTTTCTAGTTTATTTAGGTAGTTAGTCAATTCCGTTAGTTCTATTACATGTGCCACTGAACTATAGGTCTGAATGATCCTCGCTTCTCCCAGATTGATTTCTGCTAGGGGCGTATTTTCCTTAACATGTTGGGCATGAAGCAGTTGAGCTGCTATCATGCATAATCTGTAACGATATTATTATACAGAAGTTAGTCACTATTACGTCTAGTCTTTTTCTTAATCTTTGATTTGTGTATTTTCTGTCTCTTGTTGGTAGTCAAAGTTATTCCGTTATCACTAGCTACCTTGTGTTTGGTGAATCTGGGTGTTAATTTGTTTCTTCTATTTTCTTTTCTGAAGATTGTGTCTCCCTCTTGTACCTCTAAGGGTTGGGTTTTATCGACGTTAAGTTTCTCGATCTTTTTTAGTTTCTGATTTTCTAATTCCCCCTTTAATTCTGGATATAATTTGGTTCTAAAGGTCTCTAGTTCCCTCAAGTAATCTTGTTGACTCACCGCTTTGAGCGTTTGTTCGAAAATATGAGTTCGTCCTGTAAATACTTCGTGTGGGGTAAGTTTTGTTGTTGAGTGAATAGCATTATTATAAGTTATAAAGGTCTCTGCCATTATCAGGTCGTGGTCTAGGTCAAGTTGTAGTGCTTTTTTCTTTTCGAAAATGATTCTATAGATTTCTGTTAACGATGAATGCAGCCTTTCTACAGGGGCGTTGCTGCTTGATTGTTGGAAAGATGTTACATGTAGGGTTATACCATATTGGTTGCAAAGGTCTTTAAAAAGAATTCCCGCGAATTCTGGACCCTGATCGCAAACTATTACTTTGGGTATACCGTGAGTCTTGAAAAAGAACATCATGTTTTTGGTGATATTAATTGCATCTCGAGCAGGTAGAGTGTAACCTTCCGCGAATTTTGAGAATTTGTCGATTATCGTTAAAATAAGTCTTTTATTAATCGAGTATATGTCTATATGTATTATGTCTAATGGCTTGTTCGGTGTCTCTGTTAACTGAAATTCTAATTTCTGAGGTTGTCTGTCATACTTTAAAGTTTGACAAATGTCACATTTGTTAATTAGTTTTGAAATCTTTTCTCTTAACCCGGGGAAATAGACCTGTCGCTTAATATGATTATATGTTTCGTCCATACCTCTATGATTATTTTTAATGTGATAATCTGATATGTAGTTAATCTGATCTTCTGTAGTTTGTACTTCTTTTAAATACGTCGTGCTCCTTATGATCTTATACAATTTGTTAGGAGCAAAAAATGTTGCATAAATCTTTTGTACTGATTCGAAAATTGAATCAGTGGTGTAAATTGCATGCGTTTTATTCGATTTCGAGACTGTCCTTAATATGTCAATCATTATTTTGTCGTTAAACGAAGGTCTGGCGATAATGCGTCTGATTTTGTTTTTAAAAGGGGTTACTACTGAATCCTTTGCAAGTTCTGCATCTTCCAAAATGATTTGTATTGCAAATTCATTTATAGGTTTGTTGGAGGTCAAAATCTCGGAATCTATGTTAATTGGTCTGGTCTCGTTGGTGTTGAGCTCTACGACAATTCTACTCAATGCATCCGCCACTACATTTTGGGAACCTTTTTTATAAATGACTTCACAGTCATATTCTAATAGTTGAAGTTTCCACCTCACTAGCATGGAGTTTGGTTCTTTTAGATTTTTTAACCAAACTAAAGGTTTATGGTCAGTGACCAGAAGGAATTTGTTCCCAAATAAGTATGGTCTGAAATATTTCACTGCCCATACTATAGCCAGTAGTTCTTTTTTAATGGTGGCGTAATTCCTTTCTGATTCTGACAATGTCCTACTAGCAAATGCTATGGGTCTGTCCTTTCCTATTGTACCCTGTGATAAGACTGCTCCTATAGCTACATTACTAGCGTCGGTAGTCAAGATAAATGGCTTATTGAAATCTGGGTACTGTAGTATTGGGTCGTTACACAAAAGTGTCTTGCAGTGATTAAAAGTTTTAATATATTGTTCGTTGATAGTTACTTCTGCTTTCCCTTTTAGTTGCTGAGTTAGAGGTTTTGTAATTTTGGCGAAGTCCCTGATGAATCTTCTATAATAGCCCAGTAACCCCAAGAATGATTTGATCTCTTTCCTGGTCTTGGGCATAGGGAAAGCCTTAATCGTATCTATTTTCTTTGGGTTAGGTTTAACACCTTTCTCTGTCACAATGTGACCAAGATACTCTAATTCTTTCTTTAGAAACTCTGATTTATCCGGCTGAAGTTTTAGATTTGCCTGCGTGAGTTTCTTGAAAATAGAACTTAGATGATTCATGTGCTCCTCGAGCGAGGTCGAAAATACTATTATATCATCTAGATAGACCAAACAAAACTTGCCATTATACTCTGCTAAAACATTATCCATTACCCTTTGGAAAGTTGCGGGTGCATTGGATAAGCCAAATGGCATTCGAATAAACTCATAATGTCCACCTACTGCGGAAAATGCTGTTTTCGATCTATCCTTAGGGTCCACTTCAATTTGGTGGTAACCACTTGCCAAATCTAAGGCTGAAAAAATACTGGGCCCTGCCTAGTTTGTCTAGTATTTCGTTTATTTGTGGCATTGGGTATCTATCTTTGATAGTCTTTTCATTTAGTAATCTAAAGTCTACGACCAATCTCCACTTTCGTTTGTTTGAAGCGTCTAGTTTCTTTGGGACCAAGAAAACTGGAGCACTCCAGGGTGAATAACTGTGTTTCATTATATCTTGTTCCAGAAGTTTATTGATTTGTTCGCTTATTTCTGTCTTTTCTGACGGACTATATCTGAATGATTTTTTGAATACAGGGATTTCGTCTGTAGTAATAATATTGTGTTTGACAATATTGGTAAAGGTTAAATTATCTCCTTCTCTGTAAAATATATTTGGATATTGTTTGTGTAGTTTTGCGAATGCAGCTTTTTCTTCTAAGGTTAAATGTTCTAATCTTAGTTTGCTGTTACCCTCTTTCTTACTGTCCGAAACTACCGAGCCATAGTCCTTAACATCGTTTATTATTATAAATTTGTCCGTGTTAAAATAGTTCACTTCTAATGGTGTCTCTAAATGTAATTGTTTTTCATTAACAGAGTAATTTGTCACTTCCATACAACTGTAATAGTTGTGGGCTGTGTATAATCCACCTGTGATAAATAAATCGTTCGAAATTTTTTGATCTTCACACAAAAATGTACCTTCCTTAATTGAAACTGGTAGCATTACCAATTTCTTGGAGGATTCCTCAATGTTAAATAATTTTGCGTTTTTTGTTTTACTTGTTGGAAAAGTCTAATTGTGAAGCTGGGTGTCATTAGAGTTTTGCTCGAAATGTCTATTACTCCTGACATTGTATTCAGAGTATTCATGCCTATAAGGCCATCAAAATAGTTGTGAAATTTGAAGAGCAACAATGGAAAATTTTCATTACAGTTGTATTTATTGAATAGCTTGACTTGGGTCATTTTATTTACTTTATGAGAGCCTAGGGCTGTGATAATTAAAATCGGTCTCTCAAGTATTTGTTGGTTCTGTTCTTTAACGAGTTCTGGATTTATGAAAGATGAAGTGGCACCAGTATCCACTAAAAATTTTAGTGGTCTATTTGAACCGAAATTAATTAAAATGTAAAGTAGGGAATCTCCAACTTCAACTTTCTCTAAGTATCCCGTCTGTCCGACGAGGCCTTTAACTGAAAATTTCCGTATGAAAATTTCAATATTGTGTAGCTCCTGTTCATTTGTCGCTTCTATGTGATTCAGTGGTGTCGGTCTTTGCTGTCCCGAATTTCCGTAATTCTTTGAATGTTGATTATTTCTGTCCTCACGACTTCTGTCGTCTTGTTTTGGCATGATCGCCTTCATTTTATTATAAGACCTGCCATTATCCCTGGATTTATCGCGATACGAGGATTGATCCCTAGCTTCATAATTTCCATAGTAGTTTGGTCTCCTATTAGTTCTGTTATCCCGGGGTCCTTCATTTCTACGATAGTCGTTTCTGTTGTAGCTGCTATTATTATATCTTGGGTTCTGTATTTGCCTATTGCGACTTTCTCTCAGAAAAATGTCCCTTTCTTTGATAGCAACGTCATAGGCTTCCTGGAGGGTTCTGGGTCTAGAGGTTCTAACAGTCGCTCCTAATGGACCTTTGATGCCATGTATAAATGTATACAAACAGGTTTTTTCAAAGGATTCCTTTTTAAATTTCAAAGCTGACTTCTCTATCTCCGTGTTTTCTATAACTCTCCAGTACGTTGCCTTGATGTCTAAAATTTGCTCGAAAAATTCCTGCAGTGGCAATCTTTTATGTACCAGTCCGTGTAACTCAAAATTTAGTGTTTCCTCACTTCTTTTGTCCGCGAATTTCCTTATTAGGGTATCTCTAATGTCGTCCCAGTTTAAGCCTACGCCTGACGATATTAATAGCTCATTTGCCTTTCCTTCTATCTTGTTCCTTATTGCTCTTAATAAAAACTGCCCATACGGAGTCTTATCCGTGCCTCTAATAAGAAGCAGAATTTCCTCGACATTGTTTATAAAGTCATTTAGGGTAGCTGGATTCCCTTCATACGGAATGAGATAACGAATACCATCCGGAATTTTTAAAGATTGACAAATGTCTAGAGGGGAAATTATGGAAGGTATTGGTGTGGATTGGCTTGAGCCAGAAGAAGTATCCATCGTGCTAGGGGCACTACTGGTAGAGGGCCTAGTAACGGCTTGTAAGGCCACCTGATCTTCCCTAACGTCTGAAAGACTTGCACTCAACCGAGCTCTACTTCTAGTTACCGGAATAAGTCTTTTAACTTTTGAAATCTGATACATTTACTCTCTTAGAGAAATCATTTAATTGTGAATAATGTTGTGTGTTTAAATGTTGTTATATATGTAATCGTGTATTGAACTTAATTATACGTGTAAACTTAAATATGGTGTATGTGTAATATGTTGGGTTTAGATTTAACTGTGTAAGTGAATTAAAAGTATGTGTATGTGTTTAATCTATTTTGAAATTAATTGTGTATATATGAAATTGAAAAGAAGAAAAAAAAATATATGAATGTGTGTAAAATATCAATTGAGATTAAATAATTGTTGAGTTTGATGTATTCGTCGTGGCGAAGGTAATGTTGTTGTTGGATTGTTAGATGTGTTTTTGTCCTCGTGTGGAACTGTAATTATAGGCTTATTAATATGAGTCAATACTCTATTTTTATTTACTCAATATTGGGAGTGAAAGAAAAGAATGCTTGTATATTTGTTATTACTTGTCGTTGCCACATTGATTATTTGCCAATAGGCAGTGTTGGTTGCATTTGTTGTAAGTCTAATATTTGAGAGTCAACCCCGCTAGAGTACCGCAGACCTAATTATAAATAAAATAATTAGCGCAACTTGTTCGAACCAAACTCAACTGCTCGACACGCCAGTGTATCGTGGCCGTTGAATCATTTTCAAACTGTACTCAAACGGCTACTTGTTCGAACCACAACCCAACCGTTTGACACGCCAGTGTATCGTCACTGTTGAGCTGTTTCGAACTTGTGCCCACCCGGTCGTTAGCAATCTGCTCGAACCATCAACCCAACCGTTTGACACGCCAGTGTATCGTCACTGTTGAGTTGTTTCGAACATATGCTCGACCGGCTGTAACCCGTTTGATCAGCAACGCAACCGCTCGACACGCCAGTGTATCTTCGCTGCTGAATTGCTTTCGCACAGGTTTGACGCGGTTCACTTATTATGCTCGACCTTGAGCCTCAAACACGCACTTGTACATATTTTGGTCTATTAGACATGAGTGCAATTCATTATTTCTTTTTTTCTTCTTTTTTTTTTTTTTTCTTTTTTTTTTTGATTTGCACTTCATTTTCACTCTGGGCACCATAATTGCTCTATTTGAACCTTATGTGCCCAGGTGTATTTACTATATATTCCGACCAACAAATTTGTTCTATTTGAACTCCTTCGTGGTCAGACACCAATTTGTAGTTTCACTGTAGAAACATTTGCATCACTTTTGCGGGTACATTTGAAGTAATAAACTTGTTACTTGTATTACTTTTTTACTTGTAGAATTTATTTATGTATTGTATATATCGTGGCACTTATTTGTATGTGTACACTTGGCATTTGTTTTGTGTGTACAAGGGCTTGTGTTTTTTTATATACATTTTGGCATCTCAATTCTCACTCTACTCACTTGCATATAATTACACTGCAGAGGAGCTGCATCGATTCGGTTTCCGACTGCGCCAGTTATATAAGATGGTAGGTGGAGTGTCCCGGGTGATGCCTCTGCAAACTTCCAGAATTGTCCAAGTTCCCCAAGAATAAATGTTTTTTCCGAAAAAATGACAAAGGCTCTTTATTCGGCAATGGGTAGCTTAAAACTGATCTTATATCTAACTTAAAAGAATCCAAGTGGCCCGCTGGTCATCGTCGATCTGCTGACCCAGCAGATTTTTGGGGAGAGTTTCCGTTTGCTGAGTTGTCGTCTGCTTGTACTCTTGCACAAGAGTACAACGAACTATGTTGCAGAAATTGGGGTGGAGGCGGCTCGTGAATGTAGACTGCTGCAATGTTGTGAGTGCTGACGCTAACAGTTTGCTCGTGGAGGTTTAGGGGGCGGGGAAGAGGACGTGGGTATAGCTGATGTGGTAATTCACGCGGCGGGGCCTGCCAGTCCATACTCTAAGTTGGCGTAACGCTTATGCAAAAGAAAGTCACTGCAGCAACGGCAGCAAAGGGGCAACGGACACAGTGGGACTCCGCTCCTGGCAGCCCGACACGGTCCGTAAAATGCGCAGTCCACCAAGTCCCAGGTCGTAAAAAAAAAAAAAATAATAAAATAAATAATATTGGAAAAACAAAATTCCGAAAAATAATTCAGTTTAATAACAAAAAACCAAGTTCCTTATTGTTGAACGATTTTTCAATGAATAAATATATTACAAGTCGCCATATACAACACATACAAGTATTTGGAGCTCTCCGAATAAAAAACTATATAGAATTTTATATAGACGAAATAAATTTTCTCAAAAAATGGATAAAAAACCAACGTTATTGCCATACATTTTGGAATTGCTGAGCCGTCATCCGACGCTTAGTACCACCACGGACAACATAGTGGAGCATATCAAAGATTCGGTGCTGAATGAGCACTTGTCTCCATTTGGTAATCTCAAGCATGCCGTCGAGTTTGGCCTGGCAGTAGGGACCCACCTGGGCATACTTACCTTTGTGAACGAGGAGGTTCAAAATCATTTAAACCTTAAGCGTGCCGTCGAGCTAACGCAGACAATTGCGGGAAAACTGGGCATCATTACCCTTGTGAAAAAGGAAAACCCTTTAAACTTTTGCTTGCCAGGGAAGAGTCCGGCCGCGCTCATAAAAAATTAAATGAAGAAAACAGAATATCAGCAATAGTTTCGGAGCAGCAAAGAATCATTCTCACACGATTTACAGTCTAAAAAAAAAAAGCTTAAGGATGTTAAGAAATCATTTGAGAGAGAACTTGAACATAAAACCAAAGACTGGGAAGAACCGACGGTTTATCAACTGCAACAGATTACCAACCTTCAGGATCAATACAACCAAAGCGCAGCTGAATTTGTGACAAAAATGAATAGACTTCAAGAGGTAAATACATCTCTGAAAGACGACGTTAAAGAAAAGGATAACATAATCAAAAACATCGGTGAAAAAATTCGAAATTTGATAACTAAGAACGAAGTTCTAAATAACGAAGTAAAAAAATCTGAATTGAAAAAAAAAACAGATTATCAGCGATAATTTAACCCCCGCAGAGATAGGATTCGCCAAGGAGTTGCAGTCACAAGATATAAACTTTAATAAGAAAATTCATGAATTGGGGAAAGAATTAAAAAAGAAGAACACCGAATGGGAAAAAGATGAGAGATAAAGATTCTCTTATAGCAAAGCTTTTATCAGAAATGGGTTTAAAATTATGGTCCTCTGAGAAAAAGACCATCAATTGGCACGATAAAAAAATTATTAGAACTCAAAATATTAAAAATAAAAAAATCAGAAATGAGTACAAAATTATGTTTGATGAGGAAGCCAATCGCTTCAGAGTCCAAGGTACTTAGAACTATTGCAAGATAAAAAAATTGGAAAACAAAATATTAAAAATAAAAAAAAGAAATAGGTCCAAAATTATGGTCCTCTAAGAGAAAGAGAACTCAAAACGTTAGACGAAATAAATTTTCTCAAAAAATGGATAAAAAACCAACGTTATTGCCATACATTTTGGAATTGCTGAGCCGTCATCCGACGCTTAGTACCACCACGGACAATATAGTGGAGCAAATCAAAGATTCGGTGCTGAATGAGCACTTGTCTCCATTTGGTAATCTCAAGCATGCCGTCGAGTTTGGCCCGGCAGTAGGGACCCACCTGGGCATACTTACCTTTGTGAACGAGGAGGTTCAAAATCATTTAAACCTTAAGCGTGCCGTCGAGCTAACGCAGACAATTGCGGGAAAACTGGGCATCATTACCCTTGTGAAAAAGGAAAACCCTTTAAACTTTTGCTTGCCAGGGAAGAGTCCGGCCGCGCTCATAAAAAATTAAATGAAGAAAACAGAATATCAGCAATAGTTTCGGAGCAGCAAAGAATCATTCTCACACGATTTACAGTCTAAAAAAAAAAAAGCTTAAGGATGTTAAGAAATCATTTGAGAGAGAACTTGAACATAAAACCAAAGACTGGGAAGAACCGACGGTTTATCAACTGCAACAGATTACCAACCTTCAGGATCAATACAACCAAAGCGCAGCTGAATTTGTGACAAAAATGAATAGACTTAAAGAGGTAAATACATCTCTGAAAGACGACGTTAAAGAAAATGATAACATAATCAAAAACATCGGTGAAAAAATTCGAAATTTGATAACTAAGAACGAAGTTCTAAATAACGAAATAAAAAAATTTGAATTGAAAAAAAGCAGATTATCAGCGATAATTTAACCCCCGCAGAGATAGGATTCGCCAAGGAGTTGCAGTCACAAGATATAAACTTTAATAAGAAAATTCATAAATTGGGGAAAGAATAAAAGAAGAAGAACACCGAATGGGAAAAAAGATGAGAGATAAAGATTCTGTTATAGCAAAGCTTTTATCAGAAATGGGTTCAAAATTATGGTCCTCTGAGAAAAAGACCATCAATTGGCACGATAAAAAAAAAAACTTAA
Source organism: Drosophila vallismaia (assembly GCA_035047325.1). Lineage (NCBI taxonomy): Eukaryota > Metazoa > Arthropoda > Insecta > Diptera > Drosophilidae > Drosophila > Drosophila vallismaia. The sequence goes on along the minus strand of JAWNPU010000001.1, from coordinate 1,570,704 downwards.
AATATTAACAAATAAAAAAAATCAGAAATGCGTCCAAAATTATGGTCCTTTGAGAGAAAGACCATCAATTGGCACGATAAAAAAATTATTAGAACTCAAAATATTAAAAATAAAAAAATCAGAAATGAGTACAAAATTATGTTTGATGAGGAAGCCAATCGCTTCAGAGTCCAAGGACTTAGAACTATTGCAAGATAAAAAAATTGGAAAACAAAATATTAAAAATAAAAAAAAGAAATAGGTCCAAAATTATGCTCCTCTGAGAGAAAGAGAACTCAAAACGTTAAAAATAAACAAAACAGGATTTGATAAAACTCCATCGACTGGAATTCCGAGACCTTAGATCGAATGGTCAAATATTAAATAAAATAAAACTCAATAAAAAAAAATAAAATAAAAGTAGAAAAGAAGACCCGATGTTGATACTTTGCTCTGCAGAGCTTGAATGAAATATTTTGGTAAGGATTACGGCTTTTATAGAAATATTTTGGGTCAAGTTGACAGCCTACTTCGATTTAATCAAAGGCGTATTTAAAGTTATCGATGCTAGGACCGTTGAAACCAGCTCCTCGAATAAATTCAAAACTTCCAGTGTTGCCAGACTCAGAAATAAATACTGTTTTGCCCTGTTATATGTCAATTATTAGAATTCAAATATGCATCTCGGTGATTTTTCAACCCACCGCAAAACGAAGGAATTATTACTAATGCGACTTAGTTGGTAGCCTAGAGACTCAGATAGCGGAAAAAATAAAAATTATAACGGCGAATCGCCGGAGTTGTCAGTTTAAGAGCTTGTGCTCTTTATAGAATCAATCTTCAGAACGAACTGCCTTAAAAGCTAACATAAAAAAGCCTATTGAAAGGCGAGGTGCCAATAATAACTAAGGGGCAAAAACATAGTTTCTGCTGACCGAAATCTTCGGAATGCCAGTTTTTACCAAACCAAAACGACCGAGGTCTGTCGAAAGAAAGAGGATGAAGAAATATGCTGATAACCTCCCGGTCCTCCGTGTTTTAACTGCTCCAGGGTGGCAGTTTCAACACGCCTCGGCAATGGTACCAAGAAGTGGCTCCTCGCAAACGCAGTCCATAATTGCTACAGTAGTCTCCAATGATCTCCTTAAGAAGTAGGTCCTTTTTAAGAAGCAACTATCTCAGGATCGTTGTACTTACCTGGGGAATCGCCATTACCATTATTGGTAACCGACCATTATTGGTATTATGAAATGTCCTATATACTATTGAGAACCTTTCCGTGACCCTTTCTAAGATGGTGTCACCTTATATTTGTTTTTGGTCCGATTCCTTTTCCATTATTTAAATATTTTTTCTTCGTAATGTTTTGAGATGTCTCAACAACAATGCAATTTATTAATTAGAGCTAGAATGAATAATAGCTAGGATGAAACAACAATCCTGTACCAAGTTCAAAGTTGTGCCAATCAATTTTGTTTTTATTACTTGGACTGCAATGTCCTCATATGTAGCTTATGCAAGGTCCACTAATTTGATTGCCATTATGAACTTTAAAGATGGATTTTTTTTCCATCGAATTCTGTTACTGAACTAGACATTTCCTTTATATACGCCCTTATGGCGGCAGAATTGTATGTTATTATCGTTGTTTCTTAGTCTTCCGAAAATTCACATTCTTTTAGTAATTTCAATACCGCCGGGATAGTTAGATCGTTGAGATCTTCTTTAATTTCTGTGTCAGAATCACTTAATGAAGTCCTGAAGGTGGGTCTCGGTTATCGAGTGTCTGGGTGGGAAGTAAACCGCACCAATGGTGATATCTCCCTGTGGGCTAGAAATCCTGGTCACGGCGCACTGAGCCTATCCTCTTGAAACGCGGGAAGTTCCGTGTACTGAATGCCACTCCTGATGAGCATAGCTGCTCCTAAGCGTGCTCTGCCAGATGGATGGTTGGCATGTAACAGATCGTATCCGCTAATGTTAAAGTAGGATCTGGGACAAAAGTGGGCTTCCGAAACTAGAAGAACATCAATATTGTCTGTTTTTATGAGATGCTCTACTTCGGCTTTGCTCTTCTGCAAGCCGTTTGCGTTCCAAAAAACTATATTAAGCCTTATTTGCATTACTTTCTGTTGAGGAAAGGAGCTATAAACTGCGTCATCTGCGAGAACATCTGCGAAAACATCTGTGAGATCAACTTTTCCATCATCCTCTCAATTGTTCCTTCCATGCGGGCAAACATCGTTTCAAGCTGGTTGAGATTTGGGGCTTCGGAAGTGGTTTGAGGGGTTTGTTGGGGATTCCTTGGCTGTGTCGCATGGTTTCCAAGAAGTACGTCCCTGTAACTCGTACCATTGATGATAGTTGGTATTTGGATGAGAGGTGGTTTGTTGCTACTCTCAACGGGTAAGGCTTTAGGAGATAGCTGTGCCTTTGCCTTTTTGTAGGCAGGGCATCCTCTGTACGACGCAGGGTGATCAGCTTGACAATGTAAGCAGCATGCTTTCTCGGCATCTTTTTTGGTGCATGACCTAGAGTCGTGAGAATCACCACATTTCACGCAGCGATGTTCCAGGAAACAGTAGCGCTGGGTATGTCCGAATCCTTGGCATCTGAAACATTGTGGAACATCGTTGAACTTCAGTGGGGGCTCAACGGTGACGACTGACCTACAAATCCTCTTTATTTTGAAAACCTCTGTGTTGTTGCTCGCTGGTTCTAGGTTAACAAAAAATATCCCCAGTGGTTGCTTGGATTTCCTGCCAATGGGATTGTGCAGATCCCTCACAGTATGGCCGTATTTGTGGAGTTCTTCCTTAATTTCAGTCTGGTCCGTTGAGTGGTGAAGTTCCTTGATGACCGCCCTGTATGCTCTCTCGTCCTTTGGTTGGAAGGTGCGGTGCCTTTTGTTATGTGCCACGAGGTGCTGGCGTAGGGCTGTGTAGGACTCCTTATCTGGCATCATTACGCGTACATTATTATTTCTCTCCGTTTTGTATGAGAAGTCCTTTTTGGTACCCACGAGAGTCGTTATCCTCTTGACAACCGAGGTAATGTCGGTCACGTCTGGGATGTAGATCGGGGAAGGCTTGAGGGTTTTCGGGATCGGGTTCGGTTTCACTGCCGTTTTAGATGCCACTACCTCTGAGGCAGTTTTGGGTTCGTCATGTTCGTCGTCATCATCTTTGCTTGAGAGGAGGGCAAAGGGGTTGTTTGCCAACTTGCTGCGCAGAGCTGCGCTGCTGCTAGGCGTGACGTCTGGCTTCTCTCCTTGCCTATTACGCGCGGGCTTGCGCTTGATCTCGCTGGGCTCCGAGTAAGAAGAACTCCAGCTAGAGTCTCTGCTCGAGCTGCACTTCCTTGCTTTGAGGGCCTTCTTGCATGACATTGTTTTGCCAAGCTTAATGGCACGCGGCGGGGCCTGCCAGTCCATACTCTAAGTTGGCGTAACGCTTATGCAAAAGAAAGTCACTGCAGCAACGGCAGCAAAGGGGCAACGGACACAGTGGGACTCCGCTCCTGGCAGCCCGACACGGTCCGTAAAATGCGCAGTCCACCAAGTCCCAGGTCGTAAAAAAAAAAAAAATAATAAAATAAATAATATTGGAAAAACAAAATTCCGAAAAATAATTCAGTTTAACAACAAAAAACCAAGTTCCTTATTGTTGAACGATTTTTCAATGAATAAATATATTACAAGTCGCCATATACAACACATACAAGTATTTGGAGCTCTCCGAATAAAAAACTATATAGAATTTTATATAGACGAAATAAATTTTCTCAAAAAATGGATAAAAAAACCAACGTTATTGCCATACATTTTGGAATTGCTGAGCCGTCATCTGACGCTTAGTACCACCACGGACAACATAGTGGAGCATATCAAAGATTCGGTGCTGAATGAGTACTTGTCTCCATTTGGTAATCTCAAGCATGCCGTCGAGTTTGGCCTGGCAGTAGGGACCCACCTGGGCATACTTACCTTTGTGAACGAGGAGGTTCAAAATCATTTAAACCTTAAGCGTGCCGTCGAGCTAGCGCAGACAATTGCGGGAAAACTGGGCATCATTACCCTTGTTGAAAAGGAAAACCCTTTAAACTTTTGCTTGCCAGGGAAGAGTCCGGCCGCGCTCATAAAAAATTAAATGAAGAAAACAGAATATCAGCAATAGTTTCGGAGCAGCAAAGAATCATTCTCACACGATTTACAGTCTAAAAAAAAAAAGCTTAAGGATGTTAAGAAATCATTTGAGAGAGAACTTGAACATAAAACCAAAGACTGGGAAGAACCGACGGTTTATCAACTGCAACAGATTACCAACCTTCAGGATCAATACAACCAAAGAGCAGCTGAATTTGTGACAAAAATGAATAGACTTCAAGAGGTAAATACATCTCTGAAAGACGACGTTAAAGAAAAGGATAACATAATCAAAAACATCGGTGAAAAAATTCGAAATTTGATAACTAAGAACGAAGTTCTAAATAACGAAATAAAAAAATTTGAATTGAAAAAAAGCAGATTATCAGCGATAATTCAACCCCCGCAGAGAAAGGATTCGCCAAGGAGTTGCAGTCACAAGATATAAACTTTAATAAGAAAATTCATAATTTGGGGAAAGAATAAAAGAAGAAGAACACCGAATGGGAAAAAAGATGAGAGATAAAGATTCTGTTATAGCAAAGCTTTTATCAGAAATGGGTTCAAAATTATGGTCCTCTGAGAGAAAGACCATCAATTGGCACGATAAAAAAATTATTAGAACTCAAAATATTAAAAATAAAAAAATCAGAAATGAGTACAAAATTATGTTTGATGAGGAAGCCAATCGCTTCAGAGTCCAAGGTACTTAGAACTATTGCAAGATAAAAAAATTGGAACTCAAAATATTAAAAATAAAAAAAAGAAATAGGTCCAAAATTATGCTCCTCTGAGAGAAAGAGAACTCAAAACGTTAAAAATAAACAAAACAGGATTTGATAAAACTCCATCGACTGGAATTCCGAGACCTTAGATCGAATGGTCAAATATTAAATAAAATAAAACTTAATAAAAAAAAAATAAAATAAAAGTAGAAAAGAAGACCCGATGTTGATACTTTGCTCTGCAGAGCTTGAATGAAATATTTTGGTAAGGATTACGGCTTTTATAGAAATATTTTGGGTCAAGTTGACAGCCTACTTCGATTTAATCAAAGGCGTATTTAAAGTTATCGATGCCAGGACCGTTGAAACCAGCTCCTCGAATAAATTCAAAACTTCCAGTGTTGCCAGACTCAGAAATAAATACTGTTTTGCCCTGTTATATGTCAATTATTAGAATTCAAATATGCATCTCGGTGATTTTTCAACCCACCGCAAAACGAAGGAATTATTACTAATGCGACTTAGTTGGTAGCCTAGAGACTCAGATAGCGGAAATAATAAAAATTATAACGGCGAATCGCCGGAGTTGTCAGTTTAAGAGCTTGTGCTCTTTATAGAATCAATCTTCAGAACGAACTGCCTTAAAAGCTAACATAAAAAAGCCTATTGAAAGGCGAGGTGCCAATAATAACTAAGGGGCAAAAACATAGTTTCTGCTGACCGAAATCTTCGGAATGCCAGTTTTTACCAAACCAAAACGACCGAGGTCTGTCGAAAGAAAGAGGATGAAGAAATATGCTGATAACCTCCCGGTCCTCCGTGTTTTAACTGCTCCAGGGTGGCAGTTTCAACACGCCTCGGCAATGGTACCAGGAAGTGGCTCCTCGCAAACGCAGTCCATAATTGCTACAGTAGTCTTCAATGATCTCCTTAAGAAGTAGGTCCTTTTTAAGAAGCAACTATCTCAGGATCTTTGTACTTACCTGGGGAATCGCCATTACCATTATTGGTAACCGATCAGTATTGGTATTATGAAATGTCCTATATACTATTGAGAACCTTTCCGTGACCCTTTCTAAGATGGTGTCACCTTATATTTGTTTTTGGTCCGATTCCTTTTCCATTATTTAAATATTTTTTCTTCGTAATGTTTTGAGATGTCTCAACAACAATGCAATTTATTAATTAGAGCTAGAATGAATAATAGCTAGGATGAAACAACAATCCTGTACCAAGTTCAAAGTTGTGCCAATCAATTTTGTTTTTATTACTTGGACTGCAATGTCCTCATATGTAGCTTATGCAAGGTCCACTAATTTGATTGCCATTATGAACTTTAAAGATGGATTTTTTTTCCATCGAATTCTGTTACTGAACTAGACATTTCCTTTATATACGCCCTTATGGCGGCAGAATTGTATGTTATTATCGTTGTTTCTTAGTCTTCCGAAAATTCACATTCTTTTAGTAATTTCAATACCGCCGGGATAGTTAGATCGTTGAGATCTTCTTTAATTTCTGTGTCAGAATCACTTAATGATTCTGCTGTTTCCTTACTAACTCCTAGTGTCAAAGGGAAATTTAAAATTGTTGGTATTGATATGTCCAGCTTGTATTTTTCTTATATATGTATCAGATATTTTCTAAGTTTTATCAAAAATTTTGACACTGATGTCCACTGCTTTTTATCTAACTTTCCACTCTGGTTATGAATGAGAGTTATTGCTTGATTAACACAATCTACTAAAGCAGCTGTAAATTAAAATTGTTGTTGGTAAATTATTTAAAAAAATATTTTTTTTTTAATATTGTTTTGGTGTTATTGGTGATAAACTTTTTCACTTAACACACTATTACAAGACACTGGTTTCTAACTTCTCCTTAATTGAAGGCCGTTCTCGATTTTGTCCCGAATCAGACTGACTTTATAATTCTTAATCCTAATCCAATCAACCTCGGCCAGAAGCTTTTCTTTAGAAACTTCTTGAACTTTCAATTATGTTTAGAATAAAAGCTTTATGCTGAAATTATTTTACAGTATTGTGAAATTGAAATTTGCTGACTGATGCAGTTTGATTGAAGCGCAATTAGTTGACCATGGCTTGGTCTTCAATCGGAAATCGTGTTTACTTTAAGCTTGGTTATTTATCTTAGCGGGTAGCTAAGCGCTGGTAAAGGCAATGACAAAAACAAAGGCAAAGGAAATGCCTCCGAGATTGGAATTTAAAATTTGTTTATAAACTGAGGTTGAGTGCTATGTTTACGGGTTAGATAACTCTCCCCCTTCAAAAATGACGCGCCCCGCTTTATTATGAATTCTTTTTTTATATATAAATATTTATTGAGGCATACAGGGTAATTTAAAACTCCATGGGGTCCTTGGTATCTGTTAATACTGCCCGAGAGGCTCGCCTGCTAAGTGTGCTTAGCGTTACCATAATTACTAAATTTAAACTAACTTAACAAACTAACAATAATTAACAATACTTAAAAACTAAGAAATATAAAAGAAAGGCAATGGGGAGAATATCATTTGGCTTATCATCATCTTGCTGTGCTTCTTGTTGGCAGCCGGTGGATTAGGTCCCTAGGAAGTCACCTGTTGAGCCTCCTTTGTGGGCGAGGTCTGGTAAGACCCTTAGCGAGTCGGTTGCGATGGCGCTTCAGTCGGTCGTTGTAGCGGCTGGAGTGGAAATCTATGGTCTCAAAGACCGTGAGAAGCTTTAGGTCACTGTGAAGGTTGGTGTTCCTCACATACCACTCGCAGACAGTGATCGTCCTCGCCATCTTATTTTGTTAAAAAATCTTCCTCAGTATTTGGTTTTTTTAGTTCGGGCGTTTTTGTTTGGTTACAAATATAAAATATATGGATTTTATTATTAATGTAGTAATCAAATACAAAATTAATAAAATTAATAATATAAATGAAATTGATATTTTCCAATTGTAAATTTCAATAAATAGGTTTAAAATATTATTGTTGTCAAGAGTAAATTCTGAATTGTTGGATTTTATATAATCTGATATTTCCAGATTCTTCAAGTGGTTTGTGATTATGTACTCAAGTATTTTGTTTTCTAAATTGGTGTATGAAACATTATTTATTGTAGTTGTGTCGTTGAATGTTATAAAATATGACCCGTCTAAATGAGAATTGTTTACAATATTATTTCCATTTATTAGAATGGCACCTTCTTGAATGATATCTATATTTTTATTTTTTTCTCGTATTTTAGTGCAAATTGATTTCTCTCCATTTAGTAAGCGGGTAAAACAAGTTTTATCTTTACTTATAATACCATAGTTATTAAAAAGTTCCTTCTTAAAATTAAATATTTCATAAAAAGCACTTTCGCATTTTGCGACCTGATTTTTTGTTAGTAATTTTCGATCATTTTGTGAAATGGATCTGGCATAATAAATTATGCATCTATTTGTTATTACAGGGTATTTTATAAATATAATTAAGAGTTCTTTATGTAGTACAATTTTGAACACGGAGATATCCATTAAATCTGCAATAATTACAGACTTTTGTTGGTGATTTAATATTTCTTTAATGTCTTCCTTATTTAACATTTTTGTGTTAAATACCTTAATTTTTGCCAGTGTAATAGTATCAATTAAGTTTTGCAAGTCGAATGTTAATAATCGTAAACGATTTTTTCGTAACGACAATTCTTGATAAAAATGTTTTTAAAATGATAAGAAGGTGATTTTATCTCGTTAAAAAATTTGGAATTGATAATAAATTGTTGGTTATTGTTTCAATTAAGTCATTTATTTTATTCTGTATTTTAATGAAATCATCGTGATCCGGTGTTCCAGCTAACCATTTCCAAACAGTGCCTAACTCATTTATTCCCCTTTTTGATCTAGTTGATATTAGCTGTGACAAAATTAATTCGATTATTTGTAGTTCGTAAGTAATTTCCCATTGTAACCTTTTATTTGTATCCTTTTTTATGTATCCTGATCCAAGATCGATTATTTCTTTATAAAAACTTATATTAGTTACGTGGAATAAGTCGACATATGATTCATAAGTAAGAACATCCCTTTTGTCCATGAACGGGAAAAATTCGTCATTGGAGTAATCAGTTATTTCTGAAGTGGCCGTCATTACGAATGGTGTTAGAAGTTTCTGTAATTTTAAAAGAAATATAATATTTGTTAAAACTTAATATTGTCTTTGTGAATAATTCTGTTTCTATTATTGATTATTATTTTATTAGGTAAGTTTTCCTTAATAACCTGTTTCTTATATCTCGTTTTAAGCTTATTTATTTCTCCATGTTTCTTTTCATAAACAACTTGTCCAACATGATATTCTTTTTCCTTACGACTTTCATTATGTGTTTCTAACATTTTTTCTTGAGTGTTCTTTATAATTTTGAAATGTTCTCGTGTTCAATGTTATTATAGAGAATATCAAAAGGTTTTTGATTTGTTGTAGAATGAATGCTCTTAAATTCTTTTGCGGCTCTAATAATTATTTCCGAATAGTCAATGAGATTAAATTCTTCCTTTATGCAACGAGCTAATTCTGTTAATGTTGAATGTGCCCTTTCAACTTGTCCTTTCGAGGCACTGTGTCTGGGGTCTGCGAAATGTAGAGTTAAACCACATCTTTGTGCAGAGGATTTAAAAATATATAACTTTATAGGGCAGTTTGGAGTAGTGCTGAGGAGCTCACTTACAAGTCATGGATTAGGGTAGTGGGTGCCAATTAATTGGTAGTGCAATCCTATGGATTGATTCAACAAATTGTATGGTCTATACGTGGTCCCACGCAGCAGTCCGTGAATGGCAATGGGATGGCAATGTTTAGCCAAGTGTTGATCTTCTTGATATCCCAAGCAGCTGTCTATGTACGGGAGTGGAAGGTGCAAATCCAATTGATGGTTTACGATGATTACGAGTTGGTGGTTATGTAAGAAGAAAAGACTCTAGCGGTAACGAGGGACCATGATTGTCTAGTTGTAAAACATTGTGTTATATATGTACTTTAATAATAATAATAAACCGGAAGGCTGAACCTTCCTTACATTTGGCGGCTCGTCATAACTAAACTATCGTCTGTGGTTTCGATGCTCGAAAGGTGTTTAAAGTTGGTTGAATGCAAAAAAAAGTGTGCCATATATCAAAGTTAAAGTCAGTCTGGCGCCGGTACAAAAAGTGGTGGTGGTGTGATCTAAGAAGCATGTTTGTGTTCACTGAAGGCTTAAATGAGATATACAGATACTGATTTAGATGTTCTTTCGCAGTACAAACATGAAGTAAAGGCGCTGATTGATGATTACAAACCGGCTGCTCAAGTGTTGCAGAGTTTAGTGGAACTCAAAATCATAACAGATGACGAAATTGTTGCATTCCAACAAAATCCGAGCCGGGTAGCTATGCAGAGGAGGAGAAAGTTAAAATAAAATGGCTGCGCGATGGGATTGTCAGAGAATCATCATCGAATTTTGCATAAACATAATCTTGAGTTTAGCTACCACAAATCACAGTGTATGCACAGTGTAAGTTTTAGAAACGATGCTTAATGATAAAAACAAACAAGTGGAATCACTCCAGAATGAAATTAATTGTTTGAAAGCAGACGCAATCAAAAAAGATAACGTTCAACTTACACTAGAAATCAGTGTGAACGAACTTGAATTAAAGAGCGAAGACCTAATCAAAACCAATAAGAACTTGATAGAGCAATTAGAGGAAGTTAAATTTAAAGCAAAAGAGGACTTAAAATATTTAAAAGCAACAAATGGGGAAATTATTACGGAGCTCCGATCTAAAATGGACAAGAAAACCAAAAAAGCTGCAGACCTGCGCGGGAATAGAGAAAAAATGGTAAAGGAAGTAGAATTCAAGATGTCTGAAATGCAAGGTGAGCTGGACAAGCTCAAAGTAGAGTGCAATGGCTTGAAGGATATTAAGAACTCACTTGAGAATGAGATTAAACGTAAGACTAAAGAGTGGCAAGACCTAGATATCTTGCGGCAGCAACAGTTTACTGAGCTCTATGATAAATAACAAAATAAGGAAGCTCAATTCGAGGCAGAAAATCAGCAAAATATTACTCTAAATGGAATCGTTGAAGAGAACTATCAAATAATCAATGATACTAGTGACCCATTAAAACTTTTAATTACTGAAAAGAAATCTTCGTCAATGATATAAAATAAAAAAATTACATTTTTTTTTATTTTTTTTTGTTTTTTTGTTATCATTCTTATTTAATATTTAAAATCTGTCCGAATCGGTACAATCATTAAATGATTTGGGGGTGACATTACCTTAAGGGAGGTACATGGAATGTACATCATATGAGTCTGACTTAGGTGTCTATTGGTGGGGGAGGTCAAGCGGGTGTTTCCTTTTCAGGCGTCTTAGGGACTGGCTGTTTTCTAGGAGCTTGATGGCCAGGTGGTTGGGGTGGTTGTCCAGTCTTTTTGTATATCTTTCACTGTGTCGGGTGATCTCCTCTGCTACCGAAGGAATTCCAAGCTCTTGGTGGATTATTGAGTTTTCGTGGTACGGATGAGCGTTAGAAAATGTTCTCAGACATTTATTCTGAAACCGCTGTATTCTGATGCGGTTGGTTGGGGCTTGCCCCACAACTGAATCCCATAGGTCCAGATTGGCTTCAGCACTACGTTGTATGTGAGTAGTTTGAATTTTTCCCTGAGCTTGGATCTTCTGCCCAGGAGCCAGTGAAGTTGCCTGAGTCGTAGGTCGGCCTGGTTGCGCTTGTTGATTAGGTGTGGACGCCATGTGAGCCTGCGGTCCAGGGTCAGCCCTAGATATTTGGGAGTGTCATTCGTTGGAATGGTTTCCCTGTTAAGTGTGACGGGGGGGCAATCCCCCTGCGTAATGCGAAGGTTGTGTGGGAGGATTTCTCCGCGTTGACCACGATCTTCCATCGTTTCAGCCATGGATCTAGAGCATCCAGTTGTCTTTGTATGATGGCTGAAGCTTCCTGAGAATTTGTGGCGGAGGCTAGGAACGCGGTGTCGTCCGCGTATGTAGCTACTGTGAGGTTCCGAGAGGGGGTGAGGGCAAGGTTCGCTGTGTAGAGCGTGTATAAGATGGGTCCAAGAACACTGCCTTGAGGTACTCCTGCTCTTATAGGCCTAGGCGTGCTAATTGATGATCCGCATCTCACTCGGAATTCTCTTCTCTTTCCTCTGTGTACGACTTGAGGAAGGCGAAGTGGGAACATGGAAGGTTGGATTTAATTTTGAACAGGACTCCAGGGTGCCAGACTCTGTCAAACGCCTGTTTAACATCCAGCATAACGGCGCAGAAGTACTTCTTCTTTTCGAAGGCCTCTAGTATGCACTCAACAAGCCGGTGGCATTGCTCTGGTGTTCCATGAAGGCGTCTGAAGCCAAACTGGTGATCAGGGATCAGTCCGGCCTCGTCCAAAACTGGCAGTACTCTACGTAAAAATATTCTTTCAAGTATTTTAGACAGGATTGCCAGCAAACTAATCGGACGATACGATGCTAAATGAAGCCAATCGGCTTCAGGTTTTCCAGGCTTGAGGAGGACAATTATTTCCGCACGCTTCCACACTTTCGGGAAGTACCCTAGACGGAGGTACCTGTTAAAGATGTTAGCCAGCCTTTGGGAACAGATTAGGGGCAACATTTTCAGTGCTCTTGCATCAATTCGGTCAGGACCTGGTGACTTGCCATTTTTTAAGGAGGCGATCTCCTGCACAATCTCCTCTGGTTCGACGGGCTGTATTGGCGTGCCAGGAGCACTTGGGCTCTCTACGAACCTTATGATGGCAGCTCTCTCTTCGGCAGTGCATCTATCGAAAAGTGAGAAAGCACTATGTAAATGGTCGGCAAAGGCTTCTGCTCTTTCTATCTCAGACCGACACCAGGACCCGTCCACTTTGCGCACGGGTGATATCTTCTTCGCAGGTCTTTTAATGTGCCTCGTGACATTCCACAGATTGTGCTGCGGGTCTCCAGGTTCCAGCTCCTTGAGGAATCTATGGAAGGAGTCCTGCCGTAGAATGGTTAGCTTGTCCTTCAGTTCCTTGGTGGCACGATTAAGTGCTGTCTTGGCCCTGGGATTGCGCGATGAAAACCGGACTCTTCTGAGGCGCCTTTTTTCGGCCACGAGGGCCGCGATTTCAGGAGACCACAAGTGCAAGTCTCTTTCAGGTGTTCTCGGGGTAGTCGGAGGAGGTGGGTTCGCAAACTCAGCAGCATTGTGCATCTCTCTGGTTAAGTTTTCGATGGCCGCATCTATGTTGCTTGGTGTGGAAAGAGGGGGATCTGAGTACAGGGAGGAAAGCATCCAAAACGTAAACTTGGGGGCATTTGTGTGTTTCCCAGTGAGTCTTCTAGGCGGGGTTTTTCTGAGGACGGGGATGTTTAGGAGCAAGTTTACTGCGCTGTGGTCGGATAGCAGTTTATCATAGCTTGAGCATGTTATCTTAGAGTGTCCTATGCCCTTGAAGACGGCGAAGTCCAGAAGATCCGGCTGCTTTGAAGGGTCGGAAGGCCAGTGTGTGGGTTCTCCAGTGGAATGGCAGTCCAGACTCTTCCGCTGCAGGTACTTGTAAAGCTTAATGCCTTTGGGGTTGTTTGTGCGGGACCCCCACCAGGAGTGTTTGGCGTTAAAGTCTCCGGCTGCTATAAAACGAGATCCAAGGGACTCGAAGAAGTCCTGAAGGTGGGTCTCGGTTATCGAGTGTCTGGGTGGGAAGTAAACCGCACCAATGGTGATATCTCCCTGTGGGCTAGAAATCCTGGTCACGGCGCACTGAGCCTATCCTCTTGAAACGCGGGAAGTTCCGTGTACTGAATGCCACTCCTGATGAGCATAGCTGCTCCTCCGCGTGCTCTGCCAGATGGATGGTTGGCATGTAACAGATCGTATCCGCTAATGTTAAAGTAGGATCTGGGACAAAAGTGGGCTTCCGAAACTAGAAGAACATCAATATTGTCTGTTCTTATGAGATGCTCTACTTCGGCTTTGCTCTTCTGCAAGCCGTTTGCGTTCCAAAAAACTATATTAAGCCTTATTTGCATTACTTTCTGTTGAGGAAGGGAGCTATAAACTGCGTCATCTGCGAGAACATCTGCGAAAACATCTGTGAGATCAACTTTTCCATCATCCTCTCAATTGTTCCTTCCATGCGGGCAAACATCGTTTCAAGCTGGTTGAGATTTGGGGCTTCGGAAGTGGTTTGAGGGGTTTGTTGGGGATTCCTTGGCTGTGTCGCATGGTTTCCAAGAAGTACGTCCCTGTAACTCGTACCATTGATGATAGTTGGTATTTGGATGAGAGGTGGTTTGTTGCTACTCTCAACGGGTAAGGCTTTAGGAGATAGCTGTGCCTTTGCCTTTTTGTAGACAGGGCATCCTCTGTACGACGCAGGGTGATCAGCTTGACAATGTAAGCAGCATGCTTTCTCGGCATCTTTTTTGGTGCATGACCTAGAGTCGTGAGAATCACCACATTTCACTCAGCGATGTTCCAGGAAACAGTAGCGCTGGGTATGTCCGAATCCTTGGCATCTGAAACATTGTGGAACATCGTTGAACTTCAGTGGGGGCTCAACGGTGACGACTGACCTACAAATCCTCTTTATTTTGAAAACCTCTGTGTTGTTGCTCGCTGGTTCTAGGTTAACAAAAAATATCCCCAGTGGTTGCTTGGATTTCCTGCCAATGAGATTGTGCAGATCCCTCACAGTATGGCCGTATTTGTGGAGTTCTTCCTTAATTTCAGTCTGGTCCGTTGAGTGGTGAAGTTCCTTGATGACCGCCCTGTATGCTCTCTCGTCCTTTGGTTGGAAGGTGCGGTGCCTTTTGTTATGTGCCACGAGGTGCTGGCGTAGGGCTGTGTAGGACTCCTTATCTGGCATCATTACGCGTACATTATTATTTCTCTCCGTTTTGTATGAGAAGTCCTTTTTGGTACCCACGAGAGTCGTTATCCTCTTGACAACCGAGGTAATGTCGGTCACGTCTGGGATGTAGATCGGGGGAGGCTTGAGGGTTTTCGGGATCGGGTTCGGTTTCACTGCCGTTTCAGATGCCACTGCCTCTGAGGCAGTTTTGGGTTCGTCATGTTCGTCGTCATCATCTTTGCTTGAGAGGAGGGCAAAGGGGTTGTTTGCCAACTTGCTGCGCAGAGCTGCGCTGGTGCTAGGCGTGACGTCTGGCTTCTCTCCTTGCCTATTACGCGCGGGCTTGCGCTTGATCTCGCTGAGCTCCGAGTAAGAAGAACTCCAGCTAGAGTCTCTGCTCGAGCTGCACTTCCTTGCTTTGAGGGCCTTCTTGCATGGCATTGTTTTGCCAAGCTTAATGGCACGCGGCGGTGCCTGCCAGTCCATACTCTAAGTTGGCGTAACGCTTATGCAAAAGAAAGTCACTGCAGCAACGGCAGCAAAGGGGCAACGGACACAGTGGGACTCCGCTCCTGGCAGCCCGACACGGTCCGTAAAATGCGCAGTCCACCAAGTCCCAGGTCGTAAAAAAAAAAAAATAAATAAAATAAATAATATTGGAAAAACAAAATTCCGAAAAATAATTCAGTTTAATAACAAAAAACCAAGTTCCTTATTGTTGAACGATTTTTCAATGAATAAATATATTACAAGTCGCCATATACAACACATACAAGTATTTGGAGCTCTCCGAATAAAAAACTATATAGAATTTTATATAGACGAAATAAATTTTCTCAAAAAATGGATAAAAAACCAACATTATTGCCATACATTTTGTAATTGCTGAGCCGTCATCTGACGCTTAGTACCACCACGGACAACATAGTGGAGCATATCAAAGATTCGGTGCTGAATGAGCACTTGTCTCCATTTGGTAATCTCAAGCATGCCGTCGAGTTTGGCCTGGCAGTAGGGACCCACCTGGGCATACTTACCTTTGTGAACGAGGAGGTTCAAAATCATTTAAACCTTAAGCGTGCCGTCGAGCTAGCGCAGACAATTGCGAGAAAACTGGGCATCATTACCCTTGTTGAAAAGGAAAACCCTTTAAACTTTTGCTTGCCAGGGAAGAGTCCGGCCGCGCTCATAAAAAATTAAATGAAGAAAACAGAATATCAGCAATAGTTTCGGAGCAGCAAAGAATCATTCTCACACGATTTACAGTCTAAAAAAAAAAAGCTTAAGGATGTTAAGAAATCATTTGAGAGAGAACTTGAACATAAAACCAAAGACTGGGAAGAACCGACGGTTTATCAACTGCAACAGATTACCAACCTTCAGGATCAATACAACCAAAGAGCAGCTGAATTTGTGACAAAAATGAATAGACTTCAAGAGGTAAATACATCTCTGAAAGACGACGTTAAAGGAAAGGATAACATAATCAAAAACATCGGTGAAAAAATTCGAAATTTGATAACTAAGAACGAAGTTCGAAATAACGAAATAAAAAAATTTGAATTGAAAAAAAGCAGATTATCAGCGATAATTCAACCCCCGCAGAGAAAGGATTCGCCAAGGAGTTGCAGTCACAAGATATAAACTTTAATAAGAAAATTCATAATTTGGGGAAAGAATAAAGAAGAAGAACACCGAATGGGAAAAAAGATGAGAGATAAAGATTCTGTTATAGCAAAGCTTTTATCAGAAATGGGTTCAAAATTATGGTCCTCTGAGAGAAAGACCATCAATTGGCACGATAAAAAAATTATTAGAACTCAAAATATTAAAAATAAAAAAATCAGAAATGAGTACAAAATTATGTTTGATGAGGAAGCCAATCGCTTCAGAGTCCAAGGTACTTAGAACTATTGCAAGATAAAAAAATTGGAAAACAAAATATTAAAAATAAAAAAAGAAATAGGTCCAAAATTATGCTCCTCTGAGAGAAAGAGAACTCAAAACGTTAAAAATAAGCAAAACAGGATTTGATAAAACTCCATCGACTGGAATTCCGAGACCTTAGATCGAATGGTCAAATATTAAATAAAATAAAACTTAATAAAAAAAAATAAAATAAAAGTAGAAAAGAAGACCCGATGTTGATACTTTGCTCTGCAGAGCTTGAATGAAATATTTTGGTAAGGATTACGGCTTTTATAGAAATATTTTGGGTCAAGTTGACAGCCTACTTCGATTTAATCAAAGGCGTATTTAAAGTTATCGATGCCAGGACCGTCGAAACCAGCTCCTCGAATAAATTCAAAACTTCCAGTGTTGCCAGACTCCTTTGTGGGCGAGGTCTGGTAAGACCCTTAGCGAGTCGGTTGCGATGGCGCTTCAGTCGGTCGTTGTAGCGGCTGGAGTGGAAATTTATGGTCTCAAAGACCGTGAGCAGCTTTAGGTCACTGTGAAGGGTGGTGTTCCTCACATACCACTCGCAGACAGTGATCGTCCTCGCCATCTTATTTTGTTAAAAAAATCTTTGTCAGTATTTGGTTTTTTTAGTTCTGGGCGTTTTTGTTTGGTTACAAGTATAAAATATATGGATTTTATTATTAATGTAGTAATCAAATACAAAATTAATAAAATTAATAATATAAATGAAATTGATATTTTCCAATTGTAAATTTCAATAAATAGGTTTAAAATATTATTGTTGTCAAGAGTAAATTCTGAATTGTTGGATTTTATATAATCTGATATTTCCAGATTCTTCAAGTGGTTTGTGATTATGTACTCAAGTATTTTGTTTTCTAAATTGGTGTATGAAATATTATTTATTGTAGTTGTGTCGTTGAATGTTATTAAATATGACCCGTCTAAATGAGAATTGTTTACAATATTATTTCCATTTATTAGAATGGCACCTTCTTGAATGATATCTATATTTTTATTTTTTTCTCGTATTTTAGTGCAAATTGATTTCTCTCCATTTAGTAAGCGGGTACAACAAGTTTTATCTTTACTTATAATACCATAGTTATTAAAAAGTTCCTTCTTAAAATTAAATATTTCATAAAAAGTATTTTCGCATTTTGCGACCTGATTTTTTGTTAGTAATTTTCGATCATTTTGTGAAATGGATCTGGCATAATAAATTATGCATCTATTTGTTATTACAGGGTATTTTATAAATATTATTAAGAGTTCTTTATGTAGTACAATTTTGAATACGGAGATATCCATTAAATCTGCAATAATTACAGACTTTTGTTGGTGATTTAATATTTCTTTAATGTCTTCCTTATTTAACATTTTTGTGTTTAATACCTTAATTTTTGCCAGTGTAATAGTATCAATTAAGTTTTGCAAGTCGAATGTTAATAATCGTAAACGATTTTTTCGTAACGACAATTCTTGATAAAAATGTTTTTAAAATGATAAGAAGGTGATTTTATCTCGTTAAAAAATTTGGAATTGATAATAAATTGTTGGTTATTGTTTCAATTAAGTCATTTATTTTATTCTGTATTTTAATGAAATCATCGTGATCCGGTGTTCCAGCTAACCATTTCCAAACAGTGCCTAACTCATTTATTCCCCTTTTTGATCTAGTTGATATTAGCTGTGACAAAATATATATCCTGATCTAAGATCGATTATCTTATATATAAAATTCTCGTGTCACATTTTCGATACCATACTCCTCCGAAACGGCTTGACCGATTTTGATGAAATTTTTTGTCCTTATTCGGTATCTATGACAATTGGCCAACATCTATTCGGTCTTCTTTCTTTCTCACTCCCTACACAGTTGTCGGCCATCATTATTGTTAATGCGTCAAGTGTAGTAACGTTGACAATTTTTATTTTGCTATCTCAGTGTACAACGGATTTTGTGTTGTAAGTATACTTTTTTTTAAACATTTTTCATCATTAAATAATTTCATTAATTCTATTTATGTATGTTTTGTACAGAGAGCAATGCCAAGAAAACGCAAAGGAGTTGATTTGAGCCGCAGTACAAGTAGAGTTCGAAACTTGCGAAATAGCAGATCCGAAAGAACAGAAGAACAAATCCAGCAACAAAATACTGATGCACGTGTCAGAATGGCGCAATTGCATCAAGAAGAGCCAGAAGATACACGAGCTGAACGCAATAAAGTCAGAAGATTAGGACAACGACAATCACGCCGTTTCAAAGTCAATAGACGAAGAACAAATGATCGACAACAGGTACATCGAGCATTTATATCTGATTCATTCCTGCATCTAGCATTCCAGTATGAGCCAGATATTGAATATAATGCTCATTCAAAAGTGGTAATTGGTGCTATGGACAAGGAATGTCCGCATTGTCATGCTCTGAAATTCAAAAATGAGCCAGCTGGGATGTGTTGCGCGTCAGGAAAAGTGCAACTACCTGAAATTGAAACACCACCTGAACCATTGAACGGCTTACTTATCGGCACGGATCCAGATTCTAACGTGTTCCTGAAGTCAATTCGAAGATTCAATTCATGCTTTCAAATTACATCGTTCGGAGCAACAGAAATAGTTCGAAATACTAATGCAAATTATCAACAATTCAATTCTACATTCAAAATCAGAGGCCAAGTTTATCATAAAATAGGCTCACTGCTGCCAATGCCAAACGAACCACATAAATTCTTACAAATCTACTCTATGGGCGGCGAGGATTCCGGAAGCGCACTTGCTAATCGCGTGAATGCACGTTGTGATTATAATAACCTTGATTCAGTTTATGCCAGGCGCATCGTCAGCGCGCTAGATGCTCTTTTAAACGAGCACAACGAGTTGTTGAAAATATTCAAATCACATATGCAACAATTACAAAGCGATAATCACGCTATCGTCATTAATCCAGCTGGAAAGCATATTCGTAGATTCAATGCACCCGTTGTTGATGATGTTGCTGGAATCATGGTTGGCGATTGTACAGCTGCACGAGAAATTGTGATTCGTAGAAGAAATAATAATCTTCAGTTCATTGCTGACACACATCGTTCATATGACGCTCTCCAATATCCGCTAATATTCTGGAAGGGACAAGACGGATATTGGATAAACATAAAAAAAATCCCGTATCAGGTACTTCATTGATTATTAATTTGATCATTAATAATTTAACAAAATAATTAAATTATTGAACGTAATAAATTTAAATTAATTTTTATGAACAAATATTACAGGAGCTTAAACAAACAAGAACGTTAGCTCAAAGGATTATTACCGATTAATGATTAGACGTGGCCTGGACAACGTCATTTTACGATGTCGTAAGCTTTGTCAACAATTCATGGTCGACATGTACGCGAAGATTGAGAGCGAACGACTACGATACTTACGATATAATCAACAAAAGCTGCGCGCGGAAGAGTACATTCATTTGCGAGACGCTATCAACAACAACGCCGTAGTCGCCGAAATTGGTAACCATGTCATTTTACCATCATCGTACGTAGGCAGTCCACGTCATATGCAAGAATATATACAGGATGCTCTGACTTTCGTGCGTGAATATGGACGACCATGTTTATTTATCACGTTCACATGTAATCCAAAATGGCCAGAGATTACATCTTTGCTACTGCCTGACCAAAATGCAATACATCGCCATGACATTACAGCACGTGTGTTCAGACAAAAGTTGAAGTCTTTAATAAGTTTCATTACTAAATCACATGTATTTGGTCCCACACGTTGCTGGATGTATTTGGTTGAGTGGCAAAAGCGAGGATTACCTCATGCACACATTTTGGTTTGGTTCATCGACAAAATCCGTCCTGAAGAAATTGATAGTATCATTTCTGCGGAAATTCCAGATCCATCCACTGACCAACTGCTGTTTGATATTGTTACAACAAACATGATTCATGGTACATGTGGTACTCTTAATAGTTCATCGCCTTGCATGGCTGATGGAAAATGTACTAAAAATTTCCCTAAAGATTTTACCAATGATACGGTCACAAATGTCGACGGATACCCAATATATCGTCAAAGAAATTCTGAAAATGGCGGACAATCATTTATTAAAAATATCATCAACAGACACATTGATATTGACAATCGTTGGGTGGTGCCATATTCGCCTCTGCTGAGCAAGACATATAATGCTCATATTAATGTTGAGTTCTGTAGTTCTGTGAAGAGCATCAAATACATTTGCAAGTATGTCCATAAAGGCAGTGATATGGCTGTGTTTAGAGTGGAAAATACTAATGTGAATGCTCCTCGACTGAATAAAAACGATGAAAAAACGCTCTACCAAATTGGTCGGTACATCAGCTCCAATGAAGCTGCTTGGCGTATCTTTGGTTTTCCAATTCATGAACGGGATCCAGCAGTTGTTTAGTTAGCCATCCATCTTGAAAACGGTCAGCGTTTTTTTTTCACGAACGAGACAGCGATTGAACGTGCAATAAATCCACCTAAAACTACACTCACTGCATTTTTTGAATTGTGTAATCGTGCGGATGATTTTGGTGCCTTTGCACGAACATTACTCTATTCACAAGTACCACGCTATTTCACATGGACTCAATCAAAAACATGGATCCCCCGCAAGCAAGGCTCACCAGTTGCTGCATGTCTCAATTTATTTAAGTCAAACGCCTTGGGGCGATTATTCACAGTAAATCCAAGACACACGGAGTGCTTTTATCTTCGACTTTAGTTGGTTAATGTTACTGGCCCATTATCATTTCAAGATATACGTAAAGTGAATGGGCAACAATATCCAACGTATAAAGATGCATGCCTTGCACTCAGCTTGCTGGAAGACGACCAGTGGGAATGCATGCTTGCTGAAGCAGCATTGAACTGTACAGCAATACAAATTCGTCTACTATTCGCTATAGTATTGACTACATGTTTCCCAGCCCGAGCACAGATATTATGGGAAAATCACAAAGATTCAATGACTGATAATATATTCCATCAACATCGTATACGGTGCCACGATCTAACCATAACATTCAACCACGAAATGTACAATGAAGCATTGATTGCTATCGAGGATCTTTGCATTGTCATTGCCAACTTACCACTTAGTAATTTCGGTATGAATTCGGCAAATCGAACTGCATCTGATTTAATGAATACTGAAATGAATCGTGAACTGCAGTACAGTACTGTAGAAATGGCAGCGATTGTTGCCTCCAATGTCCCACTTATGAATGAGGAACAAAGAAGTTCGCAGTTTCAGCTGGACAAGGTGGGTTCTTCTTTTTCGATGCACCGGCTGGAACTGGCAAAACATTCGTTATTTCGCTAATTCTTGCTGAAATACGATCAAATAATGGCATCGCATTGGCCGTTGCATCTTCGGGCATTGCAGCAACTTTATTGGATGGAGGTAGAACAGCTCATTCAGTATTTAAGCTGCCACTAAATATTCAGAATAACCCTGACGCAGTATGCAACATTAAGAAACAATCGTCCATGGCCACTGTGCTGAAACGGTGTAATATTATTATTTGCGATGAATGTACTATGGCACACAAACATTCACTTGAGGCGTTGAACAGGACATTGAAAGATATTGAAAACAGTGACAAACTATTTGGTGGAACTCTGTTGGTCCTTTCAGGTGATTTCAGACAAACACTTCCAGTCATTCCACGTTCAATATACGCTGATGAGATCAACGCTTGCTTAAAATCATCTCCATTGTGGCGTAATGTTGAAAAATTACAGCTAAAAATAAATATGCGCGTTTAAATGCTTCAAGATCCATCCGCTGAAACATTTTCAAAACAACTCTTAGATATCGGTGATGGAAAAGTTGCTATAGATGAAACTGGATACGTAAAATTACCGATCGATTTCTGCACAATCGCTGATTCGCAAGATACTCTCATTGAACAAATATTTCCCGATGTACACACACAGTACATAAATCATGAGTGGCTTGCAGAAAGAGCGATTTTAGCGGCAAAAAATGTAGACGTTGACAATTTAAATCTGGAGATACAAAAGTTGTTGCCAGGGAACTTGGTATCATGTAAATCTATTGATACAGTTTGCGACGACAGCCAAGCAGTAAATTTTCCCACAGAGTTTTTGAACTCACTGGATTAGCCAGGCATGCCACCGCATTTTTTACAATTAAAGGTTGTTTCTTAAGGTTGGAATTATCTTGCTTCGTAATTTGAACCCGCCCCGACTGTGCAACGCTACGCGATTAGTCATTCAAAAATTAATGAAAAACGTGATCGAAGCCAGGATTTTAAATGTCAAGTTCAGAGGTGAAAATATACTCATACCACGGATTCCTGTTGTACCTACAGCTGTGCCAATTCAATTCAAACGTATTCAGTTTCCGATTAGATTGGCATTTGCAATGACTATCAACAAATCCCAAGGTCAAACGATGTCTATTTGTGGATTAGATTTGAGAACACCATGTTTTTCACACGGACAATTATACGTGGCATGCTCGAGTGGGTAAACCATCCAGTTTGTTTGTGTTAGCTAAAGATGGACTAACAAAAAATATTGTTCACGCTATAGCATTAAGGGATTGATATTGTTTAATAGTGTTACTGTCGTAATTGTTTAATAGGTGATATATAATTTTAAGGAATAAATAATAATAACTTAAAAATAATGTTTGCCTTTTGTTATTTTTATATTCCCTCATCGTTCACAGCGCTCTATGCTTATTCCACGCATATACCACATTCTTACATACATACAATATACACATTCTTAAATACATACATACTTACAATAAGTAAGCGGTTTTTTGTCTGCAATAGAAATAACTAGGAAATTATTTATATGGCAAAACAACGTTTGCCGGGTCAGTCTAGTATATATATATATAGTGACATATCCACAGTACATAAGTACTTATGATATGCCTACGTAAGCCTACTATATAGTAACGTAATTATGCCTTCCTCATAATCCACTTATACACTTATACAAAAGATCGGCCGCAGTGGTCCGCCGTATCGATTCCTAGTTTTAAGTAAATAAACATTTCAGGATATTGCGCATCCACTTAAGCCATAATCAAAACCCCGTTAAATACACAAACATGCATATCCAATTAAGCCGCGATAAAAACCCAAACAATAGGCAGGCACTTAGCCACGTGTTCTTTTTGCATACGCATGCGTTTAAACATAAGCAAGAAGCGCTCTCGCGCAGATAATGTAAACAACCCACAAACCTATATCTAAGAGTTTTCTCACACCAATTGTAGCAGTCTTAAGCCGATATCCGAATAAAGAAGTTCAATAAAAACCTTCGTGTAATAATTCTTCTCGGCGTTTTCCTTAGTCAACTGACGGGACATTTATTCGACTCAACTAAAAATACTACAAATAATTTTACTGGCGCAGTCGGTAGGATCAACTAAATAAAAAGAGTCCTTTTTAGTACGGTACTGATTAACTAAAGGATAAGCTATACGACTAGCTATCCGAAATCAGCGAATTAAAATCAGTGATTCGAAACTTAGTGATCCGCAAAAGAATCTACGTGCAAGTAGAATTCTAAAAAACAAAAAAATCCCGTGCGGTCGGAAATAAAATTAAAATAAATTTTTAATTCCGGAGTCTTATCGAGACTCAACAAAAAACCAACAAAAACTTATTAACATCCAACACATCAAACAAAAAAAAAAAAAAAATAAAAACAAAACCACAACAACAATGGCAACTCCACAATTATCGGAAATGCACCTAAACCAGGTATTGGCACAAATTAAGGAGCTACACTACTACGATGGAACACCAGGAAAATTATCAGGATTCATCAGTCAAGTTGAGCAACTGCTTGGCTTGTACCCAACCCAAGATGCTAGACAAGCCCACGTAATATATGGAGCAGTACGACGAGTACTGGTGGACGCAGCATTGGAAGCGGTCATCCAGGCGAACGCAACAACATGGATGGACATGAGAGCAGCATTAGCCACATCATTCAAGGACCATAGCCCCTATGTAACGCTGATGAAACAACTAGAAGACACACAGTATCCCGGTAGCATAAGTAAGTTCATAGAAAAACTCGAAATACAGTATAGAAATATCTACGATAAGCTTGAGTTAGAAGTAGATCCTATTAATAAGTCTAACTATACTGAAATGCTCAAAAGTACAATTAGAACAACAATAGACAGGAAATTGCCAGATAGAATGTACATGTCGTTAGCTCGTAAGGATATTGACACAATCCCTAAATTAAAACAAGCTACAATGGAGCTTGGACTTTATGATTCAAATCCAGAAGATCAATACTTTAGAAGATCGGAGGGACAAAATGGGAATCATAGAGAAAATCCCCCAAGAAATAATCAGAGGTACTATAATAGTAGACATCATAATTATAGTAATTATTACCCTTCAACAAATCAAAGTTTCAACAACCCTAATCGTCCGAATCCAAATCCGAACTTAAATAATAACCAAACGCAAAATTCGACTCGTCCCATTTCTCCCAATCAAAGGGGAGATTATAACACATTTAGAAATTCTTTAAATCAAGGGAGACAAAATAACCCTATCTATCATCAAGTACCTTCAAGTTCAAATAATGCGAATAATAATAGACCAGCGAAAAGACAAAGAGAAAGTCAGAGCGAGCAGAGTAGGATGGATGTAAATTTTCATCAAACTGCCTCGGAAATTCAGGAATCGGAGGGCGAAGAGTCAACCCATCCATTAACATAACTTATCACAACAAAATTTATAAGGGGATGATCGACACAGGATCCTCCATCAATATCATAAAAGAAAATTATGCTAGAGTAAACGAAATAAAAGAAGATTTGACGGTATATACAATTAATGGGCCAACAAAATTAAATAAAAGTATTATGATAAAATCCACCCTAATATGTCCGTCCAAACAAAAATTTTATGTCCATAATTTTTCCGACAATTATGATATCCTGTTAGGTCGAAAGTATCTAGAAGACTCAAAGGCTAAAATCGATTATGAAAACGACACGGTGACTTTAGGTTCAAAAACCTATAAGTTCAAATACGAAGAAAAAAAAGGCGAGACCGCATCCAAAAAATGCCTTGACCCAAAACCAAAAGTTGATTCAGCTAAAGTAGAGCAGATCAACACAAAAAAGCAAAAGGTTAAGACCGCACCTAAGTGCCTTAAACCGAAGCTTACACAAAAGCAACAAAAGGAGGAGACCGCATCAACGAAATGCCTCACTCCAAAAGTTAGTATCAATAAAATGGACAATGATGAAACACATCTTGATCCTACGTCTATTAGAGACGATATAATTAACTTCGCGATTAATAATGAATTACGCGAATGTAACAAATATAGACTCGAGCATCTAAATGCTGAGGAGGCTGAATGTTTAAAGAAGGTCTTATATAATTATAGAGACATTCAGTACAAAGAAGGTGAAAATTTGACTTTCACAAGTACAATTAAACACGTCATCCAAACTCACCATGAAGATCCAGTCTATCGTAAACCATATAAATATGCTCAAAGTTTTGACTTAGAAGTCAATAAACAAATCAAAGAAATGATAGAGCAAGGGATAATTCGTAAATCAAAATCGCCATATTGTTCCCCCATTTGGGTGGTTCCTAAGAAAGCAGATGCTTCTGGGAAACAAAAATTTAGGTTAGTAGTAGATTACAGAAACCTAAATGAAATTACAGTCAATGATAAATTCCCAATTCCACGAATGGACGAAATATTGGATAAACTTGGCAGATGTTAATATTTTACTACAATTGATCTTGCCAAGGGTTTCCATCAGATTCAAATGGATGAAAACTCCATTGCCAAAACTGCATTTTCTACTAAACATGGACATTACGAATATACACGTATGCCGTTTGGTTTGAAAAATGCCCCGGCAACTTTTCAAAGATGCATGAACAATCTTTTAGAAGATTTAATTTATAAAGATTGTTTAGTATACTTGGATGACATAATAATTTATTCCACTTCATTGGAAGAACATATTTTGTCTCTAAGCAAAGTCTTTGGAAAGCTCAGGGATGCAAACTTAAAACTGCAGTTAGATAAATGTGAGTTTATGAAGAAAGAGGCTGAATTTCTAGGACATATTGTAACTACAGACGGAATAAAACCTAACCCTAATAAGACAAAAGCTATTACGAATTTTCCAATACCTAAGACACCTAAGCAAATAAAATCATTTTTGGGCTTATGTGGATTCTATCGCAAATTCATTCCTAATTTTGCGAAAATAGTTAAACCCATGACCCTTAAATTAAAGAAAGGTGCAATAATAGACACAAAATGCAAAGATTACATCGAGTCATTTGAAAGATTAAAAGTTTTGATAACATCAGATCCGATTTTAATCTACCCTGATTTTTCAAAGACTTTTTCTCTAACAACTGACGCGAGTAATGTAGCCATTGGTGCAGTGTTATCACAAAACCAAAAGCCCATTTGTTACGCCAGCAGAACGCTGAACGAACATGAAACTAATTACGCTACGATTGAAAAAGAATTACTAGCTATAGTTTGGGCAACAAAATATTTCAGGTCATACCTATTTGGAAGGCCATTTGAAATATTAAGTGATCACAAACCTTTGGTTTGGCTCAATAATATTAAAGAACCCAATATGAAACTACAAAGATGGAAAATTAAATTAAACGAATTTTATTATAAAATCAAATATATCCCTGGCAAAGAAAATTATGTAGCGGATGCTCTTTCCCGCACAAAAATAGAAGAAGCCATGGTAAATGAGGTTGCCGATAGCGCAAACGCAACAATACATAGCGCAACCGAAGATAATTCAAATTATATATCAATAACTGAACGGCCAATAAATTTCTACTCTAGACAAATAGTGGTAAAAGGCGAAGGCAAAAAGGGCGATAGTGATTCAACAAGTGTTAATCATTTCTTCCAAAAATTAAAAATCAAAATCACTTATAAAGAAATGACACTTGTACTGGCCAAAAATATCATTAAAGAGTATGTGTGCACCAAGAAAAGCGCAATATTCTTCCCCAATGATACTGATTTTCTGATTTTCCAAAAGGCTTTTATAGAAATTATAAGCCCCAACAATTTCACAAAATTGTTGAAATGCACAGAAAAACGAATTGACATACTAACTTATGCTGAATTTAAGGATTTAATCCTAAAAAGGCACAAGGAAGTTCTACATCCAGGAATAGAAAAAACCATTAGTTGGTTTAAGGAAAAATACTATTACCCGGATAGCCAAAAGTTAATTCAAAACATTATCAACGAATGTGAGATCTGTAATATCGCGAAAACAGAACATAGAGATACAAAGTTAACCTATGAAACTACACCTGAAATAATGAATGCCAGAGAAAGATACGTAATAGATTTTTATCTCACTGGGAATCAGATCTTCCTATCTTGTATTGATATCTATTCGAAATTTGCATCATTAATTGAAGTAAATAGTAGAGATTGGCTAGAAGCAAAAAGAGCCATTATGAAGATATTCAACGATATGGGAAAACCTCAGGAAATAAAAGCAGATAAACATTCAGCATTTATGTGCGTAGCCTTACACAATTGGTTAAAATCCGAAGGTGTAAACATTTCTGTAACTACAAGCATGGCATATCAGATATCGAAAGGTTTCATAAAACGGTAAACGAAAAACTAAGAATCATTGGCAGTGAACAAAACATTGAAAATAGATGTACAAAATTTGAAACAATTTTATACATTTATAATCATAAAACAAAACATAATACTACCAAGAGATGTCCGGCAGATATTTTTCTATATACAGGAACCCCAGACTTTAACGTTCAACAAAATAAAATCAGCAAAATCGAGCAACTCAATAAAAAGAGACATGATTTTGAAGTTGATTTAAAATACAAGCAAGCTCCACTCGTAAAGAGTAAAGCTACCAATCCCTTTAAGAAAACAGGTAGGATTGAACAGATGGACAGTAAGCATTTTGAGGAAACAAATAGAGGGAGAAAAATAGTACATTATAAGTCTAAATTTAAAAAGAAAAAGAAGTTTAACAAAAGTAAATATGATAATTCCAGACAAGTCGAGGAAGAATAAGAGGAGTATAAGCTTCATCCCAATATTGCTTATTTGTATAATCTCTCTTATCAATACGGTCCAAGGCAGTAACATCGAAGTAAGCCCGCTTAGTGCAAGGAACGGTTATCTTATATTCCAAACAGGAACGGTAGAGATACCCACAACGTATGATTATCATTCTTTCACTATAAACATAACAAAGACCATGATAACATTCAAAACAAAAATAGAAGAAGCTAAAAATTTCTCGAGTGTACCACAAGTGCAGTACCTAGCAGAAAAATTAAAACGAGAAATTAATGGTTTACGAATTGTTGGAAGACATAAAAGAGGCCTTTTAAATGTAGTAGGAACAGCATACAAATATTTGTTCGGTACCCTTGACCAAAACGACAAAGATGAATTAGAAGAGCGAATTAATAACTTATCAGAAAACACCGTACAAAAGCACGACTTAGATATGGTAATAGACGTGATTAATAGTGGTATTGAAGTTATTAATAAACTCGGAGCAAAGAGAGAGAGAGACCAACAAATAGCAATATTAATCTTCAACCTACAACAATTCGCTGAGTACATAGAGGACATTGAATTAGGAATGCAGATGACAAGGCTGGGAATCTTTAATCCAAAGTTACTAAAACATGATTACTTAAAACAAGTAAATTCGAAAAAGATTCTGAGAATATAAACATCAACCTGGCTTAAAACTGATACAAAGGAAATCCTCATTATTTCTCACGTCCCCAGCGAAATTGCAGAAACTCCGATTTTCCAAATAGTACCTTACCCCGACGAACATGGCTACATTCTAACTGAGCATACCTTTGATAAATTCTACATTTATAACAATCAAGTGTATCAAAAAGATACAGAGAAAGTAATATTTGATAAATGTATAGTTGGAATTATAAAACAAGAACCAACCGAATGTAAATACACAAAAACCCATAGGAATTTTCAAATAAATTATATAGAACCAAATATCATAATCACCTGGAATCTACCAGAAACAATTGTAAATCAAGATTGCACAAAGAATAAAATTATAGTATCAGGAAACAATATTATAAAAATTAAAAATTGCACAACTCAAATTAATGAATTTATAATTTCAAATAGTTTAGCAGATTTCACACAAACTGTTTATATTACAAATAACGTAACAAAATTAGAACCTATGGCGTATTTACAAACCAAGGAAATAATAAATTCACATGTAAAATATTACAGTGTATTCCAAATCATAAGCATAACTACATTTGTAATTACTATTATTAGCTTGACATTGTATCTAGCATATAAATTTAAGAATATCCCTAAGAAACTGATTGTAAAATATTCTAAGCAAACTGAAGAACATCCGAACCAAAATACTAATGTAAATGATCAAGTCCAGTCAGCAAGTAACATAATGATGTACCCAAGCTTATCCGCCTGAGGACAGGCTAAATTCAATGGTTGGGGGAGTGACATATCCACAGTACATAAGTACTTATGATATGCCTACGTAAGCCTACTATATAGTAACGTAATTATGCCTTCCTCATAATCCACTTATACACTTATACAAAAGATCGGCCGCAGTGGTCCGCCGTATCGATTCCTAGTTTTAAGTAAATAAACATTTCAGGATATTGCGCATCCACTTAAGCCATAATCAAAACCCCGTTAAATACACAAACATGCATATCCAATTAAGCCGCGATAAAAACCCAAACAATAGGCAGGCACTTAGCCACGTGTTCTTTTTGCATACGCATGCGTTTAAACATAAGCAAGAAGCGCTCTCGCGCAGATAATGTAAACAACCCACAAACCTATATCTAAGAGTTTTCTCACACCAATTGTAGCAGTCTTAAGCCGATATCCGAATAAAGAAGTTCAATAAAAACCTTCGTGTAATAATTCTTCTCGGCGTTGTCCTTAGTCAACTGACGGGACATTTATTCGACTCAACTAAAAATACGACAAATGATTTAATTATAAATATATAATTAAATACTTGTATTATCCGTAAGTCAAAAAAATATAATTTTATATTGACCGAATGTATTATTACAAGGAAGAACACCGACCGAATTAGATTAGGTCTCAAACTGCACTCAAATTATTGATCTAGATTGATTCACGATCAAGCCTCGGTCTCGAGCTTTCGAATATGGACTTTGGATTAAGTGAATTTTGGGGAAAGCTTTGGAGTTTCTTGACTTTTGATTTACTCTTGGATTCAAGTGCATTCGCTCTTGGATACAAGTGATCTTTGATTTTGGTGGTCCGATCTTGTAATCTTACACTTTTGTTTTCGAGTTTTTTACGAGTCTGAGCTTTGATCGTCTGAACGTGACAATGGGGGGATATTTATATCCTTTGTTAGAATTTGGGGTTTTTCCATTAGCCTTGTCTGGAGGATTCATATTACAGAGATTTTGGGATTTTTCCATTAGGATCTAACATAGGGTGTGTTGGTTTTATTAGTGTAGGATTCGTATTACAATTGAATAGTGTGGGGTAGTGTGGGGTACTTATATAGTAGGCTTATGTAGGCATGTTTTAAGTACTTATGTACTGTGGATATGTGACTATAAATATATATATAGTAAAATTATTTGTAGTATTTTTAGTTGAGTCGAATAAATGTCCCGTCAGTTGATTAAGGACAACGCCGAGAAGAATTATTACACGAAGGTTTTTATTGAACTTCTTTATTCGGATATCGGCTTAAGACTGCTACAATTGGTGTGAGAAAACTCTTAGATATAGGTTTGTGGGTTGTTTACATTATCTGCGCGAGAGCGCTTTTTGCTTATGTTTAAACGCATGCGTATGCAAAAAGAACACGTGGCTAAGTGCCTGCCTATTGTTTGTGTTTTTATCGCGGCTTAATTGGATATGCATGTTTGTGTATTTAACGGGGTTTTGATTATGGCTTAAGTGGATGCGCAATATCCTGAAATGTTTATTTACTTAAAACTAGGAATCGATACGGCGGACCACTGCGGCCGATCTTTTGTATAAGTGTATAAGTGGATTATGAGGAAGGCATAATTACGTTACTATATAGTAGGCTTACGTAGGCATATCATAAGTACTTATGTACTGTGGATATGTCACTCCCCCAACCATTGAATTTAGCCTGTCCTCAGGCGGATAAGCTTGGGTACATCATTATGTTACTTGCTGACTGGACTTGATCATTTACATTAGTATTTTGGTTCGGATGTTCTTCAGTTTGCTTAGAATATTTTACAATCAGTTTCTTAGGGATATTCTTAAATTTATATGCTAGATACAATGTCAAGCTAATAATAGTAATTACAAATGTAGTTATGCTTATGATTTGGAATACACTGTAATATTTTACATGTGAATTTATTATTTCCTTGGTTTGTAAATACGCCATAGGTTCTAATTTTGTTACGTTATTTGTAATATAAACAGTTTGTGTGAAATCTGCTAAACTATTTGAAATTATAAATTCATTAATTTGAGTTGTGCAATTTTTAATTTTTATAATATTGTTTCCTGATACTATAATTTTATTCTTTGTGCAATCTTGATTTACAATTGTTTCTGGTAGATTCCAGGTGATTAGGATATTTGGTTCTATATAATTTATTTGAAAATTCCTATGGGTTTTTGTGTATTTACATTCGTTTGGTTCTTGTTTTATAATTCCAACTATACATTTATCAAATATTACTTTCTCTGTATCTTTTTGATACACTTGATTGTTATAAATGTAGAATTTATCAAAGGTATGCTCAGTTAGAATGTAGCCATGTTCGTCGGGGTAAGGTACTATTTGGAAAATCGGAGTTTCTGCAATTTCGCTGGGGACGTGAGAAATAATGAGGATTTCCTTTGTATCAGTTTTAAGCCAGGTTGATGTTTATATTCTCAGAATCTTTTCCGAATTTACTTGTTTTAAGTAATCATGTTTTAGTAACTTTGGATTAAAGATTCCCAGCCTTGTCATCTGCATTCCTAATTCAATGTCCTCTATGTACTCAGCGAATTGTTGTAGGTTGAAGATTAATATTGCTATTTGTTGGTCTCTCTCTCTCTTTGCTCCGAGTTTATTACGAGTAACTTCAATACCACTATTAATCACGTCTATTACCATATCTAAGTCGTGCTTTTGTACGGTGTTTTCTGATAAGTTATTAATTCGCTCTTCTAATTCATCTTTGTCGTTTTGGTCAAGGGTACCGAACAAATATTTGTATGCTGTTCCTACTACATTTAAAAGGCCTCTTTTATGTCTTCCAACAATTCGTAAACCATTAATTTCTCGTTTTAATTTTTCTGCTAGGTACTGCACTTGTGGTACACTCGAGAAATTTTTAGCTTCTTCTATTTTTGTTTTGAATGTTATCATGGTCTTTGTTATGTTTATAGTGAAAGAATGATAATCATACGTTGTGGGTATCTCTACCGTTCCTGTTTGGAATATAAGATAACCGTTCTTTGCACTAAGCGGGCTTACTTCGATGTTACTGCCTTGGACCGTATTGATAAGAGAGATTATACAAATAAGCAATATTGGGATGAAGCTTATACTCCTCTTATTCTTCCTCGACTTGTCTGGAATTATCATATTTACTTTTGTTAAACTTCTTTTTCTTTTTAAATTTAGACTTATAATGTACTATTTTTCTCCCTCTATTTGTTTCCTCAAAATGCTTACTGTCCATCTGTTCAATCCTACCTGTTTTCTTAAAGGGATTGGTAGCTTTACTCTTTACGAGTGGAGCTTGCTTGTATTTTAAATCAACTTCAAAATCATGTCTCTTTTTATTGAGTTGCTCGATTTTGCTGATTTTATTTTGTTGAACGTTAAAGTCTGGGGTTCCTGTATATAGAAAAATATCTGCCGGACATCTCTTGGTAGTATTATGTTTTGTTTTATGATTATAAATGTATAAAATTGTTTCAAATTTTGTACATCTATTTTCAATGTTTTGTTCACTGCCAATGATTCTTAGTTTTTCGTTTACCGTTTTATGAAACCTTTCGATATCTGATATGCCATGCTTGTAGTTACAGAAATGTTTACACCTTCGGATTTTAACCAATTGTGTAAGGCTACGCACATAAATGCTGAATGTTTATCTGCTTTTATTTCCTGAGGTTTTCCCATATCGTTGAATATCTTCATAATGGCTCTTTTTGCTTCTAGCCAATCTCTACTATTTACTTCAATTAATGATGCAAATTTCGAATAGATATCAATACAAGATAGGAAGATCTGATTCCCAGTGAGATAAAAATCTATTACGTATCTTTCTCTGGCATTCATTATTTCAGGTGTAGTTTCATAGGTTAACTTTGTATCTCTATGTTCTGTTTTCGCGATATTACAGATCTCACATTCGTTGATAATGTTTTGAATTAACTTTTGGCTATCCGGGTAATAGTATTTTTCCTTAAACCAACTAATGGTTTTTTCTATTCCTGGATGTAGAACTTCCTTGTGCCTTTTTAGGATTAAATCCTTAAATTCAGCATAAGTTAGTATGTCAATTCGTTTTTCTGTGCATTTCAACAATTTTGTGAAATTGTTGGGGCTTATAATTTCTATAAAAGCCTTTTGGAAAATCAGAAAATCAGTATCATTGGGGAAGAATATTGCGCTTTTCTTGGTGCACACATACTCTTTAATGATATTTTTGGCCAGTACAAGTGTCATTTCTTTATAAGTGATTTTGATTTTTAATTTTTGGAAGAAATGATTAACACTTGTTGAATCACTATCGCCCTTTTTGCCTTCGCCTTTTACCACTATTTGTCTAGAGTAGAAATTTATTGGCCGTTCAGTTATTGATATATAATTTGAATTATCTTCGGTTGCGCTATGTATTGTTGCGTTTGCGCTATCGGCAACCTCATTTACCATGGCTTCTTCTATTTTTGTGCGGGAAAGAGCATCCGCTACATAATTTTCTTTGCCAGGGATATATTTGATTTTATAATAAAATTCGTTTAATTTAATTTTCCATCTTTGTAGTTTCATATTGGGTTCTTTAATATTATTGAGCCAAACCAAAGGTTTGTGATCACTTAATATTTCAAATGGCCTTCCAAATAGGTATGACCTGAAATATTTTGTTGCTCAAACTATAGCTAGTAATTCTTTTTCAATCGTAGCGTAATTAGTTTCATGTTCGTTCAGCGTTCTGCTGGCGTAACAAATGGGCTTTTGGTTTTGTGATAACACTGCACCAATGGCTACATTACTCGCGTCAGTTGTTAGAGAAAAAGTCTTTGAAAAATCAGGGTAGATTAAATCGTTATCAAAACTTTTAATCTTTCAAATGACTCGATGTAATCTTTGCATTTTGTGTCTATTATTGCACCTTTCTTTAATTTAAGGTTCATGGGTTTAACTATTTTCGCAAAATTAGGAATGAATTTGCGATAGAATCCACATAAGCCCAAAAATGATTTTATTTGCTTAGGTGTCTTAGGTATTGGAAAATTCGTAATAGCTTTTGTCTTATTAGGGTTAGGTTTTATTCCGTCTGTAGTTACAATATGTCCTAGAAATTCAGTCTCTTTCTTCATAAACTCACATTTATCTAACTGCAGTTTTAAGTTTGCATCCCTGAGCTTTCCAAAGATTTTGCTTAGAGACAAAATATGTTCTTCCAATGAAGTGGAATAAATTATTATGTCATCCAAGTATACTAAACAATCTTTATAAATTAAATCTTCTAAAAGATTGTTCATGCATCTTTGAAAAGTTGCCGGGTCATTTTTCAAACCAAACGGCATACGTGTATATTCGTAATGTCCATGTTTAGTAGAAAATGCAGTTTTGGCAATGGAGTTTTCATCCATTTGAATCTGATGGAAACCCTTGGCAAGATCAATTGTAGTAAAATATTAACATCTGCCAAGTTTATCCAATATTTCGTCCATTCGTGGAATTGGGAATTTATCATTGACTGTAATTTCATTTAGGTTTCTGTAATCTACTACTAACCTAAATTTTTGTTTCCCAGAAGCGTCTGCTTTCTTAGGAACCACCCAAATGGGGGAACAATATGGGGATTTTGATTTACGAATTATCCCTTGCTCTATCATTTCTTTGATTTGTTTATTGACTTCTAAGTCAAAACTTTGAGCATATTTATATGGTTTACGATAGACTGGATCTTCATGGTGAGTTTGGATGACGTGTTTAATTGTACTTGTGAAAGTCAAATTTTCACCTTCTTTGTACTGAATGTCTCTATAATTATATAAGACCTTCTTTAAACATTCAGCCTCCTCAGCATTTAGATGCTCGAGTCTATATTTGTTACATTCCCGTAATTCATTATTAATCGCGAAGTTAATTATATCGTCTCTAATAGACGTAGGATCAAGATGTGTTTCATCATTGTCCATTTTATTGATACTAACTTTTGGAGTGAGGCATTTCGTTGATGCGGTCTCCTCCTTTTGTTGCTTTTGTGTAAGCTTCGGTTTAAGGCACTTAGGTGCGGTCTTAACCTTTTGCTTTTTTGTGTTGATCTGCTCTACTTTAGCTGAATCAACTTTTGGTTTTGGGTCAAGGCATTTTTTGGATGCGGTCTCGCCTTTTTTTCTTCGTATTTGAACTTATAGGTTTTTGAACCTAAAGTCACCGTGTCGTTTTCATAATTGATTTTAGCCTTTGAGTCTTCTAGATACTTTCGACCTAACAGGATATCATAATTGTCGGAAAAATTATGGACATAAAATTTTTGTTCGGACGGACATATTAGGGTGGATTTTATCATAATACTTTTATTTAATTTTGTTGGCCCATTAATTGTATATATCGTCAAATCTTCTTTTATTTCGTTTACTCTAGCATAATTTTCTTTTATGATATTGATGGAGGATCCTGTGTCGATCATTCCCTTATAAATTTTGTTGTGATAAGTTATGTTAATGAATGGGTTGACTCTTCGCCCTCCGATTCCTGAATTTCCGAGGCAGTTTGATGAAAATTTACATCCATCCTACTCTGCTCGCTCTGACTTTCTCTTTGTCTTTTCGCTGGTCTATTATTATTCGCATTATTTGAACTTGAAGGTACTTGATGATTGATAGGGTTATTTTGTCTCCCTTGATTTAAAGAATTTCTAAATGTGTTATAATCTCCCCTTTGATTGGGAGGAATGGGACGAGTCGAATTTTGCGTTTGGTTATTATTTAAGTTCGGATTTGGATTCGGACGATTAGGGTTGTTGAAACTTTGATTTGTTGAAGGGTAACAATTACTATAATTATGATGTCTACTATTATAGTACCTCTGATTATTTCTTGGGGGATTTCCTCTATGATTCCCATTTTGTCCCTCCGATCTTCTAAAGTATTGATCTTCTGGATTTGAATCATAAAGTCCAAGCTCCATTGTAGCTTGTTTTAATTTAGGGATTGTGTCAATATCCTTACGAGCTAACGACATGTACATTCTATCTGGCAATTTCCTGTCTATTGTTGTTCTAATTGTACTTTTGAGCATTTCAGTATAGTTAGACTTATTAATAGGATCTACTTCTAACTCAAGCTTATCGTAGATATTTCTATACTGTATTTCGAGTTTTTCTATGAACTTACTTATGCTACCGGGATACTGTGTGTCTTCTAGTTGTTTCATCAGCGTTACATAGGGGCTATGGTCCTTGAATGATGTGGCTAATGCTGCTCTCATGTCCATCCATGTTGTTGCGTTCGCCTGGATGACCGCTTCCAATGCTGCGTCCACCAGTACTCGTCGTACTGCTCCATATATTACGTGGGCTTGTCTAGCATCTTGGGTTGGGTACAAGCTAAGCAGTTGCTCAACTTGACTGATGAATCCTGATAATTTTCCTGGTGTTCCATCGTAGTAGTGTAGCTCCTTAATTTGTGCCAATACCTGGTTTAGGTGCATTTCCGATAATTGTGGAGTTGCCATTGTTGTTGTGGTTTTGTTTTTATTTTTTTTTTTTTTTGTTTGATGTGTTGGATGTTAATAAGTTTTTGTTGGTTTTTTGTTTAGTCTCGATAAGACTCCGGAATTAAAAATTTATTTTAATTTTATTTCCGACCGCACGGGATTTTTTTGTTTTTTAGAACTCTACTTGCACGTAGATTCTTTTGCGGATCACTAAGTTTCGAATCACTGATTTTAATTCGCTGATTTCGGATAGCTAGTCGTATAGCTTATCCTTTAGTTAATCAGTACCGTACTAAAAAGGACTCTTTTTATTTAGTTGATCCTACCGACTGCGCCAGTAAAATTATTTGTAGTATTTTTAGTTGAGTCGAATAAATGTCCCGTCAGTTGACTAAGGACAACGCCGAGAAGAATTATTACACGAAGGTTTTTATTGAACTTCTTTATTCGGATATCGGCTTAAGACTGCTACAATTGGTGTGAGAAAACTCTTAGATATAGGTTTGTGGGTTGTTTACATTATCTGCGCGAGAGCGCTTCTTGCTTATGTTTAAACGCATGCGTATGCAAAAAGAACACGTAGCTAAGTGCCTGCCTATTGTTTGGGTTTTTATCGCGGCTTAATTGGATATGCATGTTTGTGTATTTAACGGGGTTTTGATTATGGCTTAAGTGGATGCGCAATATCCTGAAATGTTTATTTACTTAAAACTAGGAATCGATACGGCGGACCACTGCGGCCGATCTTTTGTATAAGTGTATAAGTGGATTATGAGGAAGGCATAATTACGTTACTATATAGTAGGCTTACGTAGGCATATCATAAGTACTTATGTACTGTGGATATGTCACTATATATATATATATCTTTTAATCAATTGACATCATTAATTAATCCTCTAAGTAGTAATTAAATAGCCTCTAAGCCAATGGCTCTGCAAATATATCTTTCTTTATCTTCGCATCCGAAGATTGCAGGCTCGAGTCCTTTCACGGTCGCCATGTGTTAGGTTCGTTGGTTTGTTTCTCAAGGATTCTTTATTTTCAAATTCAAAGGGTCTTGACCGAAAATACAAAAAGTGCTTACGTTAGGTTTAGGTTACTTATATGTATATGTATGTATTGCTGTTCTGCTAAGCAACAGCAATCCTGCAATCTTGAGAGAGTACATAGCGCACATAGCAGCGCATTGTTTATGTAATAGCGTTTGGTTAGGATAAGAATGCTGACCATGCACTTATGCAGTGTGGCTTATAAGTGGGTGATCATATTATACTTGCACTTGAACATAATTGTTTACGTTGTTTGTACTTATATCTGCTTGATTTAAGTCATTGTACTTGAGTAAAGTAAACACTCGGTATGTACCACAATCGGTTAACAAAGTGGAGGTTGGGCAACGATAACTTGATACGATTTATTTATTTCAGTCTTAAGTCGACATTTAATCAATAAAAACGCAAAACGGATTCAATCGGAATTTTTATTTATTTCGGCGCTGATCTTAGTTCAAATACAGATCATTTATTCGACTCAAAAATAAAAACAATTTTACTGGCGCAGTCGGTAGGATACAAAAAAAAAGTATCCGAAAAAAAGAACCGCGAGTGGAAAATAAATTACCTTTTATAATCCGGTACTCGTGAAAAAAAAATTACGCTTGTGATTTTCGTTACTTCAACTTGGATTATAAATCCATTTCGGTTTTCCTAATAAAGTAGAATGAAACAAAGAAAATCTTCAGATGAAATTAAACCCATAAGTCCAATGGCAGGAGAAGAAAACATTACAAATAATAAAATTATAGAAAAGTAAAAATTTTTTTAACTAAGCTATCGAACAAGCAAACAACAAAAAAATAATAATAATAAAATAAAAAATACATCAAAATCAACTTGTAAGTGCAGCAGCAAAAATAAAAAAATAAAAAACTATCGAAAGAAGACTAAAACAAAATACAAAATGGAACAACCTAAGATTGCTGCACCACAACTCGCAACCCTAAACGAAAACATCCTAAGTGAAGCGCGAAGACAACTCAAAGACATTTTTCCATTTAATGGAGATCCCTCAGCGCTGTATACTTTCATTAGTAGAGTAGATTACATCCTAGAACTCTACCCAACTAACGACTTGCGACAACAACGCATTCTACTCAGAGCTGTGGAACGAAACATAGATGGACAAGTAATGAGAACATTGGGACTACCAAACATCGAGGACTGGTACACATTGAGGGCAAGGTTAATTGTTGAATACAAACCCCAAACGACAAATTATAAACTTCTGGAAAATCTCCGAGAGACACCATACAAAAAAATTTACGAGCATTCTGCGAGGAAAGTAGGCGTCAACTCTTAACATCTAAACTACATCTAGAAGGTAATAATACCGACCTCATCATTTATTTGCAAGCAATAAGGGACTCTGTTAAGGCACTTATTCGAAAATTACCAACTAATTTGTTCTGTATTTTGTCTCATCATGAAATTTCTGACCTAAGAACCCTAATTAACATAACCCAAAATGAGGGGATTTATGAAGAACACGCAAATGTTTATACTAAGCAAAATTTCGAAAAAAATATTAAAACCAAAATTGAAAATAACACTTCCCATGCAAGTACAGCAAAATGAATCCAAACTTTCAAACTCACTATCAATCCAGATACCCACAATATCAACAACCATTACAGCCTTTTCCTAATCCATACTATTATCCACCCATTCAATCACAATATCCACCCATGCAAACTCAACAACGACGAATGTTCAACAGACCATTCATGAGACCTGGACAAAATCAATTCGGTACACCTAGATTTGCAAACCCACAACCTAATTTTAATAGGAATCCATTTCTACAAATGCAACAAACTATAACTAACAACCATAACCCCAACATTAAACAAACTATTAAACGTACTAGACCAGCTGACAGCGATCAATCAAAAATGTCTATCGACGAACTTAGACTACAAGATGCACTAGAACTGATCCAAAATGTAATCAACACCTTTATAAACAAGAGTTCTTTGACTACAATCAATACCAAACTCAGGCTGACAGTAACCAACTTATGACGCCATCCGAACTAAATGAAAATATTTCCCAATCTAACGAGAATTTTCGGTTACCAGCCTCGGACAACACCAATACATAGATTACACACAAAGGTCATAAATACAAATGCCTCATTGACACATGATCGACCATTAACATGATAAGAGAAAATATCTTTAGTCAATTAGCCCAATTCAAAACACTAAATGCGAAGTTTTTAAATCTAACGGTGCCATAATATTAAACAAGTCTATTACCATACCCAGTAAAATTATTTTTAACAAGCCTGAACAATTTTATCTATATGATTTCTGAGAAGATTATGATTTATTAATTGGCAGAAAATTACTCAGCGATGGACAATCCATTATAAATTATAAAAATTCAACAGTTTCAATAAAGTATACCCATTAGTTAATTCAGGCCCAAAAAAAATCATTCTTTTTACATTCAAAAACAAAAAATACCAATATCAGATGAGAAATTAATTCCGACTTTCATAAAAACAATAGATTTTAAATTGTTTTGATTAAATCATCTAAATGAGGAGGAAAATTCTAAATTAAAAATATTTTTAAATAAATTCAAGAATCTTCAATATCAAGAAGGAGATTCTTTAACATTCACTTATTTAATAAAACATGCAATAAACACAACACACAATTCTCCTATTTATTCAAAGTAATATCTACTTGCTCATATGCATAGAATAGAAGTAGAAAAACAGGTATAAGAAATGCTTAAGCAAGGTTTACTTAGAGAAAGTAATTCACCATATAATAGCCCCACTTGGGTAGTATCAAAAAAACTTGATGCTTCGGGTGAACAGAAGTACAGAGTTGTAAATGACTTTGGGAAGTTGAACGAAATAACAATTCCAGATAGATATCCCATGCCAAAGCTAGATGAAATACTTGGTAAACTAGGACAGTGTCAATATTTTACAACTATAGATCTAGCGAAAGGCTTCCACCAAATAGAAATGGACCCGGATTCAATTCAGAAAACTGCATTCTCCACCAAGAGCGGACATTACGAACACGTTCGGATGCCATTTGGTCTCAGAAATGCACCCGCAACATTTCAAAGGTGCATGAATAACATTCTTCGACCACTGCTCTATAATCATTGTTTAGTTTACATGGATGACATAATTGTTTTTTCTTCATCGCTTGATGAACATCTAAATTCATTACAATTGATTTTAAATTGTCCGAAGCAAAATTTAAACTTGCGATTAAACAAATGCGAATTCTTAAAAAAAGAAGCCAGTTTTCTTGGTCATATTGTAACTCCGAATGGAATTAAACCAAACCCTCTTAAAGTAAAATCTATAGTTTCATACTGAATTCCAACTGAAGTAAAAGAAATTAGAGCATTTCTTGGACTAACCGGTTATTATCGCAAATTTATCCTTAATTACGCTGACATAGCAAAACATAATAAACCGGAAGGCTGAACCTTCCTTACATTTGGGGGCTCGTCCTAACTAAACTATCGTCTGTGGTTTCGATGCTCGAAAGTTGTTTAAAGTTGGCTGAATGCAAAAAAAGTGTACCATATATCAAAGTTAAAGTCAGTCTGGCGCCGGTACAAACAGTGGTGGTGGTGTTTGACGGCAGTACCATTCCGGTAACACATTGGTTTAATAAGTAGTGTACAAAAGTACGTTTAGGCGAGGGCAAAAATAACTCAAACAGCGAAACTGTTTTTTGAATCGGAAAGTTCATATAAAGTAGCAAAAAAGGCCAATAAAGAACAAAATGAAATAAAAATGCGTTGTTATAATTGCGGCTCATATAGGCATTTGCGTAAAAAATGCAACGAGCAGACGAAATGTTTTCGGTGCCAGCAAAGTGGACATATTTCGAAGAATTTTCCCACAGTAGGGGTGGCTGTTAATGTTTTGCAAAACAGCAAACGCATGAAAAAAGTAAAGCTGAATGGGCTTGAGACGGAAGGCTTGATTGACACTGGAGCAAATATAATGATCTTCAAGAAGAGCAGTTTTGTCAAGATTCCTAATGTTGCACGGGAATAATTTGACAAGCAGTTGCGTGGCTTAGGAAACAGGATGACCCGCCCAGCTGGTTGTTTCAACGCTGAAATTGAGATAGATGGCCTTCGTACCTCTCATCAAGTGGTTGTTGTTGCTGACAAAGACATTGGGTACGATGTAATTTTGGGCTATGATCTAAGAAGCATGTTTGTGTTCACTGAAGGCTTAAATGAGATATACAGATACTGATTTAGATGTTCTTTCGCAGTACAAACATGAAGTAAAGGCGCTGATTGATGGTTACAAACCGGCTGCTGAAGTGTTGCAGAGTTCAGTTGAACGCAATCATACCAGATGACGAAATTGTTACATTCCAACAAAATCCGAGCCGGGTAGCTATGCAGAGGAGGAGAAAGTTGACAAGCAAATAAACGAATGGCTGCGCGATAGGATTGTCAGAGAATCATCATCGAATTTTGCATAAACATAATCTTGAGTTTAGCTACCACAAATCACAGTGTATGCACAGTGTAAGTTTTAGAAACGATGCTTAATGATAAAAACAAACAAGTGGAATCACTCCAGAATGAAATTAATTGTTTGAAAGCAGACGCAATCAAAAAAGATAACGTTCAACTTACACTAGAAATCAGTGTGAACGAACTTGAATTAAAGAGCGAAGACCTAATCAAAACCAATAAGAACTTGATAGAGCAATTAGAGGAAGTTAAATTTAAAGCAAAAGAGGACTTAAAATATTTAAAAG
Organism: Drosophila vallismaia; assembly: GCA_035047325.1. Lineage (NCBI taxonomy): Eukaryota > Metazoa > Arthropoda > Insecta > Diptera > Drosophilidae > Drosophila > Drosophila vallismaia. The sequence goes on along the minus strand of JAWNPU010000001.1, from coordinate 1,527,201 downwards.
CAACAAATGGGGAAATTATTACGGAGCTCCGATCTAAAATGGACAAGAAAACCAAAAAAGCTGCAGACCTGCGCGGGAATAGAGAAAAAATGGTAAAGGAAGTAGAATTCAAGATGTCTGAAATGCAAGGTGAGCTGGACAAGCTCAAAGTAGAGTGCAATGGCTTGAAGGATATTAAGAACTCACTTGAGAATGAGATTAAACGTAAGACTAAAGAGTGGCAAGACCTAGATATCTTGCGGCAGCAACAGTTTACTGAGCTCTATGATAAATAACAAAATAAGGAAGCTCAATTCGAGGCAGAAAATCAGCAAAATATTACTCTAAATGGAATCGTTGAAGAGAACTATCAAATAATCAATGATACTAGTGACCCATTAAAACTTTTAATTACTGAAAAGAAATCTTCGTCAATGATATAAAATAAAAAAATTACATTTTTTTTTTATTTTTTTTTTGTTTTTTTGTTATCATTCTTATTTTATATTTAAAATCTGTCCGAATGGACAATCATTAAATGATTTGGGGGTGACATTACCTTAAGGGAGGTACATGGAATGTACATCATATGAGTCTGACTTAGGTGTCTATTGGTGGGGGAGGTCAAGCGGGTGTTTCCTTTTCAGGCGTCTTAGGGATTGGCTGTTTTCTAGGAGCTTGATGGCCAGGTGGTTGGGGTGGTTGTCCAGTCTTTTTGTATATCTTTCACTGTGTCGGGTGATCTCCTCTGCTACCGAAGGAATTCCAAGCTCTTTGTGGATTATTGAGTTTTCGTGGTACGGATGAGCGTTAGAAAATGTTCTCAGACTTTTATTCTGAAACCGCTGTATTCTGATGCGGTTGGTTGGGGCTTGCCGTGCCCCACAACTGAATCCCATAGGTCCAGATTGGCTTCAGCACTACGTTGTATGTGAGTAGTTTGAATTTTTCCCTGAGCTTGGATCTTCTGCCCAGGAGCCAGTGAAGTTGCCTGAGTCGTAGGTCGGCCTGGTTGCGCTTGTTGATTAGGTGTGGACGCCATGTGAGCCTGCGGTCCAGGGTCAGCCCTAGATATTTGGGAGTGTCATTCGTTGGAATGGTTTCCCTGTTAAGTGTGACGGGGGGGCAATCCCCCTGCGTAATGCGAAGGTTGTGTGGGAGGATTTCTCCGCGTTGACCACGATGTTCCATCGTTTCAGCCATGGATCTAGAGCATCCAGTTGTCTTTGTATGATGGCTGAAGCTTCCTGAGAATTTGTGGCGGAGGCTAGGAACGCGGTGTCGTCCGCGTATGTAGCTACTGTGAGGTTCCGAGAGGGGGTGAGGGCAAGGTTCGCTGTGTAGAGTGTGTATAAGATGGGTCCAAGAACACTGCCTTGAGGTACTCCTGCTCTTATAGGCCTAGGCGTGCTAATTGATGATCCGCATCTCACTCGGAATTCTCTTCTCTTTCCTCTGTGTACGACTTGAGGAAGGCGAAGTGGGAACATGGAAGGTTGGATTTAATTTTGAACAGGAGTCCAGGGTGCCAGACTCTGTCAAACGCCTGTTTAACATCCAGCATAACGGCGCAGCAGTACTTCTTCTTTTCGAAGGCCTCTAGTATGCACTCAACAAGCCGGTGGCATTGCTCTGGTGTTCCATGAAGGCGTCTGAAGCCAAACTGGTGATCAGGGATCAGTCCGGCCTCGTCCAAAACTGGCAGTACTCTACGTAAAAATATTCTTTTAAGTATTTTAGACAGGATTGCCAGCAAACTAATCGGACGATACGATGCTAGATTGGCTTCAGGTTTTCCAGGCTTGAGGAGGACAATTATTTCCGCACGCTTCCACACTTTCGGGAAGTACCCTAGACGGAGGCACCTGTTAAAGATGTTAGCCAGCCTTTGGGAACACATTAGGGGCAACATTTTCAGTGCTCTTGCATCAATTCGGTCAGGACCTGGTGACTTGCCATTTTTTAAGGAGGCGATCTCCTGCACAATCTCCTCTGGTTCGACGGGCTGTATTGGCGTGCCAGGAGCACTTGGGCTCTCTACGAACCTTATGATGGCAGCTCTCTCTTCGGCAGTACATCTATTGAAAAGTGAGAAAGCACTATGTAAATGGTCGGCAAAGGCTTCTGCTCTTTCTATCTCAGACCGACACCAGGACCCGTCCACTTTGCGCACGGGTGATATCTTCTTCGCAGGTCTTTTAATGTGCCTCGTGACATTCCACAGATTGTGCTGCGGGTCTCCAGTTTCCAGCTCCTTGAGGAATCTTTGGAAGGAGTCCTCGAAGAAGTCCTGAAGGTGGGTCTCGGTTATCGAGTGTCTGGGTGGGAAGTAAACCGCACCAATGGTGATATCTCCCTGTGGGCTAGAAATCCTGGTCACGGCGCACTGAGCCTATCCTCTTGAAACGCGGGAAGTTCCGTGTACTGAATGCCACTCCTGATGAGCATAGCTGCTCCTCCGCGTGCTCTGCCAGATGGATGGTTGGCATGTAACAGATCGTATCCGCTAATGTTAAAGTAGGATCTGGGACAAAAGTGGGCTTCCGAAACTAGAAGAACATCAATATTGTCTGTTTTTATGAGATGCTCTACTTCGGCTTTGCTCTTCTGCAAGCCGTTTGCGTTCCAAAAAACTATATTAAGCCTTATTTGCATTACTTTCTGTTGAGGAAGGGAGCTATAAACTGCGTCATCTGCGAGAACATCTGCGAAAACATCTGTGAGATCAACTTTTCCATCATCCTCTCAATTGTTCCTTCCATGCGGGCAAACATCGTTTCAAGCTGGTTGAGATTTGGGGCTTCGGAAGTGGTTTTAGGGGTTTGTTGGGGATTCCTTGGCTGTGTCGCATGGTTTCCAAGAAGTACGTCCCTGTAACTCGTACCATTGATGATAGTTGGTATTTGGATGAGAGGTGGTTTGTTGCTACTCTCAACGGGTCTGGCTTTAGGAGATAGCTGTGCCTTTGCCTTTTTGTAGGCAGGGCTACCTCTGTACGACGCAGGGTGATCAGCTTGACAATGTAAGCAGCATGCTTTCTCGGCATCTTTTTTGGTGCATGACCTAGAGTCGTGAGAATCACCACATTTCACGCAGCGATGTTCCAGGAAACAGTAGCGCTGGGTATGTCCGAATCCTTGGCATCTGAAACATTGTGGAACATCGTTGAACTTCAGTGGGGGCTCAACGGTGACGACTGACCTACAAATCCTCTTTATTTTGAAAACCTCTGTGTTGTTGCTCGCTGGTTCTAGGTTAACAAAAAATATCCCCAGTGGTTGCTTGGATTTCCTGCCAATGGGATTGTGCAGATCCCTCACAGTATGGCCGTATTTGTGGAGTTCTTGCTTAATTTCAGTCTGGTCCGTTGAGTGGTGAAGTTCCTTGATGACCACCCTGTATGCTCTCTCGTCCTTTGGTTGGAAGGTGCGGTGCCTTTTGTTATGTGCCACGAGGTGCTGGCGTAGGGCTGTGTAGGACTCCTTATCTGGCATCATTACGCGTACATTATTATTTCTCTCCGTTTTGTATGAGAAGTCCTTTTTGGTACCCACGAGAGTCGTTATCCTCTTGACAACCGAGGTAATGTCGGTCACGTCTGGGATGTAGATCGGGGGAGGCTTGAGGGTTTTCGGGATCGGGTTCGGTTTCACTGCCGTTTTAGATGCCACTGCCTCTGAGGCAGTTTTGGGTTCGTCATGTTCGTCGTCATCATCTTTGCTTGAGAGGAGGGCAAAGGGGTTGTTTGCCAACTTGCTGCGCAGAGCTGCGCTGGTGCTAGGCGTGACGCGTCTGGCTTCTCTCCTTGCCTATTACGCGCGGGCTTGCGCTTGATCTCGCTGGGCTCCGAGTAAGAAGAACTCCAGCTAGAGTCTCTGCTCGAGCTGCACTTCCTTGCTTTGAGGGCCTTCTTGCATGGCATTGTTTTGCCAAGCTTAATGGCACGCGGCGGGGCCTGCCAGTCCATACTCTAAGTTGGCGTAACGCTTATGCAAAAAAAAGTCACTGCAGCAACGGCAGCAAAGGGGCAACGGACACAGTGGGACTCCGCTCCTGGCAGCCCGACACGGTCCGTAAAATGCGCAGTCCACCAAGTCCCAGGTCGTAAAAAAAAAAAAAAATAATAAAGTAAATAATATTGGAAAAACAAAATTCCGAAAAATAATTCAGTTTAATAACAAAAAACCAAGTTCCTTATTGTTGAACGATTTTTCAATGAATAAATATATTACAAGTCGCCAAATACAACACATACAAGTATTTGGAGCTCTCCGAATAAAAAACTATATAGAATTTTATATAGACGAAATAAATTTTCTCAAAAAATGGATAAAAAACCAACGTTATTGCCATACATTTTGGAATTGCTGAGCCGTCATCCGACGCTTAGTACCACCACGGACAACATAGTGGAGCATATCAAAGATTCGGTGCTGAATGAGCACTTGTCTCCATTTGGTAATCTCAAGCATGCCGTCGAGTTTGGCCTGGCAGTAGGGACCCACCTGGGCATACATACCTTTGTGAACGAGGAGGTTCAAAATCATTTAAACCTTAAGCGTGCCGTCGAGCTAGCGCAGACAATTGCGGGAAAACTGGGCATCATTACCCTTGTGAAAAAGGAAAACCCTTTAAACTTTTGCTTGCCAGGGAAGAGTCCGGCCGCGCTCATAAAAAATTAAATGAAGCAAACAGAATATCAGCAATAGTTTCGGAGCAGCAAAGAATCATTCTCACACGATTTACAGTCTGAAAAAAAAAAGCTTAAGGATGTTAAGAAATCATTTGAGAGAGAACTTGAACATAAAACCAAAGACTGGGAAGAACCGACGGTTTATCAACTGCAACAGATTACCAACCTTCAGGATCAATACAACCAAAGAGCAGCTGAATTTGTGACAAAAATGAATAGACTTCAAGAGGTAAATACATCTCTGAAAGACGACGTTAAAGAAAAGGATAACATAATCAAAAACATCGGTGAAAAAATTCGAAATTTGATAACTAAGAACGAAGTTCTAAATAACGAAATAAAAAAATTTGAATTGAAAAAAAGCAGATTATCAGCGATAATTCAACCCCCGCAGAGAAAGGATTCGCCAAGGAGTTGCAGTCACAAGATATAAACTTTAATAAGAAAATTCATAAATTGGGGAAAGAATAAAAAAAGAAGAACACCGAATGGGAAAAAAGATGAGAGATAAAGATTCTGTTATAGCAAAGCTTTTATCAGAAATGGGTTCAAAATTATGGTCCTCTGAGAGAAAGACCATCAATTGGCACGATAAAAAAATTATTAGAACTCAAAATATTAAAAATAAAAAAATCAGAAATGAGTACAAAATTATGTTTGATGAGGAAGCCAATCGCTTCAGAGTCCAAGGTACTTAGAACTATTGCAAGATAAAAAAATTGGAAAACAAAATATTAAAAATAAAAAAATGAAATAGGTCCAAAATTATGCTCCTCTGAGAGAAAGAGAACTCAAAACGTTAAAAATAAACAAAACAGGATTTGATAAAACTCCATCGACTGGAATTCCGAGACCTTAGATCGAATGGTCAAATATTAAATAAAATAAAACTTAATAAAAAAAAAATAAAATAAAAGTAGAAAAGAAGACCCGATGTTGATACTTTGCTCTGCAGAGCTTGAATGAAATATTTTGGTAAGGATTACGGCTTTTATAGAAATATTTTGGGTCAAGTTGACAGCCTACTTCGATTTAATCAAAGGCGTATTTAAAGTTATCGATGCCAGGACCGTTGAAACCAGCTCCTCGAATAAATTCAAAACTTCCAGTGTTGCCAGACTCAGAAATAAATACTGTTTTGCCCTGTTATATGTCAATTATTAGAATTCAAATATGCATCTCGGTGATTTTTCAACCCACCGCAAAACGAAGGAATTATTACTAATGCGACTTAGTTGGTAGCCTAGAGACTCAGATAGCGGAAATAATAAAAATTATAACGGCGAATCGCCGGAGTTGTCAGTTTAAGAGCTTGTGCTCTTTATAGAATCAATCTTCAGAACGAACTGCCTTAAAAGCTAACATAAAAAAGCCTATTGAAAGGCGAGGTGCCAATAATAACTAAGGGGCAAAAACATAGTTTCTGCTGACCGGAATCTTCGGAATGCCAGTTTTTACCAAACCAAAACGACCGAGGTCTGTCGAAAGAAAGAGGATGAAGAAATATGCTGATAACCTCCCGGTCCTCCGTGTTTTAACTGCTCCAGGGTGGCAGTTTCAACACGCCTCGGCAATGGTACCAGGAAGTGGCTCCTCGCAAACGCAGTCCATAATTGCTACAGTAGTCTCCAATGATCTCCTTAAGAAGGAGGTCCTTTTTAAGAAGCAACTATCTCAGGATCGTTGTACTTACCTGGGGAATCGCCATTACCATTATTGGTAACCGACCATTATTGGTATTATGAAATGTCCTATATACTATTGAGAACCTTTCCGTGACCCTTTCTAAGATGGTGTCACCTTATATTTGTTTTTGGTCCGATTCCTTTTCCATTATTTAAATATTTTTTCTTCGTAATGTTTTGAGATGTCTCAACAACAATGCAATTTATTAATTAGAGCTAGAATGAATAATAGCTAGGATGAAACAACAATCCTGTACCAAGTTCAAAGTTGTGCCAATCAATTTTGTTTTTATTACTTGTACTGCAATGTCCTCATATGTAGCTTATGCAAGGTCCACTAATTTGATTGCCATTATGAACTTTAAAGATGGATTTTTTTTCCATCGAATTCTGTTACTGAACTAGACATTTCCTTTATATACGCCCTTATGGCGGCAGAATTGTATGTTATTATCGTTGTTTCTTAGTCTTCCGAAAATTCACATTCTTTTAGTAATTTCAATACCGCCGGGATAGTTAGATCGTTGAGATCTTCTTTAATTTCTGTGTCAGAATCACTTAATGATTCTGCTGTTTCCTTACTAACTCCTAGTGTCAAAGGGAAATTTAAAATTGTTGGTATTGATATGTCCAGCTTGTATTTTTCTTATATATGTATCAGATATTTTCTAAGTTTTATCAAAAATTTTGACACTGATGTCCACTGCTTTTTATCTAACTTTCCACTCTGGTTATGAATGAGAGTTATTGCTTGATTAACACAATCTACTAAAGCAGCTGTAAATTAAAATTGTTGTTGTTAAATTATTTAAAAAAATATTTTTTTTTTAATATAGTTTTGGTGTTATTGGTGATAAACTTTTTCACTTAACACACTATTACAAGACACTGGTTTCTAACTTCTCCTTAATTGAAGGCCGTTCTCGATTTTGTCCCGAATCAGACTGACTTTATAATTCTTAATCCTAATCCAATCAACCTCGGCCAGAAGCTTTTCTTTAGAAACTTCTTGAACTTTCAATTATGTTTAGAATAAAAGCTTTATGCTGAAATTATTTTACAGTATTGTGAAATTGAAATTTGCTGACTGATGCAGTTTGATTGAAGCGCAGTTAGTTGACCATGGCTTGGTCTTCAATCGGAAATCGTGTTTACTTTAAGCTTGGTTATTTATCTTAGCGGGTAGCTAAGCGCTGGTAAAGGCAATGACAAAAACAAAGGCAAAGGAAATGCCTCCGAGATTGGAATTTAAAATTTGTTTATAAACTGAGGTTGAGTGCTATGTTTACGGGTTAAATAACTCTCCCCCTTCAAAAATGACGCGCCCCGCTTTATTATGAATTCTTTTTTTTATATATAAATACTTATTGAGGCATACAGGGTAATTTAAAACTCCATGGGGTCCTTGGTATCTGTTAATACTGCCCGAGAGGCTCGCCTGCTAAGTGTGCTTAGCGTTACCATAATTACTAAATTTAAACTAACTTAACAAACTAACAATAATTAACAATACTTAAAAACTAAGAAATATAAAAGAAAGGCAATGGGGAGAATATCATTTGGCTTATCATCATCTTGCTGTGCTTCTTGTTGGCAGCCGGTGGATTAGGTCCCTAGGAAGTCGCCTGTTGAGCCTCCTTTGTGGGCGAGGTCTGGTAAGACCCTTAGCGAGTCGGTTGCGATGGCGCTTCAGTCGGTCGTTGTAGCGGCTGGAGTGGAAATTTATGGTCTCAAAGACCGTGAGCAGCTTTAGGTCACTGTGAAGGGTGGTGTTCCTCACATACCACTCGCAGACAGTGATCGTCCTCGCCATCTTATTTTGTTAAAAAAATCTTTGTCAGTATTTGGTTTTTTTAGTTCTGGGCGTTTTTGTTTGGTTACAAATATAAAATATATGGATTTTATTATTAATGTAGTAATCAAATACAAAATTAATAAAATTAATAATATAAATGAAATTGATACTTTCCAATTGTAAATTTCAATAAATAGGTTTAAAATATTATTGGTGTCAAGAGTAAATTCTGAATTGTTGGATTTTATATAATCTGATATTTCCAGATTCTTCAAGTGGTTTGTGATTATGTACTCAAGTATTTTGTTTTCTAAATTGGTGTATGAAATATTATTTATTGTAGTTGTGTCGTTGAATGTTATTAAATATGACCCGTCTAAATGAGAATTGTTTACAATATTATTTCCATTTATTAGAATGGCACCTTCTTGAATGATATCTATATTTTTATTTTTTTTCTCGTATTTTAGTGCAAATTGATTTCTCTCCATTTAGTAAGCGGGTAAAACAAGTTTTATCTTTACTTATAATACCATAGTTATTAAAAAGTTCCTTCTTAAAATTAAATATTTCATAAAAAGTATTTTCGCATTTTGCGACCTGATTTTTTGTTAGTAATTTTCGATCATTTTGTGAAATGGATCTGGCATAATAAATTATGCATCTATTTGTTATTACAGGGTATTTTATAAATATAATTAAGAGTTCTTTATGTAGTACAATTTTGAACACGGAGATATCCATTAAATCTGCAATAATTACAGACTTTTGTTGGTGATTTAATATTTCTTTAATGTCTTCCTTATTTAACATTTTTGTGTTAAATACCTTAATTTTTGCCAGTGTAATAGTATCAATTAAGTTTTGCAAGTCGAATGTTAATAATCGTAAACGATTTTTTCGTAACGACAATTCTTGATAAAAATGTTTTTAAAATGATAAGAAGGTGATTTTATCTCGTTAAAAAATTTGGAATTGATAATAAATTGTTGGTTATTGTTTCAATTAAGTCATTTATTTTATTCTGTATTTTAATGAAATCATCGTGATCCGGTGTTCCAGCTAACCATTTCCAAACAGTGCCTAACTCATTTATTCCCCTTTTTGATTTAGTTGATATTAGCTGTGACAAAATTAATTCGATTATTTGTAGTTCGTAAGTAATTTCCCATTGTGACCTTTTATTTGTATCCTTTTTTATATATCCTGATCTAAGATCGATTATCTTATGTATAAAATTCTCGTGTCACATTTTCGATACCATACTCCTCCGAAACGGCTTGACCGATTTTGATGAAATTTTTTGTCCTTATTCGGTATCTATGACAATTGGCCAACATCTATTCGGTCTTCTTTCTTTCTCACTCCCTACACAGTTGTCGGCCATCATTATTGTTAATGCGTCAAGTGTAGTAGTAACGTTGACAATTTTTATTTTGCTATCTCAGTGTACAACGGATTTTGTGTTGTAAGTATACTTTTTTTTAAACATTTTTCATCATTAAATAATTTCATTAATTCTATTTATGTATGTTTTGTACAGAGAGCAATGCCAAGAAAACGCAAAGGAGTTGATTTGAGCCGCAATACAAGTAGAGCTCGAATCTTGCGAAATAGCAGATCCGAAAGAACAGAAGAACAAATCCAGCAACAAAATACTGATGCACGTGTCAGAATGGCGCAATTGCATCAAGAAGAGCCAGAAGATACACGAGCTGAACGCAATAAAGTCAGAAGATTAGAACAACGACAATCACGCCGTTTCAAAGTCAATAGACGAAGAACAAATGATCGACAACAGGTACATCGAGCATTTATATCTGATTCATTCCTGCATCTAGCATTCCAGTATGAGCCAGATATTGAATATAATGCTCATTCAAAAGTGGTAATTGGTGCTATGGACAAGGAATGTCCGCATTGTCATGCTCTGAAATTCAAAAATGAGCCAGCTGGGATGTGTTGCGCGTCAGGAAAAGTGCAACTACCTGAAATTGAAACACCACCTGAACCATTGAACGGCTTACTTATCGGCACGGATCCAGATTCTAACGTGTTCCTGAAGTCAATTCGAAGATTCAATTCATGCTTTTAAATTACATCGTTCGGAGCAACAGAAATAGTTCGAAATACTAATGCAAATTATCAACAATTCAATTCTACATTCAAAATCAGAGGCCAAGTTTATCATAAAATAGGCATAATAAGCACAAACGGAATAAATTATAATAACTTAAAAATAATGTTTGCCTTTTGTTATTTTTATATTCCCTCATCGTTCACTGCGCTCTATGCTTATTCCACGCATATACCACATTCTTACATACATACAATATACACATTCTAACATTCTAACATACATACATACTTACAATAAGTAAGCTGTTTTTTGTATGCACTAGAAATTACTAGGAAATTATTTATATGGCAAAACAACGTTTGCCGGGTTAGTCTAGTTTCTTTATAAAAACTTATATTAGTTACGTGGAATAAATCGACATATGATTCATAAGTAAGAACATCCCTTTCGTCATTGGAGTAATTAATTATTTCTGAAGTGGCTGTCATTACGAATGGTGTTAGAAGTTTCTGTAATTTTACAAGAAATATAATATTTGTTAAAACTTAATATTGTTTTTGTGAATAATTCTGTTTCTATTATTGATTATTATTTTATTAGATAAGTTTGTGTGATCTAAGAAGCATGTTTGTGTTCACTGAAGGCTTAAATGAGATATACAGATACTGATTTAGATGTTCTTTCGCAGTACAAACATGAAGTAAAGGCGCTGATTGATGGTTACAAACCGGCTGCTGAAGTGTTGCAGAGTTCAGTTGAACGCAATCATACCAGATGACGAAATTGTTGCATTCCAACAAAATCCGAGCCGGGTAGCTATGCAGAGGAGGAGAAAGTTGACAAGCAAATAAACGAATGGCTGCGCGATAGGATTGTCAGAGAATCATCATCGAATTTTGCATAAACATAATCTTGAGTTTAGCTACCACAAATCACAGTGTATGCACAGTGTAAGTTTTAGAAACGATGCTTAATGATAAAAACAAACAAGTGGAATCACTCCAGAATGAAATTAATTGTTTGAAAGCAGACGCAATCAAAAAAGATAACGTTCAACTTACACTAGAAATCAGTGTGAACGAACTTGAATTAAAGAGCGAAGACCTAATCAAAACCAATAAGAACTTGATAGAGCAATTAGAGGAAGTTAAATTTAAAGCAAAAGAGGACTTAAAATATTTAAAAGCAACAAATGGGGAAATTATTACAGAGCTCCGATCTAAAATGGACAAGAAAACCAAAAAAGCTGCAGACCTGCGCGGGAATAGAGAAAAAATGGAAAAGGAAGTAGAATTCAAGATGTCTGAAATGCAAGGTGAGCTGGACAAGCTCAAAGTAGAGTGCAATGGCTTGAAGGATATTAAGAACTCGCAGAAAATCAGCAAAATATTACTCTAAATGGAATCGTTGAAGAGAACTATCAAATAATCAATGATACTCGTGACCAATTAAAACTTTTAATTACTAAAAAAGAAATCTTCGTCAATGATATAAAATAAAAAAAAATAAATGAAAAAAAAACAAAATATCAGCAATAGTTTCGGAGCAGCATTATCACACGATTTACAGTCTGAAAAGAAAAAGCTTAAGGATGTTAAGAAATCATTTGAGAGAGAACTTGAACATAAAACCAAAGACTGGGAAGAACAGACGGTTTATCAACTGCAACAGATTACCAACCTTCAGGATCAATACTACCAAAGAGCAGCTGAATTTGTGACACAAATGAATAGACTTCAAGAGGTAAATACATCTCTGAAAGACGACGTTAAAGAAAATGATAACATAATCAAAAACATCGGTGAAAAAATTCGAAATTTGATAACTAAGAACGAAGTTCTAAATAACGAAATAAAAAAAATCTGACTTGAAAAAAAAAGCAGATTATCAGCGATAATTCAACCCCCGCAGAGAAAGGATTCGCCAAGGAGTTGCAGTCACAAGATATAAACTTTAATAAGAAAATTCATGAATTGGGGAAAGAATTAAAAAAGAAGAACACCGAATGGGAAAAAAGATGAGAGATAAAGATTCTGTTATAGCAAAGCTTTTATCAGAAATGGGTTTAAAATTATGGTCCTCTGAGAAAAAGACCATTAATTGGCACAATAAAAAAAAAAACTCAAAATATTAACAAATAAAAAAATCAGAAATGAGTACAAAATTATGTTTGTTGAGGAAGCCAATCGCTTCGGAGTCCAAGGTACTTAGAACGATTGCAAGATAAAAAAATTAGAACTCAAAATATTAAAAATAAAAAAATAAATAGGTCCAAAATTATACTCCTCTGAGAGAAAGAGAACTCAAAACGTTAAAAATAAACAAAACAGGATTTGATAAAACTCCATCGACTGGAATTCCGAGACCTTAGATCGAATGGTCAAATATTAAATAAAATAAAACTTAATAAAAAAAAATAAAATAAAAGTAGAAAAGAAGACCCGATGTTGATACTTTGCTCTGAAGAGCTTGAATGAAATATTTTGGTAAGGATTACGGCTTTTATAGAAATATTTTGGGTCAAGTTGACAGCCTACTTCGATTTAATCAAAGGCGTATTTAAAGTTATCGATGCCAGGACCGTTAAAACTTGCTCCTCGAATGCATTTAAAACTTCCAGTGTTGCCAGACTCAGAAATAAATACTGCTGCCCCGCTATATGTCAATTATTAGAATTCAAATATGCATCTCGGTGATTTTTCAACCCACCGCAAAACGAAGGAATTATTACTAATGCGACTTAGTTGGTAGCCTAGAGACTCAGATAGCGGAAATAATAAAAATTATAACGGCGAATCGCCGGAGTTGTCAGTTTAAGAGCTTGTGCTCTTTATAGAATCAATCTTCAGAACGAACTGCCTTAAAAGCTAACATAAAAAAGCCTATTGAAAGGCGAGGTGCCAATAATAACTAAGGGGCAAAAACATAGTTTCTGCTGACCGGAATCTTCGGAATGCCAGTGTTTACCAAACCAAAACGACTGAGGTCTGTCGAAAGAAAGGGGATGAAGAAATATGCTGATAACCTCCCGGTCCACCGTGATTTAAATGCTCCAGGGTGGCAGTTTCAACACGCCTCGGCAATGGTACCAGGAAGTGGCTCCTCGCAAACGCAGTCCATAATTGCTACAGTAGTCTCCAATGATCTCCTTAAGAAGTAGGTCCTTTTTAAGAAGCAACTATCTCAGGATCGTTGTACTTACCTGGGGAATCGCCATTACCATTATTGGTAACCGACCATTATTGGTATTATGAAATGTCCTATATACTATTGAGAACCTTTCCGTGACCCTTTCTAAGATGGTGTCACCTTATATTTGTTTTTGGTCCGATTCCTTTTCCATTATTTAAATATTTTTTCTTCGTAATGTTTTGAGATGTCTCAACAACAATGCAATTTATTAATTAGAGCTAGAATGAATAATAGCTAGGATGAAACAACAATCCTGTACCAAGTTCAAAGTTGTGCCAATCAATTTTGTTTTTATTACTTGGACTGCAATGTCCTCATATGTAGCTTATGCAAGGTCCACTAATTTGATTGCCATTATGAACTTTAAAGATGGATTTTTTTTCCATCGAATTCTGTTACTGAACTAGACATTTCCTTTATATACGCCCTTATGGCGGCAGAATTGTATGTTATTATCGTTGTTTCTTAGTCTTCCGAAAATTCACATTCTTTTAGTAATTTCAATACCGCCGGGATAGTTAGATCGTTGAGATCTTCTTTAATTTCTGTGTCAGAATCACTTAATGATTCTGCTGTTTCCTTACTAACTCCTAGTGTCAAAGGGAAATTTAAAATTGTTGGTATTGATATGTCCAGCTTGTATTTTTCTTATATATGTATCAGATATTTTCTAAGTTTTATCAAAAATTTTGACACTGATGTCCACTGCTTTTTATCTAACTTTCCACTCTGGTTATGAATGAGAGTTATTGCTTGATTAACACAATCTACTAAAGCAGCTGTAAATTAAAATTGTTGTTGTTAAATTATTTAAAAAAATATTTTTTTTTTAATATTGTTTTGGTGTTATTGGTGATAAACTTTTTCACTTAACACACTATTACAAGACACTGGTTTCTAACTTCTCCTTAATTGAAGGCCGTTCTCGATTTTGTCCCGAATCAGACTGACTTTATAATTCTTAATCCTAATCCAATCAACCTCGGCCAGAAGCTTTTCTTTAGAAACTTCTTGAACTTTCAATTATGTTTAGAATAAAAGCTTTATGCTGAAATTATTTTACAGTATTGTGAAATTGAAATTTGCTGACTGATGCAGTTTGATTGAAGCGCAGTTAGTTGACCATGGCTTGGTCTTCAATCGGAAATCGTGTTTACTTTAAGCTTGGTTATTTATCTTAGCGGGTAGCTAAGCGCTGGTAAAGGCAATGACAAAAACAAAGGCAAAGGAAATGCCTCCGAGATTGGAATTTAAAATTTGTTTATAAACTGAGGTTGAGTGCTATGTTTACGGGTTAGATAACTCTCCCCCTTCAAAAATGACGCGCCCCGCTTTATTATGAATTCTTTTTTTATATATAAATACTTATTGAGGCATACAGGGTAATTTAAAACTCCATGGGGTCCTTGGTATCTGTTAATACTGCCCGAGAGGCTCGCCTGCTAAGTGTGCTTAGCGTTACCATAATTACTAAATTTAAACTAACTTAACAAACTAACAATAATTAACAATACTTAAAAACTAAGAAATATAAAAGAAAGGCAATGGGGAGAATATCATTTGGCTTATCATCATCTTGCTGTGCTTCTTGTTGGCAGCCGGTGGATTAGGTCCCTAGGAAGTCACCTGTTGAGCCTCCTTTGTGGGCGAGGTCTGGTAAGACCCTTAGCGAGTCGGTTGCGATGGCGCTTCAGTCGGTCGTTGTAGCGGCTGGAGTGGAAATTTATGGTCTCAAAGACCGTGAGCAGCTTTAGGTCACTGTGAAGGGTGGTGTTCCTCACATACCACTCGCAGACAGTGATCGTCCTCGCCATCTTATTTTGTTAAAAAAATCTTTGTCAGTATTTGGCTTTTTTAGTTCTGGGCGTTTTTGTTTGGTTACAAATATAAAATATATGGATTCTATTATTAATGTAGTAATCAAATACAAAATTAATAAAATTAATAATATAAATGAAATTGATATTTTCCAATTGTAAATTTCAATAAATAGGTTTAAAATATTATTGTTGTCAAGAGTAAATTCTGAATTGTTGGATTTTAAATAATCTGATATTTCCAGATTCTTCAAGTGGTTTGTGATTATGTACTCAAGTATTTTGTATTTGGTGTATGAAACATTATTTATTGTAGTTGTGTCGTTGAATGTTATAAAATATGACCCGTCTAAATGAGAATTGTTTACAATATTATTTCCATTTATTAGAATGGCACCTTCTTGAATGATATCTATATTTTTATTTTTTTTCTCGTATTTTAGTGCAAATTGATTTCTCTACATTTAGTAAGCGGGTAAAACAAGTTTTATCTTTACTTATACCATAGTTATTAAAAAGTTCCTTCTTAAAATTAAATATTTCATAAAAAGTATTTTCGCATTTTGCGACCTGATTTTTTGTTAGTAATTTTCGATCATTTTGTGAAATGGATCTGGCATAATAAATTATGCATCTATTTGTTATTACAGGGTATTTTATAAATATAATTAAGAGTTCTTTATGTAGTACAATTTTGAACACGGAGATATCCATTAAATCTGCAATAATTACAGACTTTTGTTGGTGATTTAATATTTCTTTAATGTCTTCCTTATTTAACATTTTTGTGTTAAATACCTTAATTTTTGCCAGTGTAATAGTATCAATTAAGTTTTGCAAGTCGAATGTTAATAATCGTAAACGATTTTTTCGTAACGACAATTCTTGATAAAAATGTTTTTAAAATGATAAGAAGGTGATTTTATCTCGTTAAAAAATTTGGAATTGATAATAAATTGTTGGTTATTGTTTCAATTAAGTCATTTATTTTATTCTGTATTTTAATGAAATCATCGTGATCCGGTGTTCCAGCTAACCATTTCCAAACAGTGCCTAACTCATTTATTCCCCTTTTTGATCTAGTTGATATTAGCTGTGACAAAATTAATTCGATTATTTGTAGTTCGTAAGTAATTTCCCATTGTGACCTTTTATTTGTATCCTTTTTTATATATCCTGATCTAAGATCGATTATCTTATATATAAAATTCTCGTGTCACATTTTCGATACCATACTCCTCCGAAACGACTTGACCGATTTTGATGAAATTTTTTGTCCTTATTCGGTATCTATGACAATTGGCCAACATCTATTCGGTCTTCTTTCTTTCTCACTCCCTACACAGTTGTCGGCCATCATTATTGTTAATGCGTCAAGTGTAGTAGTAACGTTGACAATTTTTATTTTGCTATCTCAGTGTACAACGGATTTTGTGTTGTAAGTATACTTTTTTTTAAACATTTTTCATCATTAAATAATTTCATTAATTCTATTTATGTATGTTTTGTACAGAGAGCAATGCCAAGAAAACGCAAAGGAGTTGATTTGAGCCGCAGTACAAGTAGAGCTCGAATCTTGCGAAATAGCAGATCCGAAAGAACAGAAGAACAAATCCAGCAACAAAATACTGATGCACGTGTCAGAATGGCGCAATTGCATCAAGAAGAGCCAGAAGATACACGAGCTGAACGCAATAAAGTCAGAAGATTAGAACAACGACAATCACGCCGTTTCAAAGTCAATAGACGAAGAACAAATGATCGACAACAGGTACATCGAGCATTTATATCTGATTCATTCCTGCATCTAGCATTCCAGTATGAGCCAGATATTGAATATAATGCTCATTCAAAAGTGGTAATTGGTGCTATGGACAAGGAATGTCCGCATTGTCATGCTCTGAAATTCAAAAATGAGCCAGCTGGGATGTGTTGCGCGTCAGGAAAAGTGCAACTACCTGAAATTGAAACACCACCTGAACCATTGAACGGCTTACTTATCGGCACGGATCCAGATTCTAACGTGTTCCTGAAGTCAATTCGAAGATTCAATTCATGCTTTTAAATTACATCGTTCGGAGCAACAGAAATAGTTCGAAATACTAATGCAAATTATCAACAATTCAATTCTACATTCAAAATCAGAGGCCAAGTTTATCATAAAATAGGCATAATAAGCACAAACGGAATAAATTATAATAACTTAAAAATAATGTTTGCCTTTTGTTATTTTTATATTCCCTCATCGTTCACTGCGCTCTATGCTTATTCCACGCATATACCACATTCTTACATACATACAATATACACATTCTAACATTCTAACATACATACATACTTACAATAAGTAAGCTGTTTTTTGTATGCACTAGAAATTACTAGGAAATTATTTATATGGCAAAACAACGTTTGCCGGGTTAGTCTAGTTTCTTTATAAAAACTTATATTAGTTACGTGGAATAAATCGACATATGATTCATAAGTAAGAACATCCCTTTCGTCATTGGAGTAATTAATTATTTCTGAAGTGGCTGTCATTACGAATGGTGTTAGAAGTTTCTGTAATTTTACAAGAAATATAATATTTGTTAAAACTTAATATTGTTTTTGTGAATAATTCTGTTTCTATTATTGATTATTATTTTATTAGATAAGTTTGTGTGATCTAAGAAGCATGTTTGTGTTCACTGAAGGCTTAAATGAGATATACAGATACTGATTTAGATGTTCTTTCGCAGTACAAACATGAAGTAAAGGCGCTGATTGATGGTTACAAACCGGCTGCTGAAGTGTTGCAGAGTTCAGTTGAACGCAATCATACCAGATGACGAAATTGTTGCATTCCAACAAAATCCGAGCCGGGTAGCTATGCAGAGGAGGAGAAAGTTGACAAGCAAATAAACGAATGGCTGCGCGATAGGATTGTCAGAGAATCATCATCGAATTTTGCATAAACATAATCTTGAGTTTAGCTACCACAAATCACAGTGTATGCACAGTGTAAGTTTTAGAAACGATGCTTAATGATAAAAACAAACAAGTGGAATCACTCCAGAATGAAATTAATTGTTTGAAAGCAGACGCAATCAAAAAAGATAACGTTCAACTTACACTAGAAATCAGTGTGAACGAACTTGAATTAAAGAGCGAAGACCTAATCAAAACCAATAAGAACTTGATAGAGCAATTAGAGGAAGTTAAATTTAAAGCAAAAGAGGACTTAAAATATTTAAAAGCAACAAATGGGGAAATTATTACAGAGCTCCGATCTAAAATGGACAAGAAAACCAAAAAAGCTGCAGACCTGCGCGGGAATAGAGAAAAAATGGAAAAGGAATTAGAATTCAAGATGTCTGAAATGCAAGGTGAGCTGGACAAGCTCAAAGTAGAGTGCAATGGCTTGAAGGATATTAAGAACTCGCAGAAAATCAGCAAAATATTACTCTAAATGGAATCGTTGAAGAGAACTATCAAATAATCAATGATACTCGTGACCAATTAAAACTTTTAATTACTAAAAAAGAAATCTTCGTCAATGATATAAAATAAAAAAATAAATGAAAAAAAACAAAATATCAGCAATAGTTTCGGAGCAGCATTATCACACGATTTACAGTCTGAAAAGAAAAAGCTTAAGGATGTTAAGAAATCATTTGAGAGAGAACTTGAACATAAAACCAAAGACTGGGAAGAACAGACGGTTTATCAACTGCAACAGATTACCAACCTTCAGGATCAATACAACCAAAGAGCAGCTGAATTTGTGACAAAAATGAATAGACTTCAAGAGGTAAATACATCTCTGAAAGACGACGTTAAAGAAAAGGATAACATAATCAAAAACATCGGTAAAAAAAATTCGAAATTTGATAACTAAGAACGAAGTTCTAAATAACGAAATAAAAAAAATCTGAATTGAAAAAAAAGCAGATTATCAGCGATAATTTAACCCCCGCAGAGATAGGATTCGCCAAGGAGTTGCAGTCACAAGATATAAACTTTAATAAGAAAATTCATGAATTGGGGAAAGAATTAAAAAAGAAGAACACCGAATGGGAAAAAAGATGAGAGATAAAGATTCTGTTATAGCAAAGCTTTTATCAGAAATGGGTTTAAAATTATGGTCCTCTGAGAAAAAGACCATGAATTGGCACAATTAAAAAAAAAACTCAAAATATTAACAAATAAAAAAATCAGAAATGAGTACAAAATTATGTTTGTTGAGGAAGCCAATCGCTTCGGAGTCCAAGGTACTTAGAACGATTGCAAGATAAAAAAATTAGAACTCAAAATATTAAAAATAAAAAAAAAGAAATAGGTCCAAAATTATACTCCTCTGAGAGAAAGAGAACTCAAAACGTTAAAAATAAACAAAACAGGATTTGATAAAACTCCATCGACAGGAATTCCGAGACCTTAGATCGAATGGTCAAATATTAAATAAAATAAAACTTAATAAAAAAAAATAAAATAAAAGTAGAAAAGAAGACCCGATGTTGATACTTTGCTCTGCAGAGCTTGAATGAAATATTTTGGTAAGGATTACGGCTTTTATAGAAATATTTTGGGTCAAGTTGACAGCCTACTTCGATTTAATCAAAGGCGTATTTAAAGTTATCGATGCCAGGACCGTTAAAACTTGCTCCTCGAATGCATTTAAAACTTCCAGTGTTGCCAGACTCAGAAATAAATACTGCTGCCCCGCTATATGTCAATTATTAGAATTCAAATATGCATCTCGGTGATTTTTCAACCCACCGCAAAACGAAGGAATTATTACTAATGCGACTTAGTTGGTAGCCTAGAGACTCAGATAGCGGAAATAATAAAAATTATAACGGCGAATCGCCGGAGTTGTCAGTTTAAGAGCTTGTGCTCTTTATAGAATCAATCTTCAGAACGAACTGCCTTAAAAGCTAACATAAAAAAGCCTATTGAAAGGCGAGGTGCCAATAATAACTAAGGGGCAAAAACATAGTTTCTGCTGACCGGAATCTTCGGAATGCCAGTGTTTACCAAACCAAAACGACCGAGGTCTGTCGAAAGAAAGAGGATGAAGAAATATGCTGATAACCTCCCGGTCCTCCGTGTTTTAACTGCTCCATGATGATCTTGCTGTGCTTCTTGTTGGCAGCCGGTGGATTAGGTCCCTAGGAAGTCGCCTGTTGAGCCTCCTTTGTGGGCGAGGTCTGGTAAGACCCTTAGCGAGTCGGTTGCGATGGCGCTTCAGTCGGTCGTTGTAGCGGCTGGAGTGGAAATATATGGTCTCAAAGACCGTGAGCAGCTTTAGGTCACTGTGAAGGGTGGTGTTCCTCACATACCACTCGCAGACAGTGATCGTCCTCGCCATCTTATTTTGTTAAAAAAATCTTTGTCAGTATTTGGTTTTTTTAGTTCTGGGCGTTTTTGTTTGGTTACAAATATAAAATATATGGATTTTATTATTAATGTAGTAATCAAATACAAAATTAATAAAATTAATAATATAAATGAAATTGATATTTTCCAATTGTAAATTTCAATAAATAGGTTTAAAATATTATTGTTGTCAAGAGTAAATTCTGAATTGTTGGATTTTATATAATCTGATATTTCCAGATTCTTCAAGTGGTTTGTGATTATGTACTCAAGTATTTTGTTTTCTAAATTGGTGTATGAAATATTATTTATTGTAGTTGTGTCGTTGAATGTTATTAAATATGACCCGTCTAAATGAGAATTGTTTACAATATTATTTCCATTTATTAGAATGGCACCTTCTTGAATGATATCTATATTTTTATTTTTTTTCTCGTATTTTAGTGCAAATTGATTTCTCTCCATTTAGTAAGCGGGTAAAACAAGTTTTATCTTTACTTATAATACCATAGTTATTAAAAAAACCCTTCTTAAAATTAAATATTTCATAAAAAGTATTTTCGCATTTTGCGACCTGATTTTTTGTTAGTAATTTTCGATCATTTTGTGAAATGGATCTGGCATAATAAATTATGCATCTATTATAAATATAATTAAGAGTTCTTTATGTAGTACAATTTTGAATACGGAGATATCCATTGAATCTGCAATAATTACAGACTTTTGTTGGTGATTTTATATTTCTTTAATGTCTTCCTTATTTAACATTTTTGTGTTAAATACCTCAATTTTTGCCAGTGTAATAGTATCAATTATGTTTTGCAAGTCGAATGTTAATAATCGTAAACGATTTTTTCGTAACGACAATTCTTGATAAAAATGTTTTTGAAATGATAAGAAGGTGATTTTATCTCGTTAAAAAATTTGGAATTGATAATAAATTGTTGGTTATTGTTTCAATTAAGTCATTTATTTTATTCTGTATTTTAATGAAATCATCGTGATCCGGTGTTCCAGCTAACCATTTCCAAACAGTGCCTAACTCATTTATTCCCCTTTTTGATCTAGTTGATATTAGCTGTGACAAAATTAATTCGATTATTTGTAGTTCGTAAGTAATTACCCATTGTGACCTTTTATTTGTATCCTTTTTTATATATCCTGATCTAAGATCGATTATCTTATGTATAAAATTCTCGTGTCACATTTTCGATACCATACTCCTCCGAAACGGCTTGACCGATTTTGATGAAATTTTTTGTCCTTATTCGGTATCTATGACAATTGGCCAACATCTATTCGGTCTTCTTTCTTTCTCACTCCCTACACAGTTGTCGGCCATCATTATTGTTAATGCGTCAAGTGTAGTAGTAACGTTGACAATTTTTATTTTGCTATCTCAGTGTACAACGGATTTTGTGTTGTAAGTATACTTTTTTTAAACATTTTTCATCATTAAATAATTTCATTAATTCTATTTATGTATGTTTTGTACAGAGAGCAATGCCAAGAAACCGCAAAGGAGTTGATTTGAACGGCTTACTTATCGGCACGGATCCAGATTCTAACGTGTTCCTGAAGTCAATTCGAAGATTCAATTCATGCTTTTAAATTACATCGTTCGGAGCAACAGAAATAGTTCGAAATACTAATGCAAATTATCAACAATTCAATTCTACATTCAAAATCAGAGGCCAAGTTTATCATAAAATAGGCATAATAAGCACAAACGGAATAAATTATAATAACTTAAAAATAATGTTTGCCTTTTGTTATTTTTATATTCCCTCATCGTTCACTGCGCTCTATGCTTATTCCACGCATATACCACATTCTTACATACATACAATATACACATTCTAACATTCTAACATACATACATACTTACAATAAGTAAGCTGTTTTTTGTATGCACTAGAAATTACTAGGAAATTATTTATATGGCAAAACAACGTTTGCCGGGTTAGTCTAGTTTCTTTATAAAAACTTATATTAGTTACGTGGAATAAATCGACATATGATTCATAAGTAAGAACATCCCTTTCGTCATTGGAGTAATTAATTATTTCTGAAGTGGCTGTCATTACGAATGGTGTTAGAAGTTTCTGTAATTTTACAAGAAATATAATATTTGTTAAAACTTAATATTGTTTTTGTGAATAATTCTGTTTCTATTATTGATTATTATTTTATTAGATAAGTTTGTGTGATCTAAGAAGCATGTTTGTGTTCACTGAAGGCTTAAATGAGATATACAGATACTGATTTAGATGTTCTTTCGCAGTACAAACATGAAGTAAAGGCGCTGATTGATGGTTACAAACCGGCTGCTGAAGTGTTGCAGAGTTCAGTTGAACGCAATCATACCAGATGACGAAATTGTTGCATTCCAACAAAATCCGAGCCGGGTAGCTATGCAGAGGAGGAGAAAGTTGACAAGCAAATAAACGAATGGCTGCGCGATAGGATTGTCAGAGAATCATCATCGAATTTTGCATAAACATAATCTTGAGTTTAGCTACCACAAATCACAGTGTATGCACAGTGTAAGTTTTAGAAACGATGCTTAATGATAAAAACAAACAAGTGGAATCACTCCAGAATGAAATTAATTGTTTGAAAGCAGACGCAATCAAAAAAGATAACGTTCAACTTACACTAGAAATCAGTGTGAACGAACTTGAATTAAAGAGCGAAGACCTAATCAAAACCAATAAGAACTTGATAGAGCAATTAGAGGAAGTTAAATTTAAAGCAAAAGAGGACTTAAAATATTTAAAAGCAACAAATGGGGAAATTATTACAGAGCTCCGATCTAAAATGGACAAGAAAACCAAAATCGCTGCAGACCTGCGCGGGGATAGAGAAAAAATGGTAAAGGAAGTAGAATTCAAGATGTCTGAAATGCAAGGTGAGCTGGACAAGCTCAAAGTAGAGTGCCATGGCTTGAAGGATATTAAGAACCACTTGAGAATGAGATTAAACGTAAGACTAAAGAGTGGCAAGACCTAGATATCTTGCGGCAGCAACAGTTTACTGAGCTCTATGATAAATAACAAAATAAGGAAGCTCAATTCGAGGCAGAAAATCAGCAAAATATTACTCTAAATGGAATCGTTGAAGAGAACTATCAAATAATCAATGATACTAGTGACCAATTAAAACTTTTAATTACTAAAAAAGAAATCTTCGTCAATGATATAAAATAAAAAAATAAATGAAAAAAAACAATATCATCAATAGTTTCGGAGCAGCAAAGAATCATTATCACACGATTTACAGTCTGAAAAGAAAAAGCTTAAGGATGTTAAGAAATCATTTGAGAGAGAACTTGAACATAAAACCAAAGACTGGGAAGAACAGACGGTTTATCAACTGCAACAGATTACCAACCTTCAGGATCAATACAACCAAAGAGCAGCTGAATTTGTGACAAAAATGAATAGACTTCAAGAGGTAAATACATCTCTGAAAGACGACGTTAAAGAAAAGGATAACATAATCAAAAACATCGGTAAAAAAATTCGAAATTTGATAACTAAGAACGAAGTTCTAAATAACGAAATAAAAAAATCTGAATTGAAAAAAAAGCAGATTATCAGCGATAATTTAACCCCCGCAGAGATAGGATTCGCCAAGGAGTTGCAGTCACAAGATATAAACTTTAATAAGAAAATTCATGAATTGGGGAAAGAATTAAAAAAGAAGAACACCGAATAGGAAAAAAAGATGAGAGATAAAGATTCTGTTATAGCAAAGCTTTTATCAGAAATGGGTTTAAAATTATGGTCCTCTGAGAAAAAGACCATCAATTGGCACAATAAAAAAAAAAACTCAAAATATTAACAAATAAAAAAATCAGAAATGAGTACAAAATTATGTTTGTTGAGGAAGTCAATCGCTTCGGAGTCCAAGGTACTTAGAACGATTGCAAGATAAAAAAATTAGAACTCAAAATATTAAAAATAAAAAAAAGAAATAGGTCCAAAATTATACTCCTCTGAGAGAAAGAGAACTCAAAACGTTAAAAATAAACAAAACAGGATTTGATAAAACTCCATCGACTGGAATTCCGAGACCTTAGATCGAATGGTCAAATATTAAATAAAATAAAACTTAATAAAAAAAAAATAAAATAAAAGTAGAAAAGAAGACCCGATGTTGATACTTTGCTCTGAAGAGCTTGAATGAAATATTTTGGTAAGGATTACGGCTTTTATAGAAATATTTTGGGTCAAGTTGACAGCCTACTTCGTTGAACCAGGACCGTTGAAACCAGCTCCTCGAATAAATTCAAAACTTCCAGTGTTGCCAGACTCAGAAATACTGTTTTGCCCTGTTATATGTCAATTATTAGAATTCAAATATGCATCTCGGTGATTTTTCAACCCACCGCAAAACGAAGGAATTATTACTAATGCGACTTAGTTGGTAGCCTAGAGACTCAGATAGCGGAAATAATAAAAATTATAACGGCGAATCGCCGGAGTTGTCAGTTTAAGAGCTTGTGCTCTTTATAGAATCAATCTTCAGAACGAACTGCCTTAAAAGCTATCATAAAAAAGCCTATTGAAAGGCGAGGTGCCAATAATAACTAAGGGGCAAAAACATAGTTTCTGCTGACCGGAATCTTCGGAATGCCAGTGTTTACCAAACCAAAACGACCGAGGTCTGTCGAAAGAAAGAGGATGAAGAAATATGCTGATAACCTCCCGGTCCTCCGTGTTTTAACTGCTCCATGATGATCTTGCTGTGCTTCTTGTTGGCAGCCGGTGGATTAGGTCCCTAGGAAGTCGCCTGTTGAGCCTCCTTTGTGGGCGAGGTCTGGTAAGACCCTTAGCGAGTCGGTTGCGATGGCGCTTCAGTCGGTCGTTGTAGCGGCTGGAGTGGAAATTTATGGTCTCAAAGACCGTGAGCAGCTTTAGGTCACTGTGAAGGGTGGTGTTCCTCACATACCACTCGCAGACAGTGATCGTCCTCGCCATCTTATTTTGTTAAAAAAATCTTTGTCAGTATTTGGTTTTTTTAGTTCTGGGCGTTTTTGTTTGGTTACAAATATAAAATATATGGATTTTATTATTAATGTAGTAATCAAATACAAAATTAATAAAATTAATAATATAAATGAAATTGATATTTTCCAATTGTAAATTTCAATAAATAGGTTTAAAATATTATTGTTGTCAAGAGTAAATTCTGAATTGTTGGATTTCATATAATCTGATATTTCCAGATTCTTCAAGTGGTTTGTGATTATGTACTCAAGTATTTTGTTTTCTAAATTGGTGTATGAAATATTATTTATTGTAGTTGTGTCGTTGAATGTTATTAAATATGACCCGTCTAAATGAGAATTGTTTACAATATTATTTCCATTTATTAGAATGGCACCTTCTTGAATGATATCTATATTTTTATTTTTTTTCTCGTATTTTAGTGCAAATTGATTTCTCTCCATTTAGTAAGCGGGTAAAACAAGTTTTATCTTTACTTATAATACCATAGTTATTAAAAAAACCCTTCTTAAAATTAAATATTTCATAAAAAGTATTTTCGCATTTTGCGACCTGATTTTTTGTTAGTAATTTTCGATCATTTTGTGAAATGGATCTGGCATAATAAATTATGCATCTATTTGTTATTACAGGGTATTTTATAAATATAATTAAGAGTTCTTTATGTAGTACAATTTTGAACACGGAGATATCCATTAAATCTGCAATAATTACAGACTTTTGTTGGTGATTTAATATTTCTTTAATGTCTTCCTTATTTAACATTTTTGTGTTAAATACCTCAATTTTTGCCAGTGTAATAGTATCAATTATGTTTTGCAAGTCGAATGTTAATAATCGTAAACGATTTTTTCGTAACGACAATTCTTGATAAAAATGTTTTTGAAATGATAAGAAGGTGATTTTATCTCGATAAAAAATTTGGAATTGATAATAAATTGTTGGTTATTGTTTCAATTAAGTCATTTATTTTATTCTGTATTTTAATGAAATCATCGTGATCCGGTGTTCCAGCTAACCATTTCCAAACAGTGCCTAACTCATTTATTCCCCTTTTTGATCTAGTTGATATTAGCTGTGACAAAATTAATTTGATTATTTGTAGTTCGTAAGTAATTTCCCATTGTGACCTTTTATTTGTATCCTTTTTTATATATCCTGATCCAAGATCGATTATTTCTTTATAAAAACTTGTATTAGTTACGTGGAATAAGTCGACATATGATTCATAAGTAAGAACATTCCTTTTGTCCTTGAATGGGAAAAATTCATCATTGGGGTAATCAATTATTTCTGAAGTGGCTGTCATTACGAATGGTGTTAAAAGTTTCTGTAATTTTAAAAGAAATATAATATTTGTTAAAACTTAATATTGTCTTTGTGAATAATTCTGTTTCTATTATTGATTATTATTTTATTAGGTAAGTTTTCCTTAACAACCTGTTTCTTATATCTCGTTTTAAGCTTATTTCTTTCTCCAAGTTTCTTTTCATAAACAACTTGTCCAACATGATATTCTTTTTCCTTTCGACTTTCATTATGTGTTTCTAACATTTTTTCTTGAGTGTTCTTTATAATTTTTGAAATGTTCTCGTGTTCAATATTATTATAGAGAATATCAAGAGGTTTTTGATTTGTTGTAGAATGAATGCTCTTAAATTCTTTGCGGCTCTATCAATTATTTCCCAATAGTCAATGAGAAATTAATTAAATTTCAAAAGAGAATTAAATTAAATTCTTCCTTTATGCAACGAGCTAATTCTGTTAATGTTGAATGTGCCCTTTCAACTTGTCCTTTCGAGGCACTGTGTCAGGGGTCCGCGAAATGTAGAGTTAAACCACATCTTTGTGCAAAGGATTTAAATTGAGCAGAGGTGAAGCTTGGTTCATTATCAGTCATAATTACTTTGACGTTGGGAAATTGTTGAAATAATTCCTTTACTTTATTCTCGATTTTTTGTTTATTTTGAATTTCTTTTAATACTAGGAATTTTGAATACGCTTCAATGCAAGTTAAGAAAACAAGATTTTGCGCGTAATAAATATCGATGTGTACATTTTCACCATCTTTAGTTCCCCAATAGGAATCTTAATTGGATGCCTGTTATATTTATTTTCGTTGCAAATTGTACAATTTTTTATGTATTCCTTTAATTTGATAAATAAATTTGGCCAATAATATAATTTATTGATTTGTTTGTAATTTTTGCCTAGTCCTCTATGAGCTCGACTATGTGTTTCTTCTATTATAAGAGCTTTATCTTCATTATTCTCTATTCTCTATTTTAGTAAAAAGAAATTTGTTAGTAAAATTATTGTTTAAAGGTAATTGAATATGATAAAGATCTTCTAAAGTGCAATGAATTCCTTCCGTTATGTTTGGTGGTAGATATTCTCTTAATATTCCTATTACATTTTCTGGCGTATCATATTCGATTATATGTCGTGTCTTATCAAAAACTCTCAATGGCTTATGTATTGCAAACCTCCCCGTTGTTAATAACAGTTGTTGTTGTAACTGATTTAACGGTTTACGGGTCTCATGTATTACATTTACTGTTTATTTTGATCTGAGCTTGATTGTTGTATATCGCTGTTTGTAATATTGTAATAGCTAGTGAGGCCTAAAAACCTTTGAAGCTCTCTAATGTTTTGTGGAATCAGATTGGGGAAATTTTTTCAGGATCTTTTTTAATTACATTGTGAGAAACAATATAACCAAGAAATGCTGTTTTTAATTTAAATTTAGATTTTACAAGGAAGATTTTTATATTTGCTTGTTGTAAAATATTAATTATTTGAATTAGGCCAGTATAATGTTGTTCAATTGTATTTGAAAAGATTATAATGTCATCCATACAAATATGACAAGTTTTTCCGACTTGTTCTCTTAATATATCATCCATAGCTTTTTTAAATATTCTAGGGGCGTTTGTTAACCCAAATGGCATACGTAGGAATTTAAATTTCCCATTGTTAATAGAAACAGCCTGTTTTTTCAATATCTGATTCTTTAATTAAAATTTGGTGGAATCCTGATTCCAAATCAATTGTTGAGAAATATTTTGACTTTTCCAAGTTAGATAATATTACAGACGGGTATTGCATCGGGTATCTGTACGGAATTGTGTTTTCGTTTAATTTTTTATAGTCAATAACTAGTCGATGTTTTAGAGTTACTTAGTCTTATAATTTGTTCCTTTAGCATTCTATCGATTTCATTATTAACGAAATCTGAGACTGACATAGCATAAGGATAAATTGCCCTGTCATTGTCAGTATTTATTTCTCCTCGAATTTCGGTTCGAAAAGGAATTTGCATATTTATTTTAGAATGCTCCCTTTCAATTTTACTTATAATTTTATTTTCGAAATCTTTAATTTGATTTGAAATTATTTGAATAATTTGATTATGAATTTTTTCTTTGTCGAAAAATTCAACAACGGCGTGTTCAGGATTTGTGGATCCCAAAACTATAAGTTTTATTGTTGACCGAAAATTCAACGTCGGCGTGCTCAGGATCCAAATCTATATAAACTTCCTTCATCAATTACCGTTTCGGTTTTAAATACTTTTTGTTCATCAAAGTATTTTTTTATAATATATTATTTTAATGGAAGAGCATTTTTTCCCTAATTAAACACAAATCGTTTTTTTCCCCATTGTCATAATATTCGAGTTTTTCTTTTTTTCCATTATATTCCATAATACCTTTTTTTCCTTAATTTTATCTCCAATTATCCTTAATAGATTGTACCCAATTAATAAGATTCAGATTCTAAACCTTCTATTTCATAAAATATATTTTTTTTCAAATATTGTTAATATATGGTAATATTTTATAATTGAGTATCCATGAACTGTAGATACTCTCTTGTAAGTTGGTAATTCTTTTTTATTTTCATAAATTCCCGTTTTGATATAGCAAGATGAGGCTCCTGTGTCAATTAATATTTTTAGTTGTTTTTTTTGTATATCTGTCTATTCTTGTTGTATGTGGCATTTCCCGGTAGGGTTCTGATCTAAAAAATGATCTTCATCAATGTTATTTATTCTCATACCTTTCTGGGCTGGTTGATTTACTGTTACTTCCCTTTTTAATGGGATGCGGTTCAGTTTCTTGTGATTGGTATTGATTAAAATTATTGCTTTGCGAAATATTATTGTAATTTTGTTTGTTATTTATTAATTTTATTTGTTTGTTACCCCCTTTTATAATTATGACTCAGACGATAGTAATTATTATTCGGACGATTTTGATACTTTATGGAACTATCTACCTGCATTGGTGGGGGTTGTACCTTAGAATTGTTATTTGAATTCCAATTATTATTTTGTCCAAAGTTTCCGTTTTGCGGACAATTACTATTCTGATTATTTTTCCAATTATTATTCATTCTATTTGATGTATTATTATTCTGTCTAGAATCTACTCGATTAAATCTTAGGTTGTTTCCCTGATTTTGATTTTCATTCCTAAATCCATAATACCTATTTGCAAATTGTTAGACTCTAATTCCTGACACTTTGCCAGAGCATTTGACAAGTCTGATTGGTTTAGAGAAAACAGTGTTTCTGAGATTGAACCGTTCAATCCAGAAATAAAAATTCTAAGAGCGTTGCTCCTAATTGTTTTATTCGTTTCCTTGGTTATTTCGCTGTCTTTTTCATATGTCATTATAGTTTTATTTATGAGTAATGTCATTTTCTTGTTTACTTCGTTGTAGAACTCTGTAATGCTTAAGCATCCCTGTCTAAGGATGCTTAATTCTGATTCGAGAATATGGATTGGTCTTTTATGGTTATAAATAAAATCCAATCTAGAAAGAATTGCTTGAAAGTTTAAAACTTTACCATGGTTAGTTAGAGCATCATGTGCTGCTTCCATGATTTTATTACGTAGAATTGTTAAAGCGATAAAATATTGTTCGCTTTGAATTTTATATAGACTCATGGCAGTTTCTGCCGCCTTTCTCCAGCCTACATATTGGGTTATTTCACTTTTTAACTTTGGTAAAGATTTAATTACCTCTAGGGTAGTTTCGCATTTTATAGTTGGGTCAATTGTTTGGATTTTATAATCTTCCACTTCATTTTTGCTAGCGGTTAATTGCCTTTCTATCCCTTCAATTTTTCTGGTCACTTCACCCAATTGTACATTTATTAATCGGCTAACTAATTCCATTGTCAGATTGCTGGCGCTGGATATCACGCCCGCAGAAAAGGTTGGTGCTGAACCTCCGGTTGTCATTGTTAAATTTAAATCTTCAAAGCTATTTATTAAATTTTCCAGATTGTTTTCTTTAATAAATTGTTAAAATTGATTTTGTAATGTTTAATTTTAAACTTTATAGTATTCCCTGTATCTTGCTCTTATTCTATTAATTTCTTTTAAAAACTTAATATTATTATCTGCTCATGATACTTTCCGTTGGAGTCTTCCTTCCGTTTAGTTGTCCTGATTACTTTCTGTTGGGGTCATCCTTCAGCTTAGTTGTCCTGATTATTTTCTGTTTGGGTCTTTCTTCAATTTTTTGTATTTAGCTGTGGCGGGGTATTACCCTCAGCTCTTACTTCCTTGTTAGTGTTGAATTTTTTTGTTTTTGGATTTATTCTGGTTATAGTTTTTGGTTTGGATTTAATTGTTTGTTGTTGAGTCTGATTTTTATTATTAAAGTGACTTGTAATTTGTATTAAGTATTCAGTCCACCTTTTTAAACATTAAATTCCAAATTGTATTATTGCATTAATTAATTTCCAATTTAGTTTTTCCACGATCACTGTCACAGTAGTTATATGTCGTTGGATTAATGTGGATGTTTAGATATTTCCACTAAAAATATGAGTTGTTGGCGGCTCGATTTCCGTTTTATTTTTAAATTATTATCGTTAATATTTATTTAGAACTTTTGAAGTACACCGTCACACATTGAGCGGCAATTAAAATTGTCATTGTTAAATTATTTAAAAAAATAATTTTTCTTTCAATATAATTTTATATTTTTTGAAGATAAACTTTTTCACTTACACTATTACAAGACACTGGTTATCCTTTTTTTATCCTATCCTTATCCTATTTTTGCTTATCCTTAATTGAAAACAGTTCTCGATTTTGTCCCGAATCAGACTGACTTTATAATTCTTAATCCTAATCCAATCAACCTCGGCCAGAAGCTTTTCTTTAGAAACTTCTTGAACTTTCAATTATGTTTAGAATAAAAGCTTTATGCTGAAATTATTTCACTGAATTCTGGAGTTGAAATTTGCTGACTGATGCAGTTTGATTGAAGTGCAATAAGTTGATCATGGCTTGGTCTCAAAGCGAAAGCTGTGTTTACTTTAAGTTTGGTTATTTATCTTATCGGCTAGCTAAGTGCTGGCAAAGGCAATGAGGCAAAAACAAAGAAAAAGGAAATGCCGCTGAGATTAAACTCGGGCAGAGTGCTATGGTTACGGGTTGAATAACTTGTACCTTTTGCACGGTCCACTGATTTGATTGCCATTATGTACCTTTAAAGATGGATTTAAAATTGTTGGTATTGATATGTCCAACTTGTATTTTTCTTTTACTATATATGTATAAGTTTTTTCTAAATTTTATCAAAAATTTTGACACTGATGTCCACTGCTTTTTATCTGGCTTTCCTCTCTGGTTATGAGAGTTCTTGCTTGAATAAAGCAATCTACTAAAGCAGCTGTATATTTATTTGCAGTTTCTTTCTGAATTGGTCAATTCTGAGACAAACATTTGTACGATTTGCTAAATAAGAGATCAATTAGAGGAAGTTAAATTGAAAGCAAAAGAGGACTTAAAATCTTTAAAAGCAATAAATGGGGAAATTATTACGGAGCTCCGATCTAAAAAACCATCGCTGAGCTATTTGAGGAGATCAAATAACTCAGAGGTTCTAAGTCGTTGACGCAGCGCAAGTAATGGCTTGTGAACTGCGCCTCGGAGCCTGGAACGCTCGGAGCATTATTCCAAATGCTAATGAGCTAAAGTGTTTCTCAGCAAGCACGAAATTGATGTTATGCTTATTTCAGAGACACTCCTACACGACGGATCCTATCTCAGTATGATAGATTTCAGCTGCTATCGAGCGGATCACCCAGGAGGTCGCCCCAGAGGAGGAGCTTGTATCCTAATCAGACAGGGATTAGTGCACTATCACCTGCATTCGATCACAACGAATCACGTACAAATGCCGACGGTAAAAATTTCCACTAATTTGGGCGAAATTACCGTGTCAGCTGTGTACCTTCCTCCAGGCCTGCTTTGGAATTCCTCTGAGTTTGATAATCTCCTTGGTCAACATGGTCAAAAGTTTATCATTTGAGGTGATTTTAACGCCAAGCATCGCCTCTGGGGTAGTATAAGAGCGAATGCTCGAGGCTCAGCTCTTCACGATGTTATTTCCGGCAGCTCAACTCAAGTTCTGGCTATAAGCAGACCCACTTACTACCCCTATAATACGAGGAATGTACCTTCATCAGGACCAATGACCTAATAATTGACACACTGTACCGAAGGATATCAAATCGGGTGAGAAAAGTACTGGCCAACCTGAAAAGAGAAGCAACTGACGCGTTCCTCGGGAAAGCTACTGCCGATGAATACTCAAAATTCGCGCTCTGGAAGCTCACGAAGAGATTCAAGAGATAAGTTGCTCCAAAGTTTCCAGTTCGTAACCCAGATGGCACTTGGGCAAAATCACCTCTGGACAGAGCTGAAGCGTTTGCCAGAAACCTGGAGGAAAGATTCCAGCCGTTCGAGACAGCATCGCCAAGACGAATACAACTGGTTGCTGAATCCCTAGAAGCCCCATTGCAGATGGCTCTTCCTGTAAAGCCTATTAAACTCACGGAATTGGAAGATGATATCAAATCCCTTCGCAACAAGGCTTCTGGTGAGGATCACATCCACAACCGCTCCATTAAGCTGATGCCCCACAGAGCTTTGTTATTCCTTGTACTGATTTTCAACTCTGCTCTTCGACTGGGACACTTCCCAAGCGCCTGGAAGAAGGCAAATATCATTATGCTCCATAAAAATGGGAACCCAGAAGAGGAATTAGACTCCTATCGCCCAATAAGCCTGCTTCCAGCATTTGGCAAATTACTTGAGAGGTGCATCCTGAAAAGATTGCTCGAGTCCCTAAAGGTCCAGAAAGCTATTCCAAAGTTTCAGTTTGGTTTTAGACTCAGGCATGGCACACCTGAACAGCTACACCCCGTAGTGAACTTTGTACTGGAAGGTTTCCATGGAAAGGAGTACGTCGTTGGAGCTTTTCTGGACATCCAGCAGGCTTTCGACAGAGTGTGGCATGAAGGACTTCTGCACAACCTTAAAAGCCTACTAAATACTCAGCTCTTTTTTATAATAAAAAGCGTCCTATACGAGCGATCCTTTAAAGTAGTACAGACGGGACTGTCCTCCCAAACAAAAAGAGTCAGAGCAGGTACCCCAGGTTAGTGTGTTAGGTCCAACAGCTGACATGTCGCTTACAGATCCCAATGACCTGCTAGTTGCCACCTTTTGCTGATGACACTGCAGTCCTGGCCAGAGATATTTGCGTCTATACAGCCACTGATACGCTTCAGCTTTATCTAAAAAAAATTTGAGAACTGGGCCCTACGCTGGAACATCGCAGTCAATCCGGAAAAAAGTGTCACCGTGACGTACACCCTGAGAAAAGACACATCACCAGGTGTGTTTCTGCATGGAGAGCTCCTCACACAATCGAACGCCCACAAATACCTCGTATCACTCTGGATAAGCGACTTACATTTCAACGCCATGTAACGGATGGATTGGCAGCTCAAAACAAAGGCGAACAGCATGGCTTGGCTCCTTAGGCCTGGAAACAAACTTTCAATTTCCAACAAGGCCAAAATTTATAAGGTTGTCTTGGCTCCTATTTAGAAATATGGCATCCAAGTGTATGGCATCGCCGCCTCAACAAAATTCGTGTGGCGTAGTCGCAAATCCTGAGTAAACTGTCTAGAGCGGCTTGGTACATCCGCAACAAAGACAAGCAACCGCGTACGTAAATAAATTGGGAAACCACCTAAACCAGTTGGCTCGAAAACTCTTGACGAGGAGACGTGTAATGGGACTGAGGGCGAGAAGGAGGCTCCAGCGCATTCACCCAACAGATCTGCCAAGATATATAAATTAATTGATTAAATTAATTCATACCTCTAGACTCTCTAATTAGGTTTAAGTATGTACATTGTAAATACTCGCGACAAATTATGAATCTCTGCAGTATAAGTTATTATAAATAGTAATAATCGACTTCAATATACATAAATAAATACAATTAAAAAAAAAAAAAAAATCGAAAATGGACAAAAAAATCAAAATTGCGCGGAGATAGAGAAAAAATGGAAAAGGAAGTAGAATTCAAGATGTCTGAAATGCAAGGTGAGCTGGACAAGCTCAAAGTAGAGTGCAATGGCTTGAAGGATATTAAGAACTCACTTGAGAATGAGATTAAACGTAAGACTAAAGAGTGGCAAGACCTAGATATCTTTCGCCAGCAATAGTTTACTGAGCTCTATGATAAATACCAAAATAAGGAAGCTCAATTCAAGGCAGAAAATCAGCAAAATATTACTCTTAATGGAATCATTGAAGAGAACTATCAAATAATCAATGATACTCGTGACCAATTAAAACGTTTAATTACTGAAAAAGAAATCTTCGTCAATGATAAAAAAAATAAATGAAGAAAACAGAAGATCAGCAATAGTTTTGCAGCAGCAAAGAAAACATTATCACACGATTTACAGTCTGAAAAGAGAAAGTTTAAGGATGTTAAGAAATCATTTGAGAGAGAACTTGAACATAAAACCAAAGACTGGGAATAACAGACGGTTTATCAACTGCAACAGATTACCAACCTTCAGGATCAATACAACCAAAGAGCAGCTGAATTTGTGACAAAAATGAATAGACTTCAAGAGGTAAATACATCTCTGAAAGACGACGTTAAAGAAAAGGATAACATAATCAAAAACATCGGTGAAAAAATTCAAAATTTGATAACTAAGAACGAAGTTCTAAATAACGAAATAAAAAATTCTGACTTGTAAAAAAAAACCAGATTATCAGCGATAATTTAACCCCCGCAGAGAAAAGATTCGCCAACGAGTTGCAGTCATATAAACTTTATGAAGAAAATGCATAAATTGGAGAAAGAATTAAAAAAGAAGAACACCGAATGGGAAAAAAGATAGGAGATAAAGATTCTGTTATAGCAAAGCTTTTATCAGAAATGGGTCCAAAATTATGGTCCTCTGAGAGAAAGACCATCAATTGGAACGATAAAAAGAATTATAAGAACTCAAAATATTAACAAATAAACAAAATCAGAAATCAAAAATGAGTACAAAACAATGTTCCTTGGCGAAAAGCCCATCCACTGGGATTCCGAGACCCGAAACCGATTGCAAGATAAAAAAAAATTAGAAGAACTCAAATATTAATAACAAAAAATCTGAATTGAGTACAAAATTATGTTTGTTGAGAAGCCAATCGCTTCAGACTCCAAGGTACGAACGATTGCAAGATAAAAAAAAAATTATAACTCAAAATATTAAAAATACAAAAAAATCAGAAATGGGTCCAAAATTATGCTCCTCTTAGAGAAAGAGAACTCAAAACGTTAAAAATAAACAAAGCAGGATTTGATAAAAGTCCATCGACTGGAATTCCGAGACCTTAGATCGAATGGTCAAATATTAAAAAAATAAAAAAAAAAAATTAATAAAAAAAATGTATAAAAAAAAAAAAATAAAAGAAAAATAAATAAGAAGACCCGATGTTGATACTTTGCTCTGCAGAGCTTGAATGAAATATTTTGGTAAGGATTACGGCTTTTATAGAAATATTTTGGGTCAAGTTGACAGCCTACTTCGATTTAATCAAAGGCGTATTTAAAGTTATCGATGCCAGGACCGTTAAAACTTGCTCCTCGAATGCATTTAAAACTTCCAGTGTTGCCAGACTCAGAAATAAAAACTGCTGCCCCGCTATATGTCAATTATTAGAATTCAAATATGCATCTCGGTGATTTTTCAACCCACCGCAAAACGAAGGAATTATTACTAATGCGACTTAGTTGGTAGCCTAGAGACTCAGATAGCGGAAATAATAAAAATTATAACGGCGAATCGCCGGAGTTGTCAGTTTAAGAGCTTGTGCTCTTTATAGAATCAATCTTCAGAACGAACTGCCTTAAAAGCTAACATAAAAAAGCCTATTGAAAGGCGAGGTGCCAATAATAACTAAGGGGCAAAAGCATAGTTTCTGCTGACCGGAATCTTCGGAATGCCAGTGTTTACCAAACCAAAACGACCGAGGTATGTCGAAAGAAAGAGGATGAAGAAATATGCTGATAACCTCCCGGTCCTCCGTGTTTTAACTGCTCCATGATGAGCTGTGCTTCTTGTTGGCAGCCGGTGGATTAGGTCCCTAGGAAGTCGCCTGTTGAGCCTCCTTTGTGGGCGAGGTCTGGTAAGACCCTTAGCGAGTCGGTTGCGATGGCGCTTCAGTCGGTCGTTGTAGCGGCTGGAGTGGAAATTTATGGTCTCAAAGACCGTGAGCAGCTTTAGGTCACTGTGAAGGGTGGTGTTCCTCACATACCACTCGCAGACAGTGATCGTCCTCGCCATCTTATTTTGTTAAAAAAATCTTTGTCAGTATTTGGTTTTTTTAGTTCTGGGCGTTTTTGTTTGGTTACAAATATAAAATATATGGATTTTATTATTAATGTAGTAATCAAATACAAAATTAATAAAATTAATAATATAAATGAAATTGATATTTTCCAATTGTAAATTTCAATAAATAGGTTTAAAATATTATTGTTGTCAAGAGTAAATTCTGAATTGTTGGATTTCATATAATCTGATATTTCCAGATTCTTCAAGTGGTTTGTGATTATGTACTCAAGTATTTTGTTTTCTAAATTGGTGTATGAAATATTATTTATTGTAGTTGTGTCGTTGAATGTTATTAAATATGACCCGTCTAAATGAGAATTGTTTACAATATTATTTCCATTTATTAGAATGGCACCTTCTTGAATGATATCTATATTTTTATTTTTTTCTCGTATTTTAGTGCAAATTGATTTCTCTCCATTTAGTAAGCGGGTAAAACAAGTTTTATCTTTACTTATAATACCATAGTTATTAAAAAGTTCCTTCTTACAATAAAATATTTCATAAAAAGTAGTTTCGCATTTTGCGACCTGATTTTTTGTTAGTAATTTTCGATCATTTTGTGAAATGGATCTGGCATAATAAATTATGCATCTATTTGTTATTACAGGGTATTTTATAAATATAATTAAGAGTTCTTTATGTAGTACAATTTTGAATACGGAGATATCCATTAAATCTGCAATAATTACAGACTTTTGTTGGTGATTTAATATTTCTTTAATGTCTTCCTTATTTAACATTTTTGTGTTAAATACCTTAATTTTTGCCAGTGTATTAGTATCAATTATGTTTTGCAAGTCGAATGTTAATAATCGTAAACGATTTTTTCGTAACGACAATTCTTGATAAAAATGTTTTTAAAATGATAAGAAGGTGATTTTATCTCGTTAAAAAATTTGGAATTGATAATAAATTGTTGGTTATTGTTTCAATTAAGTCATTTATTTTATTCTGTATTTTAATGAAATCATCGTGATCCGGTGTTCCAGCTAACCATTTCCAAACAGTGCCTAACTCATTTATTCCCCTTTTTGATCTAGTTGATATTAGCTGTGACAAAATTAATTCGATTATTTGTAGTTCGTAAGTAATTTCCCATTGTGACCTTTTATTTGTATCCTTTTTTATATATCCTGATCTAAGATCGATTATCTTATGTATAAAATTCTCGTGTCACATTTTCGATACCATACTCCTCCGAAACGGCTTGACCGATTTTGATGAAATTTTTTGTCCTTATTCGGTATCTATGACAATTGGCCAACATCTATTCGGTCTTCTTTCTTTCTCACTCCCTACACAGTTGTCGGCCATCATTATTGTTAATGCGTCAAGTGTAGTAGTAACGTTGACAATTTTTATTTTGCTATCTCAGTGTACAACGGATTTTGTGTTGTAAGTATACTTTTTTTTAAACATTTTTCATCATTAAATAATTTCATTAATTCTATTTATGTATGTTTTGTACAGAGAGCAATGCCAAGAAAACGCAAAGGAGTTGATTTGAACGGCTTACTTATCGGCACGGATCCAGATTCTAAGGTGTTCCTGAAGTCAATTCGAAGATTCAATTCATGCTTTCAAATTACATCGTTCGGAGCAACAGAAATAGTTCGAAATACTAATGCAAATTATCAACAATTCAATTCTACATTCAAAATCAGAGGCCAAGTTTATCATAAAATAGGCATAATAAGCACAAACGGAATAAATTATAATAACTTAAAAATAATGTTTGCCTTTTGTTATTTTTATATTCCCTCATCGTTCACTGCGCTCTATGCTTATTCCACGCATATACCACATTCTTACATACATACAATATACACATTCTAACATTCTAACATACATACATACTTACAATAAGTAAGCTGTTTTTTGTATGCACTAGAAATTACTAGGAAATTATTTATATGGCAAAACAACGTTTGCCGGGTTAGTCTAGTTTCTTTATAAAAACTTATATTAGTTACGTGGAATAAATCGACATATGATTCATAAGTAAGAACATCCCTTTCGTCATTGGAGTAATTAATTATTTCTGAAGTGGCTGTCATTACGAATGGTGTTAGAAGTTTCTGTAATTTTACAAGAAATATAATATTTGTTAAAACTTAATATTGTTTTTGTGAATAATTCTGTTTCTATTATTGATTATTATTTTATTAGATAAGTTTGTGTGATCTAAGAAGCATGTTTGTGTTCACTGAAGGCTTAAATGAGATATACAGATACTGATTTAGATGTTCTTTCGCAGTACAAACATGAAGTAAAGGCGCTGATTGATGGTTACAAACCGGCTGCTGAAGTGTTGCAGAGTTCAGTTGAACGCAATCATACCAGATGACGAAATTGTTGCATTCCAACAAAATCCGAGCCGGGTAGCTATGCAGAGGAGGAGAAAGTTGACAAGCAAATAAACGAATGGCTGCGCGATAGGATTGTCAGAGAATCATCATCGAATTTTGCATAAACATAATCTTGAGTTTAGCTACCACAAATCACAGTGTATGCACAGTGTAAGTTTTAGAAACGATGCTTAATGATAAAAACAAACAAGTGGAATCACTCCAGAATGAAATTAATTGTTTGAAAGCAGACGCAATCAAAAAAGATAACGTTCAACTTACACTAGAAATCAGTGTGAACGAACTTGAATTAAAGAGCGAAGACCTAATCAAAACCAATAAGAACTTGATAGAGCAATTAGAGGAAGTTAAATTTAAAGCAAAAGAGGACTTAAAATATTTAAAAGCAACAAATGGGGAAATTATTATAGAGCTCCGATCTAAAATGACAAGAAAACCAAAATCGCTGCAGACCTGCGCGGGGATAGAGAAAAAATGGTAAAGGAAGTAGAATTCAAGATGTCTGAAATGCAAGGTGAGCTGGACAAGCTCAAAGTAGAGTGCAATGGCTTGAAGGATATTAAGAACTCACTTGAGAATGAGATTAAACGTAAGACTAAAGAGTGGCAAGACCTAGATATCTTGCGGCAGCAACAGTTTACTGAGCTCTATGATAAATACCAAAATAAGGAAGCTCAATTCAAGGCAGAAAATCAGCAAAATATTACTCTTAATGGAATCATTGAAGAGAACTATCAAATAATCAATGATACTCGTGACCAATTAAAACGTTTAATTACTGAAAAAGAAATCTTCGTCAATGATAAAAAAAATAAATGAAGAAAACAGAAGATCAGCAATAGTTTTGCAGCAGCAAAGAAAACATTATCACACGATTTACAGTCTGAAAAGAGAAAGCTTAAGGATGTTAAGAAATCATTTGAGAGAGAACTTGAACATAAAACCAAAGACTGGCAATAACAGACGGTTTATCAACTGCAACAGATTACCAACCTTCAGGATCAATACAACCAAAGAGCAGCTGAATTTGTGACAAAAATGAATAGACTTCAAGAGGTAAATACATCTCTGAAAGACGACGTTAAAGAAAAGGATAACATAATCAAAAACATCGGTGAAAAAATTCAAAATTTGATAACTAAGAACGAAGTTCTAAATAACGAAATAAAAAATTCTGACTTGTAAAAAAAAAACCAGATTATCAGCGATAATTTAACCCCCGCAGAGAAAAGATTCGCCAACGAGTTGCAGTCATATAAACTTTATGAAGAAAATGCATAAATTGGAGAAAGAATTAAAAAAGAAGAACACCGAATGGGAAAAAAGATAGGAGATAAAGATTCTGTTATAGCAAAGCTTTTATCAGAAATGGGTCCAAAATTATGGTCCTCTGAGAGAAAGACCATCAATTGGAACGATAAACAAATAAACAAAATCAGAAATCAAAAATGAGTACAAAACAATGTTCCTTGGCGAAAAGCCCATCCACTGGGATTCCGAGACCCGAAACCGATTGCAAGATAAAAAAAAATTAGAAGAACTCAAATATTAATAACAAAAAATCTGAATTGAGTACAAAATTATGTTTGTTGAGAAGCCAATCGCTTCAGACTCCAAGGTACGAACGATTGCAAGATAAAAAAAAAATTATAACTCAAAATATTAAAAATACAAAAAAAATCAGAAATGGGTCCAAAATTATGCTCCTCTTAGAGAAAGAGAACTCAAAACGTTAAAAATAAACAAAGCAGGATTTGATA
Organism: Drosophila vallismaia; assembly: GCA_035047325.1. Lineage (NCBI taxonomy): Eukaryota > Metazoa > Arthropoda > Insecta > Diptera > Drosophilidae > Drosophila > Drosophila vallismaia. Next base: position 1,485,724 of record JAWNPU010000001.1, on the reverse strand, counting down.
AAAGTCCATCGACTGGAATTCCGAGACCTTAGATCGAATGGTCAAATATTACAAAAAATAAAAAAAAAAATTAATAAAAAAAATGTATAAAAAAAAAAAAATAAAAGAAAAATAAATAAGAAGACCCGATGTTGATACTTTGCTCTGTAGAGCTTGAATGAAATATGTTGGTAAGGATTACGGCTTTTATAGAAATATTTTGGGTCAAGTTGACAGCATACTTCGATTTAATCAAAGGCGTATTTAAAGTTATCGATGCCAGGACCGTGTTGCCAGACTCAGAAATAAATACTGCTGCCCCGTTATATGTCAATTATTAGCCAAAAACCTTTTTTCATTCTTTAGAATTGAAATATGCATCTCGGTGATTTTTCAACCCACCGCAAAACGAAGTTCCATTCCGAAATCAGGATGCAGCAATGTACCATATCGATCTGCAGTAAAGTTCAGAAAAATTTAACAACTAAATTTTGGGTCGATTCTACCATTCCTATTCCGAATTTCCGAAAAATTAATCGGATTTGTTATGTTCGATTTTCCTAGATATAAGAAAAAAACCAAGAATCTGGAAACAGTTTAGACTGTTCCAGTATTTTGAAAATTGCAATTTCTGAATGCGAACATCAATTTTCTTCGATCTGTTTCGATTTAATGTTGGCTTTTTGTTCGAAGCTCATTTTCGCTCCGATGACAAAAACTGACACTTAAAACGAAATAACTTCACTTCCAATAGATGAAATGTTTTTACTTTTTTTTTGTTTTTCTCTTTAGGCGTCTTAGGGATTGGCTATTGTCAGGGGGTTAATGGCCAGGTGGTTGGGGTGCTTGTCCTTTCTTTTTGTGTACCTTTCACTGAGACGGGAGATCTCCTCCGCTACCCATGGAATTCTAAGTTCTTTATGAATGATGAAGTTTTCGTGCTACGGATGGGCATTGGAAACTGTTCTCAGGACACCAGGTCCAGATTGGCTTCAGGATTGTAGATAAACAGTCTCAGTTTTTCTTTTAGTTTGAATTTTTCCCGGGGTCACCAGATTTTACGAATTATTGACTTTTGCGATTAGGCGGGTCAAGAATGATGAGGAATGGAATGTACTAATTTGAAAAGAACGTTACAAAAAAAAAGAAAAGAGGAATGATTACTAATGCGACTTAGTTGGTGACCTAGAGACTCATATAGCGGAAATAATAAAAATTATAATGGCGAATCGCCGGAGTTGTGAGTTTAAGAGCTTGTGCTCTTTATAGAATCAATCTTCAGAACGAACTGCCTTAAAAGCTAACATAAAAAAGCCTATTGAAAGGCGAGGTGCCTATAATAACTAAGGGGCAAAAACATAGTTTCTGCTGACCGGAATCTTCGGAATGCTAGTGTTTACCAAACTAAAACGACCGAGGTCTGTCGAAAGAAAGGGGATGAAGAAATATGCTGATAACCTCCCGGTCCTCCGTGTTTTAAATGCTCCAGGGTGGCAGTTTCAACACGCCTCGGCAATGGTACCAGGAAGTGGCTTCTCGCAAACGCAGTCCATAATTGCTGCAGTAGTCTCCAATGATCTCCTTAAGAAGTAGGTCCTTTTTAAGAAGCAACTATCTCAGGATCGTTGTACTTACCTGTGGAATCGCTTCCACGTGGGTGCAAGAATGATAAATGGCAAGGAATGGGTGTTCGTAATGCGTTGCTTCGTTGGACAAGGGCCAGATCAGCGAAAATGAATCGAATCAGATTCTTTTGAGTAACCGACCATTATTGGTATTATGGAATGTCCTATATACTATTGAGATACTTTCCGTGACCCTTTCTAAGATGGTGTCACCTTATATTTGTTTTTGGTCCGATTCCTTTTCCATTATTTAAATCTTTTTTCTTCATAATGTTTTGGGATGTCTCAACAACAATTTCATTTATTGTGGCTACTACATTTTGCCAATCCACTTTTAATTAAAAACATTTGTAATGCACATATTTAAAAATTGAATTATTAGAACAATTTTGCTTTCATATATTGTACAAGTACATCATGAATTAAACTGTTTCTAAGCCATCGGCTCTACTGCTGTATTTTTTCTTTAGACATTTATTTTGCAGTTTATACAGTTTTTTTAATGCATTTATTAACATTAAAATGAAAATAGCTAGTAAAATAGCTGGTATGTAATTTAAATTGTTTGACTCTACTTCTACTTTAGAAATAGCATTTGGAGTAGAATCCATTGTCTTAGTTTCAAGTAAGCCAATATCTGGGAAAATATATAACATATAATATTTTGACTTTTAATTATTTTTAGACCATCTGTACTTCTTTTGAATTTACTTAACTTACTTTATTTGTCAAAATTGACACTTACATACACCCAGTTTTCCTAGCTATAGTTTTCGTATAGCTTTACAGGTTAGACTACTCATAGGACAGACGTGATTCCGCTCAATGTTACAAGGATTTCTTAATTATTAGTTTTATTTATTAATTTTGTGAATTTTTTTTTCTGCTGTTGCTATTGATGATCCTGCACCTTGGGTTGTGCTGCCGGCATCTGTGCTCTTTGGGTGGCACTGTCGGGTTCTTGGGCCAGCTTGAAGCGCTAGGCGGTGCCTGTGCTGAATGATGCACAGCCCTGCTTTGAGGTGCAACTCTTGCACGTGTGGTCACAATAGGGACTCCATGGTCCCTCGCAATCCGGTGGACACTGCTTTTTGCATCTTGGTGGAATAGTGGTGAAATTTTATTATTTATATTTTGTTTTCTTATTTCTGAGGTAGTTTGACACAGGGTTTTACTTTGCGCTTTTGATGAATGATTCTGCAAAAAGTCGAGCTCTAATTGTAACTTTTGAGCCGTCGGCCATGCAGGTGGTGGCGTTTGAGTATATAAACTATATATTTATAAAAAGGTGTATCTCATAAGTTGTCCCACGCCGCAGTCCGTTGGGAAGGAGGTGGAGACGTCAGCGCCGATGTACTCGGCTGCGGAGGTCTTCCTCTTTGGATGGTGCGCTGCACGCTTAGTAGTCATGAGCTACATGCTCCCTTTATTATTGAAATAAAAACTAAACTTCTGTACTAAATTTTAAATTTGTAGCTTCGCCAGTTTCGTCAATTCTTTCTTTTAGTCCCTCGAAGATAAGAGACACCTGCCTCACTGTAATGGTGTAGTCCCAATCCAAAAAAATCCAAATAATTATATGGGAGCAGGGAAGGTCCCGCTCCGAAGTCTATTTCTGGAGTCCTTTAACATCTTCATGTAAAGGTTCGCTTAGTCAAAAGCCACGGAGTTGCGCTTCCGGTGCGGAGCGGAGCGGCTTCTTTTTTTTTAATTTTTGTAGCTTATATAGTAAATTAGTTGTAATATTTTTATTTGAGTCGAATAAATGTCCCGTCAGTTGACTAAGGAAAACGCCGAGAAGAATTATTTAACGAAGGTTTTTATTGTACTTCTCTCTTCGGATATCAGCTTAAGACTAAAAATCAAATGTAAATTGGATTGAGGAGAAGCCTCAGTATTTTAACAATATTTGTATTTCGGGAGAGCCTCGCTCTTGGATTCTTAATATTAGGAAAAGATTCAAAGAGAGCAGTCAAATCTGCTTAGGTCAGGCTTTAGGATGTGTACAAGAACGGCTAAGTGCCGCTGCCAAAGAACTCTTTATTAGAAACGGATGCTGCGCAGCTGTGATACATTATGGAAATCATTTACCATAATTGGCCGGGTTGGACCACCCAAATACGTCACTATATATATATGTGGAAGATTATGAAAGAAGCTTAAAACCAGAGTGAAGTTTATTGTCAGAAAAGTCTCTCCTCCAGTTCTCTGCTGTGCAACTTTGTGTGCTATGTCGCGCATGTTGTTATGGCTAGTATATGGCTAGCGTGGGAACGCTGATTATGCACTTTTGTATTAACAGGCCGCCTAAGTGAGTGATCTTCTAACACTTGCACTTGGACTGAACCATTTACTTTAACATTGTATAAAAGTTCTCCAATTAAAGTTGCTTTTAGGATATTCCAGTTGATAGCTTAAACATCTGAGATATCCTGAGGGCGTCTTCCTTCAGTTTCACTTCTATAGCTCCTACAGAATGCCGTTCGTCTTCCGTAGGATATAATGCCAGTATAAAGACGATTCTCCTTATAAACGCGCTCAGTGTGTTCGGTGACCCATCATAAGCTGGTCTACACCGGAGCCTGATTTATGTGAATCTCACGCAGCATGTATGATGGAGTTGTCATTTTGATTGATTTTAGGTTTATTTATATTTAAAAAAAATATATGTTCTGCTTATACATTATGGTTCGTTGGACTATAATTACGAAGCACTGACAGAATTAAATTTTTAGTTTTTCACAGTATTTTTGTTGAATTGTTTGAAAATTCACGAAATACTGACCGAATTGACTTTTTGGTTTTGGAATTGGATTTTTAGATCTCAAGTTCGTTTTCGTATAAAAATGTTTAATATCACTTCCGTTTTTTTTAGAACTTGATTCACTTTTCGCTTTGCGGATTTCGCAAGTCCTTTTACCGAAGGATATTCTTTTTAATTTTATCTTACCGACTGCGCCAATCACAACTCCTGGGTATCTTTCTTATATAAAAATATAATTTTATTTTGAATAGATCTGAAGACGGGACATTAAATTACAATAAATGGGGGTCCTATAGATTGAATAGTTTCATTTCCGGAAGGTCCCACGCAGCAGTCTGGAATAGCAGGCCTAGCGATTATGCGGGAATGATGGTTGTATTTCGCCAAGTGTGTGTTTTTCTCGATTTCCCAAGCAGCTGTCTTTGCACCGAGAGTGTAAGATGTAATCCAATTGTAGAATTAGCTACTCCCCCTCAAGACCCTATTTGGGCAATAACTTCCTTCAAATGGGCGGTGGATCTTCTGGCCCTTTTGGCTTGGTCACAAGTTAGGCCGATACAGATGAGAGCGCAAAAAATTGGTCCTGCAATTAGGGTCATCTGGTTGAATCGGTATCCGTCGACGTCTTCTTCGAATTTCCTGATTTGCTCCAGATTGCGTTCACTCAAGCAGTGAAGATATGGGAGGCTCTGGATTTCGTGTTTCATCGAGATATTCAGGACAGGAGAGTTAGCTTTTCCCGGTGCCCGTTCTTCTGCCACCGGAAGAATGGTGATTTTGTTGCATGCCATTTTAACCCTGGGGAATTTTATTACAAAGTGCAATACGTCAGGGTATTGTAAAACTTTTACGGATGCAACCGACAAAATATCCCGGATATCCCGGATATCGGTGGGCTCCTCGACCCAAATACTCTCCGAATCTGCATGGTCCAAAATGCTTGGACTAACTACGTTAATTTTTGCAAGTGTAATGGTTAATATGACATTCCGCAATTCCATGGTAATTACGAGTTAATAACTTCTCGTATAGATGGCCTACATTTTGGACTGAATTTGTGCACTTTTAGAAACTTTTAAAATTTGATTGATCGTATTGGTAAGTTCGTTAATTCGAACCTGTGTGCATCGATTAGTCGTGCTTCAGTAAACTTTATCTTCTCTTTATCTTCAAATCTTCAGCATCGGGTGTCCCTGCGACAACCTTTAACGCGGTACCCAAGAAGTCTAGGCTCCTAGAGTCTAGGCATCACAGAGTAGATGAACATTCAACGAGTCAAGCATATCACGAAGATGAGCGATATTAATGCTCAGGAGCTTTTGCATGTGGGATTGGCGAAACAGAGAGATTACCTGAGTGTCCAACATAGGCAAATTCCTCCCAGACTAAGACTCTACCGTCAGTGACGGGAATGTAATCCGCTTGGGAATAATCGGTAATATGGGCCGATGTCACGGCCAGAAGACAGAGTAGAAGCGATGGTAACGACCTGTAATATGGGTGTTTCGATTAATGCATGTTCAGAAAGGAGTTGCCCACGACCAGGAGAAGATGTAAAAAATTTGATTATACTAAAAAATATCAAAACTTATGCCAAGTGGCTATGAATAATGAAAAAAAATGAAAACTTATGCCAAGTGGCTATAAATAAAAAAGAAATAAAAAACTTCGAGAGAACTGCAACTGGGCTATGCTCGGGTTACATGAGGTTGTCTTTGTGGACCACCCTCCCTTTATTTAGGACTGTGGTCCCAAAGTCTGTCTCGATGGTCCTCTTCTCGCATAAGGGAGTGAGTTTGTTGCCTAGTCGCCTGTTTGACTTTACTAGGACTTTATCGCCGACCTGGATCACTCTGTTCTGCCGAGAAGCGTTCTCTCTTATATTTTGGCCGTTTTAAATTATTTCCTGCACATAATTTTGTGGATCGTCCGGATCTGCCCGCACAACCTCGGCCGGTTTCTTGTTAATGACGGAATGGATAGATTTGTTATATCTGGCAGTGGCCAGCAAGATCAACTCTACTGTGGCACTTATGCCTTTGTCGATTTTTAGGCATCTAGGAAGTTCGATCAACGTGCTATGGAAGCGTTCCACTTGTCCGTTGGAGACACTATGCACCCCTCGATATCGCATTCGAGATGCTGACGCCGAAATGGTTTTCCAGCATGGACACTATTGTGTGCGAATTTAATGACGGTTCATTGTCGCAGTAGATGGCTTTGGCTCTGTGGAAAAAATTCATAAGTTGTAGCTTTTAGATCCTCTATGGTTCTAGACGGGATCGGCTCTACCATAGCGAATTTAGAAAACTTGTCAATGCAGGTGAGGAAGTACTTTTTATCCGTTGAGAAAATATCGATATGCAATACTTCTCCTACATGGGCCGGGGTTAGTGTTTCTTCGAGCTCCTGTTTCCTTGGATATCTGTCATACTTTGCTTTGGCGCAAGCTTTGCAAATGGCTGCTATCACGCTCGCCAACTTTGTCATTTTTGGGAAGTAGTACTCTGAGAGTACCTGCTTCACGTTTTCTATTACTTTCTCATCATATCAAAGTAGTTTTAATTTTTTCCAATAAATAAAATAAATAGAAAATAAATAAATTTCTTTTTTTATCAAGAAAAATTAATTTTATTGTGAGAGCTAAAACTTTAAGGTGCTGTTTTCCAAAAGATAAAAATTACGATTAACTAAGGCATGCTTAAAATTTAGTACATGGATTATTAGGGAACTGAGTTTCACGTGGATTAATAACTAAAAATTATAAGAACACGTAATACTTTTATCCTACCAAAAACCATTGGCTGGGCAAAGGTGAGGATGGTTTTTTTTACTTTTTTCCATATATTTCGACCTCCTGGGGAAATTGTCTTTCGACAAGAACTTATTTTGTACATAAATACATACATTATAAAAACCTTATGTAAGTTATGTACTGGAGTGCCAATGGGTCTTTAACCAATTGTGGAAAAATCATATATTTCTGTATGATACAGTTTTGATCTAAGTATTGAGTTAGTTAGTAATTCAAAAAAAAATTTTTTAAATAAACTATATATCGAAATATAAAAACTTTCTATGCTTAATTTTAATATTTGGTCTATTTAGTAATATTTATTTAATATTTAATTTATTTAATATTTAATATTTAATTTAATATTATTGAAAAAATATATTGAATACCAAAGAAATTTTGTTTTTGAGTAATTACAGGTATTTATAAGAAAGAAATTTTTTTAATTTGAATAAGAGATTATTGGATGTCAAATATTTCTAATTTTGTATTATTTTTAAAGATCTAGTGTCGCGAGGAAAAGCGTCCAAGCATAAGGACTCATGTCTTGAGCTTCACAGTGTAAAAATCGACGATATTCTGGTTTATAAAATGGGAATTCCAGCTAAACACGGTTAAAATATTTGCTTTTATTTTTCAATCGAGCCAGCAATTTTAACCAAAATAATTAGTAAGGTCAAGTTATTGAAGGCTTTACAGACATATATATTCTTGTTTATCATCGAAGAAAAACGAGGAGGAGGCGTACCTTTCCTTTGTATTTTAAAGAGGGTAAGCTGGTTCCTTTACCTGTGGGGGACTTGCCGCCTGCTAATTGCCTTCGCCAGCTGCTCGGTTGTCTAAGGTTGTTTTTTATCAATCACGTCATCAGTGCTATCGGCGCCATCGCGTTTGGGTGACTTGTCCCCATCACACCTGGGCTTTGGGACTTGTTGGGTCAACCGTGCTTCCTAAGGCCGTCAGTTTCATCCGGACTTTCACAGCCACCGCATCTTCCTTCGAGAAAAATGCATTTCTGCAGACCCGAACCTATTTTTTTGATGACTAAATAGTGTGCAAAATTATTGTGTTAAACGAGAAATGAGAGAATAATGCCCACATCGGAGGTTCTACCATTAAGTGTTCGAAGTCACTGCGCTTTTCTGTGACAGGATGCTGGGCGGAGTGGGTGCCCGACGCCGCAGGGGTTCCTCTCCGATGGCGCGATTGACCAGCAGTAATATCAACATCTTGGACGACAATATCGCCATTATCGGTGATGGAGTAATCCGGAGGACCGCGCACTACGGATCTCAAGCGTCCAACAAGCGGCGTCGAGCTGTACAGGCTCCGGAAAGTGGTCAAGAAATCTTCGGACTTGTTCAGACAGGATATAGTCTGGGCGACATAATGTGAGTATTATAGAAATCATAAAACCTGTGATAGGTCTTTATATCTATATTTAAATTGAAATATGCAAGGATAAGTATTCGGAGATAAACAGAGGAATCGTAAGGTAGATCTTAAGGTTTATAAGGTATTTTCGGAGAACTGCTAAAATTTTGGTAAAATAGTGTTCTTTTATAGATATTTCTTATAATATTTTATTATATATAATTATTATGGAATATTATATTATATATAATATTTCTTCGAGTATTAAATTAACTTTAGCGAGTTGGACGAACCAACCAAATCTAATATGGTTTTTTAAACTTAGACTTTCGTTGTCATGGGAAGTTTAAATCAATATAGTTTTACCAATTCTACAGAATTGCAAGCAAAATAAACTTAAAGGATAAGTAAAACCAGTTCCTGTGCCTGGAATTAAGCCCAAAAGAGGTTACCTTTCCCTGGCCAGGCTGTGAAATATTTTTCGACATTTTGAGGATTTCGGTTTTGTTTGTATCGAAGTAGTGACGCTTTCTCAAGGCTTTGGTCTTTAAAACGGTCATTTAGTGATTGCTACCCGACGAGTCCCCATCTTTTGTGCAGGTTAAAAAAATTTTACGATTTTATTTATTTTTGCTACTATTATTTTTTTCGAGCGTACCCCTTTTTACTCGCGCTGTCAGCTTATATCAACATGTTTTTTTGTTCTCAATTTGATTACTAATCTCTCTGAATGCATATAAAATTCCTTAGCAATTATTATTCCTAAAAACGCATTGAGTTTATTAGAATAAAATTTAAATTATTAACCTTCAATTTAAAATTTAAAGCCTTTGACAACACTCAGGCCAAGATGTCCCATCTACGGGCTTAAAGTGTCAATCATCCATAATTTTTTTTGTGGAACTAATTTATCTGGAAATTAAATTAGACCCACATAAAATCCATCTCCTATGGAATACAGTTACATTTCTAAAACTGTACTCCAGTATTAAAAAACTAAAAACGTCAAACTAAAACTAAACTGAAGTTGCAACTAAAGAAATAGTTTCGAAGTATTTTTAAGTTTCGAAATTAGACAAAATAAACCTTTTTCTTGATGGAATATGAAATTGCTCTTATTTTTGCTGATTGATGTGTAAAATGTATTTATTTTATAACTCATCATTTTTTACACTTCCTTCGCGGAATCTCTTCATTAAATTTAATTGAAATTCAAAATTCAAGGAAATTCAGATATGGACCCTATTTCAAAGTTTTTCCAATTCAGTTTTTAATAAATCTTAATTTTTTTTATTTAATGCTTTTGCTTTTATTAATTTTCAAACCTTTGGCTTCACGAATTTAAATGCCTTGATTTTTTGATATTTTTTTTTAGCTTTGCACCTCCGTCACCTTTCGTAGAAACCAGAATTTTAATTTTTCTTGTCTTTTTCATCTTTGATTGTAGATTGCATTGGTTCTTTGTCTCTACTTTATTTGGATTTCTCAGCATCGGTTTAAATACGTCATACATATGTATGTACGTCGCAGAACTAAAAGGATAATAATTTTTCTCAAGACCCATAAAGATTACCCAATTTTTTAGATTGGACAGAGTTGAATCCATTTTCTGATACCGGTAGCTTATAGTTGTTTTCATTGCTAAAGATTATTTCAAAAGTAACTTTGAGGTCCATTTTTCTCGTCTATTTCCTAAATTCATATAAATCATAAATTCATATGTACCAAATAAATCTAAATATTGGTAGAAACCAGCAACCATAACTTCGAATAACCTTTATACTTGAATTTATACCAATTATACACATACTTTAATTATTTTAAATTTGTTTAAATTTTTAGAAAGTCATTGCTTTCTCTAATCTTCCGGGACCAAGCTTTTAAAGCTTGTTTATTGTAAAGATTATATTTTGAATTTGAAAATCGGACAGTCAAATTGCTTTTTAAGAACACTTCGCTTGGATCAAAAATTTTATTAAAAGTCTATTAGAAAAGAAGTCAAAGTTTAGCCAACTGCCGATTCTGTTGTGGGTGATGGGATGATAGGTTGGCTCAATTAGATCCATGTATATAATGTTACAAATAGTCATGCTTTACCCAATTTATAGGCTGAATAATTATCATCATAAATAATCTCTAATCTTAGGTATTAAAAAAAAAGAAAATATGGGGTAAAAATAAATAGGAATATTTGAACTTTTACCTAAAGCCACACAAAATAAAAAAGCACATCCATGACTCCCGCCACATAAAAAGATAGACAAGCTACCGCATATGTAAAACATATATTTGCAATTTTAACACATCTGGTTATTACTTGACGATGCCAAACTAAATATATAATAAAATCAAATACTGAATATGGCAAATTTTGTACATTTAATTGAATAGAAATCCTTTATGACAAAAAGCATTAATTCCATTAGGCGAAATATACAGTTTTTAATTTTTAAATATTAAGTTTAATTTTATTAAGTCCATTTTCAAGAACACTGGAAATATAGGCCTAAGAATCCTATACCGATAGTAGGGCATATTCCTAAGTTAATTTAACGATAGTAGATACCAAACATAAGAGCTCATCTCTAAAATCATTACGGACATACGCGATTTTGTGTAACAATCGCGCAAAAATTTGAATTTCAATTAAGATTTACAATGCAAATCTGTCCAATTATAAAATCGATTAGATTTTCAAGAATTTTTCAAATTAAAAAGATAAAAAAAATTGTACCTATATCGTACTAAGTCGGAAAAGATGTAAAACTGCAGCGGGAATTTAATATTTTTATTTAACAGAAAATATTTAAAAATTGTAGATCTGCAGACCATTTTCATTATCAGAATTAACTATTCAGAATAATATTTATTTTAGTTGGAAAATTTTGAATGAAAAATGTAAGAAAAACAACTTGAATTTCCCTCCATAAAGCTTTCTGCTTGCTGCCGAAGCTTATCGCATTTTGTAACGTGGTTACAAAGCGAACTTTCGTCGTCCTTGTTGCACCCATAGACTTCAGAGGACTGGCGAGCTAAAGCTTCGAACGGAGCTTTTGGGCGGACGTAGAGCGCAGGGCTGCTGCCATAGTCACGCTGCTCTCTGCCCCGGCGAGTGGCCTCCTGTCTGTGTAAACCGATGTGGTAATGTGTGATACAAAGTCGCCGAGTTTAAGTCTTGTCCAACTGGTGAGACAAATTCGTTGCAAGCTTTCGCACAAGCGGTTTTTGTTTTTTATTTTACCTAAAATCTGAAGAATTTAGTGCTGAAAAAAGCAAATCAGTGCCCAATGCTGGCCTTTATAATTATTAACGATTTGCAAACGAACGCGTGGTGAGGCGGTATTGTGAAAATTCGACATTTGGAAATTTCTGGGCCGTGCGCTGTGCCAGTGCCATCCAAAATCGGGTCGCCTGGTGAAAAACCGAAAAACTTCCAATCCCCGATGAAATTCGCTCGGAACGGGAACGGGAACGTGTAACGGGAAAACGGCGACAATGGCGACAAGTACAACGCTGGCTTGTCCGGGAATGTGCATCATGAAAAGCACTAATTTCGTCTTGCCGAGATCGATTTCTGGCCCTTCATTCGGATCTACTTATTCCCAATCCTAGTGTTAATTGTTGATTTGTCGTTCGTTTCTATCTAAACCCGAAAAAAATTAAAACGCACCAGCTCGCACCAACACATTCATGCACGCATATACACATGTATATGCCACGAAAGCTACTCGGCGTCGGTGTGCGTGAGCTCGGATTGGGTCAGCGGGTCGGTAGCACAACGGGCGCAATGTTGCGTCGGTGGTGCGGAGAACGGAGAACGGTAAAATGAGAAGGGTAAAGGATGGAGGCGGTATGGAGGTATGGCGCTGTGGAGGTGGGGCGACAGTTAGGGTATAAGCAATGCGGCATTGGGACCATGTTTAGTTCAGTTTACACGCGCTGGAAGGTGAATGAATCGTATAACAGCTGCAGAGTTCACTAAATACGCACACACGTCTATGGCTTGTATGCCCAGTATGGCGTGTAAGTTAAAAATATTTGAATAGCCCGTACATATCCATACAACCCACTGCATTCGTCAAAGTAAAGTAGGTACATATGTTCCTATGTATGTATGGATATTCTGTGGCCCACAAACATTTATAAGTCGTGTTTGGCTCACAAACACACGCACAACATTGGAACCCCAATTTCGAATACAAATACAAATACAAACGGTTTGCTCTTCTTCAATGTCTCGCGGAAGTGAAAATTGAGTTGTCCGCACTTGCGGACGGATTTTTGAGCGTAACAAAAACCGCATAATCCCATTAACCATGACGTGTCGGAACCATGCTGCCCTAATACCAAATCAGTCAATATCTCGGCCCCTATTTGATTTTAAGGGCACATCCTTTCAGTGGGAATGTGAACCAGTAAGTTGGTTCATCTGGTACAGGAACCGAACTCACAAATGTAGGCAACGCTTTTTGAAACACGTGAAATAGAAGCAAGGGAGACGGAGATAGCCCAGAACGAAACAGAAGGAGAGGGAGCGACAGGCCACGACAGAGAGACAATGTAAAAGAGATTGCAGGAGATGGTGTCATTTTTGCTGTTTATTTTTGGCAATTACTAGTTCGTTGGTCCGTCTGTCGTCTGTCGTCTGACGTCTGTGGCCAAATAGAGGCCAAACGCAAAAACAATTACATATGCAGATATTTGCCCCCACAGTTTCCTGCGGATGTGGTCAACAAAAAGTCGAAAATCATTGTGCGGTGACGTCACAAGAACAATGAGCGCTACTCCTGCTCGGATTATGCTTGTACTTGATTATACCGCAGGTGCGATTTGTCGGGAGCAAGCAGTAGAGCAACGCTTTGGGATCTGCTGCGGAGTGTTATCGTTATCGATGCAATCTACTGATTCTTTTCTGATTCTGGTAACGGTTTACAGCCGGTTTGAGTGTGCGTGTGTGTGTGTGTGTGTGTGTAGGAATTGCAAACGTCACTGCCCTGTACTGTTACGGTTGGGGAGGCGATAAATAAGCAATGGGATTAATTTCGTAAACATAATTGTACCTATTCCTAGAGGCCCTTATGGCCGAGGCATTACATTTCCAACCCACGAGGAAAGGTAAACATGACCGTTTTTACCGTTTTTACTGTTGTTACCGTTTTCGTTTTCGATTCGCTCTGTGCGCGCAAAGGAGAAAGAGAGGGAAAGGGAAGAGAGGGAGAGGGCAGAGAGGGAGAGGGCAGAGAGCGAGAGACAGTGAGAGAGAGCCATGAGGGCTTCCAGGGATTTAGAATTTTCACCGTTCCACAACTCACCACGAAGGGCCCTAAGCTTTTTCGGCGGCTTTTTACTGTGCCAGGCCGAGTGCTCGCCTCTCTCGATTTCAACCCCTAACTTTTTCATTCATGGCGAGTTTCAGTAACGGAATGATATACCAATAAGACAAAAACATTCATACATCCATCCTTAGCTGATCCCAAGGCATATACCAAACATGTTTGCGAGTACATAAACTCCAGTAATTACTTAGTTTCCCAGATAGTTTGTATGTAATTGTGCATATGCGTAAATGTTTTTTCAATAGGTCATGAACCGAATTGACCCGACAACACCATAATTATTGAATGGTTATTGAAAACAGTGAGCTCCTGCCTCCAATAGGATTCTCATTAGCCCCGTTTTGCTGCCAATTATCCGTGAAATCTGGTCTATTTCAAGTGTATGCAAAGTTGTACATACAACTATACATATGTGTTAGTTAAGTTAACCCTTCGTGAAAACGCCGCGCAAAAACAGTGAGAGAAAAAACCCGGTTTACAATTTAGTAATAAATTGAGTAATACATAAAGTGCCGTCTAATTCTTGTGTTATTTCTGTTTTCACGATTTAGAAATACAGTAATGCCAAGATAGTATAATAGATAAAAGAAGTAACAACTCATAGCTCATAGAGTATATATAATATATAGAGTATATTGAAAAAAAGCTGAAAAATAGAAAGGAAATAGATCTATCAAGGAGCAAATCCAAATCCAAAGTGTGTGAGTGCGCGAGCGGATGCAGAATTGGACGCGGCGAGGCCACTTCCAAACCTCGGAACCTCGAAACCTCGAAACCTCGAAACCTCCGAAAGGAGCAGCTCCTGTCCCCCACTGCCAACACCGTAGAATACTTAAGTAGCAGTGACCTGGTATAATTGGCCTCCCGAATTAAATGTCCAGTTGCCGCTGTCGTGCCATGCGGACGGCGTGTCACTCCCGACCAATGCGTATTGTGGTTCACCTTGTGTAAGATAATTATGGCCGAGCGGTCGTTACAAAAGTATCAGAAATTGGAAATAGTGACGGTAGGTGTTGTTCTTTGTGTCTTTACCCGATATTTTCCCCATGATCGGTCGGTTTATGTCGCAGCATAATTACTAAAAAAAAAGTTTATTTGTGTCGACGGTTTGTATTGAACATTTGACTTTTACTCAAAATATTACGAAAGTATTGCTCTTTACGGATTCAAATCCGATTAACTTGTGTCTTTTTAAAATGTAAATCGAAAATTAAAAAACTAATATTCACAAATCTTAAAAGAAACTTTAATTTTAAGGTCCCAGAAAACTTAGAATAAGACAAGATCCTCATAAAATGGATTCCAAATAAAAGGCGCAAGATTCCATCCTTTAAAATCCTTTACAAACTTATAAAAAATAATAACAACAACAATAATAACAAAAATAATATATCTTATCTACTTTAATCATAAAATTCTTAATTTAATTTAATTTAGAATTTTTACAGGCTCTTTGACGAAAATTAAGAAGCCAAATTTCATGACTTTTGCCAAAAAATATTTAAGCACTTTGGATCTATTATAAAAACGTAAACAATACTTTCATATTTAGTTTTTTAAAAGCACTATTAATAGAAATAAAATCAAAATCTCTTTTTAATAGACAAAAAATATTTTCAAAGCAAAACAAATATTTTATATCCGTTAATAAAAGGTCATAAAATAACAAATAATTTCATGATTAATGCTAAAATAAAGTTCATACATATATGTTTTCTAGAAGCTACAGTATCTAAAAAACATGTCCATGCGAAATATACAATTATTAATTAATTAATGTTCGGTGGAGACAAACAAATAAGATGAAATGAAAAAACTAATAAATTCGTGGGTTCTATTGATAATAACGTTTATAGATTTATTTTAAGGATAAACTAACATTAAAACTTGTAACATATTAACTTTAATTTATTGGAGAGAAATAATCTAAAACTTTTTAGTTAAATGGCTTCTATTGCTAAGAGATATAGCAGATATCGGATATAGTTCCACATCCTTATAGGAGAGTTCTGGAGTCAGAATCGGACCAGTTCCTTATGCTCTCCAAAATATCCAAGTTGAGACATTTCCGATTGTTCAATTATGTGGCAGTTTTAGGATATAGTTCCCATATTAATAGCTTTAAACTGTTTCGTAAAAATGGACAAACGGACAGACTCAGAAGGTGATCCAGATCAAAAATATATATCCTTTTTTGTGTCGCAGATGTCTCCTTCACAGGGTTTCATACTTCTGACCAAAATTATAAAACCTTCTGCATGATTTGAATATAGTTTTGCTTGACTAATATACATACATATATCATAAATCCCATAGTTTTTTGACCTTGATTTCCAAAATCCCGAAAGTGCCAACTCTATTGGAAACCTAATTGGAACCCAATTGGAATTGTTCTTCATTTATTTACCTTTGATTCAAATTTATAAAATTAAATTACAATTAAACGGTGTTAGAATTTCATTTTAAGAAAATATAAAACAAATCCTTTAGAATAGTTTGAATTAAAATTCAGTAATGCTAAAGGAGAGTTTAAAAATGATTTCATGAAAAAAATGGAAATATTTCAATTTAAGTTATAGAATGACCTTCGTCAATTTCCCAGACTATTTGTATATAATATTTTTTTAATCAATTAATTTGAGTTGCTGTTCAGTTTTTAAGAATTAGGTTCATATATTATGTGTTTTCTCCTTATTTGTATTATTTTATTATAAATTTGGAATGAAAGTATTTTGCCGTCTTTGATGTCCTGTACGCTGAAACCCAAGTAAACAATAAAGAATACTCTATGTTTTTGTTGATGTTTTTATATTTTATTTATATATCTTAAATATTCAATTTTTTTAAACGATCCATAATAAGAATTTTGTTCAATGTACCATATTTCGAAATGTCTTGGAAAGCCTCCAAATCAAAACTCGGCATTTATTGAGTTTTAAGGCACAGAAGGGCAATAAAAGGGTCAGGATATAAATTAAATTGTTATTTGACCCGAAAAGCTGTATGATTTATATTTATAAATACAACAATGTATAGGGTAGATAGCGTCATACCCTTTAGTCTGCCTGTTTCAATGCAATATGCAATTATTTCACAATTTAAAATCTATCGAATTAAGGCATGATAAAGATCTGGAAATACTTGCGCGCCCATCAAGATAAAAAATCCATTAAATTCAATTGCTTTCTTATAAAACTTCCCTCCAAATTCATTTCGTGTGAGACGGCTAAAGCTTTCGGTTGTCTCGCAATAACTAAGTTTATTTTATCACTCTGACTCGAGGTAACTCAAGGTAAACAAGTAACGACGCAGCAGTCGAGTTTCCCGACTGCAAAATACCCTGTACCCTTAGACATGCATACAATTTATTTATTTAATATCAATAAATAAATGAAACAATATGCTATTAAAAAAGAAAATAAGTTTCGTGTGTCATAAAGCCATAAATGCCGAATTGCACAGCATTAGGTTAATAATTGGGGGCGTGGCAGTTTTTTGCGATTTGCGGGGTAGCGGGGGGTGATATAAAAAAAAAACAACAAACTTGTTCTGCGTATGTTAATTACCTATCCAACGATATATGGCACATGTCTGTAGCTCTTGTAGTTTCTGAGATCTAGGCGTTGATACGGACAGACAGACGGACAGACGGACGGACAGACGGACAGACGGACGGGCAGACGGACATGGCTATATCGACTCGGCTGATCAAGAATATATATACTTTATGGGGTCGGAGATGCTTCCTTCTGCCTGTTACATACATTTGCACCATATTATGATACCCTTTTCACCCATTTTCAATGAGTACAGGGTATAAAAATTGTCCCACTTGTGAGCAATACGCAGGGGTCTATTGCGAGTGGAGAATTTTCGTTAAAATATGTTGGATTTTGCAGTGAAAAGTGCGACTATCGTTAGCTAATTCTAACACTTTTTCGACCTTTAAAACCGAGACTTCATAAAAAAAATTCGCTAAAACAGGCATCAATTAACTAAGTTTTTTACTCTATATTCCCTTTAGTTTCAGAAAGAATAATTCCAAAGCTTTACGAGTTTTCTCACATGGATATAAAATTTGTACATAATTCTTTGAATTTTGGTAGCTTCAAGTCTTGAGATGAAAGTCTTAATGGAAAATATATATGGTAGATACTAAAATATTTATGTAGAAGAATTACCAATCGCATGGAAGATTTATATTAAAAAGAATGATTAATTCATTATTTTATTGCTAAATAAAAAAATTAACGAAAAATTCATCCAGAGTCAAAATTGAATACCTTACTCGGTACTTCTTGATCCATATCGGTACACGAGGTGAACAGGGCTGTCTTTAGGTTTTTTTAACAATTTAAATATTGTTTCGAATATTATTCGAAATTTGTTTTTATATCTAAATTATAAATTATTTATTATGGAATGAGATAGTTTTTTATAAATTCACTTGAAATGCAAGGTTATCTTTCCTTTAAAGACTTGAAACAAAGTTGAGCTTCTAAAAACAAAAGTCGAAATATTGTATTTCATATATATTATATATATCATAAATATATGATTAGTAGTATCCGAGACCATACATGTTAATGGCAATATGTGTATATTTTTTGAGGTCGAGCATATTTGAAAGAAAAAGTAAATAGAAAACATATGTGATAATACTAAGAGTTACGGCTCTATGGAGCGGATGAAGGGAAGTAATATTGAAACAAATATAGCTTTGTTGTAAAATTTAAACAATATTTGAAACCGATTATAAACCTGACCTGAATCGATTGCTGTGCATAAACCGACCAAACATTTGAAAGTAAATATTTCTATGGCTAAGTGGAGCATAAATATATTTATTTACAGGATACACATTTACATTGTATGATTGGAGTTTAATGGCTTTTTAAACATTTCCCATTTCCCGTTTCCCATCCAGGTTGGAAGCGGCTCAGGAAGTAGTGCTAGCAGAGCATCAACAGGACTCCTTAGGCGGGGGGCACTTGGGTCGAAAGGGAGCCCATCGCTTAGCTGATAGAATGGGTGGCCCAAAAAAAGAGGAGAACCCACCAGGTGGTGGTCCGACGTCGTTATTCATCCTTACCGAGGATAACCCAATTAGGAAGTACACACGATTCATCATAGAATGGCCGCCCTTTGAATACGCTGTGTTATTGACAATCATAGCCAACTGTGTTGTGTTGGCGCTGGAGGAGCACTTGCCCGGGGGCGACAAGACAGTATTGGCTCAAAAATTGGTAAGACCCCGACTTGGTTTTCTACCCAGCTATCCGGCTACTCGGATTCATCTTGAATACCTCTAATCGGATTTTCTATCTGTATCATCGCGACATGGTAGGAAAAAACGGAGGCCTATTTTTTATGCATTTTCTGTGTAGAAGCATCGCTCAAGATCCTCGCCTTAGGGCTTGTTCTGCATAAACACTCCTATCTCAGGAATATTTGGAACATCATGGATTTTTTCGTTGTAGTGACGGGGTAAATACTATACGACCTTATTTCCTTGTATCATTTAAATGCACATTTTCGTTTTCAACTCAATTCTTACTAATTTAAGCACGCAATGCAAGCTTAATTTAATTATACCACTTGACTCTCATGAATCAGTGCTGCTGATTCATTATAGTCATCAATAACTGTTTCTATATTGTAAGATCAAGATTGTAAGATTATATGAACATTATATAAACTACTTCTAAGTGTCACTTTGTCAGTGTAAATTAAACAGGAATCCAAAAAGTTTCGACTCAAAGGGCTAACTGAAAAGTTTTGGTTCTTAATTTGAAAAGAGTATTTAAACCTTTTATTAATAACTCATTTCCCGTGCTGTACGATAAACACGATCGAATGACAGAGCCATGACGATATTTGCTGAGGCCAATATTGAACTAGACCTGCGTATGTTGCGATCTTTTCGTGTTTTACGACCGCTGAAGCTCGTATCCCGAATTCCAAGTAAGACATTAGCTGTTCCCACAAGAACACTAGGCCAGACCAGATATTATAAGACTAGAAGCTAAACATATTTTAATTCTCGAGTCGAAAATACATTTCAATTAAACAATATAAAGTGGCATAGTTAGAAACTGAATTAGGAAGCTAAAATCTCAGAGTGAACGCGCCTTAGACTAATCATTATTCATTTACAATAAATGTTCTTGTAGAAATAACTAAATATACTCCTTTTAGTTTCATATCAACCTAGAAAGCATCAGTAGGATGCAATTAAAACAATTTAAAAAAAATCTAAAATACTTTAATTAAAATATACAAACTTTTTTATTTGTTTTATCATAACTAGAAAATTGAAGTTTTTAAACAAAGTATGTGTCAAAATGTATACTTATTTTTTAAGTCGGAGCTTAAGAGGTTAGCTATATAAAAATACAGTACAGTTTGAAAGCGGATTATAAATTTTATAAAAAATATTTCATTATAAAAATGCTAATTATGTTCTAAGCTAAATGATCGATATCCTTGCTATTTCTAGAATATCATGTCTAACCTCTTAAAACCCCTAATACAATACGATTCTACAGTAGCTACACAATCAATAACCTTAGTTTAATATATACTAGATCTTTAATAGAACATCTAACGAGCGTCTGAAGAGTTGGAGGCGTTTCCTTTACAGCGGAGGCCTGTATCGCTAAATGAATGTTTCGTCATTGGATCCGAGAAACCATAGCAGATATAACTAGTTAGCACTTTGACCATAAAACCATAAAACAAAATTAGAAATATATCAAACTATATTATTAATTTATTATAATACAAAAATGTGACTAAAAATGTGTCGCAAGAACCTTTATAGTTTTGAAACGACTTTTGTATCATATAAGTAATCTTTAGCCAAATAAATCGAACATTCTAATATCTAGATTCGAATTTTCTAGCTGAAAAATAGTTTATATTTGCTCTCAAACAAACATTACCTCAAACTATTAGAGCATATCTAAACTATTTAACGTTTTCGCTTGGGTATCCCATTGTGTGTGCGAAATATATGAACTAATCGCGCGTTAAACGTTAATGGATTAATGTATCTTCCGTTGAAAACTTATGACTTATGATTTTAATTGCAGTTTGATTTCAATTGTAAGTTCCCAATTAATATGCACAATTTTAAGTTTTTCCTTGTACTTGTCATATTCGTTTTCGTAATTTTTATTCAACATTCTGACTATAATTATAATTCCTGGTATTTTTTGAGTATTGCTAATCAATATTTAAATACATTTTAATCGCTTAACGCCTGCAATAACAGATTCATGACACAGTACCCACAAATAGGGCCCGAGGTAGACCTAAGAACACTTAGAGCCATTCGTGTGCTACGGCCCCTAAAATTAGTGTCTGGAATTCCTAGTGAGTAGTTCCTCAGTTATATTGTATTTTTACTTCCTTCTTCTTGTTGTCATCTCGTTTCGAATCGAAAGTCTCCTTTGGTTTGATTTACGTTTTTGCGTTTAAGATTTTGAACTTAGTCGGGAAGTGAAATGGACGAAATGTGTGGCACGAGTGCATCCATTTTGGCCATCGCTTTACTTAGTTTTTGTATTGATTTAAACTTAATCGTATCTAAAGATTGGTTTGTTGTTCATACTTGTCGCGGAGCCTAGTGACTCCCCACGACAAGCGTGCCCTAAATGTGTGCAGACCCTTCCAAATTCCACTTTCTAATCCAAAATTTAATCTCCCCGAAACCAATCAACCAACCAACCAACCAACTATCTTGGCAAAATGGAACTGACCGGAATGATTGATCAACACTAATAGGTTTACAAGTAGTTTTAAAATCTATAATCAAGGCGATGGCACCTTTGTTGCAAATCGGTCTCTTGGTGTTGTTTGCAATCGTAATATTTGCAATCATTGGACTCGAGTTTTATTCGGGCGCACTGCATAAGACTTGTTATAGCTTAGAAGATCCAAGTAAGTTCGAGCATCTCGAGCAGCTGTCAGGACGCGTCTGGTTAATTTTGGCCCTACCTATCCTCCGCAGACAAACTAGTAAAGGAGGGCGAATCAGAGACGCCCTGCAACGCAGACAACGGTACGGAGAAGGCAGTTGGCTTTGTTTGCAACAACAGCACTAGCATGTGTCTCGAGAAGTGGGACGGACCAAACCAGGGCATCACGAGTTTCGACAACATTGGATTCGCCATGTTGACCGTGTTCCAATGCATCACCATGGAGGGCTGGACATCAATACTCTATTGGGTGAGTTTCGATTGCCGGACTCTCTGCACTATATTTCCCTAACAATTTTCGCCCACAGACCAACGACGCTCTAGGTTCAGGATATAATTGGATATATTTCGTGCCTCTTATAGTTATAGGCTCATTTTTTATGCTCAACCTAGTTCTTGGTGTCTTGAGTGGGTAAGTAGAACAGCACCGTTTGCACACCAGTTCACGTTCGTACTCCTTATGATTTTGGTTTATTCTAATCTGGATCTGGTTTTCTGATACTGCATACACATCTTTAAGTCAAATGAAAGGGCTTCAAGTTGGATTTTTAATTTGGAGCAATTCGTTATCTGAGATGTGTCTTAAGAATATGTATGCATGTATGTTAAAATAGTTTGGTTTTAGTTTCCAATTATGTTTATAGTTTGTCACTTAATCGGAAATTTGTTTTACGTAATAAACTATCGTATTCCCGAATTCAGAGAGTTTTCGAACGAACGAAACCGTGTCGAGCGACGCATGGAGTTTCAGAAATGCCGATTTCGGGCCATGTTTCAGACAGCAATGGTCTCGTACCTTGACTGGATCACACAAGCAGGTTTATACAACTAGATCTATATCTAAGTTCAAATAAATAAACAACCATAATCAACCCGAAAGGCCCACAACAGTGGACCATCAGCCATAACCAGTCGAAACAGTTCTTAAGATTAGTCTTACTTATACTCCCGATTCCAACCGAGCTCACTTAAAACTAACAAAAGTCACCTATTTAAACCGAAACCGATACCGATACCGAAACCAATTCCCAACATAAAAATATATAAATTGTTTGTTTTACTGTTAGTTATACTATATACTATATTACAAGAAATTTCCAAGCTAAAAAGCAAGAGTTATTGTTCCCAAATTTCGTACATAGAACTATAACTAGCTGCGATCCATCTGCTGCGATCGCGATACGCTGTTATAATCCCAATGCAACCCAACCAAATCAAAAGATACGATCCCAAGTATTTTGCAGCGCATATATATATTTTCTGCATTGTGCTAAACCCAAACTGTACCTAATATTTACAACCATAGCGATAAACTAAACTCCTTCACCAAACTAAATAAGAATAAGCAACTAACAATAAATACAAAATACGATTATCCAACCAAATCATATACTACCAATTATTATGTCTTGCTGTTACTTCTGGCTAGAAAAGGCGTCGGCTAATAACGCTGCCATACATTCTGACACCAGTGCACGAACCCACTGCTCCAACAATGTTCTGTCCCCTCCCTAGCCAGCCCGGATTAGCCAGCTATACCCCGATCACCGCCATTATAATCCCTAATTCGGGCCCGGAGTTTTGGGTGACTCGATTCCCGGGCTGCATGGCCCCCGCATATCATAGCGTACCCCATGTGTACTACTCGTACTCGTACTCGTACTCGCTGTCTCCAGATGTATCATCCTATATATACAATTCTATGCTCGAATGCACACATATATAGTCTCACCTAGTCCCTTCCCCCAATATGCTTCTTTGACTTCGGGCCTTACTTTAATAAGGCCAATAAGGCCAGGAGGCGATATCTCTGACGCCAAAATATATCTCTATCGATATGTATTATCTAAATATACAATATTTCCAGTAAATACTTTCGTTTGTTCTGTTTGCCAGTTTATTGAGTTTTAAAAAATAACCGACCAGTTCTTAATTTGAAACGTATACCCTTATTTTGTGGTATTATTCGATTCTGCTAAGTTGATTACACTCGTACAAAACGACGATGCAAGGATGATGCGCTACTGAAACATACTTCATTCTTTTACCAACCAACCAACCAACCAACAAACCAATCAACCTATCAATCAATCCTGTTTTCCGGGCTATCACATTCTATTTGAATATTTTTTGTAGTGAATTCGCAAAAGAACGAGAAAAAGTAGAAAATAGACAAGAGTTTCTTAAACTTAGAAGGCAGCAGCAACTAGAAAGAGAGTTAAACGGCTATGTTGAATGGATTTGTAAAGCTGGTATAGTATTTACCCTTTATCTTGTTTTTAAATCTATCTTTATACTCCCTATAATATTAACAATAATAAACTTAATACAGTACTTTCACTCTTTCACGGACACAAATACTATACACCAATCACAAATAAAAACTTTCATTCATAAGTAGACACTAACACCCCACAGAAAACCTTTCAAAATCATCGAAAGTTGATCATTGCCAAAGTCTTTCAAATTAAACATTTCCTAAAGTATAAATTGTATTTCTATTTGGACACAATGTTTCTATTTGTTTCAATGTGTTTCTATTTGTAAACAAAATGTTGGACTAAAACCCAACGCATTTTTTGGCGACCGTGACAGAAACAATACATTAGGCCGAATATTAGTCGTCCGATATATCATATTCTAGATCTAGACTTTTTAGAGTTTTTCACTAAGTAAGTTTTATGCAAATTTTATGACTTTTAACTGCTATTTCAAAAAATATCGGACAAACGGCTGAAATTTAAAGTATTTTATGGAAAGAGACCCTTCATAATCAACCTACTGTAAGCAGGCATTCACATTAAAAACTAGTATTTTAAAATAACTCACATCTTCCCAGCCTTTTCTCATTGATATTTATCATCCGTAACGATGTTCATTTGTCTTGTATAATCTTATTGTGACATGCCAATACAAGTATTAAATCGAGTTTGTTTTTTGTAATATTTATCGAGGCAGCACCTTTGGCCTTTTCTGAACATCCCTCTCCTTATAGAACTAAAGCTTCAAAGTGTAAAGTGCCAAGATTAAAGTTAAAGTTAAATGTCCCCTACATACTTACTTAGATGTAATATTTCTTGTCGCAAAACATATTTTTTATACCGTACATAAGCCGCATTGTATATTCTTTTGGCGATTTATTCATCTACTTCTTCCGCTTATCGAGATCAACTACCAATCCATGATTGTTTATGTTATTGCAGAGGAGGTAATACTAGCTGAAGAGCGAACCACAGAAGAAGAAAAAATGCACATCATGGAGGGTGAGTTGTCACGAACTTTAAAAATTTATACCCTGTACTCGTTGAGTATATGGAGTGGAAATAAAAAACATATGTGGGAATAAACAATTTGTTCCGTGGAAGAAGTAACGGGTATCTAAGCTCTTTTATATTTCAGCTCGAAGACGCAATGCTGCCAAGCGGAAAAAGCTGAAAAGTTTAGGAAAGTCTAAGTCGACAGACACAGAAGAAGAGGAGGCCGAGGAAGATTATGGCGACGATGGTAAGAAAGATGGGCAATATAGTAATTTTTTTAGACAAACCGTTCAGAACTTTTCCAAGATCTTCTCGAACTTCAAGGACTGTAGGATTTGCAACACAGTAAAGGAGAATTTTCTGAACCCATGAATACTGCTTATATTTCTCAGTCTGATCAAAAATTTTAGTTTCTATACTATCAGGATACTATAGTAGAGACAGTATTAAATTAAGGCCAAAACCCTAAACTCTACAATTACAAAAGGTGTAAGAACATGGCTTTTATTCCTTTTTAAAAGTTCTTTCTTCAACTCCATTTACTCTCGAGAAATTGTTTATTATTCTTTAACTAAGTCGTAAACTTTGGGTTGAACATTTGACATTAATTTAAAAACATAAAGTGTACACAATTAATTAAAAAATATTTCTTTATTTAAACTTATTTGATCTTTCCACAAACCGAAATTGATTATGTTCAAAATGTGTAAGTAAATTATGTTTTTATTTTTTAAAAAACCAACAAATCTGTCCATATAACTCCCATCCAAAAACACCTTCATTTCAGTAAAAACATTCATACAAGGTTCCTTAGTTTCAGCAATGACTCATCTTTATGTATTGTATTTAAAAAGTAGATTTTGGTTAAAAAAAGCTTAATAGGATACAGAGACATAGGAAAGTTATTGTGAAAGTGAAATGTAGACACTTGACCAAGTTTGTTTTTAAAATGATTTCTTTCCTCAACACAGTGTCGTCCAATCGCAAATAATTCTCTACAGAGTTATCAGTTCACTTTCGTAAAAAGTATATATCAAGTCCGAAAATCTAAAGCTCCGAGACATACGTGCTAGAGACACACTAGAGACACTGCATAATTATTGGCCCGTCCACCCGTCCTCGCAGTGTTCATATAATTGTAGTACTCACAATTCTCATGGTAGAGCAAATTATTTGTAAGCCAAACCACAAAACCAAAATTCAGCAAATTAGTTTCCCGTATTTCAATATATAATATATCAATAAAGGTGCCAGTAAAAACGCATTTTGTACTTGAGAACTTTGATTATTAAACTTAGGTGTGTCAAATTTGTACATAACTCATTATAAAGTGCGTTCATTTGATGAATTAATTAAGAATTGTTTGATCAATATCTATAGACTTTAATACACCTCCTTCACGTTGTAATTACAAGTTTGTTTGTGTCATTAAAACACAGTGCGTTTCGAACTTTTAAATATAATCCATTGCGACTCAATTGTTGAATCGGACCTAGATTTCTAATATTACTGATAGTGATAGTGATATTACTGATCTATTTTGTTGGAAAATATCGATTTAATCAATACTTTAAGACTTGACCACTTTATAGATACTTAAGAAAAAAATCGATTCTTAAATACGGTGGCTCAAAGCTAATTTTATGCAGTTACATACATATCTAAAATATATTTAATTTTAATACTATTACATATGTGTATGTTATCTTATATATAATTTGAATATTAATTTCGGTAACATTAAAAGTTCTAACAAATAAACAAATGAAAAAATACTTGTATTGTGATATAATATTCCATACGTAATATAATTAAGAATAGATCAGAGAAATCTAAAGCAATCGATTTTATCGATAATTTATGAAGGACCGACAAAATCTAATGAAATTGAGACGCACTGTGCCGCATAAATCAGAAGTGCACACAACATTTGCCTGGTTGATCTATAGGTTGAAATATTCGTGACTCTTCCAGAACTCGCTCTGCAAGACACTGAAAAGGATTCTCTGTATTTCTCTGTACTCCCGCATAGGTTATCTGAAAACTCGATCGAAACCCCAAGGCAGTTGCACCGGATTCTGGCGGGCAGAGAAGAGGTTTCGCTTCTGGATCCGGCACACGGTGAAAACACAATGGTTCTACTGGTTCGTGATCGTCCTTGTCTTCCTGAATACCGTTTGCGTCGCCGTCGAGCACTACGGCCAGCCCTCATTTCTGACGGAGTTTCTATGTGAGTACCCGCTATTAAGAGGATACTTTAATGATAACACAACGATCTTTTTTAATTCAGACTACGCGGAATTCATTTTCCTCGGTCTGTTCATGTCGGAGATGTTCATCAAGATGTACGCCCTGGGACCCCGGATCTACTTTGAGTCGTCTTTCAATCGTTTTGATTGCGTTGTCATTAGTGGTTCGATATTCGAGGTTATATGGTCCGAGGTGAAAGGCGGCTCCTTCGGACTGTCCGTCCTGCGTGCCCTGCGACTTTTGCGCATCTTCAAAGTAACCAAGTACTGGTCGTCGCTGCGCAATCTAGTCATCTCCCTGCTGAACTCGATGAGATCAATTATCTCATTATTGTTCCTGCTCTTCTTGTTCATACTCATATTTGCTCTGCTTGGCATGCAGTTGTTCGGCGGCCAGTTTAACCTGCCAGGAGGCACGCCCGAAACCAATTTTAACACATTCCCGATAGCACTGTTGACCGTTTTCCAAATACTTACCGGCGAAGATTGGAACGAGGTCATGTACCAGGGTATCATATCGCAAGGTGGTGCCCAGAAAGGAATGTTTTACTCTATGTAAGTGTTAGTTTGTAGTTCGACTCATCCCACTCTCTCTATCTGTATCATGCACATTGTTTGCTAATTGGAGCCTCAATGTACGAGTAAAAGGCTAGCGCCCAGCTAATTGTGTTCCCGACTTTTAGTACGCAATCGAGATAACCCGCTTTTATTGTGATAGCCTGTTCTCTTCCTTCCTAAACTCCCCACCCAAAAAATACCAGTAAAAACTCCCAAAAACCAACCAACCAATATTATGTATTACGCGACTTCGAAATTCATTGAACGTCGAACCATTAATGTATGCAATCGACTGTGACCAAAAGCATTAAAATTTTGGTCGATCGGGGACTCATGTGCTTGAAGAATTTTATTCACAAGACTGTGAAATTCTGCAAGCCCAAGTCCCGAAAAATCGACAAGTATCCATCATCCATCGCGCCTAGCAATCCGTAAGTGTAGACAGTTGGCCCTCGATATATAGTACTCTAAGCCATATTTAACATTCCTTGCTTTTTTCACTGTCATTTCTATTTACAGCGACTTGATGGTTTGCCTTCCTGCAAACTTTAATGCTCTAACGAGTTTCGCGAAGCTAGATACCCACGGTAGCATCGTAGTTGTCCCAGATTAAGTCTAGTCCTAGCTAATGATACTTATACCCCTGCGAACTTACAATTATGTAGCTTATCTTTCCCAGCCTCATACCATCGAGGTGGTCCGTGGTCCTCTTTGGAGCCAATGAGCTAATAACACAACCCACATAGATCGTACTGAGAGTGTTACCCCTCTGATTGGCTTTGGTATTCTTGATGCTCTTCCGACAGATATTTTATCGTTTTGGTACTCTTCGGAAATTACACGCTATTGAATGTGTTCTTGGCTATCGCCGTTGACAATTTGGCGAATGCCCAAGAACTAACAGCAGCCGAAGAGGAACAAGTCGAAGAGGATAAAGAGAAACAACTACAGGAGCTTGAAAAAGAAATGGAGGCCCTCCAGGGTGACGGTGTCCACGTGGAGAACGGGGACGGTACCATCGCCACCACCAAGGCCAAGAACAAGCGCAAGGAGGAGGAGAAGAAGGAGGAAGAGGAAGTGACCGAAGGTCCCAAGCCAATGCTGCCATATTCATCGATGTTCATTCTCTCACCGACCAATCCGTAAATATTACAACCAATTTCCAATTCCATAACATCATTAACTCTCCCAGTAATAGCTTATGTAAGACTCATTTAGATGTAAGGTAATCGAGTTCTTTCCAGGCCCCATACTCTCTGTGTCCTGAGTGGTGCGACCAAGTGTTGGTATTCCAAAGGACTTGAACTATTATTCAAATTTAACTTATGCGCTTATATAGTTACCAATCTTAGTTAATATCATCCATAAATTTCGTATCATTTAAGTGAAATACGATAACTATAATATAATGAAATCACTAACTGTTCTTAATACGTTTTTTCCTTTAATCCTTTTTCTTTTTCGGAATTCTTATTATTTCATGTTGCACACAATCAACAAACAAATTATCAATCAAATCAAAACAAAATATGTTTGTATGTATGTTCAACTTTTGCGACTTCAATCATCAACCATCAATTAACATCAAACAACAATCATGAAACAAAAATCACCACGAAATACGGCAAACATGCTTAATCATGCAACAAATTCATAAACGAAAAACGAATCAACGAATTCATTTCTAATTTTTATAAAATACAAATAACTAAAATCCTTTCTAAAAAATAACGAACTGACAATTGGAACACCAATTAATTCAAAAAATTCAACCAATTCAAACGGTTCACCAAAAAATAACAAAAAAATACGTTAATCGTAAACGGAATCAAAAAAAAAAAAAAAAAAAAAACAAACCAAACCTGGAATCTAACAAAAATATCATATTCGAAAAAAAAATCGCGAATTAAAATTTAAACAAAAATTGTACAAATCTAATGAAAATTATCGAACTGCTACCGAATTTGATGTAATCGGAAATGTAAAAACATGCAAAAACATGCCCAACGATTCATCGAAACCACCCAATTACCTATTTGTCAACACATATTCGATACCGATATACGATATACGAAATACGATATACGATGTAAATCCCCGACTAATACAGCATACGACGTGGCGCCCATTGGGTTGTTAATTTACCATATTTTGATTTCTTTATTATGGTCGTCATATCAATGTCATCTATAGCATTAGCAGCCGAAGATCCCGTTCGTGAGAACTCAAGGCGAAACAAGATATTGAATTACTTTGATTATGCATTTACCGGCGTATTCACGATAGAAATGTTGCTGAAAATTGTAGACTTGGGTGTGATCCTGCACCCGGGAAGCTATTTAAGAGAATTCTGGAATATTATGGATGCTGTGGTCGTTATATGCGCTGCTGTTAGTTTCGGTTTCGATATGAGCGGTAGCAGCGCTGGACAAAATTTATCGACAATTAAATCACTTCGAGTATTGCGTGTTCTGCGTCCATTAAAGACCATTAAGCGTGTTCCAAAATTAAAAGCCGTCTTCGATTGCGTCGTGAACTCATTGAAAAATGTTGTTAACATTCTAATCGTGTACATATTGTTTCAATTTATATTTTCTGTTATTGGAGTACAATTGTTCAATGGAAAATTTTTTCATTGTACGGACGAAAGTAAACATACTTCCGCAGAGTGCCAGTAAGTAACGTTTTCTAATATTCAACATTCAATTGTTTTTTCGCTCTTTTTGTTTTCTTATTGTCTTATTCCGTAACCGTAACCGTACCCATTTCCGTTTCCGTAACCGTAACCGTAACCGTATCCGTATCCGTATCCGTTACCTATTCGTACTACTTTTTATTACACTTGATCCCAAAACGATAAATAATTAGACCACATGTACTTATGTTGTAACGTCTCGGTATATGGATCATTTTTAAAGAGGGCTCGACTACGATGCCACACATTTATGGTCCCTCAGTAGCCTCATAATATATTTTAGGTTTGTTAATTAGCCAAGTCAATCACCTTACCTCCTATATACAATACGTATAGTCGCGTTACACTATAGCGCTCTAGCTTTCTCGATAACTCTAACACACATGCTCTATATGACTCTATCTCTCTTCCTTTTTCCACATATCTGTCTAACTTTTCGAATACGAATCTGGAAGTCTCTCTGTCTCTCGGCTCCAGTAACCCCAAATATCTAGACACATACGTACATTGCGTAGCCAGTAGAGCTAGAACGATAAACTCATTTCACCTACTCGAAGTTCTCGCACTTCTTTGCGAAGGCGTCGACCTCTTCCATGTACATATATGTGTTATATAGCCTAAATATCTATATGTCTAAGGTGCTACAACAGTCCCCAAACCCAAACTTCCCAGTACATTGATGTTTAGTTGTACATTCCTGCATAGCTTTTCATACGTATCCGAATAGGAATAAGAATAATATAAAATAAAAAATATAGCGGAAACTGGTTGTTCCGCCATGTTGGGATGTAGCTCTCGACCTTGGAAGAATTATGTAATATTTTGTTACTGGAGTAACCCTAACATGGGAAGGAGAAATCAAGGAAAATTTGTAAATAATATATGTGTGTTACAGGTTATATAATAATATAATAGGATATGAAATTTTAGTCGCGTTGTTAATCCAACTGTTTCCTTAAATGTTCGGTTACTTTTGGTTTCTTGTTTTATAATTTTTGTGTTAAAAAAAAAAAAACAAAAAAGGTGCACTGATTTAACAGAATGTAAGAGTAGCATTTTATAGTTTCCAGCCCAGTTTTTTTTGCCTGACTTGTCTTAACAACAGTCACGCGAATAAACGGGCTTCAAAAACAATAAAACAAAACAAAAGAGAAAAAAATACGATAAACTAATATTAAAAATCCGGGTAATTAATCGCTTTAAAATGGGATTAGAAAATAGAGAATGCTCCCGTATCAACATTTGAATATCCAGAAATGCTAAACTAAAGATTCCAGTCTCCACCTGACTTTACCATTCCAGTTAAATTTAATTTCCTGTATTTGTTTTATTTACAAAAAATAATAATAATTGAATATAACAAGTTTGAGAAAGAACTTTGATGTTCTAGCAAGAATCCCCGCGGTCAGCCTATGTATGTTTCGTTCATTTTGAATTGGGTATTATCCAAATACCAAAGAGTCCATATTACTACCAGAAGATTTCTTAATAAGCAATAGAATATCTAGAATAGCGAAACTCATAGGTTAGATGTTAGGTGTTAGGTGTTAGGTGTTAGGTTTCACGAACCAGTCCCCGAGTATCAATCGGAGGGGTAGGCTTTTTCTAGACCCCGATCCATTTTCAGTTCGTTCAACCCATTTAGCCATCATCTGTACATACAAGAATATGTTTTGTGTATTAGCTGTCCTAAGTTTTCAAACTTCTTCCGAGGCCAGAATATATAATATAAAGAGTATCCCTAGAGTTAGAAACACATGCGAGTACATTCATCGTAGGATTGTCTGTAGATGATGAGCTCTTTTTTCCATGTTATTTGTGTTAACTAGAGTTCCAGTTCCTTATTACAATCATCCAATAACTGATCGCATTCTCAAACTGTCCGCCGACATAGATGAAAAAAGTGAAAAAAGCCAGATACTTGCGTTGCACTCGATAGTTGTTCCGCCAAAACACAAGGAGTATCGTTTGACCTTCGCATGCAATTACAGTCGCCGCTGATCTGCCAAAAAAAAAAACCAAACTCAACTAAATTTCCAAATAAAAACCCTTTAATACATATGTACACGTACATCTTAAACACGTCAGCATTACTAAACTTAAAGTCTTGTCTTTCAACGCACAAGCTTAACGATGGAGCGATTTCTTGGTTACTTTATAAAAGCTCGTATACAAGGCAAAAATATAATAAATCAATCGATCTAATTGATATTTTATGAGTAAAAGATTAATTAGATCGATGCGACAAAGATGAAAGCAGCTCTAATAGAGATATCTGTTTTTGACTTGTAATTACAAGAGCTTATTAATAATTCCAAGAACGCATTCGCTGCATCATAAGTGCCTTTCCGCACGCTATTCGGAATTCGAGATATAGAACCATTCGCTTGAGCGCAGCTGCTTTGTTACACATCACCGAACCGACAAGCCATCAAAGGTCACGCGCGGGCTCACTAATAATTTGATATTTAGTCATTTCGTCGAATCACTTGATTTTCGAGCATTTCTTTACTTTTACGCCTTCTATGTCAGACCGCATCGAGTGTTTATTTGTGCTGAGTTAAGCTAGAATCTATCTCAAGGACCAATTTCCTACTCGTAAAGGTTCAATGCAGCAGAGTTATGAGGAAAATTATTAAAAAAACAGCCGCCTCTTCAAGACAATACCTTTCATTTACATTTAAAACTAACCTCAAAAACTAAATTCAGAAACACGCAGACGCGACATGCGAATATTGCAATGAAAAAGGCTTTGATCTTTTTGTTACATCATCGGCGACCTATCTTTAAACACATCTCACTTTCGGCTTTATACTCCAAACTCTACTCCAGATTCAATTCATTTCACCATCTTGATTAAAAAACACACACAACTTTTACCTCATGTGTTTGTCCAACCTTTTGTTTGGATGCGCCTTACCTGTTTAGTTCAGATTTTGTGTTTTTATTTTCGTTGACGTTGTATATTGTGTGCAACCTTTATTTCTGTATGTTTTCCTGCTGAGTCTCTAATCAAGTTTCTAATCAATAAACAAAACTTAACCACACCAACCCCGTCACCGATAAAATAAACTTTTAAACCCCGACAAACAAACTAACTTAATGCACTACAAAAGGGGCTCGTACTTTAAGTACGAGGAGGACGAACTGCTGCCCAGACAGGAGCTAAGGGTGTGGAAGCCGCGAGCCTTCCACTACGACAACGTTGCCGCCGCGATGCTGACTCTGTTCGCCGTTCAGACCGGCGAGGGATGGCCACAGTAAGCCCATTTGTTGTAACTGATATTTTCCACTTTCCATCTACTACCTATTTCTAATCTAATCTGTCGCTCTGCAGCTCTGTCCGACTTTCGGGACAGATGAGAAACCAGGTCAAGGAAATAACTAATTCACATTTTTCGCATGTTCTTTTCTCAACCCTAACCTTTCAACCTCGTCCATCGTCCATCGTCTATCCAAATCCGAAACCGAAACTGTAATCGAAATTCAACGAATAGGGTCTTGCAACACTCTATGGCTGCCACTTATGAAGATAGGGGTCCAATCCAAAATTTCCGGATCGAAATGTCCATATTTTATATTGTGTATTTTATTGTGTTTCCATTCTTCTTCGTCAACATATTCGTGGCCTTGATCATTATTACGTTTCAAGAGCAAGGCGAAGCCGAGTTACAAGACGGTGAAATTGACAAAAATCAGGTGAGCCAGACCCGTTAAACCCATTAAGAGTTAATGTTTTGCGAGTCCAAATCTCCATATACTATATGTCTCTCTTTCAATCTGCTTATATGTGTGTGTTTCGTGTGTTGTAATGTTAGTTATAAATGTACAAATCAAAAGTATCAACCAAAACAAACCCCAAAAGCTGAAACCTCTTGAAGAATTAACTATTAAATTTTAACTATTAGTATGCACGTATATGTCACTGATTCGTAATTATTTGCTACAAACATAATTACCTACATAACAACATTTCGAACATTCCGAACAGAAAAACTCAACAAAACAACTTACATGTATACACATGTACACCTCCTAGTATACCTAGTACAAAACTCGTACATACAGTTGATAAACTCAATCCAAAGCTAGTAACGTATTTAATGGGTGTGCTCCTTTGAGTTTGGTTCGTCCCACTACTTCCACCAACACCTCCCATAGATAGAACCTACTTACATACCTCTAATATGCCTGTGTAAAACACACAACGTATTCAACTCCCTAACGGGATCTCTAGAGCCCCGACCAAACTCGAACCTAATCTCAAAAATTTGCGCACTTTCTGGAGCAAAAAAAGCTCATTTTTTCATGCCTCTTGCGCAGTCCTTTTTTATTTCGTTTATATAAATAGTGAACATTAACCGGAAAGTAGAGATATGTAATATTCATGCGATTCTCCTTAAATATTTCACGATCGTAGTGGGAATATTTAAAGATCTATATCGCTTAGTGCCATCTGTCGTTTATCCAAAAACAGAGACAATTGTAAGTAAGTATTTTTGAACATCTGCCGATAGAGGAATTTGATGCCATAGTCAAAGTTTTTGGTCTGGGGTTTCCAAATATATTTTTTTTCAGTGTAAGCCCTATATAATTAATGTAAAATATTCGTAGAATTGGGCATGTGTTGATTTTGTAACGGGT
The DNA here is from genome assembly GCA_035047325.1 of Drosophila vallismaia. Lineage (NCBI taxonomy): Eukaryota > Metazoa > Arthropoda > Insecta > Diptera > Drosophilidae > Drosophila > Drosophila vallismaia. The sequence goes on along the minus strand of JAWNPU010000001.1, from coordinate 1,450,467 downwards.
TTCTTTTTAAGTTTCTTAAGCTCCACTGTACAAAGTTTCTAGATTCCCCCGACGAAGGCTATATGTACCATATATTTCCATTTGTAAAAACCCCGTTTGATGCTGATGCTATAACATAAATGTGTTAACCTTTCATAGATTTAAAAGTAAATATTTAATAAAAGTTATCCCCTATAGTTGGTATTTGGCTGATATTTACTCAATTGTGTAACCAAAAAACAATAATTTTACATTCAATTAAATAATAATATATTCCCCCGTTTAGAAATCCTGCATTGACTTTACAATTGGCGCCCGACCCCTTGAGCGATACATGCCCAAAAATCGAAACACCTTCAAGTATAAAGTTTGGCGCATTGTCGTGTCTACGCCTTTTGAGTACTTTATTATGATGCTGATCGTATTTAATACCCTCTTACTGATGATGAAGGTAAATTTCATGAAGGGGAAACTCTTCTATTTGTTTTTATTGAGACTTCTTAGATATCCTAACAAGACTAGCTTTACATATAAAAGTGTCTACTGCATGAAAGACAATCGATTTAATAATGGTTCCGAAACCTTAACTTTGAAAGAAGTATAAAATGATATAAGAATAATATATACTGAGCTTTTATAAAAAAAAATACATTCTGAATATACTGAGCTTTTATAAAAAAAAATATATTCTGAATCTCTTTCGATCGCATTTGTTTTAAAAATTATTTATTGAATGATTTTAAATACTTGTCGATTTTTTGTGAGATCGGAAAATAAAAAGTTAATAAAGCAATAAATACCTAAAGCTTATAGATTGTCTGTTTCGACATCAAGATAAATATGAACGCAAAACTAAGACGTTAAAAAAAATCGCAAGTTCGGTGTCACCTAAGTTTATACATCATATTTATTTTCAACAAATTTAAAATCTCAACAGTACCATAATCAAGGAGAAATGTATGAAAAGTATCTTAAGTACATTAACATGGGATTCACTGGAATGTTCAGTGTAGAAACTGTGCTGAAAATTATTGGATTTGGTGTTAAGGTAAGTTTAAATAGTAAGTTAAACCATTTAATATATAGGGTTTAAGTCAATAAATATATACCATATTAGAATAGTTTTTTTCGTAAAAGAGGATCCACAAGAAAGGCGATGAGTAACTAGAAAATAAAAACTAAAGGAAAAAATAAAAATAAATTTGATCGACGGGAGTTGAACCCGAAGAGTTTTTTGAAAAGCTCAACTCACTTGGGGCTCCTCTTCTTTGTGTACTCAGATTATGAATTCTGAGACTGTTTGCCTCGGTATAATCAGTATTAAGATAACTTTTAATAATTATATTTTATTTAATCGACTTGTAGAACTTCTTCAAGGATCCGTGGAACATATTCGATCTTATCACAGTACTGGGCAGCATAGTGGACGCTTTATGGATGGAATTTGGGGTAATTATTTGATTACTTTCACACAAAGAGCATACATTTCTGTTGTGTTCGATTTCTGTAGCCCGTTATGCAATGCATAAAAAATATTATCACAACAATACCAATTGTATCTATCTTTATTATTTTTCTGAGATACAAAAAAAAATATTCACCTTAACTTTAAAACACACACACGAATCTCTATACAGAAATAACAAAAGGAAGCAAATATCCATAAGTATCAATATAACAATCCTTACAGACTCGATCTGTATCATATACATCGTATTCGTATGTTATCATAGGGATAACTGTACTAAAATCGAAGGTATTGCGCTAAAATGCACCGATGATAATTTAAGTTTCTTTGAAGAAGTATTAGGATGAGCACTCACGTAAGAAAAACGGGGAATAAAATCAAAGTTGTTGTTTTTTTTTGTTTTGTTTTTGAGTTTTAAAAATAGTTCAGGCTAAAAAGAGGGCAGATTTTAAGTAAATTTCTTCGCGCAGAGGTATTTAGCGCCGACACAATTTTGTATTCAATAAGGTCTTAGCACATCGCAAAACGGTTTACTTTCACCCAATTACATAATTTCACATAATTTCTTATAATCTTTTCCAAAGCAAAATAAAACTTTCTTTCCATATTATTTGAACTAAAAAATCTTTTCATACAAACAAAACAAAAAATTAAATAAAATATTACAAAATACAGAAATTAATAATCATATTTCTATTTGATTTCCTTTTCCATATTTATTTATGTACGAAAACCAAAAACCGAATGTGGTTTCAAAATCGGTAAAACCCAATCCGAATCAAATGAAAAATATTATATCGATGAAAAAACCAAAAATTAAATATTTAAAAAAATATAACCATCACTCACGCAATGATATTTACCCACACAATAACAAAAATAAACGAAAACCCATGCACACGTCTGAACAAATGTGTCAACTTATATAATACACGCAAATCTTTATACGTTTCCGTATGACTTCTGTATGTATAATTTATCTATGCGAACCCAACGTCTCATATTTCTCTTGTAATTGGTCTCACCGGGAATCAAAACAAATCAACGAAAATACACAAAACAAAACCAAACAAAAAAATAAAAAATATACATCTATATGTAATTAAAATACAAAATGCAATGAATGTGCAACGAAATCTTAAATATGTCTTTTCCGCTCACCTCCACTACCCACTTTCACAAAACCGATTCACAACAACCCATCACCACTGCCAAATATAAAACTCATTGAACCAATCACAAAATTAAATCAATTATGTGTAAAATGTTAACTTGATCAAAAATAATGTATCGAATCGAATCGAATCACCCGAATCATCCGCAAAACCAAATTATCTAAACACCTATCTGAAATGGAATCTGAATCCGAATTTTAATTTAAATCCGAATCTGAATCTGAATTGAATAAATCGAATACAAATCGAAAATGAATCAATTGACCAATCAACCTTAAACGATAAATTGCCCATCACTAATCTCTCATCTCAATCTCGTCAATTCAACCAAACCAATCATGCATGTGTATATCCTGCAACTGCAACGGTGTGTGGTCCAACAAATACATACGCGTGCACACACATATACACATGCATACCAATTCGCATAACTTTACGTACACACACATATGCGGCCCGCGCCCATCTATGTGTGGACGTGCTCTCTCATCTCCAACTACATCGATTACAACAACATGTACAACCAATCGACACAACCAGCAGCACGATGTAAGTACGAAACACAATCTACACGGTTTTACCATTTATCGATCTATCGATGTTTACCACTAAGTGAACTTAGATTCTTGAACCGCTTAAGCCGCTAAACTTTTGCTTACCACTTCCAAGCTTATTAAATCTAACTTTGTCTATCATTTTATTAACACGAGCTTTATTTCCTTGTCTTATTTCCACTAAATATTTCCACTTTTACTTACTACATGTGTCTAAATTAACTCACTTTTATTAGTTATGAGTATCACCATTAGGTAACTCATCTGCATTGTCACTCCTGTCACGCCTTTGCTATCGGTTTCTTATTATTTCGAACATCATTGCGACTTGTACTTGCTAGCGTGTCTCTCTTCGTTTTGCGTTATCTAATCTTGTATCTATACTCGATCACCTATCTCTGTTTCCAACTGTATCTTGTACAAAGCTAGGACAAAAAACTGTCAGCCAAGCGGGTGCCAACCAAAAAGAACTCCAAAAGAAGGTTATTTATTACAAGCCGAAGTAGAAATAACGTTAAATGTTTGTCTGGACAATGGTATCCCTGTTTTTCCGTTGAAGTTTTCAATTAGTATTATCAAAGTGTCTTATATATAAAAAACTTTTAGTTTTATTTCCGGCGAAACAATTTTTTTAGGCAAAATCAAGGGGTCTTGTTAATTACCGGGTATCATACAGTCAGGGAACTAGACTCTCTTCTACGCTTTCGGGCTTACAAATTTCCTTTCTTTTAATTTGCGCATGAATTACTTTGATTTGTTCAGAGTCCCATATAGACTGTAAACTGGAATCATACCGCCACAATACGCATACTCATCGCGACTCATCTCCATAAGCTATACTATTTTACCCAAGATAAAACACAGACACAAACCGAAAGCTAACACATGCGTTTTCAAGAAAGATTGAGATTATATAGTGCTCCAATAAATACATTCGTTCGATTCATAAACTAATAACCCGAAAACAAAATCAAAGGCAACGTCATTATCATCGTTAATGCATCGCCTTCGGGCACCGGATAGGTGGTTATTCTGTTGAACCATTCGAGGGTTATCGGCAACTGTAAGTAGTCGTTCCCGGCACTATCGGCGAACAGGCCCCATCGCTATCGAATGAGGTCCAACAAGTGAGGTACATAACGATGAATAAATCAGTCTTAAGCTATCCTTTCTATTGATTTGTGTTGAGCTTTATCACCTCGCGGAGCCGACTCAAGAGCATGTCTTCAGCATTTTTCGGCTTCTCTCTTTTTTGAGACCCAAAATCACAAACCACACCACCCGAACCCCATCTTTTTTCTCTATTCCCGCAACTTTTCTCTATGGACAACAACAAACTTTAGCAGTCTGTCGTAGTTAATCTAAGCTTTCAGTGACCAACCCAGGCCACTGAACAACTTTTGAATATTATAAAAAAATTTCTTCCCTTTTTTACTTCAAATTAAATTTTGAACGATCTTGAACCCTCCACCCACCAGCTTTTGTCTGCCTAACACTCAGTTTTGCGATGCTCACATCTTTCAATTTCATATTTGCAACTAAGTAGTGACCCAGTGGGCTGGGCTTGGACTGGCTGCTGCTGCATGCAACATACTAATCAAACTCACATCCACACCCAACCCTACATTCTACAGAAATAATAAGCCTGAGTAAAACGCACTTGGATTTTCTTGATTCAGTTAGCTTTGGCTTTTAAAACGCACTATCCATTCTTTGAATGGCGGAATGGTAAAAATGCTGAATGGCTAAATGGCTGACTGACTTAATGAGTTTCAATACCATACTATGGGTCGAACAGCGACAGAGTATTTTTAGGTAAGAGACCTCTCGAGGTTATCATGTTCCAGGTCCCTGCCTCAACGTCTTATCAACTTCTGGTTCTTCTGGTTCTTCTCGTCGTGAGGTAACGTTCGCCTTCCTTTCTATTTCATTTCGTCAAGTGATCCCTCATTACAATTTTTTGAATTAAGCTCTTTTACGTTGTCATCTATATTTTCGTAGTCCCCTGCGAAAGCATACAAGTAAATTGTACTTGTAGTACCTGAATAGAAATCAACTTCCGACTTAGAAATTGTCAAGTGCTATAATCTACCTAAGTATATCAGTATATCCAAATTAGATGCAAGTAAGAACGAAAAAGAAAAACTAAAACTCCAATTCCAATGCAGTAACACAAAAACTCATACACTCGAATTATAGTAAAATGGAGAATTACGTAACTCCGCTTTAGGATATTGATCTGTATCTGATAGAAGCTACTTACGATGTATATGTACATTCAAATTTATGCTACTAATTTTCAACTCTACTTTTCGTTTCTTTACTTTTCTAAAACAAATTATCTTTGCCAAACGACAAAATCTTTGCCAAAAACGCCGCCTTTTGAATTTGACCCAAAACCGACCTGTGATCGATCGTCAAATACAAATACAAATACAAATCAACTGAAAATGCTAAACAATATCCAATTGAAAACCAAAATCATGAACATTTCCATATTTCCCTTCGTATTAATTGCGATGATTTGAAATGTGTCGAAATATTTAATTGCAATCGAAAACAAAATGCCGAATGATTTTTAACAACACCCACCACTCTACTGCTACTACCTCAAATAACATCAACAAAAATAAAAAAATATGATTGAACAATTACGTGTGTCGTCCAAAATAACAATAAACTTATCATTCCCAATGTGAACATTGATTTGTCTCAAAACAAATTCAATCCAAAATTTATTTTGAAAATGGTTTCTGACTATCCACCAGGATGTAAGTAAACAAATTTAATCTAATAAACTTTTCTTTTTTGAAATTCAACTAACGAACCAACAACAGCAACCACCAATTCAACAGTAATAGTTACAAAACAACACCACATTCGACCAATTAGCCAATTAATAGTTAATACCAATAATAGTTTTCATATTCAATTACTCAAGCAGACGATTACGACGATTGATATCGGTTTGTGTAAATCTCTACTTTGATCCGCATTCTTAACTTTCTTAACTTCTATCTTTTCGGCATCTTGATCTTCATTCCTAGGTGTATACATCAATAGATATGCATTATCCATTGAAAACCATTCTGTATATTCGATTCGAGTTTAGAATCGCGAATCACCCGTACCAGCGTCGTCCCCCAAAATCCCATGATCCCACGATCATTTAGCAAAGCCCATAATCCCCTTCTTATCTTTCGGGACCTATAGACCTAGTCTCTGTAAATAATTCTGAATCAAAGTTTGGTAACCTCTGTCACATAAATGTATGCGAGTATGTTTTCTTTTCAGCGACGTATCCCACACCAGTGTTGTGCAACGCAGGATTTTTGTGTCAAACTTAATTCATTAGCCCTAGTCTGCGTAGACGAGTTCAGTTTCCATAAACTTCCCTAACAATAAGTACTTACATTTGCATCACCAACATCACCACCAGTAGTCTGTACATAACGATGTAATGTATATTCAGCGATCGCGCCAAGCGGAGGCCACGGCGAGGCGGTATGCGGCACCAAAGTTGCCGTGCCGAACTTCGGCACCTGCCGTCCGGGTGTACGGGTGTTCGCCGCCGGAGAAGCCATAGTTCGTAGTCCGGCGCTCTCCCGGTCCGCACCTGCACATCCGCGACGCTCTGTGTTCTTTGCAACTGATGATGTGTAAGATATTTTGGCCAAAGCCCTGTTTTGTCGGTGACAAAATGGTTATTTTATCCTTTTACCAATGTATAAGTCCCTTCCCTCCAGTACTCGTATCGCAACTGTACTGTACTACACCTGTACCTGTACCTGTACTTGTGACCAAAATACACCCCAGATAGGGTTGATATTTTCAGCCGACCGACTTGCTGCAAAATTTGGAAAAATTCTGGGTTTAATCCTATACTCTAAAGAGATCCCAATTGGCTGCAGATATCTTCTTTAAGGAGTTGAAATTCAGGGCAAGAAGTCGGAAATTTCAACCTATCACACGGCACGCCCAGCGCAATCAGAATCAGAACTGCACACACTTAATAGAAAATTATTAGAATTATTACATACTCACGCAACAAAAAAAACGTAACATTGGTTATCGCCGATCATTAAAACACGCCCTGCACGTGCCACATTTAATATGGGACTTTTAGCAAGAAGACACTAAGAAAATACAAAAAAATACCAAGCACTGCAAAACTAGCTTTCAAAATTTCTCACCCGAAACTAAAAAAAAAAAACAAAAATGGAATTGTTTCAATTCGCCCTTTGTAAATTAGAACCTAGAAGTTGCTTAGGCATTCGATAGTCCCATAGGAATCCCACAAACATAGACACAGAAACACAACGACACGAACGCTTATACAGGCAAATGATATTCACCGAAAGAATGCTACTTAAATAGATGTTGCTTACATTTTTGAGTAAACACAATCAAAAATTTTCTACTCATTTCCAATTATTGTACAAATTGAGATAAACTTTATTTAATCATTAATTTTCATTGAAAAATACCATTTCATATGAATTGTCTATACTACATGTTTATGGATATAATGTCTTTTGGATCGTACTTAAGTATCATTTTTTCTTTAGAGCGAATTGATTCAAATACTTAGTTGTAATGACCTAATTCCAACGATATTTACAACCTCGCATTGAATCTTTCTTCGCTACTACGTATTTACCTGTAACTGTAACTGTAACTGTAACTGTACCTAACCTACTTCTACTTACAATTAACCAACTTCAACTAATACTAACACCAGTACTAATTTCTATACTATAAATATAAAGCTACTATTTGCTAATACAAATACTAAACGAATACCCACTATTGATACTGATACTTATGCACTAACTACTTCTAATGTACTCTTACTAACGGAACGATTGTAACGATAACTTTTAACCGATAACTGATAGCTTAGATTGGAAGTGTAGACCGACGACGATGCTATCGAGCTCCCTGAGGGAGCGACGAGTGCACCTCCTCCAACCTCTCTAATGCCAGTCTCTTTATCTATTCTGTTCTCTCTCTCTCTCTCTCTCTTTCTCTTATTTTGTACTCCTTTATTCCTTTGGCCAATAATATTTTACAGTCGAACTCAATCAACGTCGGCTTCCTGCGTTTGTTTCGTGCGGCGCGTCTGATCAAACTACTGCGCCAAGGATACACGATACGCATCCTCCTCTGGACATTTGTACAATCATTTAAAGCACTTCCATATGTCTGTTTGCTTATAGCTATGCTGTTTTTCATATACGCCATTATCGGCATGCAGGTAAGTCCCGGACCCCGGATTTGTACTACAGTTATCCAGAAAGTAGAGTGGACACACGATGCTAGGGGGTTTTTCTTCGAGGGATTTTTACTGGGGCTGTGTGGATTGGTAGAATAGTTTTGAGTTGGTAGTCGATCGGTATATATTCAGTAGTTCCGTAGCATCACGTGTACTGGACCAAATTAATGCCTATTCCACCAATTATAATGTTTACATCAAACCAAAAGGTTTTCGGCAACATAAAGTATGATCCGGACACGCAATTGAACCGCCACAATAACTTCCAGTCTTTCTCCGGTGGAATTATGCTGCTCTTCCGGTAAACAAGATCCGTAATCTATTTATTGTATATCTAGAAATTACTGGCATTACATTGAACGTAGAGTCGAAAACCGGAAACCAAAATTGTATTTAAATGCGTGTGCTTCCGCTTCGCGCAAGAATATCCGTCTCGTGAATAGTCATCATAAATTTCTCCGATGATCGATGGAGAATTCGAGTTTCCCTAATCGATTCCGACGTCGATCGCCTCAGTCATCCAGTATCCTTAGTCTGTTAAAATCTTATGAGTATTTGCAATAATCGAGAATCGAGCCATCCATGTATGTTTGTTCCAAGTTGAGCTCGGATGTCTGGTATGCATTTTGTAATTAATCACTTACTCGTTCCTGTATATGTTTGGTATTTCGAGTGAATCATTCCATAACTTATCCATATTGGACGTACCCATAACCAATTTTGATTTCATGTAAATACATATGTATATGCAAGTTCTAGAGTGTTAAGTATGTTTTAATGTTGCCGTTTGCGTTCCAATGGTTACTTGGTTGAAATCAAAGAAATCGAAAAAAGTCAGTAGTCAGTTAAACAATATGCTTAAAAATTCATTTTGGTTTTAATGAAAATTAAATAAAGGTGAACACTTCGTTACTCACAAATAACTTACAATACAAGGCCATAGTAGGCTCTTCGACAGAGAACTACATATTCTTGGAATATTATTATTTTTTTTTTAATTATTACGACTTAGCTAATTTTCCGATTTATATTGAAAAGCAATTAATTGAAAAATATCGTATGAACTTCAATATCATTTGTTACTCCACGAATTGCTCATTAAAACAAATCCTCTATTAATAAAAACGTGTATAAATCTTTTAACGCTATGGTACATTTTGCGTTTTATTCTTTAAAGCCTTTCGTGTTCACATCAGGCCTATTAAAAAAAGAAATCTAAAGAAAGTCTCAGAAACTGCTATATCAAAAAAAAAAACACTTGTTTTATATGCTTGAGTTGGATTGGATACGATTATCGATCTTTATGATCGGTTTTTGTTAAAACATTGTTTGAATCGATAAATTGAAAATTTTCTAGCCTTTTTATACCCTTGCAGAGAATATTATTATTTTGGTAACAAGTATTAAAAACATATCCTAAAATAATACATTCTTTTTAAGTGGATTAAGTCTATTTTTATGTTAAATATTGATTTACAATACAATTCATAGAGTATCGATCTAATCGATCATTTTAGAGAATCGAATCCACCTCTATTAGTGTTATTGCTTTCCAGAAAATTTTAAAGGCTGTTCAGTTATGATAATTTTACTATATTTTGTTCAAAATGAGATAACAGTGTTTATAACTTTACAACTCGGATATCAAATAAATGCAATAAAAATAAATTGTTCGATCGTGTCGCACGTGAGAATGCTTTAGAATTTGGTTAGAACCCTTAGTGTTGATTATTAGCTTAGAATAAAGTGAAAAGTAATGTTATTGGTCTGTATTCCTTAAACAAAGAATGCAGATTCGAGATGTTTTATTTGAAGTTTGCTTGTGCGAGAGTTTTAGATTGCAATTACTATCCACATTACTATCACTTAGAATGGAGGAGGTCCTACTATAAATGCTATGGGTTTTCGGAGCTCTATGGGGACTTACTGTATAAAGTTAACTTCCTGCTCGTCATGTCCCTCTTTTTCACATGGATTTGCCGTTGTCAGGATGCAAAGGTCCTAGAGGGCCAGTTTCGTGGTAGATTCAGTCATGAAAAAGTCAACGTGGAGCGGAGAGATGTTTGATGTGGTTTTGATGTGGAATTTGTAAACTTTTCAGTTGCCGAAATTGCCAAATTGAACTTAACAAATAATCATTACATTCTTTACCAATGTTTGAATCGTGCATAGGTGTTCGGGAATATCAAACTAGGTACAGTGGAAAATTCTATTACTAGGCACAACAACTTCCAATCATTTATTCAAGGCGTCATGTTGCTATTCAGGTACGTAACATAACCAATCTTTACCTTAGACTTCTTCAGCCACATGCATTTTGTACTGTTACTAGCCAAAAATACAAGTTTCGATAAGAACTAGATATTAAAATATCATAATTTATCTTAACACTATCCTAGATAGATTTTTCCGAGTTCGCGATATAATAGAACATACAATTATGTACTTTACTTAGCGACTGGAGGGGGACTAGCTCCCAGACTGGCGAGAACTCTCAGAAATGTCGATATAGAGGCCCTGTTTAGCGAAGTACATCTATTTATAAATAAGTTATAGTATAATAAAATAGACTTCGTTTAAATCAGATAGCGTATGTTATCCATATCGATATTTAGTAAAATCGATTAGCCATTTTTGAGGTTCTTTCAAACAGATCATCGAGCCAAGTCGTTTGGCAAGTCGATTAATTTCGATTATGTCGAGGCAACCCTATGCGGTGGGAAATCCATATCTCGAAGGCTACAAGCACTATTAAAAAAACTCAACTCCAAAAAATTGAAGCATATATTATATAATCGTGCATACATATGTTTGGCTTACAATTAATCCAAGTTTTTTTTGTACCTGCGTAAGTAGATTGAGTTCTAGAGTTGTGACATTTCAAAAAACTGACATATGTATACGTAAACATATATATTTCTATGTACAAACTTGTAGCACTATATCAAAACAATATATAATATTTGAGAGAAGCTTGGTTTGCCAAAGTTTGCACTTTTCGTTGAGATTTAAATGGCAGTTTAATTGTTTTTCAGTATTAATGACAGTTTATGCTATTGTTAAAAAAATCTATAAATGGGATATTCAATGAAACAATAACTTTATATTAAAAAAAAAAATATCAACAAATTTAAATTTTTGTGATCAAAATTTATTCTTAAGAATATAAAAAGTTTTTCAGTTTCAATGAAATTTCCCATTTTCATATATACAAACATATTAATGTATCAATGTAGTAGTTATATACTCCTAGGGCCTGAAATTATATCGACTTACGTATCTATAAAGACAAATAACTATATAACTAGAACCAGTTGATGTATATCTGTATGTAATTTAATATGTGGTCAACCATCTCATCACTATTCATTTTTACTAGACATGACCTAGGGGTGTTCATGGAGGTTGTTTTCTGCAATAATTCCATGACCATCCTGATAAAACCATCTCATCATTCAGAAAACGTAAATCGAAATCCTGATCATACGCAAATATTTTGCGAATAACTGTTCTTTAAAATAATTAGCAGGCTAGCACATAAAGAAAAATGTATTTATTTCTTTATTTCTATATTTTTTTCAATAATATTAAATCAGACTCTAATAAATATTCTTTTTATTTACTTCTATTAGAAATAAAGTCACTCCAACTTCGTTATACATATTAGCTGTCTAAGAAGAAAATGATAATTATTGTTTAAAATATTGAGAAAACTAAACACTAATGATTTTTTTGTTAAATAATCTGAAACTACAACCTCGAACATAAAAAAATAGACATCAGTCATTAAATTCTAAGCTAATAGTTTGCCGGCTTAATAAATTTCTAGCCCTAAAGCTCTTTATAGTATTTTCGTTTTTACGTTTTAGGGCCTCTTGAAGAGCAATAAAACTTCAATAAGAATAACATTTTTCTCTGTTTATGATTATTATTTTAAATTCCCGTTTTATCGCCACAAACCATCCAAAAAACTACACTCTCAGACGCATTATAGCGACTCTTAATTGTATATACATAGACTAGAGCATAGAGTGTAGAACTAGATAACTCATAAAACCCATAATGCCATTTGATCACGTTTATAGTTAGTATTTAAATATAGGCCAATAGATTCTACTCTTAGTTAAAGAGACCCAATCCAGATACTGATTATACATCTCTTCCCTATCACACGACACCACATTTGATCCACCGAAGATGTGCGACCGGCGAGGCGTGGCCGAATATCATGTTGGCCTGTCTCAAGGGAAAAGCCTGCGACGAGGACGCCGAGAAACGTCCTGGGGAGTACTGCGGATCCACTCTGGCCTACGCCTACTTCGTATCGTTTATATTCTTTTGCTCCTTTCTGATGCTCAATCTTTTCGTGGCCGTCATCATGGATAACTTTGATTATCTGACGAGGGACTCCAGCATACTGGGTGCCCATCACTTAGACGAATTTGTGCGCATATGGGCGGAATATGATCCAAATGCGACGTAATTATCTGTTTAATATATACATACCTCATAGAACACGCACAAAAAATTACCTATTCGAGACTCATATTTGTACTTTATTTATCACTTTTGTGTACAATGGGGTGGATGAAAACACATCCCATTGTACAAGTCACATAAAAACGTTTCCATTCACATCGCTCTGTATCATTCGCTCAAGGCAGTCCGGAGCCCTGGGCTTAACCTTATATTAAATGATTATTATTTGATCGTATTTGATTCATACTCAATAACCCGGGATCCGAAAAATCTCGCTGACGGACTTTACACATTAACATCAAGGTCTTCGGCCGGGCCGAAGGTGAACACAGTTCTTATATTGTGTTGCCTGAGCTCTCGAAACACTCTCGAATCACACCACTAATTTATACTGTGTCCTTGGAAAACTAGAGGCAAAATACACTATACGGAAATGTACGATATGCTGAAGAACATGGACCCCCCGTTGGGATTCGGCAACAAGTGTCCCAACCGCCTGGCTTACAAGAAGCTTATACGTATGAACATGCCGCTGGACGACGAGTTGAGAGTCCAGTTCACCACAACGTTGTTCGCTTTGATACGGGAGAATCTCAGCATAAAGATGCGAGCGCGTAGGTGTCCTCTTTTCCTCCACCTTTCCAAATGCTTCCACCCACTGACACTTCTCTCTAACCCGCTCTCTTTACGTGCGCAGCTGAGGAGATGGACCAGGCAGATATGGAACTCAGGGAAACCATCACCAACATTTGGCCCTTGCAGGCGAAGAAGATGCTGAACCTGCTGGTACCGCCCAGTGACCAACTGAACAAAGGAAAGCTCTCGGTCGGTAAAATCTACGCAGGTTTCCTCATATTGGAGTCCTGGCGGAGTACGCGGTTTGGCCAGATCGATTCGGGGATGCCGGTAAGTTGTCTCTGCCCTCCACCCTTCCCCACACAATCTTCCATACTACTCCAGTTGCATAGAGCCGAAGACGAGTCGATAGTTCCAGAGTCCTAGGAACTGGCGACCGTGATTTTTTCAGAATAGGATGCCGTAATGATAGGTTTCGATGCAGGCAGTATTTACAGTTGTTTTCGTTAGTTTTCTTAATTTTTTCTTTTAAGTTTTTAAGTTTGCTGATCGCACCACCTGAACAGTGGATGTTTCCAAAATTTACAACTTCCACCTATCGATAAGACAGTAATTTTAAGTGCAATTGATCAACTTGAGAAATAGAAAGTATATACCAAGGGTTAAGTTTCATTGTTGGCAGATTTAATCCCCAACCAAATCCACAAAACTCTACAAAATATTCTTTAACATTTAAATAACTTGGAATAAATATGTGATATTATGATTTCTCTTCTCATACAATTGATAATAAACTCTCATTGCAAATGAAAAAAAAAAACAAACACAAAATGTAAATTAAAAATCAATATAACGAATAATATGCAGAACTGGAAGGAGGTATATAATTAAATTTATATGCAACCTCATGTTTATTACTTTTTTTTGTATATACATTATATGTTGCGCACATACATGACTCTTTTGTATGTGGAAAAAGTAACTAAGATAACGAATATATATCTTGCATAATACAACTAGATAGATATGTGAGCTTGCAGCTGCCCATAATTTAATCGAAATCAGAACTCAGACTAGATTCCAGAAGCATTTTTTTCTCATTTGAAAATCAAGCATTATGGACAGCTCCAAGGGATGCAACGTTTTTCCACTTTTTAAATCGCAATCAGAAATTGGTGAATCAGAAAACGCTGCATTGCCAAAGGAAAAAAAGTTTCCTAGTATTCAGTAAACTACAAAGTTTTCCAGTGAAATTAAAGTACAGTACCGTAGAAGTCGAGTTTTTATTAGTAATCATATATAATATTACTTTTCTGTATAATCCTAGCGTTAAATAATTATACTTTTGATTATCGAGTTGACGGTTCGTTCTGTTCGTTATGAGTAGATTTGAGAAAAAAACAAACAAATATTAAACCAAAACCAGAATATACACATTGTACAAAGTATTGAGGTTTGCCGTTTGCGTTTGCACAGTACCAGACGTTGAATTTAGTTATCAAGCTGCAACCTTATTAAACCATTGGCTTTCAGAAAAGACAAGGTTAAAACCCCCAATCCAAAACACAATATAAACGTCACGTCTCGAATATAATACCTGACATCCCGGTTCTGTGCACATGGATTAATAAAAGTTTTTATCTGTCATTTTGTTTCTGTGCACAACACACAAACTCTTCATTGAAAATTCATAATTTATTACTGAATTCAATAAAAATATAATAACCCGACACTTACATAAATGGTCCATGATAGCGGAAGAAGCAGGAAGACGAGGACGAGCGAATTTATAGCCCGACCGCAATCGAAGAGCCGGTATATAATATACTTAAATATATATATACCTATTTATCTTTCGCTTTGTTTTGCTTTTGCCTTTTGAAGCTCCTCCTTTTTCACATGTTTTGCCGTATACTACTCTTGTATAACTTACCACCATCTCGGCTAGAGGCATGTGTATATACTCCCCTAGGCATTCCGTGATAGGAATCCTGCATAAGCCTGCCACCCACACAACCAAGTGCAACCAACTACAATCTACAATCTAAATATTTGCATTTCTATCCATCAAATCCGTAGCAGAACACCTAAATGCAATGCCTTGGCCATGTTTCTTTAAGACACCAATTAGTCCGCCACTGCAAGTATGCTGATCCTAGATCAAAAGATCTTCTTCAATTTGCCTTGCTTCTCTCGTCGTTTCTTAACGTTGAAGCCTAGAAAACATCACGTGTATTATAGCTCTATCCAGATTGGGGATCTACCCGATCTAACAACTCACACAAATGTTATACATCAAATAACCATCCGAAATAATCCGTCCGTATTAAAACTTGAGGACTATAACAACTCGTGTGACGCTATCGAAACGAAAAATTCTTTACCTAATTAAGTAATTTGCATAAGCCTATCCACACTTTACACTGCTCATGCCAAAAAATTGTATGCCAAGGTACATATGTGGTCACTGTAGGCCCACAAACCTGTAATCTTAAGATCGGACCTCAAAAGTAGGGTTACCAGATAGATCCGACCTCTAGAACATGTCCTGAACTTAACTTTTTTGTATAAAATTTACTGAAAGCCCACTAATCTGAAATTAATATCTCATATAAATATTTTAATTCGATTAAAACTCGAGATGATTAAAATGTGTCTGACGGTATTTATTGTCGATATTTTTCCACATATGGGGCATCGCGATAACAAAATCGTTTAACCAAGAAAACTGGTAACCCTACAAAGTACAGAGTTGGATATTGAAAAGCTAACTTCCAGCGAAATATAAACTCGGAAAATTTAACCTTCTGAGTTACATATATACTTGTAATATACCTTCTAAAATAAAACTTATTTTCATAAATTAATTTTTGTTAAATAGATAATGACACTTTTAAATCATATAGAATCTTGTTTATGATTCTATAAATTAGATTTTTAAAATCTTGAAACTCAAATTCGTAAACTCTTGAACCTCAATTAAAGTTAAAAAATGGTTTTTGATTAAAAAATTGGAAATATTAACTTCGTAATTTTTAAAGCATACTTTAAATGTTAAATTAAAATGTTTTTTTGGCGTAACGTAACTCAAATCCCGAAAAGAGTTTCGCCCGAAGTTAGCCCATTTTCGAATGACGCTATAAACATATATTTTTCATAACTTTTACCCACCGCACTGTTTTTTTAAACGACTTTTGCACCAAAACATACTCAGAAAAATTTAACATTAATCCAGAATCTTGTGTATGCAGAACTTCTAGAGTCGTTTATCTATAAGATGGTCGGAAAATTGATTTAATTGTGGCGAAAATCCGTATGATTAGTCATATGTCCTAAACTTATTTTTTTGATTACTCTTAATTTTCCGATGATTTTTTAAAATGATCCTGCGAGCATCATAGGCATGCCTCAAATAATATGAAAGCTAGGAAATCAAGCGCATGTAGAGAAATATCAATAAATATTACCGAAAAACATCTCGGCCAAGAGTTATCGAAAATTGGACATAAAATTTAACTTCGATTATTTAATTTTGCGTACTTTTCATAATTTTATTTGATTTGTATAGTGGTCAGTACAATATCTCAATGCGATCCAAATTCACATGTTTTGTCCACCATTTCTATAAATTGGCACACATCTAGTAATAACATTACAAATAATTTTAATAAATAATTCTTAGAGCGCTACTTATTAGATTTTCTTCAAACCATAGTGAGTTGTAAAATTGTTTGCGCATGTTTTTCCGTATCAAGCAAGACTCTCTTTTAAGCTAATTTTTACATTAAATGCGAAAGCATCCAATACATTGTCCACCTCTTACTTTTATAATACAGACACGATCCGCATAGAGCTTGACACATCTGAAATTGCTATATTCTACTATATACTTACTATTATTATCCTTCAATATACATTAACATACAATATATAAAAGCATATAAAGGAATTAAGAAAATGCTATTTTATCCGTTACTAATAAATAAATTCGTGCGTACATATGTATATATAGTACCTAAATACTATGCATATGTACATATTTGCAATAAATAAAATATTTTCGATTATTATTTGGAACTTCTTTTGATTTCTAATTCTTTATCAATTCTTACATTCCATATTTAATGCTTATGAAAAATAAAATCAATAACCAATCATAATGCGTTGCAATGTTACCACATGAATATTCACATTTCACCCAACTTAAACAAAACTAAAACAATTGAATTGAACAATATATCTGACAACAAAAACAACAACAACAAAATCTGCATTTCTACAATTCAATTTAAAAATATATATATAATGAATACAACGAAACAAAACCAAAATTAATATTCCTGCAAACGAACACAAAAACGAAACCAAACGACATCAAAAACGGAACTAAACGGAACTTCAAATGGCACTTCAAAATTAATCCAAATCAAATCCAATGCACTTTTCAACTGTCTACTGTCAACTACGAATCCGTACAATCCGTAGAAACAGTCATTCTTTAACTGCCTCCTCGACATGGCCGCCCTCGACAAAGGAGGATCGCGTCAGGGTTCCATAAGTTTCGAGCCGAATGGGGAAGGAGCCGCCAACTCACAGACACATTTGTTAGCCAGCACGCACCACCACCACGCAAATGGTGATGCAGAACACAACAGTTTGGCAACACTAGCACGGCGGAGTACGATCAGAAAGCGATCAGTTAGGTAATTTAAACTGCTTCACTTTAAACTTTATTCCGTAAAGTGCCAAGTACTATTGCCAAAGTACAATATTCACCAACATACTACTACCATCAGCACTCTTATCAGCATTGCATCACTCAAAACCATTAATCAGCCAATCTATGATCGATATCGCCCATCGCCAATCGCTTATATCGCCAATCGCCCATCACTGATGTTAGAGATTCAAGAGCGAACAAGCACGAGTTTCACTCAGTTCGCAATATTAGCTAAATGTACAGCCAAAGTTGAAGCTACAAAGCTCCAAAAAACTATGCAATCATTTTCTATCCCATAACTCCCAAACCAAATCCCTAATTTTAGGGTTGGAATAGGTTAAAACCCAAATAATAATATTAAATTGAAATTATTCCGTTTCGATATGAGAGAATATCCTGTCCTATTACGAGAGCTTTGAAAAAGCATGTTAAATATCTATGAATCCTTTCCGATCGGAAATAAAGCTAAATATACATTCTTCAAACTGTCCATTAAAACAACATTCATACATACATAAAGCATAAATGTATATAGGTCTTAAAAGATTAGAAAACTTTTTTACACCACACACTGCACACTCAAAATACAAAATACTACCTAACACGAACATGATCAGTAATCAGTACTAACAGAATTTTCAGCTTTTGTACCTTCAACATTGACATAAGTAAATTGTTTTTCTTCTAATTTTTAAATATTTCAGAAACAAAAAGGTGAATAAGTTTGATAAACTCCAAGCGGTAAACCAAAATGAAATTATCGAAAACTTTACTACATCAGAATAATTAATCATGTATTATATAAATATATGTGAATACTCTTTGTGTCCATAATCCGTTTCCGATATAAATGTTGTTCGCAAACCAATTAATGAAGTAAAACACTAGTACTTTTGAATATATACCCACTCATAAGTATATGATCGGAGTACGTGCTGGGCATATCGAAAGCCCTGGACGCCCGCAAGGACGTACTTCAGGACTGCACCATCCAGGACGTACTTCGAATCAAGCCTACTATAAGTCTCCAATTTGCGTTAACTTAATTGTTCGATATATACTTGTACCTAAATGTTGCATAGCAATTTTTGAAAGCGTTAGTAACGCCAATCTTGCCTTAGTACTCGTACTTAATGTTGTAATTTGGTCGTTGATCGTTCTCCAAACACGTGTACATGTACTCCTATGTACGTAGAGGCGTTCGTTTGGTGAGCAAACATTTAGAGTCGTAACGAACTGATTTATCGACTTGAAGTGTCGCCGAGTTCGACTTCCGGTTCGCCCTTTCCGTTTCCGAAACCCACCCCAAATCCGATCCCGATTCCCAAGTCATTCCGTCGGGTTTTTTTAGAAGTAAACTCTGGCCTTGACCCCAGAGGTGCATTCGATTCTTGAGGACTAATTACAGAATATAAATAAAAAAGTAAGTAAATTAATCGATCTTTAAATAAGAGAAAATAATCGAAAAGATCGATACAGCAAAAATCAAATCGAATCCAGCTCTACTTGACCCGACTTCCTCCTGGATCCCAATTCCCGCGACTTTTAATTGGTCTAGATGCCTCGTAGTATTTATGGCAAGCCTCGAGGAACCTCGAGTTTGCGGTACTTAACACAAATTAGCTGGCCAGGTCCTCACTTGCAGAAACACAAAAACGTAAAACTAGCCATGTGTAATCGTAAGTTTGGCCCTCCAACTCACCAACGGTGTTAACTTTCACAATCCCAGCATTCTCGACCTGCACATATCAATGCATTCATTCATGATCGATCCCTCCCTTCATTCACAAATCACAGAGACCACAGACCACAAAGATTCATCGAGACGTCCCCGAATAATCGATCATTTCAATCATTACTCGAGTTCATACCAGCTTAGCCAGTTGGCGGTTCTAACTCTATTGACCTTCCCAAATGTGCACAAGTAATTACAGACGATCTTGAAAATCGTCAATCAGTTTCAAGATCTAACGACACCAAAAGTAGCGTAACTAGAGTTTCTTTCCTTAGAGTTAAATCAAGACACACTTCTGGCCACAGAACCACTAGGATGGATGGAACACAGTGGAAGATAATACTATGCAGATCTCGCTATCCCACCTTCAACTGAATTCAGTTTGATTTTTGATTTCAAGCGCTATGTTGTTTTCATAGATTATAGATGCCCCGAATTGCACTGAAACATATTTTTGAACTTTCAGCCTCAAAAGGGCTATAATGGTGAATACACAATATGTTTCTTTGTACCATGGGTATTACACAAACCTTGATTTATTGATTTTTTGGTACTTAGTCTTTTGGTACTTGTGCGTGGTAGGTAAGTTCCAAATTGGAATTAAAAATAATACAGGACCTGACTTCCACCCAAGAAATATACCATATTTTAATCAGAATACGATTGCTCATGTCTTGCATGTCTGTAAATAAATAAAATGTGCTTAGAAATGTTTACCATAATGCTTTGCTTTAAATATTTCTTAACCATGGTTGCTTTTATAAATATCGCCTGCTTAACTCTGTAATATTGTGTATAAAACCTATAAATTAACATATTATTCACATATCCAGATCTATACTGATCGCGTTTTATTTTTTCAATGTACTTTGAGTTCTCCATTTGGTTTTCTTTACAATACAACTATAGGACAAAATTCGAAAGGGTATTGAGCAATTGGCATTAAAAGAAACTCGACAAACTAGAGTTGAGAAAAAAGTAAAACCTGAATATATATTTTATGAAATATATAAAACTACACAATTATATCCAAAGATAAAAACAGTAATGTTTTTAGTATATATGTATATGTATACTCGAAAGTAGTGTATGGATTTGTTTTAATGTTATATGACCTAAAATAGGCATACGAAATATATTATTCAATATAATCCCGCATTCAGAACCTTTCAATACTTTAATCTAGTACAATTAAACTCGCATTTGAATATGTATTTTGTTGCAGTGAAGTAATATTTGCTTTTATTTAATTAAATATACCGTATAACCCCGTCCCGTACAAGAAATCTTAACGCAAAGTAAACATACATGTTTCAATGTATATTTATTTTGTAGCTTTGAATACCTAGCCACATCCATTTATATTGACTTCGCTCCTGTTAGGGGCATGGGCCATTCGTAGTTTCTAATAAACACCTATGTTAGAAGATATATTCGATACGCAATATATAAATGAATGAATCCATAAGAAATCGGTCAAAAGGAATTCTTAAATCTCAATTAAGCCCGTTGTTTAATGATAATCAAAAACATTTTTGGACTGATTTCGAATGGTAGCATTCATGTTGAAGCAATTGATATGACCAAGGTGTTTCCCACTTTTTTAACTAGATGCTGGAACTCCAAGACGCGTCCCGGCATCCCTCGCAGGAATCGCTCACTGGCGCCGATGCTAGCCATTTGCATCCTGGACTTTCATACATGAATGGCCATCGGCAGTCGCCGAGTTTGAGGTAAGTAGGCGGGTGTGGGTTCGAATCCCGGACGCATGCTAATTTTTCGGATTATTTTAATTTCAGGCATAACGGCTCTCCCCTCGCCAGATCGCCGAGCCCCCGACGGCGTGGCCATCAATACATACATCATGATATCGGATTCTCCGACACCGTATCTAATGTCGTAGAGATGGTCAAGGAGACTCGTCATCCCAGGCATGGAAACAGCCATCCGCGGTATCCCAGAGGTATTTTTTGGATACAAATTATTTCCTTTTTTGTTAAATAATCTCCATATTATGTGTACTGGTTGTGCCGAACCCCTCAAATCTCTCAAAACCCATTCCAAAAACAATTGTCCGCCA
The DNA here is from genome assembly GCA_035047325.1 of Drosophila vallismaia. NCBI lineage: Eukaryota > Metazoa > Arthropoda > Insecta > Diptera > Drosophilidae > Drosophila > Drosophila vallismaia. The sequence continues at coordinate 1,428,426 of JAWNPU010000001.1, read as the reverse complement.
AAATGTTTCGAATTGTTTGGGCCATTGATGAGCACGTCATAATCATGAACTTGGCAGAGCCAGGGGTTTTTTAATCTATTTTGTAGTATCTAGTAATATACAGATATTTATGTCTACAAGCCCATAGCCATAAATGAACTCTTTCAGTATCGATATATATTCAAATAATCATTAGTTTGGTTTAAGTTCGGTTTATTTTCATTTGTTTCCTACTCAATTCAAGCCAAGCTAAGCCAAGCAAAGCAAAGCCAAGAGAAAAATAATTCTTTTTACAATATTGCAAACAATACAATAAAAAATATGTAAACTGTTTTGCCCCGACATCCTTAATTATTACCTTTTTTTTATTATTGTTGTTATTGTTGTACAATATAGGTTCATGGTCAGCATCGACAAGTCCAGCCCGTTCGCCGTCGCCTTCTCGATACGGTGGCCATTTGTCTCGCAGTAAACGCACTCAACTGCCTTATCCCACATATGGGACAACCAGTCTATGTCAAAGGTCACGATCGCCGAGTCCCGCTCGACTTCAGGAGATGCGTGAACGAGACAGACTTGGTTATGGGATTAATATGGGTACATTTTTAGAATTTTTGTTATCTAAAGCCCAACAAGATCAAAGCAACAACTCTAAAAATCAACTAAACTCAACTCAAATCAAATCAAACTCAAATTGTTTTTCATATATGCTAGTACTTCTTTCTACACAAATTTATTCAACCATTTCAACTTCTAAATACAGACATCAGATCAGACATGCTATAACTCGTATCTAACTCGTATTCGTACAAATTTGAAGAACATGTACATGTATTGTCATGCCCGACGTTCAATCAATCAGTCAATCAGTCCATCATAAGCTTCAAACAATAGTTTCTCATACATCCCACACAGCTGTTCAAATCATTCAGATTCAAATCTTGGAGCCTCACATCGAAATATACACTTAACTATTCGTACTCGTACTCTTGTTACTATAGCAGCCGTTCATTGTTTTCATTTCTCTAGATGCTATTCTCGTTACACCCACCTATATTATAATCACATCTCGTACTAGTATGTACTGACATTCATTCTCATATTTTGACACAGCCTCTGAGTTTCCGGAAACTAAACTAGTTTTCCCAGCGGTAGAAACATCGATACGGTTTGGGTCTTGGCGAGGGAACACAACACTGCAATGGATTTATAAAAATAAACACCAACACTGATGGCTCCCGTGGAGTAGGACTCGATTCGATTTTTGCTATGTCGATATTTTCGATAATTATTCTTAAAAGATTTATTTAATTGATTTATTGACCTTATTTGACCCGTTCTTGGACATATATACATATTATAACACAAACACCCACTCTTAAGTTTGAAATTATAATTTTTTGTTTAATTTTATTTTATTTTTTAATGTTTAATTTATTTAAAAATACATCAAAAACAATTCTAGAAATTGATAAAATGGAAAACTTAATTCCTTACATAATGCCTTGAAAATATAACGGTACTAACCATTGGTTTTTGTATTATTTTTTTTATATTTTTGCGATATTATAATCGATTTTTCACTTTAATTTAAATTAATCGTTTAATCCGTAAAGTTTCGATCAAATCGATACTTTTAAGGAATCGAATCCTGCTCTGGGTTTCGGGCTTTTTCGGATATAATCCTCTATAAGGAATGTTCATAATCAGGTTTCAAAGTTTGAAATCGTTTTTATTACACCTTTTAACGTTTTCGATCCTATAAGTATTTAAAGGTCTTGATCAGTATCCTCTATATAATCAATATATTTATATACTACTTCATAGTGTCGGAACCATTTAAACAATACAATATTAATGCGTTATGGATTCTAGGATATAATTCAACCTTAGATTATTAGGTCTTTCCACAAAGATAAAAAGTTCATTTTAAACACTTTTATTAAAGAAGTTTATGAATATTTCTAATCGATTGCAAAATGAATAGGCGGTAATATTAATTAATAATAAAGTTTTCTGTTTAATAACTGCCCCCTGGGAATTATACATAGAAACGAATATTAAAAAAAAAAACTTATCTTCAGGTCGAGGCTACAATAAGAACTTTTAAGAACCTCTGACTTTTACAGTCCAAACAACTGACCAAGAATCTCTATTAAAAGTTTGATTTTTTCCATAAATCTGATCACAAACTGGTAATGACTGGACGAATCTTTTTAGCAATTTCATGTAAATTTAAATAAGACTTCGCGTGGTATATGAAACGGTCATTACCTTAAGAAATAATTTGGGATGCAGTTTTGGGTTTTTCAGTATCTAGACATTTATGCATATCGATAAATAATCCCTGTATGTACGTGCATCCCAGCATTAGCACCTTTTTGTTCATCCTGATTTGATTCGTTTCGTACTCCCATAAGCTCCCTATACCAGGGCTGTGAATGTTTTCCAAAGTCTAAACTCTAGAGGCTGGAATTGAAAAACACTTGAAGGGTTTCGGCGATTCACAGCCCTGGCATAAACACATACATACTCGTATATTAAAACTAAACAGTCATGCATGTTGCCATTAACTAGTTAAATATTACAAGACACTATTTCAATCACCCAATAAATTTTTAATATACACAATACTTTTTAATGCATATCACTATTGTTACTATTCCGTATTTTACTCACATTTATTAAGGTAGATAGATTGAATGTTTTTCGGTTGCATTATATCATAGGCTAAATGGGTTTTAAATGGGACATGTTCCGGTCATGTATATAAAGCATGTCCCATTAAAAGCAGTATTGTGTATAAAGATGTTCAAGAATCTGGTTTAAGTCGCCGAATCAAACATTTCCGAATCTATGATATGTGTTGGGTGGACAAGACCCGATTCCTGAGCAGCACCTTGTTAATAAAGACTACGTCCCATACTAGTAAGTAGCGAGTCAGCGGCCCAGCCATAACCCAGTTCCTTGTGTTCCCGCAGGTGGAACCCACGTGCAGCACAGCTATCCCACACTAGCTTCCCGCCGAGCTGGAATCGGACGGCGGCTACCACCTACTCCCAGCAAGCCGTCTACCCTACAGCTCAAGCCAACCAACATCAACTTCCCCAAGCTGAACGCGAGTCCCACACATGTGAGTGCCGACTTCCGACGCCGTGGAGAAGGTCCCACAATCCTCCGCTCTCTCTTCCAGACGCACCACTCCACACCCCACAGTGTTCATTCGCTGCCGCACCACCGCGACCTCCTGAGGGACCCTCGGGACGTGTACTACAGCAGTAGAGACCGCGAGCGGGACCGGGAGCGTCTCCGGGAGCGAGACCGGGATCGGGACCGGGACAGGGAGCGGCTCCACGAGTACGACCTGCGCTACGAGTACAGGGACCGGGAGCGCGAGCTCTACGAGCGCGAGAGGGATCGCGAGCGGGAAGTAGAAAGAGAAAGGTAAGTGGCCTGAAGGAAAAATAAAATAAAAACTTAGAAAAACAATCCTGATGGGTAATCCCTTTTAATAGACTGGAATACATAGCCCCGCTGTCGTTCGAACAGGCGCTGGCTATGGGCCGAACAGGTCGAGTACTGCCATCTCCAGTTCTTAATGGCTTTAAGCCAAAGACCGGACTAAACACCCGACACTCCGATTCGGATGAGGAAGATTGGTGCTAGCAAAGGCTTTGATTGCGATCGCGTCATCGAAAGGATCAGATCTGGGTATAGCATCAGGCCATTTGCTCATCAATGTCAGCACCGAATTTAGATCATAATTTTGATACGATACGGAAGCACGGATACGGATGTCAAGGTCCGCATCCCGCACCCCAACTCCACCAGCATTTGCGTCACGCAAACTCAGCGACATCAGCACCCACAATAGAAGGACCTTCGTCCAGAAGGATATTGGATAGAGTTAGCTTACAGGCAGTAAACCCGAATCGACAACCGCAATCGCAACAACAACAACAGCAAACACAGCTTCAGCACCACGAAAAGCCACAGAATTTCAAATGGACCGGACTCGAACCCTTAGCCATGGCATACTCGCTGCCAGAAACCAGAGTAGCATCGCCTCATTCCGATATTGATATCGAACTCAATGAAATAGCAACTATAATACGAACAGACAGAACTAGATTAAACACAAAAACCCCAAGGAATAACACGATTGAAAATGAAGCAATGATATTAGGCGTACCAACTAACATAACGTCCCCCGTAGCTATTAAAAAGATTTTTTCAGATACAGACATTACTTATAATATCGAAATAGAAAGAGCTAGACTAGAAGAAGGAGCAGAAGCAGAAGAAGAAGGAGCACTCCATCAGTATCACCAGCCGGAACATACCATACCAGGCCCGCAGGAGGAAGAGCACTACCCGCAGTGTTCATACCATACGCTTTAGGAGAATGCCCAGATCCGCTAGATCACCATAGATTCCAAAGTCCCCATAAATCCCCCATCCCCAATCAAAAGCCCATTATCTTTTTGAGAGCATGCAAATGGATTGGGACTATAAATATAAATATGAATAGGAATAGGGGTAGACGACCGGTATCACGACACGATCGATAAGAATGGATAAAAATAAATCTAAGGTATAGATGAGAGGAGAATATTGTAGGTACACGCATACATTTTAGGATATTTAGGATATAGCTCGATGAATCTTTAACCTGCAAGCGTTTTTGTCTTGTTTGTATTTAAAGTTGGTAATTCAATTATGTACATGTAAAAGTAAAACTATATATTAATTCTGTGTACATACCAGATTTATGTAGGAATCAAATTTTTGGATGCAATATATTTACTTACAACTATGAACATATATATATATATATATATATATATATATATATATATATATATATATATATTATATATATATATATATACCTTCTACCAAACGAACCCGATACCAAATATTTATTGATTAGCAAGTGAGCGCATTTTGATCCCCTAAGGATTATAATTAATTCGCGTGCGTCCGAGCTCATCGGACGTGCTATTTTGATTAATACAATTCCAAATGTTATAAAATAGAAAACTTAATATTACTCTCATTAATTTAAAGGCAACTCCAAACTCCTAACTTATATCTCGTAACAAAAAAACACGCATACCCATCCGTGTAAAGTGTAAAAAATATTACTATATATTTGCCTGATCCACGCCATATGACTGTACAGGCCATAGTGATTATAAGAAGCGCATCCATGGATCATCAAACCCATAACTATATCCACTATATTCACTTTATACACTAATCCACGTTGGCCTTTGAATGTTTCATCTAGTAACAAATCTTGAGAAAATTACGCTTTCAGCTATTTTTTGTACTTCTATGGAATTCTTTACCTTTACCTTTTTACTAAACCAACCAAAGTCAGCTCGGAATAAGAGAAGCGAAGGATCTTTCGGCGAAATCGTAGCTTTATATACTTGGCAATTACTCCAGTTACATACATTTGCTTTTTTCTGATCGAGCTTCTCTTGCTTGTTGGTCCGATCCGGATCGATTCGATCCAAGTTGGCTTATCCTATTCGTACCACTAAAAATGCCTGTAAAGATATAACAAAATGCGGCTACGTTTCACATCCTTATGTGCATTCCGTATATAAAAACAAACTTGTAACATCAAAATAGATAAATACATTTTTGAATCATACATGTTCGCAGGCACAGGCACCCAGTATCACCCAAAATACGAACGAAAATCAGAGAAATGATTTTGGTGGGATCCCAAATCCCAAATCAAAACCAATTAGTGTATAAATAGACAAATCGTACATGTTTAACGGGGATATCGAAGAGCGCACAAATATTGTAATTTAAACAAATGAATCCATAAGTTAAGTGAACTAAAATAATGGCTAAGCAGTTACGCGAATTTAAACTCGGAAATTCCGCATATGAATAGCATTTTAGAGTGCATATCGGGAAGGAACACATTTCGAAGGGAGAGGAGGGCTGGCTTCCGGTTCCCTCGGAGTTTATACAACCTTGTCAGTGATTTTGAAGACCCCAAATATATCTCTTATTAGCTAAAGGATATACTTGACATATTGTATAATAACAATTTCCCCTCAAGGATTGCTCGTAACTTTTCTAGTTTGATTTTAAATTGGCTAAAATCGGCCTTATAAGGATAATTTTTAATTTTAAAAAATTAATACAAAAAATTGGAATTGAAATACAATAAACTTAGAACTCCAAGTCCGGAGCCTAGGCTTACTTTAACATTTTGTATAAATAATAATAATATAAAGTTAGCGAATTAGCTTAACAATTTTTTTTCACAGCAATTCAACAGCTTGCAAAGAAAAAATTAGAAATAATATTCATAACATATTCAATAGCTTTAATAAGATATATATCATAAAATTCTACTGCAAGGGTATACAAACTCTGGAATATTCCAAAGCCAGCTATCCTTTCTACTTTTATGCTAATTTCTAACGGAAAACGTCAAATTATTCTCATATTATAAATTTTACCTGCAGGCTGGAATAGGAAAAGTCTCATAGTTTTCGGTCCAAAGAAACGGCCTAAAACTAAAGACCACTGATATTTAAGTTTAATTGCTAAAAACCGAAATGGATAATTGTAAATGGCCAACTTTGACCCAAAATTCTTTGTGGTAGGACAGTTAGGGGACTAATTGCTACAACAGATGCCTTTATGGAACTCATTTAGTTAGACAATTGTTTGTAAAATAAATCCAATTAATATAAAAAGTGACTCAACAGAAATGATAACTGATCTCCGTTGGCATAGTTGGCTTATATACATCGTTACCAAAAATTTAGTTAGAAAATTGAAATGAAATTTTGAAAAGATTATACTTTGCCTTCGACTTGGTCCCCGGTCCCCAACTGGCCGACCTTAAAGATGTTGTGGGCGAAACTTCAATTGGAACAGGAGCTTCGGGAAGAACAATTCGGGCCAGAAGGCGATAGGCTGTTCAGCATGTTAACCACGTCCCTCCATCTACCAGACTAGATGCCAAAAACGAAGTATCCTATATACAAATATTTATATGAGAATGCTGCGTCGATTGTTCGACTTCGATTGTTCTTCCAGGTTCTGCGTTACTTTCTCAAACCAAAAACCAACAACCAAAAAAAAACCAAAAATCGATTTCCCAATCCTCCAGATACTCGTACTTTTACCCTGGACCCTCGAAGTCCACTTCCCTGTGTTCATTCTCACGTGTTACATGTGGCTTAAAATTAAAATTAAAAATTGGTCTGAACTCGAGCCATAACTTAACTATTTTTTTCCGCTTACTGTCTGGCTTGAACGGTCGCAAGAGATATTTAAGTAGCTGTAATTTTTTTTACAAATCGACGAGATTCGACGCGATAATGAAATGATAGAACAAAATAAATAGAAATTAACTTACTGGTACGGCTAAAAGGTAATAATAATGCGTATACATTAGTATATATACATATACATGATAGAACCTATAAGTAAATATTAATATAATATTAATATCTTAATCTAGATACATTAAGTAAATGACACAGTTTAATTAATTATTAAGAGACGCTAGAGTTAATTAAATTAAACTACGATTATGTAACTATAAAGACGACTTGTAATTTATATACAAGAAATACATACATACACACATATATAATAACATAAATACCTGCCTTCAACAAATTTGTTAATAAAACTATTAATACTTTCTTATTTTACGTAAAGTAAAGGAATTATATAATAATAATAAAAAAAAACAATTGAAAGCCAGAAAAATGCAACATACTTATGTTTTACTTGGAACCGAGTCAGGAATTGAAGTCTATTGTTTTTACGTGAGCACCTGCCATATTGACTTTATCCCACGGCCCCATGGGCGAGGGATTAAATTTATTGCGTCAATCAGCGCCGCTTTGTTCCGCCGGTTACCGAAGGACGCCCATCTGTTCGGCCATGGCTTCATCCTCGGTTAAGGATCGATTCCTTTCCAAAAACCTCTTCCGATCTTTGAGATCACCTTCAGACCTATTGTTCTCCTAATGGGTGTTTGGGAGTTAAAGTACAGCCACCACAAGGGTCCCACAAGGGATCATTCTAAACAAATTCCGATGGGCTCCTGAAACAATTTTTTTTTTATATATTTTAGAACATTAAAAAAAAAATTTTATTAACTCATACATTATTTGAAGATTTTATATTTGATAGTTATAAATTAAACAACTTTTTTTTCCAAAAATGTATTGATTTGATTTTTTTTTGAATTTTATATGTTAAAATGATTTATTTATGTATTTGCGCTAACAATAATATTTTTATATTTATTTTTGTTTATTTATTAGGGCTAACAATAATATTTAAAAATTAACTTTTGTGAAAAAGTATTGGCAGCAACGGCCTACAGTTCAACTGTGTCCTTGAAGGTTGAACATTATATATCTATAATGTACTTACATAATATTTTATTGATTTACAATTTTTGTATGTTAGTTATGTTTGGAGGTGTATGGTAAGATTACTTACTAATTCTAGTGTGTCGGCGTTCTTGAAAGTTGAGTGCCTTTGGTTTTAAAGTGACTTACAGGAGGAGAAAAGCTAATTTATAGAAATGTAATATTACAAAGATGACATGGAACTGTTATTTCTATTTTTAATTGCATTTATAACTGACTCCGTTTCAGGAAGATATAAAAAATTACCTTTGCAAAACTGTTTCTTGACAAACTGTAGGTAAAACCTAGTGCCAATAAAAATATAAAATAGTAACATATTTTATGTTTTATTAATATTTATAATATATAATATTTATTAATAAAAAAACAGTATTAAATCAAGAAGCCAAAAAAAACATCTCGATTGACCTCAAAAGGGCGGAAACCCCTGCAAAAATATTAAAAATATGCATACTTTTTGGCTGATGCCTAAAAATCGTAACTTAAGCAAACAATCAAAAATGTCTGCAGTTTAATTAATTATGTTTTGATTTGGATTTTCAGGCATATATTGACCATAAAAATTGTCGGCATATAGAATGCCGACAGACAGACGGACATGGCAAGATAAAGAATACATATTCATTGCGGGGTCCGGAAACGCCTTCGTTGCGTCACATTTACACAAATACAAAACACTCTTCCAATATATGAGTGGTAAAATAAATGTGAAGTTTTAAGGAATTTCTGAAATCTTAAATAAAATTCGACAAAATTGCAGAGAAATAAAAAAACCTTACTCGTAAACGATATCAAAAGAACAGAGAAAAGAAACCAAGTAAAGAAACCAATCTTGTCCGTAAAAAATGGGAAACTTCATAATTTTAATCTTAAAGATGGGATGATGAATTTACAAAACTTGAATTATAACGCAGCGAACAGTTCTTCATCAAGAAAACAAAAATCGGGTTTTTACATATCTTAAATCAATTTTCTAATATATGACCATAATTTTGAGCTAAATCCATCTGATAAATCCAAATAGGCTGTCCTTACAATATTATTTTTTTCTAGATATTATTAATTCGCTATTTTTCATTTCCTTAACCCCCCAAAAAATATGAAATTCTTTAAATTTAAAGTCATAGATGTTATTGCTTGTAGTTGTAATTCTAATGGAAACTAGACACGTGAAAGTTAAAGTAAATATCTATGTAAAATTTCCTAGAACATTGTAGGTATTATTCGATGTCCTGTGAGGGGGAGGAAGAATTCCCTCAGAAAATAGAACACGGACTAAAATGACCTATTAAGAGCACAAAGTAGACAGAGTCCGGCGATAATGCAGGGAAGCATTGGGGGTGTGTTTTCGACTTGGGGCTCCAGCTGGGTTGTTGCAGACCAACCCCTGGAAGGAGACCAGCTGACTGGAGGACCTGCGCAATGGAGGACGAATGCAGAGTGGGAAACAACTGGCACTGCGTGTACGTATTGATTTTAGGGCGTTTGTTCAGTTGCTGCAACAATTGTCGTTGGCGATGTCGGCTTTCTAGTTCCAGACTTGCATTAAAGACACACCTTCTCGATGGACGAGGTGATTAGTTAGCAGTGGAAAATAGTTATTTTAGCCCGATATTCGCAACACCCGCTATGTACGTAATTGCAAAGGCTGACATCAGCTACTAGGCGCGTGGTTCCGGGCTACCGTCAGAGTCCCCCACAATTAGGTGTTCGAAGTCGCCATTCGCACCCAGACGTACATCATGGAGATACCCATTTCAAACATATTATTGCTGTGCCTGACCTTCCTGCTCATCGGCGGGGTGGTGATGATTCTCCTGCAGTACCTGCTCTTTATTAAGTTCTCCAACCTGCCCGATGAGAGCGAGGAACAGAAGCAGATAAATGCCAAGTACACCCTGCCCTTGGTAGGTCCTCCCCCGTTTTGTCACATTTTCAATAACTTACTTTTTTGTCTTCGCAGAACATCAAGCAAACCGCCCGAAAGCTAAAGGGACTCCCCAACATTGGTCCTGGGCCAGGTAATGGCTGCGAGAACCGCCAGGACACCCTGCAGGGAGCCTCGGCCCTCATAGCCCTCAACTTTGTGATGCAGTTCCTGTTCCACGAGTTCAGGAACTCCAACCGTGTGCGTAAGTGGTTCTACCGGAAGTTATCCATTGAGCTGGACGAGCTGATAACCAAAACAACCACCGGGAAGCTTCTCGACAAGCTTACAGTAATTTAACCTCCAACAACTTAAGTTCCAGCAACGGACTAAGGACCTTTTTCGTTTCAGATCAAGGAGCTCGAGTTGGGAGATCAGTTCCCGGATATCAAGTCTCTTTCCGTTCAGAACGTCGAGCTGGATGCGGGCGAGCATCGCATCGAGAACCTGGACCTGCTACTGGACATCAATTACGTGGGAAACTTCTCCACGTCCATCGACGCCGACATGGTCCTGGGCAAGAAGGGATCCATAATGTTGAAGGGTAGGTTTTTGGTTAAATTTAAACTGACATGGTCGTAGAGCCGAACTTAGTTGACGTACTAGGATCTTTATATAATTTATAAAAATATATGTTTTAAGGAACAAATTAAGAAGTTTCCGTTTCCATTTTGGGATCTTGGTTGCTTAGAAATTTTAGTTTCCGGAAAAGTCTAAAATATTTTGCACCTGCTAAACATAAGAATTAAGCATTTAGTATAGACCAGTATTTTTTAACTATCTGTAGAGTTTAAGGACAAAAACTAAAGGACAATATTATACAAAAGACAAACATATTTAAACATGGTTGTAATTTTGTATTTTTAGTTTCCTTTTGAAAAAATTGTTAAAGCAATTTTGGTTAGTAACAGTTTAGGGTTAACATGCTAAAACCTCATCTATATTATAATTTTAATTCAAAATACTATTTAATACTATACACAAGGGCATAAAATATTTATTTGAAATTTTTATATGATTGGATGTTCAAACTCGTTTTGTTTAATTTTTTTTGTTTTAATTCTTTTTTCAGTCAAACAACTGTCCGGCATGGCACGTCTGCAGTTCACGAGGAAACCGTACACACATTGGTCACTGAGCTTCTTGGGTGACCCGGAGCTGATCCTCGACATCGAATCCAAGTACCAGGGCCGCCAGATGCAGTCAAACATCACGAACCTAATCTCAAACCAGATCCGCAAGGCGGTACGCCGGAAACACACTCTGCCAAACTATAAGCTCCGATATAAGCCCTTTTTCCACTGGAACGCCGAGGAGGAGGCTAGTGACTGCGACATTCAGCCCAATGGGCTGTTGACCGTCCGGGTAGCAGAACTGTCACGGCTAATGTCCTGTCCGGGGGCGGGCGACACCTATTGCACCCTTACCCTGGCTCCGGTTCCTTTCATTGAGGCTCAGCAGCGGGATAGCCGGCACGTCCTCATTTCGATAGACGTCTTCATCCACAAGGCGAAAAACCAACAGATCGGGATAGTCTTCAAGCAGAACGGCAGCCAGGCGGTGCACATCGAGTCGGTGCTACCGAACACCCCGGCCTGCAAATCTAACCTTCAGTCTGGCGACGTCCTGGTGGCCATCGAGGGAAAACCGGTGACGACCATTCAGCAGATTGCCAAAGTGTTCAAGACTCTGCAGGCCACCGTCTTCAGCCTGCGCATTGAAAGGATCATTCCTGGCATTATCCGCAACGACGCCGTGCTCGAGGACCTTGAAAAATACGATGACCTCTATGACCTGCCCTCCTCCCTCTCCAACCCTCCGAACGATCTCGGCTCAGCTGAGCCGGGTCCCAGGTGCCTGGCAGTAAAGTCCGGACTCAGCAGCACTCCGACTAGCTCCCCGAAGAAGTCGAACCTTATTGCCAAAGCCATCAAAAAGACCATGAGCCGCGAGAGCGGCGACAAGGAGAAGGATAAGGACAAGGATAAAGAAAAGGAGAAGGAAAGAGAAAAGGAGAAAGAGAAGGAGAGGGAGAAGGATAGGGAAAGGAACAAAGCGGAGGAGCTTGAAAGGACATGCGAGGAAGTCAATTATTTTTACCAGCACTCGACTATCGACTGCCCCTTTAGTCCCTTGATTCAGATGGATGACATGTGCAGCTTCCAACTGGATAACAATAGCCGTTTCCTCAACGTATGTGTTTTCTCCAAGTGTGCCGGCGAAAGCATCCTGTTGGGCTACAACAACGTCCAAATCAGCCAGGTCCTTGTCGAGTGCTCAGAGACAAGTCTGAACCAGTGCCTGCGACAAATACCTTTTAACCCAGCTACCCTCCAGGCAGTGTAAGTTTATTCCCTATGATTTATTGATTTATTCCCTATGTAACTAAGATGACATTTCTTCCCACAGAAAAATGCACTCACTATCCAATCAGTCCGGGTTCAATCCTAACCTGTGCTTTGGGGACATTCTTTTCGGCTTCTCCTGGATGGGAAACCCGAACGTCATGGTGGGCGGATCCAAGTCTCCTTCGCCGACCAGGTAATCCAGAATCCTTTAATTCCAGGCTAAAATAGCTTACTTTGATACTTTTAGAAACATTTCAACAAGTGGAGACCGAGATGGGCCAGAGGACCACTCATCCGATACCACGAGCATGAAATCAGCGAGTTCCCTTGCAGATACAACCGCATCATTAGGGTCATCCGGAGCGACTGGTGCCCCTCGAGCCCACAACTTCTTGAGAACCCACTTCCATCGCGCCACCCAGTGTGACTTTTGTGGCAAGAAGATCTGGCTGAAGGACGCGATGCAGTGCCAGGAGTGCACCATGTGCTGCCACAAGAAGTGCATTGCCAAGTGCCAGAATGCAACAGTCTGTGGTCCGGTGGACTGCTCAGGATCCGTTCCGGCATCGACGGCGGTCTCGCCCCCGTCTTTGGTCAGCAAGCCGGAGTTTACCATCACCCAAGCAGAGAACCTAGACGTGCTCGACACCCGATCCGGGTCCATCAACTTAGACGACCCGCCCATGGAGGCGGCCGAGCAGGGCCAGGGTGCGGCACGTATGGATCTACACAGATCTAGTTTGACGGGAATGCTGGCGCAGGGAATCAAGCGGCAGGCGAGCAACCTGGACATCCCGGGTATAGTGTCCTCGCTGACGGGCAGTGGTGGACTTCAGATGAACTCGAGGAGTCTTCCTCCGAGTCCCCAGCACACGCCCTCGCGGTAAGTTACATTTCCTAGGGGCTTGGACCTCTTCGTTCAAGCAACTTCCTTTTATGTAGGAAATCTTCTATGGTGGAGGACCAAAACCCCTTCGAGAGGGTCACCCAGTATTTGGAGGCCCTGCCAACAGAGTGCACGGTCCTGAACTTTGACCAGGTAATAGATATCACAGAACCCATCATTCGACACACCCGAAACGAAGATTTGATGAACTTGGCTAAAACATCCAGCAAGCAGTTGTATGCGACCTGCCCATCAGACGAAAGAGTGGCGAAGATCAACGAGTTGGTAAGACAAACCTCAAATTATGAAGAATCGTTTTTTTAGTTTTATTTCTCCCTTTCCAGCTAACTAAAATACGTGTCGCTCTGGACACGGAAACTGAGGGCTTCACCTTGATGAACGACGCGGAGAGGGCCACTGAGACGTCGCCGTGGAAGTCGCCCTCGAACATAGAGAACAGCTCCGACGACCGGGTCCAGGCACTCAGTATTATCATGCTCTATCTGTGCACGGGCCTACAACGTGCCCAGGACGGGGTCCCCCAATAGGCACTTATAGACTAGGTGTATTCACATTCGTATTATTTTAAAGTAGTAGACTGGAAATGTGCTAGTAAATTTATCGGCATTTTAAATCCGTGTTGTGGCATACTCACCCAAAAGTATTTTTCTACCCGGTATTCCTAGGATAAGACTATGAAACATGCAAATTGAAGTATTCTTCAATTAATAGTCTATAATCAATCTAATGTGTCCGTGTTTTAGGAAAAGTATCTACTCAATGCAAGTCATATTCATCTATATACCGCGATGAAGTGCCCACTATCCTTGAGTACCGGGTGTATAATAGTCGAAACACTCGACTTTAGCGGTTTTTAATTGTTTACCCGTTTAAATATTTAGTCGTTTGTTCCTATCAAACTAAACGCTTTATTTGTCAGTTAAAAACGTGTACATATACATACGATATGGGATACATTTAAGCTCTCTATTTACAGTCTTTTTAATTCGTTTTGACCAATAAAAATGTTAAATCTCAAACATGTCTGTGAATTTTCAATTATTTTAGATATAAGCATAAATTACCCTTTTTTATGAACAATTGGCTTAAAATATATTTTAAACAATTTTCCGCATAAAGGAAAAAAACAAAAACTATTCATTTTAATCTTTTCACATTGTTAAAAAAATATATATATAAATTGTTAACTCGAAAAATAACAAAACAAGAAGGCCCCAATTGTTTTTGAATTCTTTCAGTTGTCTTCGAATTTTCAAAAGATGGCGGCTTACATTTTGAATCAATGGATAGTTTAAAAATCAAATCGCCCAATTGAAAAATTTAAAAAACAACTGACAGTATTTAGAATTAATATTTGAATATTGTTCCAAACTTGTCACAGCTATCTTCTATAGTACCTGGCGGATTGTTTACTTACAGTAAAAGTTGATTGGTCTGTGTGTAGGTTAAAATATAATTAATGTAGAAAGTTTGGCCCATCTTTGAAAGTTCTGTGAAAAGCTTTCATGTGCAATATATCCATTATTTACTTTTATTTTTCTTTAAATCTCGATGGGTAATTACAGAAATTTTCGGCAACCTTGAAAATGGTCATTCCTTTGAGGAACGATAACGACCATAGCTGTCATTTATTCGTGGAAAATTATGTGAACTTACAAGCATGTACTCATGAACATACTCAAGATTCATTTCACTTAATTGCTCATCAAAACATGGCACACTGAAGCGAAAAAATCAAAATTGAGCCATAAAAAAGAATCAACCATGTGCTGAATAATATTTTATAACGTTTTTATAATAAAAACTTGGTGTTGAGCTATTCAAAAGTAGAAAGTTCATGTAGAAATTCTTAAAATCTTTTAGTAATCAATCTTAAACATAAAAAACTACGTGACCGCGTTAAAAAAAAATTTCTGTTTATTAATAACAAATTGCTTATTGGCATTTTTTTTACAATATTCATCGGAATTTGAATTAGAAGTCAACATAAATGGGAGGAATCGGTAATTCGGGTTTTGTTTATAAACCAAGTACTTTTGTTCAGAAAATAATCTATGATGCACAAGAGCAAAGACAGCAACAAACTTATATTTCTAGGCATACATATAAAGGAGTTTTTAAATATTTAAACGCCGTGTTTCAAAATATAATCCACAAGACTATCTATCTATTGGATGAAAATTTATATTTCATTCAAACATATCGTTAAATTATCATATACAATATTTTTGTAATTAGAATAGTGGTTTATGATAATTATTTTATATTATAAATGAAATGAAACAAATTATGCCAAATGCGGTGCATAAACTAGTAATCCATCTACGGTTAAGTATCTCTCCAGATAGAAAGTGCCTTTTAATAAAAAAATAAACAATTCTAGATACGCATTTCATTCATTTTTAAACAAAATAGAACAGTAGAATTTTTGGTTACTATATCGGAGGCGCATTTTAATTTTATATATAAAAAGGTTACATATTTCAATGTTTCCAGACAAGTACATTTTTATTTTTGTTTTTGTTTCCTCTGACAACTGTAGAGAGTTCCGGTATCCGGGCGGGTGATGGGTAAAAGTCGATAATGCACACACTCGCACTCGGATATTTCCTTTATGGCACCGATTCCGAGTGATAATGCTCCGGTTCTCTCTGCGAGGCGCCCTCTCTCTCTTTGCATTGAACTTTTACACTTTACCAGAATACGTAGCCAGAATAGCAAGAGAAAGAAAGACTGTTTATATCGGAGGCTATTGCTCTTCCGATGACAAGACATTTTGGTGCAATTCAGCAATACCCTTGGGGCGAAGCTCCTTCGTTCGTTCACTCCATATGCCCCTTTGCCTGGAATAAGTGTCAGATGAGAAGGGGTAAGTAATCCTTGCCGTACTTATCAAAAAGCTATTGAATGTAGTAGGAACTAAAGTGTTTTTGGGAATAGAAGTCAACGATTTGTAAGCATAACTCGAATTTAAATTTAATTTAAGTGTAATCATTAAAAAGTTATCTTATCTTTAAATATAATTTGTAACAAAATAAGTAATTTATCAAAACATAACTGAAAATATTAAATAGTTTTATAAACACGGTTTATCAATTATTTAAAATTATAATAAAAATTAATTTAAAGTAAAATAAGTCGCAGCACTTAAAAGTAAAATTATTAAAGACTTCCAATCGATTTTCGATTTTCCAATCAATTTTTCAGTAAGAAGCATTTTGCTTTAAATCAAATATAAGCCCATATAGCCGTGTTTCCCTATTTATAGAAGTCCACTCTTAAAAAAGAAACCATCCAACTTTAATTTATTTAAAACTTTAAATTTTCAAGCTAAACATAGAGTATCGGGCTTTTGGCATTTTGCAGGTGCTACCAATTTGTGTATTATATTTTTGTTTTTCTTGCCATTTAATTTTTCATTTGTTTTGTTATGCGCAGTTTTCCTTTCTTCTTCCGTGCTATAAAAACCGAAAGTAAAAAGCATTTTCAATATTTCAATCCGCAGGAGAGTCACGATCAGTTGGTTGTAGAGTAACGGAAAATATTGTACCGTAGTTCGAACGTAACTGGAAAAGCCAATCGCCATCTATAGTTATCGATATTTTTTTAAGTGAATATATCAGTGAGCTCCGTGGGAGATTCGAATCTGGAAAAGCTGTGCGCGGAAAGTGAAACCAACACAAGGACCCGAAATGCGGCCCTTTGGCAATGACATCACAAATATCCCGTCCAACACAAACGGCGACGGGGGTGGCGGCAACAACGATCCCAACGACAACAACGGAAACAGGAACAACACCAGCCCTGGTGGCCCGGATTCAGACCGGTCCGGCGGCGAAGAGGGCGCCACAGACGACCGCCCAATCCCGGCGCACATAGCCCGGATCGGGGGAACCTACACCTTTCCGCCCATCGCCGGCCAGGGGGTCATCCGAGTGGTTCAGCGGTGTGAGGACGCCAAGGAGAACCACAATCTTGGTAAGCACTCCCTCTATGACGCACCGTCTCTCGTCTCTGTTCCCTACACGAATCCCATGGCCAAGACGCAGTATGGCCAAGAACCCATTTCTGCTATTGCGTACTCTCTGATGTTTTGATTATTTCGCCCGCCACCCCACCAACCCGCCCACTTATTTTCAGACGGCCACCCCCTCATTCATAATGCGTCGCGGAATTGCATTGGTAGTGCGTTGCTTACAATTTCCGTGCCAAACAAAGAAAGATAATTCCCCGTCCCGTCAGTTCAAATTTTGACTTCAAATATTGGCAACTCTTTCGTTGTTTTTCGACTTGTATCATTAGCAACGTCACTTCGATTGCCTACGATGTGTTTGACAAAAAATTGTCACACAATCATTTTCAAAATAAAAATTCTTGCATCATGTGGGAATTTCCGCGTTGTCGAAACATATTAGAAATACATATACTCTTCAATATTAACCATAATATTATTAAGCTAGGCAAGTGTCTAGCTGGCGCGCCCTTTGGGCTGAAATAATAGCTAGCAAGGCTATAAAGAGGTCGCTGGTGACCCCGGTTGCCTTAATAAATATTTTACAAAAAAAAAAAAAAAAAACTATAATATATTCAAATATATATTCACGGAAATTTTCGAATTTGCAGTTCTATAGAAATTTGAAGTTCGCGCACTTTTAGTTTTTTATCGATAGCAATGCAAGTTATCGGAAGGTGCAGGGCTTTCGTAACGTGTGAAAAAAATCAAAAATGTAAACAACTTTTAAAAAAGTAAAAATCATAATCCAATTCAAGATGTGAGTACTGAAAAAAATGCATCCAAAAAGATTTTAAATTTGCCATTGGCAGACTTTTTGGCGTACTGCGTATTACGTACTACGTAACACTACATAATACGTCTGTCTTATATTCTACGGGTTTTATTTTAACGATCGGTCTAACTTATTATTAATTCTTTTTTACTTTTTGAGATTCGAGAGTAGGAACTTAAATATTTTTATTACATATTTGAAAAATATAGATTATTTATTTTTAATATCTGAAAATGAAAATAACACTTTTATTATTGCAATTGTAATCGAGAGTTTAAGTCAAACAAAACTGTACTTATACTTATCTCTTATACTTGTACTTATACTTTCTTCACTTTAAGAGAAACTTTTTATCTAATTCGTGCAAAACAAAAGGGGTTTATGCGACAAAGATGATGATTTTTGTTATTTCGTAAATTCAAATGCATTGAGGATTAATAACGGCGCTAAAAAATATAGGTTACAATACAAACATTTATTTTCAGTTTTTCTAGGAAATAATTACCATATACGATAATATATGTATATATTAGGATAAGGATATCATCATTGTCTTTAAAATTTCAATTTCGATATGTTATTATATATTAAAATATATCGGGTATATGTATTGTTGATTAAATTTCTGAACTGCACCGCATAAACGCGGCCTATGGCTCTCTTCGTTTGATAAGATATTGGCATGCTGTATGTACGCACATCAAAAAATACCTATTTATATAATGGCCAGCCTGTTCACATACTCAGTGTTGGTCAACTGTAAAATGTGTTAAGATAGGCGGTTGAGAGGAGGAGGTTGGCAAGATTTTTGCGATCAGCTGGACTGAAATTGTTGAACAAATTAGTGGAATTCGATGGCTCACTTGGTGGTAAAGGTGATTCAGCGGTGCGAAAATGCCGCTGAAGACGGCAATTTGGGTAAATAATACACAATGACCGGAAAAACGTACTTACAATTCAGTAATATATGTAAATACAATTTTACGTATGTATAAGGAAATATAACAAAGCGCGTCGATGGTACAAAAAATTCTAATTTTTAGACAAAACGTGCGTACATGTACTACATATGTACATAGATATGTGTATATTTTCGAAACTTGGAAAATAGTTTACCTTCTACAATGTTTCTATAGAAGTCACACCGCTTCTAATTTATTTTACTTATCTATTTTTTACAAAATATAATCATATTTTGTATATATTTTCGAGATTTTTGTCCCAGCCCAAAAATATTATAGCCCCTGCTATCGCTACCATTTACCATTCAAATTTAAAATAAAGAAAGTTTCAGATAAGTTAAAATTCCGGTGACGAACGCGCATGCGATGCTCGAAATATATGATGTCAGTATTGGTGACGAAAAATACTATAGAACACTCGTACACGGAATGTGATGCTTCATTGCATATCAGGGATCGCCGAAAAACTTTTATATTAATACAAACTTTATTTAAAATTTAATAATTTTACATAAAATCTTCCAACAGATCTGTCCAAATGCGAGCTGATGCAAATACCAGATGCGGTGTACCACCTGATGCGAAACACGCAACTGCAAACCTGTGACCTGAGTGGCAATGTCCTGAAAAGTGTCCTGCCCAAGTTCACTATAAAGTTTAGTGCCATCACAGGTTGGTTTTTTTCAACTTAAGAGATATACTGAAATTTAAAAGTTATGTTATTCGGTAGATCTCAACCTCTCAGACAACAAGCTATCGAGATTACCAGACGAATTTGCCAGCCTGACCGCGCTGGCCAGGCTGAACATTTCTCACAACTCGTTCATTGTCCTGCCGCAGGTGGTGTGGAAGCTGCCGAGCCTGACCAGCCTGGACGCCAGGGATAACGCCATTCTGGGTAAGAGTCCCTTTTAATTGCCAGTGACTGTCTCTTAACCTTCCCTTGCCATTACAGAGATAGACACCGACGAGGTCATAGCCAGTGACAGCTTGGCCTCCGTAGACCTGCGCAACAATCCGCTGAGCAGGACCTGCCGGCGCAGGCTTCAGGGCTTCCAGACGTCTTTCCTGCTCCATATCTCCAATGATGTCGACGACGATTGGTAGCAGAGACGGACATTTCTTCCCAAAACCCATGAATAAATCTTTCGTTATCTCTGGAAAGGGAGCTCTCACCACCGAGCCACTCTCATTCTCCCTTTTTATTTAAAAAAGGGCTTAGCTCGGTAAGCCTGGAACGAGCCCTCAGTGATTTTGAATAGTTTCGAGTACGCATCGTCAGAAGGGCGATTCGATTTTAAAATGCCAGGCGGTCTATCCTATACTTAAGATTTCAATCGCCTTTAAATAGTCTGAAAAAATTAATATTATAGTTTTGTTAGTTTTTTTCAGCTTTCTTTCCTTTTATTTTGTGTATGCAATGTCAATTTTATATAAATCGAATTTATTACTTATGGATCTAGTGCTTGATTTCTAGTTTGACAGTAGAAATAAAATGTCTATTTTTTAAAATGTACAAAATTAGAGGCTTCAAGCAATTATGGTATAGAAATCAAAACTAGATGCATTCAATGCTTTTCTCAAAGGTTGTAAATAGGATATTTGTAGTTACTTGTGGCTTTCTTATCAGAACTGCTCCTAAAAAAATCTGAAACGAAACTAAGTTCGTTCGTAACCATTTATATTTTGATATGCTATTGCATTGTTAATGTTTTTAATACCGAAAAAAACCTTTTTTTCGTCCTTGCAAATATTATTTTGAAATCACTTGGGCAGTTTTCCAAAGTTTACCTGGCTAAGCTTGTTTATATTTAAGAACTTTTTACTTGTTATAAATAAACCGTGCCATTTCTATTTCTACGTTAAAAAAATTCATGTGATTGAAAAAAGTAAAAAAAAAAATAAAATATTACATTTTAACCATAAAATAATTACTGTGTAAGTATCTCATTATTTTCTATTCTTTTTGGTCACAAGTGTGCAATGCAGTAAGGAATATATCTCTGACCGATTTCTGATATATAAATAGAATGTATTTTAAACTAGGAAGACCTCCTGAGTCGATATAAGCATGCCCGTCTGTCCATGCTTTTTAGATCCATTTTATGAGGAACTTGTCCAATTCTGAAGTTCCTATAAGGATCCACCAAAATATCCGATACTTGGCCAGTGGAAGCCTCCAATTAACTGCAACGGCATTAAAAATAGCTTTTCTTTCAAGATTAATATTTAAATCATTTCAAAGAAAATATAAGATATGTACTTATGTATATGATAGCTTTGTAAAAGGTTAATTTTTATTCTTAAATGAATATTAAAATATTAGTGTAAAAACCTAACAACTTATGATCTATTGGGGCTTTATAAATCTTGAAGATTGGCTAATCTATTTATTTTACAAAATATATTTATTATCATATTCATTGAAAGTGAATGAATTTATCATAATCCAAATGACACATTAAGGAGAAAATTCTCCTCCTTATAACCTTCTAATGTGTTGTATGTAGGAGTGTTTAAATTTAGTATTCATTTATTTATAAATAAATAGTATGTATTATGATTGTTTTTTTATTTTTAGGGTACTTAAACTACTGAAATTGTGTCGATTTAAAAAAATAGGGCGAGAAGGCTTACTGATATATGAGAATAGTTTGCAACGGAAATTTTTGAATGAAAAAAAGGTATAATTCAGTTTAACTTTTAATGATTAATATTAATCAAGAAATATTTCAGAAGCTAGAAGGAAATACAATTTCATTTCATTCAATTTCATTCAAAGTTTCAATATAAAACTGTTTATTCTCAAAAGGATTTGTCTATATAGATCCCCTAATGATATATCCCTTAATAGATATTTTATTTGAGGTAGAAAGAAATATAAATAGAAATATGTAGATAGAAATGTTTCCGAAAATATATGATTTGGACTGATGATCGAAAGCTATTTCTGTGGTGTTTGAAATGTTTAAGATATACTCGTACGAGTATGTGGCACTTTTTGGCGAATTACAGTGTCTTCCCAAAGACTGTATTTCTCTTGGCCAAGGGCCCAAAGCAGCAGAAATGGGCTGCAACTATTGTTAGATGATTTACGTAAGCTCTCTCCTGGCCTCCAGCTCGGCAGCTCTCTCGACTAACAAAAACCGAGCTGGTCCAAAAGCAATTAAGCAAGCCGTAAGCCACCAGCCACGCAACAGGTTTGGCAACAGCCCGAGCCCGAGCCCGAGAGATGGCAGATACCGATTGAGTGGCTTGTTCTTCTCTTCGCTCAACTTGGCTTAAACCATTTATACATACATTTTTTACAAATATGTATGTATATTTTTACATAATTCTATGTATTTTTGAGGGCCAGGGCGGACTTAAGCCTGCTGCTCCACCGCCTCCGTAAATTCGTCGCGCATCGCTGGGCCTGCAATTTCGGACGAGTCTGGGGGAAAATCAGAAGCTTGAATGACAATCGTGGGGACGGGGAGAGACAAATAATTAGAGAGAGACGCGAAACAGAGAAAGAGAGAGAGCTCAGACTCAAGTAGGCGCCAAGAAAAATAGAGATACCGAGAAAGAGGGAGAGGGAGACAGCGTTAGAAAAGAGCTGCCACCCACTTGTGTTAGAAACTCTATTGCCAAGAAATGTGTATTTGATGATTCTGTAATCTTTTCAACTTTCCAACTCATTCTCCTTCCTTTTCCAATTTGCATAATTTTTTTCACCCACTCCGCTGTTTTTTGCAAATTATTCCTCAATGACCTTCAAGCCGCAATTCTAAGTTTTTATTGTAATTAGGCTTGTGGATGTTCTCGCTTGGTGCCAGATTTTTCTCTTGAATTTTGACCATTGGGACTTCCCACCGAAACAATGTTTTCCCCATTTTGGCCAGTAGTTTTGAAAATTTACCTTTTCCAAAAGAAAAATTTATAAATGTAATTTTTTAACATAAATTAAAATATTTTAGCAAAAGGTATTTAACTATAGTGCATTTCTTTAATATTTTTAGTTCTTGTTTTCTCTTATTTCGTTTATTCCTGTACGGGCTTTCAATAATATAAATGGTCATGAGGATAATAAATTTTTAATATAAATATATATTATTTTATTGTTTAATTACATTAATTAATAACAATCATTTTCGAGGATTTATTAAGCCTTATTGGATAAAAATAAGATATGAAAGATTAGAACCGAACTTAACACAATTTTTTAGTTTAATAGGAAAATAATGAATAATAAATCATTTGCTGAAAAGTATAATTGTAATACAAAAATAAAAGTAAAGAGTGAAAAGTTAAAAAAATTAAAGATTTGCGTACATGTAAATGAAACAAGCTTAATAGGGGAAAAATACATAAACTAATATTTTAATATTAAATACAAATATTTTAGGCTAAATACATTGATTATTAAGCAAAAAAGTCAAAAATTGTATACTTACAAAATTTTTGGTGAGTCTTCATAATGTATTTAATATCTTTAGGGTAAATTTTGTTTGTATTAAAAAAAAGAATAATTTGTACATTAAATTCATTTTTCAAAATTTAATAATCTTTATTCAAAAAAGAAAATCCAACGATACACATATGATATAACATTTTAAGTTTCAACTTTAAAAGTTTTTAAAATCTGAATTCTATAAAAATAATCTATTATAACCTATACTGTTGTCTATTGTTGAAAAAAAGTGTTAATTTTAATATACGATTCTACTATATAAGATATTATTATTATTTTATATTAATGCATTAGGCAGTACGATTTGAAGATCTACAATAGAAAGAAACCAGCTTGGCAACTCTGTCCCGCGAGAGCGATTTAGCCAAGAGGGAGAGCGGCTTGGTAAGTGCATGTTACTCAGCTGGGATTTGGCCAAAAGCTCTGATGCTAGATCGGGCGGTGGGGGACTTGGCCAACCCAGGTCTGAGACCAGCAACTCCGGGGCAGTCTCCTCAGTCGATAGCTGGTAACAAACGAAAACGCGCCCGGGCACGGAGTGTTGGCAACGCGAGTCCCAGTATAGTTTCGTAAAATTCGGCATAATATATACCTAAAAAAAATCAAGCCCATCGTGCAAACAACTATTCATCAGAGTGGGACTCAAAAAAGAGTAAAAAAGCTTATTTATGTTTTAAAATATATTTTAATCGTTTTGTTTTCTCTGCATTATCTCGTTTTTTGAGGCTTCGAGCCAAAAAAAGTGATTTCTGTATTAGAGACCAGTGGGAAGTCTTACCCTATTTTTTCGTCATTTTGTTTTTGTTTTTTTTTTTGTTTTTTATTGTTATTTTTGTATAATTAAAACAAACAAAAAGTGCGCCATTGCATGTTTATCGCCTGAAAGTGGACCAACCTTCATGAATAGACGTTGATTTAGTTCCCTACTTTTTTTTTTGGAGTGCTGCAATATGCAATACAAAATACAAAAAAAATAAGTGACGAAAGAAAATCAAACAACGTGATGCATCTAATTAGCTTGCATGTAACACTCCCATCCCCTGAATACGAATTTGAAAATATTATTCATCGCCAAAGCTCGGACTGGTCATCCTGGAATTCGCATTACTCACTCTCTGTTCTAAGATATTGACTTCTACGCGGCCAGAATACCGATGACAGTTTTCGAGGGCAGGGGCTACCTTCAATAGATGCGACGACCGACCCTCTCTAAGAATTCCCACAACAATAGAATCGCTTTCTCGGGGCATCAAACAATAGTGATCGGATTCTGGTCTGAGAAAGTGGCACTCGAATCTTTTTGATCAAGTTCGAGTGGCGCCGAGTGGAGTGTTCCTCTCATTAAAGTCTGATCCGACAGTGATCTCATCATTTTTTATGTTGATGGCTTTTAAAAAGCGGTAGCTGCATTTTTGGGTCGAAAACTCAATTAACACGAAATGCATTTATCAATTTGAAAATTCATAGTCACCGTGTATTTTAATTTTCAACAATTATTCTAAAATCTTCAACTGACTTACAGGCCTAATTTTTTTTTTAATTTAAATTTCTACTCATCATTACAATAGCTTAGTTAAGTTTTAAGTAGAAAACAATTTAATTGGTTGATTTTCATAATAATAGCTATAGAAAAGACTGACATTCAAATCTCTTTGTTGCTTGAAAACGTATTCTATAGAATTGTGTATTTTTATACCCTTGCAGAGGGTGTTATTATTTTTGTCAGGCAGTGTGCAACCCCAAAAAATAACGACTTAAAACTTTATAGCTGCCAATAGCTCAGAGCATCAGACGACTATATCCTATAGCTGCCAAGAACTGACGGATCGAAAGTTGCCATAAATTTTCTGTTTTTGAAAGTATAAACTTGGGAACTAATATGTCTTAGCTATAGGAAGTGTAAGGCCGCCATTGAAGTGTAAGTGTGTATAAACTTGGGATCCGCTCAAAGTTGGATTTTTCCATCTTGTTATTTTCAAACTTCTTTAAAAACCTGTCTAAATCGATAGAGACAATTTAATTTGAGACTGTGTTAAATAGAAGTCCAGTTTTTTTTTATTAATCCAGGCCTTGAATTAAGATAAAAGGAAACGAACTTTAACTGTTTTCAAAATTATATATAGGTAAATGAAAGTTCAAAAGCAATTGAGGGGAAAAATATAAAATCTTCTGCTTGGGTAAAATTTTAAGCAATTTTATGGTTTAAAAAAAATTAACAGTCTCCATATATGTATCTCTTTTATTAAAGTCGCAATATCTTTGTCGTTTCTAAAGATATCTTGTATCTAGGCATCGTTCCATGTAGATCAACTTGGAATTTTATACAAAAAAAGTGTTTCCTATTCAAATTAGAAACCCATTACTGGTTACCTGAAATAGTAACGGTCGAAGTACATTAATTGCGAGTTTGTGTAAATTCGGGGAGACCAGAGCTGACTCTTTTTAGATAATGAACGCCCAATAAAACGGATGCGAGATGCTATAAATTCTAAGTGCCCAGGTGGAATGTCGCTTTGCTGCTCATTATCTGAGCTGCTCTTTCTCCAGCTTCGCAGACGAGAGAGGCAGCGGAAGAGCCGAGAGAGCAGCTTTTGGCGCATGCGTAGCCGAGTTCTCGTACCTATGTATGTACTTGTGTATCTATGTGAGTCACACAGAGGGCGCTTTTTCGTCAACTTTTAGCATTGGCGTCGCGTAATCGCCGCACAAAGCCAAGCTTTCCGGAATGGAGTGGAGTGGCTTGAAGTGAGCAAAGTGGAGTGGAGCGGGCGGAGGTCGGTGGCTCAGTAGTTCGGTGGCTCGGTGGGTCGGGGATGGGACAAAATAAAGCAACAAGTTAAAATACCAGTTTTTCTTCAACCAACCTGAGCGAAAACCCAAGCCCATCTACTTATAAACAAACGTTGTGTTTTGTGTCGGTCGAGACGGTCGAGTCTGTGTGGGTAAAAACTCGTACATAAATATGTACTTTTGGGAATTTATATACAGACCCGTACTGTAAGAGGAGATCACTTAACTGAAGCCAAATAGCTTATGCTCTTGCTTCAATTGCCCTCAACCATGTTAATCCTGCAAGCCAACAAGTTTTTTTATCCTGCCAGAAGAGATTGAAAGCCAAATTACAAATATTTTTCGCTCAAAATAACCTCCACTCTTTTAAAATATTTAATCCACTACTCTTGGCTTATTGGCAGAATTTCTGATCAATTTGATTGCCAACTGGCCACGGATTAAGGTGTGTGGGCGTCTCTCAATGAAATGCAAAAAATTTGAAACATGTTTCTTGTTTCTTGGAACTTTTTTGTCAGCAGTTCGTCATGAACAAAAATATAATATAAGGAGACAGTTTCCCGATTAATTACATAAGATATTGATGGGTGTACTTACATATGCGTATTACCAAGGCCGTTTGGCTTATGGCTTTTTGATCTCCGATTGTAAAATGAAATTTCGTAATCATCAAATACGGTGTATTCATGTTTCATCTAGTATTTGCATTGAAGATTCACACAGTTTTGGGTAAAATGAGATTTAAATAATATTTTATATCACTTATATCTAAAATACCTAAATAAAAATAGGATAATTGAACAATAAACAAAATAAAATAATTCAAAATTTAATGTTAACAATAATATAATATAATGAATAAAATAATTCATACGCTACTTGTAAATAAATGTTTATTATATATATATATATATATATATATTATATATATATATATAATATATATATTATAATATATATACATATATATAAATATATATATAAATAAATATTCAAAATATATTATTGAAAAAAGAAAATTTCGTGCGACGCTAAAGTTTTAATACCTTTGCAGTTAAATGTTAAGAGATTGGTAAGAGATATAGCAAATATGGGATATAGTTCCGATCCTTTTTAGAACTTCAGAGTCAGACCAGAACCGGAATCATAAAATAGATTTTGAAAAAAAAAGCGGAAGCTTTGGGAATAGTCCCAAAGGACCAGTTATAGCATTTTCGATCTATCAGTTATATGACAGCTATAGGCGTCTGATCCGTTTACAATTTTCTAGACTGACAAATAGTAAAAACGAGGAAATTTTAGCATTTCCAAACTATAAGTTAAATGAAAGCTATAGGATATAGTCAACCGATCCCGGCAGTTTCGAATTATATACTGGTGTGTGCAAACACCAACTCACAAATCACAGGCTTATATCGACTCAAAATATAGTCCTGGTGAAGAATGTATTCTTCCGTTAGGGTCGAAAATGTCTCACTGCTGTGAACACTTGTGACCAAAATTATTATACCCTTTCGAAGGGTATTATATACAACAATAGTATCTATACATCAAGGGTATATTTAGAATCCAAATATAAAAGTGAAGTTAAAAAAATGTTTATAATAAATAGTGTTTCTATATAGACATGTATAAATTAATATAAACATAAATTTAATTATATATATATTCGACGTTGGAATCGGTATAATATTGTCGTGAGCGTTAAAATCTTCGTATTACTCATATCATAAAACTTGTTTTCGCATGAGATCAGTTTGGTTATGATGGGATATATAAAACTTAATTACAAAGTAATTGGTTGCTATGTAAAGGGTATTTTTACACAAAAACATTTTCGAGACAGTATTTTAGGATTTTTATGAAGAATGGGTTGAAAAATCTTTCCGTAGTAGAGGAAACGGTGTAGGAAAAGTTCCAGTCTAATAACTCCAAAATCAGAGACTCGTTGACAATGAAAATAATACGGACTTCTGATAAAAATACTTGCAAATGAGATAAAATAAATAGGTATTGACTTAAGTTTATTCTATAGAATATGCAATTATTTTATTAAACTAGTTTTGTTCTTTACTCGAGAGTATAATGAATGATTTTGCCAAACTTTCCGTAGGCTGGCTGGATGCGTGACTCATAGGCTGATATCGAAAATGGGCTTATATGCAGATATGTGTATGAATATGTTCGTTCAATATAAGTCTGACTTCTTGAACGAGTACAGCCAAGTTACCTTGCCGGGCCGTGTCCAAACGTCTTTTCTTGCATCGGCATCTGTATTTGTATCTGTATCTGTAAATGTATCTGTGTGGGTAAATGTATCTGGTGGCTGGCTTAGCGAAAAACTTGTTTGGCGAAAAATGGTAAACTTTGGTCGAGAAGAATTTTAGCCACAAAGCAAAGCCTTCGCTGTTGACTTGACTTTTGCTTTGCTCTGCTCAAGCCGAGTCGAGTTGGCTTTGTTTTGTCGCCATACAATAAATCCGGGGGATCCATTTCAAGGCGATCGGCTGACAAATATGGCAAAAATATCGTAGGTGTATCGACTTGAGTGGTCTGCGAACATCGATATAGACGCATTTTTTTGGGTTTCTTATGTAAAGACGCCTTTGGGAAATGCATCCATACCGGGATACGCTATTATGAAATTATGAAATACTCTGTACTTTTGTAACCACCAAATATTCAGATGGGAACTATATGGGCTGGATACTGACAGTTTGCGATGACATAAAGTACGGAGACATCTGTTTACACAGCCTTGGTGCTCATAGTTTTTGCCAGGTGTTTTAAAGTGTCTAGAAACTCATTTTTAAATCCCAGAAAATATATAACTAATAAGGTAAAAGCAAATAAAATATTTCTCCTTTTTGTAAGTTATAGGACTTCTCCATCATAACTCCCACTGTTTTTCTCGATTTACTTGATTAATAGTTTCGAAATAAATATAGAAACGCCTTTCAGAACTGTGGTCATTTCTACAGTTCTTGATTTACGTGTGAATGAAATTGGGTTTGCCCGGCAATCTCGTTAAAATTCATTGTTAGAAGCAATGAAAAAATTTGGGACGAAGGTCGATGACAGAAGGCCAATAGCTCCGTTGGCGGAACAGATGGAAGAGGCGAGGTGCTCGCCAGGTCAATGACGGAGAAGATCTCGATAGGGGCTAACGGCTTCCTCACACACGCATCCATTATCTTGTTTCGCATCTTCCATTGACATTTAAGTAAATCTAAATTAGGTCGTCGACAGTCTAAGAAAAAGCTGTAACTGAAAGGGAATAGGAGAACTTTTTATAGAAAAATTCAGCTTTCAATTGTGTTTTATATTTTGATCAATATGCCAACGAGGCAGCTACGTTGGCAGTCACAAAATCGAGTCTCGCAGGCCCAATGGACCAGTTTACCTTTGTTTGGTATTGCCGATACCTGAATAAAGCAATCGCCCAGGTGCAACGGCAGCTGAGCCATTTCAGTATCGATCAGTGCCCACCATAGACAAAGCCAATACAATAGTGGGCTTATGTAAACGAAACACTGGTAATAGTCTGCACCAAATGGAAGTCGAAATTATAGTCTTTACAGCCCTCTTGATCAAATTTTTAAGGGTAACTAAGTGGTTTATGGGATACAGCGCTATTTTAGACCTATCTAAATATTATAAATTTGGCATCATGATGTAGAATAACTTGTTTCAAATCCGTTTCTTGCAGTTGACCAAGTTCCTTAAAAGGATCCATAGCTGTAGAAACCTCTGAGGTTCACTTCTGTTAGATGTTAATTAAATGTGAAATGTCAAATATTTTAATTATCGATTTTATTAAAATATTGTCTAATAACCAAAATAAAAATATCCATAAACAATTTTATATTTACAGCCCCTCACATTGCGAAATGAACACGGACTCAGGGCTGTCTTGGGCCGAAAGAGGCATGGCCTCTGGTCTCCTGCTGCTGATCTGCAGTGGCCTGGTGATGGGCCAGTCCAACTACGTGCAGCATGGAGACAGTGGCAACTACACCACAAACGGCTTGCCCGAGGAGGCGACACTGGACGGCAAGGTAAGGATATTTTATTTCAAAATTAGAGAAATCAAGTTTAGAAGGAGTATGCAATGCTGTTTTTTTACAAAATAGGTAGCTAGTCCATTTAAGTCAAGATCTAGCTTTAGTTATGTTAAAACAATAGCGTGGGATAGATTGTTTATGGAGTTTGAAGAGATTTGTGGCTGTAATGAAAGCCACGGAAACCACTCGGAAGTGCACCCATGAAGAAGCCGAGTAGCTCACATAATATGCTAATATGGGAGCAGCCCGCACAATAAATGTGGGTGGGAATCTGGGTGATAGTACCAGCTTAAGTTCCACGAGTTTCAAGCAATTTCCTCCACTACTCCATCCCTTTCAGGTGACCAAGCTAGACGACATCAGTCCTCTCATCTTTCTGAACCGCACCAAGGCCGCTCTCAACTGTGCTGCGGGTTCCATGCAGGTAAGGGACCTTCGACCTCCGCGTCTGTGACCACGACCTCAAAAGCTGTCTCTCCCCAGGTTGATCTCAAGTTCAACGATCCGTTCCATGGCATTATACAGGCCGACTACGATCGCAGCAGTGCGTGCCGAGTGAGCGGCAAAGGAGCCCTCAGCTATCGCCTTGAACTGCCGCTCAAAGGATGCGGCACAATTCAGGTGAGTAATCGGAAGGAAATTACGGAAAGTACTGGTAGCGTTATTTATATTTCCGACTCTTCTAGAACCCCACCCGTGTGTTCACCAACAACATCATCGTGCGCTTCCACGCCAACTTGGAGATGGATGGTGATGAGATTATAACAATCGTGTGCCGCTACCCGCCACCCGTGCCCTCACTGCCCCCGGCCCTTCCAGCGCCCATGTAAGTGCCGGTATCTCCAAAGAAACATCCATTCATTGTGACTTTTTTTGATCATTCTCTCTTAGCTTGAATCCCATTGCCACCGGGTCCGTACTGCAGCCTCCGCTGAAGAGCATCCAGATCCTGATGATCATCTGCGCCATTATGTTCCTGACCCTGTTGCTCCTGGGTCTGGCCGTCTCCTACTACTGCCTTCGCAGCCGGCCCATTCCGGTGGTGCGTCGCCTGCCCATGAGTATGGGTAGCGGCTCTGAGATCACCAAGCTCAGTGGCAGCAGCCTGGGTAACATTAGCGCCTTCGAAGGCGTGAAGATCCCGCGCGCCCACGCCGCCCTGCAGGCGGTCTACAGCTCCTCGGGCAGCGAGGGCGCCCTCATTCCGTCTGACTACCCCAGCGAGTCGCACTCGGAGATCGAGGAGATCGACACCCGTTCCCTGCCATTTAGCTCGGCGGGCAGCTTTGAGAACCGCGCTTTCGTCCAGGAGACCTCGAGCATTTATAGTGACCACTATGCCCCAGCTCAGGAAATGCCGGCCGCCAACGCTGTGGTGACCACGAGCTCGACCACTCGCTACGCTGCCCCGATCGTGGAGGCGGTGGCCACCTCCTCCCCCAAGTTTGACGTGCAGGTACGCGTTAAGAAGTCGCCACCGCCGCCGCCCTCGCCGGTCACATCCGACACGGAGAGCGTGGCCACAATGCTGCCGGACCGAAACAACCTGTCCACGATCATGGAGGCCTACGAGGACCGCGAGAGTGTTCTGACCATGGACTCGCTGCCGCCGCAGGTGGAGTCAATGCACTCGCAGTTCACATACGTGCCTGAGCTGCACCCCGCTCCACAGGCGCCTCCTCTAGTCGTCGCCGAGCCTAAGTTCTCCGTCTACACGCGCACCCACCACGAAGTGGTTGACGGCCGTCCGGAGACCTGGTCGGACTATACCGATGGACCGGCCCCCAGTGAGGTCACCGACTTGTCCTCCGAGGCCGCTGACGTGGCCATCGACCAGATGCACTACTACGAGGACGAGTACGTACCGGCCATTCCTGCCGCCGTGGTGGCCCCTGTCACCTCCCACACCGTGGACGATGTCTACCTGCGCACGGTCACCGAGAAGAAAACCATCGAGGACATCGAGAGCCATAAACGCCGCGTAACTGAGTACAAGAGCAAGCCCAGGGCTCCCTTGCCGCCGCCACTAGTGGACCCCAAGTTCGATGTGCGTGTGAGGAAATACCCCACGGAGCGCGAGCAGCAGCAGTGGGAGAACTTCTCGGACATCTCTAGTGCCTCCGGCTTGACCCTCACGCCCAAGATGGAGCGCAGCGAGCTGGTTCTTCCAGAAACAGAGCCGCCGGTCCAGATCTACGATAACAAGGTAAAACTGACCAGTCCTGAGCTGGTGGGCAACATGAAGCCGATCGAGGTTCCGCCGCAAGACAAGGACGTGCCCAACTGGGACGTGCTCATTCGCATACTGGAGGAGCCGGAACTAGTGGAGGAAACCGATGACGCTAGTTCAGTGCGCAACCTCAGCTACGACGATCGGGCCAAATGGAAGGAGATCATTACCACGCAATCCTCCCTGCGCACCATGCTCACGGAGGCAGTAGTACGGGAGGACTTCGAGCGCATCCGTCAGGACACGCGATATGAGCGCATCTTCGAGCCGCAGACCTGGGACGTTATCATTCGCATCCTGGCCCCGCCCGGTGACGACGACCCCGATGTGGAGATGCGGGCACCACGCCGCGGAAAGAAGGCCCAACCCCAGCCTTGGGACACCCGCTCCCGCCGTAGCTCCCTGCCCACGCTTTACGAGTACGACAGCGATGGCGGCTCCAGTGTGCGGACCATTCGTAACGACCCGAGCATGGGATTCCCAGCTGGACCCGGCATCCAGGGGGCCTTCAATTTGCAGCGCTCCCGACGCAGCTCGCGCACCTCCTACCAGACCGATCACAACGACTTCCGCTCCATGTCCGAGGTGACCGTGGACTTCGGCCGCCCCCAGCCGGACCACCCGGACAATGTGAGCGAGGCCAGCTCCTACTACCGCATGCCGTACTACGACGACGAGGACCGGCGCTCCTTCCACCGCTCGCTCAGTCACCCCTCCCTGGCACGCTCCGCCAGTGAGTTCACCGAGCACTGGACCGCCCCCGACCTGCTGGAGGTCTCATCACGCGAGGGCACGCCCCGCGCCCACCGTGCTTTACAGGTAAAGTTTCTAGTCTCCGTTGGGAAGAAAAATTGCATTACATGCCCCGTTTCTTTGCAGGCACGTGCTCCAACGCAGGGCGAACATGTCCTGGCGCAGACCCAGACGAGGAGCGAGTACGTGGAGTCGCACCGTACCCTCTACCACGCCGAGAAGGAGATGCCCTTGCCGCCGCGCAAGTGGTAGGCTCCCATAAATAAACCGTCGACTTAACACAATGTTCCGGGATTGGTATTAATTTTTAATTTCGAATTTTGCGTCGGAATTTTTTTGGCGAACCCGGTCCTGCCGTCAGCCTCAGCAGGAATAAGATATTTCTGCTTGGGCTGTCCGCTTTCTGGTTTCGGGGACCGGGTCTCCTGCGCAAATGCCTCTAATTATTCACATGCATACGTAGGATGTAAAAATATCCCTAACATAACTTATAAATGTGCCAATTAGAATTGCCTGACAAACAATCATAGATAGAAACCGTAGTAGAAACTTCAATGTCGGAATATTTACCACTTTCTTCTGCGCTTTTCCTGAAAACTTTAACCGGATGGGTTTTGCCTTTTTAAATTCGCGTGTTCTGTGTCTAAATGGGTTTAGGCTTGCCTGCCAAAAAGGAATTTAAAGGCGAGTAGCTATTTTAACTAAGTAATAAGACAGGATTTTTTTTAGATATTCAATTAATTAGCAATGGTATTGGATAATTTGACCAAAAATTGAATAAATTTTGTTGAACCTTATGCTTTAGCTAAATTGCGCTTGCTTCTCTATTTAATCAAATATTTTTCGATTTGGGGAAAAAAATTCCTTAGTTTTTTTTATAGGCAGCATGAAACTTAAGAAAATTATAACATTGAAGGGAAAAATCTATCATAATCTTTACATCTAATTATATATTAACTCCATGCTTTTAAAGCAACAATTGATGCGCAATTTCCGGCCTTTTTAAAATTCTTTTAAGAATGGATTTTAAAAACTAATTTCTCAATCTTTGATTACCTAATCAAATGTTTACTCACGACTTTCTAGTTTTTAATGTATATATGCAAAGTATTATTTACATCAAATCCCCAGCGCTTCGAAGCGAGAAAATAAACTGCCAGTCAGCTTTTGACGACAATGCGGACCTTAATGTTTTTAAAAACGAAATCTTATAATGAAATAAAAGAAATTCACAGGATTGAGATAAAAAAACGAGGAGAGATTGTATCATCTACGTAACAGGAATGGCAGATCGATTATTTGCGGAGCTCTCAAATTATTCCAATATATTTTCGTAACATAGTACTAATCTGTCCAAGACATATATTACAAATGTACTTGATCGTAATTGTAAGTGAACAAAAATAATAAAATCTAATATAACAAGAAACATTATATACACTTGAAACACAAGCAATTATTAATGCTGCTTTTTGGATAAATATTCTACATGAATTTGTGTATAATCTGAAGCACTTAAAAAATGAGAATAAACATACCTACTAACAAAGTTCGATACCGCCTTTGTATATATTTGCCACGAATTTTGTGTAACGGGTATACTAAAGTTTTAAGCTAAATCTAAAATTTTTCGGGGATTTTTTTAGAGATAATTCCTCGCAATGATATAAAGGGAGTTCAAACTAAACAGAAAAAGAAAAATCGTCATAGTTAATCATGGGTATTTGTTGAGGTTTGGAGTAGACTTCCTCAGTTTCCTGCGTTTCCATATACCTAAATTATAAACTTAACTTATTTGCAAGACCACATTTTCTTAAAATGCTTAATGTTTTATACCACTTTCGCCATCTAGGAGTGAGATAGAATGCGAGATGGCGCCACCTCTGTCTGATTTTATAAACAAAGTTGATGTGCATCAACGGGTATTCCTTAATACTGCTTTTGAGGAAACATCTATATATATACCATATACCGATTTCTTGCGATGTACAAATGTCAAAATTCAATTGCATATATTGCAATTATTTTATTATTAATTATTTTAATTTCATGCAGTTGGAAAAGTAAGTGCTTAATGTGGAATATGGAAGAAACGCATACAAGAAGTTATTATGAAGATATAATATGAATGGAATGAATAAATTTGACTACCTTAATACAGCGTAAAAGATCATCTTTCGTCATATATTTTAAAATAAACTAAAAATATATTTTACATTGGTAACATACATTACAGTAATTTATTCTCGTTTTCGTCGTTTTCTGTAGTCCAATCTATGATATCTGGATATCTATGATATCTAGATATCTTGATAGGATGTGGTATCGTTTAAAGAGTTTGCCCCTTAAGCAATATCAATATTCAGCAATATTTATATTAATTTATCAATATATCTATGAAGTTATATGCCTTAATATGTAGGTCCATCAAATTTTAGCTTTTTATGTGGTGGTGATTCATACATTCATCAAATACATATGTATATTTTAAATCTGTTTTTTTTTAACTCTCAAAATAAGTAGTTCATTCATCCCACAAATATTCTTTTTTTATAATGAAATTTTTTTCTCCGAAAAAGTCGAATACCCAATAAAAATATTGCTTTTCCTGACAAAATTTAATTGGTAGCGCAGTTTTACACCAAAATGAATAAAAATAATGAAACTTCCATAGCTGAAAAAGATGGCCTTAAAGATCGGTATTTTGTAATAAATAAATATTTTAGTAAATAAAATAAAAATTTTATATTTAAATATATATATCACATTTTCTATCGAAATTCTAAGCTGTTATGGAAATTCTGGACTTAAGATTAGGAAGAACAGAATTTGAAATGGCAACTTTGATTAATATTCAAAAAAAGAAAATACCAGGCGGCCCCTGAATAAAAAATTTGACCTGAATTATTATTGAGCTGACTTACAAAGGCACTGCGGCAAGTCATCGACACACTACCCCAAAGCCCAGATCTGAACCTCATAGAAAATTTTTGGCCCCACCTTAAGAAAGAAGTGGGAAAAAGGGCACCAAAAAACCAAGCAGCACTAACTAGAAGAGTGGCAACAGATTCCAAGGAATATGACCTACCAAAACTGATTGGATCGATGAAAAAACGCCTCAAATATGTTCCTAATTATAATGAAGAGTATACAATGTATTAAAATGATTAGTTTTTAATTATCTTTTCTTATAAAATTTAACTGTAATAGAGCTAAAGTGATTTATTTAAACAATTTCTTGACAGTGTCATAAGTGTGAAAACTTGGATTTTGTTGTTTTTCTCGTTAACTGTTAATAGTTTCAACATTATTTTTTACATCTTGATCAAAAATATATTAATAAATAGATATAAATTAAAAAAAAATCCTGAATTTTGATAAAAGGCCTTTAATTTTGCATTCAATGTCAGAAAATACCATTTATTTTCGGTGTGTGAACAGTTTCTTGACAAACTCTATTTATTTATTTATTTTATGTAGGTGGCAGAGTAGTTTACAAAACTAAACTAACAAATGGCCTTATAATGCTAGCTGCCAGGGCCTTTTATTATACCCTGTACCCATTAAAAATGGGTGAAAATGGTATCATAATATGGTGCAAATGTATGTACCTGGCAGAAGGATGCATCTCCGACCCCATAAAGTATATATATTCTTGATCAGCATCAACAACCGAGTCGATATAGCCATGTCCGTCTGTCCGTCCGTCCGTCTGTCCGTCCGTCCGTCCGTCCGTCTGTCCGTATCAACGCCTTGATCTCAGAAACTACAACAGCTACAGACATGTGCCATATATCGTTGGATAGGTAATTAACATACGCAGTACACGTTTGTTGTTTTATTTTGATATCACCCCCCGCTACCCTGCAAATCGCAAAAAACTGCCACGCCCACAATTAACCTAATGCTATGCAATTCGGCATATGCGTTGGTGCTTATAGAAGCTATAGAAGCTAATTTTTGAATTTGAACCAAATCGAATAAGAAACACGGAAGTTATGCCACATGCAAAATCTATGGCAAGGGAAGCAGAAGCGCAGCAAAACACGTATTGCGCGAAATGTGTATGGCTTTGTGACACACGAAACTTATTTTCTTTTTTAATAGAATATTGTTTCATTTATTTATTGATACTAAATAAATAAATTGTATGCATGTCTAAGGGTACAGTGTATTTTGCAGTCGGGAAACTCGACTGCTGCTTTCTTACTTGTTATATATGTATTTTTTAGGTATTGGTTTGATTTATTATTTGGTTTATTTTTGAGTGATTAAAATTAAGCTAAACTAAAATTATAAAATTTGTATCATTAAAAAACTATTTACAAATTATTGAAATACAGCACTAGAAATTTAAAGAACTGCCAAAGAGGAATTTAATTAATAGTCAAATTAACTTTTATAGCCCTTTTTAAAAT
This sequence comes from Drosophila vallismaia, assembly GCA_035047325.1. Lineage (NCBI taxonomy): Eukaryota > Metazoa > Arthropoda > Insecta > Diptera > Drosophilidae > Drosophila > Drosophila vallismaia. Next base: position 1,390,373 of record JAWNPU010000001.1, on the reverse strand, counting down.
GTTCAAGCATTGATCATGTATATTAAGAAAAATATTTAAATAATGTGGTAGGGATCGGACCAACATCCAATATAAAAGGGTAGCAATTTTATGACCGATCCCTCCAAAACAAATTCCCTTAAAACGCAGGCCGCCAACGTATATACCAACGCACTATGGGCAACGTAAGATAACAGATAACTTGAATATTTCATTACCTAATGCTTAACAGAGCTATCCGATGCTAACAAAAAAGATGTTAAGTATCACTGTTATTACAGGGAACAAATATGTTCGCAAATGCAATATGTATATTTGCGTGATTGAAACCGTGATGGATTTAAATTGGGTTTCAAGGCGTGCCACGTCCTATGCTATTATTAAATAACTGCATAAACTTATGTATGAAAATGTATGATTTTAATCTTAGGATTGAACAAAAACGTCTCTTCTAAAAAAACAAGCTGCTGTTTTTCCTATTTTTATATTTTCGTAATATAGAATGAAATAAAAAAACCAAACCCTGGCTATGTCGTTTCGTTTCCGGGATATTAATTATGGTCACAAAAAGTGGTCGTTGGCCCATAGTGCAACGCTTTGAAGTCGCTGTGCGCATACAAATGCATATGCATAGGTGATAAGAACGTATATAGTATAGTATACATGCGTGGTACACAAGTAAACAACTGAAAGGCCTTAAATGTTTCTTCGGATGTGAAGTTGTATGAATAAAATCCGTTCTTCAGCGGAGCTCATTGGAGTAACATCTCAATTTTTGTTCGTCTTAACACTTTACTTTAGTTTGAACGAATTTTTAAAAGAGCCAGCGATTGGCACCCGGGGTCCAGCAGGTAGCCCCCCGAGCATGTCAGCAGAATACGAATGTTTTTTTGTTTTTGTTTTTTATTTAATTTATTCTTTATCTTTACTCAGTTTTTAGATTTAGCTTCAATTCACTTTAACTTTCAGATTTTCAATAATTTTCAAATTTTCGGTTTTTCTTTTAGTTTCTCTTTTTAATTTTTTTTTGTTTTTTGTAAATTTTTTTAAAAAAAAATTTTTCCAGTTTATGGTCGAATTGCTTCCCGAGCCTCTTCGGCGAACTGCTGCGTCCCCGTGACATGTTCGACATAGATGTCGCGGGACCACTTGATGGTGTCAGCCACCATTAACCTACGCCTCAGGCCGGCATAGAACCAGGAGACGCCCAGAGCTCTGAGTACCCGTTCATTTTGCGGGTCCCAGGTGCCCAGGACTCCGATTTTTGTATTTTCGTAATATACAATGAAATAAAAAAACCAAACCCTGGCTATGTCGTTTCGTTTCCGGCATATTAATTATGGTCACAAAAAGTGGTCGTTGGCCCATAGTGCAACGCTTTGAAGTCACTGTGCGCATACAAATGCATATGCATAGGTGATAAGAACGTATATAGTATAGTATACATGCGTGGTACACAAGTAAACAACTGAAAGGCCTTAAATGTTTCTTCGGATGTGAAGTTGTATGAATAAAATCCGTTCTTCAGCGGAGCTCATTGGAGTAACATCTCAATTTTTGTTCCTCTTAACACTTTACTTTAGTTTGAACGAATTTTTAAAAGAGCCAGCGATTGGCACCCGGGGTCTCTTTAATTTTTTTTTGTTTTTTGTAAATTTTTTTAAAAAAAATTTTTCCAGTTTATGGTCGAATTGCTTCCCGAGCCTTTTCGGCGAACTGCTGCGTCCCCGTGACATGTTCGACATAGATGTCGCGGGACCACTTGATGGTGTCAGCCACCATTAACCTACGCCTCAGGCCAACATAGAACCAGGAGACGCCCAGAGCTCTGAGTACCCGTTCATTTTGCGGGTCCCAGGTGCCCAGGGCTCCGATGATGAACGTCTCTAGGCTCACCTGGTGACCTAGGGCGCAAAGGGCCTCTGCCAGGGGAGCATATTTTCTGTCCTTTTCTTCCCTGACAGCCTGGAATGCTTTGGCCCCGTTTTCGAACGGAATAGTCACATCGACAATGACAATGCGACTATTCCGTTCGACGCGCCACACCAGTTCCGACCTAAGTACGGCCAAGTCACCGGTGGCCTCATCCACCCAGCAGTTTACCTTCGGGGTGCCCAAACGTGACGCCGCCTTCACTAGGCGGTTAACCACACTGTCGTGCCGCCGCTGCATGGCGTATGAGCGGTGCATGCAGTGGCACAACACGTGCGGAATACTCTCGAGCGAGTATTCACAGACTCGGCATCTTTTGTCGCTGTCGCCCCAACGGATGGCACCGTTGAGAGGCTGGACGCCCAGCCGAGCTCTGTGGATGAATCTCCAGTCAGCAAACCGGACGAACGATCCATCCCGAACGAAGGAGTTGCTAATTGGGGTTCTCGCCGAGAGGACCGCCACCTTTCCCTGGTCAGGCTTTCCCTGGAGAATGGCCAGATACTCCTCTTGCGCCGCACTCCGGAGCCGTTTGATGGACTGGGATCTGGAGTTCGAGTCAGTGAGCAGTGGTCAGTTTTTTTTTCCTCTGCTCTCAACTACTAGCTCACCTCCTCACCAGATCCAACGGACTCCCAGATGTGCGGCCTGCCGTCTCGTGGCCATTCTCACCCTCGACCAAAGGCCGGCATCGCCACAGGGGCCCAAACGCGAGCCTGAAAGGAACATGGCCATCTCTTCTCCAGATGGCTCCCGGTTTAGATTTCTTCTCACCGTTCCTCTCAGGCCCTCTCTCGCAATGTAATAGACGGCATGCGGTGTCCATGCGAAATGAGGAGGATATCGGCCAGCATCGCGGTAGGTAGTATACCCGCCTAACTATGGTAGGGGTAGGCAGGGCTATGCGAGGTGATGCAGGCAGACTATGATCGGTCTGCGTGCTTACAGAGCGCATTGCTGGGGGAGCAGCACATGGCCTGGGGTGTATAGATGGTGGCCTTGTATTGCCCCTTCCGCATGCGGGGGTAGTCTGGTTTTTTGCTGTTGTTGCCGTGGTGTGGGCGCCGGACCAACGGATGGTGATGCCGGTCCTCGGAGGTGCAGGAGTCCCTGGCGACCGCGAGACGGAAAGTTTCGGGCTCCTTAAGCTGGCAATGCATGAGACTGCGGAGGGTGAAGAATCCGGTGGCCTAAGATTGCCAGCCCTCGGGCTACTTGCAGCTCTGGATATCCCCGTGCTGGCTGCCGCCGACGTTCCCGGGGAGCGCTGGGCGGAAAGTCTCAGGTTCCCAGATTCGATTGGCCCGTTGTTGGTTTTGGGGAAACGGGGCGCGCCAATGCCAGGGCTTCGGCTTGTACTTGGCCTAGAATTGGCGGAATCGAGACTGGGAATGGAGGCGGCAGCCGACCGAATGGACGGCGTTCTAGTAATTGGGTTGTGGTTGGCAATGTCTGGTACAGCGGGCTCAGGCGCAGTGCCCAACATGACACCATTGTCATCAATTTGCACGTTGGGGTGTCGTTTGGACACGTGCGCCTTTAGCTGTCTCATGCCCTTCGGCATATCAGCCTCGCAGATCCGGCACTTATATTTTATTATAAGTTCCGGGTGTCTGCGAGTTATATGCTGATACGCTGAGAGATAGGTAGCGTATTCACCCAGATTGCCCGTGGCCCGACCGTAGCACAAAGTGCATTTGTGTCGGCCCACGAACGGGTAGGCGAATACATACATTGATCCCCCAGACATGCCAACCACGCGCCTTTTTTCGGAGAGAGAAGGAGAAGGAATTTTTTATTTTTTTATTTTTTTTTTTTTTTATTTCTGATGGGATCTTGTAGTGCCCAAACTGAAAACAAAAAACAGGCAGTGGGACTAAATAAACGAAAAATAAATAACAGAAGGTTATAAATAAAATAGTAAATAACAAAGAGTTATAAATAGACGATTAATTAGACCACACTTTGATCTTAGCCATTAGGCCAGAAGCGATCAACGTCGTTTTTAGACAAATAAAACAAAAATACATACTGCTTAGAAGTGAATTAATCAAAATGTCGTCAAACTCAAGTAACAACGCCAATAACCGTCAGCCCGGAAATCCGGCTCCCCGGCAAGGTCAACAACGCTCTTGGAATACCAGAGCTCGTGATGCTCAGAGAATGTCTGACTTCAACGAAAGGCGTTTTTCCCAACAGTATGGAGAATCCAACTGGGCGGGTCAAATGAATATGCAGGATAGGTCAGAAGATGCCACTTCCCGCTATAATCCTGTCAATACCCAACAACGACAGAGATCACAGAATTACCGCGATGGACGAAACCCTGCTTGACAGAGTGGAGCGAGGAAAGCCCCTCCACCTCCGGAGATCAAGCCCTCTACAAAAGAGAGCGCTCCGAAGGACGAGCAGCTATATATAGACAACGCTCGTGGTAGTAAACCAGTGAAGAAAACGCTGGGACAAAACTTTGATTTGGCTGTTTTCATACCATTATTGAAACAGGTATACGAAACAATGTGTGTAGAGGACCGTACCCTACCACGTGGACTTCCGTTTCCAATATTCCAGCATGCGATGACCGAGTTTCTTGTTGCTTATCAGCTGTATCATGGACGCTTTTCCCAGAAGATACCAGCTTTGCAACCGCTCATGGATCCGCTAGCTGCTATAAGCGCTGACGCTTATAATATACCTCAGCCAATCTTCGAGTACATTTGTGGATTAGGCCCGAATGTTACTCCCACTGGGGACAAGGTGCAATTTAACTTACCGGATATCGCGATACCTTCGCCAGCTATGACTGCGCATTCGCAGACCGTAAGATCAGGATCTTTTGGTCCAATTAGCGCCGATAACCATAACGTCTATGAATGTTACATTAGTCCGTACGTTACGTCTGAATACATCATAGCGACATGCATTTGTTATGGATACCGCCTCCTCATATATAGGCAGGATTGAAAAGGTGAAAATAGTAAAGGCCGACTTTAAAGCGAGGGAAAATAATGCCGCATTTATATACAAACGGACCGTCTCATCTTAAGCCGATGTAGCTTCCATTTTGTGGGATGAACCTGATACTACGCCCTGACTATAATATTATAATATGAAAAATTGATATATTTTCATGCTATATAAATATAATACAAATTTTAATGAAAAAATTTTATTATTATAATACAAATTTTAATGAAAAAATTTTATTATATTGGTAGGCGAACACCCCCTACCATATATACCTTTTTTATATAAATTTGTCGAATGATATCATGTATCATATGAAGATGTTATATGTTTGAGTATTTAGGTGATAATATTACATATTATAACGAAAATTTTCATATTTAAAATATACAATATAAATATAATTATCTATTTATATGTATTATATGAAAATATAATGAATACAATTTAATTTTAATTTGCATAAATGTTCGGAATGGGACAGTAGGAACTTGGTAAATCCAATCATATGCGTCACTAATATTATGACGAGACTATATTCTACCATAGGAAAGAACATTTACTTTCCGCCGTTTACATTTAACTGTTTGATTTTTATGAAAATTGTGTGACTTTTCATATAAAAAAGTAATATTATTGACTTTGTTAAATATTTAGGGACAGTAGGAACTTGTTAAATCCAATCATATGCGTCACTAATATTATGACGAGACTATATTCTACCATAGGAAAGAACATTTACTTTCCGCCGTTTACATTTAACTGTTTGATTTTTATGAAAATTGTGTGACTTTTCAATATCATATAAAAAAGTAATATTATTGACTTTGTTAAATATTTAGGGACAGTAGGAAATTGTTAAATCCAATTATATGCGTCACTAATATTATGACGAGACCATAAGCTACCATAGGAAAGTAATTTTTTTATACGCCACATTGATTTCAAATATATATAGTGACGTATTTGGGTGGTCCAAACCAGCCACTTCTATTAATTCAAAGAAAACAGTAATGCACTCCAGTATTTTTCCATAATGTATCCCAGCTGCGCAGCATTCGTTTATCTTTGGCAGCGCAGCCGTTCTTGTAAACATCCTAAAGCCTGACCTAAGCAGATTTGACTGCCCTCTTTCAACACTTCCTAATCCTAAGAACCCAAGAGCGAGGCTCTCCAGAAATACAAATATTGTTCAAATACTGAGGCTTCTCCTCAATCCAATTTGCATTTGATTTTTAGTCTTAAGCTGAGATCCAAAGAATAAAGTCGTGAAACTATTTCTCCTAAAACTATTTTTTATTTCTTGGCGTTGTCCTTAGTCAACTGACGGGACATTAGTTCGACTCTAAAATAAAACAACAATTTTACTGGCGCAGTCGGTAGGATACAAAAGTATCCGAAAAAAAGAACCTTCGAGTGGAAAATAAGTTAAATTTTATAGTCCAGTGCTCGAAACATCTCCCAAAATAAATTCGTGAAAACTCTTCAACTTGGATTATAATTCCAATTCGGTTATCCAATAATAAGTGGAAGTGAAATACGAAACAAAAACATTAAGTCCAAAGGCAACTAAGTTTTAAAACCAACAATAAGTGGAAGTGAAATACGAAACAAAAACATTAAGTCCAAAGGCAACTAAGTTTTAAAACCAACATATAAAAATAAAAAATAAAAACAATATAGAATTTTAACACAACAATTCAACACAAAAATTTACAAAAAAAAAACAAGTGAAACTAGAAAGCTTAAAAATAATAATAACATTGAATCCGAAACAAAACAAAAAAAAATAAAACACAAAATTTAAAAATTTTACAATAAAAATGTCACAACCAATTATTGCCGCACCCCAAATCGTTGCGCTGAGCGACATCAACCTTGCCGAAGCCCGTCGGCAGCTAAAAGACATTATGCCATTCAAGGGTGATCCAGAAACCCTTCACACCTTTGTCAGCAGAGTGGATTACGTAATTTCGCTCTACCAAACAAATGATGTCCGACAACAGAGGATTCTACTGGGAGCCATCGAAAGGAACTTGGACGGACAGGTTACACGATCTTTGGGACTTCCGAATATCGAAGATTGGTCTACCCTTAAAGCAAGACTCATCGCGGAATTTAAAACTCAAACACCAAACTACAAACTTCTGGAGAACTTCAGGGAGACACCATACAGAGGAAACCTAAGAGCATTCTGTGAAGAAGCGGAAAGACGACGTCAATTACTAATTTCGAAACTACACCTGGAAGGTAACCAATCGGATTTTCTTATTTATATTCAGGCTATTAAAGAATCTATTAAGATACTGATAAGGAAACTACCAATACAATTATTCACTATTTTAGCCCATCACGATATTACAGACTTAAGATCCTTAATTACCATTGCACAAAATGAGGGAATTTATGAAGAACACATTAATTTTGAATTTTATAAAAACCCAGAATATCGTAATAAAAATTCAAATTCTAATCAGAATTCGAAAGCACAAAAATTCAATACAAATGTTCAAACTCAATATCGACCAAGTTACTCACAATATTCCCAACCATTCCAACCTAATTTTAATCAATACATTCAACCATTTAGACCTAGCTATACACAGCAGATGACTAACAACCCACCCATGTGGCACGCACCTAATTATTTCAGACCCAACCAATACATAAACACACAACCCATTATTCAAAAAAATCCTTTCCAACAATATCCCAACAAAGTCCAAAATCCCCAAACAACGCATTTTAGAAGAAAATACATACCCTCGACTACAACAACCCTCTACATATAAAAATACTAACTTCCCGATTACTAAACGACTAAGACCATCGGACAGTGAACAAACTAAAATGTCTATTGACGAAATTAGATTCCAAGACGCGCATGAATTCGAACAAGTCCAACCTAATTATTACGAGCAACAGTATTATAACCAAAATCAATACAATCCGTATCAAAATCATGGCTTCATTAATGAAGGGCAACAACAAGTCCAATCTGTACAAATTAATAACAAACAAACCCAGAATAATTCTGAACTAAACGAAAATTTTCGGTTAACAGCCCCGGACAACACGAATACATAAAAATAGTATACAAAGGGTGCTCATACAAATGCCTTCTAGACACAGGATCAACAATTAATATGATCAATGAAAATATATTTTGTCTTCCCATTCAAAATAGTAGATGTGAAGTTTTAACATCAAACGGTCCTATTACCTTGAACGACTTGATTATGTTACCCAGAAATAGTATTTTCAAAAAAACCGAACCATTTTATGTGCACAGATTTTCTAATAATTACGATATGTTAATTGGCAGAAAATTGTTGAAAAATGCTCAATCAGTTATTAATTACAAAAATGACACAGTTACCCTTTTTGATCAAACATACAAATTAATTACTTCAGAATCCGAAAGAAACCAAAATTTTTATATCCAAAGGACACCAGAATCAATTGCAAGTTCAGATCAGGAATCAATAAAAAAATTAGATTTTTCACAGTTTCGATTAGATCACCTAAATCAGGAGGAATCTTTTAAGTTAAAAGGCTTATTAAATAAATTTAGAAATCTTGAATATAAGGAGGGAGAAAAATTAACATTTACAAATACAATTAAACACGTACTAAATACGACACATAACTCCCCGATTTATTCGAAACAATACCCACTTGCGCAAACACACGAAATCGAAGTAGAAAACCAAGTACAGGAAATGCTGAATCAGGGATTAATTAGGGAAAGTAATTCGCCATACAATAGTCCTACTTGGGTCGTACCAAAAAAACCGGATGCTTCTGGTATAAATAAGTACAGGGTAGTAATTGATTATAGAAAACTAAATGAAATAACCATACCTGACAGATATCCAATTCCAAATATGGACGAAATTCTTGGCAAACTGGGTAAATGCCAATATTTTACAACGATCGATCTGGCAAAAGGATTTCATCAAATAGAAATGGACGAAGAATAAATTTCTAAAACTGCATTCTCCACCAAAAGCGGTCATTACGAATACCTTCGAATGCCATTTGGCCTTAGGAATGCACCCGCTACTTTTCAAAGGTGCATGAATAATATCCTTCGACCGTTGCTTAACAAACACTGTTTGGTGTATCTGGATGATATTATAATTTTTTCAACATCCCTTACAGAACATTTAAATTCAATACAATTAGTTTTTTCAAAGCTTGCAGATGCAAATTTAAAATTGCAACTAGACAAATGTGAGTTCTTAAAAAAGGAAGCTAACTTTCTTGGTCACATAGTTACCCCTGATGGTATTAAACCAAATCCTTTTAAAGTTAAAGCCATAGTTTCATACCCAATTCCGACAAAAGTAAAAGAGATAAGAGCTTTCCTTGGATTAACAGGTTATTATCGCAAATTTATTCCAAATTACGCAGACATAGCGAAACCTATGACCAGCTGCTTAAAAAAAGGAGCAAAGATAGATACACAAAAACTTGAGTACATAGAGGCATTCGAAAAACTTAAGGCTTTGATAATTCGTGACCCAATTTTACAATTACCTGATTTTGAAAAAAAATTTGTGTTAACCACAGATGCAAGTAACTTGGCCCTCGGGGCTGTCCTTTCTCAAAACGGTCATCCTATATCTTTTATTAGTAGAACACTTAACGATCACGAATTAAATTACAGTACTATCGAAAAAGAATTGCTCGCCATAGTTTGGGCCACAAAAACTTTTAGACATTATTTACTAGGGCGACCATTTCTCATTGCCAGTGACCATCAACCTCTTAGATGGCTTCATAACTTAAAGGAACCGAATGCTAAGTTAGAAAGATGGAGAGTTAGATTAAGCGAATACCAATTTAAAATAGATTATATTAAAGGGAAAGAAAATTCAGTTGCCGATGCATTATCAAGAATTAAAATTGAAGAAAATCATCATAGTGAAGCTACTCAACATAGTGCAGAAGAAGACAATAGCAACCTTATTCATTTAACAGAAAAACCAATAAATTATTTCAAAAAACAAATAATCTTTATTAAATCCGATAAAAATAAAGTAGAGCATTCAAAAATATTCGGTAACTCCATTACCACAATTCAATATGATGTAATGACACTTGAAAAGGCCAAACAAATTTTACTCGATCACTTTATCCATAGAAACATTACCATTTATATTGAGAGCGATGTAGATTTTGAAATTATTCAAAGAGCACACATAGAAATTGTTAATACCACCTACACAAAAAGTAATTCGCAGTCTTTTCCTATTAAAGAACGTTGGTTCATACGCCGAATTCAAAGAAATCATACTTCAATCACATGAAAAACTTTTACACCCTGGTATACAGAAAATGACAAAATTATTTAAGGAAAATCACTTCTTTCCAAATAGCCAACTATTAATTCAGAATATAATAAACGAATGCAACATATGCAATTTGGCCAAAACAGAACATAGAAACACCAAAATGCCTTTAAAAATCACACCCAACCCGGAACATTGCCGAGAAAAATTTGTAGTAGATATTTATTCATCTGAGGGAAAACATTACATCAGTTGCATTGATATTTATTCTAAATTCGCTACACTTGAGCAAATTAAAACTAAGGATTGGATAGAATGCAGAAACGCATTAATGCGCATTTTTAATCAACTAGGTAAACCCAAATTACTAAAGGCAGACAGAGACGGAGCTTTCTCCAGTTTAGCTTTGAAGCGATGGCTTGAGGAAGAAGAAGTCGAATTACAGCTCAATACAGCAAAAAACGGGGTAGCAGACGTCGAAAGATTACACAAAACAATAAATGAAAAAATTCGTATAATCAATTCATCTGATGATGAAGAAGTAAAATTAAGCAAGATAGAAACAATCCTCTACACATACAACCATAAAATTAAACATGACACTACTGGACAGACACCTGCTCAAATTTCCTTATACGCTGGGAATCCAATATTAGACACTCAAAAAATTAAAGAAAAGAAAATAGACAAAATAAATGAAGACAGACAGGAATTTAATATTGACACTAATTACAGAAAAGGTCCACTACAGAAAGGCAAATTAGAAAACCCATTTAAACCAACCAAAAATGTAGAACAGACAGACCCTGACCATTACAAAATCACTAATAGAAATAGAGTTACGCACTACTACAAAACACAATTCAAAAAACAAAAGAAAATTAATAAACTCTCAATTTCACAGGCACCTGGTACCCGATAACACTATTGTTTATACTGATCACAGCTGTTCATGGACAACAAATTCAAATTAATAATATTGACACCAACCACGGATATCTCCTTTTTCTGATAAACCAGTTCAGATACCATCCTCCTTTGAACATCATTCCTTAAAAATCAATTTAACTGAAATAGACATCGTGGTTGACTATTTTGAGCAAAGACTACGAACCGATTACCATGCACCCCAGATCAAATTTTTATACAATAAAATAAAAAGAGAACTAGCCGGAATTACCCTGAAACATAGAAACAAACGAGGTCTTATTAACATTGTGGGTTCAGCTTTTAAATACCTATTTGGAACATTAGATGAAAATGATCGAGTCGAAATACAGAAAAAACTTGAAATCAACGCCCATAGCTCAGTAAAATTACATGAATTAAACGACGCCATACGATTGATAAATGACGGAATGCGAAAGATACAGAATTATGAAAATAACCACACCATCATTGACAGTCTTTTGTTCGAACTAAAGCAGTTTACGGAATACGTAGAAGATTTGGAAATGGCTATGCAGCTTTCCAGACTTGGACTGTTTAACCCCAAATTACTAAACTACGACAAACTTGAAAATGTGAACAGCCAAAACATTTTAAACATTAAAAAATCCACTTGGATTAACTACAATGATAACCAAGTACTAATCATATCCCACATACCCATTTACCCTTCACTAATAAACACAATTAAAATAATCCCTTACCCAGACTCCAACGGCTATCAGCTAGATTACACAGACACACAATCATATTTTGAAAAAGAAAATAAAGTTTATAATACCGAAAATAAAGAAGTAAAAAATGAATGTGTCACCAATATTATTAAACACTTAAATCCAATTTGTAATTTTAAGTCAGTACACACGAACGAAATAGTAAAATACATAGAACCAAACACAATTGTAACCTGGAACTTAACCCAAACAATTCTTAACCAAAATTGCCAAAATTCAATTAATAAAATAAAAATAGAAGGAAACAAAATGATAAGAGTAACGCAATGCAAAATAGAAATCAACAGTATAATTTTAAGTGAAAATCTGTTAAAACCAGAAATAGATTTGACACCACTATACACACCACTTAATATAACAAAAATAAAAATTGTAAAACACAACGACATTGTTGAGATGATTTCAGAGAACAATATTACACTTTACATACGAATGATCATTGTAATAATTGCACTAATTTTGTTGTACTTATATTTAAGATATGTATCATTTAAACCATTTATGATGCTGTATGCAAAACTTAAAATAAGAAAAAATCGAAATCAAAACACACCACAACAAACAGAAATAGAAGAAACTCCATTTCCCACACTATATCCATCAATCCCAGCCCAAGTATAGGCTTCTCTTTAAGGGAAGGGGAGTGACGTATTTGGGTGGTCCAAACCAGCCACTTCTATTAATTCAAAGAAAACAGTAATGCACTCCAGTATTTTTCCATAATGTATCCCAGCTGCGCAGCATTCGTTTATCTTTGGCAGCGCAGCCGTTCTTGTAAACATCCTAAAGCCTGACCTAAGCAGATTTGACTGCGCTCATGCACTCCAGTATTTTTCCATAATGTATCCCAGCTGCGCAGCATTCGTTTATCTTTGGCAGCGCAGCCGTTCTTGTAAACATCCTAAAGCCTGACCTAAGCAGATTTGACTGCCCTCTTTCAACACTTCCTAATCCTAAGAACCCAAGAGCGAGGCTCTCCAGAAATACAAATATTGTTCAAATACTGAGGCTTCTCCTCAATCCAATTTGCATTTGATTTTTAGTCTTAAGCTGAGATCCAAAGAATAAAGTCGTGAAACTATTTCTCCTAAAACTATTTTTTATTTCTTGGCGTTGTCCTTAGTCAACTGACGGGACATTAGTTCGACTCTAAAATAAAACAACAATTTAACTATATATAGTAAAATATAGTTACTATATATAGTAAAATTGTTGTTTTATTTTAGAATCGAAGTATATAGTATATAGTAAATATAATAATAGTAATATAAAATAGTAATATAAAATATAGTAAAATATAGTTACTATATATAGTAAAATTGTTGTTTTATTTTAGAATCGAACTAAAATAACTCTCTTTTATTTTAGAGTCGAACTAATGTCCCGTCAGTTGACTAAGGACAACGCCAAGAAATAAAAAATAGTTTTAGGAGAAATAGTTTCACGACTTTATTCTTTGGATCTCAGCTAAGACTAAAAATCAAATGCAAATTGGATTGAGGAGAAGCCTCAGTATTTGAACAATATTTGTATTTCTGGAGAGCCTCGCTCTTGGGTTCTTAGGATTAGGAAGTGTTGAAAGAGGGCAGTCAAATCTGCTTAGGTCAGGCTTTAGGATGTTTACAAGAACGGCTGCGCTGCCAAAGATAAACGAATGCTGCGCAGCTGGGATACATTATGGAAAAATACTGGAGTGCATTACTGTTTTCTTTGAATTAATAGAAGTGGCTGGTTTGGACCACCCAAATACGTCACTCCCCTTCCCTTAAAGAGAAGCCTATACTTGGGCTGGGATTGATGGATATAGTGTGGGAAATGGAGTTTCTTCTATTTCTGTTTGTTGTGGAGTGTTTTGATTTCGATTTTTTCTTATTTTAAGTTTTGCATACAGCATCATAAATGGTTTAAATGATACATATCTTAAATATAAGTACAACAAAATTAGTGCAATTATTACAATGATCATTCGTATGTAAAGGGTAATATTGTTCTCTGAAATCATCTCAACAATGTCGTTGTGTTTTACAATTTTTATTTTTGTTATATTAAGTGGTGTGTATAGTGGTGTCAAATCTATTTCTGGTTTTAACAGATTTTCACTTAAAATTATACTGTTGATTTCTATTTTGCATTGCGTTACTCTTATCATTTTGTTTCCTTCTATTTTTATTTTATTAATTGAATTTTGGCAATTTTGGTTAAGAATTGTTTGGGTTAAGTTCCAGGTTACAATTGTGTTTGGTTCTATGTATTTTATTATTTCGTTCGTGTGTACTGGCTTAAAATTACAAATTGGATTTAAGTGTTTAATAATATTGGTGACACATTCATTTTTTACTTCTTTATTTTCGGTATTATAAACTTTATTTTCTTTTTCAAAATATGATTGTGTGTCTGTGTAATCTAGCTGATAGCCGTTGGAGTCTGGGTAAGGGATTATTTTAATTGTGTTTATTAGTGAAGGGTAAATGGGTATGTGGGATATAATTAGTACTTGGTTATCATTGTAGTTAATCCAAGTGGATGTTTTAATGTTTAAAATGTTTTGGCTGTTCACATTTTCAAGTTTGTCGTAGTTTAGTAATTTGGGGTTAAACAGTCCAAGTCTGGAAAGCTGCATAGCCATTTCCAAATCTTCTACGTATTCCGTAAACTGCATTAGTTCGAACAAAAGACTGTCAATGATGGTGTGGTTATTTTCATAATTCTGTATCTTTCGCATTCCGTCATTTATCAATCGTATGGCGTCGTTTAATTCATGTAATTTTACTGAGCTATGGGCGTTGATTTCAAGTTTTTTCTGTATTTCGACTCGATCATTTTCATCTAATGTTCCAAATAGGTATTTAAAAGCTGAACCCACAATGTTAATAAGACCTCGTTTGTTTCTATGTTTCAGGGTAATTCCGGCTAGTTCTCTTTTTATTTTATTGTATAAAAAATTTGATCTGGGGTGCATGGTAATCGGTTCGTAGTCTTTGCTCAAAATAGTCAACCACGATGTCTATTTCAGTTAAATTGATTTTTAAGGAATGATGTTCAAAGGAGGATGGTATCTGAACTGGTTTATCAGAAAAAAGGAGATATCCGTGGTTGGTGTCAATATTATTAATTTGAATTTGTTGTCCATGAACAGCTGTGATCAGTATAAACAATAGTGTTATCGGGTACCAGGTGCCTGTGAAATTGAGAGTTTATTAATTTTCTTTTGTTTTTTGAATTGTGTTTTGTAGTAGTGCGTAACTCTATTTCTATTAGTGATTTTGTAATGGTCAGGGTCTGTCTGTTCTACATTTTTGGTTGGTTTAAATGGGTTTTCTAATTTGCCTTTCTGTAGTGGACCTTTTCTGTAATTAGTGTCAATATTAAATTCCTGTCTGTCTTCATTTATTTTGTCTATTTTCTTTTCTTTAATTTTTTGAGTGTCTAATATTGGATTCCCAGCGTATAAGGAAATTTGAGCAGGTGTCTGTCCAGTAGTGTCATGTTTAATTTTATGGTTGTATGTGTAGAGGATTGTTTCTATCTTGCTTAATTTTACTTCTTCATCATCAGATGAATTGATTATACGAATTTTTTCATTTATTGTTTTGTGTAATCTTTCGACGTCTGCTACCCCGTTTTTTGCTGTATTGAGCTGTAATTCGACTTCTTCTTCCTCAAGCCATCGCTTCAAAGCTAAACTGGAGAAAGCTCCGTCTCTGTCTGCCTTTAGTAATTTGGGTTTACCTAGTTGATTAAAAATGCGCATTAATGCGTTTCTGCATTCTATCCAATCCTTAGTTTTAATTTGCTCAAGTGTAGCGAATTTAGAATAAATATCAATGCAACTGATGTAATGTTTTCCCTCAGATGAATAAATATCTACTACAAATTTTTCTCGGCAATGTTCCGGGTTGGGTGTGATTTTTAAAGGCATTTTGGTGTTTCTATGTTCTGTTTTGGCCAAATTGCATATGTTGCATTCGTTTATTATATTCTGAATTAATAGTTGGCTATTTGGAAAGAAGTGATTTTCCTTAAATAATTTTGTCATTTTCTGTATACCAGGGTGTAAAAGTTTTTCATGTGATTGAAGTATGATTTCTTTGAATTCGGCGTATGAACCAACGTTCTTTAATAGGAAAAGACTGCGAATTACTTTTTGTGTAGGTGGTATTAACAATTTCTATGTGTGCTCTTTGAATAATTTCAAAATCTACATCGCTCTCAATATAAATGGTAATGTTTCTATGGATAAAGTGATCGAGTAAAATTTGTTTGGCCTTTTCAAGTGTCATTACATCATATTGAATTGTGGTAATGGAGTTACCGAATATTTTTGAATGCTCTACTTTATTTTTATCGGATTTAATAAAGATTATTTGTTTTTTGAAATAATTTATTGGTTTTTCTGTTAAATGAATAAGGTTGCTATTGTCTTCTTCTGCACTATGTTGAGTAGCTTCACTATGATGATTTTCTTCAATTTTAATTCTTGATAATGCATCGGCAACTGAATTTTCTTTCCCTTTAATATAATCTATTTTAAATTGGTATTCGCTTAATCTAACTCTCCATCTTTCTAACATAGCATTCGGTTCCTTTAAGTTATGAAGCCATCTAAGAGGTTGATGGTCACTGGCAATGAGAAATGGTCGCCCTAGTAAATAATGTCTAAAAGTTTTTGTGGCCCAAACTATGGCGAGCAATTCTTTTTCGATAGTACTGTAATTTAATTCGTGATCGTTAAGTGTTCTACTAATAAAAGATATAGGATGACCGTTTTGAGAAAGGACAGCCCCGAGGGCCAAGTTACTTGCATCTGTGGTTAACACAAATTTTTTTTCAAAATCAGGTAATTGTAAAATTGGGTCACGAATTATCAAAGCCTTAAGTTTTTCGAATGCCTCTATGTACTCAAGTTTTTGTGTATCTATCTTTGCTCCTTTTTTTAAGCAGCTGGTCATAGGTTTCGCTATGTCTGCGTAATTTGGAATAAATTTGCGATAATAACCTGTTAATCCAAGGAAAGCTCTTATCTCTTTTACTTTTGTCGGAATTGGGTATGAAACTATGGCTTTAACTTTAAAAGGATTTGGTTTAATACCATCAGGGGTAACTATGTGACCAAGAAAGTTAGCTTCCTTCTTTAAGAACTCACATTTGTCTAGTTGCAATTTTAAATTTGCATCTGCAAGCTTTGAAAAAACTAATTGTATTGAATTTAAATGTTCTGTAAGGGATGTTGAAAAAATTATAATATCATCCAGATACACCAAACAGTGTTTGTTAAGCAACGGTCGAAGGATATTATTCATGCACCTTTGAAAAGTAGCGGGTGCATTCCTAAGGCCAAATGGCATTCGAAGGTATTCGTAATGACCGCTTTTGGTGGAGAATGCAGTTTTAGAAATTTATTCTTCGTCCATTTCTATTTGATGAAATCCTTTTGCCAGATCGATCGTTGTAAAATATTGGCATTTACCCAGTTTGCCAAGAATTTCGTCCATATTTGGAATTGGATATCTGTCAGGTATGGTTATTTCATTTAGTTTTCTATAATCAATTACTACCCTGTACTTATTTATACCAGAAGCATCCGGTTTTTTTGGTACGACCCAAGTAGGACTATTGTATGGCGAATTACTTTCCCTAATTAATCCCTGATTCAGCATTTCCTGTACTTGGTTTTCTACTTCGATTTCGTGTGTTTGCGCAAGTGGGTATTGTTTCGAATAAATCGGGGAGTTATGTGTCGTATTTAGTACGTGTTTAATTGTATTTGTAAATGTTAATTTTTCTCCCTCCTTATATTCAAGATTTCTAAATTTATTTAATAAGCCTTTTAACTTAAAAGATTCCTCCTGATTTAGGTGATCTAATCGAAACTGTGAAAAATCTAATTTTTTTATTGATTCCTGATCTGAACTTGCAATTGATTCTGGTGTCCTTTGGATATAAAAATTTTGGTTTCTTTCGGATTCTGAAGTAATTAATTTGTATGTTTGATCAAAAAGGGTAACTG
This sequence comes from Drosophila vallismaia, assembly GCA_035047325.1. Classification (NCBI taxonomy): domain Eukaryota; kingdom Metazoa; phylum Arthropoda; class Insecta; order Diptera; family Drosophilidae; genus Drosophila; species Drosophila vallismaia. The sequence continues at coordinate 1,372,509 of JAWNPU010000001.1, read as the reverse complement.
TGTCATTTTTGTAATTAATAACTGATTGAGCATTTTTCAACAATTTTCTGCCAATTAACATATCGTAATTATTAGAAAATCTGTGCACATAAAATGGTTCGGTTTTTTTGAAAATACTATTTCTGGGTAACATAATCAAGTCGTTCAAGGTAATAGGACCGTTTGATGTTAAAACTTCACATCTACTATTTTGAATGGGAAGACAAAATATATTTTCATTGATCATATTAATTGTTGATCCTGTGTCTAGAAGGCATTTGTATGAGCACCCTTTGTATACTATTTTTATGTATTCGTGTTGTCCGGGGCTGTTAACCGAAAATTTTCGTTTAGTTCAGAATTATTCTGGGTTTGTTTGTTATTAATTTGTACAGATTGGACTTGTTGTTGCCCTTCATTAATGAAGCCATGATTTTGATACGGATTGTATTGATTTTGGTTATAATACTGTTGCTCGTAATAATTAGGTTGGACTTGTTCGAATTCATGCGCGTCTTGGAATCTAATTTCGTCAATAGACATTTTAGTTTGTTCACTGTCCGATGGTCTTAGTCGTTTAGTAATCGGGAAGTTAGTATTTTTATATGTAGAGGGTTGTTGTAGTCGAGGGTATGTATTTCCTCTAAAATGCGTTGTTTGGGGATTTTGGACTTTGTTGGGATATTGTTGGAAAGGATTTTTTTGAATAATGGGTTGTGTGTTTATGTATTGGTTGGGTCTGAAATAATTAGGTGCGTGCCACATGGGTGGGTTGTTAGTCATCTGCTGTGTAAAGCTAGGTCTAAATGGTTGAATGTATTGATTAAAATTAGGTTGGAATGGTTGGGAATATTGTGAGTAACTTGGTCGATATTGAGTTTGAACATTTGTATTGAATTTTTGTGCTTTCGAATTCTGATTAGAATTTGAATTTTTATTACAATATTCTGGGTTTTTATAAAATTCAAAATTAATGTGTTCTTCATAAATTCCCTCATTTTGTGCAATGGTAATTAAGGATCTTAAGTCTGTAATATCGTGATGGGCTAAAATAGTGAATAATTGTATTGGTAGTTTCCTTATCAGTATCTTAATAGATTCTTTAATAGCCTGAATATAAATAAGAAAATCCGATTGGTTACCTTCCAGGTGTAGTTTCGAAATTAGTAATTGACGTCGTCTTTCCGCTTCTTCACAGAATGCTCTTAGGTTTCCTCTGTATGGTGTCTCCCTGAAGTTCTCCAGAAGTTTGTAGTTTGGTGTTTGAGTTTTAAATTCCGCGATGAGTCTTGCTTTAAGGGTAGACCAATCTTCGATATTCGGAAGTCCCAAAGATCGTGTAACCTGTCCGTCCAAGTTCCTTTCGATGGCTCCCAGTAGAATCCTCTGTTGTCGGACATCATTTGTTTGGTAGAGCGAAATTACGTAATCCACTCTGCTGACAAAGGTGTGAAGGGTTTCTGGATCACCCTTGAATGGCATAATGTCTTTTAGCTGCCGACGGGCTTCGGCAAGGTTGATGTCGCTCAGCGCAACGATTTGGGGTGCGGCAATAATTGGTTGTGACATTTTTATTGTAAAATTTCTTAAATTTTGTGTTTTATTTTTTTGTTTTGTTTCGGATTCAATGTTATTATTATTTTTAAGCTTTCTAGTTTCACTTGTTTTTTTTTTGTAATTTTTTGTGTTGTATTATTAAAATTCTATATTGTTTTTATTTTTTATTTTTATATGTTGGTTTTAAAACTTAGTTGCCTTTGGACTTAATGTTTTTGTTTCGTATTTCACTTCCACTTATTGTTGGTTTTAAAACTTAGTTGTCTTTGGACTTAATATTTTTGTTTCGTATTTCACTTCCACTTATTATTGGATAACCGAATTGGAATTATAATCCAAGTTGAAGAGTTTTCACGAATTTATTTTGGGAGATGTTTCGAGCACTGGACTATAAAATTTAACTTATTTTCCACTCGAAGGTTCTTTTTTTCGGATACTTTTGTATCCTACCGACTGCGCCAGTAAAATTGTTGTTTTATTTTAGAGTCGAACTAATGTCCCGTCAGTTGACTAAGGACAACGCCAAGAAATAAAAAATAGTTTTAGGAGAAATAGTTTCACGACTTTATTCTTTGGATCTCAGCTTAAGACTAAAAATCAAATGCAAATTGGATTGAGGAGAAGCCTCAGTATTTGAACAATATTTGTATTTCTGGAGAGCCTCGCTCTTGGGTTCTTAGGATTAGGAAGTGTTGAAAGAGGGCAGTCAAATCTGCTTAGGTCAGGCTTTAGGATGTTTACAAGAACGGCTGCGCTGCCAAAGATAAACGAATGCTGCGCAGCTGGGATACATTATGGAAAAATACTGGAGTGCATGAGGGCAGTCAAATCTGCTTAGGTCAGGCTTTAGGATGTTTACAAGAACGGCTGCGCTGCCAAAGATAAACGAATGCTGCGCAGCTGGGATACACTATGGAAAAATACTGGAGTGCATTACTGTTTTCTTTGAATTAATAGAAGTGGCTGGTTTGGACCACCCAAATACGTCACTATATATACTAGACTGACCCGGCAAACGTTGTTTTGCCATATAAATAATTTCCTAGTAATTTCTAGTGCATACAAAAAACAGCTTACTTATTGTAAGTATGTATGTATGTTAGAATGTTAGAATGTGTATATTTTATGTATGTAAGAATGTGGTATATGCGTGGAATAAGCATAGAGCGCTGTGAACGATGAGGGAATATAAAAATAACAAAAGGCAAACATTATTTTTAAGTTATTATAATTTATTCCGTTTGTGTTTATTATGCCTATTTTATAATAAACTTGGCCTCTGATTTTGAATGTAGAATTGAATTGTTGATAATTTGCATTAGTATTTCGAACTATTTCTGTTGCTCCGAACGATGTAATTTGAAAGCATGAATTGAATCTTCGAATTGACTTCAGGAACACGTTAGAATCTGGATCCGTGCCGATAAGTAAGCCGTTCAATGGTTCAGGTGGTGTTTCAATTTCAGGTAGTTGCACTTTTCCTGACGCGCAAAACATCCCAGCTGGCTCATTTTTGAATTTCTAAGCATGACAATGCGGACATTCCTTGTCCATAGCACCAATTACCACTTTTGAATGAGCATTATATTCAATATCTGGCTCATACTGGTATGCTAGATGCAGAAATGAATCAGATATAAATGCTCGATGTACCTGTTGTCGATCATTTGTTCTTCGTCTATTGACTTTGAAACGGCGTGATTGTCGTTGTTCTAATCTTCTGACTTTATTGCGTTCAGCTCGTGTATCTTCTGGCTCTTCTTGATGCAATTGCGCCATTCTGACAGGTGCATCAGTATTTTGTTGCTGGATTTGTTCTTCTGTTCTTTCGGATCTGCTATTTCGCAAGTTTCGAGCTCTACTTGTACTGCGGCTCAAATCAGCTCCTTAGCGTTTTCTTGGATTTGCTCTCTGTACAAAACATACATAAATAGAATTAATGAAATTATTTAATGATGAAAAATGTTTAAAAAAAAGTATACTTACAACACAAAATCCGTTGTACACTGAGATAGCAAAATAAAAATTATCAACGTTACAACTACACTGGACGCATTAACAATAATGATGGCCGACAACTGTGTAGGGAGTGAGAAAGAAAGAAGACCGAATAGATGTTGGCCAATTGTCATAGATATCAAATAAGGACAAAAAATTTCATCAAAATCGGTCAAGCCGTTTCGGAGGAGTATGGTATCGAAAATGTGACACGAGAATTTTATATATAAGATAGTGACATATCCACAGTACATAAGTACTTATGATATGCCTACATAAGCCTACTATATACTATATAAGTACCCCACACTTTCCCACACTATTCAATTGTAATCCGAATCCCACACTAATAAAACCAAAACACCCTATGTTAGAATCCTAATGGAAAAATCCCAAAGTCAATTGTAATATGAATCCTCCAGACAATCTTAATGGAAAAACCCCAAATTCTAACACAGGATGTTTATATTCCCCTATTGTCAAGTACAGACGATCAAAGCTCGGACTCGTAAAAAACTCGAAAACAAAAGTGTTAGATTACAAGATCGGACCACCAAAAATCAAAGATCACTTGTATCCAAGAGCGAATGCACTTGAATCCAAGAGTAAATTAATTGTCAGAAACTCCAGGGAGTTTCCCCAAAACTCTCTTAAAACCAAAGTCCATATTCGAGAGCTCGAGACCAAGGTTTGATCGTGAATCAATCTAGATCAATGAGTGAGTTCAGTTTGAGACCTAATCCAATTCGGTGTTCTTCCTTGTAATAAAAAATCCGGTCAAATAAAATTATATTTTTTTTTCTTACGGATAATACAAGTATCTAATTGGCGCAGTCGGTAGGATCATCTAAATAAAAAGAGTCCTTTTTTAAATACGGTACTGATTAACTAAAGGATAAGCTATACGACTAGCTATCCGAAATCAGCGAATTAAAATCAGTGATTCGAAAATTAGTGATCCGCAAAAGAATCTACGTGCAAGTAGAATTCTAAAAACAAAAAAAAATCCCGTGCCGTCGGAAATAAAATTAAATAAAATTTTTAATTCCGGAGTCTTATCGAGACTCAACAAAAACCAACAAAAACTTATTAACATCCAATACATCAAACAAAAAACAAAACCACAACAACAATGGCAACTCCACAACTATCGGAAATGCACCTAAACCAGGTATTGGCACAAATTAAGGAACTACATTACTACGATGGAACACCAGGAAAATTATCGGGATTCATCAGCCAAGTTGAGCAACTGCTTAGCTTGTACCCAACCCAAGATGCTAGACAAGCCCACGTCATATATGGAGCAGTACGACGAGTACTGGTGGACTCAGCATTGGAAGCGGTCATCCAGGCGAACGCAACAACATGGATGGACATGAGAGCACCATTAGCCACATCATTCAAGGACCATAGACCCTACGTAACACTGATGAAACAACTAGAAGACACCCAGTATCCCGGTAGCATAAGTAAGTTCATAGAAAAACTTGAAATACAATCTAGAAATATCTATGATAAGCTTGAGTTAGAAGTAGATCCTATTAATAAGTCCAATTATACAGAAATGCTCAAAGGTACAATTAGAACAACAATAGATAGGAAATTGCCAGATAGAATGTACATGTCGTTAGCTCGTAAGGATATTGACACAATCCCAAAATTAAAACAAGCTACAATGGAGCTTGGACTTTACGATTCAAATCCAGAAGATCAGTATTTTAGAAGATCGGAAGGGCACAATGGGAATAATAGAGGAAATCCCCCAAGAAATAATCAGAGGTACTATAATAGTAGACACCATAATTATAGTAACTATTACCCCTCAACAAATCAAAATTTCAACAACCCAAATCGTCCGAATCCAAATCCGAACTTAAATAATAACCAAAGGCAAAATTCGACTCGTCCCATTCCTCCCAATCAAAGGGGAGATTATAACACATTTAGAAATTCTTTAAATCAAGGGAGACAAAATAACCCTATCAATCATCAAGTACCTTCAAGTTCGAATAATGCGAATAATAATAGACCAGCGAAAAGACAACGAGAGAGTCAGAGCGATCAGAGTAGAATGGACGTAAATTTTCATCAAACTGCCTCGGAAATTAAGGAATCGAAGGGCGAAGAGTCAACCCATTTATTAACATAACTTATCACAATAAAATTTATAAGGGAATGATCGACAAAGGATCCTCCATCAATATCATAAAGGAAAATTATGCTAGAGTAGACGAAATAAAAGAAGATTTGACGGTAAATACAATCAATGGGCCAACAAAATTAACTAAAAGTATCATGATGAAACTTAGCCCAATATGTCCGTCCGAACAAAAATTCTATGTCCATAATTTTTCCGATAATTATGATATCCTGTTAGGTCGAAAGTATTTAGAAGATTCAAAGGCGAAAATTGATTACGAAAATGACACGGTGACTTTAGGTTCAAAAACCTATAAGTTCAAATACGAAGAAAAGAAGGGCGAGACCGCATCCAAAAAATGCCTTGACCCAAAACCAAAAGTTGATTCAGCTAAAGTAGAGCAGATCAACACAAAAAAGCAAAAGGTTAAGACCGCACCTAAGTGCCTTAAACCAAAGCTTACACAAAAGCAACAAAAGGAGGAGACAGCATCAATCAAATGCCTCACTCCAAAAGTTAGCATCAACAAAGTGGACAATCATGAAACACATCTTGATCCCACGTCTATTAGAGACGATATAATTAACTTCGCGATTAATAATGAATTACGCGAATGTAACAAATATAGACTCGAGGTCTTATATAATTATAGAGACATTCAGTACAAAGAAGGTGAAAATTTGACTTTCACAAGTACAATTAAACATGTCATCCAAACTCACCATGAAGATCCAGTCTATCGCAAACCCTATAAATATGCTCAAAGTTTTGACTTAGAAGTCAATAAACAAATTAAAGAAATGATAGAGCAAGGGATAATTCGTAAATCAAAATCCCCATATTGTTCCCCCATTTGGGTGGTCCCCAAGAAAGCAGACGCTTCTGGGAAACAAAAATTTAGGTTAGTAGTAGATTACAGAAACACAGTCAATGATAAATTCCCAATTCCACGAATGGACGAAATATTGGATAAACTCGGCAGATGTCAATATTTTACTACAATTGATCTGGCCAAGGGTTTCCATCAGATTCAAATGGAAGAAAACTCCATTGCCAAAACTGCATTTTCTACTAAACATGGACATTACGAATACACACGTATGCCGTTTGGTTTGAAAAATGCCCCGGCAACATTTCAAAGATGCATGAACAATCTTTTAGTAGAGTTAATTTATAAAGATTGTTTAGTGTACTTAGATGACATCATAATTTATTCCACTTCATTGGAAGAACATATTTTGTCTTTAAGTAAAGTCTTTGAAAAGCTCAGGGATGCAAACTTAAAATTGCAGTTAGATAAATGCGAGTTTATGAGAAAGGAGACTGAATTTCTAGGACATATTGTAACTACTGACGGAATAAAACCTAACCCTAATAAAACAAAAGCAATTACGAATTTTCCACTACCTAAGACACCTAAGCAAATAAAATCATTTTTGGGTTTATGTGGATTCTATCGCAAATTCATTCCCAATTTTGCGAAAATAGTTAAACCCATGACCCTTAAATTAAAGAAAGGTGCAATAATAGACACAAAATGCAAAGATTACATCGAGTCATTTGAAAGACTAAAAGTTTTGATAACATCAGATCCGATTTTAATCTACCCTGATTTTTCAAAGTCTTTTATTTTAACAACTGACGCGAGTAACGTAGCCATTGGTGCAGTGTTATCACAGAACCAAAAGCCCATTTGTTATGCCAGCAGAACGCTGAACGAACATGAAACTAATTATGCTACGATTGAAAAAGAATTACTAGCTATAGTTTGGGCAACAAAATATTTCACGTCATACCTTTTTGGAAGGCCATTTGAAATATTAAGTGATCACAAACCTTTGGTTTGGCTCAATAATATTAAAGAACCAAATATGAAATTACAAAGATGGAAAATAAAATTAAACGAATTTGACTATAAAATCAAATATATCCCTGGCAAAGAAAATCATGTAGCGGATGCTCTTTCCCGCATAAAAATAGAAGAAGTCATGGTTAGTGAGGTTGCCGATAGCGCAAACGCAACAATACATAGCGCAACCGAAGATAATTCAAATTATATATCAATAACTGAACGGCCAATAAATTTCTTCTCTAGACAAATAGAGATAGAAAAGGGCGACAGTGATTCAACAAGTGTTAATCATTTCTTCCAAAAATTAAAAATCAAAATTACTTATAAAGAAATGACACTTGAATTTGCCAAAAATATCATTAAAGAATATGTGTGCACCAAGAAAAGCGCAATATTCTTCCCCAATGACACTGATTTTCTGATTTTCCAAAAGGCTTTTATAGAAACCATAAGCCCCAACAATTTCACAAAATTGTTGAAATGTACAGAAACTCAGAAGAGTCTGGTTTTCATCGCGCAATCCCAGGGACAAGACAGCACTTAATCGTGCCACCAAGGATCTGAAGGACAAGCTAACCATCCTACGGCAGGACTCCTTCCATAGATTCCTCAAGGAGCTGGAACCTGGAGACCCGCAGCACAATCTGTGGAACGTCACGAGGCACATTAAAAGACCTGCTAAAAAGATATCACCCGTGCGCAAAGTGGACGGGTCCTGGTGTCGGTCTGAGATCGAAAGAGCAGAAGCCTTTGCCGACCATTTATATAGTGCTTTCTCACCTTTCGATAGATGCACTGCCGAAGAGAGAGCTGCCATCATAAGGTTCGTAGAGAGCCCAAGTGCTCCTGGCACGCCAATACAGCCCGTCGAACCAGAGGAGATTGTGCAGGAGATCGCCTCCTTAAAAAATGGCAAGTCACCAGGTCCTGACCGAATTGATGCAACAGCACTGAAAATGTTGCCCCTAATCTATTCCCAAAGGCTGGCTAACATCTTTAACAGCTGCCTCCGTCTAGGGTACTTCCCGAAAGTGTGGAAGCGTGCGGAAATAATTGTCCTCCTCAAGCCTGGAAAACCTGAAGCCAATCTAGCATCGTATCGTCCGATTAGTTTGCTGGCAATCCTCTCCAAAATACTTGAAAGAGTATTTTTGCGTAGAGTACTGCCAGTGTTGGACGAGGCCGGACTGATCCCTGATCACCAGTTTGGATTCAGACGCCGTCATGGAACACCAGAGCAATGCCACCGGCTTGTTGAGTGCATACTAGAGGCCTTCGAAAAGAAGAAGTACTGCTGCGCCGTTATGCTGGATGTTAAACAGGCGTTTGACAGAGTCTGGCACCCTGGACTCCTGTTCAAAATTAGATCCAGCCTTCCAAGTTCCCACTTCGCCTTCCTCAAGTCGTACACAGAGGAAAGAGAATTCCGAGTGAGATGCGGATCATCAATCAGCACGCCTAGGCCTATAAGAGCAGGAGTACCTCAAGGCAGTGTTCTTGGACCCATCTTATACACACTCTACACAGCGGACCTTCCCATCACCCCCTCTCGGAACCTAACAGTAGCTACATACGCGGACGACACCGCGTTCCTAGCCTCCGCCAAGAATCCGCAGGATGCATCAGCCATCTTACAAAGACAACTGGATGCTCTAGATCCATAGCTGAAACGATGGAACATCGTGGTAAACGCGGAGAAATCCTCCCACACAACCTTTGCTTTACGCAGGGGGGATTGCCCCCCCGTCACACTCAACGGGGAAATCATCCCTACGAATAACACTCCCAAATATCTAGGGCTGACGCTGGACCGCAGGCTCACATGGCGCCCTCACCTGATCAACAAGCGCAAACAGGCCGACCTACGTCTCAGGCAACTTCACTGGCTCCTGGGCAGAAGATCCAAGCTCAGGGAAAAATTCAAACTACTCATATACAAAGTAGTTCTGAAGCCAATCTGGACCTATGGGATTCAGTTGTGGGGCACGGCAAGCTATTCTAACCGCATCAGAATACAGCGGTTTCAGAATAAATGTCTGAGAACATTATCTAACGCTCATCCGTCCCACGAGAATGCAATTATCCACAAAGAGCTTGGAATTCCTACAGTAGCAGAGGAGATCACCAGGCACAGTGCAAGATATACAAAAAGACTGGACAATCACCCCAACCACCTGGCCATCAAGCTCCTAGAAAACAGCCAATCCCAAAGACGCCTGAAAAGGAAACACCCGCTTGATCTCCCCCAACAATAGACACCTAAGTCAGACTCATATTATGTACATTCCTTGTACCCCCTTAAGTTAAGGTCACCGCCAAATCATTTAATGATTGTCCATTCGGACAGATTTTAAATAAAAAATAAAAAAAAAAAAAAAAAAAATGTACAGAAAAACGAATTGACATACTAACTTATGCTGAATTTAAGGATTTAATCCTAAAAAGGCACAAAGAAGTCCTACATCCCGGAATAGAAAAAACCATTAATTGGCTTAAGGAAAAATACTATTACCCGGATAGCCAAAAGTTAATTCAAAACATTATCAACGAATGTGAGGTCTGTAATATCGCGAAAACAGAACACAGAGATACAAAGTTAACCTATGAAACTACACCCGAAATAATGAATGCCAGAGAAAGATATGTAATAGATTTTTATCTAACGGGGAATCAGATCTTCTTATCTTGTATTGATATCTATTCGAAATTTGCATCATTAATTGAAGTAAACAGTAGAGATTGGCTAGAAGCAAAAAGAGCCATTATGAAGATATTCAACGATATGGGAAAACCTCAAGAAATAAAAGCAGATAAAGATTCAGCATTTATGTGCGTAGCCTTACACAATTGGTTAAAATCCGAAGGTGTAAATATCTCTGTAACTACAAGCAAAAATGGCATATCAGATATCGAAAGGTTTCATAAAACTCTAAACGAAAAATTAAGAATCATTGGCAGTGAACAAAATATTGAAAATAGATTTACAAGATTTGAAACAATCTTATACATTTATAATCATAAAACAAAACATAACACTACCAAGAGATGTCCAGCAGATATTTTTCTATATGCAGGAACCCCAGACTTTAACGTTCAACAAAACAAAATCAGCAAAATCGAGCAGCTCAATAAAAAGAGACATGATTTTGAAGTTGATTTAAAATACAAGCAAGCTCCACTCGTAAAGAGTAAAGCTACCAATCCCTTTAAGAAAACAGGTAGGATTGAACAGATGGACAGTAAGCATTTTGAGGAAACAAATAGAGGGAGAAAAATAGTACATTATAAGTCTAAATTTAAAAAGAAAAAGAAGTTTAACAAAAGTAAATATGATAATTCCAGACAAGTCGAGGAAGAATAAGAGGAGTATAAGCTTCATCCCAATATTGCTTATTTGTATAATCTCTCTTATCAATACGGTCCAAGGCAGTAACATCGAAGTAAGCCCGCTTAGTGCAAAGAACGGTTATCTTATATTCCAAACAGGAACGGTAGAGATACCCACAACGTATGATTATCATTCTTTCACTATAAACATAACAAAGACCATGATAACATTCAAAACAAAAATAGAAGAAGCTAAAAATTTCTCGAGTGTACCACAAGTGCAGTACCTAGCAGAAAAATTAAAACGAGAAATTAATGGTTTACGAATTGTTGGAAGACATAAAAGAGGTCTTTTAAATGTAGTAGGAACAGCATATAAATATTTGTTTGGTACCCTTGACCAAAACGATAAGGATGAGTTAGAAGAGCGAATTAGTAACTTATCAGAAAACACCGTACAAAAGCACGATTTAGACATGGTAATAGACGTGATTAATGGTGGTATTGAAGTTATTAATAAACTCGGAGTAAAGAGAGAGAGAGACCAACAAATAGCAATATTAATCTTCAACCTACAACAATTTGCTGAGTACATAGAGGACATTGAATTAGGAATGCAGATGACAAGGCTGGGAATCTTTAACCCAAAGTTGCTAAAACATGATTACTTAAAAAAAGTAAATTTGGAAAAGATTCTGAGAATAAAAACATCAACCTGCCTTTAAACAGATACAAAGGAAATCCTTATTATTTCTCACGTCCCCAGCGAAATTGCACAAACTCCGATTTTCCAAATAGTACCTTACCCAGACGAACATGGCTATATTCTAACTGAGCATACTTTCGATAAGTTCTACATTCATAACAATCAAGTGTATCAAAAAGATACAGAAAAAGTAATATTTGATAAATGTATAGTTGGAATTATAAAACAGGAACCAACCGAGTGTAAATACACAAAAACCCATAAGAACTTTCAAATAAATTATACAGAACCAAACATCCTAATTACCTGGAATCTACCAGAAACAATTGTAAATCAAGATTGCACAAAGAATAAGATTATAGTATCAGGAAATAACATTATAAAAATTAAAAATTGTACAACTCAAATTAATGAATTTATAATTTCAAATAGTTTAGCAGATTTTACACAAACTGTTTATATTACAAATAACGTAACAAAATTAGAGCCTATGGCGTATTTACAAACCAAAGAAATAATAAATTCACATGTAAAATATTACAGTGTATTCCAAATCATAAGCATAACTACATTTGCCATTACCATTATTAGCTTGACACTGTATCTTTTTTTTTTTTTTTTTTTTTTAATTTATTAAGGCATATAGGGTATCTTTAATCCCCTTGGTGACCTTGGCATCTATTAATACTGCCACAGAGGCGTTAACATTATAACTAAATTTAAACTTACAAACTAACTATTTACAGAACACAATAACTAAAATATAAAAGAAAGGAAGACGATGGGGAGTATATCGTTTGGCTTATCTTCGTCTTGCTGCGCGTCTTGTTGGGAGCCGGTCAATTAGGTCTCTAGGAAGTCGCCTATTGAGCCTTGTTTGTGGGCGAGGTCTGGTGAGACCCTTAGCGAGTCGGTTGCGATGGCGCTCCAGTCGGTCGTTGTAGCGGCTGGAGTGGAAATTTATGGTCTCAAAGACCGTCGGCAGCTTTAGGTCACTGTGGAGGGTGGTGTTCCTCACATACCACTCGCAGCAAGTGATCGTCCTCGCCATTTTATTTTGGATGCTCTGGATTCTGTGTATCTGGCTGTCACACGCCAGGCCCCAAATTTGGCACGCATACCTCCAAATAGGAGCTATGATTTGGCTGTATATGGTCAACTTATTTCTTAGCGACAGTTTGCTATGCGGGCCCATGAGCCAGTAGTGCTTTGCCGCCGCGGCCCGTATGCGTATTCCCAATACACTCATTTGCTTCGCGAAAGTGAGCCAGCGGTCGAGTATGACTCCCAGGTATTTGGCTGAGTCAACCTGTTCCACAGGGGTGTCGTCAATGAGCACTGCTGGTGGCGTTCTCCGTTTGAGGGTGTAGCAAACATTCGTGGACTTGTTACCATTAATTCCAATATTCCATCTCCTAGCCCAGTCGGAAAATCTTGTTGCGTAGTTCTGGATACCGTTGGCGGCCTCCTGCTCGCACCTGGACCTGTACGTTATGCACACGTCGTCGGCAAATATGGCCAGCATTGACGTTCCGTACTCATTGTCAGCCGGGCGCGGCATGTCATGGCTATAAAGGCAGTATAGTAGCGGGCCTAGGACGCTTCCCTGAGGTACTCCAGCTGCCGCATTATACTCAGTTGAGAGCGCAGAGTGGAACCGGACCGCAAATCTCCTATTCCTGAGGTACGACGCCAGGAGACTGTAGTAAGGCGCGGGCAGGGTATTCTTGATTTTTAGCAGCAGACCAGGATGCCACACACGATCAAACGCCTCCCGGACATCGAGGAAAAGAGCGTTGCAGTATTCGTCACAGTCGAAGGCCGTTAAAATTTGCTCGACCACTCGATGCAGTTGCTCCACCGTGCAGTGACCAGCACGGAATCCGAACTGGTGTTCTGGCATTATTCTCTGGGCATCTATAGACCTGACCATCCGGGCGGCAATCAGTCTCTCAAACACCTTTGAGATCGACGGGAGGAGACTGATCGGCCGGTAGGATCCAGGGTCCTTCTCCGGCTTGCCAACTTTATGAATCATAGAGATGATTCCCAGCTTCCATTGAGGAGGAAAGTACTGCAGCCTCACAATGGCATTGAAAAGCGTCGCTAAGTAGAGGGTCGCTCTGCTCGGTAGGGCCTTTAGAGTGGCGTTACATATTCCATCATGGCCTGGTGCTTTTTCAGCAGGATCGAAAGGTTGGATCGGCATGTCCATTTGGAGAGCTTGAGACAGTTGATCGTGAGTCTCTTCAACCTGCTGCGGACTGGCGAGGTTAAAAGGTTGGAACCGCTCGGCGAGGTGGGCGGCAAACGCATCTGCTTGCTCCAAATCTGTTCGGCACCATGCCCCGTTGCTGTTCATCAGTGGTGCTTTCCTTGGGCAACGTCTTTTGATCGCACGTGTGGCCTTCCAGAGCGAGTGCTTCGCGTCGGCTTCGGTACCCGTATTGACTAACCTGTCGTCGAACCATGCAGCTTTGTGTTCCACCAGTGCACGATGTAGGATAGACTTCGCCCTGTAAAAATCAGCTTTCTCCAGCGGGTGCCGCGATCTCATCCATCTGGAACGTAGACGCCTCTTCTCTGTAATGAGCATCAGAATCTCTCTGGGGACCGGTATTCTGGCTGCTGCGGGTCTCCGTCCTGGGGTGTGGGTGGCCAATCTAGCTGCTACTTGGATGTTGTGGGGGAGAGAGTCGATTGCAACTTCAATGTCCCGCTCGGAGTTCAGCGCCATGTCAAGGTTCAGTGACGACTCGAGGTGCTCTTGAAAACGTTCTATGTTAGTGCGCCTACTGATAAGCCGCTCGACTTTGGGATAGGCTGTGGCTGTTGTATCCAATGTGATGATGAGAGGTAAGTGGTCAGAGCTTAGCTCGGCAAACGATCGGATATCTGAGTGTAAACCCAGGATACCTCTTGTCAGCGCAAAATCGATGTAGCCTGGGGACCCTCTACTACCAAAAGGGAACCTTGTGGGGCCACCTGTTGCTAGCGAGTTTACATCTGTGTTGAAAATAAGATTTGCCAGGGCATGACTTCTTTGGTTGCACCTCCCTGCTCCCCAAAGCCAATGGGACGCGTTCCAGTCGTCAGCTACAATGAATTTATGCTGATGTTGCTCCAATATGGATTTGAAGTTGTCTGTGGTCCAGATGAACCTCGGTGGGCAGTAGACCGCGCCGAAGTTTATAATGCGGTCCCCAGTTTCTATAGCTGCAGACGCAAGTCTGTACCCTATCAGTGGCTACTGAAGGAAGAGGAAAATGAACCAGACTTGATTTGATCATAATTGCTGATCCACCTTTGGCGTTACCCTCACCCGGGTCGTTTGCAGTATACGCCTCGTAGCCATACAGCTTGGGCTTGACTTTATCTTTGTAATGTGTTTCACTGATGAGTAAAACAGCAATCTCGTAGCGCCGCACAAAGCATTCAACTTCGGGCAGTTTCGCGGAGACGCCGTTGGCGTTCCATACTAAGATGCGTAGCGGCTTCATTTTGTCGCTGTCTTCGCGTGCATAGCAGTGAGCAGATGGACCATCTGCCCTTGCTGTAGTAACATCATCCTCATTTGTTCAATCTGCTGTTCCTGGAGGGAGCGCAGAGCGTTCATGCTTTCGTTTTGCGTCTGCAGGATGCTAAAAGTGTTATTGTCCATAGGGGGCTGATGTCCGCCTCTAGACCGGCTCCTTTTCTGGCTGTGCTTCCTGGTCTCAGGTTGCTCCTGTAAGGGCTGTGGCACCTGTTGCTGATCCTGCTTGGGGCCCATCCAGGCTTTAGCTATTTCTGCGTAGGAGACTCCGCTTCGGGGAGATGCAGTCGGCATACATCCAGTAGGGACATGGGACATAGGTCGATTGTTAACTTCGCTTCTTCCTCCCACACCTCTTTTTGGCCTAGACTGCTGGAGGAATGCCTGGAGTTTGGAGCATCCGGAGTAATTCGCCGAGTGCTGTTCACCACAGTTATAGCAAGTACATGGCTCGCTTCGTGGTCACGTACAGTCTTTGGCAGGATGTTCGCCGGCGCATTTGAGACAGATGTGCGCCATACGGCAGTATTTGGCCGTGTGACCAAATTGCTGGCATCGATGGCATTGGGTTGTCGTATTTCGCTTGCGAAGGGGCTCGATGACAACTCTCATGTGGCATAAACCCTTAACAGCCAGGATCTCCTTGTTCTTCGTCGCAGCAGCGATGTTCAAAAAGAACGTATTTATGGGATTGGCAGCAGGAGCCCCTGGCTCGTTTCGCCTTTTCGGTGTATAGACGTCTAGCATCTTGTGACCGAGGCTTTTTAGTTCATCAACGATATGATGATGGAGCGTACTGTGGTGGAGTCTTTTAACGCATACTCGGTATGGCCTGTCCTCCTTGAGTTGGTAACAGTGAAACTCAAGCTTTTCGGTCTCGAGCCAGCTGACTATGCTGCGGAAGGTGCTAGCGTCTGCCGCGTAGAGCCTCAGGACTCCGCCCATCGATGCCTTGGCAGAGACCTTGTTCAGGTCAGTAATTTTTGAGATGTTGTCCATCAGCAGGGGTGCGTTTTCAACGCCTTCCAAAACTATTGGATTGGGTTTAGGTTGCGCCTTGGAAGTTGCACTGATTATGCCAGATGAGGCTGCATCATGTTTGGCAGCAGCAATAGCTGCTTGATGGCTGGTACTGGGTTGTTCGCTCAGATCCTCGGTTTGCGCAAGCAACCCAAAGCGGTTTGAGCTGCCGCTGTAGGTGGGCACAGGAATCTTGGTATCCAGTATTGTCTTCTTCTTGGCATTCATTGGAGACCCCCTTGTCTTCCACTTGATGACTTGCACCCGCTGAGGCGCTGGCTTGATAGTGTTGGCCAATTTGGATGCCCGTGTCGTATCAGAGGCTTTGTTCACAGCTATACTGAAGAGCTCGCCGAGGCTGAGTAAGCGCTCGGTGGGAGCGGGCATCATAGTTTTTGCATTTGGGTCCATAAATGCAATTTCCAAAAGTGTGTAAACAAACTTCGATCAGCTGTGGACAGCTGCTTTGAACAGCTGAATTTTTGTTGTGGCCGCTGTTCAGCGGGGCCACGATTTTGATTGTTTGCAGCACGCTTATATCCCTGTGCTTGAGTATTTTTATACCTAGTAGTGAGTCTAGGGGACACTCTTCACAGTTTTGCCACTATTGTCGGCTTTGCTTGATATATTGCGTGGAAATTAATATTTTTTCCCGCTTGTGGTGTTAATGAAGTACAACTCGTCGCAAGGGTTGCCACTCGATTACACACTGTATCTAGCATATAAATTTAAGAATATCCCTAAGAAACTGATTGTAAAATATTCTAAGCAAACTGAAGAACATCCGAACCAAAATACCAATGTAAATGATCAAATTCAGTCAGCAAATAACATAATGATGTACCCAAGCTTATCTGCCTGAGGACAGGCTAAATTCAATGGTTGGGGGAGTGACATATCCACAGTACATAAGTACTTATGATATGCCTACATAAGCCTACTATATACTATATAAGTACCCCACACTTTCCCACACTATTCAATTGTAATCCGAATCCCACACTAATAAAACCAAAACACCCTATGTTAGAATCCTAATGGAAAAATCCCAAAGTCAATTGTAATATGAATCCTCCAGACAATCCTAATGGAAAAACCCCAAATTCTAACACAGGATGTTTATATTCCCCTATTGTCAAGTACAGACGATCAAAGTTCGGACTCGTAAAAAACTCGAAAACAAAAGTGTTAGATTACAAGATCGGACCACCAAAAATCAAAGATCACTTGTATCCAAGAGCGAATGCACTTGAATCCAAGAGTAAATTAATTGTCAGAAACTCCAGAGAGTTTCCCCCAAACTCTCTTAAAACCAAAGTCCATATTCGAGAGCTCGAGACCGAGGCTTGATCGTGAATCAATCTAGATCAATAAGTTGAGTTCAGTTTGAGACCTAATCTAAAACGGTCGGTGTTCTTCCTTGTTATAATTTCGGTCAAATAAAAATTATATTTTTTTGACATACGTCTTATACAAGTATTTAATTATATACTATATAAGTACCCCACACTTTCCCACACTATTCAATTGTAATCCGAATCCCACACCAATAAAACCAAAACACCCTATGTTAGAATCCTAATGGAAAAATCCCAAAGTCAATTGTAATATGAATCCTTCAGACAATCCTAATGGAAAAACCCCAAATTCTAACACAGGATGTTTATATTCCCCTATTGTCAAGTACAGACGATCAAAGTTCGGACTCGTAAAAAACTCGAAAACAAAAGTGTTAGATTACAAGATCGGACCACCAAAAATCAAAGATCACTTGTATCCAAGAGCGAATGCACTTGAATCCAAGAGTAAATTAATTGTCAGAAACTCCAGAGAGTTTCCCCAAATTCTCTTAAAACCAAAGTCCATATTCGAGAGCTCGAGACCGAGGCTTGATCGTGAATCAATCTAGATCAATAAGTTGAGTTCAGTTTGAGACCTAATCTAAAACGGTCGGTGTTCTTCCTTGTTATAATTTCGGTCAAATAAAAATTATATTTTTTTGACATACGTCTTATACAAGTATTTAATTATATATATATATATAGTGACGTATTTGGGTGGTCCAAACCAGCCACTTCTATTTATTCAAAGAAAACAGTAATGCACTCCAGTATTTTTCCATAATGTATCCCAGCTGCGCAGCATTCGTTTATCTTTGGCAGCGCAGCCGTTCTTGTAAACATCCTAAAGCCTGACCTAAGCAGATTTGACTGCCCTCTTTCAACACTTCCTAATCCTAAGAACCCAAGAGCGAGGCTCTCCAGAAATACAAATATTGTTCAAATACTGAGGCTTCTCCTCAATCCAATTTGCATTTGATTTTTAGTCTTAAGCTGAGATCCAAAGAATAAAGTCGTGAAACTATTTCTCCTAAAACTATTTTTTATTTCTTGGCGTTGTCCTTAGTCAACTGACGGGACATTAGTTCCACTCTAAAATAAAACAACAATTTTACTGGCGCAGTCGGTAGGATACAAAAGTATCCGAAAAAAAGAACCTTCGAGTGGAAAATAAGTTAAATTTTATAGTCCAGTGCTCGAAACATCTCCCAAAATAAATTCGTGAAAACTCTTCAACTTGGATTATAATTCCAATTCGGTTATCCAATAATAAGTGGAAGTGAAATACGAAACAAAAACAAAAACATTAAGTCCAAAGGCAACTAAGTTTTAAAACCAACATATAAAAATAAAAAATAAAAACAATATAGAATTTTAATAATACAACACAAAAATTTACAAAAAAAACAAGTGAAACTAGAAAGCTTAAAAATAATAATAACATTTAATCCGAAACAAAACAAAAAAATAAAACACAAAATTTAAGAAATTTTACAATAAAAATGTCACAACCAATTATTGCCGCACCCCAAATCGTTGCGCTGAGCGACATCAACCTTGCCGAAGCCCGTCGGCAGCTTAAAGACATTATGCCATTCAAGGGTGATCCAGAAACCCTTCACACCTTTGTCAGCAGAGTGGATTACGTAATTTCGCTCCACCAAACAAATGATGTCCGACAACAGAGGATTCTACTGGGAGCCATCGAAAGGAACTTGGACGGACAGGTTACACGATCTTTGGGACTTCCGAATATCGAAGATTGGTCTACCCTTAAAGCAAGACTCATCGCGGAATTTAAAACTCAAACACCAAACTACAAACTTCTGGAGAACTTCAGGGAGACACCATACAGAGGAAACCTAAGAGCATTCTGTGAAGAAGCGGAAAGACGACGTCAATTACTAATTTCGAAACTACACCTGGAAGGCACCTGGTACCCGATAACACTATTGTTTATACTGATCACAGCTGTTCATGGACAACAAATTCAAATTAATAATATTGACACCAACCACGGATATCTCCTTTTTTCTGATAAACCAGTCCAGATACCATCCTCCTTTGAACATCATTCCTTAAAAATCAATTTAACTGAAATAGACATCGTGGTTGACTATTTTGAGCAAAGACTACGAACCGATTACCATGCACCCCAGATCAAATTTTTATACAATAAAATAAAAAGAGAACTAGCCGGAATTACCCTGAAACATAGAAACAAACGAGGTCTTATTAACATTGTGGGTTCAGCTTTTAAATACCTATTTGGAACATTAGATGAAAATGATCGAGTGGAAATACAGAAAAAAACTTGAAATCAACGCCCATAGCTCAGTAAAATTACATGAATTAAACGACGCCATACGATTGATAAATGACGGAATGCGAAAGATACAGAATTATGAAAATAACCACACCATCATTGACAGTCTTTTGTTCGAACTAATGCAGTTTACGGAATACGTAGAAGATTTGGAAATGGCTATGCAGCTTTCCAGACTTGGACTGTTTAACCCCAAATTACTAAACTACGACAAACTTGAAAATGTGAACAGCCAAAACATTTTAAACATTAAAACATCCACTTGGATTAACTACAATGATAACCAAGTACTAATCATATCCCATATACCCATTTACCCTTCACTAATAAACACAATTAAAATAATCCCTTACCCAGACTCCAATGGCTATCAGCTAGATTACACAGACACACAATCATATTTTGAAAAAGAAAATAAAGTTTATAATACCGAAAATAAAGAAGTAAAAAATGAATGTGTCACCAATATTATTAAACACTTAAATCCAATTTGTAATTTTAAGCCAGTACACACGAACGAAATAATAAAATACATAGAACCAAACACAATTGTAACCTGGAACTTAACCCAAACAATTCTTAACCAAAATTGCCAAAATTCAATTAATAAAATAAAAATAGAAGGAAACAAAATGATAAGAGTAACGCAATGCAAAATAGAAATCAACAGTATAATTTTAAGTGAAAATCTGTTAAAACCAGAAATAGATTTGACACCACTATACACACCACTTAATATAACAAAAATAAAAATTGTAAAACACAACGACATTGTTGAGATGATTTCAGAGAACAATATTACCCTTTACATACGAATGATCATTGTAATAATTGCACTAATTTTGTTGTACTTATATTTAAGATATGTATCATTTAAACCATTTATGATGCTGTATGCAAAACTTAAAATAAGAAAAAATCGAAATCAAAACACACCACAACAAACAGAAATAGAAGAAACTCCATTTCCCACACTATATCCATCAATCCCAGCCCAAGTATAGGCTTCTCTTTAAGGGAAGGGGAGTGAAGTATTTGGGTGGTCCAAACCAGCCACTTCTATTAATTCAAAGAAAACAGTAATGCACTCCAGTATTTTTCCATAATGTATCCCAGCTGCGCAGCATTCGTTTATCTTTGGCAGCGCAGCCGTTCTTGTAAACATCCTAAAGCCTGACCTAAGCAGATTTGACTGCCCTCTTTCAACACTTCCTAATCCTAAGAACCCAAGAGCGAGGCTCTCCAGAAATACAAATATTGTTCAAATACTGAGGCTTCTCCTCAATCCAATTTGCATTTGATTTTTAGTCTTAAGCTGAGATCCAAAGAATAAAGTCGTGAAACTATTTCTCCTAAAACTATTTTTTATTTCTTGGCGTTGTCCTTAGTCAACTGACGGGACATTAGTTCGACTCTAAAATAAAACAACAATTTTACTATATATATTCTTAAAAATATTCTGAAAGTGGTGGTCAGGGTGTGCAGGGGGGGCCTAGTGCTATACTCCGTAAGTCTTTCGTCAAGTCGACTCAAAACCTCCTCGTGGTGGCTACCGGATGCTAGTTGCACTCCGTTCTGGAGGCTTCTGGTAACTAATTTGAGCGGCGAAGCGGGTTTTAGGGGTTACCAGTCCCTATTACCTTTAACATGTTGGTACTGAAAATGTAAACAATGAGCCTCGGAGACAAAATCGAAATGATATGCCTATGGTTAACAGCCTAGGTAACCAACAAATGGGCTCAAGCATGGAAGTACAATTTGAACAGACATCTTTTATATGCGAGATATGTGGACAAATATGTCGCTCAAAAGGCGGCTTAGGCGTCCACATGGCTCGTAGGCACAAAGATGAGCTCGATGCGGCTCGTCTGCGTGCTGATGTCAAACTACGTTGGCGAGAAAGGAGATGGAACTCACAGAAAATGGCAATATACGAAATATTAATCAACGTTTAGCGGAAGCTTTTGCTCCCCGAACGGTCGATGCTATTAAAAAATGTCGGCAGAGGGATAATTATAAGTGCAAAATTGAACAGCTTAGGGGGCAAGCAGTTCTTATCCCGATTTGTGAGTGATTGTGATTTGTGAGTAAACTTAACCCTGGGTTATTTACATTTAAATTATAGTACGCATCCAAAATAAAACTCCATTTAATATGTCTGTAACGTATTTTGTGCCAGTTATAGTGGTCGTGGCCTTTGTCCTAGGAGGTTGGTACCACGCCAATCCTGAGGTCACTCCCCTGGAGGGGGAGAGTGATAGTCGGATTTTGATGGAGTTGTGGCATCGTCATACGAACCTAATAATGACTGTAGGTGTGATTGTGATCTTGCAACAGGTGTTCTTCCTTTGGAAGACTGCCCGTTGGTTTTTTCGGATCTGCAAAAGTTATTGTAAGGTTTATCGTCATGACGCTGCTACCCTTGTTGGTAATGTTGTTGGTCCTTTATATGTTCCGGAGAAATTTGTCCCCGGAAGTGACTATCATCAGAGTGCCATGCCAGCCTTCCAAGTGGAGATTTGGAAACAGATTTCTGCAGCCACGTATGCCTTTGTTGGCAACGCTTGGCGTTTGGATGAGTTGCTGGTTACAGCGCACCATGTGGTGGCTGGACTTAATGTGGTACGTGTTAAAGTGGCCGACAAGTTTGTTGACGTGGACGGTTCCCGTTTTGAGCATACCGATAATGACTTGGCTGTCTGCATTATGGCTAGAGGGAGCTGGGCGACCTTGGCGGTCAAATCCGCCAAGATACCCAAGCAAGCTATACAGCATCCAGTCGTGGCTAGTATCTGTAGCCGAGGCATGGCCAGTACTGGTATGCTTGAACCATATCATATTACTCCTTACACCACATATCAGGGCTCCACCCAGTCGGGTTTTTCAGGGGCTCCAATTTTTGTGGGTAACACAGTTTATGCTTTGCATGTGGGCGCCGGTAAAGTCAATTTGTCTTTGGACGCTAATTGGATTAAGTCGGTGGCCTTCCGTAGAGAAGAGACTACTGATTTTATCCTTGACGCTATTAAGACTGATTTTAAGCGCAGTGGAAAGAAGCTTAAGTATAGAATGTGGGGAGCGGATGAGGTATATGTTTTGTCACGTGGCAGTTATCATGCGATACCTATTGAGGATATTGCAGAAGATGTCTGGCATATGCTGGAGCATGACAGTGGAAACGCAGCGATTAATAGTCGCGAGGGCGTGGGAACGTACCATGGCTATGACGATATATCGTCCTGTCAAGTCAGAGATCCGTCTTTTTTAGGTCTGCGCCAAGCCCGTGCAATTGCGGAGGCGACACGGTGAAAACGGTCGGTCCTGCACCAAACCAGAATGGTGTGGAGATGAACCTACCTTACGCATCCAAAGCTACACAGGCGGATATGGGTGGCCTCGAATCGATGTCTGTGCGGTTAAGCAGAGTTTCGCCAAACATTTGGCCATCGCAGAGGCCGTTGCAGAGCGGCTCCCGTGGCATCAGGTTGAGTCGCTCGAGAACGCGCAAACCGAGGTTGTCTCGAGACTTGGAAGTTTAAAACACTTTCCTCATGTCTCGGATGACATGGAGGAGCATTTTAATAAAATGCTCTTGCCGGCGGTGATGGATGTGGATCTTGATTCGATACCTGGACTATGCTCGTTAAACAAACAGCTCGAGTCAATCCACTGGAACGGTCGAACAGCGAAATCTTGCGAAGATTGCAGGGTCTAGGCCCTGTACAATGCGCACGGCCCTGGAAAGGTGATGTACTGCAAACTATCATTGATAGGGCGCATACATTGGAGAAGAGTGCTACTCTTCAGTGCTTGTCCAATTACCTCCGGGAAATATTTCCCGTTCAGAATCTTGCTCGCACGGTTCTGTCGAGGCGGAGTCCCAACCGTCCTCGTAATAGGAGACAATTAAGAAGGCAACAGTACGCTAGGGTTCAGCGTAACTGGGACAAGCACAAAAGCCGCTGCATTAAATCTTTGCTTGATGGACCTGACGAATCGGTAATGCCAATGAGGGAGATAATGGTACCATATTGGAGAGAAGTAATGACACATCCCAGACCTTCTAATTTAACTAGCACTGTTCATGTTCCCATGAATCATCTGCTAGAGGAGGTTTGGGCACCTATAACATCAGCAGAACTGAAAAAGTTCAGTGTGTCACTTATTTCGACTCCGGGGCCAGATGGAATTACTCCGCGCGTAGCAAGGAGTGTTCCTTCTGGTGTTATGTTGCGCATAATGAACCTGATTCTCTGGTGCGGCAAAATACCGAAAGCGGTCCGACCGGCCCGAACCATCTTCGTTCCGAAGACGGTGAAGGCATCCCTACCACAAGACTTCCGGCCGATATCAGTCCCCTCGGTTCTTGTTAGGCAACTCCACGCAATATTGGCGTCTCGATTGAATTCTAGGATTCAATGGGATCCAAGACAGCGTGAGTTCCTACCTACCGACGGGTGTGCTGATAACGCGACCATTGTTGATTTGATCTTACGGGACCACCAAAAAAGACACTCGTCATCTTATATTGCAACACTCGATGTTAGCAAGGCATTTGACTCCGTGTCTCATGCCGCCATTGTGAAAATTTTAAAGTCTTATGGTGTCCCTGACGAACTCGTCAACTATGTCCGTAATCTGTACAAGGAAGGTAGCACAACGCTCAATGGGGTGGATTGGTGCTCAGAGGAATTCGTCCCTGCCCACGGTGTGAAGCAAGGTGACCCTCTGTCTCCAATCTTATTCAATTTGGTCATCGACCAATTGCTTCGAACGCTACCCCGTGAGATTGGTGCTAAAGTCGGTAGTGCAACGACAAACGCGGCCGCGTTTGCCGATGATTTGGTGCTGTTTGCCTCAACTCCAAAGGGCCTTCAAAAATTACTGGATACCACGGTAGACCTTCTGTCTACCGTCGGGCTTACCCTTAACGCCAACAAATGCTTCACAGTAAGCATCAAGTGGCAACCGAAGCAGAAGTGTACTGTGGTCGTACCACAGACCTTCTATGTAGGTTCTCGCACGTGTCCAGTTTTGAAGCGCTCCGAGGAGTGGAAGTATCTCGGTATCCATTTCACGGCTGACGGGAGGTCTAGATATTATCCAGCGGAGGCGCTAAAACCGAAGTTGGAATGTATATCGAAATCCCCCCTGAAGCCTCAACAGAAATTATTTGCCCTAAGGACTGTCCTCATACCACAGCTCAATCACCAACTAACTCTTGGGAGTGTGAGTATAGGCGTCCTGAGAAAGTGTGATAAACTCTTACGTTTTTATATTAGTTGGTGGTTAGACCTGCCTATGGACGTGCCAGTTGCATTCTTCCATGCTCCCCATTCTCACGGGGGCCTTGGAATCCCCTCGGTTCGATACGCAGCTCCAATGCTACGTGTCAGGAGATTAACCAATACTTTGATCTTAGCCATTAGGCCAGAAACGATACTTTTGTTAGGAAAACAGAAGCAAATTCATGCGCGCACAACCAAAACCGGTAAAGAATTACAATTTCCACAGATAAAACGAACTCAGTTTTGTGTAGCATACCCTGAGGGTGCGCAAAGAAAAATCTGGGAATGGCGGCAGTGACCGGCTGTATCTAATCTGGGAATGGCGGCAGTCGACTGGTTGGACGGCGTTCTAATAGTAAGGTTATGGTTGGCAATAATCCGTACAGCGGGCTCAGGCGCAGGGTCCAACATGACACCATTATCGTCTATCCGTACGTTGGGGTGTCGTTTGGCCACGTCCGCCTTTAGCTGTCTCATGCCCTTCGGCATATCAGCCTCGCAGATCCGGCATCTATATTTTATTCTAAGTTCCGGATGTTTGCGAGTTATGTGCTGATATGCCGACAGATACGTATGGTATGTGAATACGTACGCTGATTTTTTTTTTTTTAATTATGTTGGGAACTTATAGTGCTAAGGTCCCAAACAAAAATAACAAAAAAATGGTATAAATAAGAGATAAATAGACTACACCAGAAGCGATCAAATTACAGTAGTCAAAAAAATTAAAAATTTTTTTTATATTTATATTTACAAACATGTACATGCATGTACATACATATTTACATTCCATGTACCTCCTTAAGTCAATGTCACCCCCAAACTATTTAATGATTGTCCACTCGGATAGATTTTAAATACATAATAAGAACGTTAAAAAAAAATAAATAAAATAAAATATTTAGGCATAGCCAGGCCCCCATATAATATATAATACATAAGCTATAATTTGGTTATAAATTGTCAATTTATTCATAATACAGTAGGGCTTTGACGCCACAGCACGTATGGGTGCACGTGATCCGGCGATCAACTGGGGTGTCGTTCTTTCACCCACACCCCTAGGGCGCTGTAGGACCGCCTGAAGTTTAGTGCAGCCTGAGTTATTGTTTGGGTGCTGTTTACCACAATTGCAGCAAGTGCATGGCTCGTTTCGTGTGGCATCGAAGGCATTGCCAGAACACACTCATACTAAAACTCCTTCCACACACTAGGTGGTAAACTCTCCACGCCCTGTCCATACAACCATTATTCCGGCAAAAATGGAAGTCCCTTCGTAAGCTTGTAGCTTACGGCTCTACGCCGTATCTCCAAGTCAAGGGGGACTGCTCCAAGCAACACCTGCAAAGGCTCCGTGGAGACAATGCGGCACACAGGCATACATCCAAGCATCAATAGGCGCTGCACGGACTGCATTTTCGCACGGCCCGTCAAACCTCCGACTAAATCGCTCCATACCGGCGCCCCGTTTGCTGCACAGACCACAAAAAGAATTAAACTTCTTTAAAAAAATAAATAAAACATAAATAATCTTATTCTTCTAAATGTTAAAATTAATAATAATAACATTAAATAAAAATAAATTTTTATAATTATTATATTTATTAACTCTTTCTCTAGCCATTAATATTAATGAACAAATTCATAATCTAAGTATTACCAATCCATAAGAAAGTATATCACAACCTGCTATAGCTAAGCTAAGCCATAATCCTCGCAGAGGCGCTTGAAGTCCTGCTCGGCCGCGTTCAGCTCGTCGGGGGTCACCTCGATCTCCTGGAAGCTGGCGATGGCGGAGTGGGCTCGTTTGGTGGTGTTGTTCTCCTTTACACCAAAGTACCTTAGGTCCAAAAGTTGCGGTTGCGGCGGCTGCTGCTGCTGTTGTATCCTTCTATTTATTCGATTTGCCATCTCTTTCACCGAAGCCCGAGTGGTGTGGCGCCGGTTAAAGGGCTGAGCCTGCACCTGTGACTGCGGCTGCAGTTGCGGTTGCGGCGGCTGCTGCTGCTGTTGCAGATCCCGATTGTCGTCAGGGATCAGTGGCTGCTGCGGCGGCTGCTGCTGCTGTTGCAGATCCCGATCGTCGTCAGGGATCAGTGGCTGCTGCGGCGGCTGCTGCTGGTTGGAGGCGCAGTTCTCCTTGCCCATGGAAACGCCCATTTCGATCTGATAAATCACGAAAGTTATGGTGTTTCCGATAGGATCTGTTCACGCAATTAAAAACTATCCAAAATGATAATACTGTCTGCAACGGTGTGCAGCCCTCCTACTCAGACCCCAATCATTGCTCAAAATTCGGCGCAATAGACTCACTATTCCGGTCAGTCGATCCTTCAGGCTGGCTAGGTGAGGCTTAAAGCACATCCGTTCACCCATGAGAATGCCGAGGTACTTAACCTGTTTCACATATCTAATTCGGCCAATTGGTAATGACCTGGAGAGATTGTGTAGAATGTCTGCTGTCCGAGTTCTTCCCTAGGGAGGACCAGGAGCACCCAATGTCTGATGCAATGCTTGCTCCTGATCCTTTCTCTAGGGGCGAGCTGGAGTCTTTCTTTTCCAGGCTTCGCTCCGGGAAGGCATCCGGATTGGATGGATTTACTGGGAAGATTTGCAAGGGTTTATGAAGGTCCATCCCAGACTATATGTACGGGATGTATGATAAGTGCATGAGCGAAGGGGTCTTTGCCAGTGAATGGAAGCGGACGAGGGTCAGCGTGCTGCTGAAGTCACCCGACAGGGTCCGGAGTGTTGGTGGAAAGACTTCAGGAGCTCATTGGAAGTCACATGAATGAGAGACAGTTTGGTTTCAGGGAGAGCAAATGTGTCGAGGACGCTTGGTGGTTTGTTAAGGACTCAGTAGAGTCCAGCAACTTCAAGTATATTCTAGGCATATTTGTTGACGTCAAGGGTGCGTTCGACTACCTGAGTTAGGCCAGCGTTATTCGGAGGTTGCACGCGTATGGGTCCCGGGACTTAGCTCTATGGAAGAGCTACTTTTCGGGGCGGAGCGCATGCGTTATGGGGGTATCGGAGAATGTGAGTAAGAATGTGGTTCGCGGTTGTCCACAGGGCTCCATCTGTGGTCCATATATATGGAACTTCATGTTGGATCCCCTGTTGTGGCAACGCGAAGGCGCATGCAAGTGTTGTACATACGCAGACGACTTGCTCATTATGATTGAGGGCCAGTCGAGACTGCAGGTTGAGGAGAATGTCGCAGCGTGCCTGCGCATTGTTCGCCAATGGGGCGACAGTGTTGGCGTCGGACTGGCTATGGACAAGACGGTGTCGATGTTGCTCAAAGGCAAGATGGCAGTTAGTCGACCTCCAATAGTCAGGCTCAATCTCTCCAGGTCGTTAGCAATTGGCCTCTGACCTCTAAGGGCATACATCCTCCTTTCACGCTTGTTCTCTCGCAGAATTTTATTAACCCGACCCCAGGGATCGTGTGTATTCCGTTCTTTTTTTTTTTTTTTTTGTTTAGCGTCGGAATCAATTCAGAGCCTTATGAATGTAACCAGACGAGGGTAATGGAGGATTACATTTTGCTACATAAACACTTAACTAACTTACATTTAAGAGTTTGGCGGGGAATTTATAATCTTACGATATTATGCGGGTAGGGTGATCAGAGGGGTGGATCCTTTTCGGACGACGGAGGCAGAGAGCATTGGCGAGATCACTTGCCAGAGAGTTTGGGTGAGTTGCCAATTTCTCCGCGTATCGTCTGCTGTGGAAGTTGATCTGATCACCAATCAAAGTAATCCGGAGATCCCTTAGGATAGCGTGGTAGGAGACGTACCAAGGGAGCCCGGATGCAAGCCGAGCAACACGTGTCTGGACAGTTTTCAGCCCGTCAAGGTGGTGCTTGGAGGCCGTACCCCATACTTTGATACCTTGATGAGTAGGACTTTAGTTTGGAGTTGTAGTTTGCTAGACCGTAGGAGTCAGTCCAGTTTTTTGATTTGTAAAAGACACTTGGCCTTGACCGCTGTGATATGGGCCCGCCAGATGAGTTTCCGATCCAAGTGGACTCCCAGGTAATAGTGGGAATTGAAGTTGCCTCTCAACTCACCGTTAAATGTTAGGCCGGCGGCAGGTGCCGGAACGGAGCGGAACTGGCATATCTGCGGTGTACAGGGTGTACAAAAAGGGGCCGAGCACACTTCCTTGAGGAACTCCTGCGTTCATGGCCAGTATCCTCGATCGAGAGTCTCTCACTGCTACCTCGAAAGTCCGATCGGTGATGAAGGATCTCAGGATATTATAGTGGGGTCCTGGAAGAAGAGCCTTAATTTTATATTGGAGTCCCTCGTGCCATACCTTATCAAAAGCTTGCTTGACATCGAGGAAGACTGCCACCGTGTAGAGCTTGGACTCAAGGGCATGCGTTACGCGATTGACTAGACGGTGGACTTGTTCCGGGCAACCGTGTGACTTCCTGAACCCAAATTGATGTTTGGGTATGTATCCTGATACCTGCGGCAGATCCATCAATCGTTTCGTCAGAATTCTTTCAAAGACCTTAGAAAAGGTTGGAAGTAGACTTATTGGGCGGTAGGCGTCTATCTGCGTTGGAGGTTTGCCGGGTTTGGGTATCATAACGATCCTCGCACGCTTCCATTGTTTAGGGAAGCGCCCTAATCTTAGCATAGCATTATAAATTTTAACTAAAGCCATAACTCCTTTGTGTCAATACCATTGGGTACAGGTGTCTTCTTCAGTTGGAGGCCCTCTAACTGCAGAGTGACTTCTTGCGGCGTGGTATGTCTTATGGGATGGTTTGGTTGACTACTCAACCAACATCCAAAAAGCTAACGACTACAAACAGAAGGGGGTGAAAGTGGAAAACAAGTGCTCTGCAAATGCGTTCGCTTTGTCAGAATCTGTTTTCAGCCACAGGCCACTGTGTCCCAAAACGGGCGATTGGCAGAGCGGCTGCCTCTTTATTCCTCTCGTTAGCTTCCATACTGAGAAGTCGCTGCTATTGTCAGGGCCGGCTCCCCTTAGGAGGCTGTTGAAGTTTTCTCGGCGGTTTTTGGCAAGCATCCGACGCAGTCTGTTTGTGACACTTGAGAGGGACTGCTTAGTTGCAGGATCTCCTGTTGCTATTAAACGCCTCCTGAGGTGTCTTTTTAGGTTCAGAAGAGCTTTTGCGTCAAGATTTAGTATTGGTCTACTAATAGTTTTCGGGCTTACTTGGCGGGGTGAAGGAGTAGCCTGTCGTCCTGCCTCATGAACAGTAGCGGTGAAGTAGTCGACATAAGGGCGAGTGGGAGAATTGAGCGCGACATTATCCTCGATGTGTGCTTTAAATAGAGCAACGTTTGCATGCGGGGGTAGTGTTCTAGGGGTAGTGATCTAAAAGTATTGGGCCTCCTCGTCCAGTTCAAAGAGAAACGGGAGATGGTCAGATGAAAGCAAAGTGAGGGCTCTTACCTTGATTTGTTGCTGTCTGAAGCCTTTAGATATGGCAAAATCTATGGCTCTGGGAGAGACGCTCACCTGGTAGGGGTAGCAGGAAGCTTCGCCTGTAGCTATAATGTCAATGGCCTCGTCTGCTAGAGCAGAGGACAAAGCCCTGCCTCTTTTTTTTTTTTTATTATGCCTTACGGTAGGAAAATTAAAATCTTCCAAAGATACCACTTACCGTCCACAGGTGGCATGCACGATTCATAACCCCCCTAGTAGAGTTATGCCTACGTTCCAAAAACAAAAACCTGCGTATGCTCTTCCGTCCTTAACAAGCTCACCGGGACTTTCAATCAAGTTATTTCGTCGGTGAGCAGGATGTGGAGCCTGTTCTACTCCCTTCCTTGTTAATTGGCCTAGGGGCGCACGTCCTTCATCACTGGGTATTTTTTCTCCTGCCATCGTATAGGTGTATGTCGCCTGTATTAGCCTTCGGCTCTGTTGGCCATCTCGTCGGCTCGGACCCGCTTCATCATATCTCTGATGATGTTATAGTCCTGTTGGTAGTCTAGTTTTTTGTGGCGGCAATTGGCCCACGCCGTTTAATCGGAGATGAGTTGGTAGGACCACCGATCCCTTTGCGATGTTATCCATCTGCTCTGCCACTCTCCCATCAGTCGCTTGTGAGCCTCCAGCCGTGTAGAACCTTCTCGGACCTGACAAATAGCCTTTATCTCCAGGTCGATTGGCGGCAAGCCTGCCAGTGCTAGCGCTGCGTCTCCGGATATAGTCTTGAAGCCTCTAATGAGCCTAAGGGCAATAGACGGTACCACCGCACGTGCTCCTTTCAAGTAAGTGCCTTTCTTGGTGGCGCATTGGTGCAGCATAGAGCAGTGTTGCCTTGGCTACCGCCACCAGTAGTTTTCTTGCCGGGTAATTTGGATCCCCTATATTGGGCATGAGCTTGGACAAGGACGCAGTTGTTATTGCTGCTTTCCTGCTTGCGTAGCTAGCATGATCTTTAAACTGCAGTTATTGCCACATCGTCCGCAAAGCAATGTAGCTCAGCTCCTAAGGGCTTGTTGATGCCCAGGATTCCATCATACATAATGTTCCACAGGATCGGTCCAAGCACAGATCCTTGTGGGACCCCTGCAGAAACACTGTAGCATCTCGGGCCAGCGTTCGTGTCGAACCAGAGGACACGATCCGTGAAGTAGCTTCCAACGACGATCCTGAGGTACTCCGGGATACCCATCCTATGCATGGCGCTGAGGATTACTGGCCATCTAGCGGTGTTCAAGGCGTTCTTCATGTCCAACGTAACATAAGTGCGTCCAGGGTGCTCCTGCCCTTCCGGAATCTGTGCTGCAGCGTACATAGGCCGTTGCTGCTCTCTGTGATTTCCTCTATTCGAGCATACAGGATGCGCTCGAATAGCTTGCCCACGATATCCAGTAGGCATAGCGGGCGGTAGCTGGTAGCGGCATGTGCTGATCCCTTGCCTTTCGGCAGCAGAACTAGTTTCCACCTCGTCGGAATGACCCCGTCCAAGAGACACTGCTGGAAGGTTTTACTGAATATATCGGGTCTAGTTAACGCCGCTGCCTTGACGACTGTTCCAGGAATTCCATCCAGGCCAGTAGCTTTGTTGGGCTTGATTCGCTTGGCTGCCTCCACAGCTTCGAGGTCTGTAATGCTCGGGAAGTCATAGGGGGGGGAGCTACTGCTGTTGGCCGCCATAGAGTGGTCTGCCTTGGGAATTGCTCTGCTACTATGCTAGCCAGGACATCCGGGTCAGTTGGAGTTGCCTCTCTCTTCCTTAGCTTGTTAGCTACGAGTTTGTAGGCAAGTCCCCAGGGTTCTCTATCCGCGGTATCTAGCAGTTCCTTATAGGCCCACGTTTGGCAAAGCCACCATGAGTT
The DNA here is from genome assembly GCA_035047325.1 of Drosophila vallismaia. Taxonomy (NCBI): domain Eukaryota; kingdom Metazoa; phylum Arthropoda; class Insecta; order Diptera; family Drosophilidae; genus Drosophila; species Drosophila vallismaia. The sequence goes on along the minus strand of JAWNPU010000001.1, from coordinate 1,340,098 downwards.
CTGCGTGCTGGGTGCTGCCTCTGGCTCGTTACGCCCTTCTCCTTGCCCTACGGCATTCCGAGCGTAGCTTGCTTAAGTTGGCGCTTCACCAGTAGACTGTGGGCTTGCGCTGCTTTATTCTTGCATATGCTATTCCGCGCATCGGCGAGGCCGCCAATTCCTGTATGTGCAGGTTGCTGCAACACTTGATGGCTGCTGGTCTCGTCAAGTATCATTGTGGGGTTGCCACGGATAGGGTAATAGGGGTCGCTCAAAAGCATGATGTCTACCTTGCGCTCCGCCGCAGTTTGAGCCAGGAGGCTCTGAGCAGCTGCGCAATGGTTAACATTGAGCTGAACAATCTTAATTTGATCCTGCATTATGCTGGGAGCGCGCTCCTTTAATGCTGGCTCTGTATGTCGGGCACGCGAAACAGCCCGTCGGGTGGTTTTTATCCACTTCGTCGCTGCATAATAGGCACTTTGGTGGTGCAACACATCCCCTTGCCTTGTGTCCTCGTTCGCCGCATCGCAGGCAGTCTGACCGATCGATCGCCTTGCAGACCGTTGCTCGATGCCCGTAGCCCAGGCACTTGTAACATCGCGTGGGCCGGACGTCCTGGATGATGCGGAACCGTGACCACCCCACGGTTACCGTGCCCTTCGCTAAGACCGCAATCGCATCATTCGCGTTCATCAGGACCGAGGCTATCTGAGTCCCATCCCGCATCTTACGTAGTCCTTTAATGTCCTCTGGCTTCAGTAGGATGCCTTGAAATTGGGAGACCAGGCAGCTGTGGAGATCATCTGCTGTCGTGGCCTCTTTCAATCCACTGCAGGACAGTGCTATTCTTTGTGCACCCGTACGTACCGAAGCCATGTCTTTTAGAGTTGCTTCCAGCTCGGTCTTAAATTTGGGGATGCTGTCGGAGCCTTTCCCATCTACTTCCAGCAGTAGTTCCCCTTGCTGAGTTCTGCGGACTTTGCGAACATGTTTGCCCAGTTCGCTGAGGTTCGGGTCCGCTTTCAGTTTCCGAAGCATTTCCGCATACGAGGCCTCTCTTTGGGTTTAGGTATAGCCTCTGAGCTCGCCTCGGAGTAGTTGCCGCGCTTGGGTGCCTGTGCTTTAGGCTCCTGAACTTTGGGCATCTGCCCCTTTGGCAGTTCCCTTGCTGGTGTAGCCTTTTTTCTAGGCTTTTGGGGCTCAGTTTGGGTAGAAGCGGTCATAGAAAGATTCTCTTTAGCGACGCCTTCGTGAAGCTCGATGGGCCTGTTGCTGAGAGCCGAGTGTTCCAGTAGTACGCTCTGTTCCCGCGGCTAGATCTAAGGGCCCTATAGTCGATCCGATTGGTGATTTCCTTCCTTTCCTGTGCGACGGCACGCTGATAACGTCCTTTGCCTTCTGGTTACTCGAATTGCTAGCGCTTCTGGCTACAGGGGCCGATTTGTCCAACGCTGCATGACTGCGGCGGCAAGTCGGTATATTCTCCAGCACCAGCGCCAGCGCAGGGGTTCCGGCGTCCTGCACCGCAATTCCTCCTCCTTTTGTTGGGGACCTTGACATTCTGGAGCTCCTCCTGAATGGGTCATCATCGGTGGGGGGGCCACCCTGATCTGTCAATTTAGTTCCCGATCACCAGATCTGGCATTACATGTTCCCACGATGTGGCTTTATGCAATATAAGCTTGTTCTAGCTGGGCTGTCTCCGTCTTTATGAATTTTTTCGCGCTGCGTATGTTGAACACGTCCGTATCGATCAAAATCTCAAGAGAGATTCGCATGTAGCTACAATGTCAATGTCCTCGTCAGCTAGAGCAGAGGACAAAGCCCTGCCTCTGGCACACATTCTGTGGTTGCCCCACCACCTATGTTTGGCGTTCCAGTCCCCTGCAGCAAGGAATTTCCTGCCGAGTTGGGAGAAAAGTGGCAGAAAGTCTGTCTCCGCCTTCCTGTCGGCAGGGGGGCAATAGACCGAGGAAACATCAAAAGTTTCTTTGCTTGCAGTCAGTTTAATGCCGACTTCATGTAGGTGTTCTTCCGACAGTGTAAAGGAGGGAGATTGTGAATCTTATAAAAATTGCAGCTCCTTCGTCCAGCTTGCCATCCGGGTGGTTGGCAGAGTGTAGGGCGAAGCCTGGAATTCTAAAGCGGGAGCATGTGTTGAAGTGCGTCTCGGACAACATAAGGATGTCGATGTTATGGATTTCTATAAGGGCAATATTCTCTGATTTTCGGGGGGTCGGGTTGTAAACTGGTGGTATACTGGGCTGTCCGATTTGAGTGACCGTATTATTAATGCTTGCTACGCTCGTATAAGTTTGCTTGCCAAAGGTAGAGGTAGTACTTGGTAGAGGCGATGGAATGATTTTCTGCTGCTGCTTATTTTTAAAGTTGATTTGTAAATATTTTTTGCAGCCTTTAAAGTTGGCTGCGTTAGAGTTCCCACACTGATAGCAGCATTTAGGATCGTCCGGTCCGATATTGCATTCGGAAATTGGATGGTTCCTTCCGCACTGCCTGCAAATATGGTGTCGGGTTCAGTATGCCTTGGTGCGCCCGTATTCCTGGCACCTAAGGCATTGGAGAGGCTCGGTTTGTTTACGCAGCTTCTCCCAAGAAACTTTATTTCTGCAGACAGCAGAGATGTTTTTTACGAGGTAGTTACTGTCGTCTTTTTTGAGGTCAATGAACCTCATGTTCAGTGGGAGTTTCGTGATTTTGTTAAGCGGGGTGTAGATGCGGGAGACGTGGGGACCTTCTTTCAGCAAGCATTCGGTAACTTTTTCCGACGGAACACCGTGTTGAATGTTGCGCATGACAATGCGGAAAGGGCGATCCTCGGGTAGCTGGTGGTGGTGAAAAAGTGTACCCTTGTCGCGGAAGTGACGGGCCACAATCCAGTAGTCGTCAGATGAGTTGAACTGAATAGACGGCGAGTTAGTGAGGGGGCGCCGGGAACAGGTATATCAGTATTTGCGGGCTTCTGGTTGGTTCTACGCTTCTTTTCGGCACGACTGATCGCTGCTTGCAAGGTAGAGGGTTCCATGTCTTCGATGTCTGTTAAATCCTGGAAACGATTCTTGCGGACATTGCCCTCCTGATGAGGGACGGCTTTTTTACGGGTTATTTTGGGGGAAAGAGCTGAGCCGGCTCTTTTATAGGAACAATCTTGCCACCCTCTAAGGTGAATAGGGGAAATCGGTGAGGTGGTTACAGCCGCATTGATTTGGCTCTTGCTAATTGTAGTAGAGCACACACTACCATTTAGTGTCGGTGTAGAGTTGTACTGGGTTGTAATTGTGGAGGTACTTAAAGTTGTTGTACTAGTTGTAGTACAAGTTGTGAGATCCCATGGGGCGTAGATGGTTGGATATTCGCGTGATCCGCCAATATGTGAGGATGCTTGCTTACCAGCGCGCATTAGTGATGAGCCAAAGTCAACAATTGTCTCCATTGCGTCGAATTCAATTTGTGTACTTGGCGATGGATCGTCCATGTCTTCTAGCAATTGCTTAAAACTTTATTTGATAAAGTTAAAGAATTGCCAGAAGAATCGCCTATGCTTATAGGCGTGCGTCCGCCTCCCCAGCTCACTCCTAAGTTGGGCTGCGTCTTCCGCATTGGCCCTTCTGGCTCTTTGGAATCTCTTCCTCAGGGACCGGAGTGACCGTCGCTCAGCGCTCAATTCATCGGTTCACCACTTGACACGCTTACTAGTCACCTTACGGTGTCTCGCAAACTTGGCATCATTCGCACTTGTTACCCACCCGGATACGTAGGCAACTTGTTCATCCACAGCCAAAGCACAGAAGGTGCTGAGCGGGACTTGCGCCGCCGCCTCTCTCACATAATGGCCATGCAAGAACCAATTCGCACCTCTAGTGCGCCAACCATGGCTTTCCACATTCGAGTCCAAAGCCACGTCGCGAGTCACCACAATCTCAATGGGATTGTGACCGCTCACGCCGAGGCCTCCCAACACACTCCACCTAAATCCAATACTGGCCTCCAATACCGACCGTGGTTTGTGTACGGTTCTTGCAACAGGGCCACACCGCAGCCTCTTTCACACATCATTGACCCCACATCAACCATGACTGCAAACGAATCCGGGCAATTTATTTGCAGGATTCTGGTCATCTTAATGTCTCGCGTTCACTCGCGCCAAAACTGCCGAGTATATCGGGCAGCATGCTGATAGCATGCCGTGTCCCGTAGGCAACCACTTGAATCGGCAGTTTCGGCAGTCCACTGCGTTAGTGCAGGTCGCCGCTACATGCCGCTACACGCCTCCCTGCCCACACTGACGACACACACTCACGACACACACTCACGACACTCACGACACACACTCACCCTCAAACGGCAGTCACTGACCTTGTGGTCAAAGCCCACACACCGGTGGCACGCGTACGTCTTTTTTGTGAGCGGCTGCGGAAGCAGAACCACTTTATGTAAACGCGTCCAGCATCCAAAAGCGGCAACGATTTCTCGCTCACCTCTAGCGTGACGTTGACCGGCAGCCGCTGTCCAGGGCTTCGTCAAGTGTACTGCCGTTTTGAACTGCGCCGGGGTCAGCTCCTCCTTCAGGTTGTTCCGGTAGAGTTCGTCCATGAACTCATCGGGGGCGATCGCAGTGTCCACATCGAACACGGTCACCCTTGGCTCCACCGCGGCATTACGCTCCACGCTGAGACCTACCCCGGCGAACCGCTTTGATGCGAAGGCTTCGGAATGATGGCTCCACCACGCTTCAGCTCCCGAACCTCGTGGGCTCGGACCCCCAAGGCTGGAGCAACCTCTTTCCGGACTTTTTCAGCCACCTGGCGGCTCGTCAGCTCGGGATCCGTTCCCTTCACCACACAGGACCAAGTCTCCCGCACTTTGGTGGTGCGGGGAACTGGCACTGGGGCAGCAGGAGCGATGGCAGTGGCCTCAGGCATCGGGATCGACATCGGTATTGGGACGCCATGGCCAGACGGGTCTCCAACTCTCCCACCCGGAGCATCAGCGCCATCACCAGTTCGTCATAGCGAGAGACCACTCTCGATATTTGGTGGCAACTGCCCGCCATCATGCCTCCTCTTATGGCCCGCTGTATTCCTGACAGCTGGGGCAACAGGGACAACAGACACATCTTCGGCGGGGGCAGCGGTGTCAGCGATGGCAGCGGGAGGGCTGCAGAGGTTACAGCCGCGATTCCAAGCCTCCAGGGCATGAGGCAGCTACCCCAGGTGCCACCTTCGCAGGCCGACTGGCCTCCAATACCCCTCCATCCACTCCATCTTCAACCAACATTGCCCACAGTTTCTTTGCCCGCCACAACGGCAACGTCTCCTCAGCGTCGCTGCTTAGAGCACCGGCACTACTGCCCGACCGGCTATGGCAGCCAGTAGGCAGTTGAAGTTCGCTTGACCGTAGGAGCCAGTCCAGTTTTTTAATCTTTAAAAGGCACTTGGCCTTGACCGCTGTGATATGGGCCCGCCAGATGAGTTTACGAGCCAGATGGACTTCCAGGTAACAGTGAGAATGAACATTGCCTATCAAACCACCGTTAAATGTTAGGCCAGTGCAGGTGCCGGGACGGAACGCGAAGCACAAGCAGACTTATCACAATTGATAGCTGTATTCCACTCGGCTGCCCAGGCTTCAATGTCGTGCAGCCATTCCTATACTGCATTCGAGGCCGTTTGCAAAGACGTGTAGGACGCAAGCATGGCTGTGTCGTCGGCGAATTTGTTTTTGCATGGCCATTATGTTAGAGGCGGCGGCGCAGGTCCCGCTTAGCACCTTCTGTGCTTTGGCTGTGGATGAGCAACTTGCCTGCACATCGACATGGATAACAAGTACGAACGTTGACATTTTAGCGAGGCATCGCAAGGTAACTCGCAGGCGTTTCAAGTGGTGGACTGTAGAATTGAGCGCTAAGTGGTGGTCAGTCTGGTCTCTGAGGAAGAGGTTACGAAGGCCCAATACGGAAGGCGCAGCCCAACTTAGGAGTGAGCTGGCGAGGCGGACGCATGCCTACAAGCATAAAATTATGTATGTTAAGGAGAGAGAATTGCTTGCTTTCGTGGAAAGAGATGAACACGATTCCTGGGGTCATTGTTACGAAATTCTGCGGGGGAACCAGTTAGAAGGGGGTATTTTTTGCCTTACTGGTTAGACGCCAATAAATGACGAATGTGTTAAGTGCCTTTCGTCCTAGTTCTTTCCTAGGAAAAACCAGGAGCACCCATTTCATGATAAAATATATTTCATCAGCAATCGCGGATCCTGCCACTTGCGGCTTTCTGTATATTCGTTAAAGGTTGTCCAAACCTTTGATTAGCAACAATTGAAAGACAAGTTTAGAAATATTATTTTATTTAAGGACGTTATATTTCACTATCAACGAACTTTCACTTCACTGCGAACGTTCGCGTTTTTTTGGCGCTCCTCGCCTATAATTATTGCCTTTATTTAGAACATACCGGTTTTGGTAAATTTTTATCAAGATTTCGATATCTTATCGCATCGCGTCAGCACTGTACTATATTTGGTGAGAAATCAATTTGTTTTATTTACCCAAGTAAGGTAATGCGCTCTACCTCTATTCCCTTATTCTTCGTCTTCTGCAGGTCTTATTTTTGCAAAGCCTTATCTTTCTTAGTTTGCGCTATTTTTACATTTCTCTAATTTATATTCCGATCTCTTATCTATCTAAGCACGATAGTGTGAAACAATTAGTTTTGGTTAAAAAAAAATAATTATTTTGTTTCAAAATATTTTTATATATATAAAATATATTTGGTAGAATGGAGTTTTATAGCATCTGAGCTATAAAATTGTGCAATCTGCGCTGGCTGTCATGCTGTTTATAAATAGATGCAAACTTTTATGCGGCAAACTAAAAATGGGTTCAAAGAGTTGCTCGGTGGTTTCCCCAAAATCAACTTCCAACTCTCTGCGCTCGATTCAAAATTCAGCAGCCTCCAGATGCTAAATTAGTCTCCCAAGCGTAAAAAAAACCGCTCTTAGGGATCGCTCTTCAGCCTGATCAGCCGGCGACCATGTAAACAATTCGGTTTCTGAATTTAGCTCTACAATTTTATAACAAAAGAAAATAAAATACAAATAATTTTAATATTTTTTATGCCCTCCATTTGCAACAGTAACACATTGGAGGCGTTTCTTCATCGATCCAATCAGTTTTGTTAGGTCATGTTCCTGTGGAATCTTTTGCCACTCTTTTAGTATATGAGCTTTCAGTGGTGCTCGGTTGTTTGGTGCCCTTTTTGCCACTTTTTTTTTTATGTGGACCCACAAATTTTCCGCTAGTGTGAGGCCGCTAGTGTGAGGTGAGTGTTTTCCTCCAGCTGTATATTGATAGATGTGGCCTGAAGATGAATTTCAGCATACTCTTTGTAAAAGTGGTACTTCATACGGTTCCAAATCCATTATGCTCTGTTGTAAGGCTTGCATCATAGCTTCAGTTTTCGTTTCTTGCTGCTCAGATGGCCTATAGTTTTGTTGTGTGTCCAATTTTGTGTGTTCTTCATGTGAGGTTTGGGAGTTTTGAGTTGGAGGCGTCATACCTGATTTTAAAACGTTTGCAAAACGTATCTTGTTAGTGCTTGGTATAGACCAGTGAGCAATACTTGTTGGTTTCGAAAAAGGTACTTCTGGAGTTGTTTCCGATCGTGTCAGCGTAGCTGTTCGTTGGTGTAACGTGCCGTGTTCATTCTTTTGTGGAGACGAGTTTTCATCTCTTTGTAGATTGGGCAGCCTCTGTAGTTTGCTGTGTGATTACCCCCACAGTTACCGCACTTCTTCGCGCTTGCATTTTCCTTATTAGCTGGAGATATCCACAGACTACACACAATGGGCGAAGTATGCAGTTCATATATTGTGCAGGAGCGTTACGTTTATACGGCTCGTCTACCTTAATCCTACGGTGCAGAAGTAGCTGGAGTTTATAAATTGGATGAACCTCGTTTTTTTTAAGATGCTTGTTTTCTGGTTCAAGCTCAATCTTAAAGGGTGGTTGCGGCTGCCTGTTTCTGTTATTGATATTGTGTACGCTTTTGGCGCAAAATCCCTTTTCCTTTAGCGCCTCAGCTATCTCTTTGGGCTTTACATCAGGCTCAATGCCCTTGAGTACTACTTGTAGGCCATTGCTACTTTTAAGCTGGTAGGTGTAAAAGCATGTTTTGTTTGCAGTAAGATAGTTTGTGACTTTTCTGTAGTTTTCCTCCGTTTTCCGTTATCTTTACCAATAAGGCCAATCAAAGAATTTAACAAACCGTTTGTGCTCTTCTCGCGGATGTAAATTGGGGGAGGCTTTATTTTCTTTGGTTCCTTATCGACGGATTTCAGTGGCTCGTCCTCGTTGGTATCTGCCAGCAAAGCGAATCTGTTGTTGTTTGTGGGGCGCTTTATTGTTGATCAAGGTAGTATTGTCGCGTATATTTTTTTTTATTGGAATTTTTGGGGATAAGCTTCCGCTTTATTGTTATGTAGCGGTCCATTCCAGTCTGCGAGGCCGACCCAACATTTTGTTTGCGTTTTGTTTTGCTAGTGCAGCAGTACCGATTGGCTCTTGCGCTTTTGTTTTTGTTTTTGTTTTCGCTGACTCAGTAAGAGCGTGAGCGGGAGCAGCCAACGGCGAAGTAGAGCGGTCTGTCGGTATTGCTCCAGTTGTTGTTGTTGCAGATAGCGGGGCTTTTGTCGGAGCTAGAAGTGCGGGAGAGCAAGAGCGCGCTCTTTCTTGATTTGTTGGTACAAGAAGGTTCGTTGGGTTATGGGCTATTGGCCGCTCGTTGGCCGACCCAACATTTTGTTTGCGTTTTGTTTTGCTAGTGCAGCGTACCGATTGGCTCTTGCGCTTTTGTTTTTGTTTTTGTTTTCGCTGACTCAGTAAGAGCGTGAGCGGGAGCAGCCAACGGCGAAGTAGAGCGGTGTGTCGGTATTGCTCCAGTTGTTGTTGTTGCAGATAGCGGGGCTTTTATCGGAGCTAGAAGTGCGGGAGAGCAAGAGCGCGCTCTTTCTTGATTTGTTGGTACAAGAAGGTTCGTTGGGTTATGAGTTATTGGCCGCTCGTTGTCTGCGTTTGCAGTTGTCGCGGAGACATAAGAGAAGTACGCGTTGTTACGTAGAATTGAGAGCCGGCGTTTGTCTTGCTCTCGTTGTCGCTGATCGCGAGTCTCGTTCTGGTTCATAGTGCTTTTTATTTATTTGTTTTAAACTTATGTTTATACTATTTCAAATGCAAAAAAATATGTATTCGGGCGATGGTGTATCGCACGGAGTGTCTCTTTCGCTTTAGATTTTTTTATTTGCCTTTTATTAAGGACCATTCACTTCACTAAAAACAATTCATTATATGCGGAGCTCGATGAAAACACTTCTTCACGCGTCAGCATTCGAACAACCCATGACGACAACCAAATGTAACGAAATGCATAAAAATCGGCGAACTTACAAAACGCATAAAGCATAGATGATGATTATGAAACGCTACTTTATTCACATTTTTCGGAAGAGGAGCCAAATAGAATTTTAAAAAAAGTGTGAAAACCATTTCTTGACACTGCGAAAAGTATGAAATCTTGAATAATGGAATGTTTTCAGTGTAAAACAGTTTTCTGACAAACTGTAACTAGTCCTAGTTATCAGGTGATTCCTCCAGCACCAGTAGAATTGACCACCCCAACATCCACTCTGAAGGAAATCCACCGTCCGGACCCCCGGTACGGACTGATGATTAAGAACAGGCTCTTAAAGCGATGTAAAAAACTGGCTGCGATGTACATTTTTGAAGATACTTAGTGAAACTTCACCGTGCATAACGCTGACTGTTATAAGAAGTATATTTACAGCAGTTTACGCAGGATCCGAAGCATTTTTATAATTTTGTGAACACTAAGCGTAAACATGTATCTTTTCCCCCCCTAATTTAGTTTGAAAATTTATCGGCGACTACTGATACAACGTATTCACATTCTACAATTATGGATCAGCCTTATTCATACAATATTTAATTAGCCAATTTTTTTTACATACCATAGTTCTTCGAAAGCAGTGTGTTATCGAATCTTCCAGTCTATTCGCCAGGTCCTGATGATGTTTTAGGCTGTGCACTGAAAAACTGCGCTAAGCCATTTTGCAAACCTTTTTTAAAACTTTTTTCCCTATCTCTAGAAACTTCGATCTTTTACCACATGTAGAAGGAATCTTTCACAATTCCCCTACATAAAAAAAGAAAAAAATCCGATGCTACCAACTATAAAGGAATCTCTAAATTGACAACAAGTCTGCAACACCTTAAAAGTTAAATTTTTTCTCCATGCCAACATGGTTTCATAAAGCGTCGCTCCACCACGACAAACCTCTTGGAGCTGACGTCCTTTTCTACAGATGGCTTCCGTAATGTCCTTCAAACAGATGCCATCTATATGGAATTTAGCAAAGCATTTGACTCTGTCAACCACTCACTCCTTTTGAGTAAACTCAACATCAGACCTTGTCATGTGGGTTTCCAGCTACTTAGCTGGGAGAACCCAACGGGTCCTTTTTAATAATGTACACTCTCGCCTTGTTAAAGATACATCGGGAGTCTCGCAAGGCAGCCATCTGGGGCCGTTACTTTTTAATATTTTTATGTAAAGAAGGTTTAGCCTTCCGGTTTATTATTATTATTAATAAAGTATATAACACAAAGTTATACAACTCGACAACTCTGCAACTCTGCGACTCCTCCACGATGACCGCTCAACGATGATTGCTCCACGACGACTGCCCGACCACGACTGCTGATCGACGTTGTCAGGTCTGCCAACCTGTGTTGTGCTACCCTCGCTGTCCACCTACACCACTTTACATTCGGTCATCCTTATTACTCATGTGTCCATACATAAGTTCAAACAGTGCTTTCTTAGTAGATGTGTGCACGTGTGAATTGCTGCACATGCTCGATTCCATTCTTTTTTATGAACTCTTCAAACTTCGTTGCTGTTAATGCTGCACCTCGATCGGATATAATTCGCAAGGGATAGCCAAACAGATGTTTGGCCATCGACCATATTTCCAGCTTCTTAAGTGTTTACTCACAACTTGTTGTTTTAGTTGAAAACAGCCACACTTATTTTAAAAATGCGTCCACTATTGCCAAAATGTACTTGTACTGCTTTGAAGACGCATCCATATGCCCCAAGTGATCCACTTGTAGCGTTTAAAGTGGTTGGTCTCCTTTCTCAATTGCATGCAAGTAACCTTCTTTTTTGGCCAGTTTTTTATGAAAAATAATGTATTTCACGCCTGCATAACCTTCTTCTCCAAGTGAGGAATCCAGAACGTTTTCCGTATAGCGTGCATCGTTTTTTGGACAGCAAAATGTCCAGATCTATGTGCCTCTACAATGATCGCCTTTTCCATGTGCATCGGAACTACAGTTCATTGCCTTCGACTTCTTTATAAACTACTCCACCTTTTACTTTATATGGTTCATAAAGGCGATCAGCAAGTATTCTTAAAATAGCCTTTATCATGTCAACTTTATTCTGTGCCTTTTTCATCTTAGTTGAGATTTCCGACGATATAAGCAACACCTGACAAGGGTTTCAACCCAGACAATCTGCATGTTTAAGACGTTCGCCTGGCCTATACACGGCTCTAAAGTCAAAATCCTGTATGTATGTGATCCATTGCGCAACATCTCGGGGAACATCTTGGTTGCTTAAAGTATGCTTGAATGCCGAACAGTCCGTTACTAATTTAAATGGCTTCCCCATCAAGTATCGACGAAAATGTTTAACTGCCAGATATGCTGCTTTATCTTCTAATATATAGCTATGCTTACGAGATTCCGATTCCGAGGTTTTCCTGCGACCAGTGCAAGAGCACTGCTTCAAATCCATCTTTTGACGCCTCTGTGTGCACTTCCGTCTTGGCTTCTCTGCTGTACAGCTTCAGCACTGGTTCCTTCGTTAAAGCTTTCTTCAGCTGAGAAAAAGCTTCGAACTCCAACGCTCCCATTTGAAATTTCACACCTTTGCACAACAAGTTTGTCAGCGGGCGAGCCATCAACGAATAATCTTTTATAAATTTTCGAAAAAATCCGGTTAAGCGTCTGTCCACACTGCTCTGACATTTTTTGGTACAGAAAATCTGTTAACGGCCTCAGTTTTTTCTTTCCCAGGCCGGATATGTTCATTTTCAATGAAATAAGCTTCCGAATGAATTATTATGTCGTCCATATAGAGATCTAACACATCATTATTTATAAGTTCTCTAAACACATAATTCACGAATCGAACAAAGACTTCTGGGGAATTTCGAAAACCAAAAGGCGCCTTGTGGAATTCAAAAAGGCCTTTCTTGGTTTCAAACACAGTATACTTCTTACTTTTCTCTTCAATGCGTACGTGAAAAATAGTTCGTCTTTTGAAGTTTCTTCATGATTCTTTGACAATCCCATCACGTAGCCATTCGTTTATTTTCTTATTAACTTTCCCCTTCTCTGCAATAGCTACTCTGCTCGGAGTTCGTTGGAATGCAACAATTTAGCCATCTGGTACGATTTTGAGTTCAACTGTACTCTGCAACACTTCAGCAGCCGGCTTGTAATCGTCAATCAGCGCCTTTACTTCATGTTTGTACTTTGAAGGAACATCTAAATCAGTATCTGTGTATCTCATTTAAGCCTTACAGCGACGACGTGAAAACAAACTAGCTTGTTAGATCATAGCCCAAAAGTCCATCGTGACCAATGTCTTTGTCAGCAACAACAACGACTTGATGAGAGGTACGAAGGCCATCTATCTCAATTTCAGTGTAGAAACAACCAACTGGGTGGGTCATCTTGTTTCCTAAGCCACGCAACTGCTTGTCAAATTTTTTCAGTGCAACATTAGGAATCTTGACAAAACTGCACTTCTTGAGGATTGTTGAGATTCTGGCGGCTGTAAATAAGACACTCTCCAGGGTATTTGCTGCTGATTCTATCTCGCCCTCAAAGTTTAGCCTTAGGTTCAGCTCAATGTGTGAACTCATGTATTTTCTATATGTGACCCAGGTTGTTCTCTTTGTTGTTAATCTGTTAGCCTGCATTTTAATCTCAGGGCGTTGGAGAAGGTTGAGATTTTAGAGGACTGGCGAGTGTTCAAATGATAGAACCGATAGAGATTCGGCACTGATGAGGTTTCGAGGGATATTTTGAGTTATAGCGAAGTCGATCAAATCAGGAATTCTGTTCGGGTCGGTAGGCCAGGATGATGATCTGCCTGAAGAGACAAAGTCAAGCTTTCTGTTTGCTCTATGATGGCGTTATACAACTATTTCCCTTTAGGGGTGAAGGCGCGGGATCCCCAGTGGGTGTGTTTGGCGTTGTAGTCACCTGCAGCAATGAAGTGGTCCCCTACGGTGTTGGAGAAGTCCAGAAATTGTTGTTCGGAAACATTGAAACGGGGGGACTATATACCGCTGCGATGGTAAGATCGCTGATTCCTAGTTGTACATTTATGTATGTGGGTTGCAAGTAGTTTTTTCCAAACTCGCTATGGTAGTGGTGTTTGATGGGGTACCTAATCAGGATACCGGTTCCGCCATGTGCTTTTCCATCTGGATGATTTGTTTCGTAGAACAAAAAGCCACTTAGGACGTTAATATTATTGTCATTCAGGTTTTGAGATATCTCAATTTATGCCGTGAAACGCCGTTGGCGTTCCACAATGATATTCGTAGAGCAGCCATTTGGAGCTCTAGGATACAAGAATCTTACATGGTAGTCTTCATGAAGGACATGAATTCGATCATCTGCTGCTGCAGAATATGCATCAAAATTTCAAAGCTACTTTGTTATTGCGTCGATGATGGGGGATTCGGAGTCGGATCAGTTTGGGCAGCACGCAAAGTTGTTGTCGTAGAGCTTGGTGCTGTTAGTCCCGATTTTAGGACGTTTGCGCCTTTGCGCTTGTGTGGTTCTTCTGCAGTATTTCTACAATGCAGAAGAAACTGTAGCTTGTAAATAAGATGCACTTAATTTTTCCTGATAGCTTTAGTGTCAGATTCCAGCTCGACTTTAATGAGTGGTTGCGGTTTCTTGTCTTTGTTCAGGATGTTAAAGAAAGTTTTCGCCTTGAAACCCTTATCGTTTAATGCCTGATTTATCTCTGAGGGTGTTACGTTAGGCGCTATACCCTTGAGAACCACTTGGAGATCCTTACTACTTTTTAGTTGGTACGTGTAGTAGTTCTTGTTATTATTGCATAAGTAGTGTGTAAGAGTCCTAAAATTCTCTTTAGTTTTTACATGGACCTAGGTTTCCGTGGATGCTGCCAACAGTATTTGTTGTTATTGCGAGTGCAGTGGTTAATGTGGTCGAAGTTAAGGATGCCGTGGGAGAGGTCAATTCTCTTTGGCATATCGTTGGGCTTCCCGGTGAGCACGAACGATCTCTCTCGTTCGTTGTTGGCTAAAGTTCATGTGTCGGTTTGAGGGTGATTGACCGTGGCCGATCGACGTTTGCATTTATTTCGTGCACTTCCGCGGGTAGCGAAGACACAAATGAGAAATAATCGTTGTTTCGTATCGATGAGAGACGACGTTCGTTTTGTTATCGTTGACAATGTGCGCGAATGTCGTTTTGACTCATTGTAAGAGTTCGTGGCTTAGTTTTTGTTTGTTAATTTTCTTTGAAATATTATATAATAGTTGTTCAAAAGCCGGAAGTTTGCACAACTATTTTAATGAGCGTTTATAGATCGCAATGAGCGTCTTTTCGCTACATTTTTGTGGTAAATTGTTGGTAGTTATTCACATTTCACTTGGAGTATTTTGTATATTTTTGGAGCACAGAAAATAAACACGTCCGCACTGTTCGAGTATCGAGTGCGTAGAAAGAAAATGGAAAGAAAGCGTTGAAAAGAGCGTAGGAAAAGTCATGTATAATACAGAAAAAACTGTCTTGCAGACGCATTGTCGAAGCAAAATATTTAAGCTTTGCAGAACTCAGTTCACAACAATTTGATTTTACTAATTTGAAGACGTTGCTGGGCTTAGTGAAGGATGTAGTGGCGACTACGCAGTGAATGCCCTGACTGTAACTGCTTTCAGTCTCGACCCATATCCTAATTCGACTCTACCCTGCTACTAAGTTTGGCATTGGAAGTCTTGTGTAACAGACGTTATCAACCGGGACGAATGAAAGAAACTACAAATTCAGGATAATAATAGGGCTCACAGGGCGGCTCATGATTATTTTCCGACAATGAGTAAAATTGTGATAGAAATAGTTTTAAACTGCAGGGTTTGCAAAAAAGCCAAGTATGGTAGCCACAATTAAAGCAAGCATTAGGAGTTTGCTCCAATACCAAGAAGCGTAGAGGAGATGTTACTTATGATGTTACTTACTTAATTGTAGAAAAGTACTTTCTCACGGCTCTTGACAAGTTTACCAAGTATATTGGACTAATTCGTCCTATCCTTAAATACTGCTTTTTTTTTTGGAGTCCACAATATTCTATACATAAAAACAGTATTTAATATGAGAAAACGCAATTTCTGTCATGTGCTAATTTAAAATGGGACCTTGGCAATTGTTTTCCGCCAGATCAATGCAGCCTTAAAATTTTTAAACCTACCTCCTCTGGAGGAGCGTCGAACCTGTTCATGGTCTGGGAAACTCAAAATACCAACCTTTTTTAGGCCAACTTTTTTTTTTTTACTGGCCCTAACGGAATGACTAGGTCCTTCCGACCTTTATGGTTTTCGATCCGCAGATCCAATTATGGTAAACGTGATCATTTTGGTAGTACATGTGAAAACTAAAACTTCTTGTCCCATATATTATCCCCCGAACTCTCCCTTAATCTAAACGAATCAAAATGATTAATTAATTATTAATTAAATTATCCTACTTTTTCCGAAGGTGGCAAACTACCGGTCTAATTGAATAATTATTTTAGACCAAATCTAAGTATAAAAAGTTTCCCTAAATTCCCTAGCAATCAAAGCAGAGACATCGGCAGCGGCGCTGCGACGTCGAAGTCCTTCGCGGAACCGTCCAAGTGCCTTGACACTTTATAGCAGCGGTTGTAGAACAGACTCTGGGTCGGCATTTTCGGGTGGTCGACAAGTTGATTGTTGAAATTGTTTATCTTTGCGGCATTTGCGAGACTATTTATTTTTGCGGCAACAACTTATATATTCAATACGATCTTGATAAGCCATGACCCGTATATTGAATTTCTTTGACCAAAATATACATATATGGCACAAGTAGTATGTAAGAAATTAATTTATCAAATTAAATTAAAATTAAAAACAAAAACCTTTACAGAACTTATGAAATTATGTAGAAAAATAAAGGTGGTAGAGTAGTTTACAAAACTAAACTAACTATGGCCTTATAGTGCTGCAGGGCCTTCGATTAATTTGATATGAAGTATTGGGTTTTTTTATGATTCATTTTCTTTTCGTGTGATTAATATTACGGCTTAAACTAAAATTATAAAAATTGTATCACCTTCCTGGCACCTTGAAGAAGTGTAAAAATGAACAACAACAAAACTATTTTAAAATTAATTATATACAGTCGACTAGAAAATTGAAGAACTATCAAAGGAAAATTTAAATAAAATTGTGGCCCCTAGAAGAATGTTCAAGCATTGATCATTTAAATTAGGAAAAAAATTAAAATAATGTGGTAGGGATCGGACCAACATCCAATATAAAACGTAAGCAATTTTATGACCGATCTCTCCAAAACAAATTCCCTTGAAACGCAGGCCGCCAACGTATATACCAACGCACAATGGGCAACGTAAGATAACAGAAAACTTGAATATTTCATTACCTAATGCTTAACAGAGCTACCCAATGCTAACAAAAAAGATTTTAAGTATCACTGTTATTACAGGGAACAAATACGTTCGCAAATGCAATATGTATATTTGCGTGATTGAAACCGTGATGGATTTAAATTGGGTTTCAAGGCGTGCCACGTCCTATGCTATTAATAAATAACTGCATAAACTTATGTATGAAAATGTATGATTTTAATCTTAGGATTGAACAAAAACGTCTCTTCTAAAAAAACAAGCTGCTGTTTTTCCTATTTTTGTATTTTCGTAATATAGAATGAAATAAAAAAACCAAACCCTGGCTATGTCGTTTCGTTTCCGGGATATTAATTATGGTCACAAAAAGTGGTCGTTGGCCCATAGTGCAACGCTTTGAAGTCGCTGTGCGCATACAAATGCATATGCATAGGTGATAAGAACGTATATAGTATAGTATACATGCGTGGTACACAAGTAAACAACTGAAAGGCCTTAAATGTTTCTTCGGATGTGAAGTTGTATGAATAAAATCCGTTCTTCAGCGGAGCTCATTGGAGTAACATCTCAATTTTTGTTCCTCTTAACACTTTACTTTAGTTTGAACGAATTTTTAAAAGAGCCAGCGATTGGCACCCGGGGTCCAGCAGGTAGCCCCCGAGCATGTCAGCAGAATACGAATGTTTTGTTTTGTTTTTGTTTTTTATTTAATTTATTATTTCACTGTCGAGCAGGTTCACAGGGTTACGCAGCACATTCTACAGGCATTTGATGATCTTGAATACTGCAACTCAGTTTTTATTGATATCCAACAAGCCTTTGATCGGGTGTGGCACGACGGTCTCCTTTGCAAGGTGAAAGATTTACTACCAGCACCTTATTACTTGCTCCTAAAGTCATACCTGGAAGGGCGGGTATTTAAAGTCAAGATCCGGGACACTTACTCTGCGCCTGCCCAAATGAGAGCTGGAGTCCCGCAAGGAAGTGTTCTTGGCCCGCTCCTGTACTCATTATATACTGCAGACTTGCCCGTACCCGATGATGGCTACATGGAAGACCCCTCGAAGGCTCTTATTGCCACATATGCAGACGACATTGCCGTTTTGTATAGCTCAAAATGTCGCTTTGAGGCAGCAGATGGTTTGCAGGGATATGTTGCAGCCCTATCAGCGTGGTGCAAGAGGTGGAACCTAAAAATAAACGCTCGAAAAACGTCCAACCCTGCCTTCACATTAAGGATGAAAACAATCCCACCAATCCAAATGGAAGGACAGATCCTGGAGCAACCAGCAACGGTGAAGTACCTTGGTATCACTTTAGACAAGCGACTCACCTTCTTGCCGCATCTTAAAGCCACTCGCAAGAGGTGTGTCCTAAGACTCCAGCAATTACGTTGGCTGCTGAGCAGAAAGAGCAAAATGTCACTTAAGGCAAAAAGACAAGTGTACGCTCAGTGCGTCGCCCCAATCTGGCTCTACGGGCTGCAAATTTGGGGGATTGCAGCAAAATCTAATTGCAATCGCATCCAGGTACTCCAGAATCGTACCCTGAGGCAGATAACGAACTGTCCTTGGTATGTAAGGAATTCAACCCTACATCGGGACCTTAATCTGCATACTGTGGAGGAGCAGATCAACAGACACACCAGCAGGTACAGAGACAGACTCACCACTCATCGCAGTGAACTAGCCAGGAATTTGCTTCCCGCCAGGCCGCTTAGAAGGCTAAAAAGACAAGGCTTCGTGAAGACGCTTCCCCCTCCACGAACATAAATCACCGTTTCCACCTCCATTAACATAAAATCCCCGTGCTAGGCGCTCGGCGATGGGCTTATAAATACTATTTTTTTTTCTTGTGTTGTTAAGGTGCAAAATTGTAGCACGGTTTCAATACTTACAATAATAAAATTTAAAAATTTAAAAAAAAAAAAAAAAAAAAAATTTATTATTTATCTTTACTCAGTTTTTAGATTTAGCTTCAATTCAAGTTAACTTTCAGATTTTCAATAATTTTCAAATTTTCAGTTTTTTTTTTAGTTTCTCTTTTTAATTTTTTTTGTTTTTTGTAAATTTTTTGTAAAAATTTTTCCAGTTTATGGTCGAATTGCTTCCCGAGCCTCTTCGGCGAACTGCCGCGTCCCCGTGACATGTTCGACATAGATGTCGCGGGACCACTTGATGGTGTCAGCCACCATTAACCTACACCTCAGGCCGGCATAGAACCAGGAGACGCCCAGAGCTCTGAGTACCCGTTTATTTTGCGGGTCCCAGGTGCCCAGGGCTCCGATGATGAACGTCTCTAGGCTCACCTGGTGACCTAGGGCGCGAAGGGCCTCTGCCAGGGGAGCATATTTTCTGTCCTTTTCTTCCCTGGCAGCCTGGAATGCTTTGGCTCCGTTTTCGAACGGAATAGTCACATCGACAATGACAATGCGACTATTCCGTTCGACGCGCCACACCAGTTCCGGCCTAAGTGCGGCCAAGTCACCGGTGGCCTCATCCACCCAGCAGTTTACCTTCGGGGTGCCCAAACGTGACGCCGCCTTCACTAGGCGGTTAACCACACTGTCGTGCCGCCGCTGCATGGCGTATGAGCGGTGCATGCAGTGGCACAACACGTGCGGAATACTCTCGAGCGAGTATTCACAGACTCGGCATCTTTTGTCGCTGTCGCCCCAACGGATGGCACCGTTGAGAGGCAGGACGCCCAGCCGAGCTCTGTGGATGAATCTCCAGTCGGCAAACCGGACGAACGATCCATCCCGAACGAAGGAGTGGCTAATTGGGGTTCTCGCCGAGAGGACCGCCACTCTCAACTACTAGCTCACCTCCTCACCAGATCCAACGGACTCCCAGATGTGCGGCCTGCCGTCTCGTGGCCATTCTCACCCTTGACCAAAGGCCGGCATCGCCACAGGGGCCCAAACGCGAGCCTGAAAGGAACATGGCCATCTCTTCTCCAGATGGCTCCCGGTTTAGATTTCTTCTCACCGTTCCTCTCAGGCCCTCTCTCGCAATGTAATAGACGGCAGCGCTGGGGCACATTAGCATGCGGTGTCCATGCGAAATGAGGAGAATATTGGCCAGCATCGCGGTAGGTAGTATACCCGCCTAACTATGGTAGGGGTAGGCAGGGCTATGGGAGGTGATGCAGGCAGACTATGATCGGTCTGCGTGCTTACAGAGCGCATTGCTGGGGGAGCAGCACATGGCCTGGAGTGTATAGATGGTGGCCTTGTATTGCCCCTTCCGCATGCGGGGGTAGTCTGGTTTTTTGCTGTTGTTGCCGTGGTGTGGGCGCCGGACCAACGGATGGTGATGCCGGTCCTCGGAGGTGCAGGAGTCCCTGGCGACCGCGAGACGGAAAGTTTCGGGCTCCTTAAGCTGGCAATGCATGAGACTGCGGAGGGTGAAGAATCCGGTGGCCTAAGATTGCCAGCCCTCGGGCTACTTGCGGCTCTGGATATCCCCGTGCTGGCTGCCGCCGACGTTCCCGGGGAGCGCTGGGCGGAAAGTCTCAGGTTCCCAGATTCGATTGGCCCGTTGTTGGTTTTGGGGAAACGGGGCGCGCCAATGCCAGGGCTTCGGCTTGTACTTGGCCTAGGATTGGCGGAATCGAGACTGGGAATGGAGGCGGCAGCCGACCGAATGGACGGCGTTCTAGTAATGGGGTTGTGGTTGGCAATGTCTGGTACAGCGGGCTCAGGCGCAGTGCCCAACATGACACCATTGTCATCAATTTGCACGTTGGGGTGTCGTTTGGACACGTGCGCCTTTAGCTGTCTCATGCCCTTCGGCATATCAGCCTCGCAGATCCGGCACTTATATTTTATTATAAGTTCCGGGTGTCTGCGAGTTATATGCTGATACGCTGAGAGATAGGTAGCGTATTCACCCAGATTGCCCGTGGCCCGACCGTAGCACAAAGTGCATTTGTGTCGGCCCACGAACGGGTAGGCGAATACGTACACTGATCCCCCAGACATGCCAACCACGCGCCTATTATCGGAGAGAGAAGGAGAAGGAATTTTTTATTTTTTTATTTTTTTTTTTATTTCTGATGGGATCTTGTAGTGCCCAAACAGAAAACAAAAAACAGGCAGTGGGACTAAATAAACGAAAAATAAATAACAGAAGGTTATAAATAAAATAGTAAATAACAAAGAGTTATAAATAGAAGATTAATTAGGCCAGAAGCAATCAACGTCGTTTATAGATAAATAAAACAACAATACATACTGCTTAGAAGCGAATTAATCAAAATGTCGTCAAACTCAAGTAACAACGCCAATAACCGTCAGCCCGGAAATCCGGCTCCCCGGCAAGGTCAACAACGCTCTTGGAATACCAGAGCTCGTGATGCTCAGAGAATGTCTGACTTCAACGAAAGGCGTTTTTCCCAACAGTATGGAGAATCCAATTGGGCGGGTCAAATGAATATGCAGGATAGGTCAGAAGATGCCACTTCCCGCTATAATCCTGTCAATACCCAACAACGACAGAGATCACAGAATTACCGCGATGGACGAAACCCTGCTTGACAGAGTGGAGCGAGGAAAGCCCCTCCACCTCCGGAGATCAAGCCCTCTACAAAAGAGAGCGCTCCGAAGGACGAGCAGCTATATATAGACAACGCTCGTGGTAGTAAACCAGTGAAGAAAACGCTGGGACAAAACTTTGATTTGGCTGTTTTCATACCATTATTGAAACAGGTATACGAAACAATGTGTGTAGAGGACCGTACCCTACCACGTGGACTTCCGTTTCCAATATTCCAGCATGCGATGACCGAGTTTCTTGTTGCTTATCAGCTGTATCATGGACGCTTTTCCCAGAAGATACCAGCTTTGCAACCGCTCATGGATCCGCTAGCTGCTATAAGCGCTGACGCTTATAATATACCTCAGCCAATCTTCGAGTACATTTGTGGATTAGGCCCGAATGTTACTCCCACTGGGGACAAGGTGCAATTTAACTTACCGGATATCGCGATACCTTCGCCAGCTATGACTGCGCATTCGCAGACCGTAAGATCAGGATCTTTTGGTCCAATTAGCGCCGATAACCATAACGTCTATGAATGTTACATTAGTCCGTACGTTACGTCTGAATACATCATAGCGACATCCAGAAATAAACGGACAGACGGAATCCGTTTCCAACCGGATGGTTCCCATCTAGTTCCAGGATAACCGAGAATCTGCTTGGATACCAGCCGATAACTCGTCTCCATCCTTATGCACTCCGGAAGTTACAAGAATGTGACTTCGAGGATAGCCCAAGAGTTACCGGACTTTTATGCCATAGTGCATTTGTCATGGATACTGCCTCCTCATATATAGGCAGGATTGAAAAGGTGAAAATAGTAAAGGCCGACTTTAAAGCGAGGGAAAATAATGCCGCATTTATATACAAACGGACCGTCTCATCTTAAGCCGATGTAGCTTCCATTTTGTGGGATGAACCTGATACTACGCCCTGACTATAATATTATAATATGAAAAATTGATATATTTTCATGCTATATAAATATAATACAAATTTTAATGAAAAAATGTTATTATTATAATACAAATTTTAATGAAAAAATTTTATTATTATAATACAAATTTTAATGAAAAAATTTTATTATATTGGTAGGCGAACACCCCCTACCATATATACCTTTTTTATATAAATTTGTCGAATGATATCATGTATCATATGAAGATGTTATATGTTTGAGTATTTAGGTGATAATATTACATATTATAACGAAAATTTTCATATTTAAAATATACAATATAAATATAATTATCTATTTATATGTATTATATGAAAATATAATGAATACAATTTAATTTTAATTTGCATAAATGTTCGGAATGGGACAGTAGGAACTTGGTAAATCCAATCATATGCGTCACTAATATTATGACGAGAGTATATTCTACCATAGGAAAGAACATTTTCTTTCCGACGTTTACATTTAACTGTTTAGTTTTTATGAAAATAGTGTGACTTTTCAATATCATATAAAAAAGTAATATTATTCACTTTGTTTAAGTAGGAAATTGTTAAATCCAATTATATGCGTCACTAATATTATGACGAGACCATAAGCTACCATAGGAAAGTAATTTTTTTATACGCCACATTGATTTCAAATATCTTATATATAAAATTCTTGTGTCACGTTTTCAATACCATACTCCTCCGAAACGGCTTGACCGATTTTGATGAAATTTTTTGTCCTTATCCAGTATCTATGACAATTGGCCAACATTCGGTCTTCTTTCTTTCTCACTCCCTACATAGTTGTCGGCCATCATTATTGTTAATGCGTCAAGTGTAGTAGTAACGTTGACAATTTTTATTTTGCTATCTCAGTGTACAACGGATTTTGTGTTGTAAGTATACTTTTTTTTAAACATTTTTCATCATTAAATAATTTCATTAATTCTATTTATGTATGTTTTGTACAGAGAGCAAATCCAAGAAAACGCTAAGGAGCTGATTTGAGCCGCAGTACAAGTAGAGCTCGAAACTTGCGAAATAGCAGATCCGAAAGAACAGAAGAACAAATCCAGCAACAAAATACTGATGCACCTGTCAGAATGGCGCAATTGCATCAAGAAGAGCCAGAAGATACACGAGCTGAACGCAATAAAGTCAGAAGATTAGAACAACGACAATCACGCCGTTTCAAAGTCAATAGACGAAGAACAAATGATCGACAACAGGTACATCGAGCATTTATATCTGATTCATTTCTGCATCTAGCATTCCAGTATGAGCCAGATATTGAATATAATGCTCATTCAAAAGTGGTAATTGGTGCTATGGACAAGGAATGTCCGCATTGTCATGCTTAGAAATTCAAAAATGAGCCAGCTGGGATGTGTTGCGCGTCAGGAAAAGTGCAACTACCTGAAATTGAAACACCACCTGAACCATTGAACGGCTTACTTATCGGCACGGATCCAGATTCTAACGTGTTTCTGAAGTCAATTCGAAGATTCAATTCATGCTTTCAAATGACATCGTTCGGAGCAACAGAAATAGTTCGAAATACTAATGCAAATTATCAACAATTCAATTCTACATTCAAAATCAGAGGCCAAGTTTATCACAAAATAGGCTCACTGCTGCTAATGCCAAACGAACCACATAAATTCTTACAAATCTACTTTATGGGCGGCGAGGATTCCGGAAGCGCACTTGCCAATCGCCAAGGTCAAACGATGTCTGTTTGTGGATTAGATTTGAGAACACCATGTTTTTCACACGGACAATAATACGTGGCATGCTCTCGAGTGGGTAAACCATCCAGTTTGTTTGTGTTAGCTAAAGATGGACTAACAAAAAATATTGTTGACGCTATAGCATTAAGAGATTGATATTGTTTAATAGTGTTACTATCGTAATTGTTTAATTAGTGATAAATAATTTTAAGGAATAAATCATAATAACTTAAAAATAATGTTTGCCTTTTGTTATTTTTATATTCCCTCATCGTTCACAGCGCTCTATGCTTATTCCACGCATATACCACATTCTTACATACATACAATATACACATTCTAACATACATACATACTTACAATAAGTAAGCTGTTTTTTGTCTGCACTAGAAATTACTAGGAAATTATTTATATGGCAAAACAACGTTTGCCGGGTCAGTCTAGTATATATATATAGTGACATATCCACAGTACATAAGTATTTATGATATGCCTACATAAGCCTACTATATACTATATAAGTACCCCACACTTTCCCACACTATTCAATTGTAATCCGAATCCCACACCAATAAAACCAAAACACCCTATGTTAGAATCCTAATGGAAAAATCCCAAAGTCAACTGTAATATGAATCCTCCAGACAATCCTAATGGAAAAACCCCAAATTCTAACACAGGATGTTTATATTCCCCTATTGTCAAGTACAGACGATCAAAGCTCGGACTCGTAAAAAACTCGAAAACAAAAGTGTTAGATTACAAGATCGGACCACCAAAAATCAAAGATCACTTGTATCCAAGAGCGAATGCACTTGAATTCAAGAGTAAATTAATTGTCAGAAACTCCAGGGAGTTTCCCCAAAACTCTCTTAAAACCAAAGTCCATATTCGAGAGCTCGAGACCAAGGTTTGATCGTGAATCAATCTAGATCAATGAGTGAGTTCAGTTTGAGACCTAATCCAATTCGGTGTTCTTCCTTGTAATAAAAAATCCGGTCAAATAAAATTATATTTTTTTTCTTACGGATAATACAAGTATCTAATTGGCGCAGTCGGTAGGATCATCTAAATAAAAAGAGTCCTTTTTTAAATACGGTACTGATTAACTAAAGGATAAGCTATACGACTAGCTATCCGAAATCAGCGAATTAAAATCAGTGATTCGAAAATTAGTGATCCGCAAAAGAATCTACGTGCAAGTAGAATTCTAAAAACAAAAAAACAAAAAAAATCCCGTGCGGTCGGAAATAAAATGAAATAAAATTTTTAATTCCGGAGTAATCGAGACTCAACAAAAACCAACAAAAACTTATTAACATCCAATACATCAAACAAAAAACAAAACCACAACAACAATGGCAACTCCACAACTATCGGAAATGCACCTAAACCAGGTATTGGCACAAATTAAGGAACTGCATTACTACGATGGAACACCAGGAAAATTATCGGGATTCATCAGCCAAGTTGAGCAACTGCTTAGCTTGTACCCAACCCAAGATGCTAGACAAGCCCACGTCATATATGGAGCAGTACGACGAGTACTGGTGGACTCAGCATTGGAAGCGGTCATCCAGGTGAACGCAACAACATGGATGGACATGAGAGCAGCATTAGCCACATCATTCAAGGACCATAGACCCTACGTAACACTGATGAAACAACTAGAAGACACCCAGTATCCCGGTAGCATAAGTAAGTTCATAGAAAAACTTGAAATACAATCTAGAAATATCTATGATAAGCTTGAGTTAGAAGTAGATCCTATTAATAAGTCCAATTATACAGAAATGCTCAAAAGTACAATTAGAACAACAATAGATAGGAAATTGCCAGATAGAATGTACATGTAGTTAGCCCGTAAGGATATTGACACAATCCCAAAATTAAAACAAGCTACAATGGAGCTTGGACTTTACGATTCAAATCCAGAAGATCAGTATTTTAGAAGATCGGAAGGGCAAAATGGGAATAATAGAGGAAATCCCCCAAGAAATAATCAGAGGTACTATAATAGTAGACACCATAATTATAGTAACTATTACCCCTCAACAAATCAAAATTTCAACAACCCAAATCGTCCGAATCCAAATCCAAAATAATAATCAAACGCAAAACTCGACTCGTCCCATTCCTCCTAATCAAAGGGGAGATTATCAAACATTCAGAAATTTTTTAAATCAAGGGAGACAGAATAACCCTATCAATCATCAAGTACCATTCATTGAAAAATCGTTCAACAATAAGGAACTTGGTTTTTTGTTATTAAACTGAATTATTTTTCGGAATTTGTTTTTCCAATATTATTTATTTTATTTTTTTTTTTTTTTACGACCTGCCCGCACCGCCGTTGCTGCAGTGACTTACTTTTGCATAATCGTTAATTGAACGCCAACTTAGAGTATGGACTGGCAGGCCCCGCCGCGTGTCATTAAGCTTGGCAAAACAATGCCATGCAAGAAGGCCCTCAAAGCAAGGAAGTGCAACTCGAGCAGAGACTCTAGCTGGAGTTCTTCTTACTCGGAGCCCAGCGAGATCAAGCGCAAGCCCGCGCGTAACGGCAAGGAGAGAAGCCAGACGTCACGCCTAGCACCAGCGCAGCTCTGCGCAGCAAGCTGGCAAATAACCCCTTTGCCCTCCTTTCAAGCAAAGATGATGACGACGAACATGACGAACCCAAAACTGCCTCAGAGGCAGTGGCATCTAAAACGGCAGTGAAACCGAACCCGATCCTGAAAACCTTCAAGACTCCCCCGATCTACATCCCAGACGTGACCGACATCACCGCGGTTGTCAAGATGATAACGACTCTCGTGGGTACCAAAAAGGACTTCTCTTACAAAACGGAGAGAAATAATAATGTACGCGTAATGATGCCAGATAAGGAGTCCTACACAGCCCTACGCCAGCACCTCGTGGCACATAACAAAAGGCACCGCACCTTCCAACCAAAGGACGAGAGAGCATACAGGGCGGTCATCAAGGGACTTCACCACTCAACGGACCAGACTGAAATTAAGGAAGAACTCCACAAATACGGCCATACTGTGAGGGATCTGCACAATCCCATTGGCAGGAAATCCAAACAACCACTGGGGATATTTTTTGTTAACCTAGAACCAGCGAGCAACAACACAGAGGTTTTCAAAATAAAGAGGATTTGTAGGTCAGTCGTCACCGTTGAGCCCCCACTGAAGTTCAACGATGTTCCACAATGTTTCAGATGCCAAGGATTCGGACACACCCAGCGCTACTGTTTCCTGGAACATCGCTGCGTGAAATGTGGTGATTCTCATGACTCTAGGTCATGCACCAAAAAAGATGCCGAGAAAGCATGCTGTTTACATTGTCAAGCTGATCACCCTGCGTCGTACAGAGGATGTCCTGCCTACAAAAAGGCAAAGGCACAGCTATCTCCTAAAGCCAGACCCGTTGAGAGTAGCAACAAACCACCTCTCATCCAAATACCAACTATCATCAATGGTACGAGTTACAGGGACGTACTTCTTGGAAACCATGCAACACAGCCAAGGAATCGCCAACAAACCCCTCAAACCACTCCCGAAGCCCCAAATCTCAACCAGCTTGAAACGATGTTTGCCCGCATGGAAGGAACGATTGAGAGGATGATGGAAAAGTTGATCCCACAGATGCTTTCGCAGATGTTCTCGCAGATGACGCAGTTTATAGCTCCCTTCCTCAACAGAAAGTAATGCAAATAAGGCTTAATATAGTTTTTTGGAACGCAAACGGCTTGCAGAAGAGCAAAGCCGAAGTAGAGCATCTCATGAAAACAGACAATATTGATGTTCTTCTAGTTTCAGAATCCCACTTTTGTCCCAGATCCTACTTTAACATTAGCGGATACGATCTGTTACATGCCAACCATCCATCTGGCAGAGCACGCGGAGGAGCAGCTATGCTCATCAGGAGTGGCATTCAGTACACGGAACTTCCCGCGTTTCAGGAGGAATGGGCTCGGTGCGCCGTGACCAGGATTTCTAGCCCACAGGGAGATATCACCATTGGTGCGGTTTACTTCCCACCCAGACACTCGATAACCGAGACCCACCTTCAGGACTTCTTCGAGTCCCTTGGACCTCGTTTTATAGCAGCCGGAGACTTTAACGCCAAACACTCCTGGTGGGGGTCCCGCACAAACAACCCCAAAGGCATTAAGCTTTACAAGTACCTGCAGCGGAAGAGTCTGGACTGCCATTCCACTGGAGAACCCACACACTGGCCTTCCGACCCTTCAAAGCAGCCGGATCTTCTGGACTTCGCCGTCTCCAAGGGCATAGGACACTCTAAGATAACATGCTCAAGCTATGATATGCTATCCGACCACAGCGCAGTAAACTTGCTTCTAAACATCTCCGTCCTCAGAAAAACCCCGCCTAGAAGACTCACTGGGAAACACACAAATGCCCCCAAGTTTACGTTTTGGATGCTTTCCTCCCTGAACTCAGATCCCTTTCCACACCAAGCAACATAGATGCGGCCATCGAAAACTTAACCAGAGAGATGCACAATGCTGCTGAGTTTGCGAACCCACCTCCTCCGACTACCCCGAGAACACCTAAAAGAGACTTGCACTTGTGGTCTCCTGAAATCGCGGCCCTCGTGGCCGAAAAAAGGCGCCTCAGAAGAGTCTGGTTTTCATCGCGCAATCCCAGGGACAAGACAGCACTTAATCGTGCCACCAAGGAACTGAAGGACAAGCTAACCATCCTACGGCAGGACTCCTTCCATAGATTCCTCAAGGAGCTGGAACCTGGAGACCCGCAGCACAATCTGTGGAATGTCACGAGGCACATTAAAAGACCTGCTAAGAAGATATCACCCGTGCGCAAAGTGGACGGGTCCTGGTGTCGGTCTGAGATCGAAAGAGCAGAAGCCTTTGCCGACCATTTCCATAGTGCTTTCTCACCTTTCGATAGATGCACTGCCGAAGAGAGAGCTGCCATCATAAGGTTCGTAGAGAGCCCAAGTGCTCCTGGCACGCCAATACAGCCCGTCGAACCAGAGGAGATTGTGCAGGAGATCGCCTCCTTAAAAAATGGCAAGTCACCAGGTCCTGACCGAATTGATGCAACAGCACTGAAAATGTTGCCCCTAATCTGTTCCCAAAGGCTGGCTAACATCTTTAACAGCTGCCTCCGTCTAGGGTACTTCCCGAAAGTGTGGAAGCGTGCGGAAATAATTGTCCTCCTCAAGCCTGGAAAACCTGAAGCCAATCTAGCATCGTATCGTCCGATTAGTTTGCTGGCAATCCTCTCCAAAATACTTGAAAGAGTATTTTTGCGTAGAGTACTGCCAGTGTTGGACGAGGCCGGACTGATCCCTGATCACCAGTTTGGATTCAGACGCCGTCATGGAACACCAGAGCAATGCCACCGGCTTGTTGAGTGCATACTAGAGGCCTTCGAAAAGAAGAAGTACTGCTGCGCCGTTATGCCGGATGTTAAACAGGCGTTTGACAGAGTCTGGCACCCTGGACTCCTGTTCAAAATGAAATCCAACCTTCCAAGTTCCCACTTCGCGTTCCTCAAGTCGTACACAGAGGAAAGAGAATTCCGAGTGAGATGCGGATCATCAATCAGCACGCCTAGGCCTATAAGAGCAGGAGTACCTCAAGGCAGTGTTCTTGGACCCATCTTATACACACTCTACACAGCGGACCTTCCCATCACACCCTCTCGGAACCTCACAGTAGCTACATACGCGGACGACACCGCGTTCCTAGCCTCCGCCAAGAATCCGCAGGATGCATCAGCCATCATACAAAGACAACTGGATGCTCTAGATCCATGGCTGAAACGATGGAACATCGTGGTAAACGCGGAGAAATCCTCCCACACAACCTTTGCTTTACGCAGGGGGGATTGCCCCCCCGTCACACTCAACGGGGAAACCATTCCAACGAATGACACTCCCAAATATCTAGGGCTGACCCTGGACCGCAGGCTCACATGGCGTCCACACCTAATCAACAAGCGCAACCAGGCCGACCTACGACTCAGGCAACTTCACTGGCTTCTGGGCAGAAAATCCAAGCTCAGGGAAAAATTCAAACTACTCACATACAACGTAGTGCTGAAGCCAATCTGGACCTATGGGATTCAGTTGTGGGGCACGGCAAGCTATTCCAACCGCATCAGAATACAGCGGTTTCAGAATAAATGTCTGAGAACATTATCTAACGCTCATCCGTACCACGAAAACGCAATAATCCACAAAGAGCTTGGAATTCCTTCGGTAGCAGAGGAGAACACCCGACACAGCGAAAGATATACAAAAAGACTGGACAATCACCCCAACCACCTGGCCATCAAGCTCCTAGAAAACAGCCAATCCCTAAGACGCCTGAAAAGGAAACACCCGCTTGACCTCCCCCACCAATAGACACCTAAGTCGGACTCATATGATGTACATTCCATGTACCCCCCTTAAGTTAATGTCACCCCCAAATCATTTAATTATTGTCCATTCGGACAGATTTTAAATATAAAATAAGAATGATCACAAAAAAAAAAAAAAAAAAAACAAAATCATCAAGTACCTTCAAGTACGAATAATGCGAATAATAATAGACCAGCGAAAAAACAACGAGAGAGTCAGAGCGATCAGAGTAGAATGGACGTAAATTTTCATCAAACTGCCTCGGAAATTCAGGAATCGGAGGGCGAAGAGTCAACCCCTTTATTAGAGTAAATCATCACAATAAAATTTATAAGGGAATGATCGACACAGGATCCTCCATCAACATCATAAAGGAAATTTATGCTAGAGTAGACGAAATAAAAGAAGATTTGACGGTATATACAATTAATGGGCCAACAAAATTAAATAAAAGTATTATGATGAAATCTAGCCTAATATGTCCGTCCGAACAAAAATTCTATGTCCATAATTTTTCCGATAATTATGATATCCTGTTAGGTCGAAAGTATTTAGAAGATTCAAAGGCGAAAATTGATTACGAAAATGACACGGTGACTTTAGGTTCAAAAACCTATAAGTTCAAATACGAAGAAAAGAAGGGCGAGACCGCATCCAAAAAATGCCTTGACCCAAAACCAAAAGTTGATTCAGCTAAAGTAGAGCAGATCAACAATTAACTTCGCGATTAATAATGAATTACGCGAATGTAACAAATATAGACTCGAGGACTTATATGATTATAGAGACATTCAGTACAAAGAAGGTGAAAATTTGACTTTCACAAGTACAATTAAACATGTCATCCAAACTCACCATGAAGATCCAGTCTATCGCAAACCCTATAAATATGCTCAAAGTTTTGACTTAGAAGTCAATAAACAAATTAAAGAAATGATAGAGCAAGGGATAATTCGTAAATCAAAATCCCCATATTGTTCCCCCATTTGGGTGGTCCCCAAGAAAGCAGACGCTTCTGGGAAACAAAAATTTAGGTTAGTAGTAGATTACAGAAACCTCAATGAAATTACAGTCAACGATAAATTCCCCATTCCCCGAATAGATGAAATATTGGACAAACTTGGCAGATGTCAATATTTTACCACAATTGATCTGGCCAAGGGTTTCCATCAGATTCAAATGGAAGAAAACTCCATTGCCAAAACTGCATTTTCTACTAAACATGGACATTACGAATACACACGTATGCCGTTTGGTTTGAAAAATGCCCCGGCAACATTTCAAAGATGCATGAACAATCTTTTAGTAGAGTTAATTTATAAAGATTGTTTAGTGTACTTAGATGACATCATAATCTATTCCACTTCATTGGAAGAACATATTTTGTCTTTAAGTAAAGTCCTTGAAAAGCTCAGGGATGCAAACTTAAAATTGCAGTTAGATAAATGCGAGTTTATGAGAAAGGAGACTGAATTTCTAGGACACATTGTAACTACTGACGGAATAAAACCTAACCCTAATAAAACAAAAGCAATTACGAATTTTCCACTACCTAAGACACCTAAGCAAATAAAATCATTTTTGGGTTTATGTGGATTCTATTGCAAATTCATTCCTAATTTTGCGAAAATAGTTAAACCCATGACCCTTAAATTAAAGAAAGGTGCAATAATAGACACAAAATGCAAAGATTACATCGAGTCATTTGAAAGACTAAAAGTTTTGATAACATCAGATCCGATTTTAATCTACCCTGATTTTTCAAAGTCTTTTATTTTAACAACTGACGCGAGTAACGTAGCCATTGGTGCAGTGTTATCACAGAACCAAAAGCCCATTTGTTATGCCAGCAGAACGCTGAACGAACATGAAACTAATTATGCTACGATTGAAAAAGAATTACTAGCTATAGTTTGGGCAACAAAATATTTCACGTCATACCTTTTTGGAAGGCCATTTGAAATATTAAGTGATCACAAACCTTTGGTTTGGCTCAATAATATTAAAGAACCAAATATGAAATTACAAAGATGGAAATTAAAATTAAACGAATTTGACTATAAAATCAAATATATCCCTGGCAAAGAAAATCATGTAGCGGATGCTCTTTCCCGCATAAAAATAGAAGAAGTCATGGTTAATGAGGTTGCCGATAGCGCAAACGCAGCAATACATAGCGCAACCGAAGATAATTCAAAT
Source organism: Drosophila vallismaia (assembly GCA_035047325.1). NCBI lineage: Eukaryota > Metazoa > Arthropoda > Insecta > Diptera > Drosophilidae > Drosophila > Drosophila vallismaia. The sequence goes on along the minus strand of JAWNPU010000001.1, from coordinate 1,307,476 downwards.
TATATATCAATAACTGAACGGCCAATAAATTTCTTCTCTAGACAAATAGAGATAGAAAAGGGCGACAGTGATTCAACAAGTGTTAATCATTTCTTCCAAAAATTAAAAATCAAAATTACTTATAAAGAAATGACACTTGAACTTGCCAAAAATATCATTAAGGAATATGTGTGCACCAAGAAAAGCGCAATATTCTTCCCCAATGACACTGATTTTCTGATTTTCCAAAAGGCTTTTATAGAAACCATAAGCCCCAACAATTTCACAAAATTGTTGAAATGTACAGAAACTCAGAAGAGTCTGGTTTTCATCGCGCAATCCCAGGGACAAGACAGCACTTAATCGTGCCACCAAGGATCTGAAGGACAAGCTAACCATCCTACGGCAGGACTCCTTCCATAGATTCCTCAAGGAGCTGGAACCTGGAGACCCGCAGCACAATCTGTGGAACGTCACGAGGCACATTAAAAGACCTGCTAAAAAGATATCACCCGTGCGCAAAGTGGACGGGTCCTGGTGTCGGTCTGAGATCGAAAGAGCAGAAGCCTTTGCCGACCATTTATATAGTGCTTTCTCACCTTTCGATAGATGCACTGCCGAAGAGAGAGCTGCCATCATAAGGTTCGTAGAGAGCCCAAGTGCTCCTGGCACGCCAATACAGCCCGTCGAACCAGAGGAGATTGTGCAGGAGATCGCCTCCTTAAAAAATGGCAAGTCACCAGGTCCTGACCGAATTGATGCAACAGCACTGAAAATGTTGCCCCTAATCTATTCCCAAAGGCTGGCTAACATCTTTAACAGCTGCCTCCGTCTAGGGTACTTCCCGAAAGTGTGGAAGCGTGCGGAAATAATTGTCCTCCTCAAGCCTGGAAAACCTGAAGCCAATCTAGCATCGTATCGTCCGATTAGTTTGCTGGCAATCCTCTCCAAAATACTTGAAAGAGTATTTTTGCGTAGAGTACTGCCAGTGTTGGACGAGGCCGGACTGATCCCTGATCACCAGTTTGGATTCAGACGCCGTCATGGAACACCAGAGCAATGCCACCGGCTTGTTGAGTGCATACTAGAGGCCTTCGAAAAGAAGAAGTACTGCTCTGCCGTTATGCTGGATGTTAAACAGGCGTTTGACAGAGTCTGGCACCCTGGACTCCTGTTCAAAATTAGATCCAGCCTTCCAAGTTCCCACTTCGCCTTCCTCAAGTCGTACACAGAGGAAAGAGAATTCCGAGTGAGATGCGGATCATCAATCAGCACGCCTAGGCCTATAAGAGCAGGAGTACCTCAAGGCAGTGTTCTTGGACCCATCTTATACACACTCTACACAGCGGACCTTCCCATCACCCCCTCTCGGAACCTAACAGTAGCTACATACGCGGACGACACCGCGTTCCTAGCCTCCGCCAAGAATCCGCAGGATGCATCAGCCATCTTACAAAGACAACTGGATGCTCTAGATCCATAGCTGAAACGATGGAACATCGTGGTAAACGCGGAGAAATCCTCCCACACAACCTTTGCTTTACGCAGGGGGGATTGCCCCCCGTCACACTCAACGGGGAAATCATCCCTACGAATAACACTCCCAAATATCTAGGGCTGACGCTGGACCGCAGGCTCACATGGCGCCCTCACCTGATCAACAAGCGCAAACAGGCCGACCTACGTCTCAGGCAACTTCACTGGCTCCTGGGCAGAAGATCCAAGCTCAGGGAAAAATTCAAACTACTCATATACAAAGTAGTTCTGAAGCCAATCTGGACCTATGGGATTCAGTTGTGGGGCACGGCAAGCTATTCTAACCGCATCAGAATACAGCGGTTTCAGAATAAATGTCTGAGAACATTATCTAACGCTCATCCGTCCCACGAGAATGCAATTATCCACAAAGAGCTTGGAATTCCTACAGTAGCAGAGGAGATCACCAGGCACAGTGCAAGATATACAAAAAGACTGGACAATCACCCCAACCACCTGGCCATCAAGCTCCTAGAAAACAGCCAATCCCAAAGACGCCTGAAAAGGAAACACCCGCTTGATCTCCCCCAACAATAGACACCTAAGTCAGACTCATATTATGTACATTCCTTGTACCCCCTTAAGTTAAGGTCACCGCCAAATCATTTAATGATTGTCCATTCGGACAGATTTTAAATAAAAAATAAAAAAAAAAAAAAAAAAAATGTACAGAAAAACGAATTGACATACTAACTTATGCTGAATTTAAGGATTTAATCCTAAAAAGGCACAAAGAAGTCCTACATCCCGGAATAGAAAAAACCATTAATTGGCTTAAGGAAAAATACTATTACCCGGATAGCCAAAAGTTAATTCAAAACATTATCAACGAATGTGAGGTCTGTAATATCGCGAAAACAGAACACAGAGATACAAAGTTAACCTATGAAACTACACCCGAAATAATGAATGCCAGAGAAAGATATGTAATAGATTTTTATCTAACGGGGAATCAGATCTTCTTATCTTGTATTGATATCTATTCGAAATTTGCATCATTAATTGAAGTAAACAGTAGAGATTGGCTAGAAGCAAAAAGAGCCATTATGAAGATATTCAACGATATGGGAAAACCTCAAGAAATAAAAGCAGATAAAGATTCAGCATTTATGTGCGTAGCCTTACACAATTGGTTAAAATCCGAAGGTGTAAATATCTCTGTAACTACAAGCAAAAATGGCATATCAGATATCGAAAGGTTTTATAAAACTCTAAACGAAAAATTAAGAATCATTGGCAGTGAACAAAATATTGAAAATAGATTTACAAGATTTGAAACAATCTTATACATTTATAATCATAAAACAAAACATAACACTACCAAGAGATGTCCAGCTGATATTTTTCTATATGTAGGAACCCCAGACTTTAACGTTCAACAAAACAAAATCAGCAAAATCGAGCAGCTCAATAAAAAGAGACATGATTTTGAAGTTGATTTAAAATACAAGCAAGCTCCACTTGTAAAAAGTAAAGTTACCAATCCCTTTAAGAAAACAGGCAGGATTGAACAAGTGGATAGTAAACATTTTGAGGAAACAAATAGAGGGAGAAAAATTGTACATTATAAGTCTAAATTTAAAAAGAAAAAGAAGTTTAATAAAAGTAAATATGATAATTCCAGACAAGTCGAGGAAGAATAAGAGGAGTACAGGCTACATCCCAATATTGCTTATTTGTATAATCTCTCTTATCAACACGGTCCAAGGCAGTAACATTGAAGTAAGCCCGCTTAGTGCAAAGAACGGTTATTTTATATTCCAAACAGGAACAGTAAAGATACCCACAACTTATGATTACCATTCTTTCACTATAAACATGACAAAGACCATGATAACATTCAAAACCTTAATAGAAGAAGCCAAAAATTTCTTGAGTGTACCACAAGTGCAGTACCTAGCAGAAAAATTAAAACGAGAAATTAACGGTTTACGAATTGTTGGAAGACATAAAAGAGGTCTTTTAAATGTAGTAGGAACAGCATATAAATATTTGTTCGGTACCCTTGACCAAAACGATAAGGATGAGTTAGAAGAGCGAATTAGTAACTTATCAGAAAACACCGTACAAAAGCACGATTTAGACATGGTAATAGACGTGATTAATAGTGGTATTGAAGTTATTAATAAACTCGGAGTAAAAAGAGAGAGAGACCAACAAATAGCAATATTAATCTTCAACCTACAACAATTTGCTGAGTACATAGAGGACATTGAATTAGGAATGCAGATGACAAGGCTGGGAATCTTTAACCCAAAGTTGCTAAAACATGATTACTTAAAAAAAGTAAATTTGGAAAAGATTCTGAGAATAAAAACATCAACCTGCCTTTAAACAGATACAAAGGAAATCCTCATTATTTCTCACGTCCCCAGCGAAATTGCACAAATTCCGATTTTCCAAATAGTACCTTACCCAGACGAACATGGCTATATTCTAACTGAGCATACTTTCGATAAGTTCTACATTCATAACAATCAAGTGTATCAAAAAGATACAGAAAAAGTAATATTTGATAAATGTATAGTTGGAATTATAAAACAGGAACCAACCGAGTGTAAATACACAAAAACCCATAAGAACTTTCAAATAAATTATATAGAACCAAACATCCTAATTACCTGGAATCTACCAGAAACAATTGTAAATCAAGATTGCACAAAGAATAAGATTATAGTATCAGGGAATAACATTATAAAAATTAAAAATTGTACAACTCAAATTAATGAATTTATAATTTCAAATAGTTTAGCAGATTTTACACAAACTGTTTATATTACAAATAACGTAACAAAATTAGAGCCTATGGCGTATTTACAAACCAAAGAAATAATAAATTCACATGTAAAATATTACAGTGTATTCCAAATCATAAGCATAACTACATTTGCCTAACCATTATTAGCTTGACACTGTATCTTTTTTTTTTTTTTTTTTTTTTTAATTTATTAAGGCATATAGGGTATCTTTAAACCCCTTGGTGACCTTGGCATCTATTAATACTGCCACAGAGGCGTTAACATTATAACTAAATTTAAACTTACAAACTAACTATTTACAGAACACAATAACTAAAATATAAAAGAAAGGAAGACGATGGGGAGTATATCGTTTGGCTTATCTTCGTCTTGCTGTGCGTCTTGTTGGGAGCCGGTCAATTAGGTCTCTAGGAAGTCGCCTATTGAGCCTCGTTTGTGGGCGAGGTCTGGTGAGACCCTTAGCGAGTCGGTTGCGATGGCGCTCCAGTCGGTCGTTGTAGCGGCTGGAGTGGAAATTTATGGTCTCAAAGACCGTCGGCAGCTTTAGGTCACTGTGGAGGGTGGTGTTCCTCACATACCACTCGCAGCCAGTGATCGTCCTCGCCATTTTATTTTGGATGCTCTGGATTCTGTGTATCTGGCTGTCACACGCCAGGCCCCAAATTTGGCACGCATACCTCCAAATAGGAGCTATGATTTGGCTGTATATGGTCAACTTATTTCTTAGCGACAGTTTGCTATGCGGGCCCATGAGCCAGTAGTGCTTTGCCGCCGCGGCCCGTATGCGTATTCTCAATACACTCATTTGCTTCGCGAAAGTGAGCCGGCGGTCGAGTATGACTCCCAGGTATTTGGCTGAGTCAACCTGTTCCACAGGGGTGTCGTCAATGAGCACTGCTGGTGGCGTTCTCCGTTTGAGGGTATAGCAAACATTCGTGGACTTGTTACCATTAATTCCAATATTCCATCTCCTAGCCCAGTCGGAAAATCTTGTTGCGTAGTTCTGGATACCGTTGGCGGCCTCCTGCTCGCACCTGGACCTGTACGTTATGCACACGTCGTCGGCAAATATGGCCAGCATTGACGTTCCGTACTCATTGTCAGCCGGGCGCGGCATGTCATGGCTATAAAGGCAGTATAGTAGCGGGCCTAGGACGCTTCCCTGAGGTACTCCAGCTGCCGCATTATAGTCAGTTGAGAGCGCAGAGTGGAACCTATTCCTGAGGTACGACGCCAGGAGACTGTAGTAAGGCGCGGGCAGGGTATTCTTGATTTTTAGCAGCAGACCAGGATGCCACAAACGCCTCCCGGACATCGAGGAAAAGAGCGTTGCAGTATTCGTCACAGTCGAAGACCGTTAAAATTTGCTCGACCACTCGATGCAGTTGCTCCACCGTGCAGTGACCAGCACGGAATCCGAACTGGTGTTCTGGCATTATTCTCTGGGCATCTATAGACCTGACCATCCGGGCGGCAATCAGTCTCTCAAACACCTTTGAGATCGACGGGAGGAGACTGATCGGCCGGTAGGATCCAGGGTCCTTCTCCGGCTTGCCAACTTTATGAATCATAGAGATGATTCCCAGCTTCCATTGAGGAGGAAAGTACTGCAGCCTCACAATGGCATTGAAAAGCGTCGCTAAGTAGAGGGTCGCTCTGCTCGGTAGGGCCTTTAGAGTGGCGTTACATATTCCATCATGGCCTGGTGCTTTTTCAGCAGGATCGAAAGGTTGGATCGGCATGTCCATTTGGAGAGCTTGAGACAGTTGATCGTGAGTCTCTTCAACCTGCTGCGGACTGGCGAGGTTAAAAGGTTGGAACCGCTCGGCGAGGTGGGCGGCAAACGCATCTGCTTGCTCCAAATCTGTTCGGCACCATGCCCCGTTGCTGTTCATCAGTGGTGCTTTCCTTGGGCAACGTCTTTTGATCGCACGTGTGGCCTTCCAGAGCGAGTGCTTCGCGTCGGCTTCGGTACCCGTATTGGCTAACCTGTCGTCGAACCATGCAGCTTTGTGTTCCACCAGTGCACGATGTAGGATAGACTTCGCCCTGTAAAAATCAGCTTTCTCCAGCGGGTGGCGCGATCTCATCCATCTGGAACGTAGACGCCTCTTCTCTGTAATGAGCATCAGAATCTCTCTGGGGACCGGTATTCTGGCTGCTGCGGGTCTCCGTCCTGGGGTGTGGGTGGCCAATCTCGCTGCTACTTGGATGTTGTGGGTGAGAGAGTCGATTGCAACTTCAATGTCCCGCTCGGAGTTCAGCGCCATGTCAAGGTTCAGTGACGACTCGAGGTGCTCTTGAAAACGTTCTATGTTAGTGCGCCTACTGATAAGAAACTCGACTTTGGGATAGGCTGTGGCTGTTGTATCCAATGTGATGATGAGAGGTAAGTGGTCAGAGCTTAGCTCGGCAAACGATCGGATATCTGAGTGTAAACCCAGGATACCTCTTGTCAGCGCAAAATCGATGTAGCCTGGGGACCCTGTAGAGGCGACTGAAGCAGTGGGTGAGAAAAGTCGCGATGAATAATCGATAGGGCGATCAGCTGTGACACACGAAAGTGAGGTCTTACTACTTACTTACTAATAGCTAGAATATACCAGACTGGATGCAACCCTTATTAGCTGCACCCGATAGTTTGGTATAATTCGGTGATCGAAGAAAAAGTGTTGTCCAGCTGATCGTGATTTCCGCCGATGGCCTACACCTCGGCTTGGGTTTCCTGTTTGCTTTCTTTCGAATAGAACAGTCGACGAGTCTAGTTGTGAAAAGTGCGTTTCGAAAAGTTGTAACCTGCGGGCGTGAGGATTTTCTTGTCGAGGGAAATATTATCGAACGGAGTTTTCTTCGACATTATCGGTGCGCAATATAAGTCCGGCGTGTCTTTTCCCGGCAAAAAAAAAAAAAAAAAAAAAAAAAAAGCAATTTTAACCGGAAAGGTCGTCGTTGGGCGCAGCCATCGCGCAGCAGCCTTGACGCCAGACCCCAAGTTTCGACTGGGGCAACCGCAGGTCAGTAAACTTCGCAGAAAAGGTGAACTGTTGGTTGATGCGGTAAATATCATTATAGCAGAAATTGAAGGCAGGAGAGTCTTCGCTTGGCCGCTTTTACTCATCCGCATCATTGTCTTGACCCCAACGTTCGACGGGGGCCGCCACCGGCGGGCAGAGGAGGACAAGCAGCAGCAGCGGGATCGCGACCGGCAATAAGCCGGGACCACCAGGAGGGTTATTTAAATTAATAAAAAAAATGCAACAACTAAGTAGTGCCTAAAGTGAGGTTAGAGTTACTGAAAATTTTTAGCGTGATTGGTAGTCCAGAATGCTGTGCAAGTTCCTGAGGAAGTGGACATTAAAATTAAAATTAAATCGAGTTTAAATTGATCAAAATTCTAAATTATACGTAAAAACGCCAAATGTCAGACCTAACCTTTACTCAAATGTATTAATCCAGCCAAATCGCCGTCTTGAACGTGGAGTGAAAGAAGTTAAATATTTTTTTAATGTAGTTTAAGTTTAACGTTAAGCTGTAAGAACATGTACTCGAGTAGGAGACTCAGACATGGCTTTTTTTCTTAAATTTTCTTGGATTTAAATTGAATTTTCGTTAGTGATTAAAATTTTTATATAGTGGGAAAGCTAACTTAAGGTAATTAAATTTTTTTTAAGAAGAGTTCATTTTCGGAGAGTGCTCGTTTAAATTTTCGAGTAAGAATTTATAAAAGTTTGATCGCAGTCGTGTAATCCAAAATTATGCCTTCTTAAAGTGTTTGTGGAAAATGCCACACTTTCGTTTCAGCTCATCTGCGCCGGGAGATCGATCTTTCGCCGAGGAGTAAAAAGTTGAGTGAGTCTCATTGGAAAAATTTATTTTTTTATTGGAAATATTCGGTAGTGAACCGATTAAAGTTTGCGCTATTTTTGTATACACACTGCAAGTAGACAATAATAAAGAATAATACAGAATAATGGAGTGGCGAGAACAGCCGTTCGAAATATAAAGAGAAAAAGAAAAAGAAGAAAACCTAACCGAATTTACTCGCGGCTCACTCTCAAACGAAATTAATTTTTCTTCTCATTAGAGATTCTTTATAACAAAAAAAATAAGAACCCAAAGAAAAAAAAGAAATAATAATAAATCATGGAACAAGATTACAGAGAGAACGTTAAAAATTATTGAGGATTTAAATGAAAGTTTTGTTCCTTCCTGAAAATATATTTAAGTGCTAGTAACTTTAATTCTTTATTTGCAACGGTCTCGAATATCGACTGAAACTTTCATTTTCTGATCTCGCAACTAAGAAAACTTTGCCTTAGATTCCTTTGAGTCACACTAGTCTGTATTTTTATATTTACTTGTTCCCTTTAGTATGTACTTATTTTTAGATATAAATATTATTATTAATTATTAAGTAAAGATTAATATTGAAAATATGAATTTCTAAAAACCTAAACACTGACTCGGCTGATGTTTCTCCGGACGTAGGGTACTAAAGGGGCCACTAGAGCCATGCTCTTAAGGAAAGTGGTTTAAGGTAGGGTAGGGCAATGCGCGAACACGATTCCACCTGTGCTTCGCAGGCGAAAAATTCTCAAACTTTCCTCCCTTTCTAGATCTGTCCGCTTCCGAAGGTACTAATTTGCTTCCTCCGATTATGTATCCTAGCTCCTTCATTTTGTTGTTGTTGCAAGCACGCTCAATTTCTTAATCTTATTAAATGTTGTCTGTAACGAAAGAGTTCTGTACAAGCAAGACCACCACACCCATTGCCATGAGCTAGAGCCGGCCTCTAAAGCGTGCGCCCGCAAGTACAGGTTCTCCAGTCTTTCACCATTTTTATTCGTTACACGTTACAACCCTCTACTACCAAAAGGGAACCTTGTGGGGCCACCTGTTGCTAGCGAGTTTACATCTGTGTTGAAAATAAGATTTGCCAGGGCATGACTTCTTTGGTTGCACCTCCCTGCTCCCCAAAGCCAATGGGACGCGTTCCAGTCGTCAGCTACAATGAATTTATGCTGATGTTGCTCCAATATGGATTTGAAGTTGTCTGTGGTCCAGATGAACCTCGGTGGGCAGTAGACCGCGCCGAAGTTTATAATGCGGTCCCCAGTTTCTATAGCTGCAGACGCAAGTCTGTACCCTATCAGTGGCTACTGAAGGAAGAGGAAAATGAACCAGACTTGATTTGATCATAATTGCTGATCCACCTTTGGCGTTACCCTCACCCGGGTCGTTTGCAGTATACGCCTCGTAGCCATACAGCTTGGGCTTGACTTCATCTTTGTAATGTGTTTCACTGATGAGTAAAACATCAATCTCGTACCGCCGCACAAAGCATTCAACTTCAGGCAGTTTCGCGGAGACGCCGTTGGCGTTCCATACTAAGATGCGTAGCGGCTTCATTTTGTCGCTGTCTGCGCGTGTATAGCAGTGAGCAGATGGACCATCTGCCCTTGCTGTAGTAACATCATCCTCATTTGTTCAATCTGCTGTTCCTGGAGGGAGCGCAGAGCGTTCATGCTTTCGTTTTGCGTCTGCAGGATGCTAAAAGTGTTATTGTCCATAGGGGGCTGATGTCCGCCTCTAGACCGGCTCCTTTGCTGGCTGTGCTTCCTGGTCTCAGGTTGCTCCTGTAAGGGCTGTGGCACCTGTTGCTGATCCTGCTTGGGGCCCATCTAGGCTTTAGCTATTTCTGCGTAGGAGACTCCGCTTCGGGGAGATGCACTCGGCATACATCCAGTAGGGACATGGGACATAGGTCGATTGTTAACTTCGCTTCTTCCTCCCACACCTCTTTTTGGCCTAGACCGCTGGAGGAATGCCTGGAGTTTGGAGCATCCGGAGTAATTCGCCGGGTGCTGTTCACCACAGTTATGTTCGCCGGCGCATTTGAGACAGATGTGCGCCTTACGGCAGTATTTGGCCGTGTGACCAAATTGCTGGCATCGATGGCATTGGGTTGTCGTATTTCGCTTGCGAAGGGGCTCGATGACAACTCTCATGTGGCATAAACCCTTAACAGCCAGGATCTCCTTGTTCTTCGTCGCAGCAGCGATGTTCAAAAAGAACGTATTTATGGGATTGGCAGCAGGAGCCCCTGGCTCGTTTCGCCTTTTCGGTGTATAGACGTCTAGCATCTTGTGACCGAGGCTTTTTAGTTCATCAACGATATGATGATGGAGCGTACTGTGGTGGAGTCTTTTAACGCATACTCGGTATGGCCTGTCCTCATTGAGTTGGTAACAGTGAAACTCAAGCTTTTCGGTCTCGAGCCAGCTGACTATGCTGCGGAAGGTGCTAGCGTCTGCCGCGTAGAGCCTCAGGACTCCGCCCATCGATGCCTTGGCAGAGACCTTGTTCAGGTCAGTAATTTTTGAGATGTTGTCCATCAGCAGGGGTGCGTTTTCAACGCCTTCCAAAACTATTGGATTGGGTTTAGGTTGCGCCTTGGAAGTTGCCCTGATTATGCCAGATGAGGCTGCATCATGTTTGGCAGCAGCAATAGCTGCTTGATGGCTGGTACTGGGTTGTTCGCTCAGATCCTCGGTTTGCGCAAGCAACCCAAAGCGGTTTGAGCTGCCGCTGTAGGTGGGCACAGGAATCTTGGTATCCAGTATTGTCTTCTTCTTGGCATTCATTGGAGACCCCCTTGTCTTCCACTTGATGACTTGCACCCGCTGAGGCGCTGGCTTGATAGTGTTGGCCAATTTGGATGCCCGTGTCGTATCAGAGGCTTTGTTCACAGCTATACTGAAGAGCTCGCCGAGGCTGAGTAAGCGCTCGGTGGGAGCGGGCATCATAGTTTTTGCATTTGGGTCCATAAATGCAATTTCCAAAAGTTTGTAAACAAACTTCGATCAGCTGTGGACAGCTGCTTTGAACAGCTGAATTTTTGTTGTGGCCGCTGTTCAGCGGGGCCACGATTTTGATTGTTTGCAGCACGCTTATATCCCTGTGCTTGAGTATTTTTATACCTAGTAGTGAGTCTAGGGGACACTCTTCACAGTTTTGCCACTATTGTCGGCTTTGCTTGATATATTGCGTGGAAATTAATATTTTTTCCCGCTTGTGGTGTTAATGAAGTACAACTCGTCGCAAGGGTTGCCACTCGATTACACACTGTATCTAGCATATAAATTTAAGAATATCCCTAAGAAACTGATTGTAAAATATTCTAAGCAAACTGAAGAACATCCGAACCAAAATACCAATGTAAATGATCAAATTCAGTCAGCAAATAACATAATGATGTACCCAAGCTTCTCTGCCTGAGGACAGGCTAAATTCAATGGTTGGGGGAGTGACATATCCACAGTACATAAGTACTTATGATATGCCTACATAAGCCTACTATATACTATATAAGTACCCCACACTTTCCCACACTATTCAATTGTAATCCGAATCCCACACTAATAAAACCAAAACACCCTATGTTAGAATCCTAATGGAAAAATCCCAAAGTCAACTGTAATATGAATCCTCCAGACAATCCTAATGGAAAAACCCCAAATTCTAACACAGGATGTTTATATTCCCCTATTGTCAAGTACAGACGATCAAAGTTCGGACTCGTAAAAAACTCGAAAACAAAAGTGTTAGATTACAAGATCGGACCACCAAAAATCAAAGATCACTTGTATCCAAGAGCGAATGCACTTGAATCCAAGAGTAAATTAATTGTCAGAAACTCCAGAGAGTTTCCCCCAAATTCTCTTAAAACCAAAGTCCATATTCGAGAGCTCGAGACCGAGGCTTGATCGTGAATCAATCTAGATCAATAAGTTGAGTTCAGTTTGAGACCTAATCTAAAACGGTCGGTGTTCTTCCTTGTTATAATTTCGGTCAAATAAAAATTATATTTTTTTGACATACGTCTTATACAAGTATTTAAATATATATATATATATAGTGACGTATTTGGGTGGTCCAAACCAGCCACTTCTATTAATTCAAAGAAAACAGTAATGCACTCCAGTATTTTTCCATAATGTATCCCAGCTGCGCAGCATTCGTTTATCTTTGGCAGCGCAGCCGTTCTTGTAAACATCCTAAAGCCTGACCTAAGCAGATTTGACTGCCCTCTTTCAACACTTCCTAATCCTAAGAACCCAAGAGCGAGGCTCTCCAGAAATACAAATAATGTTCAAATACTTAGGCTTATCCTCAATCCAATTTGCATTTGATTTTTAGTCTTAAGCTGAGATCCAAAGAATAAAGTCGTGAAACTATTTCTCCTAAAACTATTTTTTATTTCTTGGCGTTGTCCTTAGTCAACTGACGGGACATTAGTTCGACTCTAAAATAAAACAACAATTTTACTGGCGCAGTCGGTAGGATACAAAAGTATCCGAAAAAAAGAACCTTCGAGTGGAAAATAAGTTAAATTTTATAGTCCAGTGCTCGAAACATCTCCCAAAATAAATTCGTGAAAACTCTTCAACTTGGATTATAATTCCAATTCGGTTATCCAATAATAAGTGGAAGTGAAATACGAAACAAAAACATTAAGTCCAAAGGCAACTAAGTTTTAAAACCAACATATAAAAATAAAAAATAAAAACAATATAGAATTTTAATAATACAACACAAAAATTTACAAAAAAAACAAGTGAAACTAGAAAGCTTAAAAATAATAATAACATTGAATCCGAAACAAAACAAAAAAATAAAACACAAAATTTAAGAAATTTTACAATAAAAATGTCACAACCAATTATTGCCGCACCCCAAATCGTTGCGCTGAGCGACATCAACCTTGCCGAAGCCCGTCGGCAGCTTAAAGACTTTATGCCATTCAAGGGTGATCCAGAAACCCTTCACACCTTTGTCAGCAGAGTGGATTACGTAATTTCGCTCCACCAAACAAATGATGTCCGACAACAGAGGATTCTACTGGGAGCCATCGAAAGGAACTTGGACGGACAGGTTACACGATCTTTGGGACTTCCGAATATCGAAGATTGGTCTACCCTTAAAGCAAGACTCATCGCGGAATTTAAAACTCAAACACCAAACTACAAACTTCTGGAGAACTTCAGGGAGACACCATACAGAGGAAACCTAAGAGCATTCTGTGAAGAAGCGGAAAGACGACGTCAATTACTAATTTCGAAACTACACATGGAAGGCTCCTGGTACCCGATAACACTATTGTTTATACTGATCACAGCTGTTCATGGACAACAAATTCAAATTAATAATATTGACACCAACCACGGATATCTCCTTTTTTCTGATAAACCAGTCCAGATACCATCCTCCTTTGAACATCATTCCTTAAAAATCAATTTAACTGAAATAGACATCGTGGTTGACTATTTTGAGCAAAGACTACGAACCGATTACCATGCACCCCAGATCAAATTTTTATACAATAAAATAAAAAGAGAACTAGCCGGAATTACCCTGAAACATAGAAACAAACGAGGTCTTATTAACATTGTGGGTTCAGCTTTTAAATACCTATTTGGAACATTGGATGAAAATGATCGAGTGGAAATACAGAAAAAAACTTGAAATCAACGCCCATAGCTCAGTAAAATTACATGAATTAAACGACGCCATACGATTGATAAATGACGGAATGCGAAAGATACAGAATTATGAAAATAACCACACCATCATTGACAGTCTTTTGTTCGAACTAATGCAGTTTACGGAATACGTAGAAGATTTGGAAATGGCTATGCAGCTTTCCAGACTTGGACTGTTTAACCCCAAATTACTAAACTACGACAAACTTGAAAATGTGAACAGCCAAAACATTTTAAACATTAAAACATCCACTTGGATTAACTACAATGATAACCAAGTACTAATCATATCCCACATACCCATTTACCCTTCACTAATAAACACAATTAAAATAATCCCTTACCCAGACTCCAACGGCTATCAGCTAGATTACACAGACACACAACCATATTTTGAAAAAGAAAATAAAGTTTATAATACCGAAAATAAAGAAGTAAAAAATGAATGTGTCACCAATATTATTAAACACTTAAATCCAATTTGTAATTTTAAGCCAGTACACACGAACGAAATAATAAAATACATAGAACCAAACACAATTGTAACCTGGAACTTAACCCAAACAATTCTTAACCAAAATTGCCAAAATTCAATTAATAAAATAAAAATAGAAGGAAACAAAATGATAAGAGTAACGCAATGCAAAATAGAAATCAACAGTATAATTTTAAGTGAAAATCTGTTAAAACCAGAAATAGATTTGACACCACTATACACACCACTTAATATAACAAAAATAAAAATTGTAAAACACAACGACATTGTTGAGATGATTTCAGAGAACAATATTACCCTTTACATACGAATGATCATTGTAATAATTGCACTAATTTTGTTGTACTTATATTTAAGATATGTATCATTTAAACCATTTATGATGCTGTATGCAAAACTTAAAATAAGAAAAAATCGAAATCAAAACACTCCACAACAAACAGAAATAGAAGAAACTCCATTTCCCACACTATATCCATCAATCCCAGCCCAAGTATAGGCTTCTCTTTAAGGGAAGGGGAGTGACGTATTTGGGTGGTCCAAACCAGCCACTTCTATTAATTCAAAGAAAACAGTAATGCACTCCAGTATTTTTCCATAATGTATCCCAGCTGCGCAGCATTCGTTTATCTTTGGCAGCGCAGCCGTTCTTGTAAACATCCTAAAGCCTGACCTAAGCAGATTTGACTGCCCTCATGCACTCCAGTATTTTTCCATAATGTATCCCAGCTGCGCAGCATTCGTTTATCTTTGGCAGCGCAGCCGTTCTTGTAAACATCCTAAAGCCTGACCTAAGCAGATTTGACTGCCCTCTTTCAACACTTCCTAATCCTAAGAACCCAAGAGCGAGGCTCTCCAGAAATACAAATATTGTTCAAATACTGAGGCTTCTCCTCAATCCAATTTGCATTTGATTTTTAGTCTTAAGCTGAGATCCAAAGAATAAAGTCGTGAAACTATTTCTCCTAAAACTATTTTTTATTTCTTGGCGTTGTCCTTAGTCAACTGACGGGACATTAGTTCGACTCTAAAATAAAACAACAATTTTACTATATATATTCTTAAAAATATTCTGAAAGTGGTGGTCAGGGTGTGCAGGGGGGGCCTAGTGCTATACTCCGTAAGTCTTTCGTCAAGTCGACTCAAAACCTCCTCGTGGTGGCTACCGGATGCTAGTTGCACTCCGTTCTGGAGGCTTCTGGTAACTAATTTGAGCGGCGAAGCGGGTTTTAGGGGTTACCAGCCCCTATTACCTTTAACATGTTGGTACTGAAAATGTGAACAATGAGCCTCGGAGACAAAATCGAAATGATATGCCTATGGTTAACAGCCTAGGTAACCAACAAATGGGCTCAAGCATGGAAGTACAATTTGAACAGACATCTTTTATATGCGAGATATGTGGACAAATTTGTCGCTCAAAAGGCGGCTTAGGCGTCCACATGGCTCGTAGGCACAAAGATGAGCTCGATGCGGCTCGTCTGCGTGCTGATGTCAAACTACGTTGGAGCGACGAAGAGTTGCTGATGATGGCGAGAAAGGAGATGGAACTCACAGAAAATGGCAATATACGAAATATTAATCAACGTTTAGCGGAAGCTTTTGCTCCCCGAACGGTCGATGCTATTAAAAAATGTCGGCAGAGGGATAATTATAAGTCCAAAATTGAACAGCTTAGGGGGCAAGCAGTTCTTATCCCGATTTGTGAGTGATTGTGATTTGTGAGTAAACTTAACCCTGGGTTATTTACATTTAAATTATAGTACGCATCCAAAATAAAACTCCATTTAATATGTCTGTAACGTATTTTGTGCCAGTTATAGTGGTCGTGGCCTTTGTCCTAGGAGGTTGGTACCACGCCAATCCTGAGGTCACTCCCCTGGAGGGGGAGAGTGATAGTCGGATTTTGAAGGAGTTGTGGCCTCGTCATACGAACCTAATAATGACTGTAGGTGTGATTGTGATCTTGCAACAGGTGTTCTTCCTTTGGAAGACTGCCCGTTGGTTTTTTCGGATCTGCAAAAGTTATTGTAAGGTTTATCGTCATGACGCTGCTACCCTTGTTGGTAATGTTGTTGGTCCTTTATATGTTCCGGAGAAATTTGTCCCCGGAAGTGACTATCATCAGAGTGCCATGCCAGCCTTCCAAGTGGAGATTTGGAAACAGATTTCTGCAGCCACGTATGCCTTTGTTGGCAACGCTTGGCGTTTGGATGAGTTGCTGGTTACAGCGCACCATGTGGTGGCTGGACTTAATGTGGTACGTGTTAAAGTGGCCGACAAGTTTGTTGACGTGGACGGTTCCCGTTTTGAGCATACCGATAATGACTTGGCTGTCTGCATTATGGCTAGAGGGAGTTGGGCGACCTTGGCGGTCAAATCCGCCAAGATACCCAAGCAAGCTATACAGCATCCAGTCGTGGCTAGTATCTGTAGCCGAGGCATGGCCAGTACTGGTATGCTTGAACCATATCATATTACTCCTTACACCACATATCAGGGCTCCACCCAGTCGGGTTTTTCAGGGGCTCCAATTTTTGTGGGTTTATGCTTTGCATGTGGGCGCCGGTAAAGTCAATTTGTCTTTGGACGCTAATTGGATTAAGTCGATGGCCTTCCGTAGAGAAGAGACTACTGATTTTATCCTTGACGCTATTAAGACTGATTTTAAGCGCAGTGGAAAGAAGCTTAAGTATAGAATGTGGGGAGCGGATGAGGTATATGTTTTGTCACGTGGCAGTTATCATGCGATACCTATTGAGGATATTGCAGAAGATGTCTGGCATATGCTGGAGCATGACAGTGGAAACGCAGCGATTAATAGTCGCGAGAGCGTGGGAACGTACCATGGCTATGACGATATATCGTCCTGTCAAGTCAGAGATCCGTCTTTTTTAGGTCTGCGCCAAGCCCGTGCAATTGCGGAGGCGACACGGTTGAAAACGGTCGGTCCTGCACCAAACCAGAATGGTGTGGAGATGAACCTACCTTACGCATCCAAAGCTACACAGGCGGATATGGGTGGCCTCGAATCGATGTCTGTGCGGTTAAGCAGAGTTTCGCCAAACATTTGGCCATCGTAGAGGCCGTTGCAGAGCGGCTCCCGTGGCATCAGGTTGAGTCGCTCGAGAACGCGCAAACCGAGGTTGTCTCGAGACTTGGAAGTTTAAAACACTTTCCTCATGTGAAAACTATTAGTAGACCAATACTAAATCTTGAGGCAAAAGCTCTTCTGAACCTTAAAAGACACCTCAGGAGGCGTTTAATAGCAACAGGAGATCCTGCAACTAAGCAGTCCCTCTCAAGTGTCACAAACAGACTGCGTCGGATGCTTGCCAAAAACCGCCGAGAAAACTTCAACAGCCTCCTTAGGGGAGCCGGCCCTGACAATAGCAGCGACTTCTCAGTATGGAAGCTAACGAGAGGAATAAAGAGGCAGCCGCTCTGCCAATCGCCCGTTTTGGGACACAGTGGCCTGTGGCTGAAAACAGATTCTGACAAAGCGAACGCATTTGCAGAGCACTTGTTTTCCACTTTCACCCCCTTCTGTTTGTAGTCGTTAGCTTTTTGGATGTTGGTTGAGTAGTCAACCAAACCATCCCATAAGACATACCACGCCGCAAGAAGTCACTCTGCAGTTAGAGGGCCTCCAACTGAAGAAGACACCTGTACCCAATGGTATTGACACAAAGGAGTTATGGCTTTAGTTAAAATTTATAATGCTAGGACCGTGCGAGGATCGTTATTATACCCAAACCCGGCAAACCTCCAACGCAGATAGACTCCTACCGCCCAATAAGTCTACTTCCAACCTTTTCTAAGGTCTTTGAAAGAATTCTGACGAAACGATTGATGGATCTGCCGCAGGTATCAGGATACATACCCAAACAACAATTTGACTTCAGGAAGTCACACGGTTGCCCGGAACAAGTCCACCGTCTAGTCAATCGCGTAACGCATGCCCTTGAGTCCAAGCTCTACACGGTGGCAGTCTTCCTCGATGTCAAGCAAGCTTTTGATAAGGTATGGCACGAGGGACTCCAATATAAAATTAAGGCTCTTCTTCCAGGACCCCACTATAATATCCTGAGATCCTTCATCACCGATCGGACTTTCGAGGTAGCAGTGAGAGACTCTCGATCGAGGATACTGGCCATGAACGCAGGAGTTCCTCAAGGAAGTGTGCTCGGCCCCTTTTTGTACACCCTGTACACCGCAGATATGCCAGTTCCGTCTCCCAGTGCTCCAAGTGCTGAGGTACTACTGGCTACATACGCCGACGACACAGCCATGCTTGCGTCTCACATGTCGCTGCAAACGGCCTCGATTGCAGTACAAGAATGGCTGCACGACATTGAAGCCTGGGCAGCCAAGTGGAATACAGCCATCAACTGTGCTAAATCCGCTGGTGTGACCTTCACGCTCCGTTCCGGCACCTGCGCCGGCCTAACATTTAACGGTGGGTTGATAGGCAACTTCAATTCCCACTATTACCTGGGAGTCCACTTGGATCGGAAACTCATCTGGCGGGCCCATATCACAGCGGTCAAGGCCAAGTGTCTTTTACAAATCAAAAAACTGGACTGACTCCTACGGTCTAGCAAACTACAACTCCAAACTAAAGTCCTACTCATCAAGGTATCAAAGTATGGGGTACGGCCTCCAAGCACCACCTTGACGGGCTGAAAACTGTCCAGACACGTGCTGCTCG
The DNA here is from genome assembly GCA_035047325.1 of Drosophila vallismaia. Taxonomy (NCBI): domain Eukaryota; kingdom Metazoa; phylum Arthropoda; class Insecta; order Diptera; family Drosophilidae; genus Drosophila; species Drosophila vallismaia. Next base: position 1,288,453 of record JAWNPU010000001.1, on the reverse strand, counting down.
GCTTGCATCCGGGCTCCCTTGGTACGTCTCCTACCACGCTATCCTAAGGGATCTCCGGATTACTTTGATTGGTGATCAGATCAACTTCCACAGCAGACGATACGCGGAGAAATTGGCAACTCACCCAAACTCTCTGGCAAGTGATCTCGCCAATGCTCTCTGCCTCCGTCGTCCGAAAAGGATCCACCCCTCTGATCACCCTACCCGCATAATATCGTAAGATTATAAATTCCCCGCCAAACTCTTAAATGTAAGTTAGTTAAGTGTGTATGTAGCAAAATGTAATCCTCCATTACCCTCGTCTGGTTACATTCATAAGGCTCTGAATTGATTCCGACGCTAAACAAAAAAAAAAAAAAAAGAACGGAATACACACGATCCCTGGGGTCGGGTTAATAAAATTCTGCGAGAGAACAAGCGTGAAAGGAGGATGTATGCCCTTAAACGTCAGAGGCCAATTGCTAACGACCTGGAGAGATTGAGCCCGACTATTGGAGGTCGACTAACTGCCATCTTGCCTTTGAGCAACATCGACACCGTCTTGTCCATAGCCAGTCCGACGCCAACACTGTCGCCCCATTGGCGAACAATGCGCAGGCACGCTGCGACATTCTCTTCAACCTGCAGTCTCGACTGGCCCTCAATCATAATGAGCAAGTCGTCTGCGTATGTACAACACTTGCATACCCCTTCGCGTTGCCACAACAGGGGATCCAACATGAAGTTCCATATATATGGACCACAGATGGAGCCCTGTGGACAACCGCGAACCACATTCTTACTCACATTCTCCGATACCCCCATAACGCATGCGCTCCGCCCCGAAAAGTAGCTCTTCCATAGAGCTAAGTCCCGGGACCCATACGCGTGCAACCTCCGAATAACGCTGGCCTAACTCAGGTAGTCGAACGCACCCTTGACGTCAACAAATATGCCTAGAATATACTTGGAGTTGCTGGACTCTACTGAGTCCTTAACAAACCACCAAGCGTCCTCGACACATTTGCTCTCCCTGAAACCAAACTGTCTCTCATTCATGTGACTTCCAATGAGCTCCTGAAGTCGTTCCACCAACACTCCGGACCCTGTCGGGTGACTTCAGCAGCACGCTGACCCTCGTCCGCTTCCATTCACTGGCAAAGACCCCTTCGCTCATGCACTTATCATACATCCCGTACATATAGTCCGGGATGGACCTCCATACACTCTTGCAAATCTCCCCAGTAAATCCATCCAATCCGGATGCCTTCCCGGAGCGAAGCCTGGAAAAGAAAGACTCCAGCTCGCCCCTAGAGAAAGGATCAGGAGCAAGAATTGCATCAGACATTGGGTGCTCCTGGTCCTCCCTAGGGAAGAACTCGGACAGCAGACATTCTACACAATCTCTCCAGGTCATTACCAATTGGCCGAATTAGATATGTGAAACAGGTTAAGTACCTCGGCATTCTCATGGGTGAACGGATGTGCTTTAAGCCTCACCTAGCCGGCCTGAAGGATCGACTGACCGGAATAGTGAGTCTATTGCGCCGAATTTTGAGCAATGATTGGGGTCTGAGTAGGAGGGCTGCACACCGTTGCAGACAGTATTATCATTTTGGATAGTTTTTAATTGCGTGAACAGATCCTATCGGAAACACCATAACTTTCGTGATTTATCAGATCGAAATGGGCGTTTCCATGGGCAAGGAGAACTGCGCCTCCAACCAGCAGCAGCCGCCGCAGCAGCCACTGATCCCTGACGACGATCGGGATCTGCAACAGCAGCAGCAGCCGCCGCAGCAGCCACTGATCCCTGACGACAATCGGGATCTGCAACAGCAGCAGCAGCCGCCGCAACCGCAACTGCAGCCGCAGTCACAGGTGCAGGCTCAGCCCTTTAACCGGCGCCACACCACTCGGGCTTCGGTGAAAGAGATGGCAAATCGAATAAATAGAAGGATACAACAGCAGCAGCAGCCGCCGCAACCGCAACTTTTGGACCTAAGGTACTTTGGTGTAAAGGAGAACAACACCACCAAACGAGCCCACTCCGCCATCGCCAGCTTCGAGGAGATCGAGGTGACCCCCGACGAGCTGAACGCGGCCGAGCAGGACTTCAAGCGCCTCTGCGAGGATTATGGCTTAGCTTAGCTATAGCAGGTTGTGATATACTTATGGATTGGTAATACTTAGATTATGAATTTGTTCATTAATATTAATGGCTAGAGAAAGAGTTAATAAATATAATAATTATAAAAATTTATTTTTATTTAATGTTATTATTATTAATTTTAACATTTAGAAGAATAAGATTATTTATGTTTTATTTATTTTTTTAAAGAAGTTTAATTCTTTTTGTGGTCTGTGCAGCAAACGGGGCGCCGGTATGGAGCGATTTAGTCGGAGGTTTGACGGGCCGTGCGAAAATGCAGTCCGTGCAGCGCCTATTGATGCTTGGATGTATGCCTGTGTGCCGCATTGTCTCCACGGAGCCTTTGCAGGTGTTGCTTGGAGCAGTCCCCCTTGACTTGGAGATACGGCGTAGAGCCGTAAGCTACAAGCTTACGAAGGGACTTCCATTTTTGCCGGAATAATGGTTGTATGGACAGGGCGTGGAGAGTTTACCACCTAGTGTGTGGAAGGAGTTTTAGTATGAGTGTGTTCTGGCAATGCCTTCGATGCCACACGAAACGAGCCATGCACTTGCTGCAATTGTGGTAAACAGCACCCAAACAATAACTCAGGCTGCACTAAGCTTCAGGCGGTCCTACAGCGCCCTAGGGGTGTGGGTGAAAGAACGACACCCCAGTTGATCGCCGGATCACGTGCACCCATACGTGCTGTGGCGTCAAAGCCCTACTGTATTATGAATAAATTGACAATTTATAACCAAATTATAGCTTATGTATTATATATTATATGGGGGCCTGGCTACGCCTAAATATTTTATTTTATTTATTTTTTTTAACGTTCTTATTATGTATTTAAAATCTATCCGAGTGGACAATCATTAAATAGTTTGGGGGTGACATTGACTTAAGGAGGTACATGGAATGTAAATATGTATGTACATGCATGTACATTTTTGTAAATATAAATATAAACAAAATTTTTAATTTTTTTGACTACTGTAATTTGATCGCTTCTGGTGTAGTCTATTTATCTCTTATTTATACCATTTTTTTGTTATTTTTGTTTGGGACCTTAGCACTATAAGTTCCCAACAGAATTAAAAAAAAAAAAAATCAGCGTACGTATTCACATACCATACGTATCTGTCGGCATATCAGCACATAACTCGCAAACATCCGGAACTTAGAATAAAATATAGATGCCGGATCTGCGAGGCTGATATGCCGAAGGGCATGAGACAGCTAAAGGCGGACGTGGCCAAACGACACCCCAACGTACGGATAGACGATAATGGTGTCATGTTGGACCCTGCGCCTGAGCCCGCTGTACGGATTATTGCCAACCATAACCTTACTATTAGAACGCCGTCCAACCAGTCGACTGCCGCCATTCCCTGATTAGATACAGCCGGTCACTGCCGCCATTCCCAGATTTTTCTTTGCGCACCCTCAGGGTATGCTACACAAAACTGAGTTCGTTTTATCTGTGGAAATTGTAATTCTTTACCGGTTTTGGTTGTGCGCGCATGAATTTGCTTCTGTTTTCCTAACAAAAGTATCGCTTCTGGCCTAATGGCTAAGATCAAAGTATTGGTTAATCTCCTGACACGTACCATTGGAGACAGATACGTATGGTATGTGAATACGTACGCTGATTTTTTTTTTTTTAATTCTGTTGGGAACTTATAGTGCTAAGGTCCCAAACAAAAATAACAAAAAAATGGTATAAATAAGAGATAAATAGACTACACCAGAAGCGATCAAATTACAGTAGTCAAAAAAATTAAAAATTTTTTTATATTTATATTTACAAACATGTACATGCATGTACATACATATTTACATTCCATGTACCTCCTTAAGTCAATGTCACCCCCAAACTATTTAATGATTGTCCACTCGGATAGATTTTAAATACATAATAAGAACGTTAAAAAAAAATAAATAAAATAAAATATTTAGGCGTAGCCAGGCCCCCATATAATATATAATACATAAGCTATAATTTGGTTATAAATTGGAACACGGTGATATAAAATGTTTATTAGAAGGAAGAAAATTTTATTCTTTTATTTACAACTGGAAACGGAGAAAATGGAATGACTGGAATTGAAGTCTTTTCTCCGCGTTGTAAATGCTTCTAAAACAACCACAAACTAATATCCAAGCAATACGAAAAGGAAATATTTGTCGGGTGAACGACTTGTATTTGGCCGTATTATGTATTTATGGATGATTATTTTTTTGAAAATTTTCAAAAAAATTTAAAAAATAATTTAATAAATATTAAAAAATGTTTAATTTAATTTAAAATGTATTTATTGTTGTATTTGTATTTATTGATGGAAAATAAAACGCCTTTTCCGCGTCGGCACTTGGAATAAATTTTATTTGTGGTATGGACTTGCCGACGGGAAACAATCAAAACTTAGGTAAACTTTGGTTATACGCCTTTTCCGCGTCGGCACTTGGGAAACAGGCAATGTAAACTTTGGTACACTTTGGTTAAAGGGAATGCAGATAATCTGCGCAATGTATGCCGCTAATATGTGTAATGTATATGGAGATGTATGCTTATATGTATGTATATGGAGATGTATGCGTATATGTATTTATATGGAGATGTAATGCATGCAATGTATATGGGTAAATGGCGGGTAAATATTTAATTAATATTTTACTTGGAATGGCCAGAGGGTATGTGTTGTTTGTTGTATTTGAAAGTATAGCAAAGCGAATTGTGTTAAGCGGACTGCGGAGTTGAAGCAAAAAAATGTGCGAAATTTGCGAACAGAATTTGGCTTGCGTTGGACACAGTGAAACGAGAATAGAATTTTTGCCACTTTTGGCAGAGTGTTGGACTTTAGGAATTTTCACTGAACTTGGCACAAATTAATTTCACTTTCTTCACATTTGGAATTTTGCATTTCTTGGACTGAATGAATATTTAAATATTCGGAAAATTGGAACTTAGAATTTTAGTGGGTAATATGGCGGCGCCCGTGAGAATGGATAAGTACTTTTCTTTAATTGCCTTTTGTCAGATAAATCCGTTTGATTTGACAATAAATCTCAGCAAATTGAACGAAATTGGATTTTCGAACCTTTTGCTGCAGACCGGCAATTAAAGGGGATGGAAGTTTCGTACTTATCTTATAAGTTGGTCGCTGATGGACAAACTTGAAAAATCCAGGATATCCGGCTCGAAGGACCAAAATGTTAGGTTGTTGGGGTTGCTGGTCCTGGAAATTTCCTAGTTTGCTGAAAATAGAACACTCGAAAAAAACACTTGACGACTTGTAGAAAAGCGCGGGCGCGACCGGACGTATGTTTATTGATCGTGGTTATTTTTTACACTGAAGCTTATTCTAATGAGTTGAATTCTCCCAAGCGCAGCGGAGACTCTGTGGTGAAGAGCGGGAGAGCGTGAAAGGGAGTGGGGAGCGTAAGAGGGAGCGGAGAGCGGGTGACAGTCCACACCCCGTAACTTGAACATTGTCAATTTATTCATAATACAGTAGGGCTTTGACGCCACAGCACGTATGGGTGCACGTGATCCGGCGATCAACTGGGGTGTCGTTCTTTCACCCACACCCCTAGGGCGCTGTAGGACCGCCTGAAGCTTAGTGCAGCCTGAGTTATTGTTTGGGTGCTGTTTACCACAATTGCAGCAAGTGCATGGCTCGTTTCGTGTGGCATCGAAGGCATTGCCAGAACACACTCATACTAAACTCTCCACGCCCTGTCCATACAACCATTATTCCGGCAAAAATGGAAGTCCCTTCGTAAGCTTGTAGCTTACGGCTCTACGCCGTATCTCCAAGTCAAGGGGGACTGCTCCAAGCAACACCTGCAAAGGCTCCGTGGAGACAATGCGGCACACAGGCATACATCCAAGCATCAATAGGCGCTGCACGGACTGCATTTTCGCACGGCCCGTCAAACCTCCGACTAAATCGCTCCATACCGGCGCCCCGTTTGCTGCACAGACCACAAAAAGAATTAAACTTCTTTAAAAAATAAATAAAACATAAATAATCTTATTCTTCTAAATGTTAAAATTAATAATAATAACATTAAATAAAAATAAATTTTTATAATTATTATATTTATTAACTCTTTCTCTAGCCATTAATATTAATGAACAAATTCATAATCTAAGTATTACCAATCCATAAGTATATCACAACCTGCTATAGCTAAGCTAAGCCATAATCCTCGCAGAGGCGCTTGAAGTCCTGCTCGGCCGCGTTCAGCTCGTCGGGGGTCACCTCGATCTCCTCGAAGCTGGCGATGGCGGAGTGGGCTCGTTTGGTGGTGTTGTTCTCCTTTACACCAAAGTACCTTAGGTCCAAAAGTTGCGGTTGCGGCGGCTGCTGCTGCTGCTGCTGTTGTATCCTTCTATTTATTCGATTTGCCATCTCTTTCACCGAAGCCCGAGTGGTGTGGCGCCGGTTAAAGGGCTGAGCCTGCACCTGTGACTGCGGCTGCAGTTGCGGTTGCGGCGGCTGCTGCTTCTGTTGCAGATCCCGATTGTCGTCAGGGATCAGTGGCTGCTGCGGCGGCTGCTGCTGTATGATACGTATGGTATGTGAATACGTACGCTGATTTTTTTTTTTTTTTAATTCTGTTGGGAACTTATAGTGCTAAGGTCCCAAACAAAAATAACAAAAAAATGGTATAAATAAGAGATAAATAGACTACACCAGAAGCGATCAAATTACAGTAGTCAAAAAAATTAAAAATTTTGTTTATATTTATATTTACAAAAATGTACATGCATGTACATACATATTTACATTCCATGTACCTCCTTAAGTCAATGTCACCCCCAAACTATTTAATGATTGTCCACTCGGATAGATTTTAAATACATAATAAGAACGTTAAAAAAAAATAAATAAAATAAAATATTTAGGCGTAGCCAGGCCCCCATATAATATATAATACATAAGCTATAATTTGGTTATAAATTGTCAATTTATTCATAATACAGTAGGGCTTTGACGCCACAGCACGTATGGGTGCACGTGATCCGGCGATCAACTGGGGTGTCGTTCTTTCACCCACACCCCTAGGGCGCTGTAGGACCGCCTGAAGCTTAGTGCAGCCTGAGTTATTGTTTGGGTGCTGTTTACCACAATTGCAGCAAGTGCATGGCTCGTTTCGTGTGGCATCGAAGGCATTGCCAGAACACACTCATACTAAAACTCCTTCCACACACTAGGTGGTAAACTCTCCACGCCCTGTCCATACAACCATTATTCCGGCAAAAATGGAAGTCCCTTCGTAAGCTTGTAGCTTACGGCTCTACGCCGTATCTCCAAGTCAAGGGGGACTGCTCCAAGCAACACCTGCAAAGGCTCCGTGGAGACAATGCGGCACACAGGCATACATCCAAGCATCAATAGGCGCTGCACGGACTGCATTTTCGCACGGCCCGTCAAACCTCCGACTAAATCGCTCCATACCGGCGCCCCGTTTGCTGCACAGACCACAAAAAGAATTAAACTTCTTTAAAAAAATAAATAAAACATAAATAATCTTATTCTTCTAAATGTTAAAATTAATAATCATTGCTCATCAGACCCCAATCATTGCTCAAAATTCGGCGCAATAGACTCACTATTCCGGTCAGTCGATCCTTCAGGCCGGCTAGGTGAGGCTTAAAGCACATCCGTTCACCCATGAGAATGCCGAGGTACTTAACCTGTTTCACATATCTAATTCGGCCAATTGGTAATGACCTGGAGAGATTGTGTAGAATGTCTGCTGTCCGAGTTCTTCCCTAGGGAGGACCAGGAGCACCCAATGTCTGATGCAATTCTTGCTCCTGATCCTTTCTCTAGGGGCGAGCTGGAGTCTTTCTTTTCCAGGCTTCGCTCCGGGAAGGCATCCGGATTGGATGGATTTACTGGGGAGATTTGCAAGGGTGTATGGAGGTCCATCCCGGACTATATGTACGGGATGTATGATAAGTGCATGAGCGAAGGGGTCTTTGCCAGTGAATGGAAGCGGACGAGGGTCAGCGTGCTGCTGAAGTCACCCGACAGGGTCCGGAGTGTTGGTGGAACGACTTCAGGAGCTCATTGGAAGTCACATGAATGAGAGACAGTTTGGTTTCAGGGAGAGCAAATGTGTCGAGGACGCTTGGTGGTTTGTTAAGGACTCAGTAGAGTCCAGCAACTCCAAGTATATTCTAGGCATATTTGTTGACGTCAAGGGTGCGTTCGACTACCTGAGTTAGGCCAGCGTTATTCGGAGGTTGCACGCGTATGGGTCCCGGGACTTAGCTCTATGGAAGAGCTACTTTTCGGGGCGGAGCGCATGCGTTATGGGGGTATCGGAGAATGTGAGTAAGAATGTGGTTCGCGGTTGTCCACAGGGCTCCATCTGTGGTCCATATATATGGAACTTCATGTTGGATCCCCTGTTGTGGCAACGCGAAGGGGTATGCAAGTGTTGTACATACGCAGACGACTTGCTCATTATGATTGAGGGCCAGTCGAGACTGCAGGTTGAAGAGAATGTCGCAGCGTGCCTGCGCATTGTTCGCCAATGGGGCGACAGTGTTGGCGTCGGACTGGCTATGGACAAGACGGTATCGATGTTGCTCAAAGGCAAGATGGCAGTTAGTCGACCTCCAATAGTCAGGCTCAATCTCTCCAGGTCGTTAGCAATTGGCCTCTGACGTCTAAGGGCATACATCCTCCTTTCACGCTTGTTCTCTCGCAGAATTTTATTAACCCGACCCCAGGGATCGTGTGTATTCCGTTCTTTTTTTTTTTTTTTTTTGTTTAGCGTCGGAATCAATTCAGAGCCTTATGAATGTAACCAGACGAGGGTAATGGAGGATTACATTTTGCTACATACACACTTAACTAACTTACATTTAAGAGTTTGGCGGGGAATTTATAATCTTACGATATTATGCGGGTAGGGTGATCAGAGGGGTGGATCCTTTTCGGACGACGGAGGCAGAGAGCATTGGCGAGATCACTTGCCAGAGAGTTTGGGTGAGTTGCCAATTTCTCCGCGTCTCGTCTGCTGGGGAAGTTGATCTGATCACCAATCAAAGTAATCCGGAGATCCCTTAGGATAGCGTGGTAGGAGACGTACCAAGGGAGCCCGGATGCAAGCCGAGCAGCACGTGTCTGGACAGTTTTCAGCCCGTCAAGGTGGTGCTTGGAGGCCGTACCCCATACTTTGATACCTTGATGAGTAGGACTTTAGTTTGGAGTTGTAGTTTGCTAGACCGTAGGAGTCAGTCCAGTTTTTTGATTTGTAAAAGACACTTGGCCTTGACCGCTGTGATATGGGCCCGCCAGATGAGTTTCCGATCCAAGTGGACTCCCAGGTAATAGTGGGAATTGAAGTTGCCTATCAACCCACCGTTAAATGTTAGGCCGGCGCAGGTGCCGGAACGGAGCGTGAAGGTCACACCAGCGGATTTAGCACAGTTGATGGCTGTATTCCACTTGGCTGCCCAGGCTTCAATGTCGTGCAGCCATTCTTGTACTGCATTCGAGGCCGTTTGCAGCGACATGTGAGACGCAAGCATGGCTGTGTCGTCGGCGTATGTAGCCAGTAGTACCTCAGCACTTGGAGCACTGGGAGACGGAACTGGCATATCTGCGGTGTACAGGGTGTACAAAAAGGGGCCGAGCACACTTCCTTGAGGAACTCCTGCGTTCATGGCCAGTATCCTCGATCGAGAGTCTCTCACTGCTACCTCGAAAGTCCGATCGGTGATGAAGGATCTCAGGATATTATAGTGGGGTCCTGGAAGAAGAGCCTTAATTTTATATTGGAGTCCCTCGTGCCATACCTTATCAAAAGCTTGCTTGACATCGAGGAAGACTGCCACCGTGTAGAGCTTGGACTCAAGGGCATGCGTTACGCGATTGACTAGACGGTGGACTTGTTCCGGGCAACCGTGTGACTTCCTGAAGTCAAATTGTTGTTTGGGTATGTATCCTGATACCTGCGGCAGATCCATCAATCGTTTCGTCAGAATTCTTTCAAAGACCTTAGAAAAGGTTGGAAGTAGACTTATTGGGCGGTAGGAGTCTATCTGCGTTGGAGGTTTGCCGGGTTTGGGTATCATAACGATCCTCGCACGACTTATGTTGATATTTTAAGTATATCTACTTTATGTTGAATTCAGCGGTCGAAACTTTTAATTTTATTCCGAACCGGTTCATATGAGTTGTAATAAAAGACGGCAGATTTAAATGTTAATTATTTATTGATTCTTGCTTCGCTTCTGGTTACAAACTGAACTTAAATTCTAAAGATGTGCAGCTTATATTCTATGGTTGATTATTTGGGGTTACTCTCCCAATATTTCTGATGGTTCATTCTATTCTCCTGATTTCTCTTACTCTCCTGATAAATGTTTATTAAGAGTGCTAAAAGAGTTTTATATAAAGAGTGATCTTCTAAGTATATATATGCTCTTGAAAATATACCGAAGGCCTCTACTGTGGTAAGTAGAGTGTGGGGGGAGAGTGGTGACAATTGTATAACTCCTCCTCCGCCAGATTTTGAATTCTCCTGAATTCTGTTTACATTAACATTTATTTCTTTTTTCTTAAGTTTAATACATATAAAAATTCCCAATGTGATTATTATAATAGTAAGAGTAATTATCATGCCATAGCCGACTTTCTTATGAAATTTCGATTCTGTTATTTCTTTGAGATTTTCAAAATTTTCCAATTCAAAATGCTCAAAATTTAAAGTATTTGTGTATGATTGATTTAACAAATTTGTTGGGTAGAATAATTTATCTGTGAATTCAATTTGTTCATTTGAAAATGTTTCTGATAAAATTTGAATTTGGCAATTGACAAATTGTATTAAATAGTTGCCTTTTAGTGTGATTTCTCTCATGTCACAGTTTTGATATAGTTTATTATCTTTGGCATTTCTTATTATTAGTGTCTCATCGTCTATTTGTTCTACGCTTGGTTTGTTATTGAATATAAATTTACAGTTATTAAATATAGTGCAACTTTTGCTTAATTTTAGTTCCCTTAAAATTATGTTTTCCTTATATTCATATGTTTTATTATGGATTTGTGTGATTAATAGATTTTCCTGGTCAATTTGAATATAGTTTTTATTAGGGATTGGGGTGATTAGCTTGATTTCTGTTCTGACGAAATTTTTGGGTAGCTTGATTGCCATGACAATTGCATTGTTTTTATACCTTAAAATGTCCATTCTTATTAGTTTAATTTTGTAAAAATCTATTTCAAATTTATTTATTTCTTCCTGTGTCAATAATTCTGGTAAAAACATTTTGTTTTTTGCTGATGCTACGGTTTCTTGGATATAATTTATTTTTTCTTCTATGTCTCTTAATTTGGACATTTGATCTGCATATAAGAGTCTCTTTATTGTTTCTCTATTTTGGTCGTTAATTTTTGTTAAAAATATTTGAATTATGTTTCTGTCTTGTAGGATTGCATTTGCTAGTTTGTTAATAGTGTTATTAAAATGATTGTTAATATAGATTTGTTTGTTCATGTTTTCGATTAGTTTATGATTGTTTTGATCTATGATGTCTAGGTGTTGTAGTATATTTTCTCTGTCTTCATTGTCCATTAGTCCAAAAACCCATTTGTATATTGTACCTGCTCCATCTATAATCCCTCTCTGCATTCTGTTTGATGGAGTAATTGTTTTGATTTTGGCTCTGATCAGATTTATCTTGTCTATTATTCTGTCCTTACTTTCTATTTCAATGTTTCTTATATTTCTTTCCATGGTATTAATTATGTTGGATATTTGATTAATATCTATAATATGTAAAATTATTAGGGTTTCATTAACAACCTCAGTTGATCGAATGTGTATTGGAACATATCCTGCTTCCTCCTGAATTGGTACTACATGTAGTCTGGTATGGGCCATGGATATCATTGTTAAGATGATAAGAAAGGTTCCCTGTAGGGAGTAAATTCTTATTACTAGAGATAAATTGTAGGCCTTACTCTAAAAGTGAATAATATGTTTCAAAAAATTTTGGTCACTATATGTACCGTACAATAAAAAAAATTCCTTCTTTAGTCCCTTCATTCCTCTTCCTTTAATGGTCTTTTAATGTTACAAGGGTGAACATTTTCCAATTTGGTGTGTCTGAAATGGTGTGTCTTAGTCGTTTGTAGTTCTTTATTGGTCCTTCTTCCCTTTTTTCTTCATACTCTTCCCTTGCGTTGTTCAACTTTCTTATTGTTTTGTCCTTATATTCATTTATCCTATCCTGTAGGTCTTGTGGGTCCACTTCGGATCTTGCCTGAGTGGGTGAACACTTGATTGTTGTATGATATCTTCTGTTATAAGCGCCTATAGCAATTTGAATCTTAGTCTCGATCGAAATATTTTCTTCTCTTCCATTGACAATCTCGATTAGAGTCGAATGGAGTCTTTCTATGTCTGCGTTTCCTGTGTGTGAATTTGGTTTTGTTAAATGGATTTCTACGTTTTCGTTTTCCATAAATTTGGCTATTTGTTCTGCTCTGAATTCATTGTCCATAATAATTTTCTTAGGTTTTCCGAATTTTGCAAATTGGTCTACTATAATTTGGAGTTTTGTTCTCCAGTTTCTATCTCCAATACTATATGCTGTTGCAAATTTTGTGAGTTTGTCTATTATTGTAACGAATGATCTGTGTTTAATATGAAAAATGTCAATATGAATTATTTGGTTTTTTTCTTTTGGTGTTTCAGTGATACTGAATTTTGGCTTAATTGGGTTTCTGTCATACTTTATCTCTTTGCACTTCCTGCAGTTTGATATTACAAGACCAATGTGTTCTCTTAACTTGGGGAAAAAAATCTTGTCCCTCAAAGTATAAAATGTTTCATTCATGCCGCTGTGCAGGGATTCCTTTGTGTGATATAACGCAATTTGTTTATGAAGTTCTTCTTCGTTTTCGATTTCCATAGCTCTCTTTGTACATTTAAAGAATTTAATATTCCTGTCTCTGAAAAGGTCAATCATGATACATTGTACCTTGTAATAGATTGTGTCCGGTACCTCTGAGTATACTCCTATCTTCCCTTTGCTTATGTTATTTTGTAATTTTTGTTCTATTTCAAATTTTTCGTCTGCTGGATTGATTTCAATTATCTTTCTGCCCGTTCTGTAAACAATGCTGTCATTAGCTGAATATGTCACAATCACTTGAGTTTTGTATTTGTTTACTATTTCATCTTTAATAAAAAAATAGATGGGTTCATTTTCATCTGCTGAGTGAATGGTTTCTGACATTTCCAAATTTGATTCGTCAGTTACTTTTTCATTTATAAGTGGTGCTGTTTCTTGCCTGCTCAGAAAATCTGCGACTTTATTGTCTTTGCCTTTCATGTATTGAATCTCGCAGTCAAACTCCTGAAGCCTAATTATCCATCTTCTGTGTTTATCTTTTAGATCTTTGCCTTTGTATTTTGTGTTTAAATATTTGATTGGTTGGTGATCTGTTATGATTTGAAAATGCGAACCATGCAAATAATGCCTAAAGTGATCCACTGCGTATATAATGGCTAGGAACTCTTTATCTGTTGCGCTATAAAGTTTTTCATGTTTATTTAAAGTTCTTGACACAAATGCCACTGGCTGCCCTCCCTGTGACAAAACTGCGCCGATTGCAAAATCACTCGCATCTGTCGTTACTGTAAATTGTTTATCGAATTCTGGAAATTTTAATATTGGGTGTGAACTTATAAGTGCCTTCAAATTTTCAAAAGAGTTAATGTATTCTGGGTCGTTTGCATTAATTGAATTTCCTTTTTGTAAATATTTAATCATTGGATATGCTATTTTTGAATAGTCCTTAATGAATTTTGTATAGAATCCGGTCATCCCCAAAAACCCCTTAAGCTTTTTTTCTGTTCTTGGAATTGGTACTGCTAAAATGGCTTGTATCTTCTTTGGATTTGGCTGCATTCCCTCTTTTGTTAAAACATGCCCCAGAAATTCTGTATTCTGTTTCATAAACGAACACTTGTTTGCCTGAATTTTCAAATTGTTTTCCTGAAGTTTTCTGAATATTTTTTTCTAGAGAGCTTTTGTGCTCTTCCAGGGTTGTTGAAAAAATTAATATGTCGTCCAAGTATACTACACATATTTTGTTTATGTAATCCCTCAATATGTCATTCATCAGCCTCTGAAATGTTGCTGGTGCGTTTTTCAATCCAAATGGCATCCTTACGTACTCGTATAGGCCCATTGGTGAAACAAATGCAGTTTTTTCAATGTCTTCTTCGGCCACCAAAATTTGGTGATAGCCTTTTGCTAGGTCTAATGTACTGAAATACTGTGCTCTGCCAAGCTTGTCTAGTATTGAATCCATTATTGGTAATGGGTATTTGTCAGGAACTGTCACATGATTTAAGCGACGATAATCCACACATAGTCTGTACCTTTGGACTCCTGAATTATCCAATTTCTTTGGTACCATGCAAATTGGTGAACTATATTTACTCCTGCTTTTCCTAATTATTCCATTTCTATTATTTGCCTTTCGATTTCCTCCTCATACTTTGGTGAACACCTATAGATTTTGGAGTTTATCGGTTGGTCTGTTATAGTTTTTATTCTGTGTACCACTGAGCTTGTATTTGTCAGTTGGTCACCTTCTTGATAATGTAATCCTTTAAACTTTCTCTGTAACATTTTTACAATTTCACATTCTTCATCATTTAGGCCCGTTGTTTTAAAGTCATCAATTTCACTGACTTCCAGAACACAAACCTCATTATGGGTTTTAGACCGGAAAGGAATTTCGACATTGTTGAACAGTACCATTTTTTTCTCTATAAAATTTATATTTTTTACATTTCCTTGCACAAAATCCATGCCCAATAGAAAGTCATATGGCTTTTCCAAAGGCAAGGCTACCCATCTTGAATATACATTCTGTGAATATCCGAATTCACTTGGAGCTTTTGTTTTTACTAAATAATTGTTGGTTTCAAATTTTGTGTTTATTGTGTGAATGGTCTTTGTGTACTTTTCTATGATTGTATAAAAGCTTTCATTTACTGTTTTTGAGTTTAAAATACTAATTGTAGATCCCGTGTCTACCAGGAACAAAAATTTGCGTCCCTTTATTGTTCCTTCTATTAAAATTTTCTTTTCATCCGAGGCTACTGGGTAAAAAAATTTCCTGGAATTTCTTCTGCTGTGTTTTCATTTTCTTCGTCTGTCAAGTTTTCAACACTCATTGCGTCTGGTGGATTGTGTCTTTGAGCGCTGTTGTTTGGATTCTGTCGTGTATTTCGGCTTTGGTTTCTATATTGTTGGTTCTGGTTTTGTTGTTGGTTGTTGCTATAGTTTTGATTTTGATATTGGTTGTTAGTATGATTTTGAGGTTGATTGTTAGTGTTGTTTTGATTTTGTGAATTATGATTGCAATTTTGTTGCTGATTGTTAGTATAGTTACGTCTTGAATTCTGGTTTCTTTGCATATTGTTATTTCTAGAGTCATTACCTGTACCTGTCTGTTCATTTTTCTGTTCATGATCATTGGCTGATCCATTGCCATTAAAGTTCTTTCGAATTAATAATTTCTGATTTAGGTGGCCAAAGTTTAGGCCAATATATTTCGCAATCTCATTTCTGCACTCTGGCACTGTACACAATTGCATCATTGTGACTGCCATAGAACCTGCCGATAACTCTTTTATTCTTTGTATTAGTAATGCACTTAAAACGTTTACTAGACCTTCATTGTTTTCAAATACTGCAAAATCAGTAATTTCTTCTACTATATATCTTACTTTAATGTCCAGGTCTCTGACGCTGCTCACTCTTAGGTTGTTGATTTTCCTGGTAATTCCCATCTGGTCCAATCTTGGTCGATAGTGGTGTCGCAACTTCTCCTTGCACTGGTCCCATGTTTTTGGTGTGTTGATGTTCAGAATTGTTCGAGCCTGCCCCTGAATTTTGGTGTTGAAAATCACGCTGAACACCTGATCTGCATCTTCACCGTACTCCCTCATAACCTGGTCAACTGATGCGATGAACCCATGAAGTGTTCCATCTTGTCCCGTAAATGTTGGAAGATATCGTGTTTCTTTCTCAATGTTGTTTCTTCGTCTTGTGACTGGGTTTACGTTGTCACGCTCCGCTGCTTGATTTGCAATTATTTGCGTCAATGCTTGAACGCATATTTGCATCTGGTCATTTGCCATTTTTTTTTTTTTTTTTTTTTTTTGTTTTGACAAAATTACTATTTTAATTGTATTTAATTTCTTTCACTATAGATTTTATGTAACTTTGAGTGATGTTATTGTTGTGACACAATTGCGATTTTATGCATCTATTTTATGTCACTTTTTGAAATAAATTTGCGCTTTTAGTGTTTTTTGATTTTTATTTCTTCGGCTTTTTAATTGAACACTTATTAGTGTGTGTTTGAACACTTTTGCACTTTGTGATTTTTTTAGCCTTTATAAAAATACTTCACTTTTTTAGCGTGGTTTTAAATTTGTTCGTTAATACCGACTGCGCCACTTATGTTGATATTTTAAGTATATCTACTTTATGTTCAATTCAGCGGTCGAAACTTTTAATTTTATTCCGAACCGGTTCATATGAGTTGTAATAAAAGACGGCAGATTTAAATGTTAATTATTTATTGATTCTTGCTTCGCTTCTGGTTACAAACTGAACTTAAATTTTAAAGATGTGCAGCTTATATTCTATGGTTGATTATTTGGGGTTACTCTCCCAATATTTCTGATGGTTCATTCTATTCTCCTGATTTCTCTTACTCTCCTGATAAATGTTTATTAAGAGTGCTAAAAGAGTTTTATATAAAGAGTGATCTTCTAAGTATATATACTTACGTAGTTATTAATTTATTAGTCGAATAAATGATCCGTCAATAACAACGACAAAGATCAACGCTGAAAACTTTAAATTGAAACACGAACAAATTTCGGTTATTCGGTTATTTCGGTCTTTATTCCAAGAATGTCAGCTTAAGACTGCTGTACAGAGATTTTATCGGCTCGAAGTGAGTCGCGAGAAACGGGAATGTCTATTCAGTGTATTTGTGGGTGTGGGGTTTGATTTTTCTATATGTGTACAAAAGAATGATATGTAAGCAAGAATGTGAATTGGTTTCATGTGTTTGTGCATGTGCAAGATTGTATGTACAATGCTTGTAAGCGTAATATGTGAAGCATATTATGCTACTTCCCTCCCCTTAAAAGGAAGCTTATGCTTGCAATGGGCTTGACGCATATAATCTTGGTAATGCAGGTGGGTTTCTATCTTGTGTTTCTATAGTTGTTTTTGTTATTTTTTGTTTTAAATAGATACAAACTATATTTGGTATTAGTTTTACAATGTCCTTATGTTCTATTGGTTTTATTTTTATTAATTCGATGGGTTTGTACAATAGTGTTAGATTTAATCGGGACTCAGCTGATTTTCGTTTAACGTTATTTTTCCTATTTTGATTTTACATTGTTTCATTGTTATTATTTTGTTGCCGTTAATTATTACATTTTTTATTTATTTCTTGGCAATCTCGTTCTATAATAGTATTTTTTATTTTTTTTATTTTTTTTTTTGTATATTCCAAGTAAGGATATTGTTTCGCTCTACATATTTAATTATCTGGTTAACTGTTGTAGGAATGAAATTGCATATTGGTTGAGTGTTTCAAATAAATATTTAAATTCTGTCTATTTGTCTGGTGTAAAGTTATTCCGCCAAGTTCTCTTCGCATTTTATTGTATAAAAGGTCAATTTGAGTAATGTTAGTGTAGTTAGTTATTTTATTGTTGAAATAGTGAGTTGGGTTATCTATATCGGAAAGGTTTACGCGAAGACAATGATGTTCATATTCTGAAGGGATTTGAATTGTTTTATCGGAAAATAAGAGGTATCCATGGTTAGTATTAATGTTATTTATTTGAAAACGTAAGGAGGAATATTATGATGAACCATTGGCCTGTGGAATGTAAAGTTTATTAATTTTTTTCTGTTTTTTAAATTGGGTCTTGTAGTAATGTGTTTCTCTATTTCTATTGGTGATTTTGTAATGGTCTTCGTCAGTTTGTTCGACGTTCCTTGTTAATTTAAAAGGGTTTTCTAATTTCCCTTTTTGCAACGGTCCCTTCCTATATCTAGTGTCGACGTTGTATTCTGTTCGGTCTTTGTTTATTTCGTTGATTTTAATTTCTTTGTTGTGTTGTGTATCTAAAATTGGTTGTCCAGCATAAATAAATATGTGGGCAGGAGTTTGTCCAGTAGTATCGTGTTTGGTTTTGTGGTTGTAAATGTAAAGGATCGTTTCTATTTTACTGAGGTTGGCTTCATTGTCATCCGAATTTTTTATAATACGGATTTTTTCATTTATCGTTTTGTGAAGCCTTTCTATATCTGCAACACCTGTTTTTGTAGTGTTAAGTTGTAATTCCACATTTTCAGTTTCGAGCCAACGTTTGAGGGCTAAGCTAGAAAATGCGCCATCTCTGTCTGCCTTTAGGATTTTAGGTTTTCCCAACTGATTGAATATGCGCATCAGAGCATTTTTACATTCTATCCAATCTTTTGTTTTTATCTGCTCGAGGGTGGCAAATTTAGAATAGATGTCGATACAGCTCAAATAGTGATTTCCTTCAGAGGAGTAGATATCTATTACAAATTTATCGCGGCAATGTTCGGGTTTAGGGGTGACCTTCATTGGCATTTTTGTATTTCGGTGTTCTGTTTTTGCTAAGTTACAAACTTGACATTCGTTAATTATATTTTGAATGAGGAGTTGGCTATTTGGGAAGTAGTATGTTTCGCTGAAAAGTTTTACAGTTTTCTGTATTCCGGGGTGTAAGAGTTTTTCATGTGTGTTTAGAATTAGTTCTTTAAAATTTGCGTACGTGGGAATGTTTTTTAGTAAGATGAGGCTTCGGAAAATTTTTGTATGTCTTGGATTCATTGTCTCCTTATATGCTTTTTGAATTACTTCAAAATCTGCATCGCTTTTGATGTAAAGAGCGCTGGTTTTTGAACAGAAATAATCGAGTAGATATCGTTTGGCTATTTCGGGGGTCATTTCTTTATAAGAAAGGTGTATAATTTGTTTTTTGAAGTAAGTTTCTATTTCTGTACTATTGGGACCTTTAGTAAAGATGATTTGCCTTTTATATTGATTAATAGCTTTTTCTGATAGTCCGATCAAATTGTTACTGTCCTCTTCGGCACTATGTTGTGTAGATTCACCAAAAAATGTTTGTTCTATCTTTATTCTAGAAAGTGCGTCTGCTACATAATTTTCTTTTCCTTTTATATATTTTATGTCGAAGTCATATTCCGAAAGTCTAATTTTCCATCTTGTTAATTTTGAATTAGGTTCTTTTAGTTTGTATAGCCAGCACAAGGGTTGATGGTCGGAAGCTACTTCGAAATGTCGTCCTAAGAGATAGTGTCGGAAGGTTTTAGTGGCCCAAACTATTGCTAATAATTCTTTTTCTATGGCGCTATAATTGACTTCATGTTCATTTAATGTTCTGCTGATGTAGCTAACAGGGTGTCCGTCTTGTGATAGAACAGCTCCTAAAGCTACATTGCTGGCATCTGTTGTTAATGTAAATTTCCTCTCGAAATTCGGTATTTTTAGGATCGGGTCTTCAGAGATTAATAATTTTAACTTTTTGAATGCTTCTAAGTATTCTGAACTGTTTATATCTATTGTTGCTCCTTTCTTTAGGCACTTGGTCAGTGGTTTGGTAATGTCAGAAAAGTTAGGTATAAATTTCCTATAATACCCTGTGAGTCCTAGGAAGGCTTTAATTTCTTTAGTTTTTCTTGGTAATGGGTACTTGACTATAGCTTTTATTTTATCCGGGTTTGGTTTAATCCCGTCTTTAGTGATAACATGTCCTAAGAAAGTTGTCTCTTGTTTTAAGAATTCACATTTGTTTAGTTGTACTTTTAAATTTGCCTGTGATAATTTTTCGAAAACAGCCTGTAAGGCTTGAAGGTGTTCTTCTAATGATGTGGAGAAAATTATGATGTCGTCTAGGTATACTAGGCAACATTTATTTAAAAGCGGACGGAGTAAATTATTCATACATCGTTGAAATGTAGCGGGGGCATTTTTAAGCCCAAATGGCATTCGCGTGTACTCGTAGTGTCCATATTTTGTAGAGAAGGCAGTTTTGGCTATTGACTCTGAGTCCATTTCTATTTGATGGAAACCCTTTACAAGATCTATTGTTGTGAAATAATTTGACCTCCCTAGTTTTCCTAATATTTCATCTATGTTTGGTATGGGGTATCTGTCGTTTATTGTTATTTCGTTCAATTTCCTATAGTCTATTACGATACGAAGCTTCTGCTGTCCAGAAGCATCTAGCTTTTTAGGTACGACCCAAATGGGGCTACAGTACGGTGAATTACTTTCTCGGATAATACCCTGTTCTAGCATGTCTTGGATCTGTTTTTCTACCTCATTTTCATATGTCTGTTGGAAACTATAAACTTTAGAGTAGACGGGGATATTGTGTGTGGTGTTGATAACATGTTTTTCTTGGTTTGTGAACGTGAGCGTGTCACCTTCGTGAAATTGAATGTCTTGGTATTTTATCAGTAGGTTAATTAATTTTTGTTTTTCTTCTACGTTAAGGTGTTCTAGTCGGAACAAGTTTTCCTGAAGTGTGGAGGTTTCTAAATAGGTGGGGTCTTGTGGAAATGAAGGGTCCATTTGGATATGATTCCGTTCTGTAATGTTATTACTGTCTTTTATCTTATATATTTTGTTAAATAGGGTAGCAGTTTTCTTTTTATAATCGATTATTGCTTTGGCTTCGGACAACAATTTGCGTCCAATCAGCATGTAATAATGATCCGAGAACGGGTGGATAAAGAAGTCTTGGGCAACAGGGAAGTAGTTATTAGGTGGTATATTCGTAAGTGTGTTAATAATTAATGGGCCATTACTAGTGTGGATTAGCTGATTGGTTTCTTGTATTGGCGTTTGAAAAATATTTCGCGTGAGCATATTTATCGTAGATCCTGTATCGATTAGACATTTCAATTCAGTATTATTATGTTTTATCATTATATATTGGTTTGACCCGGGGCTACTAACCGAAAATTTTCTGCTTGTTCAAGGTCAACTGGTTCGTTGTCATTTGTTGTTGGTATTTCCTCTTCTGTTATCTCTGAATTGTCGTAGTTCTGTTCAGGGGGAAACTGAATTGATTCTTGAGTATAATTCAATTGGTAGGGATAAGGCTGAGGGTGAAAATATTCTGGATAGCAGGGATAATAGTAGTTATGATTATAAGGATTTTCGGGTTGATTAGACGTTACTTCCTGGTATCTTAGCTCTCCTGTGCTCATCTTAGACTGTCCACTGTCTGATGGTCTCGGTCTTTTTATTGGGTTATTGGTTTGTACGTTTCTGTTTTGAGGATATGTTGTGGGCATGTTAGTGTGGCTAGGTCCAAATCGGTTTTGGTCAAAAATATTTTGTCTGTTAAAAGCTGGGATTGGCCTGGGTACTTGTGACATGGGTATGTTAGATTGTGGGTAAATGGGTCTATTTTGATATTGAGGAACCGTGTTTGGGATAAACCTGGGCATATGAGAATGTGGTTGGTGATAGGGTTGATAGACGTTATTATATAATGGTTGTAAGGGTACAAAGGGTCTAATTTGGTTATTCATTTGTCTATTTTGGGGGTTGGTTGTTATTCTGTTTGGAATTGAAGTTGGCTTCATATTATCTTTACTTGAGGTTGGTGCCTCATAAAGACCTTTTTCTTGTAATATATTTATTAGCGATCTTAGGTTTGGAATATTACAATTAACTATTCTGAGATAAATATGGCTTGGAAGTTTTTGAATTAGATTTTCGATGCTGGTTTGTATTAATCTAGTATAGAGAATGGTTTCGTTAGTATTATTTTCCAGTTCTAATTTACTTATAAGTATCTGTCGTTTTCTTTCGGCTTCTTCGAGGAAATGTCGAATGTTACCTCGATATTGTATGTTCCTGAATTCTTCCAGAAGTTGGTGGTTCGGTGCTTGGGGCTTGTAGTTAAGTATAAGCTGAGTCCTGAGTTCGCTCCAGCTGCTGAGGTTGGTTACTCCGAGAGTGCGGATAACATCGCCACTGATGTTCCGTTCGATGTGTCCAAAGATTATTAGCTTTTGTCTTTCATCTGTGGTCTGATACAGAGCCAAGATGAAGTCGACGCGACTGATGAAAGTGTACAAAGTGTTGGGATCTCCGTTGAAAACCTCGATTGCGTGTATTTGTCTTTCTACTTGAATCATGTTTGATTCAGACAATTCTATTTGTGCTGGTGCTGCTACGGCCATCGTGGTTTGTTGGTTTAAAATTTTTTTTGTTGGTGTCTTTATTTAGGTTTGTGATTTGGATGGGATTTGTGTTCTAATTAATGGTTTGTGTCTTTGCTTATTTCTTTTCGTATTCAGAGTAGGCACATAAAAGCACGGTGCTATCAAAAAGAATGAACCGATAAAACAAGAGGCTCGCTTACAGTTAGTTCTGAAAACAGAAATTGCTCACAAGCAACGGTGGGCGCGAAAGGGTTAATTTCCACTTATTTTCACTGTTATTATTATTGTTCGTTTTTTTGTGGTTAAGTTTATTTGGTTTTCACTTAGTTTAACTGGTAATTTTGTAGTTCACTTAGTTGTAGTTACGTTTTATTTAAGTTTTACTTAGTTTAACGGTTATTATTTTAGTTCACTTAATTGTAGTTACGTTTATTTAGTTTTCACTTAGTTTAACGGTTATTATTGTAGTTCACTTAGTTGTAGTTACGTTTATTTAGTTTTTACTTAGTTTAACGGTTATTATTGTAGTTCACTTAATTGTAGTTACGTTTATTTAATTTTCACATAGTTTAACGTTTATTATTGTAGTTCACTTAGTTGTAGTTACGTTTATTTAGTGTTGCGCACTTAGCTATTTCACATTGTTTTGAGTAACCTTTTGTGGATTTACTACTCAGTGAATTCAAAGGCGTCTTCTTAAAATTTGATATAATTTTAAGTTTTTTTTCAATTTCACTATCACTCTGTGGTTTCGGATATGTTTTTGGTTCTGAACTGACTGTACCGATTTACCGACGCGAGCTTTTGAAGTTGTAGTTGTAGTTGTAGTTCTTTAGCGGATGATACACAGAGAATTGAATATGTTTAATATCGCATCAATTAGTATCATCCTACCGACTGCGCCACTTACGTAGTTATTAATTTATTAGTCGAATAAATGATCCGTCAATAACAACGACAAAGATCAACGCTGAAAACTTTAAATTGAAACACGAACAAATTTCGGTTATTCGGTTATTTCGGTCTTTATTCCAAGAATGTCAGCTTAAGACTCCTGTACAGAGATTTTATCGGCTCGAAGTGAGTCGCGAGAAACGGGAATGTCTATTCAGTGTATTTGTGGGTGTGGGGTTTGATTTTTCTATATGTGTACAAAAGAATGATATGTAAGCAAGAATGTGAATTGGTTTCATGTGTTTGTGCATGTGCAAGATTGTATGTACAATGCTTGTAAGCGTAATATGTGAAGCATATTATGCTACTATATATCTAGGCTGGAGCGAGCTACAGTGGTGCTCATAGACTTAAGCCACTGTCACTACCATAAACTGTTTCCTTAATAACTTTTTTGAACATATTTATTTCGGCCTGAACTTTTTTACATTTTGCAACTCTATTATTCAACCAGCTGATCACAGTATAAAATGACAAGAAAGAATTCGAGGGTTCCCAAAAAATTGACTAAATGTCAAAAAAGTCAAAAAGTCTCTGCTCATATACTTAAGCCACCTTGAGCTAAAATCGTCAAACTTGTGTTTTTTCCGGGAAAGTTGTGCTAGTTATTTTCTAAAATAAAATATTGTTTTGCAGTTGGGGATCTGGAAGATTGCCATTCTCTGCGTAAGCGTCGTTTTACGTGGACGAGTTGCTCGATTTGTACGTTGGTCTTTTTTGAATTAATTGTATTATTTGTTATTTTGGGTGTTGCAGTAACAGCTGCTGCAGTAAGGATGGATTGCAATGCACACGTGCAGCTCTCTATATCAGATTCAGTATTAAGTTTTGGGCTTAGCTCAATATGTGAACTTATATATTTTTTATACCTGAGCCAGTTTGTTTTGTGAGAAGTCAATCTGAATGGTGGTTTCACGTTTTCTGCGTACCGGCGGAGGTGAATTAGTACAGGCGAGTGATCAGATGACAGATCCGGCAGACATTCAGCTTTAACCAAACTGCGGGAAATATTTTTCGTAACTACGAAGTCGATCAGGTCAGGCAGCTTATTGAGGTCTGATGGCCAGTATGTAGGACTCCCGGGGGAAACATGGTCAAGTTTATTAGTGGCTTTTATTATAGTCTTATAAA
Source organism: Drosophila vallismaia (assembly GCA_035047325.1). Taxonomy (NCBI): domain Eukaryota; kingdom Metazoa; phylum Arthropoda; class Insecta; order Diptera; family Drosophilidae; genus Drosophila; species Drosophila vallismaia. Next base: position 1,263,922 of record JAWNPU010000001.1, on the reverse strand, counting down.
GCTTTTCCTTTTGGGTTCACAAGTCGCGATCCCCAGTGAGTATGTTTAGCGTTGTAGTCGCCTGCTGCAATGAAGTGCTTGGAAGAAATCCAGGAATTGAGCTTCTAATACTGTGAAACGGGGGTGGCAGTATACGGCCGCTAGTGTAAGGAGAGTGTTGTCATCCAGCTGAATGTTGATAGATGTGGCCTGAAGATTATTTTCTGCAAATTCTTTGTAAAAGTGGTGCTTCATACGGTTCCTTATGAGTATGGCGGTGCCACCGTGTGCTTTTCCATCGGGATGATTTGTACCGTAGAAATGGTAGTCTCTTATTTGAAAATTGTATTTGCTTGTGAGATGAGTTTCCGAAAGAAGCATTACGTCGATATGCTTCTCATGTAGGAATTGAGCTAGCTCAAGTTTGCGCTGTGAAACGCCATTGGCGTTCCACGTAGCTATGCGTAAGGTAGCCATTATTTATTTGATTGTTGGGCTACAAGCATTTGTATCAAAAGGTTTTGATTACGCATCATGTCTTGAATGGTGGTCTTCATAAATGTCATAAATTCCATCATGCTCTGTTGTAAGGCTTGCATCATAGCTTCAGTTTTTGTTTCCTGCTGCGCAGCTGGGTTAAAGTTTTGTTGTGTGTCTAATTTTGTGTGCACTTCATGTGGAGTACGGGAATTTTGGGTTGGAGGCGTCATTCCTGATTTTAAAACGTTTGCAAATGTTGTCTTGTTAGTGTTGGATGTAGGCCAGGGAGCGAAACTTGCTGCTTTCGAGAACATTACTTCAGGATTTGTCTCTGATGGTGTCAGCGTAGCTGTTCCTTGGTGTGCCCGCGCCGTGTTCATTCTTTTGTGAAGACGGATTTTCAGCTCTTTGTAGATTGGACAGCCTCTGTAGTTTGCTGTGTGATTGCCCCCACAGTTATTGCATTTTTTCTCGCATGCATTTTTTTTGTTAGTTTGACACTGTTTGGAGTCGTGGGGATCTCCACAGACTACGCACACCGGGCGAAGTGTGCAATACGACCTCGTGTGGCCATACTCTTGGCAGTTTGTACATTGTACAGGAGCGTTACGTTTGTGCGGCTCTTCTACCGTGATCCTACGGTGCAGAAGGAGCTGGAGTTTGTAAATTGGGTGAACCTCGTTTTTTCTAGGAGGCTTGTTTTCTGGTTCAAGCTCAATCTTGAAGAGTGGTTGGGGCTGCCTGTTTCTGTTTTTGATATTGAACACGCTTTTGGCGTAAAATCCCTTTTCCTTTAGCGCCTCAGTCATCTCTTCGGGCGTAACATCAGACTCAATGCCCTTCAGGACTACTTGCAGGCCCTTGCTGCTTTTAAGCTGGTAAGTGTAGAAGCCTATTTTTTGTGCGGTAAAATAGTTTGTGACTTTTCTGTAGTTGTCCTCCGTTTTCGTCTGAAGTTTGGTTTCATTGATAGTACCTCTTACGAGGGGAATTATATGAAAGCTATCTTTTCCAATAAGGCCAATCAAAGTATTTACAAAACCGCTTGTGCTCTTCTCGCGGATGTATATTGGCGGAGGTTTTGTTTTCTTCGGTTCGATATCAACGGATCCCAGCGGCACGTCCTCAGCGGTATCTACCAGCAAGGCAAATCTGTTGGTATTTGCAGGGGCTACATTTTTGATCAAGGTAGAGTTGTCGCGTGTATTTTTCGGCTTGTTTTCCAAATCTGAATTTTTCGGGCTGAGCTTTCGCTTTATTGTAATGTAGCGATCCATTCCAGTCTGCCAGGTCGACCCAGCTTTTTTGTTTACGTTTTCGTTTTGTTTTGCTGGTAGTGCAGCAGTACCGTTTATTGCTTGCGGTTTTGCTTTCGCTGACTCAGTCAGAGCGTGAGCGGGTGCAGCCGATGACGAGGTAGAGCGGGCTGTCGGTCTATCTCCAGCTGTTGTTGTTGGAGGTAGCGGGGCTTCTGTCGGAGCTAAGAGAGCGGGAGAGCAGGAGCGCGCTCTTTCTTGATTTGTTGGTAGAAGAAGGTTACTTTGGCTATGGGTTATTGACCGCTCGATGTCTGCGTTTGGGGTTATCGGTGAGACGTAGGAGAAGTACGCGTTGTTGCGTTGAATTGAGAGCCGGCGTTCGTCTTGCTCGCGCTGTCGCTGAGCGCGAGTGTCGTTCTGACTCATAGTTTTATAATTTAAGATAACAAATCACTATATATTTAAGCGATCTTGCATCGCATAGAGCGTCTCTTTCGCTTTCGGGTTTTTTTTTTCTTTTTTTTTTTTTTTTTTTTTTGTATTTAGTTTGCTTTATTTGGCGTTCACTTCACTCAAAACAACCGATTTTGTGCGGAGCTCGATAAAAAACGTCTTCACACTTCGGCGGTCTCAATCAATCAAATGTATCAAATAGCACAAAATTTACGATTTAGGCAATGTAAACAATGATAACTGTAGTGCTGTCTACATTTTGTCTGCATTTTGGACTTCGACTTTATTTATAACATTGGCTGTAGAGTCCACAGTTTTAGTGTCTATTAGACCCATTTTGGGTATACTAATTTTATATTTTGGTAGAGAATCTTCTTTATATATATTTATATTTTTAGTTTTACTTATTCCATTTGTCTCTATAGACATTACATTTGGAATTATTAATTTTTAAAAAAACTTTTTTTTTCAATGCTCGTAAAAAAAAATTGTATTTTACATTATTTCCTGCCCGATTCTAGCTATGGCTTCACGGGCCATATTGGGTTAACAGGGCATAGTAGTATATGCTCCGTTTTACAATATTTCTTACAATTTTCTTATATATATTTTATATTTATTGTTATTTATTTAATGTTCTACTGCTGCTTCATCTGGTGTCAGCTGGGCGACGCCGGGGGTGGCACGCTGACACTCCCTCGCTGCTGTCTATTGCTTGGCCGCTGATGACGTTGATGGCTGCTCACAAGTCCCCAGGCAGTGAGGACTCCAGATTCCTTCGCAGCAAGGGGGCAGGACTTCTTCGGCTTTGTTAGTGCTGGTGCTGGACATGCCTTGTATTTTGGAACTTCATTAGTTTTGGGTATATTTTTAATATTATCTGAGTGAGTTTTCTCGAGTTTTTGGGTCTTTAATTCTTGCTGATATTGCAGCAAGTCGTCTAGCTCTGCATGTAGCTTCAGAGCTTTCGACCAAACCGGTGGCGTTTGCTGACCGTATATTAGCCACCTTACGTGGGCTATACGTTTATTCAGCTTAGTTTTTAAACCGCCACGGTGTTTTCCCATACTCAATAGAACTCTACTCACTCAGATTTTTCCTTGGCAATTCCATTTAATTGTGATGGGTCTTCTTCCAGTCAAGTTTTCCTTTTTGCTTTTAGTTATTTTAGTCAATTCGTCTAGCGTTGGACGACTGTCACGGTCGCCATGTAAAGTTCCTCCAAGGATAATAAGTCTTGTTATTATTGAGAGTGCAGCCGTTAGGCTGACTCATATTTTATTTAAGTTCTGTTATTATATTTTATTGATTGGCAGAAATGGTTCTGCCAGTTCAATGTCTCAACAGTGTCTGAATTGTAAGTTTTTAATATATTCGGTCTTAGGCTAAACCGCGTAGCTGCGCTGCCGGGTACCCAGCCGCAGAGCGGCTGTCTTATGTATATCTTATATATCTAGGCTGGAGCGAGCTATGTATGTACGTATGTATTATGTATTTGGTCGGCGTGGGAATGCTGACCATGCACTTATACTTTGTGGAGTTCAAGTGTGCGATCATGTTACATCCGCCTCGGGTCTTATTGCTTGCATAAACATAAACATAAACATAGCAACAAGTGCTGCTATATGTTTGTATGCTGTTACACTTAAATGTTCTCAATATAACATAGGCACATATTACATCTCCCTCCTTTTGAAAAATAACGTAACCTAGTGAAGTTATTTTAATTATTAAATGCCAATTATTATATTTTTTTTGTAATTTTTTTTTAACTTGTTCAGCTTGAACAATAGTATTATTAATATAAAAGTTGATTTTTTAATGCGAAAATAAAAATATACATAGTGTTTGGAAAATTTTGTATAAATGATTAAGAAAAATATAAGTTTAAAATCAATCATGAATAAAATTTTTTAATCTATCTTTATGAACTATTTGTTTTTTGTTTTTATCAGCAAGTAGCGTAATATTGTTATTATCTCCCATGCTTTCTATCTTGTATTCTGTCTATTCTTGTAATCTGTGTATTTAAAGTCTAATTTATGACCTACCTCATTTCTTAGTAAAACTTTATCTCCTACTTCTAACTCTATGTCTTTTACTTTTAAGTCATAGGTTCCCTTATTTTTCTCTTTATGCGCTTCAAGCAGTTTTCTTGCTCGCGCATATGCTACTTCTAACCTATATTTACTCTCCTTAGCGTAATCATCTATATTATATATTGGTTCTATGCTATGTAGTTTGTTAAAATGTTTTGGTAAATTACTTGTTCTACCGAAAACTAATTCATATGGACAGTAATTATGTACCATAGATGGGGTCGTGTTGAAGCAGTATACGAAATATTAAAGCAATACGTCCCAATCGGTTTTGTCCGCCGATATGTAGGATCGTATATACTCGTTTAAAGTTCTATGACTTTCTACTACTCCAACTGTCTGGTGGTGATGAGCTGTTGATGTTATATTTTTTATTTTCAAATATTTACACAGGTCAGTAATTATTGAATTCTTATACTCCGTTCCCATGTCCGTTATGAACGTCTCCATTGGACCGTACTTTAGAATAAAAGATTCAAATATAGCTTTTGCGACTGTTTTTGCGCTTTTATTTGCTATTGGTATGGCAACTAAGTACTTGTTTAAATCACATATGAGAGTGACTGCGTACTCGTTACCATTTTCTGACTTAGGTAGTGGACCAATCGTGTGCACAACAACTCTATCGAAAGCATGTTCTAGTGTTTCAGTTATAGTCATTGGGGTCTTTGTGTGCTTTGTTGTTTTTGCTTTTTGGCATTTTTGACCTTTTCTTACGTACTCTTTTATGTATTTACTCATATTTTTCCAGTAATAATGTCTTCTGACCTTGGCCAAGGTTTTTATAATGCCTGTATGCCCTCCTTGTATTGGATCTTCATGTAATGTAGACAATATAGCTTCTTTTTCTTTTTCATTATTTATTTGGGTCACCGGGATAAGTAGCGCTACTTTTAAATTCTTTAATGTTTTATTGCCCATATTTTTAAATTCATCTATTGAAACGTGTTCAAAGATTTTCTTCCACGGTGCCATTTTGATTTGGCTGATATCATATATACCGGCTTGCAATTCAAAGATTCAAAATTGAAAGAATTGGTCTAAATCAAGAGTTCCATTAGTATAAAGATCACCAACATCATATCTTGCAATGATTTTCTTTCCATGTTTAAATAAACATATCGTGTCATTCAATTGCAGTGTCACTACTTTTCGTACCTCGTCATTTGTTATGACTTCATATACGTTGGGCTCTGAAGCTTTTTGGTTTGTTCGTGCAAATCCAATTGTTCTTTTCCTGCGCAGGATTTTTGTCTACTTTGAAATCTTGTAGTGACTTTTAATATATTTCCAGTTGTTTCTTTTAGCTCTTTGATGGTTATTCTTGATAACGCATCAGCTACATGATTGTCTTTGCCCTTTAGATACTCTACTGTAAAATTATATTCCTCTAGTTCAAGCCTTATTCTTGTTAATTTAGAACTGGGGTTCACCATCGAGAATAAATATGTCAATGGTCTATGGTCTGTTTTCACAGTGAAGTGTTTTCCATAAATGTGTGGTCTAAAATGTACTATTGCCCAATGAATTGCTGATAACTCTTGTTCCGTTGTACTCTTATTGCTTTCACCTTTTGTAAAAGCTCTTGATGCATAAGCAACTGGGAGTTGGTGGCCATTATGATTTTGAGTTGAAACTGCGCCACACGCTTGCTTGCTTGCATCTGTTGTTATGCAAAATTCTTTGCTGAAGTCTGGGTACTGCAAGAGTGTTGGGTTAATTAGCTGAGATTTTAAATGTATGAATGCATTTTGACATTCATCTGTCCACTCGAATGGAACATTCTTTTTACATAATCTTGTTATGTGCCGCGAATAGTCGGCGAAATTTTTGATAAAACGTCTGTCTGTAGTAATTGCAAAATGCTACAAAACGTCTAGCGCTGTCCGCATCATGTGGAACTGGATAGTTCTGAATGACATCATATTTTTTGTCATCCGGCAAAATTCCTTTGTCTGTGCATTTATGTCCTAAAAATGTGACGTCATGCATGAAAAATGAACATTTTTCAGGATGTAACTTTAGGTTGTATTCCCTGCATTTACCAAAAACTTCAGTGAGGTTTTTAAGCATATGTTTTTCGGAACAAGCTATGACTATTAAGTCATCCATATAAAGGAATGCCTGAGACGGTTCTATTCCGGAGAATGCTATAGTCATCATTCTTTGGAATGAATTAGGCGCTATTTTTAAGCCAAATGGCAATCGCGTGAAACGATATGAGCCATTGTTGGTTGAGAAAGATGTTATATCTCTCGAGCCTTCATCCAGCTCGATTTGATGGAAGCCTGACATTAAGTCTAAACAGCAAAAATATTTTGCTCGACCAAGTTGGTCCAAAATATCATCTATTCTCGGTAGTGGAAATTTGTCAGCTAAAAGTTTCTTATTAATTTGGCGATAGTCTATTACTAATCTCCATTTCTTTTTATCTGAATTTGGACTTGACTTTTTAGGTACTAATAGCAAAGGGCTATTGTACTGTGAAACGGATGGTTCGACTATTTTATCTTTTATTAATTTCTGAACCTGGGCTTGCATTTCTTCTACTTGACTATGAGGACTTCTATAATATCTTGTATATACCGGCTCATCATCTTTTAATCTCAACTGTTGTTTATAAAAATTATTAACCGTTATTGGTTCTGATTCTAATGCAAATATATCTATATATTCGCTGCATATAGTTTCTAATTGTGATTTAAACAAGTCGGGAAAATTTTTCTTTAATTGAGATAATAGTTTTATTTCTGTTTTCACTATTTGCCTGAACTACATTGTAGTTCGAAAGTGGCTCATATTTTAAAGTGTCCATATTGACTAATTGGTCGGAATCGGTTGTGTTTAAAATTCGGACAACTGTATTACTTGATGTTGCGATTGTATTTGCAACATAAATACCAGTTTGAATTTCCTGGTTTGGAATTAAAATGTTATCATCTTTTGATGAAACTATTAATCTTCGGACAACTTGGGATCTTGCTGGTAATAACGTTGTGTTAATACCAGAGCTGTATGTTATGGGAATGTAGATTGGAAATTTCAAATTGTTTGGTCTAATTATAAACCAAACTTCTTCTGGGTTTAAATCGATTTGCCAATTATATTTTTTAATGAAATCTATTCCTATTATTCCATCACACGGTATGGGAAAATTTTTATCTACTAAATGAAAGTCGTGTGGGATAATGTATTTACCTGTCTGTATCTCAATAAAAGTCTGTCCTAGAGACTGAATTTTCTGTTGGCTTATGCCTTGAATGTTTATTTTGTTAGTTATTTGAATATTAGAAAATTTGTCAGAGTTCTCTTTGATAATAGAGATATCTGCACCTGTATCAAGAAGAAAAACTAGTTTTACGCCTGTTTCGGCATGAATGAATGTAGAAAATATGTTGAGATTATAATTGATGGTGTATACTCTTCGATCTTCTTCTACTGAGTACCTAAAGGCTGTTGCGAGTTTCCCTGATCTTGGATTACTCGTACATTTGCATTATTTCCGTTATAGTTATTCTGATTGTTGTTACGGCTTCTGTTTCCATTATTGTGGCCTCTGTTATAGCCATTATAGCGGTTATTATAACCGTTATTCTGGTAACCGTTATTTTGGTAACCGTTATTGTAGTTGCCTCTATTACTATTGTTATTGAAGCCTCTACCGCGGTTACCACCTCTATTGGCATTTCCGTATCCTCTCTTGGATCTGTTACCTCTAAAGTACATCATTTTATTGATGTCACCGGTAACTCTTGCACTCGTTCTTATGTATGCGCTTATCGCTGCATCCATAATGGTGCAAGTCCCTGCTTCCAGTACTGTTTTGATACTTTCGTTCTCAGCACGATTTATCATTGTGTCAATTGCCTCTTTAGTACTTAGACCAGTGGCATGTTCGAGAGGTATACCCTCATCGATAAAGGAAGCTTCTAATAGCTTTCTCAGTCTATCAACTTCAGCGGTAAATTGCATTGCAGTTTTACCTCTCTGCTGAACTGTTGATAGTTTTGCCTTGACATTACTGGATGTTTCACCGACAACTACTTTCTGCAATTTGTTTATAATTGCTGGAATTGTCGTTTCATTGTCAACTGAGTTCAAAATTGTACCAACTATTTTTGACTTAATGACCTCAACTGCAATGTCTTCAAATGGTCCCTTAGCTAGGTCTACCAATTTGATTGCCTTAATGAATCTTTGTAGATGGATCTTTTGCCCATCAAATTCTGGCACTGTGCAAGCGACTTCCTTAATATAAGACCTAATGGCTGCTGCTTGTTCTGCCATGGTTAAGTTATTTTCGGAGTCAGCTGCGTTATTTGTTTTATCTTCGTCCTTCAGCATTAATTTTGCTGGTAAAGTTAGATCGTGAAGATCTTCCTCTTTAATGTCTTCCTCGACTACAGTTGTATTTTCTTCGTCTGAGTCAGTGCTTTCTTCATTAAAATTTATTGTTAATGGAGTGTTTACTATTGTCGGAATTTCTATCTGGGGGCTGAATTTATTTTTTATTAATATTAATTTTTCTCTTAATGCCACCAGTAGTTCCGAAACTTTAGCACACTGTTTACTGTCCAAATTCTTTCTATTCTGTTGTATCAGTTCTCTGACTTCATTGTAACTATTTACCAATGTTTGGGCATTTATATTTATCGTTACAGCTTGTATTGATCTATTTTGCGTTAAGCATTTATAAGATTTTCTGAAATTTTCTTTTGATTCTTTTATCTGATCAATAAGCTTTTCCCAGTCCATGCTGTGGTATACTTATACTTTCGAATTTAGGCATTTGTATTTTTGGATTCTAATCTAGATAAAGTCAATATTACGTTTGTATTTTTATTTATTATTTTTTTTTCAAAAATTGTTTCATATTGATTTAAGACACTCGTTGTGCAATTTGTATATTTTTATTAATGCATTGGATACCATAATTAGTGAAATTACAATTAGTATTATGGTTATCCAGAACAAGTGTGCATTTTTTTTTTTTTTTTTATTTTACTTTGTTTTTTTATTTATTGAATCTTCTTGTATAAGAACTAACAATAAGTTTAAAAATCTTAACTATAACAAGTATTTTTTGAACAGTTGTATTATTTTTCCAACTGTTCTATGATTAAACGGCCCTAATAATTTATTCGCTGGGTTGGTAGGTCCTTTCGCCGGAGACGGGAACGGCTGCTGAGCTGGATTAGACCTCGCGCTAGGTGGTTGGGGTGCGTGTAAAGCTTGCTATGGTATTTTTCCTTAAGTTCCGTGATTGCGTTGGTAACTGATGGGATATTTAAGTCTCTTTGGATGTTTTCACTCCGAACGTACCACGGTGCCCCAGTGATGGTTCTCAGGATCTTTGATTGTGCTCGCTGTATGATGTCAATATTGCTGTTGCTGGCATTGCCCCATAACTGTGAGCCATAGGTCCAGATAGGTTTCAATATAGAATTGTAGAGCAAGACCTTGTGGTCTAGGCTGAGCGGAGAACCAGAGTTGATGAGCCAGTGTAAGTTGTTGGCTTTGAGTTTAAGTTGGGTTTTTTTGGCTTCAATGTGCCTGCGCCATGTGAGTCTTCTGTCAAGGTGTACTCCTAGGTACGCTACCTCATCTGCTTTCAGGAGTGGTATGTTGTTCAACAAGAGCGGAGGACAGTCTTGTCTGTTTAGCGTAAACGTCACGTGCTTGCATTTTTGCTCGTTTACTTTTATTAGCCAGTCAGAGAGCCACTTCTCAATGTCGATGAGGTACAGTGCCAACTGTTCTGTAGCTTGGATAGGGGACCTTGAACGGCTAAGGATAGCTGTATCGTCGGCAAATGTGGATACTGTTAAGCGACTATTTGTAGGGATGTCGGCTGTATAGATGAGGTATAAGGTTGGCCCAAGAACGCTGCCTTGGGGGACTCCAGCCTCAATTATATGATCAGTGGAAGTGGCAGTGTTGCACCGCACTGTAAACTTTCTGTCATAGAGGTAAGACTTTAGAAGTTTGTGTGTGCTTTCGGGTAGGGATGTTTTAATTTTAAACATTAGGCCATCGAGCCAGACTCTGTCGAATGCTTGGGATACGTCTAAAAATACTGCTGTGCAGTATTCGCGATATTCAAATGCAGTTCTTATTTCCGTTGTAATACGATTCACCTGTTCAATGGTTCCATGGCTTTCGCGAAATCCAAATTGGTGGGCTGGGATTATGTTGTGGTGTATCAGATGTTGATTAAGTCGGATCAGCAGGCATTTTTCGAATAGTTTCGAAATACATGAGAGTAGACTTATTGGTCTGTAAGATGAAGCGACTGTGTGGTTCTTACCAGGTTTTGGAATCATTATGATAATCGACCTCTTCCATCGTTGTGGGAAGTAACAAAGTTTGGTGATGGCATTAAAGAGCTTGGTTATGTAGCGAACTGCAGAATGTGGCAGCTGGATGATCATTTCCGGTGTTATAAGGTCGCAGCCGGGGGATTTTTTCGGGCTGAGATTGTCTTTGATTATTTTAGTTACTTCTTTAGGACGAAACACAATTGGGGTGTGTTGCTGGTGGCGGTTTGCGGGATAGGACGGTAGTGCGAATGTGCTAGTAGCCTGGTTTGGCGTGAACACATTTTGTAGGTGAGCGGCAAATGTGGTGGCTCTGTCTTCATCACTACGGGCCCAACCACCTGAGGAATTCCTTATCGGCAAAACGGTTTCAGTCGGTGGGCGAAGAGTTGAGTGGGCTCGCCACAGTGACTTTTGTTTTGTGCCTGTTGGTGTGAGTTGCTCTATGTATCGGCGCTGATCGTCGTCCTCTTCTTGTTTCAGAGCGTTGGCCAGTTTCCGTGTGGCTACTTTTAGCTTTTGTTTTGCAGTTGGGGATCTGGAAGATTGCCATTCTCTGCGTAAGCGTCGTTTTACGTGGACGAGTTGCTCGATTTGTACGTTGGTCTTTTTTGAATTAATTGTATTATTTGTTATTTTGGGTGTTGCAGTAACAGCTGCTGCAGTAAGGATGGATTGCAATGCACACGTGCAGCTCTCTATATCAGATTCAGTATTAAGTTTTGGGCTTAGCTCAATATGTGAACTTATATATTTTTTATACCTGAGCCAGTTTGTTTTGTGAGAAGTCAATCTGAATGGTGGTTTCACGTTTTCTGCGTACCGGCGGAGGTGAATTAGTACAGGCGAGTGATCAGATGACAGATCCGGCAGACATTCAGCTTTAACCAAACTGCGGGAAATATTTTTCGTAACTGCGAAGTCGATCAGGTCAGGCAGCTTATTGAGGTCTGATGGCCAGTATGTAGGACTCCCGGGGGAAACATGGTCAAGTTTATTAGTGGCTTTTATTATAGTCTTATAAAGCTGTTTTCCTTTTGGGTTCACAAGTCGCGATCCCCAGTGAGTATGTTTAGCGTTGTAGTCGCCTGCTGCAATGAAGTATGGCCCTAGTGCTTGGAAGAAATCCAGGAATTGAGCTTTTAATACTGTGAAACGGGGGGGGGGCAGTATACGGCCGCTAGTGTAAGGAGAGTGTTGTCATCCAGCTGAATGTTGATAGATGTGGCCTGAAGATTATTTTCCGCAAATTCTTTGTAAAAGTGGTGCTTCATACGGTTCCTTATGAGTATGGCGGTGCCACCGTGTGCTTTTCCATCGGGATGATTTGTACCGTAGAAATGGTAGTCTCTTATTTGAAAATTGTATTTGCTTGTGAGATGAGTTTCCGAAAGAAGCATTACGTCGATATGCTTCTCATGTAGGAATTGAGCTAGCTCAAGTTTGCGCTGTGAAACGCCATTGGCGTTCCACGTAGCTATGCGTAAGGTAGCCATTATTTATTTGATTGTTGGGCTACAAGCATTTGTATCAAAAGGTTTTGATTACGCATCATGTCTTGAATGGTGGTCTTCATAAATGTCATAAATTCCATCATGCTCTGTTGTAAGGCTTGCATCATAGCTTCAGTTTTTGTTTCCTGCTGCGCAGCTGGGTTAAAGTTTTGTTGTGTGTCTAATTTTGTGTGCACTTCATGTGGAGTACGGGAATTTTGGGTTGGAGGCGTCATTCCTGATTTTAAAACGTTTGCAAATGTTGTCTTGTTAGTGTTGGATGTAGGCCAGGGAGCGAAACTTGCTGCTTTCGAGAACATTACTTCAGGATTTGTCTCTGATGGTGTCAGCGTAGCTGTTCCTTGGTGTGCCCGCGCCGTGTTCATTCTTTTGTGAAGACGGATTTTCAGTTCTTTGTAGATTGGACAGCCTCTGTAGTTTGCTGTGTGATTGCCCCCACAGTTATTGCATTTTTTCTCGCATGCATTTTTTTTGTTAGTTTGACACTGTTTGGAGTCGTGGGGATCTCCACAGACTACGCACACCGGGCGAAGTGTGCAATACGACCTCGTGTGGCCATACTCTTGGCAGTTTGTACATTGTACAGGAGCGTTACGTTTGTGCGGCTCTTCTACCGTGATCCTACGGTGCAGAAGGAGCTGGAGTTTGTAAATTGGGTGAACCTCGTTTTTTCTAGGAGGCTTGTTTTCTGGTTCAAGCTCAATCTTGAAGAGTGGTTGGGGCTGCCTGTTTCTGTTTTTGATATTGAACACGCTTTTGGCGTAAAATCCCTTTTCCTTTAGCGCCTCAGTCATCTCTTCGGGCGTAACATCAGACTCAATGCCCTTCAGGACTACTTGCAGGCCCTTGCTGCTTTTAAGCTGGTAAGTGTAGAAGCCTATTTTTTGTGCGGTAAAATAGTTTGTGACTTTTCTGTAGTTGTCCTCCGTTTTCGTCTGAAGTTTGGTTTCATTGATAGTACCTCTTACGAGGGGAATTATATGAAAGCTATCTTTTCCAATAAGGCCAATCAAAGTATTTACAAAACCGCTTGTGCTCTTCTCGCGGATGTATATTGGCGGAGGTTTTGTTTTCTTCGGTTCGATATCAACGGATCCCAGCGGCACGTCCTCAGCGGTATCTACCAGCAAGGCAAATCTGTTGGTATTTGCAGGGGCTACATTTTTGATCAAGGTAGAGTTGTCGCGTGTATTTTTCGGCTTGTTTTCCAAATCTGAATTTTTCGGGCTGAGCTTTCGCTTTATTGTAATGTAGCGATCCATTCCAGTCTGCCAGGTCGACCCAGCTTTTTTGTTTACGTTTTCGTTTTGTTTTGCTGGTAGTGCAGCAGTACCGTTTATTGCTTGCGGTTTTGCTTTCGCTGACTCAGTCAGAGCGTGAGCGGGTGCAGCCGATGACGAGGTAGAGCGGGCTGTCGGTCTATCTCCAGCTGTTGTTGTTGGAGGTAGCGGGGCTTCTGTCGGAGCTAAGAGAGCGGGAGAGCAGGAGCGCGCTCTTTCTTGATTTGTTGGTAGAAGAAGGTTACTTTGGCTATGGGTTATTGACCGCTCGATGTCTGCGTTTGGGGTTATCGGTGAGACGTAGGAGAAGTACGCGTTGTTGCGTTGAATTGAGAGCCGGCGTTCGTCTTGCTCGCGCTGTCGCTGAGCGCGAGTGTCGTTCTGACTCATAGTTTTATAATTTAAGATAACAAATCACTATATATTTAAGCGATCTTGCATCGCATAGAGCGTCTCTTTCGCTTTCGGGTTTTTTTTTTTTTTTTTTTTTTTTTTATTTTTTTGTATTTAGTTTGCTTTATTTGGCGTTCACTTCACTCAAAACAACCGATTTTGTGCGGAGCTCGATAAAAAACGTCTTCACACTTCGGCGGTCTCAATCAATCAAATGTATCAAATGTATCAAATAGCACAAAATTTACGATTTAGGCAATGTAAACAATGATAACTGTAGTGCTGTCTACATTTTGTCTGCATTTTGGACTTCGACTTTATTTATAACATTGGCTGTAGAGTCCACAGTTTTAGTGTCTATTAGACCCATTTTGGGTATACTAATTTTATATTTTGGTAGAGAATCTTCTTTATATATATTTATATTTTTAGTTTTACTTATTCCATTTGTCTCTATAGACATTACATTTGGAATTATTAATTTTAAAAAAAACTTTTTTTTTCAATGCTCGTAAAAAAAAATTGTATTTTACATTATTTCCTGCCCGATTCTAGCTATGGCTTCACGGGCCATATTGGGTTAACAGGGCATAGTAGTATATGCTCCGTTTTACAATATTTCTTACAATTTTCTTATATATATTTTATATTTATTGTTATTTATTTAATGTTCTACTGCTGCTGATGTTCATCTGGTGTCAGCTGGGCGACGCCGGGGGTGGCACGCTGACACTCCCTCGCTGCTGTCTATTGCTTGGCCGCTGATGACGTTGATGGCTGCTCACAAGTTCCCAGGCAGTGAGGACTCCAGATTCCTTCGCAGCAAGGGGGCAGGACTTCTTCGGCTTTGTTAGTGCTGGTGCTGGACATGCCTTGTATTTTGGAACTTCATTAGTTTTGGGTATATTTTTAATATTATCTGAGTGAGTTTTCTCGAGTTTTTGGGTCTTTAATTCTTGCTGATATTGCAGCAAGTCGTCTAGCTCTGCATGTAGCTTCAGAGCTTTCGACCAAACCGGTGGCGTTTGCTGACCGTATATTAGCCACCTTACGTGGGCTATACGTTTATTCAGCTTAGTTTTTAAACCGCCACGGTGTTTTCCCATACTCAATAGAACTCTACTCACTCAGATTTTTCCTTGGCAATTCCATTTAATTGTGATGGGTCTTCTTCCAGTCAAGTTTTCCTTTTTGCTTTTAGTTATTTTAGTCAATTCGTCTAGCGTTGGACGACTGTCACGGTCGCCATGTAAAGTTCCTCCAAGGATAATAAGTCTTGTTATTATTGAGAGTGCAGCCGTTAGGCTGACTCATATTTTATTTAAGTTCTGTTTTTATATTTTATTGATTGGCAGAAATGGTTCTGCCAGTTCAATGTCTCAACAGTGTCTGAATTGTAAGTTTTTAATATATTCGGTCTTAGGCTAAACCGCGTAGCTGCGCTGCCGGGTACCCAGCCGCAGAGCGGCTGTCTTATGTATATCTTATATATCTAGGCTGGAGCGAGCTATGTATGTACGTATGTATTATGTATTTGGTCGGCGTGGGAATGCTGACCATGCACTTATACTTTGTGGAGTTCAAGTGTGCGATCATGTTACATCCGCCTCGGGCCTTATTGCTTGCATAAACATAAACATAAACATAGCAACAAGTGCTGCTATATGTTTGTATGCTGTTACACTTAAATGTTCTCAATATAACATAGGCACATATTACACCATACAACCATTCCTCCGGCAACAATGGCAGTCCCTTCTTATGCTTGTAGCTTACGGCTCTACGCCGCATCTCCAAGTCAAGGGGGACTGCTCCAAGCAACACCTGAAAAGCCTCTGTGGAGACAGTGCGGCACACAGGCATACATACAAGCATCAATAGGCGCTGCACGGACTGCACTTTAGCACGGCCTGTCAGGCCTACGACTACTTCGCTCCATACCGGCGTCCGTTTGCTGCACAACAAAAAGACCGCTGTATATGGTTCCAGCAGCCCTCCTACTCAGACGCCAATCATTGCTCAAAATCCGGCCCCATAAACTCACTATTCCAGTCAGTCGATCCTTAAGGCCCGCTAGGTGACCCTTAAAGCACATCTTCGTTGCTTGTGTACGGTTCTTGCAACAGGGTGACACCGCAGCCTCTTTCGCACATCATTGACCCCACATCAACCATGACTGCAAACGAACCCGGGCAATTTATTTGCAGGATTCTGGTCATCTTAATGTCTCGTGTTCACTCGCGCCAAAACTGCCGAGTATATCGGGCAGCATGCTGATAGCATGCCGTGGCCCGTAGGCAACCACTTAAATCGGCAGTTTCGGCAGTCCACTGCCGCCGCTACACGCCTCCCTGCTCACACTGACGACACACTCATCCTCAAACGGCAGTCACTGACCTTGTGGTCAAAGCCAACACACCGAAGGCACGCGTACGTCTTTATTTGCGATCAGCAGCGGAAGCGGAACCACTTTATGTAAACGCATCCAGCATCCAAAAGCGGCAACGCTTTCTCGCTCACCTCTAGCGTGACGTTGACGGTGCCACCGGCAGCCGCTGTCCAGGGCTTCGTCAAGTGTACTGCCGTTTTGAACTGCGCCGGACCCAGCTCCTCCTTCAGGTTTTTCCGGTAGAGTTCGTCCATGAACTCATCGGGGGCGATCGCACTATCCACATCGAACACGGTCACCCTTGGCCTCACCGCGGCATTACGCGCCACGCTGAGACCCACCTCGGCGAACCGCTTCGGCTTCGGAAGCCGACGGCGTGCGGATGATGGCTCCGCCACACTTCAGCTCGCAAACCTCGTAGACTCGGACCCCCAAGGCTGGAGCAACCTCTTTCCGGACTTTTTCAGCCACCTGGCGGCTCGTCAGCTCGGGATCCGTTCCCTTCACCACACAGGACCAAGTTTCCCGCACTTTGGTGGTACGGGGCATCTAGATCGGTATCGTTATTGGAGTCGCCATGGCCAGGCGGGTCTCCAACTCTCCCACCCGGAGCATCAGCGCCATCACCAGTTCGTCATAGCGAGAGACCACTATCGATATTTGGTGGCTGCCGCCCATCATGCCTCCTCTTATGGCCCGCTGTATTCCTGACAGCTTCGCCAAGACAGCTGTAGGTCCTTCCTTCACCATAACAGTTGCAGAGGAAACAAACACATCTTCGGTGGGGGCAGCGGTGTCAGCGATGGCAGCGGGGGGCTGAAGAGGTTACAGCGGCGATTCCAAGCCTCCAGGGCATGAGGCAGCTACCCCAGGTGCCACCTTCGCAAGCAGACTAGCCTCCAATACTCCTCCATCCACTCCATCTTCAACCGACATTGCCCACAGTTTCTTTGCCCGCTGCGACGGCAACGTCTCCCCAGCGTCGCGGCTTAGAGCACCGGCTCTACTGCCCGACCGACTACGGCAGCCAGTAGGCATGAAAGTCGAGTTGATTTAACACCTGCCGTGTTGGCTTGATCTCACGGCCCCCTTGGGCAAGGGATTGAATTACTGCGTCAATCAGCGCCCCTTTGGAACCATATTCCGCCGGACATCGAATGAGAACCAATCTGTTCGGTCATGGTTGTCACCCCCGGTTAAGGGCCGAGGCCTATCTAAACCCCTGCCGATCTTTGGTGTCACGGCACCCGGTTGTATAACGCAACTCCACGTCGAACACGAATGTTCTGCCCGCATTTAGGCTTTAAACCACAGCCACCACGATACTCCCACAAGGGGGCCATCCGCTTCAGTCAGGCCAGAACGCATCCCGACGTACCAGATACAGCCTCTGTCTGGCGTTGTGGCACATTTGTGACACTACCAACTTTTGACTCACGGACAGTCACGGGACGTTGACATCGCTGCTGGAAATAGATATGAAGTGGTCGAGACCAAATCATAAGATGGTACAGTCTTATCCACCATGCTCAGGGACATAGCTTTCTCACTGTTCGGAGGCCGAGGACTATTCCTGCCTCTTCCACAATTGTGGCATTTCTACCTAAGTCCTATGGCCAGCTTGGTGCCCCTAAAGAACACTGCCAATTTCAGCTACCATTAAGCTCGGGGACTAGTCGCCCCGGCTGCGGGCGACAACCCAGCGGACCTTACATGCACCTTGTTCACACGCCATTCACCCAACATTAAGACTCCCAGGCCTCCGCAAATCAACGCCTTTGGCGTCGTCTGGCAAACACGGCTCTCACAACACATTCAGAACATTAATCCCATCCCTACTGGAGAGTACCTGACTTACGTCAAATTCCCCCGCTACCTGAACCACATCTAACCCCTACAGATCTCGAAGATCGTCATACAGAGGACACTCACAGAGAACATGCTTCCAGGTCTCTTCTCTCGGGCCACAATGGCATTCCGGACTGTCTGCCAGGTGCCGATTATGCAGGAATGCATTAAGCGACCCATGGCCAGTCAAAAGGAACCCAGCACTGAGGTTAAAGCCAACTAGACTCACTATTCCGGTCAGTCGATCCTTCAGGCCGGCTAGGTGAGGCTTAAAGCACATCCGCTCACCCAAGAGAATGCCGAGGTACTTCACCTCTTTCACATATCTAATTCGGAAATCATCGAGCCTGACTATTGGAGGTCGACTAACTGCCATCTTGCCTTTGAGCAACATCGACACTGTCTTTTCCATGGCCAGTCCGACGCCAACACTGTCGCCCTATTGGCGAACAATGCGCAGGCACACTGCGACATTCTCCTCAACCTGCAGTCTCGACCGGCCCTCAATCATAATGAGCAAGTTGTCTGCGTATGTACAACACTTGCATACCCCTTCGAGTTGCCACAACAGGGGATCCATCATGAAGTTCCATATATATGGACCACAGATGGAGCCCTGTGGGCAACCGCGAACCACATTCTTACTCACATTCTCCGATACCCCCATAACGCATGCGCTCCGCCCCGAGAAGTAGCTCTTCCATAGAGCTAAGTCCCGGAACCCATACTCGTGCAATCTCCGAATAACGCTGGCCTAACTCAGGTAGTCAAACGCACCCTTGAAGTCAACAAATATGCCTAGAACATACTTGGAGTTGCTGGACTCTACTGAGTCCTTAACAAACCACCAAGCGTCCCCGACACATTTGCCCTCCCTAAAACCATTCCCTCTCATTCATGTGACTTCCAACGAGCTTCTGAAGTCGTTCCATCAACACTCGCACCAGAACTTTTGCAAGGACTGGAACAAGGCTGATTCCCCGAAATGATCGCGGATTGCTCCGGACCCTGTCGGGTGACTTCAGCAGCACGCTGACCCTCGTCCGCATCCATTCATTGGGAAAGACCCCTTCGCACATGCACTTAGCATACATCCCGTACATATAGTCCGGGATGGACCTCCATACACTCTTGCAAATCTCCCCAGTATATCCATCCAATCCGGGTGCCTTCCCGGAGCGAAGCCTCGAAAAGGAAGACTCCAGCTCGCCCCTAGAGAAAGGATCAGGAGCAAGCATTGCATCAGACATTGGGTGCTCCTGGTCCTCCCCAGGGAAAAACTCGGACAGCAGACATTCTACACAATCTCTCCAGGTCTTTAGCAATTGGCCTCTGACCTCTAAGGGCACACATCCTCCTTTCAGGCTGGTTCTCTCGCAGAATTTTATAAACCCCACCCCAGGGATCGTGTGTATTCCGTTCTACGAAAGCACGCCATTCACTCTCCTTTACATGCATAATCCTATGCTTATAGACGCGCCTTCCGTATTGGGCCTTTGGAACCTCTTCCTTAGAGACCAGACTGACCACCGCTTAGCACTCAATTCTACAGTCCACCACTTAAAACGCCTGCGAGTTACCTTGCGATGCCTCGCTAAAAGATCAACGTTCGCACTTGTTTTTTTTTTTGTTTTTTTTTTTGTTTTTTTTATTATTCCTTACGGTAGGAAAATTAAAATCTTCCAAAGATACCACCTACCGTCCGTAGCTGGCATGCACGATTCATAACCCGCTTAGTAGAGTTATGCCTACGTACTAAAAACAAAAACCTCCGGATGCTCTTCCGTCCTTTGCAAGCTCACCGGGACTTCCAGTCAAGTTATTTCTTCGGTGAGCAGGATGTGGAGCCGGGTTGTACTCCCTTCCTTGTTGATTGGCCTAGTGGCGCGCGTCCTTCATCCCTGGTGTCACTGGGTATTTGTTCTCCTGCCATCCTGTATTAGCCTTCGGCTCTGTTGGCCATCTCGTCGGTTCGGATCCGCTTCATCATGTCTCTGATGATGTTGTGTCCTCGCTCCCAAGAGTCGCTGTTATCCATCATGGCCGCGATCAAGCCGCCAGGGCTGAGCGGGGCACCGATCAGCGCCCTTAGCTGCGCCCTCTCCTCCGTGAACCTGGAGCAGGTCATGAGTACATGCTCTGCTGTTTCCTCAGCATCGGGGCAGTAGAG
Organism: Drosophila vallismaia; assembly: GCA_035047325.1. Classification (NCBI taxonomy): domain Eukaryota; kingdom Metazoa; phylum Arthropoda; class Insecta; order Diptera; family Drosophilidae; genus Drosophila; species Drosophila vallismaia. Next base: position 1,243,741 of record JAWNPU010000001.1, on the reverse strand, counting down.
GCATTGAGCTGCCTCTACGTGGTGGAACCGGAGTAGGTACGCCCGAAAGCAGCCATGGTCCGTGAGGAACTGGGTAAGGTGGTAGTCCAGTTTCTTGTTGCGGCAATTGGTCCACGTCGTTAAATCGGGGATGAGTTGGAAAGACCACCTCCCCCGTTGCGATGTTATCCATCTGTTCTGCCACTCTCCCATCAGTCGCTCGTGTAGCACCTTCTCGTACCTGACAAATGGCCTTTACCTCCAGGTCGATTGCCGGCAAGCCTGCCAGTGCTAGTGCTGCGTCTCCGGATATGGTCCTGAATCCTCTGATGAGCCTAAGGGCCATAGACCGTACCACAGCCCGAGCTCCCTTCAAGTAAGTGGCTTTCTTGGTGGCGTTGCTCCATATTGGTGCAGCATAGAGCAGCGTTGCCTTGGCTACCGCTACCAGTAGTTTCCTTGCCGGGTAGTTTGGTCCTCCTATATTGGGCATGAGCCTGGACAATGACGCAGTTGTTATTGCTGCTTTCCTGCTTGCGTAACTAGCATGATCCTTAAAAGCTAGCCTGTGGTCTATCAATACTCCCAGGTATTTTAAGGAGTCTTGTGATGCCACCTGTGTTCCGTTGACCGTGATCACCATTCTTTCCACCTTCTTCCTGCTGCTTAGTAGGACTGCCTCGGTCTTGTGCGCCGCAATTGCTAAGCCGGCTCTCTCTAGCCAGTCGATGGCCATAATAATTGTCGCGTTGCACTTCTTTTCGAGGACTGCCATTGTCTTGGCCACTGCAGTTATTGCCACATCGTCCGCAAAGCAATGTAGCTCAGCTCCTAAGGGCCTGTTGATGCCCAGGATTGCATTGTACATAATGTTCCACAGGATCAGTCCAAGCACAGATCCTTGTGGGACCCCTGCAGAAACACTGTAGTATCTCGGGCCAGCGTCCGTGTCGAACCAGAGGACGCGATCCGTGAAGTAACTTCCAACGACGATCCTGAGGTACTCCGGGATGCCCATCCTATGCATGGCGCTGAGTATTACTGGCCATCTAGCCGTGTTGAAGGCGTTCTTCACGTCCAACGTGACGATTGCACAGTACTCCTTACTTCCACCCAGCCATCTGTCACCATGGAGAGCATTCTCGGCGATTGCGCCCTTCTTCTTGCCCTTAGGCATTCCGAGCGAAGCTTGCTTAAGTTGGCGCTCCACCAGTACACTGGAGACTTGCGCTGCTCTTTTTTCTTCCTGGGCATGGTTGCATCGCACGTTGCCTCGAGCATCTTCACGAGGTCGGTTGCCATTGAATCTGCGTGTCCATTTGAGATTCGAAACGAGTCGATTTGATATGTCAGCATATCTTCGTCGATCTTCCTCGAGTCCCAGGCTTGCCCGACTGATCCTCTCTGCCGCCTCCAAGTCGTGCCCTTCGGTAGGATGCCGAAGGAAATCAGCGCGTGGTCACTTAGTGTTACAGTGTCGTGGACCGTCCAGCTCGCGTTGGCCACTAACCCTCTGCTGACGTAGGTGATGTCGATATAGGACGAGCCCCTATCGTTGTTGAACGTTGGTTTGCAGCCGTCGTTTAGCAATACCAAGTCCAACATGAGCATTGTTTTTATTACTGCTCGTCCTCTGGGATTCAATATCCTGCTTCCCCATTCTACTGCCCATGCATTGAAGTCGCCCGCGATGATCTTCGGGCCGCACCCTCTCGCGTGGCTGCCCAGCACTTCCATCATCTCCTCGAACTGTTCTGGGGTGCCGCTAGGGGGGGCGTAGCAGCTGTAAATATGCACTCCTTTTGTTCTCGCATATGCTATTCCGCGCATCGGCGAGGCCGCCAATTCCTGTATGTGCAGGTTGCTGCAACACTTGATGGCTGCTTTACCGGTCTCGACCAGTATCATTGTGGGGTTGCCACGGACGGGGTAATAGGGTTCACTCAAGAGCATGAAGTCTACCTTGCGCTCCGCCGCAGTTTGAGCCAGGAGGCTCTGAGCAGCTGCGCACTGATTAATATTCAGCTGGACAATCTTAAAGGCTGGCTCTGTATGTCGGGCACGCGAAACAGCCCGTCGGGTGGTTTTTATCCACTTCGTCGCTGCATAATAGGCACTTTGGTGGTGCCGCGCATCCCCTTGCCTTGTGTCCTCGTTCGCCGCATCGCAGGCAGCAGTCTGATCGATCGATCTCCTTGCAGGTCGTTGCTCGATGTCCGTAGCCCAGGCACTTGTAACATCTCGTGGGCCGGACGTCCTGGATGATGCGGCACCTTGACGTTCGCACTTGTTATCCATGCCGATATGTAGGCAAGTTGAGGAGATCCTGGAACGGTTGCACTCACAGCACCTGGTCAACATCTGCACGCGCATGCAGACACACCTCAACCTGTGCTCCAACTACGTGTCTAGCGGGCAAAACCATTTGGTGGAGCGCACCAAGGTAGTCAGCAACTCGATCACCACCCTGTTCGCCGTATTCGTGGACATGCTGAAGACGTACGTACCTCGTACGCGGAGCAGTTCGTCATGATCAGCAACGTGTCCCACCAGCTCAGCCGCTGCAACTCCCGGGCGTGTTCTCGGGTCCTTTGGTGGGATTCATATAATTTTGTAGCTCTCCTGACTGCAAAATTATGATGAATTAGTTTAATGATTTCTTTTTATTTATTTCTGAAGTGGTATAAAGTATTAGTAGTTACTTACCATTGGCCTTTCAAGCGACCTAGATTTTCTTGTTTTCTGCCTGGTAGTCTGGCGGGTCTGCCTGGCTGGTTTTGTCGGTTTTCGATTACGGGTCATTCTGCGTTGTGCCGGCAACGACCATTCGTCATTTGCGGAATCACCGGATAAACTAGATTTGGACCCAGGATTTGCGTCGTATTCTTCGCGTAAATTTCTGCGCAATAGCTCCTTTCGAATATTCGTCTCCAACATCATTTGATGTTCATCAGCTGGTGTTGCCATTTGCACAGTGAGTTACGCTTGCGCAGATCAACAATGTCATAGTTGCTCAAGAAAATCCACATTTCGACGCGACCAAATTCTCTGAACGGACTAAATTCAGTGCAGAAAATACGGACGAAGAAAGCCATGAAAAAGATTGATCGATTTTATTTTCATTGTATGATACACATGAAAGTCCATATTATATTTTTCTTTTTCGTTATGTATAAACTATGAAATTAAACTTAATATGTCCAGATTATGTATTATTATTATTATTATTATTATTTGAGTTAACACTGTAAAACAACTATCAACTTCAAAGACAGAACGCAAAAACGAGATAATTAAATTTCCGCATTTTTTTCATTTTTTTTACCAAAATACTTAAAAATCTTAATCTCCCCCTACATATTCTTAAACTATGCATAATACTGCACAAGTTACGGCAAATATTTTTTGGATAACTTGAAAATAACGAAAAGCCCTTAAACTTTACATTTACCGTTTTTCATTATCTTTTCTTATAAAATTTAACTGTAATAGAGCTAAAGTGATTTATGTAAACAATTGCTTAACAGTTTCAGAAGTGTGTAAACTTGGATTTTGTTGTTTTTCTCGTTAACTGTTAATAGTTTCAACATTATTTTTTACATCTTGATCAAAAATATATTAATAAATAGATATAAATAAAAAAAATTATGAATTTTGATATAAAGGCCTTTAATTTTGCATTCAATGTCAGAAAATACCATTTATTTTCGGTGTGTAAACAGTTTATGTATTTTATGTAGTCGTCAGAGTAGTTTACAAAACTAAACTGACAAATGGCCTTATAGTGGTAGCTGCCAGGGCCTTTTATTATATTAAATATGTATATTTTAGGTATTGGTTTGATTTATTGGTTATTTGGTTTATTTTTGTGTGATTAAAATTAAGCTAAACTAAAATTATAAAATTTGTATCTTAGAAAAAACTATTTACAAATTAATGCAGCAGCACTAGAAATTTAAAGAACTGCCAAAAAGGAATTTAATTAATACGCAAATTAACTTTTATGGCCCTTTTTAAAATGTTCAAGCATTGATCATGTATATTAAGAAAAATATTAAAATAATGTGGTAGGGATCCGACCAACATCCAATATAAAACGGTAGCAATTTTATGACCGATCCCTCCAAAACAAATTCCCTTGAAACGCAGGCCGCCAACGTATAAGTTATATTAATCCTGTCCCGCGTCGATGTAGGAGGCGTGGCAGGTTGAGGTGTAGTCCAGCGGCGTTAGCTGCTATCCTGGAATCACGCAGTGGTACTGCTGTTGTGGGACCAGTCTTCTTACGAAGTTTATGTTGGAGAGTTTACTTTCTCTCTGATCACCGGCCTTGTGGCTCGGTAATTATGTCAATAATAAGACAAGGTTTTACGGCAATGCCGGAGCTATGTTTTATTGATGAAGCGTAAGCTTTCGTATCTTAGACAGAACTGAATACAAGGGAATGGAAAAAATATGAATCTACCCTAGCTTTAATGCATCACGCCATAAACCCATGGTCGGCAAGCCGACTCAGCATTTATGCAGTGCATTTCGATACCCCGGAAGATGGGTATCCAATTGCCACTGCTGACCGTTCTTAGCACAGAGCGCTGAACTCAGTTGGGGCGCGTCAGCATTATTTATTTGAAGCTACTTAGTTTCTAGGGTAGTGTTAACGTCAACTTATGCTCTTTCAGGTGTTAACTGCTCCCCCCTTCAGATTATGACCGTCCTCGGTTATATTGAGTTTATCGATGGTTTGTTGTATTTCGATGGAGGCTCGCCTTTTCCTTAATGCCAAAAAAAGGATGAGTGAACCAATCAGAGCAACGTTCAGGATTACTCCAACCGCGAACCAAAGTTTAGGGGAGCCCGCGGCGTCAACCTCGTCCTTGAACCCTTGGATAAAGCGCAGATTGTTGTTGTTCATGCGGTGTAGCAAGGGCATGCTCAATACTGGGTCATGGCCGACGATGTTCAGTAGTGGTGATCTTGCTACGCCAGGCTGCTTATCTAATGTTTTTTTTTTAAATTTATGAATTCCGATCCGTTGACTGTAGCTGACCGCTCGAAGGTTATTAGGTGTGTTCCTTTGACGAGAACCTCTGGGCCGCCGTCCGTGCTGACGCGGGCTGTCGCTTCATTAATGACAACGATGCCGTCATCTATAGGCACTACTGCTCCCAGGTGGCTGGGTTGAGTGTAGCAGTGGGCCGAGATTCCCGCATGGAGCGAGCGGGCGCAGGTTTCGCGTCGCGACCGCTCACAGAAGGTGCTGTGCGTTGTTTCCGTGCACTCTGTGACCGCAAAGGTGTCTTCTTCACATTCCGCCAAAATGTTTTCGTCGAGCCGTAGGATTATTTGATTATGTGATACCGGGTATATGAGGACTTTTTTACATCTGACCTTAACTTTAGGGTAGGCTATTAGTATGTGGATAATATTATCGCACTGAAGAACTCTAATTTTAGCTGCTTCTAATAAACTAACTATTGGAGTGTCTTGTTCAATTAGTGATTTCAGATCGGCATGACTAAGGATAGTGGGATTTATTATATCAGCCTTAGCCAATGTTATGGTTAGAATTAAATTTTGTATCTCTGTCGTCAGCATTCTATTTCTCGCTAGTAGTGCTTCATACAGATGCGGGGTGTCAACCAAATTGTTATTTCGGGCCTTAATAATTTTATTAATGGTGTCGGTCAGTTTGTTTATCTGTTCTTGAGTCTCTGAGTTTATATTAATCTGCCTGGAGTTTGAGTCCACTAGCTGAGCTTCTGTCATCTTGATTTTTAGGAAATCTGAGGCATCGGGAGTTCCTGCAACTACCTTAAGAGCTGTACCTAAGAAGTCTAAACTCCTCGCAATTCGGTGGTGTATTTTTAGAACGGGCAACAAGTTTCTCAAATGATCTGTATCAACGTCTAGTAATTTGCGCATATGCGACTGAGGAAAAGACTCGGACAATTTTTCTGTCTCATCTACCATACTAATAAGTTCTGAGAGGTTGCTCGAGTGCCTCAAGCAGTCACGCTGTTCAAACACCAGTACATCTCCATCTGCGACGGGAATATATTTGGCGTGAGAAAAGTCGGTGATCCGCGCATTTGCCACTGCCAGGGTGATGAGCGTTACGAAGGCGAACCTGCAATCCAAACGTAGAATGAGACCACGGCGTTTTTACTCAAATCTAGCTTACTATTAAAGGGTATGGTATAAGTAAATTAAAAGTGGGGGAATTTATTTGAGGTTGTCCTTATGGACCACCCTCCCCTTAATAAGAACAGACGTTCCTAGGTCTGCCTGCACTTTTTGTTCTGTGCACAATGGGGTTAGCTTGTTTCCTAACCTTTTGTTGTTTTTAACAAAAACCTCTTCTCCTACCTCAAAAACACGGTTTCGTCTAGCTGGGTTACATCTTTCGATATTGATTTGCTGGGCCTTTATCAACCTGTCTTTAATGCCTAGGCAGCGATCATCGGATAATTTCCACGCAGGCGTGGAGGATCTCGACCGGTTTCTCCTGAGTGACAGAATGTATTGTTTTATTATATTCTATCGTTGCCCTCAAGATTAGCTCTACCGTATCGCTGATCTTTTTATCTAGCTTAAAACATCTGGCGATTTCTGTCAAGGTGCTGTGGAATCGTTCCACTTGACCGTTTGACAAGCTATGAAGCGGGGCCGCGTTCACGATGTCAATGTGGTAATTGTTTTTAAGTAAAGAGGTGATCGTTTCTGAATTGAAGGCGGCCTCATTGTCGCAATATATTGTTCTTGTTTTGGGGAACAGGTTTACGAGTTGAAGCAAGGGGCCTATGACGTCCACTATTGTTCTGGACAGCACTGGTTGCACTATTGCAAGCTTCGAGAATTTGTCAACGCATGTTAAGAATTGCTTCTTATCGGTTGAGAAGATATCAATGTGCAACATTTCGCCGGTGTAGCTCGGTATGGGTGTTTCCCCAAGCTCCTGTTTTTTTGGGTGCCTGTCATATTTGGCTTTGGTGCATATTTTGCAATTTGCAACCACCTCCTTTGCTAGGCCGCTCATTTTGGGGAAGTAGTAATCGTGGAGGACTTGCTTGGTATTCTCCTGAGCCGCCCTGTGTGCACGATTGTGTTCTGTCGTGACAATTTCCAACTGCTCGTTCCTATTGGTAACGTCTATTACAATATTTTTACAATATCGAAACTGCGTAGCCGGGAAATGAGCAACTAAGTCATGTTGAAAACTTGCCAGGGTGGGTAGGTCGCAGTGTATTGCATTTACGACCTCGGGGTTCACGACTTCCTTCAGCATTTCCAAAATTGTGCTTTTGTCGTCGAAATTAATTAAGTGACGAGTTTTGCTACGGAACAACACCAAGCTTCGCTTTAGCTGGAAACGTGCTTCTTCTATAACAATTTGGTTTCTGAAGCAGTTTACTGGTTGGTCTGTCGCTTCGACCGTGTAGGTCAGTGACATTTCACTGTGAATAGTCGCAGCGTCCGACTGAGGCTCATCTTGTAAGGCATTAATGTTCTGCCTGGAAAGAGCATCGGCCACATGGTTGTCTTTTCCCGGTTTGTAGTGGATTTTTGCGTTATGATCGTCAATATACGCTTTCCATCTTTTTATTTTCGGATTTGGATTTCGATCGGACACCGCGAATGTCAACGGTTGATGGTCCGTATAAATATTGATATCGCGAGTGCCGTACAGGTAGTGTTGTAACTTGCCTAAAGCCCACACTATGGCCAATAATTCCCTTTCATTCGTGGCGTAGTGTGACTCGCTCTCTTTGAGGGTCCTAGAGATCATTGTGATGGGTCTTTTGTCTTGCGATAGAACCGCACCGATACCGTTCGCGGAAGCATCCGTTGTCAGGTCGAATGGCTTCCTGAAATCAGGGTATCTGAGAATTACATCCTCGGAAGCCAAGACATTTCTAAGCCTCTCGAACGCATCTCTCTGCAAGTCACCGAACTCAATAGAAGTCTTCTTAGACATGTGCTTACTGACAGAGCCATTTTCTCCTTTCATCAAGCTTGTCAAAGGCCTCGCGATCGCCGCGAAGTCTTTAACGAAACATCGGTAATAACTGGCTAGACCCAAAAATGATCTAAGCTCATACAGATTTGTAGGCTCTGGGTATTCCTTTATGGTTTTTACTTTTTCTGGGTCGGTCTTTGCACCTCCATTGGTAACAATAAATCCCAGATATTCAACGCTTTGCTTAAAAAGTGCGTCTTTTCGTTGGATACCTTCATGTTGGCATCACACAGGCTTTTTAAAACCCAATCTATGTGGCTAACATGGTCGTCTTCATTTTCAGAAAAAATAATGACGTCATCTACGTAGACATAGCACGATTTGCCAATCTGTTCCCGTAAGACGTCGTCGATCGCTCTTTGGAAGATACTCCCCGCATTCTTCAACCCGAACGGTAGTCGACAAAACTCATACTTTCCGCCGTTTACCGAAAAAGAGGTCTTCTCACGGTCGTGCTCGGCCAAGTAAATCTGGTGGTAGCCGGACTTTAAATCTAACGTTGTAAAGTACTTGGCTTTTCCTAAGTTTGCCAGTATCATGGGGATGTTTGGCATTGGGTACTTATCAGCGATGGTTTTTTCGTTAAGTTTCCTAAAGTCTATAACCAGACGCTTATTTTTGTTCCCCAGCTCATCATGGCCTTTTTTGTCCACAACCCATGTTGGATTGTTGTACGGTGACCTTGAGGTTCTGATAATGCCTTTCTGCAGTAAGTCTGCGATTTCTCGCTTAACAAACTCAGCTACACCCATGGGGTGCGGGTATAATTTGGAATATACCGGCTTTTCGTCGCTTGTTCGAATTGTGGCAACAACAGAAGTGTTAAACGGCAGTGCCTCGTTAGAGGCTGAAAATGCCTTAGATCTGTTTGCGATCATGTTTCGAAATTGATCTTTAACATGTTCTGGTACGGCGATGTCATTTACGTTAGTAAAATTCACATTGTCGCAATTATGATGCTGAAGCTTTTCAGAAACAGAACCATAATTTATCGTACCTTTCTCTGCGTCGAGTTTTGCTCTCACTTGAGCTAGGAGGTCAAATCCTATAATACCATCGAATGGTGTTAGCGCGTCTAAAAGAAAGAACGCAGATGTTTTTCCAAAAATGTTCATCAAACATTTCTGGTGAACTCTGTTAGAACCATGAATGGAACTAACTGTGAAAGGGGAATCGACCGGCATCACATTTTTAAGCTCCTTTACGGGCTTGATGTAGTTCTTTGCCGCCCCTGTGTCGATTAAAATTTTTAGTTTCCTCCCTTGTAGCTGTCGTTCAACGAACGGCAGTCGGGAGCGCTCCCTAAAAAATTGATCTGATCATTATCATCAGACCCTTCGTTAATCTCGGTAACGGCCGATGCTGCCGCGCCTTCATATTCGCTGTCATTTTTATCGTCAGCCTGTTGCATGGTGTGTTGCAATCTCTGACGCCTTTGACCGGTCATGCGTGCGGAGCCAAATTTTTTATGGCCCCGAGCACTCTCGGCCTTGGTATTTGTAGGCTGACCGCTTTCAAAGGAAGTCGGTTGCCTAAATTGAGTCATGGTGGACCCTAACTCCATAGGCTCAGGCGACTGATTACGGTAGTTGCCCGTGTTCTGTGCAGAACTATTGTGTTGGGGCCAATTTTTCTTTCTGTAGAAATGAGGGTTTTTCCCTTGGTCATTTTCGGCCCTGCTATGTTTTCCCTGCGGCTCCCTTGAGCGGTTTTGATTTTTTCGGTGCTCATAGAGGAGTGTCTTGTCCTCCAAAGCCTTTGCATACGTGGCAGTGAAGGTAGTGCGCTCTATGGTAGCCTCGGATTCCCTAGCCAAAGCCAAAGCTGAGGGCAAATCCTTGGGCTGCGCTGGCAAGACTATGGCCCTCAAGGGTTTTCTAAGGCCTGCAATAAATGCATGGAGAGCATCCTCTCTAACTTCATTATTGAACAGAATAGCACTGTCCGGTTCGTGTGTCATAACGATCTTGTTCGTTATCAACGTTAATCGTTTTTCTACCTCGTCATAATACTGCATCAGGCTAAGCTCCCCTTGCCTAACTGTTTCAAGTCCCTGCCTAAGGACACGCAGCGACGTTTTGTCCGCGTAAGTGCAGTCCAATCGAGCAATAATGGCATCGAAATTCAAGACTGTGTTATGGGCAACTAGTAGCCCTCTTGCCGACCCCCTGATTTTATTTCTGATAATCGAAACGGCCTGATAATGCGCTTCGCTACCATAATACGGTTTGAAGATCTCGTATGCGTCTACGGCTGACTGCCGCCATGACACATAGTCATCTTGCTCTCCCGTAAAATCCGGTATAGTTTTTACGATGTCAAGCTTGACTTCACATCGAATACTAGGGTCCGGCTTTATCCTTTCGTAAGCTTCTACTTGTGGTGCTTCCACGCACAAGCTTTTCATTTGCTGTTTCATCTCATCTAACTGTGTCTGGAATGCCTGCTTCAATCTAACTTCTTGCTGGGCTAAGGCCTGGCTAACGGCTCCAGCTATAATTGCTTCTAAATGGGCAGCGTCCATGACTGCTGTGTTATTTGCCGTATTAGGTCGAAAACCTTCTGATTCTAATTCCCACTCGTCGTCACTCTCGTACTCGACTTTAATGTTTCTATGTGCCCAACTCATTTACCATTGGCTGGCACCGCGCAATTAAATTCTTTCGAGCACGGTTGATTGCTATACGAGGTGCGATTAATTATTACATGCGCGAAAAGTAGAATGCGACACAAAGACACAAAGACTTTTTTTTTTTTTTTTTTTTTTTTTTTTTTTAAAAACGAAGGGTCTGTGCAAAAAAAATAATTATTTCTTATTAATTCATGAATGTGAAACAACAAGGTATGCTACAGAATTCGTTTTTGGTAAAAGTATGCAGTGCAAAATACCACTCCGTAGGGTATGTTATAGAATTTATGCTCTAGGTATGCAATGAAAAACAACAAGATAATTTGGGGTATGCTACAATTTTTTTCTTTTTTGGTAAAAGTATGCAGTGGAAATAATACTGGCATACAAAAAAGGCTTTTGGCTTTTTTATTTATTTAATAAACAATTCCTATGCTGCCGAATTGACTTCACTAATCAAACTTACATGTTTTATCCTCCTAACTATCCTGTTAGGATACTCCTAGGTCCTTGATGAACGTTGGGCGCCAGTTATATTAATCCTGTCCCGCGTCGATGTAGGAGGCGTGGCAGGTTGAGGTGTAGTCCAGCGGCGTTAGCTGCTATCCTGGAATCACGCAGTGGTACTGCTGTTGTGGGACCAGTCTTCTTACGAAGTTTATGTTGGAGAGTTTACTTCCTCTCTGATCACCGGCCTTGTGGCTCGGTAATTATGTCAATAATAAGACAAGGTTTTACGGCAATGCCGGAGCTATGTTTTATTGATGAAGCGTAAGCTTTCGTATCTTAGACAGAACTGAATACAAGGGAATGGAAAAAATATGAATCTACCCTAGCTTTAATGCATCACGCCATAAACCCATGGTCGGCAAGCCGACTCAGCATTTATGCAGCGCATTTCGATACCCCGGAAGATGGGTATCCAATTGCCACTGCTGACCGTTCTTAGCACAGAGCGCTGAACTCAGTTGGGGCGCGTCAGCATTATTTATTTGAAGCTACTTAGTTTCTAGGGTAGTGTTAACGTCAACTTATGCTCTTTCAGGTGTTAACTTATATACCAACGCACAATGGGCAACGTAAGATAACAGAAAACTTGAATATTTCATTACCTAATGCTTAACAGAGCTACCCAATGCTAACAAAAAAGATGTTAAGTATCACTGTTATTACAGGGAACAAATACGTTCGCAAATGCAATATGTATATTTGCGTGATTGAAACCGTGATGGATTTAAATTGGGTTTCAAGGCGTGCCACGTCCTATTCTATAATTAAATAACTGCATTAACTTATATATGAAAATGTTTTGTATGATTTTAATCTTAGAATTGAACAAACACTTAACACTTAACTTTTGTTAGCAATGAAAGAATTTTTTGCCGTTACTTTTATCAAAAACGCATTTCTTTATTTATTTTTTTTGTATCAAATATGATTGAAGAAATTAAAACTAAATGATAAAAAATCGCTAAGGTTCTTTCAAAAATAATAGGAGCGCTTCAGAATATTCACTCGAAATTTGATGCCGTATTTTTAAGTTTTTGGCCTCTTTTACTGTAAAAAAAAAGTAATCTAGTGTTTTGTAGCACCACCTTTGTTGCCTGAGACAGTCGCACTTCGCCTTGGCATGAAGTCCAACAAATTCGTGCATCTTCCCGGTGAAATAGAGCTCCAAGAAGCTTTTACAGTTTCCCATAACTGGCCAACAATGGTGGGATGCTCTTAGCCACATCTTTTTAACCATCTGCCCAAAAGATTCTCTATAGGATTCAGGTCGGGAGACTGTGCGGGCCATTCCAGAACCGAAAACTACCTCTTAGCCGCTTTACTCGTGTGCTTCGGTTCATTGTCTTGCGCAAGGACCCAGATCAATGACTTTTCCTCACCAGCAGAAGGTGGCATGGTTTTTTGCATTATTTTCACATATCCAGGCCCATCTATGATCTCTTTAATCCAGTGTATTAGTCCTACGCCATAATAGGAAAAACATCCCCAAGTCATTATGTTTGATCGTTTTTCACAGTATTTTGAATCGAATTCAGCTTTGGAGTGTCTTCTGACATACAGTCGAGCACCTTTTCCACCACACAGAAGTATTTTTGATCCATCCGACCACAGGACATTGCGCCACTTTTCAGCTGTCCAGTTTACATTGCGTTCTGCGAATTCTATTCGATCGGCTATGTGTTTCTTAGTGTGAAACGGAATTTTCCTGGGCCTGTGAGCTGTTAAATTAAGGTTTTCAATCGTCGACTTATTGTAGGAAAACTTGCATTTAAATTTAGTCCATCCTTTATTTAAGGTCATAACTGGTAAAGGGCCTTAAATAAGCTTGGTCGTGCGGCTTCAAAATTTGGCAAATCTTCAAAGCTTCCACAACTTCAGCTGTCAGGGTCGATGGGGCTTTTGGCGTTTCACACAGAACTTTGTTTACTACTTCGTTTAACATCACAATTCGTTCCATCATCAAAAATGTACTGTTTTACCATATTGGTACTTCTTGGATTAAGCCCAAAGGTCCTGTGGATCCTTTAATTTGGCGTAAGCAAGGGACCTTGATTTGAAAAAACTGACAATCCGCTTGCATTTTTTCATTATGGACTCCAGTTTATTAATTTTTAAAACCTCTTGCACTACTTAATTAAGAGTATGCGAAAAACAAGGCAAGTTTTTCACTTTTAAAATATCGCATGCATTCTTCATATTTTTTTGCGTTGTCAGTAACGATTGCAGAAACTTTTGAGTCCAGCTCCCATTCTGACAACATAGCTGATAATGTATCAGCAATATTAATGGTCATATAGTTGGTGTCCGTTAAGAGCTGGCGGGTTGATAATAGTGCAGACTTAAGTTCAAAGTTGGTGGTCAGAAAGTGACAAGTTACAGCAATATAACTGTCGTTGGCAATTGAAGACCATAGGTCTGTCGTTATAGCAACATGCTCCGTACTTTTCATAATTTCTTCTAAGCCACATTTCACTTCTTCAAATTCTCTTCTTAGAACCACGTTTTTGAAGTGGGTTTTGCTCGGTATTTTATAGCGAGGCTCCAAAATACTCAACGAGTTCACGAAATCCGCTGTCATTAACCATACTGAATGGCTGAATATCACGCGATATCATGCGTGATATAAGCTTGACAATGTGAAGCTTTCTGGATGATTCGCTCTTTAAGCAAGTTTCGCGCTGCAAGAACTTATTTAAGGGACTTTCTTGAGGCCCTACTGAATCCAGATATTTTGGGTGCAATCTTTTGAGGTTTGATGTGTTGCTATTTGTTTTCAGTTCCAATCCACAATAGTTGCACAAGACAGTTGCCACCTGCTTTTTAGTTTTTGTAAAGTGATTCCATACAATGGAACCCCCTTTTTTGGTATGGGACTAGCCTGTGCATCATTTTCCTTTGAGCAACTGCAATACAATATTATTGGAAAATAAATTTGTACTACAAGCCACTTCATAAATTAACTAAAAGTGTTTCCACAGTTAGTGGATTTAACTTAAGTTAGTTAATTTAACTTACTTTTCACAAATTTGTCCATAACTGTTGAAATTTTCACCAGCACAACAAAAAACGGATAATATGAAAAAAAATCGATTTGCTCGGATAAAAAGTCGATTTTAATGATTTCGCCAAAAAATCGATTATTCGATGTTGACATCGATTTCTTCTCCAGCTCTACTGTACGGGTCTTAAAAGCGATTTTTTTTGCATGCTAAGCGATACACGCAAGTGAAAGTTTAATAAATATATAAAATTACTTGTTTATTATATACTTAAGTAGTTTCGAGTTTGAGTTGAACAAATGATCCGTCGTTTAAACTAAGATCAAAGCTGTAGTTAATATTAAATAAATCGAAAACACGATCGAATTCAATGAACTTCTTTTAATCTTTACTGTCAGCTTAAGACTAAATGTACAGAGTTTTATTCGGGTTGAAGCGAGTCACGAGAAACGAAAATGTCTTGTTAGCATTTTTGGTCAATTGTGTAGCGTTTGGTTTTTTTATGTTTTGTTTCATCAAAAAAAGAATGATATACAGTGGGGAGCAAAAGTGATTCCATGATCAACATTTGTTGTTTGGGAGAACATAGAAACTAAACGAACGAAGTAAATAATAAAACTTTTATATTTTGTTTAATAGTAATTTATTTGTAACAAGGCGTAAGTAATAAAGTAATGGAAGAAGCTATAAAATAGTAATAATTCAAAAAGAAAAGAAAGCTGGTTTGTTTTTTTTTTCACTGCTGCGACGTACCCAATCCTACCAAGCGCTCTTTTAGCTGTCCATCGACTCACCCCTTTATTTATTTCTGTAGATGTCTCTTTTGGAATTAAAAGTCTATTTTTTCTCATTTTAGACATCATAAGTCGAGCGTCAGAATCTGTTAGAAGGCGATGGCGACCATTTTTTTTTGTTTAAATTTTCTTTAAATTACAATCTGTTTTTAACAATAACAATAAGTAATTGGTTGACTAGTTGTGAAGAAATAAAAAAGTAGCGGCCCTTCCCATTGCAAGGATACGCTAATACATTAATAATTTAATTATTTACTTCTGTTGGAGTTCTGCGTTTTAATCTTCTTGGTTCCAACTCTGTCATCGGTATTTGTCTCAAGTTTGAGTTTTGGTGGCTAAGTAGTTGGTAGGTGTGTTTTTTGCTGCTTTTTTTAATAGTTTCGTTGACTGTCTCTATGTTTAAATCATTATAGACATCTTCGTTTCTAATGTACCATTTGGCTTTTGTGATTATTCTGAGCATTTTCGATTGCGGTCGCTGAATTAGCTGTAAGTGGGATTTACTGGCAGTTCCCCAGAGTTCTATTCCATACGGTTTTATTATCGCCTTGTATATTGCAATTTTATTACGTAATTCTAGTTTTGAGTGTTTTCCTATTAGCCAGTTAAGTTGTCGAAATTTTTTTTTATTTCATTTCGTTTATTTAGAATGTGCGGTTTCCATGTTAGTTTTGAGTCAATAGTTAGTCCAAGGTACTTGGCATATACATAGGTGTAATAATATTTGATTGTCATTGATTTTAATTGCGAAGTTTTTGGGTTGTCGTTTTGTGTATATTACTTGTTGAGTTTTGTGTTTAATTATCTCAACACCCCATCTCTCAAACCAGGGATACTTTTTGTGTCATGATTTGTTGTAGTCTACTTGCAGCTGTTTTTTAACACGCGCTTGACAACAATAACACAGTATCGTCTGCGAACGTCGCAATCATTGGTAGTTGGCGCTCGAATATCGGAGGTTTGAATCAGGTATAAGATGAGCCCCAGCACACTACCTTGGGGATCACCCGCTAACACTGGCATTCTGAGCATTCATTGTCGTATTTAATATAGAAATATCTGTCCGTTATATAGCTTTGAAGGATGGTAAATAGGTTATGGTAGTATATTTCTTAGCTTATGCAGCAGTCCTTTGTGCCATACTTTGTCAAATGCTTTAGCAATGTCCAAGTACACAGCATAGCAAAATTTTTTTTGTCGAAATCGTCTGTTATTTTGTTAATTACTCGATGGACCTGTTGGACAGTCGAGTGCTGCTTTCGAAAGCCGAATTGGTGAGGAGGTATTCTATTTTTTTAAACCCTGTACCCATTAAAAATGGGTGAAAAGGGTATCATAATATAGTGCAAATGTATGTAACATACAGAAGGAAGCATCTCCGACCCCATAAAGTATATATATTCTTGATCAGCATCAACAGCCGAGTCGATATAGCCATGTCCGTCTGTCCGTCCGTCTGTCCGTCTGTCTGTCCGTATCAACGCCTAGATCTCAGAAACTACAAGAGCTACAGACATGTGCCATATATCGTTGGATAGGTAATTAACATACGCAGTACAAGTCTGTTGTTTTATTTTGATATCACCCCCCGCTACCCCGCAAATCGCAAAAAACTGCCACGCCCACAATTATTAACCTAATGCTGTGCAATTCGGCATATGCGTTTTCAATTTGAACCAAATCGGATAAGAAACACGGAAGGTACGCCACATGCAAAATCTATGGCAAGGGAAGCAGAAGCGCAGCAAAATACGCATTGCGCGACGCCGACTGCGACGTTGGCAGCGAAATGTGTATGGCATTATGACACAAGAAACTTATTTTCTTTTTTAATAGAATATTGTTTCATTTATTTATTGATACTAAATAAATAAATTGTAAGCATGTCTAAGGGTACAGGGTATTTTGCAGTCGGGAAACTCGACTGCTGCTCCCTTATTATACCCTGTACCCATTAAAAATGGGTGATAAGGGTATCATAGTATGGTGCAAATGTATGTAACAGGCAGAAGGAAGCATCTCCGACCCCATAAAGTATATATATTCTTGATCAGCATCAACAGCCGAGTCGATATAGCCATTTTCCTCATGTCCGTCTGTCCGTCTGTCTGTCCGTATCAACGCCTAGATCTCAGAAACTACAAGAGCTACAGACATGTGCCATATATCGTTGGATAGGTAATTAACATACGCAGTACAAGTTTGTTGTTTTATTTTGATATCACCCCCCGCTACCCCGCAAATCGCAAAAAACTGCCACGCCCACAATTATTAACCTAATGCTGTGCAATTCGGCATATGCGTTTTCAATTTGAACCAAATCGGATAAGAAACACGGAAGGTACGCCACATGCAAAATCTATGGCAAGGGAAGCAGAAGCGCAGCAAAATACGCATTGCGCGACGCCGACTGCGACGTTGGCAGCGAAATGTGTATGGCTTTATGACACACGAAACTTATTTTCTTTTTTAATAGAATATTGTTTCATTTATTTATTGATACTAAATAAATAAATTGTAAGCATGTCTAAGGGTACAGGGTATTTTGCAGTCGGGAAGCTCGACTGCTGCTCCCTTACTTGTTTGTTTTAGGGTTGGCTCGATTCTATTAAATAGGACTTTTTCAAATACTTTTGGGAGGACAGGTAATAAGGTGATTGGTCTGTACGAGCTTACAGTATTGGCGTTTTTATTTGGTTTTGGAATTGCTTTAATTTGGACTACCTTCCAAGTTATTGGAAAGTATTGCAATCGAAGAATTCCGTTAAACAAGTTTCTAATATAGGTGATTATAGCGTCTGGTAGTTCTTTAAGAACTTTTCCTCCGATTCATATCCGGGGGCTTTCTTGTTTTTAATTTGTTTTATGTGAGATTTAATTTCTGCCTTTGTTATAGTTTTAATTGCACAATTTAAGTTGGTAAATTGTGTTGGAAGCTCAGCATTGCCGTTGTCCATGTAATTGGTAAATGATGTTTTAAAGTGTTCAGCAAGAGTGTCTTCTTTTTCTTTGTTTGATTTCGACCATGTGTTGTTGTTTCTTTTTATAGGCGGCTTGTGTACCATATAGTTGAGTTCGTCAATTTTTCGTCGCTTTGCACAGAGAATAATTTGTAGATAAGGAAGTTCCAAGTTTGCTAAGGTAGTATTGAAGCCGGTTATTTTTGTCTTCCCGGAGAATTCTCGTGAGCTCGTCTGTTGCTCTATTAAGTTTGTTTTTATCTTCTGGATGCCTAGTCCTTTGCCATATCCTCCTAAGTTTACCGTTTTGCCTGATTTTGTCTTTAATAAAAGCTGGAGTTTTCTTTAATGCAATCATTTTTATAGATGGTGTCGATTGCGTTGCTGAATATATGATATTGTCATTTAAATATGCTATTGCAGAGTTCAGTTCGTTGTTCGCTTTAGAGAGATATTTATATGTTCTGACGGCGACCATTCAACTTCTTTTCAGCACAAATATTTTGTCTTTTTTGCACCTTGACAACCACTGATTGACTAATTGGCAGCTTCTCAGCAATAGTGCGTACCGAACACCCACATTTAGTCAAGGAGAAATGTTTTTCTTTTTTTCGCTCGTCTCCCACTGCATAACGTACAGCCCACTTCCCGCCCAACCGACCGAGGGGCCTGCCGTTTATCGTACGGCTCGGATCGCGGGGATAGACCCGAGAGAATAAATTTTAGAAAAGATTACGAGGAAAAAGTAGAGTTCGTTTATTGCTCTGAAAGGTAGGTGAGAAATGAGGATTTGATAGAAGTGGACGTGCAGAGTGAAGTAATAGAGTATAAGTCATTGTAGTCAGAACATAAAACCCTGAAAGGCTCATGTTTGGCATATGTAGATCTACAACAACTTAGGAATAGGGGACTAAAATTTCTAGTATGTCTATTTGGAATGTTAAATGTTAGTCGTGTTACTAGATGCTGGCTGTCTACATTACCATTAATAAAGTTATAAAGGAAAACGACCCCCAGCATCATGCTACGATTGGTTAGAGAAGGTAAATTAATTAGAAGGAGTCTGTTAGAATAAGATGGGAGATGAAGATTTGCATCCCAGTTGAGTCCCCTAAGAGCAAACATCAAGAAATTCTTTTGAACGGATTCAATGCGATCTTGATGAACCCCATACTGAGGGCTCCAGACGCATGACTCGTACTCCAGAATTGGACGTACTAAAGATACGTATAATGTTTTAGTAATATAAGGGTCATTCAATTCCTTAGACCATCTTTTAATGAAGCCAAGCACGCCCTTGGCTTTATTACTATTTTCTTAATTAGAAGACAGCTTCATTTTTCAATGAATAGTTAGAGACTAAGTTACAAATTCAACAAATCAACTATAAACTTGCGGAGCAGAGTGATTTTCTGCATTCTGACAACGAATAATAAATGCAAAAATAACTTAACGGTAAATCTGCAAGTCTATTGCTGATAAAAAAGAAAAAAGAGCAAAAATATGAGCAAATAACTGAGTACATGTCGCTGGTTTGTCGCCATTTCTTTTTTTTCTATTTGCTATATACTGTAATGAATGAACTCTTATTTGGTTGATTTGCATATTCTTTTATTTAGAGTTGGACGCAGCGAAGGTTCAATCTGCCCTGTACATTCTTCCTAAGATTCTCAGTAAGCCTCAGTCTTATTGCTGCGCTGCCCACAGTTGGACGGCAGCGAGAGACGGTTATGTAAATTAATTTAGTTAGGGTGCTGCAGGGGGGATCCCGTGCCGCAGTCACTGGTATATTGCCCTCGTACGAAGGCGGGGGTAGTGAAGATTTATAGTGATTATGCTGGGAAGATGACTGTCTTCCTTTTGGCTTCTGCCCTAGGGACTCAGATAGATTTGATAGTTTCTAATGATAACGACAGATTGCCGGGGTTGGTTTTATGAGCTCGTGCTCTTTATTATTGGATTGTCCAAAACGAACTGACTTAAAAGCTAACATAGAAAAAGCTTCATAGCGGCCTCTGCCACTGTGCAGAGCTTTTGCCGGCTATGTGCGAGCTTCCGGCCAAATGCTTGGTCAGCAATTTGATCGGTGCTGGTGACCGGACGATCGGTCCGGTTAGCTTAGTTAACTACTCCCCCCTCAATATTAAGGCCACAATTAGCACAATCTGACTTAGTCGGTATCCGTCGACGTCTTCCTCGAATTTTCTGATCTTCTCCGGATTCCTTTCACTCAAGCGGTGAAGATATGGGAGGCTCAGGATCTCGTGTTTCATCGAGATATTCAAGACAGGGGAGTTAGCAACTCCCGGTGCCCTTTTCTGGACCATGTTGTGATTTATAAAGACGGTCCCATTGCCACAGCTTTCTCCATGAATGTTATTAAGTACGTGAGTTAGCTCCCAAAATAGGTTCCGGAGTTAAGAAGTGAAACTTTTAGCTGGTGTTGATTCCCAAAATAAACGTCTGTTTGGGTTGAGGATGGAAGTCTGAATGAATTCTTTTATTCTTTCTCATACTTTACAGTTTGGTTTGGTACATTTGTGTTTATTCTAATATGCTGATCGACCGAAAAGTAGAAGTGGATCGGATGCGGTTCTGTGTCGTCAAGTGGCCCCGATGTTTGGATCGATTCAGTATCTCCAGTGCTAATCGATACGAAGACTCAGCGTTTCAAGTGGTCGCCGATGCAGCATTTCGGATGTTAGTTGATACTATGTCTCAGCGTTTGAGTGGGCCGCAACAAAGTATTTCTTGGCTCTAGAGCTCTGGTTGTCGAGGCGGTTTTGGCGGTTTGGACCGCCTAGGGTAAATGTTCGCACGAGTGCTGGTCTATCATTGATGACGATTATTCTTCGTCGACATAGGTGATCGGATGTAGGTCGCTTTGCCGTGTGCCATGATTCCAGCGTGGAGTTCTTGGGCGCACGATCTCACCGAAGATAACTGGCAGAACTTCACCCCGGGTGATATGGAGCAGTTCTTCACGGTGAGCATTTGTCTGTTGCACTCCGCCACTACATTATCCTTTAACCTCAACACCGTATTATGGTGTGCCACTGGAAGGACAGTGATCTTATTACAGGCCATTATGATCTTGGGGAATTTTATTATGAAATGCAAAATGTTAAGGGATTGTAGGACTTTCACGGACGCAACGGACAAAATATCCCTTAATGGGGGTATTCTCTACCCAAGCATTCTCCAAATCTGCATGGTCCAATTTTGGACTCGGACTAACTACGTTAATCTTTGCGATTGTAATTGTTAATTGCTATTGCGCGTTAATAACTTTTCGTATATATGGCCTGTGTCAATTTGTGCACTTTTGGAAGCATTTAAAATTTGATTGACTCTGTTGGTGAGTTCGTTGATTCGAACATGTGTTTTAGTGTTGATCTCAATTTGACTCTTGTGTGCATTAATTAGTCGTGCTTCAGTAAACTTTATCTTCTTAAAATCTACAACGTCAGGTGTCCCTGCGACAACCTTCAACGCAGTTCCCAAGAAGTCTAGGCTCCTGGCTACTCTGTGATGGACGCTCAGAAGCTCAGAAGCTTTTTCATGTGGGATTCGGGAAACATATCGACCATGCTGTCGGTTTCAACAACCACTCGCCTATACTCAGAGAGATTAGCCGAGTGTCTAACATACGCGAATTCCTCCAAGACTAAGACTTTACTGTGGATGACGGGAATATAATTTTCTTGGGAATAGTCAGTGATATGGGCCGATGTCACGGCCAGGAGACAGAGTAGATGCGTTGAAAACCTGTAATATGTGTGGTTGATTAATACGTATTCGGAAGTTGCGCACCACCAATTATAGTAAATAGAAGATGTAAACTGATAAAAAATAATGCCGAGTGGCTATGAATAATGAGAAATAATTAAAACTTATGCCAAGTAGCTATAAATAATACAAAATAACTGAAAACTTATGCTAAGTGACTATGAATGACAAAAAATCAAAAACTCGAGGGAACCGCAACTGGGCTCTGCTCGGGTTACCTAAGGTTGTCTTTGTGGACCACCCTCCCTTTTATTAGGACTGTGGTCCCCAAGTCTGCCTCGATGTTTCTTTCCTCGCATAAGGGAGTGAGTTTGTTAGGACTTTATCGCCGACCTGGAACACTCTGTTTCGCTAAGAAGTGTTTGATGTTTATTTCTTTAACCGCATATAGGTAGTGCAACTTGGTTAGTGCCCAGACTATGGCTTACAGCTCCCTTTCGTTGGTAGCATAGTTAACTTCTCTGTCGCTCAATGTCCTAGAGATCATTGTAATCGGACGTCCCTCTTGGGACAGCACTGCGCCAATGCCGTAGGCCGAAGCATCTGTCGTTAGATCAAACGCGTTTTTGTAGTCAGGGTGATCTGAGGATGACGTCCTCAGACTCCACGATATTACGTAGTTTCTTGAAGGCACGTTGTTGCGCCTCGAAAATTGTACCTGGATACTCCTGGACCTGTGTCGGCTAACACTTCCATTTTAGTCCTTCAGTATGTCTGAAATGGGCCTCGCTATTGATGTAAATTCTTTGATAAAGCATCGATAATAGCTGACCAAGCCCAGGAATGACCTGACCTCAAATACGTTTTTGGGCTCTGGAAAATCTTTTATGGCCTTGACCTTCTCTGGGTCAGTCGCCGCACCATTGTTGGTAACGATGAACCCTAGGAAGCTCACGCTTTTCTTAAAAAACGCGACTTTTCTGCCGATATCTTCATGTTAGCATCATATAGGCTCTTTAGAACCCAATCTACGTGCTTAACATGAGCATTTTCATCTTCTGAAAAGATGATGACATCATCAACGTAAACGTAGCAGAACTTGCCGATCTGCTCTCGCAGAATGTCGTTAATTGTTCTCTGGAAGATGCTTGCAGAATTCCCGTTTGCAGAAGTCCGAATGGAAGTCTTCGGAACTCATACTTTCCTCCGTTTACTGAGAATGACGTCTTCTCACGGTCGCGTTCAGCGAGCGTGATTTGGTGATAGCCACACTTCAGATCGAGTGTCGTGAAGTATTTAGTCTTTCCGAGATTCCCCAATATCATTGAGATATTTGGCATGGGGTATCTGTCCGGTACCGTCCTTTCGTTCAGTTTGCGGAAGTCCAGTACCAAACGCATTTTTTTATTGCCTGTTTCGTGCCCTTTTTGTCTACGACTCATATTGGGTTATTGTAGGGGGACTTCGACTTTTGGATAATGTCATTTTTAAGCAGTTCCTGAATTTCGCCGTTGACGAAATCGGCTGCTCCCATGGGATAGGGGAATGATTTGGCATAAATAGGCTCCTTGTCAATCGTCCGGATGGTGGTTAGCACCGACGCATTATAAAGAAGAGCCTAATTAGGATCAGCAAAAGGTTTTTGGCTATTCCCGAGCATTTTTAAAAAAGCGCCCTTAATTAAGAGCGGTGCGTCCGAGCAATCTACGTTGGTAAAATTGACATCGGGGCAAGTGCGAAAGTCAATATGCTCTACTCCGGAGCCCCATTTGAGCTGACCGGAAGCTAGGCAAAGCGATGCGCCAGCCTGTTTTAACAGGTCTAGGCCAACGATCGCGTCGAAGGAGGTCAGTTCGTTTTCTCTGCGACGGCTTTCTGCAGCTTGTTTTTGCAGTGCCTGAAAACGATTCTTATTTGCTCCGCTTTAGAAGGCATTTTATTGGTTGTGGGTGTGTTAACATAAGCACTTCTCAGTGCAGACCCTACCTACGGTCACCCATCTGAGAGCATAGCTCTGGTGACCCCTTTGTCCCCTACAACTGCGGAATCATCAGCATGAGTTCAAGCTAAAGATAACTAGCAGAACATCTTCTCATCATAGATTCCGGGCGGCGCAGGGGAAGCATCGGAAGTCATCCATCAGGGAGCACCTGCAAAAAAACTAAAGAAAATTCGGACATGCCTAGGGAATTCTACTTAAATATAACAATTATATCAAGATTGCTTAATTATGTATGTTTCTATTTATATGTTACAAAAGTTGTATTTAGGGGTACAAAAAAAATATTTATGTGGCATATATAGTATAGAGTATAGCGTAGCAATAGACAGCATTCAAGTATCAATAATAATTAAAAATAATTTTTTATTCGTGCAATCAGTTTAGCACCTTTTGTTCAGGGTAAGGGAAAATCTAATTGTTCCCAATATTTCTGTGCTAGAGTTGATACCTATCTTATAAAACTTTTATTCTTCCTCACTTTAAATGAGTTGCTGCTAAATTTTGTGCTTTTCTGTTTATTTAACCTAATATTCTTTTCTAGAATCTTTGCTCTTGTTTTTCCATTATCATTATTGCTTTGTCTGTTTTACTTTTCATGTTTACTCATTTTTGTAGTTTCTGAGTACTTTACGATATTTTGTTTTTATGTCTTAGTGGCGGAGAAGTTATGACTGTTCATGCTATGCAAAAAAAAATAAAAAAAAATGTTCAAAACAATATTTATGCGCCGAAACCAAATAATAATAGATTTATAAAGTATATAAAAGGAACGAACTCACCATTTCCAACGACGAAAGATCGATCTTCCGGATCCTAGAATATTGTTGCATTGAGGTGTTTTGTTTGCTGCTGCCAATTATTTAATTTAATTAATTTGATTTAGTTTTCCTCTAACACGAGCTGGGCAAGATGCCTATCTCCCTATCTAATTATCCCTAAAAATATTTCTTTTTTTATTATTATTCATTTACAAAATTTGCATGACTATTCAAACTAAAACTGCTCTTGCACTGCCTTAAAAGCTCACTGTTACATAACACTTTTTCTTAATCTCCCTTCTGATGCTCCTATAGTGCATCCTATAGTGCAAGTGCGCGTACTGCTCCTACGGGCCAGAACGGCAAAGGTGCTTCTTTGGCCGGAGAAGCAAAGGGGTGCTGCTATAGACTCCCCTGGTCGTGCTTGCTGGGAAAAGAACGAGAGTTCAGAGAAGCTAATGAACGAGAGTTAATTTAGCTTGTATTAAAACCATTTTACATACCTTCTTCTCTACTTTTAGGGGAAAGGGAAGAAGTTTGCAGCGTTGAGGCTGCTAGTTGCCTGCTGGTTAATAAAAACAGCCAAATCCTTTTTCAGCCACAATTGATAGGTATTGTAGAGGGTTTTGTTTGATTTAAGCATTATTTAAGCCAGTTATATAAAAGATCATTTTCCTTTGAGAAAAATAAATTTCTCACTTACGTGGACGACGAGAAACACGAGCCAAACGGATTTGAATTTGATTATTTTTGTTTTCCGCTTTTATTAGTTTTTTAATTTTTATTTTTAGTAAGTATTGAAACCGTGATACAATTTTGCACCTTAACAACACGCGAAAAAAAATAGTATTTATAAGCCCATCGCCGAGCGCTTAGCACGCGGATTTATGTTAATGGAGGTGGAAACGGGGATTTATGTTCGTGGAGGGGAAAGCGTCTTCACGAAGCCTTGTCTTTTTAGCCTTCTAAGCGGCGTGGCGGGAAGCAAATTCCTGGCTAGTTCGCTGCGATGAGTGGTGAGTCTGTCTCTGTACCTGCTGCTGTGTCTATTGATCTGCTCCTCCACAGTATACAGATTGAGGTCTCGGTGTACAGTTGAATTCCGTACATACCAAGGACATTTGGTTATCTGCCTTAGGGTACGATTCTGCAGTACCTGGATGGGATTGCAGTTAGATTTTGCTGCTATCCCCCAAATTTGCAGCCCGTAGAGCCAGATTGGGGCGACACACTGAGCGTACACTTTTCTTTTCACCCTAAGTGACATACTGCTCTTTCTGCTCAGCAGCCAACGTAATTGCTAAAGTCTTAGGACGCACCTCTTGCGAGTGGCTTTAAGATGCGGCAAACCGTCTGCTGCCTCAAAGCGACATTTGGAACTATACAGAACGGCAATGTCGTCTGCATATGTGGCAATTAGAGCCTTCGAGGGGTCTTCCATGTAGTCATCATCGGGTACGGGCAAGTCTGCAGTATAAAATGAGTACAGGAGCGGGGCAAGAACACTTCCTTGCGGGACTCCAGTTCTCATCTGGGCAGGCGCAGAGTAAGTGTCCCGGATCTTGACTTTAAATACCCGCCCTTCCAGGTAGGACTTTAGGAGCAAGTAATATGGTGCTGGAAGTAAATCTTTCACCTTGCAAAGGAGACCGTCGTGCCACACCCGATCAAAGGCTTGTTGGATATCAATAAAAACTGAGTTGCAGTATTCAAGATCATCAAATGCCTGTAGAATGTGCTGCGTAACCCTGTGAACCTGCTCGACAGTGCCGTGTCCCTCACGAAATCCAAATTGATGGTCCGGCACAATTCCGCACCGAGTTATAATCCTAGTAAGTCGATTAGCAATGAGTCTTTCCCATACCTTTGATATAGAGGGAAGAAGACTTATTGGCCGATAGGATTCCGGGTCGTCTTCCGGCTTGCCTGGCTTATATATCATTTGGATTGCCGCTATTTTCCATTGGGAAGGAAAGAACTGAATCCTTAGCATAGCATTAAAAATAAGCGCCTTGTAGAGGATCGCACGATATGGTTCAGTGTGATGTGGCATATTCTGTCCATGCCAGGAGCCTTGTTTTTCGGAAGAGCTTTGATGGCTTCAGTAATCTCCTGAACTATGATTGGCGTGATGGGGAGGGACATCTGCAAGCTCTCCTGGGTCTCTTCGATATCAGCCAGCGTAGCAACGTTGTGTGGGGTGAATCTGGCCTCCAGGTGTTGAGCAAATATGTTTGCCTGTTCCTCTTCATTCCGTGCAAGGTCGCCGCCATGCTGCCTAACTGGGACCTGTCTAAACGGCTGGTTTTTCGTAGCCTTTGTGTATTTCCACAGTGAGTAATTGGCGTCAACAGTGTAGTCCATCGAGGACAGCTTGTGTTCAAAGAATTTATTTTTGAGCTCCCTTAAGAGGATCCGTAGTCGCTTGGCTGCTCGGTTCCACAGGATTCGATCCCAAGGGTCTTGGGTTCGAATTGCTTTTCTTCGTAGGCGCCTTTTTGCAGCCAGTAGCTCTTTTGCCTCCCTGGTGAGTGTGACGCCATATTTTGTCGGCTTTAGTGGGATCGCAGGCGGAGTGGATGCAGCAGCAGCCCTGTGGACATTATTAGTGAAGATTTCCACTGCCATTTCTATATCCTCCCCAGAATTCAGCTCCGTTTCAAGATGGATGGAGCTCTCCAGATTCTGGTGAAATAGAGTTAGGTCAGTTCGATAGCAATCGAATCTGAATCTAGCATCAAATCTAGCAATCAGCAGATCAGCCTTGCATTAGAGCGAGCATTAATCCCATTGGTATCTATGGTGACTACGAGGGCCAGATGGTCAGATTCTAAATCCCAATTTTGGGTAATACTTGCGCAGTAGTCCGGTACTCCCTAGGGGAGTTGCAGGTGTCGCCCCATAGCCAATGTCGTGCGTTCCAATCGCCACCAACCAGGTACCTTTATCACATTTTCGAAGTATACTGGTGGAGAGACTTTCCCGTATTTTGTTTCCTGGAGGGCAGTAGATGGAACTGAACTCCATGTCACCAAGACCCGTAGCAACTTTTACCGATGACATTTGTATACTGCGCGTCTTTATTACCCTTTGGGGAAAATGTCGGAGAGTAGTCCTGACTAGCACCGCCACTCCATCTCCACTGTGACTATTGGAAGATGGCTTGTAGGCAGGATAGAATGTGTATCCAAAGACTCGAACAGTTCCACTGCGGTTTAGTCTGATTTCAGTCAAGAGAAGGATATCAATGTCGTTGATTTGAGAATTATTTCCAGCCCATTGCTTCATTGTGCTGGCTGTCTCAGACACTATTGTTTCTAGCCGTGCAAGGCGTTCATTAGCTAGCTTATTTTAGTGTTGTTGTTCTTGTTGTTGCTGTTGGAGCCACATGAGAAACTGCTGTTGCTGCTGGTGCTGGAGGTGCTGTTGCCATTCCTGAAACTGCTGTTGCAGCAGCGACTGGATATCGATCGGCTCTTGTTGTTGTGGACTTGGCTGCGTTTGAGCATAGTTCAAACGACGTTGAGGATTTCCAGAATTGCTTGGCACTGAAGCTGCGACTGCTGCATAGGAGGCACTTGTGCCGGCACTGTAGCTCCCTGGTGTCATCTGCTGTGTTGCTGGTTGGAATGCAATTTGGTCCGCTTGTTTCCTTGCTATTCTAGCAGGGCCAGGCGCAGGAAATTCCTGATTGGCCACATTGCCATTAAGTGATCTATTTTCGGTTGCCGATTTTTTTGGAGACTCCGATGACCGACGAAGATACTCCTGGTACGACTTGCAGCCTTTGTAGCTAGCTTTATGAGCTCCTGAACAATGGAAGCAGGTAGGTGTTGCGTCAAGAGGCCGTATACACTCACTTGTTTCATGATCCTCGCCACATCTGGCGCAATTGGGGTGTCGTCGGCAATATCTGGCAGTGTGGCCGTATTAGTAATGTTTAATTTTTAAACAAATTAATGTTTGAACTTTTCACTTCATTAAGAAAATTGTCTTTTTTTCCACGTGTATTTAAATGATTCCTTTAAGACCCAACGTCTCATCTCTTTGGCGATCAGCGTAGGAAAGATCGCTTGAAGATAAAAGCTACGGCTAAACCACGAGGAGTTGCTTCTTTCAGACAGGTTTGGAAAAATTGCAACCATGGTCAAGCTGATCGTTTCATGACTTTATCGTAAAGCTCAGCTTTATTTCCTTTTATCCGAGCAAAAGCTTGCGATCCACAAAAGCACAAAAAAAATTACTGCCTACCTTCAGGCACCTCATTGTATTATTATTATTATACTCTTCAGGCGCCGCTACACCGCCTTCGGACTCTGAGTCGCTGGCGTATTGTTTCGAATCGGAATGAATGTTTTTCCAATTTTATTTATTTTATTTTTTTTTTTTACGACCTGCCCGCACTTGGAACTTGGTGGACTGCGCATTTTACGGACCGGGTCGGGCTGCCAGGAGCGGAGTCCCACTGTGTCCGTTGCCCCTTTGCTGCCGTTGCTGCAGTGACTTACTTTTGCATAAGCGTTAATTGAACGCCAACTTAGAGTATGGACTGGCAGGCCCCTCCGCGTGCCATCAAGCTTGGCAAAACAATGTCCTGCAAGAAGGCCCTCAAAGCAAGGAAGTGCAGCTCGAGCAGAGACTCTAGCTGGAGTTCTTCTTATTCGGAGCCCAGCGAGATCAAGCGCAATCCCGCGCGTAATAGGCAAGGAGAGAAACCAGACGTCACGCCTTACACCAGCGCAGCTCTACCCAGCAAGCTGGCAAACAACCCCTTTGCCCTCCTCTCAAGCAAAGATGATGACGACGAACATGACGAACCCAAAACTGCCTCAGAGGCAGTGGCATCTAAAACGGCAGTAAAACCGAACCCGATCCCGAAAACCCTCAAGCCTCCCCCGATCTACTTCCCAGACGTGACCGACATTACTGCGATTGTCAAGATGATAACGACTTTCGTGGGCACCAAAAATGACTTCTCATATAAAACGGAGAGAAATAATAATGTACGCGTAATGATGCCAGATAAGGATTCCTACACAGCCCTACGCCAGCACCTCGTGGCACATAACAAAAGGCACCGCACCTTCCAACCAAAGGACGAGAGAGCGTACAGGGCTTCATCAAGGGACTTCACCACTCAAACGGACCAGACCGAAATTAAAGAAGAACTCCACAAATACGGCCATACTGTGAGGGATCTGCACAATCCCATTGGCAGGAAATCCAAACAACCACTGAGGATATTTTTTGTTAATCTAGAACCAGCGAGCAACAACACAGAGGTTTTAAAACTAAAGAGGATTTGCAGGTCAGTCGTCACCGTTGAGCCCCCACTGAAGTTCAACGATGTTTCACAATGTTTCAGATGCCAAGGGTTCGGACACACCCAGCGCTACTGTTTCCTGGAACATCGCTGCGTGAAATGTGGTGATTCTCACGACTCTAGGTCATGCACCAAAAAAGATGCCGAGTAAGCTTGCTGTTTACATTGTCAAGCTGATCACCCTGCGTCGTACAGAGGATGCCCTGCCTACAAAAAGGCAAAGGCACAGCTATCTCCTAAAGCCAGACCCGTTGAGAGCAGCAACAAACCACCTCTCATCCAAATACCAACTATCATCAATGGTACGAGTTACAGGGACGTACACAGCCAAGGAATCCCCAACAAACCCCTCAAACTATTCCCGAAGCCCCAAATCTCAACCAGCTTGAAACGATGTTTGCCCGCATGGAAGGAACGATTGAGAGGATGATGGAAAAGTTGATCTCACAGATGTTCTCGCAGATGTTCTCGCAGATGTTCTCGCAGATGACGCAGTTTATAGCTCCCTTCCTCAAGAGAAAGTAATGCAAATAAGGCTTAATATAGTTTTTTGGAACGCAAACGGCTTGCAGAAGAGCAAAGCCGAAGTAGAGCATCTCATGAAAACAGATAATATTGATGTTCTTCTAGTTTCGGAATCCCACTTTTGTCCCAGATCCTACTTTAACATTAGCGGATACGATCTGTTACATGCCAACCATCCATCTGGCAGAGCACGCGGAGGAGCAGCTATGCTCATCAGGAGTGGCATTCAGTACACGGAACTTCCCGCGTTTCAGGAGGAATGGGCTCAGTGCGCCGTGACCAGGATTTCTAGCCCACAGGGAGATATCACCATTGGTGCGGTTTACTTCCCACCCAGACACTCGATAACCGAGACCCACCTTCAGAACTTCTTCGAGTCCCTTGGACCTCGTTTTATAGCAGCCGGAGACTTTAACGCCAAACACTCCTGGTGGGGGTCCCGCACAAACAACCCCAAAGGCATTAAGCTTTACAAGTACCTGCAGCGGAAGAGTCTGGACTGCCATTCCACTGGAGAACCCACACACTGGCCTTCCGACCCTTCAAAGCAGCCGGATCTTCTGGACTTCGCCGTCTCCAAGCGCATAGGACACTCTAAGATAACATGCTCAAGCTATGATAAACTGCTATCCGACCACAGCGCAGTAAACTTGCTCCTAAACATCCCCGTCCTCAGAAAAACCCCGCCTAGAAGACTCACTGGGAAACACACAAATGCCCCCAAGTTTACGTTTTGGATGCTTTCCTCCATGTACTCAGATCCCCCTCATTCCACACCAAGCAACATAGATGCGGCCATCGAAAACTTAACCAGAGAGATGCACAATGCTGCTGAGTTTGCGAACCCACCTCCTCCGACTACCCCGAGAACACCTGAAAGAGACTTGCACTTGTGGTCTCCTGAAATCGCGGCCCTCGTGGCCGAAAAAAGGCGCCTCAGAAGAGTCTGGTTTTCATCGCGCAATCCCAGGGACAAGACAGCACTTAATCGTGCCACCAAGGAACTGAAGGACAAGCTAACCATCCTACGGCAGGACTCCTTCCATAGATTCCTCAAGGAGCTGGAACCTGGAGACCCGCAGCACAATCTGTGGAATGTCACGAGGTACATTAAAAGATCTGCGAAGAAGATATCACCCGTGCGCAAAGTGGACGGGTCCTGGTGTCGGTCTGAGATCGAAAGAGCAGAAGCCTTTGCCGACCATTTACATAGTGCTTTCTCACCTTTCGGTAGATGCACTGCCGAAGAGAGAGCTGCCATCATAAGGTTCGTAGAGAGCCCAAGTGCTCCTGGCACGCCAATACAGCCCGTCGAACCAGAGAAGATTGTGCAGGAGATCGCCTCCTTAAAAAATGGCAAGTCACCAGGTCCTGACCGAATTGATGCAACAGCACTGAAAATGTTGCCCCTAATCTGTTCCCAAAGGCTGGCTAACATCTTTAACAGGTGCCTCCGTCTAGGGTACTTCCCGAAAGTGTGGAAGCGTGCGGAAATAATTGTCCTCCTCAAGCCTGGAAAACCTGAAGCCAATCAAGCATCGTATCGTCCGATTAGTTTGCTGGCAATCCTGTCTAAAATACTTGAAAAAATATTTTTACGTAGAGTACTGCCAGTTTTGGACGAGGCCGGACTGATCCCTGATCACCAGTTTGGCTTCAGACGCCTTCATGCCACCAGAGCAATGTCACCGGCTTATTGAGAGCATACTAGAGGCCTTCGAAAAGAAGAAGTACTGCTGCGCCGTTATGCTGGATGTTTAACAGGCGTTTGACAGAGTCTGGCACCCTGGACTCCTGTTCAAAATTAAATCCAACCTTCCAAGTTCCCACTTCGCCTTCCTCAAGTCGTACACAGAGGAAAGAGAATTCCGAGTGAGATGCGGATCATCAATTAGCACGCCTAGGCCTATAAGAGCAGGAGTACCTCAAGGCAGTGTTCTTGGACCCATCTTATACACACTCTACACAGCGGACCTTCCCATCACCCCCTCTCGGAACCTCACAGTAGCTACATACGCGGACGACACCGCGTTCCTAGCCTCCGCCACAAATCCTCAGGAAGCATCAGCCATCATACAAAGACAACTGGATGCTCTAGATCCATGGCTGAAACGATGGAACATCGTGGTCAACGCGGAGAAATCCTCCCACACAACCTTTGCATTACGCAAGGGGGATTGCCCCCCGTCACACTCAACGGGGAAACCATTCCAACAAATGACACTCCCAAATATCTAGGGCTGACCCTGGACCGCAGGCTCACATGGCGTCCACACCTAATCAACAAGCGCAACCAGGCCGACCTACGACTCAGGCAACTTCACTGGCTCCTGGGCAGAAGATCCAAGCTCAGGGAAAAATTCAAACTACTCACATACAACGTAGTGCTGAAGCCAGTCTGGACCTATGGGATTCAGTTGTGGGGCACGGCAAGCTGTTCCAACCGCATCAGAATACAGCGGTTTCAGAATAAATGTCTGAGAAAATTTTCTAATGCTCATCCGTACCACGAAAACTCAATAATCCACAAAGAGCTTGGACTCAGACTCATATGATGTACATTCCATGTACCTCCCTTAAGTTAATGTCACCCCCAAATCATTTAATGATTGTCCATTCGGACAGATTTTAAATATAAAATAAGAATGATAACAAAAAAAAAAAAAATTGTATTATTATTATTATACTCTTCAGGTGCCGCTACATCGCCTTCGGACTCTGAGTCGCTGGCGTATTGTTTCGAATCGGAATGAATTGCTCATGAGGAGCTGAGTATATAAACACTCAAGCCGTCTTGCCCATAGGGTACACTAGCATGGCGGGGGGTCGCGGGGGCTGAGTCGACGTTCTAATAATATTGGCCGAGGGCTCGTTAAGCGGAGCCGTTGCTTCGTCTAGCAACGATAAGGTGAGGGGCTCGCAGGGAACGGTCATCCGCTAAGCCAAACGAATATATGATTGACAAAAAAAAACGTAACAGCAAAGACAAAGATATATATGAAACACAAAAAAATTGCCACAGCAATACATGAGTTACCATGCCAGCATAACCCCGTCCCCTGTCCCCTGAAACCGATGATGAAATCGACATCATATATGTACACACACACTTATACATATTGCGTAGTCGCGATATTCTCGTCTAGTAGACGAGTAGAACTAACGGGATCAAAATCACTCAATTCAATCACTCAATCAATTTGTAATAAGCAGTCGAGATTTGGAGACAAGAAGCGTCGGTCATCGCCACGCACAAACATACAAATTCGCCTCATTAAGTGCAGACCGCATTTATTCTATTATTGATACTTACACAAATAAATATTGTTGAAAACAATCAATCTAAATTGGCGCCCAACTAAACCTAAAACCCACGATATCAAAAGGAGACAAGCAAATCTAACCACCATATTAAAAGGAAAAACACAACAGCTAGAGCAGACCTACTCAAGCGGAGATTACAAATAAAAAATAATAAAAAACACTAGATATTGAAAAACACCAAACAAGTTGTAAGTACAACGCCCCTTGATAAATTATTAAAAAATAAAAAAAAAAGGTTGAAGGTTGAACAACCTTCACGTGTGTAGGTTGTTGAAGGTAATAAATTTCACATTTATGAGTGACAGTGACAAAGAGAAAGACGACTTAATATAAAGTTAGAATAGAATATTAAAAGCGAAAAAAACGCGAAATCAGAAAACAAAACTAGTAAAATGGAGTTATCAGCAAAACAACTGAAAGCTATAGTAGAAAGTGCCGTTGCAGGGGCGCTTGCAAGTCAAAAAGAATTATTTGACAAAGAATTACAAGCAATTAATGAGCGCATAGAAAAATATACAGTAAACACCCCAGAAGTTGAAACTTACACAGATGCTGAAATTATACCAGGTGAAGTGTGTAATGAATCTCTAGACATAGTAAAGTCGCTGCCAGACTTTGAGGGCGAAAGCAAAACCTATGTGTCGTGGAGAAAAGCGGCTCATGTCGCTTTTAAGGTTTATGAATCATACGAGGGGAGTTCAAAATATTATCAAGCTGTTGGTATTATCCGAAATAAATATTATCCGATTAAAAACTCAGCAAACAGCGTGCTATCTTCGTTCAGCACACCGTTGAATAAGGCAATAATTAATCGCTTTGACTTTACATACGCTGACAAAGGCCCATCTACCTAATTGAGCAAGAGTTGTCGACGTTAAGACAGGGTGATATGGCACTCACCGAATTTTATGATGAGGTCGATAATAAATTGAATCTGCTTACAAATAAGACTATAATGACATGCGATAAACCCTTGGCGATGTTACTCAATGAAAAGTATAGGGCTGATGCGTTACGTGTATTTATAACAGGCACAAAGAAGTCATTGAGTGATATCCTGTTTGCCAAAGGAGCCTAGGACTTACCAACAGCCCTTGCTCTAGCACAGGAGGTCGAGTCAAATCACGAGCGTTATCAATTCGCTCTGAACTACTCAAGAAACTTTCGGGACAAAGTTCCGAAGCTGGAAAAAATACTAATAGGGATAGAAGCACTAATATGCAAGACAAAAAACACATATTTTAGAAAGCGTCAGTTTGTGCGCAGTTTTGACAGGTAAGCAGATCAAATACCAGTCCAGGCAGCGACTCAGCTGTTTGATACTGACGTATCTATGCAAACCATTCAATCAAACCAACATAGGCAGGCACCAATTTTGAACCAAGGTAACTTACCCCAACTTCAAAATGTGTGGCCAACTCAACAGCAACAACAACATAACCCATGGCCTGTTCAGGCACAAATTGGCTATGAACATATAAAAAAAAGACCACATAGTGGCACTGCCAGGTTTACAGGACCGAAACATCAAAGAGAGAACCATTTAGCCCAAGAAGAAGATCTAGAGGAGTCAGATGAAAATGATTATGAACAAGGGGCAACAGCAGCTGTTGGGGATATTGACCACGAACTTACAAATTGTGACAATGTGCATTTTTTAGCCACAGGTCCATGCTACCGTTCAAAGAAAGAAGGATAACAAGGAAAACCATAAAAATCTTAATCGACACTCTTCAAAAAACTATATACAGCCCCTCATAGAACTTAAGTACATAACGCCGGTACAAAAAGAATTTTCATTTAAGTCTCTTTATGGTTGCAACACGGTGGAATATAAATGCTTTGTTGAACTTTTCAACAAGACTATTCCCTTCTTCATTCTACCGGACCTCTTAAGCTTTTACGCTATATTAGGATTTGACACACTAACGCAGATGAATGCAACATTGGACTTGAAAAATAAAATATTAAAAATCGAATACTCAGTCGAACCAATTAAATTTGTAAAATGCAATAGCGTTAATTTCTCTGATATTAAGGACATCGTAGTACCAAACCAGATAGCCGACAAATTCCACACAATGTTAAAAGACCGATTAGGTGTCATTGCAGACCCAGAAGAGGCACTGCCATTTAACACCAATATTATTGCTAACATACGGACGGAAGATGACCAACCGGTATACTCAAGACTTTATCCATACCCTATGGGCGTAGCAGATTGTTTAAATGAAGAGACGCAAGCGTTGTTAAAAGACGGAATTATTCGACCTTCGCGCTCACCCAACAACAATCCGGTTTGGGTAGTCGACAAAAAGGGTACAGATGAAAAGGGAAATAAGAAAAAAAGGATGGTTATAGACTTCCGGAAGCTAAATTCAAAAACAGTGGATGAAAAATACCCGGTGCCAAATGTTGTATTCATCCTATCAAATTTGAGAAATCGAACTTCTTTAAGGAAAGTGTCGCAACGCTTTGCACTTCAGAAACTTAAAAATATCTTTGTGTCCGAAAATGTAATGCTACCCTACCCACACTACAAAAAGCCTTTCGATTTAACTACGGACGCTTCAGCTCTTGGCCTCGGCGCGGTTTTATCAGAAAAAGGTATCATTACGATGATATCTAGATCCTTAAAAGGTAGAGAGCTTGGTTTCACAACAAACGAACGAGAGCTCCTAGCCATTGTATGGGCTTTAAAAACATTAAAGTCCTTTAATGTATCTGTATGGCGCTAAAATCTTAATATTTACAGAGACCACCAACCATTTACATTTGCCGTGTCAGATAAAGACACAAATGCTGAAATCAAAAGGTGAAGGGCATTTATAGATGCGCACAACGCAAAAATTTTGCATAAGCCAGGGAGAGAGAACCATGTTGCAGATGCACTATCCAGGCAGGCCATTCACGCTTTAGAAAGCCACCTTCGGTCAGATATGGCAACCATACATAATGAAATTTTGCTTTCATACACAATCGAAACAGTCGACAAGCCGGTCAACTGCTTTAGAAACCAAATAATAATAGTAGAAAGCACAGCGGATAATAATCGTACCTTTATTATATTTGGTAACAAGTCAAGGCACGTTATACAATTCGTAAATAGGGAATCGTTATTGGGCAGATTTCGCGACGTAGTAAAACAGGATGCAGTGAATTCTATATACTGCGAATTGC
The DNA here is from genome assembly GCA_035047325.1 of Drosophila vallismaia. NCBI lineage: Eukaryota > Metazoa > Arthropoda > Insecta > Diptera > Drosophilidae > Drosophila > Drosophila vallismaia. The sequence goes on along the minus strand of JAWNPU010000001.1, from coordinate 1,207,012 downwards.
CCATACTGGCATTCATCCAGAACAGATTTATAGAAGAGTTCCCGGCAACAATTTTCCGGCATACAAAAAAGCTGGTGACCGACATTTATAACAAAGAGGAACAAAATGAAATGGTGGCTATTGAACACAGCAGAGCGCACAGGGCAGCGCAAGAAAATGTTAAACATATTCTACAAGAATATTTTGTCCCAAAAATGTCACAGCTGGCAGCCAGTATAGTAGGCAACTGCCTGGTTTTGCCAAAAAGTCAAATATGTACGTCATCCGCAAAAACATGTCCTTGGGAGAACGCCCATTCAATCACAAATCGGCGAGACATTACTCATTGATATTTTCTCTACGGACAGGAGATATTTCTTGACCTGTATAGATAAATTCTTAAAATTTGCAGTCGTTCAACCCATAGGTTCCAGAACGATAGCCGACATAGAGCCTGCAATAATGCAGTTAATGAACCTCTATCCAAACTCATAGACAATATTTTGCGACAATGAGCCATCTATTAACTCTGAATCAATTAGCTCGCTCTTGTCAAATCAGTTAAATGTTCAAGTGGAAAATTCACCACCCTATCATAGTACCCCAAATGGATAAGTGGAAAGGTTTCACAGCACACTTTTAGAAATAGCACGATGCCTAAAACTAGAAAAAGGCATAGTTGATACGGTAAATCTCATACTTCAAGCAACCGTGGAATACAACAAAACAGTACATTCAGCCATTAATAAAAAGCCGATCGACATAATTCATGCACTGCAGAGGAAATCTCAGAAAAAATTGACAGAGCACAGAAATACAACTAAGAAGAATTAATAAATCAAGATGTGTCAGAACTTTCCAGGTCGGGACAGTGTCTTTGTAAAGCAAAACAAACGACTCGGAAATAAACTTACCCCACGCTACAAAGAAGAAAAAATTGAAGCAGACATTGGGACAAGTGTCTTAATAAAGGGGAAGGTAGTACATAAAGATAATTTACGTTAGGATTATTATTATCTTTTTGTAAGTCCGTCAATTATATTTCAGTAGTGTCAACTTGTCAAAAGTTTATTTAACTAAACATTTATAAATTTAGACAACTACTCCAAACTTTCAGTACAATAAAGAATCGTCAACTCCTTAGCTACAGCCTAAAAGTAAATCTTGAACGACCGTCTTTAATAATTTCAAAAACTTGAAATTCACGCAACAGGAACCTATCGACCCGAAAACTAAGCAGCAAAACAGCAATAGACATTACAATTATATAGCACAGTCTACAGAACAATAACTTAGAATAAAAAACAAAAACCAATTAGTGTTATTAATGGCCTTCTTAATCCTATTTTTCTATCATAATAAAAAACAAATTTCCTCCATCCCACTCGCACTTTGAAATACACCGAGATACACAAAATACTACACGCAAGCTCACACCAACATAATAAATTAAAAAAAAAATAAATGGAAGAAATGTTGTTGATTATAAGAGGAACGGACAAAACCCCTTACGGAATTTTTACTAAGAGCGATTAGGAGTAAGATCACGGATGAGGCAACAAGAATTCTGTTTAATGCCAGAACACAGCTAAATTGGGACGATATTAAAAAAACTCTTTTAAATAAGTTTGCGGACAAACGCAGTGTGGACTCATTAAACTTCGAGCTTCACAATTTAATCCATAAAAAACTTTCGACCCATCAGTTCCATCAGGAAATTTTAGGTATCAAAACAACCTTTTCAAATGTTATCGAAAATTCCGATTCGAATACGGCTCTTATTTAGCAAAAGAAAGAAGCTTTTTTAAAAACTTGCCTTTATGTATTCGTACAGGGAACAAAAGGACCCTTGGGACTAGCCCTTAGAACCTTCAAACCAAAGGATTTACAAGAAGCTTACGATTTTGCTATTAAGGAAAGAGATAATTTCTTACGAGAAAATAAAGAGAGAAATGAAAAACAGACCTATAAATATCAGGGAAAGAATTAGCCCAAACATAATCGTGGGGAGAACAATTACAAATCAAATCAGAAACAATTAAGCTATGAAAACAAAAGAAACCAAACAGATTATAATCGGGAGGAGAGAGCACCTAAAAGATCGTACGATAATAGAAACTCCGATTATAAACAACAATCTTCTTCATTAAATAGAGAACCCTCTGGTAAGGGTAGGGCAATTCTGCCCAAAGAAGATTAGTAGAAGAAGAAGAATAGTAATAGGGGAAACCAAAGTTTTAGTAATCTAGAAGCAGTTAAAACCAAGAACAACTGCACAATACAGACGATTCGTTTTTTCCTCGTCTACCAGACCGGATACATAGAAAAGTTTGAGGTGGGTTCCCCTCTCCATTTTGTTTTCCTAGACCTAGCTCTGGGAAAATCCTTAAAGTTTTTAATAGACTCCGGTGCTACATCATCTTTTATTAGCCCCGAATTAGTGAAGTTCAAAGATCAAATTCAGTTGGAGTCACCAGTAATAATCAAGACAGTTTTATGCAACCATTATGTTAAGAACATGACTAAAATCAAACTTTTTAAACAATATAATAATGACGAATTACATACCTTGTTATTTAAGTTTCATATTTTTTTGGATGGTCTATTAGGAATGAATGTTTTGGAAAAGCTAGAAGGAGTTGTAAACGTACCTAAAGAAGTATTAACGGCAAAATTCTTTATTTTTCAACTACACAAACATATTAAACAACAGACACAGTTATTGTGCATCGAACACCAATCAAAAAATATTGCTAAAATTCCGGTTAACATTGACAGTGGGACCTTTTGGTGCAATGACATCCATTTAACACAGGATTTTTTCATCTCTGGTGGTCTATAAACAGCCTGTCACTATTAAAGTTACATGGAAGTGGTAAACTACTCAAGTGAGGATCAACGACTGTGTATGGAAACAATAATCGAAGTCACACGTTACAATGCGGATGACTTTATCGAAGTAAATACAATTATTGATTATGGTTCGATTATGGCAAACAAAGAAAAATGTCCTCTAAATTCAAACTTAAAAACTGAACACCGAAATGAATTGAAAAAGTCTGCTCTCACAGAACTTTGCAGCAAATTTCCAAATTTTTTTTACATAGTCAGACTGAAAGAATTCAAGTTTTCAAGCAAGTCTCTAAAATGCTAGAGCAAAACATCATCAAACACAGTCATTCACCATGGAGTGCACCAGTATTTTTGGTGCCCAAAAAAAGTGATGGTGTTAGCGAAAAGAAGCGGAGATTAGTGGTGAAGTTTCAGGAATTAAATGAAAAAACGATTAAGGACAGATATCTTATGTCAAACACAAATGACATTCTGGATAGAATAGAAAGAGCCAGATATTTTTCGGCCTTAGATTTGGCCAGCGGATATCATCAAATTGAGATGAATCCCAATGACGCCGCAAAAACTTGCTTTTCAGCTGTGGGCGGTCATTATGAATTCTTAAGAAGGCCTTTCGGGTTATCAAATGCCCCAGCAACCTTTCAGAGGGTTATGGACAATGTGTTGGCAGATTTCAATAGCAAATTCTGTCTCATCTATTTAGATGATATAATTGTATTTTCGTCCTCCTTACAGGAACACATAAATCATTTAGAACAAATTTTCGAAAAACTAAACCAAACTCCAGCCAGAAATATCCGAATTTATGCGTAAAAAATCGAATACTTAGGTCACATTGTATCCGATGAAGGCATAAACCCAAACCCAAATAAAATTCAAGCCATCAAATCTTTTCCGATGCCAAAGGCGCAAAAGGAAATTAAATCGTTTTTAGGATTGTTGAGTTATTATCGAAAATTTATAAGGGATGTTGCCAAAATAAAGAAACCCTTAACTCAACAATTATAGGCAAATTCAGAAGTCGAAATCAATGATAATTGTATTAAAACCTTCGAACTTTGTAAAACGTTATTATGTAACGATCCCGTATTACATGATTTCGCAAAACCTTTTATTTTAACGACAGACGCAAGTAATGTGGCCATCGGTTCTGTACTATCAAGGACCCTTGGGCAGTGATAGACCTATAGCATATGCAAGCAGAACCTTATCCGAATCAAAATCACACTACTCCACAATCAAAAAAAGAACTTTTAGCCATTGTCTGGTCGGTGAAATATTTTAGACCATATCTTTTCGGTCAAAAATTTACCTTAGTAACAGACCACAAACCTTTAGTTTGGCTCAAAAATCTCAACGAACCAAATTCCTTGATGGTGAGATGAAAGTTTCAGCTTCTAGAATACGACTGTGACGTAATTTATAAAAAGGGATCTTTAAATGTTGTGGCAGATGCTCTTAGCAGAATAATCGTTGAAGTATACGTCAACAATAATTCTAACACAGACCCACACATGTAAATTTTAAATTCAGACAAACCACTAAATGAATTCAGGATTCAATGGATCCTAAAGACTACGGAAAACTCAGAAAACAAAATTGAAACCCCTTTTAGGAACAAGATTAGACGAATAATAGGAAGACCCACCTTTAACGAATTGACTATCACAAATATATTAAAAACAAATTTGAAACCCAACAAAATACATGCTATTTATACCACGGATCAAATCTTTGAGGTTGTCCAACATACATATGCGAAATTCTTCGGTCCAAGTAAAATTTATAAATTAACTAGCTGACCCGACAAACGTTGTTTTGCCATATAAATAATTTCCTAGTAATTTCTAGTGCAGACAAAAAACAGCTTACTTATTGTAAGTATGTATGTGTGTTAGAATGTGTATATTGTATGTATGTAAGAATGTGGTATATGCGTGGAATAAGCATAGAGCGCTGTGAACGATGAGGGAATATAAAAATAACAAAAGGCAAACATTATTTTTAAGTTATTATAATTTATTCCTTAAAATTATATATCACTAAACAATTACGACAGTAACACTATTAAACAATATCAATCTCTTAATGCTATAGCGTGAACAATATTTTTTGTTAGTCCATCTTTAGCTAACACAAACAAACTGGATGGTTTACCCACTCGAGAGCATGCCACGTGTAATTGTCCGTGTGAAAAACATGGTGTTCTCAAATCTAATCCACAAACAGACATCGTTTGACCTTGGGATTTGTTGATAGTCATTGCAAATGCCAATCTAATCGAAAACTGAATACGTTTGAATTGAATTGGCACATCTGTAGGTATAATAGGAATCCGTGGTATGAGTATATTTTCACCTCTGAACTTGACATTTAAAATCCTGGCTTCGACCACGTTTTTCATTAATTTTTGAATGACTAATCGAGTACCGTTGCACAGTCGGCGCGGTTTCAAATTACGAAGCAAGATAATTGGAGATCCAACCTTTAATTGTAAAATATGCGGTGGCATGCCTGGCAAATCCAGTGAGTTCAAAAACCCTGTGGGAAAATTTACTGCTTCGCTGTCGTCGCAAACTGTATCAATAGATTTATATGATACCAAGTTCCCTGGCAACAACTTTTGTATCTTCAGATTTAAATTGTCAACGTCTACATTTTTTGACGCTAAAATCGCTCTTTCTGCAAGCCACTCATGATTTACGTACTGTTTGTGTACATCGGGAAATATTTGTTCAATGAGAGTATCTTGCGAATCAGCGATTGTGCAGAAATCGGTCGGTAATTTTACGTATCCAGTTTTATCTATAGCAACTTTTCCATCACCGATATCTAAGAGTTGTTTTGAAAATGTTTCAGCGGATGGATCTTGAAGCATTTGAACGCGCATATTTATTTTTAGCTGTAATTTTTTAACATTACGCCACAATGGAGATGATTTTAAGCAAGCGTTGATCTCATCAGCGTATGTTGAACGTGGAATGACTGGAAGTGTTTGTCTGAAATCACCTGAAAGGACCAACAGAGTAATATCTTTCAATGTCCTGTTCAACGCCTCAAGTGAATGTTTGTGTGCCATAGTACATTCATCCCAAATAATAATTTTACACCGTTATTCTGAATAGGGTTATTCTGAATATTTAGTGGCAGCTTAAATACTAAATAAGCTGTTCTACCTCCATCCAATAAAGTTGCTGCAATGCCCGATGATGCAAAGGCCAATGCGATGCCATTATTTGATCGTATTTCAGCAAGAATTAGCGAAATAACGAATGTTTTGCCAGTTCCACCCGGTGCATCCAAAAAGAAGAACCCACCATGTCCAGCTGAAACTGCGAGCATAATGCGATCATAAATGGTTCTTTGTTCCTCATTCATTAGTGGGACATTGGAGGCAATAATCGCTGCCATTTCTACAGTACTGTACTGCAGTTCACGATTCATTTCAGTATTCATTAAATCAGATGCAGTTCGATTTGGCGAATTCATACCGAAATTACTAAGTGGTAAGTTGGCAATGACAATGCAAAGATCCTCGATAGCAATCAATGCTTCATTGTACATTTCGTGGCTGAATGTTATGGTTAGATCGTGGCACCGTATACGATGTTGATGCAATATATCATCAGTCATTGAATCTTTGTGATTTTTCCATAATATCTGTGCTCGGGCTGGGAAACATGTAGTCAATACTATAGCGAATAGTAGACGAATTTGTATTGCTGTACAGTTCAATGCTGCTTCAGCAAGCATGCATTCCCACTGGTTGTCGTCTTCCAGCAAGCTGAGTGCAAGGCATGCATCTTTATGCGTTGGATATTGTTGCCCATTCACTTTACGTATATCTTGAAATGATAATGGGCCAGTAACATTAACCAACAACAGTTGAAGATAAAAGCAGTCCGTGTGTCTTGGATTGACTGTAAATAATCGCCCCAAGGCGTTTGACTTAAATAAATTGAGACATGCAGCAACTGGTGAGCCTTGCTTGCGGGGCATCCATGTTTTTGATTGAGTCCATGTTAAATAGCGTGGTACTTGTGAATAGAGTAATGTTCGTGCAAAGGCACCAAAATCATCCGCACGATTACACAATTCAAAAAATGCAGTGAGTAGTTTTAGGTGGATTTATTGCACGTTCAATCGCTGTCTCGTTCGTGAAAAATACACGCTGACCGTTTTCAAGATAGATGGCTAACTGAACAACTGCTGGATCCCGTTCATGAATTGGAAAACCAAAGATACGCCAAGCAGCTTCATTGGAGCAGATGTACCGACCAATTTGGTAGAGCGTTATTTCATCGTTTTTATTCAGTCGAGGAGCATTCACATTAGTATTTTTCACTCTAAACACAGCCATATCACTGCCTTTATGGACATACTTGCAAATGTATTTGATGCTCTCACAGAACTGCAGAACTCAACATTAATATGAGCATTATATGTCTTGCTCAGCAGAGGCGAATATGGCACCACCCAACGATTGTCAATATCAATGTCTCTGTTGATGATATTTTTAATAAATGATTGTCCGCCATTTTCAGGATTTCTTCGACGATATATTGGGTATCCGTCGACATTTGTGACCGCATCATTGGTAAAATCTTGAGGGAAATTTTTAGTACATTTTCCATCAGCCATGCAAGGCGATGAACTATTAAGAGTACCACATGGACCATGAATCATGTTTGTTGTAACAATATCAAACAGCAGTTGGTCAGTGGATGGATCTGGCATTTGCATGTGTGTGCAAATGTGTGCATGAGGTAATCCTCGCTTTTGCCACTCAACCGAATACATCCAGCAACGTATGGGACCAAATACATGTGATTTAGTAATAAAACTTATTAAAGACTTCAACTTTTGTCTGAACACACGTGCTGTAATGTCATGGCGATGTATTGCATTTTGGTCAGGCATGTGAACGTGATAAATAAACATGGTCGTCCATATTCACGCACGAAAGTCAGAGCATCCTGTATATATTCTTGCATATGACGTGGACTGCCTACGTACGATGATGGTAAAACGACATGGTTACCAATTTCGGCGACGTCAGCGTTGTTGTTGATAGCGTCTCGCAAATGAATGTACTCTTCCGTAGTCGTTCGCTCTTAATCTTCGCGTACATGTCGACCATGAATTGTTGACAAAGCTCACGACATCGTAAAATAACGTTGTCCAGGTCACGTCTAATCATATATCGGTACGCATACTAATCCTTTGAGCTAATGTTCTTGTTTGTTTGAGCTCCTGTAATATTTGTTCATAAAAATTAATTTAAATTTATTACGTTCAATAATTTAATTATTTTGTTAAATTATTAATGAACAAATTAATAATCAATAAAGTACCTGATACGGGATCTCTTTGTTTTATGTTTATGCAATATCCGTCTTGTCCCTTCCAGAATATTAGCGGATATTGGAGAGCGTCATATGAACGGTGGGTGTCAGCAATGAACTGAAGATTATTATTTCTTCTACAAGTCACAATTTCTCGTGCAGCTGTACAATCGCCAACCATGATTCCAGCAACATCATCAACAACGCGTGCATTGAATCTACGAATATGCTCTCCAGCTGGTGTTTTATCAGGATTAATGACGATAGCGTGATTATCGCTTTGCAATTGGTGCATATGTGATTTGAATATTTTCAACAACTCGTTGTGCTCGTTTAAAAGAGCATCTAGCTCGCTGACGATGCGCCTGGCATAAAGTGAATCAAGGTTATTATAATTACAACGTGCATTCACGCGATTGGCAAGTGCGCTTCCGGAATCCTCGCCGCCCATAAAGTAGAATTGTAAGAATTTATGCGGTTCGTTTGGCATTGGCAGCAGTGAGCCTATTTTGTGATAAACTTGGCCTCTGATTTTGAATGTAGAATTGAATTGTTGATAATTTGCATTAGTATTTCGAACTATTTCTGTTGCTCCGAACGATGTCATTTGGAAGCATGAATTGAATCTTGGAATTGACTTCAGGATCACGTTAGAATCTAGATCCGTGCCGATAAGTAAGCCGTTTAATGGTTCAGGTGGTGTTTCAATTTCAGGTAGTTGCACTTTTCCTGACGCGCAACACATCCCAGCTGGCTCATTTTAAAATTTCAGAGCATGACAATGCACATTCCTTGTCCATAGCACCAATTACCACATTTGAATGAGCATTATATTCAATATCTGGCTCATACTGGAATGCTAGACGCAGGAATGAATCAGATATAAATGCTCGATGTACCTGTTGTCGGTCATTTGTTCTTCGTCTATTGACTGTGAAACGGCGTGATTGTCGTTGTTCTAATCTGCTGACTTCATTGCGTTCAGCTCGTGTATCTTCTGGCTCTTCTTGATGCAATTGCGCCATTCTGACACGTGCATCAGTATTTTGTTGCTGGATTTGTTCTTCTGTTCTTTCGGATCTGCTATTTCGCAAGTTTCGAGCTTGACTTGTACTGCGTCTCAAATGATGAAAAATTTTAAAAGTATAATTAGGGCCAGGATTTTTGCCGCAGTTTTGAAATGATTAGTTTTAATTTATGTAATTATTACAAAAATATAAGTTTTGTGGAAAAAATTTTCGAACAAAATTAAAAAATTAAATTTTATGAAAACATTGTCTCTTGTAATTTTTTCATACAACCAATATTTCCATTGTCATTTCAAAATAAAGATTCATAATGATTGATTTTTGGAAACAATGAAAATCATTGTTCAATTACATTTTTTTAATAAAATTACATTTTTATAAGATCAACAACATTTTCGATATAAATAAAAAAAAGTATACTTACAACACAAAATGCGTTGTTATTGGAAGCACGTGTCATGTGTTGAGTACTTTTGAGGTTATAAAATCACTTGATTAACTAATCGTGCAAAATAAACTCAAAATTAATAATTTATTTGTTATTGATAAAATAGGAATGATTAAAAGTTAATATGAGAGATACACTGAGATAGCAAAATAAAAATTGTCAACGTTACTACTACACTTGACGCATTAACAATAATGATGGCTGACAACTGTGTAGGGAGTGAGAAAGAAAGAAGACCGGCTTCGTTCTCATCCCTACTCCGTGCTGTTTACTGGGTCAGAAGTGACACCTGTAGACATCTGGCGGGGATAACTAATTTGATGACGATTGATCAGTTTTCGACCGGAGAGGAAAATGATTAATTTACTAAAATGGCTATTAAAAAATAAGAGTTGATCGTAGAAGGGTGAAAATTGCGGATTGTATTTATTTTTGTATGTTGTATCATAATCATAAAAAGATAGAAATTAAATAGTTTGTCTAAAAAAACAAGTAAGGAAGCAGCAGTCGAGTTTCCTGACTGCAAAATACCCTGTACCCTTAGACATGCTTACAATTTATTTATTTAGTATCAATAAATAAATGAAACAATATTCTATTAAAAAAGAAAATAAATAAGTTTCGTGTGTCATAAAGCCATACACATTTCGCTGCCAACGTCGCAGTCGGCGTCGCGCAATGCGTATTTTGCTGCGCTTCTGCTTCCCTTGCCATAGATTTTGCATGTGGCATACCTTCCGTGTTTCTTATCCGATTTGGTTCAAATTAAAAATTAGATAGCTTTTATAAGCACCAACGCATATGCCGAATTGCACAGCATTAGGTTAATAATTGTGGGCGTGGCAGTTTTTTGCGATTTGCGGGGTAGCGGGGGGTGATATCAAAATAAAACAACAAACTTGTACTGCGTATGTTAATTACCTATCCAACGATATATGGCACATGTCTGTAGCTCTTGTAGTTTCTGAGATCTAGGCGTTGATACGGACAGACAGACGGACAGACGGACGGACGGACATGCTTTATGGGGTCGGAGATGTTTCCTTCTGCCTGTTACATACATTTGCACCATACTATGATACCCTTTTCACTCATTTTTAATGGGTACAGGGTATAAAAAATAGGGGTGGACTACCCCTAACATTTAGGGGGTTGAAAAATAGATGTTGGCCGATTCTCATAGATACCGGATAAGGACGACAAATTTCATCAAAATCGGTCAAGCTGTTTTGGAGGAGTATGGCTACGAAAACTGTGACACGAGAATTTTATATATAAGATATTTTGTATTTATATTTTAATATTTATTACATTTCAATAATAATGAAAATATGTACCTTGATAAATCGAATTACAAAAAAAATTACAATTCATTAATATTAGTATCGGTTTTTAATTAAGTAAGTTTCAAAATCATGCCTCTTTAAATAAGATGTTAATGATAATTTTCTTTCTAATATTCTTACTTATATTACATTTTTGATATTACCCTTGTATAGGCTAATACAATTTTGGTCCAAAGTGTGCAACGCAGTGAAAAAGACAACCGATTTTATATATTCTTTAGCCGGATAAATCCAAATAGAGCACTTCGTAAGAAAATGTATCTTTTAATTTGATTTCAGAACTATTGAAACTTTTATCTCGAATTAATTTTTTTAACTTGACCTTTTTTTCTTTTCAATAGATAAAACACAAAATGTGATACAAGTAAACAAAGAATTGGCCCCTTTGAGAGATTTTAGAGCATTTTGTCATTAGTCACGACGACAATCCCGAATAGTCGGGCCGAAGTACAAGTACATCTGGTATGGCGCATTCATAAAAGTAAATTTTGATATATAAATTTAATATAGCAGATGTATGTTTATAACATTGAGTCCAAGTCTTATCAATTTTATGTTTTTTTCATTTCACACATTTAATATTTTTTTTAAATATGATTTTAAGTGACTTTCTATTTTTCCGTGTGACACTTTTTTCTAATTTAATTGAAGCCTAAATAAAAGATAGAATGTATTTTTTTATTGCTTTTCCAAATAAAGTTTTTATTAAAAAGTATTAATAATAAATATAATAATAACAATAAAAAAAAGGAGTTGTTAAAAAAAATTTGTATGTGCATACCATAGAAATGTTTAGAATAATGAAAGAATTGTCATAGTAAATGACTGTAAATCTTTAACTTAATGATAAACAGCTTTTTAGCTGAAAAGTATTCATCTATTTAAAGCGGAAAGAAAATAAGTATTAGATAAATACAGATAAAAACAAGTGAGAAAAGTTATCTTTGGCTTGCCGATGATGGTATACCCTTGCAAACAAAAAAGGTTTCCATAGAAAGACTTGTTTTCATATCGGTCGTTTGTATGGCAGCTATATGATATAGTGGTCGGATCCGGACCAAACTTTAAAAAAATCATGGCTATGTCAAATGAATAAATGTTTAATTCGGTTGCGATAGCTTGGAAAACAGTTTTCCATACAAAGACTTGAAATCTGATTGATCGTTTGTATGGCAGCTATACGATATAGTGGTCCGATCCGACCGATTTTTAAACTTGATCTGCGTGCAACAAAAATAATATGGTAAAAATTTCAAAACGCTAGCTTTAAAACTACCGTATATTTTTTGCATAGAAACAGACGGACAGACGGACATGGCTATATCGACTCGGATGTTGATGCTGATCAAGAATATATATACTTTGTGGGGTCGGAGATGCTTCCTTTAATGCGTTACACATTTCTGTATAAAATTATAATACCCTTTTCAAGGGTATAAACATATGGGCATGTTTTATATATATTTTTGATAATATTTGGGCGAGAAGCGTAAGATACTATAAACAATAAACTGCTACTTTTATGTTTAGTAACTTTATAATCGAGTGGAGAAAACATGAGACGCGATCTAATGGTTGAAATGTTTAAATGGTTAAGCAAAATAAATTTTGAAGTGAATTTTCTAAATTTTCCCACGCTGCAGTCCATTGGGAAGGGGGTGAAGGCGTGTGTGTCGGAGATCTTCTTCTCCGTGAATGCCGTAAGTGTCGACGTAGCCGGCTTCTCATCTAGGGAGGGGTGCGGAGATCTTTCTCTCTGGATGGTGCGCTGGCCACTTAGTTGCGCAACGCCGTTCCTGAATGTGTTCAGTTTATGGTGGGGAAACTTTCTCCGATATTATCTTCCCTTAAGGCTAGACAACCAATTCAATGAATACAGCTTTGGCTGGAGTTGGTTTCGAGGGGTATGTGCTCTTTTTTATTGTTGAAATCAAAACTGAACTTATATTACTTTACTGTACTTATATAACCGTCCATTAGCAAAAAAAGCATATCTCAGCATATCGGGAAAACCAATGGGAACCAGGCACGGCCCCTAAAGGCGTTTATGCTAAATCTGCGTACAAAAATACAAAAATACTAAAAATACTAAATACTACTAAAATACCCAAAACATATAATCGACTTAATTTTACTCATTAACACTGTTAACTTGTACGTCTAGCACCTTGTGGCCGAGACTTTCCAGTTCCTCAATAATTTGATGATGGAGCGTACTGTGGTCCAGACCTTTAACACAGACTCGGTATGGCCTGTCCAACAGGAGCTGATAGCAGTAAAAATTAGGCTTTTCGGAAAAATCTGCAATTTTTGACATGTTGTCAATCACTTAACTATTTATTAAGGCTTACAGGGTATCTTGGAACTCCTTGGTGTCCTTGGTATCAATTAATACTGCCCGAAGGGCTCGCCGGCTAAGTGTTCTTAGCGTTACCATAATTACTAAATTTAAACTAACTTAACAAACTAACAATAATTAACAATACTTAAAAACTAAGAAATTTCAAAGAAAGACGATGGGAAATATATATCGTTTTGCTCATCATCATCTTGCTGTACGTCTGCTGTGTGGAAGTCGCCTGTTGAGTCTCCTTTGTGGGCGAGGTCTGGTAAGACCCTTAGCGAGTCGGTTGCGATGGGGCTCCAGTCGGATGTCCTCCTCTAGACCGACTCCTTTGCCGACAGTGCGTCCTGGTCGCTGCTGGAAGGTCTGTGGCTCCTGATGCTGATCCTGCTTGGGCCCATCCAGGCTTTAGCTGCATAAACTAACAATATTTGCAAAAACTACATTTTTGCAATGTGTTTTACTGATAAGCAAAACATCAATCTCGTAGCGCCGCACAAAGCATTCAGTTTCACAGAGACGCCGTTGGCGTTCCATACTAAGATGCTCAGCGGCTTCAATTTTGTCGCTGTCTGCGCGTGTATAGCAGTGAGCAGATGGATCATCTGCCCTTGCTGTAGTAGCATCATCCTCATTTATTCAATCTGCTGTTCCTGAAGAGAGCGCAGGGCGTTCATGCTTTCGTTTAGCGTCTGCAGAATGCTAAAAGTGTTATTGTCCAAAGGGGGCTGATGTCCGCCTCTAGACCGACTCCTTTACCGGCTGTGCTTCCTGGTCTCAGATTGCTGCTGGAAGGGCTGTGGCACCTGTTGCTGATCCTGCTTGGGCCCATCCAGGCTTTAGCTACATCTGTGTAGGAGACCCCGCTTTGGCATACATCCAGTAGGAACATGGGACATAGGTCGATTCTTGATTTCGCTTTTTCCGCCCACACCTCTTTTTGGCCTAGAGCGCTGAAGAAATGCCTGGAGTTTGGAGCATCCGAAATAATTCGCTGGGTGCTGTTTACCACAGTTATAGAAAGTGCATGGCTCGCTTCGTGGTCGCGTACAGTCTTTGGCAGGATGTTCGCCGTGTATAGCAGTGAGCAGATGGATCATCTGCCCTTGCTGTAGTAGCATCATCCTCATTTATTCAATCTGCTGTTCCTGAAGAGAGCGCAGGGCGTTCATGCTTTCGTTTAGCGTCTGCAGAATGCTAAAAGTGTTATTGTCCAAAGGGGGCTGATGTCCGCCTCTAGACCGACTCCTTTACCGGCTGTGCTTCCTGGTCTCAGGTTGCTGGTGGAAGGGCTGTGGCACCTGTTGCTGATCCTGCTTGGGCCCATCCAGGCTTTAGCTACATCTGTGTAGGAGACCCCGCTTCGGCATACATCCAGTAGGACATGGGACATAGGTCGATTGTTGACTTCGCTTCTTCTGCCCACACCTCTTTTTGGCCTAGAGCGCTGAAGGAATGCCTGGAGTTTGGAGCATCCGGAATAATTCGCTGGGTGCTGTTTACCACAGTTATAGAAAGTGCATGGCTCGCTTCGTGGTCGCGTAAAGTCTTTGGCAGGATGTTCGCCGACGCATTTGAGGCAGATGTGCGCCTTACGGCAGTATTTGGCCGTCGTATTTCGCTTGCGAAGGGGCTCGATGACAACTCTCATGTGGCATAGACCCTTAAGAGCCAGGATCTCCTTGTTGTTCGTCGCAGCAGCGATGTTAAAAAATAACATGTTTATGTGCAACCCTTTAACGCAGACTCGGTATGGCCTGTCCTCCTTGAGCTGGTAGCAGTGAAACTCTGTCTTTTCGGTCTCGAGCCAGATGACTATACTGCGGAAGGTGCTTGCGTCTGCCGCATAAAGCCTCAGAACTCCGCCCATCAATGCCTTGGCAGAGATCTTGGTCAGATCAGGGGGCTTGGGTTGCGCCTTGGAAGGTGCACCAGATGAGGCTGCATTAAGTTTGGCAGCAGGAATAGCTGCTTGATGGCTGGTACTGGGCTGATCACTCAGTTCCTCGGTTTGCGCAAGAAACCCAAAGCGGTTTGAGTCGTTGTAGGTGGGAAGAGGTATCTTGGTATCAAGTATTGCCTTCTTGTTGGCATTCAGTGGGGACCCACATGCCTTCCGCTTAATGACTTGCATCCGCTGAGGCGCTGGCTTGATAGTGTCGGCGACTTTAGATGTCGGCATCGGCACAGAGTCTTGGTATAGTGCAATGTTGAAGACCTCGCCGAGGCTGAGTGATCCATAAATGCAATTTGTTGTGGCCGCTGTTCAGCGGGCCACGATTTAGATTGTTTGCAGCAAACTTATATTACTGTGCTTGAGTGTTTTGTAACTAATGGTGGATCTAGGGATCGCTATTTACAGTTTGTGACGTGGAATTTCTATATGGATAAAAACACTCTGTCTGATTTGCCGTTTTCGAAAAGGTCGATCGAATTCGAGATGTCGGAAGTCGCTATGTGCACTAAAGAAGAGGTGCAGTCAAGATTACTGATAGCCAGCTGGATTAATTTTTGGGAAAACTAGTTCTGCAACAACAGTAACAAAAACAGTTACCACTACTAGTGTTTTGTTAACAACAACGTACATTGTTGGAGCGCAGCTTCAGTCAACTCTGACTCGAAGCACACGAGTAAAGTGGCTAAGAGGTAGTTCTCGTAATAGTCCGCACAGTCTCCCGACATGAATACTATAAAGAATCTGAATCTGAAGAAGGAGCCCCCAAATGTTCCCAGTTATGGGAAACTATAATCCCTTCTTGGAGATCTATTTCCCCGGAAAGATGCAAGAATCTGGTGGAGCCAATGTGATGTGTGGATGTCTTAGGCAACAAAGGTGGTGCTACAAAATGCTAGTTTACATTTTTATTTATTTTTTTTATTTAATTATGGTCTAAAATTTAAAAATACGGCCATATTTCATCGATTTATTGGTTAATCTTAAGTTTTGAGTAAATATTCTAAAGCACTCCTATTATTTTGACAAAGCATTTTTAGCGATGTGTTCAAGTTTTTCTTTTGTTTATCATGAAATCACTGGGTTTTAGTTTTATTTCTTCACTACCCAATAAAATTGTTTAAAAAAATATGCCTTAAGCAATTCACGTTTGTCTACATAGTTTTCACTTGAATTTTTGGCAAGTGCAATGGTCTCGTTTTAGTCCATGCCCTCGACTAGACGCAGGATGTGGAACCCTACCCATACTGATAAGGAATATATAATCAAAAAAAAGCAAGGAAACCCCTTCCCGAGCGTCTCTGATAAAAACTCCCTCGTCGTCAACTGGCCTTCGCAACAATCGTGTTGAATCTTTAGCTGAGGAGATGAGGCCTGTTGACGAGATGGAGACATTCGAGAAAGCTATTGAAAGCGGCAAATTATAACATTATAAAAATTATAACAAATTATAACAATCTACGCGTCAGATGCAACTGCATTTAGAAATGTGGTCCCTAGTTTGACTGCCATGGAATTCCAGTTCTGGCACCATCAGCTCCACGATAAGAAACCTTACAGGGAGGTGCAGAAGAACTTACACTCAACAGTTCCAAAGGAAGAAATAGAGCGCTGTTTTACAGGCAACGCCAAGAAAGCCTAGATGGCAAGAAAATTCAATTGATGAAAACGAAGACGAAGAAGCTTTTAATTTAAAAACGAGTCAAAATTTGGTTTTAGGTAACGTCAAGACAACTTCAAATATAGCCGAATCGACTTAGAAGGCATAGGATCACGGAAGGCTACTCACAGCAAGAACATAGCTTAATGCAACAACTGTCAAAATTTTGGCCACAGCCAAAATTATTGCTTGTTAAAGACTAGAGGAAAATGTGCGGTTGACCATCCTACCAATTTAAAAAATGCAAGGCACAGCTCAACAAACAGTACACTTGTGCAAACTGCATGGAGAATTACCCTGCTAGTTTCAAAGGCTGCAAAGTCAGGATGGAATTATGCAAATAATTAATTAAAGGGATTAGATCACCCAACTACAATGATAACATAGCGTTTGAAAACCGTCGCGCACAAGTAGCGCACACCCCAACAGATCACTGAAATAAACGAAACAATGTGTTCTGGGCTATAAATATACCTACCTGGCTACGATCAATATTACGGAAACCATCCTCGATGTACCAACGAGCCTTAAAATAGCCTCTTTGTATCTTCCTCTTAACGAGTCCTGGACCAAAAACGACTTCGACCAACTAGGGATCACATTGGGCCTTAAGTGTATAGTAGAAGGCGATTACAATGCTAAGCACCAATGGTGGGGCAACCTTAGGGCATGCTGTCTAGGAAAACGGTTACATGAGGCCATCGTAAATAGCTCTAGCCAGTTTTTAGCTACAGGTGAGCCTAACTTTTACTTGTCTAACACTAGACTGACCGCAGCAGTCTTAGACTTTTTTGTAATGAAGAAGGTGGCAATAACGAAATCGAAATATTAATAACGAAATAACGATCTGTCTTCGGACCACTTGCCAGTTCTAGCAACACTTAGCCACACTCCTCAATACAAAAACCATAAGGAGAACTCTTCCATTACCACCATCCAGAAGACATCGAAGATGCGGTAGAGATCTTGATGCATGAAGATCTTGAATGCAATGCCTTGATGCATCGCCCAACAATTCGTTGTAGAAACTGACGAACAGCATTAAAAGACAAGATATCTCAAAGGCTTCTATCAGGAATCCTACTGGTGCTTGGTGCGGCTCAAGCCAGGAGGAGCCAGATGTCTTTGCATACATCTTAGAGGATAGATTTAAGCCATTCAACCTCACTTCGGCAGAAACGAGAGGCAGGGTGCAATAAATCTTAGAACAACCTTTCCAAATGTCTTTCAAAGACGAAGACATTATAATAGCAACATACGCAGAGGACACTGTGGTAATGATCAGCAGTGCGAAAATGAGTACTGCAACCAAAGGCCTACAAAATTACGTGACGACTTTCGAAAAGTGAGCAATGGAAAGGAACATAGGAATCAATTGCAGCAAATGTGCTTGCGTAACATTCGCAAAAAGGCCTTTGAATTACCCAGGAATTACAATGCTCGGCTCCACACTTTAACACAAGTCCCACTACAAATACCTTGGGGTGATTTTGGACAGAGGATTAACGTACCGAAGGCACACAACTATGATTAAACAGGCTGTGCTTTCAAAGGCTACAAAAATGTCATGGCTCCTGGTTTTCCTTGTTTCCGTCGTATAAATCTCCTTGAGGATTGATTCCAGGTATAATATTTTGGCATTTCAGAATATAGCAATGTTTGTGCGAAATCATCGTTTTGGCATGTCTCAAAAAAACTGGTTAATGTAGTAGATGGTGGCTGAGCAGCTCTTTGTACTGCGTTCTGTGCTGTAAAATACACTCTTTGTCCATTTTATAAATGCACAGCTAAGTGAACAACAGAAGGGTGTCTCTCATGAATAGGAAAAGAAAATATTCGCCAAATTGCTTCATTACTACTGACATAGCGGCCCATTTGGTATTGGGTAACTTCATCATTGGAATTCTCTGCACCAATTCCAATCACAGGCATATCACTCCCTTAGGTTACATATTTGGAAATGTATTTAATAGATTTCACTGAATGGCAAGAAACAACGTTGATGTGTGCTTTGAATGTCTTTGATAAAACGGGTGAATATGGAACAATCCAACGATTATCTATTTCAATATCTTGTTGATTTAATTTGACAATTGTTGATAGTTGGTGCATTAAAACGTCATGTATGTTGACCTGCAGGTGTTTTATCAGCTCTGATTACAATTTTGTGATTATCGGATGGCATCAGATCCAGGGCAGTTTTAAACAATATAATAAATTGATTGTGTTGATAAAAGAAAGTTTGTAATTGTTCTACAATAGACCTCTTTACTAAATTGTTATGTGCACAATTCAGATCAATTTCTTGTGAATTGCCCATAAAATAAATTTGCAGGAATTTGTTGTCGTTATCTGACACTGGAAACAGTGAACCTGCTCTGTGATATATTTGCCCTTGTATCTGTTTTTTTTTTTTTTTTTTCTATTACTATTTATTAAGGCATACAGGGGCATACATATCTTTAAACCCCTTGGTGACCTTGGCATCTATTAATACTGCCACAGAGGCTCGCCGGCTAAGTGTGCTTAGCATTAAAATTATAACTAAATTTAAACTTACAAACTAACTATTTACAGAACACAAAAACAAAATATAAAAGAAAGAAAGACGATGGGGAGTATATCGTTTGGCTTATCTTCATCTTGCTGTGCGTCTTGTTGGCAGCCGCTCAATTAGGTCTCTAGGAAGTCGCCTATTGAGCCTCGTTTGTGGGCGAGGTCTGGTGAGACCCTTAGCGAGTCGGTTGCGATAGCGCTCCAGTCGGTCGTTGTAGCGGCTGGAGTGGAAATTTATGGTCTCAAAGACCGTAGAAGTCGACTTCTACTCGGGAAGAACAGAAAATAACTACCTTGAACGAACAAACGCAGCATATACCAACTGAAACGATGATGATCTCACTCCAGCAAACCCTAAAAGAGTTTATGACATTCATGCAAACCACAATGCAAGAGCTTATGCGAAACCAAAATACGCTGATACAGCTTCTTCTGTCATCCAAATCAATATAATGTCTCCACTTCAAATATCTATGTGGAACGCAAATGGCGTTTTACGGCATAAAAATGAACTTGCTCAGTTCTTATTCGAAAAAAATATTGACGTCATGCTCCTCTCCGCGACACATCTAACAGACAAGCACAACTTCCATATCCCAGGATACTTATTCTACGCCACAAACCATCCGGACGGCAAAGCCCATGGGGGCACTGGTATACTTATCAGAAGTCGCATCAAACACCACCTTTATAACAGAACCGAAATGGACTACCTGCAATCCACTTCCTTAAGCATGCAATCCAGCAGCGGCCCCGTCACTCTGGCCGCAGTCTACTGCCCACCTCGCTTTGTAGTTTCTGAGGACCAATTCTCGGAATTTTTCAACTCACTCGGTGAGCGATTCATAGCGGCCGGTGACTACAATGCCAAGCATACGCACTGGGGATCACGTCTTCTGACCCCAAAGGGCAAACAACTTTACAACGCGCTCATTAAGCCGCGAAACAAGCTCGATTATGTGACTCCGGGTAGGCCTACATACTGGCCAGCAGATCCAAATAAGCTACCGGATCTCATTGACTTTGCAATAACAAGAAAGATTCCAAGAAATAATATTCCGGCCGAGTCACTTGCAGAACTATCATCTGATCACTCCCCAGTTCTACTTACTCTCTGGCACCGACCACATATAACTGAGCGCCCCTACAGGCTGACAGGCAACAGGACCAACTGGGCAAGGTACGCGAAATATGTTTGTACCCACATGGAACCAACTCAAACAGTATTCACCGACGAGGATGTTGATCGCCTGGTCAAATCGATAGAGGAAACACTTGTTGCTGCTGCCAAGGCCTCTACACCTCCAGACACACACAAAATGACAAATTATAGCAAGACAAATGGTGAAATCGAACAGCTAGTACTTGAAAAACGAAGACTAAGAAGAGAATGGCAGAATCATAGATCCCCAACGGCTAAAGAACATCTAAAAATAGCAACACGTAAACTAACCAGGGCACTTAAGCTTGAGGAAGCCAACGCACAGCATCTATATATCAAACAACTATCGCCCACCAGCAAAAGGAACCCTTTGTGGAAAGCACACAAAAGCATACAGCCACCGGCAGAAACAGTCGTTCCACTGCGAGGTCCCTCTGGAAGCTGGATACGCAGCGACGAAGATAGAGCTAATGCGTTCGCCGATCACCTTCAGAAAGTATTCCAACCAAATCCTGCTAGCAACTCATTTGTCCTCCCTGTAGTAACTAAAAGCTTGCCCCCTATAAATCCAGTAACATTCAGCCAAAGTGAGATAGAATCTATCATAAAAGATCTTAATCCCAAAAAATCACCTGGACATGACTTGGTGGCACCAAAAATGATCATAGAACTCCCACCGTGTGCGGTTCTGACCTTATGCCATCTCTTCAACGCTATTACGAAACTTGGATACTATCCCCAAAGGTGGAAAAAGGCGGTCATAGTAATGATTCCCAAGCCAGGCAAAGACAAAACGCAACCCTCATCCTACAGACCAATCAGTCTCCTAACGTGTCTCTCGAAACTGTTTGAAAAGGCATTTTTAAAACAACTAACTCCTTACTTAAGAAGGCGAAATACAATACCATCGCATCAGTTTGGCTTTCGCAAAAATCACGGAACGATCGAACAGGTCAATCGCATCACAAACGAAATTCGTACCGCTTTTGAGCACCGGGAATACTGTTCAGCTATATTCTTAGATGTTGCACAAGCATTTGACCGAGTCTGGCTGGAAGGACTAATGTACAAAATAACAAAACTGCTTCCCCAGAACACGCACAAAGTGTTCGAATCTTATCTCTTCAAAAGAGTGTTCTCAACCAGGTGCAACAGTTCGACTTCACACGACCGCGTTATCAATGCTGGAGTCCCCCAAGGTAGTGTACTGGGCCCCTTTCTTTACACCCTATTCACAGCAGAGATGCCTACAAACTATCAGCTCACAACCTCTACGTTTGCTGACGATACCGCAATACTTAGCCGATCTAGATGCCCAGCGAAGGCAACAGAGCAACTTGCCTGCCATCTTAAAATAGTGGAAAGATGGTTTGCGGACTGGCGCATTAAGATAAACGAGACCAAAAGCAGACATGTAACCTTCACACTGAACAGACAAACCTGCCCACCCTGTACCCTGAACAAAACATTTATCCCACAAGCAGACGTTGTAACATATCTCGGCGTTCACCTAGATAGACGCCTCACCTGGCGGCGACATATAGAATCTAAAAGGACTCATATGAAGCTTAAAGCAGCCAATCTTCACTGGCTTATTAATTACAACTCTCCCTTTAGTCTGGAATACAAAGTACTCCTCTACAATACCGTGCTGAAACCCATCTGGACATACGGCTGTGAACTATGGGGAAACGCCTCAAAAACCAACATTGAAATCATACAGCGAGCTCAGTCCACGATTCTGCGAACTATCACTGGAGCACCATGGTACCTACGCAGCGAAAGCATCCATAGAGACCTCCACATAAACCTTGTCAATGAGGAAATTCAGATGAAAAAAAGTAAACATCAAGCAAAGCTCGCCGCACACGAAAATCATCTCGCGAAGTCGATTACGCGAGTCTACAGTCAGAGCCGACTGAAGCGCAAAGATTCTCCAGCCCAGCAAAGAAATCCTAGCGCCGTCTCTAACTAATACAATTACTTCATATTGTAATTAATATAAGTTATATAATAAGATTTGAATAATTATTGTTAGTCTCACAAAAAGAGAAGATCCAATAAATAACGCAATAAAAAAAAAAAAAAAAAAAAAAAGACCGTCAGCAGCTTTAGGTCACTGTGGAGGGTGGTGTTCCTCACATACCACTCGCAGCCAGTGATCGTCCTCGCCATTTTATTTTGGATGCTCTGGATTCTGCGGATCTGGCTGTCACACGCCAGGCCCCAAATTTGGCACGCATACCTTCAAATAGGAGCTATGATTTGGCTGTATATGGTCAACTTATTTCTTAGCGACAGTTTGCTATGCGGGCCCATGAGCCAGTAGTGCTTTGACGCCGCGGCCCGTATGCGTATTCTCAATTCACTCACTTGCTTCGCGAAAGTGAGCCGGCGGTCGAGTATGACTCCCAGGTATTTGGCTGAGTCAACCTGTTCCACAGGGGTGTCGTCAATGAGCACTGCTGGTGGCGTTCTCCGTTTGAGGGTGTAGCAAACATTCGTGGACTTGTTGCCATTTATGCCAATATTCCATCTCCTAGCCCAGTCGGAGAATCTTGTTGCGTAGTTCTGGATACCGTTGGCGGCCTCCTGCTCGCACCTGGACCTGTACGTTATGCACACGTCGTCGGCAAATGTGGCCAGCATTGACGTTCCGTACAGATTGTCAGCCGGGCGTGGCATGTCATGGCTATAAAGGCAGTATAGTAGCGGGCCTAGGACGCTTCCCTGGGGTACTCCAGCTGCCGCATTATACTCAGTTGAGAGAGCAGAGTGGAACCGGACCGCAAATCTCCTATTCCTGAGGTACGACGCCAGGAGACAGTAGTAAGGCGCAGGCAGGGTATTCTGACCTGAGACCAGGACGCACAGCCGGCAAAGGAGTCGGTCTAGAGGCGGACATCAGCCCCCTTTGGACAATAACACTTTTAGCATCCTGCAGACGCTAAACGAAAGCATGAACGCTTTGCGCTCCCTTCAGGAACAGCAGATTGAACAAATGAGGATGATGTTACTACAGCAAGGGCAGATGGTCCATCTGCTCACTGCTATGCACGCGAAGACAGCGACAAAATGAAGCCGCTACGCATCTTAGTATGGAACGCCAACGGCGTCTCCGCGAAACTGCCCGAAGTTGAATGCTTTGTGCGGCGCTACGAGATTGCTGCTTTACTCATCAGTGAAACACATTACAAAGATGGAGTCAAGCCTAAGCTGTTTGGTTACGAGGCGTATACTGCAAACGATCCGGGTGAGGGTAACGCTAAAGGTGGATCAGCGATTATGATCAAATCAAGTCTGATTCATTTTCCTCTTCCTTCAGTAGCCACTGATAGGGTGCAACTTGCGTCTGCAGCTATAGAAACTGGGGACGGCATTATGAACTTCGGCGCGGTCTACTGCCCATCGAGGTTCGTCTGGACCACAGATAACTTCAAATCCATATTGGAGCAACATCAGCATAAATTCATTGTAGCTGGCGACTGGAATGCGTCCCATTGGCTTTGGGGAGCAGGGAGGTGCAACCAAAGAGGTCATGCCCTGGCAAATCTAATCTTCAACACAGATGTACACTCGCTAGCAACAGGTGGCCCCACAAGGTTCCCTTTTGGTAGTAGAGGGTCCCCAGGCTACATGGATTTTGCGCTGACAAGAGGTATCCTGGGTTTACACTCAGATATCCAATCGTTTGCCTTGTATCTGTAAAAAAAAAAAAAAAATATTATGGTGTGGTATAAATTAATGGATTCAGTGGATTCAAATTAATTCAGATTCAGTCAGTGATCAAACTTAAATAATATTTGATCTTAAAAAGTATATATTTAGTTGTAACTAATATCTATCTATAATATAACAAGTAAGGGAGCAGCAGTCGAGTTTCCCGACTGCAAAATACCCTGTACCCTTAGACATGCTTACAATTTATTTATTTAGTATCAATAAATAAATGAAACAATATTCTATTAAAAAAGAAAATAAGTTTCGTGTGTCATAAAGCCATACACATTTCGCTGCCAACGTCGCAGTCGGCGTCGCGCAATGCGTATTTTGCTGCGCTTCTGCTTCCCTTGCCATAGATTTTGCATGTGGCATACCTTCCGTGTTTCTTATCCGATTTGGTTCAAATTAAAAAATTAGATAGCTTTTATAAGCACCAACGCATATGCCGAATTGCACAGCATTAGGCAGTTTTTGCGATTTGCGGGGTAGCGGGGGGTGATATCAAAATAAAACAACAAACTTGTACTGCGTATGTTAATTACCTATCCAACGATATATGGCACATGTCTGTAGCTCTTGTAGTTTCTGAGATCTAGGCGTTGATACGGACAGACAGACGGACAGACGGACGGACGGACGGACGGACAGACGGACATGGCTATATCGACTCGGCTGTTGATGCTGATCAAGAATATATATACTTTATGGGGTCGGAGATGCTTCCTTCTGCCTGTTACATACATTTGCACCATATTATGATACCCTTTTCACCCATTTTCAATGGGTACAGGGTATAAAAATGAATCGTAAAATGTTCGTTGAAGTTCAAGATTAAAATACATAATATTATGACTGAGATATTTTAGTTACCTGTAATGGGATTTATAATTTTTATTGAGAAATCGCGCGATTATTAGTTGAATGTCGCGCTCGCGCTTCAGGCGTTTGTGATATCCGAATTCTTTCACGTTCATTTTCGTCATCAACAGTGAGTCCTTGTAATTTAATATGAGCTTTATACCATAGCAATAAAGCTCAAATTGACCACGTTTTAGTTACAAATCATTTGTATGGGAAAAAGAAAAGGGCTATTTTTACGGTTTTTCCAGCTATAATTCTAATTTTTCTCGCCGCTCCTTTTGCTAGGCTGCACATTTTTGGGAAATAGTAATCGCGGAGGACTTGCTTGGTATTTTCCAGAGCCGCTCTGTGTGCACGATTGTGTTCTGCCGTGATAATTCCTAACTGTTCGTTTCTATTAGTAACGTCCGTTACAGCGTTCTTGCAATAGCGAAACTGTGTAGCCCGGAAATGAGCAATTAACTCATGCTGGAAGCTTGCCAGAGGGGGTAGGTCGCAGTGTATCGCATTTACGACGTCGGCGTTTACGACTTCTTTGAGCATTTTTAAAATGCTGCTTTTGTCGGCGAAACTGATTAAGTGGCGAGTTTTGCTACAAAAAATACTAAGCTTCGTTTTAGCTGGAAACATGCTTCTTCTATAATGATTTGATTTCTGAAGCAGTTTAGTGTATGATCTGTCGTTTCGATCATGTAGGACAGTGAAAGTTCTCTGTAACTTGCCTAAAGAACACACTATGGCCAACAACTCTCTTTCATTCGTGGCATAGTGTGACTCGCTTTGTTTGAGGGTCCTAGAGATCATTGTAATAAGTCTCTTTTCTTGCGATAGAACGGCGCCGATACCGTTCGCGGAAGTATCCGTTGTAGATAGAACGGCTTCCTGAAGTCAGGGTATCTGAGAATTAAATCTTCGGAAGCCAAGACATTTCTTAGCCTCTCGAATGCATCTCTTTGCAATTCACCGAAGTCAACAGGAGTTTTTTTTAGACATGTGTTAGCTGACGGAGCCATTTTCTCCGTCAGGCAGGCTTGTCAAATGCGTTGCGATTGCCGCAAAGTCTTTAACGAAACATCGATAGTATCTGGCCAGGCCCAAAAATGGCCTAAGCTCATACAGATTTGTCGGTTCTGGGTACTCCTTTATGACTTTTACTTTTTCTGGGTCGGTTTTTGCACCGCCGTTGGTTACAATAAATCCCAGATACTCAACACTTTGTTTGATAAAGTGTGTTATTTCGTGGGACACCTTCATGTTGGCATCACGTGGGCTTTTTAAAACCGGATCTATGTGCCTATCATGGTCTTCCTCATTTTCGTAAAAAATAATGATGTCATCTACGTAAACGTAGCACAATTTGCCAATTTATTCTCGTATGACGTCGTCGATCGCTCTTTGGAAGATGCTTCTGCATTCTTCAAACCGAACGGTAATCGACAAAATTCATACTTCCCGCCATTTATTGAGAAGGAGGTCTTCTCGCGCCGAACTTTAAAACTAGCGTTGTAAAGTACTTGGCTTTACATAAATTTGCCAGTATCATGGGAATATTTGGCATTGGGTACTTGTCAGCGATGTTTTTTTCGTTAACTTTCCTAAAGTCTATAACCAAACGCTTATTCTCATTCGCCGGCTCGTCATGGCCTTTGTTGTCTACAACCCATGTTGGATTGTTGTAAGGCGACCTTAAAGTTCTAATAATGCCTTTTTGCAATAGGTCTGCGATTTCTTGCTTCACGAGCAAGAAATACACCCATGGGATGCGGGTATAGTTTGGAATATACCGGCTTATCATCGCTTGTTCGAATTGTGGCAATGACAGAAGTGTTAAACGTCAGTACCTCGTTAGAGGCCGAAAATGCCTTAGATCTTTTCGTGATCATGTTTTGAAATTCAGTTTTTAAAGATTCTGGTACGGCAATGTCATGTGCTTCTCTGCCATGATATGGTTTGAAGATTTCATATGCGTCTACGGCTGATTGTCGACGGCTGATTTGTTGTAGGGCGAATGCCTTGTGTTTATAAATCCCACCCGTCGTCACTATCGTATTTGACTTGAATATCTTTATATTCACTAACCCAACTCATTGACTAATGGTTGGCACTACACAAATATATTTTTGCCGAGCACAATTGATCGGCTTCCGTGAGACAACGAAATTACGTTGCGCGAGAAAATAGGTAAGGGAAAATAGGAGGTAGACAACTTTTATCGTAAAAAAGGTTTTCACAAAATAAAATTCCCGGTGATTTAAAAAAAAAAAATTTGAAGCCGAAAGAAACATAGGGTAACTTGGGGTACTTGGGGTAATATATTCTTAATTTAATAAAATTTTTTCTGCTGTGTTTTTTTTTTTATTAAATTTTTAATAACTTATTTTCTTGTTATTTTTTATTATTATTTTTATTATAATTTTTTGTGAATTTACGCAACAGAAAAACCAAAGATATGCAATATCATCAAATTACATGTTTTTCTAACTTAACTTCCTGTTAGGTTAATAGTGTTGTTGTTGGTCTGATGAAGTTTGGCGCCAAATATGTTATCCTGACCCACGTCGATGTAGGAGGCGTGTAAGGTGGAAGTTTAAACCAGCGCCTTAGCTGCTATCCTTGGAATTCTGCAGTGGTACTGCAATTGGTTGTGACGATTCTTCTTTTGACGTTTATGTTGGAGAGTTTACTTCCTCTCTAATCACCGGCATTATGGCTCAGCAATTATATCAATAATAAGACAAGGTTTCTACGGCTGAAGCCGGAGTAATGTATATTGGTCAAGCGTAAGCTTTCGTATCTTAGACAAAATTAAGCTCCAATGCTTACCCTAGCTCCAATGCATCACGCCATAAAATCGTGTTCGGCACGCCGACTCAGCATTTCATGTATTGGAATTCGGCACTCCGGATAGCGCGGGGTGCTGAACTCATTTTGAGCGCGTCAGCATTGTTTGTGTGAAGCTATTGTACTTAGTTGCTAGGGTATTATTTATGTAAATCTACTTAGTTGCCGAATCAGATATATGGAGTGTACTTTTCAGTTGTTAACTTATATAATACAGATATTAGATATAAAATTTGTGTAGTAAGTTCTTTGGCATTTTATAAATTCTGTTTACAGATACCGACGCTTCTTCGTTTTGACAATCTTCAGGTCAAAAAAACCACGCCGGTTTTTCTTGAAGACCCCAGGAAGAAGAAATAGGACCTTTTTACAGATATTGACGCACTCTTATCATTACATTTTTAATAGGTCCACAAAACCACGCCGCCTTTTTATTAAGATCCAGGAAGAATATTTCGTAACAAACACTAAAATATTAAGATTCTGGGGACAATAATAATATTTAAATTAAAATAAGCTGAATGAAAATCCGATTCAAAGGAGAGATATCGGTTTAAGTATCGAGAAGCGAACTGTAAGGTTAAGCTAACATTTTGCAGTAAATATAAAAATAACAATAAGTAAATATAAATAGTTAATAAGAAAATGAACTAAATGAGAATAAACCCCAACTCAAATGAGAGACATCGGTTTGAGGATCTAGATAACCAAGATATAAAATTTAAAAGAAAAATTGGTTTAATGACTAAGATATAAAAGTAGTTAAATTCAAAGGAGACATCGGTTGGAGGATCTAGAGAAACAAGATATAAAATCAAAAAAATTAAATGAGAAATTCAATGCTCTCGAGGGAGGCAATCCCCCCTGCGTAATGCGAAGGTTGTGTGGGAGGATTTCTCCGCGTTGACCACGATGTTCCATCGTTTCAGCCATGGATCCAGAGCATCCAGTTGTCTCTGTATGATGGCTGATGCTTCCTGCGGATCTGTGGCGGAGGCTAGGAAAGCGGTGTCGTCCGCATATGTAGCTACTGTAAGGTTCCAAAATTCCAAAAAATAATTCAATTTAACAACGTAAACCAAGTTCCTTGTTGATGAACGATTTTTCAAATGGGATATATAATTTTTGAAGCAAGTTCTTTGGTATTTTATTAATTCTGTTTACAGATACCGCTTTTCAGGTCAAAAAAAACCCCGCCGCTTTTTTTTGAAGACTCCAGGAAGAATAAATAGGTCCTTTTTACAGATATCGATGGTCTCTTATTTTTACATTTTTAATAGGTCCACAAAACCACGCCGCCTTTTTTTGAAGGTTCCAGGAAGAATATTTGGTAACAAAAACTAAAATCATAAATCTCTGGAGACAATAATAATATTTAAACTAAAATAAGCTGAATGAAAATCCAATTCAAAGGAGAGATATCGGTTTGAGGATCGAGAAGCGAACTGTAACGTTAAGCAAACAATTAGCAGTTAATATAAAAATAAGTAAATATAAATAGTTAATAAGAAAATGAACTTAGTTGAGAATAAACCCCAACTCAAATGAGAGACATCGGTTTGAGGATCTAGATAACCAAGATATAAAATATTATAAAATTTTAATGAGAATGCTCTCGAGGGAGCAGAATTAAGGTAAATAAATAAGATTTTTAATGAAAATAAAATAAATTAGAAAAGGATCGTCATTTCGCACTTGAGAGCACAAGGCTTTTGTATAGATAAAAAAACATGAAATATTTAAATTAAAATATTAAAATAGAACAAATTTTGAGGAGAAGTAAGCGGGGAGAAGTAAGCGGTAATGGAGAGCCCACCGGCTAATATTAAACAAAAATGGAGAGTTGATTGCAAATCGAAATAAGAAAAAATTGGGACAGCGAAAATCAATGCACATATTTATCTATTGCTATTGAGGAATCCATAGGTATTATGGCAATAAGAACTATTACCGCAATGGAGAACCAATAATGGGGTGGTGAATCTTCGCGGTCTTATGTGGTTCCAAGGAAAGGATGAAAGAAATTCAAAGAATTCGAGGAAATCAACAACACGGGGCGGCGATAGTCAGGATAGCGATTGCTCTTCCCGCTAATTTCAAGAATAAAAGTAAGAATGAGAAAATATGAACCAAACGGAACTGAAATATCGAACAAAACAAACGAGGCCTCAACGAGGATGTTGAAGCAAGGGAACCAGGAGAAGCTGGTCAGTGAGAGACTCCCACAAGATAATTTTAAACATTTAAATAAAAAGAAACAAATACAAATAATAAAAAAAACACATTTAAATAAAAACACTTTTAAATGAAAAAAAAATACACTGTTAAAAATGAAATCAATGTTAAAATATTTAAATACTTTTTATTGGCAGTCTGAAATGTTTGGCTGCCAGACAGAAATTGATTTTGTCTGGATGATGCTCGCTTTTTATAGGAAATTTTTGGGAAACTGGACCAAAGGTGGAAGTCCATCAATAACTCCACCGATATCTCACCGATATTCCTGAATCCGATAGTTCTATCGAAGTATGTAACTTAAACTTAGGGGGCGATCAAATTAATGTCACTTTATCCATGGTTTTTTTAAGGTATTCCACTTAAGAATCGGAATATAATTGGCCAAGATATACCCTTCGCTTTGAGCCATATTGGCCTTCGCAGAGATTTTTTCATTTTTCCAAGGGTCTCCCCAAAAAATATTACCGGAAATATGTGATCGGTCTTTGATGCAGATAGTGCCATTAATTTTTGCGCTTTTGTATAAAATTCTTTATTATTTCATCAGTATATATAATACAGATATTAGATATATAATTTGTGAAGTAAGTTCTTTGGTATTTTATAAATTCTGTTTACAGATACCGCTTATCAGGTCAAAAAAACCACGCCACTTTTTCTTGAAGACTCCAGGAAGAATAAATAGGTCCTTTTTACAGATATCGACGCTCTCTTATTTTTACATTTTTAATAGTTCCACAAAACGACGCTGCCTTTTTTTGAAGGTTCCAGGAAGAATATTTGGTAACAAAAACTAAAATCATAAATCTCTGAAGATATTTAAATTAAAATAAGCTGAATAAAAATCCGATTCAAAGGAGAGATATCGGTTTGAGGATCGAGAAGCGAACTGTAAGGTTAAGCTAACATTTTGCAGTAAATATAAAAATAACAATAAGTAAATATAAATAGTTAATAAGAAAATGAACTAAATGAGAATAAACCCCAACTCAAATGAGAGACATCGGTTTGAGGATCTAGATAACCAAGATATAAAATTTAAAAGAAAAATTGGTTTAATGACTAAGATATAAAAGTAGTTAAATTCAAAGGAGACATCGGTTGGAGGAGCTAGAGAAACAAGATATAAAATCAAAAAAATTAAATGAGAAATTCAATGCTCTCGAGGGAGGCAATCCCCCCTGCGTAATGCGAAGGTTGTGTGGGAGGATTTCTCCGCGTTGACCACGATGTTCCATCGTTTCAGCCATGGATCGAGAGCATCCAGTTGTCTCTGTATGATGGCTGATGCTTCCTGCGGATCTGTGGCGGAGGCTAGGAAAGCGGTGTCGTCCGCATATGTAGCTACTGTAAGGTTCCAAAATTCCCAAAAATAATTCAATTTAACAACGTAAACCAAGTTCCTTGTTGATGAACGATTTTTCAAATGGGATATATAATTTTTGAAGCAAGTTCTTTGGTTTTTTATTAATTCTGTTTACAGATACCGCTTTTCAGGTCAAAAAAACCCCGCCGCTTTTTCTTGAAGACTCCAGGAAGAATAAATAGGTCCTTTTTACAGATATCGATGCTCTCTTATTTTTACATTTTTAATAGGTCCACAAAACCACGCCGCCTTTTTTTGAAGGTTCCAGGAAGAATATTTGGTAACAAAAACTAAAATCATAAATCTCTGGAGACAATAATAATATTTAAATTAAAATAAGCTGAATGAAAATCCGATTCAAAGGAGAGATATCGGTTTGAGGATCGAGAAGCGAACTGTAACGTTAAGCAAACAATTAGCAGTTAATATAAAAATAAGTAAATATAAATAGTTAATAAGAAAATGAACTTAGTTGAGAATAAACCCCAACTCAAATGAGAGACATCGGTTTGAGGATCTAGATAACCAAGATATAAAATATTATAAAATTTTAATGAGAATGCTCTCGAGGGAGCAGAATTAAGGTAAATAAATAAGATTTTTAATGAAAATAAAATAAATTAGAAAAGGATCGTCATTTCGCACTTGAGAGCCCAAGGCTTTTGTATAGATAAAAAACATGAAATATTTAAATTAAAATATTAAAATAGAACAAATTTTGAGGAGAAGGAAGCGGGGACTCTGATACCCAGAATGGAAAGCCCACCGGCTAATATTAAACAAAAATAGAGAGTTGATTGCAAATGGAAATAAGAAAAAATTGGGACAGCGAAAATCAATGCACATATTGATCTATTGCTAATGAGGAATCCATAGGTATTATGGCAATGAGAACTATTACCGCAATGGAGAACCAATAATGGGGTGGTGAATCTTCGCGGTCTTACATGGTTCCAAGGAAAGGATGAAAGAAATTAAAAGAATTCGAGGAAATCAGCAACACGGGGCGGCGATAGTCAGGATAGCGATTGCTCTTCCCGCTAATTTCAAGAATAAAAGTAAGAATGAGA
This sequence comes from Drosophila vallismaia, assembly GCA_035047325.1. Lineage (NCBI taxonomy): Eukaryota > Metazoa > Arthropoda > Insecta > Diptera > Drosophilidae > Drosophila > Drosophila vallismaia. Next base: position 1,174,238 of record JAWNPU010000001.1, on the reverse strand, counting down.
AAATCTGAACCAAACGGAACTGAAATATCGAACAAAAAAAACGAGGCCTCAACGAGGATGTTGAAGCAAGGGAACCAGGAGAAGCTGGTCAGTGAGAGACTCCCACAAGATAATTTTAAACATTTAAATAAAAAGAAACAAATACAAATAATAAAAAAAAACACATTTAAATAAAAACACTTTTAAATGAAAAAAAAATACACTGTTAAAAATGAAATCAATGTTAAAATATTTAAATACTTTTTATTGGCAGCCTGAAATGTTTGGCTGCCAGACAGAAATTGATTTTGTCTGGATGATGCTCGCTTTTTATAGGAAATTTTTGGGAAACTGGACCAAAGGTGGAAGTCCATCAATAACTCCACCGATATCTCACCGATATTCCTGAATCCGATAGTTCTATCGAAGTATGTAACTTAAACTTAGGGGGCGATCAAATTAATGTCACTTTATCCATGGTTTTTTTAAGGTATTCCACTTAAGAATCGGAATATAATTGGCCAAGATATACCCTTCGCTTTGAGCCATATTGGCCTTCGCAGGATTTTTTTCATTTTTCCAATGTTTAACGTCCAATTTTTAACGTTCTTATTTTATATTTAAAATCTATCCCCGAGTGGACATTCATTAAATAGTTTGGGGGTGACATTGACTTAAGAAAGGTACATTGATGGGGGATGGGTGTTAGAAACTGTTCTCAGGCATTTACTGCGCTGTGGTCGGATAGCAGTTTATCATAGCTTGAGCATGTTATCTTAGAGTGTCCTATGCCCTTGGAGACGGCGAAGTCCAGAAGATCCGGCTGCTTTGAAGGGTCGGAAGGCCAGTGTGTGGATTCTCCAGTGGAATGGCAGTCCAGACTCTTCCGCTGCAGGTACTTATATGCTTTATGCCTTTGGGGTTGTTTGTGCGGGACCCCCACCGGGAGTGTTTGGCGTTAAAGTCTACGGCTGCTATAAAGCGAGGTCCAAGGGACTCGAAGAAGTCCTGAAGGTGGGTCTCGGTTATCGAGTGTCTGGGTGGGAAGTACACCGCACCAATGGTGATATCTCCCTGTGGGCTAGAAATCCTGTAGTATGCGCATATATCGAGGGTACACTGTACCTATAAGTACACAGCAACACTGGCCATATATGCGCATAAGCTCTCTCTCTCATATACATATATATATACGCTGCTCTTCTGCCGCTGTCGACGGCGGTGCAGTCGACAGCTTTCTTATGTATTTAGGTAAGATAGGACACTCTGTAGACGTTGAGCTGGCAGAACCATTTTTCTGCCTGCTCGAGGAGATAAGACGAAACTTGAAGAAATAAAAAGGTGGCCTGACGGCTGCCCTCAACTGCAAGAAAAACACGTGTTCTAATTTTAGTGCACCTCTTTACAACTATTCTACCTTGCATTCGACTACTGGACTACATGGCTTTTATTGATCTATTACATGGCGACCGTGACAGGACGACTGAGGAAATGCTGCTAATATTGCCGATTTGATTTATTACATGGCATTACATAAGAATTCTAAACAACGACAACAAGTGTGAGAGGCAGGCCGCCCCTTACACCAGTGCGGGAGACCTAGAAACGGGACACTGATGGAAAAAAGAAACAAAAAAAAAAATACTGAGTGAGTAGAGTGTGGTAATGGGCAAACGCGGATGTCAGAAAAACAAAATAAATAAAGGTATAGCACATATTAAGTGGCTATTATATACAAATAAAAGGCCGCCCCATGGGCAACGGCACAGAAATTAACTGCCGAATTAGACTTGCTGAAAGAAAACCTCCAGCAAAGAAAGCCGAATACCACAACTCACTCAGCAAAAATAGAAATAATCAATGAAGAAATAACCGAAAATTCACCAACAGCGAATGTCTACAAAGCAGACGTTCGAACACCCTGCTCCTGTCGAGCAAAGGGATCTGCCAAGTCTCAAAGAGGTAATAGAGGTAGATCCGTCCGCGGGACCAAAGCCCATGACCATACAGGAGTACAAGGCACGGACTGCAGCGAGGGAGCAGCCACCTAAAAAGAAGAGGGGTGGCCGCCGGATTAAGTTGCTCAGCGCCCGGAGGCTCAACATCGAACTACTGAAGACGGCAACTAATGAGGAAGACCGGCAGCGCTACAAAGAGCGCCTTGCAGCCATCAATCAACAACTTCGTGGTGCGAAGTAAAGCGGCGGGCTGCTTATACGCCATAGCCTAAACCGCCCAAATAGTATATTAATGTTGTCGATGCGGTTTCCGCTGCAACAAAATTACTAACTTATCAGGGACCCATTTCATAACTAACACATTATACTCAGTCTTAAACTTAAAATAAGTAATAATATTGTAAAATTGCAAATTGCAACCGATGTAAACTGAGTATAATGAATTCATCCATCAAGTAAAAATATGTTTAACAACAGTTTAGACCTATTAAAATTTCGAACTATATTTATATCTGATCGAGATAACCATAATTGACCAATTTTCAAAGTTAAAATTCTATTTGTACTTTTGATATACAAATAAACACTAATTTTCCCCATATCAAAATGGGACATAAACAGTCGAGCCAATGATTTAGAAAAAATCTAATAGAAACTACACCAAAAAGGTACAAGTGCGATTACATCGCTAAAAGGTACATACATGGAATGGCTAAACTTAACCATATCCATAAACAATATTAGAGATGCTTTTGATAAATCCTATAAATGTATTAATAAAACCGCGCTGATAAAAACTCAGACGCTTATTTTTCACATAAAGGTATTGATAACACAATACAACACATTACAAAACCTAATAGTAACAAACAAAAGCAAACTCACTGAAGAACATAAAGTCCAATGCTTCAAAGTTCTCAGTTCATTTGGTAAAAGACTACATAATACCAGTGTTAGACACAGTATTATAATAGAAGTCCCAACAGAACTAACCAAAATAGCAGAATTCGACGAAAGCCAGTTAAGAGACTTGGACGAGTCGCAGCCGCTAGAAGATTTAGATATCGAAAGCGATATCGAATCAATAGAAGAATTAAAATTTAATACCGTACAACCAAATACAAGAAACATGGCCAACGCATTAGAAGCTCAGAGAGCATACGTTAAACAGGTATCTGCCACAGTACCTGAATTCGATGGTAAGAAACTCCATTTAAACAGGTTTGTGACAGCACTAAAGTTGACGGAGCTAACTAAAGGAGATCAAGAAACTTTAGCAGTAGAGGTCATAAAGACCAAAATTATTGGCCCATTAAACTATAAAGTAGAACACGCGACAACGATACAGGCAATAATTACCATATTGCAGGCAAACGTAAAAGGCGAATCGCCTGACGTTATAAAGGCCAAATTATTAAATGCCCAACAAAGAGGCAAGACCGCGTCTCAGTACGTTACAGAAATAGACAGTATGCGTAAGCAGCTCGAGGCAGCTTACATAGACGGCGGATTAGACGCCGATAATGCTGACAAATTCGCGACTAAAGAGTCGATATCAGCAATGACCAAAAACTGTGCCAACGAGGCACTTAAAATGATCTTAACTGCAGGTACATTTAGTACATTCAACGACGCAATGGAAAAATACCTACATTGCAGTACAGAAATAACCGGCAATTCAAACATAGTCTTATTCTATAATGGGAATAATAGACGTGGTAATTATAATGCCTACTATCGCGGTAGAGGCAGAAATAATTATAACCAGAATTATAACCAGAATTATAACCAGGGTTATAACCAAGGTTATAATAATAACAACAGAGGTCGCGGAGGCTACCGCGGCCACGGTAATAACAGAGACGGAGATAACCGAAGGGGTAACCAAAGTCAGAATAATAATAATAACAACCGAAATGTGCGTAACGTACAATCGGAAAACAGCCAGACCCCCTTAAGCGATCAACAGTAAAAGTGTTTAAAGTAAACCTAAATCTGAGTATTTTCATTAAGACAAAAAACCAGGAAACAAACACAGTTCTTACATTACTAATAGACACAGGTGCAGAAATTTCATTGCTAAAAGCCAAAGCAAAGGAATATAATAATATAAATTTCAGTAATATATCAAATATTACAGGTATTGGGCAAGGAACCATACAGTCTATAGGAACAGTAGATCTTGACCTACGCATTCAGGATGTTCTAGTGCCACATGAATTTCATGTAGTACCTGAGAATTTTCCGATACCATGCGATGGCATAATCGGTATAGATTTTATCAAGAAATACAATTGCGTATTAGAGTTTCAAAATAACAAAGACTGGTTCACAATAAGACCCAATAACTTCAGTAGACAGATTAATGTACCAATTACACATAACTTAGACTCCAACACACTCTTATTGCCAGCTAGATGTGAAGTAATCAGACAAGTCAAATTACTCACTAACGAAAAAACGGTGGTAGTACCAAATCAGGAGCTGCAACCGGGTATAATAGTAGCAAGCACCATTGCCGATAGCAAAAACGCATTGATTCGCATTATAAATACAAATAATAAAGACGCCATAATAGATGGCGCGAAGATCAAATGCGAATCAATGAAAGACTATGACATTTTTACAACACCAGTAGAAAAGGAAAATAGAACTGAAGAAATTTTAAAACAATTAAGATTCCCTAAACAATGCAATAATGTACTAACTAAGTTATGCACCGAGTTTAGCGATATTTTTGGTCTAGAAACAGAACCAATATCGGCTAACAATTTCTACAAACAAAAACTCAGATTAGGGGAAAAAACACCGGTCTATATAAAAAACTATCGCATGGCAGATAGCCAAAAACCAGAAATCGCCAGACAGGTAAAAAAATTAATAGATGATGGAATAGTTGAACCATCAATGTCTGAATATAATAGTCCATTACTTTTGGTTCCAAAGAAACCACTTCCGAATTCGACGGAAAAAAGATGGCGATTAGCAGTTGACTATCGTCAAATAAATAAGAAACTATTATCAGACAAATTTCCACTTCCAAGAATAGAAGATATTCTTGATCAATTAGGAAGAGCAAAGTATTTTTCATGTCTCGACCTAATGTCTGGATTCCACCAGATAGAACTAGAAAAAAGGTATAGAGATATAACGTCATTTTCAACAGCCAATGGCTCATATCGCTTCACGCGACTACCATACGGACTGAAAGTAGCACCAAACTCCTTCCAACGTATGATGACACTTGCATTTTCTGGTCTTGAACCATCGCAAGCATTTCTATATATGGATGATCTAGTAGTAATAGGTTGTTCAGAAAAACATATGCTCAAAAATTTGACTAACGTATTCGAGCTATGTAGACGACATAATTTGAAACTACATCCAGGGAAATGTTCTTTCTTTATGAAAGAAGTAACATATTTGGGTCACAAATGTACCGATAAAGGTATACTCCCAGATGACACCAAATATGAAGTTATAGAAAAATATCCTATACCAACAGATGCCGACAGTGCTAGGCGTTTCGTAGCCTTCTGTAATTATTACAGACGTTTCATTAAAAATTTTTCTGATCATTCACGCCACTTAACGAGGCTTTGTAGAAAGAATGTCCAATTCGAATGGACAGCAGAATGCAATAATGCATTCGAATATCTTAAAAGAGAATTAATGAAACCAACATTACTACAGTACCCAGATTTCAGCAAAGAATTTTGCATAACAACCGATGCTAGTAAACAGGCATGCGGAGCGGTACTTACACAAGATCACAATGGTCAACAACTTCCAGTGGCATACGCTTCAAGAATGTTCACTCAAGGTGAAAGTAATAAGTCCACTACAGAACAAGAATTAACGGCCATTCATTGGGCCATAAATCATTTTCGACCATACATATATGGCAAGCATTTCATGGTAAAAAGCGATCATAGACCATTGTCATACCTATTCTCTATGAAAAATCCAAGTTCAAAACTCACTCGTATGAGGCTGGACTTAGAAGAGTATGACTTTACTGTAGAATATCATAAGGGGAAAGATAACCATATTGCGGACGCCTTGTCTCGCATAACAATAAAAGATCTGAAAACAATCAACAGAGAAATATTAAAAGTTACCACCAGATCAAAAGCTAAACAGGAAAATTCCTGTAAAGACGAAGCAATAGTCAAAATACAAGAGGAAAAAGAGCAAACAATAGAAAAGCCCAAAGTCTATGAAGTTGTCAATAATAATGACACAAAGAAATATGTTTTAATCAAAATAGATAAACACAAGTGTTTATTAAAACGAGGAAAAACAATTGTTTCACGCTTTGATGTTGATGACTTGTATTCTAATGAAACATTTGATCTAAATCAATTCTTTCAAAGGCTTATTTCAAAAGCCGGAATGCATAAAATAACAAAAATGCGAATATCACCAAGTGAACAGATGTTCCAATTTGTATCACTAAATGAATTTAAAATAAAGGGCAACCGAGTACTCGAAAAAGTAGAACTAGCTATTCTACAAAAGGTGATAATTATAGACAAAAATGACGAAGCTCAGATTAAAGAAATTTTGACAAAATTCCATGATGATCCTATAGAAGGAGGCCACACTGGTATTTCGGGAACCCAGTCAAAAATCAAAAGATTTTATTATTGGCCCCAGATGACCAAGACAATCTCAAAGTATGTAAAGACTTGTTTGAAATGTCAACAAGCCAAAATTACAACACATACGAAAACTCCATTAACATTGATGCCAACGCCAGCAACAGCATTTGATACTGTTTTAATTGATACCATTGGTCCACTACCGAAATCGGAAGACGGAAATGAGTATGCAGTTACAATCATATGCGATCTAACCAAGTTTTTAGTCACTATTCCAACACCGAATAAAAGTGCTAAAACAGTTGCAAAGGCTATATTTGAATCATTTGTACTGAAGTACGGTCCAATGAAGACGTTCATTACAGATCAAGGTACGGAATACAAAAATTCACTTATGAATGAATTATGCAAATATATGCATATAGAAAATCTAACATCTAGCGCTCACCATCATCAAACTTTAGGAACAATAGAAAGAAGCCACCGAACTTTTAATGAATATATACGTTCATATATATCGGTTGACAAAAGTGATTGGGACATTTGGTTACCATATTTCACTTATTGCTTCAATACAACACCCTCAATAGTCCATGACTACTGCCCATACGAACTAGTATTTGGCAGACTACCCAGACAATTCAAAGATTTCAGTAAGATAAACAAAATAGACCCAATATACAACTTAGACGACTACTCTAAAGAGCTTAAATGCAGACTAGAAATGTCGTACAACAGAGCAAGAAGAATGTTAGAAAAAGCAAAAGCGGATAGAAAATTAAGATATGATAGGAATACAAATAATTTAGAATTAAAAATAGGAGATAAAGTATTACTTAGAAAAGAAACAGGTCATAAGTTAGATAAAAGATACGAAGGTCCTTATGACGTAGTAGATATAGGAATAAATGATAATATAACCATTAAAACAGGAAGTAAGAAACAACAAATAGTACATAAAGATAGGCTAAAAAAGCACAAATAGAATGAAAAAAAAAAGGGCAATCAATGCCAAACCTTTCATAATAAAACTTAAATAACGGCCTGATCAGCCAAAACAATATAACAAAGACATAGATATAATCGAATTTTTATTAATTCAAAATACATACATATTTTTTCTTTATTCATTTAAAAATTCTATATCATAAATAATGTTAATTCATTAAAAATAATATTTAAGTAATTTTTATTTTATAATGATAATATAGTTGATAGAAAATAACTTCATTTCTTTACGTTATTTTAAAAAAAAAGGGGGGAGGTGTAGTATGCGCATATATCGAGGGTACACTGTACCTATAAGTACACAGCAACACTGGCCATATATGCGCATAAGCTCTCTCTCTCATATACATATAGTGACGTATTCACGCCAACTCATCACGCTCAGTTAATTGAATATTCGCGCCACCCAAACTGGGCCGCTCTTGTAAACGGATTCCCAAGCCTGACCTAGCAGTTTCGTCTGCTCTCTCTGAAGCTCTCCTTAACGTAAACATCCAAGAACATCACATGATTTTACCGTTTAAAGCTATAAGCTCTCCTTAACGTAAACATCCAAGAACATCACATGATTTTACCGTTTAAAGCTATTTTCTGCTTTATCTGCGTGTCGATCGTCTATTACTTCACTTCCCTATTCTTTATTTCTGTAACCCATAGAGGCCCCTCCTAAATCTCACTCACATTTGAAATCAGTCTTAAGTTGAAAGTTATACCGTAAAGTTCAATAAGTCTTAAACCGATATTTAATAAAAACCAAAACCGAATTTATTCAGTGTTTAATTTATTTCGGAGTTGATCCTAGTTTAAATACGGATCATTTGTTCGACTTGAAAAATAAAAACTATTTAACTTTCAGCGTTGATCTTAGTTAAATACGGATCATTTGTTCGGCTCGATAAAAAACTATTTAACTGGCGCAGTCGGTAGGATAACTCAAAGATTGCTTGATGCGAAAATATAAATTTTTTTACTAGTATTTGACAGACTACCCAGACAATTCAAAGATTTCAGTAAGATAAACAAAATAGACCCAATATACAACTTAGACGACTACTCTAAAGAGCTTAAATGCAGACTAGAAATGTCGTACAACAGAGCAAGAAGAATGTTAGAAAAAGCAAAAGCGGATAGAAAATTAAGATATGATAGGAATACAAATAATTTAGAATTAAAAATAGGAGATAAAGTATTACTTAGAAAAGAAACAGGTCATAAGTTAGATAAAAGATACGAAGGTCCTTATGACGTAGTAGATATAGGAATAAATGATAATATAACCATTAAAACAGGAAGTAAGAAACAACAAATAGTACATAAAGATAGGCTAAAAAAGCACAAATAGAATGAAAAAAAAAGGGCAATCAATGCCAAACCTTTCATAATAAAACTTAAATAACGGCCTGATCAGCCAAAACAATATAACAAAGACATAGATATAATCGAATTTTTATTAATTCAAAATACATACATATTTTTTCTTTATTCATTTAAAAATTCTATATCATAAATAATGTTAATTCATTAAAAATAATATTTAAGTAATTTTTATTTTATAATGATAATATAGTTGATAGAAAATAACTTCATTTCTTTACGTTATTTTAAAAAAAAAGGGGGAGGTGTAGTATGCGCATATATCGAGGGTACACTGTACCTATAAGTACACAGCAACACTGGCCATATATGCGCATAAGCTCTCTCTCTCATATACATATAGTGACGTATTCACGCCAACTCATCACGCTCAGTTAATTGAATATTCGCGCCACCCAAACTGGGCCGCTCTTGTAAACGGATTCCCAAGCCTGACCTAGCAGTTTCGTCTGCTCTCTCTGAAGCTCTCCTTAACGTAAACATCCAAGAACATCACATGATTTTACCGTTTAAAGCTATAAGCTCTCCTTAACGTAAACATCCAAGAACATCACATGATTTTACCGTTTAAAGCTATTTTCTGCTTTATCTGCGTGTCGATCGTCTATTACTTCACTTCCCTATTCTTTATTTCTGTAACCCATAGAGGCCCCTCCTAAATCTCACTCACATTTGAAATCAGTCTTAAGTTGAAAGTTATACCGTAAAGTTCAATAAGTCTTAAACCGATATTTAATAAAAACCAAAACCGAATTTATTCAGTGTTTAATTTATTTCGGAGTTGATCCTAGTTTAAATACGGATCATTTGTTCGACTTGAAAAATAAAAACTATTTAACTTTCAGCGTTGATCTTAGTTAAATACGGATCATTTGTTCGGCTCGATAAAAAACTATTTAACTGGCGCAGTCGGTAGGATAACTCAAAGATTGCTTGATGCGAAAATATAAATTTTTTTAATTCCTGTAATCTGTGTTATCCGCCAAAGAACTTACGTAGTGTTACTGTGAAAGTGAAGTGTTGGCCATTAATACGCCTACACTTAAAAGAACAGTGAGACACATCTGTTTAAACAACAGTGAACTTCCAACATTTACCGGAGCTATAAATCCAGAAATTTTTTTTGGTTACTCCGAACAAGTGAATTGCTGGAAAATAAAAAATAAAAAAAAAAAAGAGAACCTAAACTAAATATATTAAGGAATTACCAAATAAGTGAAAAATTAAAATCTAAGTGAAACAAAACATAAGGAAGTAAGCCCAAATCAATCAGTTAAAAAAAAAATCTTTAATACGAACTATTAAATAAGTGCATATAAAACAAAACTATATACACTCAAAGAAAATATATATCTAAATAAACTCTATCTAAGCTCAACGGAAAATAACAAAAGAAATAAATCTTAACGTGTTTTCAAGAGAGTAGAGTGATAGACTTCAAACGTAACATAAGTGAAAAATCAATAAGAGTGAATAAAATTTAAATGAAGACAAACAAAAAACTGAAGATATAAAGTTTGAATAAATTAAAAATAAACTAAAACTATACAATACAAAAATAAAAATAACAATAATAAAATTATGAAATAACCGCTACTCACGAAACATCAGCAACTATAAACATTTAAAAACAAAAAAAAAAAAAGAAACCAACAATTTTGGTAGTCTAATAAAAAAAAAATAAAAAAAAAATGGCAGTAGCAGCACCAAGCCCAATAATGCTGTCCGACTCGAACATGATTCAAGTTGAACGACAAATAAATGGAGTCGAACACTTCAACGGGGACCCACAGACCCTGTATACGTTCATCAGCCGCATCGATTTCATCCTGGCACTATATCAAACGACCGACGAACGGCAGAAGCTCACCATCTTCGGACACATTGAGCGCAACATCGCGGGAGAGGTCATCCGCACACTAGGAGTTACGAACCTCACCACCTGGACGGAACTCAGGACTCATCTGATCCTAAACTACAAACCCCAGAGACCAAATCATCTACTATTGGAGGACTTCCGGAATACCCAATTCCCAGGTAACGTTCGGGATTTTTTAGAAGAAGCCGAACGTAGACGGCAGATATTAACAAATAAGTTAGACTTAGAAAGCGACACTGCAGAAACTACCCTGTATAACCAACTAATACGAACCAGTATAGAAACATTAATTCTAAGATTACCAACTCACATACAGTTAAGAATAGTTAAATGCGAAATTCCGAATTTAAGATCATTAATAAATATATTGCAAGAAAAGGGAATTTATGAAATAGCAAGTGATCACCAACCGTTGTGCTGGTTGCACAAGATGAAGGAGCCCAACGCTAAATTAACAAGGTGGAAATTCAGACTTGCAGAATACGACTTCGATATTAAATACGTCAAAGGTAAAGAAAATCATGTAGCAGATGCCCTATCCAGGATTACTATAGAGGAAGCGTACTTTACTGAAGCTACACAGCACAGCGCCCAAGAAGACAACCAGAATTTAATTTCCCTAACAGAAAAAGCGGTAAATAATTACAAGTCATTTTCACTAAGGGACCAGAAAAAGTAAAACAGGAGAATTATTATAAGAAAAAGATCATTCATATTTCGTACGAAACACTCACTTATAAAAAAGCCAAACAGTATTTGATAGATTACTTCGTAAACAACCACAGCGCTTTATACATAGACAGCGACGCTGATTTTGAAACAATACAGGCAGCCCATAAAGAAATTATCAACCCAAGCACCACAAAGGTAATTAGAAGCCTAACTTTACTAAAAAACATTAAATCATATGCAGAATTTAAGGAATTAATCCTTCAATCCCATGAAAAGTTATTGCACCCAGGAATCCAGAAAACTAAGAAATTATTTAGTGAAAACTACTTTTTTCCAAATAGCCAACTACAAATCCAAAACATTATAAACGAATGTCAAGTTTGTAATCTAGCAAAGTCAGAGCATAGAAATACCAAAGTCCCATTTAAACTCACGCCAAGTATAGAATTCTGTAGAGACAAATTCGTTATAGATATTTACTCAGCCGAAGGCAAACACTATTTGAGCTGCATAGACACTTATTCAAAATTCGCTACACTAGAGCAGATAAAAACCAAGGACTGGATAGAATGCAAGAACGCCCTGATGCGCATATTTAATCAATTGGGAAAACCGAAGCTATTAAAAGCAGACAGAGATGGTGCATTTTCAAGTCTAGCATTAAAAGAATGGTTAGAAACAGAAGGAGTGGAACTACAGCTAAATACCACGAAAACAGGAGTGGCAGATATAGAACGTTTTCATAAGACCATTAACGAAAAAATAAGAATAATCAATACTATGAAAAATACTGAAACAGACCTGAGTAAAATAGAAACTATACTTTATACTTACAATCACAAAACAAAACATGACACCACGGGACAAACGCCCGCTCACATATTCTTATACGCAGGACAACCTACCTTGAACACGCAGGAACTAAAGAGAACTAAAATAGACAAATTAAACAAAGGTAGAGAAGACCACGATATCGACACAAGATACAGAAAAGGACCATTACAAAAAGGCAAATTGGACAACCCATATAAACCAACCAAAAACGTAGAACAAACAGACCCTGACCATTACAAAATTACTAATAGAAACAGAGCTATGCATTACTACAAAACACAATTCAAAAAACGAAAGAAAATTAATCAAACCCATACCCCGACTCAAATGGCTACCAGTTAGACTACACAGATTCACAATTATATTTTGAAAAAGAAAACAAAGTGTATAGTAATGAAAATAAAGAAATAAACAATGAATGTGTCACCAATATAATTAAGCACCTAAATCCAATCTGTAATTTTAAGCCAATACCCACAAATGAATTAATGAAATAAATAGAATAATGATGTATACAAAACTAAAATTAAGAAAAAACCAAAATGGAATGGAATGGAAGAAGTTCCACTACTCTTACTATATCCATCAGTCGCAGCCCAAGTATAGGCTTATCTTTAAGGGAAGGGAAGTGACGTATTCACGCCAACTCATCACGCTCAGTTAATTGAATATTCGCGCCACCCAAACTGGGCCGCTCTTGTAAACGGATTCCCAAGCCTGACCTAGCAGTTTCGTCTGCTCTCTCTGAAGCTCTCCTTAACGTAAACATCCAAGAACATCACATGATTTTACCGTTTAAAGCTATAAGCTCTCCTTAACGTAAACATCCAAGAACATCACATGATTTTACCGTTTAAAGCTATTTTCTGCTTTATCTGCGTGTCGATCGTCTATTACTTCACTTCCCTATTCTTTATTTCTGTAACCCATAGAGGCCCCTCCTAAATCTCACTCACATTTGAAATCAGTCTTAAGTTGAAAGTTATACCGTAAAGTTCAATAAGTCTTAAACCGATATTTAATAAAAACCAAAACCGAATTTATTCAGTGTTTAATTTATTTCGGAGTTGATCCTAGTTTAAATACGGATCATTTGTTCGACTTGAAAAATAAAAACTATTTAACTTTCAGCGTTGATCTTAGTTAAATACGGATCATTTGTTCGGCTCGATAAAAAACTATTTAACTATATATATATACGCTGCTCTTCTGCCGCTGTCGACGGCGGTGCAGTCGACAGCTTTCTTATGTATTTAGGTAAGATAGGACACTCTGTAGACGTTGAGCTGGCAGAACCATTTTTCTGCCTGCTCGAGGAGATAAGACGAAACTTGAAGAAATAAAAAGGTGGCCTGACGGCTGCCCTCAACTGCAAGAAAAACACGTGTTCTAATTTTAGTGCACCTCTTTACAACTATTCTACCTTGCATTCGACTACTGGACTACATGGCTTTTATTGATCTATTACAATCCTGGTCACGGCGCACTGATCCCATTCCTTCTGAAACGCGGGAAGTTCCGTATACTGAATGCCACTCCTGATGAGAATAGCTGCTCCTCCGCGTGCTCTGCCAGATGGATGGTTGGCATGTAACAGATCGTATCCGCTAATGTTAAAGTAGGATCTGGGACAAAAGTGGGATTCCGAAACTAAAAGAACATTAATATTGTCTGTTTTCATGAGATGCTCTACTTCGGCTTTGCTCTTTTGCAAGCCGTTTGCGTTCCAAAAAACTATATTAAGCCTTATTTGCATTACTTTCTGTTGAGGAAGGGAGCTATAAACTGCGTCATCTGCGAAAACATCTGTGAGATCAACTTTTGATCAACAACTCAAGGATGCCGGCTGTGTGGGTGAGTTAAACATTGTCTTAGCTTGTCATTTTTTTATACAAACTTATTTTGTACAAATTTAAAACTAACATTGCAGCTCGTGAAAGCGATTTAATTTTAACTGAACTGCTTGATGATGGGCCTAGCACAAGTATCAAAGAAAATGTCGTTTTTACCGATCCTACGTTTAAACATTATTTGCATTACTTTCTGTTCAGGAAGGAAGCTATAAACTGCGTCATCTGCGAGAACATCTGCGAAAACATCTGTGAGATCAACTTTTTTGAGAGCAAGAGGATGCCGGCTGTGTGGGTGAGTTAAACATTGTCTTAGCTTGTCATTTTTTTATACAAACTTATTTTGTACAAATTTAAAACTGACATTGCAGCTCGTGCAAGCGATGAGGGGCCTAGCACAAGTCACAATGAAAATGTCGGTTCTACCGATCCTACGTTTATACTGCCGGCTCCAAAAGCCAAAGTGCGCAGAAAGCGTAGGACCGAGCTAGAATTGCTGACGGAATCAAAAATAAAAAGAAAGTCACCCAGTTCAAGCCAAAACATGGGAGAGCAAGAGGATGCCGGCTGTACGGGTGAGTTAAACATTGTCTTAGCTTGCCATTTTAATATACAAACTTATTTTGTACAAATTTAAAACTAACATTGCAGCTCGTGCAAGCGATTTAATTTTAACTGAACTGCTTGATGATGGGCCTAGCAAAAGTATCAAAGAAAATGTCGTTTTTACCGATACTACGTTTAAATATTATTTGCATTACTTTCTGTTGAGGAAGGGAGCTATAAACTGCGTCATCTGCGAGAACATCTGTGAGATCAACTTGTTTGAGAGCAAGAGGATGCAGGATAACTATATATATATACGCTGCTCTTCTGCCGCTGTCGACGGCGGTGCAGTCGACAGCTTTCTTATGTATTTAGGTAAGATAGGACACTCTGTAGACGTTGAGCTGGCAGAACCATTTTTCTGCCTGCTCGAGGAGATAAGACGAAACTTGAAGAAATAAAAAGGTGGCCTGACGGCTGCCCTCAACTGCAAGAAAAACACGTGTTCTAATTTTAGTGCACCTCTTTACAACTATTCTACCTTGCATTCGACTACTGGACTACATGGCTTTTATTGATCTATTACAATCCTGGTCACGGCGCACTGATCCCATTCCTTCTGAAACGCGGGAAGTTCCGTATACTGAATGCCACTCCTGATGAGAATAGCTGCTCCTCCGCGTGCTCTGCCAGATGGATGGTTGGCATGTAACAGATCGTATCCGCTAATGTTAAAGTAGGATCTGGGACAAAAGTGGGATTCCGAAACTAAAAGAACATTAATATTGTCTGTTTTCATGAGATGCTCTACTTCGGCTTTGCTCTTTTGCAAGCCGTTTGCGTTCCAAAAAACTATATTAAGCCTTATTTGCATTACTTTCTGTTGAGGAAGGGAGCTATAAACTGCGTCATCTGCGAAAACATCTGTGAGATCAACTTTTGATCAACAACTCAAGGATGCCGGCTGTGTGGGTGAGTTAAACATTGTCTTAGCTTGTCATTTTTTTATACAAACTTATTTTGTACAAATTTAAAACTGACATTGCAGCTCGTGCAAGCGATGAGGGGCCTAGCACAAGTCACAATGAAAATGTCGCTTCTACCGATCCTACGTTTAAACATTATTTGCATTACTTTCTGTTCAGGAAGGAAGCTATAAACTGCGTCATCTGCGAGAACATCTGCGAAAACATCTGTGAGATCAACTTTTTTGAGAGCAAGAGGATGCCGGCTGTGTGGGTGAGTTAAACATTGTCTTAGCTTGTCATTTTTTTATACAAACTTATTTTGTACAAATTTAAAACTGACATTGCAGCTCGTGCAAGCGATAAGGGGCCTAGCACAAGTCACAATGAAAATGTCGGTTCTACCGATCCTACGTTTATACTGCCGGCTCCAAAAGCCAAAGTGCGCAGAAAGCGTAGGACCGAGCTAGAATTGCTGACGGAATCAAAAATAAAAAGAAAGTCACCCAGTTCAAGCCAAAACATGGGAGAGCAAGAGGATGCCGGCTGTACGGGTGAGTTAAACATTGTCTTAGCTTGCCATTTTAATATACAAACTTATTTTGTACAAATTTAAAACTAACATTGCAGCTCGTGCAAGCGATTTATATTTGAGTGAACTGCTTGATGAGGGGCCTAGCACAAGTCACAATGAAAATGTCGGTTCTACCGATCCTACGTTTATACTGCCGGCTCCAAAAGCCAAAGTGCGCAGAAAGCGTAGGACCGAGCTAGAATTGCTGACGGAATCAAAAATAAAAAGAAAGTCACCCAGTGCAAGCCAAAACATGGGAGAGCAAGAGGATGCCGGCTGTGCGGGTGAGTTAAACATTGTCTTAGCTTGCCATTTTAATATACAAACTTATTTTGTACAAATTTAAAACTAACATTGCAGCTCGTGCAAGCGATTTATATTTGAGTGAACTGCTTGATGAGGGGCCTAGCACAAGTCACAATGAAAATGTCGGTTCTACCGATCCTACGTTTATACTGCCGGCTCCAAAAGCCAAAGTGCGCAGAAAGCGTAGGACCGAGCTAGAATTGCTGACGGAATCAACAAATAAAAAGAAAGTCACCCAGTGCAAGCCAAAACATGGGAGAGCAAGAGAATTGCTGAAATCCAATTTTTCGACTTATGAAGTAGAGGATCACGATTCGGGCGGTAATTTTAATATTAATTGTACAATATATGTAATTTTATTATAGAAAGACTTTCTTTTTCTTTTTGATTCCGTATCATAGATCTCATATGCCTTTTTCATAAATCCCATAGCCTTCAGGTCAATATTGCTGTGTGGAAATAGATACAGAGAATAAAATAAATGCCATTGTGCTTAAAACAAAAAGAAAATTATTTTTACAAGTACATATATTGCTAAGCAATTCACTGAAGCTTATTTTAGTATGAATACCCACACCCTAGCCTGCCAAGGCCTAACTGATCAGAATAGTACCACTGCGGCGGCCTTTTATTTCCTTTCAAGGCTTCGTAGATGTGAAAAATACACTAAATTTTACCTCCGCGAAAACCTAGGAAGCTTTGGTATTTAATGTGTTGAATGGTATTTTACAATTCAGTTTTAAAAATTCAGTATTAAACATTCGCGGGTTAGTATTAAATAGTGTGGGTGAGTTAAACATTGTCTTAGCTTGTCATTTTTTTATACAAACTTATTTTGTACAAATTTAAAACTAACATTGCAGGTCGAGCAAGCGATTTAATTTTAACTGAACTGCTTGATGATGGGCCTAGCACAAGTATCAAAGAAAATGTCGTTTTTACCGATCCTACGTTCAAATATTATTTGCATTACTTTCTGTTGAGGAAGGGAGCTATAAACTGCGTCATCTGCGAGAACATCTGTGAGATCAACTTGTTTGAGAGCAAGAGGATGCCGGCTGTGCGGGTGAGTTAAACATTGTCTTAGCTTGTCATATTTATATACAAACTTATTTTGTACAAATTCAAAACTGACATTGCAGCTCGTGCAAGCGATGAGGGGCCTAGCACAAGTCACAATGAAAATGTCGGTTCTACCTATCCTACGTTTATACTGCCGGCTCCAAAAGCCAAAGTGCGCAGAAAGCGTAGGACCGAACTAGAATTGCTGAAATCCAATTTTTCGACTTATGAAGTAGAGGATCACGATTCGGGTGGTAATTTTAATATTAATTGTACAATATATGTAATTTTATTATAGAAAGACTTTCTTTTTCTTTTTGATTCCGTATCATAGATGCCTTTTTGCCTTTTTTATAAATCCCATAGCCTTCAGGTCAATATTGCTGTGTGGAAATAGATACAGAGAATAAAATAAATGCCATTGTGCTTAAAACAAAAAGAAAATTATTTTTACAAGTACATATATTGCTAAGCAATTCACTGAAGCTTATTTTAGTATGAATACCCACACCCTAGCCTGCCAAGGCCTAACTGATCAGAATAGTACCACTGCGGCGGCCTTTTATTTCCTTTCAAGGCTTCGTAGATGTGAAAAATACACTAAATTTTACCTCCGCGAAAACCTAGGAAGCTTTGGTATTTAATGTGTTGAATGGTATTTTACAATTCAGTTTTAAAAATTCAGTATTAAACATTCGCGGGTTAGTATTAAATAGTGTGGGTGAGTTAAACATTGTCTTAGCTTGTCATTTTTTTATACAAACTTATTTTGTACAAATTTAAAACTAACATTGCAGGTCGAGCAAGCGATTTAATTTTAACTGAACTGCTTGATGATGGGCCTAGCACAAGTATCAAAGAAAATGTCGTTTTTACCGATCCTACGTTCAAATATTATTTGCATTACTTTCTGTTGAGGAAGGGAGCTATAAACTGCGTCATCTGCGAGAACATCTGTGAGATCAACTTGTTTGAGAGCAAGAGGATGCCGGCTGTGTGGGTGAGTTAAACATTGTCTTAGCTTGTCATTTTTTTATACAAACTTATTTTGTACAAATTTAAAACTAACATTGCAGCTCGTGCAAGCGATTTAATTTTAACTGAACTGCTTGATGATGGGCCTAGCACAAGTATCAAAGAAAATGTCGTTTTTACCGATCCTACGTTTAAATATTATTTGCATTACTTTCTGTTGAGGAAGGAAGTTATAAACTGCGTCATCTGCGAGAACATCTGCGAAAACATCTGTGAGATCAACTTTTTTGAGAGCAAGAGGATGCCGGCTGTGTGGGTGAGTTAAACATTGTCTTAGCTTGTCATTTTTTTTATACAAACTTATTTTGTACAAATTTAAAACTGACATTGCAGCTCGTGAAAGCGATGAGGGGCCTAGCACAAGTCACAATGAAAATGTCGCTTCTACCGATCCTACGTTTATACTGCCGGCTCCAAAAGCCAAAGTGCGCAAAAAGCGTAGGACCGAGCTAGAATTGCTGACGGAATCAACAAATAAAAAGAAGTCACCCAGTGCAAGCCAAAACATGGG
Organism: Drosophila vallismaia; assembly: GCA_035047325.1. Lineage (NCBI taxonomy): Eukaryota > Metazoa > Arthropoda > Insecta > Diptera > Drosophilidae > Drosophila > Drosophila vallismaia. Next base: position 1,155,081 of record JAWNPU010000001.1, on the reverse strand, counting down.
AGAGCAAGAGGATGCCGGTTGTGCGGGTGAGTTAAACATTGTCTTAGCTTGCCATTTCTATATACAAACTTATTTTGTACAAATTTAAAACTAACATTGCAGCTCGTGCAAGCGATTTATATTTGAGTGAACTGCTTGATGAGGGGCCTAGCACAAGTCACAATGAAAATGTCGGTTCTACCGATCCTACGTTTATACTGCCGGCTCCAAAAGCCAAAGTGCGCAGAAAGCGTAGGACCGAACTAGAATTGCTGAAATCCAATTTTTCGACTTATGAAGTAGAGGATCACGATTCGGGTGGTAATTTTAATATTAATTGTACAATATATGTAATTTTATTATAGAAAGACTTTCTTTTTCTTTTTGATTCCGTATCATAGATGCCTTTTTGCTTTTTTCATAAATCCCATAGCCTTCAGGTCAATATTGCTGTGTGGAAATAGATACAGGGAATAAAATAAATGCCATTGTGCTTAAAACAAAAAGAAAATTATTTTTACAAGTACGTATATTGCTAAGCAATTCACTGAAGCTTATTTTAGTATGAATACCCACACCCTAGCCTGCCAAGGCCTAACTGATCAGAATAGTACCACTGCGGCGGCCTTTTATTTCCTTTCAAGGCTCAACGGGTGATCTGGAGAGGGCGGCGTTGCCAGATCAACCGTGTGATCAGTGTTGCGTTGCGACAGTAGGGCGCGAAATTCAAAATTAAACTCAAAATTAAACCGTTGAAATTTAATTTAATTGAATTTTGTAACTGGTTACTGGGAGCGCACAAGTCGTTAAGAAAGGGGAAAAGGCACAAAGGTCGCGGACAGACCAATAATCATCCTCTCACCGTTCTGGTGCCTAAGCAGAGGCTCTGGTGTCCGAGACGAGGCGGTACAAACCTCCATCAGTAAAAGCCAGGGGGAAATCCGTGGCCTACGTGGGAACCCCTTTCTAAGGCTGGTGCTTCGCCTAGGTAACCTTAGGCCATCCCCCAGTTGATGGACAGCTCAGTGGGGGGCAGTCCCCCTGATCGCAACGACCCGTTCAGGAGGAGCTCCCGACTTTCGAGATCCCCCACCAGAGGAGTCGGTAACCCGTCCCATGGTGACGGAATCCCAGTCCCGTCGGTGGCGAGGGTTGAGCATGCAGGCTCCCAGCCGCCGTTGACTAGCGACTGCAGCGATGCTGTAGAGGTGGAGAACTTGGCTCCTACAGCATCTACGACCGCGACAAGTCAGAAGTCGATGGACCACATCGCCGTGCCATCGCAAAAGACGGGAGGGAAGTCCCCAGCTGGTTCCCCTCATCGGTCTTCGGACCTAACCACGGCTCTCCAGAATGAGGACCTGAGGGGCATTCTCACCAGGATGAATGGCAAGATAAACATCCTGCTATCCGCTTTCGAGACCCAACGGCACGTGACACGAGAGACAAAGGGCATAGCGTCCGAACTCTCAGCCCCTAACACCAGGGCGATAGAGCTGTACGAAGGTACGTCTAGAGAGCACCGCTTGAAGAGCAGTGCTACCCAGACGGAAGTACAAAAGCCTTCGAAAAAGGTTTCTAAAAAGGCGCAGGTACCCAAGGTGCAAGTGCCAAACGCCCAGGCGCCCAAGCCGAGCAACCCTACGTTGGGTGGCAACGGTGAAGAAAAGGCGCCATCCAGAACTAACGAGTCCAAGCCAGGCAGCTACGCATCTGTCGCCAAGAATGCTAGCACGGGTGCAGAGTGGACCAAGGTGAAGCCTACGCGCCTGCGTAAAAAACCGGAGGCTCTCATTGTAAAAAAGACAGGAGAGGCTTCGTACGCAGAGATGCTTCGGAAGCTAAGATCGGACCCGAGCCTTAGCGAACTGGGCAGCCACGTACGTAAAATCCGGAGAACGCAGAAAGGTGAGCTGTTGCTTGAGGTAGATGGGAAAGCTTCGGAAAGCGTTCCCAAGTTTAAGAGCGACCTGGAAGCGGCGCTCAATGACTTGGCCTCGGTGCGCACGGGAGCGCAAAAAATAGCTCTATCTTGCAGCGGATTGGACGAGGCTACGACAGCAGATGAGCTCCACAGCTGCATGGTCGCCCAATTCCAGGGTCTGCAGATAAACCCTGAAGATATCAGGGGCCTTCGCAGAATGCGGGATGGCACGCAGATAGCCTCAGTACTGCTGAACGCGAATGTGGCGATACCAGTCCTTAAACAGGGAACCGTAATCGTTGGATGGTCAAGATGTCGTTTCACCCAGGACGTCCGACCAACGAGATGCTACAGGTGTTTGGGCTATGGACATCGATCAGCAACCTGCAAGGACACCGACAGGGCAGACTGCTGTCTTAGATGCGGTGAGCGTGGGCACAAGGCAAAGGGGTGCGTTGCAGCACCAAAATGCCTGATCTGCAGCAGCGAGGTGGACAGAAACCACCCGACGGGTAGCTTTGCGTGCCCGACCTACAGAGCGACCCTGAAAGAAGCCAAGAGCCACCTTAATGCACGCCCACATTAGCGTAGTACAGCTCAATGTCAATCATTGCGCAGCAGCTCAGAGCCTCCTGGCCCAGACTGCGGCTGAGCGCAATGTAGACATCATGCTCCTAAGCGAACCCTACGTCTCTGGTAGTGGAGAATCATCCATGATTCTTGACGAGACAGGTAAAGCAGCTATCAAATGCTGCAGCTCTCTCCACGTCCAGGAACTGGCTGCTTTACCTATGCGGGGTATCGCTTATGCGAAGCTAAATCACGTGCACATGTACAGCTGCTACGCTCCGCCGAGCGACACCCCCGATCAGTTCGAGGAGTTTCTGGAGGCGCTCGTGGACCATGCGAGAGGGCGAAGCCCGAAGGTCGTTGCCGGCGACTTTAATGCCTGGGCAGTGGAATGGGGCAGCAGGACATCCAACGCCAGAGGCCGAGCTGTGATTGACGCCATGGGAATGCTGGACCTTATACTGCTGAACGACGGACGGAAGCCGACGTTCAACAATGATAGGGGTACGTCCTTTATTGACGTTACCTTTGTCAGCAGAGGGCTAGTGGACATCAACAACTGGATGGTCCATGACGTCATGACGCTGAGCGACCACGCGCTGATCTCTTTCAGTCTCTCCCCGGAGGGCATGCCCAGGAGACGGCAGAGCAGAACAGCCGGGAAAGCATGGGACACCAGGAAGATCGATGAGGCCTTGCTGGCCTATCAGATCAATTCCCTGGAAATCCCAAATGGGGACGCAGAGAGTATGGCGGCAGGCCTCATGTTTATGCTCGAAGGAATCTGCGACGCAACCATGCCTAGGAAAAATAAGGCACAGCGCAAACCACCCGTTTAATGGTGGAGTGCCTCCCTAAGCCAACTAAGGTCTGATTGCCTCAGGGCTAGGAGAACGGCGCAACGAGCCAGAGGCAGTACCCACCACGCGGAACTCTTAGAGGCTTTCAGAAGGAAACGCCTTGAGTTCAAGCACGGCATCGCGGCTGCCAAAGCGCGGTCGTTTAAGGAGCTGCAGGATGGCGTAGACAGCGATACCTGGGGCCTCGCCTACAAACTCGTTACCAACAAGCTAAGGAGGAGAGCGGCAACCCCATCCGACCCGGGGGTCCTGGCTAACATAGTAGGGGAGCTATTCCCAAAGCAAACCACTCTATGGAGGCCAACAGAGGCAGCCCCTGCCCCAGATTTCCAGTGCGTCGTCGAGGCAGCCAAGCGCATCAAACCGAACAAAGCCCCTGGACTAGACGGTATTCCTGGAGCTGTTATAAAAGCAGTGGCGCTGGGTAGACCTGAAATCTTCAGGGCCACCTTCCAGCAATGCCTTCTGGATGGAATCTTCCCAACAAGGTGGAAAAGCCAGAAGCTAGTCCTGTTGCCGAAAGGCAAGGGACCAGCACATGCTGCGAACAGCTACCGCCCTCTATGCCTACTGGATATAGTAGGAAAACTATTCGAACGTATCCTGTATACTAGAATAGAGGCAATCACCGAGAGCACCAACGGCCTGGGAAGCCATCAATATGGCTTCCGGAAAGGAAAGAGCACACTGGACGCTCTTTCGGCCGTTAGTTACATCGCCAAGACCACTCTATCTGGTGATAGATGGTTAGGGGGCAGGAAGGAATACTGCGCTATAGTGACTCTGGACGTAAGGAACGCATTTAACACCGCCAGATGGCCCGTAATACTCGCAGCCATGAACCGCATGGGAATCCCGGAGTACCTAAGGATAGTCGTTGGCAGCTACTTTAGGGACCGGGTCCTTTGGTATGATACTGAAGATGGCTAAAAAAGATACCGAGTTTCGGCAGGTGTTCCCCAAGGATCGGTACTTGGACCAATCCTATGGAACATTATGTACGATGGGATCTTGGGCATCAACAGGCCCGTAGGAGTAGAGCTGCACTGTTTTGCTGACGATGTAGCAATCACAGCTGTCTCTAAAACAATCGCAGGGTTGGAGGACAAATGCAACTCTACGATCGGTGCTGCCATCCTGTGGCTCGAGAAAGCCGGGCTAGCAATAGCGGCTCACAAGACCGATGCAGTCCTTCTCAGCAGCAGAAAAAAGGTGGAGAACATGCTGGTCTCCGTCAATGGCACACAGGTGACCTCTCAAGAGTCCCTAAAGTACCTGGGGGTAATGATAGATCGCAGACTATCGTTCAAGGACCACGCAAGCTACGCCAGCAAGAAGGCAGCAGTCACAGCCTCTTCGTTGGCTAGGCTTATGCCTAACGTCGGAGGCCCAAGACACCCGGCCAGGAAACTGCTGGTGTCAGTAGCAAAGGCTTCTCTGTTGTACGCTGCACCAATCTGGAGCAATGCCACTAGCAGGGGCTCATACATGAAAGGAGCTCGTTCGGTGCTACGGTCAATGGCCCTCAGGCTCATTAGAGGTTTCAGGACCATATCCGAGGACGCGGCGCTAGCCCTGGCAGGCCTGCCGCCAATTGATCTGGAGATCAAGGCTCTCAGCCTAATGCGAAGTGGCGCTTCCAAGCAAGAGGCACACGAGTGGCTAACAGGTGAATGGCAGAGCAGATGGCAAACTTCGCGACGGGGGAGGTGGACTCATCAGCTCATCCCTGAGTTGACGGTTTGGGCAGAGTGCCAGCACAAATGCTTGGACTACCACCTAACCCAGTTTCTTACGGACCATGGCTGCTTCCGGGCCTACCTACTACGGTTCCGTCACGTAGAGTCAGCTCGATGCATGTTCTGCGTCGACGGTGAGGAAACAGCAGAACATGTGCTAATGCACTGCTCCAGGTTCACGGCGGAGAGGGAGCAGCTAAAGACGCTGTCAGGTACTCCGTTCAGCCCTAGTGGCTTGTTCGCGGCTATGCTGGCGAACAGCGAGGCTTGGAAGCTGGGACACAGCCTTATCATTAATATGATGAAGCGTGTCCGATCAGACGAGATGGCCAACAGAGCGGATGTCTAAGCCCAAACTGGCGTCCTGGGTGACGGCGGGCGAAGAATTCTACCCCAGAGTTCCCGGCTCGTCGTAATAATCAACTAAAGGGTGGAAGGAGGAGCCCCCATGGACTACACTGAAGGCAGGGAGTGCGACCTGGCCTCACATCCTGCTCACCGAAGTCATACCTTGACTGGCAGTCCCAATGAGCGAGTAAGTACTGAAGAGCACGCGGAGGTTTTTGTTTTAGTACGTAGGCATAATTCCAATAGGGCTTATGAATCGTGCATGCCACCTACGGACAGTAGGTGGTATCTTTAGAAGATTTTAATTTTCCTACCGTAAGTCGATTAATAATGAAAACAAAAAAAAAAAAAAAAAGGCTTCGTAGATGTGAAAAATACACTAAATTTTACCTCCGCAAAAACCTAGGAAGCTTTGGTATTTAATGTGTTGAATGGTATTTTACAATTCAGTTTTAAAAATTCAGTATTAAACATTCGCGGGTTAGTATTAAATAGTGTGGGTGAGTTAAACATTGTCTTAGCTTGTCATTTTTTTATACAAGCTTATTTTGTACAAATTTAAAACTAACATTGCAGCTCGTGCAAGCGATTTAATTTTAACTGAACTGCTTGATGATGGGCCTAGCACAAGTATCAAAGAAAATGTCGTTTTTACCGATACTACGTTTAAATATTATTTGCATTACTTTCTGTTGAGGAAGGAAGCTATAAACTGCGTCATCTGCGAGAACATCTGCGAAAACATCTGTGAGATCAACTTTTTTGAGAGCAAGAGGATGCCGGCTGTGTGGGTGAGTTAAACATTGTCTTAGCTTGTCATTTTTATATACAAACTTATTTTGTACAAATTTAAAACTGACATTGCAGCTCGTGCAAGCGATGAGGGGCCTAGCACAAGTCACAATGAAAATGTCGCTTCTACCGATCCTACGTTTATACTGCCGGCTCCAAAAGCCAAAGTGCGCAGAAAGCGTAGGACCGAGCTAGAATTGCTGACGGAATCAACAAATAAAAATAAAGTCACCCAGTGCAAGCCAAAACATGGGAGAGCAAGAGGATGCCGGCTGTGCGGGTGAGTTAAACATTGTCTTAGCTTGTCATATTTATATACAAACTTATTTTGTACAAATTTAAAACTGACATTGCAGCTCGTGCAAGCGATGAGGGGCCTAGCACAAGTCACAATGAAAATGTCGCTTCTACCGATCCTACGTTTATACTGCCGGCTCCAAAAGCCAAAGTGCGCAGAAAGCGTAGGACCGAGCTAGAATTGCTGAAATCCAATTTTTCGACTTATGAAGTAGAGGATCACGATTCGGGTGGTAATTTTAATATTAATTGTACAATATATGTAATTTTATTATAGAAAGACTTTCTTTTTCTTTTTGATTCCGTATCATAGATCTCATATGCCTTTTTCATAAATCCCATAGCCTTCAGGTCAATATTGCTGTGTGGAAATAGATACAGAGAATAAAATAAATGCCATTGTGCTTAAAACAAAAAGAAAATTATTTTTACAAGTACATATATTGCTAAGCAATTCACTGAAGCTTATTTTAGTATGAATACCCACACCCTAGCCTGCCAAGGCCTAACTGATCAGAATAGTACCACTGCGGCGGCCTTTTATTTCCTTTCAAGGCTTCGTAGATGTGAAAAATACACTAAATTTTACCTCCGCGAACACCTAGGAAGCTTTGGTATTTAATGTGTTGAATGGTATTTTACAATTCAGTTTTAAAAATTCAGTATTAAACATTCGCGGGTTAGTATTAAATAGTGTGGGTGAGTTAAACATTGTCTTAGCTTGTCATTTTTTTAAACAAACTTATTTTGTACAAATTTAAAACTAACATTGCAGCTCATGCAAGCGATTTAATTTTAACTGAACTGCTTGATGATGGGCCTAGCACAAGTATCAAAGAAAATGTCGTTTTTACCGATCCAACGTTTAAATATTATTTGCATTACTTTCTATTGAGGAAGGGAGCTATAAACTGCGTCATCTGCGAGAACATCTGCGAAAACATCTGTGAGATCAACTTTTTTTAGAGCAAGAGGATGCCGGCTGTGTGGGTGAGTTAAACATTGTCTTAGCTTGTCATTTTTTTATACAAACTTATTTTGTACAAATTTAAAACTGACATTGCAGCTCGTGCAAGCGATGAGGGGCCTAGCACAAGTCACAATGAAAATGTCGCTTCTACCGATCCTACGTTTATACTGCCGGCTCCAAAAGCCAAAGTGCGCAGAAAGCGTAGGACCGAGCTAGAATTGCTGACGGAATCAACAAATAAAAAGAAAGTCACCCAGTGCAAGCCAAAACATGGGAGAGCAAGAGGATGCCGGCTGTGCGGGTAAGTTAAACATTGTCTTAGCTTGTCATATTTATATACAAACTTATTTTGTACAAATTTAAAACTGACATTGCAGCTCGTGCAAGCGATGAGGGGCCTAGCACAAGTCACAATGAAAATGTCGGTTCTACCGATCCTACGTTTATACTGCCGGCTCCAAAAGCCAAAGTGCGCAGAAAGCGTAGGACCGACCTAGAATAGCTGACGGAATCAAAAATAAAAAGAAAGTCACCCAGTGCAAGCCAAAACATGGGAGAGCAAGAGGATGCCGGCTGTGCGGGTGAGTTAAACATTGTCTTAGCTTGCCATTTTTTTATACAAACTTATTTTGTACAAATTTAAAACTAACATTGCAGCTCGTGCAAGCGATTTATATTTGAGTGAACTGCTTGATGAGGGGCCTAGCACAAGTCACAATGAAAATGTCGGTTCTACCGATCCTACGTTTATACTGCCGGCTCCAAAAGCCAAAGTGCGCAGAAAGCGTAGGACCGAGCTAGAATTGCTGACGGAATCAACAAATAGAAAGAAAGTCACCCAGTGCAAGCCAAAACATGGGAGAGCAAGAGGATACCGGCTGTGCGGGGGAGTTAAACATTGTCTTAGCTTGTCATATTTATATACAAACTTATTTTGTACAAATTTAAAACTGACATTGCAGCTCGTGCAAGCGATGAGGGGCCAAGCACAAGTCACAATGGAAATGTCGGTTCTACCGATCCTACGTTTATACTGCCGGCTCCAAAAGCCAAAGTGCGCAGAAAGCGTAGGACCGAGCTAGAATTGGTGACGGAATCAAAAATAAAAAGAAAGCCACCCAGTGCAAGCCAAAACATGGCAGAGCAAGAGGATGCCGGCTGTGCGGGTTAGTTAAACATGGTCTTAGCTTGCCATTTTAATATACAAACTTATTTTGTACAAATTTAAAACTAACATTGCAGCTCATGCAAGCGATTTATATTTGAGTGAACTGCTTGATGAGGGGCCTAGCACAAGTCACAATGAAAATGTCGGTTCTACCGATCCTACGTTTATACTGCCGGCTCCAAAAGCCAAAGTGCGCAGAAAGCGTAGGACCGAGCTAGAATTGCTGACGGAATCAAAAATAAAAAGAAAGTCACCCAGTGCAAGCCAAAACATGGGAGAGCAAGAGGATGCCGGCTGTGCGGGGGAGTTAAACATTGTCTTAGCTTGTCATATTTATATACAAACTTATTTTGTACAAATTTAAAACTGACATTGCAGCTCGTGTAAGCGATGAGAGGCCTAGCACAAGTCACAATCAAAAAATGTCAGTTCTACCGATCCTACGTTTATACTGCCGGCTCCAAAAGCCAAAGTGCGCAGAAAGCGTAGGACCGAACTAGAATTGCTGAAATCCAATTTTTCGACTTATGAAGTAGAGGATCACGATTCGCGTGGTAATTTTAATATTAATTGTACAATATATATAATTTTATTATAGAAAGACTTTCTTTTTCTTTTTGATTCCGTATCATAGATCTCATATGCCTTTTTCATAAATCCCATAGCCTTCAGGTCAATATTGCTGTGTGGAAATAGATACAGAGAATAAAATAAATGCCATTGTGCTTAAAACAAAAAGAAAATTATTTTTACAAGTACATATATTGCTAAGCAATTCACTGAAGCTTATTTTAGTATGAATACCCACACCCTAGCCTGCCAAGGCCTAACTGATCAGAATAGTACCACTGCGGCGGCCTTTTATTTCCTTTCAAGGCTTCGTAGATGTGAAAAATACACTAAATTTTACCTCCGCGAAAACCTAGGAAGCTTTGGTATTTAATGTGTTGAATGGTATTTTACAATTCAGTTTTAAAAATTCAGTATTAAACATTCGCGGGTTAGTATTAAATAGTGTGGGTGAGTTAAACATTGTCTTAGCTTGTCATTTTTTTATACAAACTTATTTTGTACAAATTTAAAATTGACATTGCAGCTCGTGCAAGCGATGAGGGGCCTAGCACAAGTCACAATGAAAATGTCGGTTCTACCGATCCTACGTTTATACTGCCGGCTCCAAAAGCCAAAGTGCGCAGAAAGCGTAGGACCGAGCTAGAATTGCTGACGGAATCAAAAATAAAAAGAAAGTCACCCAGTGCAAGCCAAAACATGGGAGAGCAAGAGGATGCCGGCTGTGCGGGGGAGTTAAACATTCTCTTAGCTTGTCATATTTATATACAAACTTATTTTGTACAAATTTAAAACTAACATTGCAGCTCGTGCAAGCGATTTATATTTGAGTGAACTGCTTGATGAGGGGCCTAGCACAAATCACAATGAAAATGTCGGTTCTACCGATCCTACGTTTATACTACCGGCTCCAAAAGCCAAAGTACGCAGAAAGCGTAGGACCGAGCTAGAATTGCTGACGGAATCAACAAATAGAAAGAAAGTCACCCAGTGCAAGCCAAAACATGGGAGAGCAAGAGGATACCGGCTGTGCGGGGGAGTTAAACATTGTCTTAGCTTGTCATATTTATATACAAACTTATTTTGTACAAATTTAAAACTGACATTGCAGCTCGTGCAAGCGATGAGGGGCCTAGCACAAGTCACAATCAAAAAATGTCAGTTCTACCGATCCTACGTTTATACTGCCGGCTCCAAAAGCCAAAGTGCGCAGAAAGCGTAGGACCGAGCTAGAATTGCTGACGGAATCAAAAATAAAAAGAAAGTCACCCAGTGCAAGCCAAAACATGGGAGAGCAAGAGGATGCCGGCTGTGCGGGGGAGTTAAACATTCTCTTAGCTTGTCATATTTATATACAAACTTATTTTGTACAAATTTAAAACTAACATTGCAGCTCGTGCAAGCGATTTATATTTGAGTGAACTGCTTGATGAGGGGCCTAGCACAAGTCACAATGAAAATGTCGGTTCTACCGATCCTACGTTTATACTGCCGGCTCCAAAAGCCAAAGTACGCAGAAAACGTAGGAGCAAGCTAGAATTGGTGACGAAATCAAAAATAAAAAGAAAGTCACCCAGTGCAAGCCAAAACATGGGAGAGCAAGAGCATGCCGGCTGTACGGGTGAGTTAAGCATTGTCTTAGCTTGCCATTTTTTTATACAAACTTATTTTGTACAAATTTAAAACTAACATTGCAGCTCGTGCAAGCGATTTATATTTGAGTGAACTGCTTGATGAGGGGCCTAGCACAAGTCACAATGAAAATGTCGGTTCTACCGATCCTACGTTTATACTGCCGGCTCCAAAAGCCAAAGTACGCAGAAAGCGTAGGACCGAGCTAGAATTGCTGACGGAATCAACAAATAAAAAGAAAGTCACCCAGTGCAAGCCAAAACATGGGAGAGCAAGAGGATGCCGGCTGTGCGGGGGAGTTAAACATTGTCTTAGCTTGTCACATTTATATACAAACTTATTTTGTACAAATTTAAAACTAACATTGCAGCTCGTGCAAGCGATTTATATTTGAGTGAACTGCTTGATGAGGGGCCTAGCACAAGTCACAATGAAAATGTCGGTTCTACCGATCCTACGTTTATACTGCCGGCTCCAAAAGCCAAAGTGCGCAGAAAGCGTAGGACCGCGCTAGAATTGCTGACGGAATCAACAAATAAAAAGAAAGTCACCCAGTGCAAGCCAAAACATGGGAGAGCAAGAGGATGCCGGCTGTGCGGGGGAGTTAAACATTGTCTTAGCTTGTCACATTTATATACAAACTTATTTTGTACAAATTTAAAATTGACATTGCAGCTCGTGCAAGCGATGAGGGGCCTAGCACAAGTCACAATGAAAATGTCGGTTCTACCGATCCTACGTTTATACTGCCGGCTCCAAAAGCCAAAGTGCGCAGAAAGCGTAGGACCGAGCTAGAATTGCTGACGGAATCAAAAATAAAAAGAAAGTCACCCAGTGCAAGCCAAAACATGGGAGAGCAAGAGGATGCCGGCTGTGCGGGGGAGTTAAACATTGTCTTAGCTTGTCACATTTATATACAAACTTATTTTGTACAAATTTAAAACTGACATTGCAGCTCGTGCAAGCGATGAGGGGCCTAGCACAAGTCACAATCAAAAAATGTCAGTTCTACCGATCCTACGTTTATACTGCCGGCTCCAAAAGCCAAAGTGCGCAGAAAGCGTAGGACCGAACTAGAATTGCTGAAATCCAATTTTTCGACTTATGAAGTAGAGGATCACGATTCGGGTGGTAATTTTAATATTAATTGTACAATATATGTAATTTTATTATAGAAAGACTTTCTTTTTCTTTTTGATTCCGTATCATATCTCTCATATGCCTTTTTCATAAATCCCATAGCCTTCAGGTCAATATTGCTGTGTGGAAATAGATACAGAGAATAAAATAAATGCCATTGTGCTTTAAACAAAAAGAAAATTATTTTTACAAGTACATATATTGCTAAGCAATTCACTGAAGCTTATTTTAGTATGAATACCCACACCCTAGCCTGCCAAGGCCTAACTGATCAGAATAGTACCACTGCGGCGGCCTTTTATTTCCTTTCAAGGCTTCGTAGATGTGAAAAATACACTAAATTTTACCTCCGCGAAAACCTAGGAAGCTTTGGTATTTAATGTGTTGAATGGTATTTTACAATTCAGTTTTAAAAATTCAGTATTAAACATTCGCGGGTTAGTATTAAATAGTGTGGGTGAGTTAAACATTGTCTTAGCTTGTCATTTTTTTACACAAACTTATTTTGTACAAATTTAAAACTAACATTGCAGCTCGTGCAAGCGATTTAATTTTAACTGAACTGCTTGATGAGGCCTAGCACAAGTCACAATGAAAATGTCGGTTCTACCGATCCTACGTTTATACTGCCGGCTCCAAAATCCAAAGTACGCAGAAAACGTAGGAGCGAGCTAGAATTGTTGACATCCAAATATGCAACTTATGAAGTAAAGGATCACGATTCGGGTGGTAATTTTAATATTAATTGTACAATATATGTAATTTTATTATAGAAAGACTTTCTTTTTTCTTTTTGATTCCGTATCATAGATCTCATATGCCTTTTTCATAAATCCCATAGCCTTCAGGTCAATATTGCTGTGTGGAAATAGATACAGAGAATAAAATAAATGCCATTGTGCTTTAAACAAAAAGAAAATTATTTTTACAAGTACATATATTGCTAAGCAATTCACTGAAGCTTATTTTAGTATGAATACCCACACCCTAGCCTGCCAAGGCCTAACTGATCAGAATAGTACCACTGCGGCGGCCTTTTATTTCCTTTCAAGGCTTCGTAGATGTGAAAAATACACTAAATTTTACCTCCGCGAAAACCTAGGAAGCTTTGGTATTTAATGTGTTGAATGGTATTTTACAATTCAGTTTTAAAAATTCAGTATTAAACATTCGCGGGTTAGTATTAAATAGTGTGTGTGAGTTAAACATTGTCTTAGCTTGTCATATTTATATACAAACTTATTTTGTACAAATTTAAAACTGACATTGCAGCTCGTGCAAGCGATTTATATTTGAGTGAACTGCTTGATGAGGGGCCTAGCACAAGTCACAATGAAAATGTCGGTTCTACCGATCCTACGTTTATACTGCCGGCTCCAAAAGCCAAAGTGCGCAGAAAGCGTAGGACCGAACTAGAATTGCTGAAATCCAATTTTTCGACTTATGAAGTAGAGGATCACGATTCGGGTGGTAATTTTAATATTAATTGTACAATATATGTAATTTTATTATAGAAAGACTTTCTTTTTCTTTTTGATTCCGTATCATAGATCTCATATGCCTTTTTCATAAATCCCATAGCCTTCAGGTCAATATTGCTGTGTGGAAATAGATACAGAGAATAAAATAAATGCCATTGTGCTTAAAACAAAAAGAAAATTATTTTTACAAGTACATATATTGCTAAGCAATTCACTGAAGCTTATTTTAGTATGAATACCCACACCCTAGCCTGCCAAGGCCTAACTGATCAGAATAGTACCACTGCGGCGGCCTTTTATTTCCTTTCAAGGCTTCGTAGATGTGAAAAATACACTAAATTTTACCTCCGCGAAAACCTAGGAAGCTTTGGTATTTAATGTGTTGAATGGTATTTTACAATTCAGTTTTAAAAATTCAGTATTAAACATTCGCGGGTTAGTATTAAATAGTGTGGGTGAGTTAAACATTGTCTTAGCTTGTCATTTTTTTATACAAACTTATTTTGTACAAATTTAAAACTAACATTGCAGCTCGTGCAAGCGATTTAATTTTAACTGAACTGCTTGATGATGGGCCTAGCACAAGTCACAATGAAAATGTCGGTTCTACCGATCCTACGTTTATACTGCCGGCTCCAAAATCCAAAGTACGCAGAAAACGTAGGAGCGAGCTAGAATTGTTGACATCCAAATATGCAACTTATGAAGTAAAGGATCACGATTCGGGTGGTAATTTTAATATTAATTGTACAATATATGTAATTTTATTATAGAAAGACTTTCTTTTTCTTTTTGATTCCGTATCATAGATCTCATATGCCTTTTTCATAAATCCCATAGCCTTCAGGTCAATATTGCTGTGTGGAAATAGATACAGAGAATAAAATAAATGCCATTGTGCTTTAAACAAAAAGAAAATTATTTTTACAAGTACATATATTGCTAAGCAATTCACTGAAGCTTATTTTAGTATGAATACCCACACCCTAGCCTGCCAAGGCCTAACTGATCAGAATAGTACCACTGCGGCGGCCTTTTATTTCCTTTCAAGGCTTCGTAGATGTGAAAAATACACTAAATTTTACCTCCGCGAAAACCTAGGAAGCTTTGGTATTTAATGTGTTGAATGGTATTTTACAATTCAGTTTTAAAAATTCAGTATTAAACATTCGCGGGTTAGTATTAAATAGTGTGTGTGAGTTAAACATTGTCTTAGCTTGTCATATTTATATACAAACTTATTTTGTACAAATTTAAAACTGACATTGCAGCTCGTGCAAGCGATTTATATTTGAGTGAACTGCTTGATGAGGGGCCTAGCACAAGTCACAATGAAAATGTCGGTTCTACCGATCCTACGTTTATACTGCCGGCTCCAAAAGCCAAAGTGCGCAGAAAGCGTAGGACCGAACTAGAATTGCTGAAATCCAATTTTTCGACTTATGAAGTAGAGGATCACGATTCGGGTGGTAATTTTAATATTAATTGTACAATATATGTAATTTTATTATAGAAAGACTTTCTTTTTCTTTTTGATTCCGTATCATAGATCTCATATGCCTTTTTCATAAATCCCATAGCCTTCAGGTCAATATTGCTGTGTGGAAATAGATACAGAGAATAAAATAAATGCCATTGTGCTTAAAACAAAAAGAAAATTATTTTTACAAGTACATATATTGCTAAGCAATTCACTGAAGCTTATTTTAGTATGAATACCCACACCCTAGCCTGCCAAGGCCTAACTGATCAGAATAGTACCACTGCGGCGGCCTTTTATTTCCTTTCAAGGCTTCGTAGATGTGAAAAATACACTAAATTTTACCTCCGCGAAAACCTAGGAAGCTTTGGTATTTAATGTGTTGAATGGTATTTTACAATTCAGTTTTAAAAATTCAGTATTAAACATTCGCGGGTTAGTATTAAATAGTGTGGGTGAGTTAAACATTGTCTTAGCTTGTCATTTTTTTATACAAACTTATTTTGTACAAATTTAAAACTAACATTGCAGCTCGTGCAAGCGATTTAATTTTAACTGAACTGCTTGATGATGGGCCTAGCACAAGTCACAATGAAAATGTCGGTTCTACCGATCCTACGTTTATACTGCCGGCTCCAAAATCCAAAGTACGCAGAAAACGTAGGAGCGAGCTAGAATTGTTGACATCCAAATATGCAACTTATGAAGTAAAGGATCACGATTCGGGTGGTAATTTTAATATTAATTGTACAATATATGTAATTTTATTATAGAAAGACTTTCTTTTTCTTTTTTGATTCCGTATCATAGATCTCATATGCCTTTTTCATAAATCCCATAGCCTTCAGGTCAATATTGCTGTGTGGAAATAGATACAGAGAATAAAATAAATGCCATTGTGCTTTAAACAAAAAGAAAATTATTTTTACAAGTACATATATTGCTAAGCAATTCACTGAAGCTTATTTTAGTATGAATACCCACACCCTAGCCTGCCAAGGCCTAACTGATCAGAATAGTACCACTGCGGCGGCCTTTTATTTCCTTTCAAGGCTTCGTAGATGTGAAAAATACACTAAATTTTACCTCCGCGAAAACCTAGGAAGCTTTGGTATTTAATGTGTTGAATGGTATTTTACAATTCAGTTTTAAAAATTCAGTATTAAACATTCGCGGGTTAGTATTAAATAGTGTGTGTGAGTTAAACATTGTCTTAGCTTGTCATATTTATATACAAACTTATTTTGTACAAATTTAAAACTGACATTGCAGCTCGTGCAAGCGATGAGGGGCCTAGCACTAGTCACAATGAAAATGTCGGTTCTACCGATCCTACGTTTATACTGCCGGCTCCAAAAGCCAAAGTGCGCAGAAAGCGTAGGACCGAGCTAGAATTGCTGACGGAATCAAAAATAAAAAGAAAGTCACCCAGTGCAAGCCAAAACATGGGAGAGCAAGAGGATGCCGGCTGTGCGGGTGAGTTAAACATTGTCTTAGCTTGCCATTTTAATATACAAACTTATTTTGTACAAATTTAAAACTAACATTGCAGCTCGTGCAAGCGATTTATATTTGAGTGAACTGCTTGATGAGGGGCCTAGCACAAGTCACAATGAAAATGTCGGTTCTACCGATCCTACGTTTATACTGCCGGCTCCAAAAGCCAAAGTGCGCAGAAAGCGTAGGACCGAACTAGAATTGCTGAAATCCAATTTTTCGACTTATGAAGTAGAGGATCACGATTCGGGTGGTAATTTTAATATTAATTGTACAATATATGTAATTTTATTATAGAAAGACTTTCTTTTTCTTTTTGATTCCGTATCATAGATCTCATATGCCTTTTTCATAAATCCCATAGCCTTCAGATCAATATTGCTGTGTGGAAATAGATACAGAGAAGAAAATAAATGCCATTGTGCTTTAAACAAAAAGAAAATTATTTTTACAAGTACATATATTGCTAAGCAATTCACTGAAGCTTATTTTAGTATGAATACCCACACCCTAGCTTGCCAAGGCCTAACTGATCAGAATAGTACCACTGCGGCGGCCTTTTATTTCCTTTCAAGGCTTCGTAGATGTAAAAAAATACACTAAATTTTACCTCCGCGAAAACCTAGGAAGCTTTGGTATTTAATGTGTTGAATGGTATTTTACAATTCAGTTTTAAAAATTCAGTATTAAACATTCGCGGGTTAGTATTAAATAGTGTGGGTGAGTTAAACATTGTCTTAGCTTGTCATTTGTTTATACAAACTTATTTTGTACAAATTTAAAACTGACATTGCAGATCGTGCAACGATGAGGGGCCTAGCACAAGTCACAATGAAAATGTCGGTTCTACCGATCCTACGTTTATACTGCCGGCTCCAAAAGCCAAAGTACGCAGAAAACGTAGGAGCAAGCTAGAATTGGTGACGGAATCAAAAATAAAAAGAAAGTCACCCAGTGCAAGCCAAAACATGGGAGAGCAAGAGGATGCCGGCTGTGCGGGTGAGTTAAACATTGTCTTAGCTTGTCACATTTATATACAAACTTATTTTGTACAAATTTAAAACTAACATTGCAGCTCGTGCAAGCGATTTATATTTGAGTGAACTGCTTGATGAGGGGCCTAGCACAAGTCACAATGAAAATGTCGGTTCTACCGATCCTACGTTTATACTGCCGGCTCCAAAAGCCAAAGTGCGCAGAAAGCGTAGGACCGCGCTAGAATTGCTGACGGAATCAACAAATAAAAAGAAAGTCACCCAGTGCAAGCCAAAACATGGGAGAGCAAGAGGATGCCGGCTGTGCGGGGAGTTAAACATTGTCTTAGCTTGTCACATTTATATACAAACTTATTTTGCACAAATTTAAAATTGACATTGCAGCTCGTGCAAGCGATGAGGGGCCTAGCACAAGTCACAATGAAAATGTCGGTTCTACCGATCCTACGTTTATACTGCCGGCTCCAAAAGCCAAAGTGCGCAGAAAGCGTAGGACCGAGCTAGAATTGCTGACGGAATCAAAAAATAAAAAGAAAGTCACCCAGTGCAAGCCAAAACATGGGAGAGCAAGAGGATGCCGGCTGTGCGGGTGAGTTAAACATTGTCTTAGCTTGCCATTTTAATATACAAACTTATTTTGTACAAATTTAAAACTAACATTGCAGCTCGTGCAAGCGATTTATATTTGAGTGAACTGCTTGATGAGGGGCCTAGCACAAGTCACAATGAAAATGTCGGTTCTACCGATCCTACGTTTATACTGCCGGCTCCAAAAGCCAAAGTGCGCAGAAAGCGTAGGACCGAACTAGAATTGCTGAAATCCAATTTTTCGACTTATGAAGTAGAGGATCACGATTCGGGTGGTAATTTTAATATTAATTGTACAATATATGTAATTTTATTATAGAAAGACTTTCTTTTTCTTTTTGATTCCGTATCATAGATCTCATATGCCTTTTTCATAAATCCCATAGCCTTCAGGTCAATATTGCTGTGTGGAAATAGATACAGAGAATAAAATAAATGCCATTGTGCTTTAAACAAAAAGAAAATTATTTTTACAAGTACATATATTGCTAAGCAATTCACTGAAGCTTATTTTAGTATGAATACCCACACCCTAGCCTGCCAAGGCCTAACTGATCAGAATAGTACCACTGCGGCGGCCTTTTATTTCCTTTCAAGGCTTCGTAGATGTGAAAAATACACTAAATTTTACCTCCGCGAAAACCTAGGAAGCTTTGGTATTTAATGTGTTGAATGGTATTTTACAATTCAGTTTTAAAAATTCAGTATTAAACATTCGCGGGTTAGTATTAAATAGTGTGGGTGAGTTAAACATTGTCTTAGCTTGTCATTTTTTTAATACAAACTTATTTTGTACAAATTTAAAACTGACATTGCAGCTCGTGCAAGCGATGAGGGGCCTAGCACAAGTCACAATGAAAATGTCGGTTCTACCGATCCTACGTTTATACTGCCGGCTCCAAAAGTCAAAGTGCGCAGAAAGCGTAGGAGCAAGCTAGAATTGCTGACGGAATCAAAAATAAAAAGAAAGTCACCCAGTGCAAGCCAAAACATGGGAGAGCAAGAGGATGCCGGCTGTGCGGGTGAGTTAAACATTGTCTTAGCTTGCCATTTTAATATACAAACTTATTTTGTACAAATTTAAAACTAACATTGCAGCTCGTGCAAGCGATTTATATTTGAGTGAACTGCTTGATGAGGGGCCTAGCACAAGTCACAATGAAAATGTCGGTTCTACCGATCCTACGTTTATACTGCCGGCTCCAAAAGCCAAAGTGCGCAGAAAGCGTAGGACCGAACTAGAATTGCTGAAATCCAATTTTTCGACTTATGAAGTAGAGGATCACGATTCGGGTGGTAATTTTAATATTAATTGTACAATATATGTAATTTTATTATAGAAAGACTTTCTTTTTCTTTTTGATTCCGTATCATAGATCTCATATGCCTTTTTCATAAATCCCATAGCCTTCAGGTCAATATTGCTGTGTGGAAATAGATACAGAGAATAAAATAAATGCCATTGTGCTTTAAACAAAAAGAAAATTATTTTTACAAGTATATATATTGCTAAGCAATTCACTGAAGCTTATTTTAGTATGAATACCCACACCCTAGCCTGCCAAGGCCTAACTGATCAGAATAGTACCACTGCGGCGGCCTTTTATTTCCTTTCAAGGCTTCGAGATGTGAAAAATACACTAAATTTTACCTCCGCGAAAACCTAGGAAGCTTTGGTATTTAATGTGTTGAATGGTATTTTACAATTCAGTTTTAAAAATTCAGTATTAAACATTCGCGGGTTAGTATTAAATAGTGTGGGTGAGTTAAACATTGTCTTAGCTTGTCATTTGTTTATACAAACTTATTTTGTACAAATTTAAAACTGACATTGCAGCTCGTGCAAGCGATGAGGGGCCTAGCACAAGTCACAATGAAAATGTCGGTTCTACCGATCCTACGTTTATACTGCCGGCTCCAAAAGCCAAAGTGCGCAGAAAGCGTAGGACCGAACTAGAATTGCTGAAATCCAATTTTTCGACTTATGAAGTAGAGGATCACGATTCGGGTGGTAATTTTAATATTAATTGTACAATATATGTAATTTTATTATAGAAAGACTTTCTTTTTCTTTTTGATTCCGTA
Organism: Drosophila vallismaia; assembly: GCA_035047325.1. Classification (NCBI taxonomy): domain Eukaryota; kingdom Metazoa; phylum Arthropoda; class Insecta; order Diptera; family Drosophilidae; genus Drosophila; species Drosophila vallismaia. The sequence continues at coordinate 1,134,966 of JAWNPU010000001.1, read as the reverse complement.
TCATAGATCTCATATGCCTTTTTCATAAATCCCATAGCCTTCAGGTCAATATTGCTGTGTGGAAATAGATACAGAGAATAAAATAAATGCCATTGTGCTTTAAACAAAAAGAAAATTATTTTTACAAGTACATATATTGCTAAGCAATTCACTGAAGCTTATTTTAGTATGAATACCCACACCCTAGCCTGCCAAGGCCTAACTGATCAGAATAGTACCACTGCGGCGGCCTTTTATTTCCTTTCAAGGCTTCGTAGATGTGAAAAATACACTAAATTTTACCTCCGCGAAAACCTAGGAAGCTTTGGTATTTAATGTGTTGAATGGTATTTTACAATTCAGTTTTAAAAATTCAGTATTAAACATTCGCGGGTTAGTATTAAATAGTGTGGGTGAGTTAAACATTGTCTTAGCTTGTCATTTTTTTAATACAAACTTATTTTGTACAAATTTAAAACTGACATTGCAGCTCGTGCAAGCGATGAGGGGCCTAGCACAAGTCACAATGAAAATGTCGGTTCTACCGATCCTACGTTTATACTGCCGGCTCCAAAAGTCAAAGTGCGCAGAAAGCGTAGGAGCAAGCTAGAATTGCTGACGGAATCAAAAATAAAAGAAAGTCACCCAGTGCAAGCCAAAACATGGGAGAGCAAGAGGATGCCGGCTGTGCGGGTGAGTTAAACATTGTCTTAGCTTGCCATTTTAATATACAAACTTATTTTGTACAAATTTAAAACTAACATTGCAGCTCGTGCAAGCGATTTATATTTGAGTGAACTGCTTGATGAGGGGCCTAGCACAAGTCACAATGAAAATGTCGGTTCTACCGATCCTACGTTTATACTGCCGGCTCCAAAAGCCAAAGTGCGCAGAAAGCGTGGGACCGAACTAGAATTGCTGAAATCCAATTTTTCGACTTATGAAGTAGAGGATCACGATTCGGGTGGTAATTTTAATATTAATTGTACAATATATGTAATTTTATTATAGAAAGACTTTCTTTTTCTTTTTGATTCCGTATCATAGATCTCATATGCCTTTTTCATAAATCCCATAGCCTTCAGGTCAATATTGCTGTGTGGAAATAGATACAGAGAATAAAATAAATGCCATTGTGCTTTAAACAAAAAGAAAATTATTTTTACAAGTATATATATTGCTAAGCAATTCACTGAAGCTTATTTTAGTATGAATACCCACACCCTAGCCTGCCAAGGCCTAACTGATCAGAATAGTACCACTGCGGCGGCCTTTTATTTCCTTTCAAGGCTTCGTAGATGTGAAAAATACACTAAATTTTACCTCCGCGAAAACCTAGGAAGCTTTGGTATTTAATGTGTTGAATGGTATTTTACAATTCAGTTTTAAAAATTCAGTATTAAACATTCGCGGGTTAGTATTAAATAGTGTGGGTGAGTTAAACATTGTCTTAGCTTGTCATTTGTTTATACAAACTTATTTTGTACAAATTTAAAACTGACATTGCAGCTCGTGCAAGCGATGAGGGGCCTAGCACAAGTCACAATGAAAATGTCGGTTCTACCGATCCTACGTTTATACTGCCGGCTCCAAAAGCCAAAGTGCGCAGAAAGCGTAGGACCGAACTAGAATTGCTGAAATCCAATTTTTCGACTTATGAAGTAGAGGATCACGATTCGGGTGGTAATTTTAATATTAATTGTACAATATATGTAATTTTATTATAGAAAGACTTTCTTTTTCTTTTGATTCCGTATCATAGATCTCATATGCCTTTTTCATAAATCCCATAGCCTTCAGGTCAATATTGCTGTGTGGAAATAGATACAGAGAATAAAATAAATGCCATTGTGCTTTAAACAAAAAGAAAATTATTTTTACAAGTATATATATTGCTAAGCAATTCACTGAAGCTTATTTTAGTATGAATACCCACACACTAGCCTGCCAAGGCCTAACTGATCAGAATAGTACCACTGCGGCGGCCTTTTATTTCCTTTCAAGGCTTCGTAGATGTAAAAAATACACTAAATTTTACCTCCGCGAAAACCTAGGAAGCTTTGGTATTTAATGTGTTGAATGGTATTTTACAATTCAGTTTTAAAAATTCAGTATTAAACATTCGCGGGTTAGTATTAAATAGTGTGGGTGAGTTAAACATTGTCTTAGCTTGTCATTTGTTTATACAAACTTATTTTGTACAAATTTAAAACTGACATTGCAGATCGTGCAAGCGATGAGGGGCCTAGCACAAGTCACAATGAAAATGTCGGTTCTACCGATCCTACGTTTATACTGCCGGCTCCAAAAGCCAAAGTACGCAGAAAACGTAGGAGCAAGCTAGAATTGGTGACGGAATCAAAAATAAAAAGAAAGTCACCCAGTGCAAGCCAAAACATGGGAGAGCAAGAGGATGCCGGCTGTGCGGGTGAGTTAAACATTGTCTTAGCTTGTCACATTTATATACAAACTTATTTTGTACAAATTTAAAACTAACATTGCAGCTCGTGCAAGCGATTTATATTTGAGTGAACTGCTTGATGAGGGGCCTAGCACAAGTCACAATGAAAATGTCGGTTCTACCGATCCTACGTTTATACTGCCGGCTCCAAAAGCCAAAGTGCGCAGAAAGCGTAGGACCGCGCTAGAATTGCTGACGGAATCAACAAATAAAAAGAAAGTCACCCAGTGCAAGCCAAAACATGGGAGAGCAAGAGGATGCCGGCTGTGCGGGGGAGTTAAACATTGTCTTAGCTTGTCACATTTATATACAAACTTATTTTGTACAAATTTAAAATTGACATTGCAGCTCGTGCAAGCGATGAGGGGCCTAGCACAAGTCACAATGAAAATGTCGGTTCTACCGATCCTACGTTTATACTGCCGGCTCCAAAAGCCAAAGTGCGCAGAAAGCGTAGGACCGAGCTAGAATTGCTGACGGAATCAAAAATAAAAAGAAAGTCACCCAGTGCAAGCCAAAACATGGGAGAGCAAGAGGATGCCGGCTGTGCGGGTGAGTTAAACATTGTCTTAGCTTGCCATTTTAATATACAAACTTATTTTGTACAAATTTAAAACTGACATTGCAGCTCGTGTAAGCGATGAGAGGCCTAGCACAAGTCACAATCAAAAAATGTCAGTTCTACCGATCCTACGTTTATACTGCCGGCTCCAAAAGCCAAAGTGCGCAGAAAGCGTAGGACCGAACTAGAATTGCTGAAATCCAATTTTTCGACTTATGAAGTAGAGGATCACGATTCGCGTGGTAATTTTAATATTAATTGTACAATATATGTAATTTTATTATAGAAAGACTTTCTTTTTCTTTTTGATTCCGTATCATAGATCTCATATGCCTTTTTCATAAATCCCATAGCCTTCAGGTCAATATTGCTGTGTGGAAATAGATACAGAGAATAAAATAAATGCCATTGTGCTTTAAACAAAAAGAAAATTATTTTTACAAGTACATATATTGCTAAGCAATTCACTGAAGCTTATTTTAGTATGAATACCCACACCCTAGCCTGCCAAGGCCTAACTGATCAGAATAGTACCACTGCGGCGGCCTTTTATTTCCTTTCAAGGCTTCGTAGATGTGAAAAATACACTAAATTTTACCTCCGCGAAAACCTAGGAAGCTTTGGTATTTAATGTGTTGAATGGTATTTTACAATTCAGTTTTAAAAATTCAGTATTAAACATTCGCGGGTTAGTATTAAATAGTGTGGGTGAACTCACAATGTTTAACTAAACATTGTCTTAGCTTGTCATTTTTTTAATACAAACTTATTTTGTACAAATTTAAAACTGACATTGCAGCTCGTGCAAGCGATGAGGGGCCTAGCACAAGTCACAATGAAAATGTCGGTTCTACCGATCCTACGTTTATACTGCCGGCTCCAAAAGCCAAAGTGCGCAGAAAGCGTAGGAGCAAGCTAGAATTGCTGACGGAATCAAAAATAAAAAGAAAGTCACCCAGTGCAAGCCAAAACATGGGAGAGCAAGAGGATGCCGGCTGTGCGGGTGAGTTAAACATTGTCTTAGCTTGCCATTTTAATATACAAACTTATTTTGTACAAATTTAAAACTAACATTGCAGCTCGTGCAAGCGATTTATATTTGAGTGAACTGCTTGATGAGGGGCCTAGCACAAGTCACAATGAAAATGTCGGTTCTACCGATCCTACGTTTATACTGCCGGCTCCAAAAGCCAAAGTGCGCAGAAAGCGTAGGACCGAACTAGAATTGCTGAAATCCAATTTTTCGACTTATGAAGTAGAGGATCACGATTCGGGTGGTAATTTTAATATTAATTGTACAATATATGTAATTTTATTATAGAAAGACTTTCTTTTTCTTTTTGATTCCGTATCATAGATCTCATATGCCTTTTTCATAAATCCCATAGCCTTCAGGTCAATATTGCTGTGTGGAAATAGATACAGAGAATAAAATAAATGCCATTGTGCTTTAAACAAAAAGAAAATTATTTTTACAAGTATATATATTGCTAAGCAATTCACTGAAGCTTATTTTAGTATGAATACCCACACCCTAGCCTGCCAAGGCCTAACTGATCAGAATAGTACCACTGCGGCGGCCTTTTATTTCCTTTCAAGGCTTCGTAGATGTGAAAAATACACTAAATTTTACCTCCGCGAAAACCTAGGAAGCTTTGGTATTTAATGTGTTGAATGGTATTTTACAATTCAGTTTTAAAAATTCAGTATTAAACATTCGCGGGTTAGTATTAAATAGTGTGGGTGAACTCACAATGTTTAACTAAACATTGTCTTAGCTTGTCATTTTTTTAATACAAACTTATTTTGTACAAATTTAAAACTGACATTGCAGCTCGTGCAAGCGATGAGGGGCCTAGCACAAGTCACAATGAAAATGTCGGTTCTACCGATCCTACGTTTATACTGCCGGCTCCAAAAGCCAAAGTGCGCAGAAAGCGTAGGAGCAAGCTAGAATTGCTGACGGAATCAAAAATAAAAAGAAAGTCACCCAGTGCAAGCCAAAACATGGGAGAGCAAGAGGATGCCGGCTGTGCGGGTGAGTTAAACATTGTCTTAGCTTGCCATTTTAATATACAAACTTATTTTGTACAAATTTAAAACTAACATTGCAGCTCGTGCAAGCGATTTATATTTGAGTGAACTGCTTGATGAGGGGCCTAGCACAAGTCACAATGAAAATGTCGGTTCTACCGATCCTACGTTTATACTGCCGGCTCCAAAAGCCAAAGTGCGCAGAAAGCGTAGGACCGAACTAGAATTGCTGAAATCCAATTTTTCGACTTATGAAGTAGAGGATCACGATTCGGGTGGTAATTTTAATATTAATTGTACAATATATGTAATTTTATTATAGAAAGACTTTCTTTTTCTTTTTGATTCCGTATCATAGATCTCATATGCCTTTTTCATAAATCCCATAGCCTTCAGGTCAATATTGCTGTGTGGAAATAGATACAGAGAATAAAATAAATGCCATTGTGCTTTAAACAAAAAGAAAATTATTTTTACAAGTATATATATTGCTAAGCAATTCACTGAAGCTTATTTTAGTATGAATACCCACACCCTAGCCTGCCAAGGCCTAACTGATCAGAATAGTACCACTGCGGCGGCCTTTTATTTCCTTTCAAGGCTTCGTAGATGTGAAAAATACACTAAATTTTACCTCCGCGAAAACCTAGGAAGCTTTGGTATTTAATGTGTTGAATGGTATTTTACAATTCAGTTTTAAAAATTCAGTATTAAACATTCGCGGGTTAGTATTAAATAGTGTGGGTGAGTTAAACATTGTCTTAGCTTGTCATTTTTTTAATACAAACTTATTTTGTACAAATTTAAAACTGACATTGCAGCTCGTGCAAGCGATGAGGGGCCTAGCACAAGTCACAATGAAAATGTCGGTTCTACCGATCCTACGTTTATACTGCCGGCTCCAAAAGCCAAAGTACGCAGAAAACGTAGGAGCAAGCTAGAATTGCTGACGGAATCAAAAATAAAAAGAAAGTCACCCAGTGCAAGCCAAAACATGGGAGAGCAAGAGGATGCCGGCTGTGCGGGTGAGTTAAACATTGTCTTACCTTGCCATTTTAATATACAAACTTATTTTGTACAAATTTAAAACTAACATTGCAGCTCGTGCAAGCGATTTATATTTGAGTGAACTGCTTGATGAGGGGCCTAGCACAAGTCAAAATGAAAATGTCGGTTCTACCGATCCTACGTTTATACTGCCGGCTCCAAAAGCCAAAGTGCGCAGAAAGCGTAGGACCGAGCTAGAATTGCTGACGGAATCAACAAATAAAAAGAAAGTCACCCAGTGCAAGCCAAAACATGGGAGAGCAAGAGGATGCCGGCTGAGCGGGGGAGTTAAACATTGTCTTAGCTTGTCACATTTATATACAAACTTATTTTGTACAAATTTAAAACTGACATTGCAGCTCGTGCAAGCGAGGAGGGGCCTAGCACAAGTCACAATGGAAATGTCGGTTCTACCGATCCTACGTTTATACTGCCGGCTCCAAAAGCCAAAGTGCGCAGAAAGCGTAGGACCGAACTAGAATTGCTAAAATCCAATTTTTCGACTTATGAAGTAGAGGATCACGATTCGGGTGGTAATTTTAATATTAATTGTTCAATATATGTAATTTTATTATAGAAAGACTTTCTTTTTCTTTTTGATTCCGTATCATAGATCTCATATGCCTTTTTCATAAATCCCACAGCCTTCAGGTCAATATTGCTGTGTGGAAATAGATACAGAGAATAAAATAAATGCCAATGTGCTTAAAACAAAAAGAAAATTATTTTTACAAGTACATATATTGCTAAGCAATTCACTGAAGCTTATTTTAGTATGAATACCCACACCCTAGCCTGCCAAGGCCTAACTGATCAGAATAGTACCACTGCGGCGGCCTTTTATTTCCTTTCAAGGCTTCGTAGATGTGAAAAATACACTAAATTTTACCTCCGCGAAAACCTAGGAAGCTTTGGTATTTAATGTGTTGAATGGTATTTTACAATTCAGTTTTAAAAATTCAGTATTAAACATTCGCGGGTTAGTATTAAATAGTGTGGGTGAGTTAAACATTGTCTTAGCTTGTCATTTTTTTATACAAACTTATTTTGTACAAATTTAAAACTGACATTGCAGCTCGTGAAAGCGATGAGGGGCCTAGCACAAGTCACAATGAAAATGTCGGTTCTACCGATCCTACGTTTATACTGCCGGCTCCAAAAGCCAAAGTACGCAGAAAACGTAGGAGCAAGCTAGAATTGCTGACGGAATCAAAAATAAAAAGAAAGTCACCCAGTGCAAGCCAAAACATGGGAGAGCAAGAGGATGCCGGCTGTGCGGGTGAGTTAAACATTGTCTTAGCTTGCCATTTTAATATACAAACTTATTTTGTACAAATTTAAAACTAACATTGCAGCTCGTGCAAGCGATTTATATTTGAGTGAACTGCTTGATGAGGGGCCTAGCACAAGTCACAATGAAAATGTCGGTTCTACCGATCCTACGTTTATACTGCCGGCTCCAAAAGCCAAAGTGCGCAGAAAGCGTAGGACCGAGCTAGAATTGCTGACGGAATCAACAAATAAAAAGAAAGCCACCCAGTGCAAGCCAAAACATGGGAGAGCAAGAGGATGCCGGCTGTGCGGGGGAGTTAAACATTGTCTTAGCTTGTCATATTTATATACAAACTTATTTTGTACAAATTTAAAACTGACATTGCAGCTCGTGCAAGCGATGAGGGGCCTAGCACAAGTCACAATCAAAAAATGTCAGTTCTACCGATCCTACGTTTATACTGCCGGCTCCAAAAGCCAAAGTGCGCAGAAAGCGTAGGACCGAACTAGAATTGCTGAAATCCAATTTTTCGACTTATGAAGTAGAGGATCACGATTCGGGTGGTAATTTTAATATTAATTGTACAATATATGTAATTTTATTATAGAAAGACTTTCTTTTTCTTTTTGATTCCGTATCATAGATCTCATATGCCTTTTTCATAAATCCCATAGCCTTCAGGTTAATATGGCTGTGTGGAAATAAATACAGAGAATAAAATAAATGCCATTGTGCTTAAAACAAAAAGAAAATTATTTTTACAAGTACATATATTGCTAAGCAATTCACTGAAGCTTATTTTAGTATGAATACCCACACCCTAGCCTGCCAAGGCCTAACTGATCAGAATAGTACCACTGCGGCGGCCTTTTATTTCCTTTCAAGGCTTCGTAGATGTGAAAAATACACTAAATTTTACCTCCGCGAAAACCTAGGAAGCTTTGGTATTTAATGTGTTGAATGGTATTTTACAATTCAGTTTTAAAAATTCAGTATTAAACATTCGCGGGTTAGTATTAAATAGTGTGGGTGAGTTAAACATTGTCTTAGCTTGTCATTTTTTTAATACAAACTTATTTTGTTCAAATTTAAAACTGACATTGCAGCTCGTGCAAGCGATGAGGGGCCTAGCACAAGTCACAATGAAAATGTCGGTTCTACCGATCCTACGTTTATACTGCCGGCTCCAAAAGCCAAAGTGCGCAGAAAGCGTAGGACCGAGCTAGAATTGCTGACGGAATCAAAAATAAAAAGAAAGTCACCCAGTGCAAGCCAAAACATGGGAGAGCAAGAGGATGCCGGCTGTGCGGGTGAGTTAAACATTGTCTTAGCTTGCCATTTTAATATACAAACTTATTTTGTACAAATTTAAAACTGACATTGCAGCTCGTGCAAGCGATGAGGGGCCTAGCACAAGTCACAATGAAAATGTCGGTTCTACCGATCCTACGTTTATACTGCCGGCTCCAAAAGCCAAAGTGCGCAGAAAGCGTAGGACCGAACTAGAATTGCTGAAATCCAATTTTTCGACTTATGAAGTAGAGGATCACGATTCGGGTGGTAATTTTAATATTAATTGTACAATATATGTAATTTTATTATAGAAAGACTTTCTTTTTCTTTTTGATTCCGTATCATAGATCTCATATGCCTTTTTCATAAATCCCATAGCCTTCAGGTCAATATTGCTGTGTGGAAATAGATACAGAGAATAAAATAAATGCCATTGTGCTTTAAACAAAAAGAAAATTATTTTTACAAGTATATATATTGCTAAGCAATTCACTGAAGCTTATTTTAGTATGAATACCCACACCCTAGCCTGCCAAGGCCTAACTGATCAGAATAGTACCACTGCGGCGGCCTTTTATTTCCTTTCAAGGCTTCGTAGATGTGAAAAATACACTAAATTTTACCTCCGCGAAAACCTAGGAAGCTTTGGTATTTAATGTGTTGAATGGTATTTTACAATTCAGTTTTAAAAATTCAGTATTAAACATTCGCGGGTTAGTATTAAATAGTGTGGGTGAGTTAAACATTGTCTTAGCTTGTCATTTTTTTATACAAACTTATTTTGTACAAATTTAAAACTAACATTGCAGCTCGTGCAAGCGATTTAATTTTAACTGAACTGCTTGATGATGGGCCTAGCACAAGTCACAATGAAAATGTCGGTTCTACCGATCCTACGTTTATACTGCCGGCTTCAAAATCCAAAGTACGCAGAAAACGTAGGAGCGAGCTAGAATGGTTGACATCCAAATATGCAACTTATGAAGTAAAGGATCACGATTCGGGTGGTAATTTTAATATTAATTGTACAATATATGTAATTTTATTATAGAAAGACTTTCTTTTTCTTTTTGATTCCGTATCATAGATCACAAATGCCTTTTTCATAAATCCCATAGCCTTCAGGTCAATATTGCTGTGTGGAAATAGATACAGAGAATAAAATAAATGCCATTGTGCTTTAAACAAAAAGAAAATTATTTTTACAAGTACATATATTGCTAAGCAATTCACTGAAGCTTATTTTAGTATGAATACCCACACCCTAGCCTGCCAAGGCCTAACTGATCAGAATAGTACCACTGCGGCGGCCTTTTATTTCCTTTCAAGGCTTCGTAGATGTGAAAAATACACTAAATTTTACCTCCGCGAAAACCTAGGAAGCTTTGGTATTTAATGTGTTGAATGGTATTTTACAATTCAGTTTTAAAAATTCAGTATTAAACATTCGCGGGTTAGTATTAAATAGTGTGGGTGAGTTAAACATTGTCTTAGCTTGTCATATTTATATAGAAACTTATTTTGTACAAATTTAAAACTGACATTGCAGCTCGTGCAAGCGATGAGGGGCCTAGCACTAGTCACAATGAAAATGTCGGTTCTACCGATCCTACGTTTATACTGCCGGCTCCAAAAGCCAAAGTTCGCAGAAAGCGTAGGACCGAGCTAGAATTGCTGACGGAATCAAAAATAAAAAGAAAGTCACCCAGTGCAAGCCAAAACATGGGAGAGCAAGAGGATGCCGGCTGTGCGGGTGAGTTAAACATTGTCTTAGCTTGCCATTTTAAGATACAAACTTATTTTGTACAAATTTAAAACTAACATTGCAGCTCGTGCAAGCGATTTATATTTGAGTGAACTGCTTGATGAGGGGCCTAGCACAAGTCACAATGAAAATGTCGGTTCTACCGATCCTACGTTTATACTGCCGGCTCCAAAAGCCAAAGTGCGCAGAAAGCGTAGGACCGAACTAGAATTGCTGAAATCCAATTTTTCGACTTATGAAGTAGAGGATCACGATTCGGGTGGTAATTTTAATATTAATTGTACAATATATGTAATTTTATTATAGAAAGACTTTCTTTTTCTTTTTGATTCCGTATCATAGATCTCATATGCCTTTTTCATAAGTCCCATAGCCTTCAGGTCAATATTGCTGTGTGGAAATAGATACAGAGAATAAAATAAATGCCATTGTGCTTAAAACAAAAATAAAATTATTTTTACAAGTACATATATTGCTAAGCAATTCACTGAAGCTTATTTTAGTATGAATACCCACACCCTAGCCTGCCAAGGCCTAACTGATCAGAATAGTACCACTGCGGCGGCCTTTTATTTCCTTTCAAGGCTTCGTAGATGTGAAAAATACACTAAATTTTACCTCCGCGAAAACCTAGGAAGCTTTGGTATTTAATGTGTTGAATGGTATTTTACAATTCAGTTTTAAAAATTCAGTATTAAACATTCGCGGGTTAGTATTAAATAGTGTGTGTGAGTTAAACATTGTCTTAGCTTGTCATTTTTTTATACAAACTTATTTTGTACAAATTTAAAACTAACCTTGCAGCTCGTGCAAGCAATTTAATTTTAACTGAACTGCTTGATGATGGGCCTAGCACAAGTCACAATGAAAATGTCGGTTCTACCGATCCTACGTTTATACTGCCGGCTCCAAAATCCAAAGTACGCAGAAAACGTAGGAGCGAGCTAGAATTGTTGACATCCAAATATGCAACTTATGAAGTAAAGGATCACGATTCGGGTGGTAATTTTAATATTAATTGTACAATATATGTAATTTTATTATAGAAAGACTTTCTTTTTCTTTTTGATTCCGTATCATAGATCTCATATGCCTTTTTCATAAATCCCATAGCCTTCAGGTCAATATTGCTGTGTGGAAATAGATACAGAGAATAAAATAAATGCCATTGTGCTTAAAACAAAAAGAAAATTATTTTTACAAGTACATATATTGCTAAGCAATTCACTGAAGCTTATTTTAGTATGAATACCCACACCCTAGCCTGCCAAGGCCTAACTGATCAGAATAGTACCACTGCGGCGGCCTTTTTTTTCCTTTCAAGGCTTCGTAGATGTAAAAAATACACTAAATTTTACCTCCGCGAAAACCTAGGAAGCTTTGGTATTTAATGTGTTGAATGGTATTTTACAATTCAGTTTTAAAAATTCAGTATTAAACATTCGCGGGTTAGTATTAAATAGTGTGTGTGAGTTAAACATTGTCTTAGCTTGTCATTTTTTTATACAAACTTATTTTGTACAAATTTAAAACTAACCTTGCAGCTCGTGCAAGCAATTTAATTTTAACTGAACTGCTTGATGATGGGCCTAGCACAAGTCACAATGAAAATGTCGGTTCTACCGATCCTACGTTTATACTGCCGGCTCCAAAAGCCAAAGTACGCAGAAAACGTAGGAGCGAGCTAGAATTGTTGACATCCAAATATGCAACTTATGAAGTAAAGGATCACGATTCGGGTGGTAATTTTAATATTAATTGTACAATATATGTAATTTTATTATAGAAAGACTTTCTTTTTCTTTTTGATTCCGTATCATAGATCTCATATGCCTTTTACATAAATCCCATAGCCTTCAGGTCAATATTGCTGTGTGGAAATAGATACAGAGAATAAAATAAATGCCATTGTGCTTTAAACAAAAAGAAAATTATTTTTACAAGTAAATATATTGCTAAGCAATTCACTGAAGCTAATTTTAGTATGAATACCCACACCCTAGCTTGCCAAGGCCTAACTGATCAGAATAGTACCACTGCGGCGGCCTTTTATTTCCTTTCAAGGCTTCGTAGATGTAAAAAATACACTAAATTTTACCTCCGCGAAAACCTAGGAAGCTTTGGTATTTAATGTGTTGAATGGTATTTTACAATTCAGTTTTAAAAATTCAGTATTAAACATTCGCGGGTTAGTATTAAATAGTGTGGGTGAGTTAAACATTGTCTTAGCTTGTCATTTTTTTATACAAACTTATTTTGTACAAATTTAAAACTGACATTGCAGCTCGTGCAAGCGATGAGGGGCCTAGCACAAGTCACAATGAAAATGTCGGTTCTACCGATCCTACGTTTATACTGCCGGCTCCAAAAGCCAAAGTACGCAGAAAACGTAGGAGCAAGCTAGAATTGCTGACGGAATCAAAAATAAAAAGAAAGTCACCCAGTGCAAACCAAAACATGGGAGAGCAAGAGGATGCCGGCTGTGCGGGTGAGTTAAACATTGTCTTAGCTTGTCATATTTATATACAAACTTATTTTGTACAAATTTAAAACTGACATTGCAGCTCGTGCAAGCAATTTAATTTTAACTGAACTGCTTGATGATGGGCCTAGCACAAGTCACAATGAAAATGTCGGTTCTACCGATCCTACGTTTATACTGCCGGCTCCAAAAGCCAAAGTGCGCAGAAAGCGTAGGACCGAACTAGAATTGCTGAAATCCAATTTTTCGACTTATGAAGTAGAGGATCACGATTCGGGTGGTAATTTTAATATTAATTGTACAATATATGTAATTTTATTATAGAAAGACTTTCTTTTTCTTTTTGATTCCGTATCATAGATCTCATATGCCTTTTTCATAAGTCCCATAGCCTTCAGGTCAATATTGCTGTGTGGAAATAGATACAGAGAATAAAATAAATGCCATTGTGCTTAAAACAAAAAGAAAATTATTTTTACAAGTACATATATTGCTAAGCAATTCACTGAAGCTTATTTTAGTATGAATACCCACACCCTAGCCTGCCAAGGCCTAACTGATCAGAATAGTACCACTGCGGCGGCCTTTTTTTCCTTTCAAGGCTTCGTAGATGTAAAAAATACACTAAATTTTACCTCCGCGAAAACCTAGGAAGCTTTGGTATTTAATGTGTTGAATGGTATTTTACAATTCAGTTTTAAAAATTCAGTATTAAACATTCGCGGGTTAGTATTAAATAGTGTGTGTGAGTTAAACATTGTCTTAGCTTGTCATTTTTTTATACAAACTTATTTTGTACAAATTTAAAACTAACCTTGCAGCTCGTGCAAGCAATTTAATTTTAACTGAACTGCTTGATGATGGGCCTAGCACAAGTCACAATGAAAATGTCGGTTCTACCGATCCTACGTTTATACTGCCGGCTCCAAAAGCCAAAGTACGCAGAAAACGTAGGAGCGAGCTAGAATTGTTGACATCCAAATATGCAACTTATGAAGTAAAGGATCACGATTCGGGTGGTAATTTTAATATTAATTGTACAATATATGTAATTTTATTATAGAAAGACTTTCTTTTTCTTTTTGATTCCGTATCATAGATCTCATATGCCTTTTACATAAATCCCATAGCCTTCAGGTCAATATTGCTGTGTGGAAATAGATACAGAGAATAAAATAAATGCCATTGTGCTTTAAACAAAAAGAAAATTATTTTTACAAGTAAATATATTGCTAAGCAATTCACTGAAGCTAATTTTAGTATGAATACCCACACCCTAGCTTGCCAAGGCCTAACTGATCAGAATAGTACCACTGCGGCGGCCTTTTATTTCCTTTCAAGGCTTCGTAGATGTAAAAAATACACTAAATTTTACCTCCGCGAAAACCTAGGAAGCTTTGGTATTTAATGTGTTGAATGGTATTTTACAATTCAGTTTTAAAAATTCAGTATTAAACATTCGCGGGTTAGTATTAAATAGTGTGGGTGAGTTAAACATTGTCTTAGCTTGTCATTTTTTTATACAAACTTATTTTGTACAAATTTAAAACTGACATTGCAGCTCGTGCAAGCGATGAGGGGCCTAGCACAAGTCACAATGAAAATGTCGGTTCTACCGATCCTACGTTTATACTGCCGGCTCCAAAAGCCAAAGTACGCAGAAAACGTAGGAGCAAGCTAGAATTGCTGACGGAATCAAAAATAAAAGAAAGTCACCCAGTGCAAACCAAAACATGGGAGAGCAAGAGGATGCCGGCTGTGCGGGTGAGTTAAACATTGTCTTAGCTTGTCATATTTATATACAAACTTATTTTGTACAAATTTAAAACTGACATTGCAGCTCGTGCAAGCAATTTAATTTTAACTGAACTGCTTGATGATGGGCCTAGCACAAGTCACAATGAAAATGTCGGTTCTACCGATCCTACGTTTATACTGCCGGCTCCAAAAGCCAAAGTGCGCAGAAAGCGTAGGACCGAACTAGAATTGCTGAAATCCAATTTTTCGACTTATGAAGTAGAGGATCACGATTCGGGTGGTAATTTTAATATTAATTGTACAATATATGTAATTTTATTATAGAAAGACTTTCTTTTTCTTTTTGATTCCGTATCATAGATCTCATATGCCTTTTTCATAAGTCCCATAGCCTTCAGGTCAATATTGCTGTGTGGAAATAGATACAGAGAATAAAATAAATGCCATTGTGCTTAAAACAAAAATAAAATTATTTTTACAAGTACATATATTGCTAAGCAATTCACTGAAGCTTATTTTAGTATGAATACCCACACCCTAGCCTGCCAAGGCCTAACTGATCAGAATAGTACCACTGCGGCGGCCTTTTATTTCCTTTCAAGGCTTCGTAGATGTGAAAAATACACTAAATTTTACCTCCGCGAAAACCTAGGAAGCTTTGTTATTTAATGTGTTGAATGGTATTTTACAATTCAGTTTTAAAAATTCAGTATTAAACATTCGCGGGTTAGTATTAAATAGTGTGGGTGAGTTAAACATTGTCTTAGCTTGTCATTTTTTTATACAAACTTATTTTGTACAAATTTAAAACTAACATTGCAGCTCATGCAAGCGATTTAATTTTAACTGAACTGCTTGATGATGGGCCTAGCACAAGTATCAAAGAAAATGTCGTTTTTACCGATCCAACGTTTAAATATTATTTGCATTACTTTCTGTTGAGGAAGGGAGCTATAAACTGCGTCTTCTGCGAGAACATCTGTGAGATCAACTTTTATGAGAGCAAGAGGATGCCGGCTGTGTGGGTGAGTTAAACATTGTCTTAGCTTGTCATTTTTTTATACAAACTTATTTTGTACAAATTTAAAACTAACATTGCAGCTCGTGCAAGCGATTTAATTTTAACTGAACTGCTTGATGATGGGCCTAGCACAAGTATCAAAGAAAATGTCGTTTTTACCGATCCAACGTTTAAATATTATTTGCATTACTTTCTGTTGAGGAAGGGAGCTATAAACTGCGTCTTCTGCGAGAACATCTGTGAGATCAACTTTTTTGAGAGCAAGAGGATGCCGGCTGTGTGGGTGAGTTAAACATTGTCTTAGCTTGTCATTTTTTTATACAAACTTAATTTGTAAAAATTTAAAACTAACATTGCAGCTCGTGCAAGCGGGCCTAGCATAAGTCACAATGAAAATGTCGGTTCTATCGATCCTACGTTTATACTGCCGGCTCCAAAAGCCAAAGTGCGCAGAAAGCGTAGGACCGAACTAGAATTGCTGAAATCCAATTTTTCGACTTATGAAGTAGAGGATCACGATTCGGTTGGTAATTTTAATATTAATTGTACAATATATGTAATTTTATTATAGAAAGACTTTCCTTTTCTTTTTGATTCCGTATCATAAATCCCATAGCCTTCAGGTCAATATTGCTGTGTGGAAATAGATACAGAGAATAAAATAAATGCCATTGTGCTTAAAACAAAAAGAAAATTATTTTTACAAGTACATATATTGCTAAGCAATTCACTGAAGCTTATTTTAGTATGAATACCCACACCCTAGCCTGCCAAGGCCTAACTGATCAGAATAGTACCACTGCGGCGGCCTTTTATTTCCTTTCAAGGCTTCGTAGATGTGAAAAATACACTAAATTTTACCTCCGCGAAAACCTAGGAAGCTTTGGTATTTAATGTGTTGAATGGTATTTTACAATTCAGTTTTAAAAATTCAGTATTAAACATTCGCGGGTTAGTATTAAATAGTGTGGGTGAGTTAAACATTGTCTTAGCTTGTCATTTTTTTATACAAACTTATTTTGTACAAATTTAAAAGTAACATTGCAGCTCGTGCAAGCGATTTAATTTTAACTGAACTGCTTGATGATGGGCCTAGCACAAGTCACAATGAAAATGTCGGTTCTACCGATCCTACGTTTATACTGCCGGCTCCAAAAGCCAAAGTACGCAGAAAACGTAGGAGCGAGCTAGAATTGTTGACATCCAAATATGCAACTTATGAAGTAAAGGATCACGATTCGGGTGGTAATTTTAATATTAATTGTACAATATATGTAATTTTATTATAGAAAGACTTTCTTTTTCTTTTTGATTCCGTATCATAGATCTCATATGCCTTTTTCATAAATCCCATAGCCTTCAGGTCAATATTGCTGTGTGGAAATAGATACAGAGAATAAAATAAATGCCATTGTGCTTTAAACAAAAAGAAAATTATTTTTACAAGTACATATATTGCTAAGCAATTCACTGAAGCTAATTTTAGTATGAATACCCACACCCTAGCTTGCCAAGGCCTAACTGATCAGAATAGTACCACTGCGGCGGCCTTTTATTTCCTTTCAAGGCTTCGTAGATGTAAAAAATACACTAAATTTTACCTCCGCGAAAACCTAGGAAGCTTTGGTATTTAATGTGTTGAATGGTATTTTACAATTCAGTTTTAAAAATTCAGTATTAAACATTCGCGGGTTAGTATTAAATAGAATTTTTTTTTAATTTTAAATATATTGTTCAAAATTAATTTATTTATAATAAATAATTTCATTCATTAATTTATTTTATTATATATAATTTTAATATTATAATATGATATGATATAATACAATTACTACGAAAATATGTACCTTAGTTAATCGAATTATAATTTAATAACTCAGTAAGTAGTTTTCAACTCAGTTAATTTGAAAATCATACCTCTTTAAATAAGATTTTCATGATAATTTTCTTACTAATATAATTAGTTACATTACATATTTGATATTACTCTTGTAAAGGGTAATACAATTTTGGACCAAAGTGTGCAACGCAATGAAAAGGCATATATCCCAATATCCCATATTTTCTTAGACCGGCTAACTCCCAATAAAGTACCTCTTAAGCAAATGTTCCTTCTAATTTTGATTACAGAACTATTGAAACTTTTATCTTGATGGGTTTTTTAAACTTGACCTTTTTAATTTCTGTTACATAGAAAAACATAATATAATACAAGTTAAATAAAAAATTAGGGGCCTTCAAAAGATTTTAGACCATTTTGTTGATATCTAACATAATGACCCGTCTTCTTCTTCTTCTTCGTCTAATGTTCTAACAAGTGTCAGAGGTCACAACAACTACATACAAATTTACTTATTTAATTTATTTATTTGATAAAATTTATTTATTTTTAAGAGTTAAATTTTTATCCATTGGATCTATAGCTAGGTACTTTTCCCAGTTGCCGAAATATAAATCATTTTTAATAAAATCCATGCTATATTCGAAGATGCAGGTGAAGGTGAAGTGTCTACCAGTGTCGATGTTATCTGGCGTCGATTTTTCTAAGCCCAGAAAGCTTTGCAGTCGCACACCATTGGCGAAAAGAAGATAAAGAGAGATGGCTTATATACGCATACGAGAAGAACGACCGGGCAAGACAAGGCCGGGAGCACTACTAAAGCTTTGAGGGAAACACGGTGCCTCAAGGATTCGAAATTTTCAAAATGGACATTTTTAACTTCCGATATGGATATGGGATTTTACAATTTTCATCTAGTGAATAATCTAGTGAATAATTAATTCAAAGGCAGGGAGTGCAATTAAGAGTTAAGGTACAAAAGGAACGCTAACTTCTGGTGAACCCAATCCAAAACTGGGTCCGTCTTTATACATAAATTTTTGGCAAGGGTACTAAATAAACCTAAATATAAGTTAGAATGTATTTTTATTGTTTTTTCCATACTTGTATTATGACGAATAAAGTTCATATTAACAAGTATCAACAATTAATAGAAATAAAACTATTTGTATGTGTATAGCAAAAAGCTTTAAATCCTAAGCTTTTTTTATTATTTTTTTTTTTGATTTCACTTTCACATCGTTTTTGTTCAACATTTTTTGGTCCAGGTTCTGCTTCAGTGTGAAAGGAAACATTGAGTTTTTTTGGCGTGAGTTCCACCTCGATGAATTTATTAAGTTTTTCATTTCTTATTAGATATTCTTCTTATCTTTTTTTCAATGTTGTAGTTTGTCTCGAAGTATCCAAGCATGGATTTCCATGGAAAGTTGTTAAGAACAATTTATTTCTTCTCTGCACTCCAGGCAATTCGCTTTCCGTTCCTTCTTCGCAGCTGTTCCTGTTATCCGTCCACCTGAATGTATGCGATGACGATCTGTTTTTAGGGTCTGCGCTGGATGCGGCCTCCCTTGGTTTGATCAATGCTGTTTTGAATTTGGGTGGAGTCCGCGGTACTAGAACTTCTATAATAACTAGAGTTCTGACTGCCCTTTCAGATGCCCGCTTTGTATCTACATAATTTCTTGTACTTATATTGGCACACCCTGGAAAGGGGTCCCTGATCCACGAAAGTCGCAATAATTGGTTTTATGTCTTCTTTATGCCTACTTACATTGTTTACTTACATTGCTCCTTGAGCATACGTTTTTCGAATTATTTGTGAGAAGGAAGTACTAAAAATACTTGAAAATAGACATTGCTTCAAGGCATTCTGTTTCTAAGAAGCTTCATTTTTCGGAAATTACCTTAGAAACAACCTTAGAATTTTGGTGGAGTCCGCGGTACTAGAGGATCAAGGACCGTATTCGAGAGGTAGAAGCGAGACTTGAGAAAATTATTTTGCAATGTTATAAAATTCAAATTGTATTGATTTTTTTTTTTTTTTTTTTTTGTATCATTCTTATTTTGTATTTAAAATCTGTCCGAATGGACAATCATTAAATGATTTGGGGGTGACATTGACTTAAGGGAGGTACATGGAATGTATTTCTTATGAGTCTGACTTAGGTGTGTATTGGTGGGGGAGGTCAAGCGGGTGTTTCCTTTTCAGGCGTCTTAGGGATTGGCTGTTATCTAGAAGCTTGATGGCCAGGTGGTTGGGGTGGTTGTCCAGTCTTTTTGTATATCTTTCGCTGAGTCGGGTGATCTCCTCTGCTACCGAAGGAATTCCAAGCTCTTTGTGAATGATTGAGTTTTCATGGTACGGATGGGCGTTAGAAAATGTTCTCAGACATTTATTCTGAAACCGCTGTATTCTGATGCGGTTGGAACAGCTTGCCGTGCCCCACAACTGAATCCCATAGGTCCAGATTGGCTTCAGCACTACTTTGTAAATAAGCAGTTTGAGCATCCATAACGTAAACTTGGGGGCATTTGTGTGTTTCCTGGTGAGTCTTCTAGGCGGGGTTTTTCTGAGGACAGGGATGTTAAGGATCAAGTTTACTGCGCTGTGGTCGGATAGCAGTTTATCATAGCTTGAGCATGTTATCTTAGAGTGTCCTATGCGCTTGGAGACGGCGAAGTCCAGAAGATCCGGCTGCTTTGAAGGGTCGGAAGGCCAGTGTGTGGGTTCTCCAGTGGAATGGCAGTCCAGACTCTTCCGCTGCAGGTACTTATATGCTTTATGCCTTTGGGGTTGTTTGTGCGGGACCCCCACCGGGAGTGTTTGCCGTTAAAGTCTTGACAACCGCGGTAATGTCGGTCACGTCTGGGATGTAGATCGGGGGAGGCTTGAGGGTTTTCGGGATCGGGTTCGGTTTCACTGCCGTTTTAGATGCCACTGGCTCTGAGGCAGTTTTGGGTTCGTCATGTGCGTCGTCATCTTCTTTGCTTGAGAGGAGAGCAAAGGGGTTGTTTGCCAGCTTGCTGCGCAGAGCTGCACTGGTGTTAGGCGTGACGTCTGGCTTCTCTCTCCGAGTAAGAAGAACTCCAGCTAGAGTCTCTGCTCGAGCTGCACTTCCTTGCTTTGAGGGCCTTCTTGCAGGGAATTGTTTTGCGAGCTTGATGGCACGCGGCGGGACCTGCTAGTCCATACTCTAGGTTGGCGTTCAATTAAAGTTTATGCAAAAAGTTAGTCACTGCAGCAACGGCAGCAAAGGGGCAACAGACACAGTGGGACTCCGCTCCTGGCAGCCCGACCCGGCCGGTAAAATGCGCAGTCCACCAAGTCCCAAGTGCTGGCAGGTCGTAAAAAAAAAAATAAAATAAAATTGGAATAATAAAACACAAAATTCCGAAAAATAATTCAATTTAACAACGTAAACCAAGTTCCTTGTTGATGAACAATTTTCAAATGGGATATAAAATTTGTGAAGTTCTTTGGTATTTTATTAATTCTGTTTACAGATACCGCTTTTCAGGTCAAAAAAACCACGCCGCTTTTTCTTGAAGACTCCAGGAAGAATAAATGGGTCCTTTTTACAGATATCGATGCTCTCTTATTTTTACATTTTTAATAGGTCCACAAAACCACGCTGCCTTTTTTTTGAAGGTTTCAGGAAGAATCTTTGGTAACAAAAATTATAATGATAAATCTCTGGTGACAATAATAATATTTAAATTAAAATAAGCTGAATGAGAATCCGATTCAAGGGAAAGATATCGGTTTGAGGATCGAGAAGCGAACTGAAACGTTAAGCAAACAATTAGCAATTAATATAAAAATAAAAATAAGTAAATATAAATAGTTCATAAGAAAATGAACTAAATGAGAATAAAACCCCAACTCAAATGAGAGACATCGATTTGAGGATCTATATAACCAAGATATGAAATTTAAAAGAAAAATTGGTTTAATGACTAAGATATAAAAGAAATTAAATTCAAAGGAGAGACATCGATTTGAGGATCTAGACAACCAACATATAAAATTTTATAAAAGTTTAAGCAGAATTAAGGTAAATAAATAAGATTTTTAATGAAAATAAAATAAATTAGAAAAGGATCGTCATTTCGCACTTGAGAGCCCAAGGCTTTTGTATAGATAAAAAACATGAAATATTTAAATTAAAATATTAAAATAGAACAAATTTTGAGGAGAAGGAAGCGGGGACTCTGATACCCAGAATGGAGAGCCCACCGGCTAATATTAAACAAAAATAGAGAGTTGATTGCAAATGGAAATAAGAAAAAATTGGGACAGCGAAAATCAATGCACATATTGATCTATTGCTAATGAGGAATCCATAGGTATTATGGCAATGAGAACTATTACCGCAATGGAGAACCAATAATGGGGTGGTGAATCTTCGCGGTCTTACATGGTTCCAAGGAAAGGATGAAAGAAATTAAAAGAATTCGAGGAAATCAGCAACACGGGGCGGCGATAGTCAGGATAGCGATTGCTCTTCCCGCTAATTTCAAGAATAAAAGTAAGAATGAGAAAATCTGAACCAAACGGAACTGAAATATCGAACAAAACAAACGAGGCTTCAACGAGGATGTTGAAGCAAGGGAACCAGGAGAAGCTGGTCAGTGAGAGACTCCCACAAGATAATTTTAAACATTTAAATAAAAAGAAACAAATACAAATAATAAAAAAAACACATTTAAATAAAAACACTTTTAAATGAAAAAAAAATACACTGTTAAAAATGAAATCAATGTTAAAATAGCTTAAATACTTTTTATTGGCAGTCTGAAATGTTTGGCTGCCAGACAGAAATTGATTTTGTCTGGATGATGCTCGCTTTTTATAGGAAATTTTTGGGAAACTGGACCAAAGGTGGAAGTCCATCAATAACTCCACCGATATCTCACCGATATTCCTGAATCCGATAGTTCTATCGAAGTATGTAACTTAAACTTAGGGGGCGATCATATTAATGTCACTTTATCCATGGTTTTTTTTAAGGTATTCCACTTAAGAATCGGAATATAATTGGCCAAGATATACCCTTCGCTTTGAGCCATATTGGCCTTCGCAGAGATTTTTTCATTTTTCCAAGGGTCTCCCCAGAAAAATATTACCGGAAATATGTGATCGGTCTTTGATGCAGATAGTGCCATTAATTTTTGCGCTTTTGTATAAAATTCTTTATTATTTCATCAGTATATATAATACAGATATTAGATATATAATTTGTGAAGTAAGTTCTTTGGTATTTTATAAATTCTGTTTACAGATACCGCTTATCAGGTCAAAAAAACCACGCCACTTTTTCTTGAAGACTCCAGGAAGAATAAATAGGTCCTTTTTACAGATATCGACGCTCTCTTATTTTTACATTTTTAATAGGTCCACAAAACGACGCTGCCTTTTTTTGAAGGTTCCAGGAAGAATATTTGGTAACAAAAACTAAAATCATAAATCTCTGAAGACTATAATAATATTTAAATTAAAATAAGCTGAATAAAAATCCGATTCAAAGGAGAGATATCGGTTTGAGGATCGAGAAGCGAACTGGAACGTTAAGCAAACAATTTGCAGTTAATATAAAAATAAAAATACGTAAATCTAAATATTTAATAAAAAAATAAACTAAGTGGGAATAAACCCCAACTCAAATGAGAGACATCGGTTTGAGGATCTAGATAACCAAGATATAAAATTTAAAAGAAAAATTGGTTTAATGACTAGGATATAAAAGTAGTTAAATTCAAAGGAGACATCAGTTGGAGGATCTAGAGAAACAAGATATAAAATCAAAAAAATTAAATGAGAAATTCAATGCTCTCGAGGGAGCAGAATTAAGGTAAATAAATAAGATTTTTAATGAAAATAAAATAAATTAGAAAAGGATCGTCATTTCGCACTTGAGAGCCCAAGGCTTTTGTATAGATAAAAAACATGAAATATTTATATTAAAATATTAAAATAGAACAAATTGGGAGGACTTAATGGAGAAGCCACCGGCTAATATTAAACAAAAATAGGGAGTTGATTGCAAATCGAAATAAGGAAAGTTCGGACAGAAAAAATCAACGCCACATATTGATCAATTGCTATTGAGGAATCTACAGGTAGTATGGTTTTGTAAAAAATTTCCGCAACAGGATATAGGAAAGCAAGGAGGCTTAACTCAATAGGCAAAAATTTACCAATAAAGGGGTGGTGAGTCTTCGGGATCTCACGAGGTCCCATGGGTCAAATTGATAAATTTGATAATTAATCAAAAAAAATTAAGAAATAAAAGAATGAGAAAATAAGGAACAGGCATTTTGCCCCTTTAGCGAAATGATACTCAAGTCGTGAGTCTTCTGGGTCTCACGAGGTACCAGGAAAAAGATCAAAGAAATTTAAAAAAAATCGAAGCAATTCGAGGAATTCAGCAACACGTGGCGGCGATTGTCTGGATAGCGATTGCTCTTCCCGCTAGTTTCAATAATAAAACTAAAAATGAGGAAATTTGAACCAAACCAAAGCCTTCGATTTGAGACATATAGGGCTTCGAAGGGATTTTTAAGGGTTTGTAAGATCGGGTTTTGGTCCAGATTGATAGAGAATCGATTTAGGATTCGTTCGAGGTATACGGCTTAGGGATCCCCTTTCAGTTTCTGGGGCAGGGGACTCCTAGGGGGAGGACTTGTGTAAGTGGAACAGAAAAGGCGAAGCGCATAAAAAAGTAAGAAAATACGTACGAGAGGAGGGGAAACTATCCTACTTCGTTCCAATCAATTAGGCGCAAATAATTAATTCAATTGATTTCATTTTAACTAGGATTGCAGGATTACTGCCCCCGGTTTCCGCGCCTTCACCAAGAAAGACGTTTTTGTTGCCCCTGCTGCCCAAGAAACCCAGAGGACCTCGGTAACAGTACTTGTGAAGGAGAAAAAAGGAACTGTCATAGCGGAGCAGCAGTGATGATGGGCAGTTGCCACCAAATATCTCGTGTCGTGTTGAGATAAGACGAACTGGTGGTTGCTCTGATGCTCATGGTGGGAGAGCTGAAAACGCGCCTGGCCATGCCGACCCCGATGTCGTTGCCTGTTGCAACTGCCGCTGCCCCATTCGCCGTCGCTGCTGCTGCCACAGTCCCATTTGCCCTTATCACCAAAGTACGGAAAAGGATCCTGATCTGACGAGTCGACAAGTAGCAGAGACGTTCAGAAAGGAGCTTGTCTCAACCCTGGGAGGCAGTATTCATGAGGTTAGGGAGTTGAAGCGTGGCGGAACCATCTCCGCATGCGGTCAGCTTCCGATGCTTCAAAAGTGGTGGCGTCGAAACGGTTTGGCGAGGTCGGATTTAGCGCTGCTCCAAACGCTGCGATGAGGCCAAGGGTTACCGTATTCGACGACGACACGGCGATAACCCCACAGGAGTTTATGGAGGAATTATACGCAAACAACCTCAAGGAGGAGCTGATTCCGGACAAGCATAAGACGGCAGTGCTCAAAGCGTTGAACAGCGGCTGACGGTGGATCCGTGAACGTAACGCTGGAGGTAAGCGAGGCCGTGCTGACCCTTTTAGATTCCGGGCGAATCTACATAAAGTGGTTTAGCTTTCGCTGCCAATCCCAGGTCAGGACATACGCGTGCCACCGGTGCGTGCGTTTTTAACACAAAGTTAGCGAATGCCGCGGCCAGGTGAGGGTCAGAAAAACCATGTAGCGGCGAAGTGCACTAATCCGGTGGATTGCCTAAACTGTCGGTTCAGGGGATTGCCTTCGGGTCAAAGTATGCTGCTCGATTTATTCGGCACCTTGACGTGCGTGAATGCTAGACTTTAAGTTGACTAGCATCCTACAGATCAATTGCCAGGATTCGTTGGCAGTCATGTGCGGTGTGTCTTTGTTGCAGGAACCGTACACGAATCTGAATATTTTTGCAACAAATTGCATTTAGTTACGTGGCTTTTCCGGATGCAAAATCATTGATGTATCGGAACTTATATTGATGTTTTAGTTCCTCTATTTTAGTTTCATAACTTTCATTCGGTCGAAATGACCTTTTTAGGTCAGTCAACTGGTAAATGGGTAACAGTTTTATTTGATTTTTTATTACTATTTTTTTCATTTGTTTATTGAGATTTTGAGTTTTTTTATTTGTTTTTTTTTTTATATTTTTTGGATTGCCATGTAGATTTCCACTGCTGCCTTCAAAGTTTGAATTTACTTTTTTTCTGACTTGTTCAAGATGCGCCTTGGAGGCCTTTAATAGTCAAATTCCTTTTAGTTTTTCAAATTTATTTTTTTTCTTCATATTCATTTTTTTCTTTAGTTTCAAATTTTAATTTTGGATACATATTAAAAAAAATGTTTTTATTTTTATTGCTATGTGAATAGATGACCATTGATCCCGCCAAAGGTAAATTTGATTTTCTTATTTAAAATTTTATTACCGAAGACCCTTGCACTTTGAAGACCCTTAATACTCATATTTTTTCCGCTTTTTATTAAGTTTTCATGCACGTAAAGAGACTTAAAATTGCCCTACGAACTTTAAATAATATTGTATTCCTAATTTCAGGGCTGCCAGTAAAGTGGCCTGCGTCGCAACAAGAGGACATAGTTGAATATTAAAGATATCAAGCCCAAACTTGACATATTCAAAAAATTTAACACTAAAAAAATGTAAACAAAATGTAATTTAATTGGACCACGCCTTCCTATTTTTTAATATGGATTATCGTCACGACCTGGTATTTAATGTTCATTATCTGGCTTAGTAGCCTAGCCTACGAAAAAAATCCAGGAAGCTATTATTCTTAAATAGACAAGACTGTAGTAGCATCAGATATCACTGTTTGATTGGCCACCATTGCATCAGATATCACACAATGACAACTGTCGTTGTCGGAGCTGCCCAGATGAGGTCAGTACTCAGCCCTAGCCAGAAGCAGGCTGCTCCTCTTCGGTGCACCCATGTTGACCCACCTCAATGTGGCCACCTAAACCTCCTTTAAAACTATTTCTATATTATTATACTTTTATGTTTAGTCACAAGTGTTACACTCCATAAAGTATATATATTATTGGAAAAGATTACTCCCTGATTCTATAGAAGCATGTACATCTGTCTATCTGGCTGTTTTTACGCAAACTAGTTCTTTCTTTTACACGCACTATACGAGTAGAACGGCCGGGATGGGTCGACTATATTCTATAGTTATTATATAAGTGAATAATCGATGGCATTGGAAATGCCACAACCTTAGTGCTATTGGGAGTAGAAACTTAGGACTTTCAAAATTCGTTTTGTAGCGAACTGGTCTGATTGAAATAGGTTTAAGGATCGGCCAATATTTTCCATTTAAATGGGATGTTAATTTAAATGAGCTCCAAATACATGAACCCAGAAAAAAAGAACTTTAAAAAAAGCATTTAATGTGACTATACATAGATTTAATTAGTATGTATTTTTTATATACATTATTGTAACTATTTTATTTAAAAAAAAGAACCAATAAAAATTGTAAATTCGGTTTCCTGGGCTACCGGTCTTACTTTCCCATCGCAATATTCATGGGCTATCACAGCGTTTTTAAATATCTTGCTAGCAAGGCTGCTAAATAATGAAAACCGTAATCCAATCGATGAACTTGGCCACGTCGGCGTAAATCATGAGCTGTTTCTCGCAACAGTGCCCGTTACTGGGGTCTGACCCCGGTAGCTTTTTAGTGGGAAGTGCCGCCGACACTGTTCCTCGCAACATCCAGCGATTGTTTTTAAAGATTAGCAGCCCAGCCCCCGATATGCCAGTGTAAAGCTCCATGTCCCCATTGTGTTCTTCCAACTGGACTCCGGCGCAAAAGGTGCGGTTGGAGGAGAGGCTGCGGAAGTGCATATTTGCCCGGAAGCATTCCACGCTACTAACGATGGGCGCTTTTACCATCTTTGGCTTGCTCGTTTCGACCACCTTTTTGCCTACAGTCACTGCCGCATGAAGGGCTCCAGTGGTATTTGCCTTGTCGAAGCTCCAGCCGATGACGATGCCGTGCTCGCCCACCATGTACTCCGCTTTGCTGGACCCGGACCAGAGACAGGCAGGTCGAATGAACGTGCTGAACCTGCGACAAAAAGACAATTTCGTCAGTTATTCTGAAATAGGATCCTATGTCGAAAAATAATTTTAAACTATTTTTAATATTTAAATTATTTTTAAAAAGTCTGTATCAATAAAAATAAATTAAATAAATCAATAAATAAATTTTTTCCAACGTAGTTTTGAGATAAACAAGTAAGGAAGCAGCAGTCGAGTTTGCCGACATGCTTAGACATGCTTACAATTTAGTTATTTAGTATCAATAAATAAATGAAACAATATTCTATTATAAAAGACTACCTCAACAATTAAGCGCACAATGCGTGTTTTGCTGCGCTTCTGCTTCCCTTGCCATAGATTTTGCATGTGGCATAACTTCCGTGTTTCTTATCTGATTTATTTCAAATTTAAAAATTATATAGCTTTTATAAGCACCAACGCCGAATTACATAGCATTAGGTTAATAATTGTGGGCGTGGCAGTTTTTTGCGGTTTGCGGGGGACCGAGGGTGATTCCAAAATAATACAACAAACTTGTACTGCGTATTTTAATTACCTATCCAACGATATATGGCACATGCCTGTAGTTCTTGTAGTTTCAGAGATCTAGGTGGACAGACGGACATGGCTATATCGACTCGGCTGTTGATGCTGATCAAGAATATATATACTTTATGGGGTCGGAGATGCTTCCTTCTGCCTGTTACATACATTTGCACCATATTATGATAACCTTTCCACCCTTTTTTAATGGGTTCAGGGTATAAAAATCTGATTGAGTTTTACACAGAGATTTACATTTTGTCGGTTTCAATTATCTAAAGTCCAAAAATGTTAAACTTTTTTAAAGAATAGATTAAATCAGGTAATTAACTAAGGAAAAATTCAATTTAAACTTAACTTTTCTGTAAAAAACGTTTTTTTTATAAGTTTTCAAAATCCTATTTCTTATGAGGAATATTGAAAACTAATAATATAATATAACATTTAAAAAATGATTTTTTTTAATGAAGATGAAATTATCGGATACGTTTTTATATTGCATCGTATCGTGTTTTTTTTTTTTGTGTCGCCCAAATTCGGGGTTAGCGATTATTTGTACTTTTAAAATCCAAAAGTGAGCAAGAAATATTATGTGTGTGCGTATATGTATGTCTTAACGTGCCCTTACATTGGGATTGGTATTACTTAATCTTTCTAAATCCTCGTAAATTTGACAACATTATCTTCACAATTTTTTATAACTATTCCAGATGTTGATGATCTATTTGTGGCTTACCGGACAGCGTCCTTGAGCATAATCACCGCGATGTCAGCATCGTAGCTGCTCAGCTGGCTGTTATAATCTGGATGGATATATATTCCATCGACGGGTGCCGCCAAGGAGCCTTCCTCGTTCCAGTTTTTCAGGTTGTGCCGACCCAAGAAAACGAGCACCTCGTTGGCTGTGTAGCGATTGTTGAACATCTGGAAACAGTGCGCAGAGCTGATGACCGCGCGACCAGACACAAGTGTCCCACCACATTGGAAGTCCAGGGAAGTGAGGTTGTTAACATATATGGCAGCCAGCCAGGGCCAGGAGCCGCGTACAATCGACGAAAGACTTCCGGCCCCAACATCGTCCTCTGCTTCTCCTTCCGCATCACTCATCTCCACGTCTTCATCCAATATGTGCGCAAAACTATCATCGTCGTCTGCAAACACCGGCGATGTGATGGTATCGGAGCCTCTTGCACTAGGGCTTCCCTGGAAAATCCTCGAATCGAGGGGCCCGTCTGGCAGACGAAAGTCATAGCCTCGGTGTACTCGTCCGCACATCTCCTTGGGCAAATTGGCAAAAAGCTTTCTAAAAAAGATTCCATTGAGTAAGGAATTAATGCGATGCCAACTTGCCTCAACCGACCACAATCCGGATGCATACTTCTTCAACTGGGTTTGCGACTTTTGCGGTTGCGGAGGCTGAAAGCCGTGGCTGGGAAACGTCATCTCGTCAACCATCTTTTGGGATTCTCCGCTGTTCAGCAGGGAGCTCTTTTTATCGGGAATAAAGGTCAGCTTCCTGATGTGCTCCAGCTGTATTTGGGTCATAAAGATGCTGTGCTCTGTGAGAAAGGCACATTAGTATTAGAAAATATATTTATGTATATCAATAGGAAGGGAAGAAAGTTGTAGCATGTGATCCTGATCACCTTGATTCTCACACACCTCCTGTTCCAAAGCAGATGACTTGGTTGTTGGCCGAGATAAGGAGAACCTTTGGCGGGAAGTGGTGTTTCGGAAAGCGGATTTTGTAGCTGGCGCTTTGCCGCCGAACTGGCCGCGCGTGAGAAGTTCGATCTCGCCCAGGTAGCTCTGTGGGGATGGACGTCGGTTATGGTTTATTTCGCCCAAGAGACGTAACCAAATGGAAAGGACGCACCGTTGTGGGCTTGCCGCGCATTGAAAGTGTGACCCGGAGGTGCAGCGGGTGCCGAGAGTCCAAGCTGTGGACCGCCATCAGGCCAAACCATTCGCTCCCGTCAAAGCGGTACTGGAAAATTTTGGGGCAAGGAGTTATTGGCATGCCTTGGGCAGCAGCTTCAGGGGATATCCCAAGGCACATGATCAGTAGCGCCGCCAGTCGCAGTTGCATCTCAATTCCTGGTATAACTCGGACTCCCCCAAAATCGCATATCTAGCGGCGGCAACAGGGAAAAACGATTGGTTGTCCGGGCGGTTTGACTTTTCAGCACCGGCTTAATTATTAAAATGTAATTTGTTAATCAGCGACTCAAAACAATCAAATTAGACATACATAGCTCATGTCAGCGTTGCCAGTCAACAAAAAAGTTCAAAAGCTCGAACTTTAGGAGCTTCCAGGTTTCCAGAAATAAAAATAATAATAGCACATCGGATGTGGAAAGAATTTTTTAATACATATTTAACTGGAAAAAAATAGTAGTTTGTTGAATTATGAAGGCTTAACGTGTAATATTCCATAATTTTTTACATTTTCTCAAAGTATATATGTATATATTTTTATCAATCGATTTTGTGACATTTTTGTAAAATTTATCAATGGAGAGCTATTTCGCAAAAATATGTAATATCAATTTATTAATACAAATATGTACATATATTATTAATGTCGTCGGCAATAATTATAAATTAATTGGTATCTATTCTAATATATTATTAAGATATCACTTACAGAATGTTGAATACCTCTTTTATAAAGTCATTCAAAGTTTTAAAAAATAGATTGGTGTTTTTACGAATTTGGTTTTAAAAATTATATATACATAAATGGAAAAAATGTTCATACAAAAACTTTTCTCTATGTAATGATAAAGATCTTTAACTCATTTTAAAATTTGGCCCGCTAAATTATTTTTGAAACTACTTGCACTTCCACTTACAAAAAAAAAGTTAATAGTAGCATACTTGAAATTTTTATTGAAATAATGTTCCTTTTTCCCACGGTACAACGCAAAATCGTTTATTGGCAACCGATCCACAGTACATATTCACTGTTAAAGAACTTTAAAAGCTTTAACCATTACTGGAAGAAACAGTTACCTACATAAATACACGGCAGAAAAAAAGGTAGTTTCGTTAAAACAAGACGAAAAATGTACGCCCGGTGAAGCCAAACGTATATAAATATGCTTACGATGTTTTATTGGTAAGAGATATGCGAATATTGGATATAGTTGGCCGATGTTTATGGGAATTTCAGGAACAGGCTAGTTCTTTATAAAATTGATTTTGAAGCTTCTACAAAAATAAGCGAAGGTATTAATATATATTTGTTTATATCTATATTGTATAAGCCCTGTTTATTATATCACGTAAAATTCTATTCCTACTTGTAAAAATTTATAAATTTTCATTAAACGATTTTTTTTGATTTTTCATTAACAAAAATCCTTGAATTTCCAGCGAATACGTTAAATTAATATATAAAATCATTTGTTGAAAGTGTCCGCTAAAAGCAGACATTGCTAAAATCAGTTGGATAAGGTGGCAGCTCTATTGAATGTCCAAATATAATATTAATTGTATCTCTTCCATTTCAAGAGCTGTCAACCCTGTGGCTGTCAGAGTTTTCATTTTGGCAAAACCCACAACGAAAATCATAACATCGTGGCTGCTCAAAGCGGCAAGATGTCTCTACAGTTTATTTGCTATTTTTTCAACTATTTGTCTCTTATAATTTTGTTAAATTATTTCTTTCCTGTGTATTTTAATATGACGTGGACTATATTTGCTCCGAACATTTTTCTTTTGGATTTTTGTGCCATGGATTTCAGATTGCCGTTTTTTAGGGCGTTATTCTTTACATTTAGTAAAATGTTGGCACTTCATTTTGTGCATTTTCTTTGCCACATCTAATTTAATTAACCATGGATTTAATTTGCTGCCAATATTCTTTGTGTACTCTTTCCTAAAAACATTTAATTATATCAGAAATATATGAGATATATATTTTTTTAAATAATATTAAGCGTTGAAACCATACATTCTAAATAGCATCTAAACAACACATATCAAAAACAAATCTTAATCGTCTTGCTGAATCCCAGTCTTTTGAGTCGCCCTAACGGCCTAGCTGGTAGCAGTCTCCTTGCAGGTATACTGCGGTGTCTAGCAAGTCGATCGTTTTATTTGCTGGAATGTCTACAGATCTGTTGTTCCACAGTGTGTAGATTGAGATCACGGTGAAGTGTGGAGCCACGCCCGTACCAAGGACAGTTTGTTATCTGCCGCAGGGTTCGGTTCTGCATTATTTGTATCCGCTTACAGTTTGATTTGGCAGCAATCCCCCAGATCTGCACTCCGTACAGGCAAATTGTAGCTATACATGTATACTGCTCTTTTATAGTTGCTGCATTCTTTGACCACACCTTTTGGTGATTGGTTTTGGATGAGGCCCAAAAGTAAGGCGCTTATCTAAAATTATGCCGAGGTATTTAGCTTGAGATGGCTGTTCCAATGTCACACCTTCAAATTGTATTGCTGAAGTATTCGTTACAACCCTTTTAAGTGTAAAACACGGATTTATTGTTTTTAAAGGATTGACCTTCATGTTCCACCTTCTACTCCACGCTGATAGAATTTCAAGGTATCCTTACAACCCATTTGTAGCTTCAATACGGCATTTGGATCTGTAAAGAACCGCGATGTCATCGGCGGTAGTCGCAATATTATCCTTTGAGGGGTATTGCATATTCTCGTAGGTAGGTCTGGGTAAGTCCAACATGCCAGATCCTATCGAATGCTTACTGCATATCGATAAATACTGCATTGCAATACTCAAGGTCATCAAACGCCTGCAGTATATGTTGCATCAGTCTATGAACCTGTTCCACGGTGCCATGACCCTCTCGGAAGCCGAACTGATGTTCCGGCAACATGCTGGTTTAACTTATGGCCAAACTCATACGTTTGGCAATAAGCCTCTCCCACATCTTAGAAATTGAGGGCAGCAGACTTATTGGCCGGTATGACTCCGGGTCCTCTTCCGGTTTGCCTGGCTTGTGAATCATATGGATAGCTGCCATCTTCCACTGCCTTGGGAAAAACTGCACCCGTAGCATAGCGTTAAAGATCGAGTAAGTAAATAATTGCTCGAATTGGTAGAGCTTTAAGTGTCGCATAGCAAATCCTGTCGATGCTAGGAGCCTTGTTCTTTGGTAAGGATTTTATGACATCTACTATCTCCTCGACCCTAGCTGGCGTAATGGGTTAAGCCATTTGCAACGGTGTCTGTAGGCTGTCATTTGTTTCACTGACCTCTTCCGCAGTAACAAAATTGTTCGGTGTGAATCGTATTTGCAGATGTTGAGCAAATGCGTTTGCCTGTTCTTCCTCAATCCTAGAAAGATTACCTTCAGGGCATAGGGCAGGTACCTGCCTAAAGGGATTTCGTTTAAGAGAATTAGTGCATTTCCAGAGTGACGTCAACTTTTGCTCAAAAAATTTGCTTCTAAGTCGTCTTAGCAAGTTTATTAGCTGATTTGCTGCCCGGTTCCAAAGAAGTCGATCCCATGGGTCTTGAGATCGAATCGCTCGTCTTCGTAGACGCCTTTTTATTACAATTAGCTCTCTGGCCTCCCTTGTGAGTATGATGCCATATCGAATCGGTTCTGTCGGAGAATCAGGAGGAGTTGAATCAGCAGCTGCTGTGTAGATTTGCTCAGTAAAACTGTCTACTGCCATTTCAATATATTCCCTAGAATTAATCGTAGCATCTAATTGAATGGAGCTCTCCAAAAGCTGTTTAAAAGCTGTAATATTGGCACGCTTGGTAACTATCCGAGGAGATGGACGCGTGGTAACTCCAGCCGTTTGTATCATGATGACTAGAGCCAAATGGTCAGAGTCTAGATCCCAATTAGCGCTTATGCTTGTACGAGAGTCCGGTATACCGTGATGCAATGCAAAATCAATGCAGGTGGACGTATGACTTGACATATATGGGTACCCCTTGTAGGTGATCCTGTAGCAAGAATATTAGCCCCACAGCTATAAATGGCTTCAGCTAGTTCTCGCCCCCACAGCCAGTGTCGCGCATTCCACTCAAAGTAACTTTGTCCGCAAGCACGGAGTAGATTAGTGAAATGTCTTTCTTCTATTCGGTTTCTTGGAGGGCAGTAAATGGCAGTGATGTCCATGTCATCAAGGCCAGTTGTCACCTTGACTGATGACACTTGTATGGTTTGCGTTTCAGTGACCCTTTGTGGAAAATGGCGAAGGGTACTCTTCACCAATACCGCCGCTCCTCCGACGCCGTGATTATTACGCGATGGTTTGTACGCAGGATAGATCGTATATCCATATATCTTCACTGTTTCTCCTCGGTTAAGTCTAATCTCATTTAAGAGAAGAATATCGACGCTGTTGTTGTGCGCGAAGAGCTCAATTTCTCTGGCTTTGCATGAAATGTCATTGGCATTGGCATATAAGAACCTTAAGGTGGTTCATTGCGAGCCGAAACGTTGTCATGAGACTGGTGATTAGCTCCAGCCCATTGTTTTATAATATTAGCCATTTTAAGTACGATATTTTCAAGCTTATCTAAGCGCTGGTATGCTTGTTTATTTTGTTTTGCCGTTCCTGTTGTTGCTGTTGAAGCCACATTAGAAATTGCTGTTGCTGCTGTTGTTGCCATTGCTAAAATTGTTGTTGTTGTTGGTCCAGAAGCGATTGTACATCAAGAAATCTGTGGTGTTGATTATTGTCTTCTCGTTGTTCCAGTGAATGTTGCGTCTGTATAATATCTAGACGGCGCTGAGCAACTCCAACGTTGCCTGGTTTAAAATTTCCTTTTACTACTGCAGCGTAGGACACCCCTGTATTGCCATTAGCACTGTATGACAGTTGCTGTTGTATTATATGTTGTTGCTTTGGCCGCTGCTGTAGTTATTGCGGTTGTTGAAGATTGTGACGCAATGGTGATTTTCTACCGTTCATGTTACGGCCCGTTTGCAAGGTAGGAAACTGTTACGGGTCTATACCATTTGTAGTGGCATAAGAATTGTCTACATGGGACATTGCAGAGAAGCGATTCGACCTGGTTGCATTTTTCACGCCCATGGTAGTTCCCATTGACCGGCGAAGATAGTTTTGCTACCATTCACAACCTTTATAGCTGGCCATGTGGTCTCCTCCACAGTGGATGCAGGTAGGCTGTGCTTCAGGGGAGCGTTCACATTGTGTAGTGGCATGATCCTCTCCACACCTGGCGCAAATTGGGTGCCGGCGGCAGTATTTGGCTGTGTGCCCATACTGTTGTGCGATTTCCGTCGCTTTTTGCATCCTTTCAATCTTCACTATCTGACGGCAAAGATGCTTAATCTTATAATTTTCATTAATTTCAGCGCAGGGCTTAATATTGATGGAAAAAATATTGAGTTTTTCCTTATTAACCTTAGATGTAGGATTATGAATATGAAGAACATCGTACCCAACTGCCTTCAAACTATCTATAATATCTTTGTTTAGGGTGCTGTGATGTAGACCCTTGATAACAATTCGATGCGGCTTTTCTGTCTGCATTTCGTATGTGTGGAACTCCACACGATGTCTGTCCAGATGGTCAACAATAGTCCTGTAGGTGTCACTATCCTTGGGGAAGATTCTGGTGGTTCCTAGGTTGCTCTTGGGTACCACATTATTCACATTAGTGACCTCCCCTATGAACTCAAAGAGGTCATTTATGCTGCAGTCTGGGACAACAATTTGAGGTGGCTTTCCCATTTTTCTTACTTGTTTGGGGTGGGCAGGGTCGTTGCTTTCAATAGTTATTTCGTCCTGTTGGTTCTCTGTAGTGTCTTCAGCTTCTACTTCCATGTCAAGTAGCGCGAACCTTTTGCTAGAGCTTGGAAGGTCAGCTTCTCTAGTCGCTCTCTTAACACTTGCGATAGGTAAAGAATACTTTGCTTTTTTTCTTTTCATGCTTTTTTGCACTTGAGCCTGCTCCATTTTTGGTGCGGCCCCACTGATCACTGTAGCTAAGTCAGTAGTGGCACGCGGGGCAGCAGAAGAGCACTGAAGCGACGATTGATCGTATTTTTCTTCCGACATCTCGGAATATGTACTTCTCTTGAAGCACCTCTTTTTTTAATTTCCTGGATGAAATAATAAAATTTGATTATTTTGCCAAAAACTTTTTTTTCTTTTTTTGTCGGAAAATATTTAATGAAAATAAAATCGAACTATGAGAAATATTGACTTAATTTATTTTTTAGATGCATAAGCTGATGCTATAAATCCCAATATATTGTTTTTATTCATTCTAGTGTTCACGTTTTTATGCTTGTTAATTTGGCATTGGTTTAAGAGAAGCTTCTCATTGGTGGAGATTGGTGTCATTTTGTACTTTGTTTATTCCTTTATATTCAGTTATAATATAAAAATATATTAAAATATGTTTTTGTTACACTTTGGGAAAGACAACGGAACGGTATGAGTTTCCTCAATAATTGTTTGGATTTCTGTAAAGTGATGGCTTGTGAGGTGGTGTTTATTTATAAAAGGTTATTAAATGAGTTGGAATAATAAAATACTTTTTTACATATCAAGAAAAGATCTTAACTCTTGTGTACTTATTCGCCTCGTCTCTATCTCCAAGTTAACAGATGTTTGTAAGGTATTGTTTTTGGCAAAATAACTCGTAACTTACCATTCTCTATCCATTCTTAATATGAACAATTTTGAATTAAAGATAATTTAAGATAAGATAAAGTAATCATATTTTGTGTATTTATTCAAATTTTTTGATTTTTGGAATTGGCTAGTTACGAGGATGGGGCTTACATTGCTGAAGGAAGAGATACCTTGGATTGAGAGTGCAGGGCAAGAACGAAGTATGTGTCTGACATCCAGCCGATCAGTGTTGTAAAGCGGACATTAGTTACTTTTTGTTGGATCCATGTAGTGGGCATTGGTAAGGATGAAATGGTCTTGTCTTACCCTCTTCAAAGTTCAAAGTCTTTGTTCTCTTCTGTTAATGCTTGAAGCTTCTGAAACACCAATTGGAGCTTGATCTGATTAATTTATTTATATAAGATTTCGGGCAACGATAGATCTAACAAAAATAGAAAACACTTCTAAAGCTTTGCGTGAAATTCGACCTTAGCTGTGTGTGTGCGTGTGAATCTAAAACATAGATATCTATTTATAATTAATAATTTATCTAGGCTTATGATAATATGACATTTGCATATTGTTCGGATGTACAATGGAATATTGTACAAAGTTTTACATAACTTGCATATACATATGTATTACATTTTAACGCTAAGAAAAATCATTTTTGTTCATATTTGGCACAACAAAACCTAAACCCTAGATAATGAAAACCTCTAAACTTTTAAAAAATATGTAAACTGTTTCTATTCGTAAACATACTTAAAATTTTAATTTACACATTTGTCCTATGATTTTATTATTATACGTTCTACACATCTAATACGGAAGTGTTTCGGCACCATCTCTCTGACATTTAATTAATTGCAAAGCATACATTTTTATTTTAATGGATTCGCAGAATTTTAGGCAATTGTCAGATGAAAACCTTAGTAAAGCTTTTGTGACGTGACTTGCCAGTTGTAGTTCAGTTTTTAGTGTCGAGTTGAGGCGTTAGTTAGCGACACATACTTTTTCAGCCGGGCTTCGCCTTCATCATGCTCTGTTTACATGTAGCAGCTGCCGTAGTAATTAACCGGTTAATACAACCATCTGGGGAACGAATCGAATTATTAAGCTATAAACGTAGTCATGATTAGGTGTATATGTATGTAGATTAAAAATGCTAAATGAAACTTGCATTCAAAAAACTACAAATAACCAATTTTTTTATAGTTACATTTTTTCGGGTATGTTGGAAGAGGGGATTGCCTGCAGATTGAGACCCGCAAGTTTATACGAAAATGTGATTAGGATATAAGGATTTGAGGGATTGAAAGAGCTAATGAAAGAGCTATTCGACGCGGCAGAGCTCTGCAGATCTGTTTTGAACTGACCATAATCTGTAATGTCAGCAATTTATCCTCCTAATGCAGCTAGTGTGGTGTACTTCTGAATGGTATTTTAATCCAAGGTAGTTTATTTTAGACAATCGGCTTCTCTCTTCTGTGTCCCAAAATGAACTTAACTTATTTTATTTATCAAATTGAAGCATTATGCTAAAATGTTTACAAGAATTTACTTATGTTATCTAGATTGTGTCCGCGAAAATTCTGTTGCGGCAGTTCTAGTTTGTCGCATCGACATCCTATCCAATGCTGAGTCGGCATTGCAACATAGTGTAGTGATCACTTAAGATCGCTGGGGCGATGAACTGCTTCTAGTTGGCTTGGCGGGTGGTACACTGTATGGTCGATTTGATAAACTTCTTCCACCCTTGGAATGAAGTGACGGCCACATTGATGGAATGGTCGGAGTGTAATTTAATGGAAGCTCTGTCAAGGCAAAATGATGCTCCTTTTTTTGCATGTCGGGATACATGCTGCACATATGGTTAATAAGACAAACCAAATGTAGCTTGTGTAACGGTGGGTTGTTGCTGAAGTCTTCATAACAATTAGGTCGTATGTATTTTTGGACACTTTGCTAGGGACCACGTGTGCTAATTGGAAAGTTTGTGTCTTAAATATAGGTATTTTGACATGAAATATTATGTATGATTTATCAATATACGCTTCTAAGGTTAGCAATCTATTTGCATGTTCTTGTTGGATATAAATTTGTTTATGGATTCGATTTCTGTTTTTGATAATATGAATTTAGGTATTATATTGAGTTTAGTTAGCAAAATACTTTCCGCTATGTGATTAATGTGGTTTGTAAAATATCTATATTAAAATTAATTCTAGTAATGTATTGGAGTAAGTGTATTTCGTTGTGTTCGTCATTAAGTGTTTTATATATCTTGCAATTGTAGTTTTTAATGGAGTTGGTAATAGTTGTTTGTTCTTGGTTTATGTGTTGTGTAATGTTTTCGAAACTTAAAGTAATTTTTTTAAGTATGTTTGGTTGCTTAATAATTTTTTTTCGGTTTCCTTTACAACGTTCAACTTATCATTTATCCTTTATCATTTATCTTATCGTTTAAGCTGTGCTGTTATGCAGTATAATTTGGAAAAATATGACTTTGATCACTATTTGGTTCTTTTTTATCTTTGATTTGTGGATTTTCTGATCTTTGTGTGATATGAAGCCCCTTGTCCTCTTTTACGATATGTTTCGCAAATCGGGGCGTTAGTTTATTTCTTCTGTTTTCCTTTCTAAAGACTGTTTTACCTATCTTGATAGTTTCTGGTTGGTTCCTATTCTCGTTGCTCTTAGCTATTCGGTCCTTCATTTTATCGTCCATGTTCTTAATGTTTGGGTAGATCGTATTGCGAAACTCGTTCAGTTTTTGCAGGTAATCGTGTTCGTTGTTTTGAGAGATGTTTTGATTTATAATGTTAGGTCTTCCGTGGAAAATCTCGAAGGGTGTGTATTTTGTTGTCGAGTGAACTGCGTTGTTATAAGTTGTCTAGGTTTCAAAGAAAATGTCTTCGTGGTCACAAGAGAGTGTTTCTGTCTTTCTTTTGTTTACTATTATTCTGTATATCTTGGTTAGAGACGAATGTAGTCTTTCCACTGGGGAGTTACTAGGATTGTTGAAATGAAGTAATGTGTAGTTCTACAAGGTGCGTTCCAAAGTAAACAGGACTTTTAAAAAATAGACAGAACAAATGGTTTTATCGGCAAAATCAATTAATTTTATTCAAAATAGTCTCCTCCTGCTTCAATACAGCTTTTTGCACGGTCCAAAAGTTTGTCGAACGAGTGTTTTAGCTCGTTGCCCGGTATGGCCGCCAGTATGCCGGTGCAAGCCTTTTGAATGGCCTCACGTCTGCATAACGCTTTCCTTTCATCGGCAAATGCATTTTTCCGAAAAGGTAGAAGTCGCACGGTGCCATATCAGGTGAATACGGGGAGTGGTTGATCGTTAAAATGTGATTTTTGGTCAAATAATCGCTCACAAGCGTCGATCGATGAGACGGCGCAATATCGTGCAACAAACGCTCGAATCTCATTTTCGCACCGATGACAAAAAAGTACTGACACTTAAAACGCAATAACTTCACTTCTAATAGATGGAATGTTATGAAATTTTTACTGGAAGTCAATGAAGGATAACAGATTCTAACGCACTAGTCGACATATGGATGACGCCACTATAGGGCGCTAGATTCAAAAAGTCCTGTTTACTTTGGAACGCACCTTGTATGTTGTATTGAGCACAAAAATCTTTAAAAATCTTGTTTGCGAATTCCGGGCCTTGATCACAAGTTAGTTTTCGGAATTCTGAATTTTGAAAGTAAATTCCTCATTGATTTTACTATGTTGAGAGTGTCTCTCGATGGGACTGTATACCCTGCCGCAAATTTAGAAAATTTGTCAATGATAGTTAGTGTTGTTTTTCCGTTGATCGTATAAATGTCTACGTGTATAATTTGCATTGGGGCTAGGGGAATTTCTGTTTCTGAAAATTCGAGTATTTGCGGCTGCCTGTCGTACTTAGTGTTTGGCAGACATCGCAGTCATTAATGATGTGTGAAATTTTGGTCTTTAGTAGTGGGAAGTATATGAACCTTTTTAAATGGGCTACTGTCTCGTCTATTCCCCTGTGGTTGTTTGCTAAATGGTATTTACGTATTTCTGCTTCTTGTTCGTGTGGGTCGGTTATGTCTTTTAAGAGGTTCGTGCATCTAATAACCTTGTGTAGTTTGATTGGTAAAAAGTATTCTGTCA
The DNA here is from genome assembly GCA_035047325.1 of Drosophila vallismaia. Lineage (NCBI taxonomy): Eukaryota > Metazoa > Arthropoda > Insecta > Diptera > Drosophilidae > Drosophila > Drosophila vallismaia. The sequence continues at coordinate 1,094,079 of JAWNPU010000001.1, read as the reverse complement.
TGATTTCTTCAATAGTTTTGAAGATTTCGGTTGGTGCTAAGATAGCACACGTTTTATCGGGCTTAAGTATTTGTTTTAGGATATTAGTCATCTTTTCCTTATCGTAATGTGTCTCTGATATTGTTCTTCTTATTTTTTTTAAAGGCATGGAAATGGCTCTTTCGGTTTGATCTGCGATCTTGAAGACAAATTGTAAATTGAATTCATTTAGTGGTTTACTAGAAATGGAGATTAGGTCGGAAGTGTCTTTGTTTTCGGGAGGAACAATGGAATTGGTTTTAACTTCGGCCGTTACGCGGCTAAGAGCGTCAGCTACTACGTTCTGAGATCCTTTCTTGTAAATTATCTCATAGTCATATTCCAGTAATTGTAGTTTCCATCGAACCAGTTTTGAATTCGGCTCTTTGAAATTCATAAGCCACGTTAATGGCCTATGGTCCGTGACGATCTTAAATGTCTGTCCGTACAGGTAGGGGCGAAAGTGTTTTGTTGCCCAGATAATAGCTAATTTCTTTTTCTACGGTTGAGTAATTTATTTCTGTGTCTGATAGCGTTCTGCTAGCGAAGTACAGGCTTATCATGATTAAGCGTGCCTTGAGACAATACTGCCCCAATTGCGAAGTTACTAGCGTCCGTAGTAACATAAAAGGTTTGCTGAAGTCAGGGTATTGAAGGATCGGGTCGTTGCATAGCAGCGTTTTGCAAATTTCAAAATTTCTAATATATTGCTCTTCTATTTTGACTGTTGTTTTGCCTTTCAGTTGTTGAGTCAGTGGTTCGGCAATCGCTGCGAAGCCCCTTTTGAATTTTCTATAATATCCGAGTAGTCCCAGGAACGACTTAATTTGTTTTTGAGTTTTCGGCATAGGGAGAGCCTTAATGGCAACTTATTTTTGAGGGTTAGGTTTTATACCGGAATCGGTAACCACGTGACCCAGATATTTGATTTCTTTCCTGAAAAATTTTGATTTCTCCGGTTGGAGTTTTAGATTTCCCCTACTTAATTTGTCAAATACCAACTTTAGGTCGTTGACATGTTCCTGGAGTGATGACGAAAAGACTATAATGTCATCAAGGTAAACTAGACAACATTTACCGTTAAGGTCTGCTAGTATGTTGTCCATCACTCTTTGGAAGGGTGCTGAGGCGTTGGTGGGGCCGAAAGGCATTCTTAAAAATTCGAAATGTCCATCTAATGCCGAAAAGGCCGTCTTGCTAATGTCCTTGGGATCCATCTCCACTTGCTGGTACCCGCTTGCTAAGTCAAGAGCTGTGAAATATTTTGCTCTACCTATCCTATCTAACATGGGATATTTGTCCTTGACGGTCTTCTCGTTCAACTTTCTCTAGTCGATCACCAATCTTCATTTTTTATTATTTGGGCTGTCGGCTTTTTTTGACACTAGGAAAATTGGTGCGGCCAAAGGGGACTGGCTGTGTCTAATAATGTCTTGTTCCAAAAGTTTTGTGATTTGTTTTTGTATCTCCTGTCTTTCTACGGGGCTATACCGGATTGGTTTTGAGTGTAGTGGGATTTCGTCTATTGTCTGTATTTTATGTTTAACCAGATTCGTGAAGGTGAGGTTATCTCCCTCGTGGTGAAGGAGTTTCGGAAATTTTTTGCAAAGATTTTTTAATGCCGTATACTCCTCGACGTTTAAGTGGTCAGTCTGGAGTTGGGTAGGAATATCGGTCTTGTCTTTGGGTATGTTGTCACTGTCCTTAAAAATGGCATTTATTTCAATAAAATCGTTCTCGGTGTACTTCTCAACTTGTAACTCCGAGTCGAGGTACAATTTCTGTTTTTCTTGTGATTTATTGATTACTTCCGTGAGACTAAGGTTGTTCCTAGCTTGGTACAATCCTCCTGATATGAGGATGTCTTCGGAAATTTGCGTTGTTTTGCACCAAAATGCGCCGTTATCGATGCTAACCGGTAGCTTCACTATGTTATTCGAAGTTCCCTCTAGAACATGGAGTTCTGAGGCTGTATTGTTTAATGTATGCATTACAATTTTAAAGTGTCCAGTTTCTAGTACCTTTCTTTGAATATTAACTATTACCTTTACTCTTTGTACAATAAGATGTCCATACCGATAAACCCATCGAATAATTGGTGGAATCTGAACAGAATTAGTTTATAAGATGTAGTATCCGAGAATTCTTTGAATAAAAGTACTCTGGTCTTTTGGTAGACTTTATGTACGTTCAGTGCGGTTATAATTGAAATTGGGTTTGTTAGGTTAATTCGAACTGAGTTGAGGACTAATTTAGGGTTAATGAATGACATAGTCGCCCCTGTATCTATTAGAAATTTTAGAGGGTATGCGGGTCTTAGGTGGATTATAATGTAAGGTAAGGGGGACCCGGTCTCTTGTTTCATTAAGTACCCTGTTTGTTTCTCGAGGGACTTGGTAGAAAATTTGCATCCTCATCTATATATAGTTGAGTGCTAAGAGCATGTTCGTTTGAAGCCTTCTCTATATTATTGATGGTACCCCTAGTCCTGTTGGGGTTTGAATTATCAGGTCTATTGTGCTCGTAATTATGGTTAGTTTGCATATTTTTGGGCAGTATTGCAGGTACGTTATTTCTTTTGTATTGGAAGTCATCTCTTATATTCGGGGTGTGTTGTTGGTAAGTCCTCTTTCTTCTAGTCTCTTGGGCTCTATCTATCGTTTTGGTTGTCCTAATATACTCTTTGGTAACCGTCGAATGACCCGATTTGTCGTCTGTACTCTGTTTGCCTGGTTTCTTGCTTTTTTCTATTTTCTTGGAAATAAATTTCCCTTTCCTTTATATCCCATTCGAAGACTTCTTGGAGGTTGGTAGGTCTCATGGACCTTACCGCTAGTCCGAGTGGACCTTTGATACCCCTTACGAACGTTTTCAGACAGGTGTCCGCGAAAAATTCTTTCTTTGTTTTAATAGCTATTGGTTCGCATTCTTTGGTATCGGTTAGTTTAAATAAGGTCGTTTTAATTTCGCAAATTTTTTCGAATAAGGATTGAATTGGGAGTTTAGAATCAGCGAGGTTATGTAGTTCGGTCAAGAGAGTTTGTTCGTCTCGCTTGTTGGAACAATGCAGAATCAATGCGTCTTTGATTTCCTCCCAGTTAAGGCTGGCTCCAGATGTGTGAAGCGCATCGTCGGCCTTACCTTCGATTTTCTGTCTAATTGTCCTTAGAAGAATTTGACCGTAGGGTGTATTATCGGTTCCTCTGATTAAAACGACAATTTCTTCTACGTTATTAATGAAGTCGCTAAATTTTTTGGGGTTGCCGTCATAAGGCGGTAGGAGACGGATTACGTCCGAATTCTTAAGAGGCAAAACTAAGTTCATGTTGCTTATTGGTACAACTGCTTGATTAAGTGGCGGGGAGCTTGCTGACGAATTCATCGATAATGTTGAAGGGAACTCTAACACAGTCTGGAGTTGTTGTTGATCGGGTTCTTGTTAACGTTCGTTAGACTAGTGTTAGCCCTGATCTTGCTCCTGGTGTTTGGGATAAACCTTTTGACTTTCCCAATAGTCGACATCTAACAATTTGTCTTTCTATTATTTAAACTGTGACTGTTTGATTAGTGATTCGGTCTATTTGCTTTATCGTTATTCTCTCTAAATTGAACGTTGTCAAGGTATAGTGTAAGGTTAGTGTAGTACTAATTATTGATGTGCTTATGTTATTTGTGTAATAATCTAGTTATAGGTTGCATATGTTATTTTTTGTAGTGTAGACTTCTTTCCTTGTTGTAAGTGTGTTCAATATCTGTTATGTAGTGATATGTTATTGTTTCATATATTTCATGTGCAATATAAATAGTTTTGTTTCAGCTGTAGTACAATAGGGTATAGGAATATTTTGTTTGTTTTTATTTATGTATAAATATTTTTATTTTATTTATTTATTTATGACCATGGTAGTTATGGCCATGGTAGTTGTATCATACGCCTCAGTGACCTATTTGAACAAATTCGTGTTGCGTCCAGCGTGTCGAAGCGTTTGCTTAACTTGCTTCAGTGACCTGTTCAACAAGGAACCGATTCGCGTCCAGCGCATCGATACAACCAGCGGTTGTCACATAGCCATGTTGTTGGTGCTGTATCGCCGAAAAGGCCGCATCGAACTTGTTGCTCGGTAGCAGCGAACTGCAGCGATATGTGGGCGTATGGCCCGACGCTGAGTTTTTGGCATTATTTATTTTCTGTGGTTCATATCATCGTTGAATATTTACAAAATTATTATTTTACTTTGCTTTTTTTTTTGTCTAATTTATTTGGTTTTTTATTAATTTATTAAAAATCATTAAAAATGGGTGAAAAGGCTATCATAATATGGTGCAAATGTATGTAAGAGGCAGAAGGAAGCATCTGCGACCCCATAAAGTATATATATTCTTGACCGTCTGTCTGTCCGTATCAACGCCTAGATCTCAGAAACTACAAGAGCTACAGGCATGTGCAATATATCGTTGGATTGGTAATTACCAATTCGGCATATGCGTTGGTGCTTATAAAAACTATCTAATTTTTAAATATTAATTTTGAAATAAATCGGATAAGAAACACGGAAGTTATGCCACATGCAAAATCTATGGCAAGGGAAGCAGAAGCGCAGCAAAACACGCATTGCGCGCTTAATTGTTGTGGTACTCTTTTATAATAGAATATTGTTTCATTTATTTATTGATACTAAATAAATAAATTGTAAGCATGTCTAAGGGTGCAGGGTATTTTGCAGTCGGCAAACTCGACTGTTGCTTCCTTACTTTTTTTTTGTACATCATCTTTCGCATCACCACACAGCTACTCACACCATTAGACTTATTATGATTTTCATCCTGGTTGTAGGTGTCCCTTGGGTTTTATCCTGTTCGTAATTCGACTGCGCCAGTTACCAGTTCCTCCTGCTGCTGTTTGGGTGTACCTTCTGTTGGTGTTTTAATCAATTTTCTAAAATACAACGATCGACTGTTCTCCTTCGAGGTCCAAACTGAAGTGATTTTATTTCTCGAATCAAAGCTTAAGCTAAAAGTGTTTACAAGCATTCCTTATGTTTTATTATATTCCTCGAAAATGCTGTTGCGGCCGTTCTAGTTTTTCCTTGAACTGTTGTATCGAACTTGTAGACACTCTAGAGATCGCTTAGGATCACTGGAACGATGAACTCCTCCTAGGTGGCTTGGCGGGTGGTACCGAATTGTTTATACTCTGTATAGTCGATTCGGTAACTCAGGCCCGCAAATTTTATTTTTTTTTTATGACGATGGCTTCATAACGAGCCTCGCTGCCTGTGTACCTTTTAAATATTTCATATTTGTCGAAGGCGGCTTGCCTCCATGACACATATTCTTCGTGATCGCCCACGAACGTTGGGATTGATTTGGCCACATCAAGGTTAACATCACATGTAATGCTAGTGTCGATTGTTGCCCTCTGGTATGTTTTTATCTGGGGTATTATTGGGACCATGGCCTCTTACATTTTCTAACTCCTGCCGAAAAACTTCTTTCAGCCGCCTATCATGCTTAACTAGGGCGCCGTTAACTGCGCCTTCAATAAGTGCCTTCAGTAGCGCGGGGTCCATGGCAGACTCGTTATGTACGGGGGAACGGGGTTGGAAGCCGATTTCTTGGTTATCATCTCTATCGCACTATGTTTTTATTTTTCTATATTCCCAACTAATGAGCCACACACATATAATTAACACCTTTTCTTTCTAGGATTTTTTATTTATTTATTTATTGTCACAACAAGTAATCTAATCTTGTGTTCACACTCTTGATTAAATGTATTTGTTTTTTATTTTTGTTTGTTAAAATTTGTTCACTATGATCTGTTTTTTTTTTCTAAATAGTCACATTTTTTTCTGGGTTCTCCTTTTGTTCCATTGAGCGCCAAATAACTCTTCTTTCTTGGAGTGGGGGAATACGTTCCTCCAGTCTGAGTTGTTTCCAAGTTGTTTTATGTTAGAAGGAAACTGTCCACCGTTATTAGCGATCCTCAACACTCTGTAACCAAATAACAAAAATGTTTAACGTCTTTGCCGGAGTTATTGAAATCAAACAGAACGGAACTTAATTCTAAAAACATTTCATATCTGCAGAAATGGATAAAATGCTGTACAAGCATTAAGTGCCTGAATCAGGCGATCGGAGGCAACCAATGGTAGTGGGCACGGCCCCAACTGCGCATAAGCTGCGTCAGACTGCGGCGTACAATTTCATTTGGTTTTTAGGGTGCCTGACTACTTTCTAGGGTAAATCAAGTCTTTTAGCATATATTTTTATGCTTATGTGTTATACGGTAATTTATAGTGACATGTCCACTTATGTACTAGACATTAGATTATTATTTCACAAATTCTCTTATGTATTAAACGCACAAAATTGAAGTTAAAAACCAAGTACAGGAAATGCTTAATCAGGGATTAATTAGGGAAAGTAATTTATCATACAATAGTCCTACCTGGGTAGTACCCAAAAAACTGATGCTTCTGGTAAAATCAAGTATAGAGAAGTAATAGAAAGAAATCCTTGGTAAATTTTGAAAATGTCTTAATTTACAACAACCAATTGGGCAAAAGGATTTCATCAAATAGGAATGGACCCAGAATCAATATCCAAAACTGCATTTTCCACCAAAAGCGGTCATTAAAAATACCTTCGAATGCCATTTGACCTTAGGAATACACCCGATAATTTTCAAAGGTTCATAATATTCTTCGACCGTTGCTTTACAAACAATGGACGATATTAAATTTTTCAACATCCCTTACCAAACATTTAAATTCAATACAACTAGTTTTTTTAAAGCTTGCAGAAGCAAACTTAAAATTGCATCTAGATAAATATGAATTCTTAAAAAAGAAAAAGCTAGTTTTCTTAGTGACATCGTAACCCCTAATGGCATTATACCAAACCCTCTTAAAATTAAAGCCATAGATTCATATCCAATTCCAAAAAAAGTAAAAGAGATCAGAGCTTTTCTTGGATTAACCGGTTGTGGTAAGAGATATATATAGTCCTTTTTCGATTTATGCGATTGTGGATATCTCAAGTACTTTGATGTCACCTTATGACATTAGGTAGAATAATAATTTGACACATTTACTCAATTTGGTCATCATAATGTCTTTTTCTCATATCGCCCAATTGCCTATCCTGTCTTTTAGCTCTCCTATTTTATCAGTCCCTAGAGTGTTGAGAATACTAGTTTTAATCCCTGACTGAACCAAAACTTCACAGTCCTTCCTTCCGATCCTAATTATTTTCTGAATTCTATAGAAGATACAGTCGGCGACCCCATTAAGATGTATTCCTACGTAAGATGTATTCCTACGGACAAGATTGTATGATTTTATATTAGCACGAAGAGAGTATAAGAATAGTAGAGTTAATTTCGGAAATGATGAGTATCTCGAAATGGGTGACATGAGAAAAAGACATTATGATGACCAAATTGAGTAAATGTGTATGTAAATGTATGTTCAACCTTTGTATGCTATTTTTATGTATTTTATTTTTTTTTTAAGTTGTCGGTGGCTGTTAACCAAAATTTTTGGTATGGTTCGGAGTTATTTTGGTTTTGTTCGTCATTAATTTGGACGGGTTGTACCTGTGGTTGCTCTTCATTTATGAACCCATGGTATTGATTGTGGTCAAAAGACTGTTGTTCATAATAATTATGTTGAAATTGTTCGAATTCATGCGCATCTTGAAATCTTATTTCGTCAATAGACATTTTTGTTTGTTCACTGTCCGATGATCTTAGTCGCTTAGTAATCGGGAAAATAGTATTTTTAGATGTGCAGGGTTGTTGTAGTTAAGGGTATGTATTTTCTCTAAAATGTGCTGTTTTAGGATTTTGGGTTTTGTTGGAATATTGTGGGAAAGGTTTTTTTGAATAATTGATTGTGTGTTCATGTATTGGTTGGGTTTGAAATAATTAGTTACGTGCTACATAGGTTGGTTGTTAGCCATCTGCTGTGTATAGGTGGGTCTAAATGGTTGTATGTATTGAATAAAATTAGTTTGGAATGGTTGAGAATATTGTCGATAACCTGGTCGATATTGAGTTTGGGTATTGGTATTGAATTTGTGTGATTTAGAATTCTGAGTAGAATTTGAGTTTTTGTTACGGTTTTCCATATTTTTATTTAATTCAAAATTAACAAGCTCTTCATAAATTGCCTCATTTTGTGCAATAGTAATTAAAGATGTTAAGTATGTAATATCATGATGAGCCAAAATAGTGAATAATTGTATTGGTAGTTTTCTGATCAGTATTTTAATAAAATTTTTAATGGCCTGAACATAAATAAGAAAATCCGGTTGGTTACCTTCCAGGTGTAGTTTCAAAATCAACAATTGACGTCGCCTTTCCGCTTCTTCGCAGAATGCTTTTCGATTTCCTTTGTAAGGTGTCTGCCTGAAGTTCTCCAGTAGTTTGTAGTTCGGTGTTTGGGGTTTGAATTGTGCGATTAGTCTCGATTTAAGGGATCTTCGATGTTTGGAAGTCCCAAAGATCGTGTAATTGTCCCTCCAAGTTCCTTTCGATAACTCCAAGTAGGATCCTCTGTTATCACCCGTCATTATTTTGGTAGAGTGAAATTACGTAGTGCACTCTGCTGACGAAGGTGTGGAGGGTTTCTGGATCACCCTTAAATGGCATGATGTCTTTTAGCTGCCGACGGGCTTCAAGGTTGTTGTCGTTTAGCACAACGATTTGGGGTGCGGCAATAATTGGTTGTGCTACTGTTATTGCAAATTTTTAATTTTTTTGTTTTAGTAAAAATAAAATTTGTTGGTATAAAAGTTTGTTTAACTTAATTTTCTTCGAATTTTCTATGTTGGCTTCACAGCTTCATCTGTGGGTGATACAGACGTCGTCAGCAAACGTGGCCAACATGGTTGGCAGATTGTCTGGTTGCGGCGTATCACTATTGTAGAGACAGTACAGAAACGGCCCCAGGACACTTCCCTGAGGGACACCAGCCTTCACTTCGTATTTGGCAGATACGGCCGAATGAAAGCGAACTGCGAACTGCCTTCCCTCGAGGTATGACCTCAGTTGGTGGAAATATGGGCCAGGTAGTCTCTCCATTGTTTGACCAGTAAACCTGTGTGCCCAACTTGGTCGAACGCATCTTTGATGTCGAAGAAGTGGGCATTGCAGAATTGTTTCCGGTCAAATGTCAATACTTGCTTAACAAGCAGGTGAAGTTGCTCCACCGTATAATGACCAGCTCGGAACCCGAACTGGTTCTCAGGAGTAATCCCCTGAGTGTCCATAATCCGAACAATCCGGGCAGCAATCAGTCTCTCCAACACCTTCGAAATCGAAGGGAAGAGACTGATCGGCCGATAGGACGCGGGGTCCTTTGCCGACTTACCGGGTTTGTGGATCATAGATATTAATTCGAGGCTCCACTGTGCAGAGAATTGCAATTTCACTATGGCATTGAACAACTACGGTATATGGAGAGCTGCAGGACTTGGTGTGGCGTAGCAGGTAGAATCGTGGTCAGATGCTCTGCTGGTATTTAGACGACCAATAGCTTCGGTTATCTCACTGGGGGCAAAAGGCCTGATAGGCAGGTCTCTTTGGAGCGCTTAGGACAGCCTGGCATGCGTCTCGCTTACTTGTTTCATGCTAGCCAACTCCAATGGCCAGTCTCACATTGAACTATCAAGCTTAGTGATCTGTCAGTGCCCGTAGAAGTTCGCTCTGTTGCTCTATTCCACGCTGTTTTGTCCAGGGGGTGTCGAGACCTCATCTACCTTGTGCGTAGGCATCTCTTATCGCGGATTAGAAGCTGGATCGCGTTGGTGATCAGGATTTCCGATGCTGCGGGACTCCGAGGCGGAGTGTGTGCTGCCATTTTGGCTGCCGTCTTTACTTTGCTGTTGAACAATTGGGAGGCGTCTTCCAAGTCATCCCCGGAATTGATCTTAATATCGAGGTTCAGCGATCTCTCCAGTTGTCCTTTGAAGAGTTCAAGGTTGCTTCGCTCGTTATAAGCCTCTGCGACGTCGGGTATGACATAGCGGCTACGTCCAGCGTTATTATTAGCGGTAGGTGGTCGGAGCTGAGCTCAACGACAGACCGTATATCAACGTTGATACTTAGGATGCCCCTTGTCAGGGCAAAATCGATGAAGCCAAGAGAGCCTCGGCTGCCAGGCGGGTATCGTGTGAGGTCACCTGTGGCAAGACAGTTCACCTCAGTGCTCAGGGCAAGATTCGCTAGCGCACGACTACTTTGGTTACACCTTCCTGCACCTCAGAGCCAGTGGGACGCGTTTCAGTCACCCGCCTCAAAATACTTTGGGCATTTTTGGTCCAGGATATCGAAAAACTCCGTAGTCCATGCAAATCTCGGTGGGCAGTAGACTGCTCCAAAGTTAATGGTGCCAAGTTCTATTTGTGTGGCTGTAGACGCAAGTTGCACCTTGTCGGAAGTAATTGGAGTTAACGGTAATTGGACTATGGTGGACTTAACCAGGATAGCTGCTCCTCCTTTTGCGTTGCCATCGCTTGGGTCGTTTGCGGGATAGGCATCGAAACCCTACAGCCTAGGCAAGCCTATCCCTCGGCACTTAGTCTCGCTAAGCAGCAATATGTCGCTTCATGGACACACCATTGTCGTTCCACACTAAAATGAGGAGCGGCATTATTTTGAGGCTTGCTGCACTTGACGAGGAGAGAGCAAGTACAGAATTTGGCCCTGCTTTAGCAACATCAACACTAGCTCCATCTGATTCTCTTGGATAAAGCGTAGAGCATTGATGCTATCGTTGAATGTTTTCAGAATTTCCTCTATTATGTTGAAGCTTTCCATTGTATGCAGAGCTGGATCGCGGCGACTTCTTGACCGAATGCGGCTTCTTTCATTGCACTGTTGTGCCTGATTCTGGTTATGCTCCATGGTTCTGACTCTTGTTATGTTCACGTAAGAGACACTACCCCTAGTGATGGCCACCTGGCCGCTGGGGGCAAGTTGCGGCACTGAAAGCTCGTTGACTGATCTTCTAGCACCCATGCCCCGCTTGAGCCTGGAGCGTTGTAGGAATGCCTGGAACTTGGCACATCCTGAGTAGTTTGCAGGGTGCTGCTCTCCACACTTGTAGCACGTACATAGTTCATTTCGAGGCCGAGTGCAGCTACTTGCGGGGTGTTCTCCTGCACATTTTACACAGACGTGGGCTTTTCGGCAGTATTTGGCCGAGTGGCCAAATTGCTGGAATCGGTGACACTGCACAACAGATGTTCGTTTCCGTCTTTACATTTAATATGTCCTTTTTATGTCCCCTAATATGACCTTATATTAACAAAGAACATGTTAATCGGTCTCGCTTCGGGGCAGCCTGGTTCGCTGCGGCGTTGGGGCGTGCCAGCTCTTCATTGATGTGGCTATGAGGAGTGCTATGGTGAAGCCTTTTTATGCATATCCTGAATCGCGTATCTTCCCTTGGTTGATAGCAGTGGTATTCATAGTGCTCGTCATCAAGCCACTTGACAAGAGAGCGGAAGGTGTTGGCGTCGGCCGCGTAAAGGCACATAACTCCACCCATGGAGTCCCGAAACTCCACCTTATTTGCGTCAGTGATCGTCCTGATGCTTTGCATCAGAATATTGGACTCGAATATTGACCCTTCCATAACAATGGGTGGAGGCTTGGTAGGGGCTTTGCCAACAGTACGCTTTGGCGCAGCTCTGGCGGCTTGTTGGCTACTCAATTCTTCAGCATTGCTCTCGCTATCTATTTCCGTGGTGAGTTCGGCGAGTAGTTGGAATTTGTTAGTGTTATCACTGTACTTATGTTGATTTATCGAGTTTTTGTCTAAATGCGCTTTTTTGCTAACTAATTTAGAAGAGGTACCTGGATCCACCCTACGCTTGATCTTTTGGAAGCGCTGCGCAGACTCCAAGATGGGTGCAGTGGCTTGGTTGCTGGTATTTGTCATGTCTAAAGGTCCCAGGACCCTTTGTGCAGAAACGCGTGTAGATTCCCCTGCCCCCGCCATGATATCGCTATCCCGAAACTCGACCTTAACTGCTTTTTACAGATACCGATGCTTTATTGTTTTTACAATTTTAATAGGTCCAAAAAACCACGCCGATTTTGTCTTGAATAAATAGGTCTTTTTTACAGATATCGACGCTCTCTTATTTTTACATTTTTAAACTAAAATAAAAAATCTCTGGGAAAATTCGATTCAAAGGAGAGATATTGGTTTGAGGATCGAGAAGCGACCTGTGACGTTAAGCAAACTATTTGCAGTTAATATAAAAATAAAAATAAGTAAATATAAATAGTTAATAAGAAAATGAACTAAATGAGAATAAAACCCAACTCAAATGAGAGACATCGGTTTGAGGATCTAGATAACCAAGATATGAAATTTAAAAGAGAAATTTGTTTAATGACTAAGATATAAAAGAAATTAAATTCAAAGGAGAGACATCGATTTGAGGATCTAGACAACCAAGATATAAAATTTTATAAAAATTTAATGAGAATGCTCTCGAGGGAGCAGAATTAAGGTAAATAAATAAGACTTTTAATGAAAATAAAATAAATTAGAAAAGGGTCGTCATTTCGCACTTGAGAGCCCAAGGCTTTTGTATAGATAAAAAACATGAAATATTTATATTAAAATATTAAAATAGAACAAATTGTGAGGAGAAGTAAGCGGGGACTCTGATACCCAGAATGGAGAGCCCACCGGCTAATATTAAACAAAATAGGGAGTTGATTGCAAATCGAAATAAGAGAAAGTTCGGACAGCAAAAATCAACGCCACATATTGATCAATTGCTATTGAGGAATCTACAGGTAGTATGGTTTTGTAAAAAATTACCGCAACAGGATATAGGAAAGCAAGGAGGCTTAACTCAATAGGCAAAAATTTACCAATAAAGGGGTGGTGAGTCTTCGGGATCTCACGAGGTCCCATGGGTCAAATTGATAAATTTGATAATTAATCAAAAAAATTAAGAAATAAAAGAATGATAAAATAAGGAACCCCTTTAGCGAAATGATACTCAAGTCGTGAGTCTTCTGGGTCTCACGAGGTACCAGGAAAAAGATCAAAGAAATTTAAAAAAAATCGAAGCAATTCGAGGAATTCAGCAACACGTGGCGGCGATTGTCTGGATAGCGATTGCTCTTCCCGCTAGTTTCAATAATAAAACTAAAAATGAGGAAATTTGAACCAAACCAAAGCCTTCGATTTGAGACATATAGGGCTTCGAAGGGATTTTTAAGGGTTTGTAAGATCGGGTTTTGGTCCAGATTGATAGAGAATCGATTTAGGATTCGTTCGAGGTATACGGCTTAGGGATCCCCTTTCAGTTTCTGGGGCAGGGGACTCCTAGGGGGAGGACTTGTGTAAGTGGAACAGAAAAGGCGAAGCGCATAAAAAAGTAAGAAAATACGTACGAGAGGAGGGGAAACTATCCTACTTCGTTCCAATCAATTAGGCGCAAATAATTAATTCAATTGATTTCATTTTAACTAGGATTGCAGGATTACTGCCCCCGGTTTCCGCGCCTTCACCAAGAAAGACGTTTTTGTTGCCCCTGCTGCCCAAGAAACCCAGAGGACCTCGGTAACAGTACTTGTGAAGGAGAAAAATGGAACTGTCATAGCGGAGCAGCAGTGATGATGGGCAGTTGCCACCAAATATCTCGTGTCGTGTTGAGATAAGACGAACTGGTGGTTGCTCTGATGCTCATGGTGGGAGAGCTGAAAACGCGCCTGGCCATGCCGACCCCGATGTCGTTGCCTGTTGCAACTGCCGTTGCCCCATTCGCCGTCGCTGCTGCTGCCACAGTCCCATTTGCCCTTATCACCAAAGTACGGAAAAGGATCCTGATCTGACGAGTCGCCAAGTAGCAGAGACGTTCAGAAAGGAGCTTGTCTCAACCCTGGGAGGCAGTATTCATGAGGTTAGGGAGTTGAAGCGTGGCGGAACCATCTCCGCATGCGGTCAGCTTCCGATGCTTCAAAAGTGGTGGCGTCGAAACGGTTTGGCGAGGTCGGATTTAGCGCTGCTCCAAACGCTGCGATGAGGCCAAGGGTTACCGTATTCGACGACGACACGGCGATAACCCCACAGGAGTTTATGGAGGAATTATACGCAAACAACCTCAAGGAGGAGCTGATTCCGGACAAGCATAAGACGGCAGTGCTCAAAGCGTTGAACAGCGGCTGACGGTGGATCCGTGAACGTAACGCTGGAGGTAAGCGAGGCCGTGCTGACCCTTTTAGATTCCGGGCGAATCTACATAAAGTGGTTTAGCTTTCGCTGCCAATCCCAGGTCAGGACATACGCGTGCCACCGGTGCGTGCGTTTTTAACACAAAGTTAGCGAATGCCGCGGCCAGGTGAGGGTCAGAAAAACCATGTAGCGGCGAAGTGCACTAATCCGGTGGATTGCCTAAACTGTCGGTTCAGGGGATTGCCTTCGGGTCAAAGTATGCTGCTCGATTTATTCGGCACCTTGACGTGCGTGAATGCTAGACTTTAAGTTGACTAGCATCCTACAGATCAATTGTCAGGATTCGTTGGCAGTCATGTGCGGTGTGTCTTTGTTGCAGGAACCGTACACGAATCTGAATATTTTTGCAACAAATTGCAATTAGTTACGTGGCTTTTCCGGATGCAAAATCATTGATGTATCGGAACTTATATTGATGTTTTAGTTCCTCTATTTTAGTTTCATAACTTTCATTCGGTCGAAATGGCCTTTTTAGGTCAGTCAACTGGTAAATGGGTAACAGTTTTATTATACCCTGTTCCCATTAAAAATGGGTGAAAAGGGTATCATAATATGGTGCAAATGTATGTAACAGGCAGAAGGAAGCATCTCCGACCCCATAAAGTATATATATTCTTGATCAGCATCAACAGCCGAGTCCATATAGCCATGTCCGTCTGTCCGTCCGTCCGTCCGTCCGTCTGTCTGTCCGTATCAACGCCTAGATCTCAGAATCTACAACAGCTACAGACATGTGCCATATATCGTTGGATAGGTAATTAACATACGCAGTATAAGTTTGTTGTTTTATTTTGGTATCACCCCCCGCTACCCCGCAAATCGCAAAAAACTGCCACGCCCACAATTATTAACCTAATGCTGTGCAATTCGGCATATGCGTTGGTGCTTACAAAAGCTATCTAATTTTTTAATTTGAACCAAATCGGATAAGAAACACGGAAGGTATGCCACATGCAAAATCTATGGCAAGGGAAGCGACGTTGGCAGCGAAATGTGTATGGCTTTATGACACACGAAACTTATATTCTGTTAAAGAATATTGTTTCATTTATTTATTGATACTAAATAAATAAATTGTATGCATGTCTAAGGGTACAGGGTATTTTGCAGTCGGGATACTCGACTGCTGCGTCGTTACTTGTTTTCTTTATATTCATTTTTTTCTTTTGTTTCAAATTTTAATTTTGGATACATATTAAAAAAAATGTTTTTATTTTTATTGCTATGTGAATAGATGACCATTGATTCCGCCAAAGGTAAATTTGATTTTCTTATTTAAAATTTTATTACCGTACACCCTTGCACTTTGAACATCCTTAATACTTATATTTTTTCCGCTTTTTATTAAGTTTTCCTGCACGTAAAGAGACTTAAAATTGCCCTACGAACTTTAAATAATATTGTATTCCTAATTTCAGGGCTGCCAGTAAAGTGGCCTGCGTCGCAACAAGAGGACATAGTTGAATATTAAAGATATCAAGCCCAAACTTGATATATTCAAAAAATTTAACACTAAAAAAATTTAAACAAAATGTAATTTAATTGGACCACGCCTTCCTATTTGTTAATATGGATTATCGTCACGACCTGGTATTTAATGTTCATTATCTGACTTAGTAGCCTAGCCTACGAAAAAAATCCAGGAAGCTATTATTCTTAAATAGACAAGACTGTAGTAGCATCAGATATCACTGTTTGATTGGCCACCATTGCATCAGATATCACACAATGACAACTGTCGTTGTCGGAGCTGCCCAGATGAGGTCAGTACTCAACCCTAGCCAGAAGCAGGCTGCTCCTCTTCGGTGCACCAATGTTGACCCACCTCAATGTGGCCACCTAAACCTCCTTTAAAACTATTTCTATATTATTATACTTTTATGTTTAGTCACAAGTGTTACACTCCATAAAGTATATATATTATTGGAAAAGATTACTCCCTGATTCTATAGAAGCATGTACATCTGTCTATCTGGCTGTTTTTACGCAAACTAGTTCTTTCTTTTACACGCACTATACGAGTAGAACGGCCGGGATGGGTCGACTATATTCTATAGTTATTATATAAGTGAATAATCGATGGCATTGGAAATGCCACAACCTTAGTGCTATTGGGAGTAGAAACTTAGGACTTTCAAAATTCGTTTTGTAGCGAACTGGTCTGATTGAAATAGGTTTAAGGATCGGCCAATATTTTCCATTTAAATGGGATGTTAATTTAAATGAGCTCCAAATACATGAACCCAGAAAAGAAGAACTTTAAAAAAAGCATTTAATGTGACCATACATAGATTTAATTAGTATGTATTTTTTATATACATTATTGTAACTATTTTATTTAAAAAAAAAGAACCAATAAAAATTGTAAATTCGGTTTCCTGGGCTACCGGTCTTACTTTCCCATCGCAATATCCATGGGCTATCACAGCGTTTTTAAATATCTTGCTAGCAAGGCTGCTAAATAATGAAAGCCGTAATCCAATCGATGAACTTGGCCACGTCGGCGTAAATCATGAGCTGTTTCTCGCAACAGTGCCCGTTACTGGGGTCTGACCCCGGTAGCTTTTTAGTGGGAAGTGCCGCCGACACTGTTCCTCGCAACATCCAGCGATTGTTTTTAAAGATTAGCAGCCCAGCCCCCGATATGCCAGTGTAAAGCTCCATGTCCCCATTGTGTTCTTCCAACTGGACTCCGGCGCAAAAGGTGCGGTTGGAGGAGAGGCTGCGGAAGTGCATATTTGCCCGGAAGCATTCCACGCTACTAACGATGGGCGCTTTTACCATCTTTGGCTTGCTCGTTTCGACCACCTTTTTGCCTACAGTCACTGCCGCATGAAGGGCTCCAGTGGTATTTGCCTTGTCGAAGCTCCAGCCGATGACGATGCCGTGCTCGCCCACCATGTACTCCGCTTTGCTGGACCCGGACCAGAGACAGGCAGGTCGAATGAACGTGCTGAACCTGCGACAAAAAGACAATTTCGTCAGTTATTCTGAAATAGGATTTTGCATGTGGCATAACTTCCGTGTTTCTTATCTGATTTATTTCAAATTTAAAAATTATATAGCTTTTATAAGCTTCAACGCCGAATTACATAGCATTAGGTTAATAATTGTGGGCGTGGCAGTTTTTTGCGGTTTGCGGGGGACCGGGGGTGATATCAAAATAATACAACAAACTTGTACTGCGTATGTTAATTACCTATCCTGTAGCTCTTGTAGTTTCAGAGATCTAGGCGGACAGACGGACATGGCTATATCGACTCGGCTGTTGATGCTGATCAGGAATATATATACTTTATGGGGTCGGAGATGCTTCCTTCTGCCTGTTACATACATTTGCACCATATTATGATAACCTTTCCACCCTTTTTTAATGGGTTCAGGGTATAAAAATCTGATTGAGTTTTATACAGAGATTTACATTTTGTCGGTTTCAATTATCTAAAGTCCAAAAATGTTAAACTTTTTTAAAGAATAGATTAAATCAGGTAATTAACTAAGGAAAAATTCAATTTAAACTTAACTTTTCTGTAAAAAACGTTTTTTTTATAAGTTTTCAAAATCCTATTTCTTATGAGGAATATTGAAAACTAATAATATAATATAACATTTAAAAAATGATTTCTTTTAATGAAGATGAAATTATCGGATACGTTTTTATATTGCATCGTATCGTGTTAATTTTTTTTGTCTCGCCCAAAATTTGGGGTTAGCGATTATTTGTACTTTTAAAATCCAAAAGTGAACAAGAAATATTATGTGTGTGCGTATATGTATGTCTTAACGTGCCCTTACATTGGGATTGGTATTACTTAATCTTTCTAAATCCTCGTAAATTTGACAACATTATCTTCACAATTTTTTATAACTATTCCAGATGTTGATGATCTATTTGTGGCTTACCGGACAGCGTCCTTGAGCATAATCACCGCGATGTCAGCATCGTAGCTGCTCAGCTGGCTGTTATAATCTGGATGGATATATATTCCATCGACGGGTGCCGCCAAGGAGCCTTCCTCGTTCCAGTTTTTCAGGTTGTGCCGACCCAAGAAAACGAGCACCTCGTTGGCTGTGTAGCGATTGTTGAACATCTGGAAACAGTGCGCAGAGCTGATGACCGCGCGACCAGACACAAGTGTCCCACCACATTGGAAGTCCAGGGAAGTGAGGTTGTTAACATATATGGCAGCCAGCCAGGGCCAGGAGCCGCGTACAATCGACGAAAGACTTCCGGCCCCAACATCGTCCTCTGCTTCTCCTTCCGCATCACTCATCTCCACGTCTTCATCCAATATGTGCGCAAAACTATCATCGTCGTCTGCAAACACCGGCGATGTGATGGTATCGGAGCCTCTTGCACTAGGGCTTCCCTGGAAAATCCTCGAATCGAGGGGCCCGTCTGGCAGACGAAAGTCATAGCCTCGGTGTACTCGTCCGCACATCTCCTTGGGCAAATTGGCAAAAAGCTTTCTAAAAAAGATTCCATTGAGTAAGGAATTAATGCGATGCCAACTTGCCTCAACCGACCACAATCCGGATGCATACTTCTTCAACTGGGTTTGCGACTTTTGCGGTTGCGGAGGCTGAAAGCCGTGGCTGGGAAACGTCATCTCGTCAACCATCTTTTGGGATTCTCCGCTGTTCAGCAGGGAGCTCTTTTTATCGGGAATAAAGGTCAGCTTCCTGATGTGCTCCAGCTGTATTTGGGTCATAAAGATGCTGTGCTCTGTGAGAAAGGCACATTAGTATTAGAAAATATATTTATGTATATCAATAGGAAGGGAAGAAAGTTGTAGCATGTGATCCTGATCACCTTGATTCTCACACACCTCCTGTTCCAAAGCAGATGACTTGGTTGTTGGCCGAGATAAGGAGAACCTTTGGCGGGAAGTGGTGTTTCGGAAAGCGGATTTTGTAGAGCACTGGCGCTTTGCCGCCGAACTGGCCGCGCGTGAGAAGTTCGATCTCGCCCAGGTAGCTCTGTGGGGATGGACGTCGGTTATGGTTTATTTCGCCCAAGAGACGTAACCAAATGGAAAGGACGCACCGTTGTGGGCTTGCCGCGCATTGAAAGTGTGACCCGGAGGTGCAGCGGGTGCCGAGAGTCCAAGCTGTGGACCGCCATCAGGCCAAACCATTCGCTCCCGTCAAAGCGGTACTGGAAAATTTTGGGGCAAGGAGTTATTGGCATGCCTTGGGCAGCAGCTTCAGGGGATATCCCAAGGCACATGATCAGTAGCGCCGCCAGTCGCAGTTGCATCTCAATTCCTGGTATAACTCGGACTCCCCCAAAATCGCATATCTAGCGGCGGCAACAGGGAAAAACGATTGGTTGTCCGGGCGGTTTGACTTTTCAGCACCGGCTTAATTATTAAAATGTAATTTGTTAATCAGCGACTCAAAACAATCAAATTAGACATACATAGCTCATGTCAGCGTTGCCAGTCAACAAAAAAGTTCAAAAGCTCGAACTTTAGGAGCTTCCAGGTTTCCAGAAATAAAAATAATAATAGCACATCGGATGTGGAAAGAATTTTTTAATACATATTTAACTGTAAAAAAATAGTAGTTTGTTGAATTATGAAGGCTTAATGTGTAATATTCCATAATTTTTTACATTTTCTCAAAGTATATATGTATATATTTTTTTCAATCGATTTTGTGACATTTTTGTAAAATTTATCAATGGAGAGCTATTTCGCAAAAATATGTAATATCAATTTATTAATACAAATATGTACATATATTATTAATGTCGTCGGCAATAATTACAAATTAATTGGTATCTATTCTAATATATTATTAAGATATCACTTACAGAATGTTGAATACCTCTTTTATAAAGTCATTCAAAGTTTTAAAAAATAGATTGGTGTTTTTACGAATTTGGTTTTAAAAATTATATATACATAAATGGGAAAAATGTTCATACAAAAACTTTTCTCTATGTAATGATAAAGATCTTTAACTCATTTTAAAATTTGGCCCGCTAAATTATTTTTGAAACTACTTGCACTTCCACTTACAAAAAAAAGTTAATAGTAGCATACTTGAAATTTTTATTGAAATAATGTTCCTTTTTTCCACGGTACAACGCAAAATCGTTTATTGGCAACCGATCCACAGTACATATTCACTGTTAAAGAACTTTAAAAGCTTTAACCATTACTGGAAGAAACAGTTACCTACATAAATACACGGCAGAAAAAAAGGTAGTTTCGTTAAAACAAGACGAAAAATGTACGCCCGGTGAAGCCAAACGTATATAAATATGCTTACGATGTTTTATTGGTAAGAGATATGCGAATATTGGATATAGTTGGCCGATGTTTATGGGAATTTCAGGAACAGGCTAGTTCTTTATAAAATTGATTTTGAAGCTTCTAAAAAAGCTTCCAAAATAAGCGAAGGTATTAATATTTTATTTTTTTATCTATATTGCATAAGCCCTGTTTATCCTTGTGTATGTAAAAATAAATCATAGGCACTCAGCCGAAACATGAATTTTAAAACATTTCCGATCGTTCAGTTATATGGCAGCTATAGAATAGAGTCGACCGAACCGGAGGAGGTGATCATGATCAAGAATATAAATATTTTATAGGGCCCAATAGGCTTTGCAGTGGAATAAAAAGTCTCAGAACAAGCTTCGTAATCCTAATTTATATCTTTAATTATTATGTTACATTTGAACCGGCATAGGGTTTATAATTTGTGTACAAATAACCTCTGAGGGTAGGTTAGTCAGATCAGCTGATCAATGCAGCCGTCCCATGTATAAATAAGGTGATATGCTGTTTAGTATGTCGTATGCAATTATCGATAAATTATACCGAATTCATTTCAAAAATATACCACATATTACTTATTTAATTTCATAAATTTTTAGTTTGAAAAAACACAGTAGATTTACTGTAGGGCTGTGTTGACATGAAACACTTTTTTCGTAAAATAATTTTTCGATTTGCGTACTAGGCTTCAGAAAAAATTCACTTTAAATACCGTATAACAGTTTTTTGTATGTCAAATTTGGCTTTAAATACGAAAAGTTTAGGAAACAAGAAAGAAAAATTTGAATTTGAAATAGCGGTTATTTTCTTTTGTTTTTCCGGAAAGTTATATTAAAAACAATGTGTGAACTTTTCTATTAATGAGCATACCTATATTGTTTAAGGATTATTTAATTAAAGATTATATATAATAAAACAATGAACACCTATCAAAGAGCAAGAACGTTTTTTTTCCAAAAAAAAATGATATTGCGCAAATTTTAATATACAACGTGCATACATATTGAAATTTGGAGCCAAACCGGATGAGCAATCATTGTTTTATTTTCCTTAATTTTTGGTTACTTTTTCATTTTTATCCATTGTTCCTGTATTAAGAAACGCACTTGGTTTTGAGGCAATATGGGGTGCAAAGTAACTACTCTTGTAAGTACCTTCCATATGGGACCTCTTACCTGTAGCTGCCGGGCAAACAATGAACTATGCGTCAACGACCTGATTTGTTGGACAAAATGAATTCTTGAATATTCTTGGATAATATCACTTTATTTATAATTCATACAAAAATTGTAACTTCATTTTTAGGGAATTTTGAAAAATGGCTTTTCTACAATAAGAGGGAAATAAAAGGAGGCATTTTTAAGGGTGAGCAATGTAAATAGTGGTGGCTTCTCAGTAGCCGGTAATTTCACCAGTTGTGGACCGAGTCCCAGAACTGTACATAGGTCCTGTGCTCCTGCTTGGTATTAAACACAATTTTAGCTGAAAGTAATTTATCAGAGAAAGTAAAATATATAAACGAAAGGTACTACACATAAACGATTTATGGATTAAATACGACAGAAAGTACGGTAATCATAATTAAAGTAATAAATAATTAGGTACCGCGCTACTAAAATTGCAATGTGAATAAAAGAATAACAAGAAAATAAAAATTAAAGCGGCAAAAGTTCAGTGTTTATGTATGTATATGTCAACCATGTCAGTTAAATAAAATAAATTTTGGATTAAATGACAAAGACGTAAACATGAAAAAAAAAACAATGATACAAATAAAATTGACTACCCGAAAATCGTGCTTATAAAGTACATATAGGTAACTGATACTTAATAATCATATCGACTGAGAAGGGGTTCCTGTGTATAAGGCCGGAGATGTCGGCTTCACCGTGGACACTTGTGACCAAAAAAAAAAATACCCTGTTTAAGGTTATTCCAAATAATAGTATTTTAATTTAGTATTTAATTTAGTAATTTAGAATTCGATCCTTTCTTTTAATAGATTGAAAAAAAAATCTGTTCTTAAAAACCTATGCTTCACAAAATTAACAAAGGATAAAATTAAAAAATAATTTAATTAAATTATCGGTTGACCTTTATAACTGTACCCCTTAATAACTTTATAAAAACTTGGATGCAATTGCTTTTTTTCAATGGTTTCTCAATGGTTATTCTTAACTTAGACCCATTTCAATAAAATCCAAGAACATTTAAAATATATACGTATGATTTTTATATTTTTAAGACAAAATTAATTTCCTTAACATATTCATTTGGATAGGATTGTCGTACTTTTTTTTATTTTTATAATATATAATATAATATAAAATATAAGGTGTTTTTATTAAAAAGTACCAACGTGAAAACCAGGTGTTTCTTTTATAATAATTTAAATCCATAAAAAATATGTCGGGCAGTCCGAAGAGGAAAATTAAACGAATGGAGTTATCGAGCAGAGGTAAGTTTTACAAATTTTACTACTTTCTTTTATACAAGTAACAATAAAATTTCAGATGAACAATCTGGATGCAACTGTTCTGCCAAAATCAACAGCCTGGAAATAATAATATCCGATCTTGCAGAAAAAATTTGTTCTTCGAGAGGTAGTGATCCACGAAAAAACATAAAATTTACTCAATTAAAACATTTTTTTTATTCTAAGACGAAGCAAAGATGGCCCAGGATAAATTGGATGTTCTTATTGGTGATATTCATTCTTTAAGAGGTGGGAGTATGATGTGATAAACGCATTTTCGGGAAAGTTATGCAATGATGTACATATATGTATATTTATATTTTAATATTTAGCTGACCAAAAAGTAACACAGTCGAAGATCGAAGCTCTTTTAGAAGGAAAAATGAAAGGAATAAAAAACCAACAAGAACAAGGACAGAAAATAGCCGGAAAGTTTCCCATTCAAACCGTGAGCGATCTGAATATGATTGAAAAGGAAATAAAGCCCACAAACAGAGAGCTCTATGTATTGTCCTTACAGAAAACAGTTCACATTTTGCCTTCAAGTTATTATTTTCTTAACAGGTTGATACAATTAGGAATTTAATTATGCCTGGCGGAATATTAAAAAATTTAAAAAACGTTCTTGCCAATAATGTTGTTTTAGCTTACAATGTCGATGGTGTAAAAGGCAAAGCTGCATTCAAAAATGAAATTAATATATTTGAAGTTGTGCTGGGTAGGTTCCAATTCGGCAATTATCAAGCTAATTACTAATTAACTTATTTAAATACTAGTCTAAATATATTTATTTTCTCTTATGCAAAATTTTTACATCATTTATGTGAAATGGATATTATTTTTTTTCCAGATGCCATAAATTTGGTGGGTGGAGTAGGCCCAGCGGAGGACCAACTTCGTAAAGCGTTCCAGTTGCAGAAAAAGCGGTATTTTAAAAACAGCAGTTGCAACAAAAAGAAAGACGCAGCCGGTATTAAGAATGTCTCATAAAAATGTTAAGTTATACAGGGTGCGGCAGAATAACTTCCGTTTTTAAAATACGCGCCATTCAGTTAGTTGATGTTATAGCGGAGCGCTAGTGGTCCCGTTCAAGAGGGGCTACTACAAACACGGTTCAGCCGCCATCATGCGTGGGAATAGTGAGGAGCGTGCCTTTACCGTTGAGGCCTACTTTTGTCCTTGGTTTTTGAGGAAAATGAGGTTACATTGTGAATTCGGGCCGGTATGTAAACATGCTACAGAACTTTTTTTCCCGCGGCTAGAAGAGTTGGATTTGGGGGACACTAGGTTCCAACAAGACGGTGCAAGAGCACACACTTCAAGAGCATCGATGGCTGTTTTGAGGGAACACTTTCCAGAGCGCCTTATCTCAATTAGAGGCGATTTGGAATGGCCGGCACGCTCTCCCGATCTGTCACATTGTGATTTTTGAGATTTGAAAACCAACATCCAACAAGAAATTGCCAACATAACACCTGCTATGCTAAGAAGAGTCATGACAAACGCCAGAAATCGGTTTACGCAATGTATGGAGAATGGGGGACGTCATCTATCAGATTTCATCTTCAAAAAAATATAAATAAAAACTTTAGAGATTTACCTACATTATAAAAATAAATAAATATTGTCCGATGCCTACAATAGTTTTCATTGAGTTCTGAAAAAAAGGAAATTATACTGCCGCACCCCGTACTAAGTTATACCATATTTATGGAAGAAATAAATAAAAATTGAAAAATATGTTTATGTTAGTTATGGATAAGCTAAAATATTTAAGTATAATACTTGGAGAAAAGGGTTTCTTCGCATTGTTCTTTGTTATTCTGTCTTTTATTCCGGTATTACGAAATTCGTTTAGTTTCCAGAGAGACGAAGAGTGTTAAAATGTGCTGTATTTGTTATATTTTGCGGAAACATCTTTAAAAAGTTTGTTTTCAATATTGAAATGTTGAGTTTCTAGTATTAATTCTAATAAATTGACAATTGCTTTTAACTTTTAGAAGGTGTCTTTACCTATAAATCCATCGAAAAATGGGTGGAATCTGAACAGAATTAGTTGAAAAGGTGGGTTATTCACATAATTTTTAAATTCGGGTACTATTGGCTCTTGGTAGACTTTATACAGTTTAAATTGAAAGTGGGTTTGTAGGGTTCATTTGGTCTGAATGCGGGACTAATTTTGGTTTAATGAGTGACATGGTTGCCCCTGTGTCCATTGAGAATTTTAAGAGGTTTTCGGATTTTAGGTGGATTATGATGTATGTCTCTTTTTTAATCAAGTATCAATCAATCCTGTTTGTTTCTCGAGGCACTTCGTGGAATATTCGAGTCCTCATCTATATTATGTAGTTGTGTACTATGCGCATATTTGTTTCAAGTCTGTTCCATATAATGGATAATACCCTTGTCCTTTTAAAGTTTAAATTTTTTAAATTTGGTAGGTCCATACGTTATAGACCTTACCGATGGTCCAAGCGGGCCCCTAATATCCGTTAAGAACGTTGTAAGTATTGGTTCGTATTCTTTGGTTTTAAAGGTCGTTCTAATTTCACAATATTTATCAAAATAGTTTAACTTTGAAGTTGAGAATAAATGAGGTTATGCACCAAAAGAGGGTTTGGTCGTCTCGTTTGTCGGAACAATTTATTATTTCTAAATTGAACGTTTTTAGTGTGTAGTGCAGTGAATATTAAATATATTAATGACTTATAAAGGGTTTTCCATTGTGGAAAATCGCTTGGTCTTTGAAATGAAAAAAAAAAAAATACATGACTCTGGCGCACAAATCGGGCTGTATTTGATCGATGGCGTGGCGTGACAGACCTCACGACGGAATCACGCCTCCGGCTCAAAATCCGCACCAAACAGTCACTTTCTTCGGAGGCATTGCCACTTGGTGAAACTCGTGTGGATTGGTCTCGGCCCAATACATTCATCCAAAAATGCGCCTCGTCGCTGAAGATGATTTTTTCGGGGAACGTTGCTGGAACTGAAGACCCATTTTCATAAAACAATTTTATGATTTGCACGTGCTGCATGACACTGTAATCTGCTATTGTGGTTTCGGAGGACTGAATAAATATAAGACACTGCATTTGACATCTGTCACTCAAACAACATTCCCGCAAATAAGCTGTCAAAGTTCGATCGTCCCTATTGGAAAACCCTTTATTAAATTTGTGTAGTGTTTTAGATGTATAGACTTTGTCCCTTAATTGTTGTGTAGGTGTTTTAGTATAAAACCAGGCTAAATATGATTTTTATCCTGCTGTCTTTAGGATTAAAGCTTGTCGGAAAGTCGACTGCACCAATTACCAGTGAAAACTTGATGCACTTGGTGTTAAGTAGTTGTGTTTAATTTTTATTTGATTTGATTTTGAGCCTTCGTCACAAAGAATGCTTGAGTGTTTCTTCTGTATTCCAAAATTTAACTGATATGTATTTTAATCATCAAACTAAAGCTCAGCTAAATGATTACAAAAATTTGTTTATAAGTTGTTAACATTGTATCTGCGCAAGTGCTGTTGCGGCTGTTCTAATTTCTTTAATAAGAACTAGCTCAATCGACACACTCTCAAAATGCTAAGTGGGCATTGCAACAAAGTGGTGCGATGAGTTAAAATCATGTGGGCGATGAACTGCTTCTCGACGGCCTAGCGGGTCGGTCCAAATTGTATATAGCAAAGAGAAAATACGCTATATTTTATAGTTTTTCTTCGATAAGGGGAAAACACAAGCCAGGCAGCTGTTAACACTTAATTGTTGTTAACTCTTCCAATTTAAGCGAGGTAGCTATTATTACACCCCAGGCACAGGTTGCGCGCAGGTTAATGATGCGTGGATCGTGGTGAACTTTCTTTTCATTCTCGGTGTAGGACCTTGCTGCAATGTTATATTTCTCTGATTTTTATTGTATGTTTGCAACCCAATAATGAGAATAAAAGCAATGCTAAAAAAACGTCAACAGTGTGATGCTTTTGACCGTATTATTATTATGCAACTCTTCTAGTGCAGCATTTAGTTAAAAGAGGCGTTCCTGTGGTCAAGACTGGGTTCCAAATTTGTGAACTGGTTTTTTGATTATCATCGGGTCAACTGATAGCTGAAGTTAAGTGTTCTAAGTTACGTTGCTTTGTAGTCTTTTAGTAGTATGGTTTCGTCATCTTTTTTTTACGTTTGTTACGTGGTCTGCGTTGCTCAATGCAAAGCAAATACTTCTTGTGAATTTATATGTACAATTAAATTATTATTATGTGTTTTATGATTATGATATGATATGATATTCTTTTTCTTCTAGGTTTTAAGCCTTTACAATAATCGGAAGTTTTGTTTTATTATGCAAAATCGAAACTTTATATTTTCTTTCATCGAGAGGGGTGGCATGCTATATTTTTTTAAAATTTTGTTTATTGTAATAAATTCTTTTGACCAAAAGGGCCGAGGATGTATCTAAAATCAATTAATAATAATAATTTTCTATCGCTGCCACTTTACTCGGGCTTGTTCCTATTCCTCTATCGGAGACAACAAATCTGAGAAATTCGACTTTATTCTTCATAAATTCGCATTTGTTTAACACGAATTTCATGTTGGAATCCTGTAGAGTTTGAAAAATGTTAGCCACCTTTGAATTCGGCATTAAGATATTTAAATGTGGGTAACCAACAAAAATTTATTTTAATGTCTATAATATTATAAAATGCCGCCTACTGAGGCAGCATAGAAAGGTGATTCGTTTAGAATTGGATTGTCTATTAATTATGGTTGAATGTTATTTTTATTTGAGCCTGTATCTATTAATGAATTTTCGATTTCTCATCTTGCGTATGAAATATGGAAAATCTAAGGATGCGTCGTTGTTGTCAGCGTCATCTATCTGTTCCACGTATTCGTCTAAGTTGTCCTCAAGGTTATTATAGTCTTCGTATTCAGCCATAGCTTGTTCGTATCTTGTCACTGTCGTAGAAGTCTCGGCTGCTCGTGTCTCACTTTTTTCAGTCGTACTCTTTATGTTAAAATGTCACTTTCAGAAAATTTCTTAGTTACGTCTTCATGACCGGTTGTATGACCGGATTTAGTTGTAAAATGCCAGATAAAATTGGAGAACCCATCAAAAAATGCAAATATGGACTTATATTGCTTTGACTTGGCATCTATGGGTTCTATGTGATCCACATGCAACGTATATCTATCTATGTCTTAGCTTAAAGTTTTCATGTGGACTGTTTTGTAAAATATAGACCACTGCTTTTACATTATCATCTTTTATCATCTTATCATCATCTTAAGTTTCTCTAAAATTCTGTTTGGTACATTTATGTTTACTTAATGTGCTGATCTGGCTGAAAAGTGAAATTGGAGAGGATGCGGTTCTCTGTTGTTAGCGTTCCAAGTGTTGGTTGATATAAAGTGATTATGTGTGCAATCTAAGCCTCTGTCTGTCGAGGGGGTTTCGGCGGGGGACCCCCGAGGGTGAATGCTTAGGCGGTAACTCTCGCAAAGGATACAGACTTAAGTAGTCCACATGTCTCTTTTTTTCAGCAGCCCGGTGTTCTAGTTGTACACCACATAAAAATCTTACTAGTGTAGGATTTACTGAGCAACTTCTCTTGTCAACAAGTCTTTTAATTGGTGTATTGCCTGCACCTCCTCTGGACCGATCTTGAATTTCGTATCCGTAAGTATATATATAAAATATAAAATATAATATATAATATATAATATATAATATATAATATATAATATATAATATATAATATATAATATATAATATATAATATATAATATATAATATATAATATATAATATATAATATATAATATATAATATATAATATATCTTATATATAAAATTCTCGTGTCACGTTTTCGTTACCATACTCCTCCGATACGGCTTGACCGATTTTGATGAAATTTTTTGTCCTTATCCGGTATCTATGACAATTGGCCAACATCTATTCGGTCTTCTTTCTTTCTTACTCCCTACACAGTTGTCGGCCATCATTATTGTTAATGCGTCAAGTGTAGTAGTAACGTTGACAATTTTTATTTTGCTATCTCAGTGTACAACGGATTTTGTGTTGTAAGTATACTTTTTTTAAACATTTTTCATCATTAAATAATTTTATTAATTCTATTTATGTATGTTTTGTACAGAGAGCAATGCCAAGAAAACGCAAAGGAGCTGATTTGAGCCGCAGTACAAGTAGAGCTCGAAACTTGCGAAATAGCAGATCCGAAAGAACAGAAGAACAAATCCAGCAACAAAATACTGATGCACGTGTCAGAATGGCGCAATTGCATCAAGAAGAGCCAGAAGATATACGAGCTCAACGCAAAAAAGTCAGAAGATTAGAACAACGACAATCACGCCGTTTCAAAGTCAATAGACGAAGAACAAATGACCGACAACAGGTACATCGAGCATTTATATCTGATTCATTCCTGCGTCTAGCATTCCAGTATGAGCCAGATATTGAATATTATGCTCATTCAAAAGTGGTAATTGGTGCTATGGACAAGGAATGTCCGCATTGTCATGCTCTGAAATTCAAAAATGAGCCAGCTGGGATGCGTTGCGCGTCAGAAAAAATGCAACTACCTGAAATTGAAACACCACCTGAACCATTGAACGGCTTACTTATCGGCACGGATCGAGATTCTAACGTGTTCTTGAAGTCAATTCGAAGATTCAATTCATCAGCGAGCTAGATGCTCTTTTAAACGAGCACAACGAGTTGTTGAAAATATTTAAATCACATATGCACCAATTACAAAGCGATAATCACGCTATCGTCATTAATCCTGATAAAACACCAGCTGGCATATTCGTAGATTCAATGCACCCGTTGTTGATGATGTTGCTGGAGTCATGGTTGGCGATTGTACAGCTGCACGAGAAATTGTGATTCGTAGAAGAAATAATAATCTTCAGTTCATTGCTGACACACATCGTTCATATGACGCTCTCCAATATCCGCTCCTAATATTCTGGGAGGGACAAGACGGATATTGCATAAACATAAAACAAAGAGATCCCGTATCAGGTACTTCATTGATTATTTATCTGATCATTAATAATTTAACAAAATAATTAAATTATTGAACGTAATAAATTTAAATTAATTTTTATGAACAAATATTACAGGAGCTCAAACAAACAAGAACGTTAGCTCAAAGGATTATTATGCGTACCGATTAATGATTAGACGTGGCCTGGACAACGTCATTTTACGATGTCGTGAGCTTTGTCAACAATTCATGGTCGACATGTACGCGAAGATTGAGAGCGAACGACTACGATACTTACGATATAATCAAAAAAAGGTGCGCACGGAAGAGTACATTCATTTGCGATACGCTATCAACAACAACGCCGACGTCGCCGAAATTGGTAACCATGTCATTTTACCATCATCGTACGTAGGCAGTCCACGTCATATGCAAGAATATATACAGGATGCTCTGACTTTCGTGCGTGAATATGGACGACCATGTTTATTTATCACGTTTACATGTAATCCAAAATGGCCAGAGATTACATCTTTGCTACTGCCTGACCAAAATGCAATACATCGCCATGACATTACAGCACGTGTGTTCAGACAAAAGTTGAAGTCTTTAATAAGTATCATTACTAAATCACATGTATTTGGTGCACACATTTTGGTTTGGTTCATCGACAAAATCCGTCCTGAAGAAATCGATAGTATCATTTCTGCGGAAATTCCAGATCCATCCACTGACCAACTGCTGTTTGATATTGTTATAACAAACATGATTCATGGTCCAGTCCATGTGGTACTCTTAATAGTTTATCGCCTTGCATGGCTGATGGAAAATGTACTAAAAATTTCCCTAAAGATTTTATCAATGATACGGTCACAAATGTCGACGGATACCCAATATATCGTCGAAGAAATCATGAAAATGGCGGACAATCTTTTATTAAAAATATCATCAACAGAGACATTGATATTGACAATCGTTGGGTGGTGCCATATTCGCCTCTGCTGAGCAAGACATATAATGCTCATATTGATGTTGAGTTCTGCAGTTCTGTGAAGAGCATCAAATACATTTGCAAGTATGTCCATAAAGGCAGTGATATGGCTGTTTTTAGAGTGAAAAATACTAATGTGAATGCTCTTTGACTGAATAAAAACGATGAAATGAAAATAACGCTCTACCAAATTGGTCGGTACATCAGCTCCAATGAAGCTGCTTGGCGTATCTTTGGTTTTCCAATTCATGAACGGGATCCAGCAGTTGTTCAGTTAGCCATTCATCTTGAAAACGGTCAGCGTGTATTTTTCACGAACGAGACAGCGATTGAACGTGCAATAAATCCACCTAAAACTACTCACTGCATTTTTTGAATTGTGTAATCGTGCGGATGATTTTGGTGCCTTTGCACGAACATTACTCTATTCACAAGTACCACGCTATTTAACATGGACTCAATCAAAAACATGGATGCCCCGCAAGCAAGGCTCACCAGTTGCTGCATGTCTCAATTTATTTAAGTCAAACGCCTTGGGGCGATTATTTACAGTCAATCCAAGACACACGGACTGCTTTTATCTTCAACTGTTGTTGGTTAATGTTACTGGCCCATTATCATTTCAAGATATACGTAAAGTGAATGGGCAACAATATCCAACGCATAAAGATGCATGCCTTGCACTCAGCTTGCTGGAAGACGACAACCAGTGGGAATGCATTCTTGCTGAAGCAGCATTGAACTGTACAGCAATACAAATTCGTCTACTATTCGCTATAGTATTGACTACATGTTTCCCAGCCCGAGCACAGATATTATGGAAAAATCACAAAGATTCAATGACTGATGATATATTGCATCAACATCGTATACGGTGCCACGATCTAACCATAACATTCAGCCACGAAATGTACAATGAATTTCCTGTTACTGTCGTAATTGTTTAATTAGTGATAAATAATTTTAAGGAATAAATTATAATAACTTAAAAATAATGTTTGTCTTTTGTTATTTTTATATTCCCTCATCGTTCACAGCGCTCTATGCTTATTCCACGCAAATACCACATTCTTACATACATACAATATACACATTCTAACATACTTACATACTTACAATAAGTAAGCTGTTTTTTGTCTGCACTAGAAATTACTAAGAAATTATTTAAATGGCAAAACAACGTTTGCGGGGTCAGTCTAGTAATATATAATATAATACTTGTATATATAATAGCTCCGTAAGTGGCCGTGTTAGTTGTGCGTATTATGGTACAAACTTACGAACAAATCCAGTAAGTCCTACAAACGCTTGGACAGCTTTGATCAGCGCCAAGCCAGACCCTCCATCTTCGATGGCATGGCCCAAAAATTGTATTTGCTGCTGCAAGAAATTTTTATTTTTAAATCATACTTAGCGGATAACTCCAAGACTTTTTTTGTTTTCTGTATACATTCATCAACATCTTTAGCGTAGATAATTTTATCGTCCATGTATAGCTTTATAGTATCTCCATTAATCAACTGCTAAAAGATATGATTAACAAAACTTATAATTGCGGCTGGAGAATTTTTTCTTTAACACCATACTGTTCAATTTCCGATATTTTTCTGCTTGAAATGTGTGATGTCGATTTACGAACAATCCCTTGATTGAGGCCCATTTTCACCTGTTGCGCTATGGCTTTTGTTTCATCTTCAGGCAAACGGATTAGCGCCTGTCCAAATGGTATCAAAACTCCATCTGATATAATATCCATTTTTAAAGGACATAGAATCTTTACTGCTGGCGACTTGTAACTGCATTCGATCATGTTTTCAACAGTTTGCTTAGATTTTGGTGGGGCTGAAGCCGAAAATGACTTCTCCACCATGTTATAGAATATCTGAACTTTTTTTTAGATGTATCGTTCTGCTCAGTGACAGCTTAGGTTTTTGGTACATTTAATGTAACTCCACAACTGTTTAACTGTACGACTTTGATTTGGAATTACACTTAACTGCACCAACGACTTTGAACTTTCTGCTGTTTTTAACTAGTATTTTGCACTCAGACAGGTTAAGCCCACAATTGTAAGATATTCATTAATGTAATATGTTTATTAATGGTTCAATCCAAATGCTAATCCTAGTAACTGATTTTTCGCTCATTGCCGACGATGCTTTATTTGCGTTAGCCGATCGACTCTGCTTTTACAACTTTCCTACACTACTGTACACGATCAACTGACTTTTCTTCTTTTCAGCATTGCCATCTTTCTCGTTGAGTTTTCAACAACTTCTACTTTTAGGGGGATGGCAAGACATCAGTGTGATGCCACTTTAAATGTATGTTAGTTTGGCATTGGTTTAAGAGAAGCTTCTCATTGGTGGAGATTGGTGTTATTTTTTACTTTGTTTATTCCTTTATATTCAGTTATAAAATGTGCTTATAAATGTGTTATAAATGTGCTTAACTGCCTCAACACTTAACTGAACGTTACAGATAACTAACGTAACAGATCATACTTTTTTTGTACAACGAAAAGTTTTTTTGTTTGAAAAATATTAATTTAGTTGCATTCAATATAAGTGCATTTTTAGGATAACTGTATGAATTTTGTTGCAATTTTGATTGTTTTCTCTTCCAAATACACAAGTTAAATGCGCCACTTATTGCCCGACTCTGCAAAAGCGCCACGTTCGTTTTGATCGTGGCGCCAAACTGCGCCTGACCGTTTACTCATTCTTGGCAATGCCATATAAATGGCCAGTACATAGTTTTGTTTACAAATCAATTTTTCGAAATGGGTAAAACAAAGCGAAATATTGGGCTTACAATCAAAGAAAAACTATCAATAATCGAACAAGTTAAGGATAATGTTAACAAAAAGATCCTTGCAGTTAAATACAATTGTGATGTTTCAACAATAAACTGAATCATACAAAAGGAGAGTAACGTACAACAATCGGCCACAACAGCGGGCCGATTGTCACATCAAAGCACCCTTTGGTAGAGAACGCATTGTACTTGTGGTTTAAACAACATAGTGCTGGCAATGCAGTACTGGATCGTCAAGAGTTGCTAGGGAGAGCAAAAGAATTCTTTGATCAATTCAAAGTAGATTACATTCCAGATGGTAACTGGTTGTGGCGTTGGCGTAAGCGCCACAACATTAAACATGGAAAATACATGGCGAGTCTGCCGAATGTGACAAAATTGGAGCGAATGATTTTGTTTTTGATATTCTACCTGGATCGATAAGAGCCTAGATTGTTACGGTACCTTGACGACAAAAGGTCTTCTCTTCTGAATGAGCAGACTGAGGATGAAGATCAGCATAGCGACGATGACGATGAATAGCGGTGATGAAGAACCAAAGCTGCCAACTGTTCTGGGTTACTTAGAGAGCTTCAAAAATTAGTGGAAAAGCTATTGACAATAAAGGAAAAGAACGTTGTTAAAAAAAAAATATCAGATTATTTTAAGTAAATAAATATTTTCAGTAATAAGAACAATAAATTCCATCCAAAAGTACATAAAAATGTGAATTATAGCAAAAATGCAGTTAAGTGCATTTTTAGGATAGGTGCACATTTTTTTGAGTCAAACATGGTGACTGCCTCACCATGTTGCATGTAGGCATATTATAATGTATTAAAATATGTTTTTGTAACACTTTGGGAAAGACAACGGAACGGTATGAATTTCCTCAATAATTATTGGGATTTCTGTAAAGTGATGGCTTGTGAGGTGGTGTCAAAAGTTTATTTAATGAGTTGGAATAATAAAATACTTTTTTACATATCAAGAAAAGATCTTAACTCTTGTGTACTTATTCGCCTCGTCTCTATCTCCAGGTTAACAGATGTTTGCTAGGTATTGTTTTTGGAAAAATAACCCGTAACTTACCATTCTCTATCCATTCTTAATATAAACAATTTTGAATTAAAGATAATTTATGATAAGATAAAGTAATCATATTTTGTGTATTTATTCAAATTTCTTGATTTTTGGAATTGGCTAGTTACGAGGATGGGGCTTACATTGCTGAAGGAAGAGATACCTTGGATTGAGAGTGCGGAGCAAGATCGAAGTATGTGTCTGACATCCAGCCGATCAGTGTTGTAGAGCGGACATTAGTTACTTATTATTGTACAAAGTTTTACATAACTTACATATACAAGGTGCGTTCCAAAGTAAACAGGACTTTTAAAAAATAGACAGAACAAATGGTTTTATCGGCAAAATCAATTAATTTTATTCAAAATAGTCTCCTCCTGCTTCAATACAGCTTTTTGCACGGTCCAAAAGTTTGTCGAACGAGTGTTTTAGCTCGTTGCCCGGTATGGCCGCCAGTATGCCGGTGCAAGCCTTTTGAATGGCCTCCACGTCTGCATAACGCTTTCCTTTCATCGGCAAATGCATTTTTCCGAAAAGGTAGAAGTCGCACGGTGCCATATCAGGTGAATACGGGGAGTGGTTGATCGTTAAAATGTGATTTTTGGTCAAATAATCGGTCACAAGCGTCGATCGATGAGACGGCGCATTATCGTGCAACAAACGCCAACTTCCATCTTCGCGATATTCGGGCCGAACACGTCGAATACGACGCACCAAACGCTTCAAAACTCCAAGGTAGACGCATTAACGTTTTGTCCGGGTGGAACAAATTCTTTGTGGACAATACCCTTGGAATCATAAAAACAAATCAGCATTGTCTTCACTTTTGACTTCTCCAGGCGCGATTTTTTGGGATCATATTGAAAACACCACGTTTCTTCACCAGTCACAATATTGTAAAGGAAGTTTGGGTCTTTTTTACCTCTTGAATGATGTACTTCGAATGTTGAATTCTGAGCAATTTTTGGTCGTCAGTCAATTTGTGCGGAACAAACCGTGCACACACCTTTTGTAAGCCCAAATGTTCGGTCAAAATGCGATAAATCGATGTTTTGGAGATGTTCAATTCTATTTCCATGAATTTCAATGATTATTTCAGCTGATTTTTTATGAATTCACGCACAGTTTCGATGGAATTTTCGGTGATCACGGATTTTGGTTGGCCCAGATGTTCATCGTCATTTATTTCCTCACGACCAATTTGAAAACGTTGAAACCACTCGTGCACTCTGCTACGGGATAAGCAATCATCGCCATAAACTTGTTTCATCAATTGAAACGTTTCGGTGAAAGTTTTACCAATTTTGAAACAAAATTTAATGTTGGCTCTTTGCTCGAAGCCCCATTTATAGTTGTTCAGTTTTTAGTGTCGAGTTGAGGCGTTAGTTAGCAACACATACTTTTTCAGCCGGGCTTCGCCTTCATCATGCTCTGTTTACATGTAGCAGCTGCCGTAGTAATTAACCGGTTAATACAACCATCTGGGGAACGAATCGAATTATTAAGCTATAAACGTAGTCATGATTAGGTGTATATGTATGTAGATAAAAAATGCTAAATGAAACTTGCATTCCAAAAACTACAAAAAAACAATTCTTTGATAGTTACATTTTTTTGGGTATGTTGGAAGAGGGAATTGCCTGCAGATTGAGAGCCGCTAGTTTATACGAAATTGTGATGTTGTGTCTTTGGCTATGGCTGCTGTGTTGTAAATGTTGCATTTGTGTCTTTAAATTGGCTGGTATCGGAACGAACATTTTCTGCATATTTTTATTACTCTGCCAATTGTGCTATAACATCGGGGAGTCTGTGGAGTCAAACATGTTTTTAGCTAGTTTGCCAGTAAGAAAATTTCGTCTTGAGTCCTTTGGAACTGATTTCAAATCGGACCGCCGGTATAAGTTGGATCTATTTTTATTTACATATGTACATATATTAATTTGAGATTCACCGAGTATCTCAAGAATGTAGTGTAGTTAGCAAAAAATGTGACCGATCGTTACAAACATGAGAATTAAGCTTTACTGCAGTGTATTGAAAAAGTTACAAACTCAAAAAGGTAAGCTTTAAAAAGGGTGTCTCGATATAAAAAGTGTCAATTCCCGAAGAATATGTGCTATAATTAAATATAAGTAAAATGCAAGAGTGTTAATATAAGATTTTCATGATTTTTTTCGTTTTCCTTTTAAAATTGTTTTATAATTATCAACAATATAATTAATGATTTACTGCATATTTAATTTTGATAAATATTAAAACTGAATAGTAAAATACCATTCACCACATTAAATACCAAAAGCTTCAGAAGTTTTCGCTGCGGTAAAATTTAGTGTATTATCTGCTTCTGTGAATCTCCGAAACGAAATAAAAGACTGCAAGACTGCGTTCTTGCTCTCAGATGCACGGGTAGAGCCGAAGCGTCCGCATAAAAGTGGGTCGACTCGCATTATATTTGAGTTAATTTTAATCTTGAACAAGAATATTTTATTTTATTATTTTGTCTATTATTATATTCATTTAACACGTTAAGACGGCGCGTACCACCGGTGGCTCATAATGTGTAAAGCCCTTAATTGTACTTTTATCATAAAATTAAACTATGATCAAAATTAATTTTTTATTGAAATTAAAATATATTATAAAATTCACGGCATCGTTTCCGCGACTTTCTAGCAGTTCCAGTATACATTTGATGAAAATGTATACTACTTGGTTGCGGTTCTGTGGGAAGTTTATTCAGGAGCCAATCGATAATAGATTCTCTAAATTGTAGAAGATCCATGTTCTTGGTACCCCACTTCTGCTGAATATATTAGGTGATAAACTTAGTTTTGATCAATTTTTGTCTAAATTTAAACGTTTATTGCGAGAAAACTGTTCGAGATACATCAATCAGAGTATCTTCCCTCTCTAGCTGTGACTTTTTCCCATCTTTTTGGTAGGGTGTTGATGCCACGGCGGTAGAATGCGCTGTCTTTTGATGCGATCCATTCATCGAGCCATTTTCGCACTTCTTAGTGATTTCGGAAGTGCGTGTCCTCCAAAGCGTGTTGCATTGACCTGAAGAGATGATACTCCGATGGGGCGATATCCGGAAAGTACGCTGGGTGCGGGAGAACATCCCATTCGAGGTTTAAGAGGGCATCCTTGATGACTTTCGCAACATGGGGCCTGGCGTTATCATGCAACAGGATAACTTTACGGCGATTTGAGGCTACTTACGGCCTTGCTCGCAGAGATTGCCCACCGCCTGCATGTCTTTCTAGGAGAAACTGGGTGCGGGCGCCAGGACTGCCTCCGGGAGAGAGCTACCGTCTCTATGTGCGTGGCTTTGGGTGGGGCGATGGTAGGTGGTGCTGTTGTCGGTGGTGCCTCAGTCAGTGGTGCTAGTGATGGTGCTCCCCCCTCGCTGCTAATAACAAACGAGCTTTTTGCCGAGATGTTGCACGAGTTTGTTTTGCGTCCTCGTCTTCGAATTTTGTTGGCTGTCCGGACCGATCTTCGTCTTCGACGTCGAAATCACCCGATTTGAAGCGTTGCAACCAAAAACGGCAATTGGGATACGATGATGCTTTATCCCCGTAAGCTTCAAAGTTTGGTGAGCCTCAGCCGCCGATTTCTTCAAATCGAATAGCAAAAGTAGCGAATGTCGAAAATGAACTTTTGGACGATCCATTCTTCTCGATTGTTTACCACGAATAACTCAAGAACAAAGGCGAGAGAGATTTTGTATGTTGTAGACAAATGTCAGCGCTATCACTCGGTCCCAGTATAAAGCTTCTTTCAGGTCAATAGTGATAGCTGATATATAGTGATGTCGCTAATCAAGACTAAGTTTATCACCTAATACCATCATTTACAATTGATGTTGAGCAAATCAACTCTGATAATTTTCCTATACCATTTTACTGTCTTGCGTAACGAATTGTAATATGAAGCAAGTTGGTCGGATAGAACAACGTCTTTTTTGGCATAATTGTAATCAGAAATAGCATCAGGTTTGGATTTACCATTTGTTCCCACAACAATATTGCAAGTATGATTGATACAGGTACTTCATCTTTTGTTTGTTCATTTTGAAAATTTTACTCCTTTAGAGTTTTCAAGAGCCACAAAATTGCCACATTTTTGTTTTTGCTTGGCTTCTGGTGGCAAAAACTTCCTATTAACTTTTACAGTACCACATATTTGTGGATTTTTCTAAAAGCTAAAGGCACACTTGTATAGTAGCTATCTGTACAGGTGCGTTATGAAAGTAATGCGCATTTTCTAAGTAAAATATATTTGTTGATCCAATCAGTAAAAATTATTAAAATTCTTCAAAATAGTCCCCTCCTGCGTCAATACACTTGCGGAGACGTGTATGCCACGCCTGGAAAGCACCCTGAAACTCCTCAACAGAAATGCCTTTCAGGAACCTTGTTACGCGAGCTTGGATGTTCTCCACCGACTCCCAGTGTTTTCCCTTTAGCTCTCTCTTCAGTAGGGGGAACAAAAAAAGTCGCACGGAGCTAAGTCAAATAGTAATCCATCCATCAATCGCATTAGTATGTTATGTGCATGGCCTCTTGATGTAGAGTTTGGATTTTTTCACTGTATTTTTCAAAATTGTATGTGTAGCCTCCAGTAAAACATAATTTATATAATTTAATTCCATATTTATGCCGTTTTCCTGGAATATATTTCCGAAATCTGAGTCGCCCTCGTCATGGAACCATGCTTTCATCTATTACACAATTTTTTTCAAGGTTTCACTGCATTTTTGAATGAGTCATTGATTATTTTTAAAACATTACGAATTTTGTTCAATCGGTCGTCAATTACAGATATACATATTGTTATTAGAAAAGTGTAAATATTTCAGTATAGACCAAAAGCGATGTCATGGGCCAAATTTTTTCTTTTCAATTAAAACTTTCATTGTTTATCTCCTCTGAAGAAGATGAATGTTGCCTCGGTTTTGACCTTTTGCAGAATCCAATTGTTGATTCGTCCGACAATTTCATTTCATCCATTTTTAGGATATACAAACGCTATTTTTTATAAAGAAATAACTATGAAAGTCAAAACTTATGCAAATAAAATAAAACATAAAGTTGTACCTTATCAGGAGTCCAAGAATTATGTCAAATATTTACAACCTATCAGTAACAACTAAAGAAATATAAGAAACTGGAAGTTTAAAAATAGTAACAAATTCCAATAACTGGAACTCCTTGTTGAATTCTTCCATAAAATAGAGTACAAAGCTAAACTAAGAAAAACTAACGTTATAATAACAGCCAAATATTATATTTTGCAATTGTTTTGCTTATTTTAGAATTTTAAAGGAATTTAAATTTTTTTAATTTTATTTTTTTGGCAAGGCGCCGCCAGATAAAGCAATGTTTGAGTTTTTCAGCTGCCAGATGGTAACATAATTAAAAAAATGCGCCGTCCTAAACGCGTTAAATAAAACTATCCGTTATGGATAACCATTAAATTGTGGGTCATGGCACTACTACATTTAATTTTCTATTGCCTCGGATAATATTTAACGGC
The DNA here is from genome assembly GCA_035047325.1 of Drosophila vallismaia. Classification (NCBI taxonomy): domain Eukaryota; kingdom Metazoa; phylum Arthropoda; class Insecta; order Diptera; family Drosophilidae; genus Drosophila; species Drosophila vallismaia. The sequence continues at coordinate 1,053,604 of JAWNPU010000001.1, read as the reverse complement.
CCTTATGCCAGATCCAGGGAATGAGTTCGGCCTTGCTTGCTGTTATCTTCAACTCTTCTCTGAACCATTGGAACCGTAGGCGGTGCAGAACGACATCGTAATGGCTTTTCAATCCTTTTTGGAAAATGATCTCCAGGAGTAATTGGAACAGAGGAAACTATTGATTGCTTCGAAGTTTATGGCGTACTTGTGTAATTTCTTAGATAATGGCGGACAATAGTACGATGGAAATTTAGCAAATCCATATTGAAATTGTTAGCTGCTTTATAAAACTTCCATGCGTTCACCATAACGGAAGAAATCATTGAAAAGAAAAGTTGCCATCAGCACTTCTTACCACGAATTTTTATTCTGTAGTTATTTAGTGACACCTATTTTAGACTTTGTTGTTGAGCACCATCGATTCACGGAATGCATCGGCTCAATACCCCCAAAATTTGAACCGACAGTTACGGCGCTGTTGTCATTCCATTCCAAAAATAGTATTTTATTGAACGTGTCTTATCTATGATCATAAAATCCTCTCGTTGTCTAAAAAATCGATAACAACCCGGGATCGGAGAGGCAATTGAAGTTTTGTAGCGGCCACGCCTTTAGCTCCACAATCAAATTGGTATAGATAACCGCAGCTACTTATCATCCAATTTTTAAACCCAAATCTAACAGGTTTCTCTGATAAATTGCTTTGAAGAATGACTTCCAAAGTATCGTACCATTGACTCATCATTTGAAAGTTTCTCGTGCATATACCCATATTGGTATCATTTTTTCAATAACATATTTACCAAAGTCCTAATTTTAGCCATTTTAGCGGTAATTAAATTATTGTTATCCACAAGGTGAAGGAATCTTTTTATTTCCTTGAATCTGTAACGTGTAACGAATAAAAATGGTGAAAGACTGGAGAACCTGTACTTGCGGGCGCACGCTTTAGAGGCCGGCTCTAGCTCATGGCAATGGGTGTGGTGGTCTTGCTTGTACAGAACTCTTTCGTTACAGACAACATTTAATAAGATTAAGAAATTGAGCGTGCTTGCAACAACAACAAAATGAAGGAGCTAGGATACATAATCGGAGGAAGCAAATTAGTACCTTCGGAAGCGGACAGATCTAGAAAGGGAGGAAAGTTTGAGAATTTTTCGCCTGCGAAGCACAGGTGGAATCGTGTTCGCGCATTGCCCTACCCTACCTTAGACCACTTTCCTTAAGAGCATGGCTCTAGTGGCCCCTTTAGTACCCTACGTCCGGAGAAACATCAGCCGAGTAAGTGTTTAGGTTTTTAGAAATTCATATTTTCAATTTTAATCTTTACTTAATAATTAATAATAATATTTATATCTAAAAATAAGTACATACTAAAGGAAACAAGTAAATATAAAAATACAGACTAGTGTGACTCAAAGGAATCTAAGGCAAAGTTTTCTTAGTTGCGAGATCAGAAAATGAAAGTTTCAGTCGATATTCGAGACCGTTGCAAATAAAGAATTAAAGTTACTAGCACTTAAATATATTTTCAGGAAGGAACAAAACTTTCATTTAAATCCTCAATAATTTTTAACGTTCTCTCTGTAATCTTGTTTCATGATTTATTATTATTTCTTTTTTTTTCTTTGGGTTCTTATTTTTTTTGTTATAAAGAATCTCTAATGAGAAGAAAAATTAATTTCGTTTGAGAGTGAGCCGCGAGTAAATTCGGTTAGGTTTTCTTCTTTTTCTTTTTCTCTTTATATTTCGAACGGCTGTTCTCGCCACTCCATTATTCTGTATTATTCTTTATTATTGTCTACTTGCAGTGTGTATACAAAAATAGCGCAAACTTTAATCGGTTCACTACCGAATATTTCCAATAAAAAAATAAATTTTTTCAATGAGACTCACTCAACTTTTTACTCCTCGGCGAAAGATCGATCTCCCGGCGCAGATGAGCTGAAACGAAAGTGTGGCATTTTCCACAAACACTTTAAGAAGGCATAATTTTGGATTACACGACTGCGATCAAACTTTTATAAATTCTTACTCGAAAATTTAAACGAAAACTCTCCGAAAATGAACTCTTCTTAAAAAAAATTTAATTACCTTAAGTTAGCTTTCCCACTATATAAAAATTTTAATCACTAACGAAAATTCAATTTAAATCCAAGAAAATTTAAGAAAAAAAGCCATGTCTGAGTCTCCTACTCGAGTACATGTTCTTACAGCTTAACGTTAAACTTAAACTACATTAAAAAAATATTTAACTTCTTTCACTCCACGTTCAAGACGGCGATTTGGCTGGATTAATCATTTGAGTAAAGGTTAGGTCTGACATTTGGCGTTTTTACGTATAATTTAGAATTTTGATCAATTTAAACTCGATTTAATTTAATTTTAATGTCCACTTCCTCAGGAACTTGCACAGCATTCTGGACTACCAATCACGCTAAAAATTTTCAGTAACTCTAACCTCACTTTAGGCACTACTTAGTTGTTGCATTTTTTTAATTAATTTAAATAACCCTCCTGGTGGTCCCGGCTTATTGCCGATCGCGATCCCGCTGCTGCTGCTTGTCCTCCTCTGCCCTCGCTGGAAAGGCGCTCCACTAGACGGCCTGGCTTAGTTATCCCTTCTCCTTCTGCCCGCCGGTGGCGGCCCCCGTCGAACGTTGGGGTCAAGACAATGATGCGGATGAGTAAAAGCGGCCAAGCGAAGACTCTCCTGCCTTCAATTTCTGCTATAATGATATTTACCGCATCAACCAACAGTTCACCTTTTCTGCGAAGTTTACTGACCTGCGGTTGCCCCAGTCGAAACTTGGGGTCTGGCGTCAAGGCTGCTGCGCGATGGCTGCGCCAAGCGACGACCTTTCCGGTTAAAATTGCTTTTTTTTTTTTTTTTTTTTTGCCGGGAAAAGACACGCCGGACTTATATTGCGCACCGATAATGTCGAAGAAAACTCCGTTCGATAATATTTCCCTCGACAAGAAAATCCTAACGCCCGCAGGTTACAACTTTTCGAAACGCACTTTTCACAACTACACTCGTCGACTGTTCTATTCGAAAGAAAGCAAACAGGAAACCCAAGCCGAGGTGTAGGCCATCGGCGGAAATCACGATCAGCTGGACAACACTTTTTCTTCGATCACCGAATTATACCAAACTATCGGGTGCAGCTAATAATGGTTGCATCCAGTCTGGTATATTCTAGCTATTAGTAAGTAAGTAGTAAGACCTCACTTTCGTGTGTCACAGCTGATCGCCCTATCGATTATTCATCGCGACTTTTCTCACCCACTGCTTCAGTCGCCTCTACAAATCTAGTGCGTGTCATATTGTTGGCAACGACTGGAGAGTGACTATCCTCGTCTGTTTGCCAATACATATCCTGTCTTGGCATAGAGTGAATTTTCAAGTCATATCTCGTTAAAAGCTTTAAATAAAAAGTTGAAGCTTAAAGTTTAGTGAAGACTTTAAAAGTTTGTTAAAGACACGAACAGTGTGAAAAGAGTAGTTCACAAAAGACGTCACCCAAAAGATCAAAGTGAGTGCCTAAAAGTAGGAAACAAAGAAGAAGGTGCTCCGGAAAGGCTGCCGTAGCCGGTCGTGCAGCAGCGACGCTGAGGAGACATTGCCGTCGCGGAGGGCGAAGAAACTGTGAGCAATGTCTGTTAAAGATGGAGGGGTATCGGAGGCCAGTTTGCCTGTGAAAGTGGCACCTGGGGTAGCTGCCTTATGCCCTGGAGGCTTGGACTCCGTTGGAGTCGCGACTGTAACCTCTGACGAACTGGTGATGGCGCTGATGCTCCGGGTAGGAAAGTTGGAGACCCGCCTGGCCATGGCGACTCCAGTACCGATGCCGATCCCGATGCCGATGCCTGCTGCGACTGCCGTTGGTCCTGCTGCCCCAGTGCCAGTTCCCCGTACCACTAAAGTGCGGGAAACTTGGTCCTGTGTGGTGAAGGGAACGGATGCCGAGTTGACGAGCAGTCAGGTGGCTGGGAAAGTACGAAAAGATGTTGCTCCAGCCTTGGGGGTCCGAGCCCACGAGGTTCGGGAGCTGAAGCGTGGTGGAGCCATCATTCCGAAGCCTTCGCATCAAAGCGGTTCGCCGGGGTAGGTCTCAGCGTGGAGCGTAATGCCGCGGTGAAGCCAATGGTGACCGTGTTCGATGTGGACACTGCGATCGCCCCCGAGGAGTTCATTGAAGAGCTGTACCAAAACAACCTGAAGGAGGAGCTGACCCCGGCGGAGTTTAAAACGACAGTACACTTGACCAAGCCCTGGACAGCGGCTGCTGATGGCACCGTCAACGTCACACTGGAGGTGAGCGAGAAAGCGTTGCCGCTTTTGGATGCTGGACGTGTGTATATAAAGTGGTTCAGCTTCCGCTGCCGATCACAGGTGAGGACATACGCATACCACAGGTGCGTGGGCTTTGATCACAAGGTCAGTGACTGCCGATTGAAGGTGAGTGTGTGTCGTCAGTGTGGGCAGGGGGGGCCATGTAGCGACGACCTGTACTAACGCAGTGGACTTCCGAAACTGCCGATTCAAGAGGTTGCCTTCGGGTCAGGGCAGAATGCTGCCCGATATACTCGGCAGTTTTGGCGCGAGTGAACGAGAGACATTAAGATGACCAGAATCCTGCAAATAAATTTCCCGGGTTCGTTTGCAGTCAAGGTTGATGTGAGGTCAATGATGTGCAAAAGAGGCTGCGGTGTGGCCCTGTTGCAAGAACCGTACACAAGCCACGAGGATGTGCTTTAAGGCTCACCTAGCGGGCTTGAAGGATCGACTGACCGGAATAGTAAGTCTGTCTCCATGGAGGCTTTGCAGGTGTTGCTTGGAGCAGTCCCCCTTGACTTGGAGATACGGCGTAGAGCCGTAAGCTACAAGCTTAAGAAGGGACTGCAATTGTTGCCGGAAGAATGGTTGTATGGACAGGGCGTGGAGAGTTTACCACCTAATGTGTGGGAGGAGTTATTGTATGAGTGTGTTCTGTCGGACTGGCAGGTCCGTTGGGATGCAAGCGTGAAAGGGAGGACCACGCACGAGTTTATTCCCAATGTCTGTCTGGAAGCATGTTCTCTGTGAGTATCCTCTGTATGACGATCTACGAGATCTGGAGGGGTTAGGTGTGGTTCAGGAAGTGGGGGAATTCGACGTGAGTTAGGTACTCTCCAGTAGAGATGGGATTAATGTGCTGAATGTGTTTGTGAGAGCCGTATGTGCCAGACGACGCCAAAAGCGTTGATTTGCTGAGGCCTGGGAGTCTTGATGTTCCAAACTTTGCTTAAGAACGTAGGGTAATCTTGAGAGATCTAATTAGTAATAAACGGTCGATATTTGGAGATAAGAAGCGTCGGTCATCGCCACGCACAAAACATGCAAATTCGCCTCATTAAGTGCAAACCGCATTAATTCTGTTATAATATTTATACTTACACAAATAAATATTGTCAAAAACTATCAACCAAAATTTGCGCCCAACTAAACATAAAACCGATAAAAACGATATACAAAACGAAGATACAAAAGAAGACAACTAAATCTAAAACGCACGATATCAAAAGGGGACTACCAAATCTAAAACCCACGATATTAAAAGGAAAAACACAGCAGCTAGAGCAGATATAGTCAAGCGGAGATTACAATAAAAAATAATAAAAAACACTAGATATTGAAAAACACCACACGAGATGTAGGTACAACGACCCTAGATTAATTACTATAAAATAAAATAAAAAATTTTTCATACTCACGTGAAGGTTATTGAAGGTTATAAATAACACATTGATGAGTAACAGTGACAAAGAGAAAGACGACTTAATAGCAAGTTGGAATAGAATATTAAAAGGGACTAGACAATCAGAAACCGCAAGCAAAAAAACGATAAAGAAGAAAACAAAACTAGTGAAATGGAGTTATCAGCAAACCAACTGAAAGTAATAGTAGGAAGTGCCGTTGTAGGGGCGCTTGCAAATCAAAAAGAATTATTTGACGAAGAATTACAAGCGATTAATGAGCGCATAGAAAAATTTACAGTGAACACCCCAGAAGTTGAAACTTACACAGATGCTCAAATTATACCGGGTGTGGTGTGTAATGAATTTCTAGACATAGTAAAGTCGCTGCCAGAATTTTTCGCTTTTAAGGTTTATGAATCATACGAGGGGAGTTCAAAATATTATCAAGCCCTTCGTATTATCCGAAATAAAATTAAAAAATCAGCAAACAACGTGCTATTAAATAAGACTATAATGACATGCGATAAACCCTTGTCGATGTCACTCAATGAAAAGTATAGGGCTGACGCGTTACGTGTATTTATAACAGGCACAAAGAAGTCATTGAGTGGTATCCTGTTTGCCAAAGGAGCCTAGGACTTACCAACAGCCCTTGCTCTAGCACAGGAGGTTGAGTCAAATTACGAGCGTTATCAATTCGCTCTAAACTACTCAAGAAACTTTCGGGACAAAATTCCGAAGCTGAAAAAAACACTAATAGGGATAGCAGCACTAATATGCAAGACAAAAAACCCAAGTTTTAGTAAGCGTCAGTTTGTGCCAAGTTCTGACAGGCAAGCAGGTCAAATACCAGTCCAGGCACCGACTCAGCTGTTTGATACTGACGTATCTATGCGAACCATTTAATCAAACCAACTTAGGCACGCACCAATTTTGAACCAAGGTAACTTACCCCAACTTCAAAATGTTTTGCCAACTCAACAGCAACAAAAACATAATCCATGGACTGTTCAGGCACAAATTGGCTATGAACATATAAAAAAAAGACCAAATAGTGGCAATGCCAGATTTACAGGACCGAAACGAAAATTTAGTGAAGACTTTAAAAGTTTGTCAAAGACACGAACAGTGTGAAAAGAGTAGTTCACCAAAGACGTCACCCAAAAGATCAAAGTGAGTGCCTAAAAGTAGGAAACAAAGAAGAAGGTGCTCCGGAAAGGCTGCCGTAGTCGGTCGTGCAGCAGCGACGGTGAGGAGATATTGCCGTCGCGGAGGGCGAAGAAACTGTGAGCAATGTCTGTTAAAGATGGAGGGGTATCGGAGGCCAGTTTGCCTGCGAAAGTGGCACCTAGGGTAGCTGCCTTATGCCCTGGAGGCTTGGACTCCGTTGGAGACGCGACTGTAACCTCTGACGAACTGGTGATGGCGCTGATACTCCGGGTGGGAAAGTTGGATGCTGGTATCGCAGCAGTCAAAATAATCAATGGCTCCCTTACGTATAACTCTATGGAATGCCAACGGCGTTTCGCGACACAAACTTGAAATGGCTCAATTTCTCCAAGACAAACATATTGATGTAATGCTCCTTTCCGAAACACACCTTACTAACAAGTACAAGTTCCAAATAAATGGTTATATATTCTACGGCACCAACCACCCTGATGGTAAAGCACATAAAGCACTGGAGTCCTGATTAGAAACCCCATAAAACATACTTTCCGCAACGACTTTGCGAAAAACTACTTACAGGCAACATCTTTAAATATACAGCTGGGTAACGGACAAATAACACTTGCTGCTGTACTGCCCACCTCGCTTTACGATATCCGAAAACCAATTTTTGGATTTTTTCAACACACTAGGGGATTGCTTCTTAGCTGCTGGTGACTACTGTAGTTAATTAGAATTCCAACACTTCTGATGTAGTTAATTAAGTTTCAAAACGCAATCGGTCATTTTATCTTTATTTGGTTTTTATTCAGCAAGTCTACATTCCAGATCTATTCCTGATTCATAACTGATCGTAGTGTGGTCTACAGGCAAATCTCTTGTGACAGCCAAGTGCTGACACTAGCAAATTCTGCAATATGTATGTATGAAGTTCATACTCGATAACCAATGGGAGTCGAGTGCGACCCCTAAAGGCGTACATGCTGAATTCGCATATTTAGGATTAGGGTGTACCTAAGGATCTGCTAGGGTGGTCCTAAGGAATTAGGGTGGTCCTAAGTTTACTTATTAGTTGACTTATTATTATGATTCATATTATAATTATTATTAATATTATTATCATTATTATTATTATTATTGTTATTATGTTCGTATATACTACATCTCCCTCCTTTTGAAAAATAACGTAATAATATGAAGTTATTTTCAAGTATATAATAATAATTTTTTTTTTGTAATATGTATATTAATATTTGAAATGAATGATTAAAGAGATATTAAATCTCTGTAAATTAATTGGCGTGCTTCATTAAAGCATCTTACCAATATCTGCGCATGCTTGTTGAGAGTGTCTTGTTGCACTTCTCTATTCGGTGTCATGCATTTATAAGACTTGTCGAAAGTTGTTTTAATTTTTTTAAGCTCGTTTTTTATTTCTTGCCAGTCCATTTAAGGAATAATATAGATTTATTTGTGCAATCGAACTTTATAAATTGTGGCCTCTCCTAAAAAGGTTTCTTCAATAATCTCTTTTTTTTTTTTCATTCTAGTTTCCTGAAATTAAAAATAAAAATTTTAGATCATCTTAATTCAAAATACATTTTGGGTGTTTTTTTTTTTTTTTTTTTTTTTTTTTAAATTTTATCCAAACTATTCTCTGCTTTGCCTATATAACGCTTCTTTATTATTTTGTTATGCTTAACATATAGCGTTAATATAAACTGAGCGACTGTTACGATCGTCATGATCAAAAGAAGTAACCACAGTGACTGAATGTCTTCTGTATGGTCGACTATTTTTAAGTTATTGACCACATTGGCCGTATTATCTTTTGTCTGACTATCGTCAGATCCAAACCAACCCATTTTTGTATATTTTTATTTTTATTTTTTTTTTATTTTTGGGTTTTGGTTTATTTTACTTTAAAAATATGTTGTTTTGATTTTTTTTTTTTTTTTCAATATAGTTACATTTTCCTACCTAATTGGTGTATGGCTTTACGGGCCATTCTTCTCATCGGGCAGAAAAAGTTCCGCTCAATGTTACAATATTTTGTGTATTATTAATATGCAGCGCAGTGCATCGAGGGTGGTGTGCCACGCAGGGCAACAAAAAAAAATATTTTACTTTTCAGCTCCTACTTGCTTCAGCTGGACGTCGCTGGTGTTGGCACGCTGACACTCCCTCGATGACGTAGTGAGCGGACTGTTCACCACGTTGATGATGATGTCTTCATTTAGGGGTTATGTGCTGGGTCTGCAATGTCTGCACGTATATTCACAATGTGGTGTGAACAGTGGTCCCTCGCAGTCGTTCGGGCAGCTTTTCTTATAAGCAGGCAGGCTTTTCGGATGGGGAGTTGAAGTTTTGTTAATAGGTAACGATTTTATTTGTATTTCTGAGTGAGCGGGTGTGGTGGGGTTTTTTTTTCTTAAGATATTCGACACAGTGGTCTAGCTCAGCTTGTAGTTTTTGAGCTTTCGACCATTCGGGCGGTGGGGTGTTCGTATATAATAGCCACTTTATGTGCGCTATTCTCTTTTTTGCTTTATTTCGAACTCCGCCCCTGTTTTTACCCATCACACTAACACTCTACTCACTCAGCTCGCTGTTTCTCCACAATTTCCGCCGTCTCGGTGGATAAGCATTGAATGCCGGGCATGCTGATCCTCTCACGTTCAGTGCAGCGGTTTCCTTTAGTTTCTGCTACCACCTATGAGGGTCCTGTCACGGTCGCCATGTAGTTAATTAGAATTCCAACACTTCTGATGTAGTTAATTAAGTTTCAAAACGCAATCGGTCATTTTATCTTTATTTGGTTTTTATTCAGCAAGTCTACATTCCAGATCTATTCCTGATTCATAACTGATCCTAGTGTGGTCTACAGGCAGATCTCTTGTGACAGCCAAGTGCTGACACTAGCAAATTCTGCAATATGTATGTATGAAGTTCATACTCGATAACCAATGGGAGTCGAGTGCGACCCCTAAAGGCGTACATGCTGAATTCGCATATTTAGGATTAGGGTGTACCTAAGGATCTGCTAGGGTGGTCCTAAGGAATTAGGGTGGTCCTAAGTTTACTTATTAGTTGACTTATTATTATGATTCATATTATAATTATTATTAATATTATTATCATTATTATTATTATTATTGTTATTATGTTCGTATATACTACACTACAATGCTAAGCATATGTACTGGGGATCTCGTCTTGTAACCCCTAAGGGAAAACAATTGTACAATAAAATTATTAAAGTGAGCAACAAGCTTAGTTGTGCCTCTCCGGGCACACCTACATATTGGCCAATGGACCCCAGAAAGATACCAGACTTGATTGTCTTTGCTGTTACAGGAAACGTCTCACATAATCATATAAACGCCGAATCCCTCCCAGACCTATCTTCTGATCACTCGCCGGTGCTCCTTAATTTCCTTCAATGTCCGGATCTGAAAAACTCACCCTGTCGATTGACATCCAATAGAACTAACTGGCTAAAATACAAGAAATTCGTAAGGTCGCACATTGAACTGAATCCAAGAATCTTCAACAAGGGTGACATAGAAAGCACCATTAAACTTTTGGGGTCTGTCCTTGTCGCAGCAGCCCATGCCTCAACCCCAGAAAAACAAACTGTTCATACGCAACCTAAGACAAACGCTCAAATTGAGCAGCTTGTCTTGGAAAAGCGACGCTTACGACGAGAATGACAATCTTATAGATCACCATCTGCAAAACAAAGGCTTAAAAACGCAACTCGTAGATTAAGAAACGAGCTAATCAACGTACAGGAATGCGCACAACGCCGTTACATAGAGCAATTAGCACCTTTTAGCACAAAATATCCATTATCGAGAGCACACCCATCTCTAAGCCCCCCGGTAGAATCTGTTGTGCCAATAAGAAATTCTGCAGGGGAATGGGTCCGCAGCGATAAACATAGAGCTTCTACTTTCGCGGAGCACCTTCAAACGTGTTTCAGCCAAACCCAGCAACGAATAATTTCGTGTTACAAGAGCAAACAGTTGTAAGGCAAACGACACAGGATCCAATAGAATTTCGACCAACTGAAATTGCTAAAATCATTATGGAATTAAAAGCTAATAAGAGTCACGGCAACGATCTAATAACCCCTAAGATGATCATCGAACTTCCATTTTGTGCCGTCCAAACTCAAGCTCAAAGCTCTTCAATGCAATCAATAGAATTGGTCACTTCCCTTCGCTATGGAAAAAGTCGATCATCATTTTGATACCGAAACCGGGAAAGGATCATACAGTTCCATCATCGTATAGACCAATAAGTCTACTACCATGCATGGCAAAACTGTTCGAAAAATGTCTGATGACAATTGTTATACCCTACATGCGAACTAATAACAAGATACCGGAGCATCAATTTGGTTTTCAGGAGAAACATGGAACAATCGAACAAGTCAATCGAATCACAACTGAAATTCGAACTGCATTCGAAAAGAGAGAGTACTGCACTGCCATTTTTCTCGATGTGGCCCAAGCATTTGACAGAGTCTGGTTAGATGGCCTAATGCATAAAATTAAATCAACACTCCCTGAATGCATCCATAAGCTTCTAAAATCGTACCTGTACAATAGAGTGTTCTCAGTTAGATGCGACACTGTTACGTCTGAGGATCACATCATAGAAGCTGAGGTTCCTCAAGGCAGCGTACTTGGCCCAACACTATACCTGCTATATACAGCCGATATACCAACATCGAGGCAGCTAACTATATCTACGTTTGCCGATGACAATGCAGTCCTGAGCCGCTCTAAATGCCCACGGCAAGCTACAGCACAACTTGCTATATACCTGGCACATCTCGACAAATGGCTTTCCGACTGGAGAATAAAAGTCAATGAACAAAAATGTAAACACGTAACTTTTACTCTCAACAGACAAGATTGCCTTCGCTCATACTAAATAACTCATACTGTTATACCAAAATCAAATGAAGTTACGTATCTAGGTATTCCTCTTGACAGACGACTCACTTGGCGTTGACACATCGAGGCAAAAAGAACACACCTCAAACTAAAAGCTAATAGTCTACATTGGTTCTTATTATACGCTCTCCTCTAAAACTAGAATACAAGGTCTTACTTTACAACTCCGTCCTAAAACCGGCTTGGACCTATGGCTCCCAGCTATGGGGGAACGCCAGTAACAGCAGCGTAGAAATCATCCAACGAGCCCAATCGAAAATCCTGAGAACCATCACCGGCGCACCGTGGTACGTTCGAAGTGATAACTTACATAGGGATTCATACTTCCGGTCAGAGATGAAATAGCCAAACAAATGGAAAAATATAGCAACAAACTACGTGCCCATCCGAACAGGCTTGTGAGAGACTTAACACGGCTATCTAGCCGAACCCGACTTCGTCGTAATGACATGGCAACCCAAAGTTAATTATTAGGGCCACACAAACCCATATTAGTTGCAATAGTAACTGTTAGTTAAGTACTTCTTAATATTTTTAAACTTATTGTTAGTCTCATAAGGAGAAGCTTCAATAAACAAAGCAACGAATAAAAAAAAATTTTCAAGGATACTGCGGGTAAGGGATAAAAAACCGAGGATCAGTTCATGTAAAATAGTAAGAGATTTTTAATTTTGTTCAGAAGTTTTTTTTTTAGTTAAAAATGATTTTTAATTTTGTTCAGAGGATTTTTGTTAGTTAAAAATGATTTTTTATTTTGTTCAGAGGATTTTTTTTAGGTATCAAAATTAAAGTCAAGTGGGGAAATTTAACAAAATATAGCATTTTCACGCTATAAAAAGGGAAATTTTTTGGAGAGAAATGCAGTCAGTACAATTTCGATGGCCCTGAAATTTACGAGCGCCACCTTTTGGACGAATTTGGCGTTTATGGTAATTTTTTTATGGTAAAAATTATAGCATCTAGGTAAAAAATGCATGTCAGATTAATGTAAAATTCAAGATATATGTAAAATACATGCAAGTCACATGTAGAATAACCTTTTCTAGCACACGATCACTAGTAAATGTAAAATACGCGTAAAATAAACTTTCTAGATGTGGGTTGGGGTGTAACTAATTTTCGTGTTTTTCTTTTCCAGGATTGTGTGTTAGGGGGATGGGTAGTCCTGTATATTTTGATACTTATGAGATCCCAAACACTCATACACACTCTTACAAGTGTATGATGCAAAAAAAAAGGCGATATGCCTATGTAATAGCTACTCTAGGCTCTAAGCGTTATCAGGGTTTTCTGGTCTTTTGATTGGTTTTCCCTTCTCTTTACATGGGAAATCGTATGGAATGTTGGGGTGGTTTTTAGTTAATAAGTCCCTGTTTTATTGAACCCAATACATTCAAACACGAGTACCTGTCTTTTGTATTCAAGGATAAATAGGTTTATGTTAAGAAGAACATCTTCAGTGTTAATCTACTCACATCCAGCACCGCTCAGCTTATATTCATCAATGAAAAAAAAAAACTAAAATGAGTGAACTTGACATTATATTCAGCAAAACTCAACCGAATGAAGTCATAAATATTGATTCATCTGATGATGATAATATATGGCTCTAAGACCCAATCATTTTGATTTAATTATTTGAATGACGAAATTAACGGCTTCTCTCAAACATCATTGTTTGAGTATAATTCAAAAGGATCCGATATTTCAGAGCATGGATTACAGTCCTATATCCAGGATAGTCTGTGCTATATATGTGAAAGCCCCGAGCAGAAATGGACATAATGATTTAAACGGCGAAATTACCGGCTTATCTCAAACAACAGTGTTTGATTATAATTCTCAAGGAGGACATATTTCAGAGCGTGAAATACAGTCGTATAGCCAGGATTTTCTGAGTAATATATCTGAAACCCCAGAAGAGATACCTTATAATAATAATGAAGAAAATGAAATTACTTTTCCCGACGACGATGAAATATTTTTGGAAATAAGTGAAGAAAAAAATAATTTTCTTGAATTAATGCATGACGATGATGATAATATATTACTTGAATGTATAAATAGTTTTAATCAAACTAAATAAATGTTTAATATTATAATAAATAATTACACGCCAAAACAAAGAAATATTTTTGTCTTTGTTGTGAACTTTTAGAATGTGTCGCTTTAATCCATTGCGGTATCTGAATGTTGGACTTTGTATGCAGATTTCACAAACAAACGTTTTCATTTCAAAAATTCCAAATAGACTATCATACAGAAATAATTATTACATCTTATATAGGTTGTGAAAAGTATTTACTATATGTCCATAATTTACCTTGATACCATACATTAGTACACAAAAATGAATCATACAGTCATCTCTTTCCATTTTATTTAAAATTATATAAAGAAACTAGACTGACCCGGCAAACGTTGTTTTGCCATATAAATAATTTCCTAGTAATTTCTAGTGCAGACAAAAAACAGCTTACTTATTGTAAGTATGTATGTAGATTAGAATGTGTATATTGTATGTATGTAAGAATGTGGTATATGCGTGGAATAAGCATAGAGCGCTGTGAACGATGAGGGAATAGAAAAATAACAAAAGACAAACATTATATTTAAGTTACTATAATTTATTCCTTAAAATTATTTATCACTAATTAAACAATTACGACAGTAACAGGAAATTCATTGTACATTTCGTGGCTGAATGTTATGGTTAGATCGTGGCACCGTATACGATGTTGATGCAATATATCATCAGTCATTGAATCTTTGTGATTTTTCCATAATATCTGTGCTCGGGCTGGGAAACATGTAGTCAATACTATAGCGAATAGTAGACGAATTTGTATTGCTGTACAGTTCAATGCTGCTTCAGCAAGAATGCATTCCCACTGGTTGTCGTCGTCCAGCAAGCTGAGTGCAAGGCATGCATCTTTATGCGTTGGATATTGTTGCCCATTCACTTTACGTATATCTTGAAATGATAATGGGCCAGTAACATTAACCAACAACAGTTGAAGATAAAAGCAGTCCGTGTGTCTTGGATTGACTGTAAATAATCGCCCCAAGGCGTTTGACTTAAATAAATTGAGACATGCAGCAACTGGTGAGCCTTGCTTGCGGGGCATCCATGTTTTTGATTGAGTCCATGTTAAATAGCGTGGTACTTGTGAATAGAGTAATGTTCGTGCAAAGGCACCAAAATCATCCGCACGATTACACAATTCAAAAAATGCAGTGAGTAGTTTTAGGTGGATTTATTGCACGTTCAATCGCTGTCTCGTTCGTGAAAAATACACGCTGACCGTTTTCAAGATGAATGGCTAACTGAACAACTGCTGGATCCCGTTCATGAATTGGAAAACCAAAGATACGCCAAGCAGCTTCATTGGAGCTGATGTACCGACCAATTTGGTAGAGCGTTATTTTCATTTCATCGTTTTTATTCAGTCAAAGAGCATTCACATTAGTATTTTTCACTCTAAAAACAGCCATATCACTGCCTTTATGGACATACTTGCAAATGTATTTGATGCTCTTCACAGAACTGCAGAACTCAACATCAATATGAGCATTATATGTCTTGCTCAGCAGAGGCGAATATGGCACCACCCAACGATTGTCAATATCAATGTCTCTGTTGATGATATTTTTAATAAAAGATTGTCCGCCATTTTCATGATTTCTTCGACGATATATTGGGTATCCGTCGACATTTGTGACCGTATCATTGATAAAATCTTTAGGGAAATTTTTAGTACATTTTCCATCAGCCATGCAAGGCGATAAACTATTAAGAGTACCACATGGACTGGACCATGAATCATGTTTGTTATAACAATATCAAACAGCAGTTGGTCAGTGGATGGATCTGGAATTTCCGCAGAAATGATACTATCGATTTCTTCAGGACGGATTTTGTCGATGAACCAAACCAAAATGTGTGCACCAAATACATGTGATTTAGTAATGATACTTATTAAAGACTTCAACTTTTGTCTGAACACACGTGCTGTAATGTCATGGCGATGTATTGCATTTTGGTCAGGCAGTAGCAAAGATGTAATCTCTGGCCATTTTGGATTACATGTAAACGTGATAAATAAACATGGTCGTCCATATTCACGCACGAAAGTCAGAGCATCCTGTATATATTCTTGCATATGACGTGGACTGCCTACGTACGATGATGGTAAAATGACATGGTTACCAATTTCGGCGACGTCGGCGTTGTTGTTGATAGCGTATCGCAAATGAATGTACTCTTCCGTGCGCACCTTTTTTTGATTATATCGTAAGTATCGTAGTCGTTCGCTCTCAATCTTCGCGTACATGTCGACCATGAATTGTTGACAAAGCTCACGACATCGTAAAATGACGTTGTCCAGGCCACGTCTAATCATTAATCGGTACGCATAATAATCCTTTGAGCTAACGTTCTTGTTTGTTTGAGCTCCTGTAATATTTGTTCATAAAAATTAATTTAAATTTATTACGTTCAATAATTTAATTATTTTGTTAAATTATTAATGATCAGATAAATAATCAATGAAGTACCTGATACGGGATCTCTTTGTTTTATGTTTATGCAATATCCGTCTTGTCCCTCCCAGAATATTAGGAGCGGATATTGGAGAGCGTCATATGAACGATGTGTGTCAGCAATGAACTGAAGATTATTATTTCTTCTACGAATCACAATTTCTCGTGCAGCTGTACAATCGCCAACCATGATTCCAGCAACATCATCAACAACGGGTGCATTGAATCTACGAATATGCCAGCTGGTGTTTTATCAGGATTAATGACGATAGCGTGATTATCGCTTTGTAATTGGTGCATATGTGATTTAAATATTTTCAACAACTCGTTGTGCTCGTTTAAAAGAGCATCTAGCTCGCTGATGAATTGAATCTTCGAATTGACTTCAGGAACACGTTAGAATCTCGATCCGTGCCGATAAGTAAGCCCTTCAATGGTTCAGGTGGTGTTTCAATTTCAGGTAGTTGCATTTTTCCTGACGCGCAACGCATCCCAGCTGGCTCATTTTTGAATTTCAGAGCATGACAATGCGGACATTCCTTGTCCATAGCACCAATTACCACTTTTGAATGAGCATAATATTCAATATCTGGCTCATACTGGAATGCTAGATGCAGGAATTAATCAGATATAAATGCTTGATGTACCTGTTGTCGGTCATTTGTTCTTCGTCTATTGACTTTGAAACGGCGTGATTGTCGTTGTTCTAATCTTCTGACTTTTTTGCGTTGAGCTCGTTTATCTTCTGGCTCTTCTTGATGCAATTGCGCCATTCTGACACGTGCATCAGTATTTTGTTGCTGGATTTGTTCTTCTGTTCTTTCGGATCTGCTATTTCGCAAGTTTCGAGCTCTACTTGTACTGCGGCTCAAATCAGCTCCTTTGCGTTTTCTTGGCATTGCTCTCTGTACAAAACATACATAAATAGAATTAATGAAATTATTTAATGATGAAAAATGTTTAAAAAAAAGTATACTTACAACACAAAATCCGTTGTACACTGAGATAGCAAAATAAAAATTGTTAACGTTACTACTACACTTGACGCATTAACAATAATGATGGCCGACAACTGTGTAGGGAGTGAGAAAGAAAGAAGACCGGCTTCGTTCTCATCCCTACTCCGTGCTGTTTACTGGGTCAGAAGTGACACCTGTAGACATCTGGCGGGGATAACTAATTCGATGACGATTGATCAGTTTTCGACCGGAGAGGAAAAATGATTAATTTACTAAAATGGCTATTAAAAAATATGGGTTGATCGTAGAAGGGTAAAAATTGCGGATTGTATGTATTTTTGTATGTTGTATCATAATCATAAAAAGATAGAAATTAAATATTTTGTCTAAAAAAACAAAAAATAGGGGTGGACTACCCCTAACATTTAGGGGGTTGAAAAATAGATGTTGGCCGATTCTCATAGATACCGGATAAGGACAAAAAATTTCATCAAAATCGGTCAAGCCGTTTCGGAGGAGTATGGCAACGAAAACGTGACACGATAATTTTATATATATAAGATAAGCATAGATCCTCAATGAATATATGAATAATATGAATAATATTATAATAAATGAATAAATAAATAAATAAATAAATAAATGAATAATAAATGAATAATATGAATACATTAATATATATAATAAAATAATAATAATATAAATAATATATATATATATATATATATATATATATATATAATATAATATAATAATATAATATATAATAATATATATAATATATATGTATAATACATTTTTGAAAAGTATAAAAGAGTAGAAATGCAAAAGAAGTTGATCCGTTCCAACAGCACCTAAATTACATGGTATGCATTAAAATTCATATACTAAAGACAAAAATAGGTTTGCTTATCGTTATGTGTCCCAAAGTCTTTCTTAGATACTCTTAATGAACAAAAGCCTGTTATTGGTTACACAAAGGTCGATGACCTATGTTCTGATTTCGAGTATAAGATCATTGGCTGTAGGACAAAGAAGACTGCATATGGAAGTAAGATTGCTCTTTATTTAAATGACAAGGACAACGAAACACTCTGGATATTTTTATCCAAGAGTTATGTAAATAAATTTTCAACTAAAAGACCCTTTAAGAAATTAAGGGAAAATGGTATAACGCATATAATATATAAAGGGAAAGAGATGACTAGATATAGCTCTTCAGTATTACAATTTATATCAAAAGAATCTATAATATAAAAATGAATCGCAAAATGTGTTGGTAAGCGAATAACTCAACAACGCCTGGACCAATTTGGCCAAATCTTTTTTTAAAATGTTCGTTGAAGTTCAGGGATGGTTTTTACGGCGAGAAAAATTAGAATTATTGCTGGAAAACCCCTAAAAATAGCCCTTTTCTTTTTCCCATACAAATGTATAAAGTTCATATTAAATTACAAGGACTCACTGTTGTCTAAGCAATGTAGGTGTGTACCTAACGTTAAAGATCATATCTATCAAAATAATGTGCGTGTGTGCGTTGGAGCACAGAATAGTTGGAGGAGTTTAATGTCGCGTTCCGAAACTCGCGTTTCTTTTGTATTAGTTTCGGCACGCGAGATAAAATGTTATGTGATTTTGTAGTAAATGATACAACTCGAAAAGTTCTAAACCGATTATGCTTAAACTCAAACACGATACTTTACAATATCCAGTATCCTTTTGAGATGGTTCCGAGGGTTATAACTTCATCATAAAAATGATAAATCCAAGTAAATCCAAGTAGAAACGAATAAAAAGTGTTATAAAAACACTGGGAATGGGAATTATATTTTAAAATCCCTTACCATGAATGAATTCATGAACGAAATCAGAATGAGCCACAGGGAAGCGTGGCAGGATAAAGCTAGTGATAATATAAAAGAATCTAATTATTGAAATTAACCATCAGTCTTACATCTTCAAAAACGTTAAAAACAACTCGAGAATCTACAATGTACCCCCAACAAATAAAATTATTTTTGCTTCAATTTGAAGACATAGTCTTCGGGAACATCTTAAAAAACTTGAATATTTAAAAGCAACCCTTGAAGATCTTGAGACAAAGGAAGTCTCATACTCAAAATATGGATTTCATTACAAAATATTTCCCTGGAGTGATGACGATGCAACTGAAGGACCCGACACTTGCAACTGTCACAAACTTCCAATATACATAAAAGAAGCTACTGATATAATGATAAAATATTATACCTTAAATAAAAGAATGTATTAAGTTTCTTGAAAATAAAAAAAAAATTCATTTTTATATTAATTATATATAAATGGTTTTTATTTTTAAATTATATTCGTATGAAATATTCATCTATTTAAAATAGCTTATAAAAGAAAAATTTATTTAAAACATTTACTACACATTTTTGAAATTAACTTATCATTAAAGGAATAATCTTTAAACTTAAAATTTTTAGTGAAACTCTTTAAAAATTTTTGTTTGTTTTTGTAAAGACCAAAAAGCATACAATACTGTCCACAGGTATTTGAAAAGTAACCTTGCAATGTTGCTTATTATAAGTATATTTTTTTCGGAACTTTGTACATTTTTGAGGTTTGAGAAATCGAATTCGAGGGCTTGAGAAGGAAGGTTCCTTCTACACCATTGACTAATAGATTGAATCGTTGAATTTTAAAGCTTTCAAAATTAAATGGGTCTAATCCACGATTTCCTGAATAGGCTCGGTTTTTAACCATACAAAAAGCTAAAAAATTTGGTATTTATCCAATAACAGCATTATCGATTGACAGTGTATTATTTCCAGGATATATTGTAAATGATTTTACTTAAACTTTATTGTATGGATATATAGCATTTTTGGTTTGTAATACGTTATGATGTGTTAATAAGATGCTAGGATTAAATGGTTCATGAAAAGCTGATCCTCTAGTATCTTTAAATTGGATTCTGTTTCGGTTTCCAACAAATAAAATGCTGTTTTTCAATATTAAAAATAATTCGCAAATCGACATTATTTACAAGCAATTTTGATTGATTGAAAATATCTCTATGAACTTTTCCAAATAATTCAACTTTAATACTATTTTGGAATATATTTTTAAGAGTTTGGCAGGCATCCTTTTAAATGGTGTGTGTTTACCCTAATTCGGGAAATAAGTTGCTAGATGACTTTCACTAGCATCACTGCCATAATTTAAAATAGTTTGTAAATACGATCTACAGGGTCCGGCACTCGAAGTGTAACCAATTAAAAAAGCCGTAAATTCAGTTTGGAAAATTACTTTTACTCGATTCAAAGTACAAAATGTGTTAAAATAATACAAAATTCAGAAACAATTTACTGTTGCTCGATATGACCACCTTTTGCCTTGACTATGGCCTTCAGACGCTCCTAAAACGAATCGCAAGCTGCCCGAATGTGACTTGCAGGTATTTTGGCCCACTCGCGAACAACGGCTTTATTTAGTGCCTCGAGACTGATGTACCTTTTAGTTCGGACCTTGCTCTCCAAAATGGCCCAAAGAGAATAATCCATCGGATTCGCGTCTGGTGAATTCGAGAGCCATTGTGTGGTCGTTATGAAGTTCGGGACGTTGTTTTTCAGCCATTCTTGGTTCACTCGAGCTTTATGAGACGGTGCCGAGTCCTGTTGAAATGTCCATGGTCTGCCACCGAAATGTTTGTCTGCCCATGGCTTCAGAGCAACCTCCAGAATATTTTCCCGATAATATTGCGCATTTGCCTTGACGCCAGGTTCGATAAAAACGATTGGAGATCGCCCATCTGCGGTTACAGCAGCCCAAACCATTATCTGGGGCGGGTTCTGCCTCCTGATGGCCAATCGATGACTTAAATTCTTCTCTGAACGGTCGGTCAAGTAAACCCTATCGTTTTGACAGTTTACGAATTGCTCAATTGTAAAAATTTTCTCGTCAGAAAACACAATGTTCGGAAATTGACCACTTTCGGCCATGCGAAGCAACTCCTTCGCTCTATCAAGTCTGACTTGTTGCTGCTTCGGTGTAAGGTCATGCGCCTTTTGGAACTTATAAGGCTTGACCTTGAGATCATTTTTCAATATGCGGCGAATGCTACGATCGGATATTTTCAGTTCTTTTGCCATTTGATTGGCACTTCGTCGGGGATTTCGCTCAAGTCGCTTTTTCACTTTTTGGACCATCTCACGTGACGTTGCAGTCTTTTGATGACCACCTCCATGACGTTTTGCGATGCTACCAGTATCATTATAACGAGTTATGGTGCGATAAACAAAAACTTTATTCACTTTAAGGTGTTTAAGCTCTCGAACAATCGCTGGTTGTGATTTTCCAGCTAAATATAATGTAATCACACTATTACGTTTGAAATCCATTACTGATTTCTTGTTTTTGCGTTCACTGTCGGCAAAATGCTTTCGTGCGGTTGTAAACAATACACCGAACTGTCATTTAGCTTAATTACCGACAGCTGATGCCCGTGCATCAGCTGCGGGAGGTGTCTGAAATTGGTTACACTTCGAGTGCCGGACCCTGTATAATGGTAATAATATTGGTCGCTTTGTGACACCAACATGTTATTTAAATAAACAGATGAACTTCTAAATATAGAGTGCAAAATATTATTTGCTACGCCGACAGAATTTCCTTCAATATTACTATTATCAATTTTTATACCCTGTACCCATTAAAAATGGGTGAAAAGGGTATCATAATATGGTGCCAATGTATGTAACAGGCAGAAGGAACCATCTCCGACCCCATAAAGTATATATATTCTTGATTAGCATCAACAGCCGAGTCGATATAGCCATGTCCGTCTGTCCGTCCGTCCGTCTGTCTGTCCGTATCAACGCCTAGATCTCAGAAACTACAAGAGCTACAGCCATGTGCCATATATCGTTGGATAGGTAATTAACATACGCAGTACAAGTTTGTTGTTTTATTTTGATATCACCCCCCGCTACCCCGCAAATCGCAAAAACTGCCACGCCAACAATTATTAACCTAATGCTGTGCAATTCGGCATATGCGTTGGTGCTTATAAAAGCTATCTAATTTTTTAATTTGAACCAAATCGGATAAGAAACACGGAAGGTATGCCACATGCAAAATCTATGGCAAGGGAAGCAGAAGCGCAGCAAAATACGCATTGCGCGACGCCGACTGCGACGTTGGCAGCGAAATGTGTATGGCTTTATGACACACGAAACTTATTTTCTTTTTTAATAGAATATTGTTTCATTTATTTATTGATACCAAATAAATAAATTGTAAGCATGTCTAAGGGTACAGGGTATTTTGCAGTCGAGAAACTCGACTGCTGCTCCCTTACTTGTTTTAAGTTGTACAACAAGTTTAAGATATACACTCGAAAGGTCTCGATAGGTTTCACCATTTCCTAAACAAACAAATTCAATTGATGAAGCACTATCCAAAGAAGCAATAGGGTTGTAAGAAACTTCTTCAGTTCTCAAAATACAGCTTTGGATTGGAAGTGGTTCAAACAGATCCAATTCGCTTTTCATGCATTCAATATGATTGCTCATTTCGAATTTGAAAATATATCACTAATTTTTAATTTCCGGCAAGTTTTTTTTCTAGATTTTTTTAAATGCGTTTGTTTCCGTCCATGCTTGGATGTTAAATGAGAACGCCTCTTTTTTGGTCTCCTCCTTTTATTTCCTTTTCCTTGACCATTTTGCAATTTTGTTATTTTATCTATTGCTTTATCCGAAAGGATTTGTAATGCAATTTTACTTTGTTCTTGAATAATATTTCTTAAGGGTTTTGGTCCTAAATCACTTTCAGCCTTTCCAGTTTCAGTTGCTTGTTGTTTAAGCGCATTTATTCCCGAAAGAAAAATAGGTTTTATATAATTAAAAAGAACACTAAAAAAATTTGCAATTCCTATATTACTATAATTACCTACAGTAGCTCACAGCTTATTTCGTGTAAGCAACATTTTTGAAAACTAAATATTTGCAAAAGAACATGAAAACAAAGGCATTTCTATCTGGAACACAGTAATTTTTGCCGATGAGAGTAAATTCAATATTTCTGCATCAGATGGTAAGGCTTATGTGTGGCGTCAACCAAATACTGAGCTCCAAAAAAATAATTTACGTGGCACAGTAAAACATGGAGGCGGACATGTAATGGTTTTGGGGGTGCATGTCGTCAGCAGGTGTCGGTAAATTGGAATTCATAGAATCACCACGACTAAAGAGGTATACCTAGACTTGTTGCAGCGAAATTTACTCCAAAGTGCTGAAGATTTTGGGCATACGAGATACATTTCGCTTCTATCAAGATAACGATCCCAAGCATAAATCCAGTATTGTTCAAACTTGGCTAATTTGGAATTGCCCACACGTCGTCCAAACACCTGCCCAATCCCCAGATTTGAATGTAATTGAAAATTTATGGCACATTCTAGAACTGGGTATTCGAAAACGCCATATTTATAATATCAAAAGTTTGAAAGCAGCGCTAATAGAAGAGTGGAATAAAATATCGCCAGAATACACCAAAAAATTGGTTGACTCTATGCAATCCAGATTAAAAGCTGTAATGAAGCAAAAAAGCTACTCTACAAAAAATTAAATAATTATTATTGAACAATTTTTAGATATCACTAATGTTCCCTCGCCAAACACGAAAAAAGCTGTGACATGAGAATTATGTGCTTGTTTAGTTTTATTTCAATAAATCTTTCAATACTGATATTTGTGTACATTTTTTTAGTGTTTTGTAATGAAGACTAAATTATCTACGAAACTGCATCATTTATTTTTAGAGTTGTGAATAATATATACCTCTTCTATCTTCATTTTTTGAGCCACTGTATATGTCTTGAACCTTCTCCGCACTGATTTAAATAATATTGCTGATAAGATTTCATCATGATGGTTGCTGTAGATCCAAACAAATGTTTTATGTTATACCAATATTTATAGCATTTTACGTTTTCTAAAATAAAGTGTTAAAAAAATTGGGATCGATGATGCTTCGAAGGGTAGTTTATATCCGCTTGAGTCTGTAATTAATATTGAAATTTCATTAGGACTCCAAATCTCTATGGGATAATATTCGACAGTTCTAAATTAAAGCAATTTTTCTTTGCTATTTGTAAATATCACTCTAAGGCAACGAGGTCTTTTGTTTCCGACACATCTAGGCTTAATAATGTCTGTGTAAACAAAGATTAACCCATTTTCAAAGGCATCTGAATTCAATGACTCTGACTTGTATCGAAATGTTTCAGAATTAACTAAGCTAATAAATTCTATTGAATTAGAACTTGATTCTTCGGATTCATTCTCTTTAACATCAATTTTTGTCTTTCCTGGCCTTTTTATTTTACAGTTCTTTAAATATATATCCGTTATTCCAACCTCCCATTCATCGGACATTTGTTCTGGAATGTGATTATGAGATCCAGTTTATTTTATTTTTGCAAATTTGAATATTTTTTATTGGTTCGATGCCTTTTTTTAATTCGTTTATATAATTTAAGTTTCTAAGAAGATAAGGAGTATCTCTAAGTTTTTAGTTAAGTTTAAGTTAAGTTAATAGGTCCTTTGTAAACTGCTGTTTTTTTTAAACGTTGTCATCTATAAAAGAAGTTTCTGAAATGGTTCGTTTATTATCTCTTGATGGTTTATTTGATTTTTTAGATTTTAGATCTTCATCTTCGCTTAATGAAGCTGGCAATTCATTTTTAGTTGATGATGATTCATTAAATTTTTCTTTAAACGTGCTAGGAGTAGAATATTTCCAATCATTCATGAGATTTGTTTGAGTTTCAACATTTTGATGTAATGATTTTGATTGAGATTAATGTGCAGCAGATTTTTTTCTTTTTTATTTTGATATGCACATAATTCTTGTCGATTTATTAAAATCACTAATTTTTTTTATTATTTTAAATAGGTAAAAATTTTAAATTTATCAGATCATTTCCTCGATCATTAACTAAAAGTTTATTGTATGCATTTGTTTCATTGATGCTTACTTTTTACTAATTTGATGCTTACAGAAAGCAATGAATTAATTAAAATTGGTAAATATCCTCCCTTTTGAATAAGAACTTTTCTCTTGGAATTTATAGAATGTTTTGAGCTTGAAATGTGTCGCAATTATACATTTTTAAACTTTTTTAATGATTTCAGTAAACTTTTAAGGTATTTATCACTATCTCAGACAATTTTTTTATTAACTCGCTGTCACTATTACAAATAATTGCTTTTCGAAGTTTGTTATTTGCTTTTTTGAGCACATACAATAAATGTTTGTTCGCTTTCAACCGCTTTATGCTCTTTTTGCAAACCATTTTCATCTGAATAGCAAATTGAATATCATGGGTTAAAAATCTCACTTCTGAATCTTAATAGGTCATATGTACATTCCTTGAGTTGGACCAATAAGCAAATAACCATGGGGCTCATTCGTGACTTCCTTATTTTATATATTCTAAAAAGCTCTTAAGGATTTTCAGGATAAATCTGCCTAGCCGAACATGGAAATTGTAATTTATCTCTTGGATTTTTAAATGCTACAATGTATTTTGTGTTTGGTAATATATCGCGGGTGTGGGAAGATTTATGAAATATATTTTGTGTAACCAAAATTACAGATAAATTTCTGTGATAAGATCCTTTTGTAAAAAGTTCACAAACATTTTTATTAAATGCTCCCATCATTAAATCATCTAAAATTAATAGTATTGGTTCATTATCTTCATTTTCGATAGTCTCTGGAACTCCATGATAGTACTCAATGCTGCTAAAATTAGGTTTTGCTTGTTCTTCTCCATAACACCAAATTATTCTTTCAATTAAAGTATCTATTAGATCTCTCCGATCATTTATTAGGTTTTTTAAAAATGTTGTTTTACCCGATCCCGACGGACTACAAATTAGCATTGTAAAAGGGTTAATAAATTGCATAAACATATTGTTAAAAGAAATATATATATATATATATATATATAGATATATATATAGTGACGTATTCACGCCAACTCATCACGCTCGGTTAATTGAGTGTTCGCGCCACCCAAACTGGGCCGCTCTTGTGAGCGGATTCCCGGGCCTGACCTAGCGGTTTCGTTTGCTCTCTCTGAAGCTATCCTTAACGTATTTTACCGTTTAAAGCTATAAGCTCTCCTTAACGTATTTTACCGTTAAAGCTATTTTCTGCTTTATCTGCGTGTCGATCGTCTATTACTTCACTTCCCTATTCTTTATTTCTGTAACCCATAGAGGCCCCTCCTAAATCTAACTCACATTTGAAATTAGTCTTAAGCTGAGATCCAAAGAATAAAGTCGTGAAACTATTTCTCCTAAAACTATTTTTTATTTCTTGGCGTTGTCCTTAGTCAACTGACGGGACATTAGTTCGACTCAAAAATAAAACAACAATTTTACTGGCGCAGTCGGTAGGATAACTCAAAGATTGCTTGATGCGAAAATATAAATTTTTTTAATTCCTGTAATCTGTGTTATCCGCCAAAGAACTTACGTAGTGTTACTGTGAAAGTGAAGTGTTGGCCATTAATACGCCTACACTTAAAAGAACAGTGAGACACATCTGTTTAAACAACAGTGAACTTCCAACATTTACCGGAGCTATAAATCCAGAAATTTTTTTTGGTTACTCCGAACAAGTGAATTGCTGGAAAATAAAAAAATAAAAAAAAAAAAGAGAACCTAAACTAAATATATTAAGGAATTACCAAATAAGTGAAAAATTAAAATCTAAGTGAAACAAAACATAAGGAAGTAAGCCCAAATCAATCAGTTAAAAAAAAATCTTTAATACGAACTATTAAATAAGTGCATATAAAACAAAACTATATACACTCAAAGAAAATATATATCTAAATAAACTCTATCTAAGCTCAACGGAAAATAACAAAAGAAATAAATCTTAACGTGTTTTCAAGAGAGTAGAGTGATAGACTTCAAACGTAACATAAGTGAAAAATCAATAAGAGTGAATAAAATTTAAATGAAGACAAACAAAAAAACTGAAGATATAAAGTTTGAATAAATTAAAAATAAACTAAAACTATACAATACAAAAATAAAAATAACAATAATAAAATTATGAAATAACCGCTACTCACGAAACATCAGCAACTATAAACATTTAAAAACAAAAAAAAAAGAAACCAACAATTTTGGTAGTCTAATAAAAAAAAAATATAAAATAAAAAAAAATGGCAGTAGCAGCACCAAGCCCAATAATGCTGTCCGACTCGAACATGATTCAAGTTGAACGACAACTAAATGGAGTCGAACACTTCAACGGGGACCCACAGACCCTGTATACGTTCATCAGCCGCATCGATTTCATCCTGGCACTATATCAAACGACCGACGAACGGCAGAAGCTCACCATCTTCGGACACATTGAGCGCAACATCGCGGGAGAGGTCATCCGCACACTAGGAGTTACGAACCTCACCACCTGGACGGAACTCAGGACTCATCTGATCCTAAACTACAAACCCCAGAGACCAAATCATCTACTATTGGAGGACTTCCGGAATACCCAATTCCGAGGTAACGTTCGTGAATTTTTAGAAGAAGCCGAACGTAGACGGCAGATATTAACAAATAAGTTAGACTTAGAAAGCGACACTGCAGAAACTACCCTGTATAACCAACTAATACGAACCAGTATAGAAACATTAATTTTAAGATTACCAACTCACATACAGTTAAGAATAGTTAAATGCGAAATTCCGAATTTAAGATCATTAATAAATATATTGCAAGAAAAGGGAATTTATGATATAGCAACTACATACGAGAACAATACAAAGCCAGTCTCAAATCCCATTAAATCACCTAACAATGCAACTCACAGACAAACAACTAACTACTATAATCATACAACACCATTCCAACCATCATACAACGCCATGTATCAACCAATTCGCCAACCAATTTCATATATACCACCTCAATTACCCAGAACTAACCCTAATCCGTTTTCCCAATACCAATACCGTCAACTTCACCCTCAACCTAACGTATCTGTTATAGCTCAACCTAGACAATTGAATCGTCAACATGCATTTGACCAGAACCGACCAGGACTTAGTTATTCAAACGCACTAAATACAAGAGAAAATATAACGACCGGTGTACCAGCACTAAAGAGACAACGACCGTCTGACAGTGGACAATCACGTATGAGTCTTGATGAGGCTCGTTACCAAGAAGAATTAGACCAAACTCATCAACAGTTCAATCCTTACATGCATTACGGGAATCATCCCCAATATCCTTTCAATCCTTACATGCCTTACGGGCCGCCCCCCAACAACATCCCGATTTATTACATGCCTTACGACCCCCCACAACAACGTCCGGTTGGCATACAAGAGATGGCAGAGGCACGAGAAGAGCCAACTGAACCTCCTATGGAATTAATAACAGAAGCTGAAACGGCTGAGAATTTTCGGCTCCAAGCCTCGGAACAAGCCAATTCATAATTATTAAACACAAAGGACTCAATTTAAAATGCTTAATAGACACAGGCTCAACAGTAAATATGGCCACTCAAAATTTTTTCCAATTACCAATCCAAGAGATAGCAAAGAAAATAAACTCAAGTAATGGCCAGTTCATTGCACAAAAGAAAGTAACGTTACCCAAAAATAATCTTTTCCCTAAACCATACGATTTTTTGATATATCCTTTTTCAGCTAAATATGACTTGATTTTAGGACGACAATTACTTGACGAGGGAACTACATCAGTAAATTACGGACCCCGTACAGTTACAATTTACGGACACGTGCACGAAATGATCGATGCCTTCCTTCCTTCAGAAGAAATACATATTCAAGATACACAGAATAATTCCTTTAGGCTAGACCACTTAAATTCCGAAGAAAACGCAAAATTGATAACCCTCCTAAAAGAATTCCAGGACCTTCAATATAAGAAGGGAGACCAGCTCACATTCACTAATAACGTAAAACACACTATTAGAACATCCCATAATGACCCAGTATACAGAAAGCCTTACGGATACGCACCGGGACTAGATACGGAAGTAGAAAACCAAATAAAAGAAATGTTAGATCAGGGAATAATCCGAGAAAGCAATTCCCCTTATTGTAGTCCCATTGTAGTAGTACCCAAGAAAACAGACACCTCCGGACAGAAGAAATACAGAATAGCCATAGACTACCGTAACCTCAATGAAATAACAATAGCAGACAAATACCCAATACCAAATATGGAAGAAATCTTAAGCAAGTTAGGAGGATGCAACTATTTTACTACAATTGACTTAATCAAAGGGTTTCACCAAATAGAAATGGACCCCGAGTCTATCCCCAAAACAGCCTTCACAACTAAGACAGGGCATTACGAGTATACCCGTATGCCATTTGGACTGAAAAACGCCCCGGCTACCTTCCAACGATGTATGAACGATGTACTTCGTCCACTATTAAATAAAATCTGTATGGTATACTTGGACGACATTATTGTATTTTCAGCTTCCTTAGAGGAACATCTTCAATCCCTTAGAGCAGTCTTTCAAGCATTATCTAATGCTAATCTAAAACTCCAATTAGATAAATGCGAGTTTTTAAAACACGACACATATTTCTTAGGACATATGGTTTCTCCAGAAGGTATAAGACCTAACCCGGAAAAACTACGAGCAATAGAAAATTACCCCCTTCCTACTAAGCCGAAGGAGATAAAATCATTTTTAGGACTCACAGGTTTTTATAGAAAGTTCATACCCCATTTCGCACAGATTGCAAAACCCCTAACAACATGTCTTAAAAAGGACAAAAAAGTAGATAGTAAAAACCCGGAATATATTGAGGCATTCAAAAGGTTAAAACTCCTTATTTCTAACGATCCCATACTTCGATCACCAGACTTCAAGAAAAAATTTGTACTCACAACAGACGCTAGTAATGTAGCTCTAGGAGCAGTACTTTCTCAAGATGGTCACCCCATAAGTTATATTAGCAGAACACTTAACGACCATGAAACAAACTACAGTACGATTGAAAAAGAACTACTAGCCATTGTTTGGGCAACGAAAACGTTTAGACACTATTTGCTAGGTCGACATTTTGAAATAGCAAGTGATCACCAACCGTTGTGCTGGTTGCACAAGATGAAGGAGCCCAACGCTAAATTAACAAGGTGGAAATTCAGACTTGCAGAATACGACTTCGATATTAAATACGTCAAAGGTAAAGAAAATCATGTAGCAGATGCCCTATCCAGGATTACTATAGAGGAAGCGTACTTTACTGAAGCTACACAGCACAGCGCCCAAGAAGACAACCAGAATTTAATTTCCCTAACAGAAAAAGCGGTAAATAATTACAATAGACAAGTCATTTTCACTAAGGGACCAGAAAAAGTAAAACAGGAGAATTATTATAAGAAAAAGATCATTCATATTTCGTACGAAACACTCACTTATAAAAAAGCCAAACAGTATTTAATAGATTACTTCGTAAACAACCACAGCGCTTTATACATAGACAGCGACGCTGATTTTGAAACAATACAGGCAGCCCATAAAGAAATTATCAACCCAAGCACCACAAAGGTAATTAGAAGCCTAACTTTACTAAAAAACCTTAAATCATATGCAGAATTTAAGGAATTAATCCTTCAATCCCATGAAAAGTTATTGCACCCAGGAATCCAGAAAACTAAGAAATTATTTAGTGAAAACTACTTTTTTCCAAATAGCCAACTACAAATCCAAAACATTATAAACGAATGTCAAGTTTGTAATCTAGCAAAGTCAGAGCATAGAAATACCAAAGTCCCATTTAAACTCACGCCAAGTATAGAATTCTGTAGAGACAAATTCGTTATAGATATTTACTCAGCCGAAGGCAAACACTATTTGAGCTGCATAGACACTTATTCAAAATTCGCTACACTAGAGCAGATAAAAACCAAGGACTGGATAGAATGCAAGAACGCCCTGATGCGCATATTTAATCAATTGGGAAAACCGAAGCTATTAA
Organism: Drosophila vallismaia; assembly: GCA_035047325.1. Lineage (NCBI taxonomy): Eukaryota > Metazoa > Arthropoda > Insecta > Diptera > Drosophilidae > Drosophila > Drosophila vallismaia. The sequence continues at coordinate 1,022,195 of JAWNPU010000001.1, read as the reverse complement.
AAGCAGACAGAGATGGTGCATTTTCAAGTCTAGCATTAAAAGAATGGTTAGAAACAGAAGAAGTGGAACTACAGCTAAATACCACGAAAACAGGAGTGGCAGATATAGAACGTTTTCATAAGACCATTAACGAAAAAATAAGAATAATCAATACTATGAAAAATACTGAAACAGACCTGAGTAAAATAGAAACTATACTTTATACTTACAATCACAAAACAAAACATGACACCACGGGACAAACGCCCGCTCACATATTCTTATACGCAGGACAACCTACCTTGAACACGCAGGAACTAAAGAGAACTAAAATAGACAAATTAAACAAAGGTAGAGAAGACCACGATATCGACACAAGATACAGAAAAGGACCATTACAAAAAGGCAAATTGGACAACCCATATAAACCAACCAAAAACGTAGAACAAACAGACCCTGACCATTACAAAATTACTAATAGAAACAGAGCTATGCATTACTACAAAACACAATTCAAAAAACGAAAGAAAATTAATCAAACCCATACCCCGACTCAAATGGCTACCAGTTAGACTACACAGATTCACAATTATATTTTGGAAAAGAAAACAAAGTGTATAGTAATGAAAATAAAGAAATAAACAATGAATGTGTCACCAATATAATTAAGCACCTAAATCCAATCTGTAATTTTAAGCCAATACCCACAAATGAATTAATGAAATAAATAGAATAATTATGTATACAAAACTAAAATTAAGAAAAAACCAAAATGGAATGGAATGAAGAAGTTCCACTACTCTTACTATATCCATCAGTCGCAGCCCAAGTATAGGCTTATTTTTAAGGGAAGGGAAGTGACGTATTCACGCCAACTCATCACGCTCGGTTAATTGAGTGTTCGCGCCACCCAAACTGGGCCGCTCTTGTGAGCGGATTCCCGGGCCTGACCTAGCGGTTTCGTCTGCTCTCTCTGAAGCTATCCTTAACGTATTTTACCGTTTAAAGCTATAAGCTCTCCTTAACGTATTTTACCGTTAAAGCTATTTTCTGCTTTATCTGCGTGTCGATCGTCTATTACTTCACTTCCCTATTCTTTATTTCTGTAACCCATAGAGGCCCCTCCTAAATCTAACTCACATTTGAAATTAGTCTTAAGCTGAGATCCAAAGAATAAAGTCGTGAAACTATTTCTCCTAAAACTATTTTTTATTTCTTGGCGTTGTCCTTAGTCAACTGACGGGACATTAGTTCGACTCAAAAATAAAACAACAATTTTACTATATATATATATATATATATATATAGAAGAAATATATATTTTCTAATTTTTTTTTCTTGATCACGGTTTTTAGCGCATTTCTTTTCAAAATGAGTATCAGATCCACAATAATTGCAGTATATAAGTTTACTGTATCCTTTTTTACGAGGATCATTTCGGAAGAAATTTTTATATTGGTCCATTATGTGAAGCCAACTATTCAATTGAAAATCTGGGATTATACTGATTATTATTTTTTTATTATAAATTTATACATAGGAAACCCCATTATGATATATATCGTAATTACAGTTTTCCAAAATTACAAAAAGCTTAAATAAATTATTTAAAGCACATCTAAGCTTTAGTTTCTTATGAATTTTACAATTAGTGTAAAAGTTTTGATAACACGCTAGACTTTTTCCAATGTCTATATCGATAATATTGTTCAATAGAAATTTTGATAAAAATTCCTTTTTTACTTCACCTCGTACAATAAAATTAGTGAACTTGTTAAGTGGTGAAAGTATGTCGTTTAAGCAATTATAAGGTATATCACCCTCCATCCATTCCAATCCATTAATGTGTTGTCGATGTGTATTGTGTTGTTGTAAAGTTTCATAATCCATTTCCTTTATGTTGTATGGGGGCTTGAAGTGAAAAAAGTTGGGTATTACAGCTTCTCCAGGCATAAAAGCTAATTCTTTAACAAAAATTTGTTTGCTATTTCCAACAACATATTGAAAATCTACTATGACAGAAGAACTCCTATCAAATTTACTCATTTTAGGTTGAGCTAGATATTAGAACTAAAATTTGGCTTAACACCACAGGTCTTTTATACATTAGTTTCAGTATATACTATACTATATACTATAAATAAACTTATATATATATACTTATATATAGTAAAATTGTTGTTTTATTTTTGAGTCGAACTAATGTCCCGTCAGTTGACTAAGGACAACGCCAAGAAATAAAAAATAGTTTTAGGAGAAATAGTTTCACGACTTTATTCTTTGGATCTCAGCTTAAGACTGATTTCAAATGTGAGTTAGATTTAGGAGGGGCCTCTATGGGTTACAGAAATAAAGAATAGGGAAGTGAAGTAATAGACGATCGACACGCAGATAAAGCAGAAAATAGCTTTAACGGTAAAATACGTTAAGGAGAGCTTATAGCTTTAAACGGTAAAATACGTTAAGGATAGCTTCAGAGAGAGCAGACGAAACCGCTAGGTCAGGCCCGGGAATCCGCTCACAAGAGCGGCCCAGTTTGGGTGGCGCGAACACTCAATTAACCGAGCGTGATGAGTTGGCGTGAATACGTCACTTCCCTTCCCTTAAAAATAAGCCTATACTTGGGCTGCGACTGATGGATATAGTAAGAGTAGTGGAACTTCTTCCATTCCATTCCATTTTGGTTTTTTCTTAATTTTAGTTTTGTATACATAATTATTCTATTTATTTCATTAATTCATTTGTGGGTATTGGCTTAAAATTACAGATTGGATTTAGGTGCTTAATTATATTGGTGACACATTCATTGTTTATTTCTTTATTTTCATTACTATACACTTTGTTTTCTTTTCCAAAATATAATTGTGAATCTGTGTAGTCTAACTGGTAGCCATTTGAGTCGGGGTATGGGTTTGATTAATTTTCTTTCGTTTTTTGAATTGTGTTTTGTAGTAATGCATAGCTCTGTTTCTATTAGTAATTTTGTAATGGTCAGGGTCTGTTTGTTCTACGTTTTTGGTTGGTTTATATGGGTTGTCCAATTTGCCTTTTTGTAATGGTCCTTTTCTGTATCTTGTGTCGATATCGTGGTCTTCTCTACCTTTGTTTAATTTGTCTATTTTAGTTCTCTTTAGTTCCTGCGTGTTCAAGGTAGGTTGTCCTGCGTATAAGAATATGTGAGCGGGCGTTTGTCCCGTGGTGTCATGTTTTGTTTTGTGATTGTAAGTATAAAGTATAGTTTCTATTTTACTCAGGTCTGTTTCAGTATTTTTCATAGTATTGATTATTCTTATTTTTTCGTTAATGGTCTTATGAAAACGTTCTATATCTGCCACTCCTGTTTTCGTGGTATTTAGCTGTAGTTCCACTTCTTCTGTTTCTAACCATTCTTTTAATGCTAGACTTGAAAATGCACCATCTCTGTCTGCTTTTAATAGCTTCGGTTTTCCCAATTGATTAAATATGCGCATCAGGGCGTTCTTGCATTCTATCCAGTCCTTGGTTTTTATCTGCTCTAGTGTAGCGAATTTTGAATAAGTGTCTATGCAGCTCAAATAGTGTTTGCCTTCGGCTGAGTAAATATCTATAACGAATTTGTCTCTACAGAATTCTATACTTGGCGTGAGTTTAAATGGGACTTTGGTATTTCTATGCTCTGACTTTGCTAGATTACAAACTTGACATTCGTTTATAATGTTTTGGATTTGTAGTTGGCTATTTGGAAAAAAGTAGTTTTCACTAAATAATTTCTTAGTTTTCTGGATTCCTGGGTGCAATAACTTTTCATGGGATTGAAGGATTAATTCCTTAAATTCTGCATATGATTTAAGGTTTTTTAGTAAAGTTAGGCTTCTAATTACCTTTGTGGTGCTTGGGTTGATAATTTCTTTATGGGCTGCCTGTATTGTTTCAAAATCAGCGTCGCTGTCTATGTATAAAGCGCTGTGGTTGTTTACGAAGTAATCTATTAAATACTGTTTGGCTTTTTTATAAGTGAGTGTTTCGTACGAAATATGAATGATCTTTTTCTTATAATAATTCTCCTGTTTTACTTTTTCTGGTCCCTTAGTGAAAATGACTTGTCTATTGTAATTATTTACCGCTTTTTCTGTTAGGGAAATTAAATTCTGGTTGTCTTCTTGGGCGCTGTGCTGTGTAGCTTCAGTAAAGTACGCTTCCTCTATAGTAATCCTGGATAGGGCATCTGCTACATGATTTTCTTTACCTTTGACGTATTTAATATCGAAGTCGTATTCTGCAAGTCTGAATTTCCACCTTGTTAATTTAGCGTTGGGCTCCTTCATCTTGTGCAACCAGCACAACGGTTGGTGATCACTTGCTATTTCAAAATGTCGACCTAGCAAATAGTGTCTAAACGTTTTCGTTGCCCAAACAATGGCTAGTAGTTCTTTTTCAATCGTACTGTAGTTTGTTTCATGGTCGTTAAGTGTTCTGCTAATATAACTTATGGGGTGACCATCTTGAGAAAGTACTGCTCCTAGAGCTACATTACTAGCGTCTGTTGTGAGTACAAATTTTTTCTTGAAGTCTGGTGATCGAAGTATGGGATCGTTAGAAATAAGGAGTTTTAACCTTTTGAATGCCTCAATATATTCCGGGTTTTTACTATCTACTTTTTTGTCCTTTTTAAGACATGTTGTTAGGGGTTTTGCAATCTGTGCGAAATGGGGTATGAACTTTCTATAAAAACCTGTGAGTCCTAAAAATGATTTTATCTCCTTCGGCTTAGTAGGAAGGGGGTAATTTTCTATTGCTCGTAGTTTTTCCGGGTTAGGTCTTATACCTTCTGGAGAAACCATATGTCCTAAGAAATATGTGTCGTGTTTTAAAAACTCGCATTTATCTAATTGGAGTTTTAGATTAGCATTAGATAATGCTTGAAAGACTGCTCTAAGGGATTGAAGATGTTCCTCTAAGGAAGCTGAAAATACAATAATGTCGTCCAAGTATACCATACAGATTTTATTTAATAGTGGACGAAGTACATCGTTCATACATCGTTGGAAGGTAGCTGGGGCGTTTTTCAGTCCAAATGGCATACGGGTATACTCGTAATGCCCTGTCTTAGTTGTGAAGGCTGTTTTGGGGATAGACTCGGGGTCCATTTCTATTTGGTGAAACCCTTTGATTAAGTCAATTGTAGTAAAATAGTTGCATCCTCCTAACTTGCTTAAGATTTCTTCCATATTTGGTATTGGGTATTTGTCTGCTATTGTTATTTCATTGAGGTTACGGTAGTCTATGGCTATTCTGTATTTCTTCTGTCCGGAGGTGTCTGTTTTCTTGGGTACTACTACAATGGGACTACAATAAGGGGAATTGCTTTCTCGGATTATTCCCTGATCTAACATTTCTTTTATTTGGTTTTCTACTTCCGTATCTAGTCCCGGTGCGTATCCGTAAGGCTTTCTGTATACTGGGTCATTATGGGATGTTCTAATAGTGTGTTTTACGTTATTAGTGAATGTGAGCTGGTCTCCCTTCTTATATTGAAGGTCCTGGAATTCTTTTAGGAGGGTTATCAATTTTGCGTTTTCTTCGGAATTTAAGTGGTCTAGCCTAAAGGAATTATTCTGTGTATCTTGAATATGTATTTCTTCTGAAGGAAGGAAGGCATCGATCATTTCGTGCACGTGTCCGTAAATTGTAACTGTACGGGGTCCGTAATTTACTGATGTAGTTCCCTCGTCAAGTAATTGTCGTCCTAAAATCAAGTCGTATTTAGCTGAAAAAGGATATATCAAAAAATCGTATGGTTTAGGGAAAAGATTATTTTTGGGTAACGTTACTTTCTTTTGTGCAATGAACTGGCCATTACTTGAGTTTATTTTCTTTGCTATCTCTTGGATTGGTAATTTGAAAAAATTTTGAGTGGCCATATTTACTGTTGAGCCTGTGTCTATTAAGCATTTTAAATTGAGTCCTTTGTGTTTAATAATTATGAATTGGCTTGTTCCGAGGCTTGGAGCCGAAAATTCTCAGCCGTTTCAGCTTCTGTTATTAATTCCATAGGAGGTTCAGTTGGCTCTTCTCGTGCCTCTGCCATCTCTTGTATGCCAACCGGACGTTGTTGTGGGGGGTCGTAAGGCATGTAATAAATCGGGATGTTGTTGGGGGGCGGCCCGTAAGGCATGTAAAGATCGAAAGGATATTGGGGATGATTCCCGTAATGCATGTAAGGATTGAACTGTTGATGAGTTTGGTCTAATTCTTCTTGGTAACGAGCCTCATCCAAACTCATACGTGATTGTCCACTGTCAGACGGTCGTTGTCTCTTTAGTGCTTGTCCACCGGTCGTTATATTTTCTCTTGTATTTAGTGCGTTTGAATAACTAAGTCCTGGTCGGTTCTGGTCAAATGCATGTTGACGATTCAATTGTCTAGGTTGAGCTATAACAGATACGTTAGGTTGAGGGTGAAGTTGACGGTATTGGTATTGGGAAAACGGATTAGGGTTAGTTCTGGGTAATTGAGGTGGTATATATGAAATTGGTTGGCGAATTGGTTGATACATGGCGTTGTATGATGGTTGGAATGGTGTTGTATGATTATAGTAGTTAGTTGTTTGTCTGTGAGTTGCATTGTTAGGTGATTTAATGGGATTTGAGACTGGCTTTGTATTGTTATTGTATGTAGTTGCTATTTCATAAATTCCCTTTTCTTGCAATATATTTATTAATGATCTTAAATTCGGAATTTCGCATTTAACTATTCTTAACTGTATGTGAGTTGGTAATCTTAGAATTAATGTTTCTATACTGGTTCGTATTAGTTGGTTATACAGGGTAGTTTCTGCAGTGTCGCTTTCTAAGTCTAACTTATTTGTTAATATCTGCCGTCTACGTTCGGCTTCTTCTAAAAATTCACGAACGTTACCTCGGAATTGGGTATTCCGGAAGTCCTCCAATAGTAGATGATTTGGTCTCTGGGGTTTGTAGTTTAGGATTAGATGAGTCCTGAGTTCCGTCCAGGTGGTGAGGTTCGTAACTCCTAGTGTGCGGATGACCTCTCCCGCGATGTTGCGCTCAATGTGTCCGAAGATGGTGAGCTTCTGCCGTTCGTCGGTCGTTTGATATAGTGCCAGGATGAAATCGATGCGGCTGATGAACGTATAAAGGGTCTGTGGGTCCCCGTTGAAGTGTTCGACTCCATTTAGTTGTCGTTCAACTTGAATCATGTTCGAGTCGGACAGCATTATTGGGCTTGGTGCTGCTACTGCCATTTTTTTTTATTTTATTTTTTTTTTATTAGACTACCAAAATTGTTGGTTTCTTTTTTTTTTTGTTTTTAAATGTTTATAGTTGCTGATGTTTCGTGAGTAGCGGTTATTTCATAATTTTATTATTGTTATTTTTATTTTTGTATTGTATAGTTTTAGTTTATTTTTAATTTATTCAAACTTTATATCTTCAGTTTTTTTGTTTGTCTTCATTTAAATTTTATTCACTCTTATTGATTTTTCACTTATGTTACGTTTGAAGTCTATCACTCTACTCTCTTGAAAACACGTTAAGATTTATTTCTTTTGTTATTTTCCGTTGAGCTTAGATAGAGTTTATTTAGATATATATTTTCTTTGAGTGTATATAGTTTTGTTTTATATGCACTTATTTAATAGTTCGTATTAAAGATTTTTTTTTTAACTGATTGATTTGGGCTTACTTCCTTATGTTTTGTTTCACTTAGATTTTAATTTTTCACTTATTTGGTAATTCCTTAATATATTTAGTTTAGGTTCTCTTTTTTTTTTTTTATTTTTTATTTTCCAGCAATTCACTTGTTCGGAGTAACCAAAAAAAATTTCTGGATTTATAGCTCCGGTAAATGTTGGAAGTTCACTGTTGTTTAAACAGATGTGTCTCACTGTTCTTTTAAGTGTAGGCGTATTAATGGCCAACACTTCACTTTCACAGTAACACTACGTAAGTTCTTTGGCGGATAACACAGATTACAGGAATTAAAAAAATTTATATTTTCGCATCAAGCAATCTTTGAGTTATCCTACCGACTGCGCCAGTAAAATTGTTGTTTTATTTTTGAGTCGAACTAATGTCCCGTCAGTTGACTAAGGACAACGCCAAGAAATAAAAAATAGTTTTAGGAGAAATAGTTTCACGACTTTATTCTTTGGATCTCAGCTTAAGACTGATTTCAAATGTGAGTTAGATTTAGGAGGGGCCTCTATGGGTTACAGAAATAAAGAATAGGGAAGTGAAGTAATAGACGATCGACACGCAGATAAAGCAGAAAATAGCTTTAACGGTAAAATACGTTAAGGAGAGCTTATAGCTTTAAACGGTAAAATACGTTAAGGATAGCTTCAGAGAGAGCAGACGAAACCGCTAGGTCAGGCCCGGGAATCCGCTCACAAGAGCGGCCCAGTTTGGGTGGCGCGAACACTCAATTAACCGAGCGTGATGAGTTGGCGTGAATACGTCACTATATATATTATATAAAAATATATATTATTATATATATATATACCGAATGTTTATACAGCCTCTCAGTCCTTTATATACGAAACATTTCAGTACCCAATTTTAGTATGCTAAAAACCATCAAGTCTAATGGATAAAAAGAGATAAGACTACAAGAAAAAAGCAGGATCATAAAGTTATATTTGGTTTTGAATATTTTGTGTCATCAAACTTAAAGATCAAGTGCGGATTTTCAACATCTAAAAAATTTACCCCAATGATCTGGAGCAGCAGTCCAAAAACTATTTTGTTGGCATTGATAAAGAGGAATGGATCCAGCTTCTTACGTATAAGGAATTTATACAGCTGAAGCTTGAGCAGTATGACTTTTTAATAGCTGACACAATTTTGGATCATCCGATTTTATCAACTATTAAATGTAGTTTTAGATTTAGAAAATCAGATAAGCAGTATGTTCTGGTTCTAAATCAATTTGGTAATAAAATTGAATTCGATAGTGAGTCTTGGAGATCGTTAATACGTTTAGGAATATTTTTTACAACATTTTTATGCTGGAATACAATATTAAAACAACAAATAACATATTTATACTATAATCATATAATTCCTAAGTGTGCTTCTTTACAAAGATTCGATATTCAATTATCTGATTTAGAAGGTAACTATGAAAAAAATGTTCAAATCGATTTAACCAGATTATGCTTTGAAATTTCCAAAAAAATTACTAAAGAAATAAAAGAGGATGTACAGTGCCGCTCAACTGAATAGGTTTGAAAAATCCTTCTCACATTTTGTTCTATATCTTTGGTTCAACTGCGTTTTTTTCTATCATTTTTTTTTTGTTTTCAACCTTGAATTGCTTACTCATTATGTGCTAGAAAAAAGTAACGGGAAAAATGCAACGGTAATTCGGAATTTAGCTTTCATCGTGAAATTCGCTTAATGTGTGCACTTTTTTTGGCTCATCTGAATACACACTTTTGACATCACTTTTTATTTGACCGCGTGATTGTAAAGAGTTGATTTCTTTTGTATTCTAAAGGTAAAATAATCTTTTATCATTTTTTTCTAAAATGGGCCGCGGAAAACCTTTAACCGATTTTGAAAAATGTAAAAATAAAAGGCTTTATTGAATATGGCTTAAAACACTGTGTAATAGCCAAGAAAATCGGTCGAAGTCAAAACGTTGTGAGTAATTTTCTCTTTAATGAAGCCGACTATGAAAAAAAATGAAAGGTGGCAAAAAAAAAAGCAACAACATCATCAGAGAGGCGACTTATGCTACGAACTCCCCAAATTCCCACCTTTCCGCCGGAAAAATTAAGGAAAAATGCAGCGTAAATGCTAGTGTGGCCACGGTAAAACGAATAATTCAAAGTGACAAATACTTGAAGAGATTAAAAATTTTAAAAAAACCACCTCTCAATGATGCTCGTAAAGAAGCACGACTTCGATTTGCCCGAGAACACATGACGTGGAACAAGGAGTGGAAGACGGTTGTTTTCTTCGATGAAAAGAAGTTCAACCTCGATGGACCGGATGGCTATAACTACTATTTCCATGATATAAAAAATGTTTTTTAAGCCGTCATCACACTTGTGCAGGTGGTGTAATGGTGTGGGGAGCCATATCTTTCTATGGAACTTGCGAGCTCCAGTTTCTCACCTCGAAAATGAACGCAAAGGTGTATAAGACTGTGCTTCAAAAGGCTTTCCCTCAGTTTTCTGAGATTTATGGTCATATTCAATGGACGTACCAACATGACAACGCTCCCATTTATACGGCTCGGATTATTAAACAGTGAATTAAGGACCAAAACGTAAAATTCCTCAAGTTGACGCCTTACTCTTCTGACATTAACATTATTGAAAACATTTGGAGACGTTTGTCCAGGAGAGTTTACGAAGGAGGAAGACAATTTAGTGACAATGGGGGACCCTAGTTGAAGCTATTAAAAAAGCCTGGTCAACAATTTCACTAAATGAAATTAAAAAATATTATGATTCCTTACCAAATCGTATGTTTGAAATAATTAAAAGCAAGGGTAGCCATACCAAATACTAAATAATGCTAAAATATTGCACTTTGTTATTTAAAATACCCAGTGCCTTGAAATTTTATTTTGTTACTAATAAATTAAATAGTTTTAGGGGTCAAACCTATTCAGTTGAGCCAAAAAAATGGAGATTTTTGTTTTTTTTTGAAAAAAAAAAAATTAAAATGATATAAAAACAAAACTAAGAGATCAGAAACTTTGTTATTTAACAAATGACAGATTTATTCATACATAAAAATGTATTTCGCTTAAATCGGATTTCATATAACTAAGATACAACGTTTCAAACCTGAACAAATAGTCAAACCTATTCAGTTGAGCGGCACTGTACATCAATAAGAAATCATTAATCTATAAGCACTCTACCGTTAATAATAAAAATTAATAAAAAATAAAAATGAGCAAGAAACAAGTTGTTGATGAAATTCATAAAGCTCGTAGGAAAAATTTTGTACATAGAAAATTTGTACAAAAAGGGTATCATGATACTTGGCAAATTAATTTGGTTGAAATGATTCCATTTTCTAACCAGAATGGATGCTATAAATATTTACTGACTGTTATAGAAATCGATACTAGACGATCCGAAGTATAAACATAAAAATTAAAAATCAGATCAAGGCAAAGAATTTTTAACCCTCTAATGCCCAACCCCGCCTTTTGGAGGGTTGCAATAGAACTGCGTACAAAAACTGCGTATTCAAAAAAGGGGAATCACATATATTTCAGGACATTTCATTTTGCATGTACACTTCACAAGTTCGGTCCAAAGTGAAAAGTTGCAGGTGTGGGTCGTATATAATTCATTTTGCAAAAACAGTGATTTTGAAGATTGAACAAAAAGTTTATTTTGTGTCGTACAAGAAAAAAAAATATTGGTGAGTAGAACGCATTATCAATCGGTTAGTTTAAAAATCAAATAAAAAAAAACAATATAAGTTCAGAAATATCGACTTGGAACAAATCCCGCCTTTTGGCGGGGTTGGGCATTTAGCTGTAAATTTATTATTTATTATTATTAATAATAATTTATTATTTTCACCTGTAACAGGTAACCCATTAGCGTAATCAAAAAACTAACTTCATATTCGTTCGTTTTGACCCAAAATTAGTTTAAAATAATTTTTTCACTGCAATAGAAAAATGGGGCATTTGAAGGTTAATCACCTTTTCAAAGATCTGATGAAGCAAAATTCGATAAATAATTATCACACTTTTACACATCTTAAGGCATCTATCTGTAAACGATTTAACCTTTAAAAACTTTAAAACTTTAAAAAAGAAGATGTGGAAAATGTTTAGCTTTAATGGAAATGCGTCAATCATTTAAAAATGCTTGTAGACCAATACAATAATTCTTATCATCGAACTATTAAAATGCGCCCGGTATATGTTTGTGAAAAAAATGAGGAGTTTATTTTAAAAACTGTTTATAACATTGTAAAGGTATTCCCAAAGCATAAATATTTAGTAGGCGATCATGTCAGAATAAGACTCAAAAAGATATATTTGTGAAGGGGTATGAACCTAATTGGACACCTGAAATATTTAAATTTTCTAAAACAGAGCTGTTAAGCTCAAAACACGCTACACATATAGTGCGAAGGGTACGATAAGTTTTTGTATGGCCATATTCTTCGCAATTTGCACACTGTGCGGGTCCTTTACGCTTATGCGGCTCTTCAACAGAGATTCGGTGTAAGAGATATTGCAGCTTATAAATGGGGTGACCAGAGGTTGTGGCTTTTTATCTTTGTTAAATATTTTAATAACTGATTTCGGCTTAAAACCTTGTTCTATTAGGGCTCCTGATATTTCCTCAGGATTTATTTCAGGCTCAAGGCCTTTAATAACTATTTGTAGTCCCTTGCTGCTTTTTAGTTGGTACGTATAAAAGTTTTTCCTGGCATCGTTGAGGTATTTGTTAAGCGCTCTGAAGTTTACTTCCGTTTTGACTTGCACTTTTGTTTCATGAATGTTGCCATTGGTCAGGGGAATTATGTGGAAACTGTCTTTCCCAATAAGGTCCATTATTTTGTTTACGGGGGCGCTGGAACTTTTTTCTCTGATGTAGATTGGAGGCGGCTTAGGGGTCTTCTTAATGTCTTTATCAGAATTTGGCATATCGTATAAATCATCGGCCAAAATGGCAAATCGGTTATCATTGTTGGGCATATTAGTTTTCTGTCTTGTTATGTCTCAAATTATTTTTGGTTTATTACCCGTTGAAGAATTTTGCGGGCTTAGTTTTCGCTTTATTTGTATGCATCGATCTATACCAGTCTGTATGGTCGAGGAACTTTTTTTTGCTGAGGGTGCAGCACACAGTGAATTTGTTTTTGGTGCTTGCTCAGCAGAACTTGCAGTCATCGTTGATCGGGCGTGTACCGGTGGAGTTGTTTTTTTTGTCACATCAGGTGTAACAGAGCCAGTTGATAAGCAAAGATTTTTAGCTTGCTCTTGCTCGGGCATTTCAACGGTCCCTTTAAAGGTTGATGGAGAGCAAGACCGCGCTGTCTCGCTTGTTGTTGGTAAGTCGTGGTTTTTGATTGGGTCGCGGGTGATTGACCGTAAGTACACGTTGTTTCGTTGCAAAGAGAGGCGACGTTGGTCTTGCTCAAGTTGGCGCTGGGCCCGAAGGTCTTTCTGACTCATTTTGTTTTTATTATTTGTTGTTATTGATATAAACGGTTTTTTTTTTGTTTGGAATAAATTTATAATAAAAAAGAAGAAAAGTTGTATGATATTTTTTGCCGGGAGCATCACTCCGGCGGTTGGTTTTTTTTGAATTAGCGTCTTTTCGCACGAGGTTTTTTTAAATTTTTAAATTTTTACGATTTGCGCCAAACGGGCAAAGTCTGGCATCACAGTTGGTCAACGCCGCTCGGTTTGTGCGATCGGTTGGCAGCACTATCAGCTGTTTAGTTAGCCGGGCCTCCCGCAACAATTGTTTATATTTTTGCAATTGACCGAAAAAAAGAAAGTGTGGATTTAACGCCTTTTTCTACCTGTCGTCGTGCGGCAAACGCGGGATGCAACTTTGCACACTCTTCGACTATTTCTGACGGCGACGTCGTTAGAAATAGTTAAAATTCGCGCAGCGCACATTGGGCCAGCGAGCCGATCTTTCGACGAAAATTCAAGTTTTTCATAGAAAGTAAACCTGTTTTAATAATATGTAAAATTTGAATAGTATATTCTTGGACTAAGATGAATCAAAAGATTTTCAGCTGTTTCAGCTGTTTTATTGCATGCGTGCGAAACTAAAAAGCGCAGGAAAAATTTTGTTGAGTTGCGAGCGTGCCAAAATTTTTGTGGTTTAACCAATTTTCACAAAAATGATGGAAAAGAAGGACCTAGGTATGTAGAATATTTGTACTAAAAAAAATGTTCATGTTTGTTAATGTGTTTTTTGTGTGCGTTTATTCGTGTTGTCCAAAAGTAGAAAAAAGCTAACCTGCTAACCCGTCTTTTGTGGAGTATAACTAATTTTGTGCCAAAAAGCAATTATGTGTCTTTATAGTGCAAAGTGTATATAAACTAATTTTAAAAATCTTTTCTGCTCCGATGTGTATAATCCTTAATATTACAGCTGTGGTTGAGTTCGCCTATGAGCAACTGCTTGATATCTACATACAAAGCGCATCTTCCGTTTCGAATTGGATTTATGATGAACTGAAAGAATTCGACTTAAGCACGGAGAAAAAGGACGAAATCAAAACCAAAGTGAGAAGCTTTCACCTTTACATACAAATAAATTTGGCAGATTGTAATAGAAATATGGCCAGATTTAAGACAAAGCATACCAAATGACTTTCGTCCAACATGGTTATAACAGTAAGTACATTGTTGTCAAATCCAAAGACCTCTACATCAAGACGAGTTGGACGCCCACCCATTGAATATAGAAGAGAAAATTAGCAACCGATTTAGCTGTAAATCAGGGTCACAACACACCTCTTCTTGTGCATGCCGCTGCAGTTTCGGCCAAAAAATCGAACGATAAAGATACAGCCCATGTGTTAAAAAATACATTTTTTATTCCAAGTGACTCCAATAAGGCTAGAAAAAATCTTTTTACTCAGAAAAATGACTCGGTTCGACTAACGGAGGATGAGGCTTTAGCATATCTGCTTGAAAATTCATTGAGTAAAAGTCAATACATCAACATTCGCAAGCTTTGCATTTCTCGATCTTGTAAACTTTTACCTCCTTACAACAAAGTGAGAGAAGCGAAGTTAAAATGTAGACCTTTTGATATTAATGTAACCGAGTCAGTTGCTGAAGTCCCGCTTCAAAGTCTTTTAGACCACACTAGTTGCCGTATAATTCAAATGCAAGAAGATTTATTTGAGCAGCTTGGCAATACTTTAAGTCGGACCCTTATTGTAAGCTATGGATTTGACGGAACGTCCGGTTGTTCCGCAGCTATAAGCAACACTTTTTTGGATGTGATTCATTGCTTTCTGACGACTCGCTTTTTGCGACAACAATAATCCCCCTAAAATTAATAGACCATATTGGATATGTATTTTGGATTAATCGTACTAATCAGTCGATTAGATTTTGTAGACCAGTCAAGCTTGAGTTTGTTAAATTTGGATAATCAAATAAAAGGTTTGTCTTCATATGTCTGCACCGTTGTAAATGGAAAATCAATTTCAGTTGAATATGATCTTCAAATGACACTTTTCGATGGAAAAGTTTTAAACATTTTGACTGAAACTAAATCTTGCCAATTGTGTCCGATTGTGTCACGCGAGCAAGACGATCGCCGGCTCTCATTGCAACGAAACAACGCGTACTTCTCTTACGTCTCCGCGACTTCTGCAGAAAGCGAGCGGTCAATCACCCATAACCCGACAAGTTTACCATTGCCAACAACTCACGAAAGAGCGCGTTCTTGCTCTCCCTCAATACTGTCACAAAACCCCCAATCTCCAAACACTTGCGAAATTTCTTTACGCTTACCTACGGTGACTAGTACTGTGACAACAACAACCACTGCAACTGCAACCGCAACAACAACTGGAACGGTATCGTCAGCTCGCTCAATTTCGTCGACGCAAGCATTTGCTCCTACTGAGCCAGCGATCAAAACAAAAACACAATTTAAAGGTTCTGCTGCGCTATCAGCAAGCCAAAACGTAAACAAGAACGCCGGGCCCACCATACAGACTGGAATGGATCGCTACATAACAATAAAAAGAAAACTTAGCCCTCAAAATTACAAAAGTCAACAAACAGAAAACAAATCAAAAATTACACGCGACAATGCTAACATGCTCACTAACAAAACGCCAGAAAACACCAACAGATTTGAGCTGCTGGCAAACTCTACTGATGAAAGTATACAACCGGCAAAGTCACCTAAGAAGGTCAAGCCTCCTCCAATATACATTCGGGAAAAAAGCTCAAGTGCATTAGTGAACAAAATAGCCACACTTATAGGAGAAAACTCATTTTACGTAATACCCTTAAGAAAAGGGAACATAAATGAAACAAAGGTTCAAACTGAAACCGAGGATAGCCATCGTCAACTAACCAAATTCTTGGATGAAGCAGGAAAAAACTTTTATACATACCAACTAAAAAGCGCAAGGGGCCTACAAGTTGTTCTCAAAGGGATTGAGGCAACTGTTTCGACCACTGAAATCGTAGAAGCGCTCAAGGAAAAAAACTTTAATGCAAAAATGGTCATGAACATATTAAACAAAAATAAGGAACCACAACCAATGTTCAAAATCGAGTTGGAGCCAGAACGCCAGATACTGAAAAAAATGAAGTTCATCCAATCTACAAGTTACAGCTCCTACTGCATCGGCGTATCACAGTGGAAGAGCCACACAAGCGCAATCGCCCAGTGCAGTGCACTAACTGCCAAGAATATGGCCACACTAAGGCGTACTGTACGCTGAAATCTATTTGCGTAGTCTGTAGTGAAGCTCATAGCACACCGAACTGCCATAAGAACAAGGAAGACATCTCTGTTAAAATGTGCAGCAACTGCGGTGAAAGTCACACAGCGAACTGGCGTGGCTGTGTAGTATACAAGGAACTAAAGAACCGCCTTAACAAACGCGGAGAATCAATACGCGCTCAGACCACCCACATCGCTCACACTCCACCACAATCGGGCCCGTCCTACACTGCACCCCCCTACACATCGTACCAGTCCTAGCGTTTCCTTCGCTAGTGCCTTAAAATCGGGAATTAAATCCGTGAATCCGCTAACACAAAAGTCGACTTCTACTCGGGAAGAACAGAAAATAACTACCTTGAACGAACAAACGCAGCATATACCAACTGGCATTGAAACGATGATGATCTCACTCCAGCAAACCCTAAAAGAGTTTAGGACATTCATGCAAACCACAATGGAAGAGCTTATGCGAAACCAAAATACGCTGATACAGCTTCTTCTGTCATCCAAATCAATATAATGTCTCCACTTCAAATATCTATGTGGAACGCAAATGGCGTTTCACGGCATAAAAATGAACTTGCCCAGTTCTTATTCGAAAAAAATATTGACGTCATGCTCCTCTCCGCGACACATCTAACAGACAAGCACAACTTCCATATCCCAGGATACTTATTCTACGCCACAAACCATCCGGACGGCAAAGCCCATGGGGGCACTGGTATACTTATCAGAAGTCGCATCAAACACCACCTTTATAACAGAACCGAAATGGACTACCTGCAATCCACTTCCTTAAGCATGCAATCCAGCAGCGGCCCCGTCACTCTGGCCGCAGTCTACTGCCCACCTCGCTTTGTAGTTTCTGAGGACCAATTCTCGGAATTTTCAACTCACTCGGTGAGCGATTCATAGCGGCCGGTGACTACAATGCCAAGCATACGCACTGGGGATCACGTCTTCTGACCCCAAAGGGCAAACAACTTTACAACGCGCTCATTAAGCCGCGAAACAAGCTCGATTATGTGACTCCGGGTAGGCCTACATACTGGCCAGCAGATCCAAATAAGCTACCGGATCTCATTGACTTTGCAATAACAAGAAAGATTCCAAGAAATAATATTACGGCCGAGTCACTTGCAGAACTATCATCTGATCACTCCCCAGTTCTACTTACTCTCTGGCACCGACCACATATAACTGAGCGCCCCTACAGGCTGACAGGCAACAGGACCAACTGGGCAAGGTACGCGAAATATGTTTGTACCCACATGGAACCAACTCAAACAGTATTCACCGACGAGGATGTTGATCGCCTGGTCAAATCGATAGAGGAAACACTTGTTGCTGCTGCCAAGGCCTCTACACCTCCAGACACACACAAAATGACAAATCATAGCAAGACAAATCGTGAAATCGAACAGCTAGTACTTGAAAAACGAAGACTAAGAAGAGAATGGCAGAATCATAGATCCCCAACGGCTAAAGAACATCTAAAAATAGCAACACGTAAACTAACCAGGGCACTTAAGCTTGAGGAAGCCAACGCACAGCATCTATATATCAAACAACTATCGCCCACCAGCAAAAGGAACCCTTTGTGGAAAGCACACAAAAGCATACAGCCACCGGCAGAAACAGTCGTTCCACTGCGAGGTCCCTCTGGAAGCTGGATACGCAGCGACGAAGATAGAGCTAATGCGTTCGCCGATCACCTTCAGAAAGTATTCCAACCAAATCCTGCTAGCAACTCATTTGTCCTCCCTGTAGTAACTAAAAGCTTGCCCCCTATAAATCCAGTAACATTCAGCCAAAGTGAGATAGAATCTATCATAAAAGATCTTAATCCCAAAAAATCACCTGGACATGACTTGGTGGCACCAAAAATGATCATAG
Source organism: Drosophila vallismaia (assembly GCA_035047325.1). NCBI lineage: Eukaryota > Metazoa > Arthropoda > Insecta > Diptera > Drosophilidae > Drosophila > Drosophila vallismaia. Next base: position 1,003,882 of record JAWNPU010000001.1, on the reverse strand, counting down.
AACTCCCACCGTGTGCGGTTCTGACCTTATGCCATCTCTTCAACGCTATTACGAAACTTGGATACTATCCCCAAAGGTGGAAAAAGGCGGTCATAGTAATGATTCCCAAGCCAGGCAAAGACAAAACGCAACCCTCATCCTACAGACCAATCAGTCTCCTAACGTGTCTCTCGAAACTGTTTGAAAAGGCATTTTTAAAACAACTAACTCCTTACTTAAGAAGGCGAAATACAATACCATCGCATCAGTTTGGCTTTCGCAAAAATCACGGAACGATCGAACAGGTCAATCGCATCACAAACGAAATTCGTACCGCTTTTAAGCACCGTGAATACTGTTCAGCTATATTCTTAGATGTTGCACAAGCATTTGACCGAGTCTGGCTGGAAGGACTAATGTACAAAATAACAAAACTGCTTCCCCAGAACACGCACAAAGTGTTCGAATCTTATCTCTTCAAAAGAGTGTTCTCAACCAGGTGCAACAGTTCGACTTCACACGACCGCGTTATCAATGCTGGAGTCCCCCAAGGTAGTGTACTGGGCCCCGTTCTTTACACCCTATTCACAGCAGACATGCCTACAAACTATCAGCTCACAACCTCTACGTTTGCTGACGATACCGCAATACTTAGCCGATCTAGATGCCCAGCGAAGGCAACAGAGCAACTTGCCTGCCATCTTAAAATAGTGGAAAGATGGTTTGCGGACTGGCGCATTAAGATAAACGAGACCAAAAGCAGACATGTAACCTTCACACTGAACAGACAAACCTGCCGACCCTGTACCCTGAACAAAACATTTATCCCACAAGCAGACGTTGTAACATATCTCGGCGTTCACCTAGATAGTCGCCTCACCTGGCGGCGACATATAGAATCTAAAAGGACTCATATGAAGCTTAAAGCAGCCAATCTTCATTGGCTTATTAATTACAACTCTCCCCTTAGTCTGGAATACAAAGTACTCCTCTACAATACCGTGCTGAAACCCATCTGGACATACGGCTGTGAACTATGGGGAAACGCCTCAAAAACCAACATTGAAATCATACAGCGAGCTCAGTCCACGATTCTGCGAACTATCACTGTGGCACCATGGTACCTACGCAGCGAAAGCATCCATAGAGACCTCCACATAAACCTTGTCAATGAGGAAATTCAGATGAAAAAAAGTAAACATCAAGCAAAGCTCGCCGCACACGAAAATCCTCTCGCGAAGTCGCTTACGCGAGTCTACAGTCAGAGCCGACTGAAGCGCAAAGATTCTCCAGCCCAGCAAAGAAATCCTAGGGCCGTCTCTAACTAATACAATTACTTCATATTGTAATTAATATAAGTTATATAATAAGATTTGAATAATTATTGTTAGTCTCACAAAAAGAGAAGATCCAATAAATAACGCAATAAGTTTAAAAAAAAAAAATTGTGTCCGATATGTGCAGCGAGTCCAAAAGACTTCTTGGATAATGCTAAAATGGACTCACCAAAATTTAAGCCAAGACATGAAGCATTAAAATATGTCATAAGTCCTCTACATGCCTGGATTCGATTTTTTTAATTCATTCTTAAAATTGCATATAGACTGAATCTTAAAAAATGGCAAGTGAGAGATGAAATGGAAAAAAAGAAATGGCGAAACAAAAAAAGACGATTCAGAAGCAGATGTGGAATGCTATGGCTCTACATGTGGATAAGCCTAAGCAGAATGGCAATGGTAATACCAACGACGGTAATACAGCAAGGAGGGCGTTTGCACAACCTAAGCTACTAGCTGAAATTTTAGGTCTCGATGAATTCCTCATTGCATATTTTAGCAATATTTTAATTGCTATTTCTTGTGACCTACCAATTGATCCAACACAATTTAAAAAGTATTGCCAGAAAACCATAACTCGATAATGTCCTTGTATCCATGGTTTCCAATGTCGGCAACGGTCCATAAAGTGTTAATGCACGGCTACCAAGTAAAAGAAGCATCAATACTTCCATTAGGTGTTCTTGGCGAAAACGCCTCAGAGGCTCGCAACAAATACTATAAGAGTGACAGGAGGTTACATGCTCGAAAGAGTACACGGCCGAACAAAATGGCAGACGTTTTCCACAGAGCAATGGATTCCTCAGATCCTCTTGTGTCGAGCATCTATCTAAAAAAAAGATTGGGCCAGCGAAATAAACTACTCCTACCAGCAGACGTAATCGAACTTTTGAAATCACCAAACTTGCTAAATTTTGTTAACATAAACAATAATAACAATGTTCCCGATTTTGATGCTAACAATAGTGTAATTCAGATTCTGACTCTGAAAATCCGTTTTCAATAGATATTGATGTAGAACACAACTTTTATGAACATTTTTAAATTTAAAATACTTATTTATAGTCATTTTGAATGCATTGCTATTTTTTAGTTATTAATATTAAGGTTATGTGTTAAAAAATTAATTAAAAACATTTGCTGAATTTAACGAGTGCTAGCATTATTAATTACCGTACAATTAAGAATAAGAGGAAACCTATCTCATATGGGCGGCTAGGGAAGGCGTGGTCAGATCGGTCTGAAACTTGGATATGTTTTTATATGCATCGACACTATCATATGAACGAAATTTTAAGAACCTAGCTTTAATTTTCGTCGAAAAATCGGCTCGCTGGCCCAATGTGCGCCGGCGAAAATCCAGCCAAAGAGTGTACGCGATCACGAAGCGAGGCATGCACTTGCTGCAACTGTGGCGAACAGCACCCAGCGAACTATTCCGGATGCTCCAAACTCCAGGCATTCCTTCAGCGCTCTAGGCCAAAAAGAGCTGTGGGCGGAAGAAGCGAAGTCAACTACCGACATATGTCCCATGTTCCTACTGCATGTATGCCGATTGCACCTTTCCGAAGCGGAGTCTCCTACGCAGATGTAGCTAAAGCCTGGACGATCCCTAAGAAGAATTAGAAACAGTCCAATCAGCAGCAACAATCTGGACCAGGAACCGCAGCCGGGAAGGGAGTTGGTCTAGGGGCGGACATCTGCACCCGTTGGACAATAACACTTATAGCATCATGCAGTCGCTGGACGAAAGCATGAACGCTCTGCGCTAACTCCAGGAAAACTAGATAAAACAAATGAGGATAATGATACTACAGCAGGGCCAGTTGTTCCATCTGCTCACTGCAATACATGCGCAACTAGGGACAAAATGATGCCGCTGCGCATATTAGTGTGGAATGCCGACGGCGTCTCCGCCAAGCTGCCCGAAGTTGAATGCTTCGTGCGGCGCTACGAGATTGATGTTTTGCTTATCAGTGAAGCACATTGCAAAGATGTAGTCAATCCCAAGCTGTATGGTTACGAGGCCCATCGTCTTTCTTTCTTTTATATTTTTTCTTTTTAAGTTTTGCAAATATTGTTAGTTTGTAAGTTTAAATTTAGTAATTATGGCAGTAATTGTGTCGGGCAGTATTAATAAATACCCAGGACACCATGAGGTTTTAAAATACCCTAAATGCCTTAATAAATAGTGTAAAAAAAAAGCGTGTGTCGCCAGTGTGGGCAGGGAGGCCATGTAGCGGCGACCTGCACTAATCCAGTGGACTGCAGAAACTGCCGGTTCAAGGGGTTGACTTCGGGTCACAGCATGCTGCCCGATATACTCGTAAGTTTTGGAGCGAGTGAACGCGAGACATTAAGATGACCAGAATCCTGCAAATAAATTGCCAGGGTTCGTTTGCAGTCATGGTTGATGTGTGGTCAATGATGTGTGAGAGAGGCTGCGGTGTGGCCCTGTTGCAAGAACCGTACACAAACCACGGTCGTGTACGGGGATTGCCCGCAGAAATGCGAGTATTTCTTGACACCATCAATCAGGCCGCAGTGTTTGTGAATGACCCAAGCATAGAGTGCACCTTGGTGAACTCCACTCCCCAGTCAGTGGAGTTCACCAAGGTGTATGCGCGGGTGGAGGGTAGTTTTGGTACATTGTATGTAGTGAATGTGTACGGCAAGTATTCTGAGCCCATTGAGCCGTACCTCGAGTTCTTAAATGCGGTGCTACTACTGGTTAGTAGCAAACCTGTCATTCAGCAAGATGTCCAGGGACACCCCTGGCAGTCCGAACCATTTGCGGGGTGAGACGCTAGCGGAATGGGTGATTACCCGGGGAATTAAGGTCGTCAACGAGCCCAGCGAGTGGTTCACATTCGACGGCCTCATGGGGACCAGCGATATTGATGTCACACTCGTGAATGATGCAGCAATGCGAATGCTTGGACTTAGGTGGAGTGTGTTGGGAGGCCTCGGCGTGAGTGATCACAATCCCATTAAGATTGTGGTGACTTGCGACGTGGCCTTGGACTCGAATGTGGGGGCCATGGTTGGCGCACTAGAGGTGCAAATTGGTTATTGCATGGCCATTATGTGAGAGAGGCGGCGGCGTAAGTCCCGCTCAGCACCTTCTGTGCTTTGACTGTGGATGAAAAAGTAGCCTGCGTATCCGGGTGGACGAGTGCGAATGATGCCATGTTTGCGAGACACCGTAAGGTGATTGCACCGAAGAATTGAGCATTGAGCGGAGGTAACTCCGTTCCCTGAAGAAGAGATTCCAAAGGACCAGAAGGGCTAATGCGGAAGGCTGGCGAGTCGGACGCATCCCTACAAGCATAGAATTATGCATGTTAAGGAGAGAGAATGGCGTCCTTTCGTGGAACGGAATACACACGATCCTTGGGGTCGGATTTATAAAATTCTGCGACAGAACCAGCGTGAAAGAGGATGTGTGCCCTAGAGGTCAGACAATGTTGACGTCGGACTGGCTATGGACAAGACGGTGTCGATGTTGCTCAAAGGCAAGATGGCAGTTAGTCGACCTCCAATAGTCAGGCTCGATGATTCCCGTATTAGGGATGTGAAACAGGTAAGGTACCTCGGCATTCTTATGGGTGAGAGGACGTGGATTAACGACGGACGTGTTTGAATAAAAATTGAATTAGACAAAATAAAAAGACGGAATTGAGTGGAAAAAGTGTGCGAGTGCTTAAGGTTTCTGGTAGACCAAGTGCCATGCGTGTGGCAAGGAAAACCTTGAAGAAAAACGTTAAAAACATAAATTTTGCCAGTGGAAAATTTCCACACGTGGTAGTGAAAAAGCTTGTAAAGAGATAATCTTTAAGAGAGAAAAGCTTTGAGAGAGCTAAGCTTTAAGAAAGAAAAGCTTTAAACGTTAAGCTTTAAGCTTCTAACTTGAACTTTTAAGCTTAAAAGTTTGGAAAGATTGAAGTATCAGAGACACGAACCCTAGCAACGAGAAAGGAGATGCCCCGAAAAGGCTGCCGTAGTCGATCGGGCAGTAGCGCCGGTGCTGTAAGCAGTGACGCTGAGGAGACGTTGCCGTCGCGGCGGGCGAAGAAACTGCGGGCGATGTCGGTGGAAGATGGAGTTGATGGAGGGGTATTGGGGGCCAGTCTGCCCGCGAAGGTGGCACCTGAGGTAGCTGCCTCATGCCGTGGAGGCTTGGACTCCGTTGGAGTCGCGGCTGTAAGCTCTGGCGCCCGGGTCCACGAGGTTCGGGAGCTGAAGCGTGGCGGAGCCATCATCCGCACGCCGTCGGCTTCCGAAGCCTTCAAAGTGGTTGCATTGAAGCGGTTCGCCGCTCAGCGTGGAGCGTAATGCCGCGGTGAGGCCAAGGGTGACCGTGTTTGACGTAGACACTGCGATCGCCCCCGATGAGTTCATGGATGAACTCTATAGGAACAACCTCAAGGAGGAGCTGACCCTGGCGCAGTTTAAAACGGCAGTGCATCTGACGAAGCCCTGGACAGCGGCTGCCGGTGGCACTGTTAACGTAACGCTAGAGGTGAGCGAAAAAGCGTTGCCGCTTTTGGATGCTGTCGCTCACAGCTGAAAACGTACGCGTGTCACCGGTGTGTGGGCTTTGACCACAAGGTCAGTGATTGCCGGTTGAGGGTGAATGTGTGTCGCCAGTGTGGGCAGGGAGGCCATGTAGCGGCGACCTGCACTAATCCAGTGGACTGCAGAAACTGCCGGTCCAAGGGGTTGACTTCGGGTCACAGCATGCTGCCCGATATACTCGTAAGTTTTGGAGCGAGTGAACGCGAGACATTAAGATGACCAGAATCCTGCAAATAAATTGCCAGGGTTCGTTTGCAGTCATGGTTGATGTGTGGTCAATGATGTGTGAGAGAGGCTGCGGTGTGGCCCTGTTGCAAGAACCGTACACAAACCACGGTCGTGTACGGGGATTGCCCGCAGAAATGCGAGTATTTCTTGACACCATCAATCAGGCGGCAGTGTTTGTGAATGACCCAAGCATGGAGTGCACCTTGGTGAACTCCACTCCCCAGTCAGTGGAGTTCACCAAGGTGTATGCGTGGGTGGAGGGTAGTTTTGGTACATTGTATGTAGTGAATGTGTACGGCAAGTATTCACAATTCCATCGAGGTTGTGTTGGCTCGCCACGTGGCTTTGTACTCGAATGTAGGCGGTCATGGCTAGCGCACTAGAGTTGCGAATTGGTTTTTGCATGGCCATTATGTGAGAGAGGCGGCGGCGCAAGTCCCGCTCAGCACCTTCTGTGCTTTGACTGTGGATGAACAAGTAGCCTGCGTATCCGGGTGGACGAGTGCGAATGATGCCATGTTTGCGAGACACCGTAAGGTGATTGCACCGAAGAATTGAGCATTGAGCGGAGGTAACTCCGGTCCCTGAAGAAGAGATTCCAAAGGACCAGAAGGGCCAATGCGGAAGGCTGGCGAGTCGGACGCATCCCTACAAGCATAGAATTATGCATGTTAAGGAGAGTGAATGGCGTCCTTTCGTTGAACGGAATACACACGATCCTTGGGGTCGGATTTATAAAATTCTGCGACAGAACCAGCGTGAAAGAGGATGTGTGCCTTAGAGGTCAGAGGCCAATTGCTGACGACTTAGAAAAGCATTGTTTTTTTTTTTGAGCATTTGGTGGATGTAACCCCTTAAACGAAATGAAACCCAGCAGTGACGAAGAAGTGAAAACAGCTGTCACCAAATACCTTAACGAGGTGGCAGTACTTTGCGGCGGGCTACCAAAACTGGATTAAGAGGATTAAAAAATGTATTGACAGAGGTGATTATGTTGAAAAATATCGACCGTTCCAATGATGATGATCTATTAACAAACCATGTTGTACACTCCAAAAATAATTGGGAAAGTTACTTCTTACGTAACCCTTGTAGTATTTTGATTGGTTTTAATTGAAAAACCACGGTGTACTTAAACTTAGCCCACTGAGTGTCGCCAAGAGTGAATAAGATAGCCAGAGTTAAATATAAGTCAACCGGTAGCAATACGTGTGAACAAAAAAAAAAAATAAATAAATAAATGGTAGATTTTGTTTTTCTCTGATTTTTTGCTAAATATGTTCAAATTGAGTTCAATAAAAAAAAAGTAAAAAAAAAAAAAACACTTCAAGATAACAAATAAGCCAAAAATAACGCGAGGCAATCCAATTAAGTTTTAATACGGACGCCCCGGCTCTACTCGCGCATCTGAGCACACGAATACAATGAGTGCGGTCTTTTATTGCCTTTGGGAGATTCACAGAAGTTGAAAATACCCTAAATTTTACCGCCGCAAAAACTAATGAAGTATTATATATACAATATGATGAATGGTATTTTTCTATTGGGTTTTCAATATTCCAAATTAAACATGCTGTATTCACAGTTTAGTATTAATTATTCAGTTTAAACACTATTTATCATTAATTATATTATTAAAAATTGTTATAAGATTTTAAAAAGAAAATTAAAATGATCATGAAAATCTTATTTTACGCTTGCATTTTACTTACATTTATTTATAGTACATAGTACTTATTCTTGAGGAACTGACCCTCTTTATATCGAGACATCTCCCCTATTAAGTTTACCTTTTGGGTTTTCACTTGTTTCAAATAATTTTTATGTTCGTAAAGATCTGTAAAATTTTTGGCTAACTGCTCAACCAAACAACATTTTTGAGGTACTCGGTGAATTATAAATTAATATAAATAAAAACAGATCCAACTAATACTGGCGGTCCGATTTAAAATCAGTCCCATAAGAACTCAGGAGAAAATTTCCTACTGACAAACTAGCTAAAAACATTATACTACTACCAAGGATTTTACTCTTTTTGACAAAATTCGAAAAAATACACAAAATATGATTACTTTATCTTATCTTAAATTATCTTTAATTCAACATTGTTCATATTAAGAATACGATTTAATAGCAGGCTGGCTGGTTGACATGACGGTTGAAGATTTGTCCAGCATGGGGCCAGGTGGATGATTCCTACTGGCAGGTTCCGGCGGATCAACTTTTGAAGTGGGATGACCCAGTTCTTGAAGAGGTAGGCTGGCTGGCTGTTCTGCAAGGGCATCATCCACAACATAACTTACTGGCAAATGTGTGGCTGGAGTGGTGCCTACATGTATATTTATTTGCTGGTTATTGTTAAGTTTATGGCCCAGAAATAGAGATGCTAGGTTGCTAAACTGTTCATTTAATGCGGAAAATTGTTGAGGCAAGTAAATTGTTAGCTATACATATATATATATATTCAGAACTAATGAATAAACGTAAAATAATATATTTATTTATTTATTTATTGTAGGTGATAAAATTTACTTCATGAAATATTAGAGCTTAAACTGAAATTATAAACATTCTATTAACTTCCTGATACCTTCAACAAGTGTAAAAATGAACAACAACAAAACTATTTAAAAATTAGGGAAATGCAGCACTAGAAAACTGAAGATAGATAGACAGATAGTTATCTGTTAGAATACATATATGTCGGAGCGTTGGTTTTAGTATGTTGCAGACTAGTGTAGTTCTAGTATTTTGTTGACCAGTATTGTAGATCGGTGTACGCGGCGCCGTTGGGCTCAGGCGACACCGTGGCGGCTTGTCTGCATACGCGCAGCATTTCCATGGAATAGTGAAGACATGGTAACGGGATGGACTCCGTTGCTGAGTGAGGTCTGATCGCTGGCCGCGAACTGAGAGAGAGAGAGCTTTGAGTGAAAGGAGTGAGTCTGAGGTCTGGCCAGGCTCGGTGCTCTCGGGGTAGTTCAGTTCTTAGAGCGGCATTAAGACGAGCAGAACTTACTGTGCCTAAGAAAATGGATACCAACAATGTTACAAACAACCCTTCTCCGACATCAGAAGTGGGATCGGCTTCGCCCAGACTTCAAGATTCGACCCACATCCTCGCAACGCTGGAAGCTCAAAACAGAAGTTTGATGGACATGATCAAATCAATGCAGACTTCTAGGCCGGTAGCAGATGAAAGGCCAGTAAACGTGTCTCTTCCAAAATTTAATCCAGATTGTGCTGGAGCAGACGCCTCTGCAGTACCCCCGAAGGCGGTGCCCTTGTGGTAGCATTAAGCAAGGCGCTGGGAGGCGGTGCATCACAATGCAAATATCGCAAATATGTTTTGCTGGCATGACCTGGACGCAATTCAAGGAACTGTTCATTCAACGCTTCGTGGGAGTAGAGACAACCACAGCAATTTTGATGAACATATTGAACGGTCGTCCGAAATCTGGAGAGGGATTCGCAGAATATGGCAGTCGAATCGTCACGTCGCTTATGTGAAAATGGAAAGGTAAAGGCCTGGAGGAAATCGCTGTATCTAGAGCATTGGCACACATGGCGCAAATCGACAACAACTTCTTGCGCTGGGTATACACTACCAACGTAACCAGCCGCAACGATCTACAACAGCAACTACAGGCCTACGCTTTTAAGAAGCGTACTACAGTGGAGGATGCGTATTCAACTGGTCCAGAGCCGAAGAGGACCAAGCTTCAAATAAAATGCCATCATTGTGGAAAGATTGGCCACAAAATTGCCGAGTGCCGCAGTCGACTGGAAAGGAGACCAAACTCACAGGGAAGGACACAGGATGGGAGCAGTTCTTCCAGAATGATAGATCGGTCAAATGTAAAATGCTTCAAGTGCAACGAAATGGGACATTACGCCTCTGCATGTCCAAAAATCCGAACCAGTGGCAACGAGAAGACCTACGAGAGACGAGTGGATGTTTGCGCAGTGGCCCCAGCAAAAGGGATAATAAATCTGTCCGGTGAGTCTGTTCCATTTTGTTTCGACTCCGGAGCTGAATGTTCTTTGGTAAAAGAGAGTGTGGCAGATAAGTTCAAGGGAAAACGATTTCACAATATTGAAAAATTAAATGGTATTTGTAATGATTCAATATGTAGCACACAGCAAATTCTATCCAATATAAATATTGAACAATATTGTCTGGAGACTTTGTTGCATGTAGTTGCGGACAAATATCTGGTATACGATGTTTTGTTAGGCCGCGAGATATTAAGCCAGGGTTTTGGCGTAACAATAGATTCCGAAAAATTCTGTATTTATAAAACAAAAAGAGTTGATATTGTAACTTTAACTAATTATGAAAACCTTTTAGATTCTGATGGGGACCATAGTAATCCGATAAGATGGCACTGAGAAACATCCTAAAACATTAATCAGATTGGTTTATAGAGGGAATCCCACAGACTCGTGTAACAACAGGGCAATTGGAAATTAGGCTAATAGATCCAGAAAAGACAGTGCAGCGCCGGCCATACAGGCTAAGCGAGGATGAGAAAGAACATGTGCGTTGCAAAATCAATGAGCTTCTAAAATATAATATTATTCGTCCCAGTTGCTCACCTTTCGCTAGTGCGATGATGCTCGTGAAAAAGAAAGATGGTAGCGATCGTCTTTGTGTGGATTACCGTGCTTTAAATGAAAATACAGTCGCAGATAAGTATCCACTGCCCCTTATTGCTGATCAGATTGCCAGATTACGTGGAGCAAACTATTTCTCGTGCCTCGATATGGCCAGTGGATTCTACCAAATACCGGTACATCAGGATTCAATAGAGAGCACCACTTTCGTTACTCCCGAAGGGCAATACGAATTTTTAACCATGCCTTTTGGTTTAAAAAAATGCTCCATCAGTTTTTCAGCGCGCTATAGTTAAGGCCTTGGGTAATCTTGCATACACATATGCCATCGTGTATATTGACGATGTTTTAATCGTGGCCGAAACTAAGGATGAAGCTTTACTTAGATTGCAGGTAGTTCTAGAAACCTTGAGCAAGGCTGGATTTTCATTTAATATGACTAAGTGTTCGTTTCTTAAGACTAAGGTAGAATATCTTGGATTTGAAGTAAGCAATGGACAAATCTGCCCTAACGCACGTAAAATTCAAGCATTGACAGGACTGCCACCTCCACAAACCGTAACACAATTAAGGCAATTTATTGGGTTAGCCTCATACTTTCGGCAGTTTTTGCCAAAATTTTCCGAATCTCTAAAACCGTTGTATCTTCTGACTTCAAAGAAAAACAGTGATTTCAATTGGCTCATAGAGCATGAACAAATTCGATTGAAAATAATATCTGTATTAACCCAGGAACCGGTACTTACTATATTCGACCCACGATTTCCGATAGAGTTACATACGGATGCCAGCTCGATTGGCTACGGGGCAATATTGTTACATAAAATTGACAAAAAGCCCCATGTGGTTGAATATTACAGTAAATGTACTACACCAGCTGAATTAAAATATCACTCGTACGAACTTGAGACTATGGCGGTTGTCAATGCCATTAAGCATTTTCGTCACTATTTACAGGGACGAAAGTTTGTGGTATTTACCGACTGCAATTCCCTAAAAGCTAGTCGTACAAAATCGGACCTATCACCGAGGCTGCATCGATGGTGGGGTTTTCTGCAGTCCTTTGTTTTCGATATCCAATATACAAAGGGAGAACGAATGGCACACGTAGATTTTTTGTCACGAAATCCACTGACAAAAGAGTGTAAATGCATAAACAAAATAGTAGAAAAACGAATTGAGCTAACTGAGGTTACAGACAATTGGCTGGTTTCTGAACAACAACGCGATCCTGAGGTATCGTATAAGTTCGTACATATCGTATAAGTTAAGAAATAATGAATTGCCGGAGAGTCTAAATAGAACCTACGAATTAAGAAAAGGAATCTTATACAAAAGATTCAAAGAAACGGTAAGACCAAATGTTTGCCAGTAATCTCAAGGGCATTTAGATGGGCAGTGATCAATCACGTACACGAATCTATCATGCATTTAGGATGGGAAAAAACATTGAATAAAGTTTATGAATTTTACTGGTTTGGAAATATTTATATGTTCGTAGGTTTGTCGAAAATTGCATACCTGTAAAAAAGCAAAGCCCTCAAGTGGAAAAATTCAGGCTGAAATGCACCCGATTCCCAAGGTAGATATTCCGTGGCACACAGTGCATATAGATGTTACTGGAATAATGAGTGGGAAAAACGACTTGAAGGAGTACGTTATTGTTGTGGTAGATGCATTCACGAAATTTGTTTACTTTCATCACACCTTGAATATCGACACTGAAAGTTCCATTAAAGCTATTAAAGCCGTCGTGTGTTTTTTTGGTTTGCCTACCCGAATTGTAGCAGATCAGGGTCGTAACTTTGCAAACTCGGTTTTCCGTGAATTTTGTTCTTCCCAAAAAATTGAGTTACACTTAATTGCTACAGGGGCGAGTAGGGCGAATGGCCAGGTAGAGCGGATAATGAGTACGCTTAAGAGCCTGTTGACTGCCGTGGAAACTAGTCAGAGGTCGTGGCAGGATGCATTATCAGAAGTGCAATTGGCAATGAATTGTACAACCAACCGAGTCACTAAGGTCAGCCCGCTTGAATTGTTGATTGGTAGGGAAGCTAGACCTTTCGGCCTGTTGCCAGTAGGTGAAGAAGAAAACGCGGTTGACAGAGAGTCTGTGAGGAAACAAGCAAAGGAAAACATAGAAGCTAATGCACGTTATGACAAATCTCGGTTTGACAAAACAAGGCGAAAATAGTAAAATTTAACGTAGGAGACCATGTCTTGTTGAAAAGTGAAGAACGTCATCAAACAAAACTTGATCCGAAATTTAAAGGCCCGTTTGAGATAGTCGAACTACTAGATGGAGATAGGTATGTGTTAAAATCCTTGACAAGCAAAAGAACGTATAAGTACTCGCACGAATTTCTGAGAGCATTGCCAGGCAGACAAATAAATGAAGAAATTGAAATAGATTGACCAAGAGGTGATAAGATGACCGCACCATATCAAATGTGACTTGTTATGGCGGGGGTCGAGTTGAAAAAGAGGACCGCACCATACTTGTTATGGCGGGGGTCGAGTTGAACAAGATGACCGCACCATAACAAGCGTGACTTGTTATGGCGGGGGTCGAGTTGAAAAAGATGACCGCAACATATCAAGCGTGACTTGTTTTGGCGGGGGTCGAGTTGAAAAAGGTGACCGCACCATATCAAGTGTGACTTGTTATGGCGGGGGTCAAGTTGAAAAGGTGTTAAAGGAACTACACCAGAGTTCAAGTTGAAAAGGTGTTAAAGGAACTACACCAGAGTTTAAGTTGAAAAGGTGTTAAAGGAACTACACCAGGGTTTAAGTTGAAAAGGTGTTAAAGGAACTACACCAGAGTTTAAGTTGAAAAGGTGTTAAAGGAACTACACCAGAGTTTAAGTTGAAAAGGTGTTAAAGGAACTACACCAGAGTTGGAGAAGTACTTTAATATGAATGGGTGTAAAAGGAAATATGCTCGAGATACAAATAAGAAAATATGATAATTTAAATTGTAAGGAAAATTGATTTAAGAAGAAGAGTTAATGAAGAAAAAGAAAGGCAGTGTATGGAGTAGTCAAGAAGACAATTTTCTTATGTTTGTTTAAGTACCTTAAGCTGTATGTTATGAGAAAATGTATAATGAGAAAAATCAAAATGAATAATGCCCGACATGTGAGAGTATTGTGATTAAAAGTTAACACACGAGGATGTGTGATTTGTCAGGAAGGCCGTGTCGGAGCGTTGGTTTTAGTATGTTGCAGACTAGTGTAGTTCTAGTATTTTGTTGACCAGTATTGTAGATCGGTGTACGCGGCGCCGTTGGGCTCAGGCGACACCGTGGCGGCTTGTCTGCATACGCGCAGCATTTCCATGGAATAGTGAAGGCATGGTAACGGGATGGACTCCGTTGCTGAGTGAGGTCTGATCGCTGGCCGCGAACTGAGAGAGAGAGAGCTATGAGTGAAAGGAGTGAGTCTGAGGTCTGGCCAGGCTCGGTGCTCTCGGGGTAGTTCAGTTCTTAGAGCGGCATTAAGACGAGCAGAACTTACTGTGCCTAAGAAAATAGATACCAACAATGCTACAAACAACCCTTCTCCGACATATACATATATATATTGCTAATTGGCAACGCACTCTTATACGCAATCTTCATTGTTTGTAAACATTTGTATAATTATGTATAAGTCACACCTATATAATCATTTTGAAGGCGCCTTGCATGATGCAACATTAGTCTTAGTTGAACCATCACAAGAAGAACTCCATATAATAAATTCATCAGGTTATGGGCCCAGGGAGCTCAATAAATACAATTGTGCGCGAAGTTATTATATCGGATTAGCATAGAAAGTGAATAGAAAATATTCTGGACTTTCTTGTTTGTGACAATGAATTCAATAATGAACTCGATAGAGAAATTGGACGACAATAATTATGGTGCGTGGGTCGTGCAAATGAAAAGTGTGCTCATACATTCCGAGTTGTGGGGCTACGTGAACTACATGAGCTAAAAGTGAAACTTGAAAGTGATAGTCCCGAGGAAAAATTGGATTTTGATGCCAAAGATGAGAGGACTCTCGCGAGCATTATACTCTGCATTAAGTCATCACAAATACTGTTATAAATAAAGTTGACTCAGAAAATATGGCATCGCACATAGCTAAATTTTAAGACTTAATTGAAAAACTGTCTAAAATTGATTTTACATTGGCCGATGAGTGTCTGTGCATATTGATATTGTCTAGTTTGCCGGAATCTTTTGACAATTTTGTAGTTGCCATTGAATCCCGTGATTTGTTACATACGTTGGCTACGTTAAAAATCAAATTACTCGAAGAGAGTGAGCGCCGAAATATAGATACAGAACAAAGCGGCTCGCAGGAAATGTTTTCGTCGCGACGTGAGAAAAATACAGTCTCGCAAAATAAAAACTTTAAGCAGCGAGTGTGCTGTTGTTGTGATCGTTAAGGGCATATCGCGTCTAACTGTAAAAGTTCAAAGAAAACAAACAAAACGAGAAACAATGAAGGGAGTGATTATCACTCCCTGTGTATCACTTCTGTGTTTGCTGCTGCGAACCACAACTACAGTTTTTCGAAGTGCGACAGTGGTGCGACTGCACATTTGTGTAACGATAAATCGCTTTTTATACACATCAAACAACACAAAGAAAAAATTGTGTTGGCCGGACAAAATTATATTAAAGCAATCGGTATCGGAACAGTGCATTTACAGTGAAAAAATAGGATACTCTCTTGAGATTTTGATCGATACGGACGTGTTCAACATACGCAGCGCGAAAATCATAAAGAGGGAGACAGCCCAGCGTTCCCACATCGTGGGAACGTGTAATGGTTCGGCTCAGTGAGCCAAACCAAAAGCAAGTGTTTAAATAAGGTCTGTGCTGTCTCACAGGAAAGGAAGGAAATCACCAACGGGATCGCCTATAAGGCCCTTAGACGTCGTCGCGGGATTCCAAAATGAAGACCTACGGAGCATCCTCGCCAGGATGGGAAATAAAATTAACGCGATACTATCCGCGTTCGAAATTCGGCGCCATGTCGTCATAGATGACAAGAGCGTACTACTGGAATTCTCGGCTCTCAGCAGCAGGGCCATCAAGCTTCACGAAGGCGACGCTAAAGAGAATCTTGCTACGACCGCTTCTACCCAAACTGAGCCCCAAAAGCCTAGAAAAAAGGTTACACCAGCAAGGGAACTGCCAAAGGGACAGATGCTCAAAGTTCAGGAGCATAAAGCACAGGCACCCAAGCGCGGCAACTACTCCGCGGTGAGCTCAGAGGGTATACCCAAAGAAAATACGTACAAGCCGCGCAGCTATGCATCCGTCGCCAAGGAGGCTAGCACTGGAGGCGAGTGGAAAAAAGATCAGCCTAAACGCCTGAGGAAGAAGCCGGAGGCACTTATATTAAAGAAGACGGGAGATGCCTCGTATGCGGATATGCTCCGGAAACTGAAAGCGGACCCAAACCTCAGCGAACTGAGCAAAAATGTTCGCAAAGTCCGCAGAACTCAGCAATGGAAACTACTGCTGGAAGTAGATGGGAAAGGCTCCGACAGCGTCCCCAATTTTAAGACCGAGCTGGAAGCAACTCTAAAAGACATGGCTTCGGTACGTACGGGTGCACAAAGAATAGCACTATCCTGCAGTGGATTGGACGAGGCCACAGCTGCCTGGTCTCCCAATTTCAAGGCATGCTGAAACCAGAGGACATCAAAGGACTACGTAGGATGCGGGATGGGACTCAGATAGCCTCGGTCCTGATGAACGCGAATGATGCGATTGCGGTCTCAGCGAAGGGCACGGTAACCGTGGGGTGGTCAAGGTGCCGCATCATCCAGGACGTCCGGCCCACGCGATGTTACAAGTGCCTGGGCTACGGGCATCGAGCAACGACCTGCAAGCCGATCGATCGGTCAGACTGCTGCCTGCGATGCGGCGAACGAGGACACAAGGCAAGGGGATGTGTTGCACCACCAAAGTACCTATTATGCAGCGACGAAGACGATGTTTCGCGTGCCCGACATACAGATCCAGCCTCAAAGAAGCGAGGTCCCAGCATAATGCAGGAGCAAATTAAGATTGTTCAGCTCAATGTTAACCATTGCGCAGCTGCTCAGATCCTTCTGGCTCAAAATGCGGCGGAGCGCAAGGTAGACATCATGCTTTTGAGCGAACCCTATTACCCTGTCCGTGGCAACCCCACAATGATATTTGACAAGACCGGTAAAGCAGCCATCAAGTGTTGCAGCAACCTGCACATACAGGAATTAGCGGCCTCGCCGATGCGCGGAATAGCATATGCAAAAATAAAAGGAGTGCACTTTTACAGCAACTTCGTACATTCAACTTCAACCCCGACGGACGTGCCTCTGCAGAGTTCCAGTTAATATTGAAGTCTTAAGTGCAAAAATTCAAGCCCAAGTGCAACCATTATATAAAAGCGAAAAGACGCTAATAAATATTTATATGTGTTAAAAACCTTATATATTTCTGCGAATATGCTTTAATGCCGATACGCTCTTCTTCAGCGAATATTAAAACGCCCACAACTACCCGCTCCACATTACCCGCTCCACCAATAAAAAACAAAACTCAATCCTCTCTCCCCACAGCAAAAAAAAGTTTCTCGACCATACAGACTGGTATAGAATCGATACATACAAATAAAGCGAAAACTAAGCCCGCAAAATTCTTCAACGGGTAATAAATCAAAAATAATTTGAGACATAAGACAGAAAACTAATATGCCCAACAATGATAACCGATTTGCCATTTTGGCCGATGATTTATACGATATGCCAAATTCTGATAAAGACATTAAGAAGACCCCTAAGCCGCCTCCAATCTACATCAGAGAAAAAGTTCCAGCGCCCCCGTAAACAAAATAATGGACCTTATTGGGAAAGACAGTTTCCACATAATTCCCCTGACCAATGGCAACATTCATGAAACAAAAGTGCAAGTCAAAACGGAAGTAAACTTCAGAGCGCTTAACAAATACCTCAACGATGCCAGGAAAAACTTTTATACGTACCAACTAAAAAGCAGCAAGGGACTACAAATAGTTATTAAAGGCCTTGAGCCTGAAATAAATCCTGAGGAAATATCAGGAGCCCTAATAGAACAAGGTTTTAAGCCGAAAACAGTTATCAACTGTCAGGTTGATCTTCATGTTTATTCTTTTCTTTATTAATGTGTTACAATAGTTATATGTCTGCAGTACACATCTGCCTTCCTCGTTCACGCAGCGAGCACACGTCCGCACTCCCTGGCATCTCGCAAGCAACCCCTCTCTCATGCTCTTCCTCTTGACACTCGGCCTCTCCTGACATTCCTGCGTCGTCGTTATACTTTGTTAATGCAGCACTCTGGGCAGGAAGATATGTACGACTTCACATATCTCCTCATGCGTGGGAACCAAAAGTTCCGTTGAATCCGTTGAATTGTCTTATCCGTGCCGTAATGTCCTATGTCATCGTGGTTTGCTTTTGTTATACGCCAGCGGATTGCTTGGGGTACAACTAATTTGTTGCCGTTGGCCGTTTTGCGTAGAAGTCTGCTCGCTTCAACAACGTAGTCTGCTTTTACTTGGCTCCATTGTGAACTCTTCTCCTTAGTCCTAAATACTTCAAATATCTGCGCCAGTATTGGGTCTTGCCTTTGCATTGCATACACCCAATCTTCGTCGGTAGGCACAATCGCTAATACATTGTCTGCTACTGTGTGCGAAGTTTCTCCGTGTGGCAGCACTGGTTGTCTGCTCATGCCATCCACGTGTGGCATGTCCGCTCCCGGTCGATGCTTGCATGTGAAATTAAACTCTTGTAGTTTGAGCCACCATCTTGCTATTGGTGGTTGCAGCTCTGTCGATTCCCTCAGCGTCGCCACCGCGCTGCAACTGTTGTCGCTGCTATAGTTGCCATTGCCGTTGCCGTTGCCGTTGCCGTTGCCGTTGCCGTTGCCGTTGCCGTTGCCGTTGCCGTTGCCGTTGCCGCTGCCGTTGCCGTTGCCGTTGCCGTTGCCGTTGCCGTTGCCGTTGCCGTTGCCGTTGCCGTTGCCGCTGCCGTTGCCGTTGCCGTTGCCGTTGCCGTTGCCGTTGCCGTTGCCGCTGCCGCTGCCGCTGCCGCTGCCGTTGCCGCCGCCGCCGCCGCCGCCGCCGCCGCCGCCGCCGCCGCCGCCGCCGCCGCCGCCGCCGCCGCCGCCGCCGCCGCCGCCGCCGCCGCCGCCGCCGCCGCCGCCGCCGCCGCCGCCGCCGCCGCCGCCGCCGCCGCCGCCGCCGCCGCCGCCTGCCGTTGCCGTTGCCGTTGCCGTTGCCGTTGCCGTTGCCGTTGCCGTTGCCGTTGCCGTTGCCGTTGCCGTTGCCGTTGCCGTTGCCGTTGCCGTTGCCGTTGCCGTTGCCGTTGCCGTTGCCGTTGCCGTTGCCGCCGCCGCCGCCGCCGCCGCCGCCGCCGCCGCTGCCGCTGCCGCTGCCGCCGCCGCCGCCGCTGCCGCCGCCGCCGCCGCTGCCGCCGCCGTTGCCGTTGCCGTTGCCGTTGCCGTTGCCGTTGCCGCTGCCGTTGCCGTTGCCGTTGCCGTTGCCGTTGCCGTTGCCGTTGCCGTTGCCGTTGCCGTTGCCGTTGCCGTTGCCGTTGCCGTTGCCGTTGCCGTTGCCGTTGCCGTTGCCGTTGCCGCTGCCGTTGCCGTTGCCGTTGCCGTTGCCGTTGCCGCTGCCGTTGCCGTTGCCGCCTGCCGTTGCCGTTGCCGTTGCCGCCGCCGTTGCCGTTGCCGTTGCCGTTGCCGTTGCCGTTGCCGTTGCCGTTGCCGTTGCCGTTGCCGCCTGCCGTTGCCGTTGCCGTTGCCGTTGCCGTTGCCGTTGCCGTTGCCGTTGCCGTTGCCGTTGCCGTTGCCGTTGCCGTTGCCGTTGCCGTTGCCGTTGCCGTTGCCGTTTTGTTTCCTTTGACTTGGAGATCGTGAGCCCTCAAGATCACGTCCAAATCCCCAATCTTTAAATCCCTTAACTTGACACGCATTTTCGAGAGCCTTTACTTCTGCACGTCTGCACTCGTTGCCGTTCTGATTCGCTCTCTCATTTTCCTTTATACCTGTACCCTTTGTGGCTTCGTATGTATATCTTATTTTTTTTTTTTTTTTTTTTTTTTTTTTTTTAACCGTTCTCGTTGTTTCTTGCTTTTTCCTTTCGATCAACCGTTTGCGATTCTTTGCCTTTTGCTATTCCTCGCCGTTTGTTGATCTTCCTTTTTCCTTTCGATCAACCGTTTGCGATTCTTTGCCTTTTGCTATTCCTCGCCGTTTGTCGATCTTCCTTTTTCCTTTCGATCAACCGTTTGCGATTCTTTGCCTTTTGCTATTCCTCGCCGTTTGTCGATCTTCCTTTTTCCTTTCGATCAACCGTTTGCGATTCTTTGCCTTTTGCTATTCCTCGCCGTTTGCCGATCTTCCTTGGTTTCTCTTGTGCTTTTTCTTTTTATTCGACGTTTGCTATATCGTGCCGTTTTTCCGAATCTCTCTTTGGTCTTGTACAACCGTTTTGCTATAACGTGCCGTTTTGTTGTACGTCTCTAATCCAATCGTTTACTATTTAACTCGTTTTCTTTAATTCACATTTTCCACTTAGAAATGAATTTGTATCCCACTTCTGAATTGTCAGGTTGATCTTCATGTTTATTCTTTTCTTTATTAATGTGTTACAATAGTTATATGTCTTCAGTACACATCTGCCTTCCTCGTTCACGCAGCGAGCACACGTCCGCACTCCCTGGCATCTCGCAAGCAACCCCTCTCTCATGCTCTTCCTCTTGACACAACATATTTAACAAAGATAAAAAGCCACAACCTCTATGATGCGTGGGTAAAGCACGCATAGCACAATTATACCTCCAAAACATACACCTGATGTCACTTAAACAGTCTGACCAACAGGAACGTAACATTTGCAAGTGCGCTTAAATCAGGTCTTGCATCTACAAATCCTACAACTCCATTCCCACTCGCTGAACAAAACAAGTTTAATGCTGATCAGCCAACAGGACAGCCACAAGGTAATATTGAAACATTGATCTTTAACATGCAACAAAACATGACCGAATTCGTGACATTTATGAAAACAACTATAGAAAATCTTATGCGTAATCAGGAACTATTGATACAGATGCTGGTATCGCAGCAGTCAAAATAATCAATGGCTCCCTTACGTATAACTCTATGGAATGCCAACGGCGTTTCGCGACACAAACTTGAAATGGCTCAATTTCTCCAAGACAAACATATTGATGTAATGCTCCTTTCCGAAACACACCTTACTAACAAGTACAAGTTCCAAATAAATGGTTATATATTCTACGGCACCAACCACCCTGATGGTAAAGCACATGGAGGCACTGGAGTCCTGATTAGAAACTTACAGGCAACATCTTTAAATATACAGCTGGGTAACGGACAAATAACACTTGCTGCTGTATACTGCCCACCTCGCTTTACGATATCCGAAAACCAATTTTTGGATTTTTTCAACACACTAGGGGATTGCTTTATAGCTGCTGGTGACTACAATGCTAAGCATATGTACTGGGGATCTCGTCTTGTAACCCCTAAGGGAAAACAATTGTACAATAAAATTATTAAAGTGAGCAACAAGCTTAGTTGCGCCTCTCCGGGCACACCTACATATTGGCCAATGGACCCCAGAAAGATACCAGACTTGATTGTCTTTGCTGTTACAGGAAACGTCTCAAATAATCATATAAACGCCGAATCCCTCCCAGACCTATCTTCTGATCACTCGCCGGTGCTCCTTAATTACCTTCAATGTCCGGATCTGAAAAACTCACCCTGTCGATTGACATCCAATAGAACTAACTGGCTAAAATACAAGAAATTCGTAAGGTCGCACATTGAACTGAATCCAAGAATCATCAACAAGGGTGACATAGAAAGCACCACTAAACCTTTGGAGTCTGTCCTTGTCGCAGCAGCCCATGCCTCAACCGCAGAAAAACAAACTGTTCAGTGTTCATATGCAACCTAAGACAAACGCTCAAATTGAGCAGCTTGTCTTGGAAAAGCGAAGCTTATGACGAGAATGGCAATCCTATAGATCGCCATCTGCAAAACAAAGGCTCAAAAACGCAACTCGTAGATTAAGAAAGAAGCTAATCAACGTGCAGGAATGCGCACAACGCCGTTACATAAAGCAATTAGCACCTTTTAGCACAAAATATCCATTATCGAGAGCACACCCATCTCTATGCTCCCCGGTAGAATCTGTTGTGCCAATAAGAAATTCCGCAGGTGAATGGGTCCGCAGCGACAAACATAGAGCTTCTACTTTCGCCGAACACCTTCAAAACGTGTTTCAACAAAACCCAGCAACGAATAATTTCGTGTTACAAGAGCAAACAGTTGTAAGCCAAACGACACAGGATCCAATAGAATTTCGACCAACTGAAATTGCTAAAATCATTAAGGAATTAAAACCTAATAAGAGCCCCGGCAGCGATCTAATAACCCCTAAGATGAACTTCCATTTTGTGCCGTCAAAACTATTTGCCAGCTATTCAATGCAATCAATAGAATTGGTCACTTCCCCTTCGCTATGGAAAAAGTCGATCAACATTTTGATACCGAAACCGGGAAAGGATCATACAGTTCCATCATCGTATAGACCAATAAGTCTACTACCATGCATGGCAAAACTGTTCGAAAAATGTCTGATGACAATTGTTATACCCTACATGCGAACTAATAACAAGATACCGGAGCATCAATTTGGTTTTCAGGAGAAACATGGAACAATCGAACAAGTCAATCGAATCACAACTGAAATTCGAACTGCATTCGAAAAGAGAGAGTACTGCACTGCCATTTTTCTCGATGTGGCCCAAGCATTTGACAGAGTCTGGTTAGATGGCCTAATGCATAAAATTAAATCAACACTCCCTGAATGCATCCATAAGCTTCTAAAATCGTACCTGTACAATAGAGTGTTCTCAGTTAGATGCGACACTGTTACGTCTGAGGATCACATCATAGAAGCTGAGGTTCCTCAAGGCAGCGTACTTGGCCCAACACTATACCTGCTATATACAGCCGATATACCAACATCGAGGCAGCTAACTATATCTACGTTTGCCGATGACAATGCAGTCCTGAGCCGCTCTAAATGCCCACGGCAAGCTACAGCACAACTTGCTATATACCTGGCACATCTCGACAAATGGCTTTCCGACTGGAGAATAAAAGTCAATGAACAAAAATGTAAACACGTAACTTTTACCCTCAACAGACAAGATTGCCCATCGGTCGTATTAAATAACACTGTTCTACCGAAATCAAAGGAAGTTACGTATCTAGGTATTCATCTTGACAGGCGACTCACTTGGCGTAGACACATTGAGGCAAAAAGAACACACCTCAAACTAAAAGCCAATAGTCTACACTGGCTTCTTAGTATACGTTCTCCCCTAAAACTAGAATACAAGGTCTTACTCTACAACTCCGTCCTAAAACCGACCTGGACCTATGGCTCCCAGCTATGGGGGAACCCCAGTAACAGCAGCGTAGAAATCATCCAGCGAGCCCAATCGAAAATCCTGAGAACCATCACCGGCGCACCGTGGTACGTTCGAAGTGATAACCTACACAGGGATTTATTCATACTTCCGGTCAGAGACGAAATAGCCAAACAAATGAAAAAATATAGCAACAAACTACGTGCCCATCCGAACAGGCTTGTGAGAGACTTAACACGGCTATCTAGCCGAACCCGACTTCGTCGTAATGATATGCCAACCCAATGCAAATTATTAGGGCCACAAAAACCCATATCAGTTTCAATAATAACTGTTAATTAAGTACTTCTTAAGATTTATAAACTTATTGTTAGTCTCATAAGGAGACTAAGGATAAATAAGGAGACCCCAGACCAGTTTGAGGAGATGCTGCAAGTGCTGGGCAACCATGCGAGAGGGCGCGGCCCGAAGATCATCGCGGGCGAATTCAATGCATGGGCAGTAGAATGGGGCAGCAGGGTATCGAATCCCAGAGGCCGAGCAGTAATAAACACAATGCTTATGTTGGACCTGGTACTGCTGAACGACGGCTGCAAACCAACGTTCAACAACGATAGGGGCACCTACATCAGCAGAGGGTTAGTGGTTAACGCGAGCTGGACGGTCCACGACGTTCTAACGCTGAGTGACCACGCACTGATTTCCTTCTGATATGCTGGCATACCAAATCGACTCGTTTCGAATTTGAAATGGACACGCATATTCAATGACGGCCGACCTCATGAAGATGCTTGAGGCAACGTGTGATGCAACCATGCCAAGGAGGAAAAAAGAGCAGTGCAACCCCCAGCGTACTGGTGGAGCGCCAACTTAAGCAAGATACGCTTGGAATGCCTAAGGGCAAGGAGAAGGGCGCAACGAGCCAGAGGCAGCACCCAGCACGCAGAACTCATGGAGGCTTTTAGAAAAAAACGCTCTAAGTTTAAGCACGGCATATTGGCTGCCAAAGCGCGGCCCTATAAGGAACTGCTAGATACCGTGGATAGAGAGCCCTGGGGACTTGCCTACAAACTCGTAGCTTAGAAGCTAAGGAAGAGAGAGGCAACTCCAACGGAACCGGATGTCCTGGCTAGCATAGTAGCAGAACTATTCGCAAGGCAGACCACTCCATGGCGGCCAACAGCAGTAGCTCCCCCCCCCCTATGACTTCCCGAACATTACAGACCTCAAAGTTGTGGAGGCAGCCAAGCGAATCAAGCCCAACAAAGCTCCTGGCCTGGTTGGTATTCCCGGAGCAGTCGTCAAGGCGGCGGCGTTAACTAGACCCGATATATTCAGGAACACCTTCCAGCAGTGTCTCTTGGACGGGGTCTTTCCGACGAGGTGGAAAAGTCAGAAACTCGTTCTGCTGCCGAAAGGCAAGGGATCATCACACGCCGCAACCAGCTACCGCCCGCTATGCCTACTGGACATCGTGGGCAAGCTATTCGAGCGCATCTTGTATGCTCGAATAAAGGCAATCACAGAGAGCAGCAACGGCCTAGGTACGCAGCAGCACGGATTCCGGAAGGGCAGGAGCACCCTGGACGCACTTATGGCGGTGAGAAACATCGCCGAAAATGCTCTCGATGGTGATAGATGGCTGAGTGGAAGGAAGGAGTACTGCGCAATCGTCACGTTGGACGTGAAGAACGGCTGCAACACCGCTAGATAGCCAGTAATCCTCAGCGCCATGCATAGGATGGGCATCCCGGAGTACCTTAGGATCGTCGTTGGAAGCTACTTCACGGATCGTGTCCTCTGGTTCGACACGGACGCTGGCCCGAGATGCTACAGTGTTTCTGCAGGGGTCCCACAAGGATCTGTGCTTGGACTGATCCTGTATCCTGTGGAACATTATGTATAATGGAATTCTGGGCATCAACAGGCCCTTAGGAGCTGAGCTACATTGGTTTGTGGACGATGTGGCAATAACTGCAGTGGCCAAGACAATAGCACTCCTCGAAGAGAAGTGCAACACGACAATTACTATGGCCATCGACTGGCTAGAGAAAGCCGGCTTAACAATTGCGGCGCACAAAACCGAGGCTGTGCTATTAAGCAGCAGGAAGAAGGTGGAAAGAAAAGCGGTGGAAAGCTGATCACGGTCAACGGCACAGGTGGCATCACAAGACTCCTTAAAATACCTGGGAGTAATGATACACCACAGGCTAGCTTTTAAGGATCATGCTAGCTACGCAAGCAGGAAAACAACTGCGTCCTTGTCCAGGCTCATGCCCAATATAGGATGTCCAAATTACCCGGAAAGGAAACTACTGGTGGCGGTAGCCAAGGCAACGCTGCTCTATGCTGCACCAATATGGAGAACCCCACCAAGAAAGGCACTTACTTGAAAGGAGCACGCGCGGTGGTACGGCCTATGGCTCATTAGAGGCTTCAGGACCATATCCGGAGACGCAGCACTAGCCCTGGCAGGCTTGCCGCCAATCGACCTGGAGATAAAGGCTATTTGTCAGGTCCGAGAAGGTGCTAAACGGCTGGAGTCTCACGAGACTGATGGGAGAGTGGCAGAGCAGATGGATAACATCGGAACGGGGGAGGTGGTCCTACTGACTCATCCCCGATTTAACAATGGGTCAATTGCCGCCACAAAAAACTGGACTACCACCTTACCCAGTTCCTCACGGACCATGGTTGCTTTTGGGCATACCTACTGCGGTTCCACCACGTAGAGGCAGCTCAATGCCTCTACTGCCCCGATGCTGAGGAAACAGCAGAGCACGTACTCATGCACTGCTCCAGGTTCACGGAGGAGAGGGTGCAGCTAAGGGCGCTGATCGGTGCCCCGCTCAGCCCTGGCGGCTTGATCGCGGTCATGATGGAGAACAGCGACTCTTGGGAGCGGGGACATAACATCATCAGAGATATGATGAAGCGGGTCCGAGCAAAGCTGCCCGAAGTTGAATGCTTCGTGCGGCGCTACGAGATTGATGTTTTGCTTATCAGTGAAGCACATTGCAAAGATGTAGTCAATCCCAAGCTGTATGGTTACGAGGCCCATCGTCTTTCTTTCTTTTATATTTTTTCTTTTTAAGTTTTGCAAATATTGTTAGTTTGTAAGTTTAAATTTAGTAATTATGGCAGTAATTGTGTCGGGCAGTATTAATAAATACCCAGGACACCATGAGGTTTTAAAATACCCTTAATGCCTTAATAAATAGTGTAAAAAAAAGCTTCCGCTGCCGATCACAGGTGAGGACATACGCGACTGCCGATTGAAGGTGAGTGTGTGTCGTCAGTGTGGGCAGGGGGGCCATGTAGCGACGACCTGTACTTTCGCAGTTTACTGCCGATTCAAGGGGTTGCCTTCGGGTCACGGCATGCTGCCTGATATACTCGGCAGTTTTGGCACGAGTGAACGCGAGATATTAAGATGACCAGAATCCTGCAAATAAATTGCCAGGGTTCGTTTACAGTCATGTGTGATTTGGGGTCAATGATATGCGAGAGGCTGCACCTTGGTGACTGGGGAGTATGCGTGGGTTTGGAGGGTAGTTTTGGTAAGTTGTATGTGGTGTGTACTGCAAGTATTCTGAGCCCCTTGAGCCGTACCTCGAGTTCTTGAATGCGGTGCTACTACTGGTTAGTAGCGAACCTGTTATTCTTGGTCTTGACGCGAACGCGTCGTCCCCCATGTGGTTCAGCAAGATGTCTAGGGACACCCCTGGCCGTCCGAACCATTTGCGGGGTGAGATGCTAGCGGAGTGGGTGATCACTCGGAGAATGCAGGTCGTTAACGAACTAAGCGAGTGGTTCACATTCGACGGCCCCATGGAGACCAGCGATATTAATGTCACTCTCGGGAATGATGCAGCAATGCGAATGCTTGGATTAAGGTGGAGTGTGTTAGGAGGCTCTGGCGTGAGTGATCACAATTCCATCGAGGTTGTGGTGGCTCGCGACGTGGCTTTGTACTCGAATGTAGGCGGTCATGGCTAGCGCACTAGAGTTGCGAATTGGTTTTTGCATGGCCATTATGTGAGAGAGGCGGCGGCGCAAGTGCCGCTCAGCACCTTCTGTGCTTTGACTGTGGATGAACAAGTAGCCTGCGTATCCGGGTGGACGAGTGCGAATGATGCCATGTTTGCGAGACACCGTAAGGTGATTGCAACGAAGAATTGAGCATTGAGCGGAGGTAACTCCGGTCCCTGAAGAAGAGATTCCAAAGGACCAGAAGGGCCAATGCGGAAGGCTGGCGAGTCGGACGCATCCCTACAAGCATAGAATTATGCATGTTAAGGAGAGTGAATGGCGTCCTTTCGTGGAACGGAATACACACGATCCTTGGGGTCGGATTTATAAAATTCTGCGACAGAACCAGCGTGAAAGAGGATGTGTGCCCTAGAGGTCAGACAATGTTGACGTCGGACTGGCTATGGACAAGACGGTGTCGATGTTGCTCAAAGGCAAGATGGCAGTTAGTCGACCTCCAATAGTCAGGCTCGATGATTCCCGTATTAGGGATGTGAAACAGGTAAGGTACCTCGGCATTCTTATGGGTGAGAGGACGTGGATTAACGACGGACGTGTTTTTGTGTCGCTCCCGGAAAAAAGTGAATAAAAATTGAATTAGACAAAATAAAAAGACGGAATTGAGTGGAAAAAGTGTGCGAGTGCTTAAGGTTTCTGGTAGACCAAGTGCCATGCGTGTGGCAAGGAAAACCTTGAAGAAAAACGTTAAAAACATAAATTTTGCCAGTGGAAAATTTCCACACGTGGTAGTGAAAAAGCTTGTAAAGAGATTATCTTTAAGAGAGAAAAGCTTTGAGAGAGCTAAGCTTTAAGAAAGAAAAGCTTTAAACGTTAAGCTTTAAGCTTCTAACTTGAACTTTTAAGCTTAAAAGTTTGGAAAGATTGAAGTATCAGAGACACGAACCCTGGCAACGAGAAAGGAGATGCCCCGAAAAGGCTGCCGTAGTCGATCGGGCAGTAGCGCCGGTGCTGTAAGCAGTGACGCTGAGGAGACGTTGCCGTCGCGGCGGGCGAAGAAACTGCGGGCGATGTCGGTGGAAGATGGAGTTGATGGAGGGGTATTGGGGGCCAGTCTGCCCGCGAAGGTGGCACCTGAGGTAGCTGCCTCATGCCGTGGAGGCTTGGACTCCGTTGGAGTCGCGGCTGTAAGCTCTGGCGCCCGGGTCCACGAGGTTCGGGAGCTGAAGCGTGGCGGAGCCATCATTCGCACGCCGTCGGCTTCCGAAGCCTTCAAAGTGGTTGCATCGAAGAGGTTCGCCGCTCAGCGTGGAGCGTAATGCCGCGGTGAGGCCAAGGGTGACCGTGTTTGACGTAGACACTGCGATCGCCCCCGATGAGTTCATAGATGAACTCTATAGGAACAACCTCAAGGAGGAGCTGACCCTGGCGCAGTTTAAAACGGCAGTGCATCTGACGAAGCCCTGGACAGCGGCTGCCGGTGGCACTGTTAACGTAACGCTAGAGGTGAGCGAAAAAGCGTTGCCGCTTTTGGATGCTGTCGCTCACAGCTGAAAACGTACGCGTGTCACCGGTGTGTGGGCTTTGACCACAAGGTCAGTGATTGCCGGTTGAGGGTGAATGTGTGTCGCCAGTGTGGGCAGGGAGGCCATGTAGCGGCGACCTGCACTAATCCAGTGGACTGCAGAAACTGCCGGTTCAAGGGGTTGACTTCGGGTCACGGCATGCTATCAGCATGCTGCCCGATATACTCGTAAGTTTTGGAGCGAGTGAACGCGAGACATTAAGATGACCAGAATCCTGCAAATAAATTGCCAGGGTTCGTTTGCAGTCATGGTTGATGTGTGGTCAATGATGTGTGAGAGAGGCTGCGGTGTGGCCCTGTTGCAAGAACCGTACACAAAACGGTCGTGTACGGGGATTGCCCGTAGAAATGCGAGTATTTCTTGACACCATCAATCAGGCCGCAGTGTTTGTGAATGACCCAAGCATGGAGTGCACCTTGGTGAACTCCACTCTGAGCCCAAGTATTCTGAGCCCATTGAGCTGTACCTCGAGTTCTTAAATGCGGTGCTACTACTGGTTAGTAGCAAACCTGTCATTCAGCAATGTAGTAGGCTAGAGGTACATAAGTTTAGTATAGCAACATAGTATATAAACATCAAGTGTATAAACATTAAGTCATGGTTCGCTTTCGGGTGGCATTCTTTCTGTTTCGCAACATCGGCTCTGTAGCAACAAGCATAGAGGCAGATCGTTAACGGAGAGGAAGTCAGTCGATTGCTAAAGTTGGAAATGCAAAGTACCGAATAAACTTAAGAGGCTAAATCCTGCGTTCCTGTTTATTTAAATCAGAGAGCTTATAGTACCCCTACAATATGAGAAGTGGGCCGATCACGAGCCAAAGAAAAAAAAAAATGAATATAAGCAATGCATCGACGGAGCAGTTAAAAGGGTGGTTGAGTGAATTAAAAGAACCGACCACGGGAACAAAAAGAGAATTGATTTTGCGTTTGAATAATTTAACAAACGAAAAGCGAAATCAATTGAAATTATTATTAAAAAGCGAGGAAGAAGATTTCTACGGAAGCAGCAATAATAATGTTCAAAAAGGAAAAAGAAATAACGCAAAAGACGGAGAGTATAAAGAGGACGAAAGTAACGGCGAAGCTGGAGGTAACAACGAAGACGGCGATGAGAAGAGCACTGTGCGCAACAACAAAAGTAACGGCGAACATGACGACAGAAGCGGGGTACGCAGTTACAACAGTGCAGACGGCGCCCGCAACAAAAACAGCGGCGACGGGAATAGCGACGAAAACGAAGTTTGCGGCAACGAAGACGGCGACGAAGATGGCAGCGGTGAGAAAAGCAACAAAGAATTTGGCGGGAACAAACGAAATACAGTGGGACAAGCTCGGAAAAATATGGATTTATTATTGCGTATGGCAACTGATGCAGTGAATGAATTTTCGGGAGATACATGTGCACGCAAATGGATCCTACAAGTGAAAAATATAGCCAGCGTTTATGGAATACATGAACCATATATAAAGATGTTGATCATCAGTAAGATAAAAGGAAAAGCATGCATGTGGTTGCATGCAGATCCAGAACGTGTATTGCTACCAACAGAGCAGTTGGCGGCTGAGCTTATATCAATGTTTGGTGAGAGGAAGTCGAAGTTAGAAACAAGGCGAAAATTTGAGGAACGAAAATGGACAGCTGGCGAAAGCTTTGTGGCTTATGTAGGCGATAAGGTGATGCTTGCACATGGAATAAAAATGGATGATGAAGAATTAGTGGCGCTCCTCATTGAAGGTATTCCGAATCAAATGCTACGTAACCAAGCCCGTATCCAATGCTTTGAAGATATCCAGCACTTAAAGCGGGCATTTGCGGAAGTGAAACTACCGAAAATGATTGAAACAGACAAGAAGGTGGCATCGGTGAACAATAATGGCAGCACACTCTTGCGTTGTTTCAATTGCAATTCGAAGGGACACTGGGCCAAAGAGTGCAGGAAGCCAAAGCGCGAAAAAGGGTCATGCTATGCCTGTGGTGAGATGGGGCACTTTGCAGCAAAGTGCCTGAAAAACAAGAATGGGGATGAAAACAATTATGTAAGATATTTTGAAATTAATTTTATGAACAATTCTAAATCAAAATTTATTACTCCATGCCTCATAGACACGGGAAGCCCCATTTCGTTCATAAAAATTAGTAAAGTACCTAAAGATGTTATTGAAGTACCAGTTTTAAATTCATTTTACGGATTAAACAAAAGTTACTTGAAAACATATGGAAAAATATTGTGTTACATTATGAAAAAGTTGAATAAAATACATTTTAATTTAATAATAGTGGCAAACGAGTCTATGAGTCATGATGTAGTATTGGGAAGAGATTTTATGGAAGCATGCAACTTATGCTTGAATCTGGACACCTTGAAAATGATTACAGTGGATAAAATTGACAATCGATGTAACAAGAAAAGCGATAAAATGTTAGAAGAAACAAATATGTACAACAAGAGTAAAACAGTTAGCGATAGTGTTAGTCAAGGTAGTAGTAAAAGTCAAGTGATTAGTGACAAGGTTAAAAATAAATTAGAGAAAGCTGTCAATGCTGAAATAAGCACAGCGGAGAGGGAATTGCTTGAAATTAATGTAATAGATGACTCAATTGATTACAAAATAGGTGATCAGGTGGATCATAATATGAAATGTCAATTTATTGAGTTGGTAGAAAACTGTTATGTTAATAAAGAAAGACCGAATGAACCGGAGATTCGGTGTGAAATACAATTAAGATTAAATGACCCGAAACCGTTTAGTTGTTCTCCTAGAAGATTAGCATATACTGAAAAAGAAAAGCTGCAGATTATCTTAGATGAGTATCTAAAAAACGGAATTATTAAACCGAGTGATTCAGAGTATGCATCTCCGATAGTGTTGTAACATATTGGACTAATCTACCCTAAAAATACAATAAATGATTGGGTATAACTTAGCGTCAATACATTGTGACACTTTGTCATAATAAATATAAATATACAAATATACAAAAAGACCACCAAAAACTACGTAAGCACTCCAGCGCCCCAGTAATACGATCTAACGCTTATACATAAGCCGATCGCGGAGCGTGGGAATGCTGAGCATGCACTTTGCAGCTCAAGTGGTCAGATGCCTTCTGCATACATATGTATATGTATAAATGTAAGTAAGAATACATAGATATAAGCAATGTATGTGCGGGTTAGCTGAACCCAACTTCAGCACACTTTATTCATTCAAATAAAGAACCTCAAACAGACCAGAAGCTCTTCACTCTTCAATAAAACCAAAGGAGCTCTTCACCCTTCATATGGCGACCGTGACAGGACTTCAGGATCGATGACAGCTTACATTATACTGAATCTGCAGTCTTATCAAAGACAGCATGTAAAGTCGTGTTTAACCTCATTAGAAGCATGGAAGGTTTTAAGGAAAGAAAAACACACTGACCGGTCAAATACACCAAGTGCAGCTTTACCAAAAATTATTGCGTCTGAAAATGGAAGAAAATAATAACCTTCAAGAGCATGTTTATTAGTTTGTGGAAATCACAAATAAGTTAGCAGCGGTCGACATAGACTCAGGTGACCCGGTAAAATTAATCATGTTATTAACAAGTCTGCCAAGAAGTTTCGAGCATTTCGTGGTCGCTGTGCAAACTCGACGAGTTACCTTCATTTGACATTGTAAAATCGAAACTTCTAGATGAAGCTGAAAGGCGAAATGCCAATGCAGAAGCGACAGAGAGCGGTGATAGAAAAGTGTATGCAGAACATACGAAAAACCAAAAGTAACAAAGTACAAGGAAAGTAACGGTCCGGTTAGTGAGAAACAGAGAAACGCGACAAAATCGCTACAGTGTTGGGTATGCGGACATCTGACCACTTGATGAGTCCGAGAAGAGTGCAAAAGAAAAAATCGTATGGTCTGAAGTGCTTAGGCTCTCATGCGGGCGAAATTCGCGGCGCCACAGCTCATTTGTGTTGCGATCGTTCATATTTTACTGATTCTTCTGTTCTTTTGAAAGTGAAGGTCGTGGTACAGTGCGAATTTCGCAAAAGTCTTGAAATAATTTGAGATCATTGTGGTTTTGTGATTTTGTGCCTATGAACACATGAACAGTGCAAAATAAACAGCAAACAAAGCAAACCCAAAGACCTCGACTATAAACTAAATAAATTAATAAATAAATATGACAATATAAAACATAATAATTGATGGCGGAAGAGCCACAATTCTCAAACGCGCAGCCCACGACACAAAAGGACTTGCCAACGTTGGAAGAAGCTCTGCAGCAAAATCCTGCCGATGGACCACGCCCACTCACAATAGCTGAGTACCAGGCAAGGCAGGAAAGGAAGGAACCAAAGAAGCACAAACGCTCCGGAAAAAGGGTAAAACTACTTAGACAACGCCGACTGGTTAAGGAAATGACCCAGTTGGCCAGAGACGAGGCATCCCGACAACGCTACAAAGAGCGTCTTGAGGACATCGAAAGCAAGATTTCGCAAGGTGCGAAACAACGCAAACGGGCTGCATAAATAAATGCCAATGCCCCAATTTGCCTTAATTTTAATTTCTAAACCCAAGCCGATGCGGGAAACCGCTGCTTGAAAACCACTAATATCTGTTAGGCTTTTTACTAACAATGCGGTTGGAGAATTTTTTTTATATATTGTAAACAAATATGTGAGCCAACCACATTTATTAACAACTAATATTTCCACGTCTCCTCTACTGAATATATATATTCAGCTGCAAAAAAAAAAAAAAAAAAAAATTTTTTTAATGACAGAATATAACAATTCTTATCTTCATTAAACGTAAACATTTTTTTTATTTTTGATTTTCTAGAAGAATAAATTAATATCATAATAATGAGAAAAAACTCATAAATAAAAAAAAAAAAACGTTTCATTGAAAACAAACAAAAAAAAAATGAAAAAAGAATGGAATGGAGCGAAATAGCGATACGAATAGACGAATTTCGTTTCAGGTTCGATAAGTCTTATAAATGTATCAATAGAGACGCAGTAATAAAATCAGAAACTTTGAAAAATCATATAGAGATATTGGTAGGAGAATATAATAATATAGTTACATTAGTAAATAAATATGCAAATAGGCTCACATCTGAACATAATAACAAATGTTTAAGGGTTGTAAAATCCCTAAACACAAGATTAAATAACATCAGAAAAAGAAGGCATATTTTGATAGATGTACCAGAAAGTCTAAGTCAATTGGTTGAATTCAACACAGACCAGTTCAAAGAACTAGACGAATCTGTTCTATCAAGCGGCGCTGAGTCCGATAGTGACATTGAAACGCTAGAAGGAAGCGACCGAATTGAATTTAAATCTGAACCAATAACAATTTCTGAAATGGCACAGACAGTGATAGAATTTATCAGGCTAGCCACATCTCTGATACCAGAGTTTGATGGTAAACCAGAAAATCTACAAAGTTTTTTGGATGCTCTAGGTCTACTAGATAGTTTAAAGAGCACACATGAAGCGACAGCAATAAGCCTAATAAAAACTAAACTTAAAGGCCATGTAAGAAACCTTATAAGTAATGAGCAGACGATTGCTGCAATTATTACCCAACTGTCAAGTGCAGTAAAAGGAGAATCGGTAGAAGTGATATCTGCCAAGCTTCTGAATCTACAACAGAGAAATAAAACGGCTAACCAATACACCCAAGAGGTGGAGAAACTGACAAAGGCCCTTGAAGGTGCCTATATCGGTGAAGGTCTCAGCCAATCCTTAGCAAATAAATACAGCACTACAACAGCTGTAAAAGCAATGACACAGAATTGCTCCATTGATAAGGTAAAACTTATCATGCAAGCAGGCACATTCACAAACATGAATGATGCCATCTCCAAATTTGTAAACAGTTGCACAGAGATAACAGGTCAAAGTAACACTGTACTCTATTATCGACGAGGTGCAAATAATTATAATAGAGGCGCCCGGGGTTATAATCGTGGAAGAAATAACTACCACAACAATTACAACCGAGGCAGCAATAACAGCAATAATAATAACTATAATAACCGTGGAGGTAGACGAGGCCAAAACCAAGGGAGAGGCCGCGGAAACTACAACCATGGTAATAATAATAATAGCAGTGTGAGAATCGCGCAAAATACGTCGGAAAACTAACAGAACCCTTTAGGAAACAACCAATAAATGTAAAAGTTCATTCCATCAATTATAGTCTTAATATATTCGTAACCTTCTATAATCATTCAACTGAAAATAAACTAACATTTCTCATAGATACTGGTGCAGATATCTCACTTTTGAAAGTAAATTCTGATAACTTCATAATTCAAAATGAAAAAATAATAAACATCGAAGGCATAGGCCAAGGTGTGATAAAGTCTCAAGGAACAACCTTAATAGAACTCCAATCAACAAAATATATTATTCCACATGAATTTCATTTGGTAAACCCCAATTTTGCAATACCATGTGATGGAATAATAGGCATTGATTTTATAAAGAAATTCAATTGTCAACTAGATTTCAAACCAAGTGAAGACTGGTTTATAATTAGACCCCAAAATTTAAATTATCCAATATATGTTCCGATAACATATAGCGCTGGCAACAATACAGTTCTTCTGCCAGCCAGATCACAAGTTATTCGGAAAATAGACATTAATGTTGTAAATGATTTCATATTTGTTCCTAATCAAGAAATACACAATGGGATTTATGTTGCAAACACAATAGCAGCATCCAAACATGTATACGTTCGACTTCTAAATACAACTAATTTCGACCAAGTGGTCAAAGTAAATAAAATACAATATGAAAATCTAAAAGATTATGACATTCATAATACCGACACTGGAAATAGAAGCGAACAAATACTTTCAAAACTAAAGAAAAATTTTCCAGACCAATTTAAAAATCAATTAACAGAATTATGCACACAGTATAGTGATGTGTTCGGACTGGAAACCGAACCAATATCAACAAATAATTTTTATAAACAAACATTAAGACTTAAAGATGATGAACCCATTTATATAAAAAACTACAGAAGCCCGCATAGCCATATTGAGGAAATTCAAAAACAAGTAGGGAAATTAATAAGCGACAAAATCGTCGAACCGTCTGTATCTGAGTATAACAGCCCACTCTTGCTAGTTCCAAAAAAATCATTACCAAGTTCACAAGAGAAAAAATGGCGATTAGTAATTGACTATCGTCAAATAAACAAAAAACTTCTTTCTGACAAATTTCCACTCCCTAGAATTGATGACATTTTAGATCAACTAGGTCGAGCTGAATACTTTTCATGCCTTGACTTGATGTCAGGTTTCCACCAAATAGAACTTGAGGAAAGCTCTAGGAATATAACATCTTTTTCAACGAGCAATGGCTCATATCGCTTCACGCGATTACCATTTGGTCTTAAAATAGCACCAAATTCATTTCAGAGAATGATGACTATATCATTCTCGGGATTAGAACCCTCTCAGGCATTCCTTTACATGGATGACTTAATGGTGATAGGATGTTCCGAAAAACACATGATTAAAAACTTAACTGACGTTTTTAATGTATGTAGGAAATATAACCTAAAGTTGCATCCAGAAAAATGTTTATTTTTCATGCACGAAGTGACATTCCTAGGTCACAAATGCACAGACAAAGGAGTATTGCCAGATGACAAGAAATATGACGTCATCAAAAATTATCCTGTCCCTCATGATGCGGACAGTGCAAGACGATTTATAGCATTCTGCAACTATTATCGTCGATTTATAAAGAACTTCGCCGACTATTCACGGCACATAACTAGATTATGTAAAAAGAATGTCCCTTTCGAATGGTCAAGCGAATGCCAGAACGCATTCGAATACCTTAAAGAAAATCTTATGCACCCCACTCTATTACAATATCCTGATTTTCGCAAAGAATTTTGCATTATAACGGATGCTAGTAAACAAGCTTGCGGAGCGGTTCTAACTCAGAACCGTAACGGGATTCAGCTCCCAATAGCTTATGCATCACGTTCATTTACAAAAGGAGAAAGCAATAAGAGTGCAACGGAACAAGAACTAGCGGCAATTCATTGGGCAATTACCCATTTTAGACCATACATCTATGGCAAACATTTCACCATTAAAACAGACCACAGACCATTAACGTACCTATTTTCTATGACTAATCCCAGTTCTAAATTAACTCGCATGCGGCTAGAGCTTGAAGAATACGACTTCACAGTAGAATACCTAAGGGGGAAAGATAATTTTGTAGCAGACGCACTCTCACGTATAAATATAAAGGAACTCAAAGACATGCAACATAAAGTCCTGAAAGTCACTACCAGGCAACAAAGTAGACAAGAAAACTGTACAGTAACAAATAAGGAACTATTGCCTAGGCAAAATATCCAAAATGTATCTAAGCCCAACGTACACGAAGTCATAACAAATGATGAAGTACAGAAAGTAGTGACCTTGCGAATAACTGAATCTATTTGTTTACTAAAACGAGGAAATAAAGTTATTGCAAGAATTGATGTTGACGATTTATATACCAATGGAATTTTTGATTTAGGTCAGTTCTTCCAAAGGCTTGAAATGCAAGCCGGTATACTAAAAATCAACCAACTCAAATTGGCACCGAGTGAAAAAATCTTTGAAACCATTTCAATAGATAATTTCAAAAATATGGGCAATATAAAATTGAAATCATTAAGAGTAGCGCTACTCCAGCCGGTGACCATTATAAAAACTGAAAAAGAAATACAATCGATACTGTCTACATATCATGAAGATCCAATTCAGGGAGGTCATACAGGCATTACAAGAACGCTAGCGAAAATAAAAAGACACTATTATTGGAAAAATATGACTCGTCATATAAAAGAGTACATACGTAGATGTCATAAATACCAAATGTCAAAAACAACGACACATACAAAGACCCCAATGACTCACACAGAAACCCCAACAAATGCTTTTGATATAGTGATAGTGGACACAGTTGGTCCACTACCGAAATCAGAATATGGCAACGAATACATCGTCACACTAATATGTGATTTGACGAAGTATCTAGTAACCATACCTGTTGCGAATAAGAGCGCAAACACTGTCGCAAAAGCTATATTCGAAAATTTTATACTAAAGTACGGTCCAATGAAGACGTTCATTTCGGACATGGGTACCGAGTATAAAAACAATGTAATTCAAGATATGTGTAAATATATGAAGATTGAAAATCTTACATCCACTGCATATCACCACCAGACTTTAGGGACAATCGAACGAAGTCATAGAACATTCAATGAATACATTCGTTCATACATCTCTGCAGATAAAACTGATTGGGACGTTTGGATACAATACTTTACATATTGTTTCAACACAACACCATCAGTCATGCATAATTACTGTCCATATGAACTAGTCTTTGGAAGATTACCAAGGCAGTTCGCAAATTTTAATAGAACAGATAGAATAGAACCACTGTATAATATAGAAGATTACTCAAAGGAAATAAAATTTAGATTAGAAATAGCATATAAAAGAGCTAGACTTTTGTTGGAAAAAGCTAAGTCTTATAGAAAACAACTTTATGATAAGAAAACTTCAGATTTTCAATTAAAAATAGGAGATAAAGTTATACTAAGGAACGAATCGGGTCACAAGTTAGATCCAGTATATCTAGGCCCTTATACTGTAGAAACAATAGAAGACAGAGATAACATAGTAATTAGAGATACAAAACAAAAGAAGCAAAAAGTACATAAGGATAGACTAAAAATATATAATCAATGAAACGTTTCATTTCACTTAAGAAAAGGTCTGATCAACCTCAAAACACAAAAAAAAAAAAAAAACAAAAAAAAACAAAAAAAAAATTTAATTATTTTTCCTTCTAAGAAAGTTAAACATAAATCCAAAAATATCGTAGTTCAACATAAATTTTTTTGTATTATTCTGTCATTATACAAAAATGCTTTGAGACAAAACATTGCTAATAATTAATAAGAAAAATCAATATCATTTAAAAAAAAAAAAACACAAAAACACCTTTGTAAACACAATATTAATATTGAGAACTAAATGACTACATATATTACGTCATTTTTTTAAAAAGGGAGGTGTAACATATTGGACTAATCTACCCTAAAAATACAATAAATGATTGGGTATAACTTAGCGTCAATACATTGTGACACTTTGTCATAATAAATATAAATATACAAATATACAAAAAGACCAGTAGCCCCAGTAATACGATCTAACGCTTATACATAAGCCGATCGCGGAGCGTGGGAATGCTGAGCATGCACTTTGCAGCTCAAGTGGTCAGATGCCTTCTGCATACATATGTATATGTATAAATGTAAGTAAGAATACATAGATATAAGCAATGTATGTGCGGGTTAGCTGAACCCAACTTCAGCACACTTTATTCATTCAAATAAAGAACCTCAAACAGACCAGAAGCTCTTCACTCTTCAATAAAACCAAAGGAGCTCTTCACCCTTCATAGTGTTAGCGAAAAAGAAAACAGGAGACCTAAGATTATGTGTTGATTACAGAAAACTTAACAAAATAATGGTCAAAGATAATTATCCTTTACCATTGATTGATGATCTGTTGGATAGATTAGTAAATAAAACGATATTCTCGAAGTTAGATCTTAAACATGGCTACTTTCATGTTTTTGTTAATAAGGAATCCATGAAATATACATCTTTTATGACGCCTTTAGGACAGTTTGAATTTTTAAGGATGCCAATGGGGCTGAAAAATGCACCGGCGGTCTTTCAGAGATTTATTAATAGAATTTTCGAGGATATGATAAGGCAGGGTAAAGTTATTGTATATATGGATGACATTATGATAGCTAGCGAAGGAATTAAGGAACATATGGAAGTACTTAGGGAAGTTTTTGACAGGTTGACGAGGAACAAATTAGAGCTGAGAATGGATAAATGTGAGTTTCTGCAATCGAGTGTACAATATTTAGGATTTTTAATAACAAGTAAGGGAATACAGGCCAATGACAAGGGAATAGAAGCAATTAGAGATTTTCCAATACCAGATAAGGTGCATGATGTCAGAAGCTTTTTAGGATTGTGTTCATATTTTAGAAGATTCATTAAGGGTTTTTCAACGATTGCAAAACCTTTATATGACTTATTGAAGAAAGACAAAGAATTTTCGTTTGAAGAAATAGAGTTAGAATGTTTTGAGACACTTAAGAAAAAGTTAGTGGAAGCTCCAGTGTTAGGGTTATATTGTTATAAGGATGAAATAGAGTTACATACAGATGCAAGTGCACAAGGCTTTGGTGCAGTGTTATTGCAAAAGAAAGAGGATATGAAATGGCACCCTATATTTTATTACTCGAAAGCCACAACAAAGGATGAGGCCAAATATCATAGTTTTGAACTTGAAACATTGGCTATCCTGTATGCATTAAGAAGATTTAGAATCTATGTACAGGGAAAGAGATTTAAAATTGTTACGGATTGCAACGCATTAACTCTAACGTTAAATAGAGTGGAATTAAATCCTAGGATTGCAAGGTGGGCATTAGAACTATTAGAGTACGATTTTGAGTTAGTTCATAAAGCAGGAAAGCATATGCAGCATGTGGATGCATTGAGCAGAAATACGAACATATTAGTGATAGAAACTAATAGTTTTGAAGATAATTTAATTATTTGTCAAGCAAAAGATGAAAAGTTGAAAGATATTAGGAAAAAGTTAGAGAAAACGGAAGATAAAATTTTTGAAATGAGAAATGGTGTACTTTATAGGAAGGCAAATGGTGGAAGATTGTTGTTTTGTGTACCAGAAGAAATGGAAGAAAAAATTTTATATAAATATCACAATGAATTAGGTCACTTAGGGAGAGATAAGGTTATAGATGCTATTGTTAAGACTTATTGGTTTTCGAATATGAAGGAAAAAGTTGTTAGGCATATAGGAAATTGTTTGAGATGTGTGGCATTTTCACCGAAGTCGGGAAAAGAAGAAGGAATGCTGCATAGCATCCCAAAGGGAAACGTGCCGTTTGAGATAATACAAGTTATGAACCCTCTTCTTGCGCTCTTCGTCACACCCCCTCCCACCGGCCTGGCTCACACGCGCTTCCGCCGATTACGCCACTTTACGGTCACTCAACCCCCACTTCACAACGCTGACTTCGTCCCCCGCCTTGCCCAGCAGCTATGCGGGGTGGCCCCTCGCCCCAAGTCGCCTGCTGACGAGGCGCGAAAACACGAGAGCCGAGCGCTGGTGAGAGCAGGTACCGAATGAGAGAGGATTCTAACAGAACCAGATTCGAATAAGAGCAAATTATATGCAAAATTAACGGTGAATTGAAAGAGCAGCCACGCCGGCCACTATGTGCTGCGTTCGCAGAAGTCAGTTTTTGGACGGACACTTAACGGAACCGCTAGCAGCTTACTAATTAAATCTTAAAATAAAACTAATTACAAACTTGAACCCTCTTGACTGTTATTTGGAGAACCACAGCATGTTGGCTGTTATATCAAGGTGAGGTATGCGGCAACGAGTGCCGAGAACCCTGATGCAAGTGCAACTTGCGTTAACTAGGTGAGGTATGCGGCAACGACTGCCGAGTACCCTGATGCAAGGACAACTTGCGTTAACTGGCGCCAGAGCAGGGACCGGCAATGTTCGGCCGATAAAATGATACGAAAAAAAATTGTGGAAATTTGTGCGTAAAAATGGTGGTGGTGTGCATAAGTCAGATTAAGATCTGAAATCCATAAAAGAAAAAGAAGTGTTACGTGAGCTGTGTATAAAATGATAAAATAGCAATTACCCGCTGCCGGGGGGAACTACGCCCATCCCGGGGCGCAACAAAAATTGCATAATTCAATAAAAGGTGTAAAATTTCTAAAATAAAAATGTAAACCTATGTTGCGCCAAGACCTAATTTAAATTAATAAAACAACGACCCGCTACCGGAGGACGCCACGTCGTCCATGCCGAGCGCAAGAGTTGTACGATACCTATAACGTAATTAAAACATAATCAACCCACTGCGGCGGTACGGCTTGTGGAAAAAATTTTTTTTTTTTTTTCCCCTTGCCAATTCGCGAGTGCAAAAGATTGTGTGGAATAAACCAATAATTAACCATTGCAGCAGTTTACCTGCGGCAATACGAGTAATATGAGCGCCCAGCGTGATAAAGTGGTGTGTGGCAGCTTGTTGGATACGTTAAGTGGTGTGGAATGCACCCAAAAAAAACCGCCCAACAAGTTGTGTGGCGGCCGTACCTTAGTAGGCAAACAGCCAAAAGGGATACTACGGAACCACCGTGCCCAGTGCCGAAGTAAATTAGAGGTCATCAATAAAAACCTGTAACAGCACGCACGCAAGAAAAAAATATTACAAAATGCGTAGCGCACATGCAATCAAAATACACAAAAAAAAAAAAAAAAAAAAAAAATTGTACAAACACATGCACAACACCACTATTCAAAAGAAAACAAATATAGTACAATTTCCCCAATTTCCCGAAATGGAACGAATAAAATACAAATTCTCTACAATACACTAAGTCACCTTTTTTTTTTTTTTTTTTTTTACTTATCCCAATAGAATATTCATGCTGTAAGGGTACAACCTATAACGACGGAAACCAATAAAGAGCGTACAAGGGTGAGTGAAATATTTCATTAAATTTAATTGCCATATTTGCTAAATTTAGAAAAATAAAAAAGCAACAGATATTCTTTTTTGTCGGGTTAAAACCGTTGTCTCACATTTCCGTAAAGTATAACGAATTCCATTACCTTGAATACTTCCTGCATCTTTCCAACGCGAACTAAAAATCAAAATGGAAGAGACCCTCTGCGTGCTCTTAGCGAGTCCCTCAATGCCCTGACCAACGTGGTGACAGGCATTAAGGAAGATATTAAGAAGAATAATGATAGGTTGGCTATTTTAGAGCAGGGGCGCGGGAACGCTGACCCTACGGTCGACCAACCGCAACCCCTGGTGCGCGC
This sequence comes from Drosophila vallismaia, assembly GCA_035047325.1. Taxonomy (NCBI): domain Eukaryota; kingdom Metazoa; phylum Arthropoda; class Insecta; order Diptera; family Drosophilidae; genus Drosophila; species Drosophila vallismaia. The sequence continues at coordinate 961,064 of JAWNPU010000001.1, read as the reverse complement.
ACGCACCGAGTATGAACTGAGGGAGATATCGGTCCTCCCTGACTGCGTCAAAGAACTGCAGGCGTTCGAAGGACGGCAGGAGGCTTACCTGTCTTGGATAAACAGGGCACAATCAATATTGACCGACTATGACTTGATTAAAACCAGACCCCTGTATAGGGCAATTGTCTTGCATATTAGACAGAAAATAAGGGGACACGCCGACATGGCCTTGGCGGCCTATGGCGTCTAGGACGACGATTGGGACGACATAAAACGAGTCTTGGCGCTGCATTATGCAGACAAACGAGACTTACGGACGCTTGAGCATGAGCTCGGCGTTATGTCCCAAGGTTCTAGACCACTAGATAGATTCTATATGGACGTTAATGGCCATCTCTCGTTGATCTTAAATAATTTGAAGGCCAGAAACCACCCTCGTGAAGTAGTCAACGCCTTGATAGAAACCTACAGAGACAAGGCTTTGGATGTTTTTATCCGAGGAGTGGGGGGAGATTGTTCCAAACACTTACTTGTCCGCAGCCCTAAGAATCTACCAGAGGCGTACTCCTTTTGTATGGGATTGCAGAATGTAATGTCAAGGAATTCCGCAACTCAGAACTATCAACCGTCGGGTGCCCCAAGATTCGCAGGCCCATATCAACATCAGGCCAGACCACCGTTCCGAACCCCTTTTTCTCCTGGTTCAGGCAGATTTTCGCAAAACTCCTACAGAACTCAGGGTCCTTGACAGGCCATTAAAATGGAATCCAATCGGTCGGGTCAATCTTACCAATCAGGATACAATGGTCGCCAAGAAGAAGGCTCCGGTATTAAGAGAATGTCCGAAGGAAACAACCCATTCCGAAAGGCACAAAGATTGTACCACATGGAATTGGCACCACCCCCGCTAGCCCCAGCGGCTAGTGAGGGCAACCAAGGGCGTTCACACGAAGGTTATTATGATAACGAGTCTCAAGTTGTCGAGGGAACCAACAATTACTCTACACAAGGAAATGCGGAAGGAGCTACAGATGCTCCACTTAACCTTGAGACTGAGGGAGGGGCAAATTTTATGACCAACGCCTCTCCAGTGTACAGTACTTAGAGTATGCTACGGAGAGGGGAGAGAGGCTAAAGTTTTTGATCGACACGGGGGCGAACAAAAACTTTATTAGCCGAAGGCTTGCAGCCGGGTGTACCACAGTACATAAACCCTTCTCCGTACTGTCCGCTGCGGGTAACATCATGATAACGCACCGCCTAGTTGGTAAATTCTTCAAACCACTAGGGAATGACTCGGATATTACCTTTTTCGTACTACCAAATTTACATTCCTTTGATGGTATCATTGGCGACGATACTCTCAAAGACTTAAAAGCCATAGTGGATAGGGAAAACCATTGTCTGATAATAACCCCAGGAATTAAAATCCCTCTTTTGGCGAGAGCTTCACTAAACGTTAACCCGTTACTCGCCGCCGAACACCCAGATGGTACACAAGAAATTTTGAATTCCCTTCTCGGGGAATTTCCCCGCATCTTCGAGCCCCCCTTACCTGGAATGTCCGTGGAGACGGCCGTCAAGGCTGAAATCCGGACAACCACACAAGACCCGATCTATGCTAAAAGTTATCCTTACCCAGTCAATATGCGCGGAGAAGTCGAACGTCAAATCGATGAACTGCTGCAGGACGGTATAATTCGACCCTCTAATAGCCCTTACAATTCCCCTATCTGGATAGTCCCGAAGAAACCTAAACCAAACGGAGAAAAACAATATCGCATGGTAGTCGATTTCAAGCGGTTAAATACCGTCACCATACCCGACACTTACCCCATCCCAGATATAAACGCTACGCTAGCCAGCCTTGGCAATGCCAAATACTTTACCACCCTAGATTTGACTTCTGGATTCCATCAAATCCACATGAAGGAAAGCGACATTCCAAAGACAGCTTTCTCTACTCTAAATGGGAAGTACGAGTTCCTCCGTCTACCATTCGGTTTGAAGAATGCACCTGCAATCTTCCAAAGAATGATCGATGATGTTTTGCGCGAGCATATTGGCAAGGTCTGCTACGTTTATATTGACGATATCATCGTCTTCAGTAAAGATTATGACACACACTGGAAAAATCTCCGATTGGTATTAGCGAGTTTATCAAAAGCAAACCTCCAGGTGAACCTCGAGAAGTCGCATTTTTTAGACACGCAGGTAGAATTTTTAGGATATATCGTCACGGCCGACGGCATTAAGGCAGATCCGAAAAAGGTCAGGGCAATTAGCGAAATGCCTCCTCCGACCTCTGTTAAGGAGTTAAAAAGATTTCTAGGCATGACCTCATACTACAGGAAGTTCATTCAGGACTATGCGAAGGTAGCAAAGCCCCTTACAAACTTGACGCGTGGATTGTACGCTAATATAAAATCTTCACAATCAAGCAAAATGCCAATTACATTAGACGAGACGGCTCTACAGTCTTTTAATGATTTAAAGTCAATTCTCTCTTCTTCTGAAATACTGGCGTTCCCATGTTTCACTAAACCATTTCATCTAACCACGGACGCTTCTAACTGGGCCATCGGAGCTGTCCTCTCACAGGATGACCAGGGCAGAGATAGGCCGATAGCGTACATTTCCCGTTCATTAAATAAGACGGAGGAAAACTAAGCTACAATCGAAAAAGAAATGCTCGCGATAATTTGGTCATTGGATAATCTTCGGGCTTACTTATATGGCGCTGGTGGTATTAAAGTATATACTGACCATCAACCTCTGACGTTTGCCCTGGGCAACAGAAACTTCAATGCGAAGCTAAAACGCTGGAAGGCTCGTATAGAGGAATACAACTGCGAACTCATCTATAAACCTGGAAAATCTAATGTGGTGGCTGACGCGCTTTCACGCATTCCGCCTCAGCTTAACCAGTTGAGCACCGATTTAGATGCTAATCCAGAGGATGATATGCAGTCTTTGGCTACTGCCCATAGCGCTTCACACGACAGTTCACGATTGATTCCCCACGTTGAATCTCCAATCAACGTTTTCAGGAACCAACTCATTTTTGACACAACCAGGTCGGAATACCTATGCGAGCACCCGTTCCCAGGTTATACTCGCCATCTGATTCCTCTCAAAGACGGATCACTTGCCGATTTAACCAACTCGTTACAATCGTATCTACGACCTGTAATAATTAACGGCGTCAAAATCCCGGAAGCACATTTGCAAAGCTTTCAGTCCATCTGCTTAGCGAATTTTCTTTTATACAAAATTCGGATAACGCAGCGCCTAGTGGCGGACGTGTCTGGCGCAGAGGAAATTTGCGAAATAATTGAAAAAGAACACCGTAGAGCACATAGGGGCCCTACGGAGATTCGCCTCCAACTTTTGGAAAAATGTTATTTCCCACGGATGTCCAGTACGATCCGTCTACAAACTTCCTCATGCCAGTGTTGCAAACTCTACAAATATGAGAGACACCCTAACAAACCAAACCTACAACCTACGCCAATTCCTAACTACCCATGTGAAATACTTCACATCGACATTTTTGCGCTCGAAAAAAGGTTATACCTAAGTTGTATTGACAAATTTAGCAAGTTTGCCAAACTTTTCCACCTGCAGTCAAAAGCATCCGTGCATTTGCGAGAAACTTTGGTGGAGGCCCTACATTACTTCACCGCCCCTAAGGTCTTGGTTTCGGATAACGAGCGAGGGTTGTTATGCCCCACAGTGCTCAACTATCTTCGGTCTCTAGATATCGATCTGTACTATGCTCCAACCCAGAAGAGTGAAGTAAATGGTCAAGTCGAGAGATTCCACTCTACGTTCCTAGAAATTTATCGTTGTCTTAAAGATGAGCTCCCTACCTTCAAACCCGTTGAGCTGGTACACATAGCAGTGGACCGCTACAACACTTCCGTTCACTCGGTAACGAATCGAAAACCAGCAGACGTTTTTTTCGACCGCTCGTCAAGGGTAAACTATCAGGGCCTGACAGATTTCCGGCGGCAGACTTTAGAGGACATCAGGGGCTTAATTGAGCATAAGCAAATTAGAGGTAATATGGCTCAGAATAAAAATAGGGACGAGCCAAAGTCTTATAAGCCGGGAGAGGAAGTTTTTGTTGCAAATAAGCAAATAAAAACAAAGGAAAAAGCGAGGTTCAGATGCGAAAAGGTACAGGAAGACAACAAGGTAACAGTTAAAACCGGATCAGGAAAAATTTTCCACAAATCTGATCTAAGAAATTGAGACGTGGTTTTCACATATAAAAAAGAAACGCGAAAAAGAATAACAAAAGTAATAAAAGTGAGTTGTGGCAGCTAATGAAATATTCCACCCATGCATACCCTAATTTAACACACACTGACGATATCAAGATTTTATTAAACTATATAAAAAAATATAAATAAGAAATGAATTAAGAAATACAAAAAAAAAAAAAAAAAAAAAAAAATATAAAAAAATACAGATTATAAGAAATAAGAAATAAGAGATATAAAAAAATAAAAATATAAGTACACAAAATGTACCGTACCCCCACACACTATGTAGTCTTAGAACAACTTAAACGACCAGATACTTACGAATTGTCTTTTTGTAAGCTCAATTTCTGCATGCGTAGTAAATCCTGCCCACGTTTACAAGTACGAGGGGCCGGTGATCCCCTTGCAGCACGGCGAAGTATGGAGAATCAATGGTGTTTTCAAACTGGCACACCTCGTCGATCTTGCAAGGATGAACAGACTGGCCGAGGAAATCAGACAAGAAACAGTAGCCTTGGCGGATAGGAGAGCCGAAGCTCTTGTCAACTACTACCTCAACACAGCTATGGAAGGAATCAATAGGCTTTCCAGACGAGCGCGGCGCAAATCCCGCTCACTGGACTGGCTGGGGTCGGCTTGGAAATGGGTAGCTGGATCTCCAGATGCTGCTGATTGGAACGCCGTCTTGGCCGCGCAAGCGACGGCTTCGAGGAACAGCGACCAACAATTAAGGATAAACGCGCGCTTGTTCGATGCAACACACGAATCCGTCGAGCAGCTAAACAACGTCATTGCAAAGGTGAATGCGGTGGACAACGATTTGTATACCACTACGACGGTGCTACACAAGTCCATTATCCTGTCTAACCAGGTTTCCGAAGTCGTCAGAGCTTGCCAGTTGGCAAAGACCGGCATAGTCGACTCAAATTTGCTGGACCATGGCGAAATTGAGACCATACTGAGGGAAGTGGACAACCTGCCATATAAGAATGTGATCGAAGCCATCGAGTTCTCTCGGCCAACCGTTGTAACCAATGGACCCTTCTTACTATACATACTAGCGTTCCCTAAGGTTGCGGTTGAGAATTACCGCCTTATACACCTGTACGCGACAATAGGCGAAGGGAAACAGATTATACTGGAACATCATAAGCTAGCCACAAGTTCGAGCGAAACCTATGCGGTCCTAGGAGATTGCCTTTCTATTGGCAATACCACTGTTTGCCGGGAAGAGGAACTGCAAAAACTGGAGGAGGCTAGCTGTATCCCTCGGCTACTGAAGGGCGGCCAGGCCAAATGCTCATATCGAAGAAGTAACCAACGAGTGGTTAAGCAAGTCGACGATGGAATGCTCCTCCTGACCAACGTCAACGGAACTCTAAGAACGGCTGCAAAGAACTACGACCTGATCGGCTCCTTTATCATCCAATTTGACAATGAGACGATAATGGTCAACGGCCAAAACTATTCCAGTTACTCGGTCAGTCATCTAATGGCGATGCCGGCCGTGTTGAGCCACATAACGGCCAGCAACTTTCAACTTTCCCTGGAATACGTCCACGACGTGAGCATGAAGAATTTGGAAAAGATGACCAACGTGGCGAGTGAGCTACTAGCCTCTTTTCTCACCGAGGCGGCACTCGCAATCTGCATATTCCTAGGCTTTTATTTCCTATGGAAGAAGCTGATGTCCACCAAAGGCATGCCCGATGTCCGCGAGATTGCTGCAAACTTAGAAGCATTGTGCCAAACCGAGCTGAACAAGGCTCACTAATCTGCGGGACGCAGATCTTGAGGGGGGAGCAGTTATGAACCCTCTTCTTGCGCTCTTCGTCACACCCCCTCCCACCGGCCTGGCTCACACGCGCTTCCGCCGATTACGCCACTTTACGGTCACTCAACCCCCACTTCACAACGCTGACTTCGTCCCCCGCCTTGCCCAGCAGCTATGCGGGGTGGCCCCTCGCCCCAAGTCGCCTGCTGACGAGGCGCGAAAACACGAGAGCCGAGCGCTGGTGAGAGCAGGTACCGAATGAGAGAGGATTCTAACAGAACCAGATTCGAATAAGAGCAAATTATATGCAAAATTAACGGTGAATTGAAAGAGCAGCCACGCCGGCCACTATGTGCTGCGTTCGCAGAAGTCAGTTTTTGGACGGACACTTAACGGAACCGCTAGCAGCTTACTAATTAAATCTTAAAATAAAACTAATTACAAACTTGAACCCTCTTGACTGTTATTTGGAGAACCACAGCATGTTGGCTGTTATATCAAGGTGAGGTATGCGGCAACGAGTGCCGAGAACCCTGATGCAAGTGCAACTTGCGTTAACTAGGTGAGGTATGCGGCAACGACTGCCGAGTACCCTGATGCAAGGACAACTTGCGTTAACTTACATATTGATCATTATGGACCGGTAGATAATGGTAGAATAAAAAAACATCTGTTTGTAATAATAGATGGATTCACTAAATATGTTAGGTTATACGCAACAAAAACAACGAACACAAAGGAAGTAATTCTAGCTTTAAAGGATTATTTTAGATCATATAGCAGGCCGAAAGTTATAGTATCAGATAGGGGGACCTGTTTTACATCCGAAGATTTTGCAAAATGTATGGAAGAGTATAATATTAAACACATAAAGATAGCGACAGGTTCACCCCAGGCCAATGGACAGGTAGAAAGAGTCAATAGAATAGTAGGGCCTATGGTAGCTAAATTAACAGACATTGAAAAGGGATTGCATTGGGATGCAGTTATTGAAGACGTAGAATTTTCTCTGAATAATACCAAACAAAGAAGTGTAGCGGAATCTCCCAGCAAGATGTTGTTTGGAATTGAACAAAAGGGAAAAGTTGTTGATGAATTAAGACAAAAATTAGAAGAGTTAGATAATGTTAGTGAAATTAGAGACCTGAAAGAAATTAGAAGAAAAGGATCGGAATCGCAATTAAAAGCACAGAGGTATAATGAAAAAAGATATAATAATAAGAAAAAAGAAAGTACGCAGTACAAAGTAGGAGATTACATTATGGTTAAGAATTTCGATAGTACAGGAGGAGTTGCTAGAAAGCTAATACCTAAACATAAGGGTCCATATGTAATAGAGAAGGTATTGAAAAATGATAGGTTTGTAATTAAAGATGTTGAAGGTTTTCAGTTGGCGCGAAATCCATATCAAGGTGTCTGGAGTAGTCAAAATATTAAACATTGGATAGGGAGTAGAAAATAAATTTGTATAATTAAAGATAAGAAAAATAAAAAAAAAATATTTTAAGCAAATAGCGACTAAGAACAATGTAATAAGTATAAGTTAGAAAATCTCGACAAGATCAGGTGATCTTAAATGTCAGGATGGTCGAATTGTAGTAGGCTAGAGGTACATAAGTTTAGTATAGCAACATACTATATAAACATTAAGTCATGGTTCGCTTTCGGGTGGCATTCTCTCTGTTTCGCAACATCGGCTCTGTAGCAACAAGCATAGAGGCAGATCGTTAACGGAGAGGGAGTCAGTCGATTGCTAAAGTTGGAAATGCAAAGTACCGAATAAACTTAAGAGGCTAAATCCTGCGTTCCTGTTTATTTAAATCAGAGAGCTTATAGTACCCCTACAGCAAGATGTCCAGGGACACCCCTGGCAGTCCGAACCATTTGCGGGGTGAGACGCTAGCGGAATGGGTGATTACCCGGGGAATTAAGGTCGTCAACGAGCCCAGCGAGTGGTTCACATTCGACGGCCTCATGGGGACCAGCGATATTGATGTCACACTCGTGAATGATGCAGCAACGCGAATGCTTGGATTTAGGTGGAGTGTGTTGGGAGGCCTCGGCGTGAGTGATCGCAATCCCATTAAGATTGTGGTGACTTGCGACGTGGCCTTGGACTCGAATGTGGGGGCCATGGTTGGCGCACTAGAGGTGCAAATTGGTTATTGCATGGTCATTATGTGAGAGAGGCGGCGGCGCAAGTCCCGCTCAGCACCTTCTGTGCTTTGACTGTGGATGAAAAAGTAGCCTGCGTATCCGGGTGGACGAGTGCGAATGATGCCATGTTTGCGAGACACCGTAAGGTGATTGCACCGAAGAATTGAGCATTGAGCGGAGGTAACTCCGGTCCCTGAAGAAAAGATTCCAAAGGACCAGAAGGGCCAATGCGGAAGGCTGGCGAGTCGGACGCATCCCTACAAGCATAGAATTATGCATGTTAAGGAGAGTGAATGGCATCCTTTCGTGTAACGGAATACACACGATCCTTGGGGTCGGATTTATAAAATTCTGCGACAGAACCAGCGTGAAAGAGGATGTGTGCCTTAGAGGTCAGAGGCCAATTGCTGACGACTTAGAAAAGCATTGTTTTTTTTTTTGAGCATTTGGTGGATGTAACCCCTTAAACGAAATGAAACCCAGCAGTGACGAAGAAGTGAAAACAGCTGTCACCAAATACCTTAACGAGGTGGCAGTACTTTGCGGCGGGCTACCAAAACTGGATTAAGAGGATTAAAAAATGTATTGACAGAGGTGATTATGTTGAAAAATATCGACCGTTCCAATGATGATGATCTATTAACAAACCATGTTGTACACTCCAAAAATAATTGGGAAAGTTACTTCTTACATAACCCTTGTAGTATTTTGATTGGTTTTAATTGAAAAACCACGGTGTACTTAAACTTAGCCCACTGAGTGTCGCCAAGAGTTAATAAGATAGCCAGAGTTAAATATAAGTCAACCGGTAGCAATACGTGTGAACAAAAAAAAAAAATAAATAAATAAATTGTAGATTTTGTTTTTCTCTGATTTTTTGCTAAATATGTTCAAATTGAGTTCAATAAAAAAAAAAAAAGTAAAAAAAAAAAAACACTTCAAGATAACAAATAAGCCAAAAATAACGCGAGGCAATCCAATTAAGTTTTAATACGGACGCCCCGGCTCTACTCGCGCATCTGAGCACACGAATACAATGAGTGCGGTCTTTTATTGCCTTTGGGAGATTCACAGAAGTTGAAAATACCCTAAATTTTACCGCCGCAAAAACTAATGAAGTATTATATATACAATATGATGAATGGTATTTTTCTATTGGGTTTTCAATATTCCAAATTAAACATGCTGTATTCACAGTTTAGTATTAATTATTCAGTTTAAACACTATTTATCATTAATTATATTATTAAAAATTGTTATAAGATTTTAAAAAGAAAATTAAAATGATCATGAAAATCTTATTTTACGCTTGCATTTTACTTACATTTATTTATAGTACATAGTACTTATTTTTGAGGAACTGACCCTCTTTATATCGAGACATCTCCCCTATTAAGTTTACCTTTTGGGTTTTCACTTGTTTCAAATAATTTTGATGTTCGTAAAGATCTGTAAAATTTTTGGCTAACTGCTCAACCAAACAACATTTTTGAGGTACTCGGTGAATTATAAATTAATATAAATAAAAACAGATCCAACTAATACTGGCGGTCCGATTTAAAATCAGTCCCATAAGAACTCAGGAGAAAATTTCCTACTGACAAACTAGCTAAAAACATTATACTACTACCAAGGATTTTACTCTTTTTGACAAAATTCGAAAAAATACCCAAAATATGATTACTTTATCTTAAATTATCTTTAATTCAACATTGTTCATATTAAGAATACAATTTAATAGCAGGCTGGCTGGTTGACATGACGGTTGAAGATTTGTCCAGCATGGGGCCAGGTGGAAGATTCCTACTGGCAGGTTCCGGCGGATCAACTTTTGAAGTGGGATGACCCAGTTTTTGAAGAGGTAGGCTGGCTGGCTGTTCGGCAAGGGCATCATCCACAACATAACTTACTGGCAAATGTGTGGCTGGAGAGGATGCTCCGTAGGTCTTCATTTTCGATTGCGATCCCGTTGGTGATTTCCTTCCTTTCCTGTGAGACAGCACAGACCTTATTTAAACACTTGCTTTTGGTTTGGCTCACTGAGCCGAACCATTACACGTTCCCACGATGTGGGAACGCTGGGCTGTCTCCCTCTTTATGATTTTTTCGCGCTGCGTATGTTGAACACGTCCGTATCGATCAAAATCTCAAGAGAGTATCCTATTTTTTCACTGTAAATGCACTGTTCCGATACCGATTGCTTTAATATAATTTTGTCCGGCCAACACAATTTTTTCTTTGTGTTGTTTGATGTGTATAAAAAGCGATTTATCGTTACACAAATGTGCAGTCGCACCACTGTCGCACTTCGAAAAACTGTAGTTGTGGTTCGCAGCAGCAAACACAGAAGTGATACACAGGGAGTTATAATCACTCCCTTCATTGTTTCTCGTTTTGTTTGTTTTCTTTGAACTTTTACAGTTAGACGCGATATGCCCTTAACGATCACAACACCAGCACACTCGCTGCTTAAAGTTTTTATTTTGCGAGACTGTATTTTTCTCACGTCGCGACGAAAACATTTCCTGTGAGCCGCTTTGTTCTGTATCTATATTTCGGCGCTCACTCTCTTCGAGTAATTTGATTTTTAACGTAGCCAACGTATGTAACAAATCACGGGATTCAATGGCAACTACAAAATTGTCAAAAGATTCCGGCAAACTAGACAATATCAATATGCACAAACACTCATCGGCCAATGTAAAATCAATTTTAGACAGTTTTTCAATTAAGTCTGAAAATTTAGCTATGTGCGATGCCATATTTTCTGAGTCTGTCAACTTTATTTATAACAGTTGTCTCAGCAAGTGAACACGACGCGCGGGACCTGCGGGCATATGGATTTCTTTTAGTTTTTTCCAAGCACTTGCAGAAGTTACGTAATTCTTGACATTGTGTATTTGTGATGACTTAATGCAGAGTATAATGCTCGCGAGAGTCCTCTCATCTTTGGCATCAAAATCCAATTTTTCCTCGGGACTATCACTTTCAAGTTTCACTTTTAGCCCATGTAGTTCACGTAGCCCCACAACTCGGAATGTATGAGCACGCTTTTCGTTTGCACGACCCACGCACCATAATTATTGTCGTCCAATTTCTCTATCGAGTTCATTATTGAATTCATTGTCACAAACAAGAAAGTCCAGAATATTTTCTATTCACTTTCTATGCTAATCCGATATAATAACTTCGCGCACAATTGTATTTATTGAGCTCCCTGGGCCCATAACCTGATGAATTTATTATATGGAGTTCTTCTTGTGATGGTTCAACTAAGACTAATGTTGCATCATGCAAGGCGCCTTCAAAATGATTATATAGGTGTGACTTATACATAATTATACAAATGTTTACAAACAATGAAGATTGCGTATAAGAGTGCGTTGCCAATTAGCAATATATATATGTATATGTCGGAGAAGGGTTGTTTGTAACATTGTTGGTATCTATTTTCTTAGGCACAGTAAGTTCTGCTCGTCTTAATGCCGCTCTAAGAACTGAACTACCCCGAGAGCACCGAGCCTGGCCAGACCTCAGACTCACTCCTTTCACTCAAAGCTCTCTCTCTCTCAGTTCGCGGCCAGCGATCAGACCTCACTCAGCAACGGAGTCCATCCCGTTACCATGCCTTCACTATTCCATGGAAATGCTGCGCGTATGCAGACAAGCCGCCACGGTGTCGCCTGAGCCCAACGGCGCCGCGTACACCGATCTACAATACTGGTCAACAAAATACTAGAACTACACTAGTCTGCAACATACTAAAACCAACGCTCCGACACGGCCTTCCTGACAAATCACACATCCTCGTGTGTTAACTTTTAATCACAATACTCTCACATGTCGGGCATTATTCATTTTGATTTTTCTCATTATACATTTTCTCATAACATACAGCTTAAGGTACTTAAACAAACATAAGAAAATTGTCTTCTTGACTACTCCATACACTGCCTTTCTTTTTCTTCATTAACTCTTCTTCTTAAATCAATTTTCCTTACAATTTAAATTATCATATTTTCTTATTTGTATCTCGAGCATATTTCCTTTTACACCCATTCATATTAAAGTACTTCTCCAACTCTGGTGTAGTTCCTTTAACACCTTTTCAACTTAAACTCTGGTGTAGTTCCTTTAACACCTTTTCAACTTAAACTCTGGTGTAGTTCCTTTAACACCTTTTCAACTTAAACCCTGGTGTAGTTCCTTTAACACCTTTTCAACTTAAACTCTGGTGTAGTTCCTTTAACACCTTTTCAACTTGAACTCTGGTGTAGTTCCTTTAACACCTTTTCAACTTGACCCCCGCCATAACAAGTCACACTTGATATGGTGCGGTCACCTTTTTCAACTCGACCCCCGCCAAAACAAGTCACGCTTGATATGTTGCGGTCATCTTTTTCAACTCGACCCCCGCCATAACAAGTCACGCTTGTTATGGTGCGGTCATCTTGTTCAACTCGACCCCCGCCATAACAAGTATGGTGCGGTCCTCTTTTTCAACTCGACCCCCGCCATAACAAGTCACATTTGATATGGTGCGGTCATCTTATCACCTCTTGGTCAATCTATTTCAATTTCTTCATTTATTTGTCTGCCTGGCAATGCTCTCAGAAATTCGTGCGAGTACTTATACGTTCTTTTGCTTGTCAAGGATTTTAACACATACCTATCTCCATCTAGTAGTTCGACTATCTCAAACGGGCCTTTAAATTTCGGATCAAGTTTTGTTTGATGACGTTCTTCACTTTTCAACAAGACATGGTCTCCTACGTTAAATTTTACTATTTTCGCCTTGTTTTGTCAAACCGAGATATGTCATAACGTGCATTAGCTTCTATGTTTTCCTTTGCTTGTTTCCTCACAGACTCTCTGTCAACCGCGTTTTCTTCTTCACCTACTGGCAACAGGCCGAAAGGTCTAGCTTCCCTACCAATCAACAATTCAAGCGGGCTGACCTTAGTGACTCGGTTGGTTGTACAATTCATTGCCAATTGCACTTCTGATAATGCATCCTGCCACGACCTCTGACTAGTTTCCACGGCAGTCAACAGGCTCTTAAGCGTACTCATTATCCGCTCTACCTGGCCATTCGCCCTACTCGCCCCTGTAGCAATTAAGTGTAACTCAATTTTTTGGGAAGAACAAAATTCACGGAAAACCGAGTTTGCAAAGTTACGACCCTGATCTGCTACAATTCGGGTAGGCAAACCAAAAAAACACACGACGGCTTTAATAGCTTTAATGGAACTTTCAGTGTCGATATTCAAGGTGTGATGAAAGTAAACAAATTTCGTGAATGCATCTACCACAACAATAACGTACTCCTTCAAGTCGTTTTTCCCACTCATTATTCCAGTAACATCTATATGCACTGTGTGCCACGGAATATCTACCTTGGGAATCGGGTGCATTTCAGCCTGAATTTTTCCACTTGAGGGCTTTGCTTTTTTACAGGTATGCAATTTTCGACAAACCTACGAACATATAAATATTTCCAAACCAGTAAAATTCATAAACTTTATTCAATGTTTTTTCCCATCCTAAATGCATGATAGATTCGTGTACGTGATTGATCACTGCCCATCTAAATGCCCTTGAGATTACTGGCAAACATTTGGTCTTACCGTTTCTTTGAATCTTTTTGTATAAGATTCCTTTTCTTAATTCGTAGGTTCTATTTAGACTCTCCGGCAATTCATTATTTCTTAACTTATACGATATGTACGAACTTATACGATACCTCAGGATCGCGTTGTTGTTCAGAAACCAGCCAATTGTCTGTAACCTCAGTTAGCTCAATTCGTTTTTCTACTATTTTGTTTATGCATTTACACTCTTTTGTCAGTGGATTTCGTGACAAAAAATCTACGTATGCCATTCGTTCTCCCTTTGTATATTGGATATCGAAAACAAAGGACTGCAGGAAACCCCACCATCGATGCACCCTCGGTGATAGGTCCGATTTTGTACGACTAGCTTTTAGGGAATTGCAGTCGGTAAATACCACAAACTTTCGTCCCTGTAAATAGTGACGAAAATGCTTAATGGCATTGACAACCGCCATAGTCTCAAGTTCGTACGAGTGATATTTTAATTCAGCTGGTGTAGCACATTTACTGTAATATTCAACCACATGGGGCTTTTTGTCAATTTTATGTAACAATATTGCCCCGTAGCCAATCGAGCTGGCATCCGTATGTAACTCTATCGGAAATCGTGGGTCGAATATAGTAAGTACCGGTTCCTGGGTTAATACAGATATTATTTTCATTCGAATTTGTTCATGCTCTATGAGCCAATTGAAATCATTGTTTTTCTTTGAAGTCAGAAGATACAACGGTTTTAGAGATTCGGAAAATTTTGGCAAAAACTGCCGAAAGTATGAGGCTAACCCAATAAATTGCCTTAATTGTGTTACGGTTTGTGGAGGTGGCAGTCCTGTCAATGCTTGAATTTTACGTGCGTTAGGGCAGATTTGTCCATTGCTTACTTCAAATCCAAGATATTCTACCTTAGTCTTAAGAAACGAACACTTAGTCATATTAAATGAAAATCCAGCCTTGCTCAAGGTTTCTAGAACTACCTGCAATCTAAGTAAAGCTTCATCCTTAGTTTCGGCCACGATTAAAACATCGTCAATATACACGATGGCATATGTGTATGCAAGATTACCCAAGGCCTTAACTATAGCGCGCTGAAAAACTGATGGAGCATTTTTTTAAACCAAAAGGCATGGTTAAAAATTCGTATTGCCCTTCGGGAGTAACGAAAGTGGTGCTCTCTATTGAATCCTGATGTACCGGTATTTGGTAGAATCCACTGGCCATATCGAGGCACGAGAAATAGTTTGCTCCACGTAATCTGGCAATCTGATCAGCAATAAGGGGCAGTGGATACTTATCTGCGACTGTATTTTCATTTAAAGCACGGTAATCCACACAAAGACGATCGCTACCATCTTTCTTTTTCACGAGCATCATCGCACTAGCGAAAGGTGAGCAACTGGGACGAATAATATTATATTTTAGAAGCTCATTGATTTTGCAACGCACATGTTCTTTCTCATCCTCGCTTAGCCTGTATGGCCGGCGCTGCACTGTCTTTTCTGGATCTATTAGCCTAATTTCCAATTGCCCTGTTGTTACACGAGTCTGTGGGATTCCCTCTATAAACCAATCTGATTAATGTTTTAGGATGTTTCTCAGTGCCATCTTATCGGATTACTAAGGTCCCCATCAGAATCTAAAAGGTTTACGCCAAAACCCTGGCTTAATATCTCGCGGCCTAACAAAACATCGTATACCAGATATTTGTCCGCAACTACATGCAACAAAGTCTCCAGACAATATTGTTCAATATTTATATTGGATAGAATTTGCTGTGTGCTACATATTGAATCATTACAAATACCATTTAATTTTTCAATATTGTGAAATCGTTTTCCCTTGAACTTATCTGCCACACTCTCTTTTACCAAAGAACATTCAGCTCCGGAGTCGAAACAAAATGGAACAGACTCACCGGACAGATTTATTATCCCTTTTGCTGGGGCCACTGCGCAAACATCCACTCGTCTCTCGTAGGTCTTCTCGTTGCCACTGGTTCGGATTTTTGGACATGCAGAGGCGTAATGTCCCATTTCGTTGCACTTGAAGCATTTTACATTTGACCGATCTATCATTCTGGAAGAACTGCTCCCATCCTGTGTCCTTCCCTGTGAGTTTGGTCTCCTTTCCAGTCGACTGCGGCACTCGGCAATTTTGTGGCCAATCTTTCCACAATGATGGCATTTTATTTGAAGCTTGGTCCTCTTCGGCTCTGGACCAGTTGAATACGCATCCTCCACTGTAGTACGCTTCTTAAAAGCGTAGGCCTGTAGTTGCTGTTGTAGATCGTTCCGGCTGGTTACGTTGGTAGTGTATACCCAGCGCAAGAAGTTGTTGTCGATTTGCGCCATGTGTGCCAATGCTCTAGATACAGCGATTTCCTCCAGGCCTTTACCTTTCCATTTTCACATAAGCGACGTGACGATTCGACTGCCATATTCTGCGAATCCCTCTCCAGATTTCGGACGACCGTTCAATATGTTCATCAAAATTGCTGTGGTTGTCTCTACTCCCACGAAGCGTTGAATGAACAGTTCCTTGAATTGCGTCCAGGTCATGCCAGCAAAACATATTTGCGATATTTGCATTGTGATGCACCGCCATCCAGCGCCTTGCTTAATGCTACCACAAGGGCACCGCCTTCGGGGGTACTGCAGAGGCGTCTGCTCCAGCACAATCTGGATTAAATTTTGGAAGAGACACGTTTACTGGCCTTTCATCTGCTACCGGCCTAGAAGTCTGCATTGATTTGATGATGTCCATCAAACTTCTGTTTTGAGCTTCCAGCGTTGCGAGGATGTGGGTCGAATCTTGAAGTCTGGGCGAAGCCGATCCCACTTCTGATGTCGGAGAAGGGTTGTTTGTAACATTGTTGGTATCCATTTTCTTAGGCACAGTAAGTTCTGCTCGTCTTAATGCCGCTCTAAGAACTGAACTACCCCGAGAGCACCGAGCCTGGCCAGACCTCAGACTCACTCCTTTCACTCAAAGCTCTCTCTCTCTCTCAGTTCGCGGCCAGCGATCAGACCTCACTCAGCAACGGAGTCCATCCCGTTACCATGTCTTCACTATTCCATGGAAATGCTGCGCGTATGCAGACAAGCCGCCACGGTGTCGCCTGAGCCCAACGGCGCCGCGTACACCGATCTACAATACTGGTCAACAAAATACTAGAACTACACTAGTCTGCAACATACTAAAACCAACGCTCCGACATATATGTATTCTAACAGATAACTATCTGTCTATCTATCTTCAGTTTTCTAGTGCTGCATTTCCCTAATTTTTAAATAGTTTTGTTGTTGTTCATTTTTACACTTGTTGAAGGTATCAGGAAGTTAATAGAATGTTTATAATTTCAGTTTAAGCTCTAATATTTCATGAAGTAAATTTTATCACCTACAATAAATAAATAAATAAATATATTATTTTACGTTTATTCATTAGTTCTGAATAGGTTATAGTAGTCAGTTGTTATAGCTAACAGTTTACTTGCCTCAACAATTTTCCGCATTAAATGAACAGTTTAGCAACCTAGCATCTCTATTTCTGGGCTTTAAACTTAACAATAACCAGCAAATAAATATACTTGTAGGCACCACTCCAGCCACACATTTGCCAGTAAGTTATGTTGTGGATGATGCCCTTGCCGAACAGCCAGCCAGCCTACCTCTTCAAAAACTGGGTCATCCCACTTCAAAAGTTGATCCGCCGGAACCTGCCAGTAGGAATCTTCCACCTGGCCCCATGCTGGACAAATCTTCAACCGTCATGTCAACCAGCCAGCCTGCTATTAAATCGTATTCTTAATATGAACAATGTTGAATTAAAGATAATTTAAGATAAGATAAAGTAATCATATTTTGTGTATTTTTTCGAATTTTGTCAAAAAGAGTAAAATCCTTGGTAGTAGTATAATGTTTTTAGCTAGTTTGTCAGTAGGAAATTTTCTCCTGAGTTCTTATGGGACTGATTTCAAATCGGACCGCCAGTATTAGTTGGATCTGTTTTTATTTATATTAATTTATAATTCACCGAGTACCTCAAAAATGTTGTTTGGTTGAGCAGTTAGCCAAAAATTTTACAGATCTTTACGAACATCAAAATTATTTGAAACAAGTGCAAACCCAAAAGGTAAACTTAATAGGGGAGGTGTCTCGATATAAAGAGGGTCAGTTCCTCAAGAATATGTACTATGTACTATAAATAAATGTAAGTAAAATGCAAGCGTAAAATAAGATTTTCATGATCATTTTAATTTTCTTTTTAAAATCTTTTAACAATTTTTAATAATATAATTAATGATAAATAGTGTTTAAACTGAATAATTAATACTAAACTGTGAATACAGCATGTTTAATTTGGAATATTGAAAACCCAATAGAAAAATACCATTCATCATATTGTATATAAAATACTTCATTAGTTTTTGCGGCGGTAAAATTTAGGGTATTTTCAACTTCTGTGAATCTCCCAAAGGCAATAAAAGACCGCACTCATTGTATTCGTGTGCTCAGATGCGCGAGTAGAGCTAGGGCGTCCGTATTAAAACTTAATTGGATTGCCTCACGTTATTTTTGGCTTATTTGATATCTTGAAGTGATTTTATTTTTTTTTGTTTATTTTTTTTTTTTAATTTTTTTTTTATATATGTCGAAGAGTCATCAGGATGCTCTTCTTCCTCTTCACTACTCTCGTTATGGTTCGCGCGACGTTTTCTGGCGCTTGAGCGAGGCATGTCTGTTATGCGTAACGATCGAAAACTGACTGACTGATCTCTTCTTCACAAAATCAGAATTATGCGCAGTTCTTGACTTTACACGCAATACCAACACAATTGTGACAGTTGTTCTAGTCCGCATACACCAATACTTATGCACACCGCATTTTTCTGTATGCTTCTCGTTTTCGTACGGACATCTACTCCCCCCCGCGACCAGACTACGTTCGGCAGAAACTCTAACGGTTGTCTGCCGCGCATCAGAAAATAAAAAGAGGCGTCTGCATGGCGCGTGCCAATTTCGTTTCATTTAAATTATCTGCGACACGGCCTTCCTGACCTATCACACGTCCTCGTGTGCTAACAGTCTCTCAATAATTAAACAGAATCTTTCAAAGGCTTATTTTTTTTTTTTTTTTTTCAAAATATAAAGTTATTCTTCATTCTTTATTACTTTAAATCAAACCAATACAAATATTTAAAACATCTCATTTATTACATTTAAGCCATGAGAACCGGACTACCATCACCTATCAATCAAACAATCATAATTTTGTCTTCTTCAAACATAAATCGTTAACGTTCTTGATTTTCAATACATTTTTCTACTAGCGCACAGTTTTTCAAACCGGCCAGTCCATCTTTTGTTAGCCTAGCTCACAGCTTACAACTCGACAATCCGGCCAACATACGTGGCACCCAGATGGCGCAGTCTATAAGCCGGCCAACTAACTCACACCACCAACCATTACCAAATTTAAACTTAACTCCAACAAAATGGCGAACCACATAACTCGGGCACCCATGAGGTAGAGAAAGTCGCATTTGGAATAGGTCCGGAGGTTTACAAATTTTTAGTCATTCTCAAGATCACAGCCCTCACTGGCTTGATCACTGGCATCTTCTGTGCCTTCATCTTCAAATACTGTGGTAATCCTCTTCTCAGGCATACATCGCAAAGATTCATGAGAATATTTATAAGCTCGGTTATTATTTAATGCTTTGAGTTTATATCGATCTCCTGGTAATACTTCGGCCACTACAAATGGACCTTTAAACTTAGGATCTAATTTGGTCTGGTGACGCTCTTCATTTTTAAGTAAAACATGGTCTCCTAGCTTGTGTCTTACAATAGTGGATTTGTTTTTATCGAATCTAGCTTTATCAATTTTGGCATTCTTTTCCATGTTGCGTTTTGCTATTTCTCTAACTAGCCAACATCGACAATATTTTGTTCTTTTACAACAGGTGTAAGCCCAAATGGCCTTGCTTCTCTGCCAATAAGTATCTCTAATGGACTGACTTTAGTAACTCTATTGGGTGTGCTATTAAGGGCCAGCTGAATCTCATATAAAGAATCCTGCCAAGATCCTGGGCCAGTTTCAACCGCAGTCAGCATGGACTTTAGAGTACTCATGACTCGCTCCACTTGGCCATTCGCACGACTAGCACCTGTGGCAATTAAATGTAAATCTATTTTCTGTGCTGAGCAGAAATCACGGAAAGCTGAACTAGCAAAACTACGACCTTGATCAGCAATAAGTCGGGAGGGGACACCGAATAATGATATAACAGACCTCACTGCCTTAATGCAACTATCGGTGTCTAGCTTCGTAGTATGAGAGAGATAGACAAATTTGGTAAATGCGTCTATCATCACAATTATACTCCTTCTTGTCGCTTTTTCCGCTAAGTTTACCTGTAATATCCACATGAACCGTATGCCACGGGATGTCAATTTTAGGAATGGGATGGAGCTCGGATTGTATTTTGCCAGACGGAGGTTTTGATATTCTACAAGTGATACAGTTGTCCACAAATTGGCGAACATACTTAGACATTTTATCGAACCAATAGAACTCGTACATTTTCTCAAGAGTTTTCTCCCACCCGAGATGCATAACTGACTCGTGTACGTTGTTGACAGCGGACCACCTAAACTGCTTTGGGATTATGGGCAGACATCGAGTCTTTCCATTTCTTTGAATTTTTCGGTACAGAGTTCCAGACCGTAGTTCATAAGTCTTGGCCAAATCCTCGGACAATTCATTATTACGCAATTTAGAGATAATGGAAGAAGTTTCTTCGTCTCTTTGCTGTTCAGCCAATAACCAGTTGTCGGATATTTCTGACAGATTGATATGCCTTTCGACTACGCCTATGAAATTCTTGACAATTTTTGGAACCGGATTCCGAGACAGAAAGTCAACATGAGCCATACGCTCACCTGGTCTATACTGAATATCAAATTCGAAAGATTGCATGTACGACCACCACCTATGAACTCTAGGGGTCAGTTCTATCTTTATACGAGAGGCTTTAAGCGAATTGGAATCAGTAAACACAACAAAATGACGGCCATGCAAGTAATGGCGAAAGTGTTTTATAGAATTGTAGACAGCAAGTGTCTCCAGTTCATATGAATGGTAACGCGATTCTGTTGAAGACGTCATCTTGCTAAAATATTCGATAACTCGAGGCTTCTGTTCAATCCGGTGCAGCAAAATAGCGCCGTAGCCGACAGAACTCGCGTCTGTGTGAAGCTCGATAGAAAATTGTGGGTCGAATATAGTAAGGACAGGTTCATTAGTTAAAATAGATATTACTTTTTGCCGTATTTGTTCATGCTCCAATTCCCACAAAAATGACCTGCTCTTTGAAGTAAAGGCGTAAAGAGGTTTTATCAGTTGTGAAAACTTGGGTACAAATTGTCGAAAATACGAGACTAGCCCAATAAATTGTCTCAACTGAGTGACGGACTGCGGAGGTGGCAAATTCAAAAGGGCTCGAATTTTCCTGGGATTTGGCCGAATCTCACCTGACTTAACCTCGAAACCCAAATATTCAACACAAGACTTAAGAAAGGAACATTTTGTAATATTAAAAGAAAATCCAGCATGCGTAAGTGCTTGCAGTACTACTAGCAATCTATCAAAAGCTTCTTCTTTTGTACGTCCAATTATCATTACGTCATCCATATAAACAATGGCATACGAATGGGTAAGATCACCTAAGGCACGATTAATAGCTCTTTGGAATACAGAAGGTGCATTCTTAAGCCCGAATGGCATAGTCAAGTTTCGTACTGACCTTCTGGGGTAACAAATGCCGTTCGCTCGACTGAATTCGGGTGAATTGGGATCTGGTGAAATCCGCTTGCCATGTCTATACAGCTGAAAAACTTAGCACCACTCAGCCTGGCTATTTGTTCAGAAATTAGCGGCAAAGGGTACCTGTCTGAAACGGTATTTGCATTTAGCTCTCTATGATCCACGCAGAGGCGGTCAGTACCATTTTTTTTCGGACAAGTAACATTGGGCTCGCAAAGGGGGAGGAACTGGGTCTAATAATGTTTGATTTTAACAACTGTTGAATTAAATGCCGAACTTTTTCCTTCTCCTCTACACTCAACCTATATGGGCGCCTTTGAACCGTCTTATTCTGATCAATCAAGCGAATTTCTAACCGGTCCGTAGTCACACGGCTTAGTGGAATTCCATTTATGAATGACCCTGAATATTCTTGTAGTATTGACAACAATTGGTCTCTATCAGGTCCACGCAAATCGGTGTCAACATTAGCCAAATCGGGATTCTTTTCGGAAACTTCAACAGACAATATAGATTTTTCGTTAAACATAGTAAGAGATTTTGATGTTATTGTCACACCGACTCCCTGGCTCAAAATATCTCGACCAATCAGAGCGTCATACTTGATATAATCGTCTAACACTACATGAAACAATATTTCATATGAGCGTTCACTTATCAAAACATTAGCCAATATCTGCAAAGTGCTACAAATAGTATTGCTACCAAGACCCCTTAAAATAACTACGTTGCCCATTCTGGATCCAGATAGTCTCTGCGAAGTAGCCTCCTTGATGAGTGAACACTCGGCTCCAGAATCAAAACAAAATTGGAACGACTCACCAGATTGCGAAAACGTCCCTACGGGCTCAAAAACGGTACAGATGTTGACATCTTTAACAATGTTATTTGTGCTAGACGATGAACGCTCCTGACGATCAGGACATACGGTAGAGATGTGTCCAGCTTTTCCGCAGTTGAAACAAGTCAAAGTAGACCGGTCTTTCCCTGATGGTCGCCTGTCGGGTTGCTGAACGTGCACTGCCACTGTTTTTGATCGACAATCCGCCTTTTTATGACCAGGCTTTCCGCAGTTGTGACACTTGAAGTAGGGCTTAGCTCGTTTTCCTGGCGGCTCTGATGTACCATCGTTTGGAAGGTGGCTCGGTCTAGCGTCGAATGAATAGGCCTTTAGTTCTTGGTGCAGCTCGTTCCGAGTGTTGATGTCGGAAGTGAAAACTAAACGCCGCAAACGCCTGTCAATTCCAGCTACATGCGCCAGTGTAATGGAGACTGCGATTTGCTCCACGCTCAGCGTCTTCCATTTGGCCATAAGCGAAGTAACCATTCGGCTTCCGTATAACGACAGGCACTCGCCTTCCGCAGGGCGTCCATTTAGCAGATTCATAACTGCTGCCGCTAATGTTTCTGTTCCCGCAAAATGTTGCAAAAACAATTCTCGGAACTGTGGCCATGATATGCCAGGAAAGCAAGTCTGTGAAAGCCAATGAGACGCGCTTCCTTCCAGTGATTTGTTAAGGGTCATCACAAGAGCGCTGCCTTCCAGTTGGTTTTCGGACAAGATGTAGTCCACCGTTGAACACCAGGATTGCGCATCTGATCCCGCACGTTCAGGATTAAACCTGGGCAAAACCACAGCAAACGATTCTCTTGACTCTCTTTGTGAGTGTTGCACTTGTTTCAAAAGTTCGGAAAAATGGCGATTTTGCGACTCCAAAATTGTCAGCAAACTATTTTCATTGTTCAAAGTAGGTATAGGCGATCCCACTTCTGATGTCGAAGAGTCATCAGGATGCCCTTCTTCCTCTTCACTACTCTCGGTATGGTTCTCGCGACGTTTTCTGGCGCTTGAGCGAGGCATGTCTGTTATGCGTAACGATCGAAAACTGACTGACTGATCTCTTCTTCACAAAATCAGAATTATGCGCAGTTCTTGACTTTACACGCAATACCAACACAATTGTGACAGTTGTTCTAGTCCGCATACACCAATACTTATGCACACCGCATTTTTCTGTATGCTTCTCGTTTCGTACGGACATCTACTCCCCCCCGCTCCTACCCGCGACCAGACTACGTTCGGCAGAAACTCTAACGGTTGTCTGCCGCGCATCAGAAAATAAAAAGAGGCGTCTGCATGGCGCGCGCCAATTTCGTTTCATTTAAATATTTTTTTTTTGAACTCAACAAATTTAGAAAAAAATCAGAAAAACAAAATCTACAATTTATGTATTTATTTTTTTTTTGTTCACACGTATTGCTACCGGTTGACTTATATTTAACTCTGGCTATCTTATTAACTATTGGCGACACTCAGTGGGCTGAGTTTAAGTACGTTGTGGTTTTTCAATTAAAACCAATCAAAATACTACAAGGGTTATGGTTTGTTAATAGATCATCATTGGAACGGTCGATATTTTTCAACATAATCACCTCTGTCAATACATTTTTTAATCCTCTTAATCCAGTTTTGGTAGCCCGCCGCAAAGTACTGCCACCTCGTTAAGGTATTTGGTGACCGCTGTTTTCACTTCTTCGTCACTGCTGGGTTTCATTTCGCTTAGGGGCTAATTGCTGGTGGCTGAGGTGCGAACCATCAAAAAAAGTATGCCTGTTTAATGATATCTTTGGAAATTTACACATAATCAAATGTTTGCCAGCTCGAACTTTTTTTTTGACAGCGCCAATTGCTATCGGGAGAGAGTTTGATTACATTTTCTCAATTATGGCAGAAGCGTGGTGAAGCATCAGTAAACCATGATTTATTAAAAATTTTCTAAAATTATCAGCATTTTCACTCATCAATAAAAATTGTGTCAGTCATTTTACATCCCGTGCAACATTTCCAAAATCATTTGCACCTGACATATTTAATATCTTGTTAAAAAATTGACCTCTGTAATTAAGCAACCAAAACTTAACGTTATTCAGATAGGAAAGACCGTATACACGCTATCCTCAAGGCAATTGGAAATTTGTACGATCCGTACAACCCAAATCCACACTTCGACGCGGTCAAATTCTTTGAACGGACTAAATTCAGAAGATTGATCGATTTTATTTTCATTGTATGATACACATGAAAGTCCATATCATATGTTTCTTTTTCGTTATGTATAAACTATGAAATTTAACTTAATATGTTCAGATTATGTATTATTTTTATTATTATTTGAGTTAACTCTGTAAAACAACTATCAATTTCAAAGACGTAAAAACGAGATAATTAAATTTCCGCATTTTTTCAATTTTTACATATTCTTAAACTATGCATAATACTGCACAAGTTACGTCAAAAATTTTTTGGATAACTTGAAAATTGCAAAAAGGCCATAAACTATAAATAAATAAGAGTTCAAATAATAAAATAATAAAGAGTTCACAAACAGATAATATAGTATATTTTATAGTAATATTTTAATGCATTAATTTTATTTCTGAAAAGAGAATAGAGAAGTTTATTAGTCAAAATTTTTAATAAAAAATGATAAAATTATGTTTATACCTGTGATCCATCTACATGTTGCTATGAAGGAACATTAGATTTTCCACTTTATTAGGTTTTAGTAGCATCCGTCTTTTTCGGATGATATTCCCAGCACTTGAAAATAGTCGTTCGCAAGGAACTGATGTAGCCATAAGGCATAGTCGTTTAAGGCTGTAAGAATATAGATGCGGATACAATTACTTTGTTCCTACCAAACCAAATGGTCAGCAGTCCTCGGTATAAATTCCTCTTCAAGGTATTTTTCGATCTCTTTCTTAGCAGAACCGGTAGTGTTTGCAGCCTTTGTCGTATTCTTGAACTCACTGGCAAAATCACGCCAAACCGAACTCTGATTGGCTTAATTGGTTTCAAACGCAGGTGATTTGAATTCATAATTTTCGCTGTTGAGACGTATTGGAGTTACTTTCCTTTTAAGATTACAAACAGCTTTTTCATATTCTTCTTTGGACTTGAACGAACGACCTTTAAATCGAGGATCTAAAATGTTACTCTCTGTTTTTTACAACGCTTATATCGTAGAGTCCTTTTTGCAAAATTAGGTTCAAGCTATGTGCCAAACATGGTATACCTATGTGGCCAATTTCCTGTTTTAATGGCATTTACAATATTTGGAGCATTATCGGAAACCACAGCAGATATTTTGTTCTCTACACTCCATCTTTCTGCTATTTTTTGTAAAAATGCGCAGATTTTGACCACTGCTCAACGAATGCCTCGCATGCAATCATATGTGAGCTCATAACAGTTGCCTCACTCTCAATACAGTGAGCTGTAACAGCAATATAACTATCATTTGCAAGAGAGGTCCAACAATCCGTTGTCAAACAAACTGCAGATGCCAGTTTCATTTTTTCTATGACGCTACCAACAATTTCGTCCCGAAACTTTGGAAGAAGCACGTTGGACTGCGTGTTTCGAGTGGGCATCTTGTATCCGGGGCAATTAGACACATCATCTATAAGCTGCTTGAAATCAGTCTCTTCTACAAGCAATGCATGATGACCTTTTGCAATCATACGAACTAGTTGCCTATTAATTTTCTCAGCTTTCCTGGCAGCCGGTGGTCGTTGAATGAACAAATGTTATTACTTGCTGTTGGGGTCCAATTATCTGAGGAGTCTATGTTAAAATTTATTAAGAATTTAGTAAGCCTACTTAACTGAATAAATAAAAATATTATGTTTACATTTGCTTCCTGTCGGCTTTCATTGGTTTGGTGCTTTGTTTCCTCCAAAGCTGCTGGGTGGATAAGTTTCCTTGCGATCCACCAGGCACACTAAGCACAGCTTTGCATTCTTTCCATTTAGCACTCTTCTCATCCACTGAGTCAAAGAAATTCCAAACTTTGCTATGCTTTCGTTTTGAAGCCATAGATACGCACAAACTTGTAAACCGTAGTTTTAAATGTATGCGAAAATTAATCAGCTTATTCAATAAGCGAACTTTCGAACTAAGTGAACAACGAACGAACGACACGATCAGCTGTCCCAAGCTCTCCAAATGGACATGACGATCCAACCGTTCGATTCTGGTGAGATAGGTGATGTTATCGCCCAGTAAAACTCTAAAAGAGCACCAGGCGATGATGCAATATACAACGGCACTCTAAAGACCCTACCGAGCAGAGCGATCCGCTACGTAGCGATGGTTTTTAACGCTATTGTAAGGCTCCAGTACTTCCCTTCCCAGTGGAAGCTAGGAATTATCTCTATGATCCATAAATCTGGCAAGCCGGAAAAGGACCCTGAATCCTACCGGCCGTTCAGTCTCTACCCATCGATCTCAAAGGTGTTTGAGAGACTGATTGCCTCCCGGATGGTGAGGTTTATGGATGCCCAGGGAATAATGCCAGATCACCAGTATGGATTCCGTGTGGTCACTGCACGGTGGAGCAACCGCATCGAGTGGTCGAGCAAATTTTAACGACCTTCGACTGCGACGAATACTGCAACGCTCTTTTTCTCGATGCCCGGGAGGCGTTTGACCGTGTGATCCTAGTCTGCTCCTGAAAATCAAAAATACCCTTCCTGCGCCTTACTACTGTCTCTTGGAGTCGTACCTTCGGAATAGATTTGCGGTTCGGTTTCACTCTGCGCTCTCAACTAAGTATATTACGTCTGGTGGAGTTCCCCAGGGAAGCGTCCTAGGCCCGCTATATACTATACTATACTGCCTGTATAGCCATGGCATGCCGCGCCCGGCTGACAGTCACTACTGAACGTCAATGTTAGCCACGACGTGTGCATAACGTACAGGTCCAGGTGCGAGCAGGAGGTGGAATATTGGAATAAATGGCAACAAGTTCACGAATGTTTGCTACACCCTCAAACGGAGAACGCCACCAGCAGTGGATCAGGTTGACTCAGCCAAATACCTGAGAGTCATACTTGACCGTCGGCTCACTTTCTCCAAGCAAGTGAGTGACTTACATTTAAGAGTTTGGTGGGGAATTTAGAATCTTACGATGTTATGCGGGTAGGGAGATCGGAGAGGTGGATCCTCTTCAGACGACGGAGGCAGAGAGCATTAGCGAGATCACTTGCCAGAGAGTTTGGGTGTGTTGCCAATTTCTCCGCGTATCGGCTGCTGTGGAGGTTGATCTGATCACCAATCAGAGAAATCCGGAGATCCCTTAGGATAGCGTGGTTGGAGACGTATCAGGGAAGCCCGGATACAAGCCGAGCAGCACATGTCTGGACAGTTTTCAGGCTGTTAAGCTGGTGCTTGAAGGCCGTTCCCCATACTTGGATGGCATAGGTCCAAGTAGGGTTTAGTACTACCTCGATGAGTAGCACTTTAGTTAGGAGTTGTAGTTTGCTAGGCCGTAGGAGCCAGTCCAGTTTTTTCATCTTTACAAGCCACTTGGCCTTGACCACTGTAATATGGGCCCGCCAGATGAGTTTACGATCCAGGTGGACTCCCAGGTAACAGTGGGAATTGACGTTGCCCATCAACCCACCGTTAAATGTTAGGCCAGCTCAGGTGTCGGGATGGAGCGCGAAGGTCACACAAGCGGACTTAGCACAATTGATGGCTGTATTCCACTTATGAAGCCTTGGCTGCCCAGGCTTCAATGTCGTGCAGCCATTCTTGTACTGCATTCGAGGCCGTTTGCAGAAACATGTGAGACGCAAGCATGGCTATGTCGTCGGCGTATGTTACCAGAAGTAAGAAAAACGATAAAAAAAATACAATATTTGCCAGTGGAAAATTCCCACACGTGGTTATTTTTGAAAGCTTCAAGCTTTGCGCAAAGCTTTAAACTTAAACTTTACAGCTTAAAAGTTAAATTTTAGTGAAGTTTATCAAAGACACGAACCGAATAAAAATAAGTTTAAAAGAGAGTGTCAAGAAGTAGGCAACAAGGAAGAAGATGCCCCGAAAAAGGCTGCCATTGCGCCAGGTGTGGAGAGGATCATGCCACTACACAATGTAGACGCTCCCCTGAAGCGCAGCCTACCTGCATCCACTGTGGAGGAGACCACATGGCCAGCTATAAAGGTTGTGAATGGTACCAAAACTATCTTCGCCGGTCAATGGGAACTACCAAAATGCAACCAGGTCGAATCGCTTCTCTGCAATGTCCCATGTAGACAATTCTTATGCCACTACAAATGGTATAGACCCGCAACAGTTTCCTACCTTGCAAACGGGCCGTAACATGAACACTAGAAAATCACCATTGTGTCACAATCTTCAACAACCGCAATAACTACAGCAGCGGCCAAAGCAACAACATATAATACAACAGCAAACGCCATACAGTGCTAATGGCGTACAGGGACCTGTACGCTGCAGTAGTAAAAGGAAATTCTAAACCAGGCAACGTTGGAGTTGCTCAGCGTCGTCTAGATATTATACAGACGCAAAATTCACTGCAACAACGAGAAGACAATAATCAACATCACAGATTTCTTGATGTACAATCGCTTCTGGACCAACAACAACAACAATTTCAGCAATGTCAACAACAGCTCCAACAACAGCAGCAACAGCAATTTCTAATGTGGCTTCAACAGCAACAACAGGAACGGCAAAAGCAAAATAAACAAGCATACCAGCGCTTAGTTAAGCTTGAAAATATCGTACTTAAAATGGCTAATATTATAAAACAATGGGCTGGAGCTAATCACCAGTCTCATGACAACGTTTCGGCTCGCAATGAACCACCTTAAGGTTCTTATATGCCAATGCCAATGACATTTCATGCAAAGCCAGAGAAATTGAGCTCTTCGCGCACAACAACAGCGTCGATATTCTTCTCTTAAATGAGATTAGACTTAACCGAGGAGAAACAGTGAAGATATATGGATATACGATCTATCCTGCGTACAAACCATCGCGTAATAATCACGGCGTCGGAGGAGCGGCGGTATTGGTGAAGAGTACCCTTCGCCATTTTCCACAAAGGGTCACTGAAACGCAAACCATACAAGTGTCATCAGTCAAGGTGACAACTGGCCTTGATGACATGGACATCACTGCCTTTTTACTGCCCTCCAAGAAACCGAATAGAAGAAAGACATTTCACTAATCTACTCCGTGCTTGCGGACAAAGTTACTTTGAGTGGAATGCGCGACACTGGCTGTGGGGGCGAGAACTAGCTGAAGCCATTTATAGCTGTGGGGCTAATATTCTTGCTACAGGATCACCTACAAGGGGTACCCATATATGTCAAGTCATACGTCCACCTGCATTGATTTTGCATTGCATCACGGTATACCGGACTCTCGTACAAGCATAAGCGCTAATTGGGATCTAGACTCTGACCATTTGGCTCTAGTCATCATGATACAAACGGCTGGAGTTACCACGCGTCCATCTCCTCGGATAGTTACCAAGCGTGCCAATATTACAGCTTTAAAACAGCTTTTGGAGAGCTCCATTCAATTAGATGCTACGTTTAATTCTAGGGAAGATATTGAAATGGCAGTAGACACTTTTACTGAGCAAATCTACACAGCAGCTGCTGATTCAACTCCTCCTGATTCTCCGACAGAACCGATTAGATACGGCATCATACTCACAAGGGAGCCCAGAGAGCTAATTGTAACAAAAAGGCGTCTACGAAGACGAGCGATTCGATCTCAAGACCCATGGGATCGAATTTTTTGGAACCGGGCAGCAAATCAGCTAAAAAACTTGCTAGGACGACTTGCTAGAAGCGAATTTTTTGAGCAAAAGTTGACGTCGCTGGACTATACTGTGGATGCTAATTATTCACTCTGGAAATGCACTAATTCTCTTAAACGAAATCCCTTTAGGCAGGTACCTGCCCTATGCCCTGAAGGTAATCTTTCTAGGATTGAGGAAGAACAGGCAAACGCATTTGCTCAACATCTGCAAATACGATTCACACCGAACAATTTTGTTACTGCGGAAGAGGTCAGTGAAACAAATGACAGCCTACAGACACCGCTGCAAATGGCTTAACCCATTACGCCAGCTAGGGTCGAGGAGATAGTAGATGTCATAAAATCCTTACCAAAGAACAAGGCTCCTAGCATCGACAGGATTTGCTATGCGACACTTAAAGCTCTACCAATTCGAGCAATTATTTTACTTACTCGATCTTTAACGCTATGCTACGGGTGCAGTTTTTCCCAAGGCAGTGGAAGATGGCAGCTATCCATATGATTCACAAGCCAGGCAAACCGGAAGAGGACCCGGAGTCATACCGGCCTATAAGTCTGCTGCCTTTCAATTTCCCTCAATTGCCCTCAATTTCTAAGATGTGGGAGAGGCTTATTGCCAAACGTATCAGTTTGGTCATAAGTCAAACCAGCATCTTGCCGGAACATCAGTTCGGCTTCCGAGAGGGTCATGGCACCGTGGAACAGGTTCATAGACTGATGCAACATATACTGCAGGCGTTTGATGACCTTAAGTATTGCAATGCAGTATTTATCGATATGCAGCAAGCATTCGATAGGATCTGGCATGTTGGACTTTTATCCAAAATAAAAAGTCTGTTACCAGCACCTTACTTTGGCCTCCTGCGGTCATATCTGGACGGACGGGTTTATGGTCAGGTACAGGAATACCTACTCTGCTCCCTGCCAAATAATAGCTGCAGTTCCGCAGGGCAGTGTTCTTGGCCCGCTGCTCTATTCTTTATATACTGCTGACTTACCCAGCAAAGGCTATCATTGCGACTACCGCCGATGACATCGCGGTTCTTTACAGATCCAAATGCCGTATTGAAGCTGTTGGGTTGCAAGGATACGTTGAAATTCTATCAGCGTGGAGTAGAAGGTGGAACATGAAGGTCAATCCTTTAAAAACAATAAATCCGTGTTTTACACTTAAAAGGGTTGTAACGAATACTCCAGCAATACAATTTGAAGGTGTGACATTGGAACAGCCATCTCAAGCTAAATACCTCGGCATAATTTTAGATAAGCGCCTTACTTTTGGGCCTCATCTAAAAACAATAACAAAAAGGTGTGGCCAAAGAATGCAGCAACACGATGGTTGATTAACAAAAGGAGCACTTTGTCGCTTAGAGCCAAAAGAGCATTATACGCGTATTGTATAGCTCGAATTTGGCTGTACGGAGTGCAAATCTGGGGGATTGCTGCCAAATCAAACTACAAGCGGATACAAGTAATGCAGAACCGAACCCTGCGGCAGATAACAAACTGTCCTTGGTACGGGCGTGGCTCCACACTTCACCGTGATCTCAATCTACACACTGTGGAAGAACAGATCTGTAGACATTCCAGCACATACAACGATCGACTTGTTAGACACCGCAGTATACTTGCAAGGCGACTGCTACCAGCTAGGCCGTTAGGGCGACTTAAAAGACTGGGATTCAGCAAGACGATTCGTTAATTGTCCAGCCCTCCCACCACCTGCTAGTAATCCTCTTGAGAGGTTAGGTTCTTTAAGATTTGTGTTTATATGTGTTGTTAAGATGCTATTCAGAATGTATGGTTTCAACGCTTAATATTAATAAAAAAAATTACTGGACACCAGGAACCAGGCCGCAGTGGTTGTGAATGTCCCCAGCGTGGAGTGCACCTTGGTAATCTCCACTGACTGGGGTGTATGCGTGGGTTTGGAGGGTAGTTTTTGTAGGTTGTATGTGGTGAGTGTGTACTGCAAGTATTCTGAGCCTCTTTAGCCGTGACTCGCTATTGGGTAGTAGCGAACCTGTCATTCTTGGTCATGACGCAAGCGCGTCGTCTCCCATGTGTTTCAGTAAGATGTCCAAGGACACCCCTGGTCGTCCAAACCATTTGCGGGGTGAGATGCTACCGGAGTGGGTGATACTCGGAGAATGCAGGTCGTTAACGAACCCAGCGAGTAGTTCACATTCATCGGCCCCATGGGGACCAGCGATATTGATGTCACTCTCGGGAATGATGCAGCACTGCGGATGCTTGGATTTAGGTGGATTGTATTGTGAGGCCTCGGCGTGAGTGATCATGCTCAGTAGGTTCCGCTCAGCACCTTCTGTGCTTTGACTCTACATGAGCAAGTTGCCTGCGTATCCTGGTGGACAACGAGTGCGAATTATGATGTCAAGTGGTGGACTGAAGAATTGGGCGTTGAGCGGCGGTCAGTCCGGTCCCTGAAGAAGAGATTCCAAAGGACCAGAAGGGCCAATGCGGAAGGTTGGCGAGGCGGACGCATGCCTACAAGGAGAGTTGCATGTTAAGGAGAGTGAATGACGTCCTTTCGTGGAACGGAATACACACGATCCCTGGGGTCGGGTTTATAAAATTCTGCGGCAGAACCAGCGTGAAAGGGGGATGTGTGCCCTAGAGGTCAGAGGCCAATTGCTAACGGCCTGGAGAGATTGTGTGGAATGTCTGCTGTCCGAGTTCTTCCCTGAGGAGGACCAGGAGCATCCAATGCCTGAAGCAATGCTTGCACCTGATCCTCTCTCTAGGGGCGAGCTGGAGCCTTCCTTCTCCAGGCTTCGCTCCGGGAAGCCACCCGGATTGGATGGATTTACTGGGGAGATTTGCAAGCGTGTATGGAGGTCCATCCCGGACTATATGTACGGGATGTATGCTTAGTGCATGAGCGAAGGGGTCTTTCCCAGTGAATGGAAGCGGACGAGGGTCAGCGTGCTGTTGAAGTCACCCGACAGGGTCCAGAGCAATCCGCGATCATTTCGGGGAATCAGCCCTGTTCCAGTCCTTCCAAAATTAAGAAGCTTGTGGGGAGTCAGATGAGTAAGAGGCAGTTTGGTTTCAGGGAGGGCAGTTGCGTCAAGGACGCCTGGTGGTTTCTTAAGGACTCAGTGGAGTCCAGTAAAGGTGCGTTCGATAACTTGAGTTGGGCCAGTGTTATTCAGAGGATGCACGAGTGTGGGTCGCGGAACTTGGCTCTATCGAAGAGCTACTTCTCGGGGCGCATGAGTTACCGAATCGACTATACAGAGTATACACAATTCGGTACCACGCGCCAAGCCACCAAGGAGCAGTTCTTCGTTGCAGTGATCCGAAGCGATCACTACACTGTTGCAATGCTGACGCAGCAGTAGACAAGTTCGATTGCGACAGTTCAAAAAAATAAACTAAAAAAGCCGCAACAGCATTTTTCGCGGAGACAATAAAACACAAGCAATTCTTTTAAACACCTTTAGCTTAAGCTTTGATTCGATAAATAAAGTAGAGTCAGTTCATTTTGGACCTCGAAGGAGAACAGCCGATCGTCTTATTTTAAAATACTTTGGATTTGATTAAAACACCTACAGAAGTTTACCCACACCAGCAGTAGGAGCAACTGGTAACTCATGCGTTATGGGGGTGTCGAAAAATGTAAGCAAGAATGTAGTTCGCGGTTGTCCACAGGGCTCCATCTGTGGCCCATAAACAGATGGAACGCTGACCCTTGTGGATTTTGCGCGAATCTACATAAAGTGATTCAGCTTCCGCTGCCGATCCCAGGTCAAGACGTACGCGTGTCAACGGTGATTCGACCTCAAGGTTAGTGATTGTCGAGTGAAGGTGAGTGTATGACGTCAGTGCGGGCAAGGTGGCCATGTAGCGGCGCAGTGCGCTAATATAGAGGACTGGCGATTTAAGACGTTGCCTTCGGGCCATGGCGTGATGCCCGATATACTCGGCAGTTTTGGCGCGTGTGAATACAAGGCATTAATATGACCAGAATCCTGAAAATAAATTTCCAGGGTTCGTTTGCAGTTATTTGCGATGTAGGGTCAATGATGCGCAAGAGAGGCTACAGTGTGGCCCTGTTGCAGTACACGAACTAGAATATTTTTGCCACAAATTACAATTAGTTTCGTGTCTGTAAGCTTTTCCGGTTCCAGTGTATTTACGGAATTTCGAGTATCGGCACGTAGTGAGAAAATTAGTGTTGCCACGTCGCTCGAAAATTTCTTTTTTTTTTGTTTATATAACTATTTATTAAGGCAGGGTATCTTTAAACCCCTTGGTGACCTTGGCATCTATTAATACTGCCACAGAGGCTCGCCGGCTAAGTGTGCTAAGCGTTAACATTATAACTAAATTTAAACTTACAAACTAACTATTTACAGAACACAAAGACAAAAATATAAAAGAAAGAAAGACGATGGGGATTATATCGTTTGGCTTATCTTCGTCTTGCTGTGCGTCTTGTTGGCAGCCGGTCAATTAGGTCTCTAGGAAGACGCCTATTGAGCCTCGTTTGTTGGCGAGGTCTGGTGAGACCCTTAGCAAGTCGGTTGCGATGGCGCTCCAGTCGGTCGTTGTAGCAGCTGGAGTGGAAATTTATGGTCTCAAAGACCGTCAGCAGCTTTAGGTCACTGTGGAGGGTGGTGTTCCTCACATACCACTCGCAGCCAGTGATCGTCCTCGCCATTTTATTTTGGATGCTCTGGATTCTGCTGATCTGGCTGTCACACGCCAGGCCCCAAAATTGGCACGCATACCTCCAAATAGGAGCTATGATTCGGCTGTATATGGTCAACTTATTTCTTAGCGACAGTTTGCTATGCGGTCCCATGAGCCAGTAGTGCTTTGACGCCGCGGCCCGTATGCGTATTCTCAATTCACTCACTTGCTTCGCGAAAGTGAGCCGGCGGTCGAGTATGACTCGCAGGTATTTGGCTGAGTCAACCTGTTCCACAGGGGTGTCGTCAATGAGCACTGCTGGTGGCGTTCTCCGTTTGAGGGTGTAGCAAACATTCGTGGACTTGTTGCCATTTATGCCAATATTCCATCTCCTAGCCCAGTCGGAAAATCTTGTTGCGTAGTTCTGGATACCGTTGGCGGCCTCCTGCTCGCACCTGGACCTGTACGTTATGCACACGTCGTCGGCAAATGTGGCCAGCATTGACTTTCCGTACAGATTGTCAGCCGGGCGCGGCATGTCATGGCTATAAAGGCAGTATAGTAGCGGGCCTAGGACGCTTCCCTGGGGTACTCCAGCTGCCGCATTATACTCAGTTGAGAGCGCAGAGTGGAACCGGACCGCAAATCTCCTATTCCTGAGGTACGACGCCAGGAGACAGTAGTAAGGCGCAGGCAGGGTATTCTTGATTTTTGGAAGCAGACCAGGATGCCACACACGATCAAACGCCTCCCGGACATCGAGGAAAAGAGCGTTGCAGTATTCGTCGCAGTCGAAGGCCGTTAAAATTTGCTCGACCCCTCGATGCACTTGCTCCACCGTGCAGTGACCAGCACGGAATCCGAACTGGTGTTCTGGCATTATTCTCTGGGCATCTATAAACCTGACCATCCGGGCGGCAATCAGTCTCTCAAACACCTTTGAGATCAATGGGAGGAGACTGATCGGCCGGTAGGATCCACGGTCCTTCTCCGGCTTGCCAACTTTATGAATCA
Source organism: Drosophila vallismaia (assembly GCA_035047325.1). Classification (NCBI taxonomy): domain Eukaryota; kingdom Metazoa; phylum Arthropoda; class Insecta; order Diptera; family Drosophilidae; genus Drosophila; species Drosophila vallismaia. The sequence continues at coordinate 925,124 of JAWNPU010000001.1, read as the reverse complement.
TAGAGATGATTCCCAGCTTCCACTGAATAGGAAAGTACTGCAGCCTCACAATGGCATTGAAAAGCGTCGCTAAGTAGAGGATCGCTCTGCTCGGTAGGGCCTTTAGAGTGGTGTTACATATTCCATCATGGCCTGGTGCTTTTTTAGAATTTTGCTGGGCGATAACATCAGCTATTTCAGCAGGATCGAAAGGTTGGATCGGCATGTCCATTTGGAGAGCTTGAGAGGTGGGTGGCAAACGCATCTGCTTGCTCCAAATCAGTTCGGCACCATGCCCCGTTGCTGTTAACCAGTGGTGCTTTCCTTGGGCAACGTCTTTTGATCGCACGTGTGGCCTTCCAGAGCGAGTGCTTCGCGTCAGCTTCGGTACCCGTATTGGCTAACCTGTCGTCGAACCATGCAGCTTTGTGTTCCACCAGTGCATAATGTAGGATAGACTTCGCCCTGTAAAAATCAGCTTTGTCCAGCGGGTGGCGCGATCTCATCCATCTGGAACGTAGACGCCTCTTCTCTGTAATGAGCATCAGAATCTCTCTAGGGACCGGTATTCTGGCTGCTGCGGGTCTCCGTCCTGGGGTGTGGGTGGCCAATCTAGCTGCTACTTGGATGTTGTGGGTGAGAGAGTCGATTGCAACTTCAATGTCCCGCTCGGAGTTCAGCGCCATGTCAAGGTTCAGTGACGACTCGAGGTGCTCTTGAAAACGTTCTATGTTAGTGCGCCTACTGATAAGCCGCTCGACTTTGGGATAGGCTGTGGCTGTTGTATCCAATGTGATGATGAGAGGTAAGTGGTCAGAGCTTAGCTCGGCAAACGATCGGATATCTGAGTGTAAACCCAGGATACCTCTTGTCAGCGCAAAATCGATGTAGCCTGGGGACCCTCTACTACCAAAAGGGAACCTTGTGGGGCCACCTGTTGCTAGCGAGTTTACATCTGTGTTGAAAATAAGATTTGCCAGGGCATGACCTCTTTGGTTGCACCTCCCTGCTCCCCAAAGCCAATGGGACGCGTTCCAGTCGCCAGCTACAATGAATTTATGCTGATGTTGCTCCAATATGGATTTGAAGTTGTCTGTGGTCCAGATGAACCTCGGTGGGCAGTAGACCGCGCCGAAGTTTCTAATGCCGTCCCCAGTTTCTATAGCTGCAGACGCAAGTTGTACCCTATCAGTGGCTACTGAAGGAAGAGGAAAATGAACCAGACTTGATTTGATCATAATCGCTGATCCACCTTTGGCGTTACCCTCACCCGGGTCGTTTGCAGTATACGCCTCGTAGCCATACAGCTTGGGCTTGACTTCATCTTTGTAATGTGTTTCACTGATGAGTAAAACACCAATCTCGTACCGCCGCACAAAGCATTCAACTTCAGGCAGTTTCGCGGAGACGCTGTTGGCGTTCCATACTAAGATGCGTATCGGCTTCATTTTGTCGCTGTCTGTGCGTGTATAGCAGTGAGCAGATGGATCATCTGCCCTTGCTGTAGTAACATCATCCTCATTTGTTCAATCTGCTGTTCCTGAAGAGAGCGCAGAGCGTTCATGCTTTCGTTTAGCGTCTGCAGGATGCTAAAAGTGTTATTGTTCTTAGGGGGCTGATGTCCGCCTCTAGACCGACTCCTTTGCTGGCTGTGCTTCCTGGTCTCAGGTTGCTCCTGTAAGGGCTGTGGCACCTGTTGCTGATCCTGCTTGGGGCCCATCCAGGCTTTAGCTACATCTGCGTAGGAGACTCCGCTTCGGAGAGATGCAGTCGGCATAGGTACATCCAGTAGGGACATGGGACATAGGTTGTCGTATTTCGCTTGCGAAGGGGCTCGATGACAACTCTCATGTGGCATAAACCCTTAACAGCCAGGATCTCCTTGTTGTTCGCCGCAGCAGCGATGTTCAAAAAGAACATATTTAAGGGATTGGCAGCAGGAGCATACTCGGTATGGCCAGTCCTCCTTGAGTTGGTAACAGTGAAACTCAAGCTTTTCGGTCTCGAGCCAGCTGACTATGCTGCGGAAGGTGCTAGCGTCTGCCGCGTAGAGCCTCAGGACTCCGCCCATCGATGCCTTGGCAGAGACCTTGTTCAGGTCAGTAATTTTTGAGATGTTGTCCATCAGCAGGGGTGCGTTTTCAACGCCTTCCAAAACTATTGGATTGGGTTTAGGTTGCGCCTTGGAAGTTGCACTGATTATGCCAGATGAGGCTGCATCATGTTTGGCAGCAGCAATAGCTGCTTGATGGCTGGTACTGGGTTGTTCGCTCAGATCCTCGGTTTGCGCAAGCAACCCAAAGCGGTTTGAGCTGCCGCTGTAGGTGGGCACAGGAATCTTGGTATCCAGTATTGCCTTCTTCTTGGCATTCATTGGAGACCCCCTTGCCTTCCTCTTGATGACTTGCACCCGCTGAGGCGCTGGCTTGATAGTGTTGGCCAATTTGGATGCCCGTGTCGTATCAGAGGCTTTGTTCACAGCTATACTGAAGAGCTCGCCGAGGCTGAGTAAGCGGTGGGAGCGGGCATCAAAGTTTTTGCATTTGGGTCCATAAATGCAATTTCCAAAAGTTTGTAAACAAACTTCGATCAGCTGTGGACAGCTGCTTTGAACAGCTGAATTTTTGTTGTGGCCGCTGTTCAGCGGGGCCACGATTTTGATTGTTTGCAGCACGCTTATATCCCTGTGCTTGAGTATTTTTATACCTAGTAGTGAGACTAGGAGACACTCTTCACAGTTTTGCCACTATTGTGGGCTTTGCTTGATATATTGCGTGGAAATTAATATTTTTCCCGCTTGTGGTGTTAATGAAGTGCAACTCGTCGAAAGGGTTGCCACTCGATTTATCTTAGATTATTTTCAAATTCAAATTATAACGAACATTGCCGCCAGAGTGGCGTGACGACAGTCCGCTGACCTCGTTTGCAATGTTCTTTCTCTTTGTATTCTCTCTTAGTATGCTCGAGAGTCTGTGCGAAAAGGAGGTACCGAATTAGTACCGTTGATCGTGCATTAGTATTGTGTGCATGAGCATGGTGAAATAACACTGTGTGATGGTATGTGTGTATGCAAATAAATCTCTACACCATGCATTTCGTCATGATGCGTGGTAGGTATATGCACAGAGTTGATTTTATCACTTGATGAAGGAAAGTTAAATTGAACAAACATGCCGCGCTCCCAACCAAAGATCAGAAAATGTTGCGCCAAAGAGAAGTGATTCTGAGTTCGAATCGGAATTTAATCCAACAGTATCTCCGACATCAGAAGTGGGATCTTCAACACCTACGCGTAAAAATAGTTTTCTTGCAATTTTGGAATCGCAAAATCGCAACTTTTCTGAACTTTTAAGACAAGTGCAAAATTCAAATATTCAACCCAAAAACGCAATCTCTGTTGTGCTGCCAAAATTCAACCTCGAACGAGAAAATTCAGATGCTCAGTCCTGGTGTTCAACAGTAGACTACATCCTGTCCGAAAATCAACTGGAGGGCAGCGCGCTTGTGATGACCCTCAAAAAGTCGCTGGAAGGAAGTGCTTCTCATTGGCTATCTAAAACGTGCTTCCTTGGGATAACATGGACGCAGTTCAACGAATTTTTTCTGCAACACTTTGCTGGAACGGAGACTTTGGCTGTTATGCATCTGCTAAACGGACGTCCCGCAGGAGGAGAATGCCTGTCATTATATGCAAGCCGAATGGTGACTTCACTTATGGCTAGTTGGAAGTGCATGTGCTCAACGTTCAGCTGGCCCATGCAGCTAAAATCGACAAGCGATTGCGACGTTTGGTCTTCACTGCTGACATCAACTCTCGAAACGAGCTGCATCAAAAACTGAAAGCTTACTTGTTTGACACTAGACAGGACCAGTCTTCAAACGACAACACATCAGCGCTGCCAGGAAAACGAGCGTAGTCCTTTTCGCTCATCAAATGTTATAATTGCGGAAAGCCAGGTCACAGGAGGCAGGTATGGCGCTCAAGAGCGGCTGGTCAACACCGATTTACCGTCACCTGTAACAATTGCGGGAAAGAGGGGCATTTATCTACAGTGTGTCCTGATCGCCAGAAGAACTCGATGCCAAACAGAAGCAACATTGTCAAAGACTGTTCTTGAGCCCGTAGGGACATTGCTGCAATTTGGTGAGTCGTTCCAATTTTATTTTGATTCCGGAGCTGAGTGCTCGCTCATCAAGGAGGCTGCTTCACTAAGACTGTCTGGAGCTAGAATAATTAATGTAATTATTTTAAGAGGAATCGGTGGAAATACGGTTTGTAGCACTTTACAAATATTGGCAAATGTTCTGATATGCGAACGTTAATTTGAAATATTGTTCCATGTAGTTCTTGACAGTTACATAAAATATGACGCTCTGATTAGTCGGAATATTTTGAGCCAGGGAATTGGTGTGACTATTACATCAAACGCACTTACAATTTTTAATGAAAAATCGATGTTGCCTGTTTTAATATCCGAATGCAATCGTGATTTGGCTAATGTTGATACTGACGTGCATGGATCCGATAGAGAGCAACTGCTATCAATTCTACATGAATATTCGAATTCCTTTATTGATAGAATTCCTCAAAGCCGCGTGACTACGGGTCAGTTGAAGTCAGTTGAAAAATTTTCTTTTATATAACTGGCTTAAATAATGCTTAAATCAAACAAAACCCTCTAGAATACTTATCAATTGTGGCTTAAAAAGGATTTGGCTGTTTTCATAATATTAACCAGCAGATCAGCAGACAACTAGCAGCCTCGACGCTGCAAACTTTTTCCCTTTCCCCTGGTTTTAATGCAAGCAAAATTAGCAAGGTTCTGAACCCTCGTTCTTTTCCCAGCAAGCACGACTAGGGGAGTCCATAGAAGCACTCCTTTGCCTCTCCGGCCAAAGGAGCACCTCTTTGCTTTACCGGCCAAAGGAGCACCTTTGCCTTTCTGCTCCGTAGGAGCAGTACATGCGACATGGAGTAGCTGCGGCGGGAAAGTGCCCAAATGCTCCTGCTCGCCGGCCGTAATTGGCCTAACCTACAAGTCAAAATTTGAGAAGGGAGTTTAAGAAAAAGTGTTCCGCAACAGTGAGCTTTTAGGTCAGTGCAAGAGCAGTTTTAGTTTGAAAAGTCATGCTAATTTTGTAAATGAATAATAATAAAAAAAGAATATATTTTATAGGGATAATTAGATAGGGAAAAGATGCCCAGCTCATGTTAGAGGAAAATTAAATCAAATTAATTAATTTAAATAATTGGCAGCAGCAAACAAAACACCTCAATGCAACAATATTCCAGGATCCGGAAGATCGATCTTTCGTCGTTGGAAATTTAGCGCGGTGAGTTCGTTCCTTTTAGATACTTTATAAATCTATTATTATTTGCTTTCGGCGCATAAATATTGTTTTGAATATTTTTTTTGTTTTGAATTTTTTGCATAACATGAACAGTTATAACTTCTCCACCATTAAGCCATAAAAGCAAAATATCGTAAAGTACTCAGAAACTACAAAAATGAGTAAACATGAAAAGTAAAACAGACAAAGAAATAATGATAATGGAAAAACAAGAGCAAAGATTCTAGAAAAGAATATTAGGTTAAATAAACAGAAAAGCACAAAATTTAGCAGCAACTCATTTAAAGTGAGGAAGAATAAAAGTTTTATAAGATATATAGATCTATATATATATATATATGGTATCAACTCTAGCACAGAAATATTGGGAACAATTAGATTTTCCCTTACCCTGAACAAAAGGTGCTAAACTGATTGCACGAATAAAAATTATTTTTAATTATTATTGATACTTGAATGCTCTCTATTGCTACGCCATATTTTTGTACCCTTGTATACAACTTTTGTAACATATAAATAGAAACATACATAATGAAGCAATCTTGATATAATTGTTTTATTTTAGTAGAATTCCCTAGGCATGTCCGCATTTTCTTTAGATTTTTTACAGATCCTCCATGGTGGATGACTCCCGATGCTTCCCCTGCGCCGCCCGAAATCTATGATGAGATGATGTTCTGCTAGTTATCTTTAGCTTGAACTCATGCTGATGATTCCGCGGTTGTAGGGGACAAAGGGGTCACCAGAGCCATGCTCTCAGGTGGGTGACCGTAGGGTGGGCACTCGCGACGACGATAACACCTGTGGCTTTGCTTTTGCCAAATTTTCTTGTTCGTTTTCCCATCTTCTACTACTCTCCGATTGTCCTTTTTTTTCTTTTCTTGTGGATCCTTCCGTAAGCTCTTCTGGTTCCTCCAGCCCCCAAAGCCGACGAGTTAGAGCCGGCAAATTAAAACGTGCCCCCCTAGTACAGATCATCCGAAATCACACATATACAGTTGCACGTTACATAACGCTAATACCGTTTCCGACAAGTATCCACTGCCGCTTATTTCTGACCAAATAGCTAGACTGTGCGGTGCAAAGTTTTTCACTCGCATAGATATGGCAAGTGGAATTCATCAGATCCCAATTCATCCGAACTCGATCGAGCGGACTGCGTTTGTTACCACAGAGGGGCGGTTTGAATATTTGACTATGCCATCTGGGCTTAAAAACGCACCGTCTATATTTCAAAGAGCCATTAACTGTGCCCTGGATGATCTTACCCATTCGCATGCCATTGTTGGATGTTGGATGGGAGCCTGAGCAAATACGGCAACGAGTAATTTCTATTTTAACTAATGAACCTGTTCTCACTATTTTTGACCCACAATTTCTTATCGGGCTTCATACAGATTCCAGTGCTGACGGTGCTATATTATTGCACAGGATTGAACAGAAGCCTCGAGTTATCGAATATTTTAATAAGAGATTAGCGGAATCGCGTTATCATTCATACGAATTGGAGACACTCGCTGTTTACAACTCTATTAAACACTTTTGTCATTATTTGCATGATCGTCACTTTGTTGTGTTTACAGATTGCAATTCATGGAAAGGTTCTCGTACGAAGGCTGAATTGAACCGGACGGTTCATAGGTGGTGGTCGTACATGCAATCATTCGAATTTGACATTCAGTATAGACCCGGTGAACGCATGGCCCACGTTGACTTTCTGTCTCGCAACCCAATACCAAAGAGTTTTAAGAATTCGTCATGAGAAGCCGAGAAACGCATAAATCTGACCGAAATTTCAAATAACTGGTTGTTAGCCGAACAGCAAAAAGATGAAGAAACTTCATCCATTGTATCTAAATTGCGTAATAGTGATTTGTCCGAAGATTTGTCAAAAACCTACGAGCTACGTTCTGGGTCACTGTATAGAAAAATACAAAGAAATGGAAAGATTCGTTGTCTGCCTATAATTCCGAAGCCGTTCAGATGGTCTGCTGTCAACAATGTTCACGAGTCACGAATTGCATCCCATTCCAAAAGTCGATATTCCGTTGCATACAGTACACGTCGATATTACTGGGAAACTTAGTGGCAAGAGCGACTGGAAGGAGTACATAATCGTGCTGATAGACGCATTTACAAATTTTTTTTATTTGTCTCATACCTTAAAGTTAGACACAGAGAGTTGCATTAAGGCAGTGAAGTTCTTAATTTTATTGTTTGGTGTTCCTTCTCGACTGATTGCTGATCAAGGTCGTAGTTTCGCTAGCACAACTTTCCGTGATTTTTGCTTATCACAGAAAATAGAATTGCACTTAATCGCCACAGGAGCTAGTCTTGGCCATTAAAGTAGAGCGACTCATGAGTACTCTGAAGAACATGCTAACTGCAGTTGAAACAAGCCAAAGACCTTGGCAGAATTCCCTATGCGAAATTCAACTATCTCTTAATTGTACCATCAACAGCTTGACTAAATCTAGCCCATTATAGATACTTATTGGTAAAGAAGCCAGGCCGTTTGGTCTTGTGCTTGTTAAAAATCAAGAAAACAATGTTAATGTAGGTCAAGTTAGAGAAATGGCACAACGTAACATTGATAAGACATAAGGTCGGGGACTATGTTTTGATTAAGAATGAATAAAGAAATCAAACCAAATTAGACAACAAGTTTAAAGGTCCATATTTGGTGGCCGAAGTATTGCCAGCAGATCGGTATACACTAAAAGCATTGAATAACAAAAGAACTTACAAATACTTCCACGAATTTTTGCGAAGTTGCGCCAAAGCCATGCAGAGAGTGATTCTGAGTTCGAATCGGAATTTAATCCAACAGTATCTCCGACAAACACATATTTGAAGTTCATTAATAAATAGAAAAAAAATTAATAGAAGAAAATCCAGCCATATGCATACGTTTATATGTATATCTATATATACATTAGTTTTATAACATTTTTTTCAATACTTATGTAATGAAACACCGGTTTAAAACAATCTAAGTGCCTTTAAGAATAAATAAGTATTCATTTTTTTTTTCAATTAAACTAAAACAGAAAAAAACAATTATATCAATGCCAAAGCATATGTGTTATGAGGAGCCAAAATTGAGTTGTTACTCCAAAGAGTCCGTTGAAGAACTGATTTTATTAATACTACTTTACATCCGACCACTTTTTGTGGCCGTTGAAAAAACAGGTATTTGTTTTTTAGAAGTTATGGCCTTTTTTGCTTTAATTTTAAAATTAAAATTATAAATTTTTATATATATGTTTATACAGTTATTTAATAATACCATAAATATGTCGTGGCACGCCTTTGAAAATCAATTTAGATCCATCGCGTTTTCAATCACGCATATATTACTTGTGCGATCAACGTGTTTTTCCCAGTAATAACAGTGATACTTAACATATTATATGTTAACGTTGGGTAGCTCTGTTAAGCTTTCTGTAATGAAATAATAAAGTTTGCTGTTTTCTTTAAATATAACGTTATAATATCATTTTGTTAAAGACTTTTAACAAATGACGTTATCCGTAGTGCGTTGGTATGTGAACTGGCGGCCTGTATTTTATGACTCTTTCAACGGAATTTATTTTGAAGGGATCGGTCATAAAATTGCTTACTTATTATATTGTTATTATGTTGTTGGTCCCATCCATTCTACACTATTTTAATATTGTCCTTTCTCTATGCTTATCAATGCTTAAAAATTCTACAAGTGCCATAAAAGGTTATTTGCATATTAAATAAAACTGATTGAAACTGAAGAAAATTTTCTAGTGCTGTACGTCCCTAATTATACCCTGTACCCATTGAAAATGGGTGAAAAGGGTATCATAATATGGTGCAAATGTATGTAACAGGCAGAAGGAAGCATCTCCGACCCCATAAAGTATATATATTCTTGATCAGCATCAACAGCCGAGTCGATATAGCCATGTCCGTCTGTCCGTCTGTCCGTCTGTCTGTCCGTATCAACGCCTAGATCACGCCAGAAACTACAAGAGCTACAGACATGTGCCATATATTGTTGGATAGGTAATTAACATACGCAGTAAAAGTTTGTTGTTTTATTTTGATATCACCCCCGCTACCCCGCAAATCGCAAAAAACTGCCACGCCCACAATTATTAACCTAATGCTGTGCAATTCGGCATATGCGTTGGTGCTTATAAAAGCTATCTAATTTTTTAATTTGAACCAAATCGGATAAGAAACACGGAAGGTATGCCACATGCAAAATCTATGGCAAGGGAAGCAAAAGCGCAGCAAAATACGCATTGCGCGACGCCGACTGCGACGTTGGCAGCGAAATGTGTATGGCTTTATGACACACGAAACTTATTTTCTTTTTTAATAGAATATTGTTTCATTTATTTATTGATACTAAATAAATAAATTGTAAGCATGTCTAAGGGTACAGGGTATTTTGCAGTCGGGAAACTCGACTGCTGCTCCCTTACTTGTTTAAACATTTCTATCGGCTACAATAAATAAATAAATAAATATATTATTTTCCGTTTATTCATTAGTTCTGAATAGGTTATAGTAGTCAGTTGTTATAGCTAACAGTTTACTTGCCTCAACAATTTTCCGCATTAAATGAACAGTTTAGCAACCTAGCATCTCTATTTCTGGGCTTTAAACTTAACAATAACCAGCAAATAAATATACTTGTAGGCACCGCTCCAGCCACACATTTGCCAGTAAGTTATGTTGTGGATGATGCCCTTGCCGAACAGCCAGCCAGCTTACCTCTTCAAAAACTGGGTCATCCCACTTCAAAAGTTGATCCGCCGGAACCTGCCAGTAGGAATCTTCCACCTGGCCCCATGCTGGACAAATCTTCAACCGTCATGTCAACCAGCCAGCCTGCTATTAAATCGTATTCTTAATATGAACAATGTTGAATTAAAGATAATTTAAGATAAGATAAAGTAATCATATTTTGTGTATTTTTTCGAATTTTGTCAAAAAGAGTAAAATCCTTGGTAGTAGTATAATGTTTTTAGCTAGTTTGTCAGTAGGAAATTTTCTCCTGAGTTCTTATGGGACTGATTTCAAATCGGACCGCCAGTATTAGTTGGATCTGTTTTTATTTATATTAATTTATAATTCACCGAGTACCTCAATAATGTTGTTTGGTTGAGCAGTTAGCCAAAAACTTTACAGATCTTTACGAACATCAAAATTATTTGAAACAAGTGCAAACCCAAAAGATAAACTTAATAGGGGAGGTGTCTCGATATAAAGAGGGTCAGTTCCTCAAGAATATGTACTATGTACTATAAATAAATGTAAGTAAAATGCAAGCGTAAAATAAGATTTTCATGATCATTTTAATTTTCTTTTTAAAATCTTATAACAATTTTTAATAATATAATTAATGATAGTGTTTAAACTGAATAATTAATACTAAACTGTGAATACAGCATGTTTAATTTGGAATATTGAAAGCAAAATAGAAAAATACCATTCATCATATTGTATATAAAATACTTCATTAGTTTTTGCGGCGGTAAAATTTAGGGTATTTTCAACTTCTGTGAATCTCCCAAAGGCAATAAAAGACCGCACTCATTGTATTCGTGTGCTCAGATGCGCGAGTAGAGCTAGGGCGTCCGTATTAAAAATTAATTGGATTGCCTCGCGTTATTTTTGGCTTATTTGTTATCTTGAAGTGTTTTTTTTTTTACTTTTTTTTTATTGAACTCAATTTGAACATATTTAGCAAAAAATCAGAGAAAAACAAAATCTACAATTTATTTATTTATTTTTTTTTTTTGTTCACACGTATTGCTACCGGTTGACTTATATTTAACTCTGGCTATCTTATTAACTCTTGGCGACACTCAGTGGGCTAAGTTTAAGTACACCGTGGTTTTTCAATTAAAACCAATCAAAATACTACAAGGGTTATGTAAGAAGTAACTTTCCCAATTATTTTTGGAGTGTACAACATGGTTTGTTAATAGATCATCATCATTGGAACGGTCGATATTTTTCAACATAATCACCTCTGTCAATACATTTTTTAATCCTCTTAATCCAGTTTTGGTAGCCCGCCGCAAAGTACTGCCACCTCGTTAAGGTATTTGGTGACAGCTGTTTTCACTTCTTCGTCACTGCTGGGTTTCATTTCGTTTAAGGGGTTACATCCACCAAATGCTCAAAAAAACAATGCTTTTCTAAGTCGTCAGCAATTGGCCTCTGACCTCTAAGGCACACATCCTCTTTCACGCTGGTTCTGTCGCAGAATTTTATAAATCCGACCCCAAGGATCGTGTGTATTCCGTTCCACGAAAGGACGCCATTCACTCTCCTTAACATGCATAATTCTATGCTTGTAGGGATGCGTCCGACTCGCCAGCCTTCCGCATTGGCCCTTCTGGTCCTTTGGAATCTTTTCTTCAGGGACCGGAGTTACCTCCGCTCAATGCTCAATTCTTCGGTGCAATCACCTTACGGTGTCTCGCAAACATGGCATCATTCGCACTCGTCCACCCGGATACGCAGGCTACTTGTTCATCCACAGTCAAAGCACAGAAGGTGCTGAGCGGCACTTGCGCCGCCGCCTCTCTCACATAATGGCCATGCAAAAACCAATTCGCAACTCTAGTGCGCTAGCCATGACCGCCTACATTCGAGTACAAAGCCACGTGGCGAGCCAACACAACCTCGATGGAATTGTGATCACTCACGCCAGAGCCTCCCAACACACTCCACCTAAATCCAAGCATTCGCATTGCTGCATCATTCACGAGTGTGACATCAATATCGCTGGTCCCCATGAGGCCGTCGAATGTGAACCACTCGCTGGGCTCGTTGACGACCTGAATTCCCCGGGTAATCACCCATTCCGCTAGCGTCTCACCCCGCAAATGGTTCGGACTGCCAGGGGTGTCCCTGGACATCTTGCTGAATGACAGGTTTGCTACTAACCAGTAGTAGCACCGCATTTAAGAACTCGAGGTACAGCTCAATGGGCTTAGAATACTTGCAGTACACATTCACTACATACAATGTACCAAAACTACCCTCCACCCACGCATACACCTTGGTGAACTCCACTGACTGGGGAGTGGAGTTCACCAAGGTGCACTCCACGCTTGGGTCATTCACAACCACTGCGGCCTGATTCATGGTGTCAAGATATACCCGCATTTCTGCGGGCAATCCCCGTACACGACCGTGGTTTGTGTACGGTTCTTGCAACAGGGCCACACCGCAGCCTCTCTCAGAGAGTGATTCTGAGTTCGAATCGGAATTTAATCCAACAGTATCTCCGACAAACACATATTTGAAGTTCATTAATAAATAGAAAAAAAATTAATAGAAGAAAATCCAGCCATATGCATACGTTTATATGTAAATTATCGTTTTGTAAATTTTCAATATATTTATTAGTGTAGGTTTATTAATTATAATAGGGCTTGTGCGGTCTGCACTTAATGAGACGAATTGTAAGTACGTGGCGATGACCGACGCTTCTCATCTCCCAATATCGACTGACTTAAGTATATCAAAAGCTCTTATCTCTAAAGCTTAACAAGGTACCGTTTCTTATAGGTAAAGCTCGATCTAAACACTTGAGGCTTACGACTATATTTCGTCTGTTTGGTGATTGTGTTAACTCCTCCTCTTCTAAGACGAAGGTTGTCCACAGACTTTTTACAATTGGCAAATCTATTTGAAAGCGGGTCTTACGGGTAACATTGCCACTAAGTTCTCATACTGCCAACTTGGTACTGCATTAAACCATCGAAGGGAAGGCAGCTCCGCATATCTGGATGATCCGAGAAGTTCGTAAGTGCTGTTGATTCTCCATGTCATGGGTTCGCAACAAGGTTCTGGAGATGATCGTAGCGAACTTGGAAAAAATCTTTATTGTAACCGTCGACTTGTTGACGACGATGATGCTGATTTTGGTTGAACTAGTTGACCATCAAAACGTATTTGTTGAACGCACTCTGTATGGCGTCTGATGGCAGATATTATTCAGTTCGTCGTTTCAGTACCCAGGCGCAGAAATAGTTGCCGCATCTTTACGTCTTTAGCAGATACTACGTTGATATATCTTAATTCTCTCTTCTACTCTTCTCATCTACTTAAGAGGTAGTTACAGTTTTAATACTAAAGTTTTGACAATAATTAAGTATAACAATTATAATTTTATAATAAAGTTCAATCAGATATTTTTGATATTAAAGTATGTAGTAAAACGCTTATTGATAGCAAGTATTGATTTTCCTATTTAGTTGAACAGAATCAGAAAAGGGTATTGATAACATTAGTGTTTTTTTTTTAATCGGGAATTTGAAATCTAATTAGAGTGAGTGCGCTATACTGTTATTATGACGTTTTGGTAATGCATTTATTTTCTATGGTAGTTTTAGGAAATATTCTAGCATTTCATGACATACCTTTAAACTTTTCTAAAGAGGATGAAGCGGAAATAATACAAAATGTTTAAAGATTAAATAAGTAGGATTTGACAAATGTTTAATTGTAAAACTTTTGCAAACCCTTTTACTAGTGTCCAGATTTCACGTTTGTACTTTGCTAACTTGGCGATGGTCACAAAGGGAAAAGAAATAATAAACCTAGCGTAGATTATCTTTATGAACGACCCTCCCTTTTATGAGGACCGTTGTCCCGAGGTCTGCTTCGATTAGTTCTTCCCTATACCGTGGGGTTAGTTTATTTCCCAAACGATTGTTTTGTTTTATCATGACGGTTTCTCCCACCTCAAAGTTCTGTCTGTCTGTTCTGTTCTGTCTCGTCTTGTTACATTTTCTCTTCTTAGCTGTTTTTCCTGAGCTTCGTTAACCATTTCTACTATCTCGTTAGCCAATTCGGGAGGAGTTGAATGAATAATGTCGATCGGTCTTCTATTGGTGACTGAGTGCACCGTCTTATTGTATTCTATTGTTGCCTGAAGAATAAGGTTGACTGTATCATTCATTCCACTGTCAAGTTTCAAGCATCGAGCTATTTCTAAAAGCGTGCTGTGAAACCTTTCACCTGTCCGTTTGAGGTACTATGAAGTGGAGGTGCGTTCGCTATGTCAACATTGAAACGATTTTTCAAAAGTGACTTGATTGACTCGGAATTTATGGACGGTTCATTATCACTAAATATTGTCTTTGAATAGGGATAAAAGTTCATTAGTTGCATAATTGCAGGTTCCAAATCAGTTATCGTTCGAGAGCCGATTGGTTGCACAATAGCGAATTTGGAAAGTTTGTCAATACATGTCAAAAAGTACTTCCTGTCCGTAGAAAATATATCAATATGCAATGTCTCGCCTACATGTGACGGAATAGGTGTTTTACCGAGGATTTGCCTTTGCGGATGGCGGTCGTATTTGGCTTTTTGACAAACCAAGCAGTTAGCAACAAAGGTAGCGGCTATTTGTGACATCTTAGGGAAAAAGTAGTATTGAAGAATTTGTTTTACATTCTCCTGTGCTGCCCTATGCGCTCTGTTGTGCTCCAAAGACACTATTTCCCGTTGCTCAGTTTGATTACAAATGTCGCTAACCATTTTCATAGTGTGTCGGAAGGTCGTTGCTGGAAACTCATTTACAAGACTGTTTTGAATGAAAGCTAGTACAGGTAATTCGCAGTGTATCGCATTCACTACATCCGGCTTAACCACATCACGAATTCTTCCGATTAAGGTCTCTTTGTCTAGAAATTGTATTAGATGCCTTGTCTTGCTTCCGAAAATAACAAAAGTTCGAGTTGAGTCTGCGGTGCCCTCATCTATTACAATTTGGTTTCTAAAACAGTTAACCGGTTTGTCGATAGTTTCGATTGTAAAAGTCAATGAAATTTCGCTATGTATTGTTGCAATGTCTGACCGGGGTTCGTCCTCTAGGACATGAATAGCCTGCCTGGATAGTGCATCGGCAACATAGTTCTCCTTGCCAGGTTTATAGAAAATTTTAGCATTATGTTCGTCTATAAACGCCTTCCATCTCTTGATTTTTGCATTTGGATTCCTATCTGACACGGCGTATGTTAACGGTTGGTGATCTGTAAAAATGTTTAAGTTTTTGACACCATATAGATAGTTCCTAAGAGACTTTAAAGCCCAAACGATGGCCAAAAGTTCTCGTTCATTTGTTGCGAAATTAAGCTCTCTATCCTGTAAAGTTCTCGAAATCATTGTAACAGGCTTGCCATCCTGTGATAAGACTGCCCCCAGGCCAAAAGCCGAAGCGTCTGTTGTTAAGTCAAAGGCTTTTTTGATAATCGGGATACAATAACATTACATTTTCGGAGACAAGAACATTTTTAAGCTTCTCAAAAGCAGAACATTGTCTTTCATCGAAAGAAATTTGTATCTTTTTAGACTGGCTTGCGGAAACTTTTCCGTTTTCACCCTTCAGAATGTCAGTAAGGGGTCTAGCAATAGAGGCGAAGTCCTTAATAAAGCAGCGGTAATAACTTGCTAGCCCTAAAAACGATCGAACACTAAACAGATTAGTAGGTTGATTATATTTCTGAATAGCCTCTACTTTGCTAGGACTGGTTGTGATACCTCCACTTGACACCATAAATCCGAGATACTCGACGCTTTCCTTGAAGAAAAACGATTTCTCTTTAGAAACCCTCATGTTTGCTTCAGACAGTCTGTCTAGTACCCAAGCAACGTCGTTTACGTGGTCCTCAATTCCGTTTGAAAATTATATTACGTCATCAACGTAAACATAACATGACTTTCCTATACGGTCCCTAAGAACATCATCAATAGCACGTTTAAAAATACTTGGGGCATTTTTCAAGCCAAACGGCAAACGGCAAAACTCGTACTTTCCATTTCCTACTGAAAAGGCAGTTTTCTCCCTGTCCTTTTCTGCGAGCAGAATTTGGTGAAACCCCGATTTAAGGTCAAGGGTTGTAAAGAACCTGGCCTTTCCCAAATTTGACAAGATGGATACTACGTTTGGTATAGGGTATTTGTCGTCGATTGTTTTTAAATTTAGTTTTCTAAAATCTATAACCAACCTTTTCTTAGTATTTCCGTTTTCATCTGTACCTTTTTTATCGACTACCCAAACCGGATTGTTGTAAGGTGACGACGAGGGCCTGATAATTCCGTCCTTTAACAAAGCATTTGTCTCCTTATTCACAAAATCTGATACGCCCATGGGGTACGGATAGAGTTTTGAGTAAATCGGTTGGTCATCCTCAGTACGTATTGTAGCAACAATGTTGGTATTATACGGCAGTGCTTCTGCCGGTTCCGCAAAGACGGCCAATCGGTTTCGAAGCATTGTATGGAATTTATTAGATATCTGATTTGGAACCACTATATTCTCTATGTTGGTGAAATTTACGCTGTCACATCTCAGAAACTGAATAGATTCCACTTCATTGTTGATATTCAACGTTTTGTTCTTGAAATCTAGCATTGCATTTGGAAGAATAAAGAATTGAACAGATGTGTTAAATAGCTTAATAAAGCATTTCTGTTTGACGGTGTTGCAACCATGAAGCGATTTTACCGTGAATTTATTTTGTACCGGCATTATGTTTTTTAATTCAGGGAGGGGCTGTATGTAATTTTTCGAAGCCCCGGTGTCAATCAAAAGTTTTATGGTTCTCCCTGCTATCTCTCTTTCTATGTACGGTAGCAGGGATTTGTGGCTAAAAAATGAACATGATCGTAATTCACTAGTTCGTCCTCATAATCATCAACCTCCGCTTCTGCCTCCTTTTGATAACCGTCTGTGTCTTCCACACATTGACCTTTCTCATGAGGTAAGTGGTTGATCCTCTGCTGTTTTGGCCCTGTAAACCTTGCACTGCCACTCGTTGGTCTTTTTGATGCTTGCGCATACCCAACATGTCCCTGAGCCTGACTTGTGTTTTGCTGTTGGGGTCGCGATGCGAATTGATTTTGTGTTTGAAATGAATTTTGTTGTTGGGATGGCCAAGAATATTGTTGTTGAGATGGCCAAGAATTTTGTTGTTGGGATGGCCAAATATTTCCCTGAGTCGGAAATGGAGCTTGTCCAAAATTTCCAGTTCTTCTAGATCGCATGGATACATCAGGATTTGTGAACTGGACTGGATCTTGTCTTTCCTGGTTATCAAAAGTATGCACCTGGCGCTTGCTAAAATATGGGTTTTTAGTTTGCATGGGCATGATTGAATTTCTATCCCTATCGCTGTGCTTTTGTTCGGTTTTCTGACCCCTGTCTCCAATATTTTTAGAATAAATAAGGGCGAATTGGTAACGCTCATGGTTCGACTCGACCTCTTGCGCTAAAGCGAGAGCGGTTGGTAAATCTTTTGGACCTTTTGCAAAAAGAATGTCGCTCAACGATTTCTTAGCTCCGGTTACAAATACACGTAACGCGTCCGCCCTGTACTTTTCATTCAGTGACATCGGCAAAGCACTATCAAATGTCATTATTGTCTTGTTGGTAAGTAGGGTCAGTTTTTTCTCGACTTCATCGTAGAATTCAGTAAGAGTCATGTCTCCCTGTCGCAAAGTTGATAGCTCTTGTTCGATTAGGTAGACCGGCCTTTTGTCAGAATATGTGAAATCAAGACGGCTGATCATTGCTTTGAAATGTAACGGAGTATTAAAAGAAGCCAATACTGTATTCGCCGGACCTTTTATTTTATTTCGCATAATACCAAGAGCTTGGTAAAATGTTGAACTTCCCTCGTAGTCTTCAAAAACTTTAAAAGCGACATGAGCCGCTTTTCTCCACGACACATATGTTTCACTTTTGCCCTCAAAATCTGGCAGAGATTTAACTATATCTAGAGGCTCGTTACAGACAACACCTGGTCTAATTTCAGCATCTACATAAGTTTCCATCTCTGGGGTGTTCACTGTTAATTTCCCGATTCGCTCATTCATCTCCTGCAATTGATTTTCAAATGATTGTTTTTGGACTGCGAGCGCGCCGGCAACAGCACTCTCTACGATCGCTTTTAACTGAGCTTCAAATTCCATTTCGCTAGTTGTATTTGTTTTCGACCACCAATTATCTGATGACTTGTTATTTTTTGCACTGTTTTGCCTACTTGCCTGGTGCGCTGACCATTTATCTAAGCTTGACACGAGGTTGTCTAAAAGGTTATCACTGTCACTCATGTATTTTTATTATCAATACTCTTTGCATAAGTTGTGTAATAAAAAGGTATTGATATTTTTAATTCGTTCAATAAGCGTTATACTTACAATATAATAATAGTGCTTAACAAACAATTTTAAAGTAGATGGTCTTAGTAATTAATATTATATTTTATGTAATCAGGAAATTTTATTTTTTGGGTTAGAGTTGATTATCCAATGCCGCTGGTTTTGTCTCCGGATCCTCCTTTTGTTATTTATTTATAATTATTCAGTTATCGTAGGTTTTATATCCGTTTGGGCGCCAATTATCGTTTTGTAAATTTTCAATATATTTATTAGTGTAGGTTTATTAATTATAATAGGGCTTGTGCGGTCTGCACTTAATGAGGCGAATTGTAAGTACGTGGCGATGACCGACGCTTCTCATCTCCCAATATCGACTGACTTAAGTATATCAAAAGCTCTTATCTCTAAAGCTTAACAAGGTACCGTTTCTTATAGGTAAAGCTCGATCTAAACACTTGAGGCTTACGACTATATTTCGTCTGTTTGGTGATTGTGTTAACTTGTATATCTATATATACATTAGTTTTATAACATTTTTTTCAATACTTATGTAATGAAACACCGGTTTAAAACAATCTAAGTGCCTTTAAGGGTAAATAAGTATTCATTTTTTTTTTCAATTAAACTAAAACTGAAAAAAAAAACAATTATATCAATGCCAAAGCATATGTGTTATGAGGAGCCAAAATTGAGTTGTTACTCCAAAGAGTCCGTTGAAGAACTGATTTTATTAATACTACTTTACATCCGACTACTTTTTGTGGCCGTTGAAAAAACAGGTATTTGTTTTTTAGAAGTTATGGCCTTTTTTGCTGTAATTTTAAAATTAAAATTATAAATTTTTATATATATGTTTATACAGTTATTTAATAATACCATAAATATGTCGTGGCACGCCTTTGAAAATCAATTTAGATCCATCGCGTTTTCAATCACGCATATATTACTTGTGCGATCAACGTGTTTTTCCCAGTAATAACAGTGATACTTAACATATTATATGTTAACGTTGGGTAGCTCTGTTAAGCTTTCTGTAATGAAATAATAAAGTTTGCTGTTTTCTTTAAATATAACGTTATAATATCATTTTGTTAAAGACTTTTAACAAATGACGTTATCCGTAGTGCGTTGGTATGTGAACTGGCGGCCTGTATTTTATGACTCTTTCAACGGAATTTATTTTGAAGGGATCGGTCATAAAATTGCTTACTTATTATATTGTTATTATGTTGTTGGTCCCATCCATTCTACACTATTTTAATATTGTCCTTTCTCTATGCTTATCAATGCTTAAAAATTCTACAAGTGCCATAAAAGGTTATTTGCATATTAAATAAAACTGATTGAAACTGAAGAAAATTTTCTAGTGCTGTACGTCCCTAATTATACCCTGTACCCATTGAAAATGGGTGAAAAGGGTATCATAATATGGTGCAAATGTATGTAACAGGCAGAAGGAAGCATCTCCGACCCCATAAAGTATATATATTCTTGATCAGCATCAACAGCCGAGTCGATATAGCCATGTCCGTCTGTCCGTCCGTCCGTCTGTCTGTCCGTATCAACGCCTAGATCACGCCAGAAACTACAAGAGCTACAGACATGTGCCATATATCGTTGGATAGGTAATTAACATACGCAGTACAAGTTTGTTGTTTTATTTTGATATCACCCCCCGCTACCCCGCAAATCGCAAAAAACTGCCACGCCCACAATTATTAACCTAATGCTGTGCAATTCGGCATATGCGTTGGTGCTTATAAAAGCTATCTAATTTTTTAATTTGAACCAAATCGGATAAGAAACACGGAAGGTATGCCACATGCAAAATCTATGGCAAGGGAAGCAAAAGCGCAGCAAAATACGCATTGCGCGACGCCGACTGCGACGTTGGCAGCGAAATGTGTATGGCTTTATGACACACGAAACTTATTTTCTTTTTTAATAGAATATTGTTTCATTTATTTATTGATACTAAATAAATAAATTGTAAGCATGTCTAAGGGTACAGGGTATTTTGCAGTCGGGAAACTCGACTGCTGCTCCCTTACTTGTTTAAACATTTCTATCGGCTACAATAAATAAATAAATAAATATATTATTTTCCGTTTATTCATTAGTTCTGAATAGGTTATAGTAGTCAGTTGTTATAGCTAACAGTTTACTTGCCTCAACAATTTTCCGCATTAAATGAACAGTTTAGCAACCTAGCATCTCTATTTCTGGGCCATAAACTTAACAATAACCAGCAAATAAATATACATGTAGGCACCACTCCAGCCACACATTTGCCAGTAAGTTATGTTGTGGATGATGCCCTTGCCGAACAGCCAGCCAGCTTACCTCTTCAAAAACTGGGTCATCCCACTTCAAAAGTTGATCCGCCGGAACCTGCCAGTAGGAATCTTCCACCTGGCCCCATGCTGGACAAATCTTCAACCGTCATGTCAACCAGCCAGCCTGCTATTAAATCGTATTCTTAATATGAACAATGTTGAATTAAAGATAATTTAAGATAAGATAAAGTAATCATATTTTGTGTATTTTTTCGAATTTTGTCAAAAAGAGTAAAATCCTTGGTAGTAGTATAATGTTTTTAGCTAGTTTGTCAGTAGGAAATTTTCTCCTGAGTTCTTATGGGACTGATTTCAAATCGGACCGCCAGTATTAGTTGGATCTGTTTTTATTTATATTAATTTATAATTCACCGAGTACCTCAATAATGTTGTTTGGTTGAGCAGTTAGCCAAAAACTTTACAGACCTTTACGAACATCAAAATTATTTGAAACAAGTGCAAACCCAAAAGGTAAACTTAATAGGGGAGGTGTCTCGATATAAAGAGGGTCAGTTCCTCAAGAATAAGTACTATGTACTATAAATAAATGTAAGTAAAATGCAAGCGTAAAATAAGATTTTCATGATCATTTTAATTTTCTTTTTAAAATCTTATAACAATTTTTAATAATATAATTAATGATAAATAGTGTTTAAACTGAATAATTAATACTAAACTGTGAATACAGCATGTTTAATTTGGAATATTGAAAACCCAATAGAAAAATACCATTCATCATATTGTATATAAAATACTTCATTAGTTTTTGCGGCGGTAAAATTTAGGGTATTTTCAACTTCTGTGAATCTCCCAAAGGCAATAAAAGACCGCACTCATTGTATTCGTGTGCTCAGATGCGCGAGTAGAGCCAGGGCGTCCGTATTAAAACTTAATTGGATTGTCTCGCGTTATTTTTGGCTTATTTGTTATCTTGAAGTGTTTTTTTTTTACTTTTTTTTTATTTAACTCAATTTGAACATATTTAGCAAAAAATCAGAGAAAAACAAAATCTACAATTTATTTATTTATTTTTTTTTTGTTCACACGTATTGCTACCGGTTGACTTATATTTAACTCTGGCTATCTTATTAACTCTTGGCGACACTCAGTGGGCTAAGTTTAAGTACACCGTGGTTTTTCAATTAAAACCAATCAAAATACTACAAGGGTTATGTAAGAAGTAACTTTCCCAATTATTTTTGGAGTGTACAACATGGTTTGTTAATAGATCATCATCATTGGAACGGTCGATATTTTTCAACATAATCACCTCTGTCAATACATTTTTTAATCCTCTTAATCCAGTTTTGGTAGCCCGCCGCAAAGTACTGCCACCTCGTTAAGGTATTTGGTGACAGCTGTTTTCACTTCTTCGTCACTGCTGGGTTTCATTTCGTTTAAGGGGTTACATCCACCAAATGCTCAAAAAAACAATGCTTTTCTAAGTCGTCAGCAATTGGCCTCTGACCTCTAAGGCACACATCCTCTTTCACGCTGGTTCTGTCGCAGAATTTTATAAATCCGACCCCAAGGATCGTGTGTATTCCGTTCCACGAAAGGACGCCATTCACTCTCCTTAACATGCATAATTCTATGCTTGTAGGGATGCGTCCGACTCGCCAGCCTTCCGCATTGGCCCTTCTGGTCCTTTGGAATCTTTTCTTCAGGGACCGGAGTTACCTCCGCTCAATGCTCAATTCTTCGGTGCAATCACCTTACGGTGTCTCGCAAACATGGCATCATTCGCACTCGTCCACCCGGATACGCAGGCTACTTGTTCATCCACAGTCAAAGCACAGAAGGTGCTGAGCGGCACTTGCGCCGCCGCCTCTCTCACATAATGGCCATGCAAAAACCAATTCGCAACTCTAGTGCGCTAGCCATGACCGCCTACATTCGAGTACAAAGCCACGTGGCGAGCCAACACAACCTCGATGGAATTGTGATCACTCACGCCAGAGCCTCCCAACACACTCCACCTAAATCCAAGCATTCGCATTGCTGCATCATTCACGAGTGTGACATCAATATCGCTGGTCCCCATGAGGCCGTCGAATGTGAACCACTCGCTGGGCTCGTTGACGACCTGAATTCCCCGGGTAATCACCCATTCCGCTAGCGTCTCACCCCGCAAATGGTTCGGACTGCCAGGGGTATCCCTGGACATCTTGCTGAATGACAGGTTTGCTACTAACCAGTAGTAGCACCGCATTTAAGAACTCGAGGTACAGCTCAATGGGCTCAGAATACTTGCAGTACACATTCACTACATACAATGTACCAAAACTACCCTCCACCCACGCATACACCTTGGTGAACTCCACTGACTGGGGAGTGGAGTTCACCAAGGTGCACTCCACGCTTGGGTCATTCACAACCACTGCGGCCTGATTCATGGTGTCAAGAAATACTCGCATTTCTGCGGGCAATCCCCGTACACGACCGTGGTTTGTGTACGGTTCTTGCAACAGGGCCACACCGCAGCCTCTCTCACACATCATTGACCACACATCAACCATGACTGCAAACGAACCCTGGCAATTTATTTGCAGGATTCTGGTCATCTTAATGTCTCGCGTTCACTCGCTCCAAAACTTACGAGTATATCGGGCAGCATGCTGATAGCATGCCGTGACCCGAAGTCAACCCCTTGAACCGGCAGTTTCTGCAGTCCACTGGATTAGTGCAGGTCGCCGCTACATGGCCTCCCTGCCCACACTGGCGACACACATTCACCCTCAACCGGCAATCACTGACCTTGTGGTCAAAGCCCACACACCGGTGACACGCGTACGTTTTCAGCTGTGAGCGACAGCATCCAAAAGCGGCAACGCTTTTTCGCTCACCTCTAGCGTTACGTTAACAGTGCCACCGGCAGCCGCTGTCCAAGGCTTCGTCAGATGCACTGCCGTTTTAAACTGCGCCAGGGTCAGCTCCTCCTTGAGGTTGTTCCTATAGAGTTCATCCATGAACTCATCGGGGGCGATCGCAGTGTCTACGTCAAACACGGTCACCCTTGGCCTCACCGCGGCATTACGCTCCACGCTGAGCGGCGAACCGCTTCGATGCAACCACTTTGAAGGCTTCGGAAGCCGACGGCGTGCGAATGATGGCTCCGCCACGCTTCAGCTCCCGAACCTCGTGGACCCGGGCGCCAGAGCTTACAGCCGCGACTCCAACGGAGTCCAAGCCTCCAGGGCATGAGGCAGCTACCTCAGGTGCCACCTTCGCGGGCAGACTGGCCCCCAATACCCCTCCATCAACTCCATCTTCCACCGACATCGCCCGCAGTTTCTTCGCCCGCCGCGACGGCAACGTCTCCTCAGCGTCACTGCTTACAGCACCGGCGCTACTGCCCGATCGACTACGGCAGCCTTTTCGGGGCATCTCCTTTCTCGTTGCCAGGGTTCGTGTCTCTGATACTTCAATCTTTCCAGACTTTTAAGCTTAAAAGTTCAAGTTCAAAGCTTAAAGCTTAACGTTTAAAGCTTTTCTTTCTTAAAGCTTAGCTCTCTCAAAGCTTTTCTCTCTTAAAGATTATCTCTTTACAAGCTTTTTCACTACCACGTGTGGAAATTTTCCACTGGCAAAATTTATGTTTTTAACGTTTTTCTTCAAGGTTTTCCTTGCCACACGCATGGCACTTGGTCTACCAGAAACCTTAAGCACTCGCACACTTTTTCCACTCAATTCCGTCTTTTTATTTTGTCTAATTCAATTTTTATTCACTTTTTTCCGGGAGCGACACAAAAACACGTCCGTCGTTAATCCACGTCCTCTCACCCATAAGAATGCCGAGGTACCTTACCTGTTTCACATACCTAATACGGGAATCATCGAGCCTGACTATTGGAGGTCGACTAACTGCCATCTTGCCTTTGAGCAACATCGACACCGTCTTGTCCATAGCCAGTCCGACGTCAACATTGTCGCCCCATTGGCGCACAACGCGCAGGCACGCTGCGGCATTCTCCTCAACCTGCAGTTCCGACTGGCCCTCAATCATAATGAGCAAGTCGTCTGAGTATGCACAACACTTGCATACCCGATCGAGTTGCCACAACAGGGGATCCATCATGAAGTTCCATATATATGGAACACAGATGGAGCCCTGTCGACAACCGCGAACCACATTCTTACTCACACTCTCAGATACCCCCATCACGCATGCGCTCCGCCCCGAGAAGTAGCTCTTCCATAAAGCTAAGTCCCGGGACCCACACTCGTGCAACCTCCGAATAACGCTGGCCCAACTCAGGTAGTCGAACGCACCCTTGAAGTCAACAAATATGCCTAGAACATACTTGGAGTTGCTGGACTCTACTGCGTCCTTAATAAACCACCAGGCATCCTCGACACATCTGCCCTCCCTGAAACCAAACTGCCTCTCATTCATGTGACTTCCAACGAGCTCCTGAAGTCGTTCCATCAACACTCGCTCTAGAACTTTTGCAAGGACTGAAACAAGGATGAATCCCCGAAATGATCGCGGATCGCTCCGGACCCTGTCGGGTGACTTCAGCAGCACGCTGACCCTCGTCCGCTTCCATTCACTGGGAAAGACCGCTTCGCTCATGCACTTAGCATACATCCCGTACATATAGTCCGTATAATATAGTTGGAATTTCTTCCTCAGGGATCGGAGTGACCGCCGCTCAACGCTCAATTTTTCGGTCCACCACTTGACACCTTACGGTGTCTCGCAAACATGGCATCATTCGCACTCGTTACCCACCCGGATACGCAAGCAACTTGTTCATCCACAGTCAAAGCACAGAAGGTGCTGAGCGGGACTTGCGCCGCCGCCTCTCTCACATAATGGCCATGCAAAAACCAATTCGCAACTCTAGTGCGCTAACCATGACCCCCTACATTCGAGTACAAAGCCACGTCGCGAGTCACCACAACCTCAATGGAATTGTAATCACTCACGCCAGAGCCTCCCAACACTTTGCACCTAAATCAAAGCATTCGCATTGCTTCAACATTCACACGAATGACATCAATATCGCTGGTCCCCATGGGGCCGTCGAATGCGAATCACTCTCTGTGTTCGTTAACGACCTGCATTCTCCGAGTGATCACCCACTCCGCTAGCATCTCCCCCCGCAAATGGTTCGGACGGCCAGGGGTGTCCTTGGACATCTTACTGAAACACATGGGAGACGACGCGTTTGCGTCATGACCAAGAATGACAGGTTCGCTACTATCCAGTAGTAGCACCGCATTCAAGAACTCGAGGCACGGCACAAGAGGCTCAGAATAGCGTGGTTCATGTACGGTTCTTCCAACAGGGCCACACCACAGCCTCTCTCGCATATCATTGACCCCAAATCACACATGACTGCAAACGAACCCTGGCAATTTATTTGCAGGATTCTGGTCATCTTAATGTCTCGCGTTCACTCGCGCCAAAACTGTCGAGTATATCGGGCAGCATTCTGACAGCATGCCGTGACCCGAAGGCAACCCCTTGAATCGGCAGTTTCGGCAGTCCACTGCGTTAGTACAGGTCGCCGCTACATGGGCTCCCTACCCACACTGGCGACACACACTCACCCTCAAACGGCAGTCACTGACCTTGTGGTCAAAGCCCACACACCGGTGGCACGCGATTGTTTGAAAATGGCTCCGAAGTCTTTGGTGAGCAGGCAGTTGGACGTGGTGTACAGCTTCGGGATAAGCATCAATGTAGTTTCTAGACGGGAGCTTCTACGCGTTATTGGATACTCGGAAGACCGGATTCTGCCAATGTGCACGCTACTGGAGATGTGGGAAATGCGTGAATGGCGCGACGGATCGCTCCGTGATATGGGGCTTGTAGCTTTTTTAAGTGCGATATAGCACACCAACCGAAGATTGACAGACCGTAGTCAATTTTGAGACTATGAGAGTCTTAATATGTATGCAAGAATATTTAAATGATAAAAATTTAATAATGTTAAATCTAGTTTCCAGTTGTTTGCTAAGAATATGACAGTGCTGTTGGAAAAGTAGTTTGGAGTCGAAGGTTATCCCCAAGATTTTTAAAAAGTTTAGATATTTTATTGTGCGCCTGTTAAAATCTATGTCAGAAAGGTTACAACGTTGTTTCCGACAAATATGTAATAGTTGGCATTTTTCAATGGCAAGATAGGCCCCAGAGGTTGCTCCCCACAAGTTAATTTCTTGCAATATTTCTAAAAATTTTGCTCTGACTGTAGTAATATTTTTTATTTTTGTAAAGATGATGGCGTCATCTGCATACCATATAGTGAGATGTAAATATCTTTATGCCGAGTTACAATATTATTTATTTCTTCAATTGCTATCATTGTGTAAAATGTGGGAATTCGATGTGACATTGTTTCTTCGAACCCTGAAAGACCGATTGGTCATGAAGGCTTTAATTAGGTTACAAAGCCTTGGACCAATGCCTTAGCTCTCGAGTCTGCAAAGTACGGCATAAATCCCCACGCGATCGAAGGCTCCTTCAAAATCCGTCGCCAAGATAGAGACGTGTTTTCGGTCGAAAGAGCGTTCGACGCGAAGTGTTAGATACGCAATAACGCGTCCATCGTGCTATGATTTCTTTTGAAAGAAACTTCATTATTGGAAATAAGGTTGTGGCGTTTAATTAACCAGATAAGTCTTTGTGCTATTATTTTTGCTAGCGTTTTCCCTAGACAGGATAATAGGGAAATTGGACGGGAGCTGTTAATATCGGAAGGAGGTTTGTTTTGTTTTGAGATCGCTAATGATAGCCGATCTCCATGTATGTTGGTATTTTCCAGTGTTTAGCATTTGATTAAAGATATCCAAAAGTTTTGTTTTTTGGTGAGGAGATAGGTTTTTGAGCATAGGGTATGGTAATCTGTCGGCCCCAGGGTTTTTTCCTTTTGCTTTTGCTACTGAATTTTTTATTTCAAGCAATGTGAATTAGGAATCTAAGCATGTAGCCGTTTGCTTTTTTCTATCTGATGAGGTTTTTAACATTCATATTGGCTTTGTAGGACGAGAACAAGCATTGCTTTTGGTCCCTAAGCTGTTGAAGGTTAGCGTTCCACCATGGCACTTTGGTTTTTCTCTTATCGTTTGGGGAATGCTGCAGTTTGCAGCTGCTCGTATGACTTTATTTATTTGTACGACTTGCTGATTTAGGCAACCGTCAGTCCAATATGCTGCTGATTTTTCTCAATTTTCATTAAAGCGTTTTCAGTTTGCTAGGTTTGTCTTGTATTTAGGCAGGGGTAAAGTATTATCGGGGCGGGTAGGTGTGTTTATGTGGATGGTTATGGGAAAGTGGTCACTTCCATGGAGATTAACTGATATAGACCAGCTGCACATATGGGCTATCTGTGGAGATATCGATGTGAGTGAAAGTGTTGTGAGTTGAAAGGTGAGTCGGGGAACCGTAGTTAACGACAATTAGGCTGTTTTTAAGAATTACGCTTTCGATTTGTTTACCCCTTGTGTTTGTGCGCGGCGAGCCCCATAGAGAACTCCATTTGTTTAGGTCACCAGGGAGTATTGTGGATCCATTAAGATTTTATAGAATTTCTGATAGTCAGAGAATGAAAAGTTTTAATTTGGTTGGATGTACGCATTAACAATATTAATAACCTGTTCAAAATTAAGCTGCAATGCGGAGCAGAGTACGCTGGAGGTAATGTTACGGTATGTATGTGGGACGTTCCTTTTAAGACGAACACCAATGCCTTGTTTGGCTGAGGTGTTATAAGAAAAATAGTGGAAATAACCAGTATATACTGGTATATAAATTAAGAAGATTATGATGGAAGGGGGACTACCCTTCTTAACTGCTGGCCTAGGGACTCAGTCAGTTTTATTTTAATAAAAGAATAACGGCCATTGCCGGAGTCGTTCTCATATGAGCTTGTGCTCTTTATTCAATGAGGCTTCAAAACGAACTGAAATATAAAATGATTCTTAAAGCTAACAAAAGAATCGCAGCGGCCACACAAATATGCTGTGATTGCCGTCCGCGCACAAGTTTCCGGCCCAATGCCGGGTCAGCACTTTTGACGTTTTTATATCATATTTCGCACACTGAGCCAACTGTTCTAGTACGTTGGTCGCACACTGAGCCAACTGTTCTAGTACGTTGGCTTGTGTTAACTACTCCCCCTTCAAGATTCCGGCCGTCCTCGGTTGGTCCTAACTCAGCGATCATCCCGTTTAGTTGGATTGCAGATCTACGCGCTCCGATGAACCGTAGACAGGTGATGCCGATACAAATCATTGCACAACAAATCGCTGCTGCGATAAGTATTATGCGATGTGAATGGTTAGCATCAATTTCTCCCCCGAATTCTTTGATGAACTCCAAGTTACGTTCACTCAGCTGGTGAAGGTAGGGGAGACTCAGAATATCTCTGTTGGCGGTGATATTCAATGATGGGAAACTCGCTACCCCTGGAGCTCTTGTTTGGGCCTTGTCGTGATTTATGAAAGTGGTGGCGTTTATCACGACACGATCGTTGAAGGTGATGAGAGGTGTGCCACGTAGGTAGACTTCTGTTCCGTTGTCCACCGTGACCCTGGCTGGCCGGTCATTGATGATGATGATTCCCTCACCCACGCGGGTAAGCGGGTGTAGGTCGCTTGGTTGCGACTCACAATGCGCTAGGACGCCTGCGTGTAGTTCCCTGGCGCATGAGCTTTCCGTTGATAATTGGCAAAAGGTAGCCCCCGGTGTTGGGGTGCAATCTTTGATTGTATGGACCTCTTCTCCACACTTTGCCACCATGTTGTCAGTTATCCGCAGCATAACTCCTTTGCAAGTGACCGGGAAAATAGTGACCTTCTTACAGGATAATTTTATTTTGGGAAATTTAATAATAAAGTGTATCATGTTAGAGGATTGTAGTATTTTAACGGACGATGCGGACATAAGATCCCCTATAGGGGTATCTGTGGGCTCTTTCAGCCAAACTGATTTTAAGTCTGCATGATCTAGGATATTTGGACTGACAATATTGATTTTCGCCAGTGTTACAGCCAACATTAAATTCTGTAACTCCATCATTAGTATTCTATTCCTAGCCAGCAGTGTCTCGTATAAATGGCCGGTGTCAATTTGGGTATTTTTATGAGTTTGTAGGATTTGATTTACAGTTGTTGTTAATTGGTTAATTCGATCTTGTATTCTAGTATTAATTCTGATTTGCCTATTGTTTGATTGTGTCAACTGCCACTCTGTGAATCTAATTCTTTCTAGATCGCCGGCATCCGGCGTCCCCGCTACTACCTTTAGCATTGAGCCTAGAAAATCTAAACTCCTTGCGATTCTATGGTGGATTTTCAACGAATCCAGCGTATCTCGAAGGTGCGAGATATCCACTTCTAGCAATCTCCTCATATGAGACTGTGGAAACATCTCGTTCATGCTGCTTGTTTCTTCTATTGTGCGCATGTATTCTGAAAGATTTGCCGAGTGGGTCACATACACGAGCACCTTCCACACCAGGATCTCTCCATCTATGATGGGGATATACCTTGTCTGTGAGTAGTTAGTGATGTGCGCTGACACCAATGCCAGTGAGAGGAGGATGAAAACTCTGCACCTGTGGAAATGTATTTTTTTAGTCGGTTTTTCTTGTTCGCTGAGGTTTATCCCATCACCAATTACTTTTATCTTAAAACTAAAACATCGCGCCTTTGGCAACGGACTTAATGTCTACTAAATGGAAGTTTGCCAAATGGCTGGTGATAATAAAAAAATTTAAAATTAAGCGAGAGAGTCATTTTAAGTTGTCCTTGTGGACCACCCTCCCTTCAATGAGGACCGTGGTCCCCAGGTCTGCTTGTATGGTTTTTTCCTCACACAAGGGAGTGAGTTTATTGCCAAGCCTTCTGTTAGTTTTGACCAAAACCTTTTCGCCCACTTCGAAGACTTTGTTTTGTCGAGAAGCATTCTCCCTAGACCTTAGCGCGTCCTGGGCCTTCTTAATTTTGTCAGCAATCCGTTCTTGTGTGCCGTCCGTGTATTCTTGTATTACGTCGACTGGCCTCTTATCGGTGACCGAATGGATTGATTTGTTATATCTAGTAGTGGCTACCAAGATTATTTCCACGGTATCACTTAAGCCCTTGTCAATTTTTGGGCACCTGGCGAGCTCCAGTAGAGTGCTGTGAAAACGCTCCACTTGCCCGTTTGATACACTGTGAAGGGGTGGCGCATTGGTGATGCTGACGCTGAAATGGTTGTCTAGCATGGTCGTGATCGTGTGCGATTTTAACGATGGTTCGTTGTCGCAGTAAATCACTTTGGCCTTTGGGAAGAAATTCATGACCTGTAACAAGGCCGGTTTCAAATCCTCAATTGTTCTTGACGGCACGTGCTGTACGACGGCGAATTTCGAAAACTTGTCAATGCAAGTGAGAAAATATTTTTTATCCGTCGAGAAAATGTCTATGTGTAGCATCTCTCCTATATGAGAGGGAATCGGTGACTCGCCAATCTCTTGTTTCTTCGGATGCCTATCATATTTGGCTTTCGCGCATGTTTTGCAGTTTTGGACAATTTCGTTGGCCAGTTTGGCCATTTTTGGGAAGTAGTACTCTGTGAGAACTTGTTTCACATTTTCCTGGGCCGACCGGTGGGCCCTATTGTGTTCTGCTAATATGATTTCCCTTCTTTCCTCGACCCCAAAAATGTCTGTAACACGGTTTTTGCAGTGCCAGAATTTTGTAGTCGGGAATCTCCGGACTAATTCGTCCTGTACCGTTGCTAGCGTGTGCAAATCGCAATGGAGGGCGTTTACGCCCCTGGGGACTTGTATCCGCAAGGTCATTGAGCAATGACTCCCTATCGGTGAAGTTGATCGAATGTCGTTTCTTGTCTTTAAAGAGAACGAAAGAGCGTTTCAGCGGAAAGCGGGCCTCTTCAAGAACTAGTTGGTTCTGGAAGCAGTTTAGGGGCTTATCCGTTGTCTCTATGGTGTGAGTGAGGGAAATCTCACTGTGAATGGTCGCAACGCATGATTCCGCGTCCTGTTCTTCTATGGCATTAATTTGCTGCCTAGATAGGGCATCAGCAACTAAATTTTCTTTTCCCGGTTTATAGACTACCTTCGCACCCGTTTCCTCGATGCGACCCTTCCACCTTTTAATTTTCGCGTTAGGGTTAGAATCTGATACCGAGAATGACAATGGCTGATGATCGGTGAAGATAGTTATATCTTTCACCGCATATAAATAGTGTCGCAGCTTGGCCAACGCCCAAACGATGGCTAATAATTCCCTTTCGTTTGTGGCGTAGTTCATTTCCCTATCCTTCAATGTCCTCGAGATCATTGTAATAGGACGGTTCTCTTGTGAAAGAACTGCGCCAATACCGTAGGACGAAGCATCCGTCGTTAGATGGAATGGCTTCTTGTAATCCGGGTATCTAAGCATAACATCTTCAGATGCCAAAATGTTCCGCAGTTTTTCAAAAGAATTTTTTTGCGCCTTATCGAATTGTACTTGGATGTGTCGCGACCTATGTCTGCTTACACTTCCATTTTCGCCCTTTAAGATATCGGAAATAGGCCTTGCTATGGCCGCAAAGTCCTTAATGAAGCGTCTGTAATAGCTCGCGAGACCTAGGAACGACCTAACCTCAAATACTGTTTTTGGTTCAGGGAACTCTTTTATGGCCCTGACCTTCTCTGGGTCGGTGGTAGTGCCATCGCTGGTGACTATAAAGCCGAGAAAGTTAACGCTTTTTTTAAAAAAACTTGACTTTTTTACTGAGACTCTCATATTTGCATCGCTTATGGTTTTTAAAACCCAATCCACGTGCTTGACATGAGCATCCTCATTTTCCGAGAAGATTATTACATCGTCGACGTAGACATAGCAAGTCTTGCCGATTTGTTCTCTTAGAATGTCATCAATGGCTCTCTGGAAGATGCTGGCAGCATTTCTCAAGTCTCTTGAATTCGTACTTCCCTCCGTTTACGGAGAAGGAAGTTTTTTCGCGGTCATTTTCCGCTAAGACGATCTGGTGATACCCGGACTTGAGGTCCTGTGTCGTAAAGAATTTGGCCTTGCCCAAGTTGCCCAGTATCATGGAGATATCTGGCATCGGGTATTTGTCTGGGATAGTTCTTTCGTTTAGTTTACGAAAGTCTATGACCAATCGTCTATTCTGATTGCCGGCCTCGTCGGTTCCTTTTTTATCAACCACCCATATTGGGTTGTTATAAGGAGACACCGACTTCTGAATTATGCCATTTTTAAGCAGGTCTTGGATTTCGTTGTTGACGAAATCTGCTGCCCCCATTGGGTATGGATATAATTTTGCGTAAATGGGCTCTTCACTAGTCGTCCTTATCGTGGCCACTACCGATGTGTTATATGGCAGGGCCTCGTTGGGATCTGCGAAGGCGTTTTTTCGGCTCCTTAACATCCCCAGAAATGCCTTCTTCGCCAAGGGTGGTGCATCTGTGCACTCCACGTTAGTGAAGTTGACGTCGGTGCATTTATGGAATGAAATCTTTTCAACTTCCTTACCCCACTTGAGTTGGGCGGAAGCAAGGCGAAGTGATGCACCGGCCTGTGTTAACAGATCGGCCCCGATTATCCCGTCGAATGTTGTAAGGTCTGGTAGAATGAAAAAGGTCGCTTTTAAATCAAAAATTGAGACGAAGCATTTTTTTGTAACGGTGGTGGTGCCGTGGATTGAGTGAATTTTGAAAGGGGAGTTCACCGGGCGGATATTCTTTAGCTCTTTGCGAGGTCGGATGAAATTTTTTGACGCGCCGGTGTCTAAAAGGAAATTCATTGGCACCCCCGCTACTCGTCGTCTGATGACGGGTAACAGGGATTTTCCCCTAAAAAATTGACGTAGTCAGAATCATACTCGGCAATGGCATCGTCGTCTATTTTCTATTTTCGATGCCGTTTTGGAGGCGGCGGCGGCATATGCTCCTGTGTTTTCTTCCGCATTCTGCATAATGAAGTTAATTTTTTGTTGTTTCCTCACAGCGCCTGTGCGCTCAGAGGTGGCTGGTCTTCTGTTCTGGTAGGCATTTGCCTGGGTCGTCTGCAGCAATTTAGAAAATGATGGATCGACCTCCATAGGCTCTGTTGTGCCGTTGCCTTTGTAATTTTTTGCACTTTGCGGGTCGGCGTGCACCTGTGCCTTATGCTGCCTACTAAAATATGGGTTTTTGGTGTTATAATGTTGTAGGTCACGGTGGTCGTACCTGTCAAGTTGACGACCCTGCGTTTTTGCAGCAGGTTTGCGATCTTTGTCTTCTTGACTTTTTGCAAAACTGGCTGCAAAAACGTACCTCTCGTGGTTAGATTCTACTTCTTGTGCTAAGGCCAAAGCTGACGGCATGTCTTTCGGCTTTGCCGCGAAAAGCACATCAGTGAGGTTACGTTTAAGTCCCGAGATGAAAATACGCAAGGCGTCCTCTCGGAACTTTTCGCACAATATTTTTGCCACCGATGGCTCGTGGGACATATGAGCTTTATCTGTGAGTAGGGTGAGTTTTTTCTCGACCTCATCATAATATTGTAACAGGGTCATGTTGTTCCCCTGTCTTAAAGTACTCATGTCCTGTTCAATGACATGCATTGGACGCTTGTCACTATAAGTGAAATCGAGCCGATTTATAATAGCATCGAAATTCAGTACAGTGCCAAACGAGGATAAAACGTTATTGGCCGCGCCCCTAACTTTGTTCCTAATAATTGTCACAGCCTCGTAATGGCGAGAGGTGCCGTTGAAATCTTTGAATATGCAATACGCAGCAATCGCCGCTTGTCGCCACGAAACATACGATTCCTGTGATCCCGAGAATTCAGGCAAATATTTAACGGCATCTAAAGTCATGCTACATGGGGAATTATTAGTTATGTCTATGGGCTCGTATGTTCTAATAACGGGGGCCCCTGCTGAGGTGGACGCGACATGTGTTGTTGCCAACTGGCTGGCCAGCTCTTGAATTTTCTGACGCATTTCATTTCGCGCGAGTTCATTTCTGGCAGCTTCGTCCGCCAAAGTATTGGCCACAATTGCCTGTATTACAGCTTTGAGCTGTTCTGGGTCGATCGCCATTTCAGGGGGATTCGCGGTTACGTATCTTAGAGGGGAAGTTTGATTTTCGTTATCAGACTCTGAGTCTGTGGAGTACGGTCTACTATTCCTATACCGTGAGAATGTGGGCTGCATGAGCAGTCCAATTCACTTGGGTATGCAAAAGCTGCCTGTGTGGGTAGCAGTTGACCAAAGACAAACAAAAACAAAAGAATAAAGACAAAGACTGCAGCGTCGAATGTCGCGCTTACATCGAACGGAAACAAAAAACAACAATAACAAATGAACGTATGCGCTGTTATGAAGAATAATTATATTATTTTGCTTTTATTCCCATTGACACGAGACCATGTTTCAGTGTACCTGCTGGTTATTAATTTATTTTGTTACTATGTTTTGTACTTTTTATTTAAAAAATGTACGTTTCTGTGCAGACTTAAAATGCATTTAGCATCGGTTCCCACTCACATAATTTTTTCTGGTGTATGTGTGTTTGTTTGATCACTAATTCCCTCCACTTTTCCCGCGCCGCTGTCGTAAATTTCGTAAATTTCTCGCTGTGTGGGCGGTGTTTGTGATGGTGGTGGTGGTGGGTGGTGGTTCCTACCACTAGTTGAGCGCCAATTAAGAAGATTATGATGGAAGGGGGACTACCCTTCTTAACTGCTGGCCTAGGAACTCAGTCAGTTTTATTTTAATAAAAGAATAACGGCCATTGCCGGAGTCGTTCTCATATGAATATTCAAAGAATATTCTTTGGGGCAAATAAAATTTGTAGAATTACATGGAAGTTTGGTTTCCTGCAACTCTCCGTATATACTGGTTATATACTGGTTATATAAGTTAACACAAGCCAACGTACTAGAACAACGAACTAGAATTACATGGAAGTTTGGTTTCCTGCAAAAATACAATGTCTGGTGCGTGGTCTTTTATAAGTAGTGCCAGTTCGTTGTAATTATTAAAAAAAATACCGTAAATGTTCCATTGTAATATGGTAATTGTCATGATTAAATTTTATTCGATTATATTCTTATTTATTTGTGGTGTTTATGAGTTTGTGTATATGAAAGTAAGGGTGAGAGGATCGGGACTAAAAGTCGGGGTCATCCATAGTGTCGTCTGAGTCTGTTGTGTTGATTATTGTTTCTGGGTTTGAGGTGTGTGAAGCAATTGATTCGTTTGAGTTGGATCTTGAGTTCATTGATTTATTGTTGTCGTCATTGTAGGTTTTTCCGATTAGAGCATTTGCTTCCGACCTAAGGGAGCGAGATTGTTCCCTACATGTTTTCAGTTTACTTGTTGGGCTTAAGTAAGAGAAATCAGTTTTGGCAGAGGTGCTTGGTGAGGAAGTAAGATTCTCATCGAGATTCAAAAAGTTGGCACGAGAAGTGGGATACGTTGGTGAGAGAGGAGTTGGTACTTTTGTCGAGCTGGTGGGCAAGTCGGTGTTTGTAATCGTGTCTGGGTTTCGGGTTGTTGTGATAAAAACAGCGGATGCTCGGAGTTAGTTGTTGTGTTTTTTTGTTGCTTTAGGATCGTGCGTCAAACATTACGGGAATTTTTCCAAATGGTTTGGAAGTGCCGTTGATCATTTTGGTAAACTTAAAGACGCTGTGTACATTATGAGATTTTAGTTCCTCAACAACTTCGTTTTCTGAAATGTTAATAAGATAGGGTGCGTAAATGGTGCCTTTGACAAAGTTAAGAGTGTTGTGGAGCTCGCACTCGATTTCGCATAAGCCGGGTAAAGAGGTCACTTTGGTGAATTTGTCACTAATTTCCCTGGAGTTGACCAGCAGGAGAAGGTTACCATCGCGAAGATTAGAGATGGATATGATGTCTTTGCTGATATACTTAAGGGCTTTATGGACCGCAAAACAGTTATACTCGGATATGGTTTTCGGAGAGTTGGGTGGTCTGGAGTTGTCCTGGTGGAACACTACACCCTTCCTGTTGGCCAATTTTGGACGCTTCTGATCGATCGCCTGCTTCAAGCGGTCCAGTTGTTCGCAGTAGATGGTAGAATTAAGCGTCTGGCCATATGGGAGCAGCTCATAGTGGATGATTCCCTTCCAATCCCACCAAACACACAGCAAAACCTTGCAGGCCGTCAATCCCGGCTTGGCCACTGTTTGGGACGATTCCCCGGCCTTCGACCAAGACGGTTTTCGCTTGATATTGTCGTATGTGATCCATTTTTCGTCGCCAGTCACCATCCGCTTCAAGAATGGGTCGAGTTCGTTCCGTTTCAGCAGCATATCGCAGGCGTTGATTCGGTCCTGAAGGTTTTTTTGCGTCAAATTTTTGCACCCAAACGTAAAACTTTTTTTGTAGCCAGCCTTCTGCAGATGGTTCAAAATGGTTTGGTGACTAACTCCCATCTCCTGGGCGATGTCACGAGATGCTATATACCGGTTTAGCTCGATGTATTCCATGATTTGATCGGTATTTGTCGTCACAGGTCTTCCGCCGGCTGGCTTATCCATGGTGTCGTTTTCACCGGCTCTGAATCATCGAAATCATTCCTCCGCGGTTCGAAGTGATAGAGTACCATCCCAAAAAACACCATTAATCTCACGGAACGTTTCTCTAGCGGATTTGCCTTTAACGAAGAAAAACTTTAAAATAGCGCGAATTTCGGCGTTAGTGAACTCCATGTTTACACGTCTATAACTGTTGAACGCCATATCCAAACTAATCATGCATAGCGTTGTTTTGTAGGTTATGTCAAGACCTTTCAAATTATGTATAGTGTTGCCAAGTACGAGCTCTGTAGCGCTTTGTACATAGCCGCGAAATTCAAAAGACAAAAAAGCGGAAGGGAGATATTTGACAACCTTATAATAAATTTTGTCGCACCACAGACTTACCCAAAGGTTCTGAATTCTTTTAGTGTATACACAACTTTAAAATTATTTTACGACCTGAAAAAAGAGAAAAATTTAAGACTTTAAACATGAACCCACTGTTCACATATTTACTGGGAAGAATATTCAGGACACATTTTTAGAAAAATCAAATATCTCTTAAAGATTAATTCGCAAGCCTACTCTTAAACGGCTTGCTCATACTAAATATAATTGCGACACAAGGAGTTTATTAAAAACGATTAATACAACAATCATGTCAAAAATGGACTCCCATTTTATTGAAACTGCCTGTCCAGTGAAAATTATTTTCTATGCCATAATAAATTCAACTAAATTTTCCGAGCTTTATGAACCTTAACACCGAACTTAAAACATGGTGTTCTCTACGTGTTCAAAGAACATCCATGTTTTATGGTAATCCACTTTTTACCTTCCCGCTCACCACAAATAAGTATTATTTGGTGCTTACCTATCAGAGCTTTCACAAAAATTGCTGCACAAAGATGTTATAGGAAAGAAAATTTTGTTGCATAATTCAGGATATTGCCATCAAATCGATTAAAAATTTGCTTCTGGTATATGGTGTCATACCAGTTTTTGGGGCTCAAAAAGTCGTTGAAAACTTTTCCGAATAAGTTCTATAGAAAAACGTTCGTTTTGGATACAGTATGGGGTGTTGTACACTACAGCGTACGGTTTGACATGAAGATGTATCAAACTGGATTTATCGGCATTTGATAAAAGTCACTACAAGTCTGTCATTGTGTTATCACTTAAAGCGCAGTAATCTTCCTAAAAGACCATCTCTACCGTTTTTCTTCTCTACAAGCAGTATCGGACTGAAGGGCGTTGATACTGATCAGGCATATACTAAATATGTATTATTTATATTATATAAATATTTTAAATTAAGGAAATATGCATCCGGTGACAAATATTCTTTATTGGAAAAGGACCACGAGTGTCTCGAAATTAAATGTATCAAACAAGAGACAAGCAGTGCTGGTTCAGACCAGCGATTTTTATGAAATAAATTAATAGTTTAAAAATGAAACACAATTAAAGATCTTTAAATAACCTTTGGGGAGTTTTTTTCAGTATTGTATTTCTACCAAAGGTCTCAACATTTTTCTTCAACATAAAAAATCTGTTATGCTCTTTATTCCACAATAAGGTCAAATATTTAACCAACCACACTTCACATCAAATTGCATTTTTCAGCTCTAGGTTAGCGGGTAAAAAGCAAAATATTTAAGAATGCCCGATGCACTTTGAGAAAATATGCATTCAAGTGAATTTCAGGGTCTAAAACATTAAACCGATTTTATATGGTTCAAAAAGAAAGGGCTGGTTTTATATTTTTTCTTTAAATTGAAAAAAAATTAACGAGTTGTATTTTATCAGTTAAAGTTTATGTTAAAGAAAGTTTTGAGTTTTATTAAAATTTGCAATCTATATACTATAATTTTTAAAATTCCAACTTTTAATTTTATTTGTTACCTATATATTTATTTATATACATTTATGTGACATACATAATTCACTTGTTTTAAAATTTTATCTCTTTTCTAATGTATACCGTGGAACCTGAGGGTGATGCAACCTAAGTTTGTTCGGGACTTTGCTTCAGGTTATCTTCGGCTTGCCGAAGATGGTATACCCTTGAAAACAAATAAGTTTTCCATACAAAGACTTGTTTTCATATCGATCGTTTGTATGGCAGCTATATGATATAGTGGTCCGATCCGACCGATTTTTAAACTTGATCTGCGTGCTACAAAAATAATGATCTGGTAAACATTTCAAAACGCTAGCTTTAAAACTACTGTCTATTTTTTGCATAGAAACAGACGGACAGACGGACATGGCTATATCGACTCGGCTGTTGATGCTGATCAAGAATATATATACTTTGTGGGGTCGGAGATGCTTCCTTTAATGCGTTACACATTTCTGGACAAAATTATAATAAAAATATATAGTATAAAAATTATAAGCAAAGATTTCCTAGTATTTCCTGAAAAATCTATATAATTTAAAAACGAGTTTTTCATGAAATGAAAATAACACTTTTTTCCACTGGCAAACTTAATTTTTAATTTTATACAATACTGTAAATTTATAGTAGCTACCAAATAAACATTCTACCTAAACATTTCTTAAATACTTGAAATTTGGAAACCAAATGGAGTCTCAAGGAACTCAGCCTTTTATCCGGGACGCAATTATTCGGCTGCCGGTTCCGGAGCAGGCTCGGCTGGTGCCTCAGCCTCTGGCTCGGGCGCCGGAGCTGGAGCTTCCGCAGGAGCCGCCTCCTCCTTGGGGGCCTCGGGTGCAGCTTCTGGGGGTGGTGCCTCTGGTGCGGCCCCCTCAGCAGCGGGCTCGGCGCTTGTCTCTGCGGGAGCTGTCGGCGCCGCCTCTGCTGCGGGTGCTCCTTCGGCAGCTGCTCCGCCTTCTCCCGCAGCGGTAGCAGGTGCTTCGCCTTCGCCTGCCGGCGCCACTGCCTCTGCAGGAGGCGCCTCTGTTGGTGGTGGAGCTGATGCCGCATGTTCCGGTTCCGATTCCCGCGCTTCGCCCATCTTTCGACTCTGTAAGATAAAATATATTGTATTAATAAAAATTATACATAATACATAAATATAGGCACATAGGCACAACCCTAAAATTCCATACCAAACCAACTCCTCAAAAATGCCAACGTAAGAAATATAAAAAGTTGCTTACCATTGTTAAATAAGTTAAACATAAAAAATCAATACAAACTAAAACAGGTTGAAGGTCTTAATTGCTCTGGAATTTTTAATGTAATGAATTAAAATGGTTGAAATTTTTTATAAAAATGTAAATTTTTTTAAGGAATAATTTTACAAATATTCTTTATTTATTTTAATTCTCCAATATTCCGATTTGTTAGTCAAACTAAGTAAAATAGCTAGCTAGCTTGAATGAATAAACAAAATCATTTTAAATAGAAAAGTTTGAGGGGTTAAGATTTTAAGGTTTCAGGTTGTTATAATTTTTAGTAAGAAAATAAAAAAATGATAAATATAATAAAAATAAATAAAATAAAAGTTTTTCCCGGCCAAATAAGTTAATTGCTTCTTGGCTCAGAGGTAAATTCAGCTTAGGAATATATCTTAAGTAGAAAATGTCATACATAAAGGACCTATGACGTCTTTTAGGTTTCAAGTTATCCTTTAACCAACCCCTACCTTCTTTCTCTTCTTTTCGGGCTCGACAACCACCTCTTCCTGGAGCTTGTAGTCCTCCGGAAAGAACCTGAGGGCCTCGTCCTTGCCGACAATGACGTTGGGACTGACGTAACTGGGACCGTAGGAGACCAGCGACAGCATCATGTTGGACTGGACCTTGTTGACCTTGAGGACGATCTTGTCGGTTCTGGAAGGATATAAAAATAATTAAAGATTCAGTTTTATCCTCTTTCGGCTGGAATACGAACGGAAGGTGGGGACTGCTTTCGTATTTGTCCGTCGAGTTGGCAATCAGCTCTGTTTCCTCGGGATCGCCGCTGGTGAAGTAACCGTACAGCGGAACTTCGTCCTTATGGCGGTCGACTACGTGCATGATCTCCTTGCGCTTGGAGGCATCGAAGGCCATGATGACGTGGGGAGGATCCGGCTTGGGATCTGGTGGCAGGAAGCCGCTGGTCTGTCCCCGGAAAAATACATAGACGAGGGCAGCGTGGGTGCGGCGGTTGTTGGGTACCCATACTGGCGGCACCTTAACAGTCTTGATGCGGGTGAGCGGCTTCGGTGGTTCTTCTTCCTTGACCTCCGGTTCTTCCTCCTCATCCTCACCAGCCTCGTCGGCGTTATCCATTTCCATGTCGAAAGGCATGTCGGGGAATCCTGGGGGGGCCTCGGCGGGTGCTTCGGGAACCTCCTCCTCGCTGGCTTCCTCCTCCCCGTCGATATCGGCGGCCTCCTCATCGGCGGGGTGAATTTCCTCGTGAGTGACAGACTTGCTCTTTCCCTTGGCTTTGGCCTGGGCCTGGGCCTGGGCCAGCTTCAGCTCCTCCTCGGAGCTGACCTCCTCGATCCACACCTCGCCCTCTTTCAGCTCCACCTCGATCTTGAGCTTCATTGTGGCGATGATAGGCGGAATTATGTGCTCCTCGCCGATCTCCTCGTTAGGCGGCGCAACCCGCTCCCTAGTCAGTTCGTGGGCGTATGCCGCGAGCACGTTCGGCACGGTGCCGATGCTTTCGTCGATCTTCCAGAAGCACATGAGCAGCTCCTTGCCGTCAAGCTGCTCGATTACGTCGGGGGGAAGCGGATTCTTGCAGGCAAAGTTG
Organism: Drosophila vallismaia; assembly: GCA_035047325.1. Taxonomy (NCBI): domain Eukaryota; kingdom Metazoa; phylum Arthropoda; class Insecta; order Diptera; family Drosophilidae; genus Drosophila; species Drosophila vallismaia. The sequence goes on along the minus strand of JAWNPU010000001.1, from coordinate 883,064 downwards.
ACGATCTCGAACTGTTCCGCGGTCACCTGGAGCACCCTGCGGTCCTTGCACTGCATCTTGAGGGGCTCTGCGGGCTCGGTTAGCTTCTTGAACATGTCGCGGTTGACTTGAGGACCAAACACCGTCACACCAATGTCCGGCATATTCTCCATAATGGACTCAGTAACTTGGGTGAGGTAGTCCACCTGCTTCTTGTGCTTAGCCTCCCGCTCGATGCGCTCCGCCCGCTCTATGGCCTCCATCTTTATTTTCTGCTGCTCGACCTCGATGGGCTGTAGCTCGTCGAGGCGGTAGAAGGCCGTCCGCGGCGTCTTTTGAATGGTTTTCTCCAGCTCCCTGGTCAGCATGCCTATTAGCTTCGGCACGTCCGACCCAAACATTATATTTACGGCCCTTCCGCCCTGCAAAGGAGTTTTCCATAATCTAGTGGATAAGTAGATTAACACCTTCGACTTACGGTCACGAATAGCCATGTGGGCTCACTCTTTTTGTTGAACCGCCTCAAGGCGTAAATGTTGTCCGATTTGCACTTGGAAAAACTCCGGTTAGTAGCTTATGAAAAGAAGTAACTTACTTTGAAACCCACGATGGCCAATTGCAGATTGTCGCCACCCATTTCCAGCTTGATCTTGCGCAGACTGCCCACCATCCCAAGACAAGGCCCGCACCACTCGGAGTAGACATCCAGAACTGAAGAAGAGGACACTCCAAATTACAAAGGCTACCCAAAAAAAGCTTTCGACCTACCAAGAAGGCCCGGTTTTTCCAGGAATCGCTCAAAGTCTTCGTCGCTCTGGATATCCGCCTGCAGTTGTTGTTGTCCTCCCTTCTTTGCCATTGTCTACATGGAACTCGAAAGCAAGGAGTCCAAAGTGCGAATGTCACGGAATTTGGCTTGTTTTGGCCGAAAAGTGATTTTGATAAAATTTTGTAAGAGAAATCGAGAATTTGTTTACCTTTTCTAGATTGTGCCAAACGTTTGGTAATTTTTTTCGATGAACTATTGATCAAACAAAATTTACCCAGCAACCAGAGCCAATAAAAACAGTTTATTTTTTGAATATTAATAAATTAGTTAACCACATATGTTTAATTGACCGTAAGATTACAACTGGCGAGCTCTTACACATTGCATAACAAAATTTTACACTTTGATTAAAATAATTTAAAAACACTATAAAAAAAAGTAACTCAAATGTGTTTAAAGTACACGTTGAGCTGTAATACATCAGTATTTGGCAGAATTTGTATTGATTTTCCCTCTGCAGTTTATAATCAAACGCGATTCCAGGTTCAGACTACAGAATATACTTGTTAGGTACTTTAGGCGGTTATACCATAGAAGGTCCTACTCCTACAGGGGTGCAGTGCATCCGAAAGAAAACTATGAGTTACTACGTCTTTCCTTAAACAATAACTATATACACTTAATCGTACACCACTAACGTTAACACAGGACTACAAGTTGCAATTTCTTAAGGCGGCAGGCTCAGGCCCATCAAAAGTGTCAACCTTCCTTAAGTGAAGCTAAGCCTACACAACAGTAGCGCTATTAATATATAAAAAAATAAAAGTATCATCAGTACTTAATGGTAGTACGAGTATATATAAGAGAGAGCAAAGAGTGACAAGCAATAAAAAAAGAGAAAATAGAGTAAGAATAATGTATATATCGGGCAAATCTATGTGCTTCTTATTCCGATCAGGGACGCCTTTTTCAAATCTAGGCCTGATCAGGAATATAGGAATTTGAGCTTCAAATTTTGATGAGTCCAAGCCGGCACCGAAAACTCTGTCGACCTATGTAACCTTTCATTGACCAATGGAGTCTCTTGAGAGGCCCGTCCTCTCGCAATCCTATCTTACGGATATACCGTTGATGGTAATCACATTGCTGGCCACCGGTTCCGGCTCGTACACCTCGTCGTTGGTCCGCATTTCGTAAGGAGCATCGTAGAACTGTTCGTTCGGGATCTGGTCGTAGATGTTCTCTGCGGATTCGAAAAAAAAAGTATTATGATCAATTCCAGGGAATCCTGGGAGCCCTCTTACCAGATCGGTTGTTGTTCAGTCTTTCTCCGCCGGCGGCCGGGGATGCACCATTGTTGCCGCGACTGCCGCCGCCGTGAAACGTGTTAAACGTGGCCGATGCGTTGTTGTCCATGTGCATGCGATTGTTGGCCTCCAGCGTGGAGTACGACATGACGGCGGCATTGCGCTCGTCCTTCGTTTCGGCCGCCTGCACGTTCTCCGTGTTCTTCACGGGTCGCGCTTTGTTGCGGTACAGGAAGATGAATCCGAACACGACCAGCAACGCCACTATGATGGTGGCCCCAATGCCTACTCCGGTGCCCAGGTCGGAGCTCTCCTGGCCCTCGGAGGTGGCTAGTTCACAGCGGGGCTGCTTGCCGCTCCAAGCCCCATCGTCTGTGCACTTTCGCAAGTATTGCCCAATCCGGTTGTAGTTCGGGATGCAGTGGTATTCCGCCGAGCCCCCATACAGGGTCGAGTCGTTGACCACGATCACGCGTCCATTCTCGATGGCCAGCGGGCGTCCACAATCGACAGCTAATCGAAGGAAACAGGGAACACGGTTAGACAGTCTCCGAACGTTAATCTCCGAATACTTACGTCTGCAGGTTGGAGTCTTTCCTGCCCATTTCCCGTTCTTTTGGCAGATGCGAGTGTCGTTTCCGACCATGATGCGGCCCTTGGCACACTTAAAGGTGGCCACGGAGCCCACGGCACGGGTTCCGGCCTCGACGATCAGGTTCTCAGCTATGTTGGGTACGTCGCACACCACCTCGACGCACTCCGGCGTCTCGTGACTCCAGATCCCGTGCTCCGTGCAGAGACGGCGCGACACTCCGTTCAGCTTGAAGTTCACGTTGCATTCGTAGAGCACTGCTGCTCCGTAGTAGGTGGCGTTGGTGGCCAGGTTCGCCTTTCCGTTGGTGATATTCTCTGGCGCACCACATTCCACGTCTAAAAAAATATTCGTTTTTTAGATAGATTTTAGTTATATGGTACGGAATGTGGATGCATTTAAGAATGTATATATTCCGAATATTTGAACCAAACAAAGTAGGAATTTAATGTTGAAAAATTATTTTGTTTTTCAAATAGTTTCCATTTTAGTCTTAAAGAAGAATCTAAAAAATGTATTTAATTGTCAATAATTTAAGTCCCTTTTTATACCCTGTACCCATTGAAAATGGGTGAAAAGGGTATCATAATATGGTGCAAATGTATGTAACAGGCAGAAGGAAGCATCTCCGACCCCATAAAGTATATATATTCTTGATCAGCATCAACAGCCGAGTCCATATAGCCATGTCCGTCTGTCCGTCCGTCCGTCCGTCCGTCCGTCCGTCTGTCTGTCCGTATCAACGCCTAGATCTCAGAAACTACAACAGCTACAGCTACATGTGCCATATATCGTTGGATAGGTAATTAACATACGCAGTACAAGTTTGTTGTTTTATTTTGATATCACCCCCCGCTACCAAAAAAACCCGCAAATCGCAAAAAACTGCCACGCCCACAATTATTAACCATGCTGTGCAATTCGGCATATGCGTTGGTGCTTATAAAAGCTATCTAATTTTTTAATTTGAACCAAATCGGATAAGAAACACGGAAGGTATGCCACATGCAAAATCTATGGCAAGGGAAGCAGAAGCGCAGCAAAATACGCATTGCGCGACGCCGACTGCGACGTTGGCAGCGAAATGTGTATGGCTTTATGACACACGAAACTTATTTTCTTTTTTAATAGAATATTGTTTCATTTATTTATTGATACTAAATAAATAAATTGTAAGCATGTCTAAGGGTACAGGGTATTTTGCAGTCGGGAAACTCGACTGCTGCTCCCTTACTTGTTTTTACGGCGTTTAGTAAAAAATATATCAGTTTTAATATTTTTATCTGATCGATAATAGTAATATAATATTGTCTTCTTTAAAGAATAATTAAGTATAAAAACGTATAAGTTTATTGCATGAAAGCTGAAAGCTGAAAGTTAAAAAAATAAAAATAAAAATAAAAAAGGCAATTGTGCGGCTATATTTTTAAGCCGTTTTTTAAAGATGGTTTCCAGAAAAATTTACCAATTTGGTGGTATCTTTATATTTCATAAGAAATTAATAAAATTATTTCCTATGAACATTGTTCATCAAAGTTTATGTAACGCCTTTCCAGGGTACTTTGTTTTTCATTTAAAGTGAAGAGTAAAAAGAAACTTTAAGCTTAATATTCATAAAAATTAAAAATATATTTTCCACTGTGTTTTTTCAAAGTTTCCCAAAAAAAAACTAATTTCTTCTAAGCCTTATTACTGTTTAAAAAAAATATTTAAATTAAACTAGAATTTCTTTTAAATAGGTAATGGATAAATACAAAATGTATAAAACGAATCAAATATTTTACTTACACACACACTCGGGAATCGTTCCGCTCCATTGGCCATTATCCATGCAAGTGGCCAGAGCTTCGCCCACCATCTTATAGCCACGTTCACATCGATACTTGGCCAAAGCCCCAATTCTGTTAAAATTTAAGGAGGAAAGTATTATATTATTAAAATGTCGTTGTTGGAGTCAAGTAAGTCGACCCACTTGTAAGTTTGGGCTGTATTCTGGGTGGATTCCGATGTGCGAATGAGGGTGCGTCCGTACATGCGATCGTTTCCGGTTACGGAGAGCAAGCTGTGAGCTGCCAGTCTTGGCTCCGGACAGCGAATTTCTGAGCAGGTATTACAAGACTTAAAAAAATGTAAAGGGCTATTATCTCATGATGGAACTTACCTTCGCACTTTGGCGAGACGTCGCTCCATACTCCAGACTCCAGGCACTGGCGCTTCACCACGCCGCTGAGCTTGTGGGATTGGGTGCAGCTGAAGACCACCTCGGATCCCACGTAAGTGCTGTTGGTCGCGTATTTGTGGCTGCCATACGGAATCGGGAGGATCGGACCACAGTCGATATCTGAACCGACAATATTCAAATTAATATTAAAGTTTTTTAATACTCAAGAAATCAATATACATCAAACCTCAATTAAGTGAGGTTTTGTTTTTATCTTATTATTAATTTAAAAATAATAAGTAGAGCCTCGTTTATGAGGATCTGGGATTTTTTAACCGATCAAGCCACTATATCCGAAAGCTTCAACATAACTGAACGATCGGAAGTGCTATAACCTTCGCGTTTTTGGGAGTAGAAGCAGGAGGCCTCAAAATTGATTTTAAAAGGAACTGGCCTATTTCCTATAGGAATCGGAAAACTATATCCGAATTTTGCTATTTAATTGCAACAGTATATACAGTAAACTTCGGATCCGCTCGAATTTATAATTCCCTTCTTATTAGGATATGCATTAAAAGGGTTTTAATTCTAAAAATCGCAATATTTTAGTTTCTAAAATCCAAGCTATAAGTCATAAGGCACCCTATGTTTCCAATTTCCCTCGATCTTATTTAATATATTATACTTTTGAAACTTACATTCGCAAATGGGGGCATCTGCGCTCCAATCGCCGCTGTCCAAACACTCTAGGTCGGGGATTCCATGCATGATGTGCCCGGGGTCGCAGGAGTACTTGATCTTCGAGTGGACATTGTAGTCATATCCCACGACGTACGACCCCGGCGGCACAGGTGGCATCTCGCAGGTAACCAGTTCGCATACAGGGGCCTCGCCCGACCACTTTCCGTCCCGCGTGCAGTAGAGCTCCGACGGTCCGTCAAGCCAGTGGTCCTCATCGCACTCGTACTTGACCACCGAGCCCACCGTTGTGGTGCCGTTCAGAAGGACGGAGCTGCCCCGATCGGGACGTGCTGGAGCTCCGCAGTCAACGAATCGGCAGGATGGGGTTTTGCTGGACCACTCGCCTCCCAGCCCACAGGAGATAATCTGTGCAGAAAATGCGGGGGAAATTATTAGAATCCAAAACGTTAGAGCAATAGCTTGGCACATACCGCCTCTCCGACTAGGACATAGCCAGGTTCACACTCGTAGGTGGCAGTGGACCCGGCCCGCTTATCGTTGAAGTGCACGGTGCCTCCAGTTATGCGCTGGGGGTCCGGACACCAGTCCACCAAACACTCTGGCTGCTTACCACTCCAGCCCTCTACGTCGCAGGTCCGGTTTTCGTTACCAATCAGTGTGTAGTTCTCGTGACAGCTGTACGTGGCCACCACGCCAAAGCTGGTACGCTCCTCCGACAGGTGAATGGAGCCAAACGTCAGCTCCGGCAGTTTTCCGCAGTTAACATCTGTGGAAGTTAAAAAATTTCAATCAGTTTTAAAGTTTAAAGCTAAAAACCTTTTTTTCAATTTTATGAATTTTTTAAAATTACCAAGATTAATTTTTTAATTTAGATTTAAATACAAATAACTAACACAGGTTCGCGGAAGTTAATGTTAAGTTAATGTCTTGAACCAATTCAAATTGAAACATTTAAACTTACATTTACAGGTGGGCGCCAAGCCGCTCCAAGTGCCATCGGGCCTGCATGTCCGTTCTACTTGACCGAGCAGCGAGTGGCCCTTGGGGCAGACGTATTGAATCTTCTCCCCCAGTGTGAACTTCTTGCCCATGACAGTGGTGTTTTGCTTCACATCCGGCGAGCCACAAGAAAACGGAGCTGACGGAGAAACAAAAGGTGAAGACATGCCACTGACACTGGGCTCGGGGCTACTCACAGTGCTGGCAGATGAAGTGCAGGTAGTCCAGGTTGCACCCGACATCGTTCCACAGCCAGTTGCGACCTCCATCCAGGACCACGCAATTCTGCTCACCATTGTAGTTGTTTGGCTGGTCCTTGCCCCAAGTGGGCTTTTGCACCACTTCACCTAAAACGAGACAAGACAGACAGTGTTAAAATAGAATATTTAGATTTAGATTATGACCCAAGTTAATCCTAGACTATATTATTATATTATTATTAGAGAGCCTCCCTGCCTGGTTTGTCCTAAAGGTGTCCTGCTCAGTTTTTACAAAACACTTACGAAAGTCGATTGCTTAAAGATCATGGTAAGTCCATAAAGATAAAAACTAACCATAATGATAAACTAAAACCAACTTAAGGGATTTCTTTCCTCTTTATATGATTTTTGAAAGACATACTTTATATATATATATATTATAAATTAAGTCCCTCTATATAAAGAACTTACCGTTCACCCATTTCCAGGTCCGAGAGGTGATGCCAGGCTCCTTCTGGGCTCCAATCCAAACGAGCTGCGGCTTCAATTCAGTTTTGCGGCGCTCCAGCTCGGACAGTATGTACTGGCTGGTGGCGCCTCGGAAGTCGTAGGCCAAGTCGCCACCTATTAGTCGAGAGCAATTAGCAGCCGGTTTTGGATCGGACACACCAGGTACACCTGTGGTAATTACTACTCACCAGTTTGCTTGCAAATGGCCTGCGCTTTTTCGAAACTCTCTCCTTTTGTGACGTGGAAGTCGTAGCAGGTTTTGGAGAATGTTGTCACCACAGTGTCCACGCCCAGCTTGGGGCTCAGGCATCGGTCCACGGCGAACTCGTCGTTGGTGAAGGTTTCCACCTCGCACAGGCTCAGGCTGCCCTCGACACCCACCAGCTGGATGACCACGAACTGACCGACCAGTGGGCGGGCGCAGGTAAACGTTTTCACGACGCCCTCGTCCAGGGTCCCTGGGTACCAGGCGCACAAAGGATTTCGCTGCAGGTCCGCGCTGCTGTTTCCCACGCGGATTTCGAGGTCCTGCAGAGGCTGGTGACCGCAGCAGCCTCGGGTCGTGATTCGCACGACGTGCACCGCCTGCGGCGTGAGGAGATCGACGCGCCACCAGGGCGATGGCTCCTTCTGTGTCTCCGAGCACTCCTGGCCATCAGGATTCTAAAAAAGCAATAAGAAACATTGATTAAAAATAAATTTTGAACAAGAATGCAAAGCTCGCTTCGGGCGGAGCCGATGTTTAAATATCCTTGCAGTTAAATGTCGACTTCTATTGGTAAGAAATATAGAAAATATCGAATACAAATGGTCAATCCTTATAAGAATTTTCAAATCAGACTAGTTCCTTATAAAGCGGATTTTACTTTAAAGACGAATATAAGGCTTGCATGTGATAATCTAATATCATGAAATAGATATTAAAACATAAATTATGAGTATAAAACTATGTATTTTTGGCATACACTTGGTGGAACGTATATTTAAATTCCATTTTTATTTTCTATTATACCTTTTACCTTTTCTTTTTTAAGTTTTTCAATAACAATAGTATTGTAAGAATTGTAATTTAATTGCAATTTAAGTCATTAATTCAATTATCCCATTGGCTTTTTTAAGAAAAATATTTTCAATTAATCTATGAAAGATATATTTTTTATGTAATAGATAATATCCATTCGAATTACCATTTATTCTAAAATTAATAATTTAAATTTATTTGATTTGAAACGCATCGTGTAGGACTTCATAATGTGTCGTTTCTTCCAACATTATTTTCTGATTTTTATTGTCTATTACTAGCACTTTTAAGCGTGCGATTAATTAGTAATTAATTTTTACTTTCTGGCAATTTAAAATTGATTAAAAATTGCTTAAACCTCATATTTTTCAAAGAACATACAACTTGCACGCAATAGGATGTTTGAAGACTCACCTTGTTGCCTGGCTTTCCGTCGTTGGCGAAGCTTGCAGGACCGCTGCGGGTGTAGGAGCTCTGGTTGACGGGTTTCCGGTAGGCCACGTTAACGCCGCAGAAGGGCAGGTCCCGCTCCCATCCCGTCCGGTCGTCGCACTTTATCGAGGTGGGCCCGAACAGCTCGTAGCCGGGATCGCACTCGTAATGCGCTTCTGCGATGCCGGAGCTTCCCGGCACCGTCCGCACTTTGGCATTCAGTGGCACCGCCGGAGGACCGCAAACTGCAAAAAAATTGTCATGTCATTAGATTTTTGTTTACAGTAAACTTTAGATTAAACGGGTATGGGTAGCAGTAATAGTGGCAATAAAAGTAAATGGAAACATATTACGAGTATATGTATGTTCCCAAATTATATTATATATTAATTCGTATGAATTTCAAGCATTATTAGAGGTTATATACTCAAAGTAATGGCGCAGCTGGGGGTCGGAAGTAGCGGTCTGCTCGAGGCGATGTTATCTGAAAAAGTGAAACTGCAGCTTCCCGGTACAAGGCATTGTCAAAGCTAAGAAAGTCTCACACCACGGGCAAAAGAAAAAGAAAGGTAGAGCGCTTCAAAGCGCATACGCGGAGAGCGCCCGGGCGAAACAAGGACGGCCGCACATGCGTAAAACTTAGAGAGGGACAAGTGCGTACCGCCATGGACCGGGCAGATAATACTGCGAAGAGATAAGAAAAGCTCAACTGACAGAAGCCGCAAATGCTATACAAAAATATGTACAAAAGACAAAAAATCATTGAGTTGATAATTTATAGAAAATATTATGATAATATTATATAAGTCTGCGCTACCACAAAACCAAAAAACCCCCTTCAAAACTTTTAAAATATTTGATCTTGGTTGTTAAAAATTTACTCTTTCATCTTTTTAAAATATTTTGCATTTGCATGGCTAGGTGTATTTTTAAATAAGTTCTTTCATTATCTCTATTTATCATTTTCGTTAAAGATAATAAATACGATTTATAGTTCGAAAACAAATTTTAAAGTTTTATCCTCATTAATTTTTTTTATTTTAGTAAAACCTGATGAAAAATGATTTGAGAACTATGCAAATATGATGTCACTTAAATTATTTAACTTTTAATTTAAGAATTATAAAAAACTGTTTACAACGGTAATCATGAACCTATTTCATTGTACAGCAGTGTAAATCAACATTTTTAAATATTATTGTCAAATAAAAATAATAAAACATGTGAGTGTTTATTTATCTAATTTATACATCATGAAATATATTTGTAAAAGAAAGGAAAGAAAATAAAGACCCTAGCTTATTTCAATATTTAGAAGAAAAGTCAGTTTGGTACCGGGGATATAGGATATAGTCAATCAGGATATGATAAATCGGACACCAAAAAACTCTCGCAATTAAAAAAAATACTTATATAGCAGTTCCGATAGTCCGGTGTATGGTAACTATATTAACTAATATATGCCTAATATCAGAACAAAAATACATAGTATTCTATAATTTCTTTATAACTTCCCCCAATTAAATACGCCCAATTAGGTGGATTTAATAATTATTTGTAACTGAAATGGTATACAAGCTTCAAAGCTTCGAGCTCCAAAATCGACTCTGCTTTCTTATTTAATGTGATTACTCCTATGGAGTCCCCGAGAAAAAAAATTTTTTCGTGGACCTGTTTCACAGATAAAATATTGTTTCTATATTAAGCACATGTTTTTTTCCATAAGAAAATACGTGGGTAGATTTAATTCGAATAAAGGTGAATGTGACGGAGCTTGCAAAATGGTCTACGAAATTAAAGAAAAACTAAGAATTGATTCAGTGCTTTTAAAATTCTGTAAAGTTCCAAGGACACATTTGATTAAAAACTTTAGATTTTTTAATATATTGAGAATTATACAAATATCTAAAAATTTTGTTGTATCTATATCTAAAATAGAAATTTGACAATTAAATTTTACGTTTCTGTTGTATTCTTGTAAATTGGCAAAGTTTGGAAAGAGATACAATTTTTTAAACGAAAAACTCTAAAAAAGTGACGCAAACTTCGTCAAAATAAGGGAGCTTGCTGAGATCACCAACATTTTTATGGTTCTTGCCATATTTAGTAAAAAGAATTTCACACGAGAAAGTTCTCAGACTTCAAAACGGAAGACGAAAATTTATAAAAAATCGCCAATGGGTAGAAATTGTGACATTTGAAGATAATTAATATTTTGAGAAAGGAATATTTCAATATTAAGACAGTTCTTATTATAGCCCTGCAAAGGGTATTATAAATGTGGTCACAAGTGTGCAACGCAGTGACATCTCCGACCCTATAAACTATATATATTCTCGATCAGAATAGCCTCGAGAGTCGATTTAAGAATTTCCACGCCTCTCAATTTTAAAGCAGTACATAAATCGGAACAGCCTGGACCGGTCGACTGTATCCCATAGCCGCCGTATAACTGAACGATCGGAATCTTTCAAAATCAATTTAATTTTTATAACTTATGTCATAGGTTTTTATTTCTTATGCACATTCTTATATGTATATACATTAAATTCCATTTTTGTTTAACAAATTTTAATACCACCACTTTCAAGGTTAAAATGGCGGTTACCAATTCTTATTTTAAATTGGCTAGACTGGGGTTTTCCCATCGTTTAAACAAAATTTGAAGCCAAGAATTTTGTAAACTATTTTACATTTTAAATTCCCATCATGAATATACATGTGCAATTTTTTGTGATACAATAGAACTTTCCCACTATTGTTTTCTATGTAAATGGTCAGCATAAGCACGTTTAAGAAAATTTTTGAGAATTTCGCCGGAAACTAAATGGTAATAAGCCAGTGGAATGGGCACACCAGATGGAAACTATTACATTCTCACGTGCAATGCGTTTGCCATTCTCAAGGAGAGAGTTCGTCTATGTAATACTTAGTATTTATACCCCTAGTGGGTAACCACAGCCCAAAATTTGGGTAAAGAGTTAGAAAGGTTGGCTGGTGAAAATTTGTAAGTGAGAATTCGTGGGATCGTTACAGGACTTTCAGTTTTAAATTGGAAAACTTTAGAATGAAGCTTAATATCGGTTATTGGTTAATTCTAAAGGCATGGATGGCTTTCATCTATGTATCCCCAATTGAAGAAATTTATCATTTTTTATAAGTATAAATGTTATATCCTGCAATATCAGTCTAGCCCTAAAAAGCTACTAAATGTAGCTTACAATAAACTAAAGTGACGAAATAATACCTCTTGAAATACTTATAAAAAAAAACTATTTTTGATTTTTTTTTGAATTTTATAAATTTGATGTTATGGACATTCATACACATTTCATTCACATTTCGGATTTTTTCACCAGCATTATATATTTATTTTTATTGATAACTAAATTAAGACCTATCTACAAGTATACCTTTTATATTTATACTTTTGTGAAATAATATAAATCATGTGATCGCAAACACACAAAGTATTTTCTACTAAATAAATCAAAAGCTCATGTCGAAAAACTTAAGGAAAGGAAAGGGCTAAGAACTAAATTGTATAAGACACTCACTTTTTAAATGCAATCAAAATATGATTTAAGTGAAATACAAAAAATTGAAATACAAAAATTTTTTAAAAATTGTAGGATATTTTTTATAGTTTAGGGGCAAAATACATTTGGTCTTTGATGAATGCTTTAAATGGATTTTATTTAAATGGATTAAACTTATTATGTAAGATTACATGCTTATCAATAAATCTTGTAAAAAAACTGACCAAAAAGTGATTTCATTGCCATATACAGGGTTAAAAGAAATGTTTAAACGAATTGCCCCTTCCTAGAAAGCTCCATCGAAGCATTTCTTCGGAATCGCGTTTTTAGCGGAAATAAGAATTTGATGGCAAATGGTTATGAAATAAGTGTCCCTCAGTCCATCTAAATATTATAACTAAAAACTTTATAGTTTCGCTCAAGTTTAAGATTCTAGGCATTCTTTGCCATTCTCTGCCTAACAAACTCAGGTAAGTAAAAGGTTCTATGTAAATCGATATCTCATAAACCTGTAAAAATATTTATAATGAATACGTAAATTTATTATTATTGAGTAACTTGTAAAACCCTAGTAACCACTGCAAAGTTTTGTATTGTATAAAAATAGGCATAAAGTTGCTTGTGGCGTTGAATTAGTCGCACTTCCTTCGGTTAATTTTGTAAATAAAACCTCTGATTTATGTATGTTATGGATTGTGATTGAAACGAAATCAATGTTAAAGTTCCGTTGGGTTAAAAACAAGTATTTCTGTGAGGCAGGACTGTGTGTGGTTTCTGGCGTATAACCATGAAAATGTAGCACTCAGATCAACGGATTTGGGATTGGAATCGCTTTCAGTCTGCAGCTGTGCACGCCAGGTTTTGAATCCGCAAAAAAGAAGAATAAATAAAAAAAATTTAGGGCTGCGTTGATGATTTTATTTTTTCCCAAGCAAGAGGCTGTTTTGTGTTACAAATCTGGGATCGCAGCCATCCGGTTTTACCGGAGGTACGATATTCCTACACTCTCCGAGGTAAGACACGGATTGTGGATTGCGGATTGCGGATGGCGGGAATACACCCCCGACCGCCCCGCGTGGCCCGGCCGACTGCTATCCACCTGGCAGGGTGCGAGTCAGTGAAACAGCCAGCTGAGTTGCTTAAAGACCATATTTGTATGTACAATGTTAAATGGGTTAGGAGACCGATTGCAGGTTGGCCGCGTAACCATTATAAAGGTTTCCCAAATACCGTTATGACAACAGCGGGCCAAACAGAAAACAGAAACACTACGGAGTTAAAATTTTCTGCACGTAGGAGAGCGCAATGCACACGGCCCACCAGCAGGGTTTCCAATATAGCTTTTTTTCAGCTAGATCTTGGCTTTTTATAAACAGCAAGGTTTTACGTTTTTTTTTTTTTAACTTGTAACTGGAATTTGAATATTTTTATTTTCAACATACATAAGCAATTGTGGGTTCATATATTACACTCTCAAAAAAAAAAATCTTGGATTTTTAATGCTCCAATGGAAGTTATAAAAAGATTTTCTAAGAATTTTGAAGGATATTTAATGATTTTATAAGAATTATTATCCAATGAAAGCTAAAAGGCCAAAACTAAAAGGAATCTAAGAAGGACGTCTTTGACATAAACAATATAGCGTTGCTATCAATTTTAATTTCATTTCATTTCCATAATTTTGTTATCAATTTTAGAAATTTTTAAACATTTTTTTTAAGTTTAAGTTAATTTACAAACGTCGATACCAATTTATATTATTTCCAATAATGTAATTTTAAGGACTACTTAGTGATTTTTAAGTTGCGAACATTATCTTTTTATACGACTTCAAAAATATGCAAATATTTTGTACAAATAGCTGTACAAATTTCAAACAAAACAACGTGAATGTTTTTATTATATTTTTCAGCCATTTCAAGCTATTTTTTTGTCAACGTAGCCATTCCAGGTAATGAAATTGTCGCAACACTGCCCCCAGAGCCAGAGAAGTGAAACGTCCAAGTTTTCATCACGTATCGAAAACTTGTGAAACTGGTAAGGCAAGAATCCCAACAGCCAATTGGCCTCATGCTGTCGGTCTGGCCCGAATCATTTGCTTACATATGGCCAGAAGTCATCGTACCACTGACCGGAAACTTTCACTGCTTTTGGCCAGGTGTTTCTCTCTTTCCCGCCTCTAGAGATCGATCCGATGGGGATGCTGATGCCGAAATTGTGTTTGGTCCACAAGTCATTCTTCCCAGACATGGACTATATTCGTAGAAACCATCAATTACTCCCTTCCCATGAGTTCGAAGTAAATCATTTGTAATTAAATCAAACCAAAGTGTTCTAATTCTGTTTTCTCTTTTATAGCATGTTGTTCAGAGCCTAGCAACGCTGATGCCATAAACTATATATAATATATTCTCGATCGGCACGACAACTCGAGTCGAATTTCATTCGCTCACTTTCAAAGTTATCGATTTGAGATTTCACACAAAGTCGTGAAATGCTTGCAGGCAAATCCGGTTTAATAATCCACCGCTTCTAGTTTCTATATCATACTCGTATTTGTATTTATTGTCCAGAAGAGATCATCTGAAGTGGTCATAGTATTACTTTTTAAGGGCCATATATTATCACAATTTTGTGAGTGTGTTAAAACTTTGGTTTCGAGACGAAAACGGTTTTGCTTTGTAGCTTTTATTGGCCAGATTATATCATACGGACCGAAATCAAAACAAAGGTTTTGCTTTCCTTTTCAAAAAGTATCTAATATTTATATTCGCAACTCTTATTTTCGTTCTGAAGTAGCTCTTTACACCCTTGCAGGGGGTATTATGACTTTAACACAAGTCTCCAGCCCTATGATGTATATATGTCTGTCTGTTTCTACGCTAACTAGTTTAAAATTTAAAAATTTCTATTCTATTCTCTCTACGCAGTATATAAGGCGGTACGGCCGGGATCGGTAGACTATACCCTATAGCTGGCATAGGTACAACTGAGCGATTGGAAATGCCGCAGCATTGGCGTTTTTGGGAACAAAAACTTTTTCAAATTCCATTTTATGAGCAACGGGTCTGATTCTGAAGTTAACTATTTCGATATTTTCTCTATTTTTTACCAATAGAAACCGCAATTTAACTGCTAGGATATATAAACTGTTGCTTCGCCCGAAGTTGGCTTTTCTTTCTTGGGGTTTCTTTGATCTAATCGACCTCTGTTATAACTGCATGTTAAAAGTTGAAGCTTGTAACATCTCTTATATTCACAAAATCATGAAAATAACTGCTATTTTGTGTGTTTTAAAAAGCGTATTTTTTCGAAATGGCTGTGTTGTTTTCTTCAAGGGTATCTTGTGTTGCAAATCTATTATCTGCAAGCTTTATTTCAAACAACCACTTCTTTCCCGTCTGTAATAAGATTCCATTTTTTACCCCATTTTTATTCTTTTATTCTTCTATTATCTCAAGAGTCCCATTTTTAGGTCAAATTTTGACCCCTTTTAAAAATTGTCTCTCGAGGTTTTTAACAAAAAAAGGCAGAAGAAATCTGGTTTAAGGGTTAAGCTTTACTACTCATACCTCTCCATGTCTTTGTCATGATTTAATGTTTTCAAAATGTGGCCAAAGTACCTTGACCCTTCGCATTAGTATTTTAGATGTTGATATATTGCAAAATCTATGCAAAAAAGTTCGCCTAGTTTTTCCATATTTCATAAATAAAAATAAGAATAGAAATCTTAAAACTATTGAGGGAGTCCCAAGCTTTGGTCATTTATTGGGATATTTAAAGGTGACGTGACATTTTACGGTCAGTAGCCACTGACCAATTGACAAATTGTGTTGAAAAGATGGATTTGGCTCAATGCTACCGGCTGTTGAATGTGGAGTTTGCAGTGTGGAGTGTTGGGGAAGAGTGGATGAACTTACTTTGGCAATTTCCGGCTGTGCACAACGCCAGCAGTATAATGAGGGCCATTGGATGCGAAAAAGTCGTCGTCGTCGTCGTCGTCGCTCCTCTCAAAACTCGGAACAATGACTTGCGGCCCAACATTGTTCGCTGGCGGCAGCTGGCGATTTTGCCGATTGTGGCGATGTGGTTCCTGCTCCTGAAGTTGTTGCTCATGTTGATTAACTCGGGGCTTCACAGTTGTTTTTGTGGCATAAGCAACGATTAATTTATGCACACACTAGGCGATTATTTATTTTTTTTTTATTTTATAAAGATACATATGCATATGGCGTGAGCGTCAGCGTCAGCGTTAGCGTCTTGCGTTTATTAGTTTTCACTTTGCAACCACATACAATATTGTATTTTCCACAGCATAATAATTATGATTCCATATTACTGTATAAAACACAGATGATAATGCATTGTAGTCGTTGAGAAAAATCACAGTAGTCGGCCGTTGACTCGGCCCTGCCCGCTGAAATCGAATCGCAACCGCTTTCCTAAAAGCCAATATTCGTAGTGGGTTCGATTCGGCGCTTTTAATCGCTAGCCCCGCACGAAAAGTAAAAGTAAACTTTAACTTTAAACGGCTTCCCCCTGTTTTTGGGACTCGAACCTGGCATGAATATTAAGCAAAATTATCGCACACGAGCTGGTGCTTTGGTGGTGACTTTTTCGCTTTTTTTCAGGGTTACAACAAGCACGACTATTCCTATAGCTATACTCGTACATATGGAATATACAACGGCTGCAAGTTGGGAACTATTTCGGCCAGTTGTAGCCTTTCATTTAGGCGTACTAATTATCGGCTCTTGCCTCGGGCGATAGTGTCTCTCTTTGGAGGTGCTTGGAAAGTTTCGGAATAAAGCCACACTCGGCGCTCTAATTCGATGTCCAGAGTGATAATTGAAACAGAATGGGAAAGTACACGGCGACCGCGATAATGACAAACTTGAAGAACTGGATCAAATACTTGTTTCCAAGTTTATTTACACATTTACTCGGTGCTTTGATATGATTCAATGTGTGCAACCCGATTTGGGTTACTCGCTCGCCAAAAACCACCGAGCAGGAGGAGTTTTGGGCCAACTCTTGGACCTTACTCTCGGAACAGTTCACACAAATAACAAAATATGGAGTTCACAAAAACAAAAAGATCACTCAGCTCCGCAGCTTAGCAGCAGAATAGTGTGGTAAAAAAAATTAATAATAAAAGAAAACCTTCACGGTGGGGCATGGATTGCACCTTCAGCCCATAAGCGAAATGGAAAATTAAAGCGAAAAATGAATGGCTACCTATGAACGTGAATTTATTACTATTTTTTTATGTAACTTGGCTAAATGTAGCCGAGCACCGCACTCTGCACACAACACACACTTCGGTATTTTGGGTGGCAAAATGGTGCTACTGCTGCAACTCCAAAAAACAAACCGTCGCGATCCGCTCCGAGCACTGTGGACGTCTGCTTGGAATGAAAGTTGACTAATAACTGGTTTTCCTTTGGGCCGCTTTGGTTCACAGAAGTTCACGAAGCACGACGCGCTCCAGTCCGGCCGACCAAACTAGATCCGAAGTAAGCTGGGCTGAGCGGGCCTCGGACCCGAGCCTCGGACCCCAGTCTCGGTCTAAGCCGCACCAAGTCGGTCCGAGAGATCCGTCTTCGACTCCGGTTCGGAAGCGCGAAGCCGCTGCCGTCACAAAAAGGTTAATTCGTCGCTCGACTGGTTCTTTCCAGTTGCATTCAACAAAAAACACACAAAAAATAACACAACAAAAAAGCTTATTTCGGAAGAGCCGAAGATTTAATACCCTTCATGTAAATAATACCCGGTACTTGTACTTAAATTTCCATTACAGGTATTATCCGAGCAACTGTTTTAACCACTTGCATCAGTTTCCGTTTCAATCCGACAGTTTTATGCTTAATGTAAAATAATTATAAAATATTCAGAATTACGGATATGTTCTCATGTTGAATGTGCACCCCAATTTTTTTTCTCAATTTTATCACTAATCTAAGCATTCAGAACAAAGTTTTGAAAAAGTATTTGATGTCAAACTATTTTTATGGTCAAAATAAACTTCCAAAAAATATTTAGAAAAATTGGCTGATTTGAAGAAATTACAGACGTTTTAGATGTTACTTTGGCCACACCCAAAAGTATGCAACAAGTTTTTTTTTCCTACAATAAAGGTTTGCTTACCTTAACAAATGATATATATTGCAAAAAGAGCGGGAGGGAGACAAGTTAAGTACCAGGTATGATATATTCAAGAAACTCGATTATATACTATAATTTATAACTAATAATTATACAATAGTATATAATTTTGCACCTGATGTAGACATATTAAACCCGCAAGTATCATCTTTTTTTTTCATTGTGGAAATTATTTTATTAATTTAAGTTATCAAATTAATGCTACCTATGTGGCAGCTTTTTTATTTATTTTAATCCTGAAACGTATGTCAATACATACTGGACATGTGGTACATTACTATTAACAATTACATTACATTAATTACATAACATTACAATTACGGGTAGATTATTATACTATTATATTATTTTACATTATCATGATTTCTTAGAAAAATCTGGAAGGAAGATCTAATGGGTAATATTTCTTTAGTCTTCTTTTTCGTTAGGTGTGGGCTATCCTTCTCGCCAGGGTCTTGAGGTGGATGCCAAGACGTCTTATGACAATTCTGCATGCGTCCTGCATATCTTAACAATGTTAAGGTCCCTTTCTATGTATCTAGTATCATCTAATTCTTAAAATATGTAAATTTCTTAAGATTTTAACATTTTCTATCTAATTTATCTACAAATATTTATTATTCTTAAGCAATGAAAAATATTGGATATATTATAGTTGGACGATCCTTATACGAACTTCATTATCAGACTTGTTTCGTATGAAATGGATTGTGAAAAAAATCCCAAAAAGGGGAATTTTAAGGCATTTTCGATCATTCAGATAAGTATATACAAGCTATAGGATATAGCCCATCGATCCATTTGAAACTTTCCAGTTGAATTGTCCAGAAATTTGGAAAAAATTTTCAAATATTAGATTTAAATATTGATTAGATTACATTTTTTTAAAACAAACATTGTAACAAAGTATTGTACAAGTATTTCTTAAGTATTTTGAAAAATTTATGGTAGAAACGGGTTTTTATCATTGGATATTATATTATCAAACAAAACAATGAGACAAAAAATTTTGAACGGAACAAAAATTATTTTAATGTTATTCGTAAAATCAATATTTTCAGGGTATCATACCGTCGACTCCACCCAAAACAAGCCTTTCTGTTTTGAAAGTGTAATAGATCGCTTACCGCTCGGTGGTCAGCAGGTCGCTCCGTTCGCGCTGCTCGCCTGCTGGTTGGTTTGTCATTGTGGCATTGTTGGCGACGCGAAATAAAACCTGAGCACTCGCAGATTTTTCACAATACCTGAGAGGGTGGACCAAGGCGTTCGGTACGCCGTCGATGGAGATAGCACAAAAGAAGTCAAAATATTAGCTTCAAGATTTTGATCCCCAAGATTATATTTCGTATGATATAGAATTATACTTGAGTCTTAAAGTGAATTAAAAAATCATTTTAAAAGCTTTTTAGATATGGATATTTTAAGCTTTTAGGATCCATCGAGTTACTTAAAGTAAAAAAAATGTAAGGATCATAATAAAAATTAATTTTAAAACATGGCAGAAAGTGCAATGTATTTTTTCTTAGAATATTTCGAAATGGAATATTCTATATGTCCGAGAAATTCATTTCGAACTTACAAAATATATTTCGGCATCTAAGCCTCATTTATAAATTTCATTGAATCTTTGAATTAAAAAGTAAAAAATGCGTAAACTACGTATCAGCGCCAAAAAACACTATTTATCTTGTAGCTTAGGTTGGAAAATATTTAAAGGGATTTCTTTAATATATCTGCTGTCATTTTATTTCGAAAATATCCTTTGTGTCCTCAATTTTAGCTTACGGGGGCCGCGTATTATTTGCACATTGGATTGTTTTTCCGTGGCTTTTGCCTTTGCTTTCGGTTTTCGCTTAGCAGGTAATTTAGTTATTTCATTATTAAAAAGTTAAATAATATTTGCCATCTGAAGCATTACAAAATGAGTTCAAACAACCGTGACTGACATCAGCTCATGGGAAGACGAGGTGGACGGCTGCGGCGACTCTGAGTACATATATAATATTTATTATGACGATAGCAAAATGACAAATGGCAGACGAAGTCCAATGCTTTTTAAATAATGACGGATTGGCATCATTGCAGTTGCAATGCATCAAGATATACATAGATTGTCAGTTGAACGGAATGGATAACTCAGAAGAAACGCCAAAAGAAATTCGTGGCATCTTCAAGCCCTCCGGCTTTCGAAACCGAAAATATTCCGTTGCCGCAATTCGGAATTACGTCTATTACGGTACCTGGGGATTTTGTGGCGACTCCAGCTGGGGTATTTGACCTCAAAAATTGCATTTCATTCACTGGGGACTGGATTCAACTTTGTTTTATAAAACTAAGTCACTAACAATTCACAAAATAAAGGTACTCGTGTCTCAACATTTGTTTTAATGGTAAAGATTAACTAACTTTTTATTAAGTCTTGAAGAACCTCGAAGAGGTTCAATAAATTAAATAGGTTATTTTTCTATTGTACGGCAATTAGAACCAATGTGGGAACATAATCACAAAATCTGTGCTATGGCACTTCTTATTGCGGTCAAAAGAACCAATCAACTCCATTAACCGGAACACATTTCTTACTGTACTTGCCGCATTTTGTGGTCTTATTTATTTTGGTAACATAAATTACAATCGGGTCTGAGTACCTGATAATAACTATAGTGCTGCCAAAACTATTCCCTTCCAATTCACAACTTTTGAAAAAGTTCTACCTGTTACTATTCACTTATCTAAATATTAATATTAATATAATAATTGTAACAAAATAGAGCTTAATTGAAAACAGCATTCCTCAGCTTCTTAAATAAAATACTTTAAAATTTAGTCAACCAATTTTAATAAAAGTTTTTAACCGTTTTAAATGTTTTTTTGTTATATATTTAATCATTGTGCACTTCTATCCTTACATTTAAACAAAATGAAAAGCTAACTTCGGAGGAGCCGAAATTTATATACTGTTGCAAAGATTTGGTGTCTCTGTATAATCCATAATATATAGTTGACCAACCCGTATACAATTTTTTGAATGGGCTAAAATTTTCAAAAAAAATGTTCTCAGCGAATGGGATATAGCCGACCGATCACGGACCTCCAAAAGGGAAGAAGGGTGTGTGTAAATTATGAAGTTGAGACATTTAAATCTGAGAGACTAGTTTGCGAAGAAGTGTATAAAAAGGCA
The DNA here is from genome assembly GCA_035047325.1 of Drosophila vallismaia. NCBI lineage: Eukaryota > Metazoa > Arthropoda > Insecta > Diptera > Drosophilidae > Drosophila > Drosophila vallismaia. Next base: position 861,510 of record JAWNPU010000001.1, on the reverse strand, counting down.
ATTAAAAACTAAGAACCCTAAAAAAAAGAACAGGATTTTATATTTTAAGCAGCAAATATAACTGTGCAACTACACATTATGTGTTTTTATATCTTCAATAAAAAATGCACTTTATCCTCCATTCTTGTTCTATTTCCGTTTTTCATTTGTTTAGTGCGAGTTCCTGAGTTTAAAATAAACAAATAGTATTTGAGACTAAATATAGATAGTGCTATTTATTTGTGCCTTTTCACTTTTTAAGATTTTGTTCGAAATGTAACAGTTTGTGTACTTTTAGAGTTGATTTACACCTATACTCCTGCACGTGCAATCGTGCAAATGTTTGTAACACAGAAAAGGAAGCGTTTCTGATCCGATTAATTTTTGATATATATTCTTGATCAGCGTCAACAGCCCAGTCTATCTAGCCATGTCATGAAAGAAACGAAGAGAAAGAGACAATATATTATATGTACAAGTATATAATCTGCAATATTTTGTTTATGCAAATAAAATAAGATAAAGTGAAAAAAGTTTGAAGTGATACTAAACTATGTAAATTTTCAATATACACATGCAAAACTTTTTAAAGAAAATAAAGAAATTTTTGTTCAACTTTTTCGCAGATATACATATATACGGAATACGCAACAGGGAGAAGATAGAAGGAGTACCGTGTATTGCATACCGGGTATTGCATCGAATATAACTCTGTGCAAAGTATGTAAGTACTTAATTTTAACATCTAACGGTCCATAGAGATGTTGAGATCCAGAATTTATAGATTTTCAAATTATAATGTAGCCCATCAATAGAAATTTTCCAGATAATTGAATAATTTTAGACTATATAAACTAGAATTTAGAAATATAAACTATATAAAACTATTGTAATGGAAGTTACATGTTAATGGGTGTTATGGCGTGAGTTAAAACTTTTTCTATAAACAGAATGCATAACCAACTATACCAACTGGGAGCTCCCAAGTTTTATATACCAAACTTCATTGCAGTTAAATGGCGGGTTCTATTGGTGAGAGATCTAAAAAATCCAATATAGTTGGCCGATAGATATGAAATCTTAAGAATCAAACAACTTTATAAATGAAATTTCGAAAAAACTTCCAAGCTTCTACTTACAAAATCCCAAAAGCTATAGAATTATCGATCGTTTAATTATGAGGCTATCTGATATAGTTGTATAGTTATATAGTGGGCCCCGAACCTCATAAAAAAGGCTCTACGCTAATTTAAAATGTATATCTATAAGATATGGTCGACCGATCTCCGCCAATCCAACTTATATCTTTGTCTCTTTACAAATTAGTCTCCTATTATTTTAACTACCGACTTCAAACTTAGCCCACACCCTGTTTATACCCTGTACCTATTAAAAATGGGTGAAAAGGGTATCATAATATGGTGCAAATGTATGTAACAGGTAGAAGGAAGCATCTCCGACCCCATACAGTATATATATTCTTGATCAGCATCAACAGCCGAGTCGATATAGCCATGTCCGTCTGTCCGTCCGTCCGTCTGTCCGTCTGTCTGTCCGTATCAACGCCTAGATTACGCCAGAAACTACAAGAGCTACAGACATGTGCCATATATCGTTGGATAGGTAATTAACATACGCAGTACAAGTTTGTTGTTTTATTTTGATATCACCCCCCGCTACCCCGCAAATCGCAAAAACTGCCACGCCAACAATTATTAACCTAATGCTGTGCAATTCGGCATATGCGTTGGTGCTTATAAAAGCTATCGAATTTTTTAATTTGAACCAAATCGAATAAGAAACACGGAAGGTATGCCACATGCAAAATCTATGGCAAGGGAAGCAGAAGCGCACCAAAATACGCATTGCGCGACGCCGACTGCGACGTTGGCAGCGAAATGTGTATGGCTTTATGACACACGAAACTTATTTCCTTTTTTAATAGAATATTGTTTCATTTATTTATTGATACTAAATAAATAAATTGTAAGCATGTCTAAGGGTACAGGGTATTTTGCAGTCGGGAAACTCGACTGCTGCTCCCTTACTTGTTCTTTTTGCAGACAGGTATACATTTTTTACTTTCAAAAATTATTAACAGCAGCGCTTAAAATGTTAACAAAATTAAAGCTTAACAAACGCAAATCTTTTAATAAATACCGTTGCCAATCCTCAGTTATAGACGATAAAATAAGCAAATAACGCGTTTTGGCTTAAACTTTTAGAAAATGCATATTTTGAAATGCTGATTACAGAAAAAAAGTTAAGTCACCCGCAAAGTACGTTTTCTGGAAAAACACCTTTTAAACTTATGTTTGTTTTTCGCTTTTATTTTATTGAATATGACCTTTTTCGGATGTTCCCCAAACTATAATGATAGATGAATAACAAATACACAAACGATTTTTACAGAGTTTTCCGGAAAAATATATACTTTCAGTGAAAAAAGAAAAAACTTCTTAATTTATTGCATTTATTTATTTTAATGTATAATGTTATTTTAATAACCGTTGCCCAATCAAACATCCCACTCCAGGAATTTCATATCGATATATCGAACTGAAGGTAGAAGTGATGTACTCTTATCTCAATATACTCTTATTTATTTTCCGCAAATAAAAATTTTTTTTAACAAAAATCGCGCCCATTTTTGTTACACTATAAAAATATTTTTACCCTTTTCTTTTTAATACATTAAAGGTTTTAGGGCTTAACACTTATACATTATGCTCAGTCGATAATGAATACTGTCCATAGGAATATATCGATAATTATTTTACAGGGTGATCATATATTTATCCACAAAGAATTTGAATATTGACGACCGATTCAAGTAAATGTTTCATTCAGTTTTTCTCAAAAACTAGTTTTTTTAAAAGAAAAAAAATTAGATTAATACGAAACATCCGGTTCTACTGTATTTACATATGTTTTTGTTTTGCATCCGAATTGTAAAATGAAATTTATAATAAACTTGTTAATTTGTTAGTTACAGTGACTCTATGCTTCGGAAAGTTTGATAAAGATCGGACGTGGGGCTTTTTGGTAGCTGTCCGATATAAGAAAACTTTAGTGGTCAAATATGCAAAAGGGGGAACAGTCTCCTTAGGCGATGTGGCTTAGTTTTTGTAATGCAATGAATGGTTTAAATTCCCAGCTTTGGCTTGAACGCGAGTTGGGAGAAATTTTTACGTTAAGCCGTGAGAGAAGTAACCTGGTATTTGAGAGTGGCAACAGTTCTCCGAACTACCTCCCTGCTTCCGCTCCCCGCTCTCCGACTCCGACCCTGACTCGATCGACCCGATCGGATCGTTCTATAGAGAGCTGTTTCTGCTGGCTCTCAGCAGTGGCCACGTCCGCGAATGCAACCTCAACACCTATCCACTAATCACGGCCTTAGACCCAGCTTCTGCTCGTATCGCCCCATCCCCTTCCCACCATCCTCCGCAGAGCGGGAGTAGAGAGCCAGCCAGATGCAGGTAAGCAGGGGCCACGGGCTGGTGGCTGATGGCTGATGGCTGGTGAGAATTATTTTTAGTTTTTAGTTTGTTTTCGTCTGTTGGTGCGTACGGCGGCTCTGTATCATTTCGTTTAGTTTCGTTTCATTTGGTTCGATTGTTTTCTTTTTGTTTTGATCGTTAACATAGCGCTTCGTTAATTGTATTGCCGTTGAATCAGAACCCGCTTACCCCGCTCCCAGCACCCATCTCGCACCGCATCCACTGGCTCAAAGAAATTCCACTTTCTTCCGTCGTGGCCATTGGTAAGACATAGTTGCCTCTCCGAAAGTTGTAATATTTTGGCAGAGCATTGGGACGTGCCTGTGTATGTGTGACCGCGACTTCCGCGGTCGTCGGCTTTCTAAATAGATTAAACGTAAAGTTTGGCAACTCGAATTCATTGGCCTGGCTATTACCCAACCCAGCCCACAGCCCACAGCCCGATAGAAGCGTTTGCAGTGAACCAAAACACACCCTGCAACACAGAAATTTCTCCACCTCAACAAACACACTAAACCTTGCCCTGAAATCCAGAGTTGGCTAGCCATCTCATCGACATTAGTTCGTGTGTGAGTCGTCTGTGAGTCCCACGACCCAAGCATGCCCCAAAGAATGCAATGCAAGAACCATAACCGAGAAGTTGCAACGTTACTTGTTGCAATGATTGGAATTCAATGCAGTGGATCAAGCCCAACCCTTTTTAGACATTTCAGTAAAAATTACATAAAAAGTTAACCCGATTTAGAGGTTCAACATTTTCCCATTACTTTTTTTTTAAATAAATTTTACTATGAATGATTATTTACTTGATAAAGTATCTCCTTAATGAAGTCCAATACTGACAATTTTGAGAGATAACTTTGAAGAATTTCTCATAAAAAACGATTTCAAAATCAACCTCAAAACCTGTACTAGATTACGATAAAGAATAAAGCGTTGAGATTGTTCTCTTTTTTGCAGACAACAGCATGGCTACGACACTAGAAGTCATGAGTGCACCGGCCTGCCCAGACCACGTCAAACCACCTTGCCTCTCGAGAATGCCAGCCTAGCCAGGAGCCATGCCAGCACAACCAATCAGACCCATCAGCACCTACGACAACCTGGGCGCGACTCAGCAGCGCCTGGACTATACTCCCAGCATGTTCAAGCCGGAGTCGGAGTCGGAGACGGAGCCGCAGCTAGAGCTGGAGCCGAGGGGCACGGAAAGTGGGGCCACAGCCAGCCACAGCATAGCAGCGGTCAAGGCGGCCCTCAACGATGCCAAGTCAAAGTTCTTTGGGATCAGCAGCTGTGAGTCAGCGGCGGCTGCCAAACCGGAACCAAAGTACCAGAATGTTCCGCAGCGCGACTTTTTACTGGAAAAACCGCCGCCAGTCGCAGCTGTCGTAATTGTGCCCACTTCTAACCCTGCTCTATTGAAGGAGTTGCCGGACCAGGCACTGGCCAACTCCACCACCTACGAGCAGATTCCGCTCTGTGACTTGGACGTTCCGCAGCCATCTCAGGTTGGTTTCCCAGAAGACAACCTACGCCATTTCTATTAAAGCCCCATTTCCTTAAATAGGCCGTATACATGAGCACCACGGTGCCGCAGAACATGAAAGCCGTGAAGATCGCCGGACGTCACACGCCCACCCGGAACAGCCTGAGACATAGTCGAATGATTGTCGTGAATCACAGCAACCACGACAGTAAGTTTACTTTACTTTCCTCCCAAAAAAAAGTGTGTGGGCGTATTACGAATTGGACTAATGCTTCCATGAATAATAGAACAAAAGACAGATGATGGCTTTATGCGCATAGAGAACTTATAGGAAGTTTGAAAGCCACTGCACTCTAGGAAGTAAAGAACAATTTGCATATTCGAATGCCATTTACTCCGAACACAATAGATTTATACAAACAAATCTTCAGCACCACAAAACATAAATCTTTAAAGGGGACTAGGTACTAGGTACTCGTAGAGTTTAAGGGTATTTTGTATACTTGAAAATGTATGCACCACGGAGAAGGAAGCGCTCCCTAACACACAGAGTACTATATATTCTTAATCAGCGTACACAGCCGAGTCGAAAGGACCTCCAAAAATTTAATTTTTCTGTATCACTCATACACATATTTTCGAAAAGTTTTCAGTGCTTAACAATTTTAATGGTCAATATATATATTTCTGCAAAAAAAAATTCAGCCAAAATGGATAAATGTTACAGAAACTAATGACATTTCGGTTTGGTTGTTTAATTTACGCTATTTTGGCAATATCTAAAATGATGTAAAAACTATTTTTTAATCTAAAATTTGTGCAAAGACTTGCTAACTATTTGCTTATCCCAACAGCGGTGAGAATCAAAAGCAAATACCAGGTATCATTTAATCGAGAACCTTGACCAAAGTCGCCCTCGCTGTTTGCATTTCGAAATCGTTCCAAAAATGGTATTCCCTCGCAGAGGGTTTTCTGATTTTGGTCACAAGTGTGCAACGCATCTAATATCCTTCAAAGTATATACTCGTATATTTTAGATCAGGATCACCTAACCTCTGTTTGCTTGGCAGACTTATCCTACAGCTGCTATATAACTAAACAATCGGAAATGCTACAAGTTTCATGTTCTTGCTGATAGAAAGCTAAGAGCTTCTTTTATAAAAGTCCAGGCCCATCTAAAAAATGTTCTACGAATCAGGCGACTATATCTATAGTTTTCATATAACTGAAAAGTCAAAAATGTCACATCTTTGTTATTTTGGAAGTAGAAGCTTGGGACTTTCTTCAATAACTGGTTGAATAAATTTGGAACAGAATATTCGATCGATTGTCCGGATGGATAAGGTACCAATCGACGCGCAAGAATTAAATCGAAAATTGATAAGTTGATCGACCCCACTAGCCTCTATTAAGTGAATCGCAGTTTTACGCTTTTACCCAAATTTCTCTTTAGCTTGATAATGACATTCCATAAATGTTTAGTTTTATTAAATCAGTCTTCCACAAAATATTTTGTATATTTCGACTAAATATGATAAAGTAGCCTCCTCAAGCACACCTTGGTGTGCGGTTCGTCACCTTCGTGGACTGACGGTAGTCATACCATATAACCTCCATTAATAAAAAAAAATATGAAAGAAAATATGTTTTGATTAAAAATTATAACTACATAGTTTCCTTTACCCTTGAAGGTCTCCAAGCCGCATACTCGAGGCACATCCTAAACTTGAACATGTCCCGTCAACTGCTGGTCATGCAACTGGCTGTTGGGCTTCTAATCTTGGGCCTTGCCTTGTGGATTTTCCTCCTGGCGCCGTCCGTGTCCATTCTAATCAATCCGTATTTGAGTGGCCTTTCGGTTAGTTCTCGTACGAATAGGAGAGACATTGTCACACTCTAACAACCGTCTATATATTTCTGTTCAGTTGCTGTTGGCCAGTGTTTTTGGAACAGTTATCCTGCGAAGGAAGAACAGAATAGATCATAGACCCCCAAAGAACTGCCACAAGATGGAATCCTTTCTTTTCTCCATCCCGGCACTAATTTTCTGCTGCCTGGCCCTAGTCGGCGCTGCGATCGAGTTTTCGGAGCTTAGCTCCTCCGTGAACGGGACTTGTGGACCAGCCACAAGCAAATTGATGAGCTACCGTCACTGCACCTGCTTTTCGCCTGGAGCTGACGCGATCCCCGCAGCTGTTTCGGACGCGATGGGCAGAGAGGAGGATGTGTGAGTATCCCATAGGAAGGAATGGTGATATTGAATAACATTTTGTACGCTTGCAGCAGCGAAGGATGTCGACGGTTTCGGACCGAATCGAAGTATCTGTTGGCCTTCTCGATGGTTCTTAACTCGTTGGGAATAATAACCACATTCTTATATATAACGTTATTTATTTGTAGCCGTAAGTCGAAAACAAATTTACACGTCCGTGTAAGTTAAATATCTGCTAAGAGTACCGTCTTCTTTACGTCATTTCTTATTACATTAATAAATTATTTTAAATAGAAAAGTTAAAAAAAAACCTTTTTGTGTTTTTCGACAATGTACAGAACCTAAAAACTATATGGTATATGGTATTACAACCGGATGAACAAATCCGTATCCCACGAAAACTCTACTACAACCTTTTAATTTCAAGTCTTGATTTGTCCTTTGGGAAAATATTACGACTGAATGAAACTAACCCACGTATAAAATAATCAACACAGAAGCTAATATCCTTAACAAGCGTGTGTAAAAATATATAAACTTGAAAGATGACTTAATCAAAACTTATTTTCAAAGAAACTTTCTTCCGAGACTAAAAATTTACTTTAACAAAAAAATTTAAAAAAAAAGAGACTAATAAAAAATAAAAATTGTTTTTTTACAAATGAAGCGATAATTCAAATGCTCGAATTTTGGATATTTAATCAGCGAATATAGATTTCTCGCTATTATGACAGCTTTATTATAGCATCCACGATATTTACATTTTGAAAAGCCTCATGAGTTCCACGCGATGCCATTTTAAAGTCTGAAACTAACATAAAAGGGAATAAGCACAACGAAAAATATATATTAATACACTTGTTAAAATACATTATAGCTGAAAATAAAACTAGAAAATTCTGAAAATATTTAAAAATAAATTAAAAATGTTTCATTTATTTCAAGTTAAACACGACGACATTAGAAAAAACTACATAGTATATAATATATTTAACATAACGACATGTACGACATTTACGATTAGTTGCCGCTTAATGCAAGCCCAGCTAAAACCCGATGAAAAGATCTAGAAAAAAAGCGACTAGAATAATACGTGTTCTTAAAAGCCAGAGACACCGCCAGGCTTTCGAAAGTCAGAGTTCGCCCAAACAGTTCCATTATCCTGGACGATGCCGCAGATTACAGAGCCGCGGCTCTCGTAGCGTTCACACTGGTGTCCGCGTTCGCGCAGACGATCAACGTAATTTTGCAGCAGTCCATACTCGTAGAGCAGGACATTCGGCGACATCTGATGGTGGATGCGGCTGGCATCGATGGCGGTCTTTATGTGTGCATTCTGCCATAGGATGCGTACCAGGAGTGGAACCAAGGAGGAAATGATTTTAGTGCCGCCAGCCGCACCCACAACCAGGCGCACTCTGCCCGACGAGCGCTCCGTAACGATGACAGGACTCATCGAGGACATGGGCCGGGCAGAGGGAGCTACCATATTTTTTCCCATCACAAAGGGCAGGTCGAAATAGTTTCGCAACTGTTCAATGGAAAAGTCCGACATGCCATTGTTAAACAAAACTCCTGTTCTTTTGCCTATGCGGCCACTGCCGAAGCTGGAAAAAAATCCTGATTATGTCATATTTTGTTAAAAAAAAGATCCAAACTAACTAAAAGTTTATTGAGCTAGTGACTGAAACGGCGTCGTTGTCAAGGAGCACCGAGGTGTGGGCAGTTCCGTACTCGTCCCGCGCCCGTATCTCTGAAGAAGCTCCATAGAAGGAAGACTGGTTGAAGGTCCTTAAATCATCTATTTTTTTTCCTATAGATTTAGACAGCTCCGGACTGATCAGTCTCTTTAAAAGCTAAAAGGAATATTATTTAAGTAAATGAAACATTATAACCCAAGGCATAAAAATAAAGTGCTCTTAAATACGAAAGAGACAGCAAATGTTAGTGTCTACCTCCACATCAGAATTTTCGTCTAGCTGCCAGCGCTGGACGAAACCAAACTTCATGGCTTCCACCATTCGATGTATCTGCAGGGCGCCCATATTGCGGACTTGTGCGAAATCAGCTCTGAACTCCCGCAAAATGCTGAGTATAAACCCCAGGATGTGACCGCTGCCCGGCGGAGGAGTCAAATGCAGGTCGAACTCATCCAGCGGTATCACGACCGATTCAGTGAGTGTGGCTCTGGCGCTGTTGAGGTCCTCCTTGTCAATGACACTGCCAATATCCTTTAGGTCGGCTGCCAAATCTTCAGCAATGGATCCCTTGTAGAAGCTGTAAGGTCCTTCCAAGGCCAGCCTCTCGTATGTGTCGCACAATTGGCTCGGAGGCTGGATATGGCTCCCAATGCGCCAAAATTGGCCCGTCTCGGGATTTACGAACATCTTTAGCAGGAACGGGTCTCTCATCACCATCTTCTGGTTCAGTACAAGGGCGTCGTGCTGGTGCTTGTACAGCCTGTATCCCCTGCGGCACAGCTCCGCTGTAGGGCGCACCAGTTCTGACCATGGGAGGCGCCCGAACCTCTGATGGGCTAAAGCATATCCGAACACCTCGGCTGGCACTGCAATCGACCAACTGGACTGCTTGAACTCTTCCTCTCCGCGGTAAACCGACAGGTCCTTGGGCACTAGCATGCGCGGAGCAATTTCGCGAGCTAGAATGCTGTAGGATTTGCGATCTTTGTGGCTGTAAATATTCATAAGCATGCCGCCGCCTAGTCCCATGCTCTGCATCCCGACAACTCCAGTACAAATGAGAGCCACCAAGGCCGCGTCCACCGCACTTCCTCCCTTTTCCATGGCGCTCTTGGACAGGAGACTGCAGACATTGTTGTCATTGCAAACGGCCGCTCGGGAAAACCTGTGCAATGGCGAGTCCGAGGGTGGAAGAGGGTCTTCGGGATTCGGGGGTCGTCTGCCCACCATTTGTGGAGCTGAAACAGGAAATGTTTTATTAGTTTAAGAGTAAAAGGGCTCTAATTTACTACCTTTGCCTGGATACCGCCAAAAATATCCTGCTGCCAAGATTCCGACTGTGACGGTAATAAGACTATTCACAGTTAGTCCTACATACATGCTGTCCTTATTAATGATTTTTCCTTTGCAAGATCAGATTTATGGTGCCTCAAACTCGAGGGTCTCAATATATTCGAATAACAAACAGCATGTAACACGGTCGCTTTTCTTAAAAAACAGCATAGTTTCCACCTTGAACCTCACAACCAAATCGTCCTTTTATTTTTCAAAAAAATCAGCTGCACCTAAAGTGGGACCGAAACACGCAAATCATAAAAACACCAAATAATGGCGATTATATTGATTGGGAAACGAGGTTGAACAATACGATAGCTGCAACATCAATACAGCTGTATGTAAAATAATATAAATGAGCTTTTAAAAATAATTATAATTATAATAAGTAGTTTAAATAAAAATAAATAAATTATCCATTTGATGTCCGAATGCCAAAAAGACTTTAATTTTTATAAATATTTAATACTTTTATTGATTGAAATATTGATATTTATTTATTTTATTACACCATTAATTGTTATACAATATATATTGAATCCCTATGTTTGCTTTAGAATTTTTGGTTTAGGGTTAAATTTCTGTAGTTTATACACATAGTTGTTAGTTTTTTTTGTCAAATAATCGATGAATCTATTCGAGGTTTATATAACATTTCAGTTGAATTGCGATTATTGATAAGAGATATGGCCTTTCCTTATAAAAGTTTCTTATTAAATGGACTTAGAAAAAAATTCTATGCTTCTGCTCCCAAAAATACAAAAGTAATGGCATTTCCGATCGTTCAAATATATGGCTGTTATAGGATATAGTCTTCCGATCTGTATAAAATTTTCTAGATGGGCTCAGCTCCTTATAAAATTGGCTCTCTGTGGGGAAAGTGAATAAATAGGGTTGAGAAGGCAGAAGGAGGTAAAAATGGGGTCGCTGGAATCCAAGTTAAAGAGCATCTTCTTATAAACTATGTTGAGGTAAGATGGTTCGAGTTCTTTTTTGGATAGATAAGAAAGAAAATATTTTTTTAAATAATTTGCTAAATGTTTCTCGTTTGACCTTTTTAAAGCTTTCGGATATGTAAAAAGGTGGTAGTACACAATTTACTGAAAAAACTAAATTAAATAAATTTGAAAAAAAGCTATTCACTGCAAATATTTCTTTACATAAATTGTAATAAAAACAATTCACTTTAAATATTTCGTTAAGTTATTTAAAAAAAAAAATATTTATTCCTTTATAACAGTGCTCCTTACAGCACTAAACAGTATTCTATTGGTATTTTTCAAAGCACTTTTGTTTATTTTGTAAAATAAAGCTCTGTTTATACAGTTTCCAATACATTTTTACCTCTTGAAGGTAGAAGAAATATTCTTTACATTTAAAATTTAAATTTAAAATTTCGATTTTTATTCGCATTTTCATTCTGTTTTAACGGTTGAAAATAGTAGCATTTAATGATTTAAATAAATTAAGTTAGATTTAAAGATTAAGTTTAATTAAAAGGAAACAAAATTGTTTAATTCAGATGTTTATTTTACTGAAAATATAATGGAACGTCGAACCGCGCCGGAACTACATGCGTGTATAAATTTCAAACCATCTACTACACAATGAATTATTTTGTAACATTTTGGAATAAATTTATAAAAGTTTAAAATTTTGTTATCTTATTTTTTATATTTCTTATATTTGTTTCTCTAAAGTAAAGGGTGTCAATTTCTGAATAGAAAAAAAAAAATGATATGTTATCAAATTTTATGTATATTAAATCGCTTTTGTTAAAAGCGCAGATCTTACTATATATTCAAGTTAGAATTTAGTTTGTAAATATTTTATGAATTTAAAAAAAATTTTATTTTTCTTATACCATTATTTAATACCAGCTTTAAATATCCCCTGAATAATAATTAAGCTACTGATTTGGAAAATTTAAAAAAAAATGTAATTATATTTTTACAAAATTTACGTATATTTATACGTCGCTTAATTTTTAATAAATATCAATTTTATGACAATTTTAATTACTATGCAAAAAATGACAATGTACCGAAAACTATACAAATCCAAGGCAGGGCGACGTTGAGAAAGGCAGGCGTTATCCTGTTGCTAATGGAGCCACTCCGCTCCTCAATCCATTGGCGGTAGTATTGGACATCCACATACACCCCAGGAAGTCCCGGCTCCGCGCAACCATAACCCCAGGAAACAACGCCGACGACGTGCCCTTCGTGGACCAAAGGACCTCCTGAGTCCCCCTGGCAGGAGTCGGTGCCGCCCTGAAGGCGTCCAGCGCACATCATGCCGGGCAGCAGTCCGGACTTGTAGATCATCCGGCACGTCTGGTACCGTATAGTGCTCACGTTGACGGTCAGCAGAATGCTGGACAGAGAGCTCTAAAAGGAGTGAATATCAGATTTCATCCTTAGAGGTCCTCGGCTGCCTCCTCACCTGTTCCGTCCGCCCCCATCCGGCTATTTGGCACACTCTTCCCGGAGGGATGACGTCTCCAGTCAGCTGGATGGGAGTTATTGCCAACCCACTCTTCTCCAAGGGCAGCTTTGTGTTCAGAAACAAAATGCCAACGTCGTCGCGCATGGTTTCCGGACTGAAGGTGTTCATGTAGGCCATGGAGCTCACCCGTGAAACAATGGTGCCGTTTTGTCTCTCGAAGCGGTTCAAGGTTCCCATGACTACCACAAACTCGCTGGGCTGGCGGTAGCGCTTCTTTTGATTGCTTGGAGGGGAAAAGCAATTTGGCTGGAGATAAAAGAATTGAAGGATACGTGGGGTACACTCACTTGTATAGACAGTGGGCTGCCGTTAGGACCTTATTGACCGAGATGAGGGCTCCGCCGCAGATATGGCCACTGCCGAAGTTGTTGTCATGCTTTCGGAGGCGAATGGAAACCAAATGGCGAGTCTCATTCGCATTGGCGGCGCTGCCGTTGATGATTCGCGCCACTTGGAGCTGCCCACCAGCCTGGCAGGTGACAAAGAGCCCCAAGAGCCAGGTGCAGCCCAATATCCACCAGCAAGACATCGTGTTTAGCGGAGTTGCGTCAGCAAGCGAGTGTCAATAAAAACTGAAATTCCAGAAGCTGCGCGAAGCAGGGAGTGGGAATCGAAGTCTAACAATTGGCAATCAGTCGTTATCAGTCCGATAAGACAAAAACAAGCATATTATGTGGAGATTCCTTGCATCACGTCGCTATGGAAATGTTCCCATTGGTGGACCGAAAACAAATAGTGTGTCTTGTAAGATTACAACATATAATGTGTGTTGTATTGACATATGCACTACATTCTGCATTCGATTTACAGTGAAATGGCTTATCTATTATTTTTAATTACGAGCTTGTAACATGCGAACGTTATTCAAAAGTAAATAAAAGTAACTATTTTAATTATTGAATTTCTTAATTAATTTAGGTCTATTTACATGGAAAATGCTTCAGGAGATGAGAGATGACATAGGAGTTCATAATATTAAATTAAGATATGAAAAGGAAGGTAATTGAAACTACGAATCGGTAACCGATCTACGAATCGGTAAACCTAAAAGGAACGTAAAGAATAACCTATACAAAAATAATTTTGTCATTTCGATATTTTTTTAAAACATAAATATTTAATAATAAAGTTAATTGAAACTATTCTTGAATAAGGAATGAATAAATCCCACAGTGATATAGTTTAGTCTTCCGAGTCATGTAGGTAAGGATGAAGGATGGTACCGATGGACCCGCTGACAGTTTAAAAAGGGCCCCTTTTTATATGTACTTTAAGCAAAGGGTCCGGACCCAAGATACGAATCCCGCACCCCAAATTCTTAATAATTTAATTTTAAAATTGAAAAGTAAAATCTATAGAAAGCATTCAGAAGTAGCACTCATTTTTTAGTGCTTCTGTTTTTCGTTTGATGATGCTTCTGGTTCTTGAACGACTGCCCGGGGGCCCGCAACGAAATAAACTCTAAAAAAAAGAGCCACCTTATAAATCTATCTACACGGACTCCTGTAAAAAATCCGGACATGTGAGAATACATCACCAATATATTTTTAATGGAGTTTTCGATTTTGTACACTTGAACGGCTTTTATTGTGGCTCAAAATAAACAAGAAATGTTAATTTGTAATGATTATATTCGTAACATAGTACATACCTTATACGAATATTGTGTTGTATATTATAACATTTTTAGAGGAACGGTCTAGATTGCGTTTTTTCATTTTATTATAATTTGGTCACAAGTCTGATACGCAGTGAAGGAGACATCTCCGCCCTATCAAGTAAATATATATTCTTGATCAAGATCACTTGAGTCAATATAAGATCGTCTGTCCTTCTATCTGTTTCTACGCAAACTAGACTCTATACGCAACTCGATTTAATTTCAAGACAATTACATTTAAAGTTCAGAAGATTTTCGAAACGACTCCTGTCTCGACCAGTTGAAAATCACATAACTTGGTAATTACTTTTAATAAGGAATTAAAATTGTGAAATATTGTTCAAGAATAATTTCTTAAACACTGAACACTTAAACACAATTGAATAAATCCATTTTAAAAAATATATTAGAATTTCCAGATACGAGGTTACCTAATTTTGGAGACGATTATTATGTTTTTAGCTACTTTGCACATATTTTAACAAATAGCCACTAGGGAAGTATAATTTTTTGTTTATTTTATGCAATTATCGCTAATGGCAAATCTATACCCTTTCCCCCACTTTATCCCCCACATGTTGGCTGACCTTATCCTCCAATGTGGTCTTTTCGCCGGGATAAACCTCTCGGCGCACATCCCTGACGACCCTCACCACCAGGTCCGGAAGCAGGCACGCCGCTGAGCAAATTATGGTGTAGAGCCAAAGGGGTAGGGAGGCCAGAAACTGGTTATAGACGTCGTAGAGCTCCCCGCTTTTGTACAGGTTGTACAGGAAGGTGGTAAGCATGAAGGCGATGATCGAGACGAAAATCAGGACGATGTTGATGTGAGTCATATAGCGGGCGATTAAGAAGAGCTTGAGGTTGCCCACTATCACGATTATAGTGATGAGCATGGTGCCAAAAGTCTGGAAGCTGGCTGTCTGTCCCACGTTATGCACGACATTCTCATTGTTGAGTACGGCGTAGGCGAAATAAAATATCGTGAAGCACTGAATGAATCCGTTGAACATCCACAAGCCAAACACTCTCATCGATGCCTGTCTGTTGTGCGCCAACTTTCGGTACAGCTCTGGATGCCTAAAATTTAGAAGATGTGACAGTTTAATAGGGGGAAGTACCGGATATTATTGTTGGGTATATACACTATATATTCAACATGGTATTAATGTATCAGTTTTAAAATGCAAAACATAAAATAATGAGCTAAGCTGAGTAAGTGAGAAATAATAAGTTTATAAACCGGAGTTTGGAGTTCGAGTAGGAAGTGGTCAGATAATTTTTTGTTCACTACAACGACTGTCGGGTAGCACAGAGCGAGAAACATTATTACCTAAGCAGCGTTTCTTCGCTATACTCCTTGTCGGTTAGAGCCAGGTAAGTGAAGCTAAAGGATATGTAGACGATGTCAAACAGCCAAAGATAGATAGAGTTATAAACATTGGTCGCCGAGAAGAGATCGTAGACTTGGAAGAGCGCCATACACCCAGTGATAATGATGTTCTTGTAGCAATAGAAAAGCACCATTTGGGCCAGACGCTGTGAGTTGTAGTGCCCGTGGACAAGAAGCAGACGCCGCAGCATTTCGAAACGGACTATAGAGAAATCGGCGCAGCGGGCCGCTTGCATTCCTTCCCGTCCTGCGATTCCTATACCGATGTGTGCCTCCTGAATCATGGATATATCGTTAGCCCCATCGCCGATGGCCGCGGTGATGTGCTTTTTTCGTCGATTGATTAGGGTCACAATCTCGCTCTTCTGCAGCGGACTTAGTCGACAACAAAGTACGGCCTGACAGCGAAGCGCCAAGTCGGCGAATTGCTTGGGCAAGTGCGTTAGGAGTGCAGCGATAGTGGTACCGTCGACCACCAGCACCTCCGGGTCAGCAGCATCAATTTCGTTTAACCGCCTGAGTAGCTCCTCTTTATTGGTCAGTTGGATGACAAAGTGCGGCTTCGCTCCCGGCGGGATATGGCGACTGGCCTGGCTGATGTTGACAGCAGTTTCTACCTTGTCTCCGGTAAGAACCCAGATCTTTAGCCCAGCCTTCTGCAGGGCTTCGAGGGTCTCGGCAACCTCGTCCTGGAGAGCATCTTCCAAGGCGATAGAACCAAGCAGATCAAGTCCTATCAAGTCAATTTTATTAGTATTATACGAGCACGAGGTTATATCTTCAAGTTTGACTTACCAACCTCCACCGTTCCGTAACAATCGGCTATGAGATCCTTTCGGTTGGTGAGCTGAATGTTGGCGTGCTTGTACTCAGCCTCAAACTTGGAGAATTCCTCTTCAGTGAGTTTTCGTCTGGCAACCGCCAGGGTGCGCAAACCTTCCTTGGCGTACTTGGTCATTTGATCATTTGCCTGCTCCAGCAGGGAATTCGGAATGCACCGTGGTAGTACTACGTTCTCCGCCCCCTTACTGTAAAGCCAGATGGTACCGGCCTGGTCTTTAACAATTACGCTCATCCGCTTCCGCTCAGACGTAAATTCTAGGACATGAAGTCGCTCAAATCGAAGTTCTTTGGTTGTACTTTCTTCCACACCAGAAAAATTCTTTCGAATGTGAAGAAAATGGGTTTCGTTACCCACAAAAGCGATTCCCAAATTTGCACAACCTTCAAGGAGGGCTTTTTCATCCGGACTAGACGCCTGGTAGTTTCCCACGATCCCACGAACTTCATTCATCAGACGACTTTGTTCTGATACCGATTGGGGCGAATCCGAGGAACTTCCTTCCAATCCCTTGTGCACTTCTACGGTGTGACATACGGTCAATGCCTCAAAGAAAGTATTTTCCAAATCCTTAATTCGACAGAAAAAACAAAAATCAGTAGCTGCTTCTAGGCTGAGTAGCTTTCTGATGTCTTACCCCAAAATCTGCCAGCTCCAACTGCGCTTCAGTTTCCGATAGTAGGAGCTTGGTGCCTTGTACGTGGAAGCTCTGACCATTTATGTAGCACTTGACGAACTTCATCATGTTTCTGGTAAGGGTACCGGTTTTATCGGAAAAAAGTATGTTCACTTGGCCAAGCTCTTCATTTAAGTTAGAGGCATTGACCACACAGGGTTGATCGGTCTCCTGGTCGTAAAGGTGGAGATCATGATGCATGAAATACATACCGAACACCCGATACACTTCGATGTTCATGTACGCTGATATGGGTACCATATAGTTGAAAAGAAGAAGAAATGAGAGGAAATCCTCGAAGATTTGCCAAGCGGAATTAAAGTTGGTGGGTGGTCCCAAGTAGGGCATGGTTGGCACAATTTTGGATTCCTTGTGTCTAGGATGCGTTATATTTTTTGTATTTAGTACTTCTTAATAAGTCTTTTGGTAATTTATTTAGTAACCTCACCTTTGTATAAGATACAGGACTGCCACGACCACTATCATCCCCACAATGAGCACCACCATGAATTTGTTTATGTACTTCTCGCTGGAGGATGACTTGTTACCCGTGTACCTGCTGTTCAGTTGCAACTTGGTATGCATTCCCGTATAAATGGCACACCCCACGACTCGATCTGTGCACTGGAGTCGGACCCCCCGCAGCAGGAGGTTGTCGATGGTCAAAGGTACGGCTCCACTGTCGTCGCCTTGGTCGGTTTCGCTGGACGAGTTCATCTCTATGCGGCCATTGAAGCTGTAAAGGTCAGGGGTCGACTTCTCACACACAATGATCCCTCTCCCCGGAGAAGCACCCATAGGACCAAGCTCATAGTTCTCTGGAGCGAATATCGTCTTCACATTCGTCTCGCCATCCAGGTTAGCTGTAGTCACAAAGCATTTGTTCTCAGGTCCGGAAGACTGTAGCAGGACTAGATCGCATGGAACGTCACTGTCACTCGTCACCACCACGAGATCACCGGGCACAATACACTCTGAACCAATAACTATCTCCTTGCCATTCCGGATTACGGTAACTAGAATAGTAGTTGATAAATTATTTAATAATTGATTAAGGCAATTAGTTCGTCTATAAAACTTTTAATTATCGGTAATAAAGATAGCTAAAATATGTTTATAATATTAACAAGTTGTTTTAATTATACTTTGCCACTTTCAATCAAAAGCCAAAGGACTGTACAATTGAGTTTCTTGGCTCGGTACTCCTCGTTAAATTTTCCAGTTTTATTTGGATAGTTTAATGTCAGGTAAAACTTTCTTTTATTCTAAATATTTTAGTTTTGTGAGTTGTCGAAGAATCGAAGAAATCTTCGGCCTACATTTCGTTTAGTAAAAATAGACCAATACTAGTAATTTTAATTACTCCTTTAATTAATTTAATTCATGGGAGTAATTTTAATAGCTTGATGCTTTGGAATAACGAATTTGAAGGGCTCGGAATGGGGCCAGAAGGTATATTATAAAGGACATAATGACAGGCAAGAGGGATATGGTTGGGAGCTGATGCTAAACATGAATATAGTTTATTATAAGGTCACAAAAGTTTTTTTACTTAATAAATCTTACCTTTGGCTGTGTTAAAAAGTTTGTCACTCTTGGCTCGAGAAAGGTCCTCGAGACCCTCCTTGAGGGCCGTAATGACCATCACGAAGAGCAAGGGCAGGAGTGAGACGTTAAATTTTCCAGTTTTATTTGGATAGTTTAATGTCAGGTAAAACTTTCTTTTATTCTAAATATTTTAGTTTTGTGAGTTGTCGAAGAATCGAAGAAATCTTCGGCCTACATTTCGTTTAGTAAAAATAGACCAATACTAGTAATTTTAATTACTCCTTTAATTAATTTAATTCATGGGAGTAATTTGAATAGCTTGATGCTTTGGAATAACGAATTTGAAGGGCTCGGAATGGGGCCAGAAGGTATATTATAAAGGACATAATGACAGGCAGAACAGAGGGATATGGTTGGGAGCTGATGCTAAACATGAATATAGTTTATTATAAGGTCACAAAAGTTTTTTTACTTAATAAATCTTACCTTTGGCTGTGTTAAAAAGTTTGTCACTCTTGGCTCGAGAAAGGTCCTCGAGACCCTCCTTGAGGGCCGTAATGACCATCACGAAGAGCAAGGGCAGGAGTGAGACGAGCGGGGATATGGTATCATCTGGTGATTGGTAGATCAGCAATAAGAATTGGACTTAACAAGTACCTCTGATCTGAGAGCACTTACTTACGAAAAACGATATAATGGTTATGATCAGAAAGTAAAAATAGACGGCGCGCCTAAACTGATCGTAAAAATTAATTGGCAGGAAAGTTAGCCAATTGTACTTAGTGGTAGTAACCCGATTTTGGGGCAGCCTTTTGGCTGGTATGTCGCCGATTGGTATCCGCAATGGATTGCCCGGGAGATTATTTTTAGATACCATAACTATCCTATTTTAATAGAATTAGACCGATCGGATTATAGCAATGGACATGTAGAGTTATGTCCACGGGTGCTAGCCTTAAAGGCGGAATTATGACTGAGTCTCTGCTACATGTCCAAATGCCTAAAATAGTCAACTTAAGTGTGGGTTCCCGATAAGAATGCAAACTTTATTCCCGCTTATACACGCGCACATATGTTTGCAAGTGGGCTGTCAGAGCGGTATCCGTTTCAAAGATGCGATATGTTTTTGTTGTAATCCAATACAAAATAATTATGATAATTCATATTTCCGTCAAATCGATGACAGATTAAAAATACGGAAAAGACAATAAAGGGCTTTGTTTCGACTCATTAGACTATAGTTGCACTCTTAAAATCGCATTAATTTATCTTTTCGTAGGAATCTGGCTTTACTTTTTTATAGGGTATTATTTTACGTCTATGGTGCTCTGTATCCCCAAACTTATAGTTAGCTCCCTTTTAAACGACATTTAAAATTCCAATACCAAATCCACTTGATATCAGTGTACTAACCTATCGGTGGCCTAATCATTCGGGGAATGGATCGGTGATTATCGCTATGGCAAGTGTTTTTTTGTTATACCCTCTCCGGGTACTACAATTCTATGAAAGTTTATAGCTTACAGAAGTCATGAGCTGTTGTCAGGTGAATAATTTTTAAAATACTAACTAACTTAATGTTTATCAAAGAAATCGGTTTTAATTTTCAAATAGCTATAATGTGTTTTAATATATACAATTTTTTATGGGAAAGGGTAAATTTAAGTCAATTCTGAAGTTTCTTTCCCAAAAAAATGTTAAACTCGTAAAGGGTATAAAAACTTCATGTTTTCGAGGAGAAAATTGTTTATGAATAAACGACTTTTATAGAGAAAAAAAATACATTTAATAGCTTGTATAGTCAATCATTATGACGTTGAATTGGAGAAGTGGAGAAAATATACGTAAGAACGTTACTTAATCAATAACTTAATTAATAAAAATCATTAGAAGATCTGTTTTAATTTTTTTTTAATTTTTGTGTCGGTCGAAAGCCTCAAATTCTATGATAAACATTAAATAAAATTTTTAAGGGCAATATTTATGCATCACTATGGACGGCCTTTCACGTACGTGACGAAACGCACTCGTTGTGCACGAAAGGTGGCTATCATATACATAGAACCGAAGAATAAAAATGTTTCGAAGTTATAGTAAAATGAACTAAATTGTAACGGATCCTCTTATACTGCGTCTAATATTATATGTAAGGTTCATACTATAAAACTTGAATAAATACTTAAGATACGTTCAGTTAAAAGGTATTTGTGAAATGAATGGTAGATCATTCTTTCGTCACCAATTTCGAATGTTTGGGTCCTATGCGGGTGCATTCGCATAGTATGTAAAAATATGTATGTATGTAAAAATTTAATTTTTTTATTAATATTATATAAATTAAAGAGAGATTAATTGTTTTAATATAAAGGTTTTAACTTTAATTATAATATAATATAATAATAATATATAATAATAATATAATAATAATATATAATAATATAATAATATAATATAGTAATATTGTACTTTATTTGTTCGCGGATCTCTTCTATCTCTCCTATTATTATAAATGAACCTCATCACAATTGGCATTTATTTGTGCAGTTCAAAGGTTTTGGATAAAATTGTGTTGCGGAAAATTTTTATATTGCATACTTTGAAGCTTTTTTTGTATTAATTTAAGCTAATAAGTTATAAAAAATTATTTGGCTATTTTTATATAATGTTACAAAATAACATTGGAATCGTGCAAATGTATTTAAATGTAAAATGTAAATGCAAAAATCACTTATTTATCAATTATTTATCTATTTTATACACTTATGCCAACTTTTCCAATCCTCGTAGCATTTAAAAATATCATTTTTTGTGATCTTGTCCAGCCCTTCCATGAATGTCGCCTTCATCGTCATTTCACGAGCATTTCAGTTTTGGGAACAGGAAAAAGTCACAGGGGGGCCAAGTTTTGGGAATACGGTGGCTGCGGCATCATTACTGTGTTTTTTATGGCCAAAAATTCGCGCACAAGCAAGGATGTGCGATCAGAAGGGCGTTATCATGGTGCAAAAACCAGGTTTTAGTCTTCTATAAATCTTTACTTTTGCTCTCACAAAATACGCATACCTTGCACGTAATATTTATTATTGGCCGCACTACCCTGAGGCAAGAACTCAAGATGCACCTCGCTTCTGAAAGAAAATATTGAAGTCGAAAAGATAACGAAACTTTTTGAACTGACCTCGTATGTTATATCCAGGTCCCACTGTTTGTCCATCTATAATGGCTAAAAATTACATATTTTTGTACCCCCCATTTAGAATTTTTTGATGCCAAACAATTTTTGTTGTCAATAAATATCCACTTAATCGGGCATTTTTTATCTGCTTTTTATTTAAAGCTGTTTCGGGAATACATAGAAGTATGCAACAAAAGTGTGTTTTCTATTTACATCAAATTTATCCGAAGGTTTTCTTACCTCAACCAGTTATATTCAATGGGGTCAGGAGTGGGGAGGAGACAAGAGGAGTACCGGGTTCAGCAGTCCTATCATAATATTTAAGTGTCTTAGAGATTGCCTAGGAATTATCTTAAAACCTTAATATTCTAGAACGTGAACCTTAGTTATTATTGGCTTATAATTAGATATTCTAGATTGAACTTGTTCTCCACAAAAAAAGATAAGAATTTCACCAAGTTTTTATATCCACAATAAGAAAGGAAAACTTTGGGCGGAACCGAAGCTTATATACCCTTGTAGATAAATATTGGTTTATTTGGATAAGAGATATAGAAATTATCGGATATACCAGCTCCTTATAAAATATTAAACACAAGACCAAAGTTATAGCGTAAAATCTTCCAAGTATAGACCCAGATCCTCATAAAAGCGGCTCTGGACAAAATGTACTCTTCTATTAGTACAACTATTGAAGTTATTAGTATTTCCGATAGTTTAAACATATGAAAGCTATATGATATAGTACACCGATCCCACCCGTTCCAACTCATTAACTACGAACAAGAAAAGAAGGGAAGGGAATGAAAAGAAGGGAGTGTGCAAAGTTTTGATAGCTTTAAAACTGAGGAACTAGTTTGCGTAGAAACAGACAGACGGACAGACAGGCATGCTTATATCGACTCATGGGTAATCCTGATCAATGATATATATACTTTCTAGAGTCACTGCATTGCCTACAGGGTGCGTTATGAAAGTAATGCGCATTTTCTAAGAAAAATATATTTGTTGATCCAATCAGTACAAATTATTAAAATTCTTCAAAATAGTCCCCTCCTGCGACAATACACTTGCGGAGACGTGTATGCCACGCCTGAAAAGCACCCTGAAACTCCTCGACAGAAATGCCTTTCAGGAACCTTGTTACGCGAGCTTGGATGTTCTCCACCGACTCCCAGTGTTTTCCCTTTAGCTCTCTCTTCAGTAGGGGGAACAAAAAAAAGTCGCACGGAGCTAAGTCAGGGCTGTAAGGAGGCAGGGGCACAACTGAGATCTTCTTCTGGGTCAAGAAGTTGGTGACGACGAAGGCCGTGTGGCTGGGGGCGTTATCGTGGTGGAGCATGAAAACGTCTTTGATGTCTGGCCTGACGCGTACGACTCGGCGTTTCAGTCTCTTGAGTACCTCTTGGTAAAAGGCTCCGTTGACAGTTTGTCCTTGCGGTACAAACTCAAAATGGACGATTCCTCGGACGTCAAAGAAGACAATCAGCATTGTTTTGATACGAGATTTGCTCATGCGCGCCTTCTTGGGTCTGGGAGAAAATTGTGTGTGCCACTCGGAGCTCTGTCGTTTGGATTCTGGATCGTAGTCGAACATCCAGGATTCATCCCCAGTTACAGTAAAATTTAAAAAACCTGGATCATTTCTAATCGATTCCAACAATTCTTCACAGCGCAAAACTCGAACGTTTTTCTGCTCCTCCGTCAACACCTTCGGCACAAGCTTCGCACAGACCTTTCGCATTTGCAAATCCTCCGTCACTATTCCATGTACCGCAAATGTAGACAAGTTTAGGATGTCAGCGATTGCCCGGATGCTTAACCGACGGTCTGAACTCAAAGTTTCTCGCACACGGCGAACGTTTTCATCAATTCGTGCTGTTGTTGGACGTCCGGAACGTGGATCGTCGGTGACCTCCTCTCGACCCTCCTTGAAGGCCTTGTGCCACCTTCCACACTGAGATCTCGAAATGCACTCCTCCTTAAAGGCCTCTCGAAGCATTTGATAAGTTTCCGATGCATTTTTGCCAAGCCGCACACAAAACTTTATGGCGTACCGCTGTTCCAGCTTCTATTGCTCAGAGCGAACTGAGACCGAGCGCGTTGGAAAGGAGAGACTCCGCCCCAAATTTTCAGACAGGTCCGAGCGTGCTACGACAGGTAGTTACGTGACAATGAAACCATGCGCATTACTTTCATAACGCACCCTGTATAATACGTCTTGCAAGGGTGAAAACACAAATGTAGTGCCGATATGTATTTTTCAGGTATATGGCAATCGAAAATTTATGGATATCCGGCTTTGTTTGTGTGAATATTTAATTTTAAATATTTTCTAATTCACTCAAAAACCCATTAAAAATGGGTGAAAAGGGTATCATAATATGGTGCAAATGTATGTAACAGGCAGAAGGAAGCATCTCCGACCCCATAAAGTATATTCTATCTATTCTTGATCAGCATCAACAGCCGAGTCGATATAGCCATGTCCGTCTGTCCGTCCGTCCGTCCGTCCGTCTGTCTGTCCGTATCAACGCCTAGATCTCAGAAACTACAACAGCTACAGCTACATGTGCCATATATCGTTGGATAGGTAATTAACATACGCAGTACAAGTTTGTTGTTTTATTTTGATATCACCCCCCGCTACCCCGCAAATCGCAAAAAACTGCCACGCCCACAATTATTAACCTAATGCTGTGCAATTCGGCATATTCGTGCTTATAAAAGCTATCTAATTTTTTAATTTGAACCAAATCGAATAAGAAACACGGAAGGTATGCCACATGCAAAATCTATGGCAAGGGAAGCAGAAGCGCACCAAAATACGCATTGCGCGACGCCGACTGCGACGTTGACAGCGAAATGTGTATGGCTTTATGACACACGAAACTTATTTTCTTTTTTAATAGAATATTGTTTCATTTATTTATTGATACTAAATAAATAAATTGTAAGCATGTCTAAGGGTACAGGGTATTTTGCAGTCGGGAAACTCGACTGCTGCTCCCTTACTTGTTAGATATAAAAGAGGGGATCTTGGCAGTCCTGGAAGGTTTTTCTATAAATTTTGCTTAGATATTGTGTTACTGGCTTTAAGGAACCCATTTTATTTTAAGTAAATTGCTATAATCCAATATATCCATTATAAGATTAAATAATACTGGAAATTACTGAATAGTGATAATGACAACGGAATTTTCGTTTGTAGATAGGAATGAGTGAGGTACTTAAGCCCGAATTAAACTTTTAAGGTTAAATGTTTATGTTAATCATCGATATTTTTGATCGCTATATGGAAATAATTTACAAAAAAAAAACGCTAAATATGTTCAAGTCACAACATATTTGAAACCTTTCCTGTTGGATTTGTTAAATCTAAGTGGCTTTGGCGTTTGTTTATAAAGATTTCAAGGCAAGATAAGAGCTCATCAAGTTCGAGGTCGAAAGATAGTTTTGTTCGGTTCGGTAACCCGACCTGACACCCCTGTCATATTAGAGTTACCAAAACCGCCAGAGGAATCTTCGCTTGTCCGGGGTTAGATGCCGCAGACCCGTACTCCAGTGCAGCCCTCTGGCAGATGAGGCAACCGATTTTATTAAGATTACGCATTATTCCGCGGCAGGCACAAGCCCACTTGCGCACTGGAAGTCGTAGGTAATCGTGGGTGTGACTTTGTGTGTGCGAGTGTGATTCAATGCTGTCCGATAAGATATTGTTATCGACTTTATCTCTTCGGCTAATGACAAAGCGCGAACAGCCTGGTGCGGCTAAGAGATTTGGGACCGGTCGTGCTCCGGGTGGCTCCGATAGCGTTCCCGTTGCGATAGCGTCTCCGACAAAGAATCAGGGGGTCATCGTTACTGGTACATGAGTATCAGAAGCCTGCTGCGGATGTGCCACCCGACGCGCAAATTATCCAAATTTCTCGGTGGCGCTATGCGCCTTTCTGCGCCTGCATTTGGCAAATCGGTGAGTTCCTGGCCCGCCATGCGCCAGTCCGTGGTGGGCAAAGGGGGGAGCGGAGCCCCACTCTTCGATGGGTTTTAACAACGGGCGAAACGGCGAAAATACATGCAAAGTCCAACTGGGCGCGAATATGTATGTGGGGCTTTGTTAGTGGTATCGCTATCAACAATTCTTCGACAGTTTGCCGATAGATCAGTTTGCGCGTGGAAGGGTCCCTTTCCATTGCAGAGCTTACAATTATTTATTCAATCCACCACCAAGAAATAGAGCCAACTGATTTTCGAGGTTGATTAAGATTTGTTTATTGAGTGAGGACCTCGACCGCTGTCTTTCCAATCCGTTTTATTTAGAAAAATAATGGTATGTCACCTGATTAGTAAAAAATTACCCAAAAATGAATCACAACTTTTTTAAAACTCTCCCATTAAAAATAAACCAAAAAAAATCTTGTGCCAAAAACCCTAGTATGGTTATCAAAATAAAAACTATTATAAGAAAATGAAAAGATCGTTTTTTTTCGGTGCTGTTTTAAAGAAAAAATTTGAAAAGTTTTGTGCAATTTTTCGAAATATTCAACTAAAAACAGGAACTGTGAACTATACATTACAAAGTTGTTTTTTGTTTGTGTCGAAACTCCTTTAATATTATCCTTAACTGTGGAATTATGATTTGAACTGCGTGCTTGCAACATTTTTATTAAATTAGTGAAATTGCGAAATCAAAAGCTTTAAGTTTCCGTTTATCTTAACCGTTGCCCAAAGTTTAGGAATATCCGATTATCTGTGATTGAATGTGTTCCATAAAAATTGCCGAACCCCTATATTTCGCAATGTCGTTCTGGTGGACATTATATTTTCCGTTTCGGATTCAGAAAAAAAAAACTTTGGAACTGTGGGGTGCTCGAAAGAGAAGAAATTGGCAAACTTAAGAGCACTGGCAGAAGTATCGATCAGATAAAATAACCGACACTAAGCCCTACTTTTCCGAGCTCTCGCCACACCGAGTCCAACTCCTGATATGTGGTGGCAGCTTTCGAAATTGTCATTCAGATGTTTGGGTTCTTGATAATGACGATTAGTCAGCTCAGGTGCGCGAACACTTACATATTTCCTTAATCTTATCAGCTTTTTTTGTCAGTTCGTTGTTAGTGCGTACAAATAAATGGGAGAAGAGCGGCCAGACAACCTTTCGGATCCAAAGAGAAACTCTCCGGGAAAGTTCGTTCTGGCTGGCTAAAAAAGAGAACGCTTTTTACCTCTAAACCAAAATTGCAATTCGACCAGCCAGACAATACCTGGGATAATATCGTTTATCTCTTCTTCGGGGTAAGAGTGTTCGGACTTCAACCAGCGACGATCCTTTACACGGTCGGCCGATACGTGCGAACTGCGACTAAGAGATTGTCGAGCCTAGTCGGTTATTGGTTTTCGAAAGCTATTCCCGATAAGCAATACCACCAATTCGAGGTAACAAATTTTT
Source organism: Drosophila vallismaia (assembly GCA_035047325.1). Lineage (NCBI taxonomy): Eukaryota > Metazoa > Arthropoda > Insecta > Diptera > Drosophilidae > Drosophila > Drosophila vallismaia. The sequence goes on along the minus strand of JAWNPU010000001.1, from coordinate 834,048 downwards.
TTGGAGAGATACAGAAGTCGGTCAGTTGGAGTTATGCTTTTGTTTCGCGTCGGTGCCGTATTTCTCCTTAAACTAAATCAAAAATATTTCAACGCTGAAAAAAGGCCATAATGGTTGGGTGCATCGAAGGTATTCTTCGCAAAAGGGTGAGTCTCGATCGTCCTTTCGTAACTCTCAGTTTGACTCACTTTAAGCCGAAAAATTCGACGGATTCTTTTTTTGGCATTAGGTCATAGCAAACTATGTATGCGATTGTGTTTTTATCCGTCTACTAATACATATTCTGGTGATAACGAGTAGATAGAGTCGTCAACGGCTAAAAGTACAGGGACCCGTAAAAAAATGGTTATTCTTTTATTTATTGAAAATATTATTTACAAAAATATATAAACAGTAAGAATAGAATAGAAAGAATGGAAAAAATTGATAACATTTTAGAAAAAAAGTCCACCAAAGTTAAAGCTCTGAATCATATCAGACAAAAGTGATAAAAGGCCGATTATTTTTATTATTCTGATTATTTTGAATTCGAGAAAAACTACCTAAAAGTGTACGTTTTTGTGAAAATATTAAAACATTGTGTTAAAAATATACACAATCTAATAAAATATTTTCCCATATTATGTTTATTTACTATTATTTTTTATAATTTCGTTTCGTTTTCCAATAAAAAAAAATATTTCATGAATACAATATTTTGAAACGCATCAAACTGAAATGTTTCCCTGTAAAAATTGGAAAAAATTGTAAACAGTTGTATGGAAATTGTGTTTCAATAGCGCCAGTGTGTGTTAATAAATCATTTTTTTAAAAGTCTCACTATGAAATAAATAAGGTGATGGAGAGTTGTTTATATTTAAAAGATTAAACGCAAAATTGGATCAAATTTTCTCAAATAGGGGTTTTTAGGGCAACCATTTTAAAATAATTATGACATATGACTCAATCTGACAGCATAGTCTTCAGGATATTATTGAAGTACTTAACACATAATTTTTAAGAATTTTTAAGAGATATTGTGCACAATTAAGCAACTCATTGGACTAGCAGAACGTATCTTTTGACACTTTAAAATTCGTTTGCGTTTGATTCTTTACGATTAAAAAATACTTAGACGCTTCGAATGGAGTATACATCCAATAGCTAGGCAATTGTAATACTAAAACAATACTCTACTTCTTTTCTCGTTTTAGACTCAGATCGACAAAAACGAATTATTTGTTTATTTATTGTAGGTGATACAGTATTTAATAAAACTGAAGTAACAAATGGTATTATAGTGCTAGCTGCTGGGGTTTACTATATATACCGACTTTATTCTCAGATCGGCAAAAACTATTTGTTAGCTATGAAAGAGAGGGAGATGAAAATATCTAAAAACCTGAATATCTTATATTCAGATTGAAATAAACCAAGAAAGGAAAGCAAACTTCATGCGAAGCCAAAGCTTTTATGCCCTTGCAGTTGAATGGCAAATGTGTTATATGGTTCGCCTATCTTTAAAATAACATAATAATCAGGCCAGTTGAAAAAAGTACCAAGCTTCCACTCCCAAGCACCAAAGTTCAGGCATTTCCGATCGTTCAGTTATATGTCAGCTACAGAATATAGCCATAGGATCCCGCCCGTACCGCCTTATATTAGATTATTATTATATTAATATTATTATTAGATTTAAAACTAAGAGACTAGTTTACGTAGAAACTGGCAGACGGGTTTATCAACTCATGAAGTGATCCTGATCAAGCATATATATCTTATAGGGTTAGAAATGTGTCCTTCACTGCGTTGCATATTTAATTATAATCAAAATTACAATTTCTCTGCGAGAGTATAAAAATACCAGAGTTAAAAAGAATACCACCCCTCACTGATTTTACGGATTAATTCCGTTTTTTAGGGTCAGATTTTTTTTGAGACTGAATATGCAGGAAGCAACGGATTACAAATTTAAAAAATTTAAGTTATTAAATTCAATTAAATGCAAATAATATATCATTATTTTTATAAACTTAACAAAAATGTCCATTTGTGCTTATTGACTGTATATTAGTCGCTATATGCTTAGAGAGTGGGGTATAATCTTTTTATTTGTTTCACAGAATATAAAACATTATAATTTCGTCGAAAAGTTGTAAATGCCTTTCATTAAATGAAAAAAAATGCACTTTCCATCTTGTGAAATTTTATCAAATTTTGAGTGTATTTTTTAGCATCAAAAAAATGCTCAAGAATCAATGTTTATGCATTGAGACAACATTTTTTTCTAACCTATTCACAGGATTAAAAGTTAATCTTTCATTGAAAATGAAAACGTGGCTGGAACATGTAATTAACAAATTCTCAACAAATATGTCTGAGAAAACTCTTACAATCACTAACCCTATTCCTTTTAGAAATAGTCCCATTTATCGTGGAAAATAATGATGCCTTTTAATATAGTTTCAGATTCATCTATTTTAAGAGTTTTGCTTTCCAATGTTGCAAGAACGCTAATTTGAAACTGAAAAATGTTTAACACAAGCTAGAACTAGCTTTGTGTTGCCAAATATTTTATCCACAAGGAAGGTCCATATTTGTTTTTCGGATAGTTATGTGAAGCCTAAAAGTAGGCAAAAAAATATAAAATCCCAAACGGTTTTTTTTGTATACACATTTATTTATATACTATTTATTAAAGCATACAGTGTGTCTTACGAACTCCTTTGTGTCCTCAGTTTCTATTCATTCTGCCCAATGAGTTCGGCGGCTATGTGTACTCAGAAGTAAGAATAATTAACAAAAATTTATAATAAAGTAACAATAATAAAAATAATAGTAAAAATAAAAAGAAAAGATGATGTAGAAGTACGTCGTTGGGTTAATATCATCTCGCTGTTCTTCTTAAGGAATGCCGGTGAATTAGGTCCCTGTGTAGTCGCCTGTTGAGCCTATTTGGTAGGCGAGATGTAGCGACTAGAGTGAAATTTATGGTCTCGAAAACCGTGAGCAGCTTTAGGGCTCTGCGGAGGGTGTGTTTCTCACAATCTTATTTTGGATGATCTGGATTCTGCGGATTTGGCTGTAGCAAGCGAGGCCCCCAATTTGGCACCCATACCTCCATATCGGAATACTAAAATTGTTACTAAAAAATTATTTTTTTTTACATATAGGAAGCTGAAATACATTTCCTTTATATTCATTGGTATCATTTTTGGGGTTATTCTTTATAACACTTCAAAGATTCTTACACTTTAGATAAAATTAGACACTATATCTACTATGAAGCAGTCTTAAAAAAGCAACTAAACGAGATACTCACTAGATTACAAATAAAATTGTATATCATATCCCAATTAAAATATATACACATTATGTACATTATGTATGTATATAAAATTGCACATACACAATACATTTGAGAGTCAATATATAAATGATATAAAAAATTTAGAGACAACTCTTAAGGCCAAGAAAGGCTTCTACGTATTGTTAGGTGATCCTCATGCAGAATAGATGAATTTTGTTGGGTCGAATATTTACCACCCACTCTTAAATGATATGTAACTTTCAAACAGATTTTCCAGATTTTCACTGTACTTAACATAACATAAAAGCGAAAAGATACAATACAAAGCTTAAAAAACGCGGCCCGCCTAAAGAGGGCTACTGTGGATCTAGAATCCAGATACTTTTCCAAGATTTGTTTTTTAATTTTTTTATTTCAAACTTTCATTTTTTAATTTTAGTTTTTTATTCTACTATACTTAAAGTTGCTAAACGGTAAAAAAAGCTATATTGTGTTTGTCCATGTAAAAATAAAACAATTATCATAAATCAAAAAAAGCCCTTACAGCTATCTTTTAAAAACTTGAATAATAGTGTAATTTTTCTTTTCCAACTGATTTTTTTTTAGGAATGAATATTGGTATTGCTTGTACACAAAGAATACAAAGAATTTAAAATACATAAAATAAAATATCATATATAATTTCATATGGGGAATTTAAAGTATGCGTTCGGAAAAATCGTACTAATATTGATTTTTAATCATGACAAACAATTAGCACTGAAAAATAAAACATAACATCTTACACTGAGAATTGTTAAGGCTACCCGTATCGGTGGGAAAAATAAAAATTTTTTTCGAAAAATTGGATGAAATATAATATAAAAAAATAAAATATAGTTTACTATTAAATTCGACGGAACCATAATTCAATAATATTTCTATCATAAAGACAGTCTTAATTGAGAGCTGATGGTCATTGTTCCTCCACGAAAACTTTGAAAAAAGGCTTCTAAGAGCATAGATCACCTGATGATTTAGATAGGTTTAACAAAATAAAAAACTGGGTATTCAAAGTGAGATCGTGCAGCAGTATCTATGCCGAACGACCGAAAGCACCGATCGCTATACACGAAAAAATAACTTCCAATAAAACATAATAACGTCAGAAAGGGGGATCTCAAAAAATTGATTTTTATGTGATTTTATTAAGCGGAATTCTATCGGCTTGGCGGAGAGCGCCTAATTAACTGTGCCCTTTGAACTCACATGCTCGAGATAATATCGTCTGCGCACTGTTAGACTGGCGATTGGCAATGTCAATAAGTTTCGAGCTTTTATTGGCTCTGAAGCTCCTGGGTTTCAAGCTGTAAATAGAAATTTAAATGGGAATGAGTACATGGGGTGTACGGTGTGGGGTATACGGTAAGAGGGAGATGGGGTATGGTCGATGGGGTATGGGGTATGGGGCTTGGGCTGAGAATTTAAATGGAACTGAAGATCTAATTCTCAGTGCGAGAACGGCTTTTCAGTGTCGCACATCACGCGACCGACTTGTTCTTTTCCGCGATCGATCATTAAACGGGCGGTGGCGGGTATATTCGGAATACTTCATTTACTTTGCGAGAAGTGGGCGTTTCTGCCACAAGGGCGCGAGTCGGACCTGATACCGGATAAATGCTTGTTTTTCAGCTAAGAGCACAGTTAAAATAACTTCAATCCGTGTCAACACGAAACACAAACATGATCCACGCACTAACCTGATGTACGTAGAACCTATTCCCATGGCACTCGTACTCGTACTCGTATTCGAACTCGTACTCGTACTCGTACCCCTTCTTGTAACCGTAACCACAATCGCACCGTTGCCGGGCCTTGTGTATTCGCGACACAATGATCGTGGACCTGCATCATAGAACTTTTAATTGAAGTGTTAAAATTGCCCACTTAACATCGACTTGAGGTTAAGGTGTGCTGAGAAAAGTGTGTGTGTGACTACAACAGCTGCTCCAGCTCCAGCTCAATGTGAGGCCGAATATCGACAAATGTACAATAAAAAAAAAATAGCGAAGCAGCCAAATAGCCAAACAAAAAATTGCAAAATAGCCAAATAGCAGTATAAGCAAATACAGCAGTTGTGATCGAACGTTAAGCTCCCCCAAAACCGCCAAAACCTCCGAAACTAGCCCAGAACTTTCAGCCAAAAGTTGTTGGCTGTAAAAGCTGTAAAGTCGCGGATCGCAAGGAGATGAGATCCCTTGATGGTTCTCGTAGCGCTGCAGGCTCCCTCCCGGACTTAGACCATGAATTTCTTTGGCCGTGAATATTTAAGCGGATTCCGGCGCATCGATAGAGTTGGCACCTATTCGACCCCCGCCTGGGTCGACAAGGACTCGTTTTACCTCAAGGAGCCATTCCTGTGGAATAGGCGTAAGGTTTGTGCCCTTCGACTGGTGAAATATTAGTGATTTATTCAAACCACACAAAGTATCAAACATAAATTGGATAAAAAAAATTATACTTTTTTAAATAAACTCAAAAGGCTTGAGATTATTTAGTTTTCTTTATCACAACAAATGTGTTTATATGTATTTATATCCGATTATATTATATCCGAAGCTACCACTCCAAAACAAAATTCACCCAAAATTGATTGTAAATTGATTTTTTTTCTAAATATTTATTAATAAAAATATAAATGGGTATTAGTCAAACAAACCTCAAATATTTGTATACTTTTAAAAAATTTGGAGCAAAGTTATTTCCATCTGTTGGGTTATATTTTTAAAGACCGGCATAATTCTTTATGATCAAACTAATCAAAATCAAATAAAGGGCATAGAGGGGCATGAGTACTCTACTAATATTTAATTTAAGTATTGAGTTTCTAAAAATATTTTCATTTAATTGGTATTTGTTTAGACTTTACACTTGCCAGAAATCTTTAATCAATGAATATAATTAAATATATTTCTTAAGTTACATTTCTGAAGAATTTGCAGTACTTTAAATCATTACGTTTTCGAAATTATAACAGCCCTAAAAGAGTACTCCTCTTGTCTCCTCCCCGCTCGTAATCACAATAAACATTACTTTTTAAGTTAGCAAGCTTATGCATATATTTACTGTATAAAAAATAATTTCGTTTTGCATCGGAAAAATTTGAAACCACATTATCTATGAGGACATTAGAGGAGTCTACAGACCAAATATTATGTCTCAACTCTTATAGTTTTTGAGATCAACGCGAACACGGACAGGTGAGATCGACCCGGTGTCGATGCTGATCAAGAATATAAATAAATTAATGGTGAAACTAGAAGATCGTTGAAAAATTCTTCACGCAATGACCAAGAAATTTAAATATGATTTAAACTGAATAAAGTAAAGAATGTTGATTATCCACCAAAAAAATCACTTAAGCTTGATGCGGCAAGTTTCAGGACTAAGTGATACACGGAAGTCCTAAGCTTTTATCAATGGGTATCAAAGGTTAATTCTTTTGTATAATAACAATGGTTTCCAAGGTTTTAAGGATTGATTTTGTAAAAACATTTATATTCGAGAGCAGTTTACTATATCCTATAGCTTCTATATAACAAAACGATCGTGTTTTTGGGATTAGAAGCTTGCAACTTTCTTTAAAATCCATTTTTTAGGGAGTTAGTCTAATTTTAAAATTCTTATGGGGAACTATATCCGATATTTACTATCTTTTACCATTTAACTGCAAGGGCTTCACACAAGGCTAGCTTTCCTTTTTTTATATTTTTTATTTCATAGTATTTTCAGAACAATTGAGATTTTTTTTATGTATTATTACATTTATATATATGCTATGTATATTTAGTATATTCATTTTATTTTTTTTCTAGGGCTCTAGAGTAAGTACAATAAATGACTGGCTGCAAATACAAATCGGTGGATCGGAGGACGTTAAGAAGAAAAAACCAAAATGTCAAAATCGTATAAAATCAACAAAATACACATTAATCACATTCCTGCCACAAAATTTACTGGAACAATTTCGGCGTATAGCGAATTTTTACTTTCTGGTGATGACAATAATATCCCTACTCATAGGTAATTATTACAAAATATATTTTTATTTTTTCTATAAAAATTGCTAAGAAAAAGATGTATTCTTAAAGATTTATATTTACATTTTATTAAAAACTAAATGGTTCCATGCTAAACTCATATTGAAGGGATTATAATACCATTTATGAAATATTATTTCTTATTCTTTGTTCTAATTTTTCCACAGGTTCTAAGTTATTTCTTCCCTTAACATATTTAAATATAATATATGAGACCATTTAATAATTCTAATGTTTAGATCTATGGAACCCAAAAGAACACTTCATAATCAGAGATATCCGAATCCATATTAAATGTGGCCTTTTAAGGAGTATTATAGAGATCTCCACACTTTAGTAAAGCTAAATACGATTCGATTTTTGCTCCAGGTTCCAGGTTAGCACAAGAGTATTTCTTACTCGCACACAGAGACACAGAAAGGGAAGCGTTTTCAACCCTATAAATTATATTATATATATTCTTGATCAGCATCAACAGCCGGGACGATCTATCCATGTTCGTCTGTCTGTCTGATTGTATAAACCCGTGGATCTTAATAGAAACATAATATATGGCATGCAAAATCCTGTGATGTTAAGTGTTTGTTTCAAATTTTTTCGACGCCCTCTACTGCCTCCAAGGACCACCTCAGCAGTATCCATTCAGAATACCTGCCCATAAATTTGATAAGAACGGTTTAAAGAAACGGTTCATTTTTACCTTTAAATAAAATAATAAATAAGACACTTCCTGGTTATAAAATCTCTCTAATATATCAATATTCTTTTTCATTTCTGAGCAGATAGTCCTGTCTCGCCGATGACATCGCTCCTTCCCCTGGTTTTTGTAATTGCCGTGACCGCGGCCAAACAGGGATATGAAGACGTCTTGCGCTACAGGACGGACAACGTGGTCAACTCTTCTCCTGGTGGGTAGCCTGGTGGGTACCACCTGTTCTCGGGGCAAGAAGTACTAAAGTCTGCTACTGTTACAGTGACGATAATTCGGGAAGGAAAGGAGGCGATAATCAAGTCACAGAACGTGGCCCCCGGGGATCTGGTCGTCGTCGAAAGGGACTGCGATGTGCCCTGCGACCTGGTGCTTCTGCGCTCCACGGATCCGCACGGTAAGTGCTTCATCACCACAGCCAACTTGGATGGCGAGTCCAACCTGAAGACGCTATTGGTGCCGCGGGACTTGCCCGCCGTCGACCTAGAGGAGATGCACAAGTTGGGTATGATTGAGTGCGAGGCTGCCACCACTGACTTGTACAGCTTCAACGGCAAGATCGAGCTGAAAAACGCCGATGGGCGGGTGCTGCCCCTGACCGCCGAGAACGTACTTCTGCGCGGGTCCAGGGTAAAGAACACCGAGTGTGTGATCGGGTGCGCCGTATACACAGGTATGGTGACCAAGTTACAGCTGAACAGTCGCCTCACGCGGAACAAAAATGCCTCCAGCGAGACATACATTAACCGATTTCTGATCGTCATCCTCGTGGCCCTGATCGCAATAGTGACCTTACTGTACTTCCTTAAGCGGTGAGTTCCGATCCTTTGCAATAATACAAAATTCTAAAGGAGTGACCCTTCTCACTTTCAGTTACAACGAACTCTTTGTGATACCAAAGCTAACCTACCTGGGGGACGCGACAGACAGCTATAGTGTAAAGCAATTCTTGCAGGACTACTTGTCTTTCTTAATCCTTTTTAACTACCTGATTCCCATCTCCCTCTATGTGACCATTGAGCTGCAACGAGTGATCGGTAGCTTGTTTATGGAATGGGACCTGGGGCTCTATGAGAGCGAGACTGACCAGCCCTGTGTGGTCAACACATCTAACTTGAACGAGGAACTAGGGCAAATCAACATACTCTTCTCAGACAAAACGGGAACTCTTACCAAAAACGAGATGAATTTCCAACAGTGCTCCATAGCTGGTCGAAAATTCCTCTTCAAAACGACTCGGCTGGAGGACGAGGAGACCAGCGCCCTTCTGGACATCAATAAGTTTAATGTAAGCTGATTTTGCTACTTATTAAATACCATATTAAATAGGAGTTATTTGCCCTCAGGCGGATCAGCGAGTCTTCTTTCAGGCCCTCTCAATTTGCCATACCATTCAGGTGGCCTCCGACACCTCAGAGGGGAGTGAGTCCAACGGTACCAAAAAGGAGCCAAGGAGCCCGGGTACTGCTGTTCCTGTTAGGTCGGGCCCCTCCGAGATGTTTCCGATATCGGACATTACAGAGGAGAGTCACAATTCTAGTCAGCAGAGCGAGCTTAATGTGTCCCAGACCATAGAGAACTCGGTCTCGGGACACCCCAATGGCAGCAACTCGACCTCCACGGCCTCCGACGTCAATCCTTTGCTGGTCACCGATGATGGTTACGGCGTGGAACGGCGTAAGAGGCCGGTGGTGGTTAAGCGCAGCCCCAATTTCGCTCGCCCCGCCAACCGGGTGCTGGCGAGTCCCACCGGTGTCGACTTGCAGTCCAGTCAGACCGATCTGAACGGGGCAGGTCACCATGCCTTGCAGGCTACTTCCAACGTCCGTCCCATTTCCATGCAGTTCCAGCGATCTACCTCAGAGCGGGACTTGCCACAGTACCAGGAGGCTCACAGCGGACTGCCCCTTGGCCACCGGCGAGCCCACTCCTACGGCGCCCCCAACGCTTATCTGACCAGTCCGGTAAATGCCGACGCCCCGGTGCCCAGCGTTTTGTTCCGATCTCCAAGCACCGGCTCTCGGGAGTCCTATGCCGCGCCTACGTTCACCCGCCAACCGACTATCCTGGTGCGGGCCGAGTCCCAACGAAGGAAGAAGGAGATCCACGATTTTATATTGTAAGTTATTAAGATTTAAAATACAGCCTATAAAAAAATATCTGTACATATAAAACATGGATAAAATCCATTAACTCCTTTAAATGAAGAACTTTATTTTAAGAAATCAAGTACTAAATAGGACATTAAATTATTACTTAAAGTACTTATAATCTTTATTTACCACTTAACTTTTCACAGCACTTTAGATTATCAGGCCTCAAGTCCAGACGAGAAGGCCTTAGTTGAAGCTTGTGCCAATTTGGGCATGGTTTACTTGGGAGACGACGACGAGATACTCCGAATTCGCATCGTTCCCCCACACGTGGACTACAAGCGGCCATTTACAAGTGCTAAACCCAAAGAAGAGACCTTTCATCGTCTGCACGTCCTGGAATTCACGTCGGATCGCAAGCGTATGAGTGTCATTGTGAGAGACAACGATGGCAAAAAGTGGATCTACACCAAGGGAGCCGAGAGCTATGTCTTCCCGTTATGCGCTAACAGCTCGGCGGCAAGGATTTCCAAGACAGACGCTCACATCAGTGATTTCGCCCGCCAAGGACTCCGCACCCTGGCCATTGCCCGGCGTTTGATCACCGAGGAGCAGTACCAAGACTTTCTAGTCGAGCTGGCGCAAGCCAACAGCTCCCTTGAGAATCGGAAGCAACTGAGCGAGGAGTGCTATGCGAAAATCGAGTGCGGTAAGTTTTAATTTCCATGTTAAAATTTATCCATCGATAGGTCTTCTGAGGAATCCCTATCATTTTACTTTATGTGAATTCTTGATCAGTGGATATCATATGTTCATATTACTTCTTCAAGGTTAAAGCTTAGAACAACCTACACGTATATCACAATAACATGCAAAAAAAAAGGTTTCGGTTTTATTAAAGATATAAGATTCAGTCCTCTAAAATAGCTCATTATTAAGATGCAAAAAATTCAAAAAATTGAATAGCTAATTTTTTTATCTTTTAAGAAAATTCTCAATTCATAGGTTTCTTTTGATCAATAAAAAAAAATCGATTTAAACCGATTTAATAAAAAAAAAAACAATTTTAAATTTTAAATAATAAGTTTCAAGTTATTGAATTTAAAGTGTTTGTCGATTCATCGATACTTTAAAGTGAAATCAATGACCGGCATCCGAATGATTTAATTTACCTTAAATTACCTTCCCCCTTTAATGTGTCTCTTTCTTCTAGAGCTTGATCTGCTAGGGGCAACGGCCGTGGAGGACGCCTTGCAAGATGACGTGGCCGATACCCTGGTTTCGCTGCAGGCAGCTGGGATCAAGATCTGGGTCCTCACAGGCGACAAAGTGGAGACGGCCCTGAACATAGCTCTGTCCTGCGGGCACATACCGCCCGACGCTAAAAAATACTTTATCATTGACTGCAAAAACCGGGAAGAGATACTGCTGCATTTGAACGCCCTAGATCGAGAGGTGATCTTCGGCTTGGGCCAGGAGTGCGCCCTCTTAATAGATGGAAAGAGCCTAAGCGTGGCGTTGTCGGAGGCCGGGCCCGAGTTCCGGGACGTGGCCGTCAAGTGCACAGCCGTTCTCTGCTGCCGACTAAGTCCCCTACAGAAGAGCGAGGTCGTGTCCCTGATCAAGTCCTCCAACGAGAACTACAACACGGCCTCCATCGGCGACGGCGCCAATGACGTGTCCATGATCCAGGAGGCCCACGTAGGCATCGGGATTATGGGACGCGAAGGCAGGCAGGCGGCACGCTGCGCGGACTTTGCTTTTGCCAAGTTTTGCATGCTAAAGCGGTTGCTGCTAGTTCACGGCCACTACCACAGCGTCCGACTGTCCCTGCTGGTGCTCTACTTCTTCTACAAAAACATTGTCTTCATGGGCATCATGTTCCTGTTCCAGTTCCACACGCTCTTCTCCTCGTCCTCCGTCTACGACTCGCTCTTCTTGACGCTCTACAATGTGATATACACGTCCCTGCCCATCCTATTCATAGCCATTTCCGAAAAGCCCTACACGGAGGAGAAGCTAATGCAGTAAGTATTCTCATTTACTCATTTTCTTTACTAAATTTATTTTTTTCCTTAAGAGGAAAAAAACTTAAAAGCGCTCGGTACACCGCCCTTCCTCTGATAGTTTCCTGATAAGATAAAGATATTTTTTTAGCCATAAAACCAGGGCCAAGCCAAGAACTTTATGAGTTAGTAACATTCGTCATATACTCGAAGATTATTAAATATTTCAATGGTTTGGGTAAATGTTAAACGGAAACTTGGTTCACAAACATTTTTCAAAATTATAAGTAAAAATACTTCTATTTCTAATTGTCCAAATACTATGTTAACCAAGTTTGCACCTCCGATAGCCTTGACAATTTCAGAAGATTCTAATAGGTGCTATATAAGAAATTTAATGGGAAAATATATAAATAAATATATAATATAGCATCTCCTATTATTCACCTATATGGCAGCTATAGAATATAGTCGACCGATCTATATGTGACGTATATGTATACTGCCTGTAAAGGAACGAAGGGTGTGTGCAAGGTGTTGATTCGATAGCTTTAAAACTGAGAGACTAGTTTGCGTAAAAACAGACTCAGAAGGTGGTCCTGATTTAAAATGTATATATATATACATTTTACCTCTTCCTTTTGCCCCCATTTACTTGACTTGATACCAATTTCATCCCAATATGGTATACTCCTACAGAACGCCACAACTATACAAAAAGAACACGGACAACAAGCAGTTGCAGTGGCCGTACTTCCTCATGTGGGTCATGTTCGCCGTCTACCACTCCGTCATCATATTCTACTTTGCCTTCTGCCTATTTTCGTATAACAATGTCATCCTCAACATGGGACAGACGGCGGCCTTCTCCTGCTTCGGGACACTCCTGATTTGGACTGTGGTGATCGTCGTAAACCTGAAGCTCTGGCTGGAGTCTATGTACCTCTCCTTTTGGTACATAGCCACCATCGTCCTTTCCATTTTAGGCTTTATAGTCACCACTGTTATCTACAATGTCATCAATTTGTAAGTATTGATAGGAAACAGAAATAAGGGTCTGGTTGATCTGATTTATAAACTTTCGTGCAGGGACTTTGACACGGACATCTATTGGGCCTACAACAACCTATTGGCATCGCTACCGACCTGGCTGTGGATACTTGTGACGTGTGTTGCGTGCCTGGTTCCAGACTACACCATCAGAATGCTTCAAAGGGCGCTGAACATCAAGCAATTCAGCATTTTTCCTGGAAAGCAACGAAAACTTAAGATGCGCGAAAAGTTCGAGTCCACATACTTGTAATCCATCCTAGACTTTAGCTTTTATGTTTTCACTTATTTATTTATACTATGTGTACATTTTTTTTTCCAAAAATACAAATTTTTGTTTGTTAAATATTTTACATTATACAAATTTGTATTTATTGGGTTTATATAATATATTTATGAGTATTGATTAGGATTGGGATATCCTGCGGGAAGAGGGATCACTGCGATGGGTCCTCCTCAGACGACGGAGGAAGATGAGAAGTTGATTTCGTCCACAAGAGGCTCAACTTTCAAGTCCCTTTCTATGACGTGATTAGTCGTACCAGATGCCTGACGTGCCGCTCGCGACTGGACGACTCTAAGACAATTAATCTCGCTTTTAGCAGCAATTCTCTATATATATATTATGTATATTCATTTTTTTTTAACGTTAAAAAGAAACCCGAAACTATGGCTTTCCTTTTTTTGGTAAGCAGCTTGTATATATCCGAATTTTTAGGTTAGTTATTTATTTGTAAATCAAGAAACCATTAATATAATGAGATTTAATATGAAGATCAACCAAAACTAAGATTACTTTAAGCTTTCCTCAAGTTTAAGCCTAAAAGTATGCAATAAAAGTACTGTCGCCTGCATTGAATTATTTAGCAAAGACAATTATATTAAATATACGATTATATCAATGTAGAGACTAAAAATGAGCGGTCGAGAAGAGTACAGGGTATCACACAATACCTGTCACGGAAAATCATGAAAGCTGTCTGCTGCGCAGCGTTACATTGCCTGGATGATTGCGTCGTTCTTATTCGCATTGATAAAAGAATTGTGGGCCACTTTCATTGATAATGTTATCTCCCCCGAAACACACACACGACTATATATGTATTTACCAGAAACTAATCGCACACACACTTAGTTTTGGTGGCTCGAGAACTCTGTTGGCCCGCTCCTCTTGTAACCTCAGTTGGGTTTTGGTTACGTTTTATGGAGAAGAGCAGGCAAAGCTCACGCTTGGTGATCTGTGGTCAATATAATCTTTGGTGCTGCGTTCCCATACCCCGATACAAGTGGTATCAGATAGGCATTTCACGAATTCCAAAAAATTGTACCCGCCCCAGCCGAGTTCATGTTCGTGTGAATAGAGATACGACCATCGAATGACTAAATCCATGGAAACTCTTAATCATTTTCGATAAGACTCTGTGTGTTTAAGTTGGCCCAATGAGTAGCACAGAATTCGCGCTGTAGAACCATATATTTTAATATTTCTTGCTTTTTTCCCCACTCCAACAATGTCTCAGACTAAGGCGTTGTCTAGGGAAGACCTGACAGATCAAAGCCGGAACGAAAACCCCCAGAAGTCCACCACCATTGTAAAGTACGAAAAGTCATCATGCCTCTTCTGCAACGAGTGGTTTGAGGCCCAAACTTTTACGGTACGATAAAACATACCCTGTTTCAACCCGTTTTTAATCTCCTTTGTCCTTTAGGAGCATCTAATCCACTGCGGACAGGTGCTGGAGGAGTGTTCCAACGGCTGTCAAGTCTTTATTCCCCGCATTCGCATGCGCTCCCACCTTAAGGAGTGCCCCCGATCCAAGCCCCCGATCCATAACCAGCGAGGCAGCGTTACCATGGACCACCAGGAGCACTCCATCCACCGCTTACAAGTGCTGGAACAGGACGTGGGCGCCATACGATCCGTGCTCAACGAGGAGATTCGGCAGCGTCTGCACCTCATCACCGATGTGGGAAACATCCGCAAGCAAAACCAGGTCGTCGAGGACTGGACTCGAGATGTGGAGGAGGAGATCGGTGGCCTTCGCCGCCAGCTAAACGAAGAAGTATCACAGCAAAGTTTTGGGACAGAGCAAAATCGACTGGATTTCCAGTATTGCTGCGATATCACTCAGGTAAGTCGGCTTGACATCCAATTTTCTAGGACCCCATTCTTTTAAAGTCATTAGAAAAGACCTTGAAATGGATTTTCTAAATTTCTGCGTCACAAAAAAGTGACGCAATGCCATGTGTATGTAGCCTATACAACATACTTGAAATTTTTAACATTAAAAAAAACTAAGATTATATCTAAAGACTCAAGTAAAAAGTTAATTAGTCCTGTTACAATAAAGAATATGTTCTTTGACAATACATTTTCCAATTGCCAATTCAGTCCCTCAAGGATCAAGTGGAAGCGCGTCTTGATGAAGCCCAGAAGCTAATTAACCGGCTCATGGTGGATGTAAACCTGCATCAGAATCAATTAAATGACAACATCCTTAAGCTAGAGGAGATTATTTTCGAGAACGAGAAACTGAACCGGTAAGTTCAGGGTTGTAGATGTCTCCCTCATTGCATTGCATTCTTGTGACAAAAATGATACCTTCTGAAAGGATATAAAAAAACAAAGTTTGGTGCGATTATAAAGAGAGAATATTTTATGCATTTCAGTGACAAGTTCTTTCAAATCGAAGAATTTATGCAACAGATCAATGAGGACATCAAGACGAAGCTGGGCAACAGTGACTACATCACCTCAAAGCATGCCACCCTGGACTACGAGGTCAAGAACATGAAGAACATCGTCTGCGAGACGGAGGAGCGTTGCGACAAGCTGGATCGAGCCTTGCATGAGACCATGCAAAATTTATCGGACTTGGAGGGCCAAATGGCCATGCAGCAGCGCATTGCCAGTGTTCAAAATATAAGAGGTATTCGAGAGTTGTGAGTTATGGAATAAGTACAAAAAAAAATCAAAAATATACATATATAAAATATGTAAACCAAACGACTTTACACAGATATAAGTATTTAGAGCAACCGTAACATTTCGGTCTAAGAACTGTACATTGTTTAATTAATATTTTAGATATTAATTTCATATCACTTTAACTTAATCATTGAATTAGTTATGATAAGTTAATCTTCAAATTTATAGGTAAATGGTTTCCCAAAGATTTACCTTCTAAAAAAATATGACAGCCATCTCAATTTTCTTCTTTTATATCGCAGAAATGAAGTTCTTAATTAATTGAACCTAGTAACTTATTAAATAACTTGTAATACCACTAGACTCTACCTAGGATGAACCACTTATTATAAGAAAAGTTTACATTCATTTTGAAAAAGTGTAATGTATTTCCTAAATTATCTGCTCTATTCTAATTCGCGAGCATTATCGTAGTATGAGAGTTTATAATTGAACTTTAAAGATTTTTGTTACCCTACAGGCCTGCTGGGTAAATACAAAAACGATCGCTATTTTTGCATAATTATTACGAAAGGGTTAGGCTCTATCCCGAAGCAAAATTTCTACTCCAGACATTTAAAGTTAGAATATTAAAAATAATTTATGGGGTAGAAAGTTTTATTATTAGTTTCTAATAACCCGATAATTCTATCAAATTTTCAGGGCATTTAATTTGGCGTATTAAAGACTATTCCAAGAAGCTGGATGAAGCCAAGCAGTACGACACAATCCTGCATAGTGCCATGTTCTCTAACAAAGCCTTCGGATACGCCCTACGGGTGAGTCACTAAATTAGTATACGCTCCTAAGAAAGTTACTTAATCTATGATCACGCCTCAGCTGGACATCTACCTGAATGGTAAGGGTACATGGAAAGGGCGAAACCTGATCGCCTGTCTCAATGTCCTGGCCGGGGAGTACGATCCACTTCTGGCATGGCCCTGCCGATTGCAGGCCGAAATTGTGATACGAGACCAAAGTTCCAATTTAGCAGAGGCCCAGGATTACGTGAAATCGATATCCGTGCGCAAGAAGAGCGATGACTTCATCCACAGCAACCAGTATTTCCACATCCCCCACAAGGTCATCGCCAGTCGCAACTACCTGCGAAACGACTCCATATTCATCGAAGTTCGCGTGCTGAAGTAGTTTGTTCCTAGGAACGCAAGTCCCTTCCAGTGGGGCTCGAAGTACCAAAAAGTTCTTAGTATGTAGCAAATGCTCCCAGTACACAGAATTCCACATAGACAAGGGATACCTTTTTGAATATTTTATTTTATTGAAAGCTAAAACGTTTACTATTAAAAGTGCATTATAAAAACTCCATCTGACTGCAAATGCAAATAGTTTTTTATACCTTAAGAAGGTTTAAATGCTTTATCAACATTAGCTAATAGTTTTGGGCACAGTTGAGACGAAGCTGGTAAGCTGCAAACTAAGCTTAATTGACTATAGTATTATATTTGATTGTAACAATGGGCATTCCTTTAATAAATAAATAACGTTAATGTTAAATGTAGTTCTGCCATCAACATATTTGGCTTTTTTTTACGAAAAACTTTTACAATGAGCTGGACAAACAGACAAGAAAGTCTTATTAGGCATAAACTGGCAACTCTTAAAACGACCCACAAATTAGCGCCACCATGGGCTTGTATAATATATTGTATAAATATATATCAAATATAAAGTATTCGAATAATTGCATTCATTCCGATTCAATTTATAATTTTAATAATAAAGAAAACATTAAGAAGAGCGCTGTTCGCCCACCAGGGCGTAAAGAGCATGTTTGTAATGGCCGGAGGTATCACCCTGCAAAAAAAAAAAAATAATATGAACATATTCCAGTTTCCGACTCTTATGGCCATACCTTGATCCAGCTCTTCAAGGACTTGCCATACAGGCGTTCAAATGCCACCTTTATGTCAACCATATCGATCTGGAAGCAAGATCATTACATTAATAACTAATGCCATTGTGACAAAATTTAATAATTTAATATTGAATTACCTCGCAGCGAGTGATTATCACGCGTATCAGCTGGGTGTCGTTGGTTCCAATGCCAGCCATGGACTTGTGCAAGCGCGACGCGAAGTACTCGGCCTTGTTGGTGACGCACCTGAAGATGGCGATCAGGCCTTCCATGATGTCACCAGAAAACTCCTTCTTGATGGCCTTCTCGAGCGAGTGGCCAGTCATGTTCTCATACTCTTGAAATATCTGTGGAAAAGAACCGTCAATAGATTCTCTACTTGGACAAGCCTGCGCTTTTGTCTTCTGACCATTTTCAGCTGCTGATAGTTCCTCTGGCAGAGTATCATGTTGAACATGCTCTCGTCCGTGCCGACCCGTAGTTCTCCGGCCTTGAGCAGCTCCCTGGCGTCGTCCTTGGCCGCGTTGGGATCCACACGTCCACTTTCGTCCCGGGCCGCTGTGCATAGCGAGGTAAGCAGCCGCTTGAAGTTGCCAGAGGTCTCTGACTTTAGCTCAGACTCCAGATGAGCGCCGTACACTTTACAAATTGCAAAGTACAAGGTTAATACCCGAAGAACCCATGCGGATCGATCGATACTTACGCCGTAAGTACTGATTTTTGATTGTATAGATCTCCATGTTGGAGAGCGTGCAGAGAATTTCAATGAGGACCTCCTCATCGGTGCCAATTCCGGCCATGGCATCATTCAACTCAGCGCAGTAGTAGTCCACGATCGGACGCAGCAGGCCGACCAGCAACTTCTCAAAGTTTCCACTCGTCTCCGACTTAATGTCTTCAATCAAGTCCTTGCCGAAATTCGTTTTGTACTGGCGCTGGATCTCCTGGCGCTGCTCGTTCGTACGTCGGCAGATGATGTTGATCAGCGCGTTTTCGTCCGTGCCGAAGCCCTTCATGGCCTTTCGAAGGTCGTGAGCATCCTTCACGGGATCGAAGCCCTGCGCGGGCTTTACAGTGGGTGTTCCCTGCAAGAAATAACCAAAGGAACGTGAGCTGGTGCATAATGGTTGGGATGCAGATTTTTATAAGCAAAATGAACGAAAAACAAAAAGGAAAGATAAACTCCTGATAGAGCTTATTATGGGCAGCGATTGGAGACGAACCTCTTTGTGAGCTGTGGGTGGCCGATACTCGTGCGCTTGACCATGCCCATACCCTTGCCCATGCCATTGACCCTGCTCGTGTCCGCCTTCGAATCCCTGCCATTGACCCTGTCCGTACTGGCCCGCTGGCGTTCCTACGGGATAACCTGAGCCTAAAGGCAAATGCTGCTGGTATTGGTGTTGGGGAGCGAATGGTGCGCTGTGTGAAGGTGCTGGGTACGGGTTTGGGTTTGCAGAGAATGAAGTGCTCGGGTAAGGCGCCGAAACCGGTGGAGGAGGATACGGGGTCCGAGCACTCTGCTGGGCATACGGCTGTGCCTGGGGCGGATACTGAGAGTCGAACTGTGGCTGGCTGGGTGGCGGGTATGGTGAGTTCGAATTCATCGGTTGCACCCACCCAGCCCCAAAGGGTGCTCGTGGTGGTTCGCTAGACGAGGTGGGAGGTTGCGATGGGTAAGGCATTCCAGAGCCCTAAATCAATTCATTGTTGTAAAGAATAGTTAGTTGATAAAATAAAGAAAAGTTTTTACGATTACCGTTTATGCGGAAAATTTTGACTTTACTCAGAAATTTGGAAATCCGATTAGGAAAGCTAGACAACGCTTTTCCCCATTTTTCGTTTATGTCTCTCCTGCTGACTAATTTTGCATAAAAACCGGACTACTTTTCTGTCTACTTTACATCTATTTCAAACTTAAAAAAAAAACCAAAACTTTTATTTTTTAAGTCTAAAGGAAAGTCTCAGATTTTGACAGGTTTTGAATATTTGGAAACATCATTATGTACTCCAAATACGTCGAAGGGTTTCTATCTTCTAGAACTGATATGCCCTTGGACAATATCCTAATATAGATATCCATAATACTAAGGTAAACTATTTTGTTGCTGGACGCTACATATCCGGTTGATTTATTACTACGATTCGGATAATAAATCGATACTTAAGGGAAAAACGATTCAATACCAAAGGAATAATTTAAAAATCATGCTTTATTAAATGATTAAGTGTTTATCTCTAAACTTTTTAGTTTTTAAGTTTCTGTCAATTGAAAAAAAACAAGCACATGCTTTTGTAAGGGAAATTCAATTTTAATTTTATAAACTAACATATGTACTATACATATGTTATACTATATATAGATTTCAAAATGATAAATTTAATCTATTGCAGATCGATGATTTCAATATCGCTAAATCGAATTGAATCCGGCTCTAGAGTATGCCTATATCGG
This sequence comes from Drosophila vallismaia, assembly GCA_035047325.1. Classification (NCBI taxonomy): domain Eukaryota; kingdom Metazoa; phylum Arthropoda; class Insecta; order Diptera; family Drosophilidae; genus Drosophila; species Drosophila vallismaia. Next base: position 813,523 of record JAWNPU010000001.1, on the reverse strand, counting down.
TATCAAAATAGATATGCATTGTTATTGTACCCTGTACCCATTAAAAATGGGTGAAAAGGGTATCATAATTTGGTGCAAATGTATGTTACAGGTAGAAGGAAGCATCTCCGACCCCATAAAGTATATATATTCTTGATCAGCATCAACAGCCGAGTCGATATAGCCATGTCCGTCTGTCCGTCTGTCCGTCTGTATGTCTTTATCAACGCCTAGATCTCAGAAACTACAAGAGCTACAGGCATGTGTCATATATCGTTGGATAGGTAATTACCATCCGCAGTACAAGTTTTTTGTTTTATTTTGATATCACCCCCTCTCCCCAGCAAACCGCAAAAAACGCCACGCCACGCCCACAATTATTAACCTAATGCAATTCGGCATATGCGTTGGTGCTTATACACCAAGCTAATTTTTAAATTTGAACTAAATCGGATAAAAAACACGGAAGTTATGCCACATGCAAAATCTATGGCAAGGGAAGCAGAAGCGCAGCAAAACACGCATTGCGCTACCCCGACTGCGAAAATAAATTCTAAGCAATATTAGATTAGATTCTTGCTTTTTGACTGATCATAAATGTATAATACTCTGTTTTCGTTTTTATTTTACAATATCTATGAAAAATCTATCAACAATATAGCAAAAATATATATAAGTTCTTGTTAGTTTCCTCAAAATTATATTTTTTAAGCAACTTGATCTTCATAATTTTTTGAATCCCTCAATTAAATAATTAAAAAAAAAAACTATATAAATCATCTTGCACCAAAAAAATAAACATGTTTACAACATTTTTCCAAACAAATAGTACTGTCTCGAATTGTCAGAAAAAAAATCCTATGCCTGATTATGGTTTTTATGGAAATTGTTTTCTTGCGGGTTTTGGAAAATTGCGTAAAAAATTGTGATAGCTGTTCAAAATATATTTTTTTTCTTTTTCTTTGGAATTAATTATACCCTTCGGTTTTGCCAATTCATTATTTGAGTTACAAATTTTTATAAATTCCGGAGAGTAATATTTATTTTAAAAAGTGGCGTGGAAGATACAAAGGGAGTATTGGGATCTTATCGTCGATAAACTTAATTATATCCGTCGATTTTTGTTTTGAATCAAATTGAGTAGGAAAAAAAAATAATTCATGCTTAAAATAATAATTTTACTACTTTAAGTAATAATACAAGCTTTAACTTACGAAGGGGTACATTAGGGGGGAGATTTTATTGGTGAGTATTCCTTTAATTGAGATTCAGTACTGAAAAAAGTAAAAATAACGTGTTTGTTTACAAAGTCAAAATAGTTATTCAACTTAAAGAATACGAGGGTTTTATTTTTATTTAATTAGGTGTTTTGAGGCGCTAAATACATACATACGCTTAGGTGTTTTTTTTTAGGACGGAGAATATACATAGGTACATGCGGAATTATATTATATAACTATCTTGGAGCGTGAAAAATCAATCTGACACTGTTTCAGTCCTAAGTTGAACAACTAGAGTTTTTAGTCAACTAAAAACTAGAGTTTTAGTCAACTATGCAAAATTGTTCTCTGAGTAATTTTTGTTGTGTAAAAATTTTATACTTTTATCCTTAATACACAGCGAATAAGACTTTAGACTTAGAAAGTGTATAGGAGTGTCTTTATGGTGTTTGAAAATTTCAAATTAATTTATCACGAAAAGCTATTTTTCGACTAAGGACAGTTACTAGTAAATAAGTGATATGTATATAATTCCTACGCAATTAGCCGAGATATAAGATTTTTTTGTATCACCTATTCGGAACAAGCTTTTCAAAAACTTTTTGAAAAAAAAAACATTTTTTTATGTAGGGACATAAAATGTTTAATATGTTGTTTATCTGCAAACCAAAATGCCACCAAATAGGACCCTTTTTCAATAAGTTACGGCTCCATTTTTGTTCCATTAAGCAACAAATTTGTGCAAAGAATTTCTTAATATGAAAATAATTAGTTATTACGATATGAGATGTAGTTCCGGGAGTGCCGGGTCGAAAAATATGACGAAAAACATCCTCTCTTGTTTTTTTACACATGTACAAATTTAAAGTCTTGTTAAAGATTTTTTATTTTATTTATAAACAAGAAAGGAAACTTAACTTCGGGCAGAGTCGAAGTTTGTATACCCTTGCTTTTGGATGGCAAATATCATATTTAGTTTGCCGATCTTTAGAAAAGCGTCAGAAACAGACTTGTTCCCTTTAAAATAAATTTTGAAGAAAGTCCCAAGCTTCGACTTCCAATCGTTCAGTTACATGCCAGCTATAGTATATAGTCGACCGATTCCCGATGTTCTTACTTACATAAATACTGCCTGTAAAAGAAAGAAGTTTCTGTGCAAAGTTGGAAGTCGATAGCTTTAAAAATGAGAAACTAGTTTGTGAAGAAACAGGCAGACGGATATGCTTATATCGCCTCAGGAAGTAATTATGAACAAGAAAATATATGTTTAATAAAGTCGAATATGTCTCCTTCACTGCGTTGCAGTAATACCCTACTCATGGGTATTGGCGAAGCAGAATTTTGTACGCCCTGCAAGTGTGAAACAATTTATATTGTTTAGTAATATGCTGATAAAAATATGCAGGATAAAATCGCAATAACCCGGTAAATATGGGGTCTTATAGTAGTGCTATTTATTTTCACAGGAAACATTAAAACTATAAACGCAAACTTTAAAATGTAAATGAGCTTTTAAGCGGCTGTAACACATATATTGTGTTGTAACCTTTTAGACTAAATTACATAAAACAGCCTCTGCGAGGGTAGGAGAGATGTTTTTATCAGACGAAGAAAGTGACGTGGTATTCAAAGTACACACCCAGAAGAAAATATGAAATATATATGTACATGTATATATGCATATATATACTGGAAAACAAGAGAAACTCATGTACAAACAAAAAATTTGATAAAAAGGAAGAAGCAACAAAAAAGGGCCATAACTTTCACCAGGCTCGATGGTAATTAGTTATGGAAAATGCGTGCCAGCGCCGAAAATAGATTTAACCCGCCTTTGTGCAAGTGCTGTGTTTGTAGGAAAGGGTCGGGTGTTTACTTTATGTTGTAATATATATTTTTGTCCAGTTTAATTATTTAATTTGAGATTAAAATGAAACACACCGATTAGGCAGGTCTATAAACATTGAAGAAGCATAATCCGTTGTAAGATAAAATAATTTAATGTAATTCTCGCAAAAGGGGCTAGCATGATTCATCGGCTCTATTTAATCGCTGAATCAGATAATTTCCCTTTACTCGCTTATTACTCATGTCAGGGATAAACTGCCCCAGATGAAACCCACATCGGTATAAAAACCTCTATTTAAAATAGTAATTACACTTTTCCATGTCGCGAATCAACAGATTGCCGCAGCGCACACAGATGCACCGCCTGCACGTGTTCGTGTCAGCGGCAGTGCATGTGTGAGTGCAGAGACCGTTCGAGATACAATAGTATCTAAGTATCTAAACTTTAAGAAGTATGTTGTAGTCCCCAAGCCCCCCATCCGAATGTCATGAGTCACTTTTTCAGGAGCTGATACACTTATTATGCGTATGTATGTACGACTCTGGGATTAGGTCAGAAAACAACTTTGTTTAATAACTATATATGTACACAGTTCGGTTTATCCAAATATATGTAGCTTATCACACAGTTAAATTTAAATTTATGGAAATTTAAAAGGATAAAAAGCTCAAAATAATCGTATACAGCACAGAAAAAGTCCCTAAACATAAAACTACATAACTATAAACACTTTTAATTACTTTAAGTATCAGAACACCCAACGAGCGACGCGGGACTTTTCGGTAATTTGTAACGCCGAGGGCAATATAATATATAGTCAAGACGAATACCTGTTGGCATACAGTAGGTCGATAAGTCGATTGACCACTTTTCGATAGCAAAAGAATCGAGTTTTTCTAAATTTTTGAAAATTCGTTCACACTAGAAGACTAAACGATTTCACAGGGCAATCGAGTGCTCGGGGATACTAAGGGTACTTCTGATAGGATATATTTTGAAGTGGGACGGGAAATGTTCGTCGAACAATTACCATTCCTGTACCTAAGGCAGTGACCATGTTTGATATTTTCTATACTTATATATATACGTATATTCTGAATACTAATTTTTAAAAATAAGGGTAACCTTTTGATTAAAACTTAGTTCTGCTCTTCAGCTATGATAAAGGAAGAGGCAAATAGATAAAAAAAAAGTTTTTGTCGTGGTCTTTTTGCTACATAGTACTCAGTTTAAATTAAAAATACCAGAAAATTAAAAAAAAACAAGCCCGCGCGAATTGCCATTTTTCCAACTTTGAGAAAGAAAGCCAACTTTCTTTGCATTTGTGTGTTATTAAAACTTTCTTATTAACCTATTTTTTTAATTTAAATAGAGGTTTTCTATTAATAAACCTATTTTGAAGAATTTAAGTTTTTTAAATGCCAAAGTAATTAGCAACATGCCTTAATCAAATTTCTATCGCTTATTTTAGGTCCACTTGTTATTTATAAAGATGTTGCTTTCGTTCACTAAATTACGAAAAAATATTTGTAAATCCGTTATGGTTATGGCTTCAAATAAGTCAAATTGAGGAATCAATCAATTTATTGCCTATTGCGATGCTAATATTGCATATTTCTAGTCTAGTTAATAAAAACGGGACTAAGAATCCGATTTAAAAACAAAAATATATACCAAACGTTTTATATGTAAGACAACTGGTAAGAGGTTATATCTGCTTCAAAGCGCCTGACATAAATTTTGATGATATCGAATATAGCGATTAGCTAATAGTACAGTTTCTACCTCGTATATAATTAATACTGTTATAAAGATTTGTATAAGCGATTTCACTGTTTATCGAAAAATATTTGAAATTTTGATTAAAAATATGGTATTTTTATATGGAAAAATCGAAGAAGTCCCTAGGGCCTGTGTAATAGGTGGAATGGTATAATTTATCGTTATCGCGTTCCTGCTTTACGCTACCTCTCAGATTTGGACTAGACGGTCACATTGCACACAAACCGAAAATATAAATAAATCAAAATTTGTTATTTTTAATGTAATTATATATTTTTTTTTAAAATGGAAGTGGAATACGACGACTCTGGATGGCAAGGAAGAGCCAAGGCCCAGACAAATGCCGAGGTAAGTTAGCACGTGGCTGTAATAGCACTTCAGGTTTGTCATGTTGGACGCCACAATATTTGTGACCCATTCACGCTTTGGAATATAAACCATATAATAAATCAATTAATATATATCCTATATTTACAGGAAATGCAAGAAGACAACCCACAGAAAACGATACAAGAATGCCTGGAACGCTTTCTCACACCTGACTACATTATGGAGCCTGGCATCTTCACACAGCTAAAACGCTACTTCCAGTCCGGCGGGTCTCCAGAAGAAGTCATTTCAATGCTCTCGGAGAACTACAAAGCAGTAGCCCAGATGGCTAACCTACTGGCGGAGTGGCTAATTCTCGCTGGCGTCAAGGTAACGGAAGTGCAGGCGATGGTGGAGAACCATCTGAAGGAGATGATCCTGAAGTCGTTTGATCCTAAGAAGGCTGACACCATATTCACGGAGGAAGGCGAGACCCCAGACTGGCTCACCGAAATGATCGATCACTACACTTGGCGGTCGCTTATCTACCGACTGGCCGAGGAGTATCCCGACTGCCTTATGCTTAACTTTACCATCAAGCTCATCTCGGATGCCGGCTTCCAAAGTGAAATTACGTCTATTTCAACAGCAGCACAGCAGATAGAGGTCTTCTCGAGGGTGCTCAAAACATCAATTGTCAAGTTTTTGAACAATCCAGACGACATTCACGGTGCCATCCAGGAATGCGCTCGCATGGTCTGCCACGGACAGCACACCTACGTTTACTCTCAAGTTCTCATCCAAGTGCTCAGCCAGGAGCAGAAAGGTGGTTTTAACATGAAGCGCGTTTCCCAGGAAATAATTAAATACGCCTTGCAAAAGTAAGCCACACGAGGACATTTTAAAGTTAAACTGGTTATTTAATTATTTGCTTTAAAAAGATACAAAATGTTCTGTTTATGTGTGTTTCATTTATTAATATTGTATCTTTTCTTTCAGCAATCAAAATGTGACCCCGATTACGATGGCCCTGAACGGTTCCGCGGTGTATCCGCAAGCCTGCCAGGCTCTGACGTCCATGCTGACCCGAAATACTCTTAACCCCGCTGACATCACGGTACTGTATCGCAACTACTCCGGTTCTGACCCCCCGCCTATCGACCTGATCCGCAACCCGCAATTCCTGGAACTTCTAGTGGACGCTCTGTTTCGGTCTGGAGTCAAAATCAATCCAGAACACAAGCCCAAATATATGTTTTTGTTAGCCTACGCGTCAGCCGTAATTGACCAGCCTGCCAAGAAGCGACCTCTAACCGAGCGGACACTAAACAAGGAGGAGCTGAAGAGTACAATCCAAGCCATCGAAAAGGCGCACACCATTTGCAATGTCGACCAGGGATCTACCGAGCTAATCGCGGAACTGCAAACTTTATATAACTGCATCAAGTGAGTCCCCATGCGAGGAAAGATCACCCAGGGCAGGAAGTAAAACTTGCTTTGCTTTCAGGTATCCAGTAGTAGGCGTCGGTGTAATCCGGTGGATAGAAAATGTTGTTATGGAACCATCGTACTTTAAGCTTTCAACGGACAGCTGCCCCACACACCTGGCTGTTCTAGATGAGGTGGCAGCTGTGCATCCCACACTTCAGCAGCAGATCCTGTTCCTGCTTATCCGCCTTTTCGAGTCGAAACAGGACGAGCTGGAGATTCTTGTGCAATTGGAGATGAAAAAAATGATATTGGACAGAATGGTCAACCTGCTAACCCGCGGCTGCGTTGTGCCCGTTCTGCGGTATATCAAGCAGTGCTGCGCTATTGAGGACACCGACATTTCCCTAATACGCTACTTTGTCACGGAGGTACTCGAAACCATCACACATCCCTACTCTCCTGAGTTCGTGCAGCTCTTTCTGCCGATGGTAGAGAACGAAGAAATAACCGGCACGATGCGTGGGGAAGGCGACAATGATCCTGTGTCTGAGTTTATTGGTGAGTTTATTATTGATTCTTTGGGCTCCTCGATACTAATCATTCGTTTCTGTATATTTCAGTTCATTGTAAGGCGCACTACACCACCGTTTGATAAAATTTCAATAGTATATTTTCGATTCAACATGTTTTAATTAAATTTTGTTTGTAGACACTATTTTAAACTACTTTTTAAGTCTATACAACCCTTTTTATTAATTTATGGACAACGTTGTATTCAACTTCATCATTCAGATCAGATAAATGAAACACTATACAACAAATCCATCTCTCTGTAACTTAGCATATTCCCTAAACCGTTAAATTGTCGAAAATTCCAAAACAAATTTCAAGTTCCCTATTGAATTTTTAATTGCATATTCAATTTTACAATTTTCTGTTCGATTAACTATTTATCAATTTCCATGTGTTTGTTAAAAATCAGAAAATTGACCAAAAACGTTTTATTAAAATGAATCAAATTAGTCATTAAAAATCAAATTATAAACTTTGTTTTATTTTTGAGAAGTCGCTAGGGTTGGCAATTATTTCAAAAAAAATTAAGCAGCACCGACGCTTCTGAATTGTTAAAATTTGTGTTTTTTTTAACAAGTGAACAATACAACAGTGTAGGGAGTACCGATCCTATATAGTTGGGAGCTATAAATTGATTGGCAAAACACAAAGAAATCCAATGTTTAGAATATAGAATTTTATTGCAACCAATTAACATTTATACCTCTTAAAAAGATTTCAATTAAGCTTGAATGCGTGTTTTAGTCCGCACCCTTATCTTGCGCTATATTTTAATAGTGATGTTTAATTCAGTAAATTATAAAGTAGTTCTTAAATTCTCTGATACTTAATTGTCATTTCCAATATTTACATATTCTGTTCGGAGAGCAAGTCGCGCGTGCCACCTGCAAATCTTCCGTACTTCCTTAGGTCATAGATAAAATCGGTATCGGTAGTCGTTGGTTTTTATTACGAAAAGTGCTCGGTAGCCGAGAAGTATGTATGGCGTTTAAAAAAGTCTCTGGTTTCTGTTGCTAATTAATGCTACTAATTGTTAAATAATAAGAGTAAAAACTGTTCGGGGCCGAGGCCCAGGGCGAAATCAAAGTCGAGGACTAGCAGACACACCCCACTGCTAATCCTCAAGAGTGATTTACACGCTCCACAAAATGTCTTTGGTTCGCGTTTGGGAAAAACATTCCTTTTCGTTACGTTGTGTTCTGTTATGTGCGTGCGTTAGCTTTGAATGGCAGCGTTAAGTACTTTTCTGAATAATTAAAAATAGTTTAATTGCTCTTCTTTACATCTTTGGCATCTCCGTCCTTGGCTTGGCCGCGTCCAAGGATCTTGGCCAAGCTGTCCCAGATTCCGCCAAAGAAGATGGCGCAACACAGGTTCTCGAGTGGCAAGAAGGGGTCGTGGATGCCAAGTAGAATAGACGACAACTTGAAGTAAACCAGGAATATGACAATGCCAAAGTAAACCAGTGCATGTGGCGCCGAGATCCAGTCGGTTTTCTTATCCAGAACGAAGATAATTGAGGCCAGCAACGATGCCTTAGTGTAGCTGCACAATCAAAACCAGAACCAGAACCAGTCAGAAGTGTGGAATACATTACAGTTTTTATATGGGATACTTACAAGCTCGGCTGCATGAACTCCATGGCAGTCGGAGTCCACGCTCCGCGGATGAGGCGCTCAATCAACTTGGTGAAGCCAGCTCCATTACCCTTCAGCGTGCCAATGATAACCATGATTATCCAGGCGTTGGGGTAAAGCTTCGCGGCGTGGCCGACGCCGTCGTAGACTTTTTTTGCCCGGTAAATCTCCTTCATGGCACTGGCGACTATCTTGACTGGCAAGAACTTCGCCACCTTGTATCCCACATCGAACGGTGTGTAGAATACGACGTACCTGGAATAAGAACCATTTACCCATAAGCTCAAAATTTATTGAAATCCCTTGAAAGTAGACTTACCACACAGCCGTGCCCACGAGCAGCTGCCCCGTGTTCTTCAGCGGTGCCAGAATCGGCTCTCCCAGCAGGCCGTTGGCCACCATGCCGCCTGCGAAGATTACCAGCATCGTGGATAGCCAGCAAGCCAGCGGGTGTTTCCGCGAGAATGCCTGCGCGTTCGCCCCCAAGTCCTCGCGCACGGCCAGCGCGGCAAGGAGACTGTGAGCGATGTCAAAAAACGGAAACATTTTTAGTTTGATGACCTGATTGGCCACGTCCAAAAATGCTTCCGGGTCCATGGTCACAGATGATATTATTTTCTGCCTTCACGGATGATAATCTAAAACAAATAAAAGCGAATAGATATTAGAGATAAATACATCAAATATCAATGTTTGATGGGAAAAGTCAACACGGTTTTTTGTAATATGTCCAAATAATAAATAAAAACGTTTATTTGCATAAATAAGTATTCTGTTAGCAAAAAAACGATCCCTATTCAGTGTAATATACCTTCAAAATCACTGCACCTATTTAGGTGGAATTTATTGAAAATTTAGCTTGAAAGTACCACAAATATTATTCTTTTTATCGAATATATATTTTTTTATAGATAAGCATCAAAATACGCGCATTTTTTGTAAATTGGCGTGAGGAGGAAAATGACTCGCGCAAAAGAATCAAAGCCATAAAGGACATTTGGTTTAATTTTCCAAATAATCAAAACTATTTTGCTGGGTAAAAGATACTTTATTTACTAACTTTGAGCTCAAAAAGAATTGAAAATATTTACCCGACATACGATGCCAAAACTTGTCTGTTACCCAAAGGAAACTATTATAAAAAAAACCACCATGGGTGAAGTTTCCGATTCAGACTTAAGCCACCAGGTTTAAGTTCAAAACATACTTTAATTATAGTTATGTAGAAATAATTAATACATTTATAAGCTGAATAAGTTTTTAGGTTTTGTTATTGAATGGCCTGTATTTTTTCCCACATGTGCTTGGATAATCAAAATTAGCTTCCTATGCATATTTCTAATTTTGTACTCGGGCAGTTAATATTAAATTTGGAACAGATACAATTATACGTCTCCTTTATATAAATAAAATTAATACGAAAATTATTGCGTAGTTCTTATCGACGAAAAAACATAATTACAAGATGGTCTAACGAATTTAATGACCAGTTTGTAACTAAAAGTTTACAGATATTTTTACTCCATTCGATACTGGATATTGGAGTACAGGTCATGAGTCTGGAGCCCCAAATACGGGGTTCATCAAGACCACATTGAATCTGTATAAAATACTTTCTTTATATTCGCTCTTAGAGGATTTTCATTTCGGAATGCATTTTCACCTTCCTTCTTATCTTTGCAGACTCTTATAAATTTACTTACTCCCTCTAACAATACGGAGAAAGACAAACCATCATAACCCTAATAATAGTGGATGGTGACAGCCAGTATCTTCTAACACGCTTAAAATTTAACATTCCGCATAGTTGTAGTTCAAGATATACTCAGCAAGAGCCTTTTAGGGTACTGTGTTCGGACTATAACGGCCTCTATGGCATTGCTTCACTTAGTCGTTTCTCATATATCAAATTATCAATTCTCAACTACTCTTCAAAGAAACCAACGCACTCTTCTTCCTGGTAATCTTTTTTTTTACTTGGGACTTTTCCAAAATCTATTCTATAAGGTGTGATTCTGATGTCCTTCTAAAAATCGGTCGACTATATCCGATCTTTGCCATATCTCTTACCAATAGAAGCCGCCGTGTAACTGCAAGTTAATATTAACTTCGGCTCATCCCGAAGCTAGCTTTCCTTTCTTGATTTTTATCCAGATTATTTAAGCGATAAATAACATAAAACTTAAATATCGAAAGATATTTGCAATAGTATGTAGTATTGCATGTAGTATTTATTTTTCCATATTATTTATGAAAAACTTATATTAAAACATTTGAAGAGTTTTTCACATTCAAGCACATTTAATTCTTCGGCTATATATAGTAGTTTTTTCGCTACTTCGTGATAAAGAAAATTTAAAAATTCCTAAACATTTTTGGAAAGTGTGAATATTTAAAATTTTAAGAGAGTATTGATTTAGTTCTTAATTTTGCGCAAACATTTTCGTAAATAATTTAACATTCCTGTAATGCAAATATTCCTTAAAACACTTATATTCGTAAAAAAATAAATATTTTTAAATGCATTTTTCACTAATTAAAAGCCATTGAGCAGATTTCCTTTAAAAATATGTTGTTATCTTTTCATTACTCCCAGTACATTGCCTATTGATTAATTTTGAATATGTTACATAAGACACATAAAAAATTTTAAAAAATTCTACACATTAAGAACCACATTAAGAATGTTGGAAAGTCCAGCCTTAGAAACGAAAATCTATTCAGTGAAGTACATTAGCCAAGATAACCGCTTTTTAACTTAAAGTTCTGAAAATTCTGAAAATTCCCGAGTCTAGTGCTAGTATTTGTGGGTGGTTTTTCAAATTTACCGTGTTCTTATTGGCAAAACAGAAACAGAAACATTTTCTAGTAAAAATGGTCGCTGTTTTGGCCGCAGTTCCAAAAATAAATTTCGCTAATGAATCAGTGAGGGCTGTTAAAAGAAGCACGCCGGGTCGGGCTCGACACATGTACATATGCATATGCATACATTCATATCTAGAATACCAGCTACATAGCGACAATCGGGCATGTGTATTTAGATAGTTCTCGCGTTGACAAGACTCGTGCAGATGTGAAAATATTTGACTTTGGCTTCGTATGCATAACCCATTAATATGATTTTTTTTATCCAGCAAACCTGTAACCTTTGTAGCGCGAACCTAATTTCAATGTATTTGTTTCGGTATCGGTATTTATTGTATTGTTTTCAGTATTTTTGGTCCTAACGTGCTGGCCCATGCTGTTTTTAGGGGAAGTGCAGAAACTGTTCTGCGCCCCGCCGACAGCTAGCTATTTTTGAGTAGCCTGTATGTGTATACACGAGTGTACGGCTAATAAAATCACTTGTATCTTTTATATTGTACTTTGTATCTGATAAGGAGTTAACTGCCACCGTTGGAAACTGACACATACATATGTATATATATACACACACACATACACACATCCAGGTGCTTTGAAAAATAATTAAAAATAATAGAACCGATTTTTACCTAGGTCTAAAGCCCAAACAGCAGATAACGGATAGCAGAAAACAGGCGTATGCAGCACGAACACGGGGAGACTGGGCCAGGTCTGCGGTCCGTTTATTACATGTCTATTGCTCTCGAGATCGTGTTATATATTTAGAATTTTCAATTTTCGGAGAACGAATATGCAGCATGAGCTTCCCTCTCTTTCAGATTTAGGAGCAACCACAATACTGCCTGCAATGGACTGCCACAATCGGCGGCAAGTTTATTTTGGTTAGGCATTTTAGTTTCGCATTCGCAATCGCTGTAATGAGCACATAGGACTACAAATCTTCCAGCAGCAAAGTCCTGGTTTTACTTTATACATAAATACAACATCTTTGTAATCTTTATATCTGCATCTTAGAAATTGCACTCGCCGGTTGCAATCCAAACAAACCTGGTTGCAGAAAAAAACGTGATACCATGAAATTCCAATAGGCAAAATACTAGTGGGGATGTGCTGCAAACTGAGGCGCCAAAGAAAATACTAAGCTTAACCCTAAAGCGGTTTTGATATTTTATCGAAAGCTTTATTAAAAAGCTCATTCTGATTTTTAGAGCTAAAACAAATATAAATAAGATATAAACATTAAAACTTTTATTATATATATTATATACCATTATAAATATTACTTTTACAAGAATATTTGGTTGTTAAACCTATTACTCAGATTGATAAATATTGTGTTTCACCTATGAAAGAGAGTGAGAGGCAAATAGCCGAAAATCACTTTTAGTTACTTGTTTTTCATAGGATGCTCAGATCGAAAAAAATACCAAAAAAAAATTAAGAATAATACCAGCCGTCACGAATAAATTTACACTGAAAGTATTAAGGCCTGTATAAATTGTAATCTTTCAAGCGTGGAATTTCGGTGGGGTAAAAATAAGTATGTTTAACGAAAATAAAAAATATATTATTTGTTTTTAAATATAAATTTAAAAAAATAATATTTTTTCCGCTGTATCAAGACCTTAGTATAATGATATTATTAAAGAGAAAATTTTAAATATAAATAATAAATACAATTTTAGCCTTTCGCTCAATTTTAAAAGCGCTAAGTGAGAGTATTTCGTACCGTATTCAAATAAGGGGAAATTTCTAAATTAATAATATATAATTTATTTAGTTTTTCTTTATTATTTTCGTTATTTTGTCAACATTGTTAATTCCGTTACGATAATCGTTACAATATACTACTCGCACCATAGTCGTAAACAATATCTGCGGTTGCGTGACGCAGTTCGACCAGCAGCTTTTCAGTTCTTCTTCTAGCCACAGACCTTTTGAAAAAAAATCAGCCCCCTACAAATATATACCAGAAAAATTTATTGAAAGTGTGTAAATTTTACTGCATCCGTTCATTTCCCAAAAAAAAAAAAATATTCACTATTCAAAAAATTTTCATATTTCATGAAGTGTATAAAAATGTGTGCGAAAACTTAAAACAAGGAAAATCATCACTTGTAAAATATCGTTTAACAACACTGGCTTATTTCAAGTTGGATGTTTATGTACATATGTACATATTCCGCACGGTTAGAGCCCGAGCTTACAATAAACATAAAGTTTTGATTCCGTAAATAGTCCACTCAGCGTATTCTTATTTTTATTAAATGATATCTGGCACAAAAAATACGAAAAGAAAGTCTATTCTATTTATGTGATCATAGCCCAGAGTTCCTGGTGCATTTATATCGTCTCGAGCAGTATTGAGGTCGCAGTGTGACGAAAAAGGTAAGGCATTCAGGTTTCAAGATACTGTGCCTCTAAATCAATTCCTGTTTTCCCACGAACGCACGACCACATCGTTAAAACACAAGATTACCAAATTTTTATACGCATATATTTACGTTTGTTTATACATACACTGTTGTGTGTTGCTTTTATGTATCGTTGTATGCTTTTCAATTAGTAAGTGTTTTTGTTTAGACTCGACAGACTCGGTAGTAAACGTAAACTCTGGGTGTTTGGGCTCTTCTAGTATACATATCGTGGCCCTTGCCCACCAATTACATTAATGTTTATATATGCTCGATCTGCCGGTTTCGTTAGTCCAACTGTTTATATGCGAAAGTCATTTTAAAACAGAATCGTTTGTTTTCAGAGCGGACTACGACGCTAGTAACTGGATTGATGAATCGGCTTTTCCTAGATCTGCCACGAATTGAACCTGGTTTGTCCTATTGCTTCAGACGATTTCTTTTCGTTGCATGTAGTCACTTCTTTCACACGACCCCCTCTTTAGTATTAGAAATTTGTCAATATATGTTTTGTAAATTATTCTGGTCATGTAAGCAATGTTGCAACAGATAGTAGGTGAGGTGAAACTATATCAACTCGCATTCCCTTTCTGATTAAGTAAATATGTAAATAGATACATACGTTTTTGTCCTTTATTAGCTGAAAAATCGTCAGTTTTTGCTTTATATAGAGTTTAGATCACGCGAGGAAACACTGTTTCAATTGTATGCGTGTTTATTTGTTTAGTTAATCGAGTGAATTAGGTACAACCAGATACCGAATATTACCAAAAACTTATAAATTGGCAGGCAATTGTAGAAAGATTGATTTAATTCTAAATCGTAAATAAAAGTGTTTCAAAGTAATTCCTATTATCCAATTCCTATTATAAAATTGCAAAGCAATCACATATAAGTGACACAACTTTGTAAATACATTTGTTAATTTTAATTTCCAAACAAGCACTTGACAGGTAACTGAAAGTATTGCCAAAGCCTTCCTTGGTATTGTTTCCAATTTCATCCGACTAGTTTGTATATTTTTCATTTTGTTTTCGTTTTCAACGCTGGTCTTTAGTTTTTTCAACACTACAGTGTTCGGTTGTCATTTCGTGGCCTAGTAGCAAGTGCGAGACATAACACTAGACTTACACATTTGCCATTTAATTTTTGAACTTAGTAAACGATTTTCAGATGGCTTCCAACCCCTCGAAGAAAAAGTCCTCCGGTATGCGTATTCTGTGGATACCGGGCCGCAAGCCCCACTCCAAGGGTCGCTATAACGCCACCAGCAAGCACATCTCGTACTCAGGCCCGCAAAAAAAGAGCGAAGTGTGGTCTTTGGGAGGCAGCAAAGCCCAGTCCGAACTGATTGACTTGTAAGTAAGGTGTTCGCTGTGGTAACTAGAACACAGCAGAATCTTAAGGGATAACATCAATTCATTAATTTTTATGTAAGAACATTTGTTTCGAGTGTCAAGGAAGATTGGTTTTCTGTTCTTTATATAGTGATATCCCATTTCGTTTCGAAAAATTGTACTAATCCGCGAATAGATACATAAACCATAAAAGTGTACGACAATTTGTACACACCTTTCAAGAAAATATTGTAATTGATATCAAAAGTGGTCCACGAGGTACGAAAACATAGAGATGTCAGAGGACTAGAAGGCATTTCTGATTAAGATCACCTTCTGAGCCGATATAACCTTGTCCGCTGGATTTTTCGGTTCGTTTTTGCGCAAAATAGATGCAATTTGATATTGATAGGTCATTTTATGACCAATATCCCATATCAGGAAGAAAATAT
Organism: Drosophila vallismaia; assembly: GCA_035047325.1. Taxonomy (NCBI): domain Eukaryota; kingdom Metazoa; phylum Arthropoda; class Insecta; order Diptera; family Drosophilidae; genus Drosophila; species Drosophila vallismaia. Next base: position 797,675 of record JAWNPU010000001.1, on the reverse strand, counting down.
TAGTCTTAAGTTTAGAGTTTTTAGGAACAGCATTAAGAATAGCAAGAGAATTAAATAATTTTGCAAGTGTGCACCTTATTGCGGTTTCTTCTTACAATTGGGAAGTTTTAGTTAGTCTTACAACAATTTTGTCATTTTACATTCTTTATAATTTTTTCTGTTTCATCCATCATTTATTTACTTTTATTTCTGCCCTCTTAAGTCCAACCTCTGATAGTTCCAACAATGTACCGACTTCATCGTTGAGCATTGTGGCCTCCTGTTCATTGGTACAGAGCAACATCGGCTCTACCGAAGATATAGCAGTTTTATCTGAGATTGCCACTTCACCGATCACTCCAGCGTCCTCCGACTCGCCAAGCCTGAGTAGTCCCTTTTCGGATATTGCGCCCTCCACTTCGTCGACTAGAGCAATGGCGTCGCCCAATGTCATTACAACAGTTGAGATTCAGCATCTGGTAAGGAATCAATCTTAATCCGATTCCATCTATCGCAAAACCCATCATATCAACCTCATTTTAGCAAAACTTCCAGAATCCCGACGACTTTCCCAAGATTCCAGCTATAATCACAACGGTTGGGGACACAGAGGCAGGATTTAACAGCTCGACAGGAACTACGGCTTCGGTAGCCACAACCTCATCGCCACTAGCCCATCACAAACCGGAAGCTTCAGTCACGTCTTCTTCCAAACAGACTACTCCACAGAAGACTAAATATAAGAATCACAATAACAACCAGGTACAATACAATCCAAAATTGGCTCGATTGACATTCTAATTGAGTAATTTTTTTAGGAGGACATAAATTCCATAGAGGAGAGCCTAACCAGTTTACCAAGATTCCAATGTAGTACCGATTTTGACTGGATCGATGAGATGGTTCAGCAGCGCAACTGCAACGAGCTTATGCACAAGAACAAGCGCAAGAAATCCAAGAAGGCTCTCCGGAGCTCAGAGACGGACCAGTTGGACGGAAAGGTCTATGACTACGAAGATTCCAAGGCAAAGCTCAAGGGCAAAACAGACGACAATGGAGACGAGAAGGTCGTCAAATGTTTATACTACTCCCTCATGTGCTGCGACTGTACTATATCGTAAGAAGCTGCGGCGAATTCGGTGAATCTGTATCCATGTAAAATACCTCTCAGTTAAATGTGTACAAAATCTTATTTTTGTAAACGTTAGCATAATTACAGTACTATAAAATGAGCCAGAAGTAAAGTATTAACGAATTTATAATTTACAAGAATACATATAAACATTTATATAAATATATCCGAACCAAAACCAACTTGTAGCTTTTTCTATTGAATTTGGTTTAAATGTGATTAAAAATAAATGGACTCGAAACTCATGTATATTCAAAATTAAGCTGTTTGTATATCTGTAAATAAAGTATTTTCTAAAAAATTAAATTCTTAATGTTTTTAGCATACCCCAATTTATATTAACATAACATTTTTTATAAAAATTTAATGCAAACATTAAATTTAGAAATATATCTTTATATTGCATAAAATATGTACAATCACAGAAATTTTTATCATTTTAGGATGTTAAATATTTCGATCCGCTATGTTCCTTAAAGTAATGTCATTCACAACTACTGCAGCATGGCGCCTGCGGTCGGTGAATACCCAAATTTCTGCTGGCAAACGCCGGACTCTCGGTTTCTGCAACAGAGCCATACGACATCCCCACACGCACACATTATCTGCCCCACATTTTACATGACTGCAAACGGACCCTGACAGTTAACCTGTAGGATTCTACCCGCATATTTGGGATAACATGTCGAAAGAAGGTAAGGCCCCGCGGGCAACCCCTTAAAGGGACAGTTTCGGCAGTCCACAGGATTGGTGCAATTATACGCTACATGGCCCCATGACAGCACTGGCGGCAAACACATGGATCCTGCATTATTGCATTACCTTATAGAAGCACCCGACGCACCGTTGGCAAGCGTACGTACAGACCTAAGACTAGGAGCGGAAGTTGAACCCCTTTATGTCTACCCGTCCGGTGTCCAAAGCAAGCAGCGCCTTATCTCTGACCTCCAGAGTCAAGTTAGTGGCGCTCCCATCAAACGCGGTCCGCGGCTTGGTCAGGTGACTTGCACCTTGTCAGGATTATTTATTTCGTTAAGGTTATTCACGAAGAGCTTCTCCATAAATGCCCTGGGCGTGATAGCCGTGTCAAAGTCAAAGACGGAGACTAGACTTTGCGAACCTCTTGGAAGCGAGCACCTTCAAGGCTTCCGAAGTCGACGGCGTGCGGATGATGGCTCGGCAGCGCACTCAAAGGGCTGGGGCGACCTTCTTCGTCCCTTTTTTCCGCAGCTCCTGGCTACCTGGCGGCTCGTCAGCTCAGAATCCCCCCTTTCACCACACAAGACCGGCACTGCCTTCAGCTGAGTTTAAGCCTCCAAGGTATAAAGCCGCAACACGAGGTGCACCTTTATTGCCGAGAATTTACCCACGTCGTCCACCATTCTCCAAGCATATCAACCGCAACTTCTTAAAGTGCCCCTGAGCTGACAGCAATCGCGCTACCACCGGAACGGCTGCTGTAGCCTTTCCGGGACATCAAACTACTACCACTAGACTACAAATAGAATTCAATATTAAACAATATTATATATATATATATATATATATAAGCAATATTCAATATTAAACTAAACTAAAGTAAAGAATAAAGCTTATGATGTTCTTGAAATGTTGAATTTGAATTTAATCCATACCCCAATTAATATGTTATATTTAATAAAAAACATACTGCATTTTCAACTTGACATAACATTTTCATAAAAATTTAATACAAACATTAAATTTACAAATATATATATAAAAACAATTCACAATCACATATAAATTTTTATCATTTTCGGATGTTAAATATTTCGATTCGCTATGTTCCTCAAAGTAATGTAAAAATTTACTTGTCCAGAGCAAGAAATCCAAGATCAAATTTTTGATAGTACAATTACGTTCCGTTGAGTTTACCACTGATTAGGCAATCAGCTGCAGACGTATGTACGACTTGTTGGCGAATTCCTGTCCTGGTCTCTATTGGGATTAATGTCATCACCGGCTTCCTCAAAACTTTTGGGTTTAGACTCCAATCTCTGGTCGCCTTTGCATTGAAACTTGATCGTATCAATATCCTTTGTACTCTCAATGTAAAATTCGTTTCCGTGGAGTATGCGTTTAGCTTTCGGCTCGTAGAGAACCCTTTTGACTTCCGAGCCCACACTTCTGTCTTCTTCGTCCTCTGAGTTTTCGTCTTCGGTATCGTCGTCCTCGCCAATATTAAAAATGAATCTTGCCTCATTTTTGGGCGTTGCTGAAGAGTTCTTTCGCCCGCTGGATGATTTGCTCATTATTTTCCTATAGCGCACTGAATTCCTAAAGACGTGGTTACTGTTCCGCTGCAAATAAAATATATAATTTAAGAATGTCTAAGTTTTTACGAAATATATATTAGGTATTGGGGGGTTACTTTGGTTGAAGCAGAAAAGATTTCTCAAGCGCCTTGTTGTACTTTAAATCTGGATAACCAGATGCTACCAAAGTACCATTTTTTGCTTAACTAAAAGATAATAATAGTGCGGATAATTCACAAAAACAAGGTCTATATACTTTTGCATTTATATTTCGGCTCTTATTGATAAGAGATATAGAAAATTTTTGGATATAGTTGGTCGATCCTTATAAGAGCTCATACCATAAAATAGATTTTAAAAAATAGTCCCAAGCTTCTACTCCCAAGACACCAAAGTTATAAATAATAATGAATAAAATAATAATACCCTTTGCAAGGGTATGAGGTAAAAAACCTCGATTTTTTGGTGTAAACAAGCCAGGTATAGAAGAGCATTAAAGACTCGATTGTTTTAACTTCAAGTGATTTATGATAACGTATGAGGGACAAAGGCACATTATAGTTATTTATGAATAAACAAGTGAGAAAAGATATCTTCGGCTTGCCGAAGATGGTATACCCTTGAAGATCTTTACAAAATTGCAATAGGTACTTATGTAAAAATCAGAAGTCTTTTCAAAATTACAAAGACTTGCTTTCAGATCGGTCATTTGTATGGCAGCTATATGATATAGTGGTCCGATCCGGACCAAACTTTTAAAAATCATGTATGGCTATGTCAAATGATGTTTAATTCGTTTGCGATAGCATGGAGAACAAAAAGTTTTCCATATAAAGACTTGAAATCTGATTGATCGTTTGTAAGGCAGCTATATGATATAGTGGTCCGATCCGACAAATTTTTAAACTTGATCTGCGTGCAACAATCTGGTGCAATCTGCGTACAATGATCTGGTAAACTACTGTCTATTTTTTGCATAGAAACAGACGGACAGACCGACATGACTATACCTTTAGTCACGATTGTTAAAACGTAAAATTTGTCTTGCAGTTTCTATCGTTTAAGACTATCTAAATGATATATTGTATCGTTGACTTTGTAAACTAAATTTGTGTTGGACAAATCTTTTGAAACTACTGACAAATTAGCGAGGCGCTTCCGTGCGATTTAGAAAAAGTGATGCGTCTTTAAACTGGGTTTTATCGACACCAAAGTCAGTGACCATGATTCTTGAAAACTTGCTAATCCGATTTGGCTCAAACTTTCACACCAGATTGATAATAAACCAGAGCTGACGTCTATTTTTGATGCCCATCAGTCCTCTTTTCTCTTCCCCTGCCCCTTAATTAATCATTGTTAAGGTTGACAAACCTTTGCACAATTTGGTATTCCCAAAACAGGAGTTTCATTTTGGCAGGAGGGTGGCTCAAATTTGAAACAAACTGAATAGGCCTGAGCGTATACCTCTTATAGTCTTTGAGATTTTATAGCAAACTTGATCTGTGCGGGTATTACAGGATTCTAGATGTTAAATATCATGTCTCTATCTTTTACGTTTAAGCATACAGGCAGAGAGATAGACATGGAGAAGGAAGTGTTTTCGATCCCATATGGTTTATATTTTTAAACAACTTCGACAGTCGAGTGGATCTACCCATAAGCGGCTGTCTGTCTTTATGAATGCGTGATGTCAGAAAGTATACGCAACAGGGACATATTTGGCATGTAAATTACAATTTTTTAAGTTCCCTCCCGCCAAATGGCATTTTTTTCTGTAGTGCCAATAAAAGAATGATGTTTGAAAAATTTTGTATGCAAGACTTGTATACTTTTACTTGCACAAAAAATTCCGCCGCTTTACCACACAACGGCACACAAACATTCTTCAAGCAATTACTTCTAAATGTTTGTTAAAATAGAAAGTAAAATGGAAAAGGGTACCGTATATGATATGGTCAGGAAACGCACCTAATGCGGCGTCCTTTTATTTTTAAATTAATATAATTAATATAATCGGTTAATAAACCTCAAATTCAAACAAACACTCAAACATTCTGACTTTATTTCATACATCACAAATACAATACATGGCTGGCTAATCGCGGTCTTCGGCTAATATTATTACTCACCTGTAGAATAGCAAAGATGACGGAGAAAATCGTTATGATCAGCAAGCAGACTGCCACGGCAATGGCTGTGATGGCCGTCAATGGGGAGTTCAGTTGCAGAACGAACTCCTTACCATTTCCTTCACTGCCAAGTGCTCTTGATTCAGCGTCGCCTCCATACGAATTGCCGCTGCCAATGACCGTGCGACGCTTTCCGCCTGTTGAAGTGGCCTTGCATTCGCCTAAAGAAAACCATAAACGGAAGTTAAGCTGGTTGCCCAGGAAGCCTTCTATATATCTTTGATTCTCACCTGTTTCCCCACTGCAGTGGCAACAGTTCGAAGAAGTTGTCTGGTTCTGACAACAGGGAACGCACTGACTATTCAGCTGGTCCAGGAACAGCGGCGCCAAGCAAGTCTTGCAGGAGTACGGGCCAGGCCCGAAGCAGGAATGGCACGAGTCGTGGCACGTCTTGCACGTCGCTGAAGTAGAATCGTAGTACTGGGAACTAAGGCAGTCCATGCACAGGCCGCCATCCAGCATTGAGTGTGGACGGCACAAGGTGCAGGCAAGAGGTCCAGCATCTACATATACCAATGTGCGATATACAAAAAATTAACTATGATTTTTCGATGTAACTTAAGAAGTTTTTATATATAGACGATAGTTATAATGTATTAAGGCACAAACTAAGGGAAGGCGCTCAGAATATTACATTTTTGAGCCGGGAAGGAGAGTGTCAATTATTTGAAATAAACCTGATTTGCGAGGGCATTAAAAAAGTCTACTTCCGAGATCCTCGCTTTCAAACTGACATGAAAGAATCAACTCGACTGTTGATGCTGATCGAGAATATATATGTATACTTCAGGGGGTAGGAAACGAATCTTGTTGTGTTACAAACATTTTTACTAAAACAACATACCCCTCGATTCTACTAATATCGGGTTTTTTTTTTATTTGAGAGATCCCAAAAGTATTTTTTTCCTCGAGTGTGCATTCTATCTCGCTGATTGCCAAACATTATTTGATGATGCGAATCAAAATTCTTATGTTAGGATTGAAACTACACATTTTTAAAATTTAGATTCGTCAGATGAGGAATATTTCCTTTGGAATACTTTACTTTAGCAGCTCACACACCTAATCTGGCTCTGATCCCTTATATATAGTGTATCTTATAGAAAAATTAAGAGGTCATGGCTAAACCGACTCCTCTGTACACGTTGGTAAAGTAATGTAGTACATAAACACTTTCGGGATCGAGTTCGGGAGCGTTTTTGGGTATATGGATCTTAAGAGCTATATATTCCAACATTTTTATGCTCATTTTTCGATGTCGTATTTTGAAAATTGGCAAAAGTCTCACCGTTGCAAGTTTGGCAGTAGTGGTGGCACGTTTGGCATCCAAAGTCAGACTTGTAGAAGCCTTCGGGACACTCTGGGTGACACTCGCCAGCAGCCAGCTGCCAACTATCTGGACACTTGACGCACTGGTTGCGACGAGGTCCGCTGCAAGTGTGGCAACTGAGATGACATTTGGCGCAGATTCCCCGGTCACTGTAGTAGCTAAAATGCGAAAATGATTGTAAATTTTTGGGACTGGATAAACTTTTCTAAATTTTACTCACCCATCGGCGCAGGTTGCACGGCATTCGCCGTTCTGAAGTTGCAGCCCCTTCAAGCAATTACTGCAGTTGGTACGCGAGACGCATTGACTGCAAGTGTGCAGACACGGCGAGCAGACGCCCGTTTCCATGAAAAAGCCGTCCTGACAGCCGCTGACGCACCGGTTCACCTCCAGCAGCCGGCTCGAGGCACAGGATGTGCAATTTGTGTCCGCAGGTCCGCTGCAACTCTCGCAAGAGCTGTGGCACGCTCGGCACTGGCCTTTCGCCTGACTGAAGAACTCTGCTGCAAAAATAAAGTAAACCATTTATTATTAAAATCTAAGAAATCTGACATATGACGAGTTTAACTTCCTTAAAAGACATCTTCTTCTTCAATAGCATTTGCTAAAAACTTTTTTGAATCAAATTAGAGACTTACATTCACCACAATCCTCGCTTCCAGGCATAATGCACTTATCCCTCTTGTTCAGCGTCCAGTTTTCAAGGCACTCGGAACAGATTCCGTTGCTGGTACAGCTCCTGCAGCCCTCCTGGCATGGCATGCACTCCAGCCGCTTCTTGTCCGCAAAGAATCCGCTGGGACAACTGTTAAGGCATTTGTTTTTCCAGACGTATCGACTCGGACGACACGTGATGCAGTCCTGCTCCGTTGGGCCGTTGCAAGTGGCGCACGAGGCGTGGCAGAAGGCACATCTGTTGATGGCATTATTTTATTTAGTTCCTCAAGAATATAGAGTTTAAAAAAAAAAAACTAACTTATTATCCTCTGTTTCGAATGTGTTGAGGGGACAAGCCGAGTAGCATTTGTTTTCATGCATAACAAGGTGATGGTCGCAACTTGTGCAGAACTCCGGATGGTCCTGGCACGAAGCGCAGTTGGGCTGGCAAGGGATGCAAGTTCTATTCCTGCTGTCTGTGAATATTTAGTATAAATAGGCGCACCTTTTGAATATAGGAAAGCGTAAATGACTCACTTTCAAAGTACCCATCAGGACATATTTGCAGGCAAATAGCTAGATCGATGACGTGCAGGTGCGCTGGAGCACAGGTAAGGCAGCTGTCCTGCCCTGCGCCGGCACACGTCTCGCAAGTGTCGTGGCAGGGCCAGCAAACGCCCACCTGGTTGGGAAAGGAGCGCGGCGGACAGCGACTGACACAGGTGCTAAAAAAAAAAACAAAGTCGTGTTATGGATGCTTAATGATGCTGGTGCTTGTTGTCGCCTTACTTGTCCAGCCGATAATGACTGCAGGCCACACACTGTGTTGGTCCTCGTCCGTAGCAGCCCAAGGAATCGCACTCGGGATCGCAGGAGTGCATTATCAATTTGTTGCTGCTGCTGCTTTGATCAGTTGCTCCCAAGACCTGCTCGGAAGAGGCAGAAGAGGCAGAAGAGGAAGTCAAGGCGTCGCCTGAGCTGCTTATATTGCGGCCGTCCAAAGTAGCTGTCGCTGGTTCTGGATTAGACCCAGCGCTGGTGAAGATGTTCTGGTAGTTGAGGTAGCTCGAAAAGCTGTCAGTGTTGAAGTTGCCGCCTTCGTTGGCCGGCTGCCCGATATTTGACCCCGAGGGTGGGGCCGAGGGGAAGAGAAAGGGATTAGATCCCAAAGGACTGCGCAGCTGCGGGCTGCTTGTAAGAAGCTCAGATTTAAGCCTCATCGGCTGAACGGAGGTGCCGTAAAATATGAGCTGCCACTTGGAAAGGATGCCCGGTTGGTTGACGCGTCTCCGGCCGCCGTTGAGGACTTGCAGAGTCCATCGGCCCTCGGCCTTCTCTCCCCAGAAGTGGACACTGAGGAACGGCCAGTCGTCGAAGTTGGACTTGACGATGTCGCGCGGCCTTTCGAAGAGCAGGGTGCTGGTGGTGCCCATCGGAGACGTGAGTAGGATGCGCAGGTTTCCGCGGGGAAAGAAGCGCAGCGTGATGCGGCACTGGACGTGCTCCAAATAGCGGACTTCGTTAATGGTGCCAGCGCAGCCGTTCACGTCCATGTGGGTGTCCAATGTGAAACCGTAACCCCCGTCGATTCTGCGGTCCTCGTTGTTTTCACGCGACTTGCAAATGTGCTGCGGCGGAACGGACGTCCATTGCTCTGCCAACGACACCATCGCCCCGGCGTCCATCAGCCCGTAACCGAACTTGTGGCTGTACTTGCGCTTCACGCCGTTCAGCATCCAGCCGGCTTCCTTCTCCAAGGGTGCAGGCCGAGAGGTGTACACCACCAAATACTGCATGTCGCGCCATGTCAGTTCGGGATTGGCCTCAAGGGCCAGGGCACAGATGCCGGCTGCAAGGGGCGCCGAAGCAGAAGTGCCCGTGTGCTCCACTGTGCAAATGTGATCGGACCTCAGGCGTCCGTCCATGTCGACGGTGGCCACGCTTTTGTCGTGACCCGGGGTTCCCGAGCTATAAGTAGTGGCCAGGGTGGAGGAGCATTCCTCTAAGTACCAAGGCTTGAAGCTGAAAAGCAAACATTTCCGATTAAAACTACTGCAGCCCACGGGAGAAAGAAGATCATTTCGATACTTACCCAGCCTGAGTGGCGCTTGAAATGGAAAGGGTGAAGATCGAGTTAGTGTATCCGTCGCAGTTGCACGAGTCCGTGTAGCGCCCACCGTTTCCGGAAGCCCACACGAAGATGGATCCTTTTCCTTGCCGTCCGCTAGTCACTCCGTAAATGAAAGCGCGACGCGCCAGTGGTCCAGGTCCGTCTACCGTCGACCCATCGTCCTCGGGTCCCCAGGACGCACTGTAAATATCGATGTGCGAAGGATTGAGGCTCAAGGCCTGTGCCTCCACCACATCGTTGACCTTTCCGTCCAACATTCGAACGCCTGCAATGCGATAGACAATGCGATATTTTGAATTGTGCGCCATTTTTTTGTTCTACATTCAGATGTTCCATGAAAAGATGTTCCAAAATAACAAATATAAATCTCCCGTAAATTGCACAACAGATTTCGAGGGATCTCGATCTCGTCTTCTACCATTTGCATATTGCATTTGCCCATAACTTGCACAGAAATATTCAATTAAAGTCGCAAAACATTTTCATTTTATTAACATCGGGATAAGGGATCCTAACTTCCACAATTGCAGGCCCATAACTTGCACGGAATTAATCAATCGCAAAGTCGCAAAACATTTTCATTTTTCATTGCAAGAATACATAAAATTATCCTTTCTCTCCTTTCCTGTTTTTTTTTGCACGATTTGTATTATTTGCACGACCTTTTTGCTCGTCTGAATTTTGACTTACCACCTATACTGGCATTATATGCCACACCCACTCCACAATAGTTGTTAAAGGCCACTGCCGCGACTTCGCCGGCGCATCTCGTCCCGTGTTTGTTGTCGCCGTTGTCCTGGGGTGTGGGATCCGAGTCGTTTCCGTTTATATCGAACGAAGCTTCCGGGTCCTAGGGGAGAAATAGTCTTTAAATATCGATCGAAGGAAAATTATTAATAAAACTTGCATAATTCTGAGCCAGATCCGGGTGGTTCGTCTGAATGCCGTCATCCAGAATGGACACTACTACTCCTTTTCCGGTGTAGCCCTTTTGCCAAGCGGGTCCCACATTCATGTCCAGCCCGTCCTTGGCACCTCCGTTCTGGGAAGCAGGAGGATTAAGAAGAAATACATTACATCATGAGGCATTCGTTATGAAAACACAAACATTAAGCTAGGCTTAAAGTGAATCCCATTTTTATCTGTTTTAGTAGGACATCAGTTTATTGGAGAAACAAAAGAGCTAACAATACGAGTATTATTAAATCTATTTGCAGAAACATTTGCAGAAACTCCACAAATACAAAATATAGTTTAAAAAGAAAGGTTAAAGGTTAGGAAAGAAAGAAACAAATTCTTGCTCTACTAGATGGATTTGTAAATCATGAATTCAAGTGAGAGAAGATTACATACTTTACTCACCAGATACCACTGCTCCTTGAACAACGGATCCGGAAAGATGGAGTGCGAGCCAACATCCCGGTACTCCATGCGCGTCGAATGCGTTGAATGCGTTGAATGCGGGGACGGGGACAGCGACAGCGACTCTGGGGAGAACGAAAGAGCCGGGTTCGGATCGACCGCGAAGCTGCCGGGTGGGCGCAAGACATTATACGGACTGTAGGTGGGCAGGTCCTGGTAGGGACCATCCCGCTTCCGACGAACTTTCTCGTGCTGCTGCTGCATCCATTGTACCTGTCAGTATCTGGCTTAGTACACTTAATCAGAAACTAAAAAACAAATCAACTTACTGCCTCCTCTGATCTCAAGGCTCTTTGGTGCTCTCGACTGGAACGTAACGATCGTTTCGATACATGGTGGTGTTGGAAGAGATAGTAGTCTTCCAGGGATCCAATCTGAAATATGAATATAGAAGTAAGTAGAATAAATATGGGAAGATGGGAAGAATTAATTAATCATCGATGGCCCGAAAGTTCCGAACCTTAACCCTCGGATTAGCGGTGACCTTTTTTACCCTTATTTCAGTGCAATTCGTATGGAATTTTCAATTTTTTGGCATGCTAAGCTCTACACACAAGAGAAAGTTTGATAAATACACAAAATTATTGTTCATTTTCTATAATAATCATATTTTCCCACACAGCTTGTACCGCTGATATACGAGGAAAAAAACGTAGAGAGCTATTACTTCTAAATTAATCAACCTACTGCCTTGAAATGAGTCTTAAAAGGCGCGAAAGACTTTAATTGCGGAAAAGGATTACGGTCATGGGTACTTTTCCTTAGTGGAAGTAATCTGGTGGAGGTAATCTTCACTTGAAAATCAAAAAAGTCAAAACAGATACAAACTCTAGCCAAGTTTGGAGCAAACTCAACTCAACTCGGGTGCAAAGTTGAACTTCTAATGGAATATACTTTTTTTCGAGGAAAGAAAGCAAGCGAATGATTAGCGAGAGATACGCACCTTTCAGAGACTTGATTATAAAAAAAGAGCGATCTACATTCTTGAAAAAACCACAAAGCTAAAAAGTCTCTACAAAGACTGATCGACTGACGTTATGCGACTCTCTCAGCTACAGCTGCGTAACTCTTGAACGAGGAAGTGCCAGGCGGAGCTTGTGGCCACCAAAGCATGCCGCACCATAAAGGGGAGGAGCACTTGTAATGGACACCTTGTGTCTGGAAAAAATACCTTCCGCGATAGATGTAGGTGAAGTAATCTTACCTGTCCCTTGTTCACAAAGCCGTACTTGGCTGCTATGGCGTCTGCCTGGTGCTTGCCAGCCGGAATCCTAACCGCGAACTCGTTAGTGAATATCGCATCCTTGGGAATGCTATAAGCGCCGAAAATGTTGACCCCGTCAGCATCGTAGTCGGTGTCGGTGTCAAGGCCTTTTAATTGCTCATCAACATGCTCGTTCTCCGGTCTGGAGTTTTTGTGAGTATTTTCATTATTGTTCAGATGTTTGCCACCGCTAATTATCTGTGCTTGACCCTCGGGCACCTGCGCTTCAATCGTTTCAATCGCTTCAGCCACAAGACTCTTCTCAAAGCCGGAGCTCGAGACAACCTTGTTGGCGGAACGATGAGTGGCTGGCGAGTCTTCTCTCGTGTGTACCGCACTCGCATTACTGAGTATTGTGGAGTGTTGCTCGCTATTCTGCAGAGCAATACTAGTATTTCGGCTTAGGATTACTAAAACTAATAGAAAATATATACAGCTCTGCGACATTCGTTCGAATGTACATAAACAGATTCTATTGAGTGTTGCATCTATGGTTTTGCTGGTCAGTGTCAGTGTCGCTGCTCTTCCAGGACCTCGATGCTTTCGGTATGTCGGTTCTATGGAGAAGCTTGGCCGCTTGGCCGAACGCGAACAACTTTGCAGTCGTTCTGTGCTATATTCTGTGGCGACTCCTGTAGTCGGCATTTTATCTGCTACGGTTTCAGCTCGGTTTCAGCTATGGTTTTAAGGTAGTTTGATTCTTCTTCTTTGTGGAGGCTCCTTCGTCGTCCTGCCCTGCTTGAGTGCTCATCTATCTATTTTTGGGATCTGCGGACTGCCGTATCTGAAACGAAGAACAACACTTTTATTTGTCAGAAACATTGAAAACAGAAAACCTTGGCAGTTGAGTTGGCAAACGTGAGTGTGGAGTCGAACAAAAACTGAATGATGAATCACATTTTTTTTTACTTTTCACTGATGTACATATAGTTAAAGGGCAGCTTTAGTGCTTCACTTTAGATGATTGCTCAGCTCAGGCCAGCGCCGCTCCATTCAAAATTCGGGGGATTTACTGACGGAAATAAACAATGACTAATGGATAAAACTGGTAGTTAAGCCGCTCTGCTAATCATACTTGTGGAGTTTCTATACTGAACGATGAGAAATGCCTTAACTTTCGGGGTTCTTTTGGGTAGAAGCTGGAGACTTGTCCGATTATCCGATTTGTGCACATTTCTTGCCAATAAAAGAGCATTTCAACTTCGGTTTCCCCCGAAGCTGGTTTTCCTTTCTTGTCTATTCATCTTTGATAATCACTTTAATGAGAAAAACCCATCGATTTAAGCGAGTATCTAATCAATTCATCAAGAAAACGTGAATCTAACAAACAAAATCATACAGGGTGTTGCAACATTGAATAACTTTAACAATTGAAAACCCATCGATTTGACTTAAATGTTTTGGAAACGTGAAGTCAGTAGAATTTCAATCATGAATCGCTTTGCAGCAAAGAAACATTGAAAATTGTTGAAACGATCGATGGCTCACTATGTCCTGCCCACAAATTTGCGAAAAAGGTTACTGGATTAAGGATTAATGGTTGCAACCAGATGGTGCGCCTTGCCACACTGCAAATCCAACAATTCAGTTTCTGCGGCGAAAAGTCCCTGAAGGGTTTTTTTGAAGAGTTAAGGCAATTGAAGAGTTAAGAGAAAATATTCGTCACGAAATCTACCCGAGTTGCTCGTAAAGGTAATGAAAACCCAACAATAAAGGTGGAAACTTTATTAACATTGTGTTTAAAAATGAATCTAAATAAAATACTTATTTCTAAAAAATACTTCATGTATAGAAATGGATTTTGTTTTTTTTTTTTCAAGGCATTCAACGTATGTATATCTTCCCAACATAGAGATATGCTGCACCCTGTATTTAATGCGAATTAAATTTAACGACAAAAAATGCCTTTGCCTTGTCAGATGGACTCTACTTCCTCGACCTTTCTCACTATATTGGGTAGGGTTAAGGCGGGTTAGGACTGGTTAGGGCGGGTTAGGCCGGGTTAGGACGGGTTTAGGAAGGATAAGGGCCGATATAAAGAGTTCAAGATTTACCTGTTAAGTTTTCAAAGAAAACAGATCAAAGAATGAATACGAACACAACAAGAACATTTACCGTCATTATATTTCTTCCTAAAATCCTAACAATTTTAAAGCCAAAATTGTCTCGTCAGGAACAGCATCCCCCTACCTCTATTATATTTCTCAGTCCAGCTGTCGGAAACTCTTGGGTTCTCTGGTAACATAAAACTACAAAAATGTGTCAATTTATCAATTAATATCAAAAGATGGCGATTCAATTTAAATAAATATATAAAGTATGGCAACGAAAGATCCAAAAAAAAGGCCATTAATTGTACAAATGACGAAAAATCAGGCGGAAATACATTTTTTATACAGATTTCCTTTGGCACAGAAATCCAGTTTGGGAAAAGAAAAAAGTCACGCACTTACGGTTACCTATTAAATAAATTATGCAAAAGTAACAAAAACAAATAATACCTTAATTGAATTCTCAAAACTAGTTTTAGAAAACATCCATCTCAATTATTTGTTTATTTTTTTTCAAAAAATATTTCCAGTTTTTAAAAGATTTCGGGAAGATCAATGTCTAAAGTTTTTAAACATTTCAATTGATACCCGGTACTCGTAGTTGCGCTTAGTTGTCCCCCCGTAGCTCGCTTAATCGTAAACCTTAACAATATCAACAAATATCGACAGAAATTCGTGAATTCGAATAAAACCTCCCGCCCAACCGACAGATGAGGCGCTGCCGTTTATCGTACTGCTCCGAAAGAATAAAGTATAGAAAAGATTACGAGGTCGCATTGGTTGCTCCGAAACCTGATCATCATCAGGTCTTGCAGACGTATCTAGGAATGTTGATACTGTTAACTATCATCCAAGTAATTCCATTGCCATTGGGAGTTATCGGGACTTGATTGGGAAAAGAACTAATACTTGAGATGGGCCTAGGAGCCCGTCTTTTCTGATCCACAGTTACTTCTAATTATCCCTACACACAACAAATAGGTATATGGATCGAATATATATATATAATATAGCCTTTATTAAGCGTTGGTCAAGAGAATTTAACGATCCTTTCACCACCAGATCCTTATACATCACGTGCTCGTTCATTTGGAGTCTTCTGTCTATGCAAAAGCAGTTTCTGTTATCCTGAAAATTGTTGAAATTGTTGAAGGAGCTCCCCTAAAAGAGCGCCATGGCATGTTTGATTCCAAACACCTTTTAGAAAAAACTATCTTTTTCCATCCCTAAAAGGAAAACTAGGTCCTTCCGACCCCTATGGTTGCCTATTTGCAGATCCAATTACGCTGAACACGATTCCTTTCGCTCTATATCAAATATTATAACCTCTCATCCTACACTCTATCCCCTGAACTCTCCCTTAATGTCAATAAATTGAAAATTTTAGAATCCTTTTTGGAATAGTTATATTGTATTTAGCATATATTTTATTTACAAATATATTTATATGCAGTTGCGTTCAAAATAATAGGAGAGCGTTTCCACATCGACTTTTCCTGTTTGTAGCAAAGCTTTTGTCTTTTTTTTTTCTGTTTCTATTTTATTTATTACTCTAAGAAATACCATTAATTTTAATTCAATTTTAATGCAAAATTCAGCAGCAGATTTATGGTGAATTGTTAAATAAATATAAACAAATATAACATTCTTTCAAACACCGTTTTCATTTCAAATTAAACATTTTATTTTCTCTGCAGAGAGTAACAAGATTGTTTGAAATATTCAAAAACCTTAAAATAGAAGAAATAATTTGATAAAAACCTTATCAACATTTCCGAAAAACGCTTTTACTTACGTATTGCTAAATACGTATTTAAAATATAAAAACTATTTTGACAAATAAATACAACTCGTTGTTGGTAAATACACATACATGTACACCATGTATATAGGCATACAAATACACGTGTAAATACTATAAAACACAACGAAAAAATACCTCTTATCACTTTCGAAAACAATAAAGCGACACATCCTCAGTGAAAAGTGCGTGGAATAAGTACGAAAACATAATGTAAAGTTTGTATTTCTTTCGGTCGAAGCAAAGCTTGAAATCATCTGCTTGAAAGCTCGCAGCACACACTGAAAAGCGGCCAAACACAGATAAATACTCCTTCACCTTGCAAAATGTGATGCAACACATATTTGACAATGCAGAATGTGCAACATGTAGCACATCTATAATAGACATGGTGTCTATGTAAAGCGTATTTGCATATATATTTTTTTGGTATATATTTAGGTGTATATGTAGATGCACAAGTGTTGGTATGTCTGCATGTATGTACATCAAATCAGGCTGTGCGAAAACGCGAAAACGGGAAAGTACAAGTATAAGCGTGATTCCATGGCGCAAGCTTTCAACCGCTATTTCTAATTACACATGTTTGAGAAGCGTAGAAAGAAGCGCGACAGTGGTATGTTAACCGTTATCATACTCGTACATATTCCTTCACTCCTTCGTTGTGCACGTTCCAAATGGACGTTTTAGAAATGCGTACATAAACACCGTATGCATGTATATATGTACATATGAACGTGCCCTGATGCACATAACTGTCTCTTTTATAGATAAACATACATACATACGTACGTATCATTTGATTGTTCGGTTTGCGAGTGCGGATGCGGGTGCGGGTGCGGGACGTGGTTAGCGGTAGGATGAATTCTTGCACTGGAATTTTTATCCGGTACAATAGCTGATGTATTTTTTACATAATAGTTGGGTACATAGTACATAAAAACATACAGGCATTAGGGATTGCACCGATTTCAGACCGAAATTATACATACATTAGTTCCGCTTCTTCTGTTTTTTAAGCCACGATTCTCAACATTGCTTACAGATTTTACGAATTGCTTTCACGAATTAGCACTTCCCCACTCGCACTTGCACTCCCACTCGCACAGTTTGTTATCAGAGAAAGATTACACAAATTACACTTTCGAATTAACAAAAAAAAAAAAGAGAAGCTCAAGGCACAATTTTGGCATCGGCGAGTGCATGTGTGAGTTACCGTAGACTTGATAAAGCATATGCGGTGTTGTATGGTTGTATGGACGGCTTGAACGTGTTAGACAGTGTTGGGTGCACGTAACGGATACATATATATGCATGTCTGTATACCTGTGTGCGTTTTTCGTCTATACATCCGCTATGCATTAAAATTGGCGTTTATGTATCGACTTATTGCATCAAGTACATTACGTTGTTCTACGCAAGTGTGTCTGTGTCTGTGTCTGTGTCTGTGTATAGGGCAACGAAGAAGATTTATGGCAATCACATTTTAGAGTAAATCACAGAAGTTTTAGCACGGATGACTCGACTGTGGCAGCTCTACGCAAGCGAAACGACTGAAACTGAAACTGGGACTGGGACGTGGACCGAGACTGGGACTGAAACCGAGATTGAAAGCGACAAAAAATAAAAAGAGAACGCGTGCTTACCATACGTGCATAGGAACTGGCCGAGCGGACCCGACCGAACGAACAAGCGACGCAACGCTGACTGGGCCTTAAGCTTAAACTGAACACTATTTTGAAGTTAATACATATAGACAAAGCAGACTTCGTTTGGCTGTTTCTTTCTCGTTGGATTTGTGCTAACCGCATACATAAGCACATACATACATCACACTAGGGGCAGTACACACATACAATGATACGCCGGGGTATCATTGTGTGTATGTATTAGCAACAAACACACAATTCGTACACTGGATCAGCTTATTGATGTGTGCATTTGAAACCCGCGAAAGCACAGCTTTCGGAGCTTTCGAAACAAAACATAATGCAAAATATAACAAGCGCGACTGTGCTGTAATATTACTAATTAGTATTACGTATGCACTCATACATACGCCATATTGTATTTCTTTTTGCCTGTGTGTGACAGTGACACCTTTAAAATTTTGTTTTGTTTGCTCAGGAAACATTTAATATTTTTTCTGCTGGCGCCTGTATCGGCATTATGTATACAAAGTTTGTCTTACAAACAGATGTACACGAATATATGTATGAAATATATATTTTTTGGCAGTTTGGCTTGTTTATTTATTTTTTTTTTGATCAATTTTCGCCATAATGAATATTTAAGCCTTATATGCATCTTTTTATTTTTTTTTAATTAACCCCAAAAATAAAAATATATATATACTTCCATTTTTTTAAATATATATACATACATTTAAATATATAAGTATATATAACTGCATATGTATACATATATAAATGTACGTACATGTGTTTGTAATTATAAAAGTTTGGACGCTCGTGAGCACTCATTTGCGGTTAGGACAGGTTATGGTTGTTTTTGGTTAGGAATTAACATGCATGTATGTATGTATATAGGCTACGTAAATAAGTATGCATGTGGGTGCGTTGGCGTCGAAATAAAAATTAAATTATACAATAGATCAATGATAATGTTCCTTTCGAAAAAGGACAATAGATTTTTGCGAGCGTAGGCGTGTATTTCAAGTCGGGACTTGACGACTTTATTACGCTAAGCCCCCAAATTTCGCCAAGAGAAATTGAACGGTGTATGCATATTTATAAAAACCGAATCAGAAAATATCAGAAAAACAAGTATTTACGAAACGGTAGTTTCAGTATCGATAAACATTTGGGCTGGAAAAAAATCCCTAAATGCGCATACTCAATAAATTTCGAGCTTTACTCTACATTCTTAAGATCTTTGATAGCTCAACTATAAAGCAGCTTTAAAATATACCAAAACTTTTTTTTTCACTATTAATAATTAATATACCAAATTGGATTGCCAAACTTAATATACGCAAAAGAAATGTACAAATTATTTAGATACTTTATCTTTGATCTATATCTTTTATACATGTATGTATATTCAATATTTGGTTGGTGGCACTCTGGTATTAGAGTCCTATTAACTTTCCAAACCGTTTAGAAACCACTAACACCCCTTTTTCTTGGGTGGCTCAGTAACATCCTCTAAAATTCCACTAAAGTAAAAAGTACGTCCCTACCATTTTCAGTTATTTTTGAGAAAAATTTAGACATTAACAAAATATTCCCATACTTTATTGATGTTTTGAAAAACGCTGTATTTTCCACTGCTAAGACGCTCCTTACTGTCCATCAAGCTTTTCTACATTCGTAGAGGATCATAATTTTCCGTTTCAACATTTATTTTGAATTTTTCTTGGTCAGAACGCAGTAGAGGTGGACAAACATCGATGTTTCTCAAATTTTTGGAAATATCAATGTCTGCAGATATATACCATAGATGCTTTTGACTCTTTTACAGGGTTTTATTTTGGTCACAAGCGTCAAACGATATATATCGCCAGAGTATTCCTCTGCAAGGGTATAAAAAGGTTCCTAACCATTCGTGTGTTGTAAATGAGTTTTTTATGTTCTTTTTCTACTTTTAAAACATCGATATTCCCTTTAAAAATATATAATAAATCCAAAACATAAATTTCAATGTACCATATCCAAGTTTTCATTACAAAAATTTTAATCCATTTATTTCCCATTCACCAAGAAATTTGTAAATTCTTTTAGGTCGATGTAGTTTCTTATAAATGGTTTCTTTTCTTAGAATTTGTGCATCTTACACCATACAGAGTAAAATACACATATTATCGTTTAAAAGGTATTATTTATTTAAAATATTTATATAAAAAAAATGAAATACTTGACTAGTGTATGGGTACATCATTCGTGGGACATTAAAATAGCGCTTCTTTCACCTTGGTTTGGAGTTTAAAAAAAAAAATATTCCGTCTTTGACAATTCATTCTGACATTTGGTTACTTTGATTATTTGAAATGGTGTATTAGGTGTATTATCGTGGAATAAAACCGGCTGACTTCGTTCCGTAAATTTATATATACCTGTTATAACTTTAACACATTCATAAAATCTAAATAAAGCAAATATATAACATATTATTTGCGTATTTGCCTGAAAATTAAATATATAAAGACTGAGAGAGGGATTCGAAATCTCAGTTTACCCCATTTCCATGAATTAAAACAGTTTAACGAATTTTATATTTTTTGTATATATTTTGGAATTAAAGTTTGAGTCTGTGTTTTCATGGGAAGTATGCACAAATTGTTTGAAACGGCGAACGGTGGTGATCTTTTCGTAGACATAAGCCATTGGTTCCGTGCGAGGAATTATAGTAGGGTCATCTGAGGCACCGTAAGTTGATTTATCTTCAATACCTTTGACCCCCTGCAAACAAAAACTGAATTAGTGATAGGTCTCAATATTAAAGATCAGAATGAAATGCGGTGCATTTCCAGATTAACTGCCAAATAAAGAAAAATTGACAAAAACGTAAGTTGTAAGGTGGGCTGGTAAAAAACCAACATCGTCGGTAAAAGAATATAATATTTGAACAAACACCTCTACATACATAGATGTGTTCTTACATTTAAAAATAGGTTTACCTGATGTATATTCTGCGCTTTGCTGCCAGTCAACTGTCAACTGGACTTCAATTGCAAGCAAAGACACCATACTGCGATCTTGACAAGTTTTCTTTTGCTAAAGCTGAAGAGTTCTTATGGGGCAGTAGCAATCGCCAGGTTGACCCCACATCCACCCAGAATTTGATTCGAAAGCAGTATTGCTTCATCATCATCATTATCCATACCACATGTTTGCTTTTATTCATATAGATTTCCTTATTCAAAGCGAGAGCCCCTGTGCCAATCCAGAAATCTTGAATTGATTGCGCCGGTGAATGCTAAAAGTCCCATCCAACCCGCCCATGCTTTGTACATAGTGTCTGTTTTCCGATCAAGTTTCAATTTACCCAACAAATTTGATTGAACTTTCCTCCCCAAACACACAAACAAAAACTTTTATTGGCAACACGATCGTTATTTACACACAATAAATAAATAAAGATCAGACTACTTAAACAGAAATAATAAGGTATGTATCATTTCAATTGTACTAGAAACAGGGGATCGTATGTCATAAAAATGAAATCATTCCGCAAAGAGGGTCTCACCTACTGCATATATTGGAATTGTTGTTCATATTCCATAGAACATTCAGTTCTTTATGGGATTCTTGATCGGAATGTGAAAATTGGGAATTTCGAACATGAAGAATAAATTTAACATATAGACTTCTTTGATTCCGACATATTCTTTTGAAAATAATTTTTTAGCACAACATCTCCATGATTTCATGAACGTTGACTTATTTTCATGCTCAAAAATAATTATTTTTGATAACGTACTCGATATATACGATGGTTATACAATTCGATTAATTTCATAACATGTATAAATGGTTAAATTTATACTTAAAAGTGGGGATACAATTATATTTCTGCATTTAATTAGGAAACAATGCAATTTTAACCGATTGATTGTGCTATTGTTAGGAAAAAAAGCAATGATTATAGCATTTAATTATTAAAATAGTCAGCATATATGCGGAAAATACAAATCCAAACGGAAAATACACTACATACATCTATGGAAAACAAAAAACATTGTAATAAAAATATTTTAAAAAATAAAAAAGGAAGACTAACTTCGGGCGGAGCCGAAGTTCATATACCCTTGCAGTTAAAAGGCGGTTTCTATTTGGTTTAAGATAAAGCAAATATCCTTATAAGAACTTCAGAATCAGATTTTTCAAAAATTCGCCAGCTTCTCTGAAACAAACACAAAAGCTATGGCATTTCCGATCGTTCGTCCTGCCCGTTTTAAATGTTCCAGATGGGCCCCAATCCCCATTAAAGAAGCTCTGAGAAAATGTATAGTTATATGGCAGCTATAGGGTATAGTCAACTTGCATGTAAACCTCGTGCAAAGAAAAGAAGTTTCAAGTCGACAGTTTTAAAACTGCATGACTAGTTTGTGTAGAAACAGACGTAATTAAAACAATATAGTTATAGTCGACTTATTTTCGACTATATGATACCCGGTATTCTTCTATCCCCAGCCCTTCTTCCAAATCATACAGTTATTGTTTGGAGAGAATAATTTGTAGCCTACTTCAAGTTTATTCCTAAAAAGTGCATTACAGCAAGACTATTCGATTTGGCTGAATTGCAGGTCTAAAGTGTCCAAAAAGATGATCCGATGGCGCCTATATAAATATTCATTTGTATAAGCTAGATTTAAAATCTGGCAGAAAAGTTTATCACAAAAATAGAATTCACGCTTTTATAACTCGTAAAATTGTAAATTGTAGAATCGATAAAATGAATTCTAAAATTACCATATTTTTGTTTGAAAAATATAGGTTCTTGAGATCAACGAAAGGACCAATGTAGATACGTGTCTTGATTGAAAACTTTCTACCAATTATATTCATTCGCATTCCAGAGAGGTTTTGTGTTTTGTGGCCTTTTCCAAATCGGTCCGGTTTGCCTTTTGTCCACATGCTTGTTTGAAAATGATCGATGCGTTTGGTTTCTGGAACTTATTAAAGACGAATAATGCATTCGAATGTAACTGCATTCGAATACACTATGCTTAGAGTGTTAAATTATATTTAATAGACTTAACCTTGAAATTTAGTATAAAAAATAGTTTGAGAACACAATTATGCCGCCCGCAAACACTCCATCTCTAATTAATTGATAAATTTATCTTTACAAATTAAGTTAAGAAAGAAACTTAATAAAAACAAAGTTGAGGTTAATGTAAACAAAATCAATGAAACAGGCATTACATCACAATAGGGCCCATTAAAATAATATGGCAAGCTGCTGAAGCTTTATTTTACGTAGCGTTAGCTATAAAAAGTCAGTTTAGACAAAATTATATTTCCTCATTTGCATATGTGCAAAAGTTTAGCAACGTCGCTCTGATAACTTAAAAATAACTTGATATTAATAATAACAAAAACCTGTACGCTGCATACAAATATTTATAAGTAAAAGTAAAGAGATGAAAGTTCTAAAATCGAAATGTAGCTTTATTCTAAAATGTATTACTTCTATAAATTGCTACTGCATCGTTTAGTTTTGTTGGAACAAATACAAAACGATTTACTGGGAACTACAATAAATTCTATAATGCATAAAAATTGGACAAATCTTGCAGGTCCTTGTAAGCAATCATCCCATATCGATTGCAAACGTTTATACAATGGAGAGTATATCATCAGTCCTTTAATATATAAGATTATGTTTTACTTATTTAGCTTTTATTAAAATTGCAGCAATTTTAGAAGCTATAGCCAAGGAAATTAATTTATTCCGAGAAAAAGGCCAAGTCAAAAAGCTAATGGTAACTTGAATATTAAGATCATAAAATATTCGCCCCCTAATCCTTTAATATTCGATTAGCTATGTGATACCCGAGACTACCTGCCCTTTTAAGATATAAAATCTTTCAAATAATTTGGCAGCAAAACTGAATTCTGGATTCTAATTCGAATTAGTGCTTACAAAGGTAATTTTTGAAGAGCGGGTAGTCGGCGTGACAAAATTGAACGAACTTTATCTGCGTGAGGCGGAGATTCAAACGGATAGATGGCTACACAAGCTAGTTAGACTAGGCTATTAAAGCTGATCATAAATGTACTTCATGGGTTTGAAAAAGCTTGTTACTCCTGAAGTATTCCCAGTAGCTTTGACGCTACGCTTTCCTTTACAAAAGAAACTTAGGCGTAAGAATCAAAACCAAATGGACTCACCAAATTGTTTAAAAATGCTCTTTGTTTCCGATGAATCGGGTTCTTCTGCAGTCCGTCTTGCACCGCAGTCGCCAAAGTGCTGGAACTTTATTTGAGGCGGTAGCCGCGTCAGCTTCGATTCGCTTCGTCTTGGATAAGCATTCGCATTTGATCGTTGTTGATGGATAAAGAGTTTGGGTGTTGGAAAAATGTATCAGGTATCAGGTACAAGTACATGCATAGGCACAGTGTTACAACGCGGAAGATTACCAACAGAACCCAATAACATCAGGCCTGCTGCAGTGCGTGGAATGAAGAAATTTTGCTTGTTTTGATGTTGCGACGATATTGCCTATTGTGTATTTGTTGTAAAAATACCCACTTCCAGCGTGAACTTCTTTTTTTTGGACGACGGGGTCGTACACACATTGAGGCTGGACGGTTTTCCTGACGAACGCGTCTTTTTGTGAGTTCAGGGAGGTGAAAAAACCACTTGGGTTCTCCTATCTTTACGGATTCCAGTTTTGAAATTAGCTCTCAGATGCCTTCTGGTTAGTTGTCATTTGGATATGAATGCGCATTAAATATATTAATTGAGTAATATTCGGTAACCGATCTTGACAAGTAGGTGTATTACTATTGTGGCCAGTTTACACCACAACAGCTGACTATTTGAGAACAACTGAAAAGTGGATCGCTTCATAGCTTTACACACGGCTTTAAAAGAGCAGGTCGAGTCCACGTAATGACATCCGAACTTCCAGAATCAGGATCGAGTTTCGGTATTTGACTTATAAAGCTCAAGAATGGTGTAGGTCTGGACCTCTAAGAGGGAAAAAGCAAGTTGGATGCTATATCGGATATCGGATAGCGGAAAAGGGTCAACAGGTTCAGTTTTTTGTTTTTAATAGAATTATTGCATTTGTAAAAAGTGGTACATATATGTGAGTTTAGATTATACGTATATGTACATGTTAAATTAGTATAATTTGTATTTGGAATTAGAAGGAAAAGCTAACTTCGGGCGGAACCAAAGCTTGTATACCTTTGAAGTTAAAAGCAGTTTCTTGTATTAAGAGTTAGTTTGATATAAATGGCTCGACCAGTTTATCGTAGAAAACCATTTTGAAATAGAAAGATGTGACATTTACGATCGTTTTGTTATATTAGCTTTTATATATATAAGATATAGTTGCGCATATGGTATGCAAGGAATCAATTTTGTATATAAGCTGTTGGAGAATTTAAAGTTTCTATCTGCAACATGGAAGGTATAGCATGTTAGATCGTTCAGTTATATGACAGCTATAGGATCGTGCCTATTGCGAATTATATTCTGGTGCAACAGAACAGAGTGCGTGTGCAAAATTTGGATTCTGGAGACTAGTTTTCTTAGAAACAGACAGAAGCAGATGCTTCAAGCGACTCAGGACCTTGGGGTCGGAGATGTCTCTCACTCCGTTGCACAATTTTGACACAAATTATAATACCATCCCAAAAATGTTTATTCATGATATTTTATAAGAAAATCTTTATTAAATACAAAAAAAAAATAAAAGAAATGGCAAGAAAATTTATATGTAATGAATACAATAAGTTTTTTTTGTAGCAACTACCGCAGTTTTCATTTATACCTGGGGTTAATCATTTTCAATTTTCCACAGTTGGTTCCACAGTTGGTTCCACAGTTCACAATTTTGTGATACGTTCATAATAGAATTTCATATTTTGCAAAAATATTATTTTACGTACTCCATTCGTAGAGTTTCGTATGGTTTACCAAAATGATCTTTATACTATATGTTGGGCGACGGTTGCACGAAGATTACCTTTATCAATTACTTTTGAAAGTGATGTTCATCATCGAGTAAACTGAGTTAGCCCCTTCAAAATAGCTAAATAGCCCTGACTATCCCTCCCAATAAATGGATTTTTCCAATCTGATGAGAAAAGATTAGTGGAGTATACCAAAGTGGAGGCCTTTAGAAGTGTGTTTATATTGAATGGCTTCTTAAAACGATATTTTATTTTGTTTAAATATATAATTGATCTTAGTAATAAGTCAAGATTTTAATCCATAGGCCTGCTTCTCAGTCCCATTGCGTTAAAATCGAAAATGATAATTTTAGAAACCTAATTGATAAATATTCCCCTGTTGAATTTATTGACGATATGTTAGTTAAGTGACTGACGATAGGGAGAACCCAATACCAAGTATTTCGAAAAAACTTAAAAGATTTTTATGCTACAATAGATCGGTGACATCCATAATCATGAAACAATCATTAAATACCGCAACAGCTTTAGTAGATTCCGAAGAGGCCTTCTTCTAGAAGTTCGAATGCCACTGTAGACAGGCGTAAATGAAGTCAACCATTTGATAAGAAAAATAGCTAAAAATAGGTGATAGATCCATATTAAATAATTTACGATATTATATCAAATTTTTGTTTATCTCATGGGAAGGTTTGGACGTCAGGTTTAATTTGGGACATTAAAACACGAGTAAGAGATAGGTTGTTTCATATATTGTACAAGTTGAGGATATCCAAATCACTTTAAAATATTTGAAACTACTACCTTGGTTATATAGCTTCGGATTATATTGTGTATACAAATCACCCTCAAAGTACTTCCCATCGATTTGGACACTTCTTATATTCGATTTGCTGTATAACCACTATGATCGTCTTTGATTTTTCCATTCCAGGTGGTAACACGGGTTCCGTAGAGTGGTTCTTGAGCTCAGTTCGGTTCACGAGTTGCGGTTCCATTATGACGATTGTTTTTTGTGGTGATCCAAGTAAGATCCAAGTTTGTTTACTAAAACATAAGGTTTTTGCGAGTTCCTTCACGAAATTGTCCAAATAAGATCCTTGTTGACGGTCCGACATTGTGTCTGTGCTACTCGAAAATAGCGATTTTCTGCTAATTACTGATGTGCCGAAACACTTCTCCATTATTTACAATTTTGTCGTTACATTTAAAAAAAAAGTATTTAAGTCAAAAAGAATACAATCATCTTATTGCAAGTTTATTACCATTTGGAAACTATCCAAAATTAGGAACACAAAATAATTGTTCGATAACTTTTAGAAATATTAAGCTGAAAATTGAATAGGAGTTAAATGACAGATTTGGCCACTTAGGAAAAAAACAGTCAACTTGTACCCGCCAGGTACTTTTAGATAGAGTAGAGTACATTAGAATATGTTAGCCAGGTCTCGTTTGAACAAATTAAAAATCAAAGATATATGTCTTTTAAAGCAATATTATTAAGAACCTACCTAGTTGTATAATCCTTTTTTGTATATATATATATATATATATATATATTCTTTTCTAAAATAATCTATCAAACATGAAAAGGACCCTTCCCAAATACCAACTTTATGGAATGACGCCCCTTTGTTTATTTGATTAACAAAATCTCTATAGCTCTATAGTTTGCAGGAGAAGGTACCTATTTTACATGTTTTGGGCCTACAATTTTTAGAAGATACCACTTATTCAAAAAAAAACCCAAGCCTAAATTTAGCTCTAGATTAAGGAATAAGATCATTGATTAAAAATATGGATGATGCCTTTTGGATAATTTCCATAATAGAGCTGTCTTTTATGGATAACTAACTTATAAAAAAGAAAGATATGAACGGTTATGTTGGGATTTTTTTGTATCAAAAAGTCTATTGCATTCTAAGCGCCTTTCAGGGCTTTTTCAATGGTCGCGAAACAACAATTTTTGCATCAATAATAAAAACAAACTGTCGCATTAAAAGATAGTCACTCAATGCCATAGGATCAAAATTTTAAAGAAGTCCCAATAAAAGATGTTTATTCCAACACAGGTCCCCACAACGAGGCGGATCTACAAGAGACTTTTATTCGAAAAGTTGGAAATTTGTACTATTTATGTCAGTTAAAAGCGTCTCTTTCCCCAAGACACGAAAATTTATATTTTTCTATTATATGGATATTGTTTTCCAAAGTTTGTTAATCCACGTGACTGAATTTTTTTTCTTCATGAAGCAAAAAGATCTATGTGGACAAGTAAAGCTAGATAGCTTAAAGATAAAGTTCGGGAAGAAAAAAGGGCATTATGGAGAGTGTAGGGTCAAAAGTCCCATTGTATTTACAAAGTCCGTATTAACCAGTTTCAAGCAGGTGTTTGTAGAATAGAAGTAAAATACTAATATACTAATACTGTACTTTGTGAATTCTATTCTATTAAAAAAAAAATATACATAAAAGAAGGATTTCAACCATAGGACCAAATTAGGGTGGGGAATAGGAAATGGGGAAATGTGGCATGCCATCTAAGTATCTTATGGTTTCCAATTACCAATGTCCAATAGCGACTCGGTTTGCTGCAACTTTTTCAATCGCTTTAATGGAAAGTCTTAATATTGGCATTTAAAAATTTCTTGGCTAGTCCAAAGCCTTGTCTAAATATAGACCGAGTGTGCAATGCAATTATGCTGAAATGGTCGCTGCGGAAATTGAAAATAAACACACAAATGAATATGCACAGACTTGAAAAATAAACCCTAGGACATAATTCGGTGATATCGCAAAAATGTAATTCTGTTGAAAATACAGAAACTGGGACAGGTTTAAACATAAAATAATACAACATTTTTTTTTGGTCTTCGTTTAAACGTATCGCTCTTAATTGGATAAAGTTATAAAACTAGCGTAACATTAGCCTTTAATTTTTTTATTTTTTATTTTTACAATTTATCACTTAAATGAATTAAGGTAGAGAATAGACTGATGAGACTGATTTACTTATTGAGTTAAAATTCTATAATTTATGAAAATATAAGTAGATCATAGTCGGACTGAATCAAAATCAAACGAAAGGAGAGGCTTTATTAATCGAATTTTGAACTACAAGTATAAACATATAATAAATATACCTGAACGAGACTTATATAAAAAAAACACATTTTTTATTTTGTTCAAAGTTATTTATGTTTGTCTTTAAATCCTTAAACGATTCCAACAACATCAACTAAATTTCAAAAAGGTGTTTTTAGATTTTCATCCTCAAAACTGGCTTAACCTTTATGATTAAATAAGAGTATAAATGCGCAGAAAATAATTTCCTATTACTATAACCTTACTAACTAACAGAAAGGAAAGTTATAATTCAAATAGAAAATTCCCAAATTTAGTTTCTGTTCAGTATAAGAAATAATTTGAACATATTACTGATGTAAAGCAAGGTGGTCTTCATGCTAATCGATTACAGATTTCAATCCAATGCGCTTCTGAGATATTGACCGCTCACAATTTATGTAACTTTAAATTTCTGTTAACTTTTTTTTATACATACAAACATTTAAGGATAGTTCTTGTTAAGGGATTTACTAAAGAGTAAAACAGTTTAAAATTTGGCAGAAGGTCATCATCCTACTGGGCTCCAAGCCGCTGGTGAGAGCACCAAGACTTTAAGACTATTGACAGCTGTAAAAGAAGATACCCACTAGGCAGGCAGGTTATGTTTTAAAATTGACTAAATCTAATGTGAATTTCTAATAGAACAGCAACAGTCGCGTTAAGTAGTATGTCATGACGTTAATTTTTACTACATGAGAGTGTTTTATAATACAAATACAAATCGCCTGGTAAATCTTGTGTAAAATAGTAAAGCATAAGGCCTGTTACGGTTACGGTTCGAATCTTAATTGAACGTTTTCATCAATTCATCGATGTAGAATTCATTGTTTTAATTTACAAAAATATCCTTATGTCTTATGAAAAAGATATTTAAAGAATTTACACAAGTGTGGAACAACTATTAAAGATGGCACACATCAATCTATTTTTGTTAACCCAAATATTTATTCCATGTGGAAGTGTGGGAAAGGGTTAAGTTTTAAGAGCACCAGCTCAGAATGAACCATTATTTAAACAAAAAATGGTGAGGTATATAAAAACTTTGAATTCACTGTCATTTTCAAGAAAAATAATTTGAAATGCATAACGAGTTTTGAATCACGTTTAATTTCTGAGCTAGGAAGTTTTGCGCCTCGAACTAAATAATAACTCCATTGAGCACACAAAAAAAAAATAATTGCGATTATAGAAAAAGTGTAGCTAGACAACGTGAACTCGCATTGAAATATGCAGGTTGAAAACTATTTCTTTAATGTTAAACCGGAACAGGCCTTGTTTTTCCTCACATTTAGAAGTCAGCTCGCGTGTGATGTTATCCTCTTGCAATTGTTAGAAAAATCAGGTGGTAATTTGGGTGACGGACATAAGATTTTGATAGTATTTAGAGGTCGGATGACTAGAGCACTTAGAACGCATACAATGTTCTGAAAGCCCAGCTGAAGTAACGAATCCAAAATGCAAATTTTTATACAATAAAATAGGAATAAGGGGGCCTGAAATGAAGCTTCCACAAAAATTAAATGCATTGGTGATCGGACAATATGATTTTGTTTTTGCTTTCCACATTCAAGGTGATACAGCACCTCCGTAATTTACATAAATCGGATTCCGATTTCACATGGCCACACAAGAAATTGCCTAAAATATAGTCGGGCTTCAATACCACGTTTTCCGACTTCGGAACTCCATCCATTACGGTTGGGTATAAATAGTTGGATTACAAGGCAGCGGAGTTCCGTCTTGGAAATAACGCCGTTTCATTTTAGAAACATAAATCGGTACAGTTTATTTTATTTTAGTTGGAAACGGTATAGAAGTTTGAAAAAACAAAACAAAATATACAGACATATACTCCTATTCAAGCCTATAAGTGGCGGTTTACGGACAGGTTAAATTGAGAAAAATGCGTATAGAGTTGAAAAACTCAACTAAAGGCTTTTTTGGTCAGTTTTGTGGACTAGCTCTGAGAATATCCTTTAGAGTCATTAATCCGTGCCTCATCACATCATGTTCCCCGTGTTCATGTGACTTTTTCAATACTCACCGTCATTCCAAGAATTTATGGAATTAACAAATTCAAAGGAATCTTAAAATTGAGTCGAATATTTTGATATCTTTATATATTTAGTTTTAATGGTTGACAAAAAAATATTCATATTTCTGAAGAAATTAGGAGACTACATATTTCTAAAATTTTTGTCATGATTAAATAGATGCACGTAATGTTTAAAAGATGAAGGGCATTGTTTATATACTGCATTTGAAGCATATTGTGGTTTTCATAATATTATGTTTAAGATTATTCCTTTTCAGCGGCATTGTTGTTCATTTGTTTTTACGATTTGATTTGACGGTCGCTACATGTGTCAAAATGTTAAATCAAAGCTTGGTATTCATTTGAGTGCATATCCTTCTGTGAGAGTTCGTTCATTGGTTACTCATGAACGAGTTTAAACCAAACGCAAAACGTAAAATTACGTTTATTTTCATCCTTATATGTATGTTGGCTCCAGAGTCTAAAAACGTCGTCGTCCCCATGGGACATTATTTCCTCCGCCATTATTTCCACGTTGATTGCCGCCTTGGTTCATATTGTTAACCCCAAATTCAAAAGCGAAGGAGTCCTATTCGAGCAATGAAATACAATTGTTCAATTGAGTGTTACTTAACCATAATGCGCCCAATTTTAAAAGGGGGAAATATCTTCATTATCGTTATCGTTATCGTTATCGTCATATAAGCCCAAATATGCGTAATCGTAATCGTTCCTCTGAAGGAACCCCACCCCACCGCAACAGATCCAAAGTAGAAAAAAGGACTGATTTCCCAAATACAGTTAGAGCGATTGAATTTTAAATTCAATTTATGTTAACAATCAAATTTGGTCTAAACCTTAAGCCTTAAAGACAAGAAATACCAGAAATCTGTGTCTTTGATTAATCACAATATAGTAATATAGAAAAACCTATGTAAGTAAAGCCATAGGCCATAGTCCACCCACTTTAAGAAAGTGTATACAAATTTACAGACATAAATATCTCTAAAGCCAATAGAACACTAAACGAACCCGTAATATCAGTTTGCAAAATTTGAACATAAGAACACATGTATTCTATGTTGTTCCCAACAACTGGCAAATAATTATCGCAACCTTTGCAATAAAACACTTTCTTACAAGTCTAAGAGACTGTTGGGATAAATATGTATGTAATGTTTCCCCAAAACATTCAAAACATTTTCAAAAAATTATACTCCAGTTTGACAATGGAAAACCCCATTTGTAACCCTTACAAATGTTTGTAAAGTTCTTAAAGAAAAAAAACTGACATAGATATCCTTTCAAAATGGAACTTGGGTTGTGGTTAATATTTTGAAAAGAAGTGACAGATGTCGAAGCTGAACCACATTGACGTGGTGTGGTAATTGCTGTGGGATATTCTTATTAGGCTTTCTACATACCTGCTTGTTGGCACCGCCGGGTCCAGAATTACTTCCAACCATGGTTGAGTTGTTGTTATTGCCTATTGAAGATTATCACATTATCACGCTGTTCATTCTGACAACTGAAAAAAACCGTATAGATTACCTCTAAAAACTTCAAATGGTGAATTGCTATTGCCCCCGAAATTGTCAAAGCTAGAGTTGTTGCCGCCTCCGCCAAAGCCTTCCTGCTGATCAAGCAGCGAGTTCAGCTGCTGGGCCTGCATGAACAAAGTGTTCTCCTGCTGACGCCGACGCATGTCCTCCTCCTGGCGCAGCATGTGGTTCTGCATCTCACCCTGGTGGCGTCGCATTGTCTCCTCCTCGCGCTTGCGCATGTCCTCGACTTGCTTCTCACGCATTTCCCACTCCATCTTCTTGCGTTCGTTGTCCACTTCCCTTTTCCTCAGCTCTGCAAAATGATTGATTATCAATTAGAAATTTTAATTATTTTCGGAAGTCTAACTTGAATATATTTTATTATATTACTATTTTAATATATTTTCAAATAAAAAACCAAAACTAAGAATCAGATTGTCTATTCCCAGGCATTTGTTTTGATTTGGTAGAAAGTTCACAAACAAGTTTAAAAACCCTGTAGATGTTGTTGACGATTTGACAAGGCGAAATGTCGTATTTCGTTCATTACTTTAAAAGTATGTCAACATTAGAATTAAATATGAACTAAACATGAATCGCTTGGATCTACAAGATACAAGATACTTTATTCAACACAATACAATTCGGTCCGATTTGTCTACAAAAATGTTTTTATTTTCTTGCCATTTCGTTACGATTCATAGATTAGAAGAGTGCAGACGATAATACCTTGAAACCAGGACAAAACCCTAGACAAGGTCCTCGTCGAATACCATTCCAAAGGATTTTGTTTCCATATAATAAAAAGTTAAGAATGTTAAAAGGAGCATGTATTATTTTCTTGGTGGTAGCAATAGTTTTTTTACCCTCATTTTTTATCTATATTAATATTTTTGGTAAAAGTATTAATGACAAAAAGAATCCTTCAATGGTGTTACTTTGACGCCTTTTGTTTTCTTTTAACCTGTACACTGACTATGGGCTTATATCACATTTGGTTTAGGTAAAATTACGCGAATTATTCAAAATAATAAATTTATAGCTTTTCAGAGGGTTTTATAACTTTGGCCCCAAGGAGACATGTACGACCCCATGGAGTATACAAGGTGCGTTTCAAAGTAAACAGGACTTTTTGAATCTAGCGACCTCTAGTGGCGTCATCCATATGTCGACTATTGCGTTAGAATCTGCTAAATCCGTGATCACCGAAAATTCCATCGAAACTGTGCGTGAATTCATAAAAAATCATCCAAAATCATCATTGAAATTCATGGAAATAGAATTGAACATCTCCGAAACATCGATTTATCGCATTTTGACCGAACATTTGGGCTTACAAAAGGTGTGTGCACGATTTGTTCCGCACAAATTGACTGACGACCAAAAATTGCTCAGAATTCAACATTCGAAGGACATCATTAAAGAGGTAAAAAAAGACCCAAACTTCCTTTACAAGATTGTGACTGGTGACGCAACGTGATGTTTTCAATATGATCCCGAAACGAAACGCCAGAGTGCTGAATGGAAAGCGCCGGAAGAGCCGAAACCCTAAAAATCGCGCCTGGAGAAGTCAAAAGTGAAGACAATGCTGATTTGTTTTTATGATTCCAAGGGTATTGTCCACAAAAAATTTGTTCCACCCGGACAAACCGTTAATGCGGTAGTCTACCTTGAAGTTTTGAAGCGTTTGGTGCGTCGTATTCGACGTGTTCGGCCCGAATATCGCGAAGATGGAAGTTGGCGTTTGTTGCACGATAATGCACCGTCTCATCGATCGACGCTTGTGACCGATTATTTGACCAAAAATTACATTTTAACGATCAACCACTCCCCGTATTCACCTGATATGGCACCGTGCGACTTCTACCTTTTCGGAAAAATGCATTTGCCGATGAAAGGAAAGCGTTATGCAGACGTGGAGGCCACTCAAAAGGCTTGCACCGGCATACTGGCGGCCATACCGGGCAACGAGCTAAAACACTCGTTCGACAAACTTTTGGACCGTGCAAAAAGCTGTATTGAAGCAGGAGGAGACTATTTTGAATGAAATTAATTGATTTTGCCGATAAAACCATTTGTTCTGTCTATTTTTTAAAAGTCCTGTTTACTTTGGAACGCACCTTGTACATATTCCTGATCAGAATCACCTCCCGAGTCGATAGCATGTCCGTATGGTAGTCTTTCTGTTTCTATGCTAACTAGTCTCTTAGTTTTGAAGCTATTGACCTCTTTCCGGAATCGGCCGACTATATCCCATAGCTGCCATACAACTGACTGATGGGTAAGGTAATGCTATAATTTTTGTGTTTTTGGGAGTAGAAACTTGGGAACTTTTTCCCAAACCCCATTCTAAACTTCTTATTGGAAACGTCCAATTCGTTATTCGATCTGTAATTTTTCTATTACCAACTATAAACTATAATAAAAACTTCGGCTCCGCCCGAAGTTACTTTTCCTTTCCTTTCATTCGATCTAAATGTTATTAAAGAGAATCAAATAGTCGGTCATTGCTCCGTCGTTGATTTATACAAGATTAAAACAAGTTTTTAGCAATGGTATAAATGTTATATCGTATAAATATGATAATTCCTTGTGTCAGGTGTTTAATTAAGTACTTAAGACAGTATGGATTGATTTTAGGATACAAACCTTGGCGCAGCAGCTCCGTCTCTTGCTCGTAGCGCGCATATTCCATTTGGGCCTCCAGCTTGTCCTCTTCCATTTTAAGTTCGCGCTTGAGAGCATCCTGCTTGCTTTTGTAGAGATCGTGCAACTGCTTCCAGCGGGAGCCGTACTCGTGCTCGAACGAGTTTATATCGGCGAATCTGGGACCGACACTGCGTTCCTGGTTGAACTCCGGCATCTTCTTGTTCATCGCCTTCTCCGGCAGTCCGTCGTTATCGTCATTGACCTCCATTGGCTCCACCAGGCAAGGTCGAAGAGAAGCAGTCAAAAAGAAGCACTTCTCATTGCACAAACGAAGGCAGGCACTGGCCGATGACTTCTTGGCAAACTCTACGATGCCCTCACCGAGGTGCTTGCCGCGGTCATCGACCGTTATGCTAGCCCTCTCGATAGGCCCGAAAATCTCAAACGACTTGTACAACAGCTCGTTGGATACGTATGGAGTAAGGTTGCTCACTCGCAGGATGGTGGCGTTGGGAGCGAAGCGGACGCGCAGTTGGCGACCCTTGCGCATTGAACCGTCCAAAGCACGCTTGGCCTTCTCGGCGTTTATGTGGTAGTCAACCTTCAGGAATGTAAAATTTTTCTCAACATTTGAAAAGATCTCTCCAATCTCGCCGAAGGGCTTGAACATCTCACGGAGCTCGTCGTCAGTGATATCTCCGGTGAGGTTTCCAACGTACAGACGGTTGCGGCCCGAGAACTTTGCCTCAGTGGGCACCTCACAAGGCGCCAGCTCTATGGTGGGTCCGGCAATGCTTCGCAGCCTTTGGGCTATAAAGAAGTCGTCACCGCCACGGGGACCACCTCCGTCCCGTCCACCCATGGAGTTGTTGGGGCCGCCAGGACCGCCTGATCGTTGGCCGCGATTTCTGTTTTCGCGCTGCTGCTGCTGTTGATGATGTTGCTGGTTGCCGCCGCCACCGCCACCACCTCCTCCTCCGCCGCCGCCACCACCTTGGTGGGATGTATTACCACCGCCGCCGCCACCGCTACTTCCTCCGCTAACATTATTACCAGAACCACCTCCGCGGCCTCCGCGGAAACCCTGACCTTGGCCTTGGCTCTGCTGCTGCCCCTGACCTTGGCCCTGTCCTTGGTTCGCGTTCTGATTCGATTGATTTTGATTGGCCGATGCTGAATTGTTTTGTTTCTCGGGGCCACTTGCTGCATCCGGTTTAGAAGCTTCGTTAGCCGATTTCTGTACATATGGCAGAATATATAGTTTGATCAGTACATGAAAATTAATCAGAGATATTCTGTTGTAACCAGATATAATTACTATACTATACTATGGCCCATACTATAATGGGTATATCTATAGATATAAACCTATATTTTTGATCCGTACACTGTTTAATTCGAAAGGAAGTCGGCTATATATAATGAAACCTTATTACTGTTAGTAATCATTCTATAAGAAAATGTTTCTTCTCAAAAGATAGACCAAGATGTTTATGGAATTTTTACAATTTTCCGAATGAACACCAAAGTCTTGGATACATTTTAATGATTATTACATATAATTGATGCAAAAATTCAGTTAAATGTACTTGTTTGTATTTCAAATCAGATCGTGCCAACTATTGGAGATTTTCTTTATTATTATATTACTATTTTTTATTATATATACTAGCTATTACCACTTCCGACTAACTGGAACGACTTATCAAGCAATGGGAAAGCAGCTTTACTGTTCCGAAAAGAATAGTAATTGATTTTGGTTTAAAAAGTTTGGATTAGCTGACGACGTTCCAGTCCAGATCGAGACCAAGATTCCAGACCAAGTCGAGTAGTATTGATATTTAGCAGGAATTTTATGGAGTTTTAAATAGAAAATCCAAGAACCAGTAACTTGACTTCAAGTGCAGGTTAAGTATATTGATAAAAACATATTCCTTTGGTTTCTAAACTCAAAAAGCATAAAAGTGTCTTGCACAATAATCTAAAATGAATAAAATAAATATTCCTTATAAGAACTCAAGAGTCAGATCAGTGCCTTATAAAAAGGATTTTGAGAAGATTGTTCCGATAGTTCGTTTCTCAAAATCTATAAGGATGAGCGGACTAAGAAAAACCGGCATTTAACTAAAAGGGTATATTAATTTCGGGTCTGCCCGTATTTACTTTTTCTTTCAATTTCAAATTCCAAACAAATAAATCCAACTGCATTTTTGCTTGTATCTTAAAAAGAATATGTTTTAATACCATATTTAATATTTTGATATCGAAAATGTATGAAATGACTTTCTAATTAGTTTTCAAAGGCTGTACATCGCATTTTCTATGTTTGAAAATCTATGAAGAGAAAGAGAAAATTCGTTTAAACGATTTTGAGCGAATAAAAGGCATTTTAGGCTGATTTTTCTCTCAAAAATATACTTGGATTCTACTGCTGATTTTTAAACTAATAAATAAAACAAAATAGGTAAAAAAAAATGTTTGAATAAATTTGCCAAAAGGCTTATACATAGCCGGTACATAAATATATTTCAGAAACTGAATTGGTAGAATGCATACATAAATACGGTCTTGTATATTAATATACTGATATATTCTGTCAAATCCAATTAAAAGTAAATTCCTATTAATTGACTTTATAACCTATACCTAAAATTTTCTTTCATTCTAAAGAAAATTGTATGTATACATACATATATGTACATACATTTTGCAATTGATTACATTCACTCAATTGCAACGAACAGCAAGTTAAGTATGAAAAAAATGTTGTCTTGAGATAAACTTACATTTGCGTTATTCTGATTTTGCGCTTGGAAACTTGGGCGATTCTGGTTTACTCCGCGGTTCCGGTTGCGATTCTGTGCAAATCCGCCCTTATTAGGGAAATTCTTATTTTGATTTTGATTTTGCATGGGACCGGTAGTGGCACCGCCACCGCCAGCACCACCACCACTAGCACCACCACCACCACCACCACTGCCAGCTAGACCACCATTTTGGTTATTTGGACCACCAAATCGTGCCTTTTTTTCAGCAGGACTTCCATCGGCGTCGTTTTGCTTTTGAGCGTTGTGCTTTCCAATATTTTTATTGGCTTGGTTTCCTCTTTGTTGCCGTTGAGGCAGTGGTCCAGAATTGTTGGAATTGTCCAATTTTACCGCACTTTCCATTGCAAATTAATTAATTTAATGACAGAAATTCGTAGAACAAATGTAGCAACCCAACTGTTCTCAAAATGGAACTTGCAATGAATGAAAAGTACTGGCAAATTAATTGTCGGAACTGTAACTATAACACTGGGAATGTCAATACCTCATCACGATGCCTGCCTAGAACCAAATGGAATGAAACACATTTAAAATGGAAATATGCAAGCATTATGCTCAAATTTTGAGTCCAAGTTCAAACACATGAAGTAAAGTGTTACCAATTTATATATCTTAATAAATAAGATATGTTAAATAGGTTCTGAATAAGATTTGGTTTTTGAATTTGTTTTTATCATTACGAATGTTATATAAAAGAAACGTTAGCCCTTGTGTAATTGTCTCCTTACATTTTTAATGTAGTTCACGATTTAAATTTGGAATCACGTTATTAGCATAGGAAGGCTGTGTTTTTCGAATTAAAGATCAGCCACAACTCGTAAAAGCAGAAAAAAATATCAAAAAGTTATTGCTTATGTAATTAAAATGATGGGATACGGATAATCACAGGACATTGTTGACTAAAAGGTTTGGTATTAGAAAAAAACGTAGAAACTTTAGGCTCAGGCGCCAACTTTGCATGAGGGTAGGCGTACTGAACATTTAGGTAGGGGAAGTACATTATTTATACTAAATGATTATAATATGTAGTGTTATATATTGTCCAATTGCTTAATGTGCTTTTGTCATGTTGTAATGTCCCAATTAGCTAATGTATTCTTCACATTTGTGCATTATATGTTCTGTTACAACAGACAAGAGGAATAGCATAATGGTTAACTTTATTAAAAAGAGTTATATGGAAAATACAGTAAGAAGATACCTAACTGTTTTTAAAAAATGTATTGAAAAGTTTGTTACTCCTTGTTTTTAAAATTTTGTGGACCACTTTTGTGTAACAATCGATCCTGTGGGACCAGGACCAGGACCAGGACAGGACCGTTTGTCTGACACAGCTAACAAGTTAAAGTTATCTGTGGAATTCTTTTCCACGTTGATGCGAGAAATATGTTGATTTGAAGAAACGGTGAAATATTTTTTTATTGGTGCCACTACCTGGCTGGAATAAACTGTAGTGGTCGGAAAGCCTTTCATCATTTCAATTACTTCTCTGTTGTTTAGCTTATATTCATCTTTCACGAAGCGTTTAACGTTCGGTGACCCAGTATTTGTAGGCTTTAATCGTCCCTATTTGAGATTATGGTGCCGAAGGGGGTTGTCTGTATTCACTTGGAGTAAAGTCCAATTGTTAGTTAGTTCCACTGTAGTGTTTTCCCTGCCAACATCTTTTGGTCTTGAGAGGTTAAGTGTGGTG
Organism: Drosophila vallismaia; assembly: GCA_035047325.1. NCBI lineage: Eukaryota > Metazoa > Arthropoda > Insecta > Diptera > Drosophilidae > Drosophila > Drosophila vallismaia. Next base: position 757,954 of record JAWNPU010000001.1, on the reverse strand, counting down.
TATACCGAACTTTTTTTTTTGGTCTGTCCGCAAAAAATGCCACGGCTTATATATAGATTATATATAGATTCGATGTGATATATATTTAGATAGCCAGAAAAGTTTCTACTCTAATTTGTCCTGGGCCAGCGGGCAGCTGCCCCAGGACATCGCGTAGGATGCTGGAGTAGCAGGTTAAAGAGGAATATTTGCAATTATGAGCTTCGGCTTGAGGCTACCGTGTCGGTTATCGGGTTCCCAGTCTTGACAGGCGGGACCATACAAAAAAAAAAAAAACACAAAACCCTGACTTTATCTTTGTATTTTTTATTTTACTTGCCAAAGCGGAACTCTGTATTTATTTATTTATTTTTGTATAATAACTCAATTGCCGCCGTGCCATCGCCCCCTTGTTCCTAGGTTTATCCCTCAAGCAGATGAGTCCGTCCGATAGATACTCTTGATAGGAGTCCGATAGGCTCTCCTGATTCTCCATCTTCGTTTAGTTGACCTCCTCGTAGTTGACCCCTTTAGGCATTCCCCCCTAGACTTTTCCTTTACGCCGATAGATAGCTCCAACGTAGCTGGAACTTATCCCCATCGTTGTATCAGAAAGGTTCATTCCAATCCCATTTGAACGCCCACTGGCTTTGCCCGACGGACATATCCCTATGAACAGTTCCCTTGTGATGGTACCTATCCTTTTCCTTTAATTAAAAATTCAAGTCCCAAACCTCTTGCCTATGCACAATCGATATTTCCTGTGGCATTACTACCTTCTGCTACCTTCTTGCCCTTCTCATCAGAAAAGGACGGCCATACTGCCTGTAACCACGTTTTTTTGTTAGTGCGCCTCTCCGCGAAATGGTCTGAGTTCACGATAATTCACGAGTTACGGCTTGCTGTCTGACCTTACTCAGTTCCATGCCGAACGTAGCTCAGGAAATACAATAAGCAATTTCCTGGCAATTGGTCTCGTCTTTTTATCGGAATTGAAATAATGCCGCAAAAGTAAATGTTCTAGCCTTTCAAACTATGCAGGCTCAGTCACCCATCTAACATAGGTCCTAACATTTCAATTCGGCCTTCTACAAATCACACGTCCTAGTGTTTTGACTGTTAATAATATTATCTTCTTATATCAAATATTCATTGTTTACATACCATACCAGATTCTTCGTTGAATCATACTTCTCATTATTCTTTTTTTAGATCGAAGGTAAGATCATAAAAGTAAGTTTGGTTTTATTTCTTCTTCTTTAAATGAATATAATCACTAAATCACTCGACCTCCGCCATAAGTCTCCTTTATAATTGTGCGGTCATCATATCCCATTTGGGCCTTTTTTTCGCGTGGTTCCCGCTGCATTGGTCGCTCTGAAAGGTAGGAGACAATTGACGAGGCAATCTTACTATGGCGTTGAGCACCAACGCTATGTAGAGAACTGCGTGACTTGGTAATGCCTTTAGAGTGGCGATGCAGATAGCATCGTGGCCGGGTGCTCTACTGATATTTAGATGACCAATAGCTTCGGATATCTCACTAGATTTAAATGGCCTGATAGGCAGTTTTTTCTTTTGATGGCACGTGGGGCCTTCCAAAATAAGTGCGTCATTATCAGTACCAGCGTATTGCCAGTCTCACACTATACCATGTAGTTTTGTGATCCGCCAGTGTACGTTGAAGCTCGCTCTGTGCTCTATTCCACGCTGCTTTCTCCATGGGGATGTCGAGACGTCATCCACCTTGTGCGTAGGCGTCTCTTATCGCGGATTAGAAGCTGGTTCGCGTTGGTGATCGGTATTCCTGTCGCTGCGGTCTTCCGGGGCGAAGCGTGTGCTGCCATTTTTGCTGCCATCTTGACTTTGCTGGTGAACAATTCAACGGCGTCTTCCAAGTCATCCACGGAGTTGATCTTAATATTCAGCTATCTCTCCAGTTGTCCTTTGAAGTGCTTCGCTTGGTTATCAGCTTCTCCGTCGCCGGATATGTTTTACTTGCTTAAATGGAGACGAAAGTCCAGCAAAATCTACAGTAATGCAAAGGGTGCCTCGACTTCTGTCAGAAAAGCCATTTTTCTACATACCTTCCATTTTAAAACCTCTCAGACATGCATGTTCCCAAGTAGTTGTATATGGGTGCATTGCGTTTTTCCCGGTGTACAAAAGCTTTCAATATATGTTTTTGTAGTCTTGGTCTTTTGGTTGGTGTCCCAAGTGACGGCAAAGTTTTTCTTTCCCGATGATGTTGCTCGAAATGTCTATCTGTCGTGAGGCATACCTTTTTCATCGGTAAGTAGTTCAGTTTCACTGCTCTTAAAGTTGAGCTGATATCCCACTGATCCCATAAATACATGCTTCTGTTTGCAATTATTTTTGGGGAGTTATCCGAACGAGTCAGTACTGAAGCGTATATTCGCAATTTATCTACTCTCCCCTTCTTTATCTGGTTACCCTCGTTCCTTGGTTTACCTTTCACCATAAATTCTGATATTCTACTCTCTCTCCAAATGAAAATTCTGATGCTACTTTGCTTTATTTCCAGGGGTATTCGTGAGCTAAGAAAATTGCCCCCACTTTCTATCTCCAGCTGAGAAATCACCTCTGAGAGGTATAATATTCCAAGCTTATATCCAGCTATATTCCAAGTACATTGTGACAATTAAGTTTCCGGAAAATGTCATTTAAACTGCCCGCGCTGAATATTTTCAAGCACTTTTTTTTTTGTTAAGTTGGTAGCGCTTTCCTTAATTACGACGCCTAAGGTGAGCGCGATCTGCCAAACAGTTTGTTTGCAGCAGCTGTTGAAATCAGTCGACCTCAGTAGTGTTCTGCGATTTTTACAATGCAAAAAAATATTGAACAAAGAATTTGCATCAAATTTTGTGTTTCGAACCAAATTTCGTGTGCGGAGTCGTTTCGAATGTTGGAAAAGGCTTATGGTGAATCTCTTCTATCAAAAACACAAGTCTACGACTGGTACAAAGCTTTTAAGGATGGTCGAGAAACCGTCGAAGACATGCCTCGTTCCGGCCGTCCTTGGACGTCTAACACTAACGATAACACTAAAAGATTGAAGGAAATCGTACTCAAAAATCGTCATGCGAGTGCTAGAGAGATAGCACATAAGCTAAACATCAGCCGTAAAACAGCTCGTTTGATTTTGACGGATAATTTGGGGATTAGACGCGTCAATGCTCGGCTTGTTCCAAAAGAGCTGATGTGCTATCGCACCGAGCTGTACTTGCGAACGATTTAAAGACCAAAAACTCGTTCAATACCATCGATCAACCACCGTATTCACCGGATTTGGCCCCATGTGAGTTTTTTTTGTTTCCAAAACTCAAGTTACCACTCCGTGGGACTCGTTTTGACTCGATAGAGGCCGTAAAAGAAAATTCGCAGAGGGCACTAAAGGCGATCCCGGACAGCGCCTACAAGGCATGTTTTGATGATTGGAAAAAGAGGTGGCATATGTGTATCGCTTCAGAAGGAGCATACTTTGAAGGCGATAAAATGAATATTGATGAAAATTAAAAATTTTTCATTTTAATCACAATTTCCGGAAACTTAATTGTCACAGGGTATATCCATTCCAGGCTTATGAAAACACTCCAACAAGGGTTTTAAAAATAGTAAATAAAACATGGCTTAACTGCCTTGCCTGGCAACAACTATGCGACAAGAACCAAAACTTGGGGAAAAAATAAAAAGAAGTAAGAAAAATCAAGTTAAATATCGAGGAATCGAGGAACTGCGAGAAAGATGATTATTCGGACCACATGATATTTGGGCTAGAATTCCTCGTGGTTCATCAACAAGAAGTCCGGAATTTTCCATTCGACGACCATATAGGAACCCTGACACAGGAATGGATACTGGCACTGCGTGATATTATTTCCACCTCTGTTGATGGCAAAGTCAGTGAACTACGAAGAAATTTTTCTACTTAGGCAAGACTACACAAGAAACCTCTGTAGCTTGGACGAGACTCATCAGCCGCGAAATCAAGTTCGCGTTTCGAGACGTCAGCGACAAAACGTCTAGATTGGATGACAAGTCACAAGTCATCAACGGAAAATGCGACATCGCCTTGCATTTGCCAGACAACCTTTTTATTTTAAACATGATTATAGGCCTTGAACAAAATATCGAGCGAAATTTTATTATCCAGGAGTTTGTAGCGAAAACAACGGTGGTAAGCTAAGGAACACAGGTAACGGGTCTTAAGAAAGGAGGTTAGATACTGAAAGTACAAGACACATTGACTGCTGGGAATAAGATTATTAGCTTATTTATCCCGTATCCTTATTTGTTCTATATTTGGTAGGTATTGGATTTATTATACATTAGAGAAAAAACATAATAGAAGTAAAAATACTAGTCAAAGACAAAAAAATACTTCTATAATTCTAGCATGCTTCGTTCCGACAACGATTGGAGACATTTCACATTTACACTCTCGGCCATACGGCTGCTGAAAAAGTTATGACCATAATAACAATTGGTATTGCAGTCCTCTTGTTGGAATACAACAAAGCTGAGATTGGCAGAAATTGAAATTATAAAAAATTTTGATGACTCACCCATGCAATCAAATACACATGCAAATAAACCTAAAAAAAAATTATATATAAGAATCATGTGAAGTGAGAGGTTGTAGTATGATCACCCACTTATACCGTACGTCATTAACGTATAGTCAGCGTTCAGCATACAATAGTTGCCTCCCTTCAGAAATTGAAGTCGATTGTTTTTTACGTGAGCCCCTGCCAAATTGGCCTAATCTCACGGCGTCCATAGGCGCAGAATGAAATAGTGCGTCAATTAGCGCCCCTTTGGATCTATGTACGGCCGGATACCGAATGAAGGCATTTTGTTCGGCCATGGCTTTATCCTTGGTTGAGGACCAAAGCCATCTTCCCATCTTTGGGATCACGGCACCCGGTTGAAAACGCAACTCCACGACGAACTATTATTCCTAATGGTTCTACCCGTATTTGGGTATCAAACTGCAGCCATCAAGACACTCCCACAAGGTTACCATCCTTACAGTCAGACCGGCACTGGCCGGTGGGCTGTCTTCCGTGGCACCAAATAATATCATAGGCGTCGTACCCCGAAGGACACTACCGGTTTTAACTCTCAATCAGTCCGGAAACGGAAACCGTTTTGCCCATGGCTTCACACATACAAATATACCTAGGCGGAGCTGCTAAATAGAATAAAGATTTAATGGTTTTTATGATGCTGAAACAAGAGTAAAAAAATGAAGTACAGTTTTTTTACATAATTGAGCATCGTTTGGCTGGGAGATATCTACGAATTTTTTTTTTACATCGGGCTGGAAAGAAAATATATTCTAATGTAAATTAAATACATTTTAAGGTTAGATGCACAAAACATAAATTGGTTATACGTACGCTCTGAAAAGAAAGAAAAAATAATAATTAATAGTGTGTAATCCCTGTCTGATAAAAGCTAGCTTCGGCATAAGCCGAAATTTCTTATAATATACAATGTACTAAAATAAATAACAACATTTGAGTTCACAAGTCAAAATGATTATTCAGTTTTACTTAAGACGAACCCCTTCACAGACTGTGATATTACTTTCAGCGCGACCATAGAATTCCTTTTTATGGAATATATGAAATCATATATCATACTTTATATACTATACTATAATATACTTTATAACTATTCCTGGTCTATGCCTCTAACAAATTCTTAAATGTTAACTAGCATTAGTGTTAAAGCATTGAACATGATAAGAAAAAAGTCGATAAAAAAAATTTAAACGGTATGGGACCCACATCCCTTGAAGACAAGCGCATGCGCAAGTTGACATCACCAAGCTCTAGAAAGAGTCACAAAAAAATTTGGCATAAACGCACTAAGTAGCAACGTGTTGGTCTTGCAGTGCATATCCAAAGTATGGCTGATAAAAGCATTTACATAGTACATGAGTAAACAATTGTTTATATTATATAATATTATATTATATTATATAATTCTAAATATTTGTTAATATTCATGAAAGTTTTTTCAGGTGAACATTAGCGGATACGATCTGTTACATGCCAACCATCCAGAGCACGCGGAGGAGCAGCTATGCTCATCAGGAGTGGCATTCAGTACACGGAACTTCCCGCGTTTCAGGAGGAATGGGCTCAGTGCGCCGTGACCAGGATTTCTAGCCCACAGGGAGATATCACCATTGGTGCGGTTTACTTCCCACCCAGACACTCGATAACCGAGACCCACCTTCAGGACTTCTTCGAGTCCCTTGGACCTCGTTTTATAGCAGCCGGAGACTTTAACGCCAAACACTCCTGGTGGGGGTCCCGCACAAACAACCCCAAAGGCATTATGCTTTACAAGTACCTGCAGCGGAAGAGTCTGGACTGCCATTCCACTGGAGAACCCACACACTGGCCTTCCGACCCTTCAAAGCAGCCGGATCTTCTGGACTTCGCCGTCTCCAAGGGCATAAGACACTCTAAGATAACATGCTCAAGCTATGATAAACTGCTATCCGACCACAGCGCAGTAAACTTGCTCCTAAACATCCCCGTCCTCAGAAAAACCCCGCCTAGAAGACTCACTGGGAAACACACAAATGCCCCCAAGTTTACGTTTTGGATGCTTTCCTCCCTGTACTCAGATCCCCCTCTTTCCACACCAAGCAACATAGATGCGGCCATCGAAAACTTAACCAGAGAGATGCACAATGCTGCTGAGTTTGCGAACCCACCTCCTCCGACTACCCCGAGAACACCTGAAAGAGACTTGCACTTGTGGTCTCCTGAAATCGCGGCCCTCGTGGCCGAAAAAAGGCGCCTCAGAAGAGTCTGGTTTTCATCGCGCAATCCCAGGGACAAGACAGCACTTAATCGTTCCACCAAGGAACTAAGGGACAAGCTAACCATCCTACGGCAGGACTCCTTCCATAGATTCCTCAAGGAGCTGGAACCTGGAGACCCGCAGCACAATCTGTGGAATGTCACGAGGCACATTAAAAGACCTGCGAAGAAGATATCACCCGTGCGCAAAGTGGACGGGTCCTGGTGTCGGTCTGAGATCGAAAGAGCAGAAGTCTTTGCCGACCATTTACATAGTGCTTTCTCACCTTTCGATAGATGCACTGCCGAAGAGAGAGCTGCCATCATAAGGTTCGTAGAGAGCCCAAGTGCTCCTGGCACGCCAATACAGCCCGTCGAACCAGAGGAGATTGTGCAGGAGATCGCCTCCTTAAAAAATGGCAAGTCACCAGGTCCTGACCGAATTGATGCAGTAGCACTGAAAATGTTGCCCCTAATCTGTTCCCAAAGGCTGGCTAACATCTTTAACAGCTGCCTCCGTCTAGGGTACTTCCCGAAAGTGTGGAAGCGTGCGGAAATAATTGTCCTCCTCAAGCCTGGAAAATCTGAAGCCAATCTAGCATCGTATCGTCCGATTAGTTTGCTGGCAATCCTGTCTAAAATACTTGAAAGAATATTTTTACGTAGAGTACTGCCAGTTTTGGACGAGGCCGGACTGATCCCTGATCACTAGTTTGGCTTCAGACGCCTTCATGGAACACCAGAGCAATGCCACCGGCTTGTTGAGTGCATACTAGAGGCCTTCGAAAAGAAGAAGTACTGCTGCGCCGTTATGCTGGATGTTAAACAGGCGTTTGACAGAGTCTGGCACCCTGGACTCCTGTTCAAAATTAAATCCAACCTTCCAAGTTCCCACTTCGCCTTCCTCAAGTCGTACACAGAGGAAAGAGAATTCCGAGTGAGATGCGGATCATCAATCAGCACGCCTAGGCCTATAAGAGCAAGAGTACCTCAAGGCAGTGTTCTTGGACCCATCTTATACACATTCTACACAGCGGACCTTCCCATCACCACCTCTCGAAACCTCACAGTAGCTACATACGCGGACGACACCGCGTTCCTAGCCTCCGCCACAAATCCTCAGGAAGCATCAGCCATCATACAAAGACAACTGGGTGCTCTAGATCCATGGCTGAAACGATGGAACATCGTGGTCAACGCGGAGAAATCCTCCCACACAACCTTCGCATTACGCAGGGGGGATTGCCCCCCCGTCACACTCAACGGGGAAACCATTCCAACGAATGACACTCCCAAATATCTAGGGCTGACCCTGGACCGCAGGCTCACATGGCGTCCACACCTAATCAACAAGCGCAACCAGGCCGACCTACGACTCAGGCAACTTCACTGGCTCCTGGGCAGAAGATCCAAGCTCAGGGAAAAATTCAAACTACTCATATACAACGTAGTGCTGAAGCCAATCTGGACCTATGGGATTCAGTTATGGGGCAAGGAAAGCTGTTCCAACTGCATCAGAATACAGCGGTTTCAGAATAAATGTCTGAGAACATTTTCTAACGCTCATCCGTACCACGAAAACTCAATAATCCACAAAGAGCTTGGAATTCCTTCGGTAGCAGAGGAGATCACCCGACACAGTGAAAGATATACAAAAAGACTAGACAACCACACCAACCACCAGGCCATCAAGCTCCTAGAAAACAGCCAATCCCTAAGACGCCTGAAAAGGAAACACCCGCTTGAGCTCCCCCACCAATAGACACCTAAGTCAGACTCATATGATGTACATTCCATGTACCTCCCTTAAGTTAATGTCACCCCCAAATCATTTAATGATTGTCCATTCGGACAGATTTTAAATATAAAATAAGAATGATAACAAAAAAAAAAAAAGGTGAGAAATTGTATTAATGATGTCTGTTTTTAAACGAAACTCATTGGAGTAAGACTTTGGCTCCTTTTAACAGTTAAATGAACGCATGGATAATAAAATTAAGCACTTGTTGTTGGCACTTAGGTAGGCCAACAAAATAACAACAATTAAGCTTACAAAAGTATGTTTTTGGCGGAGCCAAGGCTTATATACCTTTGTAGTAGGGTTCAGTCTGACGACCGCCAGAGGAGATTCCGAAAGACGAGTGCAAGTTGCGAGTAGCCGCCGTGTCTTAGGAAACGGATATAGATTCCTACGTCAAATAACTCAAGTTTCATAGTTGCGATCAAGTTAAGAACACAGTAGTACCCAATAGAAAGTCGGCTAAAATTTAGAGCAATGGATTACAAAAAAAAAACAAGCAAGAACAAGGAGAATCCGGAGAGTCGGGAGCAACCAGAGCGGAGTTACCATCCCAGCGTAAACGGGTTGAGTGCCGCCACAACCAAATTAGGAGTACGACTAAAAGATTTTCGAGTGCGAGTAACGTATTTCAGCGAACGTTAGGAGCAATAAATCGGTAACTTAGCCTCACAGTAGAGGCCCTGAAACTGGTGTCTAGCGAGAGCGGTAACAAGCACACGCATTGAGTTTTGATCAGCTCCGGAGTCGACGAAGCGTATACACCTTATTGGTGGAAACGTCAATGTCAGAGCAGTGCCGAGCAGGCCGCGGAGATGAAGAGACATGGAATGGCACGTGTAGCCAGCGGACCCAACCCCATAAAGGATAGCGACGATACTTAACCAAGGGCACTTCAATAAAGGCAAAGTATTGAATCTTAGGACATCATCTGTGTTATGACTGGACTCAGGTAATAGCATCGAATCTATCAATTCGCTGGAATTTCGCTGGGCATTTTTCAGGAGCAAACCAAGAATAATAGTTCTTCCTAAATAACTTCAGAAGGCGCCTTAGATTCAAATATTTGAGTCAATGTGTTCGTCATAAAATAGTTTTTACAAAATTTCTCAAGCGTCTACTCTCAAAAAACACGAAAATTATGCTGAATCGTCCCGCTAAACCAGCAACAAGGGATATTATGTATGTGTCTAACATCACCACATGCTGCTTCATTCACGATTCCAGCCCAAGGTCAGCATGAAAACACGCCACAGATGGCAGCTGAACGGCTTGAGTTTGAGTCAAGTTCCTGAAAACTGTGGTCAGAAAGAACTGAACACCGGCACCGGGTGTTGATGATATGGTATATCGTACCCGCTTTATTTCAAGCGCAGCATAGCGAGTGCCCTTACTACCAGATAAGGTTAAAGGGATGAAACCCGGAGCTAGTATATAAAATATATATATTTTAAAAAGAAGCAATTATAACGCTTAGGTTCTAAGAACTTACTAATATTTTTGGGTATAAGTCGGCCGACGCGCTGTTTATTGTTAACACCCAAAACTATCTACAAACAGAATCTAATATTATATAGCTAGAAAATTATTATCCAGTAAAAGATCCAAAAAAACAGCAAAAGATGATTAACTACGTGGACACATACCGGTTGCTAAACAACCCCAAGCTTCTGACGCTGATCTATTGACTTCATTCTACAATAAGTAACCAACTTGCTGACAGACCCGATTTTTCGATTTTTCCTGTCCACCTGATGCTGTGTGCGCTTCGAGAAGCGCAGTCAGAAGGCTTGTATCCAGAACGAATGTGCTTCGAGCTAGTTCGTGTCGCTGTATAACTTTTTAAGACTTCTGTAGTTTGATTGCAGACGTACGTTAAGAGTCTGGGGGGCGATGAAAGCCCGATACGGACGATCTTTGAATGTGGCCAGAAAGTTGTGATGTTAGAAATCGTTAATGATGATTTTACAACAGATAGCATTCGGATGAGATTGCGTTGCATTCTAGCCGCAGTATTGATACTGCCTTAAATTGAGCAATTCGTGTTTGGCAGCTACTAAGGTGATGTGACTTCCGTCACCGTTAGCAACTCGGCTATAGATAACGGCTCCGTATGCGTTTAATGAGGTGTCTGAGAATCCATGCAGCTGAATTTGTTGAAAATAAAAGGCAATATTCCGAGGTGCAAGGCAGCTTGCCATTGGCCAGTCTCTTATAATTCACGCCCTTATAATTCATAATAGCTGCAGCAAGACAGTAGCTGGAGCTATTAGACTGATTAATCATACATTCGTGAAAATTTTAACAGAAATTCTCACTTGGTGAGGGACTCCTGCTTTCCTGTGGGAAGAACTGTGACAAGCATTTGACCCAAGCCAACAATTCCTATAAATTCCATGTATTTAAACAATAAGGTGATTCTTCAAGTCCTTGTTGAGTTTTGTGGGATCATAGCATCTGTTTTCTTGTGGTAGGGTTTCCAGATAGCACTTCCAAGTCGCAGGAATAATTCCAATAAGATGGCTCTGAATAGGTGGTCCAATGTGAAGACGAGCGTAGAGTAAAGTTCCAAGACCTTGGTGTTTTGACACGCTTCCAATGTATCACTCTATAATCGAACCGTTGGCAGTCGGTGAGCCCCTGATTGTTGCAGATGGATCCCTTATACAAAGCCGGAAAATGTTTCCAGTCCTCATAGCTTTAAGAAAACAAGGGAAGTTTGATGCTTTCTTACAGCTCCTCTTCGTTATATATGATTATAAGTACCGTAATCCTATAAGATCTAATACCGTAATTCTATAGTGTTAAACTTTAGTCTAGTGCGGATTGGTGCAAGCTGTACGAAGATCTTTATTTATAAAGGGGAAGGAAGATATTACCTACTAATTTGACCCAAATTCCTCTACGTCGACACACATACACACTAACCGTATCGGTTAAAGGGGATTTGAGATTTTGGCACCTAAAAATGGCAACAAACAGAATCTTTCATTATATCGCTAGTAAACTCTTAGAAAATATAAAAACCAAAAGAAAACAATAAAAACAATAAGTAGTATGTATGCATTACATGGACACAGACCTGGTTGCTAAAAAAAACCAAGTTGCTGACGCTGAGTCTATGACTTTATTTTAAAAAAGTGATTACAAGTTACTAATAGACCCATAAAATGCCCAGTTACAGACTAAGCTACCCCAAATTGCACAAGACTTAGGAAACTCCAGGAAACAAGTAATTGCTTTGAGGCCAACGAAATGTGCTTCCGATATGTGCTCCTACGCTAGGATCACATATACTTTCAAGACGCCGAATAGTTAAGCAAGCAGTTACCAACATATCTAACGCGGCACAGGTCAGGGGGAAGCAACCGAGTCATTTCGGGAAGAGCACGTACCATACCCAGGATGATGCATGATGCTGCGTCAGATCTTAGAGAGCGTCTGAGCGATATTAAACTAATTCTGGACTCCGTCGCGAGCTGTGCTGCAGCAGGACTGGACCTGATATGGAACAGTGAAGGACTTTAAAACGAGACTGACAAGATCGGCAAATTTTGTTGACGCCAAGGGGTCGCCCATAGTCGGGGCAAGTTGCCATGGTTCACTGCAATAGTAATCACCGATAAACAGGTATGTGATACTGGAGGACAGCGTTCCCTATGAACTCAACATGGGTCTTGCTTCCGCTATGGAAGCAAGTTCTCAACTACTGCTAGTTACCGATCCAACAGGGTGTAGCCTCTGATAGATCACACCTCCACTGATGAACTGATAAAAAAAAGCAGCACGGCTTAATTGTAAGCTTCTACAATACAAGTATACATTTGGTGCAAACTACTATTGTACATTAATGGATATCCAGCATGCTACATGCCTCAAACCGGTAATGATAATAGAAGTTTTAAGCCTTATAGCTTTCAGTCCAAGCTCGGCTACCACGGTTTTCTAATTTTAGGCAATAGTGCAGTGCTGGAGACAGATCCGTTAGCTCTTTGATCCCCAAGAGACAAGACAAGTCTCCGCGCAAGCCTCTTAGAAAGGTATCGACCGCTTTATCCGTGTACATTGGTGTCATTAGTTTCTTGGACCAATTGTCAATTGCAACCAATCTTATAAGTGGCAGGTAATTATAGACCTGTTAATGGAATTCCTCAACCGACTGTCGGTAACCCTGCACCAGCATTGACATCTGGTATTCTAGAGATACCTCGAAATAGCTGCCAGTTAAGTGGGATGCTGTAGGATTAAAGAGCTACATTGGCATTACCATCGGTAGGCATATGCCGAAATATTTCGAACAAATGAAAATTTGAGTACCAAAACACATGCAAAATTAAAAGAAACAAACTGCAAATCTCAGCAGTCGATGATGGAGGCTTTCTTAAATTTAGTTTACTTTTTGAATTCAGGAAAAATAAAAAAAAGAAAAACTGCAACAAAAGATAAAAATTCCTTTGCTTTTATACCCTTGCGGAGGGTATTATAATTTTGTCTAGAAATGTGTAACGCATTAAAGGAAGCATTTCCGACCCCACAAAGAATATATATTCTTGATCAGCATCAACAGTCGAGTCGATATAGCCATGTCCGTCTGTTTCTATGCAAAAAAATGGCCGGTAGTTTTAAAGCTAGCGTTTTGAAATTTTTACTAGATCATTATTTTTGTTGCACGCAGATCAAGTTTAAAAATTTGTCGGACCGGACCTTTATATCATATAGCTGCCATACAAACGATCAATCAGTTTTCAAGTCTTTGTATGGAAAACTTTTTTGTATACCATCTTCGGCAAGCCGAAGATAATGTTCTATTGAATATATTATATTTGTCCTATTGTTATTTACATATTTTTGTCTAAAAGTTTTCTGAGAATTTAATTGAGTGTGTAAATTGTTAATTTTCCTTTTGAAGCTTTTGCATAAAAATCCGACGTTAATATCCTGAGAGGGTTTCTTGTGGTCAATTCGGACCACCGACTGCTCGGGCGCCAGTGAAAGATTTCATTTGTAATTATAACAAGAAAATAATTTTTGTATTGGCTGAGAACAACCGGTTTATTTGGTATGATTTTGTAAGCTGAGTACAAAAATGTCGCCCTTATCTGCCCTGGCAGTCATGTTGAGACCTTCGCACCGGCGCGGTGACGTTCGTCATTTTAGTTGCGGGCCGCTGGTATTTTTTTATTTTTGCGGCGATATCTTTTATAATAAGTGAATTAGTAGGCGTGTCTTAGTTGGGCATAATGAGTGCCTCCCATTGGTTTGGATCATAACGTTCTGAATATGATTATGTGTATGATTATGATGGCTTCTAAAGGTCGTGTTTTTTTAATGTTTTTTTACTTTGAGGGCTATGTTGATCAAAACGATCGCGAAGAAATGCTGGAAATCGAACGTATGGTATGGACTGAAAGCTATAAGGCTTAAAACTTTCATTATCATTACCGGCTTGAGTCAGGTTGCAAGCTGGATAACCATTGATGTAGTACTTTGTACTATATGTATGTAAGCAGGGGACAGACAGCCGATCGTCCCACTTGAGCTTCAAGGCGACAGAGATACAGTCACGATTGGGCAGTCGTTTGGTGAAGTTGTCATTAAGAAGTCAGTTCAGTAGTCAGTTGTCGTTGCAAGTTCGGATGGCACTAGAATTATAATTTAACAACATTCATAATATTCAAATTCATTGTCATCAATTAATAAGAATATAATAAACTTTACATATGGGGGCTCAACCAGTTAAAGTTTCGATCTCGGTTATGTTCGATCGCGTGTGTGTATACATACAAGTAGTTGACTAAAGGAATGAACAAAAAGGTAAGTGGACGAAGAGCGTGACAATTCGAATTCCAGTGGATAGTTTTGATAAAGTTGTGACCGAGTGCGATGGCTACTTTGTGTCAAATGTAAAAAGGGTATGAAATTTTTTAAGAAACGCTGAAGCATTTGAATTATTCGATAGACAAAGATATGTCTAGGCGCGAAATAAAATGTGCTGTGCCGCAAAATTTTTCTTAGAATCTGAAACAGTTTGTGATTATTATGAGTTAAAAAATGCGCTAGTGGAAGCGTTTGAATGTTACTTAAAGAGTGCAGATGTGCATTATAGGTTACAGGAGAGAAAAAAGAAAAAAAACGAAACATTCCATGAGTATATCCTCCATATGAAGAAGTTGGCATCAGTTGGTAACATAGAGAACGCGACAGTGCTTAGCTAAATTGTCTACGGTTTGTTTATTAAAAGCGGATACAAATGCGCAATGTACCAATGCAAAACATTCAAAGATCTGAAGGAAGATTATGACATTTTAATTTAATGAGAAAAATCAAAATAAACAAAAGCAGTTTACAAACGTCAAAAATGTGTCCGAACAGAATTCTAAAAAAATATTGTTGCTTTAAATATGGTTCCGCTGTACATTAAAGAAAAGATTTCACAGCCGCGGTGAAATGCTTTAAATGTAATGAAAACGGTCAAATCTCAATTAACTGTCCAAGAAATAATCGTCGGACAAAACTACCTAAAAAAATGGTGTAAAAGTTGAAGGTCTTGTGGACGTTGGATCAGACTTTACAATTATAAAAAATATATATTGAAAGAACTATACCCGATATTGCCATTTAAATAAGTTCTTCAGTGTTGCGTGGTGTAGGCAACATAACAAAAACGCCGATAGGAGTTTTTGTTGCCGAAATAAAGCTGGATGGGATGCAGACAAAGCAGAAGTTTTTGGTTGAGCCGAGCTTCAAAGTTGGGATATGACTTTATAGAGAAATTTCGCTTAATTATTGATACGCATGGCTATAATTTTTAAAGTCTTGATGATCAAAATCCAGCCGATGAGTATAATCTAAATGTTTATAATGTTGTCGAACTTTCATGTATTTTAGCTAATACAAAGCAGCAGGCAGACTAAAATAGATGGCGTTAAGCAGTGTCCGGTCACTTTAAAAATATTGGACGCTACGAGTTTGCGTCGACTACAGGAGACTTAACCAGATGGTACTCGATGACTGTGTCTCTGTGCCGCTAATTGAGGAGGTCTTTGAGAAGCTGCCAGTTACTTCATCATCATGGATCTCGAGATTGGATTCTTTCAAGTACCAGTGAAAGAAGAAAGCAGAAATTATACAGAGTTCGTCACCAAGGATGGACTCTTTCAGTTCAACAAAGCACCGTTGGGCTTTAAGAACTTACCAGCCGCCTTCATTCGATTTGTAAACCACATCTTTTAAGATTTAATCAACGCAGATGTCATGAAGCTTTATATGGAGGACATCATTTTTTATGAATGTGGGTGCGAAACGGCAATTTAAAATAAGCTGAAAGTGAAATTGAAAAAATACTTCAATCTTCAATCTCGCATAAGTTGACTAGGTCACACTGTTGAAAATGGCAAAATATGGCCAGGAACTGAAAAAACCACTGCTGTCCGTCGTTTTGCAGAGCCACAGAATACCAAAGACGTGCAACGCTTTCTTGGATTTGAAGGATCCTTTAGAAAGTTTATACCGAAGAATGTTCATATAGCTCGACCGCAAACTAATCTTTTAACGAAGGGAGTAGAATTTTCAATTGTTCTGGTAGAAAATCATTCCATACAGCAGCTAAAGCAGGCTCTTGTTTGCGAACCAGTATTGCACATTGAATCACTTTAAATTTATGATACATTGCATTGTCTTTAAACAAATAACCAGCAAGGTTAATGTACCAAGAGAAGTGGCACAATCGATTATATATGCAAGATTTTTAATTCCATGTGGCGATGATGTGCGCCAAAAGTTGCGAGAGATGGTAAAGCATAATATAAAGTATGCACAGCAGATCTACAATATAAACGAAATTTCGACAAAAAGGCGTAAAGGAGAGCACGGATACAAAGTTGGGGATCTGGTTGCGATTAAAAGAGCTCAATATGTTGACGATCGCAAGCTAGGTCCAGAATTTCTGGGACCGTATAAAGTCACTAACGAGAAACGGAACGGCCGTTACGAAGTAAAGAAAGTTCCAAACGTCGAAGGTCCTAATACTATAGCTACCAGTGTCGATAATATAAAATTGTGGCGATATGTATCGAAGAATGAAGACCTATTGTCATCTGGGACGGATGACGATGTTCAGGACGGCCGAATGTAAGGACAAACAGCCGACCGAACGTCGCACTTCATCTTCAAGGCGACAAAGTTACAGACGCCGGGCATTGAAGGAAAGGAAAGAAGAGAGGAAAGGAAAGAAGTCAATCCAGCAGTTAGTTGTTGCTGGAAGTTTGGATCGGTCACTATAATTAAAATTTAAATTCTGGGCGACTCCTGGGAGTCGACAACATTTGCCGATCTTTGTCAGTCTCGTTTTATAGTCGTTCACTGTTCCATATCAGGTCCGGTCTTGCTTCAACGCAGCTCGCGACAGCGTCCAGAATTAGTTTCATTTTGCTCAGACGCTCTCTAAGATATGACGCCGCATCATGCATCATCCTGGGTATGGTACGTGCTCTTCCTGAAATGACTCGGTTGCTTCCCCCTGGCCTGTGCCGCGTCAGATATGTTGGTAACTGCTTGCTTAACTAGTTGGCGTCTTGAAAGTATATGTGATCCTAGCGTAGGACCACATATCGGAACACATTTCGTTGGCCTCAAAGCAATTCCTTGTTTTCTGGAGCCTGGTGGCGTAAAAATCTAATTTGATTCGGCTCTCAGTGGAATTTGGAGTAGCTTAGTCTATAACTGAGCATTTTATGGGTCTATTAGCAACTTGTTCACTTGTTGTAAAATAAAGTCATAGACTCAGCGTCAGCAATTTGATTTTGTTTAGCAACCAGGTCTGTGTCCATGTAATGCATACGTACTAGTCAAAATAGTAGCTAATATCCTGCGCACCCCCCCCCCTTTTTATTCCCCAATCCTTTTAGTTCTTTTTGGGAAACCCTACACCCTTTGCCATATCGAAACACTCTTCATTAAATTCACCTTTCAAGTTTGAAATAAATAAAGATCTTCGTACAGCTTGCACCAATCCGCACTAGACTAGAGCTTAACACTTTAGAATTACGGTATTAGATCTTATAGGATTATGGTAATTATAATCATATATAACGAAGCGGAGCTGATTTTCAGTAAGAAAGCATCAAACTTCCCTGTTTTCTTAAAGCTATGAGGACTGAAAACATTTTTCGGCTATGTATAAGGGATCCATATGGAACAATTAGGGCCTCAGCGACTTCCAACGGTTCGATTACCTAAAATTACACTGAAATGAAGCAGAACTCGCTTAAGTCAAACATATTCGCGGGACCAACGGGAACAACAGTGAAGATTGGGACCGCTTAGAAAGACGATACAATAAGCGGTCACTTACCCTGCGTTAGTTTTTTAACACTTTTGAGCGCCACCGGGGAAGTTAAGCACTATGCGTGACCCAGAGGATGGTGCCGTCGAGGCTTAATAGATTGTGCAGAAAAAGGTCTTTGGTTAATCTTAATTTTGTCATCCAAATTGGACATCGATACGTGCCAAGCTTGGAAGGAATGCTAGGCAGCAGCATATGGTGATTTTAGAAATATTTTTAATATTCTTTGTTGCTGGTGAAGCGGAACATACGATAATTGTTGAGGCAATTAAGATATAGTTTGGCTCTGCCAACAATTTTTTTGCGCCTTCAAGCCTCCATCGGTAAAAATGCAGGAAACTGGCACCTGACTCGTCGCACTGCGGCTGGAATCTGATGATCCAGGTCCACCACTAGAGTAGTACAATAAGTTTCGGTTTTTGATCGCATGCAAGATTACAAACCTGACCAGTTCAAGAAAGATTCTAAATCAGCATAAGATGAAGCTATCGCCAAACTACCATGCTGATGGTCCCTGGGCTTGGGGGCTTTCTTGAAGAAGTTTGAATTTCATGTTTGATTTTTAAAACGGGATAATTTCTTAAGTCAATTTTTAAACAAGCTTCATTGGTTAAATACTAATTCAGTTCATATGACCAATCTTGTTCAAAATACAAACTATGTATTCTTTTTAGGAAAAATCGTTTAATGTTCAATGATAAAAATAAAAAAACAAGGGTGATAAAATTAAAATATCGTTCTCATTTTTAAAGAGGGAACTTAAAGCTTAAGATTTTACCCTATGTGACAAAATAAAATTGTAGCATTGCATTTCAATTCCTGTTACGAGAAGCCATATGTTACTCCAATTATATCCCGTTCTTCAAAAATTCATGTTCAATGCTTAAAAAATTCTTGTAAGTCGTAAATTTATAAGACTACAGTTTACCTACCATGTTTATACTTTTTATCGTAACAAATTTGCACAGGTGGCCTAATATTAATTTTAATTCGCGTACGACTGGTTTGCGTGGTTTTTGTTTTGATTGTAGTCGGGGAAGTAGTAAAGGTTGTGGTTGAATGTGTAGATATTTCATCGCTTTGAGAAGATAGTACCGAAGTTTGTGCTGTTGCGCTGGTAACTTTTGTTATTATTTCTGTCGTACTTGATTCGTCGGTTTCTGGTTTAGTGTGTTCTGCGCTTTGAGAAGGCAGCCCCGGAGTTTGTGCTGTTGCACTGGTCACTTTCGTTCTTATTTCTGTCGTACCTGAATCCTCTGTTTCTGGGTTAGTGTGTTCTGCGCTTTGAGAAGGCAGCCCAGGAGTTTGAACTGTTGCACTGGTCACTTTCGTTATTTCCGTCGTACCTGAATCCTCTGTTTCTGGGTTAGTGTGTTCTGCGCTTTGAGAAGGCAGCCCCGGAGTTTGTGCTGTTGCACTGGTCACTTTCGTTCTTATTTCTGTCGTACCTGAATC
Organism: Drosophila vallismaia; assembly: GCA_035047325.1. Classification (NCBI taxonomy): domain Eukaryota; kingdom Metazoa; phylum Arthropoda; class Insecta; order Diptera; family Drosophilidae; genus Drosophila; species Drosophila vallismaia. Next base: position 738,534 of record JAWNPU010000001.1, on the reverse strand, counting down.
CTCTGTTTCTGGGTTAGTGTGTTCTGCGCTTTGAGAAGGCAGCCCCGGAGTTTGAACTGTTGCACTGGTCACTTTCGTTACCTCCGTCGTACCTGAATCCTCTGTTTCTGGGTTAGTGATTTCTGCGCTTTGAGAAGGCAGCCCCGGAGTTTGTACTGTTGCACTGGTCACTTTTGTTATTGTTTCCGTCGTACCTGAATCATCGGTTTCTGGAGGAACTTCACTTTGGGTAGTATATGAAAAATTTGATTCTATTTTAGATGATTTGGGCTCAGAAGGTAATATATGATCACTAAATGTGGTATTCACAGTTGAATATTCTGGTATCGTATATGTTTCTGTGGTTTCTGCGGGTGTTTGATCTGAACTTTCACTTGTCAAATAAGTTTCAAGTTTAGAAGTCGTCTTAGGCTTAGATTGCGAGGTTGTGATTGTAGATTGTGAGAGCAAATAATGTGGGCTGTATGTAGAGAATTCTTCGCTTTGAAAAGGTAGCTGCGGACTTTGTGTTGTCGAGCTCGAAGCTTTCGAGCTCATAGTCATTATACTTGTATCATCGGTTTCTGCAGAGGTTTTTTCAGTAACTATACTTTGACTTGTAGATGGAAAATGAGATATAATTTTTGATGATTTGGTCTCAAAGGGTATCATATAATTACTGTAGGGGATATTCATAGTTGAGTATGCTGATATTGGAACAGATTCTGTGGATTCTGCAGGAATTCGATCTGAACTGTCAGTTGTGAAAATAGTTTGAAATTTAGAAATTGGCGAGGGTAAAACCCATGGACTATATGTAGAATATTTTGCATTTAGAAAACGACTTTGCGTTTTGGCATTGGTACTATGTGTTGTGTATTTTGGCGACGTAAATGTTATCGGTGATTCAGTAAAAATTTTGCTGGGGCTTTTAGATTGGAGTTTATTGCTATACGTGAAGGATTTCCCTGATAGTTCTGTACGGCTTTTGGTAACAATTCCACTTTTAGTGTACATTTGATATTTGTAGGGTCCAGACGTCATTAAATGATTTGGAGTCGAAGCAATGTAACTTTTTCTGGATACCTTTGAAATTTTGGAAATTGTACCGGTTTCGAAGTATTTCGTGGAAAATAGATTTTTACCTAATGAATTAGTAATAGATGGAATCTTAGAAGTTACTTTTGAGCCTACATTTTTAAAATATGGAAAAGTAGTTTCTAAATATGCATAATCATTTGTAGAAGCAAGTTCATTTTCGTTAAGTGTTTTAGACACCTCTTTAAATGTACACTGTTTCATGGGAGTGAAAATTGAGTTGGTAGGGTTTTTTTGGGTCAATATAGATTGTTTTTTTGATGAACCACTATCTTGGTGTTGGCGCGATATATATTCTGATCTGCTCAAAAGAGTTGGAGATAGTTTTTTAGATTCTGACTGTATTTCAGATAGGAATGGAGTTGACGTTGTATATGGAATTTGTAAAATTGAATACTTGGAAAATAAAGATTCACCGATTTTTGTAATAGTTCTAGAGTGCGATTCTTGCAACATTGGGGATTTCTTAGATGAGAGCTCTTTACTCTGTGTTTTTATTTTACTTCCAACATATTTGGATGGTGTTGAGGTATGGGGTAGATCCCAGGATTTTAGTAGGGATGAAGTTGTTAAGTCTATGTTTTGAGGTACATTGGAATAACTGGATTGACTTAAAAGCGGTAACAGATTGGAAATAGTCGTTGAGATTCGTTCGATGGATTCTTGGGTATCGGAAGAGATTGAAGACTTAGTTGGAAATGTAAGCTTGCTACTTAAACTGTTCGTTGGCCAAATTGATGGCTCGAGTAAGAGGTTTGTCGTTGGAAAATTTCCTTTTAATTGACTAAAGGTGGATATGGATATCTTATAAAATATCCTTGAAGTATTTGTGTAAGTCGAGAATTTTGTACATTTAGTTTTTGAGGTAGAAGAATATTTTGGCAATGTTGGAGGGAAAAAAGTTGTTGTGAAACTCAAATGTATCATGGAAGTGACTTGCCAAAAGGATTTTGTCGATATTGATTTGTATGATGCCCCAATCTCTTTATACGTTGAATGTGAAAATGTAGTGATCATAGATTTGAAAAGTTTTATTGAATGACTTTGTAGTCCATCTGTTTTCAACAATTCACTTGAAAACATCTTTGTAGTTTTTAATGACTTTTCAGATATATATCTAGTCGACTCCGGGAACGATTGCAATATCAATCTTACTGAAGACATTGCTGGTGATATAGAGTGTTCATATGAAAAACTGAGAGAAGAATCAGAGGAATTTTGGATATGCCAGGAGGGCGTTTGAAATAACGTTTCGGTAGAAAGACTCAGTATATCTGACGACTTTCTGTCTGCCGACATTCTTGTGTAGGTAACAGAACTTTTGTTCAATGCCCCTGTTGACTTGAAATCATATATTGGTGTCATGTGTGCAAATTCTTCTGAGACTGACAACGTAGTTTCTGATTCATTTATTGGAATGGTCACAGAGGATTCACTTTGGTTGGATACCAACGGCATCCTTGAGTGAGTAATAGGAGTTTTACCTGTAGCCAATGAGTCATTTACTGCTCCTGATGACTGAAAAGCGAATTTTGTAGTCATGTATGCAGATGTTTCTGAAACTGGCAACATACTTTCTGATATATATTGTTGAGTGGACTCTGAAAATTTACTTAGTTGTGTTACCAATGAACCTTCAAAAGAAGATTCAAAAGTAAACAAAATTGTGAACGTTCTGGCCACGGTGGTTTGTTTCGACTTTGTTATAAGTTCCTTTGTAGGTGAAATATTGATAAAAGTCCAATGTATTCCTGTATTATACTGTTTTGTTACTGAAAAGTTTCGTCCCGAAGATAATAGATCCGCACTCTCTGTCAAAGGATTAGAAGGATCTTCTGAACTTACATATGATCTAGAAGTTGGAGCTTCAGAAGATTGGATACTAATTATCTGTGAAGTCCAAGAAGACTTATTGATTGTGACGGTTTGATTTGATTCATCAGGTTTTAAAGAGGATGTTTTCGAAGAGATTTTAGCTTCAGAAAGTCCACCTGTTGTTGATAAGGGATGAGAGCTGACTTCTACTGACACACTTGAGTTTTTTGACCTTGTTACCGTTTGTGTCAATGCTCCAGACGGTAACTCTTCTTCTTCTGATGATGTGCTTAATGTGAATCTCGAAATAAGGCTTGACATAAAATAAATATTCCTACTAGTTGATGAGTGCATTGAATATACTAGCGGCGTGGCGATTTCTGGGGGTTCTGCAGAGGTAAGCTCCGAACTTTCCGTTGACGTGGTATATGGAATTTGTAAAATTGAATACTGGGAAAATAAAGATTCACCGATTTTTGTAATAGTTCTAGAGCGCGATTCCTGCAATATTGGAGGTTTCTTAGATGAGAGCTCTTTACTCTGTGTTTTTATTTTAGTTCCAACATATTTGGATGGTGTTGAGGTATGGGGTAGATCCCAGGATTTTAGTAGGGATGAAGTTGTTAAGTCTATGTTTGGAGGTACATTGGAATAACTGGATTGACTTAAAAGCGGTAACAGATTGGAAATAGTCGTTGAGATTCGTTCGATGGAATCTTGGGTATCGGAAGAGATTGAAGACTTAGTTGGAAATGTAAGCTTGCTACTTAAACTGTTCGTTGGCCAAATTGATGGCTCGAGTAAGAGGTTTGTCGTTGGAAAATTTCCTTTTAATTGACTAAAGGTGGATATGGATATCTTATAAAATATCCTTGAAGTATTTGTGTAAGTCGAGAATTTTGTACATTTAGTTTTTGAGGTAGAAGAATATTTTGGCAATGTTGGAGGGAAAAAAGTTGTTGTGAAACTCAAATGTATCATGGAAGTGACTTGCCAAAAGGATTTTGTCGATATTGATTTGTATGATGCCCCAATCTCTTTATACGTTGAATGTGAAAATGTAGTGATCATAGATTTGAAAAGTTTTATTGAATGACTTTGTAGTCCATCTGTTTTCAACAATTCACTTGAAAACATCTTTGTAGTTTTTAATGACTTTTCAGATATATATCTAGTCGACTCCGGGAACGATTGCAATATCAATCTAACTGAAGACATTGCTGGTGATATAGAGTGTTCATATGAAAAACTGAGAGAAGAATCAGAGGAATTTTGGATATGCCAGGAGGGCGTTTGAAATAACGTTTCGGTAGAAAGACTCAGTATATCTGACGACTTTCTGTCTGCCGACATTCTTGTGTAGGTAACAGAACTTTTGTTCAATGCCCCTGTTGACTTGAAATCATATATTGGTGTCATGTGTGCAAATTCTTCTGAGACTGACAACGTAGTTTCTGATTCATTTACTGGAATGGTCACAGAGGATTCACTTTGGTTGGATACCAACGGCATCCTTGAGTGTGTAATAGGAGTTTTACCTGTAGCCAATGAGTCATTTACTGCTCCTGATGACTGAAAAGCGAATTTTGTGGTCATGTATGCAGATGTTTCTGAAACTGGCAACATACTTTCTGATATATATTGTTGAGTGGACTCTGAAAATTTACTTAGTTGTGTTACCAATGAACCTTCAAAAGAAGATTCAAAAGTAAACAAAATTGTGAACGTTCTGGCCACGGTGGTTTGTTTCGACTTTGTTATAAGTTCCTTTGTAGGTGAAATATTGATAAAAGTCCAATGTATTCCTGTATTATACTGTTTTGTTACTGAAAAGTTTCGTCCCGAAGATAATAGATCCGCACTCTCTGTCAAAGGATTAGAAGGATCTTCTGAACTTACATATGATCTAGAAGTTGGAGCTTCAGAAGATTGGATACTAATTATCTGTGAAGTCCAAGAAGACTTATTGATTGTGACGGTTTGATTTGATTCATCAGGTTTTAAAGAGGATGTTTTCGAAGAGATTTTAGCTTCAGAAAGTCCACCTGTTGTTGATAAGGGATGAGAGCTGACTTCTACTGACACACTTGAGTTTTTTGACCTTGTTACCGTTTGTGTCAATGCTCCAGACGGTAACTCTTCTTCTTCTGATGATGTGCTTAATGTGAATCTCGAAATAAGGCTTGACATAAAATAAATATTCCTACTAGTTGATGAGTGCATTGAATATACTAGCGGCGTGGCGATTTCTGGGGGTTCTGCAGAGGTAAGCTCCGAACTTTCCGTTGACGTGGTATATGGAATTTGTAAAATTGAATACTGGGAAAATAAAGATTCACCGATTTTTGTAATAGTTCTAGAGCGCGATTCCTGCAATATTGGAGGTTTCTTAGATGAGAGCTCTTTACTCTGTGTTTTTATTTTAGTTCCAACATATTTGGATGGTGTTGAGGTATGGGGTAGATCCCAGGATTTTAGTAGGGATGAAGTTGTTAAGTCTATGTTTGGAGGTACATTGGAATAACTGGATTGACTTAAAAGCGGTAACAGATTGGAAATAGTCGTTGAGATTCGTTCGATGGAATCTTGGGTATCGGAAGAGATTGAAGACTTAGTTGGAAATGTAAGCTTGCTACTTAAACTGTTCGTTGGCCAAATTGATGGCTCGAGTAAGAGGTTTGTCGTTGGAAAATTTCCTTTTAATTGACTAAAGGTGGATATGGATATCTTATAAAATATCCTTGAAGTATTTGTGTAAGTCGAGAATTTTGTACATTTAGTTTTTGAGGTAGAAGAATATTTTGGCAATGTTGGAGGGAAAAAAGTTGTTGTGAAACTCAAATGTATCATGGAAGTGACTTGCCAAAAGGATTTTGTCGATATTGATTTGTATGATGCCCCAATCTCTTTATACGTTGAATGTGAAAATGTAGTGATCATAGATTTGAAAAGTTTTATTGAATGACTTTGTAGTCCATCTGTTTTCAACAATTCACTTGAAAACATCTTTGTAGTTTTTAATGACTTTTCAGATATATATCTAGTCGACTCCGGGAACGATTGCAATATCAATCTAACTGAAGACATTGCTGGTGATATAGAGTGTTCATATGAAAAACTGAGAGAAGAATCAGAGGAATTTTGGATATGCCAGGAGGGCGTTTGAAATAACGTTTCGGTAGAAAGACTCAGTATATCTGACGACTTTCTGTCTGCCGACATTCTTGTGTAGGTAACAGAACTTTTGTTCAATGCCCCTGTTGACTTGAAATCATATATTGGTGTCATGTGTGCAAATTCTTCTGAGACTGACAACGTAGTTTCTGATTCATTTATTGGAATGGTCACAGAGGATTCACTTTGGTTGGATACCAACGGCATCCTTGAGTGAGTAATAGGAGTTTTACCTGTAGCCAATGAGTCATTTACTGCTCCTGATGACTGAAAAGCGAATTTTGTAGTCATGTATGCAGATGTTTCTGAAACTGGCAACATACTTTCTGATATATATTGTTGAGTGGGCTCTGAAAATTTACTTAGTTGTGTTACCAATGAACCTTCAAAAGAAGATTCAAAAGTAAACAAAATTGTGAACGTTCTGGCCACGGTGGTTTGTTTCGACTTTGTTATAAGTTCCTTTGTAGGTGAAATATTGATAAAAGTCCAATGTATTCCTGTATTATACTGTTTTGTTACTGAAAAGTTTCGTCCCGAAGATAATAGATCCGCACTCTCTGTCAAAGGATTAGAAGGATCTTCTGAACTTACATATGATCTAGAAGTTGGAGCTTCAGAAGATTGGATACTAATTATCTGTGAAGTCCAAGAAGACTTATTGATTGTGACGGTTTGATTTGATTCATCAGGTTTTAAAGAGGATGTTTTCGAAGAGATTTTAGCTTCAGAAAGTCCACCTGTTGTTGATAAGGGATGAGAGCTGACTTCTACTGACACACTTGAGTTTTTTGACCTTGTTACCGTTTGTGTCAATGCTCCAGACGGTAACTCTTCTTCTTCTGATGATGTGCTTAATGTGAATCTCGAAATAAGGCTTGACATAAAATAAATATTCCTACTAGTTGATGAGTGCATTGAATATACTAGCGGCGTGGCGATTTCTGGGGGTTCTGCAGAGGTACGCTCCGAACTTTCCGTTGACGTGGTATATGGAATTTGTAAAATTGAATACTGGGAAAATAAAGATTCACCGATTTTTGTAATAGTTCTAGAGCGCGATTCCTGCAATATTGGAGGTTTCTTAGATGAGAGCTCTTTACTCTGTGTTTTTATTTTAGTTCCAACATATTTGGATGGTGTTGAGGTATGGGGTAGATCCCAGGATTTTAGTAGGGATGAAGTTGTTAAGTCTATGTTTGGAGGTACATTGGAATAACTGGATTGACTTAAAAGCGGTAACAGATTGGAAATAGTCGTTGAGATTCGTTCGATGGAATCTTGGGTATCGGAAGAGATTGAAGACTTAGTTGGAAATGTAAGCTTGCTACTTAAACTGTTCGTTGGCCAAATTGATGGCTCGAGTAAGAGGTTTGTCGTTGGAAAATTTCCTTTTAATTGACTAAAGGTGGATATGGATATCTTATAAAATATCCTTGAAGTATTTGTGTAAGTCGAGAATTTTGTACATTTAGTTTTTGAGGTAGAAGAATATTTTGGCAATGTTGGAGGGAAAAAAGTTGTTGTGAAACTCAAATGTATCATGGAAGTGACTTGCCAAAAGGATTTTGTCGATATTGATTTGTATGATGCCCCAATCTCTTTATACGTTGAATGTGAAAATGTAGTGATCATAGATTTGAAAAGTTTTATTGAATGACTTTGTAGTCCATCTGTTTTCAACAATTCACTTGAAAACATCTTTGTAGTTTTTAATGACTTTTCAGATATATATCTAGTCGACTCCGGGAACGATTGCAATATCAATCTAACTGAAGACATTGCTGGTGATATAGAGTGTTCATATGAAAAACTGAGAGAAGAATCAGAGGAATTTTGGATATGCCAGGAGGGCGTTTGAAATAACGTTTCGGTAGAAAGACTCAGTATATCTGACGACTTTCTGTCTGCCGACATTCTTGTGTAGGTAACAGAACTTTTGTTCAATGCCCCTGTTGACTTGAAATCATATATTGGTGTCATGTGTGCAAATTCTTCTGAGACTGACAACGTAGTTTCTGATTCATTTATTGGAATGGTCACAGAGGATTCACTTTGGTTGGATACCAACGGCATTCTTGAGTGAGTAATAGGAGTTTTACCTGTAGCCAATGAGTCATTTACTGCTCCTGATGACTGAAAAGCGAATTTTGTGGTCATGTATGCAGATGTTTCTGAAACTGGCAACATACTTTCTGATATATATTGTTGAGTGGACTCTGAAAATTTACTTAGTTGTGTTACCAATGAACCTTCAAAAGAAGATTCAAAAGTAAACAAAATTGTGAACGTTCTTGCCACGGTGGTTTGTTTCGACTTTGTTATAAGTTCCTTTGTAGGTGAAATATTGATAAAAGTCCAATGTATTCCTGTATTATACTGTTTTGTTACTGAAAAGTTTCGTCCCGAAGATAATAGATCCGCACTCTCTGTCAAAGGATTAGAAGGATCTTCTGAACTTACATATGATCTAGAAGTTGGTGCTTCAGAAGATTGGATACTAATTTTCTGTGAAGTCCAAGAAGACTTATTGATTGTGACGGTTTGATTTGATTCATCAGGTTTTAAAGAGGATGTTTTCGAAGAGATTTTAGCTTCAGAAAGTCCACCTGTTGTTGATAAGGGATGAGAGCTGACTTCTACTGACACACTTGAGTTTTTTGACCTTGTTACCGTTTGTGTCAATGCTCCAGACGGTAACTCTTCTTCTTCTGATGATGTGCTTAATGTGAATCTCGAAATAAGGCTTGACATAAAATAAATATTCCTACTAGTTGATGAGTGCATTGAATATACTAGCGGCGTGGCGATTTCTGGGGGTTCTGCAGAGGTAAGCTCCGAACTTTCCGTTGACGTGGTATATGGAATTTGTAAAATTGAATACTGGGAAAATAAAGATTCACCGATTTTTGTAATAGTTCTAGAGCGCGATTCCTGCAATATTGGAGGTTTCTTAGATGAGAGCTCTTTACTCTGTGTTTTTATTTTAGTTCCAACATATTTGGATTGTGTTGAGGTATGGGGTAGATCCCAGGATTTTAGTAGGGATGAAGTTGTTAAGTCTATGTTTGGAGGTACATTGGAATAACTGGATTGACTTAAAAGCGGTAACAGATTGGAAATAGTCGTTGAGATTCGTTCGATGGATTCTTGGGTATCGGAAGAGATTGAAGACTTAGTTGGAAATGTAAGCTTGCTACTTAAACTGTTCGTTGGCCAAATTGATGGCTCGAGTAAGAGGTTTGTCGTTGGAAAATTTCCTTTTAATTGACTAAAGGTGGATATGGATATCTTATAAAATATCCTTGAAGTATTTGTGTAAGTCGAGAATTTTGTACATTTAGTTTTTGAGGTAGAAGAATATTTTGGCAATGTTGGAGGGAAAAAAGTTGTTGTGAAACTCAAATGTATCATGGAAGTGACTTGCCAAAAGGATTTTGTCGATATTGATTTGTATGATGCCCCAATCTCTTTATACGATGAATGTGAAAATGTAGTGATCATAGATTCGGGAAGTTTAATTGAATGATGTTGTTGTCCATCTGTTTCCAATAATTCAGTTAAAAACATCTGTGTAGTTTTGAATGACTTCTCAGAGATATATCTGGTCGACTCCGGGAAAGATTGCAATATCAATCTAACTGAAGACATTGCTGGTGATTTATGTGGATGTTTATATGAAAAACTGAGAGAAGAATCAGAGGAATTTTGGATATGCCTGGAGGGCGTTTGAAATAACTTTTCGGTAGAAAGACTCAGTATATCTGACGACTTTCTGTCTGCCGACATTCTTGTGTAGGTAACAGAACTTTTGTCCAATGCCCCTGTTGACTTGAAATCATATATTGGTGTCATGTGTGCAAATTCTTCTGAGACTGACAACGTAGTTTCTGATTCATTTATTGGAATGGTCACAGAGGATTCACTTTGGTTGGATACCAACGGCATCCTTGAGTGAGTAATAGGAGTTTTACCTGTAGCCAATGAGTCATTTACTGCTCCTGATGACTGAAAAGCGAATTTTGTGGTCATGTATGCAGATGTTTCTGAAACTGGCAACATACTTTCTGATATATATTGTTGAGTGGACTCTGAAAATTTACTTAGTTGTGTTACCAATGAACCTTCAAAAGAAGATTCAAAAGTAAACAAAATTGTGAACGTTCTGGCCACGGTGGTTTGTTTCGACTTTGTTATAAGTTCCTTTGTAGGTGAAATATTGATAAAAGTCCAATGTATTCCTGTATTATACTGTTTTGTTACTGAAAAGTTTCGTCCCGAAGATAATAGATCCGCACTCTCTGTCAAAGGATTAGAAGGATCTTCTGAACTTATATATGATCTAGAAGTTGGAGCTTCAGAAGATTGGATACTAATTATCTGTGAAGTCCAAGAAGACTTATTGATTGTGACGGTTTGATTTGATTCATCAGGTTTTAAAGAGGATGTTTTCGAAGAGATTTTAGCTTCAGAAAGTCCACCTGTTGTTGATAAGGGATGAGAGCTGACTTCTACTGACACACTTGAGTTTTTTGACCTTGTTACCGTTTGTGTCAATGCTCCAGACGGTAACTCTTCTTCTTCTGATGATGTGCTTAATGTGAATCTCGAAATAAGGCTTGACATAATATAAATATTCCTACTAGTTGATGAGTGCATTGAATATACTAGCGGCGTGGCGATTTCTGGGGGTTCTGCAGAGGTAAGCTCCGAACTTTCCGTTGACGTGGTATATGGAATTTGTAAAATTGAATACTGGGAAAATAAAGATTCACCGATTTTTGTAATAGTTCTAGAGCGCGATTCCTGCAATATTGGAGGTTTCTTAGATGAGAGCTCTTTACTCTGTGTTTTTATTTTAGTTCCAACATATTTGGATGGTGTTGAGGTATGGGGTAGATCCCAGGATTTTAGTAGGGATGAAGTTGTTAAGTCTATGTTTGGAGGTACATTGGAATAACTGGATTGACTTAAAAGCGGTAACAGATTGGAAATAGTCGTTGAGATTCGTTCGATGGAATCTTGGGTATCGGAAGAGATTGAAGACTTAGTTGGAAATGTAAGCTTGCTACTTAAACTGTTCGTTGGCCAAATTGATGGATCGAGTAAGAGGTTTGTCGTTGGAAAATTTCCTTTTAATTGACTAAAGGTGGATATGGATATCTTATAAAATATCCTTGAAGTATTTGTGTAAGTCGAGAATTTTGTACATTTAGTTTTTGAGGTAGAAGAATATTTTGGCAATGTTGGAGGGAAAAAAGTTGTTGTGAAACTCAAATGTATCATGGAAGTGACTTGCCAAAAGGATTTTGTCGATATTGATTTGTATGATGCCCCAATCTCTTTATACGTTGAATGTGAAAATGTAGTGATCATAGATTTGAAAAGTTTAATTGAATGACGTTGTTGTCCATCTGTTTCCAACAATTCAGTTAAAAACATCTGTGTAGTATTGAATGACTTCTCAGAGATATATCTGGTCGACTCCGGGAAAGATTGCAATATCAATCTAACTGAAGACATTGCTGGTGATATTGAGTGTTTATATGAAAAACTGAGAGAAGAATCAGAGGAATTTTGGATATGCCTGGAGGGCGTTTGAAATAACTTTTCGGTAGAAAGACTCAGTATATCTGACGACTTTCTGTCTGCCGACATTCTTGTGTAGGTAACAGAACTTTTGTCCAATGCCCCTGTTGACTTGAAATCATATATTGGTGTCATGTGTGCAAATTCTTCTGAGACTGACAACGTAGTTTCTGATTCATTTATTGGAATGGTCACAGAGGATTCACTTTGGTTGGATACCAACGGCATCCTTGAGTGAGTAATAGGAGTTTTACCTGTAGCCAATGAGTCATTTACTGCTCCTGATGACTGAAAAGCGAATTTTGTAGTCATGTATGCAGATGTTTCTGAAACTGGCAACATACTTTCTGATATATATTGTTGAGTGGACTCTGAAAATTTACTTAGTTGTGTTACCAATGAACCTTCAAAAGAAGATTCAAAAGTAAACAAAATTGTGAACGTTCTGGCCACGGTGGTTTGTTTCGACTTTGTTATAAGTTCCTTTGTAGGTGAAATATTGATAAAAGTCCAATGTATTCCTGTATTATACTGTTTTGTTACTGAAAAGTTTCGTCCCGAAGATAATAGATCCGCACTCTCTGTCAAAGGATTAGAAGGATCTTCTGAACTTACATATGATCTAGAAGTTGGAGCTTCAGAAGATTGGATACTAATTTTCTGTGAAGTCCAAGAAGACTTATTGATTGTGACGGTTTGATTTGATTCATCAGGTTTTAAAGAGGATGTTTTCGAAGAGATTTTAGCTTCAGAAAGTCCACCTGTTGTTGATAAGGGATGAGAGCTGGCTTCTACTGACACACTTGAGTTTTTTAACCTTGTTACCGTTTGTGTCAATGCTCCAGACGGTAACTCTTCTTCTTCTGATGATGTTCTTAATTTGAATCTCGAAACAAGGCTTGACATAAAATAAATATTCCTACTAGTTAACGATCGTGTAGAATATCTTATTGACGTTTTGGTTGTTAGGGGTTCTGCAGAGGTAAGTTCTGTATTTTCCGTTGGCGTTTCTGTCAATTCTCCAGACGGTAACTCTTCTTCTTCTAATGATATGCTAAAAGTTAATCTTGAATTAAGGCTTGAAATAAAAGAAATATTTGTACTAGTTGAAGATCGTGTTATCGACGTTTCGGTTGCAAGGGGTTCTGCAGAGGTAAGTTCTGTATTTTCCGTTGGCGTTTCTGTCAATTCTCCAGACGGTAACTTTTCTTCTTCTGATGATCTGCTTAATGTTAATCTTGAAATAAGGCTTGATATAAAATAAATATTCCTACTAGTTAACGATCGTGTAGAATATCTTATCGACTTTTCGATTGTTAGGGGTTCTGCAGGGGTAAGTTCTGTATTTTCCGTTGGCGTTACTATTTCTGTCAATTCTCCAGACGGTAACTCTTCTTCTTCTGATGATGTGCCTAATGTTAATCTTGAAATAAGGCTTGATATAAAATAAATATTCCTACTAGTTGAAGATCGTACTATCGACGTTTCGGTTGAAAGGTGTTCTGCAGATGTAAGTGCCGAATTTTCCATTGGCGTTACGGTTTGTGTCAATTCTCCAAACGTTAACTCTTTTTCTTCTGATGATCTGCTTAATGTTAATCTTGAAATAAGGCTTGACATAAAATAAATATTCCTACTAGTTAACGATCGTGTAGAATATCTTATCGACGTTTCGGTTGTTAGGGGTTCTGCAGAGGTAAGTTCTGTATTTTCCGTTGGTGTTTCTGTCAATTCTCCAGACGGTAACTTTTCGTCTTCTGATGATGTGCCTAATGTTAATCCTGAAATAAGGCTTGATATAAAATAAATATTCCTAGTTAACGATCGCGTAGAATATCTTATCGACGTTTCGGTTGCAAGGAGTTCTGCAGAGGTAAGTTCTGTATTTTCCGTTGGCGATACGGGTTTTGGCAATTCTCCAAAAGTTAACTCTTCTTCTTGTGATAATGTGCTTAATTTTAAACTTGAAATGAGTCTTAATATAAAATAAATATTCCTACTAGTTGATGATCCCATTGAATATACTAGCGGCGTGGCGGTTTCTGAGGGTTCTGCAGAGGTAAGCTCCGAACTTTCCGTTGACGTGAAAAATAATAATTGTTTAAGGTGATTTTTGGAAAGTATGTTTAATTTATACAAATGTGTCGTTGAGAAATTATTGAATTGATTAAGGCTTGGCTTCGATAATACCAAGGACAGAATGTAAGTTGTATATACTTTCGAATCTTTAGTGGAGGATAATCCTAGATTTTCTGTTGAAACTAAAAAGTTTAAAGAACTTAATTTGAAATGGTAGCTTTCAGCATGCCCATACAAATTATTTAGATTTAACTTAATTAATTTCTCTACCATTGCGAATATTTTTCCAAATACTGGGTCTGTGAACTCAATCAAGTATATCCTAGGACCATAAGTCGTTTGTTCCGAAAAACTCGTATTAATAGGCTCAGTAAGTTCTTTATCTAAGCTAATAATAAGTGAGGACGCTGAATATTTTAATAAACCTTGACTACATGTAGTAAAATATTTCGGTATTTGGAAGAATCGCACCATTTCCATAAATGTTTCTATAGTAGAAGGTTTTTTCGTTTTTGAAAGTTTCTTGTGTTGACTTTTTAATGAAACATCTATTACTATTTTGGCGTCTGACAAATAAACAATATTTTTTTGGTAACATTCACTTGGTAAACCTCCGCAAATTTTATATTGAAAAAAAAAAGAATTCCGAATATGCGTTTTTCGAAATCCTTGGGACAACGTCATGGCTGTTGGAACGGCTGCCGCGGAAGTAATATTTAGAGACTCTATTGACGTATTAGAGTAGGTCTGTAAACTTACGCTCGATTGCGGTAACTCAGAAGCCACTAATTTTTTAAATAGAAATGGAAGATTATTTGAACAGTGCCTTTTTCTAGATACAAGTGGATCCCAAATTTTATATTTTTTTAAAAATGAAACTTTATCACTTTTAAATCTCTTTTTAGTAATTCGATTTGTTTTTTTAGTATCTAAAAATTTATATAAATTACATGTTATATAAGATAGTTTTAGAACATTTTTACTTAACTTACAATTTGCAAAAATAAAATAGTGTGAGCCTTTTCTAAAGAAACCAGATGCTAGGACGTGAAAAATTGATGGACTTCGGTTACTTTGAACTTTTTTCCATTTTAGTTTTATGCATTTGTTAATTTGTGACTTATAAGGTCCCATATTCATTAGAACATCGCTATGGAAGCCAGATTCTCTTATTAAAAACAGCAGTCTATGTTTTGTTCTATAGATGCAGCATTTTCTTAATGAGCTCTGAAATATGTAGTAACAATTATAAATCGTTTAAGCTGATATGGCAAAAAACCATTTCATATATTTCTAAGGAAGGAAAACAAACTTTAGCCGAAGCCGAAATTCTCTTGGTAAGGTCTAGTGGCGCTCGTATTGGTAATAACATATATACATATTATAAAATAGATTTAAAAAAGGCCTATGCTTCTACTGCCAAACACACCGCAGTTATAGCATTTCTGATCGTTCCGTCGTATAGAAGCTATAGGATATAGTCGACCGGCCGTTCCGACTTACATACTGAAAATGGGTGTGTAATAAGTTTGGACAGTAGCTTGCAACCTGAGAGACTAATTTGCGTAAAAACTGACCGACGGACATGCTTATATCGGCTTAGGAAGTGATCCTGATCCTGAGCATAAGCAGTCCAAAGGGGATTCCCATATTACATTGTGTTCAGAAACTTTGAAACTATCCAAATAATATGTATTTGGGCCCGAGTCAAAGTGGCCCAAAAAAAACCGGGTCACAATTAGCAAAAATTAGCAATTTACCCCAAATGGGTGCGGGACTTCTTTTTAGAGTTTTACTGTTTTCATTGAAATTTTGAAAATCCCTGCCTTTTGCAGAGCGACTATTTCGGTTTGAACCAACCATTGCTCTTTTAACTTTTAATACTCACAAACTCAACTATTTTCGTGAACTTAGGTTTATTTACTACATATAAAGTAATCTTCATATTAATTATATACAAAATCAGAAAAATAAATATCAAAAATATAAAATAGTGCATTTTTAATTACTTCAAAATAAAGGTAAACTAAATAAAATAAGCCAATATAATAACGTTGTAGTTTATGTAGGGTTTGACAAATTGGTTCCGCTGAACCGTAATAAATTACATAAACTAACTAACAAAGTAATTTTGCTTATACTGTCAGGTTTCAATTTTAAATACAGAAACGACGACCTTATGATGATTATTTATAAAAAATTCCTTGTCTGGGGGAAAAGTGCTTTTAATTTTAAGGCCATCTGAAAAAAAATACAATTAGTTTAATCACAAATTTTTTTCTTAGGCCTTACGTCGATTACCACATCCTTTCATAAACCACACCATGCATCTTTCAATAGGAAGAAACAAGAAATTTCGTCGAAAGAACTCAAATATGGTTAGCGTGGCGGAGGTAAGCGCCTTCAGCTGCAAAAAATTTTGTTGTTATTTAAGTTTGTAATAAATTATTCAAAGTTACCGCAGCAAAAACAATATAATATATGAAGGTAGTTGGGTACAGAAATAAAATCGCCGAAAAAAATATTGTGGCCAGGTATAGTTGTCTATTCATGTAATTATGAACTTCAGTGCGTCCTAAATGAATAAGATTGGAATTAAAAACTCATTTTGTTTTTGTTTTTATTAAATAGATACCTTTTAAAATATTGTAGCGGTTGCCGCGAACCACTTGCCATAGCACCGACAAGCATTTGTTTTCCACATTATAAAGGCTAAAACAATAAACTTTCGAATTATTTGTATTAATTTGATTAAAACCGATACTTACACCTTTGTGTAAATGTAAAAGCAATGTGAATGTAGGCCAATTACTGATATTAAGTCCGCCAGCAACGATATTTGGAACGTAAAACCCAAACATCCGAAGAGTGCAATGGCGAAATAAACTTGTCGGACGAACGGCTCGATAAAATCTATTAAAGAAATAACAAACAAACCAGTTTGAATTAACGGTAGCTTCAAAAACTATTTTTTCGAATTATTAAGATAAAATAAGTTGGATTATAACGATAATTAAACCTATAGGGATTTTAAAGGAAGCTACCTTTACCTTGGCACTTCATATTCCAAGGAAGTTCCAGAAAATGTGTTTGGTCAAAAATCATTCACGAAACGAAAAATTATGCTTTTTTAACCAATGCTTGTAGTTTTAAAAGCTATTTCTTTAAAGAAAAATTTACAAATCTTTTGGGAGTTGATGGCGGTGTTAGGATGGGGCTTATATTGCTGCAGTAAGAGGTACGTTGGATTGAGAGTGCGGGCCGAGAACTAAATTTATGTCGGACATCTAGTCGATAATTGTTGCAGAGCGGGCATGAGTAACTTTTTGTTGGGTCCATGTTTTGGACTATGTTTATAATAGAGTGGCCTAGTCTCAGCCTGTTCAAAGTGATTCGGTCTCTTCTGTTAAGGTTCTGTATGTTGTAGTTTGACTAGGGCGGAGTTTGCAACGTCTGGATACCATGTATATGTTGATCAATTAGTGGGTAGGAAGAAGACCCGTTGAATATTAGATGAGATTTCCACGGTTATGTTGAATGAGGTGATGCCTGCGGATTGGTACCCATCAGTTTATAGGAAGTCGAGTTTAGGATAGGGCGATTTGTGGGGTTAAAAGAGCTAATGGAAAATTATAGGTGGGGTTGTGTCTTAACCCCTTATTCTTTAACCTTAACCTTAACCTTAATTCTTTAATCTCTTTTAATTAAATTTTTCTAGTGAACTATTTGCAGCTTTGGCTATGGTTTCTGTGTCGATTATGTTGTACTTGTGTGTTTTGAATTAGCTGGTATGGAAAATAATATTTTCTGCAAAGTTAAAATCTTAAAATAGAAGACAAAGGGAACTAAATATGTTAATTTATATAAATGCCTATAATATTGTGCATCATTTTTGTATAAGATGTTTAAGATACTATTATACTACTCGTATACTAATCAAAAAAGGTGGCTCGTAAATTCTATTATAAATATCGGTCTACAAATATCTATACAGGTATATATATACACTACTAAAAAACGTATTTAATTTTAGTTTTTTCACAAAGTATTATATATTTGAATAAAGGTATGTGTTCCTATACCTTTATGAAAAAAAAAACTAATATTAAACTTTACATACCCAAAAATGTAGACCATAACGCGAGGTGATATTTAAAACAATCGACAAAGAAGTTATTCAAATGAACATTTAGTTTCATGCCAATGGGGCTTCCCTCTAATACATTCAGAAGGCCGTACAGGTGTCTAATAATGCCCTAATGGAGAGATAAAAAGTTTAAGTTTAATTTTAAAACTCCAATAGCTTACTTACGTGGGACACATGAATAAGAAAGTCGCCAGGTTGTGTGGCTAAAGAGAACAATATAACCATTAATATTATTCCTATTACACGATCAAGTATTATATTCGTAGGTCGGGATCTATTTGTGGTAATAAAAAATAAAATATTACATTTATTTTATTTAAAGAAGACTCAAACGTATTACCCTTTATTAAATGTTTCTTTCCATTCTTTAAAGTTCTTGTATACCGTAGTATGCTCAATTAGTTTATTGACAAACATATTTTCGACTAGGTATTGGATGACTGTAAATGGAAACCCCGAAAAAAAATTTCCCATATTTACTAAACTATTTTTAACATCATTTTTGTGCCTTTGCGTTTCTACAGTATGCTCAACCAATCGAGACAACTCCAAAAAGTCACACTCCTCGCCTTCATGTTCGAACTTATCGCCGGCAACAAAACATTTTTCAATATTCCTTTCATATAAAATTATTTTAGTGTGTTTCACGTTTTCTGGCGTAATTCCTACATATATTAGAGATATATTTTCTTTGCTTTCGTCATATGTGAAGCAAAGTCGCATATCAAATCTGTGACATTGATTTTTTTCGTCGCATGTTTTGAAACTTCTAATGCAACCCAAGTAGCGCAAATGGCTGGGCTCAATATCCATAACATTGGAACTTGGTTTAGAATCAAATGTGGCCTCAACAATATAATATACAATGACATCGTCTTTGCTGATTCGTACTTGGCCATAGAGATTAATTGGTTTTTTTAAATAGAAATACTTCGCCGGAAGATATATCTTAATGCTCATGATTGCTAACCGGCACAAAATTCTGCAAACAAAACAATATATAATTTCCCAAAGTACGAGGTAAACACTTTGACGTCATTAATGATAAGCTATCATATTTGGTTTTCTGAGTTCTGAGACATGTAAATTTCGCATTTTATTCAGATATATATATATAAATGTCCAATTTAGGCATTTTGTTTTATCTTTATTTATGTTTTGTAAGAATGTTTTTGATTTGTAGCTCATTAAGACATTTGCATGCCGATAATCGATAAAAAAAATACTTGTTTGCGATATTGTTAGTATTTTATGTTCCATTCCGTTTTCAAGCGTTCAGTTTGTTATCGATTCGCATATATCTGCTTTGTCACTCCATCCCAACCGTTTGATTATGGATTCCGCCCGGTTCGCGTCGGGGAGAAAAAACATCGTTATTGTCCTCAGTGATGCCAAATATTTTTCGTAAATTAAAGCTAAATAAAGCAACTGAGATAGAAAAATAAGATAGTAATTAAAGATTTGTGTATTTTTATTTTAATAATAAAACGAATTAAACTAATGAAAAATGTTTATGTAGGAAAATTAGTCAACTTTGATTCATTCCGTACCAAAATCATGCCAATTTATTTGTTAGTTATCACTAATCGAAGAAAAATTTACCACCATGTCTTGATAGTTCATAGGAAATTCAACAGTTTGATTGTCATTACGAGTTTTTACGTAATGGCACTTGCTTTTAAACTTCCACAGTTTGCACATAATGAATACATCTAATGAACATCTACCGTTTCCAACAAACATGTGGTTAGAAGTTTTACTTTATATTTTTCGGAAAAAACACGAAAACGAAAAACTATAAGATGAAAAAGAACTTCGAATTTTTTAGATAAAACTTTTAATTTTGAAATTTTACAGTCTGAAACCTAACAGTTTTTCTATTAAAAATATCTAAACTTTACGGGTAATAGCTTTTCTGGCAACACTGGTAACCCTGCCAAGCATCGATATCACATTGCCAAACATCGATGTTACCGATGTTTCCATAAAAAATACGCCTCTATAAAATACGCATTAAAGGGATACACTTTTCATCGGCATTTTATATAGTTAAATTTTTTTCGTTTAAAGGACTATTTTTATTTAAACAGAAATGGGATATGATGGTAAGGATGAAATTAAAACTATACAAGAAAGTACAAGCACATCAGTGTTTGCTGAACAAAAGAGTATATTTAAAAAGAATGTGTACGTTCCCCCATACCATGTACATATGTACTTATATATGCATTTGCTGATTTTGTTAAAGTAATGTTTAAAATGTAAATCAAAATACGGTAATAAACGCAACAAAGATATCCTATTTATTTTTCTTGTTTCCCCGTGAAGTTAGACGCAATGGATCGTCTTTAAATGTGAACCGGTTAATTCCATTAGAGCGGCAGATGTACATATATACGTACATCCCCTCACGCTTTCATATGTAATGTTTCTTACCTTAAGATGAAAGCTAATCTTTCAATGAAAAATACGAATTTTTTGAGAATATTTACATTCAAAGAATACAATTTTTGTCGATTCACACATTTGCGCCTACTGTACAGTGATTTGCAAAAAAAAAACTGAAATTCATTTTCTGCTAAATATTTTATTCAGATCGAGAGCGTGACCGGGAGAGACGCCGCCACCGTTCCCGTTCCCGTGACCGCCATCGCGACCGATCGAGGGACCGCCGTCATCATCGCAACTCTAGGCGCAAGCCTTCACTGTACTGGGATGTGCCGCCACCAGGTTTCGAACATATCACCCCAATGCAGTACAAAGCCATGCAGGCGTCTGGACAAATACCGGCCAGCGTTGTGCCAGATACTCCTCAGACTGCGGTGCCGGTGGTCGGATCGACGATCACCCGTCAAGCCCGTCGTCTTTACGTCGGAAACATTCCGTTTGGCGTCACAGAGGAGGAGATGATGGAGTTCTTTAACCAACAAATGCATTTAGTTGGTCTGGCACAGGCAGCGGGCAGTCCAGTTCTGGCCTGTCAAATAAACCTTGACAAGAACTTTGCTTTCCTTGAGTTCAGGTCCATTGACGAAACCACCCAAGCCATGGCATTTGACGGTATCAATTTAAAGGGCCAGAGCTTGAAGATAAGGCGGCCACATGATTATCAACCGATGCCGGGTATCACAGACACACCAGCAATAAAACCTGCTGTTGGTAAGTGATTTGGTTATCCTACACTATTCGTTTGTTCATCTTAGACGTGTTTTTGCAGTTTCCAGTGGAGTAATCTCGACGGTGGTTCCCGATTCGCCGCACAAAATATTCATTGGTGGTCTGCCAAACTATTTAAATGACGATCAGGTAAGTCATTTTTCTTCGATGTCAGCTATATATTGTACGAGTATATTCAATTCTGGTTTTCTCTTTGTTTTAGGTTAAGGAGCTGTTACTGTCATTTGGAAAACTACGCGCGTTCAACCTTGTTAAAGATGCAGCAACTGGACTAAGTAAGGGGTACGCCTTTTGCGAATACGTGGATCTAAGCATTACGGACCAGGTAAATGGAACACCAGAAAACTTCAACAAATAATTGGTCTTTTGTTTTTTATTCTGTTGAACCTTCAGTTAATTTCAAAAATATATTTTTATGTCTAATGCAAATATTATTGTTTCAACAGTCAATTGCAGGACTGAATGGAATGCAGTTGGGCGACAAGAAGCTGATTGTTCAACGTGCTAGTGTGGGGGCAAAGAACGCCCAAAACGCTTCTAACACTTCTCAATCGGTTATGTTGCAAGTTCCTGGCCTGTCCACAGTTGTGACTTCCGGGCCGCCGACTGAGGTTTTGTGCTTGCTTAATATGGTGACTCCTGACGAGCTCCGCGATGAAGAGGAGTATGAAGACATTCTGGAGGACATCAAGGAGGAATGCACAAAGTACGGAGTGGTGCGTAGTGTTGAGATACCGCGACCCATTGAGGGGGTTGAAGTCCCCGGCTGCGGCAAGGTGTTTGTCGAATTCAACTCTGTTCTCGACTGTCAGAAGGCTCAGCAAGCGCTTACTGGACGAAAATTCAGCGATCGTGTCGTTGTTACTTCGTACTTCGATCCAGATAAATACCATAGACGCGAATTTTAGACAAAAAAAATCGTATTTTTTCACATTCACCGATTGTCCAATAAATATCATAACAAAATAAACCCACAAAAGGTTTTTCTATAATTTTATATATTATATTTATCCTATAATAGAAACAAATGAACATTAATAAAGTACCAGATCTGACAGACCGCATGCTCGGAAAAGTAGCTTACTTGTTTTTCTTTTCAAACGGCGTGCCGTTCCAAGCTGCGTTCAAGTTAGGCATCCAACAAGCAAACCAACATCTGATTTAGTTATGGTCTATTATTCACAGGCCAAGTAAAGATTAAAATTATTTCTTGAAGCTTAGATATTTTTTTAATATTTATATTTTTACCTATTTGATCTGATCATTTTATTTAAAACGGTCAACAATTTATTTAACAATATATTGGACGGGATATCTCATCACTTTTAAAGTATAAAGTAAAGATGTACTCTTTGTAGCCGTGTTTCTTAAAGGGAAATCGGTTATATCTAAAAACGGGTATTAAGTTCAGCCAA
Source organism: Drosophila vallismaia (assembly GCA_035047325.1). Lineage (NCBI taxonomy): Eukaryota > Metazoa > Arthropoda > Insecta > Diptera > Drosophilidae > Drosophila > Drosophila vallismaia. The sequence goes on along the minus strand of JAWNPU010000001.1, from coordinate 716,061 downwards.
ATGAAACCATATTATTATGAGTTAATTGAAATATTACACTTTCCGCCACTGACATTTTGAACTTAACTTTACAATTGAACTTGTACAACTTACCAGGCGCTTTCAAAGCTTTTCAGTGACATTTTATTTTCTGTCTAGTATTACAATAGTAGTTTCATTAATTAATTTTGCAGTGTATTTTCTTCTTTGAAAATAATCTTATTACACGTTCTGGTAATCTTTTTTAAATTTTCTTTTCTCTAAATAAACATAAGTGGAAGGAAGTAAGTTTACCATTCCCAGCCTATCATCAAGTAATCAAAAAATTAGCCAATTTAAAGGAAAAATTGGATGTATTAAGGCCCGTGAGAAAATCTCGTTAAAATGAAATTTAATGAAGAAGTGTATTTAAACTCGCATGTTTCGAAATATAACCGGAAATAACCAATCAATATACAAACTGATTTTCAATGTTTTTATTTCTAAATTTTGGGAATAAAGTCCAGTTGTCTTATTTCTAGCATTTATTAATAACACATGAATTATAGAAAAACTAGTACTTCTGTTGTTACTTAAGAATAAAATTACAATTTCGGTCCCTGATATTTTCCCACAAATGGAAATTGGAAACTTTTTAGTAAAAAAGACATTGAATAAACAATACATTTAACGATTGTGTTCGCAAATAGATGGAAGACACGTATGTGGGTAACTTAACCCCTCTAGGAGGAAGAGGCACTTTCAATGGTAATATGAACCAACAAGGAAGACAGCTCCAGCTCTTCGCTGAACTTGTTACGCAGGACTACACTGCGATATCCTTGGCGCACACAGGTGAGGGGATAGCATGCCTGTGCAATGAAGTGGGTTTCTGCGAACATGTCTTCGTCCTGCACCTCGAACCGAAGGATAGCGAAGTGTGGGTTTCGCACACTAAACTCGCAGGTTTCATTCCACACCGGGTTGAACCCGTTTTCATTGACTTTAGTGCGGTACTTAACCCCTGAGTCGAAACTAGCGCCCACAATTTCGACCACGATCTGCGGATTGTTAGACTTGCCGCCTCGAAACAGGTGGCGCGCCGCTATTAGACGAAGATTCACCTTGACCTCACTCATTCCGCCGCACTGCGGGTTGTTTGGGTTAAAAGAGTCTGACTGCATGAACGACGGCTTTAAAACGTAGCCACATTGGCCGTTGTTACGGAATTTAGCCTGGTTCAACTGCATGGCTCTGTCACCCGTTTGGTAGTTCAACGCAATCATTTGGGAGCCAACGTTCCAGAAGGGCATGGGATTAAAGTTGGATGAGTCTAGACGCTGGCCTTTTGGATACACTCGACTAATCTGATGACGGTGGTAGGAAAGGAAAAGCTGCTGGTTATTTTGGAAAAATTGTTTTTCCGCTTTTGTTTCTGGGAAGCTGGACATCTCCTGGAATATCCACGAATGTTCTCGGAACGGTACACTGCGGAAATATATGATCAGGTCAGACATCTCCTTGGCCACCCGGGCTGTACGCTCTTTTTTCCGCCGCTCTGTAGCCAGCTGGCTGGCGACAAGAGCCGCTTCCTGGATAGCTTTTATCCACTCGTAGGCAGTCTCCTGGTTGTCAAAGCCTATCACAAACGGGTTCTGCATCGTCGGCGTTTGTATCTGCAGTTTAAAGATTATGCCTGGCTCATTGGACTCGAAGAGTGAGGCCACAGCACCGAAGATCTCGATCGAGTCAGTACGCCCGTCGTTGCCTTCTTCGCTCATCGAATTGTAGTCTTCCGTGGCACAGTCTATAACCTGAACACAAAATGAAATGCAAAGCATAAGTTCTATGTTTTTCCCAAACAGAACGTCCATCCATCCTTACCTTGACATAGTTAGCCGGTAAATGTTTCCTGATCATTCCGCCGTAGTCCCCGATCCACCACATGGAATTGTCCCGCTGCACGTTCGTTATAATCGCGTGCTTGGGAAAGGATAGTTCGTCCGGTTTATTGGCCTTGTAGCTGTACAAAGCCTTGCAGGTGACATACTCGTCTAAGCTGGAGCCCATGTAGTTAGAGGATCCGTTGCCATCCCGGGTATCCACCAGATCCCCTTGGACGCCCTCAGTCAGTACTTGAGCCAACATTTCCTGGGAGACGGGATGACTAAGCTTTACATTGCGATACAAGGGGTTACGGGTGTAATAGTGGACGAGCGAGACCAGTGATTCAAAGTTCATGGTGTCAATACCGTACAAACGCCCTTCCTGTAAAATGCGGCAGTGTTTGATTTTTCGATTGATCGTAAACGAGATCACGAATGCGTTCGCGCTCTGCACTGAAGGTCGAACCAGAAATGAGCCTATCTCCAACCGGAACAGGCCTTGCTCGGCCTGCTCCTTGGTTGTGTTTGGGTGGAACCACTCCTGGTCCTCGTGTTTCTTTGGCTGTGGTACCGGCTCCTTTAGAATGATGGAAAACTCCGAGCTGCGCAGCATATTCTTCCGGTAGTAAACGATCAACGAATACAATGAGTCAAATACGAAATTTTCGACCAGGTAATACTTGATTGTTCCATTTTCATGCTTCAGCTTTATGCGGCAGTGGTTGGGCCTGTTCCGTCGCCAAAACGATAAGCTATAGTCCCCAACAAAGGTGGCCGACTCGCGTACCAAAAATGTTCCGTCTCCAAGATGCTTATACTTTTTTAGTAAGTCATCCGCTTCTTTTCTTCCACCTAAAAAATATGGCAATTTTATTTCGTAATCTCAACCCTATAGCCCTTAACACAAACCCACCTTCCAGTTTTCCGTGGAACCAATTCTCCCCAAAGTGCAACTCATCGTTCGCTGATGTGTCCTTCTGCTTCTGCTGCATATTGTTCTTCAAGGTGCTGGACACGGATACGCCAAAGTCGTCATCCTCGGAGTTTCCATTTCGCGACTCGTTGATCTCAGACGAGAAAATGAGCTCCTGATGCGTTAGCACAAACTGGTAAAGATTCCATGACTTGTCAACCGGATCCTTAAAGTATAGTAAGCCCTCCTTGAACACTTTCCGCACGTTTTCGCCATCAATCTCGCCGGCTCCACCAGCAACGCCGCTAAGGGAAGACCTTTGTGTCATTGTACCCGTTACACCCGGAACAATTCCGTTTCCAATATCGTCAAACTGCGGCAGTTTCTTGTGCTTCAGGATTATTTTGTGTCGCAATTGAAACGGCGAAGGCAAGTGCTGCTCGTTCCGATCACAGGGTTGGGTAAGCAGCATATCCCCAAATACCTAGAAGAAATAAGAGGCAAACATAATTATATTCTTCCCGATTTTGCAACTTGTAATTATTTTTTCAAAACGGAGAGGCAGGAGATGATCCTGATGAATAGTATTAAAGAGTCGCAGATGCGTTTCTCTTCCGCTGCAGATCTTTAGACAAAACTCTAATAGCCTTTTTAGACTTAACTACCCAAGTCGAATTATAGCATTTGGAGACAAAAGTATTCACCGGTTTCTAATTCAATATACTCCTATATCATTTCTGATATTTTTTCATGATATTTTGGCCTTCGATGTCATGATTAATGAGGGGGAAATCTTCAGAGCTTAAATATGCATTCTATGTCGTATATTTATTTTGTATACCGAAATCGTGGTATGTACTACTACATTTTTTATACTACAAGTATTTATTTTGATTTTATTGAATGTTACAAGCAATGGGATTAACTCACATACAGACATATCCTGCTTTGAAGACTATTCCTAGTCCTGAGATATTTTTATTTATGAAAACAAAAGGGACAAACGTGTCGAATTGTAAATATTGTTGCGAAAAAGAAAGAGACAAAGATCAGCCGCGGATGTGTCCATGTTTTTGTTTATTTTTTTATATTCCAGTTCAGTTCATGGTGATAAAATACAAATTGTATTTAAACGACGAAAACCCCATTGTTTTGTTTTTAACTTATTATTTTAAAACTGCATTCCTCATGCAAGAGAATAAAAATTTGCTGTTTTTTTAACAAACCCCTACAAAACCTACAAAAATGATACCACCATTTGGACACAATTGTCAAGTGCTATCCGCGATATCGAGCCAAAAAGTTACATATATGCACAATTAATGATAAGTCCATAGATGTGTTAGACCCAGGTACATTCCTATTCCATTACCTTTTTTATCCCGTTAAAGGGTTATCACTAGTCGTCGGGAATATATATAAAAACAAAAAAAACTGTGATACCCGGTACTTCTCTCGTCGCGCCATGTTTTGGCATAGTTTTTGTTTTTGGATTCGCGGGGAAAGCCTAATTTTTAAAATATTTTATTTAAACAAGAAAGGAAAGCAAACTTGCGCTTAAATTCAGCTTCTATTCGTAAGAGATATAGCAGATATCGGATATAGTTAGCCTATCCGTATAAGAATCTCAGAATCAGCCAATATGGCAGCTACAGAATATAGTTGCGTGATCTGAATACAATTTTTTAAATGGATCCATACGGTCTCTGCAAAAATATGAAGTTATAGCATTTACGATCCTGCAGTTATATAGAAGCTATGTAGTCAACCGATCTCGTTCCGACTTATATACTGCGCGCAAATCTAAAAAGTGTACAAAATTTGAAACCGAGAAGCTTTTTTGCGAAGAATCAGTCGGATTATATCGACTCGGGAGATGATTCTTATCAAGAATATATACACTTTATAGAGTCGATGTTTGCGACAATACCCTCTGCCAGAGTATAAAAAGGTTGTTAAAAAAGTATCGTTAACCAAATCGATAAGCCGAGCACTGAAAGCATAGAACGAGATTTCGATACTCCAACAATATTTTTGACAACTAAATAAATGTTTCTTCTTTAACTAAAATAAAGAAAAAAGAGTACAGCCAACGCACCTCGATAAGCGCCTGCGCCATATTGCGCTGCTGCTCCAGGGAACAATTCTGTTCGATGGAGAGGATCACCGGATACTCGGAGGTAGTGAAGGCGTGGTCCTTGATCGTTTTAATGACGTCCATGAACTTGATCTTCGACGTTATTGTGTGGCCATGGAAAATGTATGGAAGATTGTCCGGACCGTTCCAGCAGTCCAGCTCTATGCAACGACAACCCATGCGAAGCGCCCGGGCATATGCCTCGCAGGAAGACTCACTGGAGAACTGGTCGCCGGTGAGGTAAGTGTTGTGCGACGAGGCGATCCAGTAGGAAGACAGCGGAAGGGTCATGTCCATTAGAACCTTGTCAAACTTGCTGTCCCACATATCATTCTGTTTGGAGAACAGAAAGTCTACAAACTCGGCGACCGTAAGATATGGCTCCTGCACGTCCCGCTCCACATCTTGGACAAAGTCGCGAATAAAGGAGGCAATCGAGGCACTGCTCAAGTCACTGGGATTGTGATCGCGCTGCTCCGTCTCAAGGAATCGCTTCAACTCTAGTTGTCGCACCGTCTGCTGGTCCTCCGAGTATGGAAACTCACCGCCTCCGCCGCCACTATTGCACAAGATGTTGACAAAGTTTGTGGGCTGCAGGAGCTTTTGATAGAGACGAGAAAAGTCGTCGAACTTGAGGTCATGCTTGCGCCTCACATCTTCGTTGAAGCACTCCATAAACTTGCTGGTGCTCATTTTGCAACTAACGCTGGCCAAGAACAGTTTAAAGTCCTTAATGGTCACCTGGGTTGGAGCCTGATCCGTGGACTTTGTCGAATGCGAATTGACATTTTCGATCTGATAGTACTCGCGGCGCAGCCAGCGGTCTAACTGCATGGGATAGGAGGCGGCCAACGTGTCACGCACCATGTACCGAAGACCACGCACCCAGTTCTCGGCCTCTATCTCAGAAAGCGCCACCACGGAGAAACTTTTCAGCTTGAAGTTGGTCCCGTGCAGGACTACAAAGCACTTGCTGCTCTCGAAACGCTGGCACTCGTCGGCGAACAGCCGGAATTCCTTCGAGTGCTTTCCAACGCGGATCTCGCGGATTTCACGCAGCTGGATAGCGCCCTCGTAGTCGGAGCGGGGTGAATGGGCGGCCACTGTTGCCCATAGCAACTGCTGCGTCTCACGAATGAGCATCAGGTGGCGGCGATCTGGTCGCCTCTGCTTCCCATACAACTTTGTCACGATCGTGCCCCGCTCCAACATTCCAATGGTCTGCTCCATTTCACCCAGCAGCGGGGCGTTCATCGCGCTGAAGCAGCTCATTTGTGCATCCGCCCTCCGGACTAAGCAATTGGAATATTGGGAAGCCGGTGAACCACTCTTTGTACTACTGAACCGACTGATAGCCAGTCGCTTGGCTATTTATTTGCTTCGTGCTTCCTCATCGGCAGAATATAAACACTCGCACAAATATTAAGTGGAACTTCCACTTGTTAAATATTATTTATTTTCAATGGCCGATGTGGCCAAGTGGCGCCGTAATCTTTCTTCAAAATCAAACAAAAAAGAGCATTATTTTCATTATTTCTGGCCACACTTAATTGACTGGAAATCGTATATCCATTGGCTAGAGATGCGCAATTAGCTTAGCTTGAGCTTGTTTAAATTAATACGAAAAGCATATATGTACATTAAAACGCAATTTTGTTATACATATATTTACCACAATCATTTTAAATTTACTAAGTAAGTTTACTAAGTTTGTTTCAAAAAATAAAAAAGAATAAGCACATACTATTTATTAAATATTCTTTTCATTTTTTATGGAAAAGATTAATTAAAATCATGGTAAGGATAAATCATGGTTAGGAATAGGATACCCGTGATTGTTATATCGGTACGTATACGATATAATACTGGTTCCTGGCTACATTATAGTTTCTGTATTATATCCCAATTTAAACCATCTCTACCGAACTGACTAACCATTTTGGATGGTCCTGAAAAAATTAAACATAAAATAAATGCATAACAGAATTGATTTTGATAAATTTGATAAAGGTCTAATATGTATTTTTATTTTATTTATTTTTTTAATGGAAGAAAACATAAAAATTTACGAAAATACGGAATTACAGTGTCCTTTACGGCCCAATCTCGACCGTTTAAAGCAGGGGTGCCAAAATCTGAAGTTTTTTAAAAATAAATATCGAGTCTAGTTATTCGTAAAAAAAACAGTCTGATGAACTTTGGAAAAAAATGCGGGCGATGATCCTTATCAAACGCATCTATACTTTAAAGGGAGGAAGATATCACTTACACGTTGGACACTTTTGCAAAGATTAAATATTCATGAATAGCATTTCATTTTTAGCATCACACATTTTATAGGAAAATGTGCAATTCATCCCAATCGTTGCCAACCTCCTTCAAGAATGAATGAACATTTCCTTTTAACCCTAAAATTTAAAAGGAATACATACAGCCATTATTAAGGACTGGAAAAACTTTGTCCTTTTTGGGTTGCTGTAATTTTATATATTTTTCCTTTTTCAACTGAATCTGCAATGTTATTAAAGCTTCAACACCGCCCACTTTGACATTTTTGACTCTCCAATTTTGCAAATTTGTCCTCCTGTCATTGCAACTTTTGTGTTCCCCAAAGGACTCAATGCAGGGAAAACTGTATAAAAAATATATTGATACTATGTATATCGTGTCGACTTTAGACTAAAGAAGTCTTGAGCACATGGAACAACTGGAACTGGTAGGTCCTCAACACTCGTCAAACATTTAGAGTTTCCCCCGCCTAGGAATTACTCTCCCAAAGAACACTCCCACTAAATGCAGAGATAGCCTTGCTTAGTTGCCACCGATTTTGGGCGGAGTCCTTAAATTCGTTAACCTAAGCCGTCATCTAGCTAAATATTATTTATTTTCAACTATTTTTACAGATTAGTTAATTGAAATGAAAAACATCTTATAGGTAACTCACACAATAGGTCAATTTTCCGAACTTGCGTTGCGATTGGAAAATATACAACCATAATGTAAACTTAAATACAGCCATAATCTACTAATGGTATTACAGAAAGTAAACAGAAAAATAGAAAAAAAAAATCCGTTTTAAGAGCACACCATTTCGCCTACATGAATCTCGTGTTTCTATAAGTTTATTTCATGGATTTAGATTTATTCTTATAATAAGCGCACAGGGGAACTGGAATTATTTAGTCATTTAATATATTATGGGAGTTATCGATTGCAGAAAGTTTAAAATTAAAAATGTAACCTAGAATCTTCTATGAATATAATCTCGGTGGCGAGTCATTCTCTATCAAATAATATATGATAAAATATAATGTATCAATTTCGACATTATGCTTGTTAATTTCGGGGTATATAATGTACTAAGATACGTAATTTCTTATATACATATATAATATATATGGTATATATATTTCATGAGTCAAAAATATATAATACATATACATATAATATATATTAATTGATTTCTTTTTGTATTTCTATATACAATGTATAATCGTTTCAAATTACTATAAACTAGGTCTATACACCCCTTAATTAAGAAAAAAAAACGAAAAAATGGGGAAGGCAAGTTAGATTCAATGAAAAGTTGTCAAGACCCTTGCAGTTATATTTTTATGAAACGGCCTTTATGCACCCATACGAGGGTTTAAAAAGCACATTATCTTCAAATAAACAAATACAATATATCGATTAGGTCGAACCCGTTTCTCATTGAACAACTAAAAATCAAATTTTTATTAACTATTTATTGGGGTGCGGTTTTAGCCTATTTCGACGTACATATATACATTTTGGGTGGTAATACCCCCAATAGCTTTAAGCCCGCTACAAGACTGCCTAGAATCGGACAGATGAACTGATCGAGACTGTTGGTTTGAAGAGCGTAGAGCGTTGGACAATGCCTATAAAAAAATGTGGTCTAGGAGCCACTGAGGAACACTCAGCAATTGCCAGAGCTATTTTTCCGAAGACTTTCTTTTTTCTCACTTTTAAAATGTCATGTACGTGGAGATAAATATGGGCATAGCTCCTGCCTATCTGCCTATCTGCCTATCTGAAGTTACGTTGCTTTACTAACGAATCAAACGCTTTATTGATTCTCACTAATTTTTAGAAAGTCTCTTCTAAACAATACTTCAAACTTTATGTACATGGCCAAGTCAAGATATTTCTCCGTTTCCGAGTTTAGTTTATGTACTTTTTCAATCGACTCAACAATTCCCAGCATATCCTCCTTAATATTTCGGTATTAGCTTTTAGTTAGTATTGATGCACATATTTACAAATAAATACTACCTCAATGTTCCCCCCAAGATTTTATTAAAATGTCGCTTACAAAACTTGAACAAACCACAAAAAAAAAAGTATGGGTGATGCCAAACAAATTTAGGCGATGGGAAGCAACTTTCATGTCGTGTTGGTTCTGATTACGAATTTTATATGGCTAGATGGATAGATGGCTAATAAGCACACGCAGATACCGAAACAAATAGAGATTTTACCCGCCACTGAGTTAAGTATTTGACATTATCACGTTTCATCGAGTGTCGTTCGGAGGCTAACAATCTCGATCTCGACTGAGCAAACGCATTTAGTGTAATTCATTTATATGAATCTAACTTTAATAAATGGGAAATATGTACCAATATTTATAAATGTAGTGGTAATTTTCGTACTTGTTGAGAATGAATGACAATGGACTTCAATTTATAAAATAATTCTTAGTATTTTAGGAGAAACTTAGCTCGAAGCACAAATAAGGTTTTTAGATAGATGTGTCACTTTAATCTAACCTTACTTAATAGTATTCACCTTAACATAGAACTTATAAAAAGTTTCTTTGTGATTTCTCCTTCGTAATTCATGGAAATTTGATTACTTATTGTTAAAAAAAAAAAAATTATTTATATATATATATATATATATATAAATATATATATGTATATATATTCAACACACATCAGCCAACCTGATAATAGATCAGCCAACGATACCATGTTTATGCTTTCCTGATCCTGGTCCCGATGACCAGACCAACGACATTTTGTATAAATAGTGAAGAGTATTAATGCTAAACCTATTGGTTCTCGTCATCATCGCCATCGCCGTCGTCGTCGTCGTGCTGCTCATCCAGCTGCTGGTGCTGTTGCTGGGCAGCGGCGGCAAGTAACGCTGCTTTCTGCGCCTGCGCCTGCATCGAGGCCTGCATTGAAGGTGCCGACAGGGCTATTTTCCCACTCGTCTTGTATTCGGTCATCTCCTGCAGCAGAAGAATTCATTCCACATTAAACACTTTCCTTCGCATAGTTGGGTGGAAAATAAAAACATACCCGTTCATATCGAGCCTTGTCTCGTTCCGCCATCGACTCGTACTTCTGCTTCACCTCGGGATCAACGTCTGACCATTTTCGGCCGAGTTCCTTTGCGATGTCACCGACACCGAACTCTGGATTGAGAGCCTTCACTTTATTTCTCTCGTCATTGCAGAACCAGAAAAACGCAGACCTTTAATAATAAGACAAAAAAGGCAAAAAAACGCGTCACTTTTGCTGGTCTCTCAACTCTCAACTCTTTTTTAATATATAATTATGTTAATTATGTTAATAGGGAAATTCATTTTGCTACGAACTCACAATGAACGTTTCGGAGCGTTTGGGTCCTTGATCTGTTTCCTCTTCTTGCCACGCCCGACGACCGCCCCCTTAGGTGGTACATAGTTTTGCATTTCCGCCTCGTAGCGCTGCTTATCCTTCTCAGCCATTTCGTGGAAGCGTTTCTTCTCCTTGTCAACCATTGTCTGCCGATAAGAAAATCAGAAATTACAGACCAGTTCCTTCGGGACTTCGACGGACAAGGACTACTCACCTTCCACCGCTCGGCGCACTTTCGTGAAAACTCGGCAAATATCACGGTCTCATCGGGGTGTTTCTTTTTGTGCTCCTCCCTGCAAGTCTGTACAAAGTAAGCGTAGGCGGTCATGCGGCCTCTGGGCTTGGCGTCTGCCTTTCCTCTGATCATAGGACTCTATAAAATAAAACCAATCGCTAATTAGACACTGATAGCACCACAGCATTTGTCCAGAGGTTTGTGTCAACTTACGCCGGCTGAATTTATGACGTTCTGTTGCTGCTGCTGCTGCTGCATTTGCTGTTGCTGTTGCTGCTGGTGCTGTTGTTGCTGCTGCTGCTGTTGCTGCTGCTGCTGCTGTTGTTGCTGCAGCTGCGCAGCTGTGTTGGCGTCCACTTGGCCTTGGTTGGCGGCCGAGTACCACCATTGCGAGCCGGGAACGGCGGCGGCTGCAGCTGCCTGGGCCATGTTCAGGCGGTAGTCATAGCCCGTGGTGCCGGCGGCGTTTGAGGTGGCCACCACTTGGGCCATTGTCGTGGCTGGGTTGGGAAAGCTGCTGGCCATTTTGTACGTGAACAGCTGCTGAGTGCCAACGCCGGCAGTGGTGTTGGAGCTGTTCTGGTGCGCTTGCTGCTGGTTCTGCTGCACTACAACTTGGTGCTGCTGCAGTTGTTGCTGTTGCACTTGCTGCTGTTGCTGCGCAGCCAGTTGCTGCTGAAAGTGGAAAAGTTTTAGCCAATTAATTTTTTGTAGCAACAGGATTTTTTAACTTGTTAAATATTTTTAATTCTTAATTCATTTTTAAAATGTCACTAAAAAAATCCAATTTATTTAAATGTGATAAAGAGCTTTTATCAGATAGATGTATCTAGATGTAGATGTAACTATCTGAAACCTATACATATAAAAAAAATTCATTTAAAAGGAATAATAAAAAAAATGCCGTCAAATACCGCAGCCAAGCTCTTATTTTTCACTAAAAACTATCGATTTTTTTCTTCTGATTTCTTAAAACTCATCTGGAAAACCATCTACTGTCCGGTTTCTTACGATCGCGATAGAGAACTAACAAACACATTGCAAACCCCAACAAAGCTATTTTTTTTGTTTACAAATAAAGCACCCAACCAGCTGTTGGCGTGGAGATAAAAGCTGAATAAGCATAGATTGTCGCCGAAAGGAACCGCACTGGTACTGGTTCCGTCTTGTGAATCAAATCGTACACCACTTTTATTTCGGGTAACAGTAACAGGGCCGCGTGCGCACTACCAGGGCGGTGTGAAGAGCGAACAGCCGAGCTCACGCCAAATGTGCTCAAGCAAATTAAACATTTGTTTTTTTTCTGCTAAATCGAAGATTAATAACACACATAAATATTAAATTATTAAATAGATAGTTGTAGCCGCTGAACAAATTTTAAGGTGTATCTATGGATGTACATATGTACGTACATACATACATATATTCGCAAGGCATGGTGGCGTATGGCGTGTGAGAATACACACCACTACGGACAGTAGCACACCCACACACACAAAGCATCATAACTATGTATTGGCACTCATTTTATGCACATGCGGAAAATATCAAATTTGAGATTACGCAAGCTACACACATTCATAATAGCAGACACTGCGCATTGGTGTTACTTTGAAAGTTTCAGAATCCATCTTATTCTATTGTCTTCTACGGTTTGGGTTGTCTTTAGGAAATTTTATTTTATTTAAAAGTTGAAAAAAGCGCAAGAACAATACAGTCCATATGACTGCATATGTGTACATTCATACAAACTAATAAATAAAATGGCGGCCCTAGATGCGCACGCAAAATAAAATGTTTCTTGTACAGCGTCGTTTTTGTTTGTATGCATACGCGCACACATATAACAATCTATTTTACAAAGGAGAAGAAAAAAGGCAAAGTAAAACAAGTGTGTATGCCGTAAGTTTTGATTTTGGTTGAACTATGCAGCCTTATTCCCATTTCCTATGATTACCAAGAATGCTTTATAATTATTCCGCATTGGCGGGAAAAGCCCTAACATCGCAAAATACGCGGTAAACAAACAGCGTGCTTCTCGCCTGTTTGTGTGTGCGAGTGTATATTGCGGGTGTGTGCGTGTCAATATACTTAATGTACAATACAATACAATACAGTGGTATACCTGCACACAGCTTACCTGAATTTGATGAAAGTGTTCCATTACTGAGAGATTGGATTGACTCCAATCTTATGGATCGTCTGTCAGTTATATTCCAATCGGGAGTATCGTCTTTTTCGCTATTTTATTTTTTAGTTTAGTTTTTTTTTACTAGTTTGTTTTTTGCACTACACACACTAACGAATTCAATGGCAGTCCAAGCCAGTTCTTGGGGACAGCCTTTAATACTGTGTTCTACGTCTTTTGTTGTACGTTTTAGCTTGGTTTTGGGGTTGCGGGCTGTAGCTCTTATTGATTATTGCACGTACATACATGCATGTACATATATGTAAGTACACGGCAAGTACAAGCTAAACCAAAGCCAAAAGCAGACGCCACACGTTGAACAGAAAAAGTCACCGATTCGACGACAACACCATACGCAACGAATAAACCGCAAACCAAACCAATATACCGTGTGTTTGCAACGCCAGCAACGCGGCTAAGCTAGCAATCTGTTTTACGTTTGTTTTTAGTTAGTAGAAAATAAACAAACAGCGCTGCAACGCCGTCTATTGTATCAATGTTTTGTTGGTGGCAATGCGGAAAAGATGAGGTTCGTTCGCGCGCCGCACGCCTGATTGAAAACACACACACAGAGTACCAACAACGAATGCAAAGGCTATTGAATTGAATTGCTGTCTCTGGTCTCTGCCTTACTGTGCTTCGTAAACCATGGCCAGCCAGCCCAGCAATCTTCTGTATGCGTCGAATGCGCAACGGTGTGCGAGAGAGCGAGTATGAGTGGGAGCGACTGCTTCTGAGTGGTTGTGTGTGTACGGTACGTTTACCGCCAAAGGAAAAATGGGAGCGCGAGAAAGGCAAATCGGGAGAGCCCATTCGGAGTACAGTTTACTGAGCAAGCACTGCCTTGCCTTGCCTTGCCTTCCTCGCTCTCATTTTATACGTGTATGTACATACAAAAAGTGGAGGGCCTGCGAGAAATTCGGATTGTAACTTTAATACACTCAACATACGTACATACTATGTCGTATACTGAAAAGTACATACATCTCAACATGGTATACCTTAAATATGTTGTCTATATTCATTGATGACAAATTTTAAAATGTTACCAGGCAATGAACATATATCCTTAGCATACATATATCTAAAAGCAGACAAGTTGCTCTCTTAGCTAATGTGTTTATGCATCATAAGCAGGCAACATGTCTTCATATGTACATACATGCGTCTGCTATTCCGTTTCTTTCAAATTATACGTACATACATAGTATTTGATATGCATCAATACATTACACCGATACATACCCAACGTAGGCATATACAGGCACGTACACAAGAGTGCTCGCTACATACACATATTTCGTTTTGTGTTCGCAGTCTGACTGTACTTCCCAGCTCTCTCCTCTCCCAGGTTTCCTCTCTCGCGCTTTTTAACAAAGAGAGGATAAATTATCCATTATGCGAGACCCTACCAGATGGAGAAAGAAATGTAAATGAGTATTACCAGACTTTTGATAGCAGAAAAGGTAGCCAGACATTTTTAATTTTTTATTTTATTTTTCTATTAATCCTTTTGAGAGCTTCTTTTGATAATAACGATTCTGTTTTATTTTTCTACTACGAGAAAAATTGGGTTTATAAGCTGTCAGCTTAAACCTTAAATATGCCACTTTGGACTTTTGAAGACTCGCTCTTTCATTCCAAAAATTGATCAAATATTTATTTTATAATTATATTGCGTTTTATTTAAATAAAAAGCCATGAAATAAATATTTAAGGCGATCAATTTAAGGTTCAGGTTATTTTATTTCGGCGGGAATTCAATTTATTGGTCCGAGAACAGTAAAAAATGTCAAGCGGCTGTTATCGATGTATCGATAGTATTATTAGGTTTTATACCAGCTATTTAACAGAATATCATACATGGTTCAATAAATAAATCAATTCAAAAAGTCATACAGAAAAACAGAGTGATGCCGTTCCGATTCGCACTTGTTCGCGAGTGGGGCTCTACAATCCTCTCTTGTGAGGGGGTAAGTAAAAGGGGCTTGGTTGGTCGAGAGAGCAACCATTCTCTCTGGATGGGTGGCGGGACCCAGCAGGATAAAACTCTGGCAACGTTGGTCAGTAGAAATCGATAACATTTTTATTGACCAAAGAGAGAGGGAAGATCTACATCTCGCTCGCACACGACATACGACGCGTAATTTGACAGCTAGCATTCAAAACGAGACGCTGCCCGGTTTAAAATTACTATCGATGGCGAGCTGCTATATAATATTCTACTATCGATAGATTTATGTGTCCCCATCAGCTGCATAGAAAATAGAAAGACGACCGGAATAAGATGTCTAACAAAACCAACATCCCCCTGCCCGATGGGGAGCTGGACTGGATACAACTCCGCCAGGACCTTGGTCCTGTAGCCGAAATCGAGACCACCAAGGAAAAGCTACAGCGCAAAATAAAGGAGAATCCCCTGGTTCCGATTGGTAAGAGGCGGGATTGCGCCGCTTCTGAGTTATATAAAATAATCAAATAATATAAAATATTATTTTTTTATAGGATGCCTGGCTACCACAGCTGCACTGACGGCAGGCTTGTATAACTTTCGCACTGGCAATAGAAAGATGTCCCAGCTGATGATGCGTTCCAGGATTGCTGCTCAGGGCTTTACTGTTCTCGCTTTAATTGCGGGCGTCGTGATGACTTATTCGGATAAGAAGTAACAAGAATGTGGATTTGTAAACTTATGAACTTTAACGAGATAGGCTAAATCAAACTACAATCGAGGTTTGTTATTGTAGTGCGTTAATATATGTATATACAAAAACGTCAAAATCTGTACAAATCAACTTCTGAAGAGGGGTTTCTGGGTGTTTATATCATAAATGCTTTTTAATTTTTCATGTGATACGCGTTATATTAAAAAAATATTAAATTTGGAAGTATTTATTAGCAATAAAATATAGTAAAAAACTTTATAACAATTTTGTCGGAAGTTATTTCATGATTCAGCCATTTATGCGTACAGGTCTGTAATATAAGCTCCAAAAAATTTGCATGGGCCTAGGAAATTCCCATGAGAGTCGTCTAAATACGACTGGAAACAGTTCACGAATGTAACGAACCGAGAATAATAGGAATTGTAATAAAATTGTAATTTGTGTTCATATCTTTATAATTAATCTAAAGGAACTGGCCTGTTCTAAACAATCCTATGAGGGTCTTATATTTTCAATTTAATAGGAACATAGAAAGAAGAAACTTTCGTTTATGAGGAGCATGATAAAAGCGATAAAATATTTTAATAGGTCTCTATTTCGCTCTTCAAGTTTATGCTTGTTCTTGTTTTAAAAAGGTTAGTCATTTCAAATATTATAAGCTTAAAATTTTTAAAAGACAATACAATTCATAAGAAATACAATTAGTAAAAATAAAAGTAAGAAATAAAGTGGAAGTCGAGAGGAAACCTTCAAATGAAAATAAATATTTATTCATAATTTTAAATATTTTAACCTTAATTATAATTTCGCGAAATTTGTGAATATTGCTGTGAATATCCAAGTTCGAATGTCAGTTTTATTAAATATCAATTGTATCTTATCTATAGGCTATAGTCGTCTGATCCGTTTAAAAGTTTGCTCTGAGAACATTTTGTACATGTTTATATTGGCTCAGGATGTGATCCAGATAAAGAATATATACTTCATAGAGTGTATAGGTTCAAAGAGGGATTCTTCACTGCGTTACATACTTTTGAACAAAACTTTAATATCCTCTGCAAGGGTATAAAAATCCTCGACAAAAAAATATATTTTTAAATAAGACTTTGTTAACTTTTACCCGCTCCCAAACATCTAAGGTGACCAAAAATTCCAGGATGTAACGCGTCGGGCAAACCTCGTTTTGGGGGCTGCTTTTGGCGAGGGAGTTGATGCGCGCGCATCGGTTTCGAAGCCACATATTGTAGATAGTTTTTATCGCTCAGTACAGAAAAGGATTTCGTTGGAACAAGAAAAGACGTTTGAGGTGTGTTCTGAGGTGTTAAAAGTTTTAGGCTTTCCTACTTTTTGTTGTGATTAAAAACGCAATGTTTCAATAAAAGGGGCTTGCAACCCTTGTCTTACAAACTGACAAATAATTTTCCTGTGGGTGCTTAAGGATGTGTATCTGATGACTTTAGAAAGTTTTGTGAAGTTTGGAACCCAAATGCTTCTACCCAGATATTTAAGCCAGTCCGAGATACAATTTATGCTTTCTATAAACAGAAATTCCTAAGCACCTTTTTTATAAAAGAATTTATTGGAAGATTGAAAATCATTATTTAAAGATGTCCTTTATAGCTCGTGTTGTGACACATTTATCTTTATAGTTCGAAAATGAACATGTTCTTTGGAAACTGCGTTGGCAGCTGTGACCAGCTGGCTGGTCCGCCGCCCGACTTCATCCTATCGATGCCTCCGCCACCGCTGCCATCGTTCCTCATCTCGAAACCCGCCACCGTAGACACGCTGGTGTCCCTCAACGAGTCCCAACCGTGTTTCGCCGCGTTCATGTGTGTACAGGCCCACAATCGGAACGAGAGCGGGAACGCGATAATGGAGCTGGTGCGAAACGACTCCAGGAGCCTCGAGAGCCTCTGGCTTTTCATTTCGTCCTGCATTGGAATTTTCGTACTCGGATGCTTCCTGGCTCTCATAGTGATTCGCTGCCGGGAGTAATTTAAACGCTAAGCCATCTGTCTGTTTCTTACTGACAGTATCTTCCGATTCAAGGTCCTTCTTCTCGTACCATGACGCCAACCTCAAGCAGACCACCATCAACGCCCTGGGCGAGGCCGCCAAGTCGAACGCCTTCACTTCCGGAGGCATCCTGTACCCCTGCGCCACGGCCAATAGTCGGGATCTCCTCCAGAGCCAGCTGGTCAACGACAGCCGTCTGCTCTGGGCCACTCTCACTCCCCATGGCACCAGGCACTTCATCATCGAGAACTCGCAGGACGGCGATCACTACGAATCGGTCGATTACCGCGGAAAGTCACAAAGCCAAGTTTTCCGCGGGTACGCCAAGCACTCGCAGTCCTTTGTAAAGGTAGGAGTTGAATAAAAAGCCACTGAAACGTAAAATCAAATAAATGTACAGTAAAAAAAATCAAATAATTTATTTCAGACATGTAAAGCTCTTCGTATTTAAACAAAATCAATTTTTTAAACTAATATTAATTTTTCCTTTAAGTTTAAATGATTGAAAACCTATCCCGTGCTTCCCAAAACCATTACTTTTAAATACTTTCGAACGGCAAGTTTTATTTTGATTTGAAATTTGAACGACATTCCATAGATTTCGTAATGTAATGATTTCGTAATATTCTACAATTTCAATAAAAAAACTGTTCAAAATTACCCTAAAATAGTCCTATCTCAAATATAATTAATCTATTACCTCAAAAACAACCTAACATCTAACATTAACAATATTGAATCAAAAATAAACAACATAAATGTTTAATTGGAATATTGTTTCGAATATTAGAGATTCTTTATTTTTCAATTCTTAAGCCAAATCAATATTAAATCCATTTTATTAACAATATAGTCTTAGTTGTTTATTATATCTATTTATATTATATCTTTAAAAATAAGTCGTCCCCTCTCTCGTTCTATTTTAATTTTGTTTCTCCCTCTATTTGAAAATGTAGTTTTTCGAAAAATACAGGGTTTTGCAGTATATAAAATAAATTTTTTTAAATACTGTATGACATGTTAGATTTCACTGCGGTATATACAATATTTGAACTAAATGATTCCAATTGAAACTAAAACAAAAAAGGTAAAAAAAACAGTTAAAGGGCGGTTTATATAAAAAAATGGATATAGCGAATATAGAATATAGTTGGCCAAAATCAAATCCGATCCTTATAAAAAGGATACCAAGCTTATAATCTCAAAAAAAGAATGTTGTGGCGATTTCGAAGTGATCGTTTGGAATATAAGTCGTAGGACATACGTAGTCGACCAATCCTAGTTCGAAAGAAGGGTGTGTACAAATTTTGGAGCTAATAGCTTCAAAACTTAAAGACAGGCGGACTTATCGGCTTACGGGGTGATCCTGATCAAGAATATACCATAGGGTCGACATAGATGTTTCCTTACTGCGTTGCAGTTGTGACCAAAATTATAAGACCCTCTGCAAGGTTATATAAATGCGAAAAATTATTTTAACTATATCCCATTCTAAAATAATGTTTTATATCTTCTAGTCCTTCGACAACAATGGCTTTGTTGACTATGACTATGAGGACCCCACACCGTTAATGGAATCATACCACGATGACATGGACTCTGGGTACCAAGAGCCCCACGATGTTACGGGATCTCTAAAGCGCTCGCCGATGCGCGTCTTGGATTCCACAAACGAGACCCCCTCCAGCGGCGAATCTCAATACAACTCCAACCCCTACAGCGGTCCCAGCCCGGCCCTGAATCAGAACACACTGACCGCCAGCCGCAAGACAATGATCTGCCGTCGGGTTAGCGATGCCTCTTCCCACAACGGAACATCCATGTAATGAGGTCCTAAGTAAAGGACCTTGCAAACTGGGAGGCACTCTGGGGCCGTCCATAGCTAACAATAGATTGCAGTATTGTTTCGCAAACATTTCAAGTTATTTTAAGTGCTGTGTGTGTTGTTTGGAAAAGCACTGACAATGAACCAAAAAACCTTATACCTAGATCAGACCCTTCCCCGTTTAAATGTCCCGGTTACGTAATCAGAACTTGCTTTGGAAAATAGCAATACTACTGCACGATATCTAGAAAAGCTCCTTACCCGCTAACGAGGAAGGTCCCAAACACACGCACATTCGATTCCTTAATTAGCCAATTAAGTTTCTTAAGGCAAAAGATAGTGTACTATATACACACATAATACTCGCGTCGTCATACTTGCTTGTACACTCGTACGTACTAGAAATAAATATTAAAAAAATGCGTCTTAACTAATCGCTCAAGTCGATCAAAGCCTATGCAAACTACTCTACATTCGCGGGCTTTGGTTTTGCTAATAGAGTGGGGGACTATTTTCTAAGCAGAAATTTCTGTAAAGCGTTTTCCTAACACCGAAGTATTAAATAAAGCGTACTTTTTATAAACACTCGCAATCCGGTTCTATTTTATTTTTTAAATTATATGTCATTCATAACACGGTGTTGGATCATTAAAACTAAAAAAAAAACGAATTTATTTTCTTAGACACTTTCTTAGACATTTGTCCAGATATCTCTGGATATCTAATATATAGACAACGTCACCTATTCAAATTATATCAAGGAATAGTATTTAAAATTTCATAATAATCGGTGCAGTAGTTTTGGAGTTAGGAGTGGCACCGACGTTATACATGAGTGAAAAACAAGAGGGGAAAGCTAGCTTCGGGCCAAGCCGAAGTTCATATACCCTTGTATACCCTAGTAACAGGTATAGTCGACCGATCCAAATACTTCTTCAAATACTGGTTCTTCGTTTAATTGGTATAGCTTGCTGGTTGGTAGTTGGTATAGTCATCCGACCCAATGTCTAGATTAGCCACGATCCTCATAAAATCGCTCATTTTTAACTTTCTATCTGCAGAAACATGGAAGCAATCCTGTCCGTTCTGACTTAAATGCTAAATGAAAAGGACTTTTTTAGCTTTAGCTTTAAAAATGAGAGACTAGGTTGCGTAGAAACTAGCAGACGGACATAAGGACAATAAGCCGATTTAGGAGATGCTGATCAAGAATTTGATGTTTCCTATATAATATCATCTGTAATAGAGATAAAATCTTAAACGTTTTGATTAGGGATGAGGCTCGTTAATAACTTTAAAATTTCTTTAAATTAAAAAAAGGTCGACAAGGAATTTTTAAGCTCTAATCCCCTTTAATAGATTAAAAATCACAAATATTGCAAAAACCTTTATTAGATTTGATCTGACGTCTCTGGAAATATCAGAATAAAACGTACCCACTCCAAAGTGTTACTTTAAGGCAGTTCCTAGATGTTTTTTATACCTCCAGGATTCGCAAGACTTGTTTCTTAATGCTTTAATTGCAATAAAAGCCTTATTTATTTTAATAAACATTGAAGTGGAAAGTCTTAACTTGTAATAAACCCTTATAGAGGTTATTCTTATTTCACTCAGAAGTGTGTTAAGAATAAATAAATAAAAAGACGATTTATATTCTTGATTAGGACGACAGTGCCCCCTCGGATTCTACACTTTAAATATATAATTTTAGTTGCAAGAACGGCTGATTAAATCTTAGATCAATAAAACGGCTAAAAGCTGTGCTTCAAGCCGAAGCTATCCTTCGATCTTTTTCAGTTTTTCGACTTTAAGAATATTGCAATTATTAAATTAATTCAGGACTGGCTTAGACAACATTCCAACATTTTTTTGGTATATTTCTTCTCTCTGATTGTTTCTTCAGCATAGAATGCATAGAAACCCTCGACAATCGTATCGAGCGATGCCAACAACTTTCTGATAAACCCTTTAAGAAAAAATTAAAATTGAAACGGAAACTGAATCAATTAAAATTCTAATGGATTTTGAAACATAATCTGAGCACCTGAGAATATTTAAAACTGCCAATGGATTAATTTTAGGAACACTATGCTACGGAAGCAATCAGGAGCTCAAGATGCTTTTAATCCAGTCATTCAGGTGAACCTCGATTACATTCACTTGACTGTAGTTCTTCAAATGAAACTGGTTAAAGGCAGTGGTCAGGTGGATGACGGCGGACACAAAGTCGCTGAGCCGCAGAGTGCCGTCCTTTCGAATGTAGCGCTGGATCAGGCAGTTCATGATGTCGGTACTGAGCTGAAAGCCTATGTCGCAGAGCGCGTCGCGCAGGCGTTCCGCCCGCAAGATTCCAGCTTTTTCCTTGGTGTACATCTTAAAGACTCCCTGCCAGGCCTTGAGATTCACCATAAAGGTCTTGAACTGCTGGAAGGTAATGCGCCCGCTGCCAGTCTTGTCCTGCAGAGCAATGACCTGGCGGCAGATGTCGATGTTGGCGCAGCCCTTAATGTAGTCGTTGGGAAGGCAAGCCTCCAGGAGTTCGTGGAGCTCGAAACAGTTGATAGTTTTATTTTCGTCGGCTATCTGCATGTAAACGGGCTCGTACTGGCATACGCTTTTTCCTTTAGCCGTGCCGTCCTCCGGCTTTAGAGCAGGGAACGGGTCGAGCAGGATCATGGTCTCCGTTTCGAGGCCGGAGAGCCTGAAGGACCCCGTGCCCAGGATCCGGACCGTGAAATGGGCCTCTTCGGCAGGCTCATATGTGGTGGGAATCAGCACATAGTGACCCACCTCCAGCTGTGTATGGTAGCTAACGTGCCGCGTGTTTCCGTAGTCCGAATTGAGAAGGCTCACGTGGCTCTTGAAGAAGTCCTTCTGCAGGCACTCGTTGAAGCCGTAGTCGCGGTCCCATGTATACATTGTGAATCCAATAACTTTCGGCTCCACCGCTGTGTGCTGGTTGAGGGCGATCACGACGTCCTGCCGATCCTGCACGGAAATCAGAAGCTGGGGATTTATGTGGAACGATTCGTGGTTTCGGCAGCCACCGGCTGTTACTCCCCGTTTCCACTGGCCTTGGTACATTTTGATTTTCCAATGAAGGGGCCGATTTTTAAGCATCTCTTCGTCGTTGGCCGTTTCCGAGTCTAGGTAGACCACTTCCAAGTTGGTGAAAATCTGCACAAAGTCGCAAAACGACATCCAAAATTCACCGGGGCCCAACTGACTGACTAAACGGTCGTGTTCCGTTGCCGAGACTCGCTCCCACATCTTTGACAGCGGTGACCAATCGCCAAGGAAATGTGTATTTTCTCCAAAGGGTTTGGTGGAAAAAGTGTCCCTGACGCTGATTAGTTGCACGGAGTCTCCCATTAGTGTCTCAACTTTGTCAAGACTGGAAAGCCTGAAAAAATAAAACCATGACAATGTTATTTTAATTAAACTGATTGCTGATTCTTAAGATACTGTTCTTAAGGTGAAACGGGAGATATAAATAATTCGAAATCTTGGGAACTTTTAAGAATTATTTCCTCGGGTACAGTAATTTGACATTCTAATATTTTTTCGACAAATTAATTAATTTAAACCAATTGAAAAATTATACAGGAATTTATGCAAAACTCGTGAAACACTTTTACCGTGCAAACAGATCAAGTGTTTCTACAGCATATGTAGCTCTAAAAGAGTTCGAGCACTCCTCTAAGCCCAAAAATTGAATTGAAATGTCAAAGGTGTATTCAATTTTACAACCAAATAAAGTTATATACAAAACTAAGCTATTGCAAACTATTGAATAGAATAGTGTTCCTTTTCCTTAAAAGATATATAAACTGTCACAAATGTAACGAAAGATTCCAAAATATTAATACCTGTAGTTGACGTTCAACATAATCCCATTGGGAAGTCTTTCCGCCACGTTCTTCTTCGGCACCAACACGTTCTTAGAGGCTAGGCAGGTGACGATGCAGGTGGTGGCCAGCTGGTTCTTGAGCGTCTGGGGTCGAGTTGTGTCCTCTACAATTGGCATGCAGCGCACCACGCCGCCGAGCAGGTCGGTCAGCCCGTCAGAACGCGTACCATACTTCAGGGCTTCATAGGAGCCGTGGAGCTTGGCAATGGCCTTCTCCAGGAGCGCAGCCCAGAAACACTGAGAGGCCTGTGGCTGCATAAAGGCCAAGCGTCCGTTGATCGTGGGCAGGCGATCGTCCACGAGCACCTCCACCCATTCGCCACACCACCAAAGGCGAAAGCGGAAGACGCCATGCGCCTTGGTCAAAGTTTGGTCAGCGGGCACGACGCGGTAGAAGAGATTCTTCAGCGAGCACAGCACGCCCAGGCAGGAGACGAGCCAGCGGTCCCCCATCTTCCCGGGCACCACGTCAAACTCGGCGCCCTCACTGAGAAAAACCGCCTGGGCGTGGTTCAGCTCCGCGATGCGCTTCCATTGGAATGTGAATGGAGGCGTCTGGTAATAGAAAACTGAGGACTGGACGGCGGGGAAATCGGGATCCTCCCACAATATGTTCTTCGTCTGACAGTCGCCCAATATGCGCTCGTATTTGGATGCCATTGCCGTCATGGTCCCTCTGCTTACATTCTCCTCCTTTTGGTCCCGATCCTAATCTCAGATTGCGTCCTCAGCTCCGAAATAATTGTATTTTTCCCGTAGGTCGCTCCACAGCTCGTTGTAAGCGAAGTGAAAGTTTATAAACTGCATAAATACACACTGCCAACTAGTTGATCTGAGACGAGCTGAACTCGGGCTAGCTCCGGGGAAGCAGACTATGGTTGAGCGCGAACCGGTTCGATTCAACTACGTGAACAATATAATTGGGCCCAAACACTGGCTCAAACGGCGACTGGTTCCAGATAGTCGATCATCTTCACCTGCTTGCCAACTCACTAAAATACCAGTGTGTCTATGTATGTACATTAGGGTGGTCCACTCTGGCATCTCATTCATCAATATAACTTGAAGTTTTAATAGAAATATATCCCTTTAGATCCCTTTAACGAAAACGCAAAAGGAAATTCATTTCTATTAGGACTCTAATTTAAGTATGGCTTAAACCTGGGGTGACCCCTATCATACAATAATAATAAAATACATTATAAACTCCAGATTACAGTTTTCGTACAAAACGAACAAAAAAAATTAATAATCATCCAAATCTCGAAATTCTTAGTAATAAAAGTGTTCCTTAGATGGACATTTGATAAAGAAAGATTCGTAAAGATCAACCAATTTTATTCTGTCTAGCTAAAATTTGTATTTGTTATAAAGTCGACGCTACCTATGTATAAAAATAATGCAATACAATTTTATTTTATCAATTTTACATAACCACCAAGATCTAAAGTCTATGAGATAAATAAAATTTGTGACAAACAAACTTATATTTTATTTCAACAGTGTTTATATTTTCATTACCATTGTATGACCAATTCTAAAAATTTAGTTTATTTTGGACTCAAGTTGAGACTTAAATTAACACACATAATTTTCTAAGAAAAATTCCTCAAAAATATGTAAAAAATATATTTTTTTACCAAATTAAATAATTTTTTTCTTACCTAGTTTCTATACAAAATATCGGATAAAGGCTTGATTCTCATAAGAACTTTAAAATTAAAAATTATAATTTAAAAAAAGGACCAAACTTCTACTTCCAAAGTTGTGGATTTTCCGATCCTTCATCCTTTATCTCATCCTTTATTTTTTTACAGCTTGCGAAAGGATGCTTTTTTGGAGTACCTGGCTACACGATTAGCAAGTTTTTTTCTGATTAAAAATTTAATTAATAACTAAGTTGCATTTCGGATCATAGAAAAGTCCCGCACCCGATAATACTTTGAACTTCCTTATATGTTTTTCCACTCGAAATCAAGGTTTCGATCAATTTACGCCGCTCAGGTGTACAAGGCTTACTACGGCTTATTTCTTTGATTTTTAAACTCTTACTTGTTTAAATTATAATAAAAAATATAACTTTCAGCACTTGATACATTTTTGCATAATTCGTTTTTATGAACCTACTTAAGTGACCTTTCCTATTATTTTAAACAACTAAAAATGCTACATGCTTTGTAATTTTGCAAATTCTAAAAAATCAAGGAAAGATTTATATACAATTAGTGGTATTTCAAAAAGTATACCCATTAGCAAAAGGAGTGGAAAAAAAGAACAGAAAAATAGACAAATAACTTTGCTATAAACAGGAGAAGTGGATATACAAAATCACTCCTATTATTTTGAAAGCAACTATATACAATACAACAAATTTACATTTAAATAACATTATATAGAAAATTGCATCTCATGTTTCCAGAATTAAAATTATAAAGCAATAAATTAACTGCCAAAATAACTTTCTGTTTATTCACTAAAGTGTCAAAAATAGAATAAATTAAAATTAACAACTTGTGGTGTCACTATTACTTTAATTTTTCTATTTTAACTGAAATGATTGTGTATAAAAAATTATTCCTTGAAAAAGGACGCTAAATACTTGGATGGCATGTCGAGTAGTATGTTATTATAAGCACAATGCCGAGAATATACAGAGCTATTATGGCAATGGAAATGTAAATTGGAAGAAAGAGCACGCAAGCTAGGATGTTTTGAAAACAGCAAATGGAAAGATAAAATACATATTTTAACTTTGTAGGTGTGTCCTTAACAGAAGTAAAAATAAATAAATACACTATTCCAAAGCACATGCAGTACAGATAGTTGAGGATGCGCGAGTCCGCAATCTCGGGCGAGTCCACCAAAAAGATAATACTACCGCATAGGAAAACATGAGCGGCGCATATGATCAAAGTGGCTTCTGGAAACAAACTGGCCATGTAGGCGATGCACAGTGTTCTCGATACTATAAAGAAAATTAAAATCGCAAATAACTGGTAGCATACTTTATCGAAAACCATTACTCACCAGTCAGGCAGAGGAGAAAAGCAAACTGGATAAAGCGACCCTTTGATGCGACATCGCGCTTGTCAAATTGAACTGATCTATTCGACCGGTTGTATGATTGGATGCACCATGCAATGCTCCCGAAGTACATGACAAAGGTAGCCACTTGAAAGTCTGAAAAAGGATCATTGAATGCATTCATTATAAAAATAATAATAATTGCATTTTACATAATTTGGAACATGAGTTCTTGACACCAGATCAAATGGGGAAGGTGTAACTTTTTTCATATGTAAACATCACAAACAAAAATTAGATTAAAAGATTTGATGCTATATTACATGACAGGTCATTCAACGACCACAGAACTATGACAAGCTGCAAAATCTTTTGAGGTGAGGATTCCAAAAACGAATCAAATAGCCGGACGAAGCCAACATTACACTCCTCCGATAGTAACTTTTGATAGTACCTAAAAAAAAAGAATATATTTAAATAAGGTTAGATACTAACCAGTGTGAATAATTGTACAAGATAAAAAAATAAGAAAGGTGCAAGAAAGCTAACATCGGGTGGAGCCGAAGTTTAGACACAAGGCGATGGACATGCTTTTACCCTGATCCTGTTCCTGTTCCTGAGAATGAGACGTGAACCAAGTATTATAATATCTATGAATTACTTTTCTATTAAACAAGTTTTTGAGCCGCGCCTTCTATTATTAGGCAAACCTAGTTCTCTACAAAAGACTCAATGGTGTATGGAGTTTAATTATTCCGTTTTAGATAACTTAGGGAACTTGTGATTAACCTTGAGGATTTTTGACTACAAGAGTTTGAACCGATGTGTTTTGTGTAAAAAAAAAAGTCGGAACAGCATGTATACATTTCTCACGCTTTGTATTCAAAGAAAGGATAATGCATTTTTTATCATCTACATTATTTACTTAAAACCTGTGTTTTTCATACATGTGACTAGTGCAAAGTTAACACGATTAATATGGAAGTACAAGGCAGTTGGGTCCCAAACGCTCTTTATGGACTTACATTATCTCCCCCTCTCGATCACCACGCTTCTTGGCTGCATTCAGTTTTTTTGTGTAATAGAAGGCATAGCCATCCCGAAATAGATAAGCTAGCACAACGTTTAAGAACACTCCACGGTCTGAGATGCGTTGTTGTGTTGATAAACTGGCCTGTGAGCTAAAATTTCAAGTTAGTTCTAGTTAGTTAGCCCGGGACTATTTTATGAGCGCTTACATGT
The DNA here is from genome assembly GCA_035047325.1 of Drosophila vallismaia. Classification (NCBI taxonomy): domain Eukaryota; kingdom Metazoa; phylum Arthropoda; class Insecta; order Diptera; family Drosophilidae; genus Drosophila; species Drosophila vallismaia. The sequence goes on along the minus strand of JAWNPU010000001.1, from coordinate 688,407 downwards.
GTATATATATGAGCGAGGTGATGACCATGGGCACTGTGATTGAGCCTATTGTCCAGGCCATGAAGGCATACGATTCGTTGACCCAGTACTCGTAGGCTAGGATCCAATTCATGAATATAGAAGCGAATCGCCACACAATGGACGCTCCGATCAAGGCCAAACTTAGCTTCCTTACTGGCTCCATCAAGTAACTCATCTTACGACCATCTGAAATCTAACGATAAACTGAGCTTGTGTATTAACAAAAACATTACCCACCGATATGAAAACGGGGATTTCTGAACGATCAATATCACCGCCAGTGTTGCCAGATTTTTCACCGAACAAATGCCAAATTGAAAATCTGAATCTGGATAAAACCGCAAACGTTATTTATACTTGTAAATAATTTATATTTATAAATAATACGTAGTTAATACGTAACAAATGAGGTCGCCCTACAACGTAAAAAGTCCCGTTTGATCGTACATTCTAAAATCCCATCCCTGATAAATGATCGGTGAACCAATTTATTCTAAATGAAGCTGCCATTTTGATTTATTTAATTATATGAAAAATTATTTATTTTTGTTTTGTTAAAACTTTGGTATAGCAATTTATAAACCCTAATAAAGCTAATAATTTTTTGACTATCGATGTTTTTTGTTGCCATCATTGTTTAAAGAAGAAGATCAAAAACATGTAAAAGGTTTGAAATGTGTTAGGTTTTCCTTATTTTATTGATTTTAATGTATAATTTATTTGTTTGGAATTATAGGAAATGCGATTGGTGTTGGAGGCTGGCGCTGCATAAGTTCTTAGTAATGGATAAGTTCCTAAAACGGTAGTTATTTTTGTACTTTCGTCCCGTTGGCGGCAATTGATTATCTGTACATTTTGTGTATTATAAATACATAGGTAAAACGAAGAAAAAGAGTGAAGCACCGTCTCCAAACAGAAAGCGAGAATCATCCAGCGTGTAGCAGCTGCATGGCCTAAAAAATGTTAAAAACGGCTGGAAGTACAAATAACCTTATGGACCACCTTAAACTTGTGAAATATTTCTTTCATTGAAAAATCAGTAACCGGTGTCGGATAGTTGTATGTAATGGCATTTAGAGAATCCGCCAGAGTAAAAAAAATCAATATTGGACAAGGATCTAATGCTCATGATAGCTGAGGACGTAAAACCGTTTAGAACGGTTGACGCACCCGAAATAATAAATGCCGAGCTGTTCCCAGCTCAGAGATAATGATACCCAAACTATAGTATCATTGGAGAAAAGAAAGAATGTGAGCTCGAGGGGGTCTATTATTTGGGAAAATGCCATGGGTGGAATGAAAGACGCTTGTAATTCCTATGGTTTGCGGAATGCAACTAAAAGTTTTGTCTCTCAAAAGCCCAGAAGCCATATATACGTTTAACACTTTGAGTGGCCGCTTTAATGAGCGTTTTAATATGGAACAAGCACCGCTCCACCGATGGCCACAATGATAATCCTAAGCATGTCGCGTATTGGAAGAAGTCTTTTTAAAAAACACAAGTACAAGGCGTTCGGACGGAATCTTATTGCTTATACAAAATTAAGAAGCGTAAATGATTTCGAAACATGCGAGTCCTGTAAATTATGAAAGGTTTTTTTTATAAATTTCGTAGTTTGAATAAATAATTAAGAAATAAAATAAATAATGCTATTTTTAGAAGTGTTACAAAAATATGGATCCTTTCAAGGAACTGGAACTGGAAAAGTTCCGGGGGTCCGAGTGAGTTTCTATCAAAATTGGACAAATTTTTCGCTCAACTTATTAAACATAAGTTAACAAAAATTATAATAGCTTTAAAAAACAAACATACTATGTAGACTGATCTCACGCATTAATTTTTTTTTTTAAAAGAATTTCTGTTCAAAATTAAATAAAAGTTTTGTTTTTTATTTTTAGTATAAATTCCATAGCGAATTTTGATTTTTGTTTATATTACAATTTTTATCAATCGATGTCTGTATATATCTCGCTGATTGGGGCCGATTGCCCGCTGCCAGCCCCGTTTATGCTCACGAGGAATTATTGCTGCCGGACGGATTTGGAATGCTTAGCTTGCAGAGATATGCCCCCGACGGTGGCTTAAGGGAGCAACGGAGTCGACATACTTGTATTTTTCTACTTTTAGCACCTTGACTATTTTTATTCTTGTATAAGACCATCCTTGGCTTGAGCAAACCATGAGAAATAAATACAATAAAAGAATAACTCTTACCTGTGTCGAAATAGCGTCGAATACTTGTTTGATCATATTTGAATATTCTGTGAAATAGAAAAGTATAAAAGAACAGAATAGGTTTGTTTTACATATATTTATTTCCTAGATAGCAAAATTTTCCGCATTCTTTTATTTTGTAATCACATAATTAAAGATCTTATCCAAAACTCTTCTCAAACCCTTCACAAAATGAGATTTCATTATTTCCCCTTATAGAAATATTAATAAACATTGCTGCTTTATATGAAATATCAATCGTTCTTATACAGTACAAAAATAATATGTTGCGATTGCGATTGAATTATAATCTGGTCGATCTGGTATCACGTATATATATATTTTACATTGTTGCTATAAATACCGTAACGACTCTTTAAATTGAAATAAAATATATCCGTAAGAGCTGTCGTTAGAGCAGTTATTTAAAAAAAAATTGTTTCATTGACTACGAATACTAAACATTTGATAGACATGAGATAATTGGTGATCTGCAGTTTTGGGCACAATCGTAACAACTCAAAAATAGGCAAATATTTAAATAAATCTCTTAAAATCTAGTAGCCAAAGTCTAAAGACAAATAGAATGAACGGTAATGGGAGGAATGCTTGGCTGCCAGAGTTAATTGATGCTGATTCAGGGTGCGCTTTCTGGTACTTGCGGCACAATGTCTCGTTTCTGATGAAATTGAACATGGACTCGACCAGATTCGCTGGGGTTATGTCTGGGCAAGTCTCGAGGCGAGCAACCACACATGTCTGCAGGTTCAACATGTCGTCACACTGCTTCTGACCCACAGTAAGCTTTGGCATTGATTTTATTCTATTGTCGGCGACTTCCGAGGCGTTGAAGTATGCCGAGAAGGTGCTATTCATGCACTGCTGGATGCTGTCCTTCTTCGACTGCAGGCACTCTGGTCCTTTCTCGGCGATGAAAAGAGCTATCTGGTCGCCATTCTTATGACAGACAAAATTAAGCAGGCTTTGTACAATGCGTTTTATAACATTTGTGCCCTCCTGTTCGTCCTTCTCCAAGCACGGCGAAACAATCGATGTGAAATCGTCGAAACAGTGTATGGCATCCGACCGCTTGTTGCAGTACTTATTAAAAACAACATCCAGTTCGCCCCGGGGACTGGCTTCTTCAATTTCCTGCTGTATCGCCGTGTAATTAACAATGTTTTCCATGCATTCGCTTAGCACGCCAAAACTAGACTCGACTTCGTCGTAGGCCTTGCTGCCGGCTTTTTCGCCAAGCACAGCAAAACATTTGTTGCGAAAAGTGTCTTTTGCATCGAGCAAACTAAAGTTCCGTCTAAACTCTTCCGGTAATTCTTTCGCAAGCTCAATTTTGTCTAACTGGGCTTGTGTTCCAATGCCATTGGATAATAAGTGCAATACTATACAGGTTTTGATTGCCCAAAGCATCACCATAGCTACTTTTTTACAGCTTGATTCGCCAAACAAACTTCCAATGCGGATTAAATAATTCGTACTTTTTTATGCAAACATACAGCCTAAGCCTAATTCGTATGATAGAATTGTTGATAATATATCAGAATATCATAATATCAATATATCGATATTCTTTATACAAAAGTGATTTATTAAGGTAATGATGGATTATATCGAAAGATAAAAGCTTATCGCCTTTTTCAATAGGTCTGCAAATCCTTTTAAAAATATATTGAAATCTAATTTAAGATTAAAACTGTACACGTTTAATAAAGCTTAATTCAACGTTTACAAATGTATTTATCTTCATTTATTTTTGCATTGATTTATGCATGGAAATGTTTTGCTTCACTCACACATTAGGCGCAAAATGAAATTTATCGAAATTATATACTTTTGAAAATGAGCGGGTGTTTAAATAGGTTATCTATTGTTGCAAAATAGACGCATTTTTACTCCGTACAAACCACGTACAAACTCCGTACTCCGTAGGAAACCAAAAATAGAACAGTAGTGTAAAAACGGAATTAAGTACCGAGATTTTGATAAGTGTAGAAGGTTTTTGCATCGTTTTACGGTCCCACTATTTGGTCATAATTTATTTTGGTCGTAAACTATGGCAAATACGAAATGTTGCAAAAGTCTATCGAAACACTTACTCCCATCACTAGCAGCGCCAAATCCTCCGTTGCTTGCATTTTCATTCGAAAAAATCTGATTGTCTATTACATAGAAACATGTGTGATACTGGAAACCTGATTGACTTGACCGAATGTGAAGAACCGAAGGAAAAGGACGTTACTGTATCGGAGAATGATAACCAAATAGTGTCCTCGAGTTGCTTCAAGGAACCTTACGATCCTTTTGACTTGGTCGAGAATGAGGCTTACAATAAGGTTAGCTTTTAAGTGTAAATGTGTGCCAGTATGTTAATTGCTTCGTTTCTCAGGCAATTTCTCTAAAGTCGCAGATAGATGAAAAGGTGTCGGGAGCGCAGTGCCAGTACCCAGATCTCATTAACGAAAGCCCTCCGGTTTGCATGCAATCGGATGCCTTACCCGCTGAAGCAGCCCGCCAGCGATGTACCAACAACTCCTTCCAGAAACAGCTGCTGAAGGCAAATGCTTCGCGTTCGGTGGTCAACATGCTGCCTCACACTCAATCAAGGAGTTGCAACGACAGCTCCCAGTTCGAAAGGACAATTCTGACTGAAAATCTACAGATGCTGGCTGCAGAGTCACCGCTGAAGCTCATAGAGGACGACGCCCTATCTTGCAGTGCCAACTTTGAAGAAGACCTAAAAATGATGCGCATACCAATTTTGGATACATTGAGTGAAAAGAAAGAAAGCACAACATCAATCGTCGTTGAACCGAAAGAAAGCCAACTGTACGAAAAAAGCAGGGAAGAAACGCCTCTGGCCAATAATCAGTCAATGAAGTCTATGAATTTGGGACAACTTTTGCAGCAGTTAAAAGTTTTAACTCGTAAAAATGTTGACAAGGCAAAATGGCATCATTTTGACTCGATAATTGGTTCTATTTGTCAAATCATATTTGGATGCACTGACGCTAATTTGGAAGTTGACGAAATTGACCTAACCACTAAGACAACGCTTCCCCTACCCTATGCCTACACACGGCAGGGTACATTTGACCTCGATCCTCAAGTACGTATATACATGAATTGTACACTTTTTAGAGTTTATAAATTAAGCTCACTCATAAAATGCTACTAATAACGCAAATCAATATTTAAAAATCTTTAACAACTTAACCTTATCTTCCCCCACCCCACCCCCTGAAACTAATATACCATCGACTTTTTGAATTTTTATATTTGTATTTTATACGATTCCAGTATAAGAGGACAAGCACCGGTGAGAATTGCGACAAACTACAAGCGAGCTGCAAATCCACCGCGGTTGGTGGCAAGATTCAAGACTTTCCTGATGCTATGGTATGTTCAACGGCAACCTTTGACGGCGAATCTAAATTGGATCCATTCGAAAAAGATTCCAACCAATGCCTGCAATCCTTACCTGCTGAACCACTGGACGGAAAGGATACATTTATGACAGAGTTGGTAGATGAGAGCCTGGCTATGCAGATCAATAAGCTATTAGAGAAGCATAGCCTGGCCACGTCTACCACTCGTCTCAATGATCAGCACAGCACCGATCCAAGGACCGTAATCCTACTTGTTAATCCCAGAAAAAACGATGCCCAATTTCAGACACCTAACTGCGGGAAGCCGTCCAACTCTACGCCGCCGGGTCTTATAAAAAATTCAAGCGCGATGCGTCGCCGATCTTCTTCACTTTCAATTCATGACAAGACAAATTTGATAAAGGAGTCAGGACAGTCCAGTCGCCAAGTGGAAAATCTGGAGAACGTTCAGCCTAGGGATACTAGAAGCACCGTTTCCTCGCATATGTCTGCAAATTCAACAACTGCTTTTCGGCAAAGGCGCAATTCCTTTTCCACGACAATTAACAACACTTCGAAGCCTTGCGAAAGCAGGCGTTCAATCATGGGAAGTCGCATAAAGACGCCGTCGATCACCGAATCCGTAGTCAAGAGCCAGGGTGCTATCAAGACCGTAATCCCCGTTAAACGAGTGGTCCCTATTATGAAGCCCTTGGGTGCCTGCAACGAAAGTAGAAGCCTAAACGTGCCAGTAACTCGCTGCCCTGTTCCAGAGACGCCAATGCCATCAAAAAACAAGGCTGGGCAAAAAATTTTCAGCACCAGCACACCTTTACCCTCGATGCGCTCCCAGCCCCGCAGATCTCTTAAGCCCCCTGTTTAAAGACGTTCCTCTGCTTCTCTAAAAGCCCGAATATCGAGATGCAGAGAGATTACTGCCTTGTCCTATAGGACAATGTCGCTTGAAAGTGAATCTAAATGTGATGTCTGAGGTCAAGTTAGTAACCTTGAAAGATAAAGCGATAATGTGAATACGTCTAGGCTATCTCCTTATATTTTTGTGTTTGTTTCCGGCCAACGTCGTTAGATAAGCAAAAGACACTAAGTTCTTAACCGCTCTAAGTTGATTTAAATGTTAGAATAGTTTTCTGCCTTACTATCTTTATTTGAAAATAAAATTTAAATTTGTTTAAGTTTAACAAATACTGTTTTTAAATGTTAAAATAAATAGATTCTAGTTTAAAAACTCGGATATTTAAAAAAAAATGTTTTTTTGTGAAAACCAAGGTATTTCTTCTTCAGGATAGCCTCCTACGGTGCTATAACTATGTCCATAAGTCTAATTTTAAAATGGTCACAACTGAATATATTAATTAAGGAGGTGTAGTATACATTCGGGTTGGGTAAAATGCTTTTCATATTAAAGGAATATCATTAAAGTTATTATTATTTCTGCATCATTTCTGTATTATGCTATTATGACACGATTATGAGTAGATATCTGAATATTTTTATGAGAGGCAAAACACTATTATTTAGATTATATGAAATCAGATTAAGAACTTTTGGAATTTCCAATCCCTTAATGCCCGATTTTAAAGTTTACTCAAATCTGATCTTTAACAAGAAAGGAAAGTAAACTTCCAGAGGAACCCATGTGTAACTATTATTTCTGGTACGGCTTCTAATGGTACTTATAAGTTCTTGTAAAATGGATTTTGACAAAATTCCCACCTACGCCCAAAAGTAGTTTAGTTATGATATTTCAAATCATTTAGCCATATAGAACCTATAGGATATAGTCATCCAATCCGTATGAAGTTTTCTAGATGGATCTCAGAACATTTTATCTTTAAGGAGGTTGGAGCCAATAGCATCCTTTGAATGCCTAGTATATAAAATGTTTCAAAATTAAATAAATACATAGTCTTCTTTTAACGTTTTGTAAATGTAATTTATATGCAATCCATATAGATTTATTTAAGTTCAATAAAATTTGGCTTTTTAACATTTTGGTAGCGTAAACAAAAAAAAAAGGAAACCCAAATAGCCCAATATTTTTCCTACTGTTTCTTATTGAGTTGGCTCTTAAGGATACTAAGTTGGGTGAGGCAGTTGTCTCGGTAGTTGCGGCGAGCAACCAGTTGGTCCAGGGGCACCATTTCGCCCAACTGCTTGGCCACATCAACGGCAACAGGACCCTCCATCTTGGGCGTCGGGCCCATGGTCTCGCTGACTGCATAGATGGTCTTGGAGTAGCGCTCGAAGTAGTTGGCCATACCTTCGGCGTTTAGATGCGCCGTTTCCAGCGGGCCCAGGAAAGCGTAACGCATTCCCAGACCGTCGCTCATCACGCTGTCGATGTCCTTGACGTTCAGGATGCCGGCCTCGACCAGACGCCACGTTTCATTGAGGATGGCGTATTGGATGCGGTTCAGGGCAAATCCCTCGATCTCGCGGGATAGAGTGACCGGTTTTTGGCCGATCTCCTCCATAATGGCTCGGGTCTTTTGTACCCATTCCGGTTTGGTCCAGGGAGCCGGCACGATTTCAACCAGCGGCACGTAGTATGGTGGGTTGACGGGATGCGAGACCAAAACCTGTTTGCCACGAAAAAAAAAATTCGTTTTAAATTAGGAAAAAATTCCAACACAATATAAAAACGTCACGTCGTGTCGATTACGCTTGCATTGAGTAGGTAGAATTGAATCGGGGTCGGGAGCATATCAACTAGTGGAGCGAGATTGCATGAATCATATCGCTCAGATGTAGTCACAATGATTGACACATTGCGCAGAGGACGGCTTGTCCGAGTTCTTAGCAGCAAAGGTCATATGAATTGTACTTACGTTGGCCTTGTTCTTCAGGTCGGAGCTGAAGAGAGAGGGAAGAAAGGTGCTGGTGGAACTGGACAGAATAGTGTTGGGACCAACCACCTCGTCAAGCTGTTTGTAGAGCGCCTTTTTCAAGTCCAGACGCTCGGGAATGCACTCCTGAATGAAAATGGCACCCTTGGCCAGCTCCTTAAGGTCATTCGTGCCCGAAATGCAGGAGAACTGTTGGGCGGCGGTCAATTTGCCGCGGAGAAGACCCTTCGACTCCAGATTTTGTAGTTCTTTCTGGGTCAGGCTCAGGGCAGTGGAGACCTGCTCGGGCAGGATGTCGTAGAGCACCACCTGATAGCCAACTGAGGCAAACAGCATGGACCAGGAGCGGCCAATGAGACCGCTGAAATAAAGTAGAACATAACAGATTAGTACACCAATTCGGCGGGATTCGACGGGATCCAAGACTTGCCTGCCAACAATGCCAATCTTCTCATTCTTCAGCGACATTTTTTCTTTTTCTACGGATTTCAGCTGCTTCGGTGCTTGGTGGAGCTGACGAGGAGGTAGTGACCACAACAGAGCTCGGTGTGCGGGCAATTGAACAGCGCCACAACTGTGCAACCGGTTTAATATTTCGTGATAACGCAGAGGTGAACCCCGACTGAGTGGCTTAGTTGTGGGGTGTTGGGTGTTTGGTTTTGGGTGTCGGGAGCTGAGTGCCACTGATGGGTGTTGTTGGTGATTTCTAAAAAGATAGTGAGCTGCCGTGCGATAGCATTGCTCTCCGGACAAACATTTGCCAGGGCGCAAGTTTCTCATTAGGAAATGCACCGCAACAGAAACACTAATCCAGTAGCCATTGGATCCCCGAGGGTCTTGTTTACCGTTTATGTTTAATGTGTTTAATATTCTTATCCGAAGCGGAAAGTTTCCATTCCGTGTGTTTTTTCCAGGTTGTAGACCGGAAGACTTTGTCCAGGTTGTAGCAGACTTAGCGATTTCCTACTGGGTACTTTCAAGAGAAACTGTGTCAAAACGCCCTTAATTTGACATTTATTGGAAGCGTCACTTTATAATGTTTTTTAACCGCTGATTATCTTTGCAATTTGTTGGTCGCACACTACTCCGCTCCTGCCACGAAAAACTTTGAAAATGATAAATGCTGAATGATAAGAGTTTATTTTTGTACCCAAATATTTGGCTTATTATTATTTATTTGAGTAAATATTAGTTATACGTTTCTAACTGATATATGTCAGTATGCTTTGTATAAAAGGATTGGAAAGTTTCTCATTTTTTCAAATTAACAAATCACTGTGGACGGTAGTCCACGAAGGTGACGAAATGCATTCCGTAGTGTGCGCGAGGAAGCGAATATGTTCAGTCGAAAAATTACAAATTCGTGTTCTAGTCCGATTGAAATAAGTGACGCTCCAATTAACAGGAGAGAATTAATTATATGGTTTTTATCCCAGCATGTTCCAAAAGTAGTTTGGTTAGTAAAAGTAGAAATTGGGGTGAAAGTGAAGAAACAACGATTACTTAAGCTTAAATGTAGAATTTGACAAAAACTTTATAAATTCATCATTTCTGCATTATGACACGATTATGAGTAGATAACTGAATATTTTTATGAGAGGCAAAACACTATTATTTAGATTCTATGAAATCAGATTAAGAACTTTTGGAATTTCCAATCCCTTAATGCCCGATTTTAAAGTTTACTTAAATCTGATCTTTAACAAGAAAGGAAAGTTAACTTTCAGGGGAACCCATGTGTAAATATCATTTCTAGTACGGCTTCTAATGGTACGAGATACATTTGTCGGATACTTTTGGCCGTTTCTTATAAGTTCTTGTAAAATGGATTTTGACAAAATTCCCACCTACGCCCAAAAGTAGTTTAGTTATGAAATTTCAAATCATTTAGCCATATAGAACCTATGGGATATAGTCATCCAATCCGTATGAAATTTTCTAGATGGATCTCAGAACATTTTATCTTTAAGGAGGTTGGAGCCAATAGCATCCTTTGAATGCCTAGTATATAAAATGTTTCAAACTTAAATAAATACATAGTCTTCTTTTAACATTTTGTAAATGTAATTCATATGCAATCCATATAGATTTATTTAAGTTCAATAAAATTTGGCTTTTTAACATTTTGGTAGCATAAACAAAAAAAAAAGGAAACCCAAATAGCCCAATATTTTTCCTACTGTTTCTTATTGAGTTGGCTCTTAAGGATACTAAGTTGGGTGAGGCAGTTGTCTCGGTAGTTGCGGCGAGCAACCAGTTGGTCCAGGGGCACCATTTCGCCCAACTGCTTGGCCACATCAACGGCCACAGGACCCTCCATCTTGGGCGTCGGGCCCATGGTCTCGCTGACTGCATAGATGGTCTTGGAGTAGCGCTCGAAGTAGTTGGCTATACCTTCGGCGTTTAGATGCGCCGTTTCCAGCGGGCCCAGGAAAGCGTAACGCATTCCCAGACCGTCGCTCATCACGCTGTCGATGTCCTTGACGTTCAGGATGCCGGCCTCGACTAGACGCCACGTTTCATTGAGGATGGCGACTTGGATGCGGTTCAGGGCAAATCCCTCGATCTCGCGGGATAGAGTGACCGGTTTTTGGCCGATCTCCTCCATAATGGTTCGGGTCTTTTGTACCCATTCCGGTTTGGTCCAGGGAACCGGCACGATTTCAACCAGCGGCACGTAGTATGGTGGGTTGACGGGATGCGAGACCAAAACCTGTTTGCCACGAAAAAAAAATTCGTTTTAAATTAGGAAAAAATTCCAACACAATATAAAAACGTCACGTCGTGTCGATTACGCTTGCATTGAGTAGGTAGAATTGAATCGGGGTCGGGAGCATATCAATTAGTGGAGCGAGATTGCATGAATCATATCGCTCAGATGTAGTCACAATGATTGACACATTGCGCAGAGGACGGCTTGTCCGAGTTCTTAGCAGCCAAGGTCATATGAATTGTACTTACGTTGGCCTTGTTCTTCAGGTCGGAGCTGAAGAGAGAGGGAAGAAAGGTGCTGGTGGAACTGGACAGAATAGTGTTGGGACCAACCACCTCGTCAAGCTGTTTGTAGAGCGCCTTTTTCAAGTCCAGACGCTCGGGAATGCACTCCTGAATGAAAATGGCACCCTTGGCCAGCTCCTTAAGGTCATTCGTGCCCGAAATGCAGGAGAACTGTTGGGCGGCGGTCAATTTGCCGCGGAGAAGACCCTTCGACTCCAGATTTTGTAGTTCTTTCTGGGTCAGGCTCAGGGCAGTGGAGACCTGCTCGGGCAGGATGTCGTAGAGCACCACCTGATAGCCAACTGAGGCAAACAGCATGGACCAGGAGCGGCCAATGAGACCGCTGAAATAAAGTAGAACATAACAGATTAGTACACCAATTCGGCGGGATTCGACGGGATCCAAGACTTGCCTGCCAACAATGCCAATCTTCTCATTCTTCAGCGACATTTTTTCTTTTTCTACGGATTTCAGCTGCTTCGGTTCTTGGTGGAGCTGACGAGGAGGTAGTGACCAAAACAGAGCTCGGTGTGCGGGCCATTGAACAGCGCCACAACTGTGCAACCGGCTTGATATTTCGTGACAACGCAGAGGTGAACCCCAACAGAGTGGCTTCGTTGTGGGGTGTTGGGTGTTTGGTTTTGGGTGTCGGGAGCTGAGTGCCACTAATGGGTGTTGTTGGTCATTTCTAAAAAGATAGTGAGCTGCCGTGCGATAGCATTGCTCTCCGGACAAACATTTGCCAGGGCGCAAGTTTCTCATTAGGAAATGGACCGCAACAGAAGCTTAAGCTTATATACCCTTGCAGCTGAATGTCGGCTTTTGTTGGTGTAGAGATATGTGAAAGATCGGATTTAGTTGGCCGGAATCAGACAAGTTCCTATAACATGAATTTTGAAAAAAATGTATATGACAGCTTTAGCATATAGCCTTCTGATACTTATAGCTGTTTTCATTTCATTTCTGTTTTAAAGCTGTCGGCTTACATGCACCCTGCGTCGGAACGGCCAGGGTCGGGGTATAAAAATAGAGCGACATATCTTTTCTCTTTGAACTTAGAATTTTATGCTTTGACCGATGTCCGAGTAAAACGGTTGCGTAGCTATGCGACAAAGGTGAAAGTGAAAAGAGATTACCATTATCAGCTATCTTTGCTCCTAGCACATTTATTTTTGACCTTACTGATGTTACTGTAGAATCGGTCTTAAGAAAACAAAAATTCACTTCTGATCAATCATATGCAATAGTCGGGAGTGTAGGCAATAGTTTGTCAGAGTACGTGCCTCTGTTATATTTATATTTTTCTTGTAAATGCATGAAAGCTTTAAAACTATTAAACTTATATAATATTTGTTTTCGTCACCAAAATTGATATCAGATATTTTGGGCGTTGCATAAGTGTTCGTCACCGGTATTTTACTTCGTTAAGACGGTTTCTTGTACTTGATTTTATAGAATAGGATGAAAATTTACATTATATTACAGCTATATTCTAAAGCTATAACTTATAAATTATCACTAGCGATTGGGTAAAAATTTCATTTTTAAGATTGTGTATCCTACAATATGTCTAAGATTTCAAAATTGTAATCGGCAATAAGACCCACGAAAAATTGAAATTTTATACCCTATAACATAATTTTTGTACGCGTAATGAACTATATTTCCAATAGTGGTTTTAATATTATTCAGATGAACCCGCCTACATTCATACACTTGCAGAGGGTATTATATTTTTGGCCACCAGTGTGGAACACAGTGAAGGAGACACGTTCGAACTGGTCTGATTCCAAAGTTCTTATAGGGATCGTTTAACTATATCCGATATTCGCTACCTATATTTATTACCAATAATAACCCGAAGACAGCTTTTGTCTCGTTTTTTTTTTTCAAAATACCTTACCCTTAAGATACAGAATTATTTGAAGTTCTCATACGTAAATAAAAATTCTCAGCAATATCATTATATTCAAAAATATAATTTGGTAATATTTTTCTATAATTCGGCGATTTTATTAAAGTTAACTAGAAAGCAGCTTATAGTGCCATTTTGCGACCCTCGATAGAAATCTCGACTGCCCGGCGACTTTCCTTTAACCGTTTCGAGTCCAGAAATCTTTTCATGTGCTTCTCGTAGCGGTTTGGTTTGCGCTTTGTTGACTGAAATTATACAAATTATAAATAGATAGGTATAAAAAACGAGAAAAAAATGTATAGGTATACCCACCTTGGAAATTTCACCTTCGACAGTTGACTTTGGTCTGATCACGTAGTCTTTGTTAGAAGGCATGGGCACTCGGGCGCGAGCAACCCATCCGGGGTCACCTGGTCTCAGTAGCTTGTCCTCGCCTTGTAAAGTTTGATTAAGGGTTTGCGGTTGTGCTTTACTTGATGAGGCTGGTTGCGGGTCTGGACTCTTGTGGCGGTGTTTTGACATTTGCGCCAGGTCGCGCTCTTGCCGCTCCTCTTTGCTCATCGCCGAGAAGTTGCAGCTCAAGTTAAATATCGGGCGAGCCCATTCGGAGATCAGGCGACCCGCTCGATCTCTATTTTGCTTTGTCTCTTGCGGGTGTTTGTACAAATACATTACCGCCTTTCCGATGCCCGATTGTTTAAGAAGTCCCTTATCAATCGTTGGGAACTAAAAAGGAAACATTTTTAATTTAAAACGCGTACAAGGCATATATACAATATATATATGAGGAAATACACCGAAGAAATATCAAAACCATATACATTTTCGGTACGATATAAATGTGTTAATCATTAAATGAAACCTTTCTACTTCTAAAATAGCTTTATGGAAAAGTGTAAACGATTTGGGTAAAAAACTAGTAACTTACTAAAATAGTTTAATTTAATTATAAAGATATTGTTATCTTATTTTGTACATTTCACATTTGTTTAAAAAAGATTCTGGAAGTTGTTTGGTATTGGCTAGTGCTAGGATGGGTCTTATATTGCTGAAGTGAGAGGTACGTCTGATAGAGAGTGCGGGCCGAGAACGAAGTTTATGTCGGACATCTAACCGATCATTGTTGGTTTGGGTAGGGCAGACTCTGTAATTTCTTGATATTTGATCTAATTAGTTCTGATTGTTTAAAGTCCTTATTCATATAGTTTTGCTAGGAATCGAAGAAGTTTTTGTTAGGTTCTTAAGAGGGCAGTCTGTCCTTTTGAGTGTTATGGGACTAATGTTGGCTTCACAAAGAAGATTGTTTACGGGAATAGTTCGAAACGCTCCAAAAGCTGCTCTAATAGCCGAATTCAGAGGGATTTTTAAAATGTTGAGCTAAGTTTTGGGAGTGTACTCATAAATGGAAAGGCAATACTTAAGTCGATTTTGGAGATCAGAAGTGATTTGGATTAGTGTTGTGCTAGTCTTCTGCCTTTAATGTAAATATAAAGGTTTTTATTAAAATTAATAAATGAATACAAACTGTTTATAAATAGGATGACTGATAGAAAGAATCCATGCGGGATTCCATTTTCGAGAGAAAAAGGTGTTTTAGAGAGTTCTACCGG
The DNA here is from genome assembly GCA_035047325.1 of Drosophila vallismaia. Classification (NCBI taxonomy): domain Eukaryota; kingdom Metazoa; phylum Arthropoda; class Insecta; order Diptera; family Drosophilidae; genus Drosophila; species Drosophila vallismaia. The sequence goes on along the minus strand of JAWNPU010000001.1, from coordinate 673,399 downwards.
TACTAGTGATTATCTGTCTATTTGTCAGGAAGTTTTATTACAAGATGTAGCTGGCCTGTCTTGTAGCTGTCCAATGACTGTATAAACATGTGTTTTTCGAGGGCCCGAGCTTGGCAAGGTAGTCTACGTAAAGTAGACTGTCCATGACAGAACCCAGGACAGTGCACATCTTCAGCCCGACAACTTGGTTATTGTAAATGAGACAGTTAATTTCAACGAACCACCACAACAATTCGCCACAATTTTATCTAGAGCTTTGGCTATGCAAGGGTTTAGGGCAAGGGCCCTATCGCTGTACGATTTAATCTCAGTAATATTAGTTTTTTCGGGTTTAAGAGAGCGTTTGAATTGGTATTGGCGGACATGTGGGCATGATTGTGGTGTCGCCGAGAAAGAATAGGGTGTGGAAGTGGTCGCTTCCGTGGAGAAGGGAGCTATTAGCTCTTGCAAGGGAAATGTCGGTGAGACTAAATTTTGGTGAGTAGAGAAGCGTTTTGGAAGAATATGGATAGAACGGTCTAATAACGGTAAAGGGCTTGATTCTGGCTCTACAGTTGGATTTAGGCGAGCTACAGTGTTAGGGCTTTGAGGGTTAAAGATGATTTCAAGGTTTTGGTGGAAGATAGATCTGAAGAGATTTTGTTGGATTGGACGGAAACTCCAAAGAAATCCAAGCCAGCATTCCGGTAGAGATTCCTTTAGGGGATGGATTTATGGATAAGGCAGGCAGTGCCTTAGTAGTTAATTGGACAGGGAATGGATGCGAGTTGTTCAGAGGGTGTCTTGTAGTACTAAAATATAAGCGTTATAGCGATGGCTGTTCCATTGAATAATTTTAAGCATAGAGAGTTTAGAGTTAGAAGTATTGGGATTTGGAAATAAAGTTCTAAATCTTCATCTGTACCTATGTAATGTAGTGTTATATAAGATAAAAAAAATCGTTTAACATTGGTAATATCTACCCAAAATGTGACACTTTTTTTGGCGGTGTGTGGGCGGGGGAATTTTCGTATATATTTGTAAAGAATTTATTGTCAAACATTGCTTTGAAAAATTAGTTTTATATACTCTCATTGTGCAAACATTAAAAAAAAGTCGATTGGGTGTCCCTTATAAAAAGGAAAGAGAAAAGGTGCATGATTAACGCTGATTTTTCTTTTTCAATTTGAAATTCATCACTGACAATTCACTGACAATGATGTTTAAAGTTTCGACTAAGAATGGTAAGTGGCGCTGCATGTTACAGATTCTATTCTATATTACAAATGGTAACCTATACAGTATGATGAAAGCACACTCACATCTGATAATAGTTTTAAAATACTTTCGCGTATTTGAAGGCAGGGTAAACTTTTGTTTGGCAGCGGCGCCAGCCAATCAGTAAGTACGTTGAGAATATTGTGCTCCAAGAAGGCCAACTGAAAGTGTTTCTTAATTAATTGCGACATCACTTGCTTTAGCATCGATATCTTCTTAGTGGCTGGCTGGCCCAGCATGTTGAGCTGTCGATCGTCGTCCGAAGCGTTCTTCATGTTCATTATTAACTGATCAATCAGATCATCATTATCATTAATTATATCAATATCATCTCCCTTGCGCCGGCGAACGCGTTTCTCAGCCTTTTTTCGCTGCAGCATTGCGTCAAAGTCCGATATAAAGTTGCTGCTTCTGAAATGAAGATAAATACATAAATCCAAAGGTATTCGAATGCCAAGCACGACGTTGCGATTGGGATTCTGGGGATTGGGATTGAGCAATCTTACTCTGTCTCATTTAAAATTGGAGTGTTCTCATCGTCAGAGCTCTCCACTATTTTATTTTCAGTTGCTTTCTCCAAGCCAGTCACCTGCTCCTCCTCTTCTTCGTTGTCCGTGTCAGTGAGTTTAGCTCGTTTCTTCTGAGTTTTCGGCGACTCATCTGCACGCAAGGGGGTCAAGTTTTTATTTTCGTCTGTCAATACAATTTTGTTTGAACAATACACTTACCTTCAGAGTCACTGAGTAGCAGTCTCTTGCGTCTGGAGTTATCTTTATTCGCGATCCGTTTATTTTTCGAACCAGCGCTACTAGTTCTGGTTTGGGATCGTCTCGCGCTTTGTTGAGAATTAACTGAACGGCTGCGAGAGCGACTTGATCCACTGCGACTGCGACTGCGAGAGCGCCTGGATCCGGATCCACTACGAGAGCGCCTGGATCCGGATCTACTGCGAGAGCGCCTGGATCCGGATCTACTGCGGGAACGTCTAGAGCCAGAGCCGCTGCGCCGGGAACCGCTACGAGATCGCCTAGAGCCGCTTCTAGATCGCCTAGAGCCGCTTCGAGAACGCCTGGAACCGCTTCGAGAACGCCGGGAACCGCTCCTAGACCGCCGGGAGCCGCTCCTAGACCGCCTGGAGCCGCTCCTAGACCGCCTCGAGCCGCTCCTAGACCGCCTCGAGCCACTCCTAGACCGCCTCGAGCCGCTCCTAGACCGCCTTGAGCCGCTCTTGGAACGCCTGGAGCCGCTTCTAGATCGCCTGGAGCCGCTTCTAGATCGCCTGGAGCCGCTCCTGGACCGCCTGGAGCCACTCCTGGACCGCCTAGACCCACTCCTAGATCGCCTGAAGCCGCTTCTACTTCTAGATCGCCCGGAGCCGCTTCTGGACCGCCTGGACCCACTTCGAGATCGCCTGGAGCCACTCCTAGATCGCCTTGATCCACTTCTAGAACGAGCGGATACACTTCGAGACCGTCTGGATCCGCTCCTAGAGCGCCTAGAGCCGCTTCTAGATCGCCTTGATCCGCTTCTGGACCGTCTAGAACCGCTTCTAGATGCACGGGAACCACTTTTAGATCGCCTAGAGCCAATTCTTGATTTCGTGGAGCCGCTCCTAGATCGTTGGGAGCCGCTTCTAGATCGTCTGGCGTTAGACCCGCTGCGGGATCGCACAGAGCCGCTTCGGGAGCGTGCGGATCCCTCGCGCGAGTGTCTGTCGCCACTTCGCGATTGTTTCGAGCATGAACCGCTTCGGGATCGTCTAGATACTGAGCCGCTACGCGACCGCCTCGATCCACTTCGCGACCGCCTTGATCCGCTACGCGATCGCCTTGATCCGCTGCGCGAACGCCGTGATCCGCTTCGCGAGCCTTTCGAGCCACTACGGGAACGTGCACTGCGGTTTGAATTCCTGGAGCCGCTACGGGATCGATTTGGCTCATTTTTGGACGAGCTTACAGAGTGCTCCGAGCCACTGTGAACCCCATTGTCATTTGCTGGAGTTTTTGGTTCCTCTATTACTCTGTTACTGATACCGGTAAGCTCACCGACCGCATCGGCAACCTCATCGGTAGTCGAATCTGGTAAAGCTGCTTGCCTTTCGGCAGCTTCAACTGATTTTGGAATCGGCACGATGCTCATACTTTTTATTAAAATTAAATAGTTTAATAAAAATTCAATAAAAATATGGATGTTTTATAACCAACCTCTATCGCACGAGACTTCAAATATTAAACAAAACAGGCGCACCTCCTTCAAATCACGGAAATCCCAGACGGGATATTCCTTAAGCGAATAAATATTAGCCGAATAAAAATCGTGCAACTTATAAAATACGACGCGATTTCTCAGCATTTATCACGCCAATGAAACAAAATGAACATGGAACAGACGCATTTACATGTACACACATACATGCACAACGTTTTTTAAGGCCGTTACACACAAAAAGTAAGGCATTCTTTTAAAATCAAAACTTTAGGATCTGATGTAAATGTACTATAAATTCTGCTTTAATACATCATATTATTATGATAGTAAAAATAATAGATTTCTGAGAAAATTCTCGGTATATTTTTTTTTACGCAATGTAGATGCTTTAATGCTAAAGCCTCAGATCGAAACACATGTTTCATGAATTGAATCTTTTCAGCTTGATCCAATTTTTGTGAGTTTATCAAATAAAGGTCCTACAGTCAATCATCTGTGTTTATTAACATTTGAAGGGCGAATAAATTAATACAATTTATTTTGCTATTTACAATGTTGCGGGAAAAGAACTCACAAATTAACGTTTCTGTTAGAATTTCGGTATATAAAAAATAATTTTTTCATTTTTAATTATGTTAATTTTTTCACTTTTTTTAGTTGTTGGATAGTCAGTATAAGTCCACGCTCAGCACATGCATTAAAACTACTTTATTTTCCCTCCCATGGCCGTAAAACCATCCTCCTTGAAGGCTGGTTTTTTTTCAAATGTCTAGTATTTTCTTTTTTCAATTTATTACTATGTGGTAAGCAGACCTTGACAAAGCAAATAATTAAAAAAAAAATACCTATTATTCTTTGGTCTGCGACGACCCATCAATATGGTAAAGTGACGAAAACAGCTGATCGTATTATTTTACAATTTAATTTAAAAAAAAAAATGTTCGCATTTTGGTCGTATTAAACTGCTTTTTAAAACCATGGTAAAAATAATTGGCAAGCGAACGTAAATCGGGCATTACAATGAGATTACTGTTTCGATATATTTAGAAATATCGATCAATATAGACATAAACACACATAACTATGACAATGTTTATACGATCAAATTCACGTATTTTAAAAATAGGAAACAAAAATGTTTTTGTGTTTATATGTCTAATATAGTATATCTGGCTTCTTTCGTGCTTCTTTTATACGAAATAAAAAGCTAAAATTCATAAACCTCTTTGTTATTATTTGATTTTTTTTTAAGTTTTGTTAAAAAAAAAATAAAGGTGATAAATGTTATTTGGGTGCGCTTGAAATGCTTCAAACTTTGACAAAGATTTGTCAAATTGAGTTTGCTTATATTCGAAAATTCATGAGTTCAACATAGCATAAACGCTGAAGTAAACAAAGGAAATAACTCTGTACATATTTTGGTCATAATTATGAAAAAAGATAAAAGCTCAACATGTATGAGTAACAATTATTTCACCAAAAACGCCCTTATTTAAATAAGTTTTATTTTCACAGCTATATTCGCCGAGGACATACTCAGAAACTATGGGTTGTTCATGGAAGAACACGATGGAGCCTTGAAATGGTTAAGGACCCAAACACCGGCTCTCTCCGAATGCCAAAATGACTCCTTGATTTCCATGACCCCTGTGATAGAGCTTAGCTATGTTTCCAACAGCTCTGCTACGGCAGATGTATTTTTGGAGGAGTCACAGCTACTCGCGAACAAACCCCTGACTACATTGGCCAACCTTTGCAACCAGTGCCGGGATTTGTCCGAGACAACAAAACAGTTGCAGCTGTCGTTTTTACTCAGTGACTTCAGACTGAAAGATCAGCGACAACAGCTAGGACGCGACAATGCTGGTTTGGAGAAGACTCTGTTTCGTATAAGCACTTCCATTGATTTTTTCTGCCAGGTAAACTTTACTTTGAACCGCATAATTGCGACTGTTCAAAATATGTGGACTCAAATAGCAGCTGTATGCTTGTCGTCGGAAGTTAATGAAGTATACATATTTGTAAGCAACCTCGAAACATAGTAGTGTACATTTTATATACAACCTACATTATTTTTAGACCTTATTTGATTGTATGAACGAGCTCCTTGAGAGCGTAGTAGTTTTCGATGAAATAGTGGAGCATTCTGACATTGCATCCATATGGGTTTTATACAAAAAGTGGCTGACTACGCTGACCAATAATAAAGTGGCATTGGACCACTGCACCACTTTGGAACTTCAAGGGCTTAGTAAATCTCTGACCGACATTGAGTTTGTGATTGCTGGCAATATTTTTCGTGTAAGAGAAATTTCATTATCAATGATACACGTAATTTGATTTATATTTGAACAGACTCTTCTAGATAATCTTCTCAAACTAAAGAAACAAACTATCCTTAAAGATGTAAGCCACATTACCCAGCATTCCAATGCATACATTCGCAGGAAGCTCTTTGCTATCGAGGAGAATCAGGATACCGAATTCGCGAACTTCGAAGATCCAAAATTAATTATTCAACTTATAGCATTTGCCGCAACGAGCCACGAATTGGGCATCCAAATGGAGGCAAAGTTGGTCAAAAGCGTGTGTGACCTTTTAACTAAGCACTCACTTTTACCCCTACACGAGAAAATTTACTGGTCTCCACATAAATTTCTTTATAAGCATTCCAAAACACTATTTAAATTGCCTGGAAAGCCCAACGATGTAAACGGCAATGTCATAAAAGTCCAATCATCAAATATTGAGAAAGTAAAACTTAACGATCTGAAATGTTGTCGCCAGTTGGCCAATCAGATTGCACTTTGGTCATTTAGTATTCAAAAAGTAACTAACTCTGGGGTTTTCGGCCAATTCAAGGCCTTCTTCAACCTTATCCTTAATGGTCATTCGTATGCCGACCAAATATGTTCTTTAACGAACTCATTGATCAACCGCAACATAGCGCTGAGAACACCATTGGCTAAGGCTGATCTTTTTCTTATATTCCGCATGTTGCAATATCTGCAGATTATCCAGGATGTTTTTGAATCAAACCAAATCAATTTCGTTCGATTGTTGGATTCATTGATACAGTGGCAAAAGCAGAAGGTTCTGCATCTTCTACAGGCTACCAAAAGAAAGATTGCGGGCATCAAATTACTTCAGCGAAAGGCAAACCTTATATCAACAATCAAGTTGACTGAAAAAATATTTGTAGGTTTTCCAAGTACAAAGCGGATGACTTTTGTTAAACTGGCCCTGGGCGAGTTTCTTGATAAGGATCGATTGCAACTCAGTGATAAAAGTAACTATTTTAGTTCCATTCTGTTGCGAGCCAACAATTTGTGCCGTTTCAAGCAGGATATCAGGATGCAACTAGATTCCACTACTTTGATTTACATCTTATGGATTAAAAACGCATCGGTCCTAAAGGAGTATGTTGAGTTGCAACGTAATTCGTACTCCTTACAGGTAATATCACACCACACTCTTCCGTCGTTTTTTATGTAGTTGAATATTATTTTCAGAATATTGTTGCAGTAAGTCAACAACTGTATAAGAGCCTGGAAATTTTTGCTACTTTTGACGGCCACAAACATATGCCCAATAACCTGATAATCGAGTTTCTTAGAGTCAACTTTGAGCTTTTCCTTCGGGTGGAAGCTCTCTCTCATTTGTTTCAAAATCAAGATGAACCTTTCCAAAAAAACGCCTTAGACTATCGCCTTTGCATAAATGCAACAGCTTCTGAATTTTCCGGAAGCTACGACATAATACGAGGTGGGTCAACGTTGTTTAGTAAAATTTTCTAATATTAATTTGTAGGTATATCGTCATAAGACGTTTGCCAGTTTTTTATAATTATTTTTTTTATTGTTCAAATTGAATAATTCATTATTGATTTCATTAGATTTAGTATATATGTATAATATAATGTTCGTAACAGGTAATGAGTTCTGCCGATTGTTTCAGATAACCTCGAGAACTATTTGACTGAGACTTTCTACAACCTGACGACCATTGCACCCCACGACTGGAAATCGTACGAAAAGATGCGTCACTTTTCCAACAAGGTGTTACTTCTTAGTCCCATCGATGATCACCTGCCCAACCAGATAATAGACCAAGTAATCTCAGTCCAATCAGCTCGAATGGCCTTATTTATACCCCTTCGGTCCATTTCATATCTTTTAGGGCATAGATGTGCTGCAAATCATGCGAAACATACACACCTTTGCCTCCTCATTTGCCTATAACATGAATCTGCAGCTGTTTGTAGAAATGCACAGTATTGGCAAGCACCTGGACGTCATAAGTACTCGGCATGTTGCGAACTCGGTTCAGACCCATGGCACTGGCATTATTAACACTACCGTCAATTTCGTATATCAGTTCTTGCGACAAAAATTCTACACGTTCTCCACTTTCCTGCACGATGAAGAAATAAAGTCGCGGCTATTGAGGGAACTACGGTTTCAATTGGACAATAAGCATGGTGAAAAATTCGAATCCTATCCCTTTGAAAGGGCCGAGAACTTTCTCAAAAAGATTAAAAAACTTGGTCTCTCTGCCAATGGAGAGACCTACATGGACCTATTTCGGAAGGTCATTACACAAGTCGGTGGGTAAATACTCAACAAATGTAACCCCCAACTCTGAACTAAAGCATCAAATTGTATTCTTGCGAATGTACATATTTAAGGGAAAGAAAGCACTTTCGAATTCTTTGGATGTTTGCTGGTAGCGCAAGAATTTTAAAGAGATTCAAAAAGATGCAGCACCATCTGAGTTCTTTTAAGTACGTCCGTCCGTCCGTCAAACTACCTGTTTTCATATAGAATTTTAAATGAAAATTCTTCAAAAATAAAAAAAAATGTAGGAAACCTAAGCTTACCCAAAGCTAAGCACAGCAGAAAGAAATATTTGAGTAGAAAGAACGTATATCGTATATATGTATACCCGGTACGCCTCTCTTACTCAGGTTGCTTATTTGGGAAATCATACCTCTCAAAATAAAAAGGATTCCGGGAAAAATCATTTTTTTGAAAACTTCTTAGTTTTGTAGCAGCGTAATAAACGGGTATCTAAAAATTTCTATAACTACATTATAAATGATTATACACCTAAAAATATGCTTATAGTATATCAGCTACTTCAGCTACTTATCCTTATCCTTGTTACATTCGCTTCAATACTGTATGCCCTTGTAGATTACAAGTACTGGAAAAAATAATTCATTTTGGTTTTTTGATAAGGCAATGCCGTGGGATACGTGCGCCTTCTGCAGGCCGGAAGCAAGAATGCCAACTACAGGAGCCGATCATATATGTCACGATTTGAAAACCATTTCAATTCCGTGGATCCAAAAGGGATGCACGAGGTCACTGAACATTCGATCGGCGAATATGAGAAAAGCGTGGCTCACATGAAGGAGTGCTACTCTGATAGCACGAACTACTTCAAGGTGAGTGCAAAGTGCTTTTTCCTAAAGGTCTATTTCAATGTCAAATTTTAGCTGCTACTGCTGGGGTTCAAGCCGTTCCTGTGCAACCCGCACAATCAACATTTAAAAACGTTCTATCTCATTACACCAGCAGTGATCACGAACTACATAGACTACAGGGTTAAGGAGAAACTGAAAGTGCATAAAAAGGACCAAACGAAGTTCTCCGTGTTCGAGGACGGATTTGCAATCGGCTTGATCTATATTCTAACCATGCTAAATCAGCTTGGCGATTTTCACAAGCTAGACTGGAAACACAGCACTACCCAGCAACTGAATATGGAGCGCTCCAAAGTGTCCGGAATAGTGGAAGGACAGAAAACAAGCACAGAACACGTCGACGAAAAGCTGCTTCAAACCGTGGCAATTACTGAGCGACATGTGAACGCCTATGATCATGAGTACAAGCTCCTGTACGCCACCCTTAGTAGCGCTGAAATATTCTTCCAATAAACATTGTTACCCAAAAAATAACATCGATAGATATATCTTGTTGGGGGAACCATTTATTTGTTTTTATTAAGACGAGAAATTACATATCCAATACCGGTACGTGATACAATACGCAGGCCTGTAAGGCCTGTAACTAGCGTTATAAAACGTACATCCTAATTTTGAACAAGAACATTTTTTATACCTTTACGCGTTACGATTTACGCCATTGCTCATTGATATACAATGGGAATATGTATGAATAAGAAATTTAAACTTTGCACTCAGCCAGAACTCGGAGAACTGCACTGACATGGTGACCTACGAAATACGAATTCGAAAGTTTATCAGGCGACTTAAATGTGATTCAAATTTTGGTCCCAGCATACAATTTATTTATTGGCCAGTAACCCATTAGTATATTTAAACATGTCTATTGAAAATATTGTTATATTGTATTTCATAATATTACAGTGATTTGTAAAAAAAAATTTGTTTGAGAAAATGCAAATGGTTTTCGTCTTAACAGATTTTTATCTTGCATGATGCATGATGCTTTTCATGGATATTCATCTTAAAGAGAACCACTGTTAGCCACCATAATCTTCTTAGAGGTCTTTCCAGATTGGGAGCCGTAAGACTCGATCTTTTTAACAACGTCCAAACCCTCAACGACCTCGCCGAAAACGACGTGCTTGTTGTCCAACCAAGCGGTCTTAACAGTGCAAATGAAAAACTGGGATCCGTTGGTGTTGGCCCCGGCATTGGCCATTGACAGGATGCCAGAACCGGTGTGCTTCAGCTGGAAGTTCTCGTCGGGGAACTTGTTGCCGTAGATGGACTTGCCTCCAGTGCCGTTGTGGTTGGTGAAGTCACCGCCCTGGCACATGAAGTTCGGGATGACGCGATGGAAAATGGAACCCGCGTACCCAAAGCCCTTCTCGCCGGTGCACAAGGCGCGGAAGTTTTCAGCAGTTTTTGGTACGACATCGGAGCGCAGCTGGAAAGGGAAACAATGTTACGAAAATATCGATTAATTTTCTGTTTGAATAAACGGTAAAACGGTATTTAGCAACTGTAAACCAACTAACTGCAATTGATTGTAGTAGTAGGATCATGCATCTTTGTCTCTCTTAACTGATGTACTAAACGGAGCAATGAATTAGCTGGCTGGGGCTACTAAAAATACAATTTAATGCAGAATTGTATCTCGGCGAGAAAATGTAAGTGTGCATGTATGTCATCGGCTGACCTCATGCGCAGTGAATCTATATATATATATATGTATACATATATACCAAAATGCTTAGAGGTTATTCATCGGTACTAATATGTGAGTGTATACACCCATATGAACGTAAGCTTCTAAACCCGCACCTACACAAACGTTTGTAAATACCGGCTAGTTGTACGCCACACACACATGCAAAGCAGCGTTTAACACAATTAAATTTTGAAAAACCACTGCAGCACAGTACCCAATGTGGTTTTATCAGTATGCACCATCTTAATGGAAGCTTTAACTGTGTTAGATATTGACCGGTGCACATGTGCATGTGTGTTCCTACATACACACATAAATGTGCTAAAGCGCTACTTCTGCATGCGCGTGTAAGAATATCCTTAGTGTGTATATATACATTTTAATATAGATTTATTGCACGTGTACATGTGTTAATCTTTACACACATAGGTATGAATCAATTTAAGACATTTCACGCCTATTTTCAATTTTCACAAAATCACGTGGTCTCGTGAACAATTAAAAAAAAATAGTAACCTTTTTATATTATAACTATAATTATTATAATTAGACTTACCTCCATGATTATCCTGCCGAGGGGCTCGCCATCGGCGGTCATATCAAAAAATACTCTAGGTAAAGTACTCATCTTCGACGCTCTCGAAAATTCGCGAACAAACTGAATTCTAAGTTGCAAGTGACCTGTGTTCACACTGCCTGCCGACCGAGCTAGGGTTAAAGATTTTTTAGTTAAAATGGCGGACTCCGCAATGTGAAGTGCCGCAGCCGACTTGTGCCGAAAGTGCCGGATCAGAGTTGCACCGAAAAATACCATCGTGTATGACCGCGTGTACGATACTACACAAAGCATACATGGTGGTAGGCCTTCGTTTCATTTCCACTCATGCGTCTTATATAATTTGTAGCACAATGCAAATAATTAATTTAATTTAAATTGACTATTTTTATTATTAAAGTTTTTATTTTGTTAACTTAAAAGGTTCCATCAATAATTCTCTAGGTGTGCAATGATTTTTTTGTGTCAGAACTTATCGGAATGATGGAAATTGAAACACGGGTTAAGTTAACGAATAATATAAAACAATGTGTAGAAAAATGTATAATGTATTAAAAGGAAAATTAAATTTTAGTTTTTATGTTTATTGCAGAAACCGCACTCCTACAAATTTCAGACTCTAAAATTTTGTCACCACTTTTTTTTTTTATAATATTAAAATTGTATTTATTTATATTGCAGTCCACTGTTACTATTTATAATAACTTATAATGCAGAGATTCATAATTTCTAGCGAGTATTTACATATGTACATACTTACACCTAATTAGGGTGTCTAGAGGCATGAATTAATTTAATTAATTAATTTATATATCATCTTGGCAGATCTGTTGGGTGAATGCGCTGGAGCCTCCTTCTCGCCCTCAGTCTCATTACACGTCTCCTCGTCAAGAGTTTTCGAGCCAACTGGTTTGGGTGGTTTCCCAATTTATTTACGTACGCGGTTGCTTGTTTGTTTATGACATCGCCAATCCTTGGTACCTTCAGCTCTTGTTCAATGTCTTTATTGCGGATGTACCGCTCCAGATAGTTTACGCAAGATTTGCGACTGCGCCACATGAATTTTGTTGAGGTGCGACTTTTTCTAGGCCTAAGGAGCCAAGCCATGCTGTTCGCCTTTGTTTTGAGCCGCCGAGTTACATCCGTTACATGGCGTTGAAATGTAAGTCGCTTATCCAGAGTGATACCGAGGTATTTGTGGGCGTTCGATTGTGTGAGGAGCTCTCCACGCAGAAACACACCTGGTGATGTGTCTTTTCTCAGGGTGTACGTCACGGAGACACACTTTTCCGGATTGACTGCGATGTTCCAGCGTAGGGCCCAGTTCTCAAATTTTTTTAGGTAAAGCTGAAGCGTATCAGTGGCTGTATAGACGCAAGTATCTCTGGCCAGGACTGCAGTGTTATCAGCAAAGGTGGCAACTAGCAGGTCATTGGGATCTGTAAGCGACATTTTGTCAGCTGAGGGCATGTCGTGCATATACAGGCTATATAGAGTTGCACCTAACACACTTCCCCGGGGTACACCTGGTCTGAGTCTTTTTGTTTGGGAGGACAGTCCGGCCTGTACTACTGTAAAGGATCGCTCGTGTAGGAAGCTTTTTATTATCAAAAAGAGCTGAGGATTTAGTAGGCTTTTAAGCTTGTGCAGCAGTCGTTCATGCCACACTCTGTCGAAAGCCTGTTGGATGTCCAGAAAAGCTCCAAAGACGTACTCTTTTCCATGGAAACCTTCCAGTACAAAGTTCACTACGCGGTGTAGCTGTTCAGGTGTGCCATGCTTGAGTTTAAAACATAACTGAAACTTTGGAATAGCTTTCTGGACCTTTCGGGACTCGAGCAATCTTTTCAGGATGCACCTCTCAAGAAATTTGTCAAGTGCTGGAAGCGGCTTATTGGGCGATAGAAGTCTAATTCCTCTGCTGCTGGCTTCTCAGGATGCACCTCTCAAGTAATTTGCCAAATGGTGGAAGCAGGCTTATTGGGCGATAGGAGTCTAATTCCTCTGCTGCTGGTTTCCCACTTTTATGGAACATAATGATACTCGCCTTCTTCCAGGCGCTTGGAAAGTGTCCCAGTCGAAGAGCAGAGTTGAAAATCAGTACAAGGAATAACAAAGCTCTGTGGGGCATCAGTTTAATGGAGCGGTTGTCGATATGATCCTCACCAGGAGGCTTGTTGTTGCGAAGGGATTTGATATCATCTTCCAATTCCGTGAGTTTAATAGGCTTTACAGGAAGAGCCATCTGCAATGGGGCTTCTAGGGATTCAGCAACCAGTTGTATTCGTCTTGGCGATGCTGTCTCGAACGGCTGGAATCTTTCCTCCAGGTTTCTGGCAAACGCTTTAGCTGTGTCCTGAGGTGATTTTTCCCAAGTGCCATCTGGGTTACGAACTGGAAACAGCAACTTGTCTCTTGATCTCTTCGTGAGCTTCCAGAACGGGAAATTTGAGTTTTCATCGGCAGTAGCTTTCCCGAGGAACGCGTCAGTTGCTTCTCTTTTCAGGTTGGCCAGTACTTTTCTCACCTGATTTGATATCCTTCGGTACAGTCTGTCAATTATTAGGTCATTGGTACTGATGAACTCACGCCGGAGACGTTTCTTGAGAGTTAAAAGTCCTACTGCTTCCGGAGAGAGAGCGATGCTGCTACGCACGTTGCGTAGGTGAACTGCGCCGCCAGGAGCTGCAATTTAAGCTGCATCTTTGATCTTCTTCATAAAAGTTTCAACCACTTTCTCGATATCGTCTGCTGTATTTATCTCTGTATTGAAGTTAAAGGCATAGTTAAGTTCCTACTGAAACAGCCTTATATTCGCACCAGGTGGAACGAGCATTCTAATAAGGGCGGTGCTATGAGGTGACGTTGTTAGTGAAGCGATCAGCGGCAAGTGATCGGAAGATAGGTCATACTCTTCTACTGATAGTAGACTGTTAGCTATACCTTTGTACAAGAAGAAGTCGATACATGAAGGTACATTCCTAGTGTTATACGGGTTGTGAGTGGGTCTGCCTGTAGTCAGAACTTTAGTTGAGCTGCCGGAAATAACATCGTGAAGTGCTGAGTCTCTAGAATTCGCTCTTATACTACCCCAGAGGCGATGCTTAGCGTTAAAATCACCTCCAATGATAAACTTTTGACCATGTTGACCAAGGAGATTATCAAACTCAGAGGAATTCCAAGGTAGGCTTGGAGGAAGGTACACAGCTGACACCGTAATTTCGCCCAAATTAGTGAAAATTTTTACCGTTGACATTTGTGGGTGATTCGTTGTGATCGAATGCAGGTAATAGTGCACTAATCCCTGCCTGATTAGGCCAGAAGCATTCAACATTCTGTGACTTCACCTATGGATTTTAGGTATTAACCACAGCGTGACCTTGGGAGGTGAATGCATTTAAAATATGCTCAACTGGAGAATGTCTATGCTATATTTCGTCTTCTTGACAGTCATCTTGGTTTGCAAGAGCAGCAAATTTATTTAAAGCGAGATGGTTTCTATGTTCGATTACATGGGCTCTTTTTTTCGAACTTTTTGGTGAGGTTGGTTGGCTTCTCTTCTTGGATGGAACTTTTTGCCAAGAGATTGAAGTCGGCTGGAATGTGAGCGTATTACTATTTTTTCAATTTGCAGTAATAGGCGACTATTCGCACCTGTTTTCTTGTTAATTGGCTTGGGCTGCTAACCATAAGAGGCTACCTGCCAGTTGTGCTGGGCGGGGGAACGCTCTGAAAGGAGCATCCTGTTCGTGGTACCTCTCGTAACTCCGCTTTAGAGAACCCAGCGACTTCCGACATCTCGGAATCGATCGACCATACTTCTCTTGACGCACCTCTTCTTTTTTTTAATTTCCTCGATGAAATAATAAAATTTGATTATTTTGCCAAAAACTTTTATTTCTTTTTTGTCGGAAAATATTTAATGAAAATAAAATGCTAATGTAACGTTTAATATACATATCTAGTTTTTGTAAGAAGATTTTATATAAATATTTATATACCAAGTTTTATAACTAATAATTTATATTATGAAATACGAATATTTTTAAAACGAAATGATATTTTTAATTCCATAAAGCTATCGCTTAAAAAGCCCATCGCTTAAAAATATTGTAAGATACATTTTGTACATTTTTTTATGGAGGGTCGCCCATTGTAGGTAAACCCTACGGTACGGTGCGTACCCGGAGTGTGCGATTTATTTACCATATTTAGACAATAACAAAAAATTCACAAATAAAGTGTCACAAAAATTGTCTTTGAACCCTGAACTTTGGCGGTTAAATTTTTGCTGGGAAGTTTTTATACCCGATACTCGTAGAGTACAAGGGTATATTATATTCGAGTAAATTAATACACAGAAAAAATGTTGTTGCATACTTCTAGGGTGTCCATAAAAATGTCTCTTATTTCTTTATACATTTTTCGATTTGACCATGAATGACCAACAATCGTCAAAATAGGTTTTTTTTTTATACCTTTTATTAAGGCATCTAGGAACTTATTGGTGTCCTTAGTTTCTATTAATTCTGTCCAAACTGCTCGCCGGCAAAGCGTACTTAGCGGTAACAATAATTAACTAAAATGTATAATATATTAACAATAATAAAATAATAATAAAAATAAAAAGAAAGGACGCTGGAGGAGTACATCGTTGGGCTCATCATCATCTCGCTGTGCGTCTTAATGGCAGCCGGTGGATTAGGTCTCTGGGAATTCGCCTGTTGAGCCTCCTTTGTGGGCGGGATGTGGCAAGACCACTAACGAGTCGGTTTCTATGACGCAGCAGTCCATCATTGTAGCGACTGGAGTGGAAATTAATAGTCTCGAAACCCGTGAGCAGCTTTAGGTCACTGTGAAGGGAGGTGTTTCTCACATACCACTTGCAGCCAGTGATCGTCCTCGCAATCTGGTTTTGGATGCTCTGGATTCTGCGAAATTTGGCACCTAAACTTCCATCTAGGAGCTATGTTTTGTTTGTAGATGGTAATCTTGTTCGACAACGAGACTTTGCTACGCGGACACATAAGCCAGATGTGCTTTGACGTCGCGGCTCGCATGCGTATTCTCATTGAACTTACTTGCTTGAAAAAGTGAGTCGACGGTCGATAATGACTCCCAGGTATTTGGCTAAGTCAGCCTGTTCCACTGGGGTCTCATTATAAGAACTGCTGGCGGCGTTCTCCGTTTAAGTGTATAGCAATCATTCGTGGAGTTGTTGCCATTTATCCAAATGTTCTACCTCCTAGCCCAGTCGGCAAATCTATTTCTGTCGTTTTGGATACCGTCGGCAGGCTCATGTTCACACCTGAACCTGTACGTTTTGCTCTGCAAGGCCACACGCGATCGAAAGACGTTCCGTAAGGACCGTACTCCAGCTGCCTTATACTCAGTTGAGAACGCAGAGTGGAACCGAACCGCAAGTTGCCTATTTCCGAGGTGCGACGCCAGGAGACTGAAGTAAGGCGCAGGCAGCGTATGCTTGATTTTCAAGAGCAGGCCTGAATGCCACACACGATCGAATGCACGATCGGTGCCAGCGGGTGGCGCACCTTATCCATGTAGAGCGTAAGCGCCTCTCCTCTGCAATGATCGGCAGAATCTCTATGGGTGTCGGTATTCTGGCTGCTGCGAATCTCAGACCTCAGTCTCAGAGAGAGTCGATTGCCTCTTCGATATCCCGCTCGGAGTTCAGCGCCTTGTCAAGGTTTAGTGATGATTCGCGGTGCTCTTGGTATCGTTTCATGTTAGTGCCCCTACTAATAAGCCGGGATATACTGTAGCTGTTGTGTCCAGCATCATGATAAGAGGTAAGTAGCCGGAGCTGAGCTTAGCAAACGACCGGATATCAGCGTGTAATCCCAGGATACCTCTTGTCAGCGCAAAATCGATGTAGCCTATACTTTATGGAGCCGAAAATGCTTGCACCTCTGTTTTACAAACATTTGAACGAATACAATAAACCCGTGTCGGGGTGACCAGTCTCCAAACTTCATGGTAGCTGATACTAAGAGTGTTCTTTAGAGGTACCAACCTGACCATAGGATGTCTGATACCACATGAGGTGGGGAACTACGGAGATGTTGCGTCAACTCCGCATTGTCACAAGTCTTGAATGATTGTTGAAAACATTGCTGGCCGCTTTTGAGTGGTGTGGTTACTGACCAGCATGTAAATGCCCCAATTGCAAAAGAGGAAGAATCGGTCCTCGCCTTCGAAGAGTGACAAAGCCATGTCCCTGACCATGATGGATAAGACTTTACCACCTTGTAATTTGGTCTCGACCATCTTATATCTATTCCTAGCAGCTGTATACACTTAAACGGCCACCGACCCGTGATAGTTCGGTGAGTCAAAATCGCTAGTGTCCTTTGTGTTACGGGGCGTGACCGAAGGCTATGATAATTTCTGGTACCACGGGATTCCGGAAGCCCCTGGAACTTGTTCCGGTCGGACTGAAAAGTAGGCCACTTTGTCGGAGTATCCTGGCGGCTGTGGTTTCACACCCACATACTGGTAGAACAATTGAGTTCGACGTGGAATCGCTTTTTACAACCGTGTGCGTGATCCCAAAGACTGGAAGATGGTTAGATCGGCCTCCATCCTTAACCAAGAATTAGGACATGACCGAACAGAATGGCTTTATTCGGTATCCTGTGGAATATGGTTCCATAGGGGCGCTAATTGATGCATAAATTCGTACCACATGTCCAAGGGAACCGTGAGATAAAGCCAATGTGGCAGACCCTGATGTTAAAGACTCTCGACTTTCAGTACTCGCGACTTTGCTGTATACGAAAACCGGATACGATAAGAAAATCATTGTTAAACTTCATTTAGGACCTTCCTTTCATTGTTTTAAAGGAAATATTGTGTTCAGTGGCAGAACCAAAAAAAAAATACATCCTCTTTTCTTATATGAACCGACAAGAAATCCATTTGAAACGGGCATGTTTTGATTAGTAGAGTCAACGAAATCACAGCTTGGATTTTTCACAAAAGGATTGTATCGAATCGTCGTTCTCATGCATCGCCGAATGCCGTCGTAAGTTGACTCATTAAATTATCAAATTTACTAATGTACATATCTATATAAATTTATATAGTTGATATAGATGATAACTATAGATGATTTATATAGTTATATGTTGATATTAGTATACTATATAAATTTTGTTCAATTATTGCTTGGAAATTCACAGAAAAGGATACCCGAAGTATTACCCGAGGGAAATAAAACTGTTTGAGTTAAATATAATAAAAGAAGAAAGAAAAGTCAACTTCCGTCGGAATCAAAGTTGCATGGGTAATAAAAAAATAAAATCCATTTCATGCAGTTATAAGTATATTTTTATGGCTGTTAAGAGAAAATTTAAGCTAAACACCAAAAAAAACTTAAATTTAATTAATTGGAGTGGCATTTTTTTCTAAAAATTCACAGAAAGAGAGGATTTTGAAAATAAAAAAATCTATTTTCTAGTTATGATATTTATAAATTATTGTAAAAAATACGAATATACCCTGTTTTCCCAACTAACTTTCACTTTTTATAGCGTTTCGTTAAAAAAAAAACGCCTCGCAGGGATATCCCATATTTTAAATGTCGAATCTTGTTTTATTTTCTTCCACAAACAATCATACGAATTAAGAACTTATTCAGTTTTCTTTTTCTAACAATTTGGAAATAAGGAGTTTAGAGACAAACAAATTTGTTCACATATCCATGTATATTTCTAACAAAATTGTATAATTTCATGATCTATAGAATCGCACAGAAGAATTTTTGCTACCATAGTGCTAACACATATGCAATAAATATGTTTGAGTATATATAATTAAATTTACATAATGATTCAACAAAAGAGCCTTAACTTTATTGGGAACAGTTTTTAGGAGTTTGAAGAACATTGCGTTGCTTCGTTTATTGAGTGCTCCAAGGGAACAGCAGTGTTTTCTTGAACATTGGTTGTGACGGTTGTGTAGCAAGAACCACATAGCCTAACTGGATTGAAAAGCTTTTCGTATGGTAGGGGCGCCCAATATTCCGAACAGTCAGCACAAAAAATTTCACCACAGGATCTGTAAGTTTTAGAAAGTAAATAAATTAATTAACTGCTGCACTTCCATGGTCGCAATTTTGGTTAAACAATAAAAATAAATGTATTACTAAAGATTGTTGTGCTAAATAAATAAAACAAAATATTATTTGTGCGAACTTTATAGATTAGAATGTTTCTTTATTTCTATAAGAATGAACAGGCATGCATTATTTAAACGGTTACTTAATAATTTAAAAAAAAATAAAATAAAAAAATAAAAAAATTTTATCATTTCAATGTATATACTACCGATTTGACTGAAGATTCTGATACAAATGTGGATAATTCAACATATCAGATAGTTTCCTAACTACTTTAAATATTATAGGGTTGGAAAGAAAAAAAAAAGTTAAAAATAACAAGATAGGAATGCGAACTTCGGGCAGAGACGAGAGTTTAATCTTTCCAATTATATGGCGGATACAATAGAAGAATAGAATTGCAATGGGTAAGATATATTGCAAGTATCGATACAGTTGGCCGATGCTTATAATAATTTTAGAATCAGACTACTTTTAGATAATGTGGATTTTGAAAAAAACGCCATCTTCTAATCCCATAATCAACCAAATTGAGGCATTTCCGATCGTTCAGTTATATGGCAGAGATCAAATATTGCGTCTAATTCGTATGGAAGCTCTGAGCAATTTATATTTCCGATCGTTTAGTAATATATCCTTATTAAAAATAAAATGGGTTTCGTAGAGAACACCAAGATGAAACAAATGTAGCAATTATTTCATCCAAAAAAAAATGGATAATTTAGAAAGTATTACAAATGTGCGACAACAAATGAAAACAAGTAAGGGAGCAGCAGTCGAGTTTCCCGACTGCAAAATACCCTATACCCTTAGACATGCTTACAATTTATTTATTTAGTATCAATAAATAAATGAAACAATATTTTATTAAAAAATAAAATAAGTTTCGTGTGTCATAAAGCCATACACATTTCGCTGCCAACGTCGCAGTCGGCGTCGCGCAATGCGTATTTTGCTGCGCTTCTGCTTCCCTTGCCATAGATTTTGCATGTGGCATACCTTCCGTGTTTCTTTATCCAATTTGGTTCAAATTAAAAAATTAGATAGCTTTTATAAGCACAATCGCACACAGCGGGGGTGATATCAAAATAAAACAACAAACTTGTACTGCGTATGTTAATTACCTATCCAACGATATATGGCACATGTCTGTAGCTCTTGTAGTTTCTAAGATCTAGGCGTTGATACGGACAGACGGACGGACGGACAGACGGACATGGCTATATCGACTCGGCTGTTGATGCTGATCAAGAATATATATACTTTATTGGGTCGGAGATGCTTCCTTCTGCCTGTTACATACATTTGCACCATATTATGATACCCTTTTCACCCATTTTTAATGGGTACAGGGTATAAAAATGGCTGCTAATGCTACCCTTGCAGAGGGTATTATAATTTTGGTCACAAACACGCAACGCTTCAAGGATACATCTCCGACCCTATAAAGTAAACCGACCCTATATATTCTTGATCAGAATCAACACCTGAGTCGATAAAAGCTTGTCCGTCTGTCTGTATTTTTTTAACTAACTACTATTCTAACTACTATTCTATCAGTTTTGTCGACTTTCCGTGCAGCGGAACGGCCGGGATCAGCCGTCTATATCCTATTTATGGCAGTTATATGGCAGCTTATAACTGAATGATCGGATATGCTATAACTTTCATGTTTTTGCATTCAGAAAGTTGAAATTTGCTCAGAGAATAGAATATTTTAAACCGTTTTTAGATCCGTCTTCTATATCCTATTGCTGCCATATGACAGAACGACCGGAAATGCCACAACTTTACTGTTTTTGGGAGTAGAAGCTTGGGACAATTTTCGATATCCATTTTATAGGGAACTGGCCTGATTCTGAAGTTATAAGGTATACACTTGCCCTTCAGCTGCAAGGGTATAAAACTTCGGCTTCGCTCGAAGTTAGCTTTCCTTTCTTGTTCATAACATATGGTTGGAGCTAGAAATTCGCGAAGCGTTTAAATTCGTAACAAAATAAACAATTTTTGATGCGCACCGACAATGATGTCTTCTTCGTCCGAGCCAGAACTCTGTTTGACAACTAGAACAACGTGAAACTGCGTGATCTGGTACCCAGAGGACACTGGCGGCCTTTTTATCTTGGATCAAGTTCGGGACAAATGTCGGAGGACCACTACGCTCTTCTACGGCTTCCCAGGAACAAGTCGAAGCGTTTTCAACGATATCTGATCCATTTTCCTAAAGAAAAGTTAGATTATTAGACAGAATGTGACTATACGAACAATAAAAAAAACCAATACATTTTTAGTAATAATTTGCAGAGGGTATTATAATTTTGTCAAATGTCTGTAACGCCTTAAATTAAAAATGTATAGTATCCTCCTTTTTTAGTTTCGTTCGTTATGCTGTTTATATATTACGATCCTGTTTAATTTCGGACTTTGATATCGAATAAGAAATCTGTTGTAATTTCTATTCGCATAAACACCCAGGGAATAATTGATTTCTATTGAATTTCCTATTGAAAGACTGCACTTTATTGTTTATACAAATTGTTCAAATAAGCTTAATAATATATTCTATGGAATTTTATTATTAATTTGTGGGAAAAATTTTCATTAAAAACGTGTTTGCACATGACCCCTCGCAAATAACAAATAATTCCGTACAGTGAAAATTTTATTTTACAATAATTAATAGGTATTTTCTGTCATCAGAAATTACTATCTCCATTTTCTCTTAAAATTGAAAGAATCCATTGCCGAAAAATTCGGATCTTTGGCACTATTCCGATTCATTATTTGCACATTCTTTCACAATCATATAGATTTGGAATGGAATCGCAATGAACAATGAATTCACAAATAAATCATACGTTTTGTATTTGTTGCCGAATATATTATGGATTTATGGATTTTTCTCAAAAAACGACCTCTCAGTTTAAATATCTACAATATACTTTTCCACAGGTGGAAATCCTGTCCAATGCCAGGATTATCTTTTTGCCACAGTATTGATTCATTAAGATCTCTAAAATGAGATTATCAAAGATAGAATTAAACTTCTTAATAAAATCAATCTTGGAAAGACGGACAATTTTTTGGTGGCATTGTGCTTTGCAGAAGATTGTGAGTTGCAGAAGGGTCTGAAAGCTATTCGGAAGATCAATTGTTTTAATAGTTAAAACCGATTGTGTGCTATTTATTTGATTATTGCTAGGGGGCAGGGGAAAAATCACCTTTTGTATTTGTCAGAAGTTAATACTTTTTTAAGTTCAGAGATGTCTCCTTCACTGCGTTGCCCACTTCTGAGCAAAACTATAAAACCGTCTGCAAGGGTTAAAAAAATGAGAAAATGAAGCTGCTTTCTTTTTTGTATAAAGAGTAAGAGTTTTGAAACTCCTTAAACTTTTATTTGATGTTTTCATAGTTTTTCAAACTTTCTTTAAAAATTGGTATATTTACATGTTCCATATTGGCCGAAACTATGCTATTGCAACTGGGGCAGCCTTTTTCCAACAAAGCCAGTCGCATGCCGTGTATTTCGCGTATAAGAGTTTCCTCGCGCATCTGTAAGTATTTTTCGATCTTAGTTTAAAAGGATAAGCAGACAAATAAAGGGAGGTTAATGTATACCTTATGTTCCTGTACGATTTGGTGAAGTCGTATATTTTGTTCGCTCAAACCGTGGGCGAGACCATCAGGGCAGGGAATAGTGAATTGCATTCGATCTTGATTGCTTTGAGGCGTGGGCGGCAACGAAACTAGTCCGTAAGAGTTGACTTGGTTTCCGCTAGAAGAATGATACAATAATTGATATAATAACTTTTAAAGATAAATTAAAATTAACAAAGTTCTCTTAGGAATTGTTAAAGCAGAATTATTTTATTCGATATATTCGGCTACAGACCTTCCGTTTCCATTTTCCGATGTGATTTTTAGGTGCCCAATATCGCGACTATAGCTTGAACCAAAGGTATTCCTTCGCACTCTAGCTCCAAGAGGACCGACGGACGATGACTTGCCAACGATGTTTTCGAACGTCATGTATTGGCTGTCGTCAAAATTGTTGCCATCTGCTGCTAACGCTGATCCTTGTATGCTTGTGTTTCTGGAAAGACTCTCCTGCTTCCGTTTACATAGGCCATTAAAATTCTCTCTTGGCACATGCAGGTCTAGGTGATGCGGAAACGCGTCATCTGCTTTTGACCGTCGCCCCACATTAAGTTTCATGTGAACCTTGGGTAGAACATTGTAGCTTAAGTTAATTTTGCTGCTTTGAACAGCACTGGCCGAATCAAAAGTTTTTCGATTGTTATCGAGCCCGTTATCCCCGACCGTTGTGTCTTTCCTGCTACTACTTTCCTCTTCGGTGTTTTGTGTTGGCTTTCCGGAAGTCGGGGTACTATCGGCACTATCGATGGACCCATCCCAGAAAGCTCGACTTTTATCACTTTTAGCATTCGCTTTTTTATCATTTAAAGGGGGGATTTGATCTGCAAGGAAATTGGTAATATTATCAACTTACGAAACGAGATACAAAGCCTATCTTCGGACAAAGACCTTGCTACTAATTTGGCTTACAAATGAAATGGTTTTATAAGCTTCGATTCATATAAATAGACAAGATATAGTTTTTATATTTTTCGATACTAAAGTAAAAACCGATATAAAGTCGATGGATTTTTATAATTAATAATTTAAATTAAATAATAATTAAGTTACGTTAATTTACGAATCCACTTCAAGGGTATATCTTATTGATCCCAGCATTGAGCCGCAAAAAAGAGAGTTCTACGAAAGTACCTAGCTTAAAAATTTTGAAACTAGTTTGCAAAGAAAAAGAATGTCATGACTAAATTACTTTAAAGTTTCCGTCTGTGTTCTAGAACATTTTGTAACAAGGCAAGAAAAAAACATATACATTGTTTAAATTGTATATTCACAAATAAAGATTTTTTTTGTCGAAATTGTTACTCGAATTAACTTGAATATTTAAGATAATACCCCATAAATGTTAAATAAATCGCAAGGCCTTTCAAAGCCGAGTCACATACTCGACTATGAAATGTAATGGCATATACATTATATGAACAAATACATGTAACAGCCATATGTTTGAGAGGAAATTAACAATTAACCATTTCCTGGGATCTGGGAATCTTGACCACGAAACAGCTGACTATAATTCTTCGTACTTGTTATTTTATCAAGAAATTAAGTTAGCTAATAAAGTTAGCTTTAATGATTTCTTACCATTTCCAGCATGGACATTGCTTCTAGACCTATAATTCAGATGCTGTGAGCACATCAGACTACTTTGCGCTGGTAATGGTGATGCTACGTTTAATATATCACGTTTCGAAGCTTTACTTTGGTCGTTATGGGATTCAGATAAGTTTTTTTCAAGGCAGCTTTGGCCCTCATTGTTTGCATCCGTTACGTCTACCTCTAAGTCTTTGGAGTTTTCAACACAATCTTGGACATTTTTCCTATCACTATTGTCTGCTTCAGATCGTATGTCGAACATGGAGTTGCTGTTAACATTAAGGCATTCTGTAATACTGTAATTTAAGGGATAGATGATATATGAATTATTTCTGAATTGTTTAACACGAAAGTGGACCTACATCGATTCAACTGTCAGGTTGGGGTCACTCGATCTCCTTGAAATGGTGCTTTGCGCAAGCTCATTCGTTGTTAGATTTTCAGAAGATCTCGTCTTTGACATCGAACCTGACGCGAAAAAATGGTTTAAGTATGAACCTCGGGATATTTAGCTACTCACCTGGATGGGCGTTTGGTCTTTCATTACTAAGTAACGGCAGATCAATGCCGTTTTTGTTGCCTAAACTACCGAGGTAAACGTCGGACCAAAAATGTAAAAATCTTACACTGTGCGCTGGCCATAGAACCTGAGAATAAAAGAAAAAGTATAGTATACATATATACATATACGTATGGGTATAAAGGGTTACCTTTTCAGTCTCATGCTTATATAGAGGATTTCTGTACATAGTTTCCGCTAAAAATGGCCACACCGAAAATGTTCGGTCGAATACGGAATTATCGAGGCGTTCTTTAAGCGAGTTGCAAAGGAAAGTTCCAAAGAGGCAGGAAAGCGAATGTTGTGCCATTTTAATCTAAAAATAATTTTTGAGATTTTTGTTCACTGGTCGCGTAAAAGCTTGCCTCAACTCACCAGGTAGCCTACGCTGAACTCAAAACTGCAGGGATATTGTCGCTGTATTTGATGGACCAGATCCAGCCACTGCAAAAACACTGGACACCGCTCATTTACTTCGTCGGAATGGGGGCCGTTACCAGAGCGATCGGCGAATTTGTGACCGAAATTCAACCACTCGCGTTCTACCAGAACCCGAAAACCCTGCAGGTTAAAGATTAAATTCACAATTCAATTACAAAAATAGTTGTTGACAAATATAAAAATTATTTTAAGTGGTTAACTAATAATGTATAATAGTAATGAAATAAAATCTAGCTATGGCTTCGCATGCCATTTCACCCTAAAAAATAATACCTTTTATAACCAAAACCAAAATAGGTAAAATAACTTATTTCTTCGTTTCTAACTTTCTGTGATGAAATAATATTCCATAATTAAGTGTTTAATGAAAATGTATATTCTAGATGAATTAAACATCCTTTAACGCTCCATTAATGACAAAAGGACTATACATACATATTTTTACTGTCGGATCAGCTTTCTGCATCTTACCCGACATTTTCCTTAACATCGCCCAATAAATAGGGCTAGTCATATGGTTACTTTTTCTCATAAGCATTTATAATTCTAGAGAGATGAATGGATAACTCTGCTCTAACCTTAAGCTGATGTTTTAATATGAAATACAAAGTAGTCTTTTCAAGGAATCTAAAATTATTTGACCGTACTTCAACAGTTCTGTAGTAAGGATCCAAGCAGAGCTGAGCTGTTGCCACAATTTGAGGCGTGCGGTCCCAGCCGTCTGAACAGTGCACAAGTACGGGGCGTCCATTTTTCTCGATTGTGTGAACAACAGTCATTGCGGCTCCCAATAATCCTGACAGGTGTTGCATCCACATGGTCTTCTCCAGCTGACCAAACCAACTAGGTGGAAATGGGGGAAGTAAAAAGGCTCTATAGATGGCAATCTGATTGTCATATTTACTTTGGGTCGTCTGTCGAGGAGGCGCACAGCAGGCGGACAGCATGGAAACTCTTGCGAATCGCATGGATATTACCCAAATTCATGAATTCAATTTCGGCGCACGGGTAGTATTCAATGCACTCACAACCTCCACCTCGGGCTCGATTCGTAACTGCAGATGTATAGCTTCGGGCATCAACTATCAATATTTTCTAAAAACAGCATTAAACGTTTATTTATAACGTTATTTAAGTTGGATGTTTAAGTAAAAATAAAATAAATATGCAATTTAGCTTCGGGTTTTAAAGGTACTATAGGTAGTTAATTCATTAAATTATTTAATATTATATTAGAATGAAGCTAGCAGTTTGTCCAAACATACCCGAATTTCGTCTAACGTTAGTTCCTCGTGCGAAGAATCCTCTAACGATGGGGAACTTTTTCCAGATGAACCCGATTGCCCGTTTACATCCTTTGTATCTTTCGTTTGATGATTGCTTGAGAAGTTGGACCGTCTGGCGTGCTCACCCCTATCAAAGGCACACGCATCAGTCAGCGCCTTGAGGAGTTGCTCATCCTTAGTGTTCCGCCAGCCAAGCCAACCCACTTCTGGCTGGCTACAGCGAGCTAGAATGGCGCCTGACTTTTGGTGGCGCCAGACGACCGCGGGCAGCCTGCGCGATCCACGGAAGTTGGCTACATTGTGAAGCATTTCGTCGGTGATGCAAAAAGGTACGAGCAGTCTGGGCGGGTACGAGGGGCACAGTTTAAAGTCGGCGTTGGCCGTGGAGATTCGCCAAGAGCCCTTGAGGTCGAATCCCAGGCGGGCGACCTCGTTTATAAAGTCGCTCTCGTAGTTCATGGCTCGCTGTAGCCGGTTGCTAGCTGAGGGTATAGCCTCAATATTCTGTGGTATCTGTGCTGTCGATTGGTTTGTAAGTAGGGAGGGCCGATCCTTGCCCTTATAGCCATTTGTACTCGCATTTTCATTGCCGCTGCCGAATATGTCACAGGTCCAAGAGTAAAAAGCAAATGCGAAAAGAGTTTCCAATGTTTCGGGAACGCCTATATGCGAGTGAATGCGTCGTTGCCAATCCACGCACTGTCCCGGGGACTGAAAGGAGCAACGCACAGTGCTTGCATCCTTGCAGTTGATATTTAGCTGAAACAGGTCTCGAACTTGCACGGATTCTATGAGGCCCAGGGGAACGTAGGTCTCAAAGGCAGTGGACTTCTTTGAGAGGAATATGCGGTAGTTGGACAAGGCCAAGATACCGTCGTCAGTCCGACCTAGATACTTGATAGACTCTCCGGGCACTGGTAGATGGTGGATGGGTGGATGGGTGGAAGATGTAAGGTCAGAGCTAGTCATTTGAATGGAAAATAAATCTCAACACTCACGCTCCTGAAAGGGCACAAGCAACTGGGAGTCTTCCTTCTCCATCTGTGACTTTGGGTACGATTCAGCGGCACGGATAAAGCAAATCGATGGAGGCGGCGATCCATCTGACATTTTTTGATTCGCTAAAAAAGACGCAAACTAAGAGTTTTTTTTTTATATTCTATTGAGGATAGCAGGTTAGCAGGTTGGCAGGTTGGCAGGTGAATTTGGTTTTAATTGAAATCCGGTTATGGCCCAATATCTACCAACATCCGTGCATGACTGCGTGAGCATGAGAACAAATGTACATATTTATATAAACGTGTTTTATAAATAAGGGTGGACGATTGGACAGATTGTTGTATTCTGTTTGTTGTATAGAACGACAATCTATTGCTTAGTATCGCAATTCGCGAATCGCGAAAATTGTGTGGAACATATATTTGTGAATATATGTATTGGCACTCAAAAAAACGGCCCAATACGGCCAGAACAGGAACAAATAAAAGTTAAATTTGAGTGTGTAGTGGCAATATAGATAATGCATATGGACGTATTTATGAGAGTATACAGCTGCAGTGGCAGAAGGTGCGCAATATATGGGCCCTACGTGAGTATTTACATACGAATACGCATATATATTTTGAACTGTTAATGCAATCCTAATATGTGAAATATTTGAAATGTTAAATATATTAAAAAAAAAAAACATACTTCGTCAAACTTGGTGGTAGGTCGTTAATGGCTCTGGTAAACACGGAACTATGTTGCCACAAACAAAGTACTGGAACATTTATATGTATGGCTTTGTGCACATATTCCGATATTTTAGAAGCAACAATAAGACAATCTTGAAATGCTCGAGCACACGAAACTCGTAATTCTGAGCTGTTTTGCATTTAATATTTCAGCCTGCCGACATTAAAGTTTGTTTCGTCTTCGATATTCTAAACTTTGTTCGCCACCATACAATACAAAAACGACGATATTATAAACAAAGATTGACAAATATTTTTCCACATTCATATATATGTGTAAGTATTTAGATACTTTTGGTTACGTTGTCATCGTTATTGTTATCGCTATCGAGCAACAGTGTTGAAGAACACAATATGATGTCAACAAATCAGTTAGTGGTGGAACGCGAATGATCAGATGTAAGCTTCGGAAAGTGTACTAATATTACATAGTAAATGGTATTGGTCAATTTAATTAATATTAAACGATGCAAAGCTGTTGCTTATTGTAAAACCAAATTAGAAATTTTAGTGTTAATAGGGTTCTGTATTTGAAATGTATATATATTTTTGAGACTTTAATTCGGGATAAATAAAATGTACCGCCACTAAAGTACGCAATGCTATCGTTCGGCTATCGTGCTGCAAAGGCCGTATGTAGCTTATACACAATCGATATTTTGCAAATACAAACTTCGATTAAAATATATTTATATTTTGTTGGAAAAATATCGATATAACGATATAATCATATATTTCCGACATCTCTACAAAATTGTCTAAACTTGTGTTGTGGATACGTTTGCACCGCACTGGCAACATTCCATATTAGCTAATGCGTAACTAAGTTCTCTTCCTTTCTCGGATTTTTCACCGGTGAACGCAACTCGTCTTGGCCCTTCCCCACATCCCAAAATGATCGAGGCGAGAATCCGAAAGCTCGGACCCTGTGTGGCCCTGGTTACGGTAAGTCGACGTGTTCCGGTTTTCCAGTTTTGCGATTATTGGTTCTCGGTTCTCGGTTCTTGAAGACGTTGAATCAGCGGCCGCCAGTGGCGGCAGCAATGCGCCGGTCGGCCCACATGTCAAAATGGGCAGTCACGATGTTATTTTCTGATCGGTCGCCAAGAACCACCTTTGCTCTTAGTAGTAAGTCACTAAGAAACTGTCTCCTTTCTGTCTCCTATTAGGTTCTGCATCTCCTTCAGCAGCCATCAGCGGTAGATGCGGGGGCCGTGGCGATGACCAGTGACAACATCGATATGACACTAGGTAAGACTGATACGGTTTCATACGGCCCATATCCACCGATAACGCTGTCGACATGGGACATGGGGTGTATAAAATCAATTAACTTTGTTTTTATTGACGTGTCACAAGAAAATCTGTAGCGGTAGTAAGCAACGTTGCCAACGTGGTAACATATATCCGTATATTTGGGTCGCACTTGATTTCAGAATGGGATATTCTCTAAACAGGTGTATACAGTTTCTTTTGTTGACGGGCGAACGTGCATGACTATGGAAAGTGGGGTTTTTTAACAACCTTAAACTAACTACGGCACTGCCTTAATTCCATGCATTGTTGTAAATAATGTAATCAAGGTGTCAAAATGGAGAAATATCTTTATTAATTCAAAACAGCGAAATTTTTACATTTCTACGATGGAATATATCTTATTAGCTTTTTTTAAATATCATATATATTTTTATAAATATATTACTTTGACTTCGGATTCGGTCATAATTTAAAAATACTGTATAGTATGACAATGGTCTCTGTATATTTCTGGTTCATTAAACAAGCTTTTATTGTCTACCACGAAAAAAAACGACCTGCTAAAAAATCTGTATTTCCAACAGTCGTTTAAACCTAGTTTATTGTTAAAAGTTATGGAAAATATAGGTTATAGTTGGCCGATTCTTTTGATACTTTTAGAATCAGACCAGTTCCTTATAAATACAATTTTAAATAAAGTCTCGATCTTCTACTCTCAAAAACACCATATTTAAATCGTTCAGTTATACGATAGGTATAGGATATAGTCAACCGACTTAAGCCGTCTTTCAGTTTTAACTTCCCGAAAGCAGGCTCGAACCTTAGCTCCAAAGGCTAGGAAATGCGAGCTTCCCAACACTCTTTAAAGGAGCTGATACCTTTAGAATCAGACCAGTTACTTATAAATACAATTTTAAAACATGTCTCGATTTTTTACTCTCAAAAACACCATATTTGAATCGTTCAGTTATACGACAGGTATTGGATATAGGATACTACCCGAAAGCAGGCTTCAAAAGCTAGAAAAAGCTGGAAATGCGAGCTCCCCAAAACCCTGTTTAAAAATTACAACCTTTTATGGTTTATCAGGCCCTTACACATTTTAAACCATATAATTAAAATTTTAAAGTGAATAAACCGGCAAGGTTGCAGAACTATCTCAAATTGGATTACCATACAGACAATTTGTTATGGCACATGCCAACAGTTTTAAAGTTTTCGGTTTTCCGAAAAATTGGTTTCAAAAGTAAAGGATCCTCCGAAAATTAGAATTCTGAGCACACTTGTGTTTTGCATTAAAATAATCCTCGCAGTTAAATGGCAGTTCAATAGAAACTGAAAACTGTTAGGGATATGAAAAATATTGGATATAGTTGCCCGAACCTTAGTACTTCAGAATCAAACCAGTTCCTTATAAAATGGATTTGGAATTTACAATTCAAAGAAACACTAAAGGTAGGGCATTTCTAATCGTTTGGTTCTATGATAGTTGTAGGATATAGTCGTCTGATTCGTCTAAATCGACTCAGACCCTCATAAAAAAAGGACGTAAGCAAATTTAAACTTTCTATCTGCAAAAACATGAAAGTTGTAGCATATCCGACCAGAGATCCGAAAGCCGATCGAGAATAAAGTTTCCACTTATGAACTGCTTGCAAAGAAAAAAAGGGTTCTTGCTAAGTTTGAAGTCGATACAGTCCATATATGTATATATTTAATATTATATAGTCCATAGGGTCGGGTCACTTGCGACCAAAATAATAATACTTACTGCAATTGTTAAACATTTTCCTTCCATTTTCCTGTTTTTCAGCGTCTAATGAATTGGTTTTCCTTAATTTCTATGCCGAATGGTGCCGTTTTAGTAATATTTTAGCGCCAATATTTGGTGAAGCTGCAGATAAGGTAATTGTGAGCGTGAAAGGTTAAAAAATCGCTTATCTTTTCAACTATACAATGAAAAAAAACTATTAAAAATATTAGACGGAAATTAATGGCAGCTTATTTGCAGATAAAAGCAGAGTTTCCAGAGGCAGGTAAAGTGGTGCTCGGAAAAGTAGATTGCGATAAGGAAACGGCGATAGCCTCCCGCTTCCACATAAACAAGTATCCTACCCTAAAAATTGTCCGCAATGGGCAGCTCAGCAAGCGCGAATACCGCGGACAGCGTTCGGCGGATGCGTTTCTTGAGTTTGTCAAGAAACAACTGGAGGACCCTATCCAGGAGTTTAAGTCTTTGAAAGACCTAGAGAATCTCGACTCGAAGAAACGCCTAATACTAGGTTATTTTGATCGCAGGGATCAACCGGAATACGACATTTTCCGCAAGGTTGCCACAAACCTTAAGGAAGACTGCCAATTCCATGTAGGCTTCGGTGACGCCGCCCAGGCTATGCATCCACCAGGTAAGTCAAATTTATTGATACGATCGTGCATGTGCATGAACTAACTGCAATCTTTCTGGCCAAAGGTACACCAATCATAGTATTTAGACCCGATGTGGCGCTATCACACGAAAACGATGAGACCTACACCGGAAGCCTACAGAACTTTGATGAGCTGAAAATTTGGATTCAGGAGAAGTGTGTGCCGCTGGTGCGAGAAATTACCTTTGAAAACGCAGAAGAGCTCACCGAGGAAGGCTTGCCATTCTTAATTCTATTCCATCGGCCAGACGATCTTAACTCCATCAAGGATTATAAATCGATAATTGAGCGACAACTGCTGGATGAGAAACGTATGATTTTCTTAGATTTTCTTTCTTAAAGCCAACTTCTTAAATTCCAACTCAAATTGAATCCCGCAGAGAATGTCAACTTTTTGACCGCAGATGGCAAGAGATTTGCGCATCCTCTTCACCATTTGGGGAAATCAGAGGATGACTTGCCCTTAATTGCTATCGATTCGTTCAAGCACATGTATCTGTTCCCGCACTTTAGCGACATGTACACACCGGGCAAACTAAAGCAATTTCTCCAGGATCTCTACAGCGGAAAACTTCACAGGTAATACTAATTATTCACGAGCAATAAGTTTAATAAGTAATGCTAATGGTTTTTTGCTTTGCAGGGAGTTTCATTACGGGCCGGATCCCACAAATGATGTTCAACCTGACCCGCACTCCGGTAAAGGAACCTCGCCCCCAGAGTCAAAATTCAAGGAGCTGGGTCCTTCTAAGCATCGTTACACTTTGCTTGAAAAAGATGAACTGTAATATTAATATGTCTATTGAAGAAAAAATTAAAATTTTTTAAAAATAACCTACCGTAACAATGATTATATGTTTGATAGTTCGGTTGTCCGATCGGCTTATCTCGAAACTGAACCCATTCCTTACTAAATAACCAGATGTTATTCTTACAAATAATAGAAAAAATAGAAAATGTATAGAATTTTTGCGCTATTATAATAATTGAAGTAGATAGGTACTGAGATCTTTTTGGGAGTCTGGATGATTTCAATAAGAAATAAGAATATATGGAAAGTAGACAATCAATAAACCGAACACGCTTGTATATTATATATTAAGGCGCGACTCATACATAGTATATTCAGCGATAATGTGAATGTCCAAAAACATCTCACTTAATTTTGTTGCTTATAGAAAATTACATCCATTCATATTTTGTATTATGTTAACAAAACTGAATAATGAATTTCTAAAATTGTCGTAAAGCAGTAGAAACTTATAAGAAAAAAGAACAATAATATATAGATAATTGATTCTTTTTTTATTAACATACATTGGCTTGTTGGCGTGGAAAAAGACTGTTAAGAGGTCCCAATATTTCGGGACTTAAAAATCGTAATTAGAAAGGGGAAATCCAAAGACTATTTAAAGCAAACTAGCGATTTTCAAACGCATTTTTCATATATATTACGAGTTGTATATGTATATATACGCCTTTATTTGTATGTACCATATTACATTACTTTTTAAATTAGATTACATATATATATGTATAGTCTAAGTCAAAACGAGCGATAACCGCGTCCAACGTGTGTTAACGAGTAATCAGTTAAAAGAAGTATGCGCTGGCTTTTCCTTTTGCTCTGAGTGGTAAATTTAAAAGAGAGTACTCGCTACAATTAATACGTAAATGTGAAAGAAAAGGTGTCGTCTTTCTTTAGTAGGGTCTGGAACGCATGCCGCCGTCGTTTCGCATCGGTCCGCCTCCGTCACGTCGATTTCCACCGCCGCCGCCACGGCCGCGACCACCTCCTCCTCCGTTATCGTTGTAGCGAGAGTATCCACCGCCTCCGCCGCCGCCGCCGCCAGAATTTCCGCCACGATCTCTGCTTTGATATCCACCGCCGCCAGATCCGCGATCGCTGCCACGGTCGCCCCCGTAGCCTCCTCCTCCGCTTCCACCGCCGTATCCGCCGCCACCTCCGCCGGAGCCGTCCTCGTCGCCTTTGGGAGTTTTGCAGCTAAACAAAAAATATAATTTTTTATTTCGAATTGTCGTGTTTTATTGCGTTGCACTTTTGTGCAACACTTTTTCTTACCGATTGCATTCGTTGCGCCAGGCGAAGTTGGTGTTGTTGCAACTGTTGCACTTCCAGTCGCCATCGCGGGGCTGAACGTTGCCAGATCCACCGCCACCACCTCCACCTCCGCCGCGGTCGAATCGATTACCACCGCCACCACCGCCGCCGCCTCCTCCACCGCTTCCGCCTCCACGATCGAACCGGCCTCCGCCGCCACCTCCTCCACCGCCGCCGCCTCCACGACGTCCACCAAATCCTCCGCGACCACCGCCTCCCTTGCTCCAGTTGTTTTGACGCTGAGCCAAGGATACTTTAATGGTGCAGCCGTTGAAGTCACGACCATCGAACCATTCGATTGCCGACTGCGCCGCATTGGTGTCGTCGTAAGTTACGGTGGCTTCGCCCTTGGAAGCTCCTGTCTCTTTGTTCTTATACAGCCAGATTTTAGGCTTCATTGTGCGTTTGTCTTTCTGCAATTGGGAGGTACAACAAATAAAAAAGCGTTCATAATGAAATTCAACTCCGCTACAAACCTTTATGATCCCAATTGCTCCGAAATGCGTCTCAATATCCTGCTCTGTTGTTGATGGATCCATGCCACATACAAAGATCGTGTCCTCTTGGGTGATCATGTCGCCGCCACTGCCGCCGCTGCCTCCACCGCCTCCGGAGTATCCGCCGGATCCTATAAAACAAAAAACACCTTAGAAAACATTGCCAAAGCAGGTCGAAACTCAAAATTTAAGTCCTTTTCAAGAATTTCCTTTTCATTTTTTGACGAAATCCCCAACATGCAACGAAGCCAAAGCCAAAGCCAAAGCCCAGTATATTCACAAGTTTACATCTTCTTATTAATATAATCTGAAATGGCGCAAAGCGCATGTGCTTAGAACCAGAAAATGTTGTTGGGAAACACCTAAACACTTATAAACACTGAGGGCGGCGACACTTAGATTGGGGTTTTTCGATGAGACAGATTAACCGCCGAATACCAATACCAATTCGCCTGAGGATTTGCATATGCGAGGAGAAACCGCCAACGATGTATCGGTATCGGTTAATACGCTTCAATTTCAATGCACACTCAACTCGACATAGCTCACAGTTTTGAATAAATCATCAGCATTTCAGCAGGAATCTAATTCCAATACCCAATTAACTCTGCTGCAGACATATTTCGATCCTTAATCGTTATTAAGCGATCTTCCAATGAGGTTCCAAGTACCTCAAAACCGCAAAACCGCAAAATCGCAAAACCGCAAAAAAAAGCACTATACTTGTAAACCTTTGTGACATATGAACCTTCTTAATTAATTTGAATAATTCGTGACAAACAGAAAACTAACAATTGATTTGCACTTGTGCGGTTTGGTTTTGGTTTACTTAGTTTAATTTTCCTTTTCTTATTCTGTTTCTCTTCTGATTTCGATTCGATTTCGATTTCAATTTGTTTGTTACTTTTGTATTTTGATTGAGATTCAGTATGTAGAAAAATATTGTTATACATTACTCGATATTTCTGCAAATTGCTTGCATTATTTTTACCTTTGTTGTAGCTGTCCTTGCTGGCGCCTCCATTTCTAAAAGAGGATATTGAATAACTTATTTAATGCTTTAATTTTGATTGTTTGGTGGTAATTCAATATTGTAAGTCATACACCTACAATCCCTACGATCAAACAATTGAATTTGTATTCCTTCGATCTCTATGGTATCTCTATGGCACTGTATGGCACTGTATGGTGTGTCCAAACGTCCAGTCACCAGTCACCAGCACCAGCACAGTTTGGTCATTAACGACATTGAGAGCCGAAACTAACCCGCCATTCTGGTACTAATCCTTGGCGAATCATTGATCAAAGTGCTCTGGTGGGGACGAATACTTAAACGCTATTATTTACACTTTTAGGTCTATGGGTATGTAATACTGAACGAGTTTTCGTTACTGCAGAACAAAGCATAGAAACGAAAGGGACGGAAGAATCAAATTGGTAAATGTTACCCGTAGGCAGCCTTCGACAAGGCGCACCTTTTCAGATTTTCAGATTGCATGGGAAAGGATTTTTAAAACAAAAACAAAACTTATATGAATGTTTCTGCATGGAGAGTAAAGCAAATAAAACTTGAAACACACTACGGCCTTCAGAATTGTTGTAAAGGGGCTACTTCGACGAAGAAACTTGAAAACTTTGTTTTTGAAACGATTTAAATCGATTTTTTGTTATTGTAACCTGTAGGAGCACATTTACCATTATTCAGTTGGATGTAAAGCCGTATATATATATATAAAGCCGTGTGTCTAGATGCTTTTATCAAAATTTTGGGTATGTTATCTATTTTAATAGGTATGGATTTTTAAGATGATTTAAAAAAAAAACGTTAATTACATAAGTACTTACTGCCTTTATAAGCTAAATCGTGAATCGTCGTATAATAATCGCTTAGAGAATGCTAATAATTAAAACTTAATTACTACATTATTAGAACTATGTTTAAAGCAAATTAAACGCAAACTAAATCTAGAATCTAGAGCGCTACATGAAATAACAGCAAACCAACTACTGAGAACGGATACTTTTATTATGGTCTCACGTTACGTTTTTTTTTAATATTATATACATATGTATTATTTTTGTTATGAAAAGGATTGGTCCATGTGACGGTTTCAAACCATTAGTTTTTTTTTTATTTACTTTCGTCATATATTGATGGAATCTGTTAGTTAAACTTCTTTTTGAATCTCTTATGCGGTTTGAAAGTACTTCAATTTTCTAATGTATCTTTCTCGAAGCAATATTTGTTCAACTGCGACCGGTCGTCTTGAAGACGTCTTTATAAGACATATTCAGCACCGGAAAACTCCCCTCAAAATCGTGTAATATTTGTATTCTTCAATGGTTTCAAGTTATCCAAGTGGTATCCTACATGGTAACCATATACATCCAGATTAAACTGTGTTTTGAAATTTCAAAATCGGATCAAGCTGTCAGCCAAGAACGCTAAGACACTTTTTATTATTACCATGGGGAGGGTATTACATGTTTGGTCCAGTTTGACACTCAATAAATGATATATATATTCTTGGTCACCTTCCGAGTCAATATTTATGCAAATTAGTCTCTCAGTTTTGAAACTATTGAATCCAAATTTGTCAAAAACCTTTCTTTTTACACACTTTACAAGTTCCGGACAGGATCACTCGACCACAAAGATATATATATATATATATTAGGTATATCTCTTAAATACAGAAGCCACTATTTAATACAAACTTCTGGTCCCCCCAAATTTAGCTTTCCTTGCTTGTTTAAAATAAAATAATTGACAATAAATCAACATTCTATCGCACAACACTCTTTGAATAAATGCCTGAGAAGAATTCTAACGCCCATCCGTACTTGGAATTCCATGGGTAGCAGAGGAGATCACCCGACTCAGCGAAAGATACACAATTAGACTGGACCCCAACCACCTGGCCATCAACCTCCTAGATAATAGCCAATGCCTAAGACGCCTGAAAAGGAAACACCCGCTTGACATCCCCCACCAATAGACACCTAAGTCAACCTCATTAGATATAAATTCCATTTACCTCCCTTAAGTCAAGGTCACCCCCAAACCATTTAATGATTGTCGACTCGGATAGATTTTAAATACAAAATAAGAATGTTAAAAAAAAAAAAAAATACTCTTTGAAGAGCAACGTCACATGGGTCAATCCCATTCAGGAATGTTTCAACGTTTCTATGTACAATCCAAAATAGTTGTTGATCAATTGAATATCAATAATGAATACTTTCGTTATTAATACGAAAATCTATAAATAAAACTATAGAATATAGGCAAAAGTAAAGTACTACACTATAGTATTTAAAACGGACTGATTTTTCATACACCGCTCTAGTTCAGGCATCAAATGTTGCATTATATTGATTTTATGCGATACATTGTAATTGATTCGAGTCTCTCTTATTAAGAATAAAAAATTGAACTCATAACTTATTTGTAAAGAAATATATAAGGAATTTGTTGTTGTTTTCAGCATATTTTGTAACTATTTTGTAAGTTGGTTTTGATTTGGTTACTGTTTATAATATTGGTAGTAAGAAACGCAAGAACATATTTGTAAACCTAATAATTATATTAAAACATACCGAACTCTGTTTATACTCATTATTTGGTTTTTTGTTTTTACACAAATTTGATCGTTGGTTTCACGCTCTGTAGCTCTGTAGTTTTGTAGTTTTTCCCAACGGAAAATGTGTACCACTTGCAACTCGTGCGATTCAACCATTTTTATTATTATTTATTTATTTTTTTAAATATATTTTTTGTTATTTGATGTCCTTTTCATTTTACCATTCCCTTGACAAAATGTTGAATGTTGAAACCAAGTACTAGTAATAAACTAGTACAGGATACTGTACAATGCATCCAGTTAAGGACAAAAAATGTTATTTTTTGATGACTGCTGGGATCGTATTTAGTAAGCTGGTTTTTTTTCTTACAAGTCTTGCAACATTACACACCATGGCGCAGACTGTTGTATCAAGTCAACTGCGTTACTGCTTTATTTATATTCTAAAGGAATTGCGTTACATTAGGGAAATGTTTTTGCCGATGGACTTGTTCATACACGTTTAATTAACCTTATACTCTTATAAATGGTAACCTCGGTGGACCTCTGCCCTTGATACACTGCTAACTGGTAACTGGTATGGTAAAAAAAAATATCAATAACATACCCATAGGAGTCTCCTCCTCGGTCGTTCCAGGAGCCGCCGCCGCCGCCGCCACCACCACCGGAGGAACCACGATGGCCGGAATCATAACCTTAAAGCAAATGCTATTGGTTTACCAGCAATCAATGCAAAAAATTTAACTACTTACCACCACCACCTTGCTTGCTGTAGTTTGGAGGTGGCTCGTTGTAGTTTCCAGATTTATTGGGCATTTGCTGATAGTTTGGCGGGGGAACAGCAAAATTATTATAGCCCTGTCCGGCACCGCCGCCACCACCACCACCATAACCGCCACCTAAATCGCACACATTCAATTGATATTACTTTTTCTTTCATTAATTCTACGATTCGGGAGGAACTTACGATCCATCGCTAGTGAATGCTAAAACAGTCTTTTTATTCTTATGAAT
The DNA here is from genome assembly GCA_035047325.1 of Drosophila vallismaia. NCBI lineage: Eukaryota > Metazoa > Arthropoda > Insecta > Diptera > Drosophilidae > Drosophila > Drosophila vallismaia. Next base: position 633,882 of record JAWNPU010000001.1, on the reverse strand, counting down.
ACAAATACAGGAGTAGCAATACTCCTTATGCACAAGCCGCCTAAAAGAGTATAGCGTCACTATGGTACAAAAATTTTATTGTAAAAATGGCGTGTGAAAATACGTTAGTGATGTGTTCTGACCAACTGGAATGAAACATGAGTTATCGAAAAAATACTAGAAAAATGGGAAAAACTATTTTTTCTTAAATAGACGGTCCCACTTAAAGTAGAAATGTTTAAGGCCACTTGGTAAATAAGCATTTTTGTAATGTAAAAGATTCTATTCAATGAATATAATATTAATTAATTTAATGATTCTATACAATGATTTGCATAATGGATACAATGAAAATTCGTAATTCGTAAATTTAATTTATGAATAATTCTTTTTTTTACTTGAAATATTTCAACCAGAAATATTAAAAATATACTCGTATAAAAAATATCACTCCACTTGAGTTATTGAAAATGGAAGCTGCGTTTAACTGCATGCATAGTCCCTTGCTATTTACGGGTTAATTTAAATCCGTGTAGAAGAAGTTTCTTTCCCAATTTAATATAAATAATATATTGTTTTACATTTTATAAAATGAAGCCCACTTCACCTGAAAAACCATAGCTTACCGAAATAAAACAATATTGTGTTTGTTAATCTAATTTTTTGTTTTTATAGTGGCAGAATCTTAGATAAAACTAAGTTGAATTTACAAGAATTTAAATTGAATTTAGTTACTACATACAGAAAAGCCTTCTTTTAATTATGGTAAATTTTTATAGACACTTTATACCGTCGTTCGGTTTCCATCTCCACCAAGTTTTTGCACAATCTACAGAAAAAAAGAAAAGCAAGCGCTATATGTTAAGGTGTTTCTTTAAAAATAATCTATTTGGAATTTGAAACACAATCTATTTGAAAAAAATGCAATAAACGTGGGATGTATTAAAGTTCCAAGTTAAACAACACATTTCAACCGATAGTTTGGCCCGATTTCAGCGCTCTAGAAGTACTCAAGAGCACTGTCATCTCTAGCAAAGTGTTGCTGTCATACCTAAATTAAAAAGGCACACGACCGATTTTCTTAAAATTTGAAACAATTAAAAATTATGGCCAGTTACATTGCCAGAAAAGGTCCTGCCGTTTTCTGTGAGTATAACTTCAGAAAAGATCCAATACCTTTTCCCGTATCTTAATGCCGTTGGCACAATAGTTCACCAGGATGATTACGTAAAATGTTACTTTTACAGCCAACTTGGGAAGATGGGCATACAACTTGTCCGGATTCAACCAGTACGGTAGGATGATGAAAAAAAATTACACGTTCATTACGTTGAGAAATGCTAACTCGAATTGCCCTTGATTGATGTACAGGTCTGCATCGCGACGATTGCCTGTATGAGAACGAGGACGTTAAGGAGGCCGTGCGTCGATTGCCCCGCAAGCTGTATGACGAGCGCAATTACCGCATCATGCGCGCCCTGCATCTCTCGATGACAAAGACAATCCTGCCCAAGGAGCAGTGGACCAAGTACGAGGACGACGTTAAGTACCTGGAGCCCTATCTGAATGAGGTGGTAAAAGAGCGCGAGGAGCGTGAGGACTGGAACAAGAACCATTAGAATTGTGCACTGGCTGGCTTGTAAATGTTAAAATACATAGTGTAGATTAAACCAATTTGCATCCACACTCAATTTTTGCATTGTCGTTGCGGGTAGATCGGTTCAGCATTTTCAAAGGGCCTTGGAATTGATAAAATTTACTTAAGGAGTCTTATCGTCACGTTCATTGCAAGAAGATTCAAATCTTAAAGCTTACCTTTTGCATAAATGGTGCATTTAAAAGTGATCCTAAAACTGGAACTCTTCCAAGAAAATTGATTGCCACAGGGATAAACCCGCTGGAAGAAAAAGAATATTCTTAGTAGGATAATGAAACACAAGCATGAACTTGAATAAAAAAATAATATAAAGTTTTTCGATATGCCATAATAAAATTCTGAATTTTTATTAAAAGTAGTTCAAAATCAGATGCTGTATGGTCGAATTAAACCAAAGTTACGCCTCTATGAGTTTAATAATATTGATTTACTTTTGTATGTAGAAACAATTTTATAAGGTAATTTTTAAAGCTTTCGCGTCGTAGAAGTTTAAAATGCATTACTGAAACTGATTAGTTCTGTCTTGCAGAAATCTAGATTCGTATTATATATAAAAATATAAAAAAGCGAGCTCATAGGTGTGCTCGGTACCTTTCATTTATTACTTATTTTATACACACATTTCAAAGGGGCGTTGGTTGAATACAAAAATCATATTATTAAATATATTTTTATAGATTACACTAATTTTTTTAAGATGTGGCCGTGATTTAATCTCCATTTAGTCCGGAAAACAATTTGTACGCAGTTTGATAAGCATCAAACTAAAATCAAATACATAAAAACGAAAGGAACCGCGTACACTTATAAAAATAAATGTACCACAGACAATGAAGCGACCCTATAAAGTATAAATATCTTGATGAATAGCCAAGTCGACCTAGGAATGCCAGTTTGTCTGCATGAATGTGGTAAAACTTTAAGATATAGAAATGCAAAAGACTATACCGACTTCGACTTCTGTAACGCCCACGCAGATAAAGTTTGTTTCATATTGTTGCCACGCCCATTATACCCCCCCATTAGGAACGACTTTTCAAAAACTTAGATTTCTTTTTAGATTTTGACTTTTATGGTCAATATTATCTACAGGAAAACTCAATCAAATCTGAATATTTATAAATAAAAATTAAGGACAGTTGCTTAATTTAGGTTTCTTTTTGGCAAAACAAAAATTTTGGTTTTTACAACAGATTTGGTTAATTCGTTTTATCAATTAGATTTATTTGGGAAAAGGGCGGTGATAGGGAGATGATAAGATGAGTACCGGGTATCATATAGTCGAGAAACTCGACTATAGCAGTCCTTGTCTTTTTTGAGGGTCGAAGCCTTACTTTTATTCTGGCACGCTATACCTTTCGTATTTTTGCTTATAGAAAGTTGACATATTAACTGAGAATCTTTTCTGAGGATCTGACCCTAGTATCTAGTAAATGTCACACAGATCGGTCGACTAAATCGGCAGCTATATGCTGCCATTTAATTGAAAGATCAGAAGATGCACAACTTTGGTGTTTTTGGGAGGAGAAGCTTTGGACTTTTTACAAAATTCATTTAACAAGGACTACTCTTATTAGGAACGGCCAACTATATATAATATTTGTCCTTTAGCAGTTAAAGCGTCTATAAACTTTGTCTCTGTCCGAAATTAGCTTTCTTTTCTTTTTTTTTATAATATAAAGTGCTTTGAGGAATTTTAATATTTCTGATACGAACCTGAACAAGGCGAAGAATCCGTAAGACTCTATAATCATACCAATTATAGGAAACCCTAACAGGACGATAATTATTCCTCCGAAGAATGCTGTCGTACCCTTCACTTTATGGCGTTGAAAGAAGAAGCGCAAAGTACGCTCCACGCCAATCACACAGCCCAGACCCGAAATGAACAGTATCTGCCGGGAAAATAAAGAAATTTTTAGCATTTCATGCCACAAAAAGCAACGCCGATGCGAATATACATTGCCAATAGCGAGCAGGCCCTTGTCAAAAAGCAAAAGCATGCCAAGAAAAAGAAACGATATGCCAAAGCCAGCCAGGCCGATGCCTATTTCTGTAAAGATACATTGGGAAAGTCGTTATTTGGATAAGCGAAGTGGGGCAACGTACTCTGTAAATCCGTTATTTCAATCATTGTGTCCCTCGTTTCCTATTTATTTTGTGTAATTTGGTGCGCACAAATTCCACGTAAACACCCAGCTCAATTTTGAAGAACGATCAGCTGATTGACGTCCATTCAAATGTTCCGAAGTAAACAATTGTAGCAGGGATGCAAAAAAGAAAGTGTTGGTAAACGCTACAGGATTTTATCCGTGTCTATCCGTTACACTGAATATGAACTACCATGGGTTTTTCAAGTTTTTCTTATACAATTTTTTGACAATTATATGGAAATGACAAAAAAAGAAACAGTCATTTAGAAAAATAGTATATATCGTTTACCTAATGCTTGCAAAGTTCTCTTGGCAGAGATGGTAACCATAATACCAATAGAAGGGCTCTTTGTTAGTCCATTCACTAGTTCCAGCGGTGAACATAAAAATATCAAAATGAACAAAATGAAAAAACCGAATTTTAACTTTTGTTCTTTTTGTAATCCACTTTATAAAATTCTTTCGTCATAATCCTAAAATTATGATGGAAATAATAAATTAAAATTTTATTCTTTTTCTATTAATAAAGCGGAAAACAATTCGAATTGGAAGTATAAATTTATGAGTTCTAATCATATTTTTAGCAAAAGATTTTATTTTAATGATAGAAAAGCCTTGTTTCTATCTTCATAAGAGTGAAGCCAACTTTTAAAGAGCTAATATGCTGAAATGTATATTGTAATAATAAAAATAATACATTAAATAAATTGTTAAAGAACATCCTTTTTACCTTTTCAGAAAAAACCTTTTTTTTTTTTATTTTTTCACCCTTGCAAAAGGGTATTATTATTTTGGAGACATCTCCGACATATAAATAATAGATATTCATGATCAGGATCCGGATGAATCGATATAAGCATGTCCGTCTGTCTGTTTTCACGCAAAGTAGTCCTCAATTTTAAGACTATTGACTTCAAGCATTGTACACATCCTTTTTGCCTTTACACGCAGTATATATGTAAGTCAACACTGCCAGGATCCATCGGAAATGACACGACTCTCTGTTTTTTTTTATTAAAATTCGATTAAATCATCTTTTAAAGGGCTCCTTCTTAAAAATTTCACACGGATCACGCCATAACCTTATTATTGTACTTTTGAAAGTAGAAGATTGTGATTTTTTCAAAATTTTATCAGAAAATGGCGTGATTCTAAAGTTCTGATGAGGATCGGGTAACCTCCATTTAACTGCAATGATATATAAACTTCGACTTCGTCTTTGTTTCTTTCCACACCGGATTTAGGCTTACAGCAATGTTTAAATACCAAAAAAAATTGTAGACTTAAATACCTAATTTGGAATGAAAAATGGCTTAAACAAAGTCAAGAAGATTCGTTTATTTATTTATTTTTGAATTTATGTAAGAACCTATTTTATAAATATGATTTAATTTTGTATTACCAGACACTGTGTGTGTAATTACATTCTCAGTCAATTTAATATAATTTTGGTGCATTTTCAAAACACATATGCAGCAAATATTAAGCACTCACCTTGGCTAACTAATAATAATTCAATCGAGTAGACCGATTCATTTAAAACAAGAAAATATGTAGAAAAAGGAGCCACTTATGGATATATTGAGAATTGATTTAATCTTCAATATAAAAATTAGGTAAAGCCTTTGAGCGCGTGGTTTATCGAAAAAATCACAGTCCTTTTTTCAAAGTGCGCCTTATTTTATTTGACGCCAACCTCAATTTATTTGGTGTTATATTAGAATCCATTTGTGGTGGTATTAAAAACCAATCAGTGTATGTATGCAGTAAAAGAATTTATGGACGATGGCAATGTTTAAAGTATAGACTTTTTTTTATATATGACTACAAAATATCAATTTACAAATCAAAGAACATATACAAATTCTTTATATACATGTACTGAGGGCTGGAACGAGCACCAATTTGAGTTGGTTTTCAGTTTTTTATTTTCTTATAGATTTGTGAACACACGTTATATATACACTGTATAACATAAGTATTCGTTCCTGGCCTAGTTTACACGTATATCACTGGGCACATAATTTATTTTCTCGAAATGCACTGGGTGGCCGGGGGAAAGAATCACTTGTTGCTCTCTGCTGCAGACAATGATAAGAACTCCTCCTTTCGGGCCACGTATTCATTGTAGCGAAGAAACGCATATCTGGAAGCAAAAAACAAAAAATGTGATTGCAATTTAGCTTCTATATTCTAATAGCTATAATGGCTATAAATACTAACCCAACGTAATCAAAATCGATGGTGGAGTGTTCGGCTTGCAATAACGACCACACGGTCCAGAAAATGTGAGATGCCAGGGCGAACTGGTTGACCTGGACGTAGAGCAGCTCGACCTCCTCATTTGTAATTTGAGTGCGCTGAAGGAACTCCTCGAGGTAGCCGCGCAGCCATTGGAGTTGAAAGTCGCGCTTTGGGTAGCGAGTATAGTCCACCTCGTCTACGCCGCACATCTCGGCGAAGTGGTTGCCGATGTCGAAGGCTTGGAAATTATAGTCGGCGTACTCGTAGTCGATAAAGTTGACCGTGTTAAGGTTCTTTGTGTAGATAACGTTGCCCAGAAGTAGATCATTGTGGGAGAAGACAATAGGACTGTCCAGGGCCTCCAGGTATTCGTACAGCTTGTTGAACTCCTCCCGCAACCGACTGATAGGTAGAAACGTGTCTTTCACTCTAAAAATACTCATAATATTATAATAGGGTGACAGGTGACAGGAGAGGAGGTGGTTTCAGAAGAAAACCAGCTTACCTTTTGTGTTTTTCAGCATCACTAAAACGTTCAGGTACTAAATCAAGAAAGCTCTGCGTCTTCTTCCAAATCATCGGCAATGGCTTGGACGTGTCCCCGGGTTTCTTTACCTTGCGGTGCATCTCGGCCATGCGGCGAGCGACTAAGGGCCAAATCTCTGGACCGAGTACACTATTGGTATTCAGGGTGGTTCCAGGTACGTATTCGTAGACGAGGCCGTTCTTGAACGTTGCGTAGAGCGATGGCGCCAAGCCGTAGGTATGCAGTAGTAAAAAGTTTTGCGTTTCCGCCTTGCGATCGATCAGTAGGTCCGTTTTGTTGCCGTATATCCTGACTAGCACTACGTTATCGGAGTACTGTACAGGTGCATCGGCATCGGCATCGGCATCGCCATCCGCCGACGGTGTACCATCGGAGATGTCGTCCTTTTCAATGATGACTGGATTCTCGGTCTGCACTGGCGACAGGCCCAGGGCCAGAGTCTTGATCGGCAGATACGATCCGCTGTCCTCATCGTTTAGTTTGTCAATTTGTTTGTGGAAACATCCAACCAGCTTGTTCGTGATGCCATCGGTAAAGCTCTAAAATTAGCAAGGCTCAGAGCGTTACTTGTTAATTCGTGATCTTCGTTAATGAGTGAAATGGAAAGATTTAAGACTAATGCCGGTTGTCAGTTGTCTTCTACGTGATTTGATTTGATTTGATTTGATTTGATTTGATTGCTGTAAGTATGTATACGTGTAAGTATTATGTAAGAGGTCAGATATCAATCGGGTTCGGGTTCGGATTCGGGTTCGGGATAATAGCGCTAAGTATGTTAAGTAAGTAGGCAGTGGAAATTTTTCAAACAAACAATTGAAGAAAAAATAAGGTAGAAAAAGTAAATAAATAACCAATCGTATTGCCCGGACCCGTCCACAAAAACTACAATAAGGGACACTCAAGACATTCAAGTCGTTATCGGCTTCACATGCGTTTATATAGAAATATATTTTATGGGCGCTAAACTCGTGTACATTGCGCGGTGATAAACTTTTGACTTTTTGAGTTATTTGTAATCTTGGTGTCTTTTTTTGATAATCAAACAGAGTGATGTGTACAAATAAATAAGGGATTAGTATCATTTGCCTTGTATATGGTAGTTTAAGCTACTTCGCATCATCATCTCTAGGTGCTGGATAGGTACAAAAATGGGTAACATGGTAAACAAGTAGTATTTATTGTTCTGGTGCCGGTACCGTTTAGGAAATCCAAAACCATAAACTGGGGACGTCAGTGCGCACCGGGGAGGTCAAGGAACATGAGTGGGGGCTCCGATAAGGAAAATGAACGAAATTATAATTTAATTCCTCTCAAGAATATATATACACAAGACAACACAACAGACAACACACATGCACCATAATTATCAAACCGGGCCATTCGCAATCGTAATCGTGACTCCAAAAAACAACAGAATGTTAATGGCAGAGCGGTGGGTGGCTCTTTAATTTGTGTCATCCTAGGGCCACCTAGGAGTACATGCACCTATTTGGGATTTACTTGATGTATTCTATATAGTAACTTTACCAGCCAGCCCGACAGTTGTCGTCTGTGGCAAAATCTAGATTAAAAACTTGTTTTTATTGCCGTCGAGTGGGGCGCTAAGAATTTCAAACTATCACGACCTTAACACTAATACCAGCGGGAATAATGTTAATTTCCACCAACAACAACAACAACAACAACAACAACTGCGACAACAACAAGAATAAGAACAAGAACAAAAACCAACAATTGAATGACTCGAAGTAATATAACAAAGTCTATTTACAATTCTCAAGGTTAGAGCGTGCACGTTGTATATAAATGTAGAAATGTATATGGTAGATGTATGGTATAAATGTAGGTAGTATCTGATGATTATTGTTATTATTGAAAGTTGGTTGAAGTTGGTTGTGCAATAGCCCTGCCCAAGCTGTGTTAGCATCTATGGTAAATATTGTATTATATGTAGGTATGGTACATATATGTATCTCCAGTCCGCACACCAGTTGGTGAGATCGTAATAAAATATTGTACCACCATATAGTATAGAGAGAAACGTACATCATCTTCATCAGCGGTAGCGGTTCTGGGGAACTGACACTGGCCGGGTAGCGATCGATCGGCGAACGGAACGAACTACTCTTATCTAATGGAGTAGAGAATATGGCATTGACAGTGGTTTTGGTGGTTGGTGGTTTTTTAATTTTTTCGATTTTTGAATGGGATTTGAATGATTTGAAGGAAATGGAGTGAGTGATCATTGGCAAGAAGTTTTTGATTGAAAATTTTTGAATGAATGTTTTTGAATGGAGTCTACATTACCTTAAACTCGACGTGGCTGAGGTCCCAGGTCGGTCTAATAACCTTTAACAGTTCCTTGGCCCCTTGAATCACATCGGCCTCCTCAACAAATATGGGGACAAAAGGCACAACCGCCTCCTTTGTAGATTGATCCTGCTGCTGCTGCTGCTGCTGATGCTGCTGATGCTGCTGATGCTTTGCTCGAATATCGCTCGTTTTCTGTTCGTTGTCGTTGTCGAATATCGCAATATCGCAATTTTCGGAATTTGAATGACTATGATTCTGGACAGAGTTCGATTGCGAATGCTGCTTGACCGTCTGACGAACTAAGGATAAAGAATCTTTCATCACTTTCGGGTTGCCGCCACTTGTTGAAATCTGTCCTGTGTAACTGTTGCTCTTGGTTTCAGTGCCCATTCTATTGTATTATATATGTGAGATACGAAAGTGTCAGGTCGGGTCAAACACGTACAACAACAACGATAGTAGCGATAACAACAAGTACAGCAAGTATACAGTTAACGTTAGTAGCATCAAACGGTAGCATCAAAACGGTAGCCAAAAACACAAAATATAAGCCAAACCAGCAGCTTCCTATCCTTCCAACACTCTCTACGGATATCGAGGACGCTTACATAAACTCTTCCTTTTCGACAATCTTTTTTTATTACTAATTAATTCATTTTATTGATCACTCTTTGGAAATATGTAATGTATGTAATAGTGGGCACCGGCAAAAGAAGAGTCTTTCGCGAAGGGTTGCTTTCGAAGGGTTAGGTTTTTCAGATTCGAAGACAAATCGTTAAATAGTGTCTCTGTAGTGCCTTTTAAAGGGTAGAATTTCTAAAGACATTAAATGTCGTAAAAATCATAGTTAAAATGTTACAATTACAATTAAAATAGTTGATCCATTTAGGGAAAATACATATTTAATACAAAATCAATTAATTATTTAAATATTCGGTATATTTTCGCTATAGCGAAACACTTCCAATGGCGACTGTTTTTGACGCTTTTTTAAGTTCAAAATATTTAAAAATAGCAAACAAAAATGTCTTTGGGATGATTGTAGTTTCGAGCATTGGCACTCTTTAAAAAACTTTAGATAATATAGACTTTAGATTGGGAAATCTTGGGTATTGCTTTAAAGAAAGTTTTACATTTTGCATTCCGGTCTATCCAGTATTCATAAATCTACAAGAGACATATTCCTGAAGTTATGCTTCAAGCATGCTTTTGCATACCTATTTTTTTATGTACATTTTTTAGACCCCCTAAAAGTTAAGGCATCATATATTGTATAGGATTTAAAACGGATTGCGTTATAATAAAATAAGACTAACCAGGAACGTAATTCGATCCACCTCCTGCCAGGCAGTGCAACCACTCGCGAAAAACAAAAATTGGCGAAAAGGTTTTGGGTGTGTAACCCTTAAGCGCAATGGTTATGTACAAGAGTAGCCCCGCCCAATGAATGTTTTTGAACTTCGTTTGAACGCAAGCCTTTGAGTTGGTTTTCAAAAACATTACCGCCATAGGTTTTGTCGCGTGATTTCAGAATGAATTGGCCTCGCAAATAATTTGCCTTTGAAAATAATTGCTTTGTTAATTTACGATTTGAAGTACATGTACTTAGTAATTAGCGAATTTCAATAGCAAAAAATGTATATAAAAAAAGTGTAAAAGCTAACCGAAACCGAGTCTGAGATCGATCAGATATCGTATTAATGTATGTTTGTTTATAAAAATAAATAAAGTTATGGCAAATGTTGTGAACTATTCTAGACACTCATCCGACTTGGTTGATTCACCCAATTAGAACATCAATCCTTAAAATCCTTAGAACCTGAATCCTTAGAATCGCATTAACAACGAGCCCCGAGACGGGATCCCATAAGTCTTACCCGGAACCCGGAACCCGGAAGAGTGGCACGGCATCAGAATCGGAATCGAAACCGCCAACGTGTACAGATTCAGATTCAGATACAGATTCAAAATGTGTATCGCCATGTGAGTTCGCGTGCGAATGCAGGAACACACTCGTACCAGCAACTAGGAGGTCGTACTCATAATGCTCCATTGAATTATGTGTTGAGAAGTTGAGAAATATGCACAAATATGCGCAATGTTCAGGTGTAAAAACAGAAAAAAAAACGAAAAGAGAGTGGGCGGTACAGATGTCGTTTGTACGCGAGCAGTGTTTGTTTTGGCTTTACTTTGCCTTATTTTCCTCAATATTTGGCGAGTCGGTGGCCAACCAGTTTAATGTTTATATACACACACTTCCTGCATGCGTTAATTTTTGGTTATCCGAGGGCTCCGAGTGGAGCCTCGACCTGGAATGCCACCCATTGCGACAGATCCTGCCCGCCGCCTATCGTCTGCCGCCTGCCGCCTGTCGACCCCGTTCCCCTAGTCCCACTTCTAAATGGGCGTGTAGGAGAGTTGTTGGAAGGATAACTCGGGATTTTTTAGCCAACTCTGGTTTGGATTTGGGTTAGCATGCAATTGGTAATGCAAATGGCAAACAAGGTAAAATCAAATAAAATAAAATAAAATGTGTACCAATATGTCAAGCGTCAACGAACGCAACGCACACTGAGGTGAACTGTTATTTATCTACACACGTTACCTTCGGGTATTGATTGTTTTTGAAAGAAATCACAAAAAAAAAGCCGCGAAAACCGCACAACTAGATATTGATTTTAGCCCGCTGTTTGGCGCACAGACTTAAATGGAAACGAGGTGGGGATTTGCCACCGGGCGGTCAACGGTATGCGGTATAAGCAGCGGTTCGACGATTTGCTTGGGCTTTTGGCTTTCGACTATTCGGGTATTCGGGTATGAAGTAAGCAAAGCGATGAAAATGCGAGTGCCAGTGCCACTGCCAATGTGACGTGCCTTTGTACCTTTGCGTTTGGTATTTGGTATTTGCTATTTGGTATTTCGTATTGGGTATTTGGGCATTTGGGTAGGGTTGTTGATTTTTCATCCGCCGAAAATGAATATTAATATAATAGTTCATCACTATTCAAAATATCGATATCAAATATAGTGTGACCCGCACACAATTTTCTCATCATAAGTTTGAATATAAAAGCAAGGGGTAGCTTTCGCGTTTTTCATCGCAACTTTTTGTTGGGAAAGTTGTCTAAAAATGAATTTCCTATTTTCCAATTACATTCCATTTACTATATCATAGCTACATTTCATTATCATAGGTAATTAACCGTTTAAAAAGCCTCGTATTTAATGGGGTATTGAAAAAACTATGCATGTAGGTTTTTAGGTGTTTAAGCTTTTTTTCCAAGAATGCTAATTTTTGCAAACTTCGATTTTTTTTCGAAAATCTAAGTACTTCGATCGAAACAAAATGTCTTTCGACTATGAAATAGAGCGAGAGGCAAATAGGTGAAAAAGTTTTCGTCAGAAACTGTTCGCCAGCTAATAAAGATCCAAAAAAAATACCAGAAAATTTACCCAAAATACTACCCCACAGGTATGATGGAAAGCGGCCTTTAACAAAAGATTAAAAACGTTCTTTCAACTCAAGTTTTATTGTGAGACAAAATATAAAGCAATGTCGATAGAAAAAAATATCGGGTTTTAATACAAATAAAAACATTAAAACAGAATACCCAGCTGCTCTGCCGCCTGTAGTTGGACTGAGTGTCCAAGAATATTAAAATAATAAATTTTAAAATAGTATTAAATAAATTTGATGGAATGCCAACAGCATCTTTAATTGTTGAGTTCTTTGCTCTCAAAATTGTTAATTGGAAAATCAATTTAATTTATCTTTTCACCGTTTCAATTTAAACAAACGCATAATCGACCCATAATCGATAACTCACAAGCATTCGATTACACTGAAAGATTAAGCTTTTTTGTCGTAAGATGTTTTTCGATCTAAGTACTTGGCCCCTTGTTATTTCGTTTTTTTTCTGTAGTGTTTTTTGGTTTGTAAATAATCGATTTCTATGGAGACTATCGATGTTTTTGGAATATCGTCGAGGTAATATGCTAGGTCGTGCGTGTCTTAGATAAGTTTTAGCATACGTGATCACAGCCAGGGGTGCTGTAAAAAAATTGGTTGAATTAATCACCACTATCCAACTCTACTTTTCCCTCTTTGGTAACGGTGGGAACTCTTCGGCGTTTTTAACTAATCACTGCAGTCTCTTGAGCGACCTTTTTTGCTTCGATTTTCGCTTTGCCGCAGAAGCGGCTATATTTTCAAAAACCAATAAAGTCGAACGTTCAGAGCCCAGAAAGAAAAATAAAAGTTCTTTATAATTATGTACATAGCCATTTGGAATCGAAGAAATGGTAAAATAGACTTGAATGAGTACGGGCTTTCCGTTAAGAAATATATGTAATTATAAGTTTCTAGAAGCGAGCCGCTAAGTTCATAGAATTGTTCCATATGTATTTCTTGGTATTCAAGGCCCTTTTTTTTATGAAATTTTCCGAGTGCTTTGTCATTTTTTTCTTTGACCATTTTCTTTTTTACATTTAGCGTCGAAATCTATACAAAGTTCAATTATTGCTAAAGAAACTACACGATTCGTATCCAGGGTATTCAAAAATGTAATAGATGTAATGAATTTTTTTGTTTTTTGTAGCAGGTCGAGTGCAGATTTATGAAAATGTTTTGACTATGTTATTTACATTGAATTAATGAAAATTTTGTATAAACATAATTTCTTTCACTGCCTGGCTCCTTGTAAAACACTTTATTCTTTTAAATATTTATCCATTTCCAAATCCACAATATCGTGTTTAGTTAAATACGATTCAAACTGTTTGATTGACCATGTATTTTATACAAAGAATTATTTTCAAACCGTTGCGCATTCCGAAGAATGATTTACAGAAAAAGATTTATTAAAAATGAGCATTCGGATAACCGAACCTAGTTTTTGAAGCCTTTTCAAAATCAAGCCGTTTAAAATGCCCTTTTAAAGCTAGAATTGTAGAGCAATCATCTAATAAACGAAACAATTCGAAGTAAGACTGTCCTTTAGTCCCGATTTTGAAAAAATTTCAATATTCATATTATATTAGTGGGTTACTTTTTCTGTTTTTTCTTCTCAAGCTCTTCCTCCTTCTCCTTTTCAATGATTTTCACATACTCCGCAATTTCTTTGCTGTCAAGCATTTTTAGAGGTTTATTATTCTCCATGATAGCCACCTCCAAATTGTTTTGACCAGACTGCGCCACCTCAAGGAGGGCACGAATTGCGAGCTTGACAGCCCCATTTTGAGTGCTGACTTCCTTTTCGGAATAGTATTTCTCAAAAAAATCCCGCACCGTCTTGACCGAACGCCCAGTGGCGTTTGCTTTGTACTCGTAGAATATACCAGATGGCTCCGTTTGGAACAGGTGAGGAGATCCGTCGGCGTCAAAACCACCAATAAGGCATGAAATGCCGAAGGGACGGCGACCATTGCTCTGCGTGTACTTCTGTTTTAGCTGAGCGATGTACCTGGAAGTCAAAATACTTAAAGATGGTACGACCTAAAGCGAGCTACACGATCCATACCTGGTTATGTACTCGAGGGTCACCGGGTCCTCCACATTCAAGCGATGGCTCTGGCACTCAACTTGAGCGCGGTTTATTAGAATGCGAGCGTCCGCCGTCAGACCGGCAAAGGCCATTACAACGTGATGGTCGAGCATGCAAATCTTACGGACGGTACGGTCTTCCTGTAATTTTGCCACCGACTTCTTCTCCACACCCAAGACAACGCAGTCAGCACCGCGAACACCAACCTAAACAGAAGCCCAAGTTTTAGATAGTTGGAGAATTTGCGAACAGCAACAGTCTTACCGCAGTCGAGCCTTTGCGGACGGCTTCCTGGGCGTACTCGACCTGCAGTAAGTGGCCGTCAGGCGAGAAGATGGTAACAGCCCGATCGTAGCGCGACATCTTATTTTTCTTTTGCAGTAAATGACAAAGTTTAGTTTTGAAATATTAAGTCGCCGCTTTTCGTCTAGGTCGGCAATGATGATGCTTTTTTAAAGTTGGTATGACCATAGCTAGAAGGCGGTGAGATATACCATTCCATTAGGTTGGTATTTTTTGTCGTGATGTCAGTATATATCGGTTAGTTGGAAAGCGTAACGATTCTTGGGTTAGTCCTGACTTAAAATAAATCTTTAAAAATGTGGCAATAAAATTTACCTTTATCATTTGAATTTGCATCCTAACCAGCGAATATTAGCCTTTGTTCATGGGTTAAGAATCTATTTTTTTTTTTGGAAATTAAAATCTCTAATTTTTATTATTTTTATGTTACTTTTTTTTTTTTTTTTTTGAAAAAAACTATAAATATAAATATTTTTACCCGTTAATATTTGTTTCTTAATTCATTTATAGTTGTATATTACTGTACTTGAAATGGAAATGGAATGGTCTTCCTAATCAGTTTATTCAACGAGTATATACAAATATTTTGAAAAGCCTTTCATGCTCATTTTTAAATTAAAAAAATGTATAAAACATATTTATGTATTTGAAAATTAACCATATATCTTATTCGAAATATGTATATAAATATTTGACTTATGTATTTAGTTCATTTGGCTTGCAGCCCTAGGTACCACAAGTACCGATAGTTGACGCAGCCCTCGTCATTAATGGAACTATAATGTGCATTTGTTTTTGTCCATAAGATTCGTTAGATTTGCCAGCCTCTTGTTTGTTTTGTTTGAATGTGATCGTGGTTGCAGTAGCCTATAAGAACGTAATGCGGACGGGAATTGCAGTGATTATTCATTTCGATTTTATTTGGAAGCCAAGTTAAGTTATTGCTCAGCGCGACTGACAGCTGATCACTGACTGTCTCACACCTGCTTTAAATAATAAAGAATTATTTACCAAACTGGCTTCAGAAGACAATTTTTTTGCTGCCAGCCTTTTTATATAAGCCCAATTTGATAATGGCCTTGCCCAGGAACCTTATATCGAAGATCTGTAAGTACAACGATGCCCGAAAGTCGCGTAGAATTTCCCCTATATTGATAGTTTTTTGTGTGCATAGATCTATGTGCATACGTATAATGCTTTTACATATTTGTGTACATATACACGACATCCGTGTATCTAGGAAAAGAACTAGGATAGATCCGAAGATCATTATTTATTGCAGTTCCTGCTTAGCTTGTGATTTTAGCTTTAATGTAATTCAATAGCCAGGGAGTGCTATTAATTCTTAAGTAGGGTTTATGATTCAGTTCGATGTTCGCTGGAAAGATTGTTCTGTTTTGAAGTAAATAACTTGGAAACGTCGTTAAATCGGGTGCTTCATTGTACATATCACAGGAAAGACGATGACGAATACGCCTTGTAGTCTTTTTCCATTTGATTTAATGGACTACCATTAAGTGATCTTTTTTTGTAATTTAGTGGCTGGTGTCTCAACTCCAATTGGGTTTTGGGATCTATCAGAACACCAAATACTTCTTTAAGTAAAATGAAACTTGAAATACTAATCAAATATTGTTTTCGGTGCAGACGACATCAAGGCACACGATGGCAGAGTGACAAGTCTGGATTTGGGCGAGACAGGACGCGTGCTAGTCACCGGCGGCGAGGATCGGAATGTCAACCTATGGGCAATTGGCCAGAATGAGTGTTTTATGGTGAGTGCGAAAATTGCGATGCGAATAGTTTTAAAATGCATATTAAATGGTATTTTGTTGACAGTCTTTGACAGGACATAATCGCTCCATTGATTGTGTTCGTTTTGCGTATAAGGATAACTTCGTTTACTCGGCGGACGACATTGGAATAATCCGCAGATGGGACTTGAATGCCCAGAAGATTTATTCCACCTTGAACGGACACATGAAGAGTGTCCGCACTTTGGATTTCAACCCATCGGGGGAGTACGTTGTGTCCGGCAGCAACGACACAACTGTCAGGTAAGTTGGATAAGAAAACAAGGCTTGAATAGAAACAAGGAAGGAAAGTAATCTTTGTATAATCTTTGACAAACGTGAGATATAGTTGGATGATCCTTGTAAGAAACGGATTTGTCCGGAAAAAGTCCTCCCAAAGCGTCTTCCCCCAAAAGACACTGGAGTTGTGGCCTTTGAGATCGTTCACATATAAAGGAAGCTATGGGATATAGTTGACCGATCTCAGAGCTTCTCAGCAGTTCTGACTTATGCAAAGCTTGTAGTCAATAGCTCTAAGACTTAGATACTAGTTTGCCAAGAAATAGAAAGACGTGCAGAGGTACTTGAAGGTGATCCTGATCAGGAATATATTGTATATATTTAGGGACTATTTAGGGATGTAGGAGAGATGTCTCCTTTATAATAGCCCCTGCAAGTTATACAAATCTTGAACCATAGACCTACTTTTATATTATTTTTTGTGGATTAAAAAGAGAAGGCTACAGCAGTCGCTCCCTCTTTCAATTGTTTTTTTCATATTTAATTACAGGTATACCCTTAAAAAATATGTTTACATTAGTTTTTGAATGGGAAACTTGAGGATTTTAAATATTTACTTCTTTACACATTAACTAGCTCTAAGTAGCTTGCCTAACAAATTTTTGTTTATAAAATATTTTTCAAGGCAACCGTGACCCCGTAAAGACCTCATTGTAGCCTTGCTATCTATTACTTCAGCCCAATGGGCGCGCCGGCTAGCTTCTTGACTAGCTTAATATTAGACAAACAATAAACAATACATATAACAATTTATTTAAATAACAATTTAAAGTCATCTACGGGATCGACCCCTTGGAGATCGTGTCATCAGGTCCCTCGGCTGACGTCTTTTCAGCCTCCTTAGGACGTCCACTAGCCAGTCTTTGTGCCAGTCTATTCCTGTGACCCTGCTGTAGCGGCTGGAGTGGTTATCAATCTCGTCAAAGACTATGGCTAGCTTGAGATCTTTGTGTAGGGTCGAGTTTCGAATGTACCACTCCCCAGATTTGGCAACCATACCTCCAGATCGGCGCGATAATTTGCTTATAAACTGTCAGTTTGTTGGCCAGTGACAGTTTGCTCCTTGAACTCAACAGCCAGAAATGTTTGGTCACTGCGTTTCGTATGCGGGTTCTAGTGGTGGTGATGTGAATTGGTCTGTAGGACAGGCCTTCCTTCTATGCTGATATCAGGCGGAGTTTTTCTTAATAAGGAGAAACAAACATTGGCGGAAACACTTCGCCCATTGCGCTTGTTGCGTTTGTTTCAAACTGCTGGATTCCATCGGTCGCAGAAGCTTCACAGTTTGTTCTGTGGGTGATACAGACGTCGTCAGCTAACCTGGCCAGCATAGTTAACGCATTGTCTGGTTGCGGCATATCACTACTGTAGAGACTTCCCTGTGGGACACCAGCCTTCACTTTGTCTTAAATATATACACATTTTGATGGATGCTTATGTATCTATTACGTAAATGTTACCATCCATAGAGCGATTTGGATTTATTTATGTGTTTAATAAGAGTTCGTATGGGGGCATCTGTAAATGAAAAGGAAATTTAAGAAGGTCGGACCTAAACTCTTGCTTCACACATATTGGTTTTTCGTATTGGTTAACAATAACTTTTCAACTAAACTTGGCTGTTTGGCTGTTGAATAACTAATGGTAATAAAAGTTTGTTCAAAACGTAGTGTAAAAATCGAGTAGAAACGTTTATTGATGAATATAAAAATGTATATTAAGAACTACCACCGTAGTATTGCACAGCTGGCATGTAAACGATTAATCACCAAACACAAAACAGATTTACGAAGCAATTTCCTCGTTTCGAGGTGCTTCATAGTCAAGAGGACCTTCAGTGTGTTTAAAGCTTGGCTTTAGTGCTCTTAAGGTCGACGTAAGCGCCCGAGATGACCTCCTTGCCAGTCTCAACGACGACAGTGCGGAAGTGGATTCTAGTGCCCCTCAGCCACATGTCCACACGCAGGCTCTGGCCTGGGAGTACGGGACCGGAGAAGCGGACTTTCACAGCTTTGAAAAGAGCTGGATTGTTTCCGGCGTACTGGGAAAGCACAGCGCGAACCGAGTAGCCCAAAGTACATAGTCCGTGCAGGATGGGAGTCTTGAATCCAGCCAATGCGGCCATTTGGGGATCGATGTGCAGTGGGTTGCGGTCACCGGAAAGGCGGTAGAGGGCGGCTTGGTCCTCGCTTGTGACGTACTGCACAGAGGAGTCTGGCTGGGTTTTGGGATTTGGCTGCAGTGGGACGACTCCAGCAATGGCTTCCTTCTTGCCTCCAAAGTTTCCAGCTCCGACGACAAAGGTGCTGCTCTGATTGCGCACCAACAGTCGACCGCTTTCGTCGAAGGACTCAGAGTTGGTGACGACCACGGCACCGGAGCCCTTATCCATTACGTCGAACACTTTGCCAGTTGTCAGCAAAGTGCCGCTGGTAGGCAGGTCATCGACGATCTCCAGGTACTGCTCGCCGTGCAGAATGTTTGAGAAGTCTACTTGCTTGTCGGGCAGGGCTTTAGAAATCAGTTTATCGGAGGACATCTGCAGTAATAGTCCGGGTAGCACGAAAAAGGAGGGAATGGGAGCGAAGTCGGAATCATTTTCGTAGATGAAACGCACGTCCTCGGTTCTCTTTACTGAGGCACCGATGCCAAGGGCGTATAAGATGAGCTCCTTGTTGTCAAACTCAAAGTAGTCCTCCACTGCGTCAGCGTCACCCTCCTTCATCTTCTCCAGAACCTCCAAAAGGTAACCGGAGGCTTCGCCGATGGCATTTAGGTGTTTTGCCTTGGACATGTCCGTTACCTTGGACCAGGCATTTTTCACGTACT
Organism: Drosophila vallismaia; assembly: GCA_035047325.1. NCBI lineage: Eukaryota > Metazoa > Arthropoda > Insecta > Diptera > Drosophilidae > Drosophila > Drosophila vallismaia. The sequence continues at coordinate 614,221 of JAWNPU010000001.1, read as the reverse complement.
CTGGCGTCACGTTGTCCTCCAGCGAAGGGCGCAGCATGGCGCCTTTTCCGCGCACTATGTGCACCTTGGTGGCCCACCCGGCGGCACTCTCAATGTAGCTTCCTGTTGAGAATTGAGAATTGATTAAATTAAGTGCAAAGCCCGTAAGCCCATGGTACGATAATACTATAGATAAGCAATTTCGATAAGGCTAAATATGTTTAATCTTAACCCCAGTAGGGATAATGTTGAGAGCTTGAAATTAATTGGAAATTTACATTTTAGAAATGGTCTGTGGAGAGGTACTTACCATTATCCTCGCAGGACTCATGGCACAAATAAGCTACTACCGGGGCGATCAGCTTAGGTTTGAGTTCGGTGAAGAAAATGTCGGGAAGAATACCCTCAGTCATGCGACTGGCCGCCGTGGGGATGATCACGTTGCACAGAACGTTGTTGCGCGCCCCCTCAATGGCCACAGTATTGGCCAAACCGATGAGACCCATCTTGGCCGCCGAGTAATTTCCCTGGCCAAAGTTTCCGTATATTCCAGAATTAGAAGAGGTCATGATGATGCGACCGTAGTTCTGAGCCTTCATGTGCGGGAACGCGGCTTGGGTGCACTTGAAGCTGCCCTTTAAGTGCACATCGTGCACCAGGTTCCAGTCTTGCTCGCTGGTCTTGGCCAGGCTGCGATCGCGGAGGATGCCGGCATTGTTGATTAGAATATCGACGCGGCCAAAAGCCTTGATGGCTGTCTCGATGACCTTTGCCCCATCAATGACAGAGTTGTAGTCCGCCACTGCCTCGCCTCCAGCACTTCGGATCTCCTCAACAACAATGTCTGCAGCGCGCTGAGAAGCACCTTCGCCCGAGTGGGTTCCGCCCAGGTCGTTCACCACAACCTTGGCGCCGCGTTCAGCCAGTAGAAGGGCATATTCACGTCCCAGACCAGCACCGGCTCCGGTTACCACCGCCACGCGACCATCATAGCGCACCTTTCCGTCAGATGAGGACATGACTGGTTTAGCTTATAACAGGTTTTCTTCCACAAAAGCGGCTGTGACTGTCTACTGCAAATAGAAACGGAAACGGGGGAAAAATTCGTCGTTACTCTACCGCTCCTGGGTGAGAAATGAAATGAACTGATAAGTCGTCCGTCGGTAAATAGTTGGTCGACAGCGTTGCAATCATGGTAATCTCAAGTAATCCACGATAGCGGCCTCATCGTAGAGAGAGTGTAATGCGGTAGAAGAGCCCCTTTGCTTGTGTGGCGCGGTCCGGTCCGAGTCCAAGGGTTCAGGTTCAATACTCTGTGCAGATGGCCCCAACTTGGACGCAGCAGATGCACCACAACATCAAAAGAGCTCCACTTCCATATACACTTTATTTGCACAAAAAAAGATAAACGGAACGGTGGACGTAGGATGTGCAGTTAAGGAATCCACCATGCCTAAGCTCTCCAAGTTTTTCAAGTTTTTCTCCGAAAGAAAATAAACACCTCGGATTCCCTTGTATCTAAGGTGCAAAGTACATACCCCCCTTTTTTAATTCAGATAAGACCGAACAAGTGAAGTAAACTTTGTGGGACCGTCAACTGTCACACTCGAATTCCAAATGTATCGGTTAGGGCTAGAGAGCAGATTTTCAGCTCTTGCTGGTATTTTGTGCAACGGTCTCTCTAATATGGTGTTTACAATTGACATACAGTTTATCATGAAACTGTTTTCACACTGAAAATAAATGGTATTTTTTAACTTTGAATGCAAAATTAAAGGCCTTTTATAAAAATTTATGATTTTTTTTATTTATGGTATATCTATTTATTAATATGTTTTTTTTTTTTTTTATCAATATGTAAAAAAAATTAATAAAACTATAAGCAGTTAACGAGAAAACAAACTAAATTAAAGATTTCATCATTTTGGCACTGTCAAGAATTGTTTTCACTTTTCTTTTAAATTCTATTTTGCTCATCTTCCGAAAATTTCGGATTAACTTACGGTTAACTAACGTTTTGTAAGCGGACGATTATTATGCGTTTTGTTACATTTGATTGTTAAATCCGTCAATGGGAGCATCGTTCAAGTTAATTTTACGAAATTTAAAAATTCCTGGCAAAAGATTGAGCTTTGAAGTCGTTCAACTGATTTATTGTCATCACCAATTGGCAAATGTCTACCATGCGAAAAATTATTTTATTAATCGCGCCATCACCGAGGGAAGATTGGAATCTAATAAGGGAACAGGCCGTAAATTTGGCAGCCGTGTAGACCGACTCATTATAAGAAAAACCGATGCTGTCGGCAGTCAATATTGAAAAGCGGCTCACTTTTGCTACCACGATGCTAAATAAGCCACAAGATTGCTAGGATAACGTGGTTTTCGCAGATGAAACAAAGATTATGTTATATTACAACTATGGGCCGAACAGAGTATGGCGCAAGGCGCTAACTGCGTTGGAGAACCGCAACATCGTACCGACAGTCAAATTTGGGGATGCATATCCAGCCGAGAAGTCGGAGATTTGGCATTAATTCAAAACACAACAAATGCAGCTCAATATCTTGAAATTTTTAAATCTAATTGGACATCCAGCGACCAAAAATTTGAATTTTATACTAATAATAAGCCTAATTTTAAGTTTTATCAAGATAATGCCCCAAGTATAAGGCGCTTACTGTGCGGAACTTGCTCCTTTAGAACTGCGTCAAGGTCATCGACACACCACCCAAAGCCCAGATCTGAACCCAATAGAACATTTTTGGGTCTACCTAAATAAAAAAGTGACAAAAAATGCACCAAACAACCGAGCAGCACTGACTAGAAGAATGGCAAAAGATAGCGAATATGACCTAAGACTCATTGGATCAATGAAAAAACGCCTCCAATGTGTAGCTAATGCAAATGGAGGGCATACAAAATATTAAAATTATTTGTTTTATATTTTCTTTTGTTGTAAAATTTAAGTATAAGAGAGCTAGAGTGATTTGTGAAAACCATTTCTTAACAGTGCCAAATGATGAGATATTTTATTTAGTTGTTTTTCTCGTCAACTGTTTATAGTTTTCTTATTATTTTTTACATATTGATAAAAAACATATAAATAAATAGATATAAATTTAAACAACAAAATCATAAATTTTAATGAAAGGACTTTAATTTTGCATTAAAATACCATTAATTTTCAGTGTGAAAAGAGTTTCTTGAGAAACTGTATATTCAAAACAAAATTTCGAGATAAACGGATAATTTCAAGATATTGTGATTTAAAAAAAATTAAACACAAAAGAGACTTAAAAAGTCAAACTTGTCAATAATTTTCCTAATGGGTTTTGTCTATATTTTTAATTGAATTTCATTTTATAAGAAACAAACTAAGATTTTACCATATTGTGGGAAAATGCAAATGGATACGAACTTTTTAAGCTAAACTTAAATTTTCTTTTTATTAAAGTTTAGAAAATGAGTAATAGGTATAATTTATTAAATTATTATTTAAAGCAGCTTACTTATACATTCTAAAAAAATGTACTTCCACAAATTTTTCGTATGAAGAGGATCCTCTAAGAAGACAAGGCCAAGTCAGAAATCATTAAAAGATTTTTTATCTTGAATATCATGAAATGTATTAGCGAAATTGTTAAATGATTATTTTTTTTCAATTACATATGGTACAATCTACAAATGGGTATTATTTTCAGTTAAGGTTTTTTTTTTAATGAACAGAATGTTTGCACTTTCGCAACAAGTGTCTTAAGATATCCGACTTATTTATGATTCAGAAGTAAAATATTGTTCCAGGTGGAAAAACTTATTCTCTAGAAAGTGTTTAATTGCATTTGAACATTTCTGCCTTTTTTTGTTCTTTATTGAGAAAAAAGTCTCTTAAGCTGCAGATTTCCTACACACTACTACGGAAATAGGTCGTGGTCGGCTTAGTGCTATATCAACTGTCATACAACACAAGGGATTAAGCTTTTAATACAATTAAGCATTAGTTTTCCAAAAGTTAGATTTATTGCCTATTTTATTTTAGTCGAGAGGTTTTATTTTACGATTTACGTAGCGTATCTAATTCTTTTATAAATTTTATAATCTCAGACTATGGGACGTGCAAAATGAAAATATCTGCATCAAGGTGTGCAGGGGACACATATCCCATGTTAATTCAGTCAAATTCTCTCCGGATGGACTGTGGATCGCCTCTGCTGGCTTGGAGGGATCCATCCTTATCTGGGACATACGAAAGAGCAAGCAGATCATGGAATTCGTAGCTGAGGCGCCGGTCAAGGCGATCACATGCATTCAGTTTCATCCATTTGAATTTCTTCTGGCCGCCGGACGAGTGGACGGCACCGTCTCCATCTATGACCTCGAACACCAGCAGCTTGTATCGCAAACTTCCCAGTTCGGTGATCCCATTAAGTGCATTACCTTTAGGTAAGCTTCAGAGAATTTTTAAACAAGAATTTGTTGCATAATCTTTTAATATATAATTCTCTATTGCAGTGAAGATGGCGAATGCCTTTTTGTGGGCAGCGCTTCAGGAATTTCGGTCATTGGCTGGGAACCCGATCGTGAACTGGACCATATTAAGAGCATTTGGTCCTCATTGGGCGACATGAAAGTAGTCAAAAATAAGCTTGTAAGGATGCTATTATTTATCGAATACCCTCTAACATACGCTCTAACTCAAGAAATACTGGCACTCATTCAAAATACGAGATGGGTTCAAGGAAAAAGCGAATTTTAATTTAACGGGGGCTGTTTATTTTTGATTATCTATATTGTTTTTTTTTCTATAATCCGACACATCCGTTCAGCATGTACTTGAATTTGGAGACAATATCGATTAGTATTAGTTCGTTTTTTCAAGATAAAAGGCACGTTTGTTCGTTCTTAGACTTTTTTGACCCTTGAATGAAGTAGATCCAACAAAATTTATTAGGTTTTGCGTTAAAAATGGAATAATTTAAAGGTGGTATAAGACCAAGAAGATGACACGCCAAGTTCGATAAAAAAAACTCTTTATCAGGCCCTAGCAACTACCATATATTTACCAGATTTGGTTGCAGAATTTTTTTTCTGGTCCTTAAACTGAATGACAAGAAAGAGCGCTGCCACAGTTGATGAGATCAAATCGGAATCAAAGAAACCTGATGACCATATCGAAAATCGAATTTCACAAATGCATCGAGGATTGAAAAAAGCTTTGGCACAAGTGTATTGTATACAAGGGGGACTACTTTGAAGGGGATAAAATCGATATTGATAAATAAATAAGTACTTTAAACACAATTCCAAGTTCACCCTTTCCTTTGAACACACCTCGGTAACGTAAGTGAGTTCACCTTCAAAACTTATTCAAAAACATTTAGGAGAACCTCTTAAAATAACAATTAATGTAAAAATATATATAATATTGATTCAGATTGTGTCTTAATTTTAATCATTATTTAATCTTTTTAATAGATTACCGGATGTCATGAGGATGACACAGTCTCAGTTAACACCATCAGCTTGGATCGCGTTAACCCGTTTTATCAATCGGTGAAGTCGATTTCCCCTTTTAAGCATAACATGACTAACCGAAAGAGTTTTTCGCGTGGAAACCAAAATTTTCGGTTGTCCCTGGGAGGCACAAAGCCAGAAAAGGTTCAGGAGGAGCACGAGGGCATCAAAGGCCAAGGATACGACGATCTTTCGTCGCCAAATTTAAGTCTGGAGGTGGTGAGTGAGACGGCACTGGAGTCCGCAGACCCGTCGCCAATGTCCTCGCTACCTCCTGTTCACTTGCCGGTTCCCGTGGGCTCGTCATCAGAACTTGGAAATTCACATCCGTTCAGCAGTGGGATAGACTCCTCGATAAGACACGGAAAGCTGTCCCGGTTTCCTGAAAGCCTGGCGCACAACGACAGCTACGGGATGGAAGTTGGGGGATCTAATCGGTTTTTGGCGATGACGGGACCCAGCTCCTTGCACATGCCTGATAACTACAATATTTACTCCCTTGGAAAAGAAGTGGACGCTGAGGCGGACGAGCCGCATGTGGAGATCAACTTAAACGAGAGCAACCCTCCGATACTCATTAACTACGATAACTATGATATAGTGGAAGACTTTCCAGTCAACCAGAATGTAAACGGCATGTCCAACAACTATAAGCCCGTGCTTACCACCCCGACCATAAATGCATCTTTGAAGTCCATTAAGAAACCCACAACTAATTTGCATAAGAGAACCACAAGCAGCATGGTCAGCAACAAACAGGCGTCTACTGGAATTTTCGCTGGAAACAAGCTTAGTCAAGTATCCTCGGTTAGCTCCATGGAGCTACATAAACTGGATGACAACATGGTCCTCAAGAAGTCTTCTTCTTCGAGCGTTGTCAACAGGAACAAGCGCTCCATGGGCTCGCATTTGTATAAGGAAAACAGTCACCAAAAGAACATTAGCGTGGAAATAATCACAAAACCTCCGATTCGGTCTCGCACCACCTTGGACATCCGCGCCCCACGTCCGAAAAAAACCCTGGAGAAGCACATTAATGTAAGCATCCCAGCGTGATATTCTTGTGCATTTTCCATAAAATTTATATTTTAGACGGGGTTGAGCAACGAGCATTATGACTTTGATATGCTTTCGAGATCCCACGAAGCTGTGTTGCAGGAACTGAGTAATCGCCAGACCAGTCTGGATATGCTGCGCAATGCCACTCGGTGAGTCTTTGGGCTTAAGTTCCAACAAATCGTTGCGCTCAGTTAAATAACATGATGCATGTTAAAAATGAATATTTTTGATCAATTTTGTAGGTCTCACGATGTTTTGGGCGCTTTGAGGCAAGCCAAGAATAGCGGAAGATCAATTTTTATAGATTTGCTTGGAGCCATCCTAGAAAAACCGTAAGACACTAAATAAAATAACCATGTGCTTAATAAATATAATTAAATCACTTTTAGGTCCTCGTGGAACTTGGATTTCTGCATGTTTGTTTTGCCAGAGATCTATGAGCTTTTACAAAGCCAACACAAGTTGTATGTTCTAACATTGTGCTGTTGAAAATATAGCAAACTGACCCACTTTTTTTCTAGCCACTTCACCCGAGCCTGTGATGCACTGCGTATAATTCTGTCAAACTTCTTGCCAATCATCCAGGATAACCTCGATTCGTGGGCTGCTAATGGCCTCGGTGTGGATGTGACGCGTGAGGATCGTCAGAGAAAGTGCGCCGAGTGCCAACGGTGGCTGCTTCAGATCAAAAACTTGCCCGAAAGCATCCATTTGGGAACCACGTTGTCGCAACTGCAAAACATAATTATTTTCTAAGGTTTACGCACATTTATCTGTAAATTGTCCTTCGGGTTCAGATTTGCTCTTGGCCGTTATTACAATAGTCAAAAAAAGAAAGAAAGAAAACCACCAGCTTCCTGTAAACTGCGTAGAAACCGAGTTAAAGGGAGTGGCCTCACTTGTCGCTCTAAGCTGCCAAAAAGAATTTTAAACAATGGATGATTCAGGAACAGTTGATCGGAAACAATTCCGAGTCATGTTGGTCAGCATTAACAATTTAAGTCATTAAATGATTTATACAATTCAACTAATTTATAAAACTATTACATAAGTATAACCATTATAAAACAAAAATTGGGATAAATTAACCTTTATCAATTTTTATTTAACTGGCACCGGGCCCTAGGGTTATATCCCGCGGGATCTCTAATGCATATTCATGGACAAAGTCAACATCACCATGTACGCTATTCCATCGGATTAGTTTCTTTTTGTTGGGCACTGTGTTGTATGTATTCTTTTTTGTTTTGAGAATCAAAGATAAGGATTTTGTGCATTTATGCTATAACAAATATACAAAAAAATAAATAACTGAACATTCAATGTTCAATTAAGCAGGAAAACATAACAAAAGTTTACATGTATTTCGTATTTTGAAAGATAGATGCTTGGAAACATGAAAGGATCTTTTAAAGTGTCGCTAATTCCATTAAATCTTACACATTTTATCTTATTGGAAAGCAGCATCCTGTAGAAGTGTGCAAAAAAAAGAGAAACAATTTTTCGAAGAAAATACTTTCGAACTTAGGAATTCGAAGCTCCTAGGTCTTATTAATTCTTGAGGAAAATTGTCGCATGAGGTCTTTCCTCCTAGACCTCCTCCTGAAGAGGTTTACTCCGCTGGGTACAATCGTAGGAGTACCCAAATCCCAGGCTCTTTTAGTTCTTATTTATTGCTAGGAAATTTAGCAATCACCTTTTTCAGCTGAACCGCAATAGAGCTTGATTTGGTAGCGTGTTTTGTAGTACGTATATGGTCGTATGTGGTTGTATATGGTCAAGTTTATGAATCTATAAAATAAAAATTGCATTTCTAGCTTTTAACGTTACTAGAAATAGAATTTATGTAAAGCCGGTTTATGTGAAATATATAGTAGTCCCTGATCAATATACAAAATATGGGAAATCCTATCCTATATCCTCAAGTATTCAGAAGACATTCAAGCGTCCATGGTTAGATCATGTGAGAAAAGTGAAAAGTAAAAAAAAATGTACTTTTTGCATAAAACACAAAAGAATCGTGTTTGGCATAATTAAAGCTCTACTTGGTATCAAAAGGACCGGTTTAGATTCTCAAAAATCCATTACAATACTTACCTTGTGACAGACACGTACTCTGAGGGGAATCTTGTATCCACGATGCTCCGAAATTTTTAAAAGTGGTTTCATTTTCTATCTGCTATCTGCACAACATATCACTTTTAGGGAATACCGAAAATAGAGTACTCTGTTTTAAGAATACACAATATTTTATGTGTACAAAATTTTTAATGCAGAAGCTGCTAAGTTTGTAATTTTATGTGAAAAGATTCGGGAGTTATACCGGTGGTACCCGGGTATTACAATTTCTAAGTTCGACGCTTTCTTAAAGGAGTTTGGCTTAACAGTTTAAGCCAGCAAACATTTGGCGGTAGACGATTGCCAGGGTCCCAGTTTATATTATTCAGTACAAGTATAAAAAAACTGCTTGTGCAATAATTCAGTACTGTTTTAATGTACACAAAGTTGAGGAATCGAAACTCAAGCGCAGTATTCATGAATAGAACGAAATACGAGGGATATAAGGATACGAGGATATAAAGTGCTGGTAGTGAAAGGAATGTCAAATTCTTTTGATCAACGTTTAATTGAGGCCTCAAAAAGGGATCAAAAAATATCATTGACTGAGGAAGATGTGGTTCCCAAGAGAGTACGCAACTATAGGTGGACGCAGCAGTAAAACGGTATATGGTTGCATTTTGGTTGCACAGTAAAGGAAGAGAAGATTGTTTGAGTGCCACTAATAGAGTTCGCCAACATCCACTTGAGGTGACTGTGTAGAAACCATCATCACCGTATATAATTGTAGAGGCATAACTTACGACATTTGTTGACAAAAAATAGCTGAGGTCCTAAGTTGCTACCCTGCCGGACATCATATGAGAACTGGATCACCTTTGACTAAGTGCTTTAAATTAAAGAAGCCATACACTTTAAGATATTCGCCGAAAACATGAGTGAAAGTTTCCGTAGAAAAAGATGACGATTTACTTCATCAAATGCTTTGCTAAAGTCAACAAGGGATTCTGAAACTCTTGGTGGATGATCAAAGAAAAATTCCAGTAGGTTTGTTGTCGAGCGATGCTTGACGAAACCATATTGTAATGGGGAGATTATGCTCTTGCACGAATGTTGCACCTGCAATTCCACGATTGTTCTCAATGATAGCCTTAAAACTTTATTATAAGTTGAAATTTTATTTGATTCATTTTATCGCTTAGGAAGGGATTTAAGCTCCAGAAAGAGGTTAATTAATCAGCTAAGAGCAGCTAAGTTAAAGATTATATTTACGTTTAGGATCAATAGTAAGAACTAGGGTGTTTTTCACTATAATGATAAAAAATTTCAGGGAAAAACATGTTCCAATCGATGTTGAATCGATATTCACAGAAACCAAAAGTTTTGAGTGGTGTGAGCCTTCTGAAATAGATATTGAAGACGACCTAGTTACTGTAGCTGAGGGGTAAAATTTGAAAAAATTACGTCTATTATCACGGGCAATCCAAAAAATAAGGGGAAACTTGTAGTCACCCATAACTAGGATTAAATAAAAAATGTTATGCAATGAAAAAATCAATTTAATAGCAGAAAGCTTGTGCATATAAACGCATCTAACAACAGTGGCGGTATACCTATAGTAACACGTAAGGGATAATTAAAATAATTTGAATGCTTTCAGTATTGAATTCGGTTTCGAAGACATTTGTGACAGGGATTTGTTCAGGTGGGTAGCCTGAAAAAGACGGGCGAAGAGACATTCTCAGAGATAGAGGGATCTAGCCAGGTTCAGTAAGCTCTGGTTCAGTAATGTTGGCTCAATTTTTTTTTGAGGAGTTGCTGTAAAAACGGGTTCTTGAGAATCTCTGCCCAAGAATTCGAGAATGATACTGTGCTCGGGCCCAGCTGTAGGATCAAGAGCATTCACAGGGCGGGCAAAACAATTCTAAAAGATGATAAGCAAAGTCTTTCCTTAAAAATTAATTTTGACACAAATAGTTCATAAGAAGCAACCTGAAGATACTTAGAGGAGTGCCACCTAAAATCATTTATAGTGGAATCCTCCATAAGGCAACATAAGCAACAGCTCTAAGAATAAGTTCTCAAGGTCGCGATTCCGGCGCCACCCTTAAGTGGTTTCGATGACCACTTTCGGCAAAATGGTTTTTGGTACGCAGGTTGCCCAGCATAGGTCATTGCATTGTTATATTATCAATTAGAATATCGATAATGTAGAAGTTTTATAAATTTAACATTTTTCATGAACGATACAGGCCGTTTTTTTTTAAATGAATATATTTACAGGGAAAGCTTGTATTCATTTTGACAAGTCTTTCTAGCCATTTAGAAACTATTATAGAGGTATAAAGGCATCGAAATTCAGTTTGGTATGTGCAGAATGCAGAAATGGCCAGCGGAGCGTGGCTTTGTCTTTTGTTGTTAGAATAATGGGGATCCGCCCAGGTCTGGGGCTCCCACAGCGTTTGCACCAGCCAGATATATCGCGGAGTGCATCGGCGATTTGCGGAAGTTCCGAATGCTGGGGGCACGATTGCGGTCGACTGATCCGATGAAATGGGCAACGAACGGCCGGAACAATTAGTTTTGGAGTTCAACTTACCATGTCACCACACCATTGTTCTGCCAAGTGCCCAACCTATCGATGACATTTGGCGGCGTTTCTGCACACGGATGGAGCAGTTTTATTTGGAATTTTGTGGAGATCGGTCGTGCAGCTCCAGCTTATCGGCATCACAAACATGTTGCAGGAGCAGTATATGATGGTATTCCTCTGCTGGGTGCCCATTCTTCTGGCACATTGCGTTCTGGCCGAGCTGAGCTTTCCAAACTGGGAAAACAAGCGAAACACAGCAACGGATTTGGAGACCGAAGACAGTATGGTTAGTAGAACTGGATCGCTGCTTATGGGACAGCCCCAGCAGCTAAAGATCCCGAAGCAGCCTTTGGAAGGGTACAAGGAGTACGATCACTTCTTGGGCCATCGTCGTCTGAGTGACTCCCAAAACCCTGTCAACGATGTCAGCCTGACCATGGAGCAGAAGATTAATGGAGAATCACACCTCTCATCCCTTAATCGGCCCCTTCAGCCTATGCATGGAGATTACTACGCTAGCCAGCTGGCTCGATCTTCCTTGTTTCCCTCGAGGTCGTACGATCCGTACATTCGCCGCTACGATAGGTAAGATTCATTGCCATCCACAAACAATCAAGAAAGGGAAGCCAACTAGATGGAGCTCGTAACTCCTTTCAAAAGGATATGATAATTATTTCTATTTTTACAATATGTAGCAGATTCTGCAACTAGGTGGCCGGTCTCTTAATGAACGTCGACATTAGCCCAGTTCCTTAAAATATAGATTCCAAAGAAAGTCCTATAGTTGTATAAAAAGAAGCGAAATTTGTGGTAATTCTGAGTGTTTAATTGTGTTGCTGATATGAGTTACAGCCCGCTGAACCTTGTTGGGAGTTCTAAGGGGCCACTTCCTCAATAAAATAATTCTAAATGTTAAATTCGAATGGATAAATTAATTGGTTTTGAGAAGACTAACGGAAAAAATGTGAATGTCGTATTTTTATATCTCGCAGGAATGTTAGAAAGAAAGTTTTTGACGCAAGGATATACGAAAATACTTAAAAATATGTTAACTGTATTAGGTAAAGTGGTTTATAGAGAGGATATATAGGATATATATATAGGATACATGTAGGGTTTATCGTTAAAAAAAACCTTATTTAGAAATTTTTGTTTAAACAATTGAAATCCACAATTTTTATGAAGAATTAATAACGAAAATTGAATAAATATAATGAATGAGTAAAATGGATAATAGATAAAGTGGAAAACTATAACCAATTCCGTAAAACTTCGATTTAAGACTTCGATAATAATATACAGAATGTAACATATGAAAATTATCCTTAAAGTACTTTTGGAACTCCAACATTCGCACCGACAATTGAAAACACGAGTTTTTGAAATTGGGATCAAATGTTTTGTAACTCAGCAATTCCATAAAAGATATTATAAAATTAAGTTGCAACATAGCCTTTGAAATTATTTTTAGTCTTTTGGTGGGATAAATCGTCTGATAGTTTAATTTGGAGAACTTTCGGTCGGAAAATAAATGATTCCATTCTTACATATTAATTTTTCAAGATTTGACGAGCAATACCATCGCACATATCCCCAGTACCTGGAGGACATGTACATGCATCGGCAAAGATTCGATCCCTACGATAGCTACAGTCCACGCGTGCCCCAGTACCCAGACCCGTATGTAATGTATCCTGATCGCTATCTGGACACTCCGACCTTGGGCGTGAAGTCTAGGCGAGGCTATCCCGAGGACACAATTCCGCTGTCCGACTTCTACGGGAGCAGCAAGTACGGCTCGGCGAAGCTTCCGGACGTGACGCTTCCAGCTCGGAACGAGCGAATCGTCTATTACGCCCACTTGCCGGAGATTGTCCGCACTTCGTACGAGGCCGCGCGGCCGGAGGAGAGGACCTCTGCTGCCCTCACCGCTTCTCCGTACTTATTCAACAAGAAGAAGATCAAAAGCAATCCGCGGCCGTCAGCTGTTAATGAGACAAGTTACAAAGTGACATTGTGAATACAAATCATACTCATTTCAACGCACTTGGATCAGCAATCACAACGTTTATTAACTGGATTCAGTTTTATTAGCAAAATGAAAATGTTACCAATTTAACTTTTTTTTTAAATTTTTTTTAAAATATTTTTTATATTGTTGTACATTAGATGGGGTGTGTAGATGGTGCAGCAGTATAATCAGAAAAGTAAAAACTAAAATTAATCAATTATTATACTTAATTATAGAGAAACCCATTCTAGAAACATACAGACGCACAGACTCAGGACGTGATCTTGATCACGAATACATATACTCTCCAGGGTCGGAGATGTCTCCTTCACTGTGTTGCACATTTGTGACCAAAATTATAATACTCGCTGCAAGGGTGTACATTTTTTTTTTTATAAATCTTAACTTTTCAAGACGTTTTAAATATTTTTGTGTATCAAAATACGAAACGCGTATAAAACACGCGAAACTGGTTTACCTTTAAACGGAGATCTGGAAAAAATTTAACCGAAAAGCCTAAAAATATTTTGAATAAATCGTTTCATTTTATACATTTTTTTTACATTTCGCCCATATATATTTAAAGAATACTTATGCTGAATAAGCATTTGAAGAAAATTTGACAGATACACTCATACTGGAGTATTGACAGCAAGGGAATGTTGAAATGTTTCATCAGGATCCCCAGAGTATCGTCAATTTCGCAATGCTATTATCTTGACTTTCGCTGGGTCCTGGGGATACTAAACTTTGCGATTTCAAAAACTTTCCTGCATGTGGTTGCAAGAAACAGAAGCATTTGTAATTATTGTACACATTCGCCGAACCTCCCATACCTCCCATTTCTCACACATCTAGGCAAAAACCATTCATCTTAGAGGTTTATGTGGGCTACTTTGTTCCTGGACAGGGAAGAGCGGCTGAAGAGCTATTATGGTCCAAACACCAGCGACAACAAATACTTTGGGAATGCATGGACACGTTTGGCTAATTAATCTGTTCTTTTTGGATACATTTGTCACTACATTTGGAGAGATGTGATTGCCACGGATGTGAAACTTGTGCTTTTGTGAACTACTTGCGAGTATGGAGACAAGTTTAGTATCCTTACAAATAATATAAATTAATCTTTAAAAATAAAAAAAACCAAAAAGGAGCCAAAAAAAGATTTAACTTAACTATACTATATATACTATATATATATAACTATATACTTAAAAACTATTTAATATAAAATGGAGAAAGCATTAAATATTCATAGTTATTAGTTTGCAACTAACCATTTATTTTTTGTATGCTTTTTTTGCGATTACTTTTATAATTGATTTTTAATAATATGTAATATGTTTTTTAATATTAAATTAATAAGAGGTATTTTATATTATTATATTATTTTATATATATATTTTATTTATTTTTACATTATTATTTTATTAAAAACATGAAAAATGTAGTTTATAAACTACTTAATTGTTTAATTAAATGTAAGATAATTTCTTTATTTTCGATAAGAGAAAGGGTGTCAAGGCATCGCATATAATAGAGCCATGGAAACGCTCCCCTTTGTTTAGCTATTTTACGACTGAAGCTTGTCCTTCTGCGATATTTCTGTGTTATTACTCAAAACTTCATGCACAGGCCTTGCCACGGGACACTGCCACGCACCTAGGACACAGGACACAGGACACAGGAACGGAACACATTCGTAAGCTCAGAGTGCGACAATTAAATGTCAGACATTTTGCATGCGATGGGTCGTTTGCAGTCGAAGGAGAAATGGAAAGGACAATGGAGGTTGTGAGTTTGGAGGAAGCAACTTAATGAGGGCGCACCGCCCCCTTAATGAAATGGGCAAGAGACACAGAAGGACACACACGGACACCCAACAACAGCAGCTGTCAAAATAATAGCAGCTCATATAAACGGCAATTAGGATTTTTCCTTAGAAAGGGGGAAACCTTAAGGTATCGTTCGTTTCTTGAATAAATTTTTCCTTGCTTGGACATGTATGTCAAAATATGTAAGAATTTTTAACAAGGTAATTGCCTCCTTTTCGTTTTCATTTGAATAGATTTGTTTATACAATATTAATATGTGACGAACGGAAGTGCTAATCTTATGACAATTAACGTGTTTTGCCAGAAAAAGCCAATTTGGATGCTCTGAGGAGCATCTCAGGTTGGACAAGAAAAACAATAACAATGATGCACGCGATACTTAACAAACTTTTGTGGCGGGCAGCTCCATAATTAGAATCATTGAAATTGCTATTCACCATTCATTTGCCGAGGCAGAATGTTTTTGCTGCCAAGGACCAACGACTCAGGACCAAGGAACAAGGGGTAGGATGGCTGACCGGCACGACACACGAAAATTGTGCTTGTCTGTCTGATATCGGCGTATCCGAGGGCTACCGGATGGGTGTGCTCGAAGGTGTTGTGGCAAATGAGGAAACAATGCCCGAATAACGACTCTCCGATGTGCATTAAAAGATTTATTTCTTTGCGAATAAATGAAGTTTTTCTTTATGGGCTCGTCGTCCTGCTAGTCTTTCCACTTCGTTGCCGCCGTCAGACCGGCGGAATCCCATCCCCGTCCCCAAAAATACGCCCTCTGGTTGACCCACCTCACGGAGTAGGTGTATCATGTATAGGTCGTTCAGTAGTCCGGTTAATGCAACTTTTCTCTTACTCTTACCAATGCTCTATACATATGTACATAACGACCGGGTATGTTCAGGATCTATATAAATTTAGCATTATATTTACACTAAAAACTTCTAGTTTTTTGTCGAAATTAAAATCAATTTTCTTTAAACATTTTTCGTAATTATTTTTTCCCTGATTAAACAAAAAACATTTGGAAACTAATTGAAAACCAAATATCTGCCTAATGTTAACTTAGGTTTATCCTTAAAAGAATCGAACCAAATTAGGAAAAAATTTTAAATAATTGTGAATAGTTTCAGTTTCTTGATATGAAATTATTTGTTATTCCTTAAACAGCACCAATAGTATTTTGTACTTATTACTTGATGTTTTTTTTTTAACTTGAAGTAAACTTTAACTAAAGAGTCTAAAAAATAATTATTTTATAAAGGTTTCAAATGGAATTTGGTTCCGAATACACCGACAAAAAACGTACAAACTTAATCAAATTAAAAAGTGTATTCGAATACTGTAAAGATTAAAGAAGCTTTGGGTACTATTTTTTCGTAAAGTGTTTCTATGTAATCGCTAAGTAGTTAAATGCGTTGTAGTTACTTCAGTGGAGGTAGGTGGGGGCTGGTTGGTGGGTGGCCGTAATGTTTCGGCCCATCCGCACTTCAACAAATCACCGCAAATTTATTTGTCTGCCGTGGCGGTCCTGCACGTGCAGTAATTAGCCAAACAATGGACGACTGCCAGAAAAGACATAAAAATTCCAGTTCCCTATTAGAGTGTCAACACTAAAGTATGCAAGTTCAAGACATACTATTGATGGAGTGAATTGGTGTTAAATGGAAACAGGACATATAAGATTCCCATAAAGCAGATTCCCATAAAATTCCAGATGAACGGCTGCCTTCTCGCTTCGTTCTTGTTGAAAGTTCGGCAAAAATCGTTCTTTTTGTAACTGATACTCTGATGTGCATAAAGCCCTCACCGTAGTTTTTTTCACATAATACAGGATTAATATACATTTTTTTCCAGACTATTCAGACCCTTTACCATAAATAAAAATAAATTAATTTAATTAATAAAGAACAATGTATAATTATAATAACAAAAGGTAACAATATCTAATAACTAAAATTAATAAATAAATATTTCATTACATGCAATACGTACATGCATACTGAAAGAATTATAGCTTTAAATTCTTTAAAATAAGTTAAGCGAAAAAAAATGCAGAGCCACAAACACAGTGGCCAACACAGAATCCCAGTGGCTCAAATTTGCATTCTAGAATGCAATTTCGATTTCGTGTGTCATAATTCGTAGTCGGAACGTATTCGAAATCGTATTTAAGATTAATTTAATGCCGCATTTTCTGTTCTAATATACCTTCAAAATCGCACATATACATTACTAAGTATACAAAGTGATCAAACTTGTCAAAAATTTTCGAATTTACTGTCCTACATACCATAGATATAAAATTGTAATCCAGACGCTTTACTGGCCTTTACACGGGGGATAAGGATTATAATGTAGATGTATTACTGGGTGGTATACCATTGAAAATATTTACATATGAGGCAAAAAAAAAATTAAATTTTAATCAATTTCCTTATATACATATGTTTAAATACGCTTTCATTTGTGTGAATTTTTCTTTCATTTGAAGCTCGAATTTTCTAAAAAAGAAGAGACTCATTTTGTTGTTTACCATAAGTGCATGAAAACGGCTATAGTCGAGTTTCTCTGTCGAAAACTTAATCTAGGGCCGAAAAATGGTAAATTAAACAGCCGATCAATATTGTCTGTAATTTCTTTATAAATTATTCGATTTCGATGAATTTTTTCGCAGGCATATTAAATAATGACTATAAAAATATTTGCCAGTTTTTAAAAGAATGTTCTGAATGCGTGCTACAGAAAAATTCCATTTTTAAGGGGGGGCAGGGCCTGTGGCTAAATTTAAAATAATCTTTATTTGCGTGGGTATTACAGAAATCTGCGTACCAACTATCATGGTTCTATCTTTTAAAGTGGACTTCCTTGTTGATGTTGATCCAGAAGAATACAATATACCCTCGTACTGTACGAGTACCAGGTATCATTAGTTTTATTAGCAATTTGATGTACTTAGCAATTCATTTACTGCTCCAATTTGTATGGCACTGCCACTCACTGAGAGTGAAGTGGCATGGCAAGAAAATTAATATAAATACAATACAGCGAAATGTGCAAACACATGTTAAAGTATAAAGGAAAACCTTCATATATGAGAGTTAAATCGAGGCTGTGATTTGTAAGAGATATAGTGGATATTGCATATTGGTCACCGATTCGTATAAGAATTTCAGAATCAGATCAGTTCGTAATGGATTTTGAAAAAAGTCAAAGTCACCAAAGTTGTGGCATTTCCCATCGAATATTTTTATAACAGCTTTAGGATGAAGTCGACCTATTCACTGCGTTGCACTCTTGTGATAAAAATTATTACACCCCCTGCAAGGGTATAAAAACGTATTGTGAATTCTAAAGCACGCATTTTGCATATTGTAAGAGAAATTTTACTCCGGGTCACTAACTCTGGACTTATTTCCCTACTCAGGTTATTTTTCATTCCTTTTTGCGTTTGCGTGCAAAAGTTGTTTTATCTAGAAAGTTCGTTGACGTTTACAAATCCCTTTATCGAGAATTCGAGAAATGCCTTCATTTCGAACCCATTAACTGTCGAAAAGGGTCCACAATCCACCACAATCCATCTGTAAACTGTATCAAGTGGTCCGTTTTGTCTAAAGCCGACACGGTCTTAATCGTATTGGGCAGTACGAAAGTTTGCTCGAATATCTGACCACTAAATGTAAGGGTTTGACATCCCACACCTTCAAACCTTTTTACTCTTTAACTGAACCATGTCCTTAAATATTCGAACAAAATATTTCATGTACGGAATGTTCACTTTTTACGAATAGAAGAAAGAAAAAGTTTTAAAAACTTCCGGTATTTGGTCCTGGTGACGAGTTGAACCATTTGTCATTATTAGTGTAGACAGCCGTACACGTAGGTGACGAATTGCATTCAAACTCTGAAAAAGTTTAAAACTAGATTAGATCAATCCGTTCTTCCTTTCTTTACCATGCGCATTCATAAAATGTAGACTTATATCTTGAAATAAGCTTCTAGGCTGCTGTAATCATAGGTAAAGGCCGGCCTTTTTTAATTAAATTGTTTTTTTTTTCATAATTCGACATATTAGAGATAAATAAACTTTTCAACTTTAATTAATTGTCTATTTTTATACCAATATCAAAACTACGAACTTTAGTAATTTTTTTTTTTAAATATAGTTAAATTTTTTTAGAATTTTTATTATACCCTTGCAAAAGGTATCCTAATTTTAGTCAAAAGCGCGAAGCACAGTAAAAGAGACATCTCCGACACTATAAAGTATATATATGTATTCGTGATCAGGATCGCCTCCTAAATCGATATAGCATGTCTGTTTGTCTGTTTTTACGCTAACTTGTTTTTAAAGTTTTAAAGTTTCGACGGCCTGAACCGGTCGCCTTTAACCTGTAGCTTCCATATAGCTGAACGATCGGAAATGCTATACCCTTGCCACTTTTGGGGGTATAAGCTTGGATTCCTGAACCTGAAGTTTGTCTAAGGATCGGCAAACTATATCTTATATATGCTATATCTATCATTAATAGAAGCTGCTATTTAAATTAAAGTGAATATAAACTCCTGCTCCGTCCGAAGTTAGCTTTACTTTCATTTTGGATATTTTATCAAAAAGTGTATTTGAGTTTTGCACAGTGCGGCAGCCTGTGGTTTAGTCGAGCTTCGAAAAATGGGATGTACATACATAAGTAAGATGGTCCAAGGAAACAGCGGTCAAACCCAAAACCTATAAATCTTGATTCACTACGAATTATTGATTGGCACCGGCTAAAACTGACTCGGGACACGCAAATGGACATATGTTGGGCCGGCGTAGGAATATTCATGCGGGAAGGAATACAATATTGTCAAATGTGCGGGGCGTGGTGGCCGGAGCACCCTCCTTACCACAACATCCACATCACATATAAGATATGTTACAAGACTTCAACCCCATATGGGCAAGTTGCTCAACCACCAGGTCGTCCCAATAATAGGATAAATAAATAATTCAAATAAATAACGCTGAAATAAAATCAAATGCAATGACGAATTATGATAGTAGGGCTGTGTGTGGGAGCTGGATGTGCTGGCCGTTTGCTCTTGTGTCCCGAATGATTGGAGAGCTCGTAAATCACTGACAATAGGGCAGATCGCACCCCTCAGCCTTTGATTAGAGAGAAGGCGAAGGGAAGGACATGAATCCTGAGCCCCAAAAGGCAAGTGCCAAGGGCATTCAGAATGAACAACATTGTTTGAGTGTGAGTGCGAGTGCGAGTATGTATATCTTGTATCTTTGTTTTGTCATAAATATTAAACGAACTTATCTCTTTCGTCATTGCTGGATTGCTGTAGAAAAAAATTTATCTTTTGAGTCAAGTTTGTTAATTATTTATGTTGCCCATCCTTTATTTTGGCTTCCGTGCAACTGATTTATGTGCCACAACTACACACCAACACGCTTCCATACTTGGCATGTGACATCTCATGACAAGTCCTGCATAATAAAGCTCTGGGGATATGTGAAAATCCTGACTAACCCTAACACTCAAGTATTAATTTATAGCATAAGTTTCCCAAATGAAGTTTTACGATTTTTTCCAAATATGATGTGACATTTCCAAACACCAGATATTAAAGCTCAAGGCAGAAAAAAAAGACAGCTCAATACAATTTCTAAAAAATTACCCGTTAACCCTCGCTGATTTTTTTGCAAAAAAAGCGTTATCAGAACAACGGATGAATATAATTTTCTTATCTATTAATTCTCTGGAAATCGCTCACATTAACACGACTCTATCTTTTACCAAAGAGAATCACGCTTTTATACATAAAAGAGTCCGACAGACAGTTAATGTTCTACAGAATATTGATGTTGATAAATATGTTTTTAAGACGGGAAGGATTTAAAAACGTTTTCTTCTCCTGTTCCATATCCTTGACATGTGAGGCATGCACCTTTTATAAAAACTAAAAAACAACAAGAAAGGAGAGCTAACTTCGGGTAGAGTCTTGCAGTTAAATGGCGGCTTCTATTGCTAAATGATATAGCAAATATCGAGTATAGTTGCTCGATCCTTATATGAACTTCAGAATCAGACCAGCTCAACATAATATAATTTTGAAACACAAACGACCGGCTAAAATCGAGTTTCTCAACTATAGGATACTCCACTTTTCTTCTCCCCGTCTCTTTTTCAATAAATATTAATTATTAAGGTTAGAA
Source organism: Drosophila vallismaia (assembly GCA_035047325.1). Taxonomy (NCBI): domain Eukaryota; kingdom Metazoa; phylum Arthropoda; class Insecta; order Diptera; family Drosophilidae; genus Drosophila; species Drosophila vallismaia. Next base: position 592,964 of record JAWNPU010000001.1, on the reverse strand, counting down.
AGCCCTGTTAAAATACGGAATATTTATAGTCAATAGTGTACTGCTACCTTCTAAAAAACTTAATAGAATGAGAAAATTATTTTAAACGATTATTTGCAAGTATTTACAAGAAATTTATACTATGGATACGGGAGATAGGATTTCGACTTGGGGGAGATATTCTGGACGTGGGATTCTATGTCAATACTCGGCGTATCAGGTCTTGAAAGTGGTGTGGCTAGAGTCTTCTCAGTCTAGTTTTAGGATCTGCATTTTGAAGAGCTGAGATGCTTAGTCGTCTTGCTATGCTGTTGTGAAAATGGAGTGAAATGTGGGTCCTAAAACTTCCTAAAGCTTCCTTGGGGAATGCCATCTCAATGCATTTCATTGAAGACTTTCATCCATCAGCCGAGAACAGAAAGTGCGTTCTTCCAAAAAGCTTGCTACTAGTGGGAAGAGCTGTGGAGTAAATATGTTCTTGGCTTTGTATATAAGAGCAACATGTCAAAATCCAACTCAGTTGCTCATATTCCTGGTTTAAGGATCATGATTATATTAGCGGACTTTTAAATTAAGAGATAGTTTCAAAGAAATTACAGACATTTTTAATTGCCACTTTAACTTTTACTATTTTTGCAATATATTAAGGTGCAACAAAATTTTCCTGTTTACACCAAATTGGTTTCTCTCAGTCTAGGCTGAGGAAAAGACTCAAATGCCACCACTCTAAGACCTGCTACGCAGAGTGTTGACTTTGTATCCGACGTCCTCCAAATTGAAATCCTGTCTCCCGTACCCCCATTATCGTTTAAAATAATTTTCCCATTACATTAAGTTGTCCAGAAAGTAGCAGTACACTATTTACTATAAATTTGTCGTTAAACAAATAAAAAAAGCATGTGTTCATAGATATGCCTATTTTCACAAGTAATGTCTATTTAGTGTGAAAAGGGTTCAAGAAAAGTGTGAAAAGGAAGCGTACCGGGTACCATATAATCGAGAAAAGATCGAGTTTCACGATCTACACGCCCTCTATTGCTTTAATTTAAAATGTTATTTTTTCTTAACGTGGTTAGTTTGGAATAGTATCATTGCAACATTTCTGTTTAGGATTTAATTAATCGATGATATCTGATTTGCGTGTGTACCACAGTAAATGTGCCTTTTGGGGAACGCATAAGTGAGTGTCTAAATATTTGCGATAAACTGTGCAAACGCCGAGCGGAATGCCAATCCCAGCCACTTGTCCTGGCCATTTGGCCACTTGGCCGGCGCTCATTTGTATGGACAACATGAGATGCCCAGGAGCCAGAGAAGGCTAAATCAGGCCTTATTCATTAGTCGCCACCAATCGATGGCAGGCCAATAATTTTGAAGACAAACAAACAGGGAGGCTGCATTTTTGGGTGGCTCGGGTGGTTGGGCGATTGGTGGCTCTGTGGGCTGACCGATTCAACGGAGTAACTTTTATCTGGGGAAACATTTAAAGAGCTCTACGCCGTTCACATTTTGATTGAACTCATTTGAACTCATTCGATGCGGATGGGTTGGCCCGTGTCCATTGCTTTCTTAATTGACACACAGAGTTTTATCTGTGGGAAAACTAATTTTCTAGGCGTACTGTCTTGGCTTTGTGGGAATGCGGGTTGATACACTCAAAAAAGTAATAGAAGGAAAAGGAAGAATATAATTTAAAATTTTGTAACTAAAGCTTTATTTGAATGAAAAAATAAGACAAAACCGGAAGTAGCTCTGATACGTGGTACTTCTTTTCGACATGGTAACATTAAACGACATTAAACTGTTTTCATTTACGGGATAAACTGAAAAGTTTTTTGTCACTATTTTTGATTATGGTTTTCCTGAAGAATTTTAAACTTTATTTTTTTTTCTGCGTGTAGTCTTCCTTTTTGAGCCCGTGTGTGTACGCCTCTGATAAGCATTTCATGTCACATCCTCAAGGGCTTCCACTCGCCCATCCCCCAACCTTCGTCCATGAACTGCAGACATTGGAGGAGTTCAGAGTTCAGAGTTCACATAGAAGGGGCACCCTCCCCCTCCACCTCTGCCACCACCACCTCCACTTCCTTCGCCCAAGCCCAAGTCGTCCTCACTGTCACCGTCAGCAGCGCTTAAGATTGCTTTCAACGTTCTTAATTGCTTTTCTTGTGCCAAGTGTGTGAGTGTGCGAGAGTGCGTTTGTTGCCATTCTTTTGATGTGCCAATGTGAGAGGCGAGCTTTTGTCATGGACTCGGGAAGGACGTGTTCCATGGTGCGTTGCCGTCCCATTTTCGCAGGAAGCGTTATTTCAATTTCCGCCTTTCCGCTTTCTTTTTCGACAAGCATTCCAGACACGCTATTATTGTTTGACGTGTCAGTGTTAATGAGTCATTGTCCATTAAGTTTGCTCATTTCAAACGGGCAATTAAATTCGACTTTATTGCTCTTTGCCGAGATCGAGTCAAAACCGAATCGAATTCCACTAACGACTCTCCTATTTGACAAACGAAACTGAAGGAAATCAAACAAAATACAATACTACGCTTGGAATTCGGGAATGGGTAACCAGGAGAATGGCCTCACAATAAATCAAAACGCACTTGCGGGCCGATACTGTATTGTCGCACCTTGCTGGAGTTTCGATATCTTCCACTTCTTCTTTTCTTTCTTTCCTCGCTATAGCTAACACCCGATATTGAACAGAATACTTGAATACAGCGACTCCATCACTCGATTTTTTAATTTGAAACAAAATTTTTGTTGACATTTAAACTCCAAACCAAATACTACTAAAGAATTAAAAGTAGGAAATCATGTTAAAAAATATATATGTATATATTTAAATGTAAATAAATGTATAATTGTATATATATTTTGTTTACTTCTAATGGCAGATATAGAAACTATCGAATATAGTTGGCCGGTCCTTGAGAAACTTCAAAATCAGATCGTGGATTTAAAAAAAGTCCCAAGCTTCTAGTCAAAAATGACAGCTATAGAATATGGTCGTCTGATTCGGCCTAAATCCTAAATTTACCCAATACCCCTTATAAAGGAGGCTCCAAGCTAACTTTCTATCTGCAAAAACAGGAAGTAACAGCATTTCCAATAGTTTATCTAACTATAGGACTGAACCGACTTAAATACTGCGTGCAAAGTAAAGAAGGGTCGGTGCAAAATCAATACCTTTAAAACTAAAAAACAAGTTGGCGTAGGAACTGACGGATACGCTTATATCGAATCCCTATCCCGATCCAGAATGCATATACTTTATCGGAGATGTCTCGTTCTCTGAGTTGCACACGTGTGACTAAAATATAGTACTCTCTGCAAGGGTATTAAAATGTTGGTATAAAAAATTTCTTGAAACTAAATATTTGGTATATCTGAAGTTAGTTTGAAGAACCGCAGGACTCGTTGACAGGAAATTCACAGATTTTGGTAAGTAGCCTATGCAGAAATTCCATGGGCTGTAAAAAAAGAACAGACGACTATAGTTGCGATTATCGACTAGCTTTAGCAAACCTTTGCACAAATTTTTTGTAGAAGGAACATTTTTACTGAATACCCATAGTTATAGCCGAAATAGTTTATATTAAATTACAAATTAAAAATGGTCCAATTTGTCTAAATTTTATTTTCCAGATATATATTTACCATAAATAATTTTAAAAAATATTTACTATAAATAGTTATTTTAAATGGATTCTACAGAAACATGCCATTTTAGGAGGCGTGGTAAATATGAATCTGTATGGGCATTGCAGGAGTCTACAATCAAAATATTATGTCTTCATCTCTAATAACAGACGGACATATATAAGTACATATACTTGTAGCTTGATCAATTGGATCATGATGCTTATCAAGAATCTATACACTTTATGGGGTCGGAAACGCTTCCTTCTTTGTGGTATATACATTTAAATGAATACAATATACCTTTGTACTCAACGAGTACCAGGTATAAGAATACGTGATAGCTTTCAGTCTGATTGCCCCACACAAAGGGTGAAATGTTAATTTCCTAGCGCCTAATCTGAAAAGGTAGACAAAGCTGAGTCGGTTGAGAGGCAAATCGCCACAAACATACCATATCCACAGAATGGAGCACAACGGAAGGGAATAAAAACAAAATACAAAATATAACGAAAAACAAAACAAATTCGTCCCATTCGCATGCCCAGTCCCATTCCAATTCCCATTCGCAGTCCCATTCTTATTCTCATTCCCAAGCCCATGGCCAGTCCCATGGCCAGTCGCCTGCACAGCCCCATGCCCTTGCCCACTCCTCACTTTTGATTTCTTTTGAATTTTTCATAAGGCAGCAGAGGCGAATTTTGTGGACATTAAAATGCCACAAAACGTTTTATAGTAATTTTTCATCTTTTCGGCGGTCTGCAAGACCCATTCTTCCGATGATCCGGATAGGCAGAAGGAAGCCCAATGGAAGGAGTAAGGAGTGGGAAGTGAGGAAGGTGGATTTGAGGGCTGGAAGGTTTTACGGCGGAAAGCTGTCGACGTTTATGTTGATCTCACGCAGCGAAGTAACACGGCACACGCATCTGCGTTGATAAATTTTTATCTTTGTATGACAAGTTAATAATGTGCCAGTCCAGGCACCATCGCCTTTGATGGGGCGGGATGGCAGGATGGCTGGATGGAAGGTTGCCAGAACGACAGGATGGCAGGATGGCAGGATGGGAGGACGGTCAAAGGTACTAACCTGGTTCGTCCGGAGGGGGTTGTAATGTAAATTGGCCCGGTTCCTCATCCCAATTGCGTCTTTTTGTTTTGCTTATTGAAAATTCTCTAAGCTTGGCAGAGCCTTAGGTAAATTTTCATAGAGTTTTAACAGATTTATTGTGATTTTTAAGTCACGTGACTGTGAAGGAATTTGTTTGTCCTTTTCGCTGATAATAGCTTTTCATTTGATTAATTTTCGAGCTGGGCCGAGTCTTGAATATGCAAAAGGCTAATCATTCGATCAAAGCACTTAAATTTAAAGACACAATCTTAATCACACAATCACAATACCGATCAAACGACTATATCTTATAGCTGTGATATAACTGAATAATCGGAACATTGTGGTTTTTAGGCTTGCGAATTTTTTCATTTTACAAGTACCTGGTTAGTACCTTATTCTGAAGTTATTGATACGACTAGCCTAATATATACGATATTTGCCATTTACCTGAAATGTTTTTTAAACCGTCTTCTCCCCAAATTAGCTTTGGACGAAGGAACAGACGGACATGCATTTAACGACTTTAGAGGTGTGTCTGATCACGATGACATATGGTATATACTTTGTAGGGTTAGAGATGCCTTTATTCCTGTGTTGCGGACTTGTGACCAAAATTATAATACCGTCTGTAAAAGTTTAAAAAGTAATGCTACAATATTTAATTTTTGGCTCTTTTCATATGAGCTTTATATATGTACATACACTAGTACGAATATTTAGCTCTTTCCTGAGTGCGCCCTCAGTTATCCATCCTTCGTTTTCACAATTTATCTTCGTTACCTAATTGCTGTTTGAGGCTTGACGGTAACCATATTGTGGCAAAGTGGGATTATTCACCTGAGTGCGCTTTCCCCTTTGGGCTGCTTAACCAAATAAATACCTAGACCTTGTCAGGAATTGAAATTTTGTTGACGAATAACTGGATATAGACTATCTTTGAAATTTTATAGTCACTCCGAAACAATAAAAAAATTATAGACAACTCTATTATTATTTATGGTTGAGGGTGTTTTTTCTATATGTACAATTTTTAAGTTGGCAGCTGGGTGTAGTTACCAAAGGATAATATTAAATATTCAACAAAAGCTTGCAATCTATCTTTTATATAAACGATTACTTCCTAAAAATCGATTTTCACTCAAGTCCACATTTTGGGGAGGGGAAATATCGAGAGAGTAACAATTTATAAAAACCGAACATTCGACAGTTTCGAGCCGTACGTTTTTTTTACATTCATATCTCGAAAATTACGACACCCAGGGGAAGCTGGTGTTGGTCACTTAGACACCTCAACCCCTGACTTCCAAGACCGGACACCCCAGTCTCCAGCCCCGGTTCGAGTGTTTTCCGGAATGCGGAATGCGGACTGACTGGTGGGTTCATACATAAATAGCAAACAGTGGCCACATTGAAAGTCTCCGGACGCCGGACGACGAACGACGGACTTAGGACTCCGGACTCCGGAGCGCCGCTGCCGTTAAGTATAAATCTTGCATCGGAATCACAGGCCACCTTATGTTTTGTATTCGGAGCACACGCGCAGGATATTCCATAGTACGCGATATGGGATATGGGAGTGCCGAATTCGAATACTGAATGTCAAACTAACCTAAGCACTGTAGACCCAAATAGGAACATAAAAATGATTGGCCATTTTTTAAGACTTCGTTTCAATTTATTGTAATCTGCGGAAGTGTCCCTTTCAATTCACAAATTTATTTTTCGAGAAATCCTGAATTTAAAATTAAACATGGTGGAAAGACCACGAGGTCTACACTTTTACTTGACTTCTGCACTCAGAATAACATTTTAATTGATTTTATTAAAACATTTATTGCATAAAGTCCAACCCACATTGAATACTGATAAGGCAATATTTTAACGGTATGCTTTCGTATACCCTTGTAGAGACAGAAAGTCTGGAATCTGTAAACTAATGTTATGAACTATACTCGTATGGTTTACTAAGCTTAACGCCAATTATTATATTTTTAAATATTAATTAAATATTATTCAAAACCGGGTATAAAAAGTATACCATACGAAAATGTCTTTTTATATACCTATATTTAAATAATACAGCAGGAAACGAGATCTAATTTCGGGCGGAGCGGAAGGTGATATATAAAATTGCAGTTAAATGCTCGTAAATGCAGTTAAATGCAGTAAAATCTCGTATATGGTTGGCCGATCCTAACAAGAACTTCAGAATTAGACCAGGTACTTGTAAAATTAATTTTGAAAAAAGTCTCAATGGGCTTCGACCCTAATAAAATAGTCTTTTAGAGAATATAAAATTTCTATCTGCAAGTGGCAAATATGGCAGCTATAAGATACAGTCGACCGATCCAGATCTCCCAAAGAAAAGAAGGGTGTGTGAGAGATGAGTTTGCGTAGAAACAGATTACACACTGACAAACTTGCCTATATCCACTCAGGAGGTGATCCTGATCAATAATAGGTTCCAGATCAAGGTTTTGTTTCCGTTATGTTGTTTCGTATGTTCCGTATATAAAATATAAAATATGAAATTTAAAGAAAAATTACCTATATAACATTCAAAGCGGCTGAAGTTATATGCAATTTGTTTATAAATATATTGTGAAGAGACCGTTTGACTTTTGGTAATACCATTAATTATAAAGTTTAAAAGTTGCTTAAAAGTGCTTCGGATTGTCTGGTTAAAAAACAAGTTGACGGCATTGTCGAGTACTGATTATATCATAGCGGAAGCACCCATTTGGATCCGAACCTGCCCAACATTATCTAATCAAAGGAATATCTTTGATGATGCAAGTATCTGCGATACTATTGCTATGATTCAATTTGCAAACCATTTTGGGTATTCCGGGAGGACAAGTCATTCCAAAATTGGGCTGGGCTATAATATTACATTTTTTACCGCTTCGTTGCTGTAATAGAAACAATTTATCGAACGGGGAATCCAAAGGCCCGGGCCCGATATCTGCCTGCCGCTTGCCTAAATAAATGTAAATTTGTATTGGCCAGAAGCAAATTGTAATAAAAGGGGCGTCTCCGCCCCGGCTTCCGGTAATGTTTTGGCGGCAACTCAGATACTGTGTCCCCTCTAAACGTTCTATAATTTGCTTATTATGCGCTTCATGCCGCTCGGTTTCATGTTCCTTGCCGTTTTCTGCCGTTTTCTGGTTTCTGGCGTTCAAATCCCGAGCAAGGCATAAAGTAAGCACCCCCGCCAATTTCGGGCACCAGGAACTGGCAACCGGGCACCCCCCACTCATTAAGATACATCCTCCCCGGTGCCAATCGGGCGAATTTCAAGGCTAAAGGAAGCCTGCAGTCGTAGCAGCGGGGTCGTGACCCCGCACCCCGAGCTTAGCGGTTCATATTTTGTCATAATTTATGTCGCCCTGGGTGTTGTTGCTTTATGTTTTGGGTCGACCTCTGGTCGTCGCCGTTCTGCTTCGTGCTTCCTGCTCAGGGTTCGGGCCATCGCCATCGCCATTGCCGGCGCCAGCACCAGCCAAACACCTTTTTGCCAGTGGCTCGATTGCATATTTATTAAAAATCTTATGCTGATTCATTTTATTACGGCGTAGCTGTTGGAAGACTGCGACCCTAACAAAACCCAAAAGGCGGAGAGTCTCGTCCACTAAAAGGTTTTTTCTGTCAAACACAGGAAAAGGAACATATAACCAAGTATATAAAGAATATAGTATACAGCAAGTGTAGTCTGATTTCACATCAATTTTTATTATTATATTTGTATTATTTTGAGAAAAACTGGACGGAATCGTGCAAAAGTTGTGGGATTTGATCGCATTTCTTTTAAATAATGTCCTTGGCAATTTTTGCAGAATTTTTATTTTTTTTTAACTCCTATAAAATAAATTTTAGTTACTTATTTCAGGCAGTTAAAAAAATTTAAAAAAAAAAATTATCGATGATATCGAAAGATGAAATTGCAAGATGAAGGATAAATTAAATTTAGAAAAAAATTGTCGATGAAATCGAAAGACATCGTGAGATGAAGGATAAATTAAACTTCTTACTCAAGTAATTTGTATTAAAAGCATATATAATGAGAAAAGAACTTTAAAATATGAGAAAACTCCGATTAAAGAACTTTTTTTTCTTTTTTCGGGCCTGACAAAATTTATTTCGTAGGCTTCCTGGGAGCTATTATGAGTTCATATTGCGTTGAATGTCAATACCCGACCCACAATATGCAAAAACAGGGTAATATTTCAGAAGAGGCAGCTGCTGTCGTGCCAGGTTATGGGCTTTGTGGGAAGTTGAATCTCCTCTGTGGTTTTAGTGCGGTTTTTGGCTGCCAGCCGAGAGGAAGACCACCAAAAACAAACAACATTATTCCGCCCCGTATTGGCCGCATCGGCCGCATGTTACGCATTTCCTGCTGGGACTCCAGGGTATCCGTATCTGTTCCTTTGATATTGTAATGTGCATAATAGGATTTTTATGACACCAGGACCAGGACAGGCGTTGTCAATAGAATGCCATTGCCTTAAATGCCATCCGTTGCCAAACCGTTTCCCCCTATTGCGATTGCGATTCCGCTTCCGTTTCCGTGTCTATTTGAGTTGATGTTCGAGGCGCAAGGAGCAAGGATGCTCCCGGTTGTCCCCAAAGTTGCCAATTTTATAGGCCGGATGTGTGCGCGGCTGGCGGATTGTGGATTTGCATCAGATCATGAATTTCACACGATGGTAATGGCACATTAGCATCGACTACACGCATTTAGCGCCCCCTCGATTCCGGTAACTGCAGGTGCTAAATTTTTAATATGCAAATTTTGTTTTTGGGGGGACGTGCCACCCACTGTTGGCATTTCATTTACACTTGTGCTGCATATTTTATGGTGTTATTGTTGTACGTACACAGTATTATTGTACACAAATGGACGTTACGTATTGCAGTAAATATACATAACTGCCGCGTCTGAGGCGTCATCAGGTCCCTGGGGCCATTGGGATTCCGCTCCCAGATGGCTAAAGGCTTTTAGAGTCACTTCAGTGTGACACTGCCAACCTCGTTGCTGTTTCTGAAATTAATTTTATATTGTCAAAATTATGGCACTGCGTAGCAGAAAATAAATTAAAAATACACAAGTCTGATTCTCTAAGGCTTTCAGCATTTACTGGTAAGATTTGGCAATTTACTTCGCTACTTGAGCTATTACTTCTATAGTCGAGTTTCTTAACTGGTATTCCTCTTGTCACTTCCCCACTTCTTTACCCAATAAAATTTTCTTGTGAAGGTGAGCAAACCTTCGTAAAAATTGGTTATAAGATACAACATTTTTTTACATACCGGTACGTACTGCTGCGATAGATTAAACAGATAATTAAAAAAGTCGGTAATTTCTTTGGAAATCTTTTATTTTTCTGGTGACCATAAAATTGGCTTCAGAAAAAATGCTATTTTAGGAAACGTGAGGGGGCGTGTTCCAAGCTTCTTATCTGCTTGGGTATTACAGTCAACAATTATACTTGTACATATACATAGACTACATCTCTTGTAGTCTATAAGATCCTCGCGTTCTTACAGACATACTGACATGGCTAGATCGACTTGGTGCTTGATGCTAACGAAATTCGACTTTATGGGTTCGGAAATGATTTTTTGTCGGTGTTATATAGCTACATTATCACGATATTGTATTATTTTAAAGTGCCCTTGTACTGTGTGCTTGAATAAAAATGTTTCTTCAAAGAAAATTTCTTTTCAAGTTACTTCTTTTCTCTTGCTACGTAAGATGATACGTAGTATCTACGTAGTATGATACTACGTATCATCATGAGGGTAGACAAGACATTTCAAAAACGTTGTAAACGCCCTAAATCATGTTAAGATATATTCATTAGTTTTACATTTAAGGTAAATTGAAGGCTTTTTAAATAATTGTAGAACAATAGTTGCTCACAAACATCGTCGGATCGCAATGAAGAGGTATCAATCGACTCATATTTAAGAATCGAAACGAATTAAAGATGTTTTTTATCGAGTACCCTCAATGTTCCCAGCAGCCCATAATAAGTGAATTGCAATTTTTTCCCTTCTATATTTTCTCTGTCGGCTATATAAAGTAGTTCCTCGCTCTGACTTGCGTCCCATGTGATGGGAAGGAATCTTCCGATCAGTAGATTCCTCTGACAAGACTAATAAATTAAAATTATATAAAATATGCTTTCTCTTCGTTTTAATGTAACATTCTGTGGCATTTGGCTGTCGACTATAGTTGGGAAGGAGAACGGAGGGCAAAACGCTGATTTCGAAAAGGTGGTATGGCAGAACTTGTTCTTTGAAGCACAATTTTTTTATGTTTTGTAAAGAGAAGGGAACAGGGGGTGGCAGCAGGAATCCAGAGCCCCAAAATATGGTGCGACGGACATTAAGTAATAGAAAGTTGTCTTTATAACACTGTGAACACAAACAAAGTCCCGGCAAAAAGGTCACAGCACGCTCCAGGCATCAGGACGGGACGGCAGCAAGTCAGGCCTGCCTGCCCACCCCGAAAAAAAACAATTTTTCAATAAATTAGGTTTCTCAGCAGATTTCGCTTCGTTTGCCCCACACCTCAGACCCCAGACTCGACCATTTCCATATCCTTAGTAGAAGTATAGCAATTCACCCCATATTTGTTTCGGCTTTTTGTACGCAAACGAGGAGGAAACTTTGAGGAGGACGCTTCCCCGCCCCATTTTCCTCCAACCACCAATCTTACAACTTAAAACTTTTGGTTTCATCCAGCCATCCTGTCATCCCCCCTCAGGGTCCGATCTCCGGTCTGAGCCAGTAAGGAATGATGCAGAAGTCGCTGATTTATGCCCTTTTTAATGTGGCCAAAGTAAATGTCATTTAATTACACCCGATTTAATGGAATTTTACGCATTATCGGAGCGTTTTTAGAAAGCTTTTTGTCTGCAGCTCCTTTCGTGCTTGTCCCTGTCAATTCCTATCCTGATGACCGTTAGGAGAGTCCTTAAAATACCAGAGCCTTGGAGAAAAAATGCCGCAGGGACGCAAGACGGAGCAACTGCCGGGGCATGTCGGACAAACAAACCCGAGCGACACACTTCAAAGGAATGCCCAGCATTTTTCGAAAAGAAAATATTTGTTCCCACTCGCAGTGTATTCAGATTTTATCTTCATCAACATGCTTTGATTACCATTTACCGAGACATTCGAGTGGAAGGACTACAAGTAATGCTTTATTGTTACAAAATTTAAATAAATCAAAGGTCAAATTGTTTGATAGATTCAAAGATTCGATGAGGAAATTACTTAATCTGAAAGTTTCCGACACGTGTTCCCCCGAATTCAAATTTCTTTTTTAATTAATTCCGATTATCTTTGATTGCTTAATATAACCTTGCAGGGGATAGTATAATATTAAAACAAGGACACATCTCCGACCCAATAAAGCATATATCTTATGGATCAGGACCACATGGATCGATATGAGCACTATTGTCTCACTTTTAAAACTATCGATCCCAAACATTAAACATTCCCTTCTTTACTTTGCACGCAGGATATAAGCTGGAAGGGCGGAATCGCGCAACTACAAGTATATGCTATATATATGCCATATAACTGAACGATCGGTACTTTGGTGTTTTTGGGCAAAGAAGCCGGGGACTTTTTTCAAAATCTATTTTATAAGACTGGTCTGATTCTGAAGTGCTTATAAGAATCGGCCAACTATATACGATACTTGTTATATCTTTTATCAATAGAAGCCGGCATTTGACTGCAAGCGGATATAATTTCGGTTCCGGTCGAAGTCACAAGTAGATGGAAAAGATCGATACCGTATATACCGAGTCGAATCCATCTTTACAATACTAACACACCTGTATACATTGATTTTTATTGCTAAATATAAATATATTACTGTGTATATAGTCAAAAAGTACAAGCTTTGCCCTAACTACAGTAACTGGTTGATGAAGCTTCATTTTTATCAAAAAACGGCCACAAATTTTGATTGATGACATGAAATATAATCGTAAAACAAATGGCCCCTACGGCCTGGATACGGATGGCTAAAAACGTTATAACATGTCCTTTGAACCAGTGAAGCGAACTCTAGATAAATTGTGGTTTCGAATCGTACGAAGGAATCAACAAGTGCCCTCTGACATCTGACAGTTTTTTATACCCTTGTAGAGAATGTTGTGTTTTTTTCATGAGTGGGATACGCAGTGAGGGGGTTTCTCCCGCCCTCTAAAAGGAAATAGGTTTCTTCATCTGTATACTGATTTTGTGTGTATGGTAGTATAGTTTTAATTTACCTTCAGATCTAAAGTCGTATCCCAGGGTTTTTATTCTCTGATGCCTCTGATAAAAATATCAGAATGCTATTTGAAAAAGAATGGGAATTTGTTGCATGGAAATAAATGTGAGTAAGTCTTGTTTTTAAATAAAAAAAAAATTTTAAAGATTAAAAAACAACCCAAACATCTAAACATTAAATAAATATAAAAATAAATATAAATGATAAAAAGCTTGTAATAAATACGAAAAAAAAAAACATCGTAGAGGAATTTTTTTACATGGTTTTACGCTTATACTAATATATGTACCTGAATGTTTGATTTTGCTTTAGGATCCTCCTCAGTCAGTTTAAAAAAACAAAGTCCCGAAAAATAACGTCGGGTCTGTAGCTAGCTAAAAATGGCACTACACCTCTTGCTGTCTTTAGTGCATAATTTCAAAATCGTTTGATGTGAATATTATAACCATCCTTCGATCCTGCGATTAAATTATAATCAAGGTCCATAACACTTGCAGTCACTCGGTAGCTTTAAAAAAAATTTGCAAGCGTATTTCCACTAACACTAAACGTTGGTTTGTACTATTGCTGTTACTATTTGATTTCTATTGATATTTTATTGATCCTATTTATGGTATCTATTGATACTATTGATTTAATCTTTGGTTAAAATGAATTTTGGATCTTTCGATTCTGCATTAAAATATTGCTTTTAGCAACTGGACGTGAATTTATTTCCAAACCATCGGAAATTTGCTGGATCCCGTGTATACGGGTCAAGGTAATACACAAAATTGATACCGACTTTCCTGAACTTTTTTGCTCTAACACTTGTATGCTTTTACAGAGGCATACGACCCTACGTGGCAAAAGTGGTAAAATAATACTCGAAATCACCGAAATGGGTGATCTTACCCAACGCGCCATACTCTTAAGACGTTGCAAATCCAACTTTGGGCGGAGCCGAAGAGTATACATACACCCTTGCAGTTAAATGGCTGCTTATATTTTTAAAATATATAGCAAATATGAAATTCATGCTCATATTATTACCGTCTAAAAATTTTGAATGGATCAGACGACTATATCCTATAGGCACATAAGTGAGCTATCGGAAATGCCGTAGCTTTAGCACTTTTGAGAGTAGATGCTTGGGCCCATTTTCGAAGTCCATTTTATAAGGAGCTGATAGTGGCCGATTAAATCCAATAATTGCTCCATATTTTACCAATCGAACCCGCCAGCAAGGGTATGCAAAATCAGGCTTTGCCCGAAGTTAGCTTAAGTTAGCACTAAATTGGCGATCACGTGATTCTAAGACACCTTTAAAAATTAAAAAAATATTGAAAACTTTGCTTCCGCCGTTTTTCAACTGGCGTCTCTAAGAGAAGTTCTGATTGTCTCGTACATTGTTGCATCAGAACAGTTGTTGATTCCTTCGCATCATATACAATTGGAAGCATTACTTGACCAAGATTCGTTCCAAAAGCTAGAGGAATTGAGAGATGTCGAAACGCATCAAAGTCATGGGAATGACTCGGGAGCAAGGATACTGGGTGTCGTATGACTTGAAACCGGGGCATGCCAAACGGAGTTTCTTTGCTTGTGAACAGCTGCTTCTATTGTTAAAAGATATAGCAAATATCGGATATAGATGACCGATCCTTATTAGTACTTCAGAACTAGACCAGTTCCTTACAAAATGGATTTGGAAAAAGTCCCAACCTTCTGCTCCTAAATCCACCATAGATGTGGCATTTCCGATTGTTCAGTTATATGGATATAGTCGTTTATATTTGACCCAGTTACTGCGTGCAAAGGAATGAAGAGTATGTTCACAGTGTAACTATTAAATCATGAAAATTGGCGCAATTTTAAAACGTGGCGGAGACACCGGTAATTTCGTCAATGGAATTAGAGCCTGAAATTGGAGTAAAAAGCCCAGACAATACCCAAAAAAGAAGCAAATATTTTACAGCTCATGGCCCGGTCACATCTGTGCCAACCGAAAACCAAAATTACATTAAAGGACCCACGAGCCACGCAGGATAATGAAAAGGAAACTGGCGGGGTGAGTTGCATATTTCAAGGGACAGGGCAATATATTGTCCTGTAGAGGGAGGGATTTTGGCGCGGCTGTATGCAGCATTAAAAAGCCTTGTTTCAAGCTGTTAGAAGAAGGTAATTGTTATAAAATTGCTTTGTAATTGCTTACTAGAAACAAATAGCTATCGCATTAATATAAGCAAACGCGAAAAATGTGCTGCTTAAAAGTGGGACCATTCGGGCATCCCATCCGTCCATCCATCTGTCCGAGGCTAGCCTGTACTGGCATGGTGACGTGGGTCTAAACACCGATCTATTTGGTGCCCATTCCAGCCTGGGCTCCAGTCCCCGCATCCCAACAACGAACCGCTTTATTTAATTAGACGCTCACAAACCAATTAATCAATTTGCGTTTCTGCCCCCACATTCCGGAATTCAGTGTCAATTCAGAAGCACACCCCATCCCAAGCCCAAGCCCAAGCCCAGGCACAGAGCCTTGGACCAGGACCCTTGGCCTCGCCACCCCGCGCACTTGTCCCGTGCATTGTCAATGTCAAATTATGTACACTTTTATGCTAAAATGAAGTAATGGCCCCAAACCGTGGCGTAAAAATGTAATGAAGAGCATAATACGGAAAAAAATAAATAGAATCCTGTTAAGACCATTTATCACTTGACAATTTGTACAATCCCAATTTTGTTTTGCCGCTGACGTAAATTATTTACAGAGGACTGATTTCACCCTCTTGGATTGTTAACCGCATTCTTTGTAATGGCTTTTGCGACGTGTTGTGCTGCAAAATATTTACACAGGTCTGAATTCTGAATTGATTGACCCTGAGAGTCGTTGTAGAAACGAAAGACGGAAATGCTTAGTCTTTCTGTTTCTACGCAAACTAGTCTTTCGTTTTTAAAATAATCGACTTTAAACTTCGTTCCTTTGCACGCAGAACTGGACTGATTATAAAGTTCAACAAAGATGGGCCAATTATATCCGATATTTGCTGAGTCCCTTTATCATCTCTTAACCTACTATTAGTTAGTAAAATAATCAAATAACAGTAAAGGGATAAAATAAAATGATGGACTACTGGAACACAGAGCTGGTGGCTAAACAACACCAAGTTTCTTCATACTACAAGTCACTATATTGCAGGTAACCCAGAAAATGCCCATTTGCAGACTATCACAGTTGCTACCACAAATGGGTGATGCTGACTAAAGACAGCCAATTACCCACCAACTTAGAGACCTAGCCGCTTCATAATTAACCTCTTGCTAAGGTTATTCGATTCTCTAATAGTATATAAGATAGTATTATCGCTAATAAATTCAGTGACGAAATTAAACATCTTTGTGGCACTTCGTGCTTACCTGATCCATGATCAAGCTTCTAAGTTCCCTATGCATCCTACTATCAGGAAAACGCCACTGGAAGGTCGATACTTTTACTTCTACTCCTTATCAAGCCTGGTACTTTCACCTACTTGTAAGCTTACCGACACAGGTTACTGTCCCTTTCCACAGGACCAATTCTCCTTCAGTTTCTCCGTTGACGAGTCTTTAACTCATTCCTATCATTCACATGCAAGTAAATACCACAGGTAACTGCAACTTGTTACCTGTGTCAGACAAACGATAGTGTCGGACACGACAAGGACAAAACAACCTTATATAAGGTTTCTTGTAAAGCTATTTTCCGCGACCTTAGATTATTCTAAATAGAATTTTCTGAAAAAAAACCATCAAAATGAATTCCCTTTCGTGTTTGATTCAAGACTTTATGTTAACTCTTGTATCTTCAGATAAATTCTATACGCTTTAAAAAGTTAAAAAAGTAATTATATAAAATTCTATCATAAAAAATGGAAAGAAATCTATATTCATATGCATGTATAAATTATGACATCTTTTAGGATTATCATAATGGCGTGCCTATTCTGCAAGACTATAGTTATCTTATACATATTGATCTTCTAACATAATTATATAAGAAATATGAAATTAATTTAGACCAAAGACGAGTGTCCGCAACCCAAAAACTTTTTGACTAACCTATGATAGATAACACAACAATATAATGCCTGGCATTGTCCACATGAGCGACATCAAAGCGAGTCTTGTTATGTAACAATAATGTGTTTGCATCGGCGGAATGTTAAAAAAAAGTCTCGAGAGCAATCAATTGAAATTAATTTGCATAAAGGAAGGTTCGTGGTGCTCGCCAGTGGGCGTACGACCGGATATCGGATTACCCACTTGTCCACCCTTTAAGCCTCGTCAGAATCGGAAGCTGGTCCTGACGCTTCTTCCCTTTGCTATTGCTGTGGGGGGGTGTGGTAGTCCCACCAGAGGGCATTGTGGTACCACAGAGAACAAGGTCCTCATAGCAAATGTTAGCTCACAACATTTGTCTGCTTTTTTTATAATATTCATAAGAACTCGGCATACTATAAACATTTAATTGCACATAATTTTTTTTCTTTCGTATCGCTTATTCTTAATTTAAAATTTATGAACTTTAAAAAAAATATATATATATTATATATTTATAATAATATAGATAGCAAATATCGTATGTAAATGGCCGATTATTATTAGAACTTCATATTCAGTTTCTTGGAAAATGGATTTTAAAAAATTCCCATGGTTGTAAATGTTTAGTAACATGGCAACATATGTGTTTATTCCGAATTTTTTTTTTTCAAAGTAATGAAATTTACTTTTATTTTTTTGGTTTTACTTTAGAATTTTTTTAAAACTGTCTTTATAGCTGTGTTTATATAAAAGTGTATAACTTCGACTTCAACCAAAGTTCGTCAACTCAACATCTCAGTTCGTCAACTCGTCAACATCAAAGTTTTTAAATTTTTTTTAGATTTTAAGATTATTTACCTAACCGGGCGAGTGATGTGCCGTGGCACTTTTTTGCGCATTTTCTGATTAAATTATAAAACAAGAATAAAATGTGGATTCAAATTTTAATTTGCTGAAAGTACAAAGAATTTGCAGAGGTCGAGTGGCTGCCGGAGTGACAATCTGCACCCCCGCCCATCCAAGCTTACCACCTGAGTATGGCTGTTTGCTTAAGACCCGGAGGCATTTTTGGGCGGCAGGATAAAGGAAATTTGCACTGCCACAACAGCATTTGGGGCTTAAACTTAATTAGGCGGAAGTAAGCAAGTTCATTGTTTTAGACAGATCCTGACTTGTTATGTTTTTATTCCTAGCCCAAAGCTTTGGTGGCATATTCAAAAAGCAGATATTGAACCAGTTATGCCTCTCCCTCCACACAATTATTAGTTGAATTCGTCACCTTTGTATAAGGTCACTCGCAACTTTGGAAGTTCATCGAAGTAAAACGAGTGTATTTTTTTGCTTTTCAGATGGAGAACAGTTAAAGCATTTTTATTTATTTCTATTATTATTGATCGTATATTTGATCTCGAAAGTAAGTAAACTTAAAAAGAACTACTACATATTACACATAACACTGAATTTAATGATTTTGTCTAAAACGTTAAATATAAACGGATACTCAATAGTGTGGAAATACATATTTATAAGCTTAGAAACCGCTTGAGTTAACGTTTTCAGTTCGCTTTGGTAGTTCTTTCTGCTAAATCTGCTATGACATATTTAAATTGAAATAACAACAAAATTTTAATACCCTCTGCAGGCGTATAACAAGAAAGGAAAGCTTACTTCTGAGGAACCGAAGCTCCGATATAGTCTACCGATGGCGTTCGTTCCGAATTATATCCAGGTCCAGAATAAATAAAAAGAAAATATATAAAGAATACTTTATAGGGTCGGAGATGTCTCCATCAATTTGTTGCACACTTGAGACCTAATGTATTAAACCATCTGCAAGGATATAAATTTAAATATATATAAATTAAATTCATAAATTTAAATCTGGAACGCTTCCTTCGCCATGCGAAAAATATTATATATTATATTATTAAATATCATAGTTTTTATAAGGGTATAAAACTTTATTTAACTATATCAAATCGAAGGCATTTTATTGCCAAATAGAATACAAAGCAGCGAATCAAAAGCCACAAGGTCACGGCAGCTTTGGTTTTGACATAAATGATTTGCCGAAAATGTGTGTACGAAATGCATTCCTGAAGGAATCAGCAAACTTGGACCAAGTGTGTCTAGTGCCTCCCTTTTTAATTAATGAGAGTGACTTGTGGTACTGCAGCATTCGGCCGTTATTAAGGATCCGGGTTTCAACAAATCATCATTCCCACACGGGAATCCATATCCATATTGCATATGCAGACACACCCCGCCTCGCTTACTGTTTCTGTTTACGACCATGAGTCCAGACCCCGGGACAGAGGGTCCCCGATAGGATGATATGCCAAAGCCAACGACCCTAAAACAAAGCAAATCACGCAACCCACCACTATGTCAAACCAATAATTGAAAAATCCCTTCGCCACTGTCCTGGGCTGTCATCAATCTTTGAGGTGTGTCCTGCTCCTGCCGCTTCAACCGCTCCTGGCGCTCCTTTCTTGATTTCCGTTCCTGTTGCGTGATGTGATCGCCAGCCACGAGCAGTCCAGGGAGTCTATGGAGCTTGGCCACAGGATGGCATGTTAGGTCTATTCCCGCTTCCAGCTGTCCCATCCGCCAGACACTCCCCCACTCTGTTTACTTTTTGCTGCATTTTCGCAACAATGAAGCACCCCTAAGAAAGCATGGGTGGCATGGGGACCGGATCAGGAATCTATATAATAAATCGATGATACAACTTCTCTTCATTTCCTCAAAAACGTACTCCTGCGCTATGGAATAAAAGATATTAACAGTCTGAAGTCAGTCAGGATAGGCACAGGGAAGTTTTTTTTAAATTTATTATTGGCTTTCTGTAGGTAATCATTTTCTATTAACTATCTTTTAACCAGTCGGTTTTGTTTGTGGTTTGCTCCACAGAGTTTGCTTCAATTACACTTTAATTAATCTTAAAATAATTTGTTGTAAACCCGATTTTATTTATTTATTTATATGCTCAAGCTGAGCTGGGAAACCGAATTAAAATATAAGTAACTATGCTAAGAGAAATTTAGGAATTTTAGATTGGTATACGTCAAGGAAAAGTTCAGGGGGCAAAGTGTGTGAATAGATATATTGGGAAACGGATCATGTTTAGCATGATGAAATCTGCTGATCGGTAACCACAGAGATTAAAAGGACCTAGTTGGAAAACGTAAAAAAACAATTGACTCAAAAGATATTTGGAGTAAGCCAAAAAATAAACTAGCATATGAAAAATGACCCCAGCACAAGTTCGAAGCTCCTTCAAAGGAGGTAGGTTTAACAGTTTAACCCTGCAATCATATGGCGGTATACGATTGAAAGGATCCCAGTTTAGATTATTCAGTGCAAGTGACAGAAACTTGTTTTTTTTACAGAATGTTGGGAGCTCTAAACGCAATAATTATGAATAGGACTAACTAGGGGGGAAATATAATATAAGGTGCTGGTAGTGAAAGCATCATCAAATTATTTTGACCAACGTTTAAGGCGAACAATACTAGCGACGTGGTTCCCATGAGAGTACGAATCTATAAGAGGACGTAGCAATGAAACGTCATATGGTTGGCTTTTGAACATTTAAGGAAGAGAAGATTGTTTGAGCGCCACGAATAGAGTTACTCAAGGTTCACTTGCTGTATCTGCCCAGAAAACATCATCAGCGTGCATAAATGTAGGGGCATAACTTGTGACATTCAGATGGTCGATGTCAACAAAAAAAACCAGAGGTCTTAAGTGACTACCCAGATGACAGGACACCAGATGAAAACTAGATAACATTTGACTGTTTTTTTTTTAAATAAAAGAAGCAATCAATCGTTTTTTGAGAAATATATCGGATGAAGAACTTCAGAATGAGACTAGTTCCTTATTATATGGACTTTATATGTGGACTTAAGCTTTAACTCTCGAAAACGATTGTTACCGAAAGCTGTGGCATTTTCGGTCGTTCAGTTATATGGCACTATAAAATATAGTCGGACTATTATTATATTAAACTATTAAGTAGTACTTTGGTCAATAAGCAACTGTGCCAGATCTCAGATAGTAAATACACAAAGGAATTGAATAACTGCCAGGAGCTGTATCAAACATCTAATACCATTTCAAAGTTTACTCAATGCTTTAATTTCAGATGCCATACTCTCCTCCTTATTCATTTGATTTGTTTTACGGCGCTCTTCACTCGACTCCCTGACTTCTAATTGAAAAGAGGTTGGGAAAATAAACACAAATTGTAATAAAAGTTTATATGCAGTAAATATTTTTTGGTTACGGGCGAGTACTTTTTGCTTTTGCTTTAACACGTTTTAGCTTCTGATGCTCCTTCTTGGGTTGCTTTTGAATTTTTTATTTGAAAAATAAAATTGAAAATTCAATTTTGCAATCATTTTGGCACCCCAGACACATTGCGCCATCCATCCACCCGCATCCTGCCACCTTGCCGGGTGATTCCCCGCCCGACAGACAACCAACCGCTTTGCAGATTACAAACGACAATCTTGTGACGACAGCGGAGTAAACTTAGCCAAGGCCCAGACCCAGACCCAGACCCAGGACCAGGATCAGGCTGAGGACACAAGGTACTGTGTCATGCTGTCCAAGGACTCGGCTGTAAGAAGCTTCCATCTGCCTAGAGGACTCCCAAGGGGAGGACTCGGAAGAACCCCATCTGAAGGTCGTGGTAAGTATTGGACATTTTCGTAATAATAATTAAAATATAAAAAAGTTTTGCAACTTTGAAAAAAAAGATAGCCCGAAAAGGGCTGCGAGAGGATTTAAAGGCAGTATCCTTTTTAAAGCATTCATTTGTCGAATGGATCTGCGAATAAGTACATGTTATGTTTTAAGGATGGGAATTATTAATTAACCCTTTGTTGTCCCACAGCGGCCTCATTTGCTCTAGCTTTTTTTTAATTATGCACCTATTAATGTTTAAAATGCAAATGCCGAGACTGAACTGGCCTAAACGGGATAGCCAAAAGGCGAATGGGAAAAGCCAAAAAGGGGTCGCCGTTCTCCCAGAATGGGTTAAGCTATAAAGTTTTATGTGAATAATGTAAACAGTTGTCAAGGAATTATGACTGAGCGAAAATTTTAGCAGAGGGTCACTTCAACTTTCACTTCCACTGCTACTTCTACTCCGATGGCGTGTTTAATATAAAACAGGACCCTGGCAAGAACCCTGCTCATGACAAAAGCTAAATATTTAAACTAATTAGAAGTCAACTAAAATTTTTACCTGCAAAAGATAAAAGGCCCGCCTGCACGCATTTCTAAAATGATTGGCAAGGCCACTAAATTGGACAGAAAAAAAGGGCTGTGAGCAATAACACACGGGTCTATGACTTTATGGGAAAAAACTAGCGGTAATTGGTAGAAAAAATTAAAAAGTTTACTACTACTATGAAATAACTTCTTTTAAGTCAAAGCAGCCAAAAGTAACATTCGAAAAGTACCTTATAAAATGATTAAATAATTTCTTAATATTTAAAAACGTGTTTCTAACCTTATGTTAATCGAGTCTTAAAGCTGGATTTGATGCCAATTTTGGAGTATCGATATTTTTGATATCTTTACTTTTGCAGAGGGGATTATAATTTTGATCAATAGTTTCCATAATGAAGGAGACATCTCCGACCCCGTAATTCTTATATATTCTTGATCAGGATCACTTTCTGAGTTTATATACGCATGATAATTTAATTTTAATTTCTAATTTTTCATCAATCATTAAAGTTAGGCAATAAGCAGCATTTGGGAGTGTAAAAAATAATCTTGACGCACTTTTATGATGGTTAAAAATTATTAAGTTTGTCAATTAATATTAATGATCAATTTACACATAATTGTTTTATTTTTTCGTTAAGAATCAATTTTCACTTAGGTATCGTTTCATCGATCTAGTCGTAACTCGACATTAATGAAAACTTCAAACTATCTCTATTAAATAGGGAGAAACATATTAACAACATCGAGTATTCAAATGTATATAACGCACATATATACATATTTAGTATGTATTATTTAGACCTTAGTAATAGATACCCCTCTACAATTTTCCGATTAATCTGGGGAAGATTTATTTAAACATCATTTAAATAACAAATCAACCCAATTTTTTGGTTGTAGTCGGGTAAGAAAAAGGATACTTAACCCCTTAATGGCACAACATTTGTCGCAAGTAAGGTTCTGAATCCTGACCATCCAGCCATCGATGTAACACGTGTTGGAATTCCTTCAATGAAATAAACTAGGCAAGGACTGTTATTGGGGCATGCATATTGTATAAACAATCTTTGGGAGGGGACGTTTTTATAACTTCAGCTATATATTAAGATACAGATCCATACATATATTTACTCCACCTTATCAAAAGGTCAGTTAAGAAGGCTTGAACTTTAAAGAAGACTTAAGCTTTCCCATACTTGTTAATGTACAAATTCCTATATTTGGCTTCCATCACCAGTAAAGTTACGCAAATTTCCATATTAGTTTTTATGTTATTTATATTTGTGTGCGTAAAAAGTAAAGTGCTCTCAATTTTGAAGAGTTAAAAAAAGGAAATTAGTTTTTCCTTAAATTCTGGCACTGACTGACTCTACTGCTCTTTATCATTTGATTTGCCTGCAACTGAGCACTCTAAAACTGTCAACAACCTCTAGTGACTCCCTTACCTGAAAATTTAAAAAAACTTGATAAAACAAACACTAAGCTCTATTGACAAGCTGCGATGCATGATATATTTAAGTACTCCTGCGATAGAACAGAACAGTAGCAGTCAGTTAATTTCCACTATCAAACAGCCTTATAGGACTCCCCTCGAACCAGGATTACAGGTTAAAGTAACTCAACCACAAACAGGCCTGCCACAGACATTTAGTAAAATGTTTTCAATTAGGGAGAAATACCTTAAGGTCATGTTGGAATCATTTATAGAAATTTTAGTCACATGTACACACTAGCTTCGCACCTCGGGGTTGCCCGCTTTTCCCAAATGCCGTAGCATGGCTTCATTTTTCTTGCAACAGTGACTTGAAACTACAATATTTAAAAATATTTGAAAATTATAAATATTTATGAAAAAAATGTATTATATGATGATAAAATCGATTAAAAATTGAGTCAACTCTGTGAAGGGATTCTGGAAATGGTTCAAATAGAGGGGCAGTCGATTTCAGGAATCACATTTTTCGACCACTGTGCGGGACCGAGTTGATTTCTTTCTTTTACAAACCACCCTCGCAGAGCTCAAGGAAACCGAGTGGCGTGCTGTGTTCGAATGTGTCTTGGTTGTTTTTGCAATAGATTAGCTTGAGCCACAGAAATAAATTCACCTGCAGATGCTGGCGTGCTCCTCAAGGACCACGCACACCCATATTGTGTGTTGTGTCGTACTAGTTGTGTTGGGCGAAAGTGCTTTGGGCTTATAATCTCTTGTTGAAAGCAGAAGGTAATTGAGTAAATAATAGGGTCAAAGACAAATATTATTGTGAGCATGCCATGCCAATAAGAAAAT
The DNA here is from genome assembly GCA_035047325.1 of Drosophila vallismaia. Classification (NCBI taxonomy): domain Eukaryota; kingdom Metazoa; phylum Arthropoda; class Insecta; order Diptera; family Drosophilidae; genus Drosophila; species Drosophila vallismaia. The sequence goes on along the minus strand of JAWNPU010000001.1, from coordinate 568,339 downwards.
GCTTTTGACGTCTTTTATGCGTGAAAAGCGTGTGGAAGTTTGTGGCAAATTGAGAGCGATTAAGTGCCGGAAAACGAGCAGTCAGTGGCTTTATTTGGATGATGCGATTACACCAGCTTACCGCATACCAGAGCGCCACTGTGATCTGCCATAATTATTATTTTCTACTAGGGTATGATCTTCAAAAAATTAATAACAAGGAAAGCTAAATTCAGACGGAGCCGAAGATAATATACCCTTGCTGTTAAAGGCGCTATTGGTATATATCAATATATCAGATATAGGTGGCAGATGCTTACCTTTAAAATTACACCAGTTCCCTATAAAATGGATTTCTAAAAAAAAGGCCCAAGATTGACTCCCACAAGTAGCAAACTTATCGAACTTACGATCAGTTGTCGTGTGATCGGTATAAACACTATTTATACGCTAAGAATATAAAAGTCAAAAAACGAATGCAACTAAGATTAAAAGGCTGTCCAACTTCTTAGGCCCATAAAAATATTATTAATTTTCTAATTGGAATTTTTGTGAAATGAAACAAATAAAGTTCCTACGTTTACTAGCAGATGGCGCTTTTCAGATCGATAGGTTTGTGTCTAAATAAAGAACATAACCTCGCTATAATTCTTGACGTCTATTCTTTGTGTGTTCCGTCAAAATATATAACCGATCAAATTAAAAAATGTATCATCTGATCACAATCTGAATCTACAATACAATACAATACAATTCTTTGGTTTTAATACAGATACAAGTGCATATACACTCACAATCATAAGAACGCATTATACATATATGAATACATACCTACATTTACTTTCAAAATGATAGGAGTGACCATGAATATATCCCATAACTGGAATATAATGAAACGAAGATCTAAAACGAGATACTTAAATGTTTCTGCAAATGAAAGATTAAAATTAGCTCAGATCTTTTTTTTAGGAAAATCTTTACTCATCTAGAAAATTTGAGACTGATCGAAAGACTATGCCAATAGCTGCAATATAACTGCACCATCGGAAATTTTAAGGCTTTTTGGTACATTGAATACTCATGGAAATAGAAGCATGATGTTTATTTTATTTTTATAAGCAACTGGCCTTACTATAGAGTTCTTATAAGGATCGACCAACTATATCCCTTATTTGTCATTTACCTGCAATTAATAACAAATATAGCAAATATGGGATATAGTTGGCCGATCTTTGTAAGAACTCCACAGTAAGGCCAGTTTCTTATAAAATTGGTCTATTTCCGTTCGTTCAGTTACAGGGCAGCTATAGGATACCTCGATCCGTTTGAACTTCTCTATTTGGGTTCGAAGCCTCAAAAAAGATATTCTTACCGAATTTCAACTTTCTATCTGAAATAGCATGAAATTTAAAACAGATCCGATCGTTCAGTTATATGGCAGCTAATACTGCGATATCTTTAAAACTGAGAGACTAGTTCGCGTAGAAACAGACATACTAACATGCTTATATTGATCCAGGAGGTAATGCTGATCAGGAATGTATATACTATATAGGGTCGGAGATGTCTCCTTCACTGTGTTATTGCCATACTCTTTGCAAGTTTTAGTATCTTTCTAAAATTATATTTTAATTTAATTGCGTATTTATTCAATACAAGCTCAATAACTATACATCAAAGGTCTTTCTTGGATAATCACATACATAAAAACGTACATATATTTAATAAAAAGGCCATTTTATTACTGAAACAATATGGAGACATGTGGCTTGTAGGCAGATCGAGTTTGTTTCCATTTTATCGCAAATCAAAGCTTAAGAAAACGTTTTTAAATATTTTAAGCGTCTCCGCCACTTAGCTGGGAAAAAAATTACGAGGAATTCCTCTTTTGACACTGGTTATTCAAGTCAATTTTGTTGAAATGCCGAAGACGGCTCACCCTGTACTCTGTTGGCTTGGATCTGTCGGCCTTTCTGGCTGGCAGGGAACAGAAATTAATCATCATCTTGTTTTATTCTTGAGTTAAGCTAAACCAACGAAAGTGGTGGCTGGCGGCCCCATTGTCATTCTGTTGAGAATGAAACCCGTTTTATGTTTTATGTACGTCAGCATTATTAGGCGGACAATTTCGCAAGATTTGTATATATATCTCGAGATGGGCACAGGAATATACGAAAACACAGTCGCTTTCTTATTTTCTGGTAAATACAAAAAGGAGTTTGGAGAAATTTAAATTAAGAGATGGGACTATGGGGTACCTAATAGCTTCTGCTTCCTTATTGTTTATAGTTCCTACAAAATCCTGTAAAACTTAATAAAACCCAAGCGACTGTTAGGATATCTTTCAAGTAGATTAGACAAAAGCCACTTATCGATTGGTTCCCTCAGAAGACAGCACGTTTTTTCGCCCAGTAGAAGCCCTTCGAAATAGCCACAGCTGAATCTTGCCCAAGATGAAGTGATTTTTCTATGTGGGAAACAAAACTACTGTGTGGAATGCCGACATGGTAGATTTGGTCTTCCAATAGGCGTGGTTGCTTCAGCTTGCACCGGGGTCTGATGGTCATTTTAGGGTGAAGGCTAACCATAAGGCTGACTATAAGTCATTCGGAATCTTGAGAAGAAATAACGAGACTCGGTTTTTGATGTGTGTGAGTCTTCGCCCGCTCCGAGAATAAAGACAATTTTTCTGAGACCAAACGTTAATGAACTTTTATAACCAGTTTATGGCGAGGTCTGAACAGCGGCTTAGCTGGCATAGTGCTGGTCAGATCCTGGTGATTTAGTTTGTCTGAAGAATCTTATAAATGAAAAGGTTCCCTATTGTTAGGTAACTGAACTTTATTATTCTTTCGCAAGGACCTCTCTTTTAAGCTGTGTTTTTGCCCCACAAGAATTTGTGACTTAAAAGTAGTCTCCACCAATTATTAAACTTTTTTTAGAAACCATCTATAGTTATCTATAGTTAATATAAGTTGGTCGCTACATGTAATCAAAAACAAAAAGGACTTTGAAATCGAAAATCTCAAAAGTTTTAAATCCAATGCCGAAACAAATGGTAAATTATTTAATAGAATTTTGTCTCAATGAAATTGATTTTGAAATTTTTGAAGTCCCGATATAAATAAGTAAATAAGGAAAATTTAAAAATTAGAAGCATGTCCCTATAGAATTATTTATACAAATTTTAGTTTTACAAATTGTAAAACCCAGTTTCGAAAAGAACGTTGTGTAAGAGCGTGAAAGGAAAGTTAACCTCTGGCCGTCAGTTTATATACCTTTACCCTTCTATTGACAAGAGATACAGCAAATATCGGAAAAGGTAACCCACCTTCCCACCCACCCAATCCTTATGGGAATCACACCATGTTGAATAAAAAATCCCAAGCTTTGTCAGGTGAATAAATAAAATATAAAAATATATAGTATATATCTAGTTTAGGTAAACGATAAATTTTGGTGAAAGTGCAAAAAAGAATATTCACTTACGTCTTTACTAGCTTGGTAAAAGAAAAATAAAAGCATTAATAGTAGTAGATCGCGCCGATCTTGAACACGGACATGGCCCTAACTTTAACTATTGAATACGCGGGTTTAGAGATGGATTTATGTTACTTATGACCCATGGCAGAGTAAAATCTGGGAAAAATGCTTTAGCCGTACCACAAGGTTAGCGGATGATGATTCTTCTCTTTTCACTCTTTCACTTTTGTTGCCCTTTAAATCGGACGACGGTCCAAGAATACAACTTAAAAGGCAAAGATTGATAATATATCGTTCGCTACTTTTACTCCATTTCCTCCATAGCTTATTCCTTGATAGAACTCTCACATTAGACTATCAGCCGCAAAACTCGCATGCCTACCAATATTACAGCGGGTTCCAGCGTCCCGACAGGGGGAAAACTTTATGACTATACCATAATTATCTAACGACTATACCTATTGAGTAAATTTATCGGATGGGTGTATTATCTTTCTATTTGGAAATTGGATGGTTACTTTAAAACAACGTCCTTTCGAGGACTCAGACCAAAAATAACACACAGAAAAACTTCATCAAAATAAAGAGCTTAAAAATAAACACAAGACATATTCTGCTGTAATACTATTTTTGGCATTATTACACAGCTATAATGAGTTTGTTTGGATTAATGCTAGGGAGTGCTGACTGCAAAACCGAAAGCAAATGTAATCGGATCGAGTGCCACCGTTGACCATTTTTATGCCCTTGCAGAGCGTATTATAATTTTGGTCACAACTGTGCAAAGCATCTCCGACCTCATAAGGTATATACATTTTTAATCTTGATCACCTCCTGAATTGATATAAGCATGTCCCTTTGTCCGTCTATCTCTATCTACGCAAACTAATCTCTCAGTTTTAAAACTTCTCTCCTTTGCATGAACATTTTAGGCCGAACGGACGTGTTCGGTAGACCATATTCTCTAATTTTCACAAAACTGAGCGATCGAAAATGCTATAGCATCCATGCTTTTGCAGATAGAAAGTTCAAATTTGATCGGAATTTTTGTATGGGAATCTGGGATCATCTAGAAAACTTCATACGGATCAAACGACCATACATTATATATGACATTTATATGATGTATCGGAAATGCCATAACTGTGGCGTAGAAGCTTGGCCCTTTTTTCAAAATGCGTTTTAAAAGGAATTGGTGTAATTCTAAAGTTAAACTATATTTGATCTTTGGTAAATCTCTGACCAATTTGTAGGAGCCGCCATTCAACTATAAGGGTATATACTCTTCAGCCACATCCAAAGTTAGCTTTCTATTCTTGGTTTGTTTATTATTTATGAACTCTTTTTTCCAAAAGTTTCAGAAATGTTGTTGGGTCTAAAATCATGCGCCTCATTCTGAACATGCCCATAAATTACAATTTTACAATTTGAAAACCATTTATCTTGAATGTGCTTCTTACCGGAGAATATCGTTTATAACTGCTTGGATCAAGGAAATTTCATACTCATTTGGGTAATATATAGCTCTCTATGTGCACCAGGTTTTGTAATTACTTTCCCGTTGGGACAATATCGGGGTTTGGGCTTGCAAATGGATTGATCAAAAACGCTGTCTCACTTCGAGAAGATTATTGTAGTTTGGGATCCCAGTCTCGACCCGAGTGCGTATTTCATTATGTTGATTGACGATGTATAATTTGGGAATGAAATTATGATTTATACGGTTTTCCACCGAGGGGGCATATTGCATGATGTTGCAATGAATACTCTGACTCCGTGTCCGAGTCCGAGTCCGAGTCCGAGCCCGAGCCCGAGTGTATGGAGGGATTGGATGGATGATTGTATTGACTGCCATTGATTAATCATCCTTGGCGCCGAAACCTCGGAAATCGGAAAACTACAAGTAGACACGCGTACTTGAAATAATGCGCTCGGCCCGGAGCCGCCGACGTGCAACGCCCATGGATGTGTTAAAACCAAATGGGAATAAATATAATTAACTGCTTATCGACGGGGTGCGAATAATTAGTCGATTCATCTTGGATGAAAAATCATGCCGGATTACTTTGTCTTGGAATTCGAATTGACATTCTATTGCCTTTTGATTTTTTGACACGGCCGCAGACGCAATCCCTCCTCGAACAGGTACACTTTCCACAGATTGATTGATGATCGCAACATGGCTATATGGATATTTGTATGTTCTGGGACATTTGCCGGCTGGGATCAGAATCAACGCCAGTTGCTTGAAGGACGACAGCAGTGACAACGAGGTGCATTCGCCCATTGTCACTCGGATGGACTCTCAAGCTGCCCAAAAACCGTTTACCGTTTGTCAGATAAAATCGGTAATTGGCTTAGGGTTGCGCTGCGGCAGCTACAGGAGCCGCGGCAGGAACAGAGCAACGCCGGACAGGATGCAGGATGGAAAGTATCATACTGGGATTAAGGCCGGAGCACTTGACGAGTATCGATCACTGTCCTATCACGGACCGGGTTCAGGACGGACAGCAGTAATTACACACACTTGATGTGAATAGGAGAATTAGTCCTGTTTGGCCTTTGTCCTGCCGCTACCGCTGCCGCTGCTACTACAAGGATCAACTGGGCTCAACCCTGCTGCTGCGGCGCTGCGTAGGTCCTTTGCCATTTTGCCTACTCGGCATATTTAACGCTTTGCCGCTTTGTTTTGCCTGCTCTGCCGCTCGCAGCCCATTGTCTTTGACCCGAAGAATCCACCATACGAGACCCGAAGTACGAACCTGTCCGGCACACTGGCCGGGGCTTTGTTTCGGTGCGCTAAGCCTAAGCGCATGGCGCTACGCTGCGCCTACAGGATCAGCCAGGATCCCGGCATTCTGCCTTTGTCGAATCCACTTGACCTATTATTTTAATTATTCATTCGCAACACTGTGCCATTGTCGCTGCGCCTTTGTTCTCTGTTTATGTTTCGGTTTAATGCAGATTCTGTTTTTGTTCCTGTATTCTGTTTTTGAATTCGTCTTAGCCGCTAAGGAAAAATTTTGTGTTCGATTCCCTTTCCTTGGCATCTACGACTCTGTTCAACTTCTGAAGGTTAATCTGCCCAGGGTGCCTTGCCTCCTTGTTCCTTTCATAAGTTTTTTATTTGCCATCGTCAATAGAGGGATTTATTAAATTAGCAAATAGAAGGATTACCAGAGTTTACTTTCGAAGAATTCTCCATCTTTAATTAATAAGTGACACTTTTTCCTCACGTACCTGAGAAGTTGCAGTCTAAAATTTTCAGGTTAAACTCTATATAATATATAATATATATACACGCGCCTTTAAAAGTTAATAAACAAATATGAAAACTTACAAAATTTATTATTTTTCTGTGAACGCAAATTCAAGAAAAAGTATTTGTTAGTATTTGTTGTTTTAACAGCCGCCATTAAAAAAAAACGCGATGAAGTAAAATTCCAGTCAGAGCGACATTATTGTAGATTATTAATAAATTTATTTTACAATCCCGCAGAGCGTAATATAATTTTTGTCAGAAGTGCGAAACGCTTTGAATATGGCATTTCCGAATAAAGTACATTTATCCTTGATCAGGATGAGTCCTGAGTCGATAAAAGCGTGTCCGTCACGTCCGGGATCGGTTAACTACATCCCATAGCTGCCATATAGTTCTTTTGGGAGTAGAAGCTTGGGACTTTTTCATAATCAATCTAATATTAAACAGGTCTGATTCTAAAATTTGTCTAAGGATCGGCAAAATATATTCTATATTTTCTATCATTTCTATCATTTGAAGTCGTTATTTGACTGCAAGGGTAACTCCACCCGAAGTTAGCTTTCCTTCTTGTTTAACTTTGTTTCGCCTCAAACTGACCTTCAATTTATTTGTATTAGCCAAGCGCCTTTTCAAATTTATTTTTTCAAGTATTTATCAAATATGTTCAAATATTTTTTAGGTACAAAGATTTAAAGCAAGATAACCATACTTGACACTGTCCCCGAAGTGTCGACTTGTCATCAAGGATTAAATGACAGGGCAAAAAAGTAAAAAAAACACCTGACACATCAAATTAAATATTATCCGGAATCTGTTCCCAAAGATACCAAATTGATCCATGTTTCCAACTCGTCACGACGCTACTAAAAAAACATTAAAAAAGCAAGGTATCTCAGTTAAATCTTTTTTTCGAGCCCATGTTTCCAGCACTCAGACTTCCAATTAACTTGTAAATTCTATTACTTTGCGGTTTATTTTAAATGATTGACGTCGAATTAAAGGCAAAATTCAATGTGCAATACTTGGCTGTGAATTCATTAGCAGTAACTTCAAACTACCTTCACTTTTCCTCCAAAGCGTGAAAATTATCCAAGCAAAACATTGAATGTGAACAAAATCCCACAAAGTGCTCTCGCTATTGAAACACCCTGCACTGAATTAATTTTGATGGAAAAAGGCGAAAGCTACATAGTTATGTTTTGGACTAATTGTTACAAGAAAGTATCATTTTTCTTGAGAAATACGCTAAGCCCTTTTCTCCACTCGAGTATGTACATAGTTTTCCCAATAGCCTGCCAAGGTTAAATATTATGAGGACTTTTCAGAATAAGGGGTAGAGGTTAAGGACGTTTGCTTTTCTGACGAGCCCGTCGAACCCTTTGACGAGAAAAACTTTATTCAGTGTCAGCTTGAATTTGATTTACCCAAATCCCCTGACCAGGAACGGGATAGGACGGAGCACTTATCCCAAACCCCTGACAGCGAAGCCAAAACCCCGGGGCTCGTACATAAGAGCGCGCTAATGGTGTATGGAAATTTCGGTTGGTCTTATGTACTTACCATAGACCGTCCCATTTCATCCCGTCCCGTGCTGTACCGTCCATGCCAATAGTAATAATAATGGCTGCCCTGATTCGGCCATATGCTGGGAGTCGTTTTGTAAATGATGACGCAGCTCGATGGCGTTATAATTAAGGTTCACATCAATGGTAGCCGCGCTGTGGAGATGAGTACCACCTGGCCTCTATAAATTAGGTAAAAAGCATTGCCACGCAACCCGGAATGCCCTCGACGCCGTTCTCCAATTAATCACGAACCAAAAGCCAACGACAAACCGACAAAACCGATTGAACGAATGGAGTACCATGTACGAGAGCGGCGGAAAGCTCGAGGTTCAAGGAGATCCAGATTCCAAATATTTTAACCAATGGTTCAAAATACATAATGAACTCGGAAGAAACTCTCAAAGTTCCTTCATCGGGTCCTTAATATTTGATTATTTAAATTATTATTTAAATCGGGTCCTTTCTCGATTTAAAGCCTTTCAAAAACTGTATTATACGACCCACATTAACAGGGACAAGTAGATGACTCTTCTTAGTCTGCTGCTTTAAAGGGTTAATTGCTTCCCAGCACGTACATAGCTAGACACTTGAAAAAATCCGTTTTCACACTACTTTCTATTTAAAAAATCTCTAAACTTGGCTCCAAATTTTTTATTAGTGATGCCCTATTGGGTCTTTTTGACCCAAAATGTCATTATAATTGCGCTCGTTCCAAAATCCGTCCCCGATTTGATGAACCGCAATTATGTGCGACCACAGCTTGCCATATTATCGTTTTTCTAACTTGTGGTCCCATCAGCCTCTCCGACGCGGTCCAGCAATTAAATAAAGACGCCGCCCTGCCTTAAATTATCGAACTTCTTGCCCAAAAATAAAATCCGGCTACAGGGAATTTTCTTGAAGTTTTCATCAACTGGACATCCATGCCGACGCTCTTCGTCACGATTTCTAAATGGAGACAGATACCCCCGATCGGATTTAAAAAAAAAAAACAAAATTTTAGATTTTATTTTAAATAATCTAGATCCATTTACTTAACAGATATATTTTATGTTCAAAATAAGTAAGACAATACAATATAAGTAAAACAAACTTTCATGAAGCGAAAATGATTCGTTTTCAAACTTGAGCTTAAAAAAACAGAATGTGTTTAATAATAGTGAAAAATATTTTTACAAGATAAGACGAGTAGATATTTAGTTAACCATAAAATCTTAGATTATACAAAATAGTTGTCTCATAGTTGACTCGATTATGTGTTCCATCTCCTTGTATAATGATTCCCGGTACACGTAAAATATAATGGTATTGTATTTGGTGTTCGTGCAAGTGTAAAACAGATAGAGACATAATATTTGGCATGTAGACTCCTGATATGTCCAGGCAGATCAAGTTTTTTTTTAATTTTTAAATTTCCTTCCGACCCCTAAGTCTTGTTGCACCCATTCAGAACAACTTATTTAGTGCCAAACCATTTGAATGGTCACTATAAGCCTGCAAAATCAAATTCGACAGTTTTTCAGACTATATAGACTTCTATAGGAAAAAACAATATTAAAAAAGAATATTTATATATATATATATTTATATTTTATAATATTTAGGAACGGGCGGATAAGTGACAACAGGAGTACCGAGGTGAGAAACTAGACTATAGCCTTCCTCTCTTGTTTAAATACTGGCACCTATTAAATGCATCTTTTAAAATAAAAATGTGAATATAATTTCTAGTATAATTTGTAAATATAATTTTGCAAAAAAAAATTAAAAATGAAATTCTAGAGATGACGGCTATACCTAGTAATTTTCTTGGCAGAAGGTGATCGCTCAAGTTATAATCGTGATCAAGAATATGTATACTTTATAGGGTCGGATATGTCATATTCACAGCGTTGTGATTAAAATCATAATACCCCTTGCAAGGGTATAATTTATAATGTAATAAATAAATGGCAAAGTGTATATTAAATTCGTTTCTTCTGTCTCCGTGGACAGCTCGGAAATACCCGATATCAGTAATAATTGCCTTGCGACCGAAATTGGCGAACTGGCAGTCAGTCAAGCCAAAGTTGGAAGGAACCCCATTCAGATTGGACTGGTCCGTAAAAAAGCCGACAAAATTGCAGCTGAATGTAAACGGAAGTAAGCAAATATTTGCAAACACTGCAAATCATACACATAATTGAAATTCATATGCATAAGAGTGTGTACGAATGTACGGTTATACGTCCGTACTCCGAATCTCCGGCTATATGTCTCTCCAGCATAGACGAGGACCTGGCTTATAGGTGGGTGTTCCTGCCATTGTGCTGGTAGAATAAAGTGCACTGAGTTATGAAAAACAATGCCATTGGCACACGACCCAAGTCCCACACACGCAGCTCTTCATTCTTTTCATGGAGTCCGGACAAGTCCGTCCACCCCCGCCCGTACACCACGTACAGTCCCCCACAGTCCCCGTACAGCCCCTGCATTGTCCCTGTATTGCCGTCCATCCGCTTGGTCATACATTTTCGTATATAAGCATTTAATTAATCCGCAGTTGAGTCAGGGGTGCTTGTTCTTTGACTATCCTTCTCAACCCTTCCTATCTACTTTCCATCAGCCTCCTCCTGCCAGTGGACCGGGGTGGGTGGAAATTGTTTAAGTTTTAATGTCGAAACGGAATAGAATATGCCGATTTATGCCCGAGTCTGAATCAAATCATGCCGCCGTACTTCCAATTCATAAATAAATTCCTTTCGAATCCAAAAATTTGGTCTGGATCACCACAAAGATATTAATTTACATAAATATACTCGTATGGTACATTGTAGGCCTCATCAAAGAACCCCGTAAGATGTGTTCACAATCATTTATCTTTCAAATGGAGCTATCTGGCCAAGGCGACCTGTATTATTTTCGACAATAATGAATTGCTAAATTTTGAGTGGCCAAGCCTTGGGCCAGTCGGGGGTTTCATTAAAATTTTATGACTATATCTGGAAAAAATCATGGGAAGGGGTGCGAATAAAGTTGTTTTATCAATCTGCGGATATCTAAAAATTAATCATTGGGTTTTGTCGAAAAAGCATATTCTATTCGATTTTGCTTTGAAACTTTACGAAAAACAGCGCTCTTAGGGCGGTCATTGGAATAGACTCAGAGGCTGTCAAATTAGTTTTTGATATGCTATGCAAAGTAATTATGCGAATTATATTACCTCATTTGACCATTTTTTGTTTAAGGTTAAAGGATTCAAAATATCGTGACTCCAATCTCTCTACTAGAACAATTGCGGACAAAATCGCACGAAGTAAGACAGTAGCGGGTTATTTCCTGAAAGATCCGTCAAACTATGGAAAAATATATAAAACCTAAGAGAAAAGAAGTCACGCTTTGCGAAAGAAGAATCCTGCAAGCGGCTTCATGCTCAAGTTATTCTGCAAAGAAAATTAGGCCAAAATTAAAAGTTAAAGCCAGTATAAAGCCAAATCACCGTTAACAGATGTTCGCAAGAAAGCTCGAGCTAATGTGGCTTGCAGCCATAAGACCTGAAAATGGGACCACCCTGTTTTTCCGATGAAAGGCGCTTTAAATTAGATGGACCACGCGGTTTCAATTATTGCGAAGAAAGGAAGAAGACCCGTCACCACAGTCGTGAGGGTGGCATAATGGTTTGGGGTGCTATCTCCTACTATAAAACAGCAGATGTTGAATAAGTATCTTCCAAAATAAATGCCACACGCTACAAGAAACTTCTCTTAAAGGCGTGTCCACAGTTTAATCACATTTTTGGACCTTTATCTTGGACTTTTTAGCAAGATAATGCCCCCATACATACCGCTTAAGTAGTAAAACGGTGGATCACCGATCAAAGGTTCATTAAATAGAATGGCCAACGTACTCCCCGATCTTAATATCATTGTAAACGTTTGGGGATGGCTCTCAAGAAAAGTTTGTGAAGGTGGACGACAATTTGAAAATGTATAATTGCTAAACATTTGCATTATACTTGCAGAAAAGAGCTTTTTATATATAAACATCATATATAAACAATATTGTACAGGCCAGTGTCGGACACAGTATGCATACACTTTCATACATAAAAATATATCAAATTTATATCTCATATATGTACAAGAAATTAAAAGAAAAAAATAAGAATACTTGAATTTTACTAAGCGTTTCTATTCATTAAGTCCTTTGCAAAAAACTACATTTTACGAGATAACTGACAATGTTTTTCAGCTTCATTTTATTGGAAAAAAAAATTGAAATCAAAAATGTCGAATTTGTTTGTAGGAGATTAAGAATCGAGCATGGGAGTCTTATTATGTACTGTGTAATGGAGTAGCAGCTGGGAAAGCAATATGTACCCAGGAGATTGGGTTAAATCTGATCACCGAGGGATGGAAGGTATATACGAAGCTGAAAAGGTTCGGGGCCATTTTTGAGATGTTATGCTCAAATGACGAGAACGCGGACGATGACGATGCCGATGCCGATGAGTTGAGTGGCAAAATTCGTTCGTTCACATAGCGTGCTCGGCCCGGTAGAAGGGATCCTGCAAATGAAACCAAAATCACTTGGGCAAATGTTTCACATAAGTGCCGTCGTACATAAGGACTCATTGTGACTACAATGCGCAATTGTGATCGGCTTGCCTGGAAGGATTCCTTGTGGACGGAAGCAAATCATAGCTCCCTGAACAGAAGCATCCCCCGGTGAATGCTCTGAATTTATTTTTTTAACTCAATAAGCTAATGTTTATTTAAGCAGCGCGGGGTGCAGAACGAGTTTTGCGGGGATTGCTGGATTGTGTTGATATTTGCAATAGCCATTGACGATGAGGATGACAATGACAGTGATGGCAGGATGTTGGACAAGGCGAGGATCACAGCAAGATTATTAAAATTTGCACCCTTACTTCAGTTTCAAGTGCCGCGTTCCTGTTCCCCTTGCTCCCAAAACAAAATGTCTCCCATGAATCCTGTTTCCTTGTGTCGCTAGTGCCTTTTTCAGTGTTCAGTGTTCAGCTCAGTTTTTGATTTCATGTATGACTACATGAGCCATGCGATTTTATTTGTTTAAGTACATAATGTATATAGACAACTGTATTTCCTCCCCCATCGACAAAGAAACTACATAACAAGATTAGAACAGATTATATTTTACAATGGCGATATTATGAATATAGGTGAACGTACCAGACACATCTCTTTTGAGTCCTCAATTTATGATTGAATATTTTTTTGAATGGCAGAAATTTTTGAAGGGTTTGTACTAATGTACATAGAGCGGGTCAATTTTCATAGAGCAAAAAAAATATGAAGTATTGTAAGAATATTTCCCGAAGAAAGACGATAAAGTCTTAAAAAAAAAAATCGAAGAATACTAACTTCGAGCGGAGCTGCAGTTAGAATACGCCTTCTATTGCTAAGATATATAGCACATATGGGATATAGTTGGCCGTTGCTTATAAGAGCCTTAGAATCAGGGCAGTTTCGTATAAAATGGATTTGGAAAAATGTCCCAAGCTTCTCCGAAAAACACATAAGTTTTGGCATATCCGATCATTCAGTTACAATATATGGCAGCTACAGAATATAGTCGACCGATCCCGGCCATTCCGACGTACATACTGCGTGCAAAATAAAAAAGGATGTGTTGAAACTCGATATCTTTAAAACTGAGAGACTATCTCGCGTAGAAACTGATACAGAAGGACATTCTTATATCGACACATGAGGTAATCCTGATCAAGAATATATATACTTTATAGGGTCGGAGATGTCACTGCATTGCACACTTGTGACCAAACTATATTACCATTTTGCAAGGATAGCATAACACATGTAAAGACCCGAGGTTGTTGAAAATTATTGTTGAATTGTTAAAATTTGCGGTTGTCGCATTTGTTTATTAAATGGAAGTTTGGGGAATGCTCTAATACCAATTCATATATAGAAATATTAAGCCCCACATAATATATTGTAAATTTGACATATGTATTACAATAAATACAATGTATGGCCATTACACTTAAAGCGATCAAAAAAAAATGCTTGACCCATATTTGACATTAGGCTAAAGAGGCCAGGGATCCTAATTAAGTAAACGTATATTTAGTGTTAAGGATCAATATCCTATCGACCAATTTAACTAAGAAATAATGGGGCGCAAAATATAGAAGTCGTGCTATGGATGAGTTTTTACTGTTGGTTTTAATTCAAACGTCGTCGCCATTAGTCTTGATGAAATTGCCAGGTGGTGAGGATGGAGGTACTGGAAGTAGAAGAGGATGTGAGGGACGAAAAGGACCAAGGACCAAGTGCAAAAAGCATTTTTTGAGAGTGTAACAAAACACGCATTATTTGGGGTTCAGTCGGTCACGCATTTTTTTCTGTGCCGACAGACACAAACAAACAGACTCATCCCGGGAACAACACAATTTAGTGCAGCTTATAATGTATGTTCTCGTGTCAAAAGCCCATTTTTTGTGGAACGAACTCGGTCGCACACAGATGCTTGTTCAAATTCATATATCACTTTAATACATGTGTATTACCCCGGGGGAGGGCATTGGAATTGGAGTTGGACATACATAAGTGGGGCTGTAATCTTCCCTTTAGTGTGGATTGGATCGCGTCCATTCAACTCTCCACCTCGGAAAGGGGGCCAATTACCGAGGCAATTACCAGGGGGGAGGATATTGTAACTATTGGTGCGAAAAACTAATGCGATACTTAAAATACAACACAAATTAACAACGAGTTGGGGACAAGCCTTGGGGCACCTTTAAACTCCTGTTGTATTATAGTATTATTGAGTCTTTAATCTAATATTCATTGTAAAGTAACATATCGCTTATGTGTAACAAATAAAATTCTACACCAGAATAGTTCCTTACAAAATATATTCGACAGGAAGGTCTTATCTCTAACATCAATAAACTCGAAGAATATGCCAATCCTGATCGATCAGTTACGTAAAAGATGGAGCATCAAGTCCTCCCATCTCGGCCGTTCCGGACTTACCCCATAAGGATTAGTTGACAATTTCCTGTATCTATCACATGTATGAAGGTTCCAGAGGGCACTGAAATACAGCTCAAGTGTTTGACATTAAGGGATATCTTTATATATTAATTATGAAAATTATTTAAAAAAAATTATTGATAAAAACAAAGAATATTAAAAAATTATTAAAATTTAAAAGAAAGGCAATTTCCTAAAAATTAAATCCCAGTTCTAACCTGCTACGCTTTACACACATAAGCTAAGATTACCATAGATTTAAGTTATAGCATTTCCGATTGTTCAGTTATAGGAGGATATACAGTCAATAAATGTGGAAAGTTTGGCTTAATAGCAATTGCTTTAAAATTGAGAGACTAGCTTGCGACGAAACATACAGAGGGACATGATAGCACCGACTCAGAAGGTAATCCTGATTAAGAACCAATATTGTGACCAAAATTAATTGGTTTTACGGCCTTTATTTTACACTTTTCTTTAAAGCACCGAAGCAATTTGGGATAAACTTACAAACTGCCTAATGCACCAGTGAAGAGCTAAAATTGTCTTAACTAGACTCCCAAAAATATCGACTTGCCAACGCATGGAACAGACCTCTTTAAGATTGACATAGCCAAGGGTTATGGAGAATATTTTTGAGACAGGAGCCTTAATGAACTTAGTTTGTACGAAGGAAGTGAAAGTCGAATCGCTAGGTTGGACAATTCCACCTGGAAGAGGACATTGGAACCAGCAGAACAAAACCCTCGTAACGCGCCTCTTCCGCTGAATTTTTTGCATTCAAAAATAATAAGTATTACACTTCGCGTCCGCAAGAGGAAAAATTTCATTTTGGGAATTCATTAACAGTGCCCGGACTTGGATTTTTGCCTCGGAATGAAGACGAGGGCGTAATAAGGTAAAGAGTCACGGAGGCAGAGACGACAAAAGGGTTAAGCCATTCTATTACGGTATTCCGGAGTCGCTTCTCCCGCCTGTATCTAATTTGGCCATATTATGAATTTAACCCTTTCGTGTTTGCTGGATATTTAAACAACTGTTTGCACAAAAGTTTAGGCTAGAAGGTCGACGCTGCCGGCAGCGGTGACGCAGCTTCCTCATAATTTGCTTTTCCCCACACGAAATTGATTCCCCGTAATACGTTGAGAAAACCCAACCCCATCCTGGCCGACCCTGGAGCTCAGAGCCCCTTGTCCTCTACCCTTTAATGTCTGGAGTATCGGCTTCTCTCGTCTAATAGAAAGCCAACTTTGTCGTAGTTCAACTCCGGGTGCACTTGAAGAAAATCTTGTAATTAGAAGGGAGATAGGAAACCCGTGAATACAGTTTCCCTTTTGTGTTTTGTGTTTTGATGGGGCAACTACGACCCATTACCGTGGGATATTCCAACAGTGAACAGTGTTTTCATTTACTTGCCCTGTGCCTTACAAGTTTCCTTTGTTCTGCTGCTCCCGAAGCTCTTTTTCCAGGACACAGTGAGTGGTTGTGCTCTTTTCATGGCTGATGGCTCATGGCTCATGGATTTGCTCTTTGCCAGTCGGCGGTTGGCGGTTTCGTGATCCGGTCTCGCGACTCCCGGCTGCTAATGATGCCTTTTCCAGCAATTTAATTGTTAAACAATAAAAACGCTTTTGATTACAAGAAAAACAACAGGGCCTGCTCCTTCTCCTCCAGCCTCTTTTTTGTCCGCAGCCATTCATCGCCATCCATTTGTGTTTTCTTTGTTTTACTTCGTTTTCCCCCCTTCCGCAAACGCAGACTTTGTCTCTGCCCCCTGCGGCATTTTCGACAATTTTGCTCGGCGGACTGGCGTCCGGACGGAAGGACAAACGGACCCAAGGAGGGGATGCTGTTTATTAATTTTTACCTGAGGTTATCTATTTGTCGCGCTCCGATGTCTCTTCGGCTCTGGCTTTTTTGGGGTTGAACCTTTGAATGGAGAAAACGTGTAAAGGGAAAAAATAATATGGGGGCGTTGCGATGCTGACTTCGTTATGTTTTCGCTGCCCCGCAATTTTCATGCTCATTAAATAATTTCGACTCATGAAAGTTGCTCCTTACCGTCAACTCCCCATCCATATTTTACAGGAATTCAGGCCCACAATCAGAAGCATCATAGACCCGTCTGAACGGGACGGGCTCTGTGGAGAGGCACTAAAAAGTTTATATTGAAAGTTTTAATTTAAATTTATTAGGTTTCACATCTTAATTAATGCTCACTTCTTTTTGCTTTGCTAGCTTTTCCATAGAAGTCCTTCGGAGGTTTATTCTCCTCTCTATGCAGGTGAAAATGGGACGGCAGGCCGGGTTTGGTCTAATTTTAACTCGATAAATAAATTAAAAAATAATTTCGATGAATAAAATACACAAACTTAAATGCGATTACGCGACTTAATAAAAATTTAATATGTCTCAAAAATAGTTGAATGATTAACGCTTAAAAAGTATATAAATTAACTATTTAATATTAAGTTTTGAAATATTTTTCTTAAATGGTAAACTTAGGTTTTCGAACAAATTTACCCGAAAGAACTCCAATCGGCCGTCAAGAAATTATTTATATTACCATAAGCTCTATTTCTATTTAGGCAAATTTAGGCAAATTTAGACAAATGCGAAAAATGCGTAATTTAATCAACGGAATTTAATATTTAAAACTTCTTATAAGATAAAATGAAATATACTAACTTTAGACTCTCTTATAAAAGCCAATTTAAATATTAAATAGAAAGTTATTTCTAGTTAATTCAAGTTATTTCTAATAATAATTGTGATTCCGCCCATTTCAACAGTATATAGGCTTAATAATTTTGGAGAAAAAAACATCAAAGAAAACAACTTCTAGAGCTTCAAAAAATCAGAGAGATACTTTTTTTGTTAAACTAGCATTAGCTTAATATAAAATTGTTTTCCTTAGAAATTTGATAATTCAGCATTGGGGCTTCTTATATATTTTAAAAATTGTGATTTTGTAAAGATCCCTATCCATCGGAACTAGTTTGGGCAAAGCTTCCTTATTTATTAAAGAAAGAAAAACTTATCTCGACTATATTTTATATTCATAGTTACTTCTTTCGATGTACATTTACAAATATTTTTATTTTGGTTCTTTAAAGGGGGCTTGAAAATGGGGACCGAAAATTTCTAAAAGTATCTACAATATGGGTTTTTCGACTTTTCAAAGATAGTAAAGAGAGAAAAAATATATTCGCACTAAAACTTGTTGCTCTAGTTATGTGCCATAGAAAAAAGAAAATACATTGTATGTACAATATGTTATATAAGGAACACAGATATATAATAACTGATGAATTATTTACTACTAAAGAGTGTGTCAATTCTGTACTCCGTAAAGTCTATAAGGTCGTAAGTTTTCATTATTTTTCTAAAAGAAGACATATTTGATTCAAGCCCGTTTATTATGGTTAAAGATTGTGCCTCCTGCATTCAACGGTTTGGATACTTTTATTTAATTTTTTAATATTATATTACTTATTATCGTTTATCAGTTTATCAGATAGTATTGAATCTATGTAGAGTTTTCAAAGGTAATATAGATATACCTTAACAGATTAAAACTTATCTAAAACTCGTATTAATATTTTATCAAAGGTGACCGCCTTTTTTAGCTAAACTTTAACTTATATATGATTAGGAATGGTTGCAAGGAATTATTTTGTAATAAAGATCAAATACGCGTTTTTTAGAGTACAATTTTTATGTGGTTAGAAAAGTTCCAATTTTTAAAATTTACTAAAATTGAATTTTCACGTTTCCTTATAGAGGTATGAAAGGAAAAGGTATTAGACGCCACCCGCACAACGAGGGTTCGATTCGTCACCCAAGTCCCTTGTCTACCTAGAATATGCCATATGGCTTTCTCTTTATATTAATAACGTACTATTAATCCACCAAAGAAGTTCTTTCTCGCACACTGAAAAAATAAAAATATAGGATTTTAAAATCAATGCTTATCAGCACAGTGTTTAGGTATTGAGTTTTCAAAAAATTATGATGTTTTCAAGAGCATTAATTAGTTACAGGATAAAAAATGTCAAGGCCGTGATTAAATCGATCGAAATTCGACAAATTATGCAAATTAATACTATATGAATGTATGTTTGGAGCCTATTTCCGATCAATACTTTTCGAATAATTTAATGTACTAAAGTAAAAGTATAACAATAGATTTTGGTAGAAGACCAGTTATTTTTCAAATAGATTTTAAAAATAGTCCCAAGCTTCAACTCGCAAAAACAATTTTCAGTTATATGGCAGCTTTAAGATATAGTCGACCGATCCGTTTGAATTTTCTAGATGGGCTCTGATCCTCATAAAATTATTATTATTAAATTATTATTATTATTATTAATTATAATAATTATTATTAAATTATATTATCTTAGCGCATTTAAACTTTCTATCTGTAAAAACATGGAACTTATAGCATTTCCGAAGGATCGGCAGCTATAGGATATATTCAACCGATCCCGACCGTTCGGAATTATATACTGCATTCAGAGGAAAGAAGGCTGTTACCATCGTTTGAAGTCGACAGCTATAAAACTAAGAGACTAGTTTTCGTATAAATAGATAGACGGACAGACGGACATGCTTATTTATATCGACTCATCAGAAGGTGGTCCTGATCAAGAATATATACACTTTAAAGGGTCGGAGATGTCAGGTTACACACTTGTAAGCGAAATTAGAATACCCTCGGCAAGGATATAAAATCTTAGGGAAGCTAATATTGGCGAAATTAAGCTAACATTTGTTTTTTATTGTATTAATTGTTTAATTTATAAAAAAGTGATTTGGCTGTAAAGAATGAAGTTTGCGAATCCCTGTGAAAAAATCTATATCAGAGCATTCTAAAAATTAAATATTCTCAAATAGGATATAAAAACTAAGACAGACTCGACAGGAGTCGTTTGACTTTTTAAAAATGGGATTGCGAATATAGAAAATAAGAGAAGGGACTCTAAATTTTAAAAAAGTCCAATAACTCTACCCAAAAGATCGGTTATCAAGAATCAGTCAATACATTTATTAATAAAATTATAAGTCCCTAATTGTGGAGTGGAAAGGAGAAATCTGCTGTTTGTCTGCAAGAATTGTTTGTTTTTATTATTGGTACACAAATTAAGATGTTATCGTCCTAAATTGATTTGGCAAAGGGGGAGAAGTAGTGGGCAAAAAAATGAGCCGCCTAATGTACTCGAAATGCACGAGAGCCCAAGGCACAAGGAGTATCGATGACTCAAGGAATAACCAGGAATAAAAAACGACAGACAGACGAGGGGGAGGCGATAAGAGACGAGAGCCCAGAGTCGAAAGACAGAAGGGCCACCCATAAGGACACGCGAATCCAATTCCCAATGACAAACAAGACAAGGGCGCAAAGCACAGAGCGTAGCGAATTGTAATGCGGCAAGAAAAGTTCACAAATTAGCAAATTTAAGAATCTCGGAATCGGGGAGTCGGTGAGTTGGTGAGTTGGTGAGTCGGCGAGTCAGCGAGAAAAGCAAAGCAAACAACAGGCAAACGGAAGGAATTCCTTTTTGCCTACAAGAAGCCTTAGGTGAGAGTGATATCCGTAATACCCTTGGGTGGGCGGTCCGCCCACTGACAGATACAAATGTTTTTTCGCGTGAAACAGGCATAAAAAGCCAACAAAAAAGGGAGAGGAAAGCGGGCTGGGCTGATGCGATAGCTTGCATACCCATTGCAAAGTAATTCTAAAATATATATAATTTTAAAAACTCTTGAACTTTGAAATATACTTTTATCAGAATTGCCAATTTGCAATATTTTTTAAATCGTTTCGATAATCATTACCATATTTAGAACAGCTTACAAACTTTATTTTAAACTGGAAATATAATTAAAAGTTCTAAGTTTTTTTTAAAAAAATAATGATTTGATCAATAAAAAAAATTTTCCAAAGAGGCTCGAGACACTTGGTTTTAAATTTAACATTAATATTAAAATGTATACCCAAAAATATCTAATTGATTCAAGTAGTTTATTTATGTTTTGAAAACACAATTTGTTGGATTGTACTTAGTGTTTTAGGCGCAACTCCTCCGTGTTACGTCCCAAGTCCGGCATGCCCGGTCGCCCTGAGAGGGCAGGTAGCAAAAGCCACGAACAAGAAATGAACCCGCGTCATCGCAGTCATATTCGTTGTTCTTTGTCGTTGCGGCTGTCACTATGGGCGAGCTGGGCAAATATCGGGGGAGGAGGGGGGCCAGCTGGATGGCGCGGTAAGTGCCGCAAAAGGCAAGCGGGAAAATAAAAACAGCACGGAAAGCGCACCGGGGGGAAAATGGAGCTGCAATAATAAACAATTGTGCGATGGAAATCCGCGATTGTAATCCGCAATTTTTACGGCTTTTGTTGGTCCAGACCATATCGGGGGGAGGTGGCATCCAGAGGGGGACTGGGGGACTGCGGGACTCAGCCCGTCAATGGGGACGAAACTTCAGTCACCAGGCGGCAGCTATCGCTCGACACCATCTTCATTCGTTTTTGAAAACAATCGCATCGCAATCTACGAACAACGAAAACGGGCAACAAAAGTAACGGCACTCACTGACTATATGACTGCGTTATGGGGGGACTAGGGAAGAGGGCCATGGACGCTGGACGGTGGACGGTGGTTGGTGGCCGGCGAGCTTTGTATTCCTGCTGGCCATGTCCTGCAAGTGGAGTTGTGGATAAGAATACGGATCCCCACCTGCCAAAGAGCCTGCCTGATCCGATTGCCTCGAGTTCGGCAAATCACAGAATCGCAGACTTCCCAGCGACAGGATGTGTCAAACCCAGTGGGTGGGCCTCCTCCTCCAGATCCCCTGAAACATTTTAACCCCGGCTATCGTGACTTTAAGGGCATATGCCGCCAACTGTCTGTGGGGAAATGAATAAAAGAAACAAAAAGGGATAATAAAAATGTGCAATCAAACCGCAAATTGCTAAATTCTTTTAACATTTTCCTGAATAATTGAAAATAATTAACTAAGCACTAGTCCAAGGAAGCTTCCACTTTTGTATTTATCATATTGAATCATTAACCACATTGTAACTATAGAATAGCTATATATAGGATAATGTAGGTATAATACATGGTTACTTATATTCGACCGATCCATAAAACTTATTTAATCTATTGATTAGATTTTTCATGAATTTTATTCTCAAACAAAAAAAAAACGCGAATGTGACACTGCTTAGTTACACGACTGTGGTTGGCAATCTAACCAAATCTTTAGCGCTTTCTTAAAGGTCTTAAGTTTAGATTCTAGACTCTTGAGTTAATCAATTATCTATTTCTATACATATATTCTTTGGAATGATGACTCGGTGACCCTAGAATCCTTATCAGTTTTTCATGTGATGAATGATTCTAAAACGAATACTAATAGATTTTGTTGTTAATATTCCTTCAACTATCGAAAAATACTTGTACTAATACACTGGGAAATGATTTTGGTAAAAAATGTTTACTTTCTTCAAGGTCAAAAAAAAGAAAGTGAAAGGCAAAACAGTTTTAACGGATACATCAATTGATAATACAAGTATTCCTTATAGACCGTCATTAATTTAACACCAGAAATTTGTTGGAAGAGACCTACGCAAGTCTGTAGCATATTTGGAATTATCATTGTTTCTTGAAAGTACCGTATATAAACAGTGTCGACTGGAATATACCCCTTCTCAGTGGCATAACATACATATATTGAAAGGGATGATGGACCGTCATATGTCAGGACAGGGGCCAATAGAAAACAAGCACACATAGGGGATGGGAATGAGCGTTTTAAAGTATTTAAAAAGAAATTACAAAAATCAGTGGCACATCTACTTTTATTTATATGCATGTATTATTTGGTCTGCAATAGGATCCTAAAGTCAAAAATAAAATTTATTGATTAAACCTAATATTAAAATGACGTTTATTTACTGAAGCTGAAGCTAGCAAGAGTGACATACTTTTATACCTTCTTCAAACTTTATTTAGAGATATTCCACCGGAATCAAGGGACAGAAACTAGGACGACTATAACCATATTTAAACCTGAGACTAAATACATTTAATCTCTTATATTAAATTGTATTTTGAAATATTATAAGCTTGCATACATATATTATAAAAAAATGGTATATGGGCTGTATGGGTTCTATAAAAATCTGTGTACCGATCTTTACAAACATCCCATTTTCTATATGGTATGTACTGCGGCTATGTCCACGTAAATATTTTGTAGTAATTTCTATGATAAAAGCTTCGGCAATATTAATGGACCAATCTTATTCCAGATACAAGAATTTTTTATCTTTGGGATTCTAACCAAAAGGGTATAATTTTTGAAATGATAGCCTCTTAAAAAGTTTAAAAGCGTTTTTAGAAGTCCCCAAACTCATACAAAAAAGGCCTAAAAATATGGTTATTTTTTTCAACTTTATGTTATTTTTATAAATTTTTTTTAGTGCTTTGCCCGCTAAAAATCAGTGTCCTTGCTTTTTTTCGTTCTGCTCGACCCTTGAAGTTATTGGCTGATGCATTCCAATTGTGCCTCGCCACTTTAGTTGAGTTCACCCCCTCGAATTTTTGCTCATCTCGTGAATCAAACTCCACATCTCTGGCATATCGCAATGCATAATTAAAAACTGTAAGCCATACCGCACAAATAATCCCCAGATAGAAGTCCTGGTGCAGCGGGAAACGAGAATCGGGGTTGCTATCCTGTATCCTGGAAAATTGGTTTCCGAGCCTACATAATGCTGTTGAATCTGGAAATCTGTGAGTACTTGTCACACACACACACACACACACACACAGAGACAGAGGCGTACAGTGGTGTGCCCACTAGGATGGAACCCTTAATGTCCTTTAATAGTTTGTGCCGACCTACGAATATCAAACATACCCCCGCGTCTGCCTCGCACACGAACGAACGAACGAAAATCTGCCGAAAACCTACCCCAAAAAATTCATAATTATTACTTGATGTGTGGTCGTCAACTCACACACTCGCACACCCATAGACCTCCAGATACCACATTTAGTATGGGTGTGGCTTCCCTGCGTGTGTTGGTGAGGCTGAAATAAATACCCCGAAAGGATTCAAATCTGTTGTCATTTTTATGTAAACCTTTTCCAATAAAAATAATGGCTGCGGAAGAAGCGGCTCTAGAATATTATTTTCACAAATAAACATCAAATACATAAACATCTTTCTTACATACAATTATCGAACCATTTTTTTGGGAAAAGCTTTAAACAATATAACTTAAGCTTTAAAAAATTACAAAAAATAGTAAGAGTTTCTCATTAAAATGATTTATTACAAACGTCCCAAAAAAGAACCGACGTCATAAAAGTTTATATAAAATTGTATTACCGGAAATCCAGGATGTTGTTGCTCTTCTTTGATTTCAAACAGAAAATCAAAATATTTAATATGTTTTATTTTATGGTTTTGCTAAATAAATACAGAAAGGTATTTAATGCTAAATAGTTTGTAGTCATATAGTTAGTGCAGTGTATTAAAAAAGTTGTTGTGCTATTTTAATACATTGCCCTAACTATTTGACTACAAGCTACCATATTTAGCATCAAATACCTTTCTGATTGATTGGTTAACAACTTTTTAATAACAACTGCTTCTTTATTTTAAAATCTAATAAAATATGAATGGATTTGTGAGTCTCTTACAGACTCCGGCAGGCAGTCATGCAGTCGACTAAAAAGTATGTCCTGCCGGAGTCTGTAAGAGACTCACAAATCCATTCATATTTTATTAACTTAGATTTTAAAATAAAGAAGCAGTAGTTGATATTATTAAAATTTCAAATTATATCAACAAAACCTTTTTTAAAATGATTTAAAACACAAAATTAGATGTGTATAATTCTCTATGTAATTATGTACATATTATCAACCATTATTTCCGAAGAGGTTTAAAAGGGCAATTAGTTCGGTTTTACTCTAAAACATGTTGGAAATTGTAGATCGATATCAAATATCGAACATAAATTGGTATCGATCCCTTTTTCGAACTATGATTCAAAATGGGATGGACAAAAAATATTTTTAATTAATATGAACATTGTTTTCCCGAAACTATGTACAAATTATTTGTATAACATTGCAACATAAGATAGACGACGTGATTTTTTCGAAATGCTTAAGAGTAAAAGGTCATTTCAAACATATATGTATGTACATATAAAAAATCGAATATACACGAACCCCTCGATAATGGGAAATCCCGTTATCAAATTACTGGATAATGAGGGCAGAGCACAAGTATTCTAATTTTGAGTGCCCCAGTTCGGATAATAAATAATAAATACCCGAGCTGACCCTTTTGGCTTGAGTGACGGGAATGAGATCGAGCGGGCATCTCAGCATCAGCATCGGAGTCAGTTTAAGAGCTAATCTCCAGGAAACATCTGCAGGAATCTGCGGGAATAATACTCAATAATATTCAATATTAAACAACTGTCTTTATTCGATCCCATCCTCTGGAGCACAAAGGCCGCCGAAATCTCCGAGAAGAACTAGGAGCGTCCTTTGTTGTTGCAACTGCTGCTAGCGGATTGCCATTATTCGAGTGTCTGTTGTAATTATGGAGTAATTGATGCGCATTGTAGGCAAGAGGAACCAGCCATATTAGTTTTCAGGGACTATATGCCATAATCAATGCGACTTCATCGGATAAGGTCCCACAATGGATCGGCCAACGTCCATTTTAATTATTATTGCAATTATAAATAAAATTTATGTGCTGTAATGCCTGTACCTGTGCCAGTGCCTCTGACGAAATATGTAGTTTTGGCTCTACTGTACATCTCTACTCTACTGTACGGAAATGAATCGAACATCGAGTTTATCGATTGTTTTGCATAAAAATTTTATTTGATTTATTTTGATATGAACATTGAATATTAGCGAAGTTATTTACAATTATGTGTCCATCCGCCGCCTGTCTGCCTTTTTCTACGCAATCTAATATCCTCGAAATTTCTATTGTTTAGTTTTAGAAAAACAAAGGATAGAGGCTCAGGATGAATACTTAAGACAGTACCAAACTCCAAATTCCAAAACCCCGAATGCAATGGCGACTTTCAATGTTCAATTTTTTGACAGCCATAGAAATATGTACATATATATTTTTTTACTAAACTGGGTTAGAATATGTATTATTAAATAATGTAACATTAATGAATTATTTTCATCATATTATTAGAAATGATAACTAGCATACAATATATGTAATTCATATTGTATTATAAATATCATTTTGGAAAAAAAATCAGTTTTTTCATTTAATTTCTTTAGAAGTTTGGAGAAAACTGACGCATCTAAAAAAATCTCATCTAGATAAATATACTTTTTCGCGCTCTTGTTTTAAAGGGCTTTGAAGATAGGATGATACGAAAGGTGATAAACATGATCATATATAGATTGTGTCAAACACAATCTTTATTTAACAATCATGAAAATACAATACCCCACATTTTATTTTAAATGATAACGATCTTTTTATGTTTTGTTTTAATAATATAAAAATAAAAAAATCTACGAAAGTTGGCTTCAGGAAAGAACTTTTGATATATACCATAAACTTTGGAGGTGAGGGATACTGCACTATACCTAAGCAATTAAATATTTTGCAGTTTGAAAAGCGTAAATGACCAAAGAAAACTGCTTATAAATCTATCTATATTTTCACAAAAGCTCTTAGTATTGAATAATTAAAGTACATCGCAACAAAATAGTTGGGATTTAAAAATATGCTCTAATGATAATATTCAGTTTTTGACCTTCCGTACTTGACTCACACTTGATGGCATTGATTATGAACAATAGACTCTAATTCATTTATTTCTGTGCCCTTGCAGAGGGTATTATAGTTTTTGTCACAATTTTGCAACGCAGTGAAGAAGACATCTCCGACCCTATAAAGTATATTTATTCTTGATCAGCATCACCTTTGGGATTAACATAACCATGTCAGTTTTCGTTGCACACGCCCTGCTTTTCTTTGTACGGATTATACAAGTCGAAACGGTCGGGATCGGTCGGCTATACCCTACAACTGCCATATAATTGAAGGATCGGAACTACCATAACTTTGGTGTTTAACTCTGATTTTTTGGTTTTTTCGAATGTAAAGTCCGGAAACTTGAAATTAAACCGATTACGGTGACGTTTTTAATAGATTATTAATGAAATGATTGCAGGTCCAGTTCACAGCTGTGTCAGAAATGTCTGCAGCGGGTCAGTCTGAGACTCCTATGCACTTTGGGGTCGGTTGTTCTTATGACAAGGCAGTCGGTGGGATTGCCATGCTCGCCCTCAAAAAAACAACGTCGTACGGCTATTTGGCAGACAAAGGATGCCCTCGGAGGGCCGAAACCCATGAGGCGGGGGCAGCGATTTGATTCAGACAAGCCGACGAACTGAATTTGATAAATTGATGGACCAAATAGACGCCCAGTCGCCCAGCACTGCCACATGTGCGTGTCGTCGTCGTCGTCGTCGTGGTCGTGGACGTCAAGCGGGCGAAGGTTCGTATACCATATACGAGTTGCATGCCGGTACCTGTTTCCCGTCACCGCCACCGCCACCGCCACCACCATAGTCCGCCACCGCCACAACCGATCTTGGGAATCTCGACTCGAGGCTGTTTATGATGGAACCTTTGGGCCCCAAAAATTGAGCGGCGACGTTTAAGGTCGAACTTGCTAATCGACCTTCTCTGCTCTCTGGCGGCAATGGCATTTAGCTGCCATCCGTCTGTCCTGGTTGTCTCCTGTCGTCCTGGGCCTGTCGTCCAACAGCCTATGGTAAAACGAAATAAGACGATCCATTCTACGTTGGACAAGTCTCGCAGTTGGCATGGATTTATATAAGGGGTCATTATACAATTTCGACGACATGTTGGAAGCGAACGTGCGAAGGGAAACCCTTTCGGCGCTCAGGGGTTTTATCACCCGGTTAGCAAAGTTCTCATAAAGCCATTGTATCCCTTTCACTTAATTATTAGGTACATAATGTGCCATATTCATGGTAACCGTCAGTCGCGGCCGACAACCGAGTATCGACAAAGGAAACGGTTTCCGTTCCATGTCCTCCTTCCTCATTTTCCACCCTTTATCCTTTACCGATCCCTTTGGCCAGCCTACCTGAGTCCGCGATTGTGTAATAGCCGAGTGCCGAGTAAGACAAACCACGCTTACCTCAAAACTTCATTGAGGACTTGTCAAGGGCGCAGTGCGATTATTGCACCACCACCAGAACCACCACCACCAAGCACATGGAAACGCTATATACTTCGTACCAGGGTACCCGCGACCCATTCCCGCAATTCATATCCGCGATTCATTCAAAACATCATCTTTGCCGAAAAAACGGACCAGGACCTATAGAGTGGTCCAAATTCAGACAACTAGCTTCTCTACCAGACATGACGTTTTGATCTTTCAGTTATATAATGACCGATCCTTTTGATTTCCTAAAAACTAGGAGATTACTTTGCTTATAACGACTATCCCATTCAGGAGATCATAACTAACTAAGCAATCTTGTTTGTTGTTGCAAGGAATAATAATCGAAATTAAACGATCCTAACAACTATATTTCGCTAATTTACAAAATAAGTGTTCTACACAATTTTCAAGTTAATGATGCATTAATTTTCGTTGGGTAGCAATCTATAGTGTGTAAGTAATTTAATCATCCTCTGTTTATTGCACAGAGAGTGAGTTAATTTAATTTCCAATCATGGGTTCATCTCATATGACACTCTTCTAGAAAATCAGTATTAAGATTAGATTGAGATTATGAATTTAGATGCCCACCAGTGGCATCACCAGATTATTTATTTTCAATGTAATCAACCAATAAGTTCAAATCGGATAGACCCGGATCAATCTACTATTTCCTATAGTGTTATTATTTTGAATTTTCAATCAATTTAAATAGAAGTGATGTGTCCTCGACATATCGTCTCCCATTGCGAATTATTTGAAGGCAGAGACTTTTGTGGATCTAACAAAATAGTAAAGATGTAACTTATTTAATGGCGAAACGGCCTGGGAGTGGATGTTTTAGCCTCTTTTATTGTTGGTATTGATTGTTGGTAGAATATAAAAAGTCAATGAGACTGAATGAATAGAAATGTCTTCTCCTTCTATCTCTCCCTCTCCACTCTGGCCTAGTGCACTCCAGTCCCATTTCCAGGGCCTATCTCCGCGTCACCCCCTGCAGTTGGTCAATGCTAGTCAACACTTTCGTTTTTCCTTTCTCTTCCATTGTATGGCGAATTGCTTTCATTAATCAAGCATAGGTATTTCTTTCTTGTCATTCCCACTTCCAATCTCCTGTCCAGATTTGATAAATAATTGCTATCATATTATACCGATTATCGTTGCTGTCGCCGCCGCCGTCATCTTCGCTCGGTTGGAATCGGAATCGGAATCGGAATCAGGGAGTCAGGGAGTCGCTGAATCGGTGAATCGCTCCAAAGACGTAGTCTGTCACTGATCCAAAGCTATTCCACGGACTGGACTGGACTGGATGTGTAAAGTTCTTTATTAACGCGGCACGGTACGGTACGGCACGGCACGACACGGCACGGCACGGCACGGCGCCCTTTGTACCCAAACCCAAGCCCAAACCCAAACCCGAAACTAAATCTGAATACGAATTCAAGTCCGAGGTCCGAATATAAATCGATCAATCATTTTTTACATTTTGTCGTCCTCGGCCAGGTGAAGTGGAGTGGAGTGGAGTAGAGTGAAGTGGATTGAAACAGAGGCCCTGTGGAGTGCGTTTCTTTGACGGCGGTGCGGGGCACATAGATCAGACCACGGATTGCATGTGATACATTTCTCCCATGGCCGCTGCGCGATGCGTACTTGACTTCGTGTCAATAAATCGTTTCAGATACACAGATTTTTCGTTTTTGATCGCTCTCCTTCATTATTTTAAAATACAATTTACGCCGACACAAACGATATTAAAAATCCATTAATAACCTCAGAGTTCGAACCAACATCGATTACGAACGATTCTTGGACAACACAAAATGCCCGGGTCTGAATGGCGATGGTAAGGCCATGGGAAGGCGGTCGGTCAATCTAGTTCCAGGTTTGCCTTCGCCCCAGCCACAGCCAAAAGAGTTACATCACATCTCGACTTTAATTACGTTTTTCTCATTTTGTTCTCCCAGTAATCTCCGCATTCAGTCCGCAGTCCGCAGTCCGCAGTCCGCAGTCCGCAGTCCGCATCCACGCCCCAAGCTCTTTCGCGCAAGGACAGTCAATTAGTACCCCGGAGATGAGGACTCCCTCAGCTGGATTCCCATGCCATCAATTTGTTTGCCTCGATTTCTGTTTTTTTATTTCTGATTTCCGTATCGAAACAGGTGAGCATTTGACAATGATGCTATTAATTACCTGCGAAGGTAATGATCAGAGCACACCAATCGATCCACAATCTGGATCTGGATCAGGATCTGTTTCTGGAGAAAACACACAATTTTGTCAACCATTGGGTTTTGTTCTTTGGAAACAATTATTTATTTTAATCCTTCAAATTTTTCACACCTCTCCAACTCCACAATACAATGTTAAGGTAACAGTTTAAATTGTAGCATCTTGAGGCCAAATAAGAAAACAAGTCGGAGGGATTAAAATAAATATACTATTTTATTTAATATATATTTTATATATATATTTAATTCACATTCACATTTATGTATACTACTCATGTGTTTATTATTTTTAAATTAATCTATATGTATGTTAATTTAAGCTACCTTTCAAATAAAGATTCTTTCGATTAAAACATTCATAAGAGCGTATTATAAAATATAAAATCGAATTATTATTAAGTATAGATTCGAATTATCGGCACATTTCCGGGAAAGTATGTCCAAAAGGAGTCTTGGCAGTCGAATATTTTCGTTGAATAAATTTAATAAACTTATTAGTTGGATCGATAATATTGGATCTTAAAGATAAGAGAATCTAAAGCATTATTAGTTGTACAATTTTCTTGGATTGTGACAAATATGTATTTGATACCACTTGACATCTAGCCATTATGGAAATATCCTAACTATTGTTTACCACATCAAATCTATATCAAATCTATGTAGCTTTAAAAATAAAACTTAAAATTGAATCTAGAATAGATTTCGGCTATCGGTCTGACATCGGTCTTCCGTCCTTGAATTATGTTTAATTCGCTTTAAAAATAAAACAAAAACTGTATTATTGAAGTGATTGGAAGATGCGTGGATTCCCTGCAAATCCCTGCAAATATTGATTTTTAAAATAAACTCCAAAGAGTATATAGATTTCGGCTATCGGTCTGACATCGGTCTTCCGACCTTGATTTATATATATGTTATATTTAATTCGCCGTTCATCAGAAATACATAAAGCTTTAGCTAGCTTTTGTTTTCCGTAATTATCTGTAAAGTTATCCGAGTCATCTTCAATGCACTTAAAGTCATGATCAGAATTTGTATTCCATTTAAAGAGTTGTTTCAGAATAGAAAACATGGAAGACTCTTCTATGTAATACGAATATATTAAATATTATTTGCCCAAAGGTCTCAACTGCTCTGGCAATAAATATTGTACCTCCTGAATTTCAAAGATACATTTGAATAATAATAATATTGCATATTAGAACGTTCACTTTTTGCGTTTTCTTGTGCAAATTTCATTCGACATTTTTAGCCACACAGCCAGAATGCCGAAAAATCTGTTTTCAAATAATATTGTATATTTTTTTTAAAGCTTTTTCTTAGCAATTTGTCGTTATATTTAATTGGAAGCTCTTCAAACTGAAGTCTGGCGTTGTTTTTGAATGCAAATAAGTTGGAGACGGAAAGTGTGTTTAAGTTATTCTGAGCCCGTAAAAATCATCAGAAATCAACATATTTAACAATAGTTTTAGCCAAGGGCGTTCCCATGGGAGGCAATGGGGGCCGCTGACCTTCCCTCGGTATCTGTATCTCTGTATCTCTGTATTTATGTATCTCTGTATGTGTGTGTGTGTGTGTGTGTGTGTGTGTGTGTATGTATATAAGGTTACTGTACAATAAATACATAACAACGAATTTCGACGAAATCACGGACCGTAATTACATGCAACGAAAAGGACAAAAGGACAATGAACAGGCGGAGTAGGCAAAAGAAAAACACAACAAAACACAGCCGTCAGATACGCATGCATGTATGTGCATACATATACACATACATAAGGCCATACATACAAACACGGTACAAGTGGCCACATAAATACATTTCCATTTCCACATGATTATCAAATGAACATACATACATACACAGCTGTATATATGTATATATGTGTTTACGATTTACATAAACTAAAAGAATGGGGATTTGGATGGCGAAGGTGACGAGGAGTGAAACGGACACGGAAACGGACAACGTACAACGAAGGGAAATCGGGAACGTAGAATGGGGAATGGGGAACAGAGAATGGGAAAAGAGAACGGGAAATGGGGAACAGCGGTTGGCGATGGAGGGCCAGCAGAGGAGAAAGGAATATGAGCGGGAGCTAAAAAATGTGGAGCAGCGCAGCGACAACTACACGACGACGACGACGACGACGACGACGACGGCGGCGACGACGACGACGACGACGACGACGACGACGACGTTGGCGACTCTTCGGGACCTTTGTCACCAGCGGAGTGCTCGAATTCCATTGGTGCAGGGCGACAGGAAAAGTCCAATCGCCTCCAAAGTGTCGAGCTGTATGTGACAACCGTGCACCCACACAGACGTATGGCACACGCACACACTGTCGAAGTCGATTGTGGCGCAATCGCAATCGCATATCTGCAGCCAGTAAAGCAAGAGAGAGGCACACACAAACACACAAAAACAGACACACACACACACACACACACATGCTGACACCCAGCTCTGGCAATCGAATCTGGCCGATATAAATATTTGTGTGTGCTAGAAAAAGACGGGCAGAGCGCTCGGGGTCCCGGGTCCCTCTCTCTCTCCAACTAACGGTTCACGGCGGACAAGACATCAAATGACAAAATTTAAAAAGAAGGGAACCGAGCAGCAAAAAGCAGCGTGTGACGACAATAACAAAACGGCTAACGATGCGGCCAAAGGGTGGAGTCGGTGAACTGTGTAGGGGGGTAGCGGGTAACGGGTAGTGGGCAGTAGGTTGTGATGCCGCCGGCACACGGCAGCGAAGATGGAACTATGTACACATATATGCCATATGCGGGCAGCGCCGTTGCAGCGACAAGCTAGGTGCTGGTGCTGGCCATTGCCATTTCATTCGGCATCCCAGCCACTCGTTTCGGCTCTGTCACACGCAAACTTGCTGTAGGCGACACACTCGTACTCGCACTCGCACTCGCACGGCCAAGGGAGCGCTCCGTTTGGCTGTCGTTGATGTGCGTCAGAGCAGTTTTGCGAGTATTTGTGTGGTCAGCAACACAAATACATGTGTCGCATGTCAACCCACTTCGGTTTCGTCCATTCAAACGACAGTGTGCGAGCAGGCTGGCAACAGCTGAAACGCGCTCACATATAGGCGTCTCTATTCGGACGCACCACAAATTAGCCAAACAACCGAACCGCACCGAACCGACGATTACGAAGAGTAATAAGAGCGCGGGATTCTCTC
Source organism: Drosophila vallismaia (assembly GCA_035047325.1). NCBI lineage: Eukaryota > Metazoa > Arthropoda > Insecta > Diptera > Drosophilidae > Drosophila > Drosophila vallismaia. The sequence continues at coordinate 534,316 of JAWNPU010000001.1, read as the reverse complement.
TTCGGCGAGCACTGCTTTGCCGACTTCATGCCCAACCAACTCCCCGAAGCTGAACGAGGCTGAGCGAGCGGGACACCCGACATGGGCACTCGCGTGCGCCCTCTCGCTCGCTCTTGCTGCGCCTCTCTTAGTGACCCATCGCGACAATGTGTCACAGCCAGCCGCTTCAGGGAAGGCCAATTTCAATTCCATTAGCTCGCTCTCTCACACCGCCGCTCTCTACTTTTTGCCTCTCTCCACGCACACACAGACACAGCTAGCCACCACTTATGGGCCACACCATAGCAGTGCCATCGACTCCTCGTTTTCAGGTAGACAATTGTGGGGCAGTTGCGTTGAACTTGTCCAACGCTGCGTGTATCTAACGGGAGCGAGCGAGACCAAAGTGTCACCCACCCCGGACAGTGTTTGTGTGCGTGCGAGTGCCAGTGTGAGTGTGAGTATGAGTGTTTGCCTGTGCGTCGCATTTGTCGTCGCTGTTACATTTTTCTGCCCGCTGTCGCTGCTCCGTCGCAGTCGCCGCCGCTGCTGTAGAGCTGCCTCGCAACCTCGTTGCCGACACAACGACAATCATTGTCACCCACGTCTTCCGAAGAAGTGGTTCTCTCGTGTCCCTGCTCAGCCGCCGCACTCCGCATTCCGCATTCCGCATGCCGCATGCCGCATGCCCCGTATACCCCGTATACAGTATACCCTTACCGCACTCCGCACCCGTGCATCCGTGCTGCTTAATCCGCATCTCGCATCCGTCGCCTCTTGTGTTGTGTCTGTGAGCCGCAAGCCGCGAGTGGTCGTCTCTGAAAGCGAACGACGCGACGACAAACTTTTTTAATATCGCCAACGATGCGCTAGAACCTGCACTGGGCTCATGGCAGTGAACCTCTCCGCTTGAATCTTTCAAAAACTGATTTTTTTTTTATGGAAACCGCTTAAAGTTTTGTTCAAACTCGAATCTGTACGGACAATAGGAGTTACGTGAAAATTGGCTGCGTAGAATTGTCATTGAAGGTAAGTGAGAAATCGGATTGAAATTCGAATTGCCGTCGGTAGTGCGTTGTGGGTTGTTGCGTTGCGGGAAGTTTCCAATCGAAAGTGTGACACTTGACAGTCGTCGGTTGACAGTCGTCGGTTGACGGTTGACGGTTGACAGTTTTGAAATCTGATTTTTGATTTTTGTTCCAAAGCTCAAGCTCTGGGAGTGATTGCTTGCAACAGAGTCAGGCGTTCCCAGTCATTGGCAAAAAGCCAAATGTCAAAGTTGTAATTGAGATTTTAGTCTCCGATCAAACACGGTTCTCCCCTTGTCCGAGACAATCTCTGAAAGCGGTAAGCGGTAAGCGGTAAGCGGTAGTAGCGCTATTGCCACTTTTATAATAATATACTACCACTATTGCGAAGAACTATAGCAATTAGAGACGGCGGCAAAGTGAACGCGGATCTGATGTGTCTGCGTCTCTGCGTCTCTCTGAGACCCCGGAATTCTTTGCTCTTTCTTAGGGTAATTCAACATTTTGTTGCCGTTGCCGTTGCTGTTGCCAGAGCTGCTAACTGCTAACTGCTAACTGCTGACTGCTGACTGCCAACTGCCAACTGCTGACGGTGCCGATAATAACAATAAAAAGAAAAAAACGATTCGTCCGAACCATCAAATCATGTGATTGGTTTTCCCCGTCTGCATTTATGCGCTTGACAAAAATAATTACCCATGTACGTACATGCATCACCCGAGCACCCGAGCACCAAAGACTGTCCAATGCACTGTACGAAAAATCGTTGTCGTTATTTGTCCGCTAATATGTACTCCAAATACGCTGAAATGTAACGATTTTTGATTCGAAATCGAATGGCTTTTAGCGAGTCGGAAAGTCGGGAAGGGAACAACTTCTCGATTAGATTCTCTCCGTGTACTTGGAGTCGTTTTAATGCTATTGTTGTTATCGTTACTAATGAGCCCTATAAAAGTCCGGCATCTCCATCTCTCGGCTCTCGGCTCTCGGGGTTTTTTTTTACTATCCAAAGCTTTGTATCTGTGAGGTTGTCGCTGGCATTGGGCAAGCGGCGGGTATGTTCGAGTTTTAAGATCGATTCCAGATAGCCGGCCACGACATCACAGACGACGACAACGACTACGACGACGATGATGATGATCATCCGCATGTTACTGCCACATGTCCAATCGTACAATTGTCCTCGGTCGGAGCTCCATGCCCCTCGCCACCATCTCAGGTGGGGTGCTCAAAATTACGGTAGCACGAATCCAACAATAAAGCTAGATCGGAAGGGAATGGATCTGACGGGATCGCCACATGTCGTCGCCGTCGCCGTCGCCGCCGTCGCCGCCGTCGCCGCTGTCGTTGTCAGATGCCATTTTAATGGCCAAAAGCCCGAAAAGCTGTAAACGATTTCGCTCAAACAAATGAAGACACCTGTGCTTACCTCTTACAGGGGTCCGGGTTGAGTCCAAATCCAAATCCAAATCTCACTTTACTTCCAAATCACTTCACTTGAAGTTGAAGTTGAAGTCGAAGTCGAAGTCGAAAGAAAACTGGTTGCCAAGTAGGTTTGTCGATTTTTTGTCATTGTCTGTGTCGCTTTGACTGAAAAAACACCTCAATAGATTTCCAGGAAAAGAAAATCCCACAAAAAGCGCCCAATCTGGCCCAACTAGGCGCTAGAATTACTTGGAAACTATTCAACCGTTCTAGTTCTAGTTTCTAGTTTCTAGTCGCAGTCGTTTCAATCAATGCTTGAAGGGTGTGTGTTGTCCTACGACCAAAGGGCAGTTGTGCGGCTTTCAGCGATAACAACTTCTAGAAAAGTTTCACATCCCTGGCTTAGTTCAAGATTGCTGATTGATCGAATGACTTGCTTCCTGATTGACACTTCTAACGACTCTGTTCTGATTCTTTGCAGCCACAGCCACAGCCACAACCACAGCCACAACCACAGGCACAACCACAGGCACAACCACAGGCACAACCAGGACTAGAACTGATAGCATGGAGCATATGATGAATCCGTTCGTGTCGCCCGCTTATCTGCTCGCCCATGCCCCACACTCGCACGCTGCCCATCCCCATGTCCAGCACAGCAACCCGAAGGGCAGTGCCGCCTCGCCGGCCAGCTCGCCTGGAGGCTCCACCGGATCGGGCTCCGGGTCGGTGGCAGGGTCGGGGGCAAAGCTGAAGCGCTGGGGATCGCCGCCCATCAACCTGGCCGGCCAGTTCATCAACCCCTCGACGGGGAAGAAGCGCGTCCAGTGCTCCATCTGCTTCAAGACCTTCTGCGACAAAGGCGCCCTCAAGATCCACTTTTCGGCGGTGCACCTGCGCGAGATGCACAAGTGCACAGTCGAGGGCTGCAATATGGTGTTCAGCTCGCGCCGCTCCCGCAACCGCCACAGTGCCAATCCCAATCCCAAGCTCCACTCGCCTCACATCCGGCGCAAGATCTCTCCCCACGACGGCCGCACCGCCCAGCAGTTTCCCGTCTTTCCAACGGGAGCCGCCGCCGCCGCCGCTGCAGCCGCTGGTCACCTGCCTGTGGCCTTCCCCGGCCTCCTGCCGCCCCACCACCCGCACCCGCACCCGCACTCTCAGTCCTCGTTCGTCATGTTTGGCGGAGGCGACCAGCGCCAGCGCCTCCCCGGCCTCAACGTGCTCTCCGGCTGCCTGGACATGCCCGACGCCGAGTCCGAGGCGCACATCGACACGGAGGCCGGCTTCGAGTACGTCGACATTCAGGCCAACAGCTCCAGTTCGACAGCTTCCTGCGAAGAGGACAACGACCAGGATCCTGACCAGGACCAGGATCACGATGAAGATATGCACTGCAGCCTGATCCTCGAAAGCAGCAACAGCAGCAACGGCGACGAGGACAGGGTCGACCAGCCACTGGACTTTAGTCTGCACAAGCGCCGCGACCGCGAGTGGGACCAGGACGCGGACCAGGAGCAGGAGTCGGACAAGGAGCCCATCAAGAAGGAGTTCGAGCTGGAAAAGCGCTCAGGCAGCCCCAGCGGAGGCTCCTTCTCCATGGACAGGCTGCTGGGAAAACGCAAGCGACACGACAGCAATGCCAGCTCCCTCTCCGCCAATGCCACCGCCACGGCCACCGGCACGGCCACCACAGCTCTGGTTGCAACCGCCTCGGCTCCCAGCAGCATTGAGCTGGAAGGCGACAGCATAGACCTCTCCAGCCGCCGCCTGCTGCCGCCCCCACTGCCGCTGCTGGAGATCGACGAGCAGCACCACCTCCGACTGCTGCAGACGCAGATGTTTGCCGCCGCCGCGGCAGCCGCTGTCGCCCAACCGCCTGCCACCTTTGCATTGCCGTCGGGTGGGTCGCCCGCGGAGCCTCCGATGTGGAGCCTGCTCTCCGAGATGTACCGCACCATTCTGCTCAAGACGCAGCAGCAGCAGCAGAAGCACCAGCAGCACCACCACCACCACCACCACCACCAGCACCAGCACCAGCTGCAGCTGCAGTCCCAGCAGCCGGAGCACCACTTGCACCTGAGCCACCTGACACTGGAGCGGCACCACCAGCAGCAGCCCCCAAAGTCGTCAGCGGCGCCGGCGCCGGCCACCTCCAACGCAGCAATATCCGTGTAAAAGTGCTTCGGAGTTGCTTAGTCAAATGTAAGGATGTATTAGGAGGGGCGGCGATGGGAAGGCACAAGCCGAATGTAGGTCATTAAATGGCTAACCGCCAGAGCCAGAGCCACCGCCATCGCCGCCCCCTACCCCAGGTATTACAACTCGGACTCGATCCGGAACTTAGCTTTTTCTGCTCACAATTGTGTTATAAAAAACCTTTTTTTTTTCTTTATGTAATATGTAATATGTAATAATATGTAATATGTAATATGTAATCGTGTATGTGTATAGTATTTAATCTGTTCCTCAGTGCAGCAAGCAGCACGGTGAAGAGTGGGAAGAGTTTGAAGAGAGAGTGCGTAGGATCTCAGTGTTTTTTTTTTTGTAGCTTGGGATCTTCAAGTCAGAGTCAGAGTCACCTGTGCGGGCTGGTCACCGAAGGAGCAGGCAATGGGTTCGGGTTCCTGCCTTCTCGATGGGTGTACAACGAAGTATTGATATTTATAACAAATAGATTATACACACGATATATTAAATAGTTCTAAGCAATTTTTTTTGTAACCTCTAAACGGATTGCGTCGTCGGAACAACGGAAGAACGGAAGAACGGAAGAACTAACCGCATGCAAGCTTTATGGTACTTTACTGAAACATATCCGAATTGTCAAGGATCCTTTAGGATTGTGAGACCTTGTAAGATCCAGACCCATTAGATCGTAAGTGAATGAAATGTTAATGCTCCCCAGAAATAGTATTGCTCCATACGAAACGATTGTGTACCGTATAACATGATTTTAAGTTTTCATTAACAATAAATATGTGGAAATTGAAAACCAAGAAACATCACATTTTTTACTACATTTGGGGGAAAAGCGATTTGGAATCCAGGAAATCTTTGGGATCTATATATCTATATATCCATGCTAAGTGATTGATTCAATCTAGTTTGCAATTCCGCATGGGAATAACTTGATCGATTCGATTGTGCCACTTCAAAAATGCTAAATTAACTTGACTAATTTCCCTTCTTCTTTTCTATCTTGGTTCGTTGTTAGTTGTTCGTTGTTTGTGCGTTGTGCGTTGTCCATTCCGTCTCCCCGTTTTCCTTTAATGTTTAGCATTGGCAATACTTCTATGTGTTTGTTGAATAGAATGTATTATTTATGATCTGCCGAACACGAACACTTTCGAATTGAGCTCCGATCCGCTCCACCATTTCTGATGGACATTGATGACGGCGCAGCCGAAGGCCTTTGATGTGACTTTTGGTTGGTGCTCTGGCTTTGGCTCTGGCGACGGCTCTGTGGAGCGTCCAGATACCCAGGCCCCAGCCCCAGCCCCTGCCCCTGCCACTGCCATTGTCAGTGCCCCAGCCAGATATGCCCCTGCGACGGACATAGTTTTAAATGTGTACAGATTGAATTTGATGGGATTTTTAATCGGAAACGCCTTCCAAAATGTCTCCCCGACCTGTGTGCGTGTATCTCTCTCTCAGTGTGTATGTGTTTTGTTTAGTGTGTGTGAATCAAAGCATTTCTTGAGGAGGCGGGACACTCCGAATGTTGCTGGCTTTGACGTGCTGTCCCCCGACCGCAGATCACCCTCCCCTTCAAATAAATGGCCACCAATTGGTCACAGCGGCATTAGGACGGTGTAGCTCCCAACACAGGTATTCGAAAGCTTGCAGAGGGCCTGGGACGGAGGTTTTGAGGCTACTTACGTATAAATTACTCTCTCCGGCATACATATATACTCGTACGTATGTACTTGTACGCACTTACACTGTGCCAATTACAAAGCCTTTCAATTGTGGCAGGTCAGAGGGGGCGCCAGCACTCTTACACACTCTTACATGCCTTCTTATGTACTTCGGATCCGATGGCTTATTAAAACAGCTGCGGTTTCATCAGCGACGCGGTACACATTTCAATCTTTCAATCTGCCAATTTTTCTCAGAGGTGTGCAGCACTCGGTGGCGACATACCTGACCCCTCGTACTTGTGCGTTAAAGGCCATCATCTGCCGAGCAATCCCAGTCCGTGTCCCAGTCCGAGGTCATCGATCTGTAGCACATGCACACCTTTCCTTCCATTGCAGTTAGAAAGACAGAACAACCGGTATCTGCCCATTTTGTCAGTTCTCAAGATTATAAATTGCTGCACAATCTGGACAATTTTTTTCGAATTCAAGTTCGACCGCCTATGTCTAATGGATTTCACAGAAACGACCTGCAAAATATTACTTGTAATAGTGTCACTCGAACAACACGCCAACTCCCTTACCTCACAATGTAGACACCCAATGGTTTTTTAATGGAGTGTCAACGTGAACTGAAGGCCCGTAAATAAAAAATAGCGTGTAACAAAATAGCGTGGAATAAAGGACATCAATTCAGGACCTTTCCGTTTCGATTCGATTGAAGAAAATTAAAGTAATCAATGGCAACCACTTCATATGCTTTAGAGGTTCCTAGTCATTTATTGCGCTAAACTTTTGACTTTTGAAAAGTAAAGTTGAGTTTTACATACCGAAAGGACGTTACTGTAACATCATTATTGATCAGCGATCTTTAAGTTTTAAATAATCGAGATAATTTCTTCATTTTCTATGGCTTCCATATGTGGGTTATGAAACTGATACACAAAATTGATCCAAATTCTGTAAGAATACAAATTGCCTTTAACTTATTAAAATTCTTTGAGAAACGGTTGATAGGTTGCGTGTTTTAAGCTACTTATAGTAACTGAATAAAATAGGTCTTAAAGAATACATTTTAGGTCTATTTTTTTCCTGCAATTGATTAAACTTTAATTCTTGAAGAATTTCTTGATTCTATTATTTAAAAAAATGTCTGTGTTTTGTTGGCTGGCCTTGAATGGTGATTTAATTCTTAAAATATATGAAAAGGAGGATCAAAAATGTACTTTCCCTTCAGTTTTTTCAGTTTCAGTTAAAAAAAGGCCATGACTAGAATACGTTAATTAAAATGTATTTATGTTCTTGTATGGAAACAATGGCACACATGTACATTTTAAATACTTTTCGCACCGAATCTACCTACGCATTGGACGCGACATTTCTAACCGAAGAAGTGTATATAAAACCTTGATCAGCATCAATCAAAGTGCCCGTCAGGCCTGCCTGGACGCATTGATCTCTCAGATCTTAAGACTTGGAGGCATCACGTTGTGCCAGTGTATGGGAACTTGGCGATATAACCGCCGATCAAGTTTATTTTCAATTTTCGTACGGCTCCCTTCGTCATCGCAAATAGTGATTTAATTTTTTGAAGCTTCGCTACATTTGTGGCAGGGCGAAAGATGATGCTCTTGACTAAAAGGTATTTTTGTATACGAGTATGCTTATCTTGCCAAATACTTACCGACTCAGCAACAACAGAGGTCATGCCTGTTTTAAATTATTTATATTTCAATGCGATAACCGAGATTTACTAAAATTACATAGCTTATTTTGGGTTCATCCCCAAAATTGGGTGACCTAGGCTATAAATATATGAATCATAAAATTCATATTAGTGAAATATTTCTAATTGCATTAAATATGAAATGTATATATAAATGGGCCTCATTTTTTGATTATTTTAGATTTCAAATTTATAATTTATAAAACAGATTATAATTTTTGGTTATGTGCGATTATGGTAAATGTAAAAATCGTTCTTTAAGCCTTTTATAGCTTTGTTTCCATACACCAGCCACTCTTAAAATGGTTTGGTAATTTAAATAATAAGCCATCAACTTAAGCCAATGTGTGTATTTTCCATACTAATGTGTTAACAAAATTTAGAAACTTTCTTATGCTTTTATCAACAAACTAGTTCTTACCACATAAACATAAAATATGAAAGTAAACATTTATAGGTCTAGATATTTATAGATATTTATACTTTCCTAAACAGTGGGAAAGCTGTATAAACTAAATCGACTTCGAATTAGGAATATAGGACCTGCATTTGCTGGAAATATTGAAACATTCACAACAGGACAGCAGGAGAATCAGTCACACAGGTTATACGTTGTTTTAAATGGGTTTCAATATATTCGAATGACATGCAAAATGCGGAAAGTGTTGCGGGTATCGGACTTTAGGGACCTGGTTCAAAATGAACACTTCGTAGGAACCTCAAAAAATGATAAAAAAAATGGCCTGAATCTATTTATATACTTATGGGAATGTTTTCTTTATGACAAAAAATTTTATGAGTGGCGTCGATATTTGTACGGTCGATCAGACAGATGGACATGTCGAGATCGCCTCGAGTGGGGGTGACCAAGAACATGCAGTATACTCGTATATTGAATATGCGTATATAACACAAGGTCCAAGGTACTTGGCAAGTTTGGAAACGCTTCCATTTTGGCCAAGCAAAATGGCATTGTAGTCTGCGACTATTTATGGCTAGTATTTCAGATTCTTGTTTCCTTTCTCTCCGTGCCACAAAAATATGAAGGCTGAAAAGGCCGCATTCGGCCGGAGTTAAGAACAGACGTGCACACACATGCCTGTGTTCCCAAACCGCAAAATTGACATGGATACGAGATACGAGACTGTAAAAATGTCAAGTGGCTGGAAGCAGAGGATACCGACCCGAGGCCCCCGGGCCCCGACTCCTATAACCCGGCCCACAGTCCCAAGCCCCCCAAGCCCCCCAAGCCCCCCAACCACCGGGTCGAGAGCTCCATGCTCAGAGCCCATAACCGGAGCCCGGAGTCTAGAGATGAGAACTTCAGCTCAGCCAATCCGTCAGTGCCTCATCGCGGGCACAAATACATAGGGTGTTGTCGGATGGAGTGGGGATGGTGGGGTGGGGAGGGTGAAGGGTAGGTGACAGCGGCGGGAAGGGGTCTCGAGACAGCTGAAGCTAAACGTTTGCCACATTATGAGATGATCCTTGGCAGCAATGTCACTTGAGACGAACAGTCGTGCAGGCAACGAAACAGAATGGAATGGAAATGGAAATGGAAATGGGGTAAGGGAAAAGGGAAAAGGCAAACGGCAAAAGGGAAACGGCAAAGGGAAAAGGGAAAAAAGAGAAGACAGAAGGACAGAGACGGGAATGATGCGAACTCATCTCTTGGGATCTATTTACTTTTAAGTTTTTGAATTGGATGATGTCACGACGCTGACTTGACTGAAGTCGCGGGGATGAAGAAGTTGAAGAACACCGCCAAGTGGGTGTCTTTTATACCCCATCCCCCATGCCCCATGCCCCATGCCCTTGCATCGGGTATTCTAACTTTTTTACCGATTGTCATTTCCATCTTCCTTCCATTTTTTGCGAAATCAGGTGGACAACAGATGGCAGTACAAATATGGAGGTCTCCCTACACCGCTGAGCCCAAACCTTCTGTAATAACCTCATTTGATAGTTCTTAGGTGTAGGTACTGCTACCAAATTAAAAGGATAGATTGGTATTGGACTGCGGGATACAAGGTGTTGATGGCTTATGTTATGGTTTTTCTTTTCATAAATCGTTTTCCATGACTTGTATTTATTGCATATCCTTACGATGTATCATTAATTTGTAGATCCTCATTAAAACAAAGTAACAAAAGAATTTGTCAAAACAGATTTTGGACCTCCGAAAAAACCTTGAAGAGCATTTCATATTCGGGTCATGAAATTTGGGTTTTCTGCTTGATGGGTGCTTCTTTCGCATTATGAAATATTACGAAAAATGTACAAAGCGTTAAAAATTTCAAATGCGATTCGGATTGACTCGCATGTGTGTCGGTGAATGGGCCTTCGCAGTCTTTTGAGGGATGCGAATGCGTTTATTTTTGGAGACAATTGGAAACCACTAGAGGGTTATTGAGATGTGACAGTCAAGTAGTTGAAGTCGAGTGAGCTTAGTATTGTGGCACGTCGAGGTAACTTGACATTTGAAATAGGATCAATGTTCTCGACCGTCGTTGGCCACACTGCCTCTACTGATTCGAATGCGGGCTGAAAATACTTGGGAAATTTTCGCTGTCCAATGGTCGTCATGAGGGGCCAGATCCCCATGATATGCGAGTGACATGGTGACTTGTGTTTGTTGTCCAGGATAAGGGGGCTGGAAGCCTTGTCATCCGGCTAACAGTGGGTAATTTACATAGTTCAGGATATGGACTATTCACCCCAAACTGCCTAAAACGGCTGAGAGTGACATTAGAATGCTTTACAAGGAAAAGCATGTGGCAATGGGCAAACGGATTTATGATTGTTCAAATCTTAGGACCAATTCTAATGAATTTATTGTTCTTGAGCAAACCGGCTTTATGGGGTTTCTGTTCTCTTTATTTTCACCTACCAGAGTCACTGAAATTACGTTTTTTGTACATATGCAGGTATACTCGTATAAGTAGACTAGTGGTGGCCACGAATTTAGTGCATTTGCAAAGATGTTCCTTATGATTTGTTCAGTTTTTATGAAGCTCGGAGCTTTTAATTTTCTTGCGGTTGCTAGTCACAAAGTCCTGTTTTTCTGTTAGATTGCTGTATATTTGAGCACCCTCAAAATGGCACATTGATCACTACTTGAATTTTTTTCCTGGAACGAGTTTATTGTTTTTTTTTCATTTTTCATTTTTTTCACAAAACCATGAAATTCTTTAGAAATCACTATTTGGTTAAAACTTTTCTCATTCATATCAAACAATTTCCATAAATATACTTATGTACATAAACCGAAAAAATAGTTCTTGACCTACAAAAACGTCCGCCCGGGGGAAAGTCTTATTGCAATAATGCCTATTCTGGGTACTTTTAAAAGTCAAAGGATGGTAAGAGAAGAGTTTTCGGCATCCAAAATACGAAATAAATTAGAAAATGCATACCTTATACGTCTTCAAAATATCTTGTATTAAAAAATATCAATAAGAGACTTTTGAAATGCTTGTCAAGGCAGGTCAAAGTTGCAAATGTTGGGTATCGCTTGCTTATTGTCAGTGTTTGACGTCGAAGGACGACCGGAACAAGGCACGTCTTCGACGGTTTCTCGACCATCCTTAAAAGCTTTGTCCCAGTCGTAGACTTGTTTTTTCCATAGAATAGATTCACCATAAGCCTTTTCCAACATTGACAACGACTCCGCACACGAAATTTGGTTCGAAACACAAAATTTGATTTAAATTCTTTGTTCAAAATATTTTGTATTACACTACTGAGGTCGATTGATTTCAACAGCTGCTGCAAACTTGTTGGCAGAACGCGCTCATTTTAGGCGTCCTAATTAAGGAAAGTACAACCAACTACACAAAAAAAACGAGGTCGAAAATATTCAGCGCGGGCAGTTATAAGGGACATTTTCCGGAAACTTAATTGTATTAGTGTAATTTCAGCTTAATATAATTTTCTATTTAACTTGACTTGTTTTATGTTATATAACATATTAAAGTTTCAATAGCCAAGAATTCATATCCCTTTAAGTCTTTCTCCTGCTTGTAAATATTTTCTGCTAAAATTTGCACCAATGGTTTATGCTAATTCGCAGGTTTTTTATTGTTCGCCACTATTAGGATCTGCTAATGAATACCCCCTTTCATTGATTTCGGGCAATCGTCAATAGAGCTGGCTAATTTTTTAGAGCCAATTTCGACATATGTACCGATCTGTCAAATATTGCCGTTTTATGCTAATGAATTGATGTGAGAAATCACGAACGGGTTAACAGACTCTCCTTTGGATGGAGAAACCAATTGAAAGGCACTGACATGAATCAAGTGGCGGGTGGGGAAACTGTTTAGAATGATTAAATTTGCGATTGAAATGATTCCTGCGGGTGGGGTCCTTTGTCGTCTAGTGAAAGCACCACCTCGGTGGGAGGTGGAGGGCAGGACATTCAGGGAGCTGCCACTAGTATATGAATACCCAGAGTGACGTTAATGTCGATGGGCAAAGAGCAAAGTTGGAAATAAAAAGAGAAAACATTCGCATAAAAAACAAATACAACACGGCCCAAAACACCAGTAATGAAGTGTATGCATACAAGGGATTGGATGTTGGCCAGCCTGGTCAGGATGTCCGGCCCCCAGGCTCTGCGATTTGGGATGTGGGATGGATGTATGGAATCTGGGAAGTAATGGGATGGCAAACGCCATATATACAAATAGGCATAGGTCGCACCGCTGCCAACCGTTGTACATTTGTTTCTTTTTTGTGGTCAAATTCTTTTGCATGTAAATGTTAATTCATTGATTTTTATAATGCGAGCCGAGTCCATCAAGGGATCAGCATAATGGTGCCCCGGAGTCGCTGGGTGTACAAACATTCGGAACAGGCAACCCACCCGGTTGGCAAATAAACAAATAGCCGGGCGGAGCCCGTTTTCGGTGGAAGGGCAAGGACAAGGCAAATTTAGCTTTGATGTTCCTTACTTACATTTCATCACCGAAGTCGGCGACGTCGATGTCAATAAAAGGAACTTAACGGATAAACACCCGGTTCTGAGGACCACGGCGAGCGAGGACACTGCCTGCTCCACAGCCTTCGTCCTGCGTTCTTTGCCCCCCACAAAACTAAAAAAACCAAACTTCCTGCAAGAGAAACATTGCGGTCGAAGTCCAAATATTTGTGGGTTAAGTATTCCTTTGTAGCTTCAGCTAATATTCCGAAGTGGATGGATGCCACCACCTAACCAAGCCGTTCGCGGCGGCCGTTTTGATATCCTGCGTCTCCGTTTATTTGTTACTTGTAATTGCCGGTGTGCTTCCGGATTTAATTCTTGCTAATTCTGTAAGTCTTGAGGTTCATTGGCTAAAGAAACAATAAAAGAGGTAATAACCTGGCGATGAATGCACACTACAATAAATGTTAGAACCTTTATTCAATCAGATTTCAAGTTCTATAAATTTTTATTTTCGGGAATGCCAAAGATAGCAAAATTTAAACATGATTGATGAATCGAAATCTAAATCTGTTTTACAGTCCCCTAACGGATCTCGTCACCTATATCAACGGACCAGACTCACTTTCAAGTTTCAAATACTTTACAAAAAATAAAGAACTTTACATTTCGCGGCTGTCCATTAAAGTTTGTGAAAAATTATTAAACATTTTGGAGATTCTTAAATATGCTGCATTAAAAATGTAAATTATTCAGGAGCTTTAAAAGTATAATATATGAGGACCTGTCATCGACTCCCTCACCACCCCATTCTAGGAAGGGTCCCTGCTGAAATTGAAAACTTCTCGAAGCATCAATCACTTATGCTAAATTAAGGCATCTGTGCCAGAGGCGGTGTCGCTGTGGAGGGGGTTGAATGGGTTTAAGTAGGACTTAAAAAGGAAACGGGTACGGAAGTGGATATGGATACATCCGCAAAAACCGCTACGGATGCAGATGCGGCTGGGCATATAAATGTGACAAAGAATATCCTGATTTGGCGTCCTCCCCACAAATATTCTCTGAAATACCATATGCCATAAAAATCTAAAACTATACACCTTTTCCATCCGTTTGTCTGTTTCTAGGCAAGCTAGTCTCTCAGGTTTGAAGCTATGGACTCCAAAATTTGCACGCAATATGTATATGGCAGAGCGGCCGGGATCGGTCGACTATATCCTATACTTGCACATAACTAAACAACCTGAAATGCCACAACTTTGGTAAAGCTTGGGACGTTTTTAAAATCCATTTAATGATGAACTACACAAATTCTAAAATTCTTATAAGGATCGGCTTAATATATCCGATATTTGGCTCTACCTGAAGTTAGTTTTCCTTTCTTTTTAAAGCGTTTACTTTTTGGTATTACTTATAGAAGCCCTTGAAATGGTTTTGGATAAAAACATCCTTTTAGAAAATGTTTGATTCGATTGGGAAAATTATTTTGGGGAGATTATCCGATTCCAATTTGAATTGAAACATTTTATAAAAAGATGTGTGTCCTTTAACCTCCTCCACCTGTGCGGGAGGTCAGTAAGCCGACTCTAACCCCATTGACCGTTCCTCTTCTCCCGGCTCGGAACGATTCGGTTCATTTCCCTGCGGCTTTCCGCATAGGTATGCCAAAGGTAAGGTGACCGTTTACCACACACGCACTCAAACAATCCCGAACCCGCACCCGCGCACTCACCTGGGAGCTTAATGAAGCTTGTGTAATTGATTTTGTGTTTGTTAAAAACGGCAGAAAAAGAAGCAACGCTCATGCAGTCGGTTGCTTTCGATATTCCGCCTTTCGATGTGAATCGTATTGCTAAAAAACAACACAAAAACAGCAACCAGCGGCCGGCCCAGGCTCAGAAAAAAAGCCAACTTATTTTTCTGGTCTTTGGTCACCCGGCGGGCCCGCACCCGCTAGGTGCATAAATTGCCTGCGAAGAGTTGAAAAAATAAAAATTGTTATTTGAGTAGTACCCCTGGTCCCTACCACAAGTCCTCAAACTGTACATATTGTAGTGCATGGGATATGTGGATACATTAATTATTACAAGCTCTGGTATGGACCAATGGTGTCAGGACATCAGGATAACACTATTGCTAAAAGAAATTTCTCAAAAACGCGTCAGTCCAGTTTTATTGTATATCCCAGTTAAAATTATTTAGCAAAATATAATTTATAGTATTCGTCTTCTACGTTTTTATGCAATTCCCATCTTCAGTTTGTAAGTTAAAGGGTAAATCATTTTGGTAATCAAAAATGTTTGCATTTAATTCCTATATAAAATAGTTTTGTTTGCAACATATATACCTTTTTGTTCTTAACAAAACCAAAATTATGTAGAAGCATTAAAAATTATAAAAGGTTTAATTTGGGTTAGATTAGATTCCATCGTTTTAAAAAAATTTCCAAGATTGCCCACCTGAACTTAGAATAATTAATAAGAAAATAATTTAATTAAATTTCTTAACAAACGGTAAAAGATGATAGCCACAGGTAAAATGTATTGTCACGCAGGTATACAAAATATATACAAATTTTCAGGCAGTTAGGACAACAGCTTTGTGAATGCAAACAACCCTTTAGATTTCTTTGAAAAAAATTTTGGTGACCTTAAAATCTAAATAAAATGTTTTGGTTGATCGGATTATGATTTGGGTTCCGTATCATTCGGCGTGAATTGAAAGTTGCTTCTTTACACATGTTTTTTGTATCTCAAACCCTAAGCCAAACGACTCGTTAAAGCAACTTAGTGTGAAGGCTCTTCAGGTGACATAAATCTTATCGATTGGATTGCCACACATATTGATATTTGGCAATCAACGGTTTTTATGTGAATTTCAAATCGAGGTTTCTTTAATTTGTATACCCTTGCAGAAGGTATTATAATTTTGCTCACGTGTATGCAACGCAGTAAAAGAGACATCTCCGACCCTATAAAGTATATGTACCTAAGCAAGTTCCATTGTTTGCCCGTCTGTCAGGTTCTACGCAAACAAGTCGCATAATTTTAAGGCTATCGACAAACTTTGCACACACCCTCCTTTGCACGAAGAAAGTCGGAGTGCCGAGATCGGTTGAATATATCCTGTAGCTACCATATCACTGAACCATCGGAAATACTATAACTTTAATTTTTTGCTGATAGACAGTTGAAATTCGCTAAAATGTTTTTATTAGGATCTAGAAAATGAGCCAAGTCACAGGGATCGGCGGACTATATCCTATAGCTAAACGATTGGAAATGCTACAGCTTTGGTGTTTATTGGAGGAGGAGCTTGCTGTTTTTTTTTTAAATCTATTTTATGGATTCTAAAGTTCTTATAAATTTCAGTCAACTATTTTCCATTTAACTGCAATGGAAACTGCTTATGGTATAAGCTTGGGCTTCACCCGAATTTAGCTTTCCTTTCTAACTTTTTATTATATCGATTGAGCTTTGCGCTGTTCCTCGAGATACGATCGTTTCAAACGTACAAGTACCCTTGCAATGAAAATTTTCCTTTTCACACGTCCGAGACAGTTTAGTTTTTGGAAAGACAGTCCGGCAATATAAAGAAATAGATAAATAGAAAAACCGTAAAAGGGTAAATTGTGCGACATGCTGGAAAAACATGCTACCGAATTTCTGTTTACGATCGCACGACACACCGAACGACCCACGAACCAATCTTGTCTAAATATGTTTACCCAGACATACATATCGGAGACCCGGGACGGGATGGGACAGGACAGGGTGCTGGCCGAATATCATCATAAAGCTAATGTCGGCGAAGCTGTTTAATCTGGTGTCTTTTGTAGGTTCGAGCTGTGTTGTTATTGGGATCTTGTCAGATCAGACCGAGTCAGGTCGGGTCGGGTCGGAACGGGTCGTGTCGGGTAGAAAAAGGATCACTTTTCAAGGAAAACATCACCAAGTGCAATTATCACATATAACTAAAATTGTGTGAGAATCTGGCCGAGCGCTGCGCTAAACAAACACTTTGATAATAATAGTGTGATCTGAGCGCATCGCGTCTCTGTGTCTTTTGGGGATCTGTCTTTGAAGGATGTCTTGGATGTCGAGGTATATGTCTTGTGTCAACATCTACAAAGAACAGGAGAAATTGCTTCTGTTGTATTTCTGACAATCTAGTGGGTAAGTGCTAATTGGGTTTGTCCGAAACCTATTACGGGGCTATCCCAGAACCAGCTGTATTCCATCTTCCCGCCTCCGCCCGTAGTCAGGGCTGGATGGTACTATTTGTACGTATACTCCTAATGGCATCAACTTTAATATCGTGTGCCATCAAGCATTCCAGCACATGTGGTTGGAGGAAACGCATAAGGGTCAACTAAGCGTTGGTGATTATTTACAGACATTGTAATCGCAGGGAAGGGTTATCTGTCGTCCAAGACTTGGAAATGTACTTGAAGATGCCCCAAATATAGCTACGTCCTACAAGATTAAATTGGTGCCTTACAAGGTACTTTAAAGCCAAAACTGCCTTACAAACAACCACGGGCTATTAAGAATCAAAAAAGTGTATATATTCTAAATCAAAGCATATACTAATTTAACTTATTTTGTTAATTATAAAAATCCGGACAAAAATATACCTTTGCAGTCGTTTAAATCCGAGCCAACTACAGTATCGGATATTCTCCAGCCATATAACATCAGAATTTCAAAATATAGACATCTAACATATAAGATACATTCAAATCAAAAAGCAATTTATTTATATAAAGTTATTTCATATAAAGTATATATGGAATGGAAATTGTTAAATAATAGACTTCCATCTATATCCTGTAGGTTAGCTGATGCATTTGTTCCTCCGTTGATTATATTTTTATATTCTTATAGTATTATATTCAGATGTACATAACTACTTACACAAAAACAAAAATTATCCTGCTTATTTCTTTCTTTACCGAGCTTCCTAAAGACACCTTGAGAGTCAAGTAATAATTATCTAAATTTTAATATGTTTATACAATTGGACTTCTTTATTTTATTATTTTTAAATATCTTCTTTTCTCACCTATATATAAACACTAACAAAAAGCACCAGCACCAGCTTTCAATTTTTAATGATTTTTATTGAAAAATTTGGGTTGAAAATACAGTTGAACTTTTTCCTGCGTGAATATTTGACCCGCAAACTTTACGACCCCATAGATATAAACATTTTTATGGGCTATGTTCGCAGAATCCCGTATCACATCGACGCACCACTTAAAGCAATTCCTCCATTTGTGTTTTGATTTTAGCCACCGTCGCCCCATTACAGGCGAGGGCTTTGTTGGCTGGTCTGATTTGAATGCGGGGCGGCAACTGGTTTTGTTTTGGGTTGCCCCTGCATCCTTTCCAGCCTTCTGCCCATCCTCAACCGGCCACCCTACTTGGTGCACACAATGCGGACGGTGCCCCTTTGATGCCGCTGTTGTGATGTGGTCGCTGCAATTTGTGCAAAGTAATTTAATTAATCACAACAAAAATAAACGGAAAATATGCAAATCGATTTTATTATATACTTGTCGCATTTGCAGGTTGCATGTTGGATGATTTGGCCAATATCGCGGACGCAGGAGCTCTGGCCAGAAGGCGATAATTTCCGACTTCAATACACTTTTAATCGCTTTAAGTTGGGCCTTTTGGCCTTTGCTTTGCGGACAGGGTCTTGTTTTATTTTCTGCATCATCACTTCTTGGCCCTCGTTTTGGGACCACGTAGAGTCTTAACTGGTTTTGCCCTCGCAGGGACTAGATATAGGGGATATTGGGCCAAAAACGAGATGAAAACACCCGATAAGATTTTGGTGGACTTCTGGGACTGGCCCAACAGTATAAATTTCTTTCTGAATTTTTTTGACAGTTGCGAGAGAAGCGCGACGTGTGCGTGTTGGTGCACCAGCACCACAGGTACGCAACCCGATCCGGCTCCCGATCCGGCAGCTTCCAGCCATCCAGCTTGGTGGGCACTGACTGGGTTTGACGCTCTGATGGTTCGACAATTTGACACTGCGACAGCAATTGGTTGAGCAGCGGTTTGGGGAATGAGATGTGGGGTGTGGAGCTTAGTGGTCCAGGGTGCGGGGTCTGGCGTCCGCGGTCCGGGGTTTGCCGTTCCAATGGCCGCTTCTGGCGCTGCTCTGACGACGACGATGGCGCTGTTGTTGATTATGTTGTTGACAACAAGCTTTACGCATTTTGCCTGTATGTATTGCGTAAATATTTATACAATGCAGCAGGTAAATTTTATGCACATGACTGTGTGCGAACACATTCATCTGTGCATTTGCACACACGCCTGCGGCATCCGCACACACTCCGCACCGAGACTCACACTCGCTCTTGCCAACGCGCCGGCAGGACCCCGGATTCTGCAAGTTGTTGATCGCAAAATATTTGCATTGCGCGCTGGTAAAGTAAATAGGCATTTAAGTAATTACTGCACTTAATTTTTAATATTGATTTTGCAAATTTATTAAAACTTAATCAATTGTTTAACCAGATAATAAGTGCAGCCGCATGGGCAGCCGCATGGGCAGCCGCCGGGTGGCCGACAAGACCACATCCCGATCCGTTCGGCGGCGCCAGGTGTCAAATAACGCCTCCGGGTAACTGTTGTGTGTTACCTGGGCGGTAGGCCGTTCCGCGTTCGGCCTTAACTCCGTACGTGCTGTTTGAAATTATAACTTTATCAAGGGGGGCGCAAAAATACCAATGGAGGCTGAATGATAAAAAATGCTATTTATTGTTGACTTACTTTTAAAGCCAATAATCCATAGCTTTAAGTGCGATTAAATATTTTTTTTTAAGAAAACCGTTTAAAATTTTATGGTAAACGCATTTCCGAAATTAAAGTAACAAATTTCTATACAAAAATGTGGATCTGTTGAGATCAAAAGTTCCTCTTTATAGGACAGAGCAGCCAATTTTTGTTGGGTCGAGGTTTTAAAGTGTAATTTTTATTTATAAAAAATGGTTCAAAACTGTTAAACTTATTTTCTGGAGCAATGAAATCGGTGTTATTCAGTAATATACTGGAAATATAGGAAATGTAAGCAAGATGTTTCAGTTAAATAAAAATAAATCCAATCTGGTAAAAATCAAAAATACGTAATAAAATAATTTTACTTTTGTTTTTCTTCTTTTACCAAAAATTTAAAGATTAATTTATGCTCACATTTTTTAACACACTTAATACAATTTGGAAAAAAATTATATTTACATCAATATAATTAAGATAATAAGAGTTAAAACAAGTAAGGAAGCAGCAGTCGAGTTTCCCGACTGAAAAATACCCTGTACCCTTAGACATGCTTACAATTTATTTATTTAGTATCAATAAATAAATGAAACAATGTTCTATTATAAAAGAGTACCACAACAATTAAGCGCGCAAAGCGCGCAATGCGTGTTAGCATTAGCATTAGGTTAATAATTGTAGGCGTGGAAGTTTTTTGCGGGGTTTGCGGGGGAGCGGGGGGAGTGATATCAAAATAAAACAACAAACTTGTACTGCGTATGGTAATTACCTATCCAACGATATATAGCACATGTCTGTAGCTCTTGTAGTTTCTGAGATCTAGGCGTTGATACCGACAGACAGACGAACAGACGAACAGACGGACGGACGGACAGACGGACATGGCTATATCGACTCGGCTGCTGATGCAGATCAAGAATATATATACTTTATGGGGTCGGAGATGCTTCCTTCTGGCTGTTACATACATTTGCACCATATTATGATACCCTTTTCACCCATGGGTACAGGGTATAAAAAGGAAAATAAGAGATGCAAGTAAATCTTTCTTTTGTCAAACAATGTCTTTTACATGTTATAAGGCATACTGTATATTCGTAATAAGTAGTGAGAAGGACATGTCATGCGCTAATATATTATTAAATAAATTATTCTGTGAGGAAGGCGCATCCGATCTCATAACGCATATATCAAATATACCCATGTTCTGAATCCCCTAGTTTGCTTGTTCATCGAGTTTCTCAGTCTGGCTTTTGATCTTTACCTGTAAACCTTTTATATTTCCGATGATAATTTGTCCATTTTTTGAGGAATCTCCAGGGGTATAAAAGACCATGGGTTTGGCTTCGCCTGAAGTCATCCTTTCTAAATTATAGTTTCTATACTTGGCCCAATATTTTGCCAGTGAATTGACGGAATTCAGGATCCCGTCGCCTCTAAGCCCAGTCAAGCTCCAGTCGGCTTCGGATTAAACTCAAGTTCAAGTCTGAGTGACACAGGGAGACTGGTTCCAGTGGCTTCAGTGGCTTCGAGGACCCGTTTGTTTACGAGCGTGTACCAAGACGAGCCAAAAGAATCGAAAGAGACAGGCCGCCCGAGGGACAGGGGATTAAGAAATTGCGAAATGAAATGCAAACGCGGTCACAATTTTCAGATTAGATAAACGCGAAGCAACAATGGAACGTGCTGTGTTTGATCCTGATAAGAGCCGCAGCATCTGACATCTGATTCCCACCTTCACCAGGTCTTTGATCTGCGATCTGGCCTGTATCCGCTGTTAGTGGTCCTGTACTGATGCCGATGCCGATGCCGATGCTGATGCTGATGCCGATGCTGTCAAAGACAAAGTGTCTGGAATAATGCTTGTGGGTACTTTGAAAGGCAACGCGAAACGAGTCGGCAGCTCTTCAGTTCAGTTTCCTTCTTGTAATGCCGGCTGGATCTGACTTCGACTTCGACTCTGACTTCGACTACGACTACAACTCTGACTCTGACTGGCCTGTTTAAAATCGCTTTCGGCTCTTATCCGAACTCATGGAGTTGACGTTGCCTTTTTGAAGATCCAAGTACTGCAGTATACTGGAGGCGGCGTTTTATATACAATGCCATGCTGCTACCGCGAACTGGGAGCTCTTAGTCGGGCGAATCTAAAGCTTTCGCTCCGATCACTTGCGATTGCGATCGGTTTAGTAACAAAGCGATAATGCGAAAATCATGTAATCCATTAGCGTAACTTTTTGCAAATTTGTGACAATGACAATATTAAGATAGCACATACGACCCCAACACAATCACTGAAGCGCATTGCTTTACGTTTTTTGCCTCGGCTTTCGGTTCAGATTTGGTGGCCTCTGGGTTTTGGGTTATTGAAGACAGCAGTGCAAAATTAATTTGTATTCTCGAGTTTGGTGGTCTTTCTTTTCGCCAAGAGCGGCACTCACAGCTGAAGAATTTTTTTGTCCACATATGCAGTGGCTTTTATTTCCGTATCAGGAAGGAGTTATTTAAATTGGATTAATTATGGGTGCGATCTTAAGCATTTTTATGCCGAAAACGCGCATTAACATAAAGTATGTATTTTATTTTATCTTCCTTAAATATATCATACAATGTTTTAATTTTGAACGTTTTGGTAAGTTGTGAATATAAAAATAAAATTATACATATCTTAAAAAGTATTTCCACTTAATATCTTTGGATTATTTATAGATTGATTAGAGGTGCTTTAGATTCTTTCAAAAAAGATGCACTTGCTCGAAAAATATATGCAATTGTGTGCTACGAGTACAGGGTATAAATAGTTCAATCGGTTTCTTATGAACAAAATATAGAAAAAGATCGAAATCACGAAAGTGCTATCGATTTCAGCTTTACTAAAAATGTAAAGATTAATAAATATAAAAAAACCTCTTCGAGCGGATGTGAAAATGTTTATAATTATATCCCGTACTCGTAGAGTTCCTGCCAATGTATAGAACAGGAAGAAGAAAAGATTCTGACCTGCTAAAGTCTTTCATTTAAAAAAATATTAAAATACAAAAAAGTCCAAAATTATTCAAAATACTTAATATTACTAATAAAATATATTTATTTCATAGAAAATAATAGATAGGCTATTAATTATAGTATCTACTCTGCCCATTTAAAGGGCCTGAAATCGACGAGACAATTTAGATTCTTAATTTTAGAACACAAAAAACGGTTTGCTTTTTACGATTTACGAGTAAAAAATTAGAGCCCACGTCGAATGGAAAATTTCATACTAAATCGATGAAATCTGTCAAGAAGGCGGAATGTTTTCGGTTATCTTCTTTTTTAACAAGGCGACTTCGACAATGGGGCACAAATAGTGGGTGGGGAAAAGACAAGCTAATACCGACTTGGGCGGCATATAATACATTTATAGACCATTAACGTAAACAAATTTAAATTATCGTTCAGTTCGCTTCAGCTCCAAAGTCTGGTGTGTGCATAGCCTGAAAAAACCAAAAACGAACGGAACGACACAAAGGCGCTGTGGTAAAAAGCCATCTGTCACCCAGAAATCGCTAAAAGTATTTGACAACTAATTTTTCGAGGTGGCAGTAAACACGACACCTTGCAGCATCCATTCCGTCCCACCGATAGGAAGTCGATGAAAGCCCCTGTTCCACATCCCCCAAATCCCCATTCCACATCCTCGATCCCCATCGCTTGCACCGCCACAACCACCAACCGCACCCATCCTGACATCGCATCACACCCGCGCTAAATAAACGCACAGAAATCTAATTGTTGCTAGCAGCATCCGCGGTTCTTTAATTGAAGACATCAACACTAGCTAAAAATATCGGAGACGTTGCATGTTGGCTAGTGTCGGGTTATGTGTAATCAATAATGGGCGGGTGGTGGTGCGAGTGTGAGATGTGATCGAGTCGGGGAGGTTGGGGATTGCGGGTTCAGAGTTGAGGGCAGGGGCCTAAGAATGCCACAATTTCTCCATAAGGAAACTGTTGTTTGGTCTAGCCCCGTCACCCCCTTGCACCGTAGCTGCTCTTTTCCTCATTCAAATTTGTCTTACAAACTTTGTTTTATCAATCCACAATGAAATCTTTCCAAATGTGACAAGAGGAGCTAGCGAGTTTCTCGACTATATGATTCCCGGTAATTCTCTTGTAGCTTCCACTTTCCTTTTCCAATAAATATTATCTATACAGGTTTGGCACGGTTTGCAACGTTTTTTGTAAAAAGCGGCTTCCAAAAGATCTTTTATTAACCAGCCTATCAAAAATATCTTAAAAAATGTCCAATTTGGCTGAATTGCCTAATTTTTTCGCTGACATCAAAAATATTTTAAAAAGTTTTCCTAAATGGGCGTTACAGAAAAATGTTATTTTTACGGCGGAAGGAGTGTGGCACAAATTTAAAACAAACTTGAATTTTGGGAATGACACAAGTCTACGCGCCAAATCTTATAAGTGTAGCTCCTATAGTTTTCGAGATGCACGCGTTGAGACGGACAGACGCACATGGCTATATCGACTCGGATGTAGATGCTGAATATACATACATTATGGGGTCAGAAACGCTTGGTCCCCGGTGTTACATACATTTGCACGAACACAATATACCCTTGTACTCCACGACTACAAGGTATACAAAATATTGGAGTTATCCAATTTTTTTGCCAGATTCTATTACGTATAGACATTTTGGAAATGCTAATACAGAGTTTGTCATAAAAACTTATTGTCAATATTCCAATTAATAATAATCTATTTTAGGGAAATAAAAAATGGGAAATAAATGAACTTTATACACATATGTTAACCAAAATCAGATGAAAACTATGAAAACCACAGAACGAGAGTGGACGACTGTGGTCGAGTTTTTCGACTATATGATACCCGCTACTCCTACATGCCAAATATCAGATTTCTGTCTGTTCCAGCCTTCGCAATGCATCCGCACTCCATAAAGACAGACGGAAAGTCCGATGTTGATGCTGATCAAGAATATATATACTTTATGAGGCTGGAAACGGTTCCTTTTTTTGTGTTCACGAATACTATTTACACGTGGGCTCTACGAATAACGGGTATACAAAACGGCCATGGAAAGAGCAATTAAGTTAGGGTATAAAAAAGTTATATATGCTTATTACAGATTGAGCAGTCCAAAAAAAGTTTTTGAATTAAAGTGGCCTTAAACTCAAACAATATATGGGAGAAGGGTGGCACGAGAAGGATTTGAGGGGCTACTGTATTACTTATGTCATAAACTGGTGGTGCGGGGGCGGTTCTTTAATAAGTGGAAGAAGCAGAGCATATAACCCCAGAGTCTTCGGCTCGTCAGCCGAATATAGCACATGGAGAAGCGCAACGTTAAGTTTCTTTCCGTTAAACATGCTAGAAAATACATGTTTGGCACGCCGCGGCGAGTGCAGCGACTCTGGCGGTTGGCAGTAAGAAATTTACATTTATAGTGTGGCGGGTGTTTTAATTTCCTCCAAACGAATTCCAAATGCAGCGCGGCGGAGAACGCATTTTCGATCAGCGGTCGAGTTAATACAGTCCGTCCGCTGTCGGGCTACGTATTTCCACAAACCCCAGTCTTTTGTTGGGCGTACCTAACTGATTTGGTTACTGAATCCATTACAGTAATCCTTTTAATTTTGTATAATAGTATAAAACTTTATGATAGTATAGGTTAGATTCTAGACAAGCTTATCAAGTTTAAACTGAAACCTTGGCAAAGCGAAGGGTATTAAGACTTCGGCACTGCCTTTCCTTTTTTTGTGTTCACTTTATGTGTTCGGAAGTATTTTCGTGCCCTGCCCGCACACTCAGTCTTACAAACTCGATACATTATTTCATAGTCCGCATATAAAATTGTTTCCACTGGGCTTATCCACGAATCGAACGCAGAGGCATCGAATACGTCATCTTTGGTGGTCTGGGTCTGGAAATGCAAATTGATGGAATTATTGTTTTATATACTGTGCAGGTCACTGGTTATACGAGCATTAATCGGCACTATTCCAGCAAATCTGCAACTCTAGAGTCTAGAGCGTGACTCTTCGGACAGATGTGTGTAATATCAACACGTCTCGATATGTTTGACTTTTAGTCACGAACGAGGGTATTTTTAGATTTATCACTGGACCACGGAACACAAAAGCTGGCCGCCCCACCCCGAGGACCTTTTATACGGCAACGGACGGATGTCCAAGTCGCAGAGCGTCGCGGGAACTTCCGCCTTCGGAGAGGACGACTTCAATTTTCAATGTAAACTTAACTGCGAGGGGAAACTCGTTGCTTTATGTAGCTTATAATTTATTAGGTTTAGTATTGAACTACTTTTTTACTGGTAAACCTAATGAATAAAATAAATTCGAAATTTCTAAAACCATTTTTAAACATACTATATGGTATATGCAAGGATAAATTTTTTGCACCATGAGACTTATAGTAAAATGGATAACAGCAGAACGGGTATGCAAAGTAACATTTGTATTTTCGTAGAAAAACTAAAAGTCCTTGAACAAGATCTACACTCATAGTGGAATAATTCTTAGAATTGTCTCAAACTTATATACTACATATACGTATTTTGGGGTTCGTATTACAAGAAAAAAATATTTAACTTACCACCAAATTACGTACTCTACTATTCAATATTGACTTTTTTCAAAGCTATTTAACCGTATTTTCTTAACGTGTAAAGAGACAAATGATTTCATAGAAAAATGGAAAATCCTCCTTACTTATCTGCTGTTTTGAATTGAAACACATGTTGCCCAATCAAGCAGGACACACTGCGGATTTCGGAAGTTAATTGTAATGTACCAATATAAAACAAATTGCTTAATATAAAACCTGCGTTTCTATTGTGTAACAAAACTATAAACACATTTTGGTAACTTTATTTTAAATGAGTAATTGGTCAGAATTAAAGTGTTCCGGCCTCTAAAATTTTTTTCCAAAAATAAATCATTTGCGGGACTATTTTGACTATTTTTTCCGTCGCCTTTCCTCTGATCCGTCTAGATTGACCCAGATCTCAATAAAACATAATTTCTCGCAAGATCACATTTATCACATCAACTTTAAAATAGTGTCGACAATGTGTACTAGAGTACGACAGACTTGACAAATAGTTTAATGCTCCCACCTTCTTCCCGACACATTTTCACGCAGATGTTTTGACAGCATTTTAAATTGACGCCAGTCCCCTGTCTGCCCGACATGGGTGGTTCCGGGTGGGGGCTACGGCTTCCAAGGGATTGTGTGACGTGTAGACAATACAAAGACTTGAAAGGGGATCTAGTTAAATCGACTCCACGGGAAATTCAATAATGAAGCAATATTAGTTAAATCAAACAATTTACGACGTCATAGGTTCTGTCGTTATACCCTTGGAGAGGGTATTATTATTTCTGTCAAAAGTGCCACCCAAGAACACATATCCGACCCTATAAAGTAAATATTTTCGTGCCCACAGTCACGTCTGTCTTTTTCTACGCTAGTTTGGATTAAAAACTTATCATCTATAGCAAAGTTGGGTTGCTCATTGAGGAATTTCGCTATTTACCAATGAGCCATAAATTCGGAATAGCTTCTCCTTTTCGCGCAAAACGTTTCTTCAGATATAATTTTGAAATAAATGTCCGCGGTGGATAAAAGTCATAGCATAGTTAAAGAATTTCTATTTTTTAGTTATATAGTAGCTAAAGGATATAGTCGACTGAACCCAGCCGTTCCGACTGCGTTCAAAAAAAGATGAATGTGTCGATTTCTTTAAAACTGAGAGACTTGTTCGGAAGAAACAGATGAACTGCCATACCTATATTGATCTAGAAGGCGGTACTGATCAAGAATATATATACTTTATGAGTCGAAGATGTTTCCTTGACTGCATTGCACTTATTACCAAAATAATAATACCCTT
This sequence comes from Drosophila vallismaia, assembly GCA_035047325.1. Lineage (NCBI taxonomy): Eukaryota > Metazoa > Arthropoda > Insecta > Diptera > Drosophilidae > Drosophila > Drosophila vallismaia. Next base: position 506,648 of record JAWNPU010000001.1, on the reverse strand, counting down.
CTGAAAGGGTACAAAAATTTGGCGCGAAAGGGTTAGTTTCGACGAATATACGGTGTTTGTTTCAGAGACAGAAGGTCGTCTCAGTAAAGACCATAAAGGTTGACTGGCCATTTCCTAGCTGATATGTACATTATTCGGAAATCCATACTTTTGCATAGAGAAATGATATACATATGTAGGTGCATCAACTTGTAGGGCCTCCGCGCCCCACTCGAGTTATGCCGATGTAGCTGGTACCGGTACCGGCGATGTTTATGCAAATGTTTGACGGTGTCGCTTTATTGTTCCACTCCGTTCCATATGGCTTGGCACAAGTTGGGGTGGGGAAAGGGAGGATAACGGATCATGCAAGTGCCAGAACCACTTGATGCTCTCGGCAGCTCCGGCGTGTTTGCCGTTGCTTAGTTGTAGAAAGTCACGCTGCCATTTTGCGTGTTTTGATTGATGGATAAGCGCGATATTTGTTTTGCAAACACTTGACAGGCGGCTTGATTAAAAAACTTCACAGCTCACATGGGACTTGAGACTGGCAGCCACCCGACGACATGTTTGGGTGTGTCTCCAGACCAGCCTGGCCCGCCTCCTGACGGCTCAACAGCTCACCAACCCACCGGCCCACCCCGCCCACATCCTGACTTCATTAGCGTGGAAGCGAGCGAGAGGCCTGAACCAGAAACAATTACCAGGGGGCAGCAGATAAAATTTACATGGCCCTAACGCCTGGTCCTGATTTGTTGTCGCCATTTATTTCACGACCTTTGTTGAACATGTAAATTAACATAAATGAAATTGTTGAAATGCTGGCAGGCGACCGCGGAACAATCTTTCATCCTGTCAGATATGTCATCAGAAACTCTCAGCCCGTGCAAATGAAAGTCACACATTGATTAATCGAAAATATATTCTGGCACAGGCCCAGACTCTTATTCAAAGTTAGATTTTTTGTATTTAGAGACATAAAAATTTATAAGTTCTGGTACGACTCTTATTAATTTGCAGAAGTTACAGAGGGCGTGAATTCTGTCCAAAAGAGGTAATGGGGATCGATTCGATTGTATTTATAATAGATGCCATAATACTAGGCCATGGGAATTGTAATGACTTGGGACTTTCTCTAGAATTTGTGCCCTTTTTATACTCTTGCTAAGGGTATTTTATTTTTTATGGCCAAAATTGGGCAACGCAGAGAAGGAGACATCTCCGACCCTATATAATATACATTTTTATCAGGATCACGTCCTTAGTCGATATAAGAATGTCCGTCTGCGTGTTCCTAGGTAAACTAGTCATTAGTTTAAAAGCTATCGATTTCAAACTTTGCTCAAATCCTTTTTTCCTTCGCATACATTATAAATATCGCAATGGGATCGGTTGGCTATATCCTATAGCCATTTATGGAGATCTGACCCCACTTAGAAAAGTTCATACGAATCGGTCTACTATATCCCATACCTGCCATAAAGATGAAAAATCAAAAATGTCACAAATTTGGAGCTTTTGGGAGTAAAAGATTAAAACTTTTTTCAAAATCAATTTTTTCAGGAACTTGTCCGGTTGTGAAGTGCTAATAAGAATCAATAAGAATATAAGAATACCCGATATTTTGTATATCTCTTAGCAATAGAACCCGCGATTAACTTCAAGGGTATACTTCGGCTTTTGTGGTAATCTAATGTCCGATAGATACGTATGTGACTATGAGCATCTTTAATCTACCAGAACTGACTTGGTCAAATATTCAAAATTTACCAACTTTATCCCTTTGAACAAACTATGACATCACAACGGGCTTTTTTGACATGCCTCTGGTTAAATTAACTACGTTAGAAATCTCTAAGCTCCGCTAGACTAGTGTTTTTCATCTGATCCTGATGGAATCACCCATTCCAAAGCCATGCCAAAAATGAATTTTCAAACACAAATAGAACAATAAATATAACAGAAAATAACATCAAAAAACTGGATGTAATACAACTTTTTCAAGATACTTAGTAGCCCAATCAAATCAAATTATTTGATTCAATTTACCCATAATTTTATGAGTACTTAAACATGTATCTTTTTCTCCATTGATTTCGTTTCAAAACGTATCTGCGAATACTAACTCGTCTGTTACAGATATATTCTAAAAATATATCTCCAACGAATTCACCTCGAACAATTGTGGGTCGGCCTTACCCATATTATCTTTAACCAGCCAATCTTATTATTAGATCATCTTTCTCTAAAAGCAGTTTGTTATCCGATCTTCTGTCTACCTAGTCTGCGTGCTGATGAACTGCACCGAAGCTTTTTGCAAAACTCTTGTTAAGCTTTTAATTATATCTCGAAAAACTTAAATAATTTGCCTACGGGGTAGTACCAAAATTTAACAAAATCACGGCTTTGATGATTTTTGACCTCTTCCGAGTGTGCCCATGGCTTCCCTATAAGATTTCAAAATATCCTAACCTAAAGATTATATATGTCTTTAGTCGGTCCGATACTGGAGTAGGGTTTATGCATCTGGAGCCCCTAATATGGGGTTCATCAAGTCCGCATTACATAAGAATTTTATTTAGTATTTTCTCTTAAGGGACTCAATTGGGACGCAAAACTCCACCATCCTTCTTATTATAGCAGCTTCTTACTAATTATAAGTTAATTAATAAGCCGTAGAATGATGCTAGGTATCGTCTGTCTATCTATGATAAACCTTTTTGTATACTGGCTTCGGATTATAATGGCCTGGATACCGTTAACTCACTTTACACTTCGTCTTCTATTAAATCCTATATTTTTGCCTACTTTTCATAGCTAGCATCTTCCTCGTAATTCTTTCTATACTTTACACTCTCGGATCTAACCCCTCGAGTTGAGCCTTTGGTCATTTAGGCGGTTTCTCAATTTGCCTTTTATTAATAAAGTATGTTATTTTTTTATTTTTATATTTATTTATTTGTTATATTTTATTATTTATTTTATTATTTTTTATTATTTATATATTATATTTATTTATTTTAAATCGCATTTACTAAATTAATACTGGACTTTATCGAATTGTCATCTTAAAGTCTAGAAATAAAAATCATTGAGCCATACGCAAAATATAACCCTGTTGAGACATGTAATTGCTTAAGAAAAATTTCTCGTTCCCTAAATGGCACGAGATATCCAAATGTCGTAGCATAGGTGGTCAAGAGGCAGTAGCAGCAAGACATTTCTCAGAACTCACAAATTACTCATCCCATTTATCATCAACGGGCTGCTAATCAATAATACGGGGAAGGTGTGGGATTTGGGACCGGGCGATAAAGGGTTGAGTGCTAGTTGAGCTTAACCAATGCCTCACAGGCGAACGATACTTTGTAGTTATTTATACCAAATAAAAAACTAATTCAAATTTTATGTTTTGGCACGGTCAGCGGCCGAAAAGATTCATAGCCTGTTCGAATTGGCCTTTGCGGGGAATCGTAATTGGGGTAATTCACTTGCACGCAAAAAAAATTGTTAAGTTGTTTTATAAACTAGTACCTTTAAGACAAAGCAGCGTATTTTATATAATTTGAAAATAAACATTCCAAAAGTGGAAGAATTCGAAGGACTCGAAGTAGGAAATTCCAAGGGTTCCAGTGTTATATCTTATTAAAAATTAATTTATTAATATTTTAGTTTTCTTGAGATTCCAAAAAAGGTCCTTTAAATCTCAAGTTCTGTATCAGAAAAAAGGGTCAGAGTGGGTGGGTTTACAAATTGGGAGGCATCAAGAAGACTCGCAGAAAAATGATCAGGCATTTTCACGTTAAATTAACTCGGTTTTGGTCTCTGTGTACCATTAGCTGCTACTTTCATGGAAAAAAAGGGTTGGGAATGAGCATACATTTGCCGAATCCCAGGAGAGCCAAGGAGGCTTCTGCGAGAATGTTGTCACCCTTCTGCTAGAGCATCCTGCCCGCCCGAGGGTATGGGAAGGAGGCACGTTGTCCGATACGTTTAGACTGGAGGGTTGGGTCGGGCTTAATGATTTGTCGCCTTTTACGCGAACGATTACCACATTATAGGATAAAACGTTCCTTATATCGGAAAACACTTTCGTTTATTACAATTGTGCACCAAGAATTCCCACTTGTGTGGCTCCGGATACGGCCGACTTAGTGGGCCCGTGAAAAAGGGGTCCGGCGCCCTGGCAGGCGTGGGCGTGTGTTGGCATTGCGACACATTCATCGCATTTCCCATCGGATCCATAAATAATTTCCCAGAAATTCGTGTATAAAGGATACCAACTAACGAACACGAATTCAATTTGGACTCATATCTGAGCCCGGTTTTCTTTCGTCTTTCCTAATAAGCCTTTTGTCGTAGGAAATTGTTCCAGAAAAAATTTGACAAAAATATTCAACATGCAAGGGGGAACCATGTTTCGAGTTTACATACCCTTGCTAAGATTAATTAGCTCCACAATAAGTCTCGAGATGATTTTATAAAAAACAACAAGTTGGGTAAGTTAATTTCGGGCTGAGCCGACTTTTGTATACCATAACAATTAAAGGACGTTTCCTATTGCTAAATTCTATTAGAACTTAAGAATCAGAAGAGCTCCGTATATTATGGATTTAAAAAAAAGTCCCAAGATTCTACTGCCAAAAAAGCAATAGTAATGGCATTTCTGATCATTAAGTTATATGGCAACTACAGAATATAGTCTTCCCCATATATTTTTCTGGATCCGTTTAGGTCCTTATATCTGACATGTGACAAATTCGTTTCAAGCTTTGCATAGACCCTCCTTTACCGTGCACACAGTGTATAAGTCAAAGGTAAATCCGAGGTCGCTCGTATTAGCCTTTTCTTTCATGTTTTTGGTAGTACTTGGAACTTTTTTAAAAAATCAATTCCCTCTGCCATACGTATGACCCGCGTGACGGCGTGATCATATAGTGCCAAGACTGGTAGATATATTATATTATAGCCTTTTTAAACGTTTGGAATGCTTTTCCAAACAAAGCCTTGCTATATTTTAAAATCTAACTTAAAGGTGCTGCCATCATACAGTAATCTTTGACGAATTTTCCGAAGAATCCTGTTATTCTAAGAAATCTGCGTACATCAGTCTCGTTTTGTGGGGTTTCAAAAATTTTGGTACACAGGGTTTTCTCGCGTCCTGGGTGGTTTTTCGTGACCCAGGAACTGACCTTTAGTTTAAATAAAAGAACATTTAAATGGGCGTAAGAATTCATCTAGTAAGATCATTCCCTCATTTACTTTCTTTGATGGAATAATAACTTCATCCACAAAGCTAATAATGTTGCGTTGGTGTTCCAGTTGACATAGGTCATCGATGCGTTTAGCAACCTGAAACGCATTATGTTAAATTTTTAGTGTCATTCGGGGTACAGCGGAATCTGATAATATCCTTTCGTCATATCCAGAGTTGATGAGTACGTATCCAGCCAGATTGCCCAACTGCTCGTTCACAGTTGGTATGGGATACTGGGTTGAGAGCTCTGTAGTCGATGCACAATCTACTTTTTCCAATTGTCTTGGTACTAATATAGCCAATGCTGCGTGTGGAGATGCGACTTTCCTGAAGATTCCATTCTAGTTGGGAACGGAGTGTCTCTCTTTTCGAAAAGGCGACCTAGTATCGACGACCTATTATCGGCGTTGTAGTTACTTCGATGTTCATCGAGGAGTCTTTGCATCTAAAAAGATTCCGGCAAAGAAATCCCAATAGCAACTCAGTACATCGCTCACAATTTTATATCCTCCATCGACGACTACATCCGGATTTCTACCGCACAGAACGTCCCTACCAAGTAAAACCTAGTATGGAACTATGTCATCTGACATAACTTCAATCCTTGTATACATCTTGTCGAACATGAACAAGGTTAGAATACACTTCCTGTATTCGACCATCGATCCTCCGAATATTTGCAAACGTTTTAATAAAGGCTGTCGAATGGTCTCGCCCGGTACAGACGATTTCCGTATTAGCGTTGTTATAGCATTTTAGCTCTTTCGACTTGACCTCTTTACCCATGGGATCCGTGTTCTTCAGGTATGAAGCTTTGTTCTGACCGAGTGCTGTTGCACAGCTTGAGCAGACTTCATGTTATCCAGCGATCTGAATAGTTAAAACAGCAGTCATCTCGATGTAATAAAATTATAATGTACGAATTAATCGGCTCATCAATGTTGGCACACCTTCCAATTGTCAGCTTTATGTAAAAGTAATCTCTTAATGTTTCGTTTTATTTCCTTTTACGCAGTTTATATTCCCTGTGAATTTAAGCTGTATTGAACATACTTGGAAAATCCTTTTATAGGAAGACCCTGCACCGTTCCCAGGTTTGAAAAACAGCCTGTGCGTCTAACCATTTCTTGGCAACACCTCTCATCTAGAGCTGCACAGCGAACAAGACTTCTCCGGTTTTCCGTTCTTAAATATTTTGAACCTTTTTGACCTTGGTTACAAACTGTTGCAATAATATGTTTCCCTTTACTGGATCAAACTTCGGAAAAATTCAAATTATATCTTTTATCGCATTATTGGTGTACGTTGTTATGGAGCCTAATGGTCTAATTGTCTAGTCCGATGGATTTCCACCTGAAACTCTCCCATCCTTGAATGATCTCCAATTCTTGTGCTTGTCCTGCAATCTATCGTGGTGGAGTCATGGCTTCAACAGTTTGGTCATCTCCCTTAGCTTGAATAGAATAACATCCCTTAGCCCATAGAGTAACATCCAGATCCGAAACCCGTAGCTCACCTAATTTAACCGTGGCACCCTTTTTCGTTCCTAACATCTTCTTTTTCATAGTGTTGCTCTTATTTACGTGTGGTGTGACCGTTTTTCCGTTGGCAAGAGCCCATTTTGCCGTTGTGTACTTTCGTTTCCGTTCGTGTGCCGTTTCGCAAAATTACCGTTGGCATTGCCGTTGTGTCAACTTTGGTTGACCGTTTTGCAGTAAGCGCTTGTCCATGCCGTTTTGTACTTTCCTTTTCATACCCTTGAAAAGGATATGTGTAACGCATCTCCGACCCCACAAAGTATATATATTCTTGATCAGCATCAACTGTCCATCTGTTTCTATGCAAAAAATAGACAGTAGTTTTTAAGCTAGCGTTTTTAAAATTTTACCAGATCAGATTATTTTTGTTGCACGCAGATCAAATTTAAAAATCGGTCGGATCAGACCACTATATCATATAGCTGCCATACAAGCGATCAATCAGATTTCAGATTTTTTCAGAATCAGATTTTTTGTTTTCCAAGCTATCGCAACCGAATTGAACATTTATTTGGTAAGTTTGGTCCGAATCGGACCACTTTATTACATAGCTGCCATACAAACGACCGATATGAAAACAAGTATTTGTATGGGTAACTTTTTTGTTTTTTGTCAAGGGTATACCATCTTCGGCAAGCCGAAGATAACTTTTCTCACTTGTTTCCTTTTTCGTTTGTGTTTTTTTTTTTAGCTTTCATATTATTTTGCACGATATCCGATGCTAATCCTTCTTCTGATTTGCCAGGAATAGGTTAACAGGTTATATATAATATATACAGTTTGTCAAGAAACTGTTTACACATCGAAAAAAAATGGTATTGTCTGACTTTGAATGCAAAATTAAAGGCTTTTTTATCAAAATTCAGGATTTTTTTATTTATATCTATTTATTAATATATTTTTTAGCAATATGTAAAAAAATAATATCAAAACTTTTAGCAGTTAACGAGAAAAACAACAAATTCCAAGTTTAACACACTTTTGAAACTGTCAAGAAATTGTTTACAAAAATGACTCTAGCTCTATTACAGTTAAATTTTATAAGAAAAGATAAAAAAAAACTAATAATTTTAATACATTGTATACTCTCCTTAAGCATTAGGAACATATTTGAGGCGTTTCTTCATCGATCCAGTCTTGGTAAGTCATATTGTAGGTCACTCTTCTAGTTAGTGCTGCTCGGTTTTTTGGTGCCCTTTTTCCCACTTATTTCTTAAGTTGGACCCAAAAATGTACTATTCCGTTCAGATCTGGGCTTTGGGGTGGTGTGTCGATGACTTGCCGCAGTTCTAAAGGACCTAGTTTCACACAGGAAGCGCATAATGCTTAGGGACACTGTCTTGATAAAATGAACTTAGGCTTATTATTGGTATAACATTCGAATTTTTGGGCGCTGGATATCAAATTGGATTTAAAAATTTCTAGGAATTGAACTGCATTCATTGTGTTCTCAATAAATACCAAATCTCAGAAACTTTGGCTGGATATGCACACCCACACCATAACCAACAAAAACTTTGACTGTGGGTATGATGTTGCGGTTCTCCAGCGCAGTTAGCGCCATGCGCCACACTCTGTTAGGACCATCATTGTAACACAACATATTCTAGATTTCATCTGCGAAAACCCAGTAATCTTCCGGCTTAAACATATACATTATATATTATATTTAACATATGTATACCTATATAAATAGGATTAATTGTGTTACAAATTAAAGAATGTTTCTCATATTTGGGGTGTGTAAGATTTATTAATAGTTTTAGTAAGTCGACATCATGAATATTGATTGCCATTGGTTTGTAGTTTAGTTACATGAAGAGAGGTGTTTTAATGATAATGATAGTATTGGTGGGTAATCGGTGTGGCCGAGCCGGAATCGTGTTATTTTTATACCATTGTAGAGGGTATAATATTTTTGTTCGCAAATGTGCAGCACAGTGGAGAAGACATCTCCGACCCTATCACGTATATATTATCTTGACCAGGATCACCTGATGAATCGATATAAGCATGGACTAGCGACTTCAATCGACTCTTCTTTGCCCGCACTATAAGACGGAACGGTATATCCTATAGCTGTCGTATAACTGAACGATCAGAAATGTCACTTTGACAGAACTTTGGTCTTTTTTGAGAGTTGAAGTTTTTCCTAAATTCATTTCATAAGGAACTGGTCGGATTTTGAAGTTCTTATTAGGGTAGCATAGTGGCCATTGAACTGGCAACGGCATAAAAACTACGGTTCCGCCTGAACTCTTCCAAGCGTTCAGCTTTTTCTGCATATTGGATAGTGGTAGTTCTGAATAAAACTAAAGCAGTTCTAAGTCCACTGTTGTTGGTTTTTCATGTGTCGTAACGTATGTAGATTGAGAAGAGTATCCATAAATTGGTAGGCCATAGTCCACTTTAAAAATGAAAGATAAGGCTTAAAAGACAATTATTTATTTAATAATTATTATTTGGATATGTTAATATTGCAATTATGTTTTCTAAAAATTTGGCGCCAACATTTTCTTACCAGTTTTGGATAGTAAAGATCATAGAGTTTAAAATTATATTTATGTTTTTTCTGTTTTTAAGATTTTTTTTACTTAATTAAGAATAAGGTATAATAATAAGTCGTCGACTTGTGCGGTAATTCCGACATTGCGGTGTGGTGCAAGTATTTAGGCTATTACAAACAAGTTTATGGAGCCTCGGAGGATTCTATTGTGAATTGGCAAGGATGAAAATCTTTGTATCTTTGTTATGTAAAATTCGTGCAAGACTCAAATTTGTTCTTTTTTTGGCATTGCGCAGTTTTTCAAATATATAAAAAACAACCAAATCAGACTATGTTCGTAAAACATTTTCTGCATGAATAGGTTGAGTTTGTACCACAAAGGCTTAAAGCCCAATTCAAAAGTCCAATGAGCACAAATCTGGCCATAGTCGTGCGGCTGATCGGATTTCAAATCGGCCCAGGATAGGAAATCTGTCAGGGCATTGTTCGGGCATCAAATGACACAATACTTTTTTGTCAAAAGCACTAGAGAGAGGGATGTCAATGCAGTAACTATCAGGTAGTTATGTGGCATAAAAATCGCTCTTATCCCTTGATGGTTTGCACAACCAAAAGTCCTGTCCGCATTCCAGTTTTTCAATGTCCCAGATGTGGTCGTACGTGGGGCTGGTTTGTTTCCTAAGCCTGAGCCTTATCCATCTAACCAGTTGGCCACAAAATTGTTTTGTTTTATTAGTTGTGTCAATTTTGCTTGGCGGGTGACGAGGGGAGAAAATATTTTCGGCATTTACCAGATCAGGACGCTGACTGCCAGGGGTCCTGCAAAGTTGAAGACAGCTGCTGAAAGAAAATTGCGGATATGTCCAGAAGCGATGCCTCAAATTAGTGTATTTAATGCGAGTGTGTCTGGAACGCTAACAAATTGAATTCATTTCGTTTACATTGTGGTGAGCACCAGAAAAAAAGTAAACCCAAGCCCAAAAGAATTAATCCTCCTATAGGTCACATCTAAGACCTCTTTAATAAATCCAATTTTTATTTGTAGCAACTGAATATTGTTTTAAAATTGTATAATAATGTATATGACTTGATCTCAACATTTTGAATGAAATTAGGCCTTATTTTTATCAGTGTTTGCCTGGTAGTTCGCGTGCCGGTAAACATTTGTGGGCCTGGTCACATCTATTTCACACACATCCTCAAACAAGAACAGAAACAATGAGATAAATGAGCGGCACGTAAGTTATTTGCTTGACTTGTCCCTTGGCTTGACCACTCCGCCACTGGACATCAGATGTTATGGCCATAAACAAAAGTGTTTTAATAACAAGGTTAATGACAAGTGGAATGCTCTGCCGGGTACGTGCAAGGGGCTTCCGGGTTGGCTCGAGAAAACGCTCAAGTCCTTTGACTTGGCAAACAAACAACATCTCCGATGTCGCTTCACCTCAAGTTCGACATTTGTACAGGGACTGAGTAAATCTGTCCAACTTGCCCGACGTGCGGAATGCCAGGATGCCAAGATGCCAGAGTGCTAGACGCCCAATAGTTATGAACTAGCATCAAAATTTAATTATTTCAAATATTTCACATGTCACTGCAAGACGGGTGGTTTTCAAAGACAAGAAATGAAAGCCACAGGCAGCGGTCACGACTGGCTGCGGCGTGAAGCAACGAGGAGCGGTGGCCGCAAACAAAGTTCTGACCACTTGAGGCGCCAGTGGCAACAAGCCATTTTCCACCCGTTTCATGCATTATTAAAGTGAATTGTACCAAAAAAAGACATAATTCGTATATTGTTATTATATAGCGAGCATCTCCGGATGAGCATGTGGCCCCCTCTCTCCTGCAATAAATTCATGCATAAACCCTGACTCTGTACGCTTTACGCTTTCTCTTTTGTTCGTAGTAGAGAGACCCAGGAACTAGAGTAAACTGGGCATTGACCAGTCGGCCAAAGAACCCAATCTCTTGCCCAAGCCCGAACTCAAAGCAAAACCAAGAGTCGACATTGGCAGCGCAATATTTTAACATAATGTAACGGAAAATAGCCAAGTCGTGGTCATTTGAAATATTTTATTTCATTTCGCTTCAGAGAAAAGGTATAACGACAGAGCGAAGGAAGCCGCAGACGACGCAGAAGGGCATGCCAGCAACAGCATACCATATGACCCGTTACCTGCAGATACTCGTATATCCGCTCACCCACATCCACTTACGTGCTACATGGCACATGCCACATGCTGCATGGCACTGGGCATCTATGGCCATAAAACACTTTCTCGAATAGGGCTGGGACACCGCGGTCCCTTCTTCCCGGCGATTTGCAATTTTGAAGACCTCGTTAGAACTCTGAGAGGTTCGTCCAATAAAAGCACATTCGCATCCCTTCAAGTAGTTCTTTAATAAAGGAACGTACCGGTTATTTTAAACAACAATTTTGGTAGTACAATTCAATAAGTCACTGATTTTTTGAATGCAATTTTATTGCTCGTTTTCATGTAGGAAAAGTTTACTACGATTGGAGTCCATGCTAAGATGTCCTTTTATATGTACATACCATATATGGAATACACGAAATTTAAAATTATTTAATCCCTACCATAATCAAAACATGTTTATGTGTAAATTTGGTATACGGTTTTATAAATGTATTTAGCTGTAAAATATAACAGTTGGACGAAACCTTAACGACAAGAGTATAAAATGTCAACGGGCACCCCGCGGAACATGTAAGAAAAAAAACTTGTTTTCAAATATTGTTCAGCGAATATTTATTCTTGGACTCTTAGCGTATTGTCACGCAATTTCCAGTTTATGCGGTAGGAAAAGCAACGATTTAAAACTTGAATACATGTAACAAGAATCGAAGCAATGTCCAGGTGCAGCCGATCCACTTGAAAGCTATAGGATACAGTCGACCGATCCAGGCCGGGCGAATGTGAAATGGATGATTTTTAAAACTAAGACATTAGTTTTTGTTCCCATATATCGTTTTTACTTGTCTTGTCATACCGCTTAAATGTAGATACACTTGTATAAATACGATGCCAAAATTTTTCTTAAATAACTGCTAAAGACGGTTTGACAAAGGCGCTAAGGGGAAAAATGAGTCCTGAAGGTTTCCTAGTAGGTCTCGTGGTCATGCTTAAGAAGGAGGATATCAAATTCTGGCCAGGTTTTTGTAAATTAAGCCAATCGATATTGTGTTGGTTGTTGTCCGAACTGCTGAATGGCCAGTTATTGAAAACGAGTTTATTATCCTACATAAATTTAAAATGAAAACTCTAAAAACATCATAGAAATAATCGGAAATTTTCGATACAAAAAATTTGCGACATTCCACGTAGGTGACTAACCGCATATGAGTTCGATCCAGCAGAATGACATCCAGTAAAAAAGAATGGCTTTAGTTTGATCATTTTCACCCATTCATTTAATATCCTTGCCAGAAGGTATTATAATTATCGTCACAGTGTTATATCGCAGTGAAGGAGACATTTTCGACCCTATAAAGTTCATATATTCTTGATAAAGATAACCTCAGGAGGTTCGTCTGTCTATTGCTACCCATATTAGTCTCTCAGTTTTAAATATAAATTTGCCTCAAACTGTGCATATACCCTTCACTCTTTTGCAGTATATAAGTCGGAATGGGATCGATCGACTTTATCCTATAGCTCCTATATATTATATCTGAACCAAATTTAATACGGATCAAACGACCATATTATATATTTATTTAACTTCAAGGTTATATAAATGTCGGCTCCGTCCGAAGTTTCGTTTCGTTACTTGCTTTGTAGTTTTTTAGATTTAGGAATAAAAAGAGCTTCTCCGGAACTGGCACGTAATGCTTGCTTTTTGTCTGCGTGTAAGACTTGTGCAGCAGAAACCTTCTCCTCTTTTCTGAGTAAAAACATCTGTCAAAAGTATATTACCTTTTGATAGGACTTTATAACGGTTGCGATGAAGTTTTGTGAATTTATGAGACTTTCAATCCTGCAGCCTTCTGTCATTCAAAATTATTAATAAGATGAACACTGCCAAATAATTTTGAATTTTTTTTTCTAATCTTATACCAAATAATGGAGTAGAGGTATAAGAAAAAAATTTTTTTTTCGGATTTTAATTGAAAAATTCAAATGCTACGAAATTTGCGGTGAACATAGTATTAATAAACATAGAATAAAGTAGTACCAAGAATAGATGGCCGCACTGGAAAGTTTTTTGAAAACTAGGAATGCCATCTTGAAAAGAGCTATCAAGGGTACATAAGCTAATCCTCCGTAGTGGTTTAACTGTTTATGGCGTTCAGAAATATTAGCAAAATGCTGTCTTTTGGATGTGAACTAGATGTAATAAACGGATTTCAATTTCAATTGAAAATCGCCCATATTCTCTTATGCGAAACAAGAAGTTTTAAAAACAGCTCATCTACGTTACGTGACTGCATAAACCTTCAACCTTCGTCGAAATCAGGGAAAGAAATTCCTCTTCAAAGGCGCCTTGCTTTTGGATGTGCGTCGTTTGATTCATGAGATCCGTGGCTGGGGTTGCGTGCGTGCGGCTGAGGCTGAATGTTTATGAGCATGTTGGGTGCGGGTGTGTCGGTGGTTATGTGTTCGATTTGAAATTATTGACTACTCCCTCGGGTGTCGTAAGTTCGGACGGGATGGTCTCATAGTTAGCCCACAGTCATCGGGCCGGATGTCCCGACGCCACGTCTTCAGGCTTTTTGTGGCTTTTCACCTTTGTCGGGATTACTACTGGGCAGAGCTACCAGTGACCCATATCACTACCGAACGAAATACTAAAGACCATTTGAAATTTAGTGTATGGCTTCCAGACATTCTGTTTACATTGCCCAACCTCACCTGATACTTCTAATTTTACCGAATAAACTGAATATACATATAAGACTTGGACTTGACCAAGCTGTCCTTCTAACTTTCATAAGCTATACTTAGAGGAACACTTTTTGAGTTTAAGAATTTCTACGTGTTCAAATAAAATTTAAAATTATAACTTAATTGATTCCCATGAACTCGTATATTCCCATATGATTCCCATGAACTCGTATATACATTTTTACGTTCCATTTGAGCCGAGCCAATTTCATATTGTCACTTACATATGCAGACAATTGCGTTGGCCCCAAATCTGTCAAAGTCAAAGTCTTTCATAGGTGACAATTTACCAATCTCAAAACACTCCGGCATTGGTGTGCGATTGTGATTGTGAATATGACTTCAGACACCACTGACAGGTGACAGAATTAGCCTTGAATGCGACGCCAATCCACCTGTCCTCTCGCTGCACCCCCGGCCGGGGCTTTGCCAGCCTGGGCTCTTAATGTTGAACGAGGGCTATTCCTCCGATCATCGGTCCGAAAATAATTCGGTGTTGGGCGTAAACGCTATTGTCAACTTAAATTTCAAAATTTGGTACAAGCGCTACTTTCAATCGAAATAGATCGTACAATTTTTTAGAACCCTAAAAGTATATGGGCATTTAATTCATTTTCTAGTAATAAATAATAAATAAATTCATCACGTAAATTTTTTGGCCCTGCGATGTCTAATTTTTACATTTGTTGAAAACCAAGAGTTTCAAAAAATAAAGAGTTTCCATCCACTGTACATCCACAAGCAATATCAGCCGTCAAATATAGTGCCGCCTTTTGAAGACCACTTAACACAAATGCCACACAGTGAAACGTGCTGAAACCAAATTTTTTTATCGTAGGTGTTCTAACAATAAATTGTAAAAATTAGAAATATATTGCATAATGTTGAAATACAAATTTATACATATTTTTATGGACTACTCGGGTACTTTTCGTACCCATTTAATTTGGGGTTTCATTTTTTATTCGCACATTTTGTCATTGACTTCTATTGAGCTGTGATGCCAAAATGAACCATTACTAATCGTTGATGTCACAGAAATGAGACAAATGAATGTTTGACATATAAAGAGTTTTTACCATGATAAAGGAAAAATAACACAAAGAGAAATCAAAATGTCTCGGAGCCGAATTTGAATTGTCAAACATACTTAAAATAAGGGTACGCTTATTGATTTTTGATGAATAATAGTTTGTTTAAGTAACATAAGCAGGTTATAAAACCATCCACGGGCCACACTTTTTTATCCTTCTTATAAACTTTTCAATATCATTATAATTAGCTACGCTAATTTATTTCAATTAGTACTTATTCTTAAATCTTTTCTTCATTGCTGCTACAAAAAGATGATTGAAGAAATTTGAAAAAATGTTTTATGAAAGTTCCCAGCTTTTACTCCCAACAACACCAAAGTTGTGGCGTTATTGATCATCCCCTTATATGGCATCAATACAAAATTGTCGTCTGATCACTTAAAATTTTGTCATTTCTCATATAAAGATTTATATAATTGTTTCATTATTAAATAGTTTTATAATTTAAGTCTTAGACCGTTGAAGAGTTTTACATTCTTTCAAAACAAGTTGTATTTATATAAGAATAATTCTCAATTAAAACATATGTATATATGAGTGATACCTATAGATTTTATTGGCGTTGGGAAGATCGTTTATAAACGGTTCTTCACAATGACATTTAAATTATAAAGAACTTCTCGCAAAATAAAGTGCTTATAATTTTTAAATTTTTGTGCCATTGCAGCATGTAATTTGTCCCAACAGTTTGCAGGTCCTGAAGAACACATCTTTGAATATAGAAAGTATATTTATATATTCCTTATTAGGATCAACACCCGAGTCTTTCATTCTGTCCATTTCTTTATATGTTTCGATGCAAATTTGTCACTCAGATTGTATCAACCACGCCATCGTTAAAATTGATTTGAAATTAAGAACTTCGTCTGGCATAATTTATACAAACAGAAAAACGACAGGATTAAGAACGTTTATTATTATTACATACAATTTTAAACACAGAGCTTTCTTTTTCAAAGTTTCAAAGGAATATGAGCTTTTTTTGAAGGTTTATTCGATGAGACCTGGATATCAGGAGGAATCTATATCCACATTACCGCCCAAGATATTGAGGATTTTCTGTTTTAATATTCAACCGTTGACAGAATGGGAAGCGTCAGAGTCTTGGGCTGACTTTGAATATAAAGTGCTGGAATTACTAAATATTTGTATTTATTGACCGTGACGAACTGACGCTAGGGCCGCACCTGCGAAGAAGTCCGCAAAACATATACAATGGGTGACAAAAGCCTTGGGCCCGTTTCAGGTCCGCGTTGGCAAGTGCAAAGGTTCTTGTGGTCATTATCCGCATTTAAAGACCCCGTGAAGATGTTACGGACTGGCATCGGCTGACAGTTCCTGTTTATGTATTCATGCATAAGTAAATGTACCCCCTCTACAACGCTGCCGTCCGCGTCGCCGCATATGCGTTCGTTGCCATTGCCGTTTAGCTGGAAAAGTTGGGGCGTCAAGCGAATGCGCGAACTACTGCGGCATGAAATTAAATCCAACTCGTAAACGTATCTGAGACGAGGCTCGGCCCGGCTCTATCTTGCATATCCAAGTGCTGTGCTGCATTCACCAGAGCCCCAAGATATGTATTTTTTTAGATGCACATGCATGTGCCCATGTCCGAAACCGAAACCGAAACAAAGAAAACTCTTCACCGCTACACACAGTAGTCCAACCGTGCCATGTCCATGTGCATAGAGACGGCACTTGTTCACTGCCCCAGAAACGAATGGAACGCGAACGCGAACGTGAACACAAACACAAACACAATCGCAAAACAAACGCTCAAACGAAGCGGCGATGATCGCCACATTTTCTTAATTTTTAGTCTTTTTCTCCGTCTCTCCTTATTAATGAGCATCGTGAAAAGTGCGACCAAATGTGACGTTTAAATATTCATGAATCGCCAACTATAACGCAGTCCCAGTTCAGCCCCAGTTTCAGAAATGATATACTTGGATGGACAACTGGACTTTAAATTTGTCCATCCAACGATTTCCGCCCCAGACATTCGTTTGCATACTCGTCGAAAGCGTCTTTCTCTTAATTAGTCGTTGTTCCTACAAAGGTTCACATATTATACAATACCTGTATTTATATTGTATATTTCGTTTTGGACGGGAGTGGAAAGTCAAATTGAACCCGAGCATTTTTTGGGTTTTTTCACAGGTTTTTCAAAACAAAAGGTGCTTGACAAATTAAGAATCAGAAGATGATAGAGTTTTATACTTTCACATCGCAAGTTATTTTTATCGTTTGGCTACGATTCTTTCAAAGATGATTTTTGAAGAGCTATAGGAAAGTTTTTCAAAAAAACAAAATATTCAGAAAAATGTATAAAATCTTTATTT
Source organism: Drosophila vallismaia (assembly GCA_035047325.1). Lineage (NCBI taxonomy): Eukaryota > Metazoa > Arthropoda > Insecta > Diptera > Drosophilidae > Drosophila > Drosophila vallismaia. Next base: position 489,022 of record JAWNPU010000001.1, on the reverse strand, counting down.
GAATCGATAGAACGGTCCATATAATTTTAAGTTTAGGCGGCCAATTGACCGGTCCCGAACGTAAAATAAAATGTTCACCGAATTTGCCTCTCAATAAATCCATTTTTACGCGTGCTGTGTGGCATGTGTCACCGTCTTGTTGAAACCACATGTCTTGTAATTCAAGCTCTTGCATTTTGAGCAAAAAAAGTTTGTTATTATCTCACGGTAGCGCTCACCATTCACAGTTACATTAAGATTCGCATAATCTTTGAAGAAGTACTGTCTAATGATGCCACCAGCCCATAAACCAAAACAAACTGTGTCTTTTTCTTCATGCAATGGTAGTTGTTGCAATGTTTCTGGCTGATCTTCACTCCCAAATTGACAATTCTGCTTATTTACGCGCCCATTAAGCCAAAAATGAGCTTCGTCGCTGAACACAAGAAGCGGACGATGAACTTTCCTAAAAGAGCACACATTTTGATAATAAAATATAATAATTTGCAAGCGTTGTTCGTTTGTAAGACTATTTAATTTTAAATTTTAGACCAAACTGAAGAGGTTTGACAGTGGTACAGAACACGAACCGTGCGCCACTTACTTAAACCAGTTTTGCAAAAAAGATAATATTTAAAAAAATACATATATAAATATATTCTGAATCAGGATCACTTTCTGTATCCATTTGTCCGTCCCGACAGAGAAAGTCCGATTAAGATTGAAATAAACCTTATAGCTCATAGAACAAAAGCTTTTGTTTTAACCTTAGAAAGGATATTCGAGGACACCAATATGTGGGTTGGGATTTGTGAAAAAGTTTTCGCTGTAAGCTTCGCTTCTTTTTAAAAGTAGCTTTTATTGCTTATTTCTAGGATTACAAATGAATGGCAAACTCTATATAAAGCCGACAGAAATATGCTCTTACAAATTATTTTTTGTTCTCCTTATATGGCCAATGAGAAAAAAAATAATATAAAATCTATTGGATGGCCAAAAATACCAAATAAATCTTTGAAATAGAATTGGCAATTGTAAAATAAAATATTGTCCAATATGCAAGAATATCCGGCAGGTATTGAATCATTTACATGTTATGCTGATCGACAATAAGCTTTAAGGCAGACAATAAGCTGATTATTTGATTTAAAATTCGGCGAAATGTGGCAATTAGTCCATTATATTTTTATACCTACATATAAAATATAAGAGGTGCACAGATATGTATTTACGCGTTACAATATGCTAAGCCGAATATTGATAGTCAGGAGATAATGTTACTTATTGGTGGATCCAGGTGGGTCGCGTTTTGTTCATCCTTCCCAGAAAAACGGCCGCCATACGGCAATAGACACGACAAAGTTATTTTGCAACATGATAATATAGTCTACCATAAGTTCCAGCTCCCGCAAAAATTACTGACAAAAGCACAAATGGGAAGTTTCATCCCACCCGCCGTACACTCCATACTCTGCTCCTTTGGTTAGCTTCTCCTGATTGATGCAACATGCCTTGGCTGACCAACGCTCCACTAATTGTGCTGAAGTCAAAAAATGGACCGGATCGATTCATGGTTAGCAGCCTAAGAGCCGCACTTTTTTCATGATAGGACCCTTCAATTGCCAGAAAGATGGGAAAAAGCAGTGGCTAAAGCCGGATCAAGGTATTTTTCAGGTTAAATGTATAATTTTTTATAATAAGGCAACAATTCTCGAAAAAAACTGCACGAACTCATTTCATCAGTGCAGAAGCATTTCTACCCGATAATTAATGAGATTTTTTGTACGTATACGATGATTTCAAATAAAATGCTCTTTGCAGGACAGCAAATAGTTAGTGCCATGTCCGTATATAAAAATGTTACATTTATAACATTTTTAGCTTGCTAAAAATGATTTGTTCGTGTTTAGGATCTTAACTGTTTTTATATGATTTTCAACCTCGAATAAAACGGCAACAAGTACCTAAAAAATTAAGCCATTTGTTATATACGTCAAAAACAATTTTTTATATCGCCGTCATTTAGCCAAAACAAACAACGCAATAATTGATTTTTTTACAAATTATGCACCCCAACTAAAGGGGCATACTTAAGGTCCATGCCCTGTGGAAGTGCTTAAAAAGGATCTGCTAATGATTGCGGTGTCTCAGAGCGCCGGCTTATAATTTGAGATATGATTGAAAACCCAAGGGTATTTCGCGCATAGCCTGACGAACTGGCTCTCACGATGTGGCGCATTTTATGACCGAACCCCCTTTTTTCGATTGATTTGCATATGTAAATGTGCGATTCTCTTCGCGGTCTTCGTCCTACGCCTTTGAAGCTGATGCCGGACCCAAGCTCGACTTTCCCTAAATTTATGTCGCAATTTGCATCGTCAAAGTGTTAAATAAGTCGTTTGATACATATTAAGTGACAAGCAATTTCCATTATTATGTCTGCGTATATATATGTTAGTCAGAAGTCAGGACCCACTCGGATGGAATTAAGCAAAGCATATATATATTTTATTTACTATTTTTTACCCTCTTTGACATTTTTAAAATATTCCAGAAAATAAATATTTCCAAACCTGCATAACAATCAGGTTTATCAGGGATATCAAAATTCCACATAGAAATTAAATTCTAATAATAACAGTTCGAGTCATATCCTTCAAAAATAGATGGTATTTATCTTTGATTAAGAATCACTAAAAGGAGAATGTCCGTGCAAACCTTCATTTTTTCTTTCATGAAAAAAGTTATGCAGGTCTTTTAAAAGTGCAATAAGTGTTCCGCAATAGCTGCCTCAAGACCTTACAACTTTAAGGCTATTTTGATTCTTTTAAAAGTTAGAGTTAATCAAAAGCCTCTTTACCTATAACCTAAAAAAATATACTTGTATATAAATATAAAATATTTGCATGAGAACTGGGTTATTAGATTTCATATCTGATGTATAAATGTAAATGTCGCTTATTGATTTTTTAAGGGGTCCAAAAAGGTAATAGAATGAAGTTTATCTTTAACGTAGACTTTCAGACGTGGCTGAGATATACGAAAACCGAAGTGATGTCATTGATCGATAATCTTAGATGCACAGAATGTTTCTATAAAAATCACACCAATAATGATTAAGTCCCTTTGGAAGGCCATATTGACTTATCGTAAGTATTTGATCGTGAGTGGCTAACTCATTGCCTCATCATCGCCATTGCAGTGCAGTAAGACGGTTGCAATCGGTGCAATAATTAATATGGTAATGTCTTTGGCGATGTCGATGGCCGTGGCGATGGCGATTTACGAGCAACCCACTTGAATTACGAGTTGCAGTGTGGCAAGCTCCTATGAGACACTCGTGGTCATGTGCTTGTCCAAGCGTAGATGGATGACGAAAGTTCAGATTTACAAATAAGCTGCACGAAGCCATTTTTGGCTAAATAAAGACCCATACTCTTATACACAGTATACACTGACTAAAGCTGAAATTTTCGTAACAATAATGGCATGTTTTGTGCAGAAACGAAGCACATTCACAACAATACAATTAATTATTATATAATAATGATGATATTGATTTTCATTTAGAACACAAGCGCACTACTCATACATGCATACATATGTATATAATGAAAAGGAGTTGATAATTATGGCTTTGCAAAAGCATCTAACTCAAGTCAAACGGGATGACAAAAATTGCGAACTATCTCGGAATCCGACGGAAAAGTTGCGAATGCCAAATCAATCATTGCTGTGAATCAGCTCGAATGTGTCAAACGCAAATGTCACATTGATGAATGATTATCGCAATTAAGTTGATAACGACGTCAGAGTATTAACGTTGAATTAACCCTGAGATTGACTGACCGACTTGAGACAGTGACACTGCCATGTGCTCTCGCTTTGTCCTCAATCAAAAGCCACACACTTTAACCAAACCACTTGCAGCTCCTTTGCTATGCTATAACTTGCCATTTTCATATATGTATTAATGTCCTTAAGATTTAGTCTAGATGGCTTTTTTTGGTTTTACAGGACATAGAACCAGGACCAGACACAACGCTTGTTTCCTGCGAAATGGCATTTGCTGCCATTTAGGTAACGACGAAAGACATCTGCAAATTATATTTGCAAATTTTCAAAGCTCCTGGGAAAAATTTCTATCCATAAATGTCTTTATGTCTGGCTTAATGAAAGGTAGCAATTCATGCTACGAGTGTGGCTTCTATACGATTTAAAGCCAACAATGCTCACCACAGTCAAATGTTTCATGTCCCAATTTGCACAAAGTTAAAACACTCTCTAAAATTGTTTCCTTTATATACGCGAAGGGGCCAGCACTATGCGAATTTGATTAAACTAATTAGTTCGTTAAAAGATATTTAACTAACAAATTCCTAATAAAATTTCTTAACAATTAGTATAAACATTACTGCTTAAAAAAATGAAATAAGAAATAATCCTGATACATTGTATTTAGAAACAGTTAAATAAATTTATGTTTAATCAACAAATTAAAATGTGCTTTTTTGTAAAACTGTATTCGTACTGTTTAATGGAGATTTTCTCATGTTCTTTGGACTTATTGACAGCTTAAAAGATTGCCGATGAAAATTTGATTATAGCTGCCATGGAAACGACCTGCAAAATATCACTCGCGCTGTCCCGTCCGAAAAAATCCTGAGCATTCGGTTGCAATTTTAAACACGGGTACGGACATTCGGATTTTATATAAGTGAATTTTTGTTTTTTTTTAATTCAGCTTATAGTCTAATTATGACCAAATGTGTATACGTCTGTATAAATGCGTGGATATGATGGACTAAAGAGATAAACATCTGTCGCGCAGACTCCTAATAATAATATCAGTTCCATACATTGGTGCTATCTTACTAATGTATGGCGCTATTTCATAGTTCTTAATAAATCATGATCAGAAAGGAAAGATTTACAAATATCGGACACCAAAGTTAAAGGTATCTTTATTATATAGCCGAAAACATATGTGCTCCTCCAATAAACATTTATTCAACAAAAAGGGTGTGTAAAGTGAGTGCAGGTATCGCATAGCCGACCCTTCAAGTTTCTATTTTGTACTACAAAAATGAATAAACACACATAAAGGAACAACAAATATATATAAAATTGCATTCCCCAGCGGATCAATTAAGTTTTTTTTTGTCTGGAACGGGATGTCTGGTTTTATGCGCGATATTGAACCAAAATATTCCTCTGCAACGCTACTGCAACCGATTATTCTGTCAACAAAAATTCCCTGGATGTGGAGCGACCCCCACAGAATCGGGCTAGACAAATGCCGCTTATTAGACGGGCGCCACCGCCAAAGGCTTGCGTAGAGGAATCTGTAATGTTTATAGAAAAGTCTTGACATTTGGCAGTTTGTTTATTGTATATTGTCACATTCTGTTTGATGATTTGTTAGTCATTTGCCGCTAACGGCTGCACCAAGCATTTTAAATGCACTGAAAACTATAAATAAATGCGCCGTTAGTAACAAAATTTATGCTGCCGTTTCGGTGCATATGTAATTCGTCATATGAAAAACGTAAAAAATATATTGATACGTCGCAACAATTTTTTATTTCCTTGGCTGACTCAGGATATGGGATTTTGTTCTTTGTTTGCCCAAAAATAAACACTTTTTTTTAATTTAATCATCCGAATGGAATGAATACAATAAGTTCAAAGCTTATATTCCTGAAAATTTAACTTTTGGTTCTTACTAGTGTTGAGTTGCAACTTATTCGTCTGTTTCCAAAAAAACGAAGGTGTTATGGCAATTTACCATATACATTCTTTTATGTAAGGTTTTTTTTTAAGCTTTTTGTTTTTGATCAACTCTCCAACTAATATAGGCCATATCGTCTGACCCGAAGAATTCTTTTCTTATATTCCAGTTATTCCAATATATATATTTAATGCATACTTTAATTACTTAGTATTAAATATGTTTATGGTATAGTTTTTAGTTTATATATGTACATAAGATTGGGAATTTAATTCAGTATTGCATGTAAAACGCTGTTAAAATATTCCCCATATTATTTCAAAACAAGAGAGGAAAGCTAACTTCGGGCAGAGCCGAAGTTTATATGCCCTTCCAGTCAAATGGGGGCTATTCTATTGGTAAAAAGTATACCAAATATGGATACAAATTGGTTGATCCTTATCAGCACTTTAAAATCAAAATCAGAGTTCCTTATAAAATGGATTTTAGAGAGAGTCCCAAGCTTCTACTCTCAGAAACACCAAACACCATATTTCAGCTATAGAATATAGTCAACCGACATATATAAAATTTTGTATATGGGCTCAGATCCTCATATGTATATGTATATTATGGGGTCGAATAGTTCTCCTTTACTACGTTGCAGACTTGTGACCAAAGTTATATGACCCTCTGCATGCGTATTATGATGATACCTTCACAAAGGGTATGAACTGCGTTCTGAATAGGAAATTGTATGCGAAGACACAAACCGTGAGATCAGACAGGGGCAGCTCATTCTTTTTGATACGCTTTATTAATGCACATATTTTTATAATCGCCGGGTTTGGTCAGTCCAAATTTCTGTTTCTGCGGTAGGCGTTTTTTCATCTGTTCTTTTGGTGGAATTGGATTTAGTGGTTGTTTTGAGTTACCCGACAATAACAGCCAGAACGAACTGGTGGCACACCAATATACACCCGGCTGTTACCTTGAACGAAGGGTAGAAGCCGCTTCAAAACGTCTCTCATTAGTGGCCCAAAGAAGCCCGTTTTAGAGTTTGACCCGCTGAATGTTGATTGATGGGATTCAAACTTCTAATATTTTTGTATTATACTCTTTTTTTGTAGAGATTTGGAACAATATTTTAAAATGTAGGGATATGTTTTAAATTAAAGGGATATAATTTATTTACTTTTTACACAGAGGAACAATATGAATTTCTTAAGATTTTCCAAGACTCAATATTCGAAAAAATTGCCTCAAGCAACCATTCTATTGACTATCAACTCGAGGCTCTATACCTAAATTTCTCTCAATGATTAGTATTACAGGCCGATTAATACATGAGTTAAACAAGTAAACCATTAATAAATTGATTGACATTTTTTATCGAAGAGAGTTACAAACAAATAGTTACACAAACGAAGATTATTTAGAACGAATATTTAAAAATTATACGGGTAAAATAGTACCTTTTTCTGGTACATTTTTATTTAGAAAAAAATTTGTAAATGAAGTAAGTAATATATCATATTATAATATATATTTATAATAATTTCTTATACCTTTAAAGGTTTATTGTTTTTCTGCTTTCTTTTTGTCACCCAAAACCGTAGAAAGAAACATACCATCATAGATAATTACGTTGGGTCCTTTTATACCCATGCAGAGGGTATTATAATTTTGTCTATCTGTGAATCTGTCCATTCTCGCAAGTGAGTCTTAGTTTTAAATCTATCAACTTCAAACTTTGAACACACCCTTTGTTTCCATGCATGCAATATATAAGACGGAGCGTCGCAATATTTATAGTCGGCCGACCATATCCTATAGAATCCATATAAATGAACAATCGGAAATGCCTCAACTTTGGTTTTTTCTTACAAGTAGAAGCACAAGGAACTGGTGTGATTCTAAAGTTTTTACGAGAATCGGCTACCTATATCCCGTATCTTATACCTCTTACTAATAAAAGCCGCCATTTGACTGCAAGTGTATGTATATAATTTTCGTCCCGAATGAAGCTATTATTTTTTTTTTTCTTACTTTCATTTAAATAATTGTGCTCTCAGTCCTTTAGTCCTTCAATGATGGTGGTTGGTTTCACAACAACAACAAACAAAGGCACTTTCTGGCCAGTGGTTAGTTTCGATTCCGATAGGATGGCCACAATTAAAATTAATGTATTTTTCATCGCTTGATCTGTGATAGTGACTGACATTTTTCCGTCATTTCTAAGATAGCCCATAGTCATCAGCATTTACATTTTACTTTGAGTCTTGTTCCGGATTCAATAAATGGGATGGATCTGGCATACCTTCTCTTACATATTCTCTTCTTTTCTGTCGCTACTTTCGCTATTTATCTACTAGATGAGACAGCGCTTTTTGCAGAATAGAAACATAATAATTATGTAAAAGCCCACCAGCCCTGATAGCTTTTAAAATCAGTGTTGGACGTATGGCGTTTTTTTTTTAACTTATGGAGCGTCTCAGGAATATTGTATTTATAAATTATTATTTGAAAGTATGATTTGGGCGAAAAATTTATTTTAATTTTGGTTCAATACTATTTTTTTACGAAAATTAAAAGTGGTCCATATATAGAGCATATAACAATACATTTCATATTTTTTCTTAACTTTAACATATGATTAAATTTAATCATATTTTCAATGCCTATTGAGTATGAAGTCTAAAAGATTTTTTTATTTTTTAATAAATTGAAAATGGAAGTGGATTGATGTTTCCTTTTTCTACCAGTTTTTAAGCCAAGAACCTGACATCTCTGATAAAAAAATATGATAGTTTAGAAGGAATCCTCAAAAACACTTATATACCAGAGACCAGATTTGAAAGCGTATGTGACTCAGTGACTTTGATTTCATTTGTACACTTTGTACATTTTGGTCAGGCTCCATCGGGCACTCTTGGTCTTCAAAGGCGTTATTATCTGATTGAGATTGATTGCTTCACCTCGAAGACGCTGGATTGCTCGGACGGATTGGCTGATGGCGCCACCGTTCTTTGTTCGTAATACTCTGTCCATAATTTGTCACAATCACACGACGCTTGAAACAAATTGTTTAATATCATGTCTTTGTCAAGATCTTTTGATGGCAGCTTCGATAAGCTTGTGACAAAATAATTAAACTCTCAGTTTGTCGGAGAGTGAAATAACGTTGACCGCATAAAAACTCCGGAGATATTAAAGTGGAAGGAGATAAATAGTTGACGCCGTCTTCAAGGTGATTCAATCTAAACCGAAATATCAGTCTCCGAATTTAACCAAAGTTTTGTCAGGTAAAATCGTGATAAACCAGTTGATTAGCATTGAATTTGTACTCTGTAAATAAAAATAAAGTCGCCTAATTAAAATTTTTAAAGTTAAGATTATTCTCAACCCTATTTGGGATATGAACATCCTTCATAAGGATAACCTTATGATGGACATCATTTATAACCGTCCTTATAAAGTATGTACAAATATATGTTTTACCATTATTAGCCCCCGTGTCTATATAGATGCGGCCTTATAAAGAGTTAAGAGGTCGGACTTGGAGCTCTATCATTACATTTACCATGCCATACGTTACCAGAAACCCTGCTTTAAAAGTACCCGCCTTTTTCTCATTTTGCCGTTCCCAGCTGAGATGCTGCGGTTGATGTTCATCAATTCAAATTGAGTTGATTGCTGGGCAAACAACAGGCTTAGCAGGGAAAAGACTCGGTTAATGATATATCGAGACTAATTTCGATTTGGCGTATTTAAAATTTTCTGGTTACTGGTATTTTTCATGCAGCTTTGTACTTCGATCAATCAAGCTGTTTTTTACGTGGGATACCTTTTTGGGTTCAAACATAAAAAATAAGCCGCTCTTAAGAAAGAGTATACAAATGAGTATTACCAATTTTTATACCCGGTGCTCGTAGACTAAAAGATGTATTGTATTCATGCAGATGCATGTAACACAGATAAAGTACAAAGTATATATATTCTTGATCATCATCAATCAATATAGGGACATAATATTTGGCATGTAGACTTCTGTTATACCCACCCAGATCAAGTTTGTTCCACATTTTTGCAGAGAATGCTCCCGCTACTTCATTTCTTTGTAGAGTCCATTGAGAACAACTATTCTCAAACACTCAATATAAATATATAATAATAATTATTTTTTTGTCTATTTTGTCATTTTTTTAATGCATAAACTATTACATTTCCAGGAGTAATTATTTTCATCACGATCAAAAATTTGTTTTCTAATATGATAGGATTTGAAGAGAACGATGCAGACAAACTATGTCATAACTCCAGACATTCCTGAGGATCGTCGACCATATTCCAGGTGGGGCATACACTCTTTGAATGATAGAGTCACTATTTCAAATGTTTTTTTTATGAAGGTATTGAAAAAACTATCATTTAATTTAATATTATAAAAATACTGTTTTTACCCATAAAAGACGCTATTTGGCTCCACGGGTATATAAAATTCGACTTCGCCCGAAGTTAAATTTTCGTTTTAGTTATATATGACTATAAAAGTAACCGCGCCTCACGAAAAAGTACTTCATATATTACATTTCGTGTCTTAGGCATAATAAATGTTTTCGGTAACATTTGAATCGTATTTATAATTGTTGGCTTGAAAAGTACATAGCAAATTGATTTTGAGAAATAACCATGAAAAATATATAATTAAAAATATTAAAGTTTACAACTCTGTCGAAGATGTCTAGGTGACTACGTTACACAGTTTTGAAGAAAGTTATGACAATTGCGGAATATTTATAATGCATTTATATTATAATATATATATGTATATCTATGTACAGATGTAGCTATAAAAGCACGGGATTGGATATCGGAAACGTAGCGTAAATATTTACATATATCGGCATGTTATTCTTTTCCAGAGACAACCTGCTGTGCTTTTGAAAAGTTTTAAGATGAAACGGTCTTTATCCATTTTATACACACTTGCACACTGCTCCACAAAATACGATTCAAATGTTTTTTTTTTTTGACAATTCAAGTGCCTTTCTATTCGGGTAAACCATTTTTGCTGCTGCCTATGTGTTCACTGAAAATTTTACAAAAAAAGTACTATGGGACCAAATAAAAATATTTTATTCATATTTTTATGTGGTTTGTGGAGAATTTTTTTTAAAAATTAAATCACTCTGTAACCAGTGTTGCCAATTAAGCTATTTTTTCGTACATCTAGGGTTAGAAATAGGCATAATGGCTATGGGAATTGTAGCAATTTTTCAAAACACATTCTTAGAGAACTAAACTAACACCTTAGGAAAATTATTCTTTTTTTATTTAACTTTGTGCACACTCTTCTTTTCTTGGCACGCAGTATTTACCTAAGTCGTAGCAGCCGGGATCAGTCGACTATATCCTATAGTTTCAATGCAACGGAACATCGAAAATGCCACAAATATTGTACTTTTGCGAGTAGAAGCTTGCTACTTTTTTTCAAAATCAATTTCGTAAGGACATGGTCTGATTCCGATATTCATCTAAAGACCGGCCAACCGATATTTGGAATAACTTATAAATTTCGGTTCCTCCCGAAGTTAGATTTTCCTTTCTTGTTTTACTTGCAAATGAAAACCATTTTCAAAATTAGACGTATCGTAATTCGTGATTATGTTCCTTCCAAAATCACTTAGGGGTTTTGGAGCTGTTCGTAAGAGGTTCCAAAAGCTTTAATATGATTACCGATCTTTATAAGCATTTCGACTACAAATTTAAAAATGTGTTAAGCTATCGGTTAAAAAAATTAAAGTTTGTGGCTGTCTAAAATTCATAAAAGTTGTCTTTACGCTATAACACGTGTGTATTTGAAAAATTACTTGGAATAATAAGAACTCACCTCACTGTGCATCGTTTATAGACAATGCTTTGGTTGCCACCGTACCGAGGGTAGAAGCCGGCATCAGCTTAGCGAGAATTTAATTCGATGGGGCCATGTGTTGCACATCATTCGCACTTAGATTCTGTCGGTGAGCTGCCCTATATTAATGGTAATTTTTTACTTTTTTGTATACATTTTGGCTTTTGGTTTTTTGTCTATTTTGTTTTAAGAATATTCCGAGGCGAGGCAACAGTTTTCGAAATAACTAAGTCGCTGCCAATTCCATTGGTTTGCTTTGCATCTTAGATTTATACTTTGTTGATACTTAACTGTTAAGTATTTTGTACACGGCCAAAGATGGACGAGTGAAAAACTAGGTATGTGGTGCTTCTATTGATGACTTTTGGGAATGTGTATATACTTACCTTGACTAGAAAAATTGTGTACATAAAAGTCATTAAAGGCCCGAGACAAGCTGAAATAATTAATTTCGCTAACAGAAAAACTGAATCGTATTATGTTAAAAATGTCAAGTAGCTTCCGTTTACCCAACATGTAAGGTTCTTACCTACAGTTGGATATATAAAATTTATCATTTATTCATATGTACAATATGCATTATTTATATTCAAAAATTTCATTTCTCTTTTTTAAGTGCAGGCACAAAATAAAATCATTGGCTTGGTAAAGCGCGAAACCGACACACATTGATGGGCCTTTGGAACCGATTGCCGCACAGTCATCAAGGCACAAGCAGAAACACTAAACGCACCAGAGCCAAAAAGAAACAGTATTAAAAAATCAACAAAAACACAGTGGGGAACGTTTTAGTAGTCTTTATTTTTACTATTTCATGTGAAAGAATTACGATGAAAAATGTGCTCTAATAACAATAATACAAAAGCAAACAAACGCCAGGCCAAACAAAACTCCACAAATAGTATCATCGGTGGCACTGAGCCATTTCTCTTCACCCCTTTGATTATCATGCGATTTGTATGAGCGTGGATGTACATATATGGTATGTACATACATATCTTTGTACATATAAAGTACTCGGTGACCATGGTAATCCTGACGATTGAAAACGGCGTTCTGAACTTTAATGATACGTACATACTATTCGGACCGCTTATTTGGTGTAAAACTTTATATTGTATTTTTGTTTCCTTTCCGCCTTACTACCTCTGTATTCCGAATGCAAATACTGCTCAATTTGCTGATGCAACAAATTAGAAGAAACCATAACCAAATTAAATGAATTCCTCCCGAATGCTGGCAGGGCCTCAAATTTTTTGGTTAAAATATATCGGTGGGGTACACGTTATACAATTGTTGTAGTCCTGAATCTAGTATCATCTTGTAACGTAATGCAATATCAATGTTCACACGTACTTCGCGAATAAACAGTCACTGAAGGACTTAGTGTCACCCTTGAGAAGTGGAGAGACAGCGGTACTAGACACATTTCAAACTCTACCTCAAAATTTGCTCACGCCAGCCTCGATATTTGGTTATTTGTAGCTTTATTCTTGCAATAAACATTTTACGCGGTAGTAGTTTCGAAATAAGATGCACCTTTATTCAACATTATTCCCAACATTCAACACATATTCAACATTCCCTTGAATTAAAGCTTAAATCCTTTCGTAAAAAATATTAATAATTCTAATATAGTACTTTAATACTCTTGCAGAGGGTATTATAATTTTGGTCGTAAATCTGCAACCCAGTGACTAAGACATCTCCGGCCCTATAAAGTATATATATTATATTACTGATGAAGACCACGTTCTGAATCAATATAAGTATGTGCGTCTGTCTGTTTCTATGCAAACTAATTTTTAAAACTACCGAAATTAAACTTTGGACACACGCTTCTTTCCTTTGCACGCAGTATAAAAGTCAAAACGACCGAGATCAGAAGACTATATCCTATAGAACCCATATAAATGAACGATCGGATTTGCTACAACTTTTATGTTTTTGCTGATAATTTAAATTTGGTTACAGCCATTTTATGTGGATCTGGGACCATCCAGAAAACTTCATGCAAATCGGACGACTATATCCTATAGCTGCCATATAACGGAAACGATCAAAATTACCACAACTTGGTTTTTTTGAGGGTGGAACCTTGGGACTTTTTTTTAAATCCATTTTGTAAGGAACCAAGTAAGAACTAATAACCGAGTGCCAACGAAAAATGCCAATCTGGTCAGACTCTTTTATGTGTGCATATATTGGCAGCAGCTCTTCAACTTAATTTTATCCCCTCACTAGCACCTCTCTCAGCCGCTCTTAGGTGGGTGAAAAATGTACATAAGACATTAGTGGGCATTTGCCTACTATACATTTTTGATTTCGATCTCGGCTAAATATTTAGTTGAAAGTAAACAAATGTAAGGCACTTAAAAGTATTTGTTAGTCGCCTCTTCTGTCCAAAGTAGGCATTTGGTTCATTCCTTGTTCAGTTTGGAATGTATCGTTACAAATCTTTTCGAGAGCTCGTTTATATACAAAACAAATGATTTCTTTCTGTCGTCATTTTGTTTGTGTTTGCCTTTTGTTGATTTAAGGAATAATTTGACTCATGCACCATTAACACTTGGAATTGGGGGGGCGTTGCCTATATTAAAATCAGCTTAGAATAAATAGATTTAGCTGTATACCGAAACATGTATGATTTTCGTGATTAATAAATATTTTGAGTGTAACATCATGTTTACCTAAGGTTTAATTTAAAAACCAGACCTTTTCAATACCTTAAGGGGTCGTTTCGCGTTTGCAAAATTTTTTTTAACTCTTACATACATATGTATAATGCAATCCCATACTTAACAAATTATCCACAAACAAAATTAAAAGTTGAAATACAATTAAGAAAAGGAATATAAAGGAATACATCAAACTTTTTCATTGTTTTTACATTTTTGTCCGAAAATAAAAATATTTAAGATAAGTTCCTAGTTACTTGGTTTGGCATTAAAAAACAAGTAATATCATGCAGAATAGTTTTGCATATCTGCGAAAAGGTTTTTTAACTTTCTTCAGTATCCGTTTATAGAGGTGCCTGTCCCACCATGAGAAACCCCATTCGGTTGATGGGATTATATCCTTTTACTTCAGCCACTTAAATTGCTGTGTGAGACCGGTTTTCCAAAAAAATTAAAAAAGAACAGGTATCTTACTGCCTAAAATCTTCACGCGTGTCCAATTAATATTCTTTACCATAAATATGACATAACAATATAACAGGAAAAGGGGTATATTTTCTTACGGATCAGCAGTCTTGCAAATACATAACATAACACTAATAGGATATCCAAAAATATAAAAATTAAATATATTATTTTTAAATATATTATTTAATTATTTGGCTTTGGTAGAGCCTAATAAAAGAATAAATTATCAATCATGTACAAATATTTAGCCACACTGGTCGTGTGGAAAATATACCAGTGTCTAAAAACACGAAAAGAAAGCTAATTTCGAAAGGAAGCGATGTGCATATAACCATGCAGTAAAGTGGCGGCTTCCATTGGTAAGAAATACGGAAAATATGGGATATAGTTAGCCGATCTTTATTGAAAACTGCGAAATCAATCCAGGTCCTTAGAATAACGCTTCAACTTTACAAAAACACTAACAAATATAAAAAAAAATAAATATAATCGGTCGGCGATCTTACAAATTCAGTTATATCGCCGAAATTATGCATGGGATTAGATTAGAGTTTAAAGAAGACAATCTTTTAATAAGACTATGTGGAAACCATACATTCGAAATAAGGGAGAATAGTTGCCCGGTATAATAACCGATACTACCTTCGCCAATTAATGTTTTCATGGGCATAGATACTTTTCCCCGTTTTGTGTTTTTAAATTGCTTTTATTGACGTGAAAAATACATCGAATTTTACCTATTTCAATTTAGATTTTTTGTGAAATTAACTTAATTCCCAAACTAGTATATCGTATTTACAAAAGAGGACTATATAAAATTATATACGTTATAACATAATTCCCCAAAGACTGTAAAATATGGACTGTATTTTACTAAAGAGGGGAAATATTGTTGGTTCCTTAGACTTTCAAAAAAATATACCATTAATAAACAACCAAGACAAAAACTCAGGATTTTTGTTTTCATCTTACCCTTTCTGATTCAGATTTCGTACGATTCTTGAGATTGACTTGCATCTTTGATATACATTCGATTCGCGGAGACCCTGCCTCTAATTTGTTTTTTGTTGCATTTTTTTTGTATTTTGTTTTTTGGCAACTGAAACAGTGCGTGCGATGATCGATTTTTTCAAAGTTCGTTAAAAAAAATCGCGGCTTAACCTGGCCTCCACGGCAGACAATTTGCGTGTTCTGAAATGGTTTTTTTCAAGTCCCCTTACTCAGTTCATGATGGTGTCTTTCGTCTGCCCGTGTGAATGCGTGGAACGATCATCGTATTATTCTGAGTCGGCGGCGCTTAGGGACCTGAAGTAGCTTTAAAAAAACCGGCAATAATAATAATAACAACAAAAGACGTATAGAAAGGATGCAGACGCGATAGTGGTTAAAAAATTAAAAAAAAAAAAATTGTGTCCACCTATCTGTCTGGTGTGTGGATGCCACATTTTGACTTTACAGCCAAAAGGTAACACCCACCGGCGGATTGGTGGATATTCTGAATTGAATTTCATTAAGGTTCATTCTATAAGCCATTCTAAGGGTAACATTAGCTTTCGCAGCATCTTCTTTGATATCTTTTAATGGCCCAAACCGGACCGGACGGATGTGTCAGGTCTCTTATTTCTCATCCACGATTTTTTTTTTAAGCGGTGGATTTGTCGTTTGAGCATTCATTTTGGTAATTTTTGTAACTTAACTGGTCGGTTAGGCACCCAACTAGCAGGTCAGAAAAATTTGTGTTATTTAATATTTGAAATTTTAGTGAAGTTTAAGCGAAAAATAGCAGAGTATTCTTAAAAAATTTAAAAAATTATATTATTATTTATCCCTTTTATACACAATGAAATAACTTGAATTTTTTTTTTCAAAATAATCTAATATAATCCAATGTAAAATAAGTTTCTTAATTTAATCGCACTTAAAAATATAAGACGCAGTTTCTATTGGTTCGATATATTGAAACTATTGTCCGAATAAGACTCTTTTGGTAAGAGATATAGAAACTATTTGATATACTGGGCCGATTCTAATAAGACTCTATTGGTAAGAGACATAGAAACTATTGGATATAGTTGGCTGATCCTAATGAGCCTTTAATACTACGCGTAAAGAAGGGTGTTTGCAAAGTTTGCGACTTCATCCATATCAAGAACGCATAGACTTCATAGGGCCGGAGATGTGTCATTACTGCGTTGCACACTAGTCACCCAAATTATAACACCCTCTGTAAGCTTTAAAAATAAATGCCTAAAGTTTATTGCTTGAAATACTACAGAATAAATATTGGCACAGGAAAGGGTATAAAAGTTTCGTCATTGTCGGAAACTGACATTTAATTCTTGTTTGAAGAATAATTATGTCGACCGTAAATAAAAAATATGAAAGGAAAACTTACTTTGGGCGAAGCCGATGTTTATATACCCTTGCAGTTACATGGCAAATATCGGATGTAGTTGGCCGATCCTTAAAGAACTTTAGAATCAGATCAACTAATACATCCTCACTTTTTAAAATAGATTTTAATAGGAGTCCCAAGCTTTTACTTCTAAAAGTACAAAAGTTATACGTAGTATTGTTGATTGATCAGTTGTATGGCATCTAAATAATATAGTTTTCCGAATTTCAAAAAAGAAGCTCTGAGAAAATTTTGTCGGACATGCTTATATCGACTCAGGAGTTGATCTTGATCAATGATATTTATAAATTAAAGGAAAATGCCTCCTTTACTGCGTTGCAAGCTTGTGACCAAAATTATAATACCCTCTACGAGGGTATAACAATAAAGAACCGAGGACTAGAGACACAGAGAAAAAACGATAGCCAGTTTACCTTTATTGGATTGCATATCCCCATACACTTTTACATATCCTCCAGCATCGACAAATCCATTTGGCAGCCAAAGTTTTATTTGTTAATTTATTATGATGTTCCGATGAAAATTATTCCGGAGTCCCCCAATTTCCCATTATGAATGCTGGTTTCATTCTTCGTAACTGGCCATTGGAGACGCCCTCACGCGAACCCGAATTTCGGTAAGAACGGTGTGGGACCGACGCCAAATTGGAATTTTTAGCACTGCGTTGATTCGTCGAAACTGATTAATCATTTTATTATATTGTGCTTCCCCCTTTTTCACCGTCCTTATGTGAAACAAAATGTTGTCATTTAGGTTCCTATACGGGTATAAGATTTAATTGCTTCGGTAAAATAATTATACATATGCGCTGAGTTAATAAACTTAATTTTTATGATTCACTTTCCTATTCAATCCACCTATTATTTGGTGGGATGTTATATAATAATATGCCTTGTTATATTTATTATATATGTATTTATAATATATATATATAATATGCACTATACCATATATCCTTGATAAATCAAGTGCCTGCTGTGTCCAAGTTTTTACATATCACTAAAGGTAGAATAATAGATAATTTGAATGCAGTTTTGGCCATGACTCTGTGTCTTCATTCTCTTTATTTTTTCCATAAGTTTTAATGATTAATTTTGAACCACGTATAAGACGGCAACGATGATTATGTCGTTTTGTTATTTCAGCCACTGCTGATGCTGATGCTTTTGTACCATTTTAAGGAAATAAGAGTAATTTGTGGATCAACCTTTTTTATACCCTTGTGGAGGGTATTACAACTTTGGTAACAAGTGTGCTTCGCAGTGAAGGAGACATCTTCGACCTTATAAAGTAAATATAATATTTGGATCAGTGTTACATCATGGGTCCGTTTGTCTGTTTTAACACATAGGCTTTCAGTTTTTAAGCTACCTTTTTAAGTTTTGCCCACCTTTCGAACGTTTCGAACCTTTCGAACCTTTCATATCTCTGTATGCAAGATCTTTTATAAGTCGAAACAGCTTGAATCGGTCGACAATTTCCTATAGCTATCATATAACTGAACGTACGTAAATTCTATATGTTCGAAATTTGGTAAAAGGCTTTTCTATTAGAATCTGGGCTAATCTATAAAGTTTCATTCGCATTGTGACTCTATATTTAAGCTGCCGTAAACCTAAAGGTTCAGAAATGCCATAAGTTTCGTGTTTTTTTTTTTGAGTAAAAACTTCGGACTTGTTTCAAAATCCATTTTATAAAGAACTTATCTAGTTTTGATGATAATGATAATAATGATCGGTCACCTATATCTGACATTTTCTATATCTCTAACCAATAGAAACGTCCATTTAACTGTATATAAACTTCGGTTCGGCCCGAAGTTTGCTTTCCTCTCTTGTGTTTTTTTCATTGCCGGTTTCGGCTTGGGTTTTTGTGGCCTTATCCGGCCCAAGAAAAGGCAAACCAATTTAACTGCAAGCGGTATTCGAAATCATGGGGCTCAAAACAAACACGAAACGAACAAGAGCTTCGTCTTTGGATATTTGGGTACTAAAATGCTCACACTCGCCCTTGACCTGAGCTTGGGTCCCTTCACCTTCTCCCACCAGCAAGCGGAAAGACTCAAAGGCTGTAGACGCGGTCATTTGTTCATATCTTGCCCCTAACAGAACCGAGTATTTTCTAGTCCAGTAGGCCATTAATATACACATAAATACACATACATTCCTATATTGATGTAGATCAACATTTTCTATATAAGAGACATATATTATATATATTTAATCCACATAAACTAACCAAGATCAATATATTTTCTTAACAGTTCCGTAATACCATACATATATCATCTTCACGCAATTTCAAAGTATATAATCCTTTAAATTCGAGACTTTGAATAAACTTGCTTATACTTGTAAGTAACCCTTTTTAAGAACCAGGTATTTAATTTACTTGCCTAAACGTCCTACATGAAGAAAGGGCGTTAAAACAAGATGTTTACCTATAATATTATATATAATAAAAGCTGTCTTCTTCATTCATATTTAAAAAAAGTGTAAGTGGCTAATACCTTTATTATTATTCTTATTATTATTAAATTAATGGCATCAGCAACTAAAAATATTTAAAAATACTTTTTTTATTATGGAAATTCGTATATTTTTATATTTGTATATTTAAATTTCTACTTGGAAAAAAATATCTCATTTTTTCAAATTTTATTTTAATAATTTATGATAATGAATAATTTACTTTTTTTCAATTAATAGAAGTTTTTATTTCAATTTTTTCAATCTGTCGATATCTAATACAATATATTTTACCTGTTTTTAAATTCTGAGCATAACTTTATTAGCATAGTGCAGTATGATTCTATTTCGCAAGATCTTAAAAAATAGTTTAACAATAGATGATGATACATAGAAATGATACATATATCGGTTCCAATCGAAATTGGGTCTGGTTTCTTATCCTATTTAAAAGGGCGGGATAGACGATTTATAGTAACTGTTTTGTGGGATTTGTTTTCTGAGCGATTAACTTTACTTTATGACGCGGCTTTGAAGTTGTTAAAAAAAAACGGTTTTGTGGTAGACGTTTGGTTTTATCCTACAAAAACTACACTAGCTCTCCTAAATATCTTAAATCACACGTGTACTGACATGTTCTATAAGTTTTACGGCGATCGGTCCAACCGTTCATGAGATATCGTGGGGACCGTTTGACAAAAACGTAGTTTCGTGAAAAACGCGTTTGTAAGTTGAAGTTAAAGTTAAGAATCCTCTGCGTGCGTTCTTTTTCACCGCTTTTATTTTCAAAACTCATAAACGATGGAAAAGTTCTTTTAACCGTACTTTTTACATTAATAACAGATTAGACATAAGCCCATGTGATAGGTGAACCCCCTTAAAAATCGCACAAGAAAATTAGCTCATTTAATCTGGATGGCCGGACCCAATGCATGAAATTTCTAGAAAGGGTTATCCCTATAGATTGTATGTTGGTATGATGGTACGAGATGCCCATTCAACAATGGTTAAGCTTATAAAGGTGAACGTGTAAACCAGCGATTGTTTGTGCAGCCCATGGGATACGTTTCAATTAGCTCAGTTCATACATGAAAGTGTGAATATATTTATAGGCCACATACAATGGTTTTAAAAAGCGAATTGAACGAGTACTTGTTACTTGTGCGTAGAATAAGAAGACCCGATCAAAATTCTGCATTCAGGTAACATTGAATAATTAAATAAGAAAAAAATTGGTTATGCTGGTAAAAGTTGACAGAGAAAATCAAGAAATGACAGTTAGTTGCAGCGTTCCAAACGCATTTGGTTTATTTTTTTATCTCTAAAAAGATGCGGCTATTCGCGTAAAATGTTGCTTTTACGTATTACATACAAACTTTTTGTTGTCCTTTAAGAATTGTATTTCTAAGGGTAATTACGTCTTCGCATTTGTTCCTCGCGGTAAATGTGTTGTGGCAATTTGCAACTGGGAGTCACTTGCAACCAACACATCGGAAATCATACGCGTCGAGTTGGAGTGTATATTGGGAGCCGTCGCGATAACTGGTAGTGTGAAATATGCAATGTGCAAATGGTCATAGTTTGAGGCGGGCAGAAGTCAACCATGTAGTTCCTGCTTTTCTCGCCGTTGTTGCAGCAGCTTAACATTAAGCGCAGTTGTTCACTTAACGCCTGAGGGATAACAAATGCCCTTGCGAAAAATTCTTTACATCAATTTATCCTCCATGTGTTTCGGCTTGACTAGTTTCTGAAACGAGAATCTTTGGATGTGCGGGAAAGGGGAGTTTGCCAGGCACCGGAAATATAAATGGAAAATGGCATGTTTTACCAGAAAAAAATATAAAAATTTGCACACCGTACAAAGCATGAATCAATGAATACTCCGGTATTACTACAAAATGTATGTTTTTCTTTTCTCGCCAGTTCGACGCATTCGCTTTTGGGGGAAAAAATTAGAAAATCATAATGGTTTTTCCTGCCAAAGATGTCTTGCATTGATTCTCTCAAGTACCTATCAAAAAATTTTCATTATTTCCAGGCAGTCGGCGAGAAACTATAGGGAACGTTAGATAAACAAACCTAACTTCGAATGGAACTTTTACGTACTCATATTCTTGCAGTTGCAGCTTCTATTTTAAAAAACTGAAAAATTTATGGATATGAACAAATTTCATGCCCAATGAAAATGAATATGGTCCAATCTGAAGCAATTGGCTTTTGTGTTGCTCAGGTAAACATTTCAGGTGGAACATTTCTCTAGGAAGTACCAGATATCGTTTATTCCCGAAACTAGCAAACATTTCTTTTTATATGAGTAATATACATGCATATAATATAATAAATATAAATAAATTGTAAATGATTCGTTGTTCTGCCAAATTTTTATTTAAGTCAATTTTATATATTTACTAAAGTTTTCGAATGTTGTACATATATTGCATAGAATTTAAAAAATATTCTTTATAGTTTCTGCCTTGACCATTAATTAATTGATTATATGACATACAATTTTTCTGCTCCTCAGGGCGATATTCTTAATGCATGTAATTTTCTCTACACAGGAAAAAAATGGATAAAACTCTTCTGCGTTTGAATTCTTATCATTTTTTACCTAATGGCTTTTAAAACCGAAGTAAAGGCACGTGCAATACTTGAAGACCTCATTAGCCCGAGATTCGCCCCCGCCTCTTTCCAAATAATCCCATTCGACCCTCGAAAAGTGTAAGGGGCCCAAAGTGGCTGCTTCCTTAATACCCCCAATAGATATATTTTGATACGCTAAAAGAAGTCCATTATTAAAGGGATGAACTTCAGAACTATAAAAGGCACATTACAATTTGGATATACTTCAAATTATACTAAATGAATAGTTGGTCTTTTAAAAACTTTCCTATATCAATTAATGTTTTTTTCTAAAAAGTTACTCGATTGATACTCAAAATAAAAAAATATAAATAATATCAATCATTAATCGTAAAAATACAAAAGATGCCTCAAAAATGGATATTGGTGCCCCTGGTTTAAGACCCCTTACGACCGAAAGTTTATTTTTGGATCCATTTTCGTATTGTTATCTAAGTGATTTTTACGAAAACCGGATTCCCCAAAAGCAATCGCTGTCCGCGGTTCAATTGCATTTGTCAATTCCTCTAGCTACTTTGTCCCAGAAAGAAATTTGAGCGACTCCTCGGTGCCATTGGGTCCCCATCCCTGTCGAATTGGATGTGGCACCCGGACGTCGCTGAACACGTAAGTCAATTGCTCCAATTGCACTTGCAACAAAAAGTGGCTCTAGAGGAATACAAAGACCAATAGAAGCAAGACTATTTTTATACAAGATATTTTTAATAGGGTCAATGGTAAATATTGATAACAAAGAGTTCAAAGCGTCCACCTCAGCATTAAAACTACTTGTATTACATACATATATTGAAAATAAGTCGAGTCGATCCAATTATCTATGTATAGTATATCCATTTATTTAAGATTATATATTGGGAGCTGTACTCCCAAAGTATCGTATTAAAACCATAAACCGTTTGGTATAGCCGGTGCTTGTATTATAAGTATTTTAAACTTCAAGTACTCCATTGGATATAAGCGGATTTCATCTAACCATGATCTTGCATCCGCTTATTTGGTTAAGCTTCTTAAATCTGTGGTTATCTTCAGTATTTTATCATTATCTTGATTATCTTTTGTCTCCATCTGTCCCCACAATAAAACATTTTTGTACACTCAACATTTTTGTAATTATCTAATAGTGAACTGATCTTAACAAACATTTTCCAAATATAACTGAATTTAAAAATTATGGTATTTATTTAGGCGTTTTATATAAAATGAGAAAATGGTGAAGTTTAAGTTCCTTGTGCGGCAGTAAAATTTTTAGCCTCGTCAGTTTATTCCTCAGCTTTAAAACTTAAACAAGTAAAGGTGCAGCAGTCGAGTTTCCCGACTGCAAAATACCCTGTACTCTTAGACATGCTTACAATTTATTATTTTAGTATCAATAAATAAATGAAATAATATTCTATTATAAAAGAGTACCACAACAATTAAGCACGTAATGCGTGTTTTGCTGCGCTTCTGGTTCCCTTGCCATAGATTTTGCATTTGCCATAACTTTAACTATAACATAAATTTAAAAATTGCATTCAAATAAAGTAGCATTAGGTTAATAATTGTGGGCGTGGCAGTTTTTTGCGAGGTTTTGCGGGGGAGCGGGGGTTTATATCAAAATAAAACAACAAACTTGTACTGCGTATGGTAATTACCTGTCCAACGATACAAGTATATGAGACCTAGGCGTTGATACGGACAGACTGACGGACAGACGGACAAACGGACATGGCTATATCGACTCGGCTGTTGATGCTGATCAAGAATAGATAGAATATACTTTATGGGGTCGGAGATGCTTCCTTCTGCCTGTTACATACATTTGCACCATATTATGATACCCTGTTCACCCATTTTTAATGGGTTCAGGGTATAAAAAAGCGCAGTAGCATATTTTGAAAAGGGGTTTCTTCCTTAATTGAATGCATTTCTTGACACCTACAGGTGAAAATGAACATTTCGAAGACTACAATTTATGTGGGTGAAAATTAAATTCACGAATAAACGCTCCAAATATTAGGACAGTGCCTACCCATCAAAAATATCAATCAATAAATCAAATAATAATCAAATCAATAAAACATTTAACACATCCATTTTCCTCAAGGACTGCTGAGATATATAAAAATTCCGCATCAGTAAATCGGCGAGTGCTTTTCGAAGACGCGCAGCGCCCATTTGTGTCTAACTGTGAACTGCGATATGGGCTTTAACTCAAAATGGGAGGCGAAGCGATGCAGACGCAGTGACGGATTTGTATGCATACAGAGATGGAGGTGAAGCCTAGGCTAACGCCAACCCAAATGAGCCGATACCTCCCCAACTAAGTTCGGCCTAGCCACCTGCTCGGTGACCGTTGCCTCGAATGCGCAGCAATCAGGGCGTTGCACAAGCAAGCGCGAAGATCATACCGAGCGGTTTAAATGCAATAAATTAAAAGTATTTATTATGCTCATGCGATGTCTCTCTTTAGCGCAGTCAGAGAGGCATAACGAAAATTTTCAACGGACGGTAACGCGGACGATAGTTAGGGTAACGTTAAGGCTTAATGTATTTCATTCAAGTATTATTTCTTTTTTGCATATTAAGCTCTAAAAAATTCATTTTTATATTTATCAAGATGCATGTTTCCATGGCTCCTAATTACTATTCACTTCTTATGATCCCTTCGTTTAAAAAAAAATAAGTTCAATTCCTTTTAGGTATTTTCATGCCTCATCCAACATCTAGTCTCTATGTTTTAAAAATATCGTATAGATATTTGGCGTACCCCATAATTAAGATTCGAAATTGTTTGTGTTTCTAGTGCTTTCGTATAACGTCCTTAGGAAGTACGAAAGACCAGGCTGCGTCCGGCGTTTGGATATCTACGAGTTGTCACTAAGATTACTTCCTAAGCTAGATTTAGGACCAGCGGCAGCTGGGGACCTAGCTCCTACTGCTTCAGCGGTACCCCCTCCCACAGCGCGCTACCACAATCACTCAGTAGTAGTGCCCTCCATAATTTTGTTCGGGTACAATTAAAACTTCAACGTCAGCAGCAAAATGAACACTTAAACTAATGCGAAAAAACTAGAGAACAACAACAAAGGAAAGCTAAGTTTGAGCGCAACCGAAGTGTATATACCCTCGCATTTAAATGGCCAATATCGTATATAGTTTCCGATTCTTATAGGATTTTCAGAATCAGATCGGTTCCTTATAAAATAAATTTTGAAAAGTCCCAAGCTACACCCCAATAAACACCAAAGTTTTATCATTTTCATCGTTAATATGACATCTATAGGTTATGGACGCCTGATTCGTATCGGGCTCAGATTCGCATAAAGAAAGCTCTTAGCGAATATCAACTTTCTATCTACAAGAACATGAAAGTTATAGCATTTCTGATCGTTCAGATATATGGAAGCTATAGGATATAGTCAACTGATCCCGACCGTTCCAGCTTATACACTGCGTGCGAATGATAAAAGGGTGTGTTTAAAGGGGACAGTTTAAAGTCGATAGCTTTAAAATTAGCCGAATTGATTGTTTCTTCTATCGATTTAGGAGATGTTACTGATCAAGATAATATATACTTTATAGGGTATACATTAGGTTTCACACTTGCCACCAAAAATTATAATACCCCCTGCAAGGGTATAAAAAACTAACGTCTTTAGCTCTCCTGTTGCTGTTTGTTCCATCATTCTCACTGAACACGCGCATAAATTATTTACTTAATTAGATATGTTGAGGGAGAAGTGGAGTGCACTGACCAACATGAGTCCAAGAAACTCTTTAGGAGTATGGAGTATGTGCATATATTTGACGGCCTACTGCCTAACTTATCATTGGAACGTCGTACAGTGGCTCCTTTACATTCAAAGCCAAGACTATTCAGCATTTAATTGTATAAGTATTTTTTATCCAGGTTGGCCATAAAATAGCTAAATTTAACACAAAGGGTAAAAATTGATGAAGAAGTTTTGCTTATGTGAAACCACTATAATATGATATATTGGATTAGCTTTTAAATAGTTTTGAATTAATATGCTGGATCAACAAATGGATCTTTCATGGGTATAAACGCATTTTTATACCTGTTCGTCGACGAGACTCGTACAATACAATGCGAGTATACGTTACGAGAAAATGTTTTGAATATATGAAAGGAAAGTAACGCTTCTTTTGGTAAGAAATATAGAAAATATCATATATATACCGGCAATAATATATCGGAGTTTCTTATTAACCAGTTATACCAGTTTCTTATTAAATAGCGTTTTGAAAAAAGTTGGAAGCTTATACTCCGAAAAACACGAAAGTTTTCAATTATTTAGTTATATGGCAGCTATAGGACATAGTCGATGGATCCCAGCCGTTCCGACTTATATACTGCGTGCAAAGGAAATAAGAATGTCTGCAAAGTTTGGAGTCAATATGTTTAAAACTGACACACAAGTTCGCGGAGAAACAGACAGACGCGCTTCTATGGTTCAGGAAGTGATGCTGCCGAAATATATACTTTAAAGGTTCCGAGATGTCTCCTTCACTGCGTGACACACTTGTGGCTAAAATTATAATACCGTCCTCATGGATATAAAATTTAAATAACCTGAAATGGTGTATAATTATACAATAAATGAAAAAAATTCCAAATTTATTATTTCAGATGATCTTTGTCATCACGCCACAAGTCATTTTGTCGTCGAAAGTATTGTGTTATTCCCTGAACCACATTGGGTCAGTGGTCGAATAATGAGCGATTATAATGGCGGCATCACAATGAAACTAATTTTTTAAAGGCATAAGAAAGATACCCTCGTTTCGCAATCCAAGCGATTGCTGCCGGATAGGATAATTCTTTAATAATATGCCCGTCATTTGCGGCCGATAAGAAAATATGACAGCATAATAATATTGGCCAGCTGGGAGAGCAGAAGCAATGATTGCATATTATATTCACCAGAATAAAATTAACATTTATGTGACATAAACCTGAACGATCAGAGCACTTTCGCCTTATGCAGTAATTTTATGTTATAAAAGATTCCAAACTTATCTTTGTAACTCGAACCATTTTCTGTTAATTTAATGTTTAAATAGAAAGGAGTATTTCAACTTCGGTTTTTGTAAAATCAAAAGTATATTAAGTATTAAGTATATATATATAGGTATTTTTTGTATACCCATTAACCCATTAACCCTTCAATAGGTACTTATTGTACAATAGTTTCGTGTGAAGTGTCATCCTATACTCGGAAAGAATCTTTCTGACATTATGTTAAAGAAATGATCGAAATCATTAAATTTAAGATACGCTTCGGATAGAAACGAGGCTTATACATTAACATGTATGGATGTATTTAGTTCACTAATTAAACTAAATCTAAAACAATTTTTTTTTTCCTAAAATGCGTATCCCAAGTATCTGTTCCATATAAAGTTTCCAAAGTTTTTATTGAAATAAGAAGGTCTTAACCTGATGTGGATGGAAATTTTGAATTAGGATAAAGCATAATGTCTTTATAAGGTTGGAGAGATCTCTCCAAAGTAGTAAAATCATTAGTAGTATAATAACTTTACCTCTGCCTTAATGGGATGTCGGTGATAAAATAAACATTCCGGTTACGAATTTTATGTTAATGTTAGTTTGTAAGTTGAACTTGAAAATCGCTCAAACAATAGTAGAGTTTTGAAATTTTTTAATACAAAATGCAAGGAGGGAAATTCAGGTTCTTCCCATAAGGGTGCACCATGAAGTGAGAAGTTTAAGTAGAGTTTAAAGAGGTTAAAATCGTAACTGCAGACGTGAATGCACTAGGCTCCAGTATTAGTGGGGTGTCACCAAATAAAAACATGAACGGAAAGCTGGCTTCGAGAAATTTTAATACCCCTGCGGCCAAATGGCGGCTTCTAATATTGGCAAAAAATATCGCAAATATCGGATATAGTTGGTCAGTGCTTATAGGAACTTCAGAATCAGATCATTTGTTTAACAAATGAATTTTGGAAAAAATCGCAAGCTCCTCCTCACAAAAATACAAAAGCTATAGCATTTCCGATTTCAGTTAAAAAATGATAGCAATAGGATATTGACATCTGATCCTTATGAAATTCTCAATGACCTCAGATTTACATAAAAGAATTTCAATTCAATTTCAATTTTCTATTAACAAAAAACATGGAAATTATAGCATATCCGATCGTTAAATTCTAAAGCAGAAATAGGATATAGTCAACCGATAACAGTTTGGATTCATTATTATATTTTGTTTCAATTATTATTTCTAAGCTTGAATTTTCTGCGATTCTGCTACTTTTAGAAGACATATTTATTAATGCATGAGAGCCTCAGTCTTGCACGTACCTATATGAGTATGAATATTAGATAAAGCCGCGGGCTTACGCGTGTACTGGTATGTGCCAGCAATTTGAGGAGCCAACGATCATATTCGTTAATGTACTCTCTGGGGTATTGGATACCCTGAGGGCCTGATTGCACGACGAACATGTGGAGCAGGGCGTCTCGGCTTTGATGTTTTCTGTTTGTGTTTTTGAATCGTGAAAATTGCTGGGAGACCAAAAATGGTAATCTTCATTGTTATGCAAATTATGTCGCTTGACACGTAAGCGCAAATTGCCTCTGTGGCAGTTGACGCTTATCCACCAATGTCAACGCAGGTTGAATTGAAGCAGAGCGTTCGAGGTTTTGCGGTCACATAAGTAGGGTGGAGGTTACTGACTATTTTATAATTTTAAACAGAATTTAATCAATGACTTGCAATCAGGCGACTTCACTAAAGAACATTGAAGACAATGAGTATTTATTATACTTGAGTATTTATTAAACCCTTGCAGAGGGTATTATAAATACCTATAGTCACATACAATAGTTTGCAACGCAGTGAAGGAGACATACTCCACCCTATAAAATATTGTATA
Organism: Drosophila vallismaia; assembly: GCA_035047325.1. Classification (NCBI taxonomy): domain Eukaryota; kingdom Metazoa; phylum Arthropoda; class Insecta; order Diptera; family Drosophilidae; genus Drosophila; species Drosophila vallismaia. The sequence continues at coordinate 459,840 of JAWNPU010000001.1, read as the reverse complement.
CTTATATATTCATGATCTAGATTACTTCTGTTGGTCCGTCTGTCAGTAACTACGCTAACTAGTCTCTCAGCTTTCATGGTATCGACTTTAAACTTTCCACATACCCTTATTTTCCTTGCACGCAGTATATAAGTCGGAACGGCCGGAATCGGACGACTATATTCTATAGCTGCCATATAACTAAACGTTCGAAACATTCCCAACTTCGCTGTGTTTGGGAATTTAAGCTTGAGACTTGTTTTAAAATCCATTATATAAGGAATTAGCTCGGATTCTTATGTTTTTATATGGTTTGGCCAACTATATCCTATTTGTTAGCTTTCCTTTTAAAATATATTTTTAAAACGGGTCAAATGATTTTTCGCTTTCTGCTGAAACTATTCATCTAACATTATGAGAAGGTTTCTTATAGAGGTCGGAACTACGGTCCAAAATTTTAATTTGTAAAAATAGTGCAACAAAGGCTTAATTCTTAAACAGTCTAAATTTTTTAAAATGTTTTGATTCTTCATTGGTTCTCAATACATTGGAAAAAAAAACATTTTTGATTCTTGATTGCTTAAAGGGCTGAAATGTGTCATTTTTTTTTTTTTTTAAGTCAAATTCGAACATGAAATTGTAATAACGTTAATCGTTTTCTTATTATCGACCAATTAGGAAGTATCTGAAAGGTGGATCCACGAGACGGGTTTTAAAAAATAGACTTAACTTTTTTTCCATAAATCAAATATGTTTCGTATACTGTATACGTGGTTAAAACATTTTTGGATCTACGATGTAGTTGAAAGTTAAAGCGCTGAGAAGGGACGCTTAGCAGAGGAACCCGAGATTGAACTAAAACGTTGTAAGTGTAAACTAGTTTCAATCACCCCACAAAAAAATACAACTGGTCACGTGTGTGAACCTTCTCAAGTATTTATTGAAAAGAAGAAACTCATTACCCATTTAAAATGACAACTTTTGTCTCTTCTCGAGTCTAGCTTCCCTTTTTCATGTAATATGCACTTGCCCCTTGATCTCATAAGTTCACATCACAGTATTTATGAAGCTAGCCAGTTTTTTCTCTTTAAGTAGGCACCTGCTAAACGGGCCTTTACGATGATAATTAGGGTTCCGGGTCCACATGGTATACTATACTCCTCACACAACATATTCACTATACCCCACACCAGGAACCAGGTACCACACACAAGATGTGGTGTGCAGTTAGCGATCAGTGTCCCGACCATCGCATGTCATTTGGTCGTGATAAATATTGCCAAATACAATAAGAGAGAAAAGATGGCTTTGTGCGACATCAAGTCTCCTATACCCATGCTGCTATGAGGCTTCTTGAAATTTGGGGTTGAGTTCTTCTGGGTCGCTGCCGTTCTAGCTATTCAATCAGGAATCATTTGTTTTTCCAAAATATCATTTTTGAGAACACGCTTTCTGTCGTGTTTCCTGGGTTAGAGCTAGAGGCCAAATGTACCATTTTCTAGGGTATCAATTAGACCTGAGCTCTCAAGTGCAGCGTGTTCGTTAAGATGCACTAAGCGATATAAAACAACGAATTGTAAACAACATACGATTGTGTGTTTGGACTGGACCCGAACCAACTTGCCACAGACAAGATGTATCCAGGGAAAGGGAAAAATGTGCAGCAAATTGGAATTTTTCCTGGCGTGGCCAGAACAGACTTCCCAAACGATGTTGATTCGTTAATTACGGCAGCTCTGCCAGAGATTTGTCCAGCGACCGACTGTGTGGGTCATCTAATGTTCCGAATTATTCTGAAAGTTAATATCGGGATTACAAATCTTTGAAAATGGTCGGGTCACACAGATAAATTCGAGTAATTTCGAGTAATTATGAGCTTCACGAAAATTATGATTTTTTATCAATAAAAGGTTAAAATGCGAAAGCTATTACTTCGTTTATGCATTGACGTACAAGTATGTGCAAAAATAACATTTTTTGATTTGGCTTACCCGAGATTTTTGATTATGAATTTATTTTCAGTTCGCGATATGGTTAAGCACTGGCACTAACTTATAAATTTAGGTGGCAAGTTGGCGCGTAAAAAAAGGAAAAATTAAACAAATTTAATTTAATGAGGATACGAGTTTTTATATAAAAAGGACGCAGAAATATGGAGCAGTTTGTAGGAAGACGGCAAAGTGTCCGATTTATGGCGATTGCACGAAACAACAATAAGTTGGTTCATCTTGGTTGTATCATCATTTTATGAATTCGTAGGAGTTGCATGAACATAGAAGTTTGTTTTGATGTCTGCCGCATAAAGTTGATCAAGAGCTCCTTCATCGAAATCCAAATACCTTTTGATCACCTTTTCCGCCTGTTTTTTTCTAGTTTGAAGCTTACAATTAGAAATGTTTAACATACTAACAAACTAAACAACCGTGATTCCTTTTTCATTACTAAAGTTTCAACAAAAAAGGTATCGGTTGACTGGGAAGACGTATGGTATGGTTTCAATATCATACCAAATATTTCGTATCCCTAAAACTCCCTGAAGCTATTTTCATTATAATATGAATGGAAAGCTAACTTCGGGCGGAGTCCGAGTTTATTTGCTACATACGAGTATTTTAACAACAGCAACCGCCATTTGCCTGCAAGGGTATATACATTTCGGGTTTGCCCGAAGTTATCATTCCATTCATGTTTTGATCTGAGCTAATTAGTAATAATTTGTGTTTTAAATATAAATTTCCTTATGACTGACTAGCGAAATTTGGAAATATTCGCGACCGGGGTCCGCACTCGTAGCCTCATCAATATAGAAACGTGATGTTACACCATGATCCTTTGCATAAAGACGCTCCTGAAGATGGTGGAGTATTACTATGATGCCAAATGCAGCTTGCGTGATTCTGGCCTTGGCTGTATGTAACTATCTGTGTTCATCCACAGGCAGCTGTGGGCACGAGATACAAGTTGGCACACACCAAATGGATGCTATATGACCAGGTAATCATAATCAATGCCGTCATCGTCGACAACTCTTCGAAGACGACGGGTGAAAAAATGCCTGGCACCACGACGCTGAGCAAAATCGGATAAATAAAAAAAACCTCATTTCACAGATCAAACCAGACTTTTATGAATTTATTTACCTTAGATGTGTGATATAAAAGTGCTACTTTCAAGGTGCCACTCTAAGGTAAGTACCAGATATATGTACATAGCTTACGATAGAAAGCATTTAAAGCCTCGTGACGAACTTTTTTATCCAAGTTTGTCCAACACAGGAGTTCTTTCTTTTAAACTACTCCAAGGACACCCATTTTCTCAGTGTAGATCCAAATTTTTCTTAGGGCTAAATGGCCAACTGTCGATCGTTCAGTGTTGTGGGATCGCAACGTCGACTGATTCAGTCTCCCTTGCCGCCCAGGTATGGCTGTGTCCATTGAGAATTGTCTGGCAGAGCCATTCCTGCTTAAAGCCAACAACAGCGAATAGGAGGTTGAAGCTGAAGCTGAAGCTGAAACTAAAACTGAAGCTGGAGATGGAGCTGTTGCTGGAGTCGGAGTTAAAGTCGGAGCTGGAGTTGAAGTTGGAGCTGGGAAATTACAAGTCTTCGTATCTAAACGCACATTAACAATCGAGCTGGGGAGTAAAGAAGGCTCGAGGTAAGGAACCTGCAGTGGGAACCCTTTTTTCTGGGATCTGACCAGATCACAGTCAGGCCGGTTGGGCATTTTCCTTCTCTCCCTTCGCTCTTTGCGAACTTTTCTTATTTAATTTCGATCGATCACTTAAGGAGTACGAATAATAAAAATTTGCAGAAACATGCCGCTGGCCAAGAACCAGACTTTTTTTTGTTGCAAACTTTACAGATGCACATTCACCCTCTACATGCCATATCTGGACTGCGAAGCCATAATCGGAACAGTGTTCGGAATGAAGACCATTTTCTTATAGTATTGACTGGGTCTTATTTTCATTTTATACTATTTCGAAACATATTCGTTCATATTATGCCTACAAATTAAAGTTTCCATTGACGAAACAAAAGATATATCCAAACAAAATAATAGATACAAAAATAGGACCTACAAGGTGCGTTCCAAAGTAAACAGGACTTTTTGAATGTAGCGCCCTCTAGTGGCGTCATCCATATGTCGACTAGTGCGTTAGAATCTGCTATCCTTTATTGACTTCCAGTAAAAAATTCATAACATTCCATCTATTAGAAGTGAAGTTATTGCGTTTTAAGTGTTAGTACTTTTTTGTCATCGGTGCGAAAATGAGCTTCGAACATGATGTTGCACGATAATGCGCCGTCTCACCGATCGACGCTTGTGACCGATTATTTGACCAAAAATCACATTTTAACGATCAACCACTCCCCGTATTCACCTGATATGGCACCGTGCGACTTCTACCTTTTCGGAAAAATGCATTTGCCGATGAAAGGAAAGCGTTATGCAGACGTGGAGGCCATTCAAAAGGCTTGCACCGGCATACAGGCGGCCATACCGGGCAACGAGCTAAAACACTCGTTCGACAAACTTTTGGACCGTGCAAAAAGCTGTATTGAAGCAGGAGGAGACTATTTTGAATGAAATTAATTGATTTTGCCGATAAAACCATTTGTTCTGTCTATTTTTTAAAAGTCCTGTTTACTTTGGAACGCACCTTGTATTAAAGCTCTGTTGCGAATCTCTAAAAGTAATAATACTGTAGTATTTAATACAGCCATAGGCTATTTAAAAAGCTTTAGGATATAGTCATTCGATCTCTGCTCTAAGTTTTATAGTACTATAGTGTATAAAAATATTATGTGTTATAGTGTATAGGTAATATAATAGATTTAAGTCTATGAGACTTAAATAAAAGTTGAATTTTTTTAAGGGTGAAGATTGAGAATTAATTAAGAAGTTTCGTTTCATTTGCGACCTACTACATATTACAAAATTTTCTGAAATTAAACCAATCAACGCTGGAGCGTTAACTTAACCGGCTAGATACTCTACACAATTCTGAATAGTATTACCCTTGTGTGATATTAGTTGCCTATTAACCACAATTAGAACGGGAAGTGATAACAATACATTATTATTCGGTTCATTTAATTACCGTATCGGGCTTCAATCGGCTAAGAGCTTTAAAGAGCACACTATGGGACAAGGTTGGCCGAATCGTAAAATGGTACACAATATTACTATATTAAAAATATTGGGAAATAAACTTTACCCAGAGAGATTTTTTCGTTGCCGGTAAAACATACGATATCTTTGAAAAATACTTTGACATAACCAGAAACTTAATTTAAAAGACAGTCCGTTAAAATATCCCACTGTGCACATTGCATCCATGGCACTCATCAAAAATTTTCGGAGAACACACGATCATAAATTGTTCAATTATGTAGCGACCTTATCAGTTTTGAGTTAATTGATACGAATGCATCTTAAAAGTACTTTTGAAAAGAAACGAGAAAAACCGTTTTTTTTAAATAGAAGTGAAACAATTTCTTATGTTTTGTCTCAGCTTTGAAACCGTAAACGGAATAAATCTTAATAAAATAGTTACAAATATAAATATGTTTTTATCATACAATTTCTTCCAATTTCTTGATAATCTGGTCATCTTTTTATTTTTCACAAAAATCATCCTAGAAGCTAAAAATATTCACTCCAATATTTATGTATGGTATATCCAATATTATGATCAATAAACACAGTTAGAACTTTTATAATTTTGAATATGTTTTTGTATAATTTATATAGATAGTTTTTGGTGTCACATAGAATGTTTTCATTCCTGCAACCCTGCAGAAGAAATGCGCTTTGACTGTTTATTTTTTGTAGTAAAATCGTATAAGGATTTCCTTACTAAGATGATCCTTAGTAATCCGTTATTTTTCATCCGCTGACCAAAGCCATTTCTACTCAGCCACTTGACTGGGTAAACATGGCACATAAAGAAACACCTGTCACGAAATTGCAGTCTACTCCTCACTATGGTTTACACACCAAAAAACAATACTCCGAGAGGCGCAGATGCTATCGGATTGCTGAGATGGTCCAGATGGATATTCCAAGCGCCTCGGGACCTCGGCTCGATAAAATCCCCGCCTTCGCATTGAAATCGACATTCACATCCTCAGAGTTTCTTCCCAGTCTTCCCCAGATGGCCCGACCGATAGTGCTCTACAGACTATGACGATCAATTACGCCCAAGAAGGCCCAGCCAGCGCATTGGATGGAGCCAGAGCCACCCACTTGGGCCAAACCATTGCGATGCGGGTTGCCGCAGCTGCATCGCAAATCCAAGTTTTGGTTACACTCCCCTTCTTCTTCAGACATTTTGTTAAGGGTATTTTAAATACATTTTTTTGCTCCAATCAGTTTATATACTCTTCTTTAAACAATAACGGAGGCACGAACCACAATAACCACAGCATTTGGCTTCTAAACAATACATATATGAAGGTTATTTGAACATCATAACTGGCATACTCTATTTTTCAACCAAAATTATTTGAAGTCTCAGTCCCCTATAAAAATTAAAAAATATTGAAATGTATTCAAAAAATCTCAAATTTTACGAGATACAATTTCTGCAAAAAATCGTACTTATAAAAGATTTATACCATATAAGATATGTATTTCTTAAATCGAACATTTTACTTCTAATAATAATATATACTAATATTTAATACATACCTACTAATATTTATGAACAAAAATTCGAAGGGAAACTAACTTGGGGCGGATTCGAAACAAATATACCCTTGCAGTCATATGGCAAATATCGGATATAGTTTCCGTTATATGTCAGCTTTAGGAATAACATTGGTCGATCCTTATTAAATCTTTTCCTTTGCCCCAAATCCTCTAGATAGAAAAAGATCTCAGCGCACTTCCACTTTCTATCTGCAACAACATGGACCTATAGTCACATATAGCTGTAAAATATAATATTAATAACCTGACCAGATAGTAGTGCCATTTGTTCCTTAGGATATACCAAGAGTTTTAGATGCTCTGTAATGGGAAAACCGGGAAATGGTTTTTTATACATTTATTTTATTATGTAGGCGCAAATTTCAATAGCTTTTTGGGTGACAAGCATTAGATCTGAAACATAAATAATTTTCAGGATTCAATTTTATTACAGCCTAGTGTTTTTATTTCATTGATCAAGGACGTCAGTGCGGCAGTTGTGGCACCACTTCAGCCTTAGGTAAAACCACTAAAATGAAGCCCACTGAATGTATTATTTGTCATGGTCATTATGAGTTATAAACGATATTTTGACCCTTACTTTACCACAGCAGAACAGCAGAACAGCAGACACACGGAGACACTCACAGGCTGTCAACGCATTCGTTTCATATTTTACCAAATGTCTGTGTTCCGATCCCGATCCCGATGCCGATCCCTATACCGATCCCGACCCATATGCCGATACCGGTTATTATTTTTCGGTATTGCTCCTTCACCTTAACGATTTTCAGCCCCTGTGACAGTAGGACCCATTTCCATTGTACGGTTTGTCGCCTTGTTGTTGCTGTTGTATTGGCCACGGTTGTCGGCGGTGGAATTAAAAAAGTAACTATTCTTATGGCGAGGGCAATTATAGATTATCACCATTCTGCCTTCACGCCCGCCTTCACAATTTGTGTACAAAAAGACAACAGATACTCGTACGAGTATGTGCGCGATTCGAAGGACCGCGCGTTCCGACGACCATCGAAATGTATCCATAAAAATGACACCGCATTGTTTTATCTTTATTGCGTAATTGCGGTTAATTCCCCCTCTGGCCCGGTGAGATCTTTTCGCTGCCTCCGATTTCGATTTTGGTTTCGGCTTTGGCTTTGATCATTTTCCATGGCCACATTTTCGTTCTATACCACGATTGGATGAGGCATCTGGGCGCCGATGACCAGGGGAGACGGTTTCCCTCCAAAATGACCGAGTGGTTGTTGTTGGTCTTGAAGGTTCTTGAAGGTTCTTAAAGGGAGGGGCTCCCTACCGCCTCAGACCGCCTGAGATCGCCTGAGATCGCCTGAGACCGCCTAAGACCCAGAGGGGCGGGGAGGCTCAGACACGGCACATTTACCTTCGGTCGCATATAAGCATCCGCTTTTGAAAATCAGAATCGTCGGAAGTGAACCATGTGCCTTTCTATTTTGTGCTACTAAGCTTGGCCTTATTCCGATTAGCCATGTTTACCCTTATTTTTCCAAAGCACGGGAGCGAGTTTAAACTTTTAATCCAAGTTAAGCTTCATAATTTGTTTTTAAATTGTTACGATTATTCTTCAAACCTTGTCTCTTGTTTATTCTTTTTCCTATTCTTCATAAAATGGACGGACAGTTGCAAAAATGCAACCTTTCATCGTAGAAAACTACAAATGAATATTTTAGGAACATTTATTTAAAACCGCAATGATATTCAAAAGTTATCATTTGCCTCACAAACGGAACACAAACAAACTACTCGATGAGGTAAAATACCGGTGACGAACGTGCATGCTACGCCCAAAAGCAATCTATGATTCAATTTTGGTGACGAAATAAAATATTTTCCTTTATGTACAAATAAATAAAAATTTGAATAATTTTTTGAATGTACGAAATATTTTCGACCCCATTAAATATATATGTTCTTGATCAGGATCACCTCCTAAGTCGATATAAGCTTGTCCGTCTTTCCATCTTTCAGTTTTAAAGAAATCGACTTTGCACACATTATTTTTCCTTGGCATTGGCCGACTATATCCTAAGTAGTCCTATATAGTAGCTGCCATATAACTAAATAATCGGAAATATCACAACTTCGGTGATTTTAGGAAGAGAAGCTTGGGACTTTTCTTCTGGTTCTCAAGTTATATGGTTCAGTCAACTATGTCCGATATTTCCCATTTAACTGCAAGGGTATACAAAATTCTATTTCGGCTGAAGTTAGCTTTCCTTTCTTATCAAAAATACAAATGAAATTTGCGCAGAGCTTTTATGGAATTCTTTGCCCATCTAGAAATTGGCCTACGAATCAGACGACCATATATTTTAGCTGCCATATAACAGATCGATCGGAAACGCCGCAACTTTGTTGTTTTTGGGAATAGAAGCTTGGGTAATTTTGTATGGAACGAGTCTGATTAAAAAAAAAAAAAAGTTGGAACAAAAAATGCTTACAACATCCGCAATGTTATTCAAAGTAGACAATTTTTTTTTCATGTGGAAATTGTATTTTTAGATATATTTCTAATCGACGCGTATTCAAATATCGGACAGGAAATATCTTTTGTCTGATGTCTTTTATATCACCACTAGCCCAAATATCGTGGATTTCCCACTTTCATCTAAATTTCTACCAAACTAAAATGTGTTTTAAACTTGTCTGAATCAAAATGATTTAATTTAAGCAACACCTTTCAATGAATGTATCATTTATTTCGTTCAGACACAAACGCAGCATAGAAAATTGTTAATTCTTTGGCTATATATAGTATAGTAGCTTCCCGGCGCATGCTACGGAATGTGTTTTGTCACCTTCGTAAACTACCGTCTATACTACTACAAGGTGCGTTCCAAAGTAAACAGGACTTTTTGAATCTAGCGCCCTCTATCTGGCGTCATCCATATGTCGACTAGTGCGTTAGAATCCTTCATTGACTTCCAGTAAAAATTTCATAACATTCCATCTATTAGAAGTGAAGTTAATGCGTTTTAAGTGTCAGTACTTTTTTGTCATCGGTGCGAAAATGAGCTTCGTGGCGCGTGTTGCACGATAATGCGCCGTCTCATCGATCGACGCTTGTGACCGATTATTTGACCAAAAATCACATTTTAACGATCAACCACTCCCCGTATTCACCTGATATGGCACCGTGCGACTTCTACCTTTTCGGAAAAATGCATTTGCCGATGAAAGGAAAGCGTGCAGACGTGAAGGCCATTCAAAAGGCTTGCACCGGCATACAGGCGGCCATACCGGTCAACGAGCTACAACACTCGTTCGACAAACTTTTGGACCGTGCAAAAAGCTGTATTGAAGCAGGAGGAGACTATTTTGAATGAAATTAATTGATTTTGCCGATAAAACCATTTGTTCTGTCTATTTTTTAAAAGTCCTGTTTACTTTGGAACGCACCTTGTATAACCAATAATACCTGCTACTTTTACGTACTCTTAAGGTATTTTTAATACTGCAAAAGATGATATATTCCTATATATTATAATAAATAAATAAAAAACATGTATCCTTCCAGAGGTATTATTTAAAAAGGGTTGAAAGTAAATAAAAACGTACTTTTCCTTAACTTGAATAAATATTTAAAAATCTTGAAAACCCCATCAAAAACTTGTTCGAATATTATAAATTACATTAAAATGAAAAAATATATAATGTACCGAGTAGTATTTGTTGGAAGCCGTTCGGGATAAAAGAATATAACTGACTGGCAATTTCAAACTTCCTATTATGCATAAATAAAATACGTTTAGTTTTTTATTGAGAGTCACGAAATGCTTCGCCCAGTCGGTGGTAGTTAGGAAGTGCTTCGATTCGCGAACGGAACCGCCTGATAAGCCGTACAAAATGTTCTTGCAATTATTCGTTATTCCTTATCTAGTTGTAATGGTCGCCTGGGCCACCTGCCACGGGAACTTTACTAAATAAATTACTGTTGCTGTTACCTTGCGGTTGTAGCCTCGCCGTGACTCCGCTGAACCGCTGAACCGCCGCAGCGCCGCACCGCCCCACCGCCGCACCGCCTTGACCAGGCGGCGACGACCTTGGCGCTCTGCATAGCTGCAAAAATTTGACTATCCCATAAGTACGCTGTCAATTATAAAGCCACAATTTAATCGGAACGGGCCACCACCGCACATCCACTGCTTAGCCGACGACTGCCAGACTGAAGAGAGCCAGCGAAGAGATGGAAGGGAGAGGAGAGAGGCAGGCAGACAGGCGAAAGAGCCGCAAGCGAAGCTGTCTCTTCCCGGTCCATGCCCAACCTTCCGTTCCGCATTCGGCCAATGTGGTGGGAGTACGTGCACCTGCCAGACAGGAGGCTGGTCGTGTCGGAGTTGCTGCCGAGAGGGATGCCGGCAGAGCGACAAATTTCGTGTGTCACACGTCAGGGCAACCACCACACCCCACCCCACCACACACCCCACTTATTGGCCACAAAATCGTGTGCAGGAATAGGGAGATACGCTCTGACCCAATCCAGCCACCTCTATTTTTTATCAATTTTTTTGTCTATATGGAATATAATATATTTTATAAACAGAGTGCTCAACTTTTTGCACTTTTCTGTTGCTATTTTCTTATTTTTTTGCATCCTTTTACCTCGAAAGCATGCAATCACACCTTAAGGATAACTGGCAATGGCTCCAGGATGTACTGTATTACCGCTCCTTTTGTTTCTTTGACGTTCTATAACGAAAACGAAACTCACGTTCGATCTTGTTGAAATTTTATAAATTTAAATTGTACTTGTACATTGGACGTGGTTGTTTTGGGGCTTTGGTTTCGACAAGAAAAATAGTTAAACATGGCCCAAAGACGGTTAAAGTCGCTAAGCAGCTTGGTCACTGTCTTGGTCGTTTCTGAACCTTACTGCCTCCAGCACAGCAGCAGCTCCAAATGCCGAAAGTCGACCTAGCTTTTACTAATAGGTTCCTCTTCTATGAGAAGAACATGATTCACTTCACTAGCTACGAGATCTTATGCAATGCAAGACCAGAGAAAACCTTCAAGGAGTCAATGGGCTTAGAGACACCCGAGTTGGCTTTATCCATGGCCGAAGGACATGACATTACAGAGCTGGAGGAGCTTCAACGCAAACGCTTGTCTGCCCTGGACTTTTGACGGCACCACACAGAACCTTTAGAGCTCTACAGGATCAGGGCTAGGATAACTGGGTGGTGGCAGCTCGACCAGCAGGATGAACCTCTTTGGATTGCAATGGTTGTGCTGCTTGGTCTGTAGTTCTTCGGGTCAGAAAGTATCATTTTTGATCATGAGTCTTAGTTCGAATAGTTTTTCAATGAGCTATGTATGGAAAATATATTTAAATTTCAAACAAAACAAAAACTAATAGTGTTAACTAGTATAGAACGTTTTAGAATGACACCAACAAACCGGGACTAATAGAGTATATCTGTTGAAATAATATCAAGTTGAATGCAACAAACTATTGCATAAATACAACAAACAACAAAAGGCTCTAAAGGATATTAATCCCGTATATACCTATACCAGGATCTCGAACTCTTCTGGTAATATTTGTTCATCAATTAATTTTATTGTGGTCCGGATTTAGTTTGCGTTTATTTTAAGAATATTATCTTCTCCCCAGTTTGGGGATACTCTTTAGACATGTATCGACAAAATGTAGATTCATTCGAAGTGGGGAATGCTGTCTAAAGTTCTCCACATTTATCCACAAAATATGACAAATTTGTCTTTCAAATATAAAGAGATATGAATCTGTTTCAACTTATTCTTTAGACTTTAAACAATTTTTAGTCTTTTCTCAAAAGAACAATATTAATTGAACTATAGCCAATGCATTCACTCTCACAATTAATAAAGCTGCACAAAATTCGAGTCTCTAGCTTATAGACCAAAAAAAACTCTAAAATTTATAGGATATAGGCGATATTTCTACCAATCAAAGGCTTTAAATTGAAACAAATGTAGAAATGTTTTAACAGGAATAAAAAGCTAACTTCGGCCGAAGCCGAAAATAAATGGTATTTTCTGACTTTGAATGCAAAATGTGAGGCTTTTTATCAAAATTCACGATTTTTTTTATTTATATCTATTTATTAATGTTTCTTTTATCAATATGTAAGAAAATAATACCACAACTCTAAATGGTTAACGAGAAAAACAACAAAATCCAAGTTTTCATATTTTTGACACTGTCAAGAAATTGTTTTCACAAATCACTTACGCTTCAATTTTAGAAGAAAAAATTATAAAAAACCAATAATTTTAATACATTGTATACCCTCCATTAGCATTAGGAACATATTGGAGGCGTTTTTTCCATCCAATCAATCCAATCAGATTTTTTAGGTCATATTCCTTTCGAATCTTTTGCCACTCTTCTAGTCAGTGCTGCTCGGTTGTTTGGTGCCCTTTTTTCCACTATTTTCTTTAAGTGGACCCAAAAATTTTTTATAATGTTCAGATCTGGGCTTTGGGGTGGTGTTTCGATGACCTTGCAGCAGTTCTAAAGGACCCAGCTCCGCAGATTAAGCGCCTAATGCTTGGGGCCTTGCTGTCTGTCTTAATAAAATTTGGAATTAGGCTTATTATTGGTTTCAATGCAGTTTCTTGACAAACTGCGCCTTAGCGGCTTCTATTGGTAGAATATGTAGAAAATATCAAATATAATTTAGCGATCCTTGTAAGCCTCATAGAATGGATTTTGAAATGAGTCCCAAGTTTCTATTAAAACACCAAAGTTGTGACCGTATCGATTATTCATTTTTATAAAAGTTAAAACATTTCTGCTCCACATTTCCGACTAAGACAATGATTCTGATCAAGAATATATTATATATTATAAGAATACTTTATAGGATCGCAGATGTCTCGTCTTGTGATCAAATTTAGAAAATTATTAAATAAAGACGCGGCAGAGCTTGCATTCCTTTCTTAAGGGGCTACATCCACCAAATGCTTTTTTTGATTTTTCATGATTTTTTTTTAAATATCATTTAAGATGTAAGGTATATAAATAGTATATCATTGGATTAAGCAACTCTTGAAGAAAAGAAAAAAATTGGTTATTGTTATTTTTTTTACAAAATGAGGGCTGTGCAGCGATAGCCGTGTACCGCTTTGTTTTTAAAAAGGTTCTTCCACGGCGAGCAGTCGAAGTGGTGTCCAACTCCACCTGTAACAAAAACAACAATTTTTTTCAGTATCTACATAAGTTTCGCTACTAAAGCACACATGATTTTATTTTTATAATTAGATTATTTTTTTTCGCAAAATTATAACTTTCGGTGTTGTTAATCAATCGTTAAAATCTTGGGTGCTTCACTAGATAATGTAATTAAGAAGCTACGGTTAAAATTTCGAGTCAATCGGATGTAAACTTTTTCAGTTCTACTGCTCACCAATTTTGAAAACATGGTTTCGAGAAAAACGCGTTTAAAACTTTAAAAATGCTATACAAGGAGCCTAAAAGTTGTTTGGTAAAAATTAATTAAAACTAATTTTGAGTTTAGATCTGTACTTGGGTGTTGTATGTAGCTTTTAATTCTAGGATAGTTTTAGCATGATTTAAGCCAATAAAAAGAAAAATGAAAAAAAAAATTTGGTGGATGTAACCCCTTAAAAATCTTAAATAACGAAATTAAATGAAATTAAATCTGAAAAAAGTAACTTAATACTCAACAATTATATTGGTAAATGGAAGTAAGAAATACTTTGAATTAATTGAATTGAATAATCCTTGGATTTCTTGGGATTAATTAAATTTTTATAATAAACTTGACAGCCCAAAATTGACCATAAATACGAATTGTAGGCGGGGTGAGGTAAGAAGGATTTAGATTCAATTCATTTAATTTAATTCATATTCTCAGAGAACGTTTTAGTCACAATTTTTGTGGGACTCTCTTCGCTTTCACAGATAATCAATCTGCCGCCACACTTGAATCACACGGAAGCAGTGGAAGGACGGCATGTAAAGAGAGAGTCGTGTGTTCTCTTATTGGTCTTCGGGTCCGTTAGGCACTGCTTGCCTGGTTGTCTGGTTGTCTGGTTGCCTGGTGCTCTTTTCAGCGAAGAGTGAAGCGGAGGCTACTAGAATCTGGGCTTTGGCGCGAGTTCATGGGAGTAAGGGAGCCGGCAATACAAGCAGTGGAAGTGCTCGCGTGTGTGTGCCAGCGCCAGCGTCCAGGTTGGTGTTTTGTACGTGCGTGAGTGTGTGTACGTCTGCTGACCCCAGCAGCAGCAAAAGCGGCAGCAGAAGCAGCGGAGGCAACGTGATTTCAGTTGAGTTGCCGCTGCCGCATCAGATCGCACTTCGCATTGTAGCGCACTGTAATCGGTAATCGGAATCAGTCCCCAGTCGTTTTTGCGTCGTTGGTTATCGCTGCCTCTCGCTGTCCGCTGTTCGATGTCCGCTGACCGCTGTTCGCTGTTCGCTGTTCGCCTCAATTTTGTCGTCAAATTCTGTTTGTGACGCGATGGATTGCCGACGCAAAGCGCAGAAATAACATTTTTTTCCTGTCAAGATTCTGTAAAGATTCTGCAAAGAAAAGAATACATTAAGAGAAACATATTTTTTAATTGAAATTTTTTTCTTGTGCTTGTGATTCTTGTCTGGAAGATGTCCGGAATCCGTGTCCGAAGGCAAAGTGTACGAGTCAAACTTTGAGTTTATTGGTGAAGTGGTCCGCGCACCCGTGCTATCCCGTGAGGTTTCTGCTGGTGACGCACCATGCCCCACTAATTTATAATACCGATCCGCTCTAAACATTTTTCCATTTTTGGTCTGTTCGCATTCGAATCGAAATTCGGCTACTTTCATCCCACTCACACTCCCGAATAAGTGTCACCGCCGCTGTCGCTGTCGTTGTCGCCATCGCCTTCGCCATCGCCGTCGCTGTCGCTGTTTCCGTCACTTGTACCGTTTGCCGCTTGTCGCTTGTCGTCATCGTCAACTTCGTCGTCGCTGCGTCCTCTGGATTGGCTTTCCGATTCCAAAGAGTTCGTTTTTTATGCCCCCTGGTCGTCCGACTTTTTCACCGAGACTCGATTGGATTACATGCTCCTTAAGGCTCTCCTCAATTGCTTTTTCACGTTCCTTCCTTTTTTTATCGTTCTGTGTCCCCAGCATCTGCGCTGAGGTTGGCGTCGCCGCTGGCGTCGGCGTCGACGTCAGCGTCAATGCTAACAACGAAGGCGACGATATTTCGCTTTTTGTGATTCGTTTTTTGCGTACACTCTGTGTGTCTCGTGTATGTGTGTGTGTCTCATGTGTGTGTGTGTGGGCTCTTCAATATTGTCGTCGAATGTCATTGGTCGAATGGCTGCCGCGAACGTTGTCGCATTTTTAAGCTGGACTAGCCAGCCGAAGAAGTTTGTGATTTTCTGGTGCGGGTGTTTGGCATTGGAGGCGTGCGAACGGGAGCGCAATATCTCCAAGTGCATAACATGGCGGGGTGAGTAGACGACAAAATGCATGGTAAAATGGCGGCATCGACGGCGACGAAAAACGAAAAACGAAAAAGCAACAGAAGCAACGGTGCAATTGACATCACAGGACAGGCTGCGGTCGCGTCGACCTCGTCGCACAACCAATAACATTATCACATATTTTCAGTTCCACAGTTCCACGGTTCCACAGTGATAGAAATTATATAATATATAATATATTATATAATATATATGTGCTGTGCTGTGCTGGCCAAAGTGCACAGTGTTTACAATAATTAATGCAAAAAAAAAAATACTAAAAAAAACTAAACAATCTCAAAAATCAAACCGCAGCAGTCTTATGTCAACAAACATGGTCTTGTCGAGATACAGGTACATACTGACATACTGATATGTAGCTAAATAAAAACATGTGTTGTGTAATATATACATATGTAAGTATATATGTATTATATATGTACTATACATATGTAATATTATACATATGTACTATTATGCCAAATAAAATTAATATTACTATTACTATTATTATTATTTATTTATTGCTGAAAATATGAAATGATATCCTGGACATATGTTTGTATCTTCATTCTGGCATACACATACACATGTATATGCATGTATATATATACCAATTTACATATGTACATATGTACCAGGTGTTGGAATCCATTCGTGGCGTGTTTTTTTTGCCAAGTTTCGTACAGTAGTCCATCGATATCTAAAACTTTTTGCTTTTTAATTTAAATTCTGGAAACAAGAGTTGCAATTTTCTATAAAATGTTTTTGAAATGTCAATTTTTTGTACATACAGTTGCGTTCAAAATAATAACAGTGCTTTTTTAGCAAAAGTAAATTTTCTATTTTTTCTATTGTTTTTCCTTCTACTTCTCTAAGAAATACCACAAATTTTGTATAAAACTTTTCTTGATTTTTTCTATAATTTTTTAGAAATTTCAAGCAAAATAACAGGTGTGGTCACTTAAATACCAAACCTTTATCAAAAAATCGCTCAATAAGTGCTGAAAGTTGTATCTTTAATTATAGTTTAAAGAGATAGGACCTAAAAAATCAAAGAAATGGGCCTGAACTGACTGTAAACTTGATTTCGAGTTGGAAAATTGATAGGAAAGTTTAAAGTATTATCGGGGGCGGGGCTTCTATAATCCGAAAAGGAATTAATTATTCATTTAAGCCTGAAACGTCGTGTAGCAAGGTGTAACCAGGTACTCGAAGGATGAACTTGACTTAAATGCAACTTTTCGCGCGACTCTCAACCGACCGAGCGGCGCTGTCGTTTATCGTACGGCTCGCGTACGGATCGCGGCGATACATTCGAGAGAATAAAGTATGGAAAGAATAACGAGGTGAGAATTGATAGAATTTGTTAGAAGAGAATAGAGTCAGAACAAAGAACCCTAAAAGGCTCATTCTGGGCATATTTAGATCTACAACAACTTAGGGAAAAAATGACTAGTTTAGTCTAGTTGTAGAACCCAATAATGGGGGGTGGGTACTACGCATGACCCGTACTCCAGTATTGGACAAGTCGACGATTAAAAGACCTTAAAGTCCGAGGAAAACTCCGTTTCACAATAGGAAGCACAAAGCACAACGTCCTGTGGTCGGAGGGATCAAAAATAGTTATGTAAAGATGGTCGGCAGGATGTCAGAAGACCACCCAAAGCTGAATTCGATTCAAAATACTGTAAAAAAACGATTAAACATAATGATTTGGGAATCTTTTAGAGATTTTGGATTAAAGAGATCATGGATAGGTCTGGGTATAGGTCTGGCCTTGATCTGGGTCCTTCAGCAGGACAATGACCCGAAGGACACGAGGAAAGTGGCTTTAGGTTCTGGAATATCCCGCACAGCCTCCCGACCTGAATCCTATAGAGAATCTGTAGCCGCAAGGATCCCCAAACGTTGCCCTGTTATGGGAAACTGTAATCCTTTCTGGGAGCTATATTTCAAGGTCAAGTGCCAAGGTCATGTCTGGATGTCTTGGGCAACGCAGCCGGTGTGATTTTTTGGCCTAAAATTAAAAAAAAAAAAAAAAAAGCATTATTTCATCGTCGTTTTGGTTAATCTTTGAGTTTTGACTGAATATTCCGAAGCATTCCTTAATTTTTAACTTTTTTCATCATGAAAAAACTCAGTTTTAGTTTTAATTGCCTTAATAAAAATTATAATTGTTTTAAAAAAAATATATACTTTAATGGGTTTGAGTTTTTGTTCAAGTTTTAGACAAATGTAATGGGCACTCCTATTATTTTGAACGCAACTGTATGTACAAAACACATTTTTTTCCATGTGTTTCAGAAAAAAACAAGAGCTTGACTTTAGGGACTCTTTAACGCAGTCATTTTTTAGTCTATTTTTTAATATTTAAATACCATGCCGAGCGTATTTAAAAACAGGATAAACTTTAAAGATACATTTTAGGATATTAGGACTCTCGCTTAGGAAAAATGATCCCTTCTGGCGCTTTCAACGAATTGCATTTCAAGTTTTCGGTTTGAAACTAGGATAAATGATTTTAAATAGGTTTTTTATGTATAATTTTTTAACTATCTTGAGATCCGAAAACAACTCTTAGGGCGTTACTCTTCCCGGATTTTCCCGAATTAGTTTGAGGCTTTTCTGACAACAAGTTTTCTGCGTCCAAGAAATCTCCTTAAAAGAAATATCCAAAATGTGCCATGATCGCTCATCGCCAAGTACATGGTTTAATATATTTTTTAATAATTACGGAGTTTTGGCAACCTTTGTTTTTTTATCATCAAGCTGGCTGACTCGACTCTCAGTTTAAGTAAAAATCTTTTTTTTCCAATACACTTTGGTTACTCCACCGGTGACCGTCTTTAGGGATTTGGGGGCGCGGAGTTCCTAACAGTTTGGATAAATACCAAATTGTTTTATTTACTTAAACTGACCTCGACCTAGACACCCTGATAATTTTTTAATAATCGCGAAGCTTCTAGTCCCCAAAAACACCAGAGTTGTGATTTTAATAGGATTATTATAGTTGTACCTTCTTGGCAGAACTATGATATTTAGATAGATTACATATTATGTTTTAAAGAGTCAAGTTTAGTTACTAAAATATGAATTAATTTCAAGGTGCGGTGCAGTAGGTCTTGCGGGTGGCCGCTTGAGTCTTCTTCTCGCTCTGCAAGTTGACCGTCTGGCGAGGCTGTTGGGATGCGATTCCAGTCTCTCGTTGTACTTTTTCGCCATCTCCTAGACTCGGTCTACAGCTTTTGGCGCCTTGAGATACCGAACGAGATCCCTAGTCCTCATGTACTCATTTACCAAGGATCCCCTGAGATCTTTCTCAATGGTTTACCCTCGAGGCAATTCCGAATTTGCGATCGTTCACTTATATACACTAATATGAAAATAAATCACATGTAATCACGAATAATATCACATGATTCCCTTCTTTTGGACTGCGCGAACAGGATTTCCTTGGCGAGTGCAAGCTTTGATGGCTTAAAACAGAGACAAGTTTGCGTAGAAACGTAGAAACGTAGAACCCTAGGATGCCATCAAATAATACAAATAAAACAATATAATAATACCTACAAGGTATAAGAATAAGGTCGGAGGTGTCTCCAACTTGTGACTGAAATGTGACGAAAAACCTTCTGCAGGAGTATAAAAATATTTCAAGGGGTTCAAGGGGTACAATACATCGTGAATTCTTGACAATTGTTGGACAAATTTGTATCAAAATTTTGGAATTATTTTTAAAGCTACGCTCAAGTGCGGCTTTAAATTAAATTAAATTATTTTTTTTCACGTTTTTTCTGTTCTAGGACTTGATAAATTCAACATTTTTCTTTATTTAGTATTTTTATTCTAATATTTTGGATCTCCTTTTGAGGAATTACACAAAAATTTGATTTTTTATATATTTTTATGCTACTCAAGTATTTCGATTTCGAATTCTTCTAAAAAAATATTCCCTCAGAAAAGGCAACTCGCGATTATTCTCGATTATATCTCTCTGTCCGCTCTTTTATCGATTATTATCGATTTTCGCGATTTGATATTGTCTGATCGATTGGAAGGATCTGGTCTGATTCTGAAGGAATAGCATAGAGATCGGCCAACTATATCCGGTATTTGTTATTCGATCCGAAATGTCATAAATATTCTGTTTTTTTTTTTGGAAGGATGTGGTGTGATTCTGAAGGGGTATCATCGGATAGGCATCCGATCCGACCTAGCTATATCCGATATTTTTGATTCTTAATTTAACGTTTTATTAAAAATATTTCATATTCATGATCCTTTACCTGCAATATTTCTCATTTATAAAAGTTTGTATTAAGTTTGCGACAAAATGCCATTCGGTTTGGCTGAGATTTGATACAGAAGCCGCTACTAGTTCTTTCTGTATTGTTCTGTAGGTTTGTTCAAGTTTTGTTTGGGATCCAAGCTAGGAGCGAAGCTGATTGTGACGAATCGCAGAGATTTGTTTGCTCCCAAAATGTCAACTTGCATTCCAAATAAACCGAATAATGCGAATGGTTTCTAAGGAGAAACGTCAAGCGTCTAAACTTCAATGGCAACCAGAAAGGGGTTTCCTTTGCCTCTATTGTTCCTGGTTCCCGGTTAATGGTTCCTGGTTCCTGGTTCCTGGTTCCTGGCTCTTCGCTGTAATCCACAGCCGCACTATGACCAGAAGATGAAGCTTTGAAGACCAAACGAAACATTGATTCGTGGCATTGTAGCAACAGAGGTTGCATCGAATATTATATTCTTTATTCTTAACAAAAGTGCGCAACGCAATTCGAGTTTTAATAAAGCTGTAAAGCTGAAATAAGGGTCAGACCTAATCGCAATTAGCTTCCCTTTTTTGGATCACCTGCTCACTCCCCACTCACAGGGAAAAAGTAAGGAAAATGTCTGTAAATCAAACTCAATAAAAGGTTGCACCTTTCACAGATGCGGTTCTATCAAAACCGATGCCATAGATGTCAGTTCTAGCTTAAAAATGCAGAAAATACATGAATGGCAACCGGAATTGTTATTATCACCAACTCATAATCTATAATCTATTATCTGTAAGGGATAAGGTTCCATCAAAACCGATGCCATAGGTGTCAGTTCTAGCTCAAAAAATATATATTTATAAATGCAGAAAATACATAAATGGCAACCGGAACTCTTCTATAATCTAATTGTATATTCTAATTGTGTTCTATAATCGTATAATCTATAATCCAAAATCCATAATCCATAATCTATAATTTGTATCGATTATCATTTAGCGATCTTTATAAATCGATTTAATCGGGGTTCTACAACTATCGATTGATGGAAAATTGTTTTTATTATGAAAATAGCAAAATAAATATATAGAAATAAATGAGGCGTTCAGAGCAAACATCGACTTACTCCATAAAACAAAAAGTTAAGAAACGCGAAGAGGAAATATTGGTATACAGGTATCCCTCGTATACGTAACGCGATAGTTACGTTCCAAAAGAATTGCGCCTTATGTTTAGTTTTCATATAAGTTTTCATATAAATTTAAGGGTTATGTTACAATATTAAAAACTTTATTATTATTCTTCTTCAAACTTCATATGGTAATTAATCTGTTTCACTGTCGTCAAGGCTATTTGCGCGTGGGCGTTTTGGGGGAGCAATTGCTTCATCAGAAGCTTGTAGTTTTCGCTATTGGATAAGAAACTAGTTGTGGGACCTTGTGCTTCTTCTACTGGTTTTATTATTGCAAAATCTGTCATCAATTTTTGGTGGGTTTTTGGTGGTTTTTTTAAGCTCCTTTTCAATTTCGTAATAAGGTGCTAGATTAATATCTATTTCCCTTATTATTTTGCTGGATCTCTCCAGTGAAGGATCATTAGTTGTAAAGAAAGATTTCCTTTTCTCAACCAAACTTAAACAACCTCTCGGATGCGCTTCAGAGTGAAAAGTGGGAATTGATTCACAGATATCTTCTACCGAAGTGATAATGTAGAATGCACAATTGCAGTTATAGCTTTCATCCAAATAATAAAAAATAATAAATACAACGGGAGAGGGCATCTTCGGCTGTTAAAAAAAAAACAAATAAGAGTTTATGCTCAGCTAGAACAGATACAAGGTGCGGCGCTTAAATCCGGACAAATATTTATTGACTTACAAGATACATGAAATGGCAGATTCATTTACAGAAATATAACTCAAATTACTCTATATAACCTCCTTCAGCCCCAATGACCGGCTCTATCCTTGTCTTGTCCTAAAACGGTCTTTTTAATGCAGCGCTGTCCATATTGGTTCATATTGGTGAATGCTGCTTCGATAGCGGTGCGTGGGGATGCGACATTAGGGTTCCTGGACTTGTCAGTAACTACGCTTCAAAGGATAATAATCCAGGGGGTTCAAATCGATTGCCCTAGGTCCTCCGAAATCAGCGCCTGAGCCTTTTCCACGACTGCTGGAGATCGTGAGATGCGTTTTGAATGCGTCGAATGAGTTCTCCTCGTTGGGTTAGCAGAAGGTTCCCCAGACACCTCAGCAGCATTGTAATTACTTTTAGATATCGTTCAATATCGTTAATACAGTTGATCTCGGCGGGTACTTGAAGAATCGAATTATTTGTGTCGGTGAACGATAATCGCGACTCTTCGGTTGTACGTACTCCGCACTTGCACCTATTTCTAGGTTTTGACTATTTACTAAATGCCTATGCCATTTCAAATTCCTATATGGCGGGAAATTCAAATTGAAATTTGTCCGGATTTAAGCGCCGCACCCTCTACAGCGTTTCCAAAACGATCTACATTCGGGTTACATTGGGGAGTTCATCGAAATGGCTTCTGAAATATATTATTTATTATTCAATGGCCAAAAAAAAAATGTCATTTAACTGGGCTAATCTTTATTATTCGGGAAAGTTATTATTAATATAAAAAGTTATGACTATACCAACCCCTTTGACACTTGAATTTAAAATTTTTCAAAAAGTGGAGTTTACTTTTTATTAATTTGAATAACTTATGATTTAAGAGTAATTAGAGATAATTATTGTTTCTATCCTTAATTGTTGTCTTTTGTTGTCTTTTTTTTAGATGAAAACATGCATAATTATTTCTTGGAAATTGGTTTATAATATTTTATTATTAATATTAAATTTATATTTTATAGTAATTTTATTTATATTATTATTTATTTATTATACAATTGATATTTGATATTTAGGTTAAATTAAAAAAAGAGAAAGAATTGATTATTCGATTAATTTATTCGAATCCAGCGCTACTTTCTATAAAGTTTCTTTAATAATTAAAAGTATTTGAAATTTTATAAGGAATTTGTTGCATTCTTGGATTTGGTATCAAAACTTTTCAAAGTTTATTATTTTGGCAGCGACAGCTTTCGGTTCTTGAAACATTCCTTTGATTCAGTGCGAAACCTGCAGGTTGTTTGGCATCAAAGATTCTGTTGTTAAAAAGTGCTAAAAAAAAATGGGCTACAAAAAAATTTGAAACACAATCTGGGTGCGCGTAGTAAAAGGCGTTGACGGATAGCCTCTGAGATCATGTCTCCTTTCTCTGGTTCTTTGGGTTGCACACATTTTCACGATTCAAATACAGCTTTGTGCTCTGGAAGTACAAGTACCGGGTATAGTACCGGCCATGGCCATGGCAGTAGCGCAGTACGCGCAGAAGCGAGTATAATGGCGAGGAGGATCATCGTTCTCACTCGTCCCAGGATGGCCATAAGTTGGCACGAACTTTAACTTCAGAGACTTGGCCCGCGGCGGCAGAAAATGAAATTGCAACGACAGCAACGGCAACGGCAACAACAACGACGACATGACCACGTATGCAGGTCGCAGATGGAGGACATGAAACCCGCAACCTGCGATGGATACTCCGACGACATCGACTCAGCCTCAGTTTCTGCCTCTGCCTCTGCCTCACATCCATGTGTACTTGCAGTCCCTTTGCTTCCCATTCCTTCCACCGATGCAGCGTGAGACGTTGCAGCGCGTTGGTTCCCGCCCCCGCAAGCCATCGCGTATAATTGGAAAGGTGCCACCGCTGCCGCTGCTGCTGCCGTTGCACAGTGGCTTGAATCACCAAAAAAATTTGTGCAATTGCCAGGTATAGATACAGGTACAGGTACAGGTACAGGTACAGGTACTATGGGAATAAAGAGAGGCTTTTCCATCAAAATATTCATCAAATGCAAGAACTCGTTTCTGTCGCTCCTCTTCATCTTCATCTTCAATTACTGTTGCTGTTTGTTGCGATTTCTGTTCTGTTTTTTTTTCTTACTTATTTAAGCAAACTGGTTTCCTTTACATAGATCCTTATATTGGCAATATTAGGATTAAGATTAAGGTCCTGCATTAGATTAAACAACGCTCGTAATGCGTAATAGAATATTTTTCAAGGAACTAAACGTCCCTAAATATTAATCTTTAGTTCCTTGCAAAATATTCTATTTTACAAAGAAAGAAACTCTGAAAATGGTATAAAAAAAACGTACTCATCGAGTACTGCGTGAGTTACCGATATTTGACTATCGTATCAAACATATAATATAATATATAAATATAAAAAATTTAAAAAGAAAATAAAGTAATTGCGGGAAAAGTAGATCAAATAATAGTTTTATCTTTGTTATCTTTTAGAAACATTTCCTTATTAATCCAAAAAAATCTATAAAAAAGTATCGCGATGTTTTTTATATTTTCAATAATTCTTATAAAATATAATAAAATAAAATATAAATATAAATATAAATATAAATATAAATATAAATATAAATATAAATATAAATATAAATATAAATATAAATATAAATATAAATATAAATATAAATATAAATATAAATATAAATATAAATATAAATATAAATATAAATATAAATATAAATATAAATATAAATATAAATATAAATATAAATATAAATATAAATATAAATATAAATATAAATATAAATATAAATATAAATATAAATATAAATATAAATATAAATATAAATATAAATATAAATATAAATATAAATATAAATATAAATATAAATATAAATATAAATACAATATAACTATTCTTCCAAGAGGAATTCAATAAATTTTCCATTCTTTAACATTAAGGGAGAGTTCAGGGGTAAAATATTTATTAAACAACAATTTAATAATTTTCTGCTAAATATAAATATAACTATAATATGAATATTCCAAGAGAGATTCTAAAATGTTGAATTTATTAAAATGAAAGGAGAGTCCAGGGGATGAAAGCTTATAATTTGTACAAAAATAAAGCGAAAGGGATAGGGATCGTGTTCGTGTTCAGTGGGATTGGATCTGCCATAAGTTATAGGTAACGTATAGGTAACCATAGAGATCGGAAGGATATAGATGTTATTTGAGGGGTGGAAAAAGCTAGTTGGTCTAAGATCTAAGGAACTCCAAACTTGGCGTCAAGCATGCCATTTCGCTCCTTCAGGGGAGGTAGCTTTAGCTTTTAGGAAGACGATTGTCAGGATCGCAACTCAAGTTGCACAGAATCAATGCTATTTTGGCGAGATTTAGGTATTGAGGACTTCAAACGCAGGAGCAGTATTCGAGGATAGGATAAACTATGGTGATGTATAAGGATCTGGTGGCGAAAGGATCGTTAAATTTATTCATGGATATCAATTTTTTCCCCTACAAAGTACACCCCCGAGTAATCCCCCGATTTACACGGTACTTGTACGTTTACTTACACGTTTTCGCTTTTACACGGCTCAATATGAAGAAGTTTTTCAAAGATCTTGAAGAAATTCGAAGCAATTGTTAATAACCGATTTTATTAGCACCTCTTAGAATGTAAACACTTCTGCTTCAAACATCGAATCGGCATAAATACGAGTAATGCGTACGAGTAACTTCGAGTGATGAAAGTGAATGCCAACCTTCGATTCCGAAAAAAAACACGAATGAGACTAATTTCTGATGATGACGAAGGATAATAAAACACCTTTGGTTTTATTTTTTGTTCTTCTATTTAATGTACAAGTATTGTAATTAGATAGAAAAAACTTGTAACCCTTTCATCTAAAAATATTAAACAAAAACCACAAAAAAATTATGAATTTTCTGCGAGCTTTTCGATTTACACGGTTTTTGACTTGAGAATTTTCAATTTTCGATTTACACGTTTTTCTGAGGAACATATCTACCCTGTAATTGCCCTTGCATTTAATATATAAAGTGCTTATATACTCGTATATATATACAAACGTATATATATGCAAAAAAGTTGCATAAAAAGTTTAGGAAATGAATTCTGCAGTAGAAGCTTTTATTGCGTAAAATTTAGAAAAAAAATGTTGGCGAATCTACAACGTTTTCTGCTACAAAATGCGGAATATAGATCTCATACTCAGTATCAGTACAGGGTAGTGTATAGTCGAGAGACTCTTGATTGCACAGACTTCATCTGTGAAATATTAATGAGACGCGGAATGTCATCTCTTTAGGGTTTTTGGGCTTTCTCGACTGATGTTGGGAAACTTTCCGACACTTGGCCCTGGTTTTATGCTCTTAATCTCGACTAATTTGTAACAGGCTTTAATACAGCTTTAATAGCGCATTTTCACATCGTAAACTATGGTCGTCGGTTCGTTAATGATAAGTATCTCTATCTAAGTAAGTATCCAAGTATCTCTCTCTGAATCTTTATACCTCGAGGGCCCGTCGAGTTGACAAATTTTTCATCTAATTGTTATCTAAATTGTTAATCCAACCTAGCTGGAGGCTCAAGTACAAATGTAGAAAATCTTCTAGCCAAGACTAAAGCTAAAGACTAAAGAATCAAGCATTTAATTCTATACCTGATTCCTGATATATAGTCATTACTTGATATCCTGTTTCCAAATTCAAAATAAAACACTATTATATTATAGTTGAGTGCAGAAAGTTTACAGAAATCATGGTTTCTGCTTTTTAAAGCTACTTTTAGCCACTCTTAGTCATGTCTTAAGATTTTTTTGGCAATAATTTATTTTTTTAAAATTCGCATTCTTTAGAAAAAAAGAAACTAAAAAAGCAACTATTTAATATTTTTATACCCTTTCTGAGAGTGTGCAACGCATGTTCGTCTATCCAACTGTCTGTTTCTACGCAAACTAGTCTCCACCTTTTAAAGCTATCGACTTGCAACTCGGAAAACGGCTGGGATCGCTTGACTATATCTTATATAAGTGCCATAAACCTGAACGTTTTTGTTGATAGATGACAGGAAGATGAAATTTGCCTCTCAGAGCCTCTTGTGGGTCTTTCTAAACAATTAAACGGATCAGAAGAATATGGCTGCTGCACGAAAATATACGCAATACCGCTATTTGCTGCATCGTTTGCCAATAAAAGCCGCCATTTGCAGGGGCATTCTTCGCGGGTATACGAAACTTTCCGTTCTTCTTGTCTTTTAAACTTTAAATCGAGGTCATTAGTTGGTTGAGGATTTTTATTCAAAGCCTTCAGATTATTCTTAAAATCAACATAGAGCATAACGGCTATTTGCAAGATATTAAAGCTTGCAATCTATAGTTCGAAGCGGCAGGATAAAAGAAAAAACAGCGTTAGAGACTGAATTTTCAATAAAAAAAACAGTTCTTGCAAACGTAAACATTAAATAGAAGCTATTCTTTAGCTTGTTTCTTTTTTTGTTTCTGTTTTTTTTACTGCCTTTTAGTCCGCGATGGCCTAACTTCAATAAAAAACATCATCAAAGTTTGTTGCAAATGTCTTGCAAATGAAACTAACGATGGTCGGAGGTGATCGGGAGATCAAGGATATATATAGAGGTGACCGTACCGGGTATAGAAATGGAGACCAAAGTTGATACTTCGTTGCGGGCTCTATCGTAAAAGTAAACAATTTGAGAATCGGAGAGGAGAGTCCGGATGCTTGACGCGTTCACATCTTGAAATTCGTAATTCATCAGGATAGGATAAATTATTGTGTTTGGCGGACAAGCTAGATGGAGCTGCGCTGCGGTGCGTTGCGCTGGGGAGAGCATAAATTCGGTAACCGAAAGTATGAGGTTGGGCTAAACAAGAAAAGAAAAGGAAAGAAAAAGGAGACGGTCACTTATCACGGTGCTTTGGACGAGGCAAGTTCTGATTCAATTCATTTAATGACAAGGTCAAGACTTGGCCACTAACACTTGGCCAGAGCCAGAGCCAGAGCCAGAGCCAGAGCCAGAGCAAGCAATGCAAGAGCAAAGGAAGCAGTGGACCAGGACGCAGAACGCAGGACGGGCTTGTCTGGAACCCTATACATTGGCTACCTGCCAACTGGCAATCTTCGCATCGCAACTTTGCTCGGGCTATAAGTCACAAAGCAATTACATTGAATTGCTTTCCACGAGTTCCACTCGTCGTCCAGTCGTCCAGTCGTCCAGTCGTCCAGTCGTCCCGTCGTCCCGTCGTCCAGAGTTGAATTCCGAAACGTGATTTCCAGCTCTAGATCCACCAATCCAAAATAAATGGAAGCCGCAGCAACGTCGGTAATGGAGGACAGCCTGGCGGCTTTATTTTAAGAAACCGATAGATATGAAGGAGAGAAATTGTGTGGCAAGGGTTACGACGAGACGAGACAGATAAGCAGCTGGTAGAAACAGAAGGATCAAGCATATATATTCTATGATGGAGTCCTGGTCGGACTTGAAGGATGTCCACGAGGTGGCGAAGAAAGCTACTATGCTGTGCTAGTTCGATCCAAGCGAATAAATTTAATAAAATAAATAAATGTTCTTTTATTTACATGGCACCCACCAGATACATATACAAAAGATACATATTCACATCGATTGCTATTCAAACTTATTCAAAAAATGCGATTCGTCGATTTTTCAACAATTTCCAAATGAAAAAAGGTGCCTATTCGGGCTTCAAAATCATGCAAAGATTGGGGTTGTTTCTGAATGAAATTCAATCAAGTTTAAAAATGAAAAACATCTGAATATAGAAATTCAGAAATTTTATAACTAGCTATAGCTATAAAAAAAATGTATGTGGTTTAAAGGGTTATTTTAGATGCGATTCTCTTTTAGACCAAACCAAAAGATACACCAAAAAGACAATGTTTTAATAAGGAAAATGTTGTTGTAATTGATATATCGTTTATATTTATGTGGAAGCATCGTATTTTATGGCTGTCGGAACATGTGTAGAATTCTGTTATCACTTAGTACACAGCTTCTCTATGGTATATCCAAATCAATCGAATAGATCGATAGAGCCGCAGATAGTTTATCTAAAACGGGTAGTTCTATATTTTCCGGTATTACATTGACCAAGTTTTAGCTTTTGCTTTTGCCAATAGTCAAATATTTCAAGCTTTTTATTTCCGCATATACCATATTTGGAAATTGTAGTTATTGGGGCAGCGCATGGCCTTATCTTTTTGCCGGTTTTATTATGTTATAAAGGGGCTCCTGTAAGTAATGCTCTAAGTAGGCTTAGATACCAGGCCGCAGATGCCGTTCAACGCTGCCGAAACGCTACTAGCGGGAATACTAGACCATAAATATATATATATGTAAAGGATAACCAAAGCTATAGTTATCAAGCTATAGTTTTTCGTTATTTATATTCTTTCAACAAAAAGAAACCGACAAGATCCGACATCCGAAATCCGAAAGAAACATCCAGGAATTAAAGTTCATAGATTTAAATCTGAGAGATAGATATCGGGAGAGATATCGGTTGAAGAGGTATACTTATTCTTATAGGTAAAAAAAATTGACAATTTTTCGCCATTTTTGGATACGCCATCATGACTAATCTCAGTGTTGTGGAAAAAATCTGATATGATCTTTCATCTTTTTTTGTAGATAGAAATTTAAAATGAATTCAGATGCTCTACTATGCGGATCGGACAACTATATCCTATAGCTGCCATAGAAGAGGAACGATCGGAAATATTATAGCTTCGTGTTTTGGGAGTAGAAAACGCAGCTTATAAGGACTGATTCGATTCTGATCGACTAAGCACACCCGATATGACTTCGTCTCGGCCCGAAATGATTAAAGTAAATAAAAAATCAATTTATATTCTTTCAGATTTGTTTTTAAGTCGGTCTAGTCATCCGTCCGTCCGTCTGTCTCTTTTTCCGTCCGTCCATCGGGAATACTCAACACGCTTCATCAATTTTTTAAATGTCGAATTTTTGCTTTCAGTTTCTGCCTTTTCCCGCCCCTAATAGAGTTTTCTTGAAAAACATCCCAAAGAAAAACTTCAGAAAAGGAAAGCTAAGTAAGAGATAAAGCAAATATCGGGTATAGTTCACCGATCCTTATTGTGAACCCTCAGAATCAAAAATGGTTTTGAAAAAGTCCCAAGATTCTACACCTAAACACGAAGAACACCAAAGTTGTAGCGTTTCCAATTGTTTAGTTTTTTTTGGAAGCTAAAGTATATTTGCGACCGATCCCAGCCCAATAACAAGTGCCGTCGGCACAACTCATAAAAAACTCATTAAAAATGATTCTTTATGTGTTACACTTTTGCATTTGAAGTGGATCAGAAGACTATATCCTATAGCTGCCATTAAACGGAACGATCAGGAATGCTATAACTGAGGTGTTTTGTGTGTTTGGAGCCTGAATCTTCACTGAAAGAAATAATACAAGAATAATACAAGTTTAGTTATAAAATAAGTGCTTTGTTTACGCATCTGAGTCTCAACTTCTTGGGAATTTCCGAAAGTTGGGCCCAAAGTGCCATTTGCAGGCATTATCTGTTTTTTGACACGAATTGGAAGTTTAATTTTTTGTGAAATTGAAATATAAGGTTGTCAAATATCTCTCTTCCGCTCGTGTTACAGTGATCGGATTTAGTTGAAATATGCGCCGTTTTGTTCGATGATGTGTTCCCATCTAGACGGCAACTTCATAATACCTTCCTCGTAGAAGCCCCCCTCCTTATTTGCGAAGAATTCGGACACGCATTCGTCATGGATAGAAACAGGTGGTAATCACTTGGCGCTACGCCCGGACTATATGGTGGATGCGATAAAACCTCCCATCCGAGCTCCCGTAGCTTCTGACGAGTCATCAACGAAGTGGGTGGTCTGGAGTTCTCCTGGTGGAACACTACACCCACTACACACTACATTCCTGTTGGCCAATTCTGGATGCTTCTGGTCGATCGCCTGCTTCAAGCAGTCCAGTTGTTCGCAGTAGATGGTAGAATTAAGCGTCTGGCCATATGGGAGCAGCTCATAGTGGATGATTCCCTTCCAATCCCACCAATCTGGCCGTCAATCCCGGCTTGGCCACTGTTTAGGACGATTCACCGGCCTTCGACCACGACCGTTTTCGCTTGATATTGTCGTATGTGATCCATTTTTCGTCGCCAGTCACCATCCGCTTCAAGAATGGGTCGAGTTCGTTCCGTTTCAGCAGTATATCGCAGGCGTTGATTCGGTCTAGAAGGTTTTTTTGCGTCAAATTATGCGGCACCCAAACATCAAACTTTTGTTTGTATCCAGCCCTATGCAAATGGTTCAAAATGGTTTGGTGACTCACTCCCATCTCCTGGGCGATGTCACGAGATGCCATATGCCGGTTTAGCTCGATGTATTCCATGATTTGATCGGTATTTGTCGTCACAGGTCTTCCGCTGGCTGGCTTATCCATGGTGTCGTTTTCACCGGCTCTGAATCGTCGAAACTATTCCTCCGCGATTCGAAGTGATAGAGTACCATCCCCCAAAACACCACTAATCTCACGGAACGTTTCTGTAGCGGATTTGCCTTTAACGAAGGAAAACTTTAAAATAGCGCGAATTTCGGCGTTAGTGAACTCCATGTTTACACGTATATATCTGTTGAACGCAATATCCAAACTAATCATACATTGCGTTGTTTTGTAATCTATTTCAAGACCTTTCAAATTATGTATAGTGTTGCCTAGTACGAGCTCTGTAGCGCTTTGTACATAGCCGCGAAATTCAAAAGACAAAAAAGCGGAAGGGAGATATTTGACAACCTTATACAACAATATATTAAATACTAACTGCTTAGTACATATATAATTATAGGAAGCACGCAGAACAGCTTTCCTATTGACTAAATTTTGAATTGATTAACATACTTAAGACTTTAAATTGCATGATTTCTCGATAAATAGACCCCAAAAAGTCTCTGTAATCCAATTCAAATATTTAAAAGCAAGGATAACTTCTTATTATTGATGAAAACATTTATAAAAGACCAATTCCCTAAAAGTTGATCTATAAAAAAATTGAAATGTCCAAAAAAAAACAAAGATTAAGTGGAACTTTTAGACAGTGACAGGAGGAGGTTAAATGCTATTTTTTCTTTCGAAAATGTTATCTTTTTTAGTTGCAACTCTGCGCAAGCAAAACTGACTTTGTTCAGGCCGTGGCGAATGTCCTTAAGAAAAAATACTTACTTAATTAAGATTTAGAGTGGAGTGACCTCCTTATAATGGGGTTTAATCCAAAAATAGATCGTAGACTATCGCATCCATAAGGACATTGAAACTCGATTACGTCAATTCTACAGTTGAAGCTTTAAGGTATAAGAAACGTTTGTACACAAATGGCAATAAATCGACTCCTCCAGACTCCTTCATTAAGAGCAACAAATTTATTTGAATAAAATACAACTTTTGGGCATTTATAGAGAGAAAAGAAAAGCAAAAATATTGTTAGATAGATGGGAAAACACAGGCATGAATAATTTTAAACATTAATCAGCGTGCCATCAAAAAGTTGATGCCGCATTGTCAAAGGGCTACTTGAGAAATGTCGACGTTTGGAAGTCGCTCTCGAAAGTCCCCTGCTTGGCGCATTAAACGTGACGGCAACCTATACGAATCAACGAATCAACGAATCGTTGTGCCAAAAGTTACGACGAATGACAAAAAAGCCTTTAACCTGCCCGGGCAGGAGTCCAACTCAAATTCGAATACAAATGCAGGGCACAGCACGACACCGTTTTGTACGTCACTTGAACCATTTGAGAGACAGTTCCCAAATGAAGTACGAGTATGCATGTGCATCCACATCCGCATCCGAACACATTTTAACAAATTCTGAAAAGCAAAATCAAACACACACAGGCCCTAGTCGGTGAGAGTGACAGACTGCCAGTTGAAGTCTATGGTTCAATGTGAAGTATCGGGGATCTACCACGGACTCTGGGCTTGACTCAATCCTAGACCTGTATCCAAACGAGGGGTTCTAGCCCCCACTCTGTCTCCGAAGTAATAGTGACAGACATTGACGTTGTCGGCAACTGACTGCCGCGCACGGACATATTAAGAACGGAATCGTATTCAAGGGACAATTTATGGTATTGAGTATTCAAAATGCTTCACATAATTCCGGTATGTTTCAGTTGGTTGACATTGTATCTATTCCAACTATAACTATGACAAATTTAGGATCAGATTTAGGACTACTTTTTTATGAAATGAATTTCGACAAGATAGGAAAAGGGTTTAAGAAAGTTCTAGCCTACAAAAAATGCATATTATTCACTATAGTTCAGAAATAATGTAAGCTGAGTACGAGGGAGGGTACAGAGAAAGAACCTTTTCCAAACCCATAAAGTATCAGGAAATATCAGCAATAACAGCCAAGTCGAGCGATCTGGCTGGCTAGTGGACAGACCGTCCACTAGAGCTGCAAAACCATCGATGGTACCATCGATATAATCGATGGTTGAGAATTTGTGAAACCATCGATGTTTTTTTTTCATAATCGATATGTTACACAAAAGCGCTGCTTCAGTAAAGCTGGACAGATTATAAGTGAGAAACGGTCAGCCCTGATGCCGAAAGCAGTCAACATTTTGCTATTTCTGGAAAATAACACCAATGGATAAACGAATGATCTCAAATTTAAAATAAGAAAATTCGAAGAAAATTATTTTACTCTTAAGAAAGGAAATTTATAATTGTTTTAGTTAAGAAATTAAATGAATTTATATTTTTGTCATTAATTTAGCTTTTGTATCTATTAATTGTTTTAGTTAAGAAATTAAATGAATTTATATTTTTGTCATTAATTTAGCTTTTGTATCTATTTAACCACATTAAAAAATTTTCCAGCGATACATCGGCATAATCGATGGTTTAAAGTCAAATAATCGATGGTTTAAACTATCGAAAATCGATGGTTCGACCATCGATGGTTTTGCAGCTCTACTGTCCACATGAACGCGACGGGTTAAGGGACGAGATTGATAGATTATATTATGTTTGGCATGTAGACTCCTTCAAACAGGGACAGACGAGCCGCTAAGCTCCATCCTCCATCCTCCATCCTCTATCCTCAAAGCCCTACAAAATCGTCCTGTTAGTGGTGCATGCTTCGAGAATCAACCACCTGCGATTTGACAGCTTTCTGCAGGCTTCCTGAAAACACTGCCTGAAAACAGTTTGTAGGATCCTCCGGCTTCATTTTGGATAAGATGGATAGCAGATTGATCCTCGCTCGTTTTGGTTCAAGTTTTACGGAAAAACTGACGCTATGAATACACATCCCGTTCTAGAAACTACTATAGGATGACCCTTCTAGGCATTTTATTTGAACTTTGTAGTGTACTTGGTACCAAATATAGAAGTACAGGTATTGATTGTCAGATCCCTTCCTGCTTTTTAAGCTTTTTGCCGAAATAGTTAGTTTAACGCAGTTAGTGACGATTCGCTGTGGTCTTTGTTTCAAATGATTTATCTAATAAGATTGTCTTTCTAGACTTCCATCTCATCCCGATTGGATAGAGCCTCATAGAGAAGATTGCCTTTTATCTTTCAAATGGACAATGACAATCAGCAAAGATTTCCACTACTAGTGCTTTTATGATGCATTCTGAAATAACTGCAGTACTATTTGGGCGAATATGTCGCAAAGTCGCACCTCATTTTATTCTGATTCTGAAAAAAGTTGCACTTGCGCCATTTACCATTGCGATTGCGATTCAGCGGCCCTTAATGTCTGCACTTTCTGCATGAATGGTGTCGTCCATATAAAAGCCAATAATATCCTTGCTAGAAATGACGCGAATGACGCGCATGTATGGGATATCCAACAAGAACTTGCGGCGAGTTCGAATATCCAAACAGGGTTCACTTAAAATCAAGTCCTGACTGTTATGTCAAAGGGAAAGAAACCAAACAATTTACGAAATGCAACTGCATCTGCCAAAATATAGTCCTTTATCAAAAAGTGCACTTACTTGGAATACTGCAAAAGGACGTCGGTCTCAGAACGCGACCACATCGCACCAGGTTGGTATTAAGGACACAGCAACTCCAGTGTGCACCATTGTCGATTATTGTTACCTTCTTTGTTCGATTCGAACTCCTCACGAAACTCACAGAAGAGATTTGTTGCATGCAGTTATTAGTCATTTTTTGTTGTGACTTTGTTGGGACACAATTAAAGCAGATTTATTTTTGTCGTTTAATAAGCTTTGTTTCGCCTTCTTAAATTTGACATCATTTTGAGCTCGTTCGCTCATCTACGACGTAGATAATTACCGACTTGGCATGTACAAGAAACTGTTCCAATTGCAGCATCGTATTCGTCAACATATTTGTAGATTATTTGGTATGCTGCACAGAGAAGGAAGCGTTTCCGACCCCATGAAGTATACATATGGTTTATATTCTTAATTAGCATTAAGAGACGGTTGGATCTAATCATGTCAATCTAGACGGATGAGCTCGTAGATTCGGATCAAAAAACTATCAAAAATAATAGTAGACTTCCGTAATGCCCATGCAGATCTTCTTTCTCCCCCAAAAATGATATAGGACTTGTTGAAATCCTTGACTTTTGATATAGTCCAATCACAATGGTTTATTTTAAAATAAATAGAAAATTGTAATTGGAAACGATTTCAGAAATTTATCATTCGTAGTTCCTAGTTAGCCACCGCTTGGATTATTCAAACAAGTCTACTGATAGACGGACTTAAAAGGCGATCCTGATGAATAATATATGTACTTTATAGGGTCGGAGATCGTTCAGTTATGCGGCAGCTATAGGACATAGTCGGGCAATGCGTATGCATGCGTATTCTAGATCCACATAGAAGAGGCATAGGCGCTCAGAGGCAGACCAGTCGTTGTGACCAATATTATGATGCCCCTGCACACGTTTCTACACACTTTCGGTCCGTTTACACGTGCACAATGCCCATAATTGAAGAAAAGATCTAAATGGTTCTGCTTATACGCCGATTATACCATGTTTACTTTTCTTTATTTGTGACGGCTGCCGCTTGCGGTGCTAATGACAATAAAATTTTTTAGCTTCAGCTCGTGCAATTGAATTTTTTTACACATTTGTGTCAAATTTTGTCAACACAGATTCTCGAACCGTGCTCTACAAATGATTATCTCTCGAAGAATGTTATGACCGACCGAATTTTGGATTGAAATCCAAACATAGTTGCTATGTCCGATATCGATCTACAATGTCAACGAGAGAGGAAAGCGACCGTTGCCATTAAATGGCGGCTTCTATTACTAAAAGATGTTTCAAATATCGGAAGTACTTGTCCGACCAATAACAGTTTCTTATGAAATGGATATTGGATTTAGCTTTGGATTTAGTCCTAAGCTTCTACG
The DNA here is from genome assembly GCA_035047325.1 of Drosophila vallismaia. NCBI lineage: Eukaryota > Metazoa > Arthropoda > Insecta > Diptera > Drosophilidae > Drosophila > Drosophila vallismaia. The sequence goes on along the minus strand of JAWNPU010000001.1, from coordinate 423,049 downwards.
CCCAAAAACGCCCAAGTTATAGTCGATTTTATGGCATGTAAAGGATGTTGTTGCCTGCGTGGAAAGCAACGAAGGGAGAAAGAGTGAAAAGTGAAAAGCTTCAAGTCGACGCAGGAGAAGATGCTGAAACTGAAATTAAACTGATTGTGTGTCCAAACCATTCGAACATAGCTATAAGATTTTCTTTTACCCGCGATAAATGCCGCGATTATGCTTTATGATTTTCTATTCGATTTTGTTTGATTTGCATTAGCGTCGTAGTTGGATAAAGGAAAAAGACACTCAAATTTGGTTTTTGTTTATCTCGACAATTCAAAATCGTCAAGAGATACGATTTTTGGCATAGACATGTGAAATACTTCGTTAAATTTGACATTTTATAGCTGTTGAAAGCTTTATTTGTTATACAGTCCAGTCGTTATCGGATAACCGAAGCTAACCCCATTCTTTTTACATTTTGATAACAGATTTGCATTGGAATATCTTTAGCTTGCGGTTATTTTGAACGTAAGTTAGTAGACTCCATAGATACATATATCAATTAAATCATAAATCGAACATGTAATGTATATAGAATACAGTAACCTATGTACTGCACATTAAACATTTTTTGAGGCGTTGAGGCATGCAGAGGCTTTTATTATTTTGGTCACAAGTGAGCAATGCAGTGAAAGACACATCTCCGACCCTATAAAGTATATATACTCATATATATATATATATATATATATATATTTATCTATATTTGCAACCCATATCGGAATTAGCTGTACAAAGTTCGGCTTTTTCCGAAGTGAAAAAACTTACATTTCCGTGAGAGAGTAGCTAAATATTTCAACTTTAAATAAATTCGCAAATAAACTTTTTGAGTAGCCAAATAAATGGTAAGAAAATCAAATGTTCAGGTATTAGTCGCTCCGCAAAAAAGCCCGCAAAAAAGCCCGCAAAAAAGATTTAAACACTTAAAGTTAATTTTATATACGAATATTATATACACTTGTGGTCAAATATCAGATATAGTTGCTCGATCCCTATAAAATAGATTTTCAAAGAAAGCAATAAACTTATACTCGCAAAAATTACTTCAAAATGACTTTAAAATTAGATCCCACCCATCTTTCCTTTATATATAAGTTTATATATACATATATAGTATATATTTATGTATATATATATAGTTAGTGAAAGCGTCTGTGATCTGGCGACTCTATCCTATAGCTCCTATGCAAATGGAAAGGAAGGATCGTAAAAGAGATACCCGTACCCTAAAAGTGTCTGCAGATGAATGCAGAAACGCTTCGTTCTCTGTGGCTCATGCATTTCAACGAATACAAAATACCCTGCAGCTTCTGATTCAGTACCGTATTTATTTATGAATTTATGCAAATTAAGATACAATTTAAGTCATATTCCACACAACAACAAAATTGATTAACTTTTAGTGGAATAAAGATTTAAATTTTATGCTACAAATCAATGGTAAAAAAATATCCCAAATATCCCAATAAGCACTGCGAAAAGCACAAGCCCGCATTCAAAATGATCGTCAAAGAGAGCAGTTATCTACTCGTACTTCGTGTCCTGAAGGCCTCCCATGGACTCCCATGGATGTCCGAACACTTGGCATTGCTTGAAGTGATATTGGATGGAAAGAGTTGAACGCATCGATCAACACCCCGCGGTATTTAATGGCTCTGTGGGAAGTTTTTATATGCTGTCTTCACCACTTTTGACTGTTCTGCCGCCGCTCCTCTTAAATATCGGGCTGCAGCTGATGCAGCTGCAGACTGTATTCAACTTTTGAGTTGTTAATGCATTCTCTGCATGTCTCTGCATCTCAGTTCGCTGCATCAAACAGAATTCGTTACCCACTAAAACTGTGATACAATATTGTGAAATTGGCTCTCAATTTTTGTTTTGTCCCTAAATTCGGAAATTGCTTTGCCAAATCCGTTAATATTGTTTCTTGAAGACACCAAAGAAGCCCCAGGGTGCAGCGGACAAGGTCTGGGCATCTGGACATCTGAACGTATGGACGTCTGGACGTCTGGACGTCTGGGCGAAGCTTTGTTGCTTTTGGCCGTTCTGTCAACAAAATTTATTTAGACTTTAGCCGCTTTGCGTATGATTGTCCTGCAGAGATCCGGACAACCTGTTTTAGGAACAGTGACTCTGCTGCACGCAACAGTTCGTTGGATCGATTTGAGTAGAATATTGTATTAAGCTTTCTGCGTAGATCTGCCTAAACACTTACGAATGTACCATAAATATATGTATGCGCCGTTCTTATGGTACAATCGGCAGTCTAGCCTCTTGAGGGTCCTAAGTAGCAGCCCGACCAAAACTTCACTGCCTGACACTGCATTACAAAATAAATCTCCATCAGATGGATTTTGGATGTGAAAATACCCATCTGCATAGGTAAAAAACAAAAGAGGAGGACTATAGACGACTTTATAATACCCGGTACTCGTCTTGTCGTCGGGGAGAGGCTTCCCGTTCTGTCCCAGTTCAACCTTGAGAAACGCAAGCCCCCACAAGACGCCCCCACATCCCATCCCGGGGATGTTTCCAACTCAGAGTAACTCATAAAGACCGACTGTGTGATCGCATGCAATTTTTTAAAGAATTTCCAAAATATATACATAGGGCTGCCTGTTCCACAAACAAACTAATAATTTTTACAATAATTATACCCTTGAAGGGGGCATTATTATTTCGGTTACAAGTTACAAGTTACAACGCAATGATGAAGACATTTTTGAACTTATAAAGTATATATGTATAATCCTGACATGAATATCTTCCCGAGTCCTGATTTTCAACGCCAACTGGTATCTCAGTTTTAAAGCTATCGAGGATCGCCCGATTATATCCTATAACTGAACGATCAGAACTGGTATTACCTTTATTTTTTTGCAGTGGAAAAGTTTCAGATAAAACTCGCGCAGTCTAGGTTCATTTTAAAACTTTCATACGGATGGGACGACTATATCCTATAGCTTCCATATTACTGAAGGATCGGAAATGCCGCAACTTTGATGTTTCTTTGGTCTGATTTTGAAGTTCTTCTAAAAATTGGCAAAGTATATCCGAAACTTGCTATAACTTGACGCAAGAGAAGCTGCTACTTAACTTAAAGGGTATATAGACTTCGGTGGAGCCGAGCCGAGTTTTCGTTTCTTGTTAATTCCATTTTCTTCCCCTTTGAGATGTATTTAAAAAAAACGTTTGTAACTTTTTAGCACAAAATTTATGAGTAAGTTTATTATTGAACTTATTGCATCCAGAGTTCGGATAAGCAGTTATAAGTTATAGAGTTATCCAAGTATTCGTATTTTATCAGCTGATATATGTAAGAATAGGTAAGTTTTCGGTAAGTGTAACCTCTTCGTCACGATTGACCGTCGAGATCGGCATTACTGTGTTTCACTGGAATGTGACATGATGATTTGAAGTCGCCCAGTCGCCCAGTCGCACAGTCGCACAGTCGGCCAGCGTCTTCTGCTTTGCTTTTGCGTCTGGTATGCACACAAACAAACTCCTCCGCAGATTGTCATGTCATCCATCTATTTTCTCCGACACGATTATGTGCGTGTGGCTATACAGCTATACAGCTCTCCAGTTCTTCACCTCTCCAGCTCATCAGACATCGAGTGAACACTCAAAATTTGTCACATCATTATTCTTATTTTTCTTTCTAAAAATCATTTACTCTCGTGCACACACGCCTGCAGTCTGTTGTTCTTGGGAGGTCTCTTGCGCCCTATTCTCGTACGCCCTGTTGGGGAAATATAGTACGAAGGTAACAAATTGTTTCCCAAATACCCTTGCAGAGGGTATCATCATTTTGGTCCCAATTGTGACGCCTCCGACCCTATAAAGTATAAATATTCTTGATCAGGTTCGCCTCCAAAATGGTCCAAGTCTTAAAGCTTTGGACTTTAAACTTTGCACACACCCTTTTTTAAATGCGTCGGAACGGCGGCGTTCGGTCAGCTTATCCTATATATTATAGCTGCATTTTAACGGAACAATCGCAAATGACAAAACTTCTAACTAACTATAATGCTGTAATACAAATGAATTCAAAATAAATGAATTAAAAGGTCACTTGAAAGTTCTATAACCGGCACTGTTAGAGTACAAAGGGTACTTTTTATTGTTTTTATTGGTGTAGAAGCACAGAGATGATGGCCGAGTTGATCTGGATTTCTGAGATTATAGGAAAGAGGGAAAAACTTTTTGGCACGTAGACTTCTGCAATGCCCTTAAAGATACGGAAATTCTATAACCTTGATAGTTACAATTTTTTTTTTAAATTTAACAATTTTCCAAGGACTGGTCTGATTCTGAAGTTCTTTTAGGGATCGCCCAGCTATAACCGATACCCGATATTTGCTATATTTCATACATTCTTAACGTTTTTTTCTTGGTTTAATATGTCTTTGTTGTCTGTCAACAAGCAGGAACAGAAACGACATTGTCAACGTCTGCAACACACAACGGTTTTTGACAAAACGATCGCCTATGACAACATAATCGTAATGTTGTGTTTTGTTACAAATTAGAAGAGGTCTCAACACAACGTGTCATAAAATACTAACCATCAGATTTTACGCATTATTGGGGTTTTCGATTGAGCGGGTCACTAACGATGAGGAATCGAATGCATTCATTTGAAAATTCGAAATTTTCCCATCATATCCTGTATCGAAAATCCAACTTAAAACCCAATTTTATTATTTGATTTCTTAAAGTTGAATAATCAATTATCGATTTACACGGAACCATGATTGCACTTCTGGAATATTTTTCTTAGTACCTGCGCTGCGTAACTTGTACAGCACAAAATTTGAATTTAAATTCATGTAATTAACTACAATTTTCACTTTTTAAATAAAAAACATATTAACTAACATAATAAACAAGTAATTTTGTCTATTTATTTAACCTTTACTTGTGTGTAGCGCTTAGCATGCAAACAAATTCGTTTTTGTATGAACATGGCCCGTGGCCCGTGGCCCGTGGCCCGTGGCCGGTACGGACCTTACCGCTGAAATAAGGGTGCACCTTAGCGGTCACCTTGCTAATCCGAGGGTAAAGTTGAGTTTTTGCATAAAAAACATTTGGTGTAGTAAAAGGAAAAGGAAATGCATATCATTCATTCATTCCGATCATTCATATACATACCTATGACATAACTATGGCAGTTAAAGCTTTCAATTCAATGCAAATATAATGGATTACACCTTATACTATTATTTTGCAGATATTGAGGTGATTTGAATTTGAATAAGTTTCATTTCGATGATTTTGTTCTTTTTTAACTTAATCTTTATACCTTTTTGGGTTAAACTTTTCGATTGATTTCAAATGTTTGTGTTTTTTTGGGTTATTATTGCATTATTATTGTTTTCATTTAATACTCATACTCATTATGCTAAAGTTGTCTACGTAATATGCAAAAGCGTACTTTGTGAGTATTACTTAAGGGGGGACCCTGGTTTAGAGGGTAAAAAAAATCGATTTTTTTAAACTTATCTCATTCGATTAGAAATAGGTATACTTGTATTCAGAAATATTTCCACAAAATTTCAGAGTCCGATTCCTAATCGTTCCGCAGAAATGGCTTCTGAGAGACAATGCGCTCATAAGATTGATAAGACTGATAAGCGGGCGGAAAAACTTTGAACGCGACTTTCTCAAAACAGTTTTTTTTCTGTATTCTGTATTCTGTATTGTATAAGTGATACCATTTTTTACAGCTTCTATGTGAACCTTCTATGTAAAAAATCACAAAAGCAGTCATAAAATAAATAATTTTATACATTTCTTCGAATATCTTAAGTTTACATAGAAAAGCAACTCCTAATCTACAAAAAAGTATTCGTTTTTATGTTTCAGATGAAAACTACGATGGCTATCGTGTTCACAAAATAGACTCTTCGAGCGAGAAGTGCCACAAACAAATACGAATTCTTATTGCTTAACAGTATCAAATAAAGTGAAAGTAAATTTTCTTTGCAAGATTTGTATATATATATATAGTATGACCTATATCAAAAGTACTTGAAACATTTTATACGTATGGCAACCTAAAACACTGTGCCGAATATCATGCAATTTTCAGCGTTCTAAACCAGGTTTCCCCTTAACACTATTAAGATAGTAGTAAGATAAATAAAATGTCACATGGGGAACCTTAAATTCGATAATACTTAGACATTGTATTAGTTGCATTGATAGATAGAAGATTGCGATGATAATATAGCTTTTTATATCTGTTCTTGTATTATTTTAGAAACTTGTTCTCTATCAATTACACTTTTAGGAGTAAACCCGATGTTATTACTTTGTGGTTCTGTTAAGAATTAACTTATAAGTAAACATCAATATCTTTACAATAAACAGGTTTTAAGCCTTTTTCGGGTAGTTTTCGCGTAATTTTCAAAACATTTTTGTTACTTTCTTGGTGCATGTATAAGGATTCTTATTGGATTTTTGATTGAGGATTACTGATTTTCTAGTCCTAGTCTTAGACTAGTTTTAGTTTATACAGCTATACATACTAGCACTGTGCATGTTTTCGTTATTTTAAAAAAGGGCTTGAAAATTGTTTTTTTTTTTTTAGATCTAACCAATGATTTCTAGCATTGTTTGATTTGTTCGTCTTGGTTTATTGCATTGGATTGGATTGCATATGACGGTTTCATCTAGAAGAATGTTGTCGTTTTTTTTTACAGGAAAATCGAAAATGTTTTTGTGATCCCATATCCTACTAAAACCGTCCGCTAAAACATTTTATTTTTATTTAATGAGAGAAATGTCAAAATCATTTTCGATTCGTTGGGTCTAGTACGAGTAGTAGTTGCTTCCAAGTTCTAAAAATGTTCTCCCATAAAAATAGTAATGGAAATGTTTAACGACTAGGAGTTCTTTTTCTATCGTGCTATAATTCAGTTTGTGGCTTTTTAAAGTGCGACTGGCATGGCATATACTCGTACTATAACTTTATTATTTTGCAGAAGTACTGCTTCTAGTGCGAAGCTGTTAGAAGCCGTTACAAGAATCAATCGTTTTTAAAAGTTGGGATATACAGGGTGCGTTATGAAAGTAATGCGCATTTTCTAAGAAAAATATATTTGTTGATCCAATCAGTACAAATTATTAAAATTCTTCAAAATAGTCCCCTCCTGCGTCAATACACTTGCGGAGACGTGTATGCCACGCCTGGAAAGCACCCTGAAACTCCTCGACAGAAATGCCTTTCAGGAACCTTGTTACGCGAGCTTGGATGTTCTCCACCGACTCCCAGTGTTTTCCCTTTAGCTCTCTCTTCAGTAGGGGGAACAAAAAAAAGTCGCACGGAGCTAAGTCAGGGCTGTCAGGGCACAACTGAGATCTTCTTCTGGGTCAAGAAGTTGGTGGTTATCGTGGTGGAGCATGAAAACGTCTTTGATGTCTGGCCTGACGCGTACGACTCGGCGTTTCAGTCTCTTGAGTACCTCTTGGTAAAAGGCTCCGTTGACAGTTTGTCCTTGCGGTACAAACTCAAAATGGACGATTCCTCGGACGTCAAAGAAGACAATCAGCATTGTTTTGATACGAGATTTGCTCATGCGCGCCTTCTTGGGTCTGGGAGAAAATTGTGTGTGCCACTCGAAGCTCTGTCGTTTGGATTCTGGATCGTACTCGAACATCCAGGATTCATCCCCAGTTACAGTAAAATTTAAAAAACCTGGATCATTTCTAATCGATTCCAACAATTCTTCAGAGCGCAAAACTCGAACGTTTTTCTGCTCCTCCGCACCGTGACACAACAGAAAAAATGACTTCGCTCTACGACACGTCCTACCACTTCTATTGCTCAGAGCGAACTGAGACCGAGCGCGTTGGAAAGGAGAGACTCCGCCCCAAATTTTGAGACAGGTCCGAGCGTGCTACGACAGGTAGTTACCTGACAATGAAACCATGCACATTACTTTCATAACGCACCCTGTACATACGATTGGCTCGCTTATAAGTCACATGTTGATACATCGTTTGTATTTATTTTCGAATTTGTTTTCAAAAGCCCTAACCCTTTTATGTATCGTCTCAAAGAGCTAGTGATGTCTAGTCTACCATGATGTCTAGAAAACCAGAAAGTTAATGGCCTCACAATTTTGGACTTGGTCCTTATTTTTCGTTGTTTTAGCATATCCTCTCCTAGCATCTTATTTGTTGACCACGTCAACTAGTGTTCGAGTAAATAGGGCGTATTTTTTGTTTTACTTTTTTAGTTTTCCTTTGTATGTGTCTTAAATTCAACACTATTTAAAGTATTTTTTTGCTCCAAGTAATTTATAGTTGCACTTTAATCATTTAGTATGTTTCATCCGATCATGTCGCAAAAATTAATAGGTATTTCTCTTTATTTTTGTATTTTTGTATTTGAAAAATGTTTCCCTTTTTTTCCACTCGGGGTGGCATATAATTTCGTTAAAAATTCTCTTGCGGAAGATTTGATCTTTAGGTATGGTAATCTGGTCGGTCCTTAATTGATATTGCCAATTTCTGCTCTGCTGAATTGTTATGTTGGCGGGCTCGGTAGTTACAAGATAACATGATATTCTAGAGTTATTAGACGGAGTAGCGACGCTTGTGTCATTGTAATTCAAACTATTGTCTTGGAATCTACTAGTATTTCGTTTTCTATAAGTACCTGGGTTGTGATCTGTCTTTGGTTGGTTTTGGTGTCCATGTGGTTACTCTCGTTGCTGAAATATCTACTAAGAGGAGGTTTGTTGTTGTAAAGAGGCCAAAAATGACATGCCACTGCAAAGAGGTACGTTTCAAAATGGACTTTATTCATACAATTTCTCCTCACAAGAAACATATAAAAGTCTTACAATTTTGTACTTATATATTATATAGGAGTTCTTATCAGTTTTTTTTTTACATTTATGCCCACAACGACTTTAATGCGTATGTATGCTGACAGATTTGATGTATTGTGGTCCTTTAAAGCGCGTTTGTTTTGAAGGGATCGATCATAAACTATGTTATTTATTTAAATCGGTTTTGAGCCCGATCCCTTTTACTTTATTTGAATATCTTTCATGATCTGTATATTCAATAGTTGAACAGATATTATATGGTTTTCTGATAAATCTATCGAGGTGCAACTCTGGAGCTTATTTGGAAGTTTAGATTCAAGATCGATGGTTTTTATATCCCCGTCGCTAGTTAAATTGAGGCCAGCAATACTATAGATTTTGGGAATCGATCAAGTTTGGAAGGCGTTACGTTTGTAGGTTTCTATGAAGTGTCACTGCGGATGAAGGGTGAACACGAAGGAAGGAATCTACTATACATATATAGACGGAGAATGAAAATGTTTTTGTGCCTGTGATCTGACCAGACGTACAAATAATAAGAACAAGATACACAGAAAAAAAAAATTTTTTTTTTTTGTACGTTTAATTAGTCTGAGATTCCGACCAAACGTCCAATAGAAAGAACAAGAAGATACACAGAAAAGAATATTTTTTTAACCATATTTTTTTTGTTTTACAAAATTGGCTCTAAAGATTTTGTACATTGAATTAGTCATTACTTAAAATGACGAAAATGTAGTAGGTTATATCAGGGAAAATAAGCTTAAGATTTAGTTCAATATTTGAAGCTTTCTATTTTTTAGACTGTTAAGTTTGTGTTATTCGATATTAAATGTGGTATTCGATTTCAAATTGATTTTTTTTTTCACATACTAAAAACGAAAAAAATGTTTAAAAAAATAAGCATATATTGAGTAGAAACAACCAGACAAGGAATTAAATTCGGGACACAGACCAAGGCGCTTTCCGTTAGGAAACTCTTATTAGGTAAGGTAGCCTTATTAGCCCTTTAGCCTCTCATTCCCTTTCTCTTATCTACTTATCTTACTCTTAGGTACAGTGGTTTAAGGTAATAAGTTTCTGTATTAGATTTGCTTTTTAGTTATTTTATAATATTTTCTATAGTGTCTGTGCTATAAAATAGGTTTCCGCTTCCCAGCATAGCATCGACTTCTGACTGTGGGAAAACGTTGTACATTCTAAATGTCCTGGTTTCCCCTATTGCTGGCTTCCACTTTTTTTGTACTCGATGTCATGCTGTTCAAAAGGGATGCTGTTCATGCGACAGACAAAGAATGGGTTTACAAAATTTGCTTCGTGGTTTCCGTAAAATGAACCATCAACTCTGCAACTCTCTGTGCTTGGTTTCCAATTCAGCAGACTTGAGTTTCTTAATGAGTCTCTTAAGCGTAAAACTTCTCTGTTAGGGATGGCGTATATACAGTGAGATCAGCCGGTAACCATGCAACCGCTCATATCTCTTGCTACCCCAAGGGCAAGAGTTATAAATACACAATACGGTTTGTCCTCCATGGCATCACTTCAATTGATCCCTCGGACCTTGGAAAATCACTCAAGAGGGAAATCCACCGTCCGGATTCCCGGTACGGACTGATGTCGCGGTCTTACCAACCGTAGCACCTAAACCACTACAAGTGAGTCCCCCATTCAAGCTATATCAAAAGCCGTTGTATAATTCGACGATATCGTGAGCCTCAAGTAAGAATATTTACACTTTCTAATATTAGATAGAACTAATATCACGTCATTCTTCAAGATACGTATACCTTTGCCGATGTTCGTCACGATTTGTTCGCCTAGTTTCTGAGAACAGTAAAGAAAACAATTACCTAGCCTGTCGGAGCTAAACCTTTAAAAGCTAAGACCACTAAACAGTCGTTTTCTTCCTAAAAAAAAACCAATAACATCTAATTTACTTACCTATCAGAACACTATGGGGCCACATTATTATCTTTATAGAAACCTGGTTAAATTCGGAGATATTTAGCTCCGAAGTGTTGCCAGATAGGTACACCTCCTTAAGAGGGGACCGATCTCTGTTGGAGAGGAGCTGGAGGGTCTGTGGACTTCGATTTCGCTTCTGAAGAAGTAAAGTTACCAAACTGTGTTAAAATCACTTTGTCTGATTTTCTGCTATTCAGTCGCTTTTTAATCGTATGTCTGAAAGCGACCTGGTAGTGACTCTGAGAGATTTTAATCTGGCATAACTTACTTGGGCAATTATCGCTAATTCACCATCTTTATCCGTTTCAACACACCGTGATTTCACTGCAGGTATGTTCGACATGTCTCTCGATCAAATTAACTACGTAACAAATTCTTCGGCTTCTAGATCGGTTTCTAGACCTGTGTTGTGCTTTTGATCCTGATGAAATCGCCATGCCACTTTCAGTCCAAGAAGATGCATAGCATCCATTGAAACCCACTTATATCCACGTTAAGTCTCCTCACGTAGTTTATAAAACTCGTTTCTTTTATAGGGCTGACTTTCAGAAAATAAGTAACTTAATAATTACATTTGATTGGTCCGATCTTTGGGAAAGCACTGTATCTGTATATACAGATATTTAACGAAAATTTTAACGTATTCTTCGACTCATGCGTGCCATAAAAATATCCGTCCGCCTCAAATGATCCGACTTGGTTTACAAAGCGTTTTAGAAACTAAAAAAAGTGTTTTCAAGATACTTAGTAGCTGGGTCAAATTTTACCGTGAATTTGACGCTGCCGGATTCAATATACATAGGATTTGAAGCAGTTTTATAATATTGTAAACACGATTCCTCCCTTGATTTCTTTTGAAAATTGATCTGCGACTATTGATCAGGCTATTGCCGATCTATTTGCAAAATTCTATTTGCACCTACGTATTCATACATTTATGGATCAACCTTATTCATATAATGTTCAATAAGCAAATCATATTTTCAGACTATTTTTCTCTGAAAACGGTTTGTTATCGGATCTTCTGAAGGTAAAACCACGTTGTGTGTTCTCCTTATCTCTGAAAACTTCGATCTTTCCCCATATGTGGAAGAGAATAATTCCTCTATATAAAAATAGGAAAAAATCCGAGACATCCCTTGACGTCTTTTATTTGTAATAATGGCTTCCAAAATGGCCTGACTTTAGCAAAGCATTGGACTCTATAAATTACTTACACCTTTTGAGTAAACTCAATCTCTTTGAATTTTCCACAGACCTTCTCATGTGGATTTCCAGCTTCTTAGCTGGAAGAATCCAACGTGCCCTCTTTAAATATGTCGACCCACGCCTTGTCCGACCTACACCGGGAGTCCCCTAAGAAACCCATCTTGGGCCGTTTCTTTTAGAGTTTCTTTCAATGACTTGCCCCCTTCTCTAAGGAACTCCCTGGTGCTTATGTATGCAGACGACGTTAGGCTGTGTCTCCATATAAATGATCTACCCAATATAAACTTCAGTCCCCTTTGGACAATTTCCAAAAATGGTGTTCTACCAATCTCTTAAAACTTAATGAGTCAAAATGCACGCTTATGTCTTTTTATCTCTCAATCCCTCATCAAGCCGCATACTTTCTGACTCAGAAAGATTAAATTGGTATCCTATTGGATTTTAACCTTAAGGTGTTCATGGCTTCATTAAAAGATGGTCTAAGGAATTCAATGACCCTTTATAACTAAAGGGTAATATATATCTTTAGTCCGTCCGATACTGGAGCACGGGTCATTAGTTTGGGGCCCTCAATAATGGGTTCATCAAAACCACATTGAAACTTCTTTATGTTCGCTCTTACGGCACTTAACTGAGATGCGAATCGGCACTTTCTTTTTATTTTAGCAGACAAACCATAGAACGATGCTGGGTGTTGGTTTTTTACATAACCTTATTAATGTAATGTAGACAACAAGTATTTAGTAACACGCCTGAAATTGAAAATCCCTAATTGACCTACTACAAAATTTAGTCCTCCGTTGGACACATCATTATCTACTTATCACACATTATCTACTTCGAAAAACTAGGGATTGGCCAAAACTGAAAGTAAAAATAATGAAATGTCCAATTTTTGTCTATTTTGCTCACTTATTTATTTTACAATTATTAAAATTAGGCTTTTATAGAGTACAGAAGCTGTCCTAGGGCTGATGTTCCATAAGGAATAGGTGGACTGGATGATATTGAGTCTTTGCATAGGACTTTCAATTGTCTCTCCTGAATAATCGTGCGAATTAAAATAAAATATTGGGTATTTGTTAGCTAGTAGCGTCAACTTAATTATTTCAGTTGTTCAATTTAAACTGATGGGACGGGATTGTTTAACTGGCGTTCGTATACGCGACAAGTCGGGAGATAAACAGTCTTTTTAAAAATTTTCAGTTTTGCATGCAAATGTACCTTATAAACTGTATCTAAAAGTTAGAAAACTCAAAACATAACTGTCCATTATTGTCCTTTACTTAATATTACTTCCTTGTGTATGCTTAAGAATTTTTCAATTTTAGTTTCAGAAAACATTCCCTTGGAATTAGTGCGTGAACCACGGTATCCGAATTGGTTGTAAATTGTGGAATAATTTAAATTTTTTTTACATTTCACGTTAGGATGTTATATTCAAATATTTTCAAATAATTACATATTTAGGATATTTAAGCTCATTGGAATTTTATTTAAAAAATGTTCTCAAGTTTTTTTTTCTGATTTTCAGTTTACAAATTCGCAACATTTTGTAATTACGGCGTTAACATCACAACGAAAATCTACAAGTTAAAAGTTTTTCGTCAGCTGCAACTTAATGAATATTGGCCCGGAGAAGCATACGCACTTGCACCCGCAATCGCAATCGTATCCATATCTTCAACACCAGTCAATTAGTCTCGATACAGATTCGTACATAAAGCCTGGTTTTGGGTCAACAAGTCAGCAATGTTATCAGTTCGACTATGCCTACCCACTAATCAATCATGACCTTCACAGCTACTATCAATCCAACCCGCAATGTAACCCTGCGGTGTGCTTGAATTCTTCTGCTGCTTCAGGTATACATTCTGACTCCAAGTGCAGGTCCATTTCAATGCTGATGACACCTAGTCGTTGCAGCTCGCCGTTTCTGCCGCTAGCGTTGCCTTTGCCACCTACGCCGATACGCCACCAAACTCAAGAGCAGTCATCATCTAACTCCATCCAAAAACCACCTCAGTCGCAGTCCAATCGAACGTCAACGAAGCAATCTATGAGCGTAAACTTCTCCCAATTGGCCCACGCACAGCTACAGCTGCAGAGTCATCTTCACCAAAAGCTTTCAATAAGCTACTTTCGTAGATGTGCCTCTCCGACGGATAGGGCAGGTGCTGGTGGAGGAGGAAATGGTGGCAACCAGAGTAGTGGCGGGTTCGGCCGAGTCGCGTCACCGCTACAGCAAAACTTAAACGCTACGCAAATGAATTCGTTAAACGAACTGCAAAGCATGCAGCCTTTTGATTTTCGAAAGATGAGGCCGGCCTCACTAAGCGCCTTTGCCGGTCCGTTACCACCCAGCCCAACGGAATTCTCACCCCATCATCAGCATCGCAGCAACCAGTTCTTCAGCGCCATGACCATGGCTTACCATTTACCACCACTGCCGCCGCCGCCACCACCTCCCGCGGCACCCCCATCATCGTCCCACACACAGAGTTCCGGACCCCAACTGCATTCACACACCCACGTTTCTACTGGGTCTGAGCCAAAGGAGGCTGTCTGCATGCGGTCTTGTGGTCGCGAAAAAGTCGACGGTTCCATTGCTTTAGGATCCGGAACTGTATCAGGTTCTAGTCCATGTTCTGGGTCAATTGCTAGTACAAGCCCTCAACGTATAACCCGCTTGGTGTTGGCCTCCAAAAAGGGTCAGTTGAACGGCGGTGGTGGCAGCAAACGGCAATGGGGTTCAATGCCGGCCAACTTGGGAACTCAGTTCATCAACCCAGTAACTGGCAAAAAGCGGGTTCAGTGCAACGTGTGTTTGAAGACCTTCTGTGACAAAGGTGCACTTAAGATTCATTTTTCGGCGGTACATTTGCGTGAAATGCACAAATGCACGGTGGATGGTTGCAGCATGATGTTTAGTTCCCGGCGCTCAAGGAATCGTCACAGCGCTAATCCAAATCCAAAGCTTCACTCTCCACACTTACGGCGCAAAATTTCCCCGCATGATGGACGTAGCGCGCAGCCGCATCCGCTTCTATTACAAGCACCAAACGGACTCATGGCAGGGCTGACACCGTTTGGTTCTTTTCCTCTATTAACTCCTCCACCGGACCTACGTCACCATACTGCACTAAGTGGCGCAGGGGCTGCATCCGCAAGCAGTGCCATTGATCTGAAGCACGGTCAGGAGTACTTGAAACGCTCCTACATAGACAACGGTATGCTACCCGACTCCCGACTTTCTGATGAACACCGTCGGCAACAGCAAGCAGAAGGTGAAGACGAAGATGATGATGAGATCCTCGAGGTGGGTTATATTTTATATATTATTCAATGGTCAAAACAAAAACGCTTTAGTTACTAATTATGGTAACAGAATTTTGGTAAAAAAGCAGAAGAGGAATGCTAAGCTTCCGACCCAACGTTTTCTTATATACGTTTGCAGTTAATTAAAAGTTTTTATAGTTAAGATTTTTATAGAAAATTATGGTTATAGTTGGGTGATTTTTTGATTATTTAAAGGATTAGAACAGTTCCATTTAAAATTTATTAAAATAAAAAGTTCCATCTGAAAAAATATTAAATTTATGGAATTTCCGAACGTTCAGGCATATAGCAGTTATAGGATATGATCGAGGATTTCTTGAGGATGCTGTTTAACGCTCATTTTTTTTAGCTAAGTTTTGGGAGTTTTTGCTTTGTTTAAGTCTCCTACATTTATAATCTCTTACGGTGTGCCCCTGTTTAAAAGCTACTGAGTTGGGATACTCATAGGACCCTGAAGTACTTTCTTTCAAATCAGTATTATAGCAGAATCCAATGCAAACGGACGCTCACGTATACCATAACTTACGATTTGTCTTCACCAAACTTGGGCTAATGGGTGCTTGCCGGACATAGGTGCTTGCCGGCATTCCTAGTTGCTAACCTACAAAACTATAGTTGATTTCATCATGCATTTGCTGAGTGACTTTATAGTCACCTGGATGTACGACAGTATGGCAAAATATTTCCTCGGAGAGACCGGAGTCCACACCAAACTCCGGGCATGAGTCAGAAATTTGGTAGTGTATCCACCCAAGGAACAAGTCCCTGGTTGTACGCTTGGTGTCCTGTTTAGTGTAGCCCCAAATGATTTTACTGGTCTATGGTATATGAAAAAAAATTACATTATTGGCGGAATTCAAAGCTCATTAGCTATCAGCAAAGTCTTCAGCGATTGACACCTTTTTTTACAATTTATCTCTTAGTGAGCGGTAGAACATCATGCTTTGGTTCAGATATACCACATTTTTCCTGTTTTATAAAATCGCACACAGTCCTAACTGTGCCATGACACGAGATCTTTTCTAATCGTATTTTTTTATGGCTTTCTATCGACTGAATCAGTGCTCTCATTTTCTAATCGACAGCAAATAAGCCCTCAGTATGGTAGATTTGTTATAGAATAGTTCTTCTATGTCCAGTAATGCGGAAATGTCAATTTCCTTGCCTTTAAGTACTTTCCAGATGGATTTCCGCTGCAGGTAAAATGCTGCGATTCCTATATGCGTGCAGACAAGATGGAAGCGAGTGTTATTAAAGCCAAGTGCTTCGATTACAGTGATCAACAAGCTTATTTAGTAAGACCTATATCATAGTCATGGGTCCGACGAAAACAATCCTCACGAGCTTGGAATGGATCCAAGACTTTTCATAGCAAGATTCGTTTAATTAGATAATTATAAGATGCCTAACCTTGGTATAAATTAGTACTTTTTAGCCTTTATGCTTGTCCGAAGCCCTTGGTCTTATCCAAATTCCATTTCTAGTACCCAGGTTAAGAGTAGGTAAATTGAGCTACTAATCGTTTTGACTATCCCATCTAGGGGATACCACAGTATGGTGACCTTTATTTTTTTTAGTTGTTTTAGTAGTAAATGTCGCAACTTTTCTTAGTCCGTTTTTCATAAGTTGCGGATAGGAAATGGTCTAGTAGAAAATCATATGCGAAAACATGTATATACAATGATCCACGAACTGCTCTTACTAGTGTAAGGTCTGATACTTCTTTCTTAATCTAGTTACAAATAAAGTTCAACTTTATTTCATGAATTCCGATAGTAAGGAGTGCTTCGTATTCTGGTGGCTGCTGGTGAGGCCGTTCTGAGCCGTCCGTTTCAAAAAAGGGCCTTAATTTCTCTTAATGATACAATTCGTACTTCTCGCGTAAAAGACGATGGGTATCCGTTATAAGTGCTCAGGATGGGACTTACCTTGTGCAGCCAACTCTCTGTCCCCTGATTTACTATGAGCCTACTGCCACTACCATAACCAAATGCCTAATCCGAATGTGTCGGCCTAGTAGTGATTTCAATTTCGCCGTCTTCATCTCCTTAAAGATGGTCTGCTTAGCGAAAGGATCGAACTTTCTGCCGTCTTTCTATCTTTTTTTGGGGGTTCCTCTGCAGTGCCGCCGCTTATTGATGCTAGAGCTTTTAATCAGATAATGTTAATCATTCTTCTGTGTTATGATCTTATTATTTCGTTTTACCCAATTTTTTCTCACAAGTGGAGAAAGAAGGAGTTACATGGACGAAGATACAAAATATTCCAGTTGGTAAGGCTAATTCCTTAGCTCTACTTTTGAGATAGTAATATATGGTATCCTGCTAGACTGGCTTTTATCACGGGTCGATCAATATTTTCGATACATGTAGTTTCATTTTTTAAACTGGAATTTGTCTATGATCTATATATACATCCAAAGAATAAAAACAGCAAGGAAATTAATAGTATGGCTCTACTTAAAAGTTTCTTTTCTTATTTATTATAACTATATATAACTGAAGAATTTCACTTTCAGGTGGGTATTCACATCGCAGACGATGACGAAGACGATGATGACGATGCCGACAGAGATGATGATGACGATGACGATCTGGAGGGAGAAGGGATTGTCGTCGTTGGTGATGAATTGGATGGCATTCTCGAGCGGGCTGAGCAACAAATAGATCCTAAAAATGAAGGTTCTGACACCCAAAAGCGACCCGCATTTACGGTTCCCTACTACAATCACACCAAAGAATTGCGCAGCCAAGAACTTTTTTCTACGGCTACTTGTGAGAAGGAGGGGGCCCTCGCTCAGGTGGCAGCTAGCAAACGGAAGCGAAAGAGCCAAAATCCCTTACGCTGCCCCGTTCAGTCAGAGAATTTTGCAGACAACTCCCTAGACTGTGACGTGGCTGCAGACCTGTCTTTTAAAAAAGTACGACTACCTTCACAACCTAAAGATGTCTGTCCACCAGCCAAAGAACCTGAAGAAGGCGAATCTACTAAGGCGATTCCCTCCCCACCGCTCACACCTTATGGCGATCCCAAAGCAGGACTCAACATTAAGACCGAGTTGCCCGATGAGACGGGGTTAAGCCAAAAGCAGGAAAATAAATTTGTAATGCATACCGATCTTTCTTTGCAAGAAACAGCCATAAAGCTGGAGTCACCGGAACATGATGGTTTAAAAGAATATCACTTTGAGAGTGTAAACAACAACAATGTGATCGGAAACAAGCCCGAGGACACAAACGAACTCAATGAAACAAATAATCAGGAAATTGAACTGGAGCTTGAATCGGAGCCTGAGGTGCCTATAGACCGAGAAAACCCCCTTAGGTGTATGGCCTGTGGTGAACTGTTTAAAAATCACTTTCACCTAAAAACTCATCATCAAAGTGTACATCTTAAGTTGCATCATAAATGCAACATAGATGGATGTAATGCCGCGTTTCCCTCAAAACGTAGTCGAGATAGACACAGTTCAAACCAAAACCTTCACCGCAAGTTGCTTTCAACTAGCGACGACAACAGCCAGCAGCCAGTGGTTCTGCAGGATCCAATACTAGAACTAATGAGTCTTAACCTTAATAATAACAACGCTCTTGGTGGACCATCAACATCTTTATCTATGGGCATTGGCTTAGATGGCGTTGGTGGCGGTCCGGGAATAAGTAGCATACAAGCTGAAATACTGGCACGTATTTGCGCTGGAGCACAGGGAGTACTGAACGTTCCACTTGGTATTGAGGCTATACAGCAAAGCTTTGCTCTTGGCCATGGACACAGGCATTCATTAGGGGTCAATCACGTTGGTAGTCCTCTTTTTTTTGCAAGTCTGCCTCGGATGTCGCGATTTCCTCAGTTGACGCCAAACATATTCGCAGCAAGATCAGTAGCAGGAAGCGAAGGGCTTGGTCTTTTCTCTCGAAGAACTTCGTCGGACTCAAATTCGCATCACTCCACCACGCCGCCAGTTTCAAAAAGTTCGCCGCCGCCGTACTTACGACCGCTCACTGCATCACACTTCCGAACCGGTTCAGGGTCTGCCTCTCCGGACATTACGCCTGTTAATTCTGCATCATTAAGTCTGGGAGCTAGTTCTGGTGCGGCAGAAGAAGCGGGTCAAGGCCAAAGCCCCGATTATATATCATGACCTTGTACCTCGTACTATACCAAGGCTTTGGCGTTTTATTACTGAGAGCCAATGTTTTGGGCGCACATGTCATTTACGAACAAAAAAAATAGACTAAATATTCACGCAATATCAGGATAATTTTAGGAGTACTGCATCGCTCATTTAAACTCAATGACGCAAGTAAGCTGCAGATACTTTCATCCTCGGTTACCAATACGAAAACTTTTCACTAAGGTTAAAGCTAACATAAAATATTAGAAGAATAAAGTAACATTTTTTTTTATATACAAAAATATAATATATTTGCGAGTCATTTTTTAAACATGTATTTATAAAAAAAATGTTAGTGTCAAGGCTCGACTATTACAATTGATTTTAAAAAAATTG
This sequence comes from Drosophila vallismaia, assembly GCA_035047325.1. Classification (NCBI taxonomy): domain Eukaryota; kingdom Metazoa; phylum Arthropoda; class Insecta; order Diptera; family Drosophilidae; genus Drosophila; species Drosophila vallismaia. The sequence goes on along the minus strand of JAWNPU010000001.1, from coordinate 403,144 downwards.
AAACTTTAAATTAACTATACAAATTTGCAGTGATACTTGGTTATATAATAATTTTATAGTCACTATGCGACGCCTGCTGGATATGTACTATTTTCATATATTTTTTTTTAAATTTAAGTTTAAAGTTTAAATATACCAATAAAACTTAAAAGTTGCGATATATACCTATCTACACATATACCGATCTATGATATAAATTATAGTTTCGTCATGTGTTCTTATTCAAAACAGATGCTTAAGTAAATACATACCCGGTTAGTTAGTTTTGATATATATGTTTGTAAAAAGAATATATGCAATTTTAAATTTTTTTTTTTTATGCATAATACGTATGAATATAAATAGAGCCGCCAAATTAGTTAAATCTGTATTTATTGATATTCAATTGGTATTCACCAAATACTTAAATAACGTATTTTTATTCCCGATGCGCTGGGTTTGGTAGCAAAAATGTGACTTTCTTAAGTTGGCAAGTAGCTTAGAATAAGAAAAAGCTTAAAAAGAAAAGCCCAGGTTGCGATACTACAAGTACCATAACTTCACAAGGAGGTGCTTAAGATAATGCGTTTTGGTGCACGCTTGTCGCATACCTTTACATAGATACGAGGTCCGCTTAACTTATACATGTGAAATGAAATGAATTCTGAATCAAACGGTTCATTTAATAAAAGGTTTTTTCGGTATAACAAAGGGTGTCTCGTTTCCCAATATTCAGCGTTGCGGTCAGGACATGTTTTATACCTGTATTGGAAATGTACCGTAGTAAGTAGATCCAAGGAGTGGGCAATAATGTGGAACCGTGTAATGTGGAACTGTGTAAAGAGTGTACACAGCTGTTCGAAGAGATGGATCCCATTCGGTGATTCGGTGTATGTGAATTTCGGTGAATTTATTGAAACTAAACTCTAGTTTCCCCTAAATTGGGGCGTACATGCCCGTTAACAGTCTTATTGTTGAGGCAGTTGGCTAAGTCTTGATCGTTGCTCAAAAATTCGGCGTTGCGTTTCGTCCAGAATGAGTTTACCACCCTTAAAGGGGGTTCCGCTCGGTCCTCAGTATTGTGATGGCTGCGACAATGGTTCCGTCGTCAGGTTGTTATCTCGACGTGAAGTGCTTTGATGGCTAGGCAAACAAAAACATTAAGGGCGCTGGATCTTTGAAATGAAAAAAAAATACATGTAAGAGAGATATTTGCGAAATTTTAATTTGAAAGGTCCATCGATCCCATTATTAATGGAAAATGACATCATTCAAATGACCGCCACTGCTTCGGTTGGTGGCGCGCACTCGAAAGTCGACCTACGACTTAAGAAACCCCACAAAAAAAAATCCAGCGGGATCATATCCCGATCTCGGTGGCCAATTAACGTCGCCTCCGCGCGAGGTGACCATTTCCAGAAATTGCTCGTGCAGAACATCCATCGTAGCGTGTGCGGTGTGTAACGTAGCGCCGTCCTGTTGAAACCACATGTCCAGATCCGTTTGGTTTTCATCGACCGATATCGCCCACCATTGACGATGACGTCCAAACGTGTGTGGAAAAAATACAGACGAATCACGACTCCGGCCAAAAATCCGCACCAAACAGTCACTTTCTGCGGATGCATTGACACTTGGTGAACCTGCTGTGGATTGGTCTCGTCCCAAATACGGAAATCTTGCTTGTTGACATGACCATTCATCCAAAAAAGCGTAAAACTGGAGAAGTGCGCGGAACGTTGCTCGAACTAAAGATTCATTTTCATAAAACAATTTTATAATATTATTGTCGAAGATTTCTAATATGATAAAATCGAAGACATTTAGTACATGTTTATGCCGATAAATATGAATATATAATATATAAAGTTTTACAAAATTATAAGGTTTATATATAAACTAGACGAAAGGTGAAGCAGGCTTTTCTAATATATTCATGGTATTCTTACTCTTACTTTATTACTTACGCAGCTATGTCCGTCCGGCATCAATCGTGAGACCCAAAATGACGATGAAGTTGACTGTTCTAAGCTACTAAATTTAGGGAATATAGAAGATTGGGGAAAGCCTGGCCTACGCAGGTTATTAAAAATCTAAATTAAATACCAGAGCCTAAGCCAAGGAATCTGCCGAAGCTTACTTTTACAGGACAAGAAGAATCATGTTATACTCCTGGTTCGGAATCTCTTGCCGAGAGGCTCTCCAGAAGATGCCACTTAATAGGGAAGTGGAATGGTCTAGGATACTTTCGTACACTTTTTATTTTCAAATCTTACTCTTGGAATTGATGGGTACAAATGCTCCCGAATCCAAGAGGCGTCACTGGTTAGACTTTTCTTCCCAAATAATTTTCCTTTGCTCAAATTTGTTTGTATATTGTTGCACTGCACGTGGCACATTTAAGCAATTGTTTTTTTTTGTTTCAATTGTTTATTGTTTATTTCATCAGGATTAACTCGAAGGCTATAATGTAAACAAGGTTGTCCACCGATTGGAGGCAAATCTGGCTTTTTTTATATTGATAGTCAGGCTTGCTTTACGCAGATGGTACGTTACTTCTGATTGGTCCTTTAGATGTTCTTGAAAATTATTTGATTATTTGAAATTAACCCTGCCTTTATTAAAACTGCCTTTTCTCTATCGTTGATTATTGGAATTGGAAACATTAGAGACCTGTGATCAAAATGCTATAATTAAGACTTTTATCCTTACATATGGTACAAACTCATTTAACTTTGGTAGGAAATATTAAAAAAAAAAGTAACTTCTAAAAGATTCTTAATTAATTCAAATCCATCATCAATTAATTTAATCAATTAATTGGAATCGCATACGCTGATGTGAGCGGAAGCGGTTGCGGAACAGGTCAAAAAAGTTCAGCTCGGCGCGTGCAGGAAATTAGGCAGACGCTTGCATATCGAAGTGCAATAAATATAGGTGCATTGTTGTTGGTTTGTTTACTTCATTGTTTTTAATTCTTCCATCTCCAATATATGTTTATCTTCAAGCGGTCTCTAAAAGTATGGAATGTTATTGAACTGAGGTAGCGTGCACCTATTCGACAGGTTGCTCGCAGGTTGATATTGCATGGATCGTGGTTGTTTTTGTTTTGTCTTTGTTTTCATTTGCAGTGCGGTTTCTATTTGCTATGATATACTAATCTGCCTTATATTGGGTTGCCCAAAAAGTAATTGCGGATTTTTCATATAGTTGGCGTTGACAAATTTTTTCAACGGCTTGTGACTCTGTAATTGCATTCTTTCTTCTGTCACTTATCAGCTGTTACTTTTAGCTTGCTTTAGAAAAAAAGGGCGCGAAATTTTGTTTACATTTGTTTTTTTGGCGTCAATTTTAATATGGAGCCCACAAAGGAGCATTTTCGTCATATTTTACTTTATTATTTCCGTAAAGGAAAAAACGCGGAGCAGGTTGCTAAAAAGTTACGAGATGTGTATGGTGATGAAGCCTTAAAAGGAAGACAGTGTCAAAATTGGTTTCGCAAATACCGTTCTGGAGATTTTTCACTTAAAGATGAGCCACGTTCAGGTCGGCCAAATGAAATTGATGATGACCAAATCAAAGCATTAATCGAATTGGATCGTCATGTAACTGAGCGTGAGATAGGAGAGAAGTTAAATATACCAAAATCAACCGTTCATTATCTGGACTGGTGAAAAAGCTTGATATTTGGGTACCACATGTATTGAAAGAAATTCATTCAACACACCGAATCAACGCTTGTGATATGCACCTTAAACGCAATGAATTCGATCCGTTTTTAAAACGAATCATAACTGGAGATGAAAAATTGATTGTTTACAACAACGTTAGTCGAAAACGATCATGGTCCAAGCATGGTGAACCAGCTCAAACCACTTCAAAGGCTGATATCCACCAAAAGAAGGTTATGCTGTCTGTTTGGTGGGATTGGAAGGGTGTCGTATATTTTGAGCTGCTTCCAAGAAACCAAACGATTAATTCGGATGTTTACTGTCAACAATTGGACAAATTGAATACAGCCATCAAGGAGAAGCAACCAGAATTGGTCAATCGTAAAGGTGTCATATTCCACCAGGACAACGCTAGACCGCACACATCTTTGGTCACTCGCCAAAAACTGAGTGAGCTTGGCTGGGAACTTTTGATGCATCCACCATATAGCCCTGACCTTGCACCATCAGACTACCATTTATTTCGATCTTTGCAGAACTCCTGAAATGGTAAAACTTTCGGCAATGATGAGGCTATAAAATCGCACTTGGTTCAGTTTTTTGCAGATAAAGGCCAGAAGTTCTATGAGCGTGGAATACTAAATTTGCCAGGAAGATGGCAAAAGGTTATCGAACAAAATGGCAATTATATATTTGATTAAAGTTCATTCTAAGTTTTATTAAAAATGCATTTACTTTCTTTTAAAAAATCCGCAATTACTTTTTGGGCAACCCAATATTATATATGTGAAATGCCAGGATTAGGATCAGAGCAATGCCAAAAATCGTTAACAAGGTGATGTTGTTTGACGTTGAGTGAGCTTTTATGTGCTGCAGTTGTCCTGTGTTTTTAATATGCAACGCTACTATTGCTTCGAATGATAGAAAGAAAGTCATAGATAGACATAAGACATGCTTTATGTAAATTATTTCTTCTTTTAGTAGCCTTATCTGGTTGTGCAAACTAATTAACTAATTAACTAACTAAACTGTCTCAATGCTAACTGAACAGCTTTTTTGGATTGGATTTTTTGATAGCGTTAGATACAGAAGCGAGACTTGTTCACTATTATTGTCAATGATGTTGTTTAGATTCTGCTCTTCGGGCTTCTGGCTATGTACCTCTAACCTGACCCTAACCAACTTAAAAATCTAGTCTTTCATGACATTAAAATTATTTTCAGTATGATCACGCAGGGTGTCCAATTATGAATTATCTCGAGGTCGATAAGATATATTGGTTTAGTTACTGAGACTTGTAACTTCCCGATCTCTTGTGTTATTGTCAAAATTTGAATGTAACTGTAATTATTATTTTTGAACGTGCAATTTTAACAGAGGTTTATTAGTGACTAAAAACAAAAACTGCACGTAGGCAGCGAATAAGCATAAATCGTAAGCTTTACAACGGTGCTTACGCATGAGTATGTATATGTATGTATAATGCGTTGTTTAAAATTCATATTTCCAACACTTCTTCTCAAGGCAGTATATTCTTTTCAAGTTAATTCAATCAATCTTAAGTAAAACAATTTTTCTTTTACATAATCAAAATCAAAAATTAAGTAATATGTACTTAGTAATTCCATTAAATTAATACATTTCTCCCCCTGGGGATCTGTTTAATCCTGATCAAATTCTTCGTTAACACATCAGCTATCATATTTTCTGTGGGAACATATTCAATTTGAAAACTTTTTTCTTTATACATTTCTCTGACGTGGTGGTATTTTATATCTATGTGTTTACTCCTTGCATACATCGGTATCATCTCAAGGCATCCAAATCCTATTTCGCCAATCAGCTTCTTTATGTACACCGCTTCTTTAGCTGCCGTTGATAAGGCTATGTACTCGGCCTCTGTGCTGCTTAGGGCAAGAACACTTTGTTTCTTAGACTCCCAGCTGAAGACAGTACCTGCTGCAAAGAAGGCCCAGCCAGTAAATGATTCGCCAGCCCAATCTGCATCCACGTAACAATGTATGTTCTGCCTAGACTTCTTGTAATGGGCCTCGGATAAGCCTCTTAAGTAGCGGAGGATACGTTTGGCAGGCGCTTCGTTCTCCTTGTGTGGATCTGCATTTCTTTGAGCAAGCTTTACTGTAGAATGCAGTATGTCTGGTTTAGTAGTCATCGCCAGATACAGAAGAGACCCTATCAGCGACTGGTAATTGGTGTCGTTAGCTCGATCACAGTCCTCGTTTGTGCAATTAACTTGATGGCCAGCTTCTAATGGTGTACAGTTTTGCATATTATACTCATTCAGTAGTGCTTTAATATATTGCTTGCTACCAATTCGAACGCTTCCGGTTTCTCCTTTTCTCTCAATTACCATGCCTAGGAAATTTTTCAGTTGGCCGCCATCGACCACATCGAACTCCTTAGAGATGAACGCCTTAATTTTGTTGAGATCATCATTATCAAAACTTGCTATCATCAGGTCATCAACGTACTTATATACAACAAAAATGCTCAAGTTGCCTCCATCTTGGCGTACATATAAGCATGACTTACTAGGGCAAGAGGAAAAACTAATTTTCAGTAATGCGGCGTTCAGCTTGTCGATCCATTTGTGTCCACTCTGTTTTAAGCCATATGATGACTTGTGAGGTCCCAGGACTCGTTTCGGATGCTGCTCATCGATGAAACCTTCAGGCTGCCGTATGTACACCACATCGTGTAAGTGACCATTCACATACGCCGATGATGCATCCATTTGGTGAATGTACATCCCATGTTCAACTGCTAAGGCAATAACTAGCCGTATTGTGGAGTATCTGGCAACTGGAGAAAATGTTTCCGAATAATTAATACCCCAGGGCTGCGAGCACCCCTTGGCAACCAGCCGCGACTTGAAACAATCAACATTTCCATACTTATCACGCCTGACGTCCTGGCCCACATGCATCCAATGGGCCTCTCGCGTTTTAGCTGATCCACCAGGGACTAAGTTCCATTATCCGGTAGACTAGTCAGCCCCGTCTGAAGTGAAGCCTTTTATTTGTTTCCATGAGGCGAGCTTAAGGCCTCATCTAAGCTTTTCGGGACTGCAATGTCAGTTGAGAAAACGTTCAGCATTTGGTATTCTTTTCTGGGGCACCCTGGTAATCCATTATGTATTATTTTCGGTCGCCCAGGGCCTCCCATAGGAGCGTCTCGAGTGTCAGCTTGATGGTCACCTTCTGGAGTCTCATCTTGTTGTTGTTCATCAGAAAGTGTATTTGACAGACCGTCGGTAACTACTTCTTCTGAAATTTCATTAGAATACTCACATATAGATGCCGAAGTGTAGCAATCTAAATTTAACAATCAAACTCTCAGTTGCCGCACTATCTTCATTGGAGGATTTGGTACTTGTAGGTCTTCCTCGATAAATATAACATCACGAGCCTCAACAATTCTTTGCCTTTCCGGGTTATATAGTCGGAAATATTTGCCGTCTCAGAATATCCAACCATGATATGCTCTACGCTCTTTGGAGTGAACTTCTTTTTACACGTTTTGTCCAGAAGAAGTAGACTATTGTCTTAGCACCAAATACTCTGGGGTGCCCAACAAATGGCTTTCTTCCTGCCCAAAACCTCTCAGAGAGGCCAGCATGCAATAACATGCTCCTCGCCATCTCTACCAATGTCCTGTTAGCGCGCTCCGCCACACCATTCTGTTGCGGGGTATGCGGAACTGTGAATTGTCGCTTGATGCCACTGTTCACTAACAATTGTTCAAACGCGCCACTCAAGTATTCACGACCGTTGTCGCTTCTCAGCGCTTTCAGTTTCTTGTCGCTTTGATTTTCCGCAAATGTTTTGAACTCTTTTAACTTGTCCAAAATTTCGTCACGCGATTTCAAAAAATACACAAACATGTATCTAGATCGGTCATCTATAAAAGTCACAAAATACCGTGCACCACCATTAGATTCTATGTTCATTGGACCGCTAATGTCAGTGTGCACCAAAGCTAATACTTCTGTTGCGCGATTTTCAATTGTTTTTGGAAATTTCTTGACACAAATTTATCTTTTTGTACATGTCTCACACACGTTTCCACTATTTAGTTTTGATTTTATTCCTTTTTACCAAATTTTTTTTAATCATTTTGTTAAGACTACCAAAGTTTAAGTATCCGAATCTGTTATTCCACAAGTGCAACGAAGATACTTGTGCACTGAGGCAGCTCAAATATAAACAAATTTAGCCGTTTTTGCGCTTCAAGTATAACTGTACCATCAATTATCTCAATTATTTTTGCATTGTTTTTAGAGAACTTAACTCTAAGTCCATTGTCTATCGCCTTTGCCACCGACATAAAGTTACACTGCAGTTCTTTTATATACAGCATGTCAACTAGTTTAATTACAAACTCATGCCATTTAACTCGCACTGTACCACGACCTTTACTTTCAATAGAACTTTTGTCTGCAAATAGTACATTCTTATTATGTGGCTTGGGATCAGTAAAATATGAACGATCGCAACACAAATGAGCTTTGCCGCCGCTATCGAGACACCACGCATTTCTGGGAATTTCGCCCGCATGAGGGCCTAAGCACAAAACAGCATACGATTTTTCATGTGCACTATTCCAGGACTCATTTTTTAAGTTATTTCTTTGTTTGCACTTTGTAGCTTTGTGGCCCAGCTGCCCGCAACCCAACACTGTAGCGATTTGTTCGCCTTTCTCTGTTTCTTACTAACCGGACCGTTACTTTTCTTGTAATTTGTTACTTTGGGTTCTTTCGGATGTACTGCATACACTTTTCTCTCAGCGCTCTCGGTCTCTTCTGCATTGGCCTTGTGCCTTTTAGCTTCATTTAGAAGTTTCGATTTCACAATGTCAAATAAAGGTAATTCGTCACGAGTTTGCATAGCGACCGCAAAATGCTCAAAACTTCTGAGCAGACTTGTTAATAACATGTAACATGGGCGTTGGAAACTGTTCTCAGGCATTTGTTTTGGAACCGCTGGATTCTGATGCGGTTTAATACGCTTGACGTGCCCCACACCTGTATTCCATAGGTCCAGATTAGCTTCAGGATTGCTTTGTAGATGAGCAGTTTGACTTTTTCCCTGAATTTGGACCTTCTTCCTATGAGTCAGTGGACTTTCTTAAGTTGTAGGTCGGCCTGGTTGCCCTCAGTGATCATGTGAGTGCGCCATGTGAGCCTGTGGTCCAGGGTTAGCCCTAGGTATTTGAAATGATGGGATGGTTTCGCCGTTGAGGGTGACGGGGGACATTCCCCCCTGCGTAGTGCGAAGGTTGTGTTGGGGGATTTCTCCGCGTTTTCTATGATGATCCATCGTTTTAGCCATGGATCGAGGGCATCCGATGGCTGATGCTTCCTGCTTTTGTGGCGGAGGTTAGGAAAGCGGTGTCTTCGGCATATGTGGCTTCTGTGAGGTTCCGTGAGCGGGTGATGGGAAGGTCTGCTGTGTGAGTGTGTAAAAGATCGGTCTAAAACGCTGGCTTGAGGTATTCCGGCTCTTATGGGCCTAGGCGTACTGGTTGATGATCCGCATCTCACTCTGAATTCTCTACCCTCTGTGTGCGACTTAAGGAAGGCGAAGTGGGAGCTGGGAAGGTGGGACTTGATTTTAAAAAGGAGTCTAGGGTGGTAGACATCCAGCATAACGGCCCAGCAGTGCTTATTCTTTTCGAAGGCCTCCAGTATGCTCTCAACAGGCATTGCTCAGGTGTTCCATGGGAGCGTCTCATGCCAAACTGGTGATCAGGGATAAGTGCGCCCTCGTCCAGTACTGGCAGTTCTCTGCGCAAAAATAATTGTTCAAGTATTTTGGAGAGGACTGCCAGCAAACTAATCGGACATTAGGAGGCCAGATTGACTTCAGGTTTTCCAGGCTTGAGGGGAACAAATACTACAGCGTGCTACCACTCTTTCGGGAAGTACCCTAGACGGAGGCAGCTCTTGAAGATGTTAGCCACGAGCTGTGCTACGAGCTGTATTGGCGGACCAGGAGCACTTGGGCTGTCTACGAACTTTAAGGTGGCAGCACGCTCTTCACCAGTGCATCTGTCAAAAGGGGAGAATGCACTGTGTAGATGGTCAGCAAAGGCTTCTGCTCTTTCAACCTCAGACCGACACGAGGAACCGTTCACTTTGCGCACGGGTGATATCTTCTTCGCAGGTCTTTTTATGTACCTCGTGACATTCCAAAGATTGCGCTGCGGGTCTCCAGGTTCCAGCTCCTTAAGGAATCTATGGAAGGAGTCCTGCCGTAGGATGGTTAGCTTGTCCTTCAGTTCCTTGATAGCACGATTAAGTGCTGTCTTGTCTGGGCTCAGGGAGGAAAGCATCCAGAACGTAAAATTGGGGGCATCTGTGTGTTTCCCGGTGAATCTTCTGTGCGGTGTTTTTCTGAGGACGGGGATGTTTAGGAGCAAGTTTACTGCGCTGTAATCAGATAGGAGTTTATCGTAGTTGGAGCATGTTATCTTTGAGTGTCCTGTTTCCTTGGAGACGGCGAAGTCCATTAGATCCGGCGGCTTTGAAGGGTCCGAAGGCCCGCAGTAAACCGCACCAATGGTGATATCTCCCAGTGGGCTGGTTATCCAGGTCACGACGCACTGTGCCTATTCCTCCTGAAACGCGGGAAGTTTCGTAGCATTTTGATGCATTTCTATTATTTTCAAAATTCTTTTTTCAGTTTTGTTCGTCAAGTCTTCTACCCTGGACTGAGTGAATCGTGTTTTGATCCCATTGAAATGGTATCGGCAGTTTATATGAATTTTTTATTATATCTTTGGTCGTGTAAATGCCGTTTATAACTGATGGGTTCAAATGTTTTTTATGCGTTTTAAAGCAACCGATGGGCAAAAACATCAAGCGAAACAAAAATATTAATTTTTCGATATGCAAGATGTTTTTTTGGACAACATGCCGCCGCATGTTGTTGTAGTCGATGCTCTTTGCTATATGCTCTAAGTATCTGCAGTCACTTACAATGTTCTAGTTTAACCTGAGTCTCTTACCGCAAGGGGAAAAACTTCAGGTTTTATCGATGGACCAATGAATAAGACGAGCGCTAAAAAGGGCTTACTCCAATGAGTTCTGTTCAGAAACTGTTTTATTAATACGATTTCACATCTAAAGAAACATACAAAAATCTTACAGTTATGTTCCTATGTTCCCATATTCCTATGTACTAAAAAAAGTTCTTATATACTATTATTTTATTCATGCCCCCAGCCACTTCAATGCGCTGGTATGTGCGCTGACAGCCTAAGTGTTTTGTGACCTTTTCACTTGCATGCTAGTCTCACCTTACGCATGCGTTTAATCCCAAATGGCTCCAACATACCTATTAGCGAAACTGTGCAATACCTAGCCAGGCGACTAACTTGGAAGGAGCACATTAAAGCACAGCAAACACAGCTGAAGTAAAAAACTAAGAAAATGTGTTGGCTGGATCCATCAGCGCTCTGAATTAAGCCTTAAGAACAAAATACGGCTAAACAAGACATTCCTGTAGCCACTATGGACGCTATGCAGCAATGGGGAACAGCCAGAAACTCAAACATGGAAATACTTCAAAGATACCAGTCCATGATACTAAGCTACATAATTCGCGACATAATTCATGAAAAATTATAATATCCACAAAAACCTCAATCTACCATTTATGAGGCAAGAGATAAGAAACAAATCAGAAAAATTCCTTAATAGGTTACACAACCACAAAATATCTTAGTGCCCGGACTATTAGACAACACCAACAACCTAAAGCGACTCAAAAGATATCACGTCCTGTACCTGCCATATAGATTCACAAATAGGTAGTGATTGAAAGGAACCCCACTGTCTTACTCCAATGAGATATATAATGATAATGAACGCTTTCAGGGCTTCCAAACAATTTCCGGCATTCTTTCTGGTTTTAGTTTTTCTTATCTTGACTATCCCACAATTTCTTGTTTCTACTCAATTTGGACAATAGGTATGCACTTTTAATAACTTGGGGATATGCGGATCTATTTTGACATGTATTTGACTTATTTAGTTCATTAAAAACTGCTAGAGGACACCTTTTATTATAAGATATTTTTACTATATTCTCCTTCAACCTTGGTGTGACTACTCTAACGTCAACGTCTTTACATTTATTGTCTTTTTTCACCTTTTTAAAGACCATCTAACTGGATGACAGTTCTTTTCCTCCAATTATACGATCTTACTTGATATTTGAAAAATCTTTTTTTCACTTATATCTTTGTTGTGAGAAAATTGAATAATTCTTTTTTGACTCTTTCCTCCTGAGCAAGTTCACAAAAGTGGTTGAACTAATACAATTTGTCATTGTGGACTTTGTTCGTCCTGACACGATCAATCCGAAGATCGTTTTTTGCCCGAGAAGTGATCCCTTTTTAACTACTCCCGGAACTACAATTTATTAGTATAAATCTTTTTTTTTTTTTTTTTTTTAGACTTATTGCGTTATTTATTGTATCTTCTCTTTTTGTGAGACTAACAATAATTATTCAAATCTTATTATATAACTTATATTAATTACAATATGAAGTAATTGTATTAGTTAGAGGCGGCCCTAGGATTTCTTTGCTGGGCTGGAGAATCTTTGCGCTTCAGTCGGCTCTGACTGTAGACTCGCGTAAGCGACTTCGCGAGAGGATTTTCGTGTGCGGCGAGCTTTGCTTGATGTTTACTTTTTTTCTTCTGAATTTCCTCATTGACAAGGTTTATGTGGAGGTCTCTATGGATGCTTTCGCTGCGTAGGTACCATGGTGCCCCAGTGATAGTTCGCAGAATCGTGGACTGAGCTCGCTGAATGATTTCAATGTTGGTTTTTGAGGCGTTTCCCCATAGTTCACAGCCGTATGTCCAGATGGGTTTCAGCACGGTATTGTAGAGGAGTACTTTGTATTCCAGACTAAGGGGAGATTTGTAGTTAATAAGCCAGTGAAGATTGGCTGCTTTAAGCTTCATATGAGTCCTTTTAGATTCTATATGTCGCCGCCAGGTGAGGCGTCTATCTAGGTGAACGCCGAGATATGTTACAACGTCTGCTTGTGGGATAAATGTTTTGTTCAGGGTACAGGGTGGGCAGGTTTGTCTGTTCAGTGTGAAGGTTACATGTCTGCTTTTGGTCTCGTTTATCTTAATGCGCCAGTCCGCAAACCATCTTTCCACTATTTTAAGATGGCAGGCAAGTTGCTCTGTTGCCTTCGCTGGGCATCTAGATCGGCTCAGTATTGCGGTATCGTCAGCAAACGTAGAGGTTGTGAGCTGATAGTTTGTAGGCATGTCTGCTGTGAATAGGGTGTAAAGAACGGGGCCCAGTACACTACCTTGGGGGACTCCAGCATTGATAACGCGGTCGTGTGAAGTCGAACTGTTGCACCTGGTTGAGAACACTCTTTTGAAGAGATAAGATTCGAGCACTTTGTGCGTGTTCTGGGGAAGCAGTTTTGTTATTTTGTACATTAGTCCTTCCAGCCAGACTCGGTCAAATGCTTGTGCAACATCTAAGAATATAGCTGAACAGTATTCCCGGTGCTCAAAAGCGGTACGAATTTCGTTTGTGATGCGATTGACCTGTTCGATCGTTCCGTGATTTTTGCGAAAGCCAAACTGATGCGATGGTATTGTATTTCGCCTTCTTAAGTAAGGAGTTAGTTGTTTTAAAAATGCCTTTTCAAACAGTTTCGAGAGACACGTTAGGAGACTGATTGGTCTGTAGGATGAGGGTTGCGTTTTGTCTTTGCCTGGCTTGGGAATCATTACTATGACCGCCTTCTTCCACCTTTGGGGATAGTATCCAAGTTTCGTAATAGCGTTGAAGAGATGGCATAAGGTCAGAACCGCACACGGTGGGAGTTCTATGATCATTTTTGGTGCCACCAAGTCATGTCCAGGTGATTTTTTGGGATTAAGATCTTTTATGATAGATGCTATCTCACTTTGGCTGAATGTTACTGGATTTGTAGGGGGCAAGCTTTTAGTTACTACTGGGAGGACAAATGAGTTGCTAGCAGGATTTGGTTGGAATACCTTCTGTAGGTGATCGGCGAACGCATTAGCTCTATCTTCGTCGCTGCGTATCCAGCTTCCAGAGGGACCTCGCAGTGGAACGACTGTTTCTGCCGGTGGCTGTATGCTTTTGTGTGCTTTCCACAGAGGGTTCCTTTTGCTGGTGGGCGATAGTTGTTTGATATATAGATGCTGTGCGTTGGCTTCCTCAAGCTTAAGTGCCCTGGTTAGTTTACGTGTTGCTAATTTTAGATGTTCTTTAGCCGTTGGGGATCTATGATTCTGCCGTTCTCTTCTTAGTCTTCGTTTTTCAAGTACTAGCTGTTCGATTTCACGATTTGTCTTGCTATGATTTGTCATTTTGTGTGTGTCTGGAGGTGTAGAGGCCTTGGCAGCAGCAACAAGTGTTTCCTCTATCGATATGACCAGGCGATCAACATCCTCGTCGGTGGATACTGTTTGAGTTGGTTCCATGTGGGTACAAACATATTTCGCGTACCTTGCCCAGTTGGTCCTGTTGCCTGTCAGCCTGTAGGGGCGCTCAGTTATATGTGGTCGGTGCCAGAGAGTAAGTAGAACTGGGGAGTGATCGGATGATAGTTCTGCAAGTGACTCGGCCGTAATATTATTTCTTGAAATCTTTCTTGTTATTGCAAAGTCAATGAGATCCGGTAGCTTATTTGGATCTGCCGGCCAGTATGTAGGCCTACCCGGAGTCACATAGTCGAGCTTGTTTCGCGGCTTAATGAGCGCGTTGTAAAGTTGTTTGCCCTTTGGGTTCAGAAGACGTGATCCCCAGTGCGTATGCTTGGCATTGTAGTCACCGGCCGCTATGAATCGCTCACCGAGTGAGTTGAAAAATTCCGAGAATTGGTCCTCAGAAACTACAAAACGAGGTGGGCAGTAGACTGCGGCCAGAGTGACGGGGCCGCTGCTGGATTGCATGCTTAAGGAAGTGGATTGCAGGTAGTCCATTTCAGTTCTATTATAAAGGTGGTGTTTGATGCGACTTCTGATAAGTATACCAGTGCCCCCATGGGCTTTGCCGTCCGGATGGTTTGTGGCGTAGAATAAGTATCCTGGGATATGGAAGTTGTGCTTGTCTGTTAGATGTGTCTCGGAGAGGAGCATGACGTCAATATTTTTTTCGATTAAGAACTGGGCAAGTTCATTTTTATGCCGTGAAACGCCATTTGCGTTCCACATAGATATTTGAAGTGGAGACATTATATTGATTTGGATGACAGAAGAAGCTGTATCAGCGTATTTTGGTTTCGCATAAGCTCTTGCATTGTGGTTTGCATGAATGTCCTAAACTCTTTTAGGGTTTCCTGGAGTGAGATCATCATCGTTTCAATGCCAGTTGGTATATGCTGCGTTTGTTCGTTCAAGGTAGTAATTTTCTGTTCTTCCCGAGTAGAAGTCGACTTTTGTGTTAGCGGATTCACGGATTTAATTCCCGATTTTAGGGCACTAGCGAAGGAAACGCTAGGACTGGTACGATGTGTAGGGGGGGTGCAGTGTAGGACGGGCCCGATTGTGGTGGAGTGTGAGCGATGTGGGTGGTCTGAGCGCGTATTGGTTCTCCGCGTTTGTTGAGGCGGTTCTTTAGTTCCTTGTATACTACACAGCCACGCCAGTTCGCTGTGTGACTTTCACCGCAGTTGCTGCACATTTTGACAGAGATGTCTTCCTTGTTCTTATGGCAGTTCGCTGTGCTATGAGCTTCACTACAGACTACGCAAATAGATTTCAGCGTACAGTATGCCTTAGTGTGTCCATATTCTTGGCAGTTAGTGCACTGCACTGGGCGATTGCGCTTGTGTGGCTCTTCCACTGTGATACGCCGATGCAGTAGGAGCTGTAACTTGTAGATTGGATGAACTTCATTTTTTTTCAGTGTCTGGCGTTCTGGCTCCAACTCGATTTTGAACATTGGTTGTGGTTCCTTATTTTTGTTTAATATGTTCGTGACCATTTTTGCATTAAAGTTTTTTTCCTTGAGCGCTTCTACGATTTCAGTGGTCGAAACAGTTGCCTCAATCCCTTTGAGAACAACTTGTAGGCCCCTTGCGCTTTTTAGTTGGTATGTGTAAAAGTTTTTTCCTGCTTCATCCAAGAATTTGGTTAGTTTACGATGGCTATCCTCGGTTTCAGTTTGGACCTTTGTTTCATTTATGTTCCCTTTTCTTAAGGGTATTACGTAAAATGAGTTTTCTCCTATAAGTGTGGCTATTTTGTTCACTAATGCACTTGAGCTTTTTTCGCGAATGTATATTGGAGGAGGCTCGACCTTCTTAGGTGACTTTGCCGGTTGTATACTTTCATCAGTAGAATTTGCCAGCAGCTCAAATCTGTTGGTGTTTTCTGGCGTTTTGTTGGTGAGCATGTTAGCATTGTCGCGTGTAATTTTTGCTTTGTTTTCTGTTTGTTGACTTTTGTAATTTTGAGGGCTAAGTTTTCTTTTTATTGTTATGTAGCGATCCATTCCAGTCTGTATGGTGGACCCGGCGTTCTTGTTTACGTTTTGGCTTGCTGATAGCGCAGCAGAACCTTTAATTTGTGTTTTTGTTTTGATCGCTGGCTCCGTAGGAGCAAATGCTTGCGCCGACGAAATTGAGCGAGCTGACGATACCGTTCCAGTTGTTGTTGTGGTTGCAGTTGCAGTGGTTGTTGTTGTCACAGTACTAGTCACCGTAGGTAAGCGTAAAGAAATTTCGCAAGTGTTTGGAGATTGGGGGTTTTGTGACAGTATTGAGGGAGAGCAAGAACGCGCTCTTTCGTGAGTTGTTGGCATTGGTAAACTTGTCGGGTTATGGGTGATTGACCGCTCGCTTTCTGCAGTTGCAGTGGAGACGTAAGAGAAGTACGCGTTGTTTCGTTGCAATGATAGCCGGCGATCGTCTTGCTCGCGTTGTCGCTGAACGCGAGTGTCGTTCTGGCTCATAGTGTAAAACTACTTGCTTATGCTAATTCAAACACAGAATATGTATTCGAGCGATGGTGCATCGCACAGAGCGTCTCTTTCGCTTTCGATTTATTTGTTTGATTTATTTCCACCTGGTTTTCGGAAATTTTAATTTTTGTTCATTCCTTTATTTCAGATATTATTTTGCTTTGTGAACCATTATTAATCAAAACTATATATGTTTGGAACTTTTCATCTTTACCTTTAATTTTAACATAAGCTGTGGCCAGTAACGCTTTTTCAAAAATAATACATGTATGTAAATACAAGTATTCTCTTTTAATGTGCAACATGTTATGGTGGTATGCAATAAAGCTCACTTTTGGGAATAATGCCGCTTCAAACCACAAATTTAATTTGTTAGCTGCATACACTCTCTCCTGGGGACTCAATGCTTTAAGTTTATGGCAATATATCATTTGATGCCCGGACATTTTCCACATCAGACAATTCACTCCCTTGGTGTCATTTTTAAACACCTTTTCTACAGGGATTTCTCCCTTTACTGAGGACAACCAGTTGGTTAAACCAGTGTTTGGATTTCATTTGATTTTTTAACTTTGCCTCTTTACTACATTTTTTAATGATGATGGGCAACTTTATTTTTTTGTGTGGTAGGTAAATAGTCGTTTTTTTCCTTTTTTTTAACATTTTTTTTTGCATATTCTTGGATTTTCATATCCATTAACTCTATATAGTTCTCTATGCCTTTTTTTATTTAAAAAATTTCTTCATTGAATTGGTTTTGAAACCCTTTAGTTGTTATTAAACTCACAATTTTGCTCAACAACATTTTAAATTTTTAAATCCGAAATGGAAAGGTTTCAAATTTCTTTTCCTGAATTTCTTTATAAGTTTGGCGTAAGTACTCCACTAATGGATAGATGGAATACTTAAGTTTGGCATTTAACTTTTTCCTGGCCATACCCCTAACTACCTTTCCTTAAGCTGCTTTAAATTTCTCAAGTATGCTATTGAAATGGTCATTAATAAAATATTCATATAAGGTGGCAACCTAAAATAATGCTGCCACCTACCCTCTTCAACACGGAGTTTGCAGTCGTCGATCGGCAGTCGTCGTTGCGCAGTCGTCGTTGCGCAATCGTCGTGGCCCAGTCGTCGTTGCGCAGTCGTCAGTAGTCAGCAGTCGAGAGCAGTCCAGTCGCGGTCGTTAAATTAGTCATATTGTATCATAATATCATTCACCATAGAACCTACATTTAATAGAAATAAACATCATTATAATAATCAATCTTACATTTGGGGGTTCGTCCGATTCAATATGTGTTAGTAAAACAGTCGCAGCTGTATCAGTTGCTGTGCACGTGGTGTGAACGATGAAAAAGTAGAAAAGCCGTCAAAAAATTGTTTGTGCAAAAGGGTTATGTGTTGTAGATTGTTTAAAGTCGAACAGTTGCAAAGTTAAGCAGCAGTAAAGTCGCAGTTACAACAAAGAATTCCTAACTTTTCGAAATTTATATTTCACAACTGTTGTTGAGTTTGCAGTTCTGTATAACAAAGTTGAGAAGGGAAAACAAGAAGGAGCGCGAAAGAGACAAAAAGTCGAGTGCGTACAAAGTTGATCATGCCGAAAACAAGTAGAACCCCGCGTAAAAGAGCACAAGTAACAAGTAACGAGAGTGTTGACGCAGTTTTAGAAAAATCGGAGTGTTGAAAAGAAGGACCGATAATGTCATGGGATGAAAGCAATGACGTTACAGTTCAAATGCAACAATTCATACAGTTGTTGACAATAAAGGTCGAAGTTGACGAACGAAGAGAAACCCAAACGAAAATATCAATTGACAATTTTGAGAAAATCGTGATGACTATTTAGTGTCTGTCGCAAAGTGGTTCGAAATATTTGAACGTAATTCTGATGCCTACGAGCTGTCCGAAAAACAAAAGTATGTACAAGCGAGGGGAAAATGACTGGTGCGGCCAAGTTGTTTTTAAAGTCAGAGTGCGTGAGTGATTCTGAAGAGCTCAAAGAGAAACTCATAGAAGAATTTGAGTACAGTTGGAACAGTGCCGATATACATAAGTTGTTGCGCGAACGGACGAAGAAAAGCTCAGAGTCTTTCCATGAATATATTCTGAGCATGAAAAAACTAGCGAGTATCGGAAATGTCGAAGATGCTGCCGTGTTGCGTTATATTGTAAACGGTCTCAATATGAAAAGCGAATTTAAATATGTTATGTGTCGTTGTAAGTCGTATAAAGGGCTCAAAGAGGAATACGCAATTTATGAACTAGTTCGCGAGCAGGAAAATAAGAAATCAGAAAAAAGTTCGGGGACAGCTATAAACAAACAAACAAACAAAGAGAAAAAGAAAGAATTTTGTTTTAACTGTGGCTCATCGGAGCATAAGAGAAAAAATTGAGTCGCGGCTACTAAAAAATTGAACAATGTTGAAATGAACAAATGCGAGTCTACGTTGCGCGGTTTGGGCAATGCCTTTACCAAACCAATTGGATGTTTTAACCCAAAAGTTGAAGTAGATCAAGTGCCGGCTGAACATAAATTCCTCGTTGTATCAAGCTGCAACTTGAACCATGAAGCGCTGTTGGTGTAAAAAGTTCTGTTTGGCTTCCGATGGTAATGGGTTTTTGTTTCATGAGCTAGAAACAAAACAGACTGCTACAGATAAGTATCCTTTTAATGTATTTGAAGAATCAAAGCGCCGCCGAATTATCAAAATCAAGTCGAGCAGTTGAACAGCTATCGGCCGCCTGCTGTCCTTACACAGTGTCCAGCTATACAGCTGCAAATCCATCCAGATGGATTGCTGAAACCATTCTGCCAATCACCGAGTCGGTTGTCCGCCAAAAAAGCTGAAGCTGTCAAAGCCCAAGTTGAGGTTTGGTTGGAGAAAGGCATCGTGAGAAACTCGTCATCCCACGTAGCAAGCAGAGTCGTTGTTGTTAAGAAGAAAGATAAAACGTTCAGAGTCTGCATAGACTACCGCAAGCTAAATAGTATGGTGTTGCAGGACTGCTATCCTGTGCTTTTAATCGAAGGAGTCCTGGAGAAACTACAAGCTGCCAAATATTTCACAATAATGAACTTTGAAAACGGATTTTTCCACGTGCCAGTCGAAGAAAAAAGTAGAGTCTACACGGCATTCATAACAAGAGAGGGACTTTTTGAGTTCAATAAAGCGCCGTTCGGGTTCCGAAATTCACCAGCCGCATTTATACATTTTGTGAACCATATTTTTCATAAGCATTTTTCATACATCATGCAGCTGTACATGGACGATATTTTTGTATATGTTGTTACAGCCGATGAATGCATGCAGAAGACGGAATCAGCATATATATATCAGCATATATTTTTCCTTGGCCACAACGTAGAGTATGGAAAAATTTAGCTTGGTCCTAATAAAGTCGCTGCTGTCAGCCGTTCCCCGACAATAATATGGTAAATATTAAAGCTGTTCAATCATTTCTTAGTCTCACTGGATTTTTCTGGAAATTTATACCTGGTTATGCCCAAGTGGCACGTTCCCTTACAAATCTGCTGAAGAAAGAAGCTGAATTCAAAATTGGCCATTAAGAGCTACAGTCGTTGTCAAAGTTGAAGCAGTTGTTGACAAGTGAGCCGGTGCTCCACATCTTTAGCAGAGAAGCACCCACAGAGTTACATAAAGACGCGTCCAAAAAGAGGGATTCGGAGCAGTGTTGTTGCAGTTGTTTAATGGGAAACTTCACCCCGTCTACTGTTGGAGTAAGAAGGCGTCCCAATCCGAGTCGAAACATTACAGTTTTATACTTGAAGTGAAAGCTGCATACCTGGCGTTAAAGAAGTTCCGTCATTATCTGCTTGGAATACATATAATACATTTCATTTCAAATACATTTAAGTTAGTAACGGATTCCTCCGCCTTCAAGCAGACAACAAGCAAAGCTGATGTACCAAGAGAAGTTGCTCAGTGGGTCCTTTATCTACAAGACTTCTGTTATGATATCGAACACCGAGCAGGCAAAAAGATGAAACATATTGACCACCTCAGCCGCTATCCACAAAATGTACTCATCGTCACAGCAGAACTCTCAGTACAGTTGAAGAAGACACAACAGAACGATGAACAATTACGAGCAGTCGTCAATATCTTACAATATGGTCCGTATGAAAATTTCAAGTTGAAAGGTCTACTATACAAAGAAGTCAATTGGAACGAGTTGCTAGTTGTGCCGAAGCTTATGGAGAAAGAGGTTATCAAAAATGAACACGAGTTTGGCCATTTTGCAGTTTACAAAACAATACACGACATCCAGCAGCACACCTTGAAGGGAAGGTAACAAAATATATCACTAATTGTATAAGTTGTATTATTCACAGCAGTTGAAGTTGAAGAAGCAAGAAGGGTTCCTATATTACATAGAGAAGGGTGATGTTCCGCTTCATACGTTGCACGTCGACCACTTGGGGTCTATAGATTCAACGTCCAAGCAGTACAAGTTCTAAGTTTGTCTGGTTGTTCGCGAAATTAACAGGCAAAGAAGAAGTGGTCAACAATCTAATGCAGTGGTCAAGCGTCTTTGGTTTCCCGAGACGTATTATAAGCGACAGGGGCTCGGCGTTTACATCGCACGCATTTGAAGAGCTGTTTTCATCCGGGTCGGAGGACGAAGGTCAGGATGGTCGAATGTAAGGTGGCAACATACAAGAGTGCTGCCACCTACCCTCTTTAACACGGAGTTGACAGTCGTCGATCGGCAGTCGTCGTTGCGCAGTCGTCGTTGCGCAGTCGTCGTGGCCCAGTCGTCGTTGCGCAGTCGTCAGTAGTCAGCAGTCGAGAGCAGTCCAGTCGCGGTCGTTAAATTAGTCGTATTGTATCATCATATCATTTACCATAGAACCTACATTTAATACAAATAAACAACAGTATATGGTAATAACACACTAATACACTAATGCTCTATGATATTCACAATCTTGGGATTCTAATGGAGATAGTAGTTCTTTATCATTTTCTTCTGTACTATCTTTCATTAGAATCCCATCACTAGCCTAGTTATTCTAACCTAATCTTTAATCAGGATTGCCTTTTCTTTAGTCGACATTTTATTGTTTTTTTTAACCAATGTTTTTTTTTTTAAACTGTATCTTATAAAGTTAAGTTAAAAAAAAGGAATAATAAAATGGACTTGCCACCGCTGCTGGCGCCAATGCTGCCGTCGTTGCTGCCGTTAATGTTGCTACCGCCGATGTAGCCGCTGACGTTACCACCGATGTTGCCGCCGAATTTGCCTCCGATGTTGCCGCCGATGTTGCTGACGATGCCCTGCTCTGCTACTGGCGCTAGCCACAGTCCACAGTCAACCTCCTGCGCAGTATAGCAGAGCAAATTATTACACTGGGAAAAATAAAAATTGTCTTGCTGGAGTGCCGCGTCTATCGCAAATTGGAGACGTGTTGCCAAAGTCTATGGACTTGAAACACTTATGGACTTCGGCCACAAGTCAATGAGGCAGTTGAATGATAACGAATTACTGTTGCTCAAACTTCGAAATGAATTTCTCCACCAAGAGAAATAAGAGCAATTTTGGAACAGTTTGGGAAATGGATATAACTAAGAATAACAATATTAAACATATGTTAATTGTTCATTCTAACACGGGTCTCATGTAGTGAGCTCGAATTTATCAAGTCTGAAAGAGTGAGCAGAAAAAAAGAAGGCAAAAACTGGCGTGATGTTTTCTCTGTGTACCAATATAACAATTACAGACCCAGTGCTTGTTGCAAAAATTTAGGTGTTTTTAAACAATAGTTTTATAGGTCCTTAGCCTAACCTAGAATGTAAAAAAATAATCTGAATGAAAAAAATAAATCAGAAAAAATTTGCCATTATTAATTATGCCGAATTTGTCGCGGACTAAGAGATAGTGCCAATTTGTAACTGTAGCACCGTCCTTACAACAACATTCTTCAGAGAACTACCCTACGTTACATGCGGACAGCAACTTTATTCAGGAAGCACCGCACACTGTACCACTCGCACCAGGCACCTTCAGCGTTTACAATCATCAACGATGGCGTTATGACCATCAGTGACGAAGCAGCCACGATCGAAGAACAACTACTGACAGGGACAATCCTCTTTATGTTTCCTAAATATCTCCTAGATAAAAGTGAACGACACCATATTTCGGAACTTAAAGAAATTAAGAGCAAATGGTGCAGCGGAGCGTGCCAAAAGAACACTGGTTGAGATGGCGCTGCAAATGCTGGTGCATTCTGGAGTTGACGAGATGTTTTGGGCAGAGGCTATTAACACGGCAGCCTATATGCAAAATCGATCTGAGACATCAACATTGCCCTGTGGGACGCCTTGCGAGGCGTGGTCGGGTAAGAAGCCGTCGGTGTCCCATCTAAGAGTGTTTGGTACGTAGGCCATTGTACTGAACAAAACTCACAGGAAGAAGTTCGAGCCAAAAGGTGCAAAACATTTGTTGGTTGGTACTCCGAGACTGCGATAGTTGAGGCGAGGTATGTCATATTTCTGCGATGCAATGCTGATGTAAAATTGTTCGAGCTTAAAATCCAGTCAGACGTTGATGCTGACGGCATACCGTCTGATCTGGTTTATGAGGTCAATCCTGTTCAAGGAGCTATAGGCACTGAAGAGCATCACGGTGATGAAGCTGAAGAAGGAGCAGAAGAGTCTGCTGAAGACAACCTAAGGTGCATCAGGAGAGGATCCGGGCGATCGGAAAAGGTACCTGGTCGACCTGGACGTCCACGTACCCAATATAACGTGGTAAATGTCTTGGGTGCAAATGACATTCAGGTTCCAATTACTGTCACGAGGCATTAAGAACGGCACAATCCTTAGATTGTGAGGGAGCGTGTGGCGCAGCGTGCCAATAGAACACTGGCTGAGATGGCCGAGTGAACCAGACGGCGCAATAATTGTTGATCGGTTCACTGATTTATCTGCCTATGACACACAACGAATATTACGATATTTTAAGGGCACCACAGAGCTGAAATTGCACTACAAACGCAACGGTCAGTCCATCCATGGTTATGTTGACGCGGATTGGGCTGGTGATAGCAATAATCGGAAGTCGTACATTGGCTGGTCGTTCTTCGATGCAGGTACCGCATTTACTTGGGAGTCCAAGAAGCAGTCAGTAAGCACAGAGGCGGAAGAAACTTATTTACGAAATGGGTTTCGGTGATGTTTCTCCAATTATAATATACAGCAACAGCAAAAGTGCACTGGGCCTTACAAAGAACTCCTCCTTTCATCCTCGGAGCCAGCATATAGATTTTAAATATCATCACGTAAGACATTTGTATAAGAGTAAAACAAAAATAGACTATGTAGCAACCGATGATATGATAATTTTTTAAATTTTATATTATATTATTTAAAATTTATAGATTTGATAATGTTAAGGTAAACACGCAACATTGTGAAGGAGTGTTAAAAAAAAAATTTATATTCTGGCTACTCTGCATGTTCTGTACTTTTTAGTATTTTTTTTATACCCTGTACCCATTGAAAATGGGTGAAAAGGGTATCATAATATGGTGCAAATGTATGTAACAGGCAGAAGGAAGCATCTCCGACCCAATAAAGTATATATATTCTTGATCAGCATCAACAGCCGAGTCGATATAGCCATGTCCGTCTGTCCGTCCGTCCGTCCGTCCGTCTGTCCGTCTGTCCGTCTGTCTGTCCGTATCAACGCCTAGATCTCAGAAACTACAAGAGCTACAGACATGTGCCATATATCGTTGGATAGGTAATTAACATACGCAGTACAAGTTTATTGTTTTATTTTGATATCACCCCCCGCTACCCCGCAAATCGCAAAAACTGCCACGACCACAATTATTAACCTAATGCTGTGCAATTCGGCATATGCGTTGGTGCTTATAAAAGCTATCTAATTTTTTAATTTGAACCAAATCGGATAAGAAACACGGAAGGTATGCCACATTCAAAATCTATGGCAAGGGAAGCAGACGCGCAGCAAAATACGCATTGCGCGACGCCGACTGCGACGTTGGCATCGAAATGTGTATGGCTTTATGACACACGAAATTTATTTTCTTTTTTAATAGAATATTGTTTCATTTATTTATTGATACTAAATAAATAAATTGTATGCATGTCTAAGGGTACAGGGTATTTTGCAGTCGAGATACTCGACTGCTGCGTCCTTACTTGTTTCATTTGTCGTAAAGGCAAATCTTTGATTTTTCGCAACCTTATGGACCATCAGTTCAACGGATTTTGAAAAGAGTTCAGTTGGCAGTTCAGTTAACCACCCACATTTGGCAGAGATGTTTTTTGGGATAGTGAGGTCATCTTTTGTTTTAAAACTGCTACTTTAATTTATATTTAATAGAATAGTCCGCTATGACACGAATTAATGAAAACAGGTCTCGACTCCTGCAATTCAAATACCACGAATTTATTTCCAATAAAATTGTATACCACCTTAGTGTATTTTTGTTTACATAGGCAAGAATAATCGGTAAATTATTCATTAAAGTTTCGCAGAATCAACTTTAACCATCTTTGTTTATCCCTTAATGTCGCACAACTGTTAACATCAGATGTTATAGGATGGTGAATGTGATCAGGAGGTGTTCCACATTCGTCAAATATTCCAACTGTTCCACACGGGTGGAATCAGTGGCAAGAGGCTTAAAAAATGAGTAGAAATCCATGCAGTATAAAAAAAATCATATGTTCATAATATAATAAAATATATTGTAAATCTTAATTATTTATAAAGTTCAATAATATATTTTTTTCTTACTTAGCCGACAACAATCTCAACACAAATTGCGTTAATTTGCCACGGAAATGGATCGCCCCTTATAAAATATAAAATCATGTAAATCATCTTAAAACTATATTTATATATTATAAATATTTGTGAAAATATAAATCATATTTTCATAACTCATAATTAGAAAATTTACATTATTGGTCCCTGATCCTTTACCGCTGGTTCAAAAATAAGTAAAATTAAATTTAACCATATCAACAATTTCCGATTAAAAAGTCTAATAATCGACGCTAGCAAATGGTATTGTAAGTAAATTACAATAATAGTAGTTAAAGCATGATTAAAAAGCCTGGTGAGGATGTCGATGGAAAGAGCGCCAAAAATCCATGAAAAGGACAAAAGGAACTATCTTGTTAACATTAACTTAAATGAACAAATTGATAATACAGAGAGTGATGCGACATATCCATTATTTCGCGTAGATCGACTCCATCGTGGTGAGGTGATCCAATGTTTGACGTGTAAATTTAAATTTAAAAGTAACTCTTTTAGCGACATTTGCGCGCATTACACCAATCACCACAATCGGGAAAATAGTGACACTTTAAATTTTTATAAGTGCCTATATTGCACTCGCGGCGTTTATTATTATTTACGGCCAGCCAAGACGAATCCAGAAATTTTCCACTTCTGTTCGCCCTTAAAAAAATTTAATTGAACCCCAAGATGACGGGTGTAAAAAATAAAAATGGTGACGTCTTCGAGTGTGATCGAAATTCTAATAACTCTGAGGAACCTAAGTACTTTGAGCATATTAAGGTTGAATCACAAGATATTGCTTCAGAATCTCGAGCTACCAATGAATTATCTGAAATGGTTTCAATAAACATTGAAAATTATTCTGACTCCCTTCAATACTCCATAGACTATAAAAAATCGTCGAACTCAGCTAATGCTGCAGATCAATTCATAGCAAAGAAAGATTTGAAAGGTATTAAGAATAATGGTTCATGTCATCCAAATTATGGGTTTGGGAAACGGTGGTCAAAGTCGGAAGATGTCTTGCTCAAATCTTTAGTTGAGGAGCATGGCGAAAATTGGGAAATTGTAGCACCACACTTTAAGGATAGATTAGAACAACAGGTACAGCAACGTTGGGCAAAAGTTTTAAATCCTGAGCTTATAAAAGGACCATGGACGCGTGACGAAGATGAAAAAGTTATTGAGCTTGTACAGAGCTTTGGACCTAAAAAGTGGACTTTGATAGCGAGATATCTTAATGGCCGCATTGGCAAACAATGTCGTGAGAGGTGGCACAATCATCTAAATCCAAATATTACAAAATCAGCATGGACTGAAAAGGAGGATCAAATAATCTATCAAGCTCATACTAAACTTGGCAATCAATGGGCAAAAATTGCTAAATTACTGCCAGGACGAACGGATAATGCTATAAAAAATCATTGGAACTCAACAATGCGTCGAAAATACGATGCGGAGCGTAGGTCAAATAACGCCTCTGAAAATGACTTGAGAAGCTCACGAACTCATTTAATTACTTTAATAAAATCTGGTGGCATCAGTAAAGTACAATCTCATTTACACCAGAAAAAAAACACTGAAGAATTAACTGACTTTAAATCACAAATTCAATCTAATGATAGTGAAAACTTGTCAAACGCCATTAAACCAAAACCTGGAATAACTGATTCACATGGTCGGATTCTTGCGCACCTTCAAAGTTCTGTTGGAAGATTGCCCCTTCCTCGCCATACTCCTAACATATTAAAACGTTCCCGAATGAACATTCCTGCACCAGACTATCAGCCACTGGGTGTGGACTGCAATCATGATAATACACCAATAAAATCTTTACCGTTTTCACCTAGCCACTTTCTTAAATCTCCATGTCTTACAACTTTTGAAGATTTGAACTTGTGTGCCAGCACTCCAGTGCTCAAGATTTACAATAGCGTTGGAAAAGAGGTCAAAAAAGAATTGGGGAACTCTTCCATTGAAACGCCACTTAAGGGTATGTATACCTAAAAATACCTAATCAGAGTTAAATTTAAAATTCAATTTTAGTAATAAGAGTACGATAATAGTAAAAAAAAAAAAATTAAAATTACTTTTTAAAATTCAAAACTTAAATTTAAAAGTCCGTTTAAACATTCTTATTAATTTTTCAATTAATTCATATATACTCGGGTACATAACAGAGAAGGAAGCGTTTCCGACCAGTATACGTATATTCCTTGAGAAATAAGATGATCTTGAGCTTATGAGTCGGTATAAACGTGTCCATCTGTCTGTTTCAACGCAAAAAAAAACTCAGCACACACCTTTCAATTCCCTTTACACACACCTTTCTTATTTTATTGCACACACTATGTTAGTCGGAACGGCCGGGATCGGTCCAGTATAACCTATAGCACCATATTACTGAACGATCGGAAACCCTATATCTTTTGCTTTTGCGGATAGAAAGTTAAAGTTCGTCAATCTAGAACATTTTAAGCGGATCAGACGACTATCCGATAACTGTTATAATGGAACGATCGAAAACTTTGGTATTTTTGAGAGAAAAAGCGTGGGTCTTTCTTTAAAATCCATTTTATAAGGAACTGGTCTGATTTTAAAGTTTTCAAAAGTTGTTATCAAAATTAAAAACACATCGTATTCAAAAATTTGAATCGTAAAATATAAACTGATAGTCTGTTTAAAAAAAAAAATAACAAAATTATTACGAAAAACTCAGTTAATATTCATTATCGTATTGTTGTTTTATTTAAAGATGCACTGTAAAGAATAAAGTTGATTTTGCAAAAAAAAAAACTGCGCAAATTCGCAGTTTCTTGTTTATGAAACTGATCCACCTCCTCTCTTCAATCTCGCAAATAGTATGTTAACCAGTCAGGTCGAGATTGAACTAATTTTCATCGAAAAATTCACGTATTCGTAAAAAACATGACGAGTTTTAGAATTATAAGATATACAACCATGGTTACTGAGTCCCAGTACTGTATAAATCCTCACGGAATTAACTTTTTTTTAGCGAAGCTTCAAGACATTTATGTATGGTATGTATCACACATGCTTACTGTTTCTCAACTGTCACTCGCTCGATCAGTTAAGAATCTCGTCTCCTAAGAATCTCCTTATTGGTTAACAGATGTTTACATTTGGGTTCTCGCTCTACCGTTTTACGTTTTCATAGGAATGCATACTAATCCAGTTCGTACGTTCCGCGTGACCATTGGGTTTCCTCCTCTGGGTTTCCTCACATAGTTTGAGTTATGTTTTACTTTGTGTAACTTGCAATGTTTTTTAAAATCGATCAAGGTAAAGGCGGTACCTCGATCAATAAAGAATCTTCTTGGCATTCCAAAGAAACTTGTTACTTTCTGCAGTATTTCCAAGACGTGCTTAGTCGCTGTATTGTATACTATTGTATACTCGTACTATGGTTACCATGGTCGTGAAGGCATCGAAAAGTACAAGAATTTGCTCGTTTCGCTTATAACTTTTTGGAAAGCGATCCTGCTGAATCACGTACTCATCGCTCTCAATTTTCTTTTCTTTTGTCATATTAGTACGATTTTTTGTATCTTTGTCTTGTAGTTTCATAGAAAATTACCAATCAGCTTCAACAATTAATGTTTTTAAAATCTTCAGGCAAGCGGTCACCACCCTTAAGGGAGTCTCGAAATGGCGCCCGGCTTAAATCATCCACGTGCCACATCAGTACTCCAGCTCAATGTATAATGTCGATGTCATATTCTTAAATGCGTAACCACCATCTAGCAATTCGGTGTACAAATTCATTCTTTTCATTTCACGATATTAAGGCCTTGCATTCGGGGACGACTCCAATCTTCTTTCCTTAGATATAGTACTTGAACCGCTCCAAGAACACGACAACAGCCGAAGCTTTCAGCCCGTAACTGATAGTTCTTCTCGGACTTAGATGTTGCTCGACTGAAATATGCAATGGGCTTTAATTGGGCTTAAATGGGCTTTAATCATCATCGTTTAGCATCGCCACTGTGGCCAAGCCCACAGCACTGCCATCTGCATGTTGTTCGTGTTCAGCATCTATTTAATAACTGGTGATAACAGGACATAACGTCAGACAACCCTATAATTTCAAAAACGCGTCTTATTGGGACTGCTTCTGTTTACCGATCACGATGTTGTCCTTATAGTGCAGCATTTCGCCTTTCTGCATTCGGTTGTGCAGTTCTGTCATGATCCTATTAAAAATGGCGAGATCATTCTATAGTCCAAGCGGAAGTCGTTTAAACTCATATAATCCATCCATGTTGATGAAAGCAGTAAGCTATCTGAACTCAGGTTCTATTTCGATTTGGTAATAGCCACTATTGAGATACAACGAAGTAAACTATTAAAAACGTTTTGCCTCCTTCGGACGCTTTCGATATTTGGTAGTGGAAAATTCTCTTCTGGATCAGCTTGTTCAGGCGGTAAGTAACACATTCCACCACTACCATTTGTCTTCTGAATGTGCATATTGGGCTGATGTACTATGACGTAGGTGGCTAATTAATATCATGTCCAACATCTTGCTGATAATATCCTTTTTTGGTTCGTCAATTCGTTATGGTGCTTGCAAACCCGCTTCGTCGCTCAAACGACTATATTTGCTTGGACAACGTGGTTTTTTCTAGACAACAGCAGACTTATCTAACGGTTAACGCATTTCAACGCAAGTTAACAAAGAATTTATGAGTACTTTTTTTTTGGTTTTATCGGATTCTGACTGATAAAAATTTCTTTTAACTAGCTTCCCGTTTTGCCGGGACCCTTACTCCTTGTAAGACTGCTAGCAATAAAAACTTCATGTTCCCAAAATACGCACCAACCACTTTATTGACACGATCTATGAACCGATTTACGAATATAGCGTTCCCATCGCTGGGTTCAAACTCGGGCAACGTGTCTGCAATATCCTTAGCTGACTTCTTTCTGCGATACTTTTGGTCCTCTCTGCCTCTGGCGGCTGATTAACGGTTGCCTCAACGTTTCGTCTTTGCATGGTAAGCAACTGGACCATCATATTCTTGAGCTCTGTCATCTCGTTTTGCAGGTGTGAAACTGCCGTTGCTTGTGACGTCAGCGATTCCTCATGTTGACTTATAATTCCTGCCGCTTTTAGCGTCTCCACGTCTTCCGACTTCTCAAATTATACTAGTGTATGTATTCAAAACCTTTTTTATTTACTAAATGCACACACAATCCCTCTGCATGTATACAGACTGATTGTATTTGAGTCTGTGTACCACGCATTGGTATACTTCCGAGTTTAGCATCCCCAACTGAAGAGTATTGCACTTCTAAACTGAAAAGTGCTGGCTTGTCGAGTAATTTCGCAGGTTTATTTAATTAGTTAGTAAAATGAAATATTATATATCAACATAAGGTTTTAACTCCTGCGTTGTTCTTATTCGCCATCTGATTTTAAACTGCCACACACTCGATCAGTTAACAGTCTCGTCTCTAAGTCCTGCACCACTAGCAGCTCTAACAGTCCATATTGGTTAAAATATGTTTACACCTAACAAAATTACACCTAAGGGGTCATAAGTCGTTGCGAACCTTAAAAAGATGTATTCATGTTATTCGAGTAGATTGTTATTTAAAGATTAAAAATTGGTTTATACCGGCCATGTAGTTAAAATAAAAATAATAAAATATAAAATAATAAAAAAAATAAAAATAATAAAATAAAATATATAAAAAAAGATGCTCTGAAAATGTTTCTATACAAACTTGGCTCTCAGTCAGATGTATTGATTCCAAACCTTGCACATGACTATATGCTTCAGTTCACATATAAATAAACGATTCAAAAATCTAAAGCTTTAGGCATAGCAGTTGTTGACGAAAAAGGCTTCTTCTATTTACTATTTGTACTATTATAAAATTATGCAGATTAGACCAGTACCTTCTAAAATGGATTTTTAAAAAGTCGCAAGTTTCTACTTCCATAAGCACATTAGGCATTACTCACTTTAGGCATATGACAGATATAGGATTTAGTTATAGCATTTTCGTACGTTCAGATATAAGATGTAGTCGACCGATTCAGAAAAGAAATTAAGGGTGTCTGCAAAGTTTTGAGTTGATGGTTTTAAACTAAATACTTTGTACGGTAGGAAATGTCAATTGTCAATTTCACTGCATTGCATACTTCTAAACAATATTATGATACCCTTTGCAATGCAAAAACAAACATCGCAAGATGTCCTCATCTTAATATTTTTTCCCATTTTTTTTAACATGACTACTTTTAAATTATAGGTAAACATGGACCAAGAACACCAACGCCATTTAAAAATGCACTTGCAGCTATAGGCAAAAAACGACACGGTCGACGATATGAACCTTCGAGTCCGTCAAGTCTAGTGGAAGATCTTGCTGAAATTATCAATGAAGAACAACAAAACGATTCCCAATCTTCGCAAAATAATAATATAGGTCTACACTCAACTAACAATGTGTTGTTCAGTGTAGAAAAAAATGTGACATCACGGTCACCACATCTGACACGTGCAAGAAAATCTTTGCTCTCAACTTGGACTACAAACCATCACCCCAATGTAGTTTTTGGTAAAAAAGTACAACCGTTTGAAACAGAAACTCCCAGTAAGATTCTTTCATCACCAAGCAATATTATGAAAGACCCTCTATGTAGTGAACAGGATTTACCATTCGATGAATGCAGAAAAGAAAACAGGCCATACTATAAGGCCCATAACCTGTCGAGTGAAAATATCATAGATCCGAAATGGGCTCAAGTAGCTTGCGGAAAAACCAAAGACCAGTTGTTTATGGAAGAGCAAGCCTATGCATGTCTTAAAAATTTTTCTTGCTTACCACGTTCTCTGATATTTGAAAAACACAAGAGTAACTGTATTTTTAATGAACAGTTTTTATAATTATGGAATTATAAATTTGATTTGCATATGAATATTGTATATATGGATATAATTGTATGAATAAATCATATTGAACAAAACTAATAAATCATTAGAATTATTAACAGTACTTTAAAAATGCGCTTTCTTTTTTTTCGTTTTGTCCCTTCCAAAAAATACTACAAGTAGATAAATGGCTAGACCATATCATAGCCATAAAATAGGAAAACTTCAGTTTTTTGGATTTCAATTAAAAGAATATTTATTTTCAAACTTGTTAATAGAATATTTATTTTCCAACTTGTTAAAAGAATATTTATTTCTTAATATGTTAAAAGAATATTAATTCCTTAATATGGTAAAGGAATATTTATTTCTTAAGGGGGTAGATACAATTGAATGAAAAACATTTTTTTTACAAAGAAGGTATAATTTAATCATTATAAAACTTTGTACACTTTTTGAAATAAGATCAGGAATGTACATTTTTTTGGAAAAGAGGATGGCGACTGCATGCTGGCGTGAAGTCAACCTCCAAAAAACGACAACCACTCTTGACGTCGTATTATTGATCTGTAACCCATAAGCCCATATACAATTTTTGCTTAAATATACATGTAATTTTTCGGTAAACCTTAATAATTAAAAAAATAATTCTGCGTTTGGTAGAAATTATTATTAAAGAACGAAAATTTTCACTATTTTTTCAGCCATTTTTGCATTAATAATTCAAAATTGCAACATAAAAATTCCAAATCATTTAGGTTTACAGAAAATCTAAGGTATAAAGAAGAAACTCGAAAATTTCAGCTAATTTGGACAAGTATTTTCCAGTAATTGTGGTTGCCAGTTCTAAAAATTTTGTTTTGAGGAAAACGCGTTTAAAGTTTTGAAAACCGAAAAACCGGCCGCTCTCATATACCTGCATTCTCGAAAAATGGAAAACAAATATTAGGAGTTCGATTTTCGATCTGAAACTTTTTGGAGCTTATTCTACGGGACATTTCCAAATTTTTAGAGGAACAAAAAATATCTATTTTTTACCTTCTAATTGTATCTACCCCATTAATATGAAAAACACAACTACTGACTATAATACTTAAAAATATGTGAGGGGCATTTGTAGGTTTTGTATTTTAAAAATTGTAAAGATATTATAAATGTTAACTGTTAGCACATCCTGTCTGGTTACCGTTTTCTTTATTAATGAATTCAAATAAACGTATGCAGCAAGTTTGCATTTAAGAGCATTGTTTATTATTTTGAATGCTACTACTACCGCTCTCTGTGATCCACTGCCTTCTTCTTCCTTCACTTCATTCCGTGTTCCTCTCTACATTCATCGTTGCCACCTTTCTTCTTTTTGGGTCATAGCAACACATCAGTGCGATACTATAAATACATACGAGTATATAAAAAGTTTATTTTGGGGAAGTGCAGCCGATTGGTAACTTCTAGAATAAGTCTCTCGCCGGGTGAAAACTATCTGCCCATAACCCAAAATTAAAATTCGAAAAACTAAAAAAAAAAAAACAGATTAATTATAAATTTGAATTGTACCAAATACTTAACGACCCTGCGATTTGAACCCACGTCCTTTAATGGGATTTTGTGTTTTAACGCGACAAAACCTGAGGGATCCCTGTGGGGCAAACTAGCCATCACAGTATGTTTTAATTTTACAGGATGCAGTACATATGATTGTAATGGCATTTTGTGGTTAAAGTTTGGTTCAGTTTGAAGCGGTTCGGATCCGTTCAGACAACAACATTCCATATTGTTTATTGTGCGATCTATGCTGCGTTTGTACGTTTGAGGCTGGAATATGCCCCTATTATTTGGAGCCCCTATTACAGCATTCGCTTGAGGACAATAATATGGGTTTGAATATGTTCGACTTTTTAACCGCTTTATCCAGTACGTATATGCGATTTTGAACATATAGCTATAGCGCCAGTTACGGCTATTGCGCCTCCGGTTTGGGACAATCGCTTGTGTTGCGACTAAGATCCACTCCCACTTGCCATCAACTTCAAATACTGCCAAGCATCAAATTCCTTCACATAGGTTGTACCAAACCAGCGGTGTTGTGCAAGCTAGACAAGACTAGTTGAAAAAGACGCTGACATAAGCCCTCTCAGATCTGTCAACTTTAAACTGGGAGTTCCGAAGCAACCCACTGTTTACAATGATAATGATGATGACTAAACCTTGGTAGAATTTTACTGTTTTGCATAGACAGCCTGCAAGATTATTGACCTGCCGGCAATTATTTATTCATCTCAACCTGAATCGACAAAAAACACTTTCCACATTTCAAATTTCTATGCCAATTTCTCATGTTGGCACCAGCTGCAAAGTATTTATCATGGTTTCGATACTGCTTCATTGTTACGTCGATGATGATTCGGTGTCGGATCAGTTTGGGCAGCGTGTAGAGTTGTTGTCGTAGAACTAGGTTCTGTAAGTCCTGACGTTTCAGGACGTTGGCGAAGGTCACATTTTGGAGGGTGATCGTAGGGCCAAATGAGGACATCTTTGCGGTTGCGAAGAAGACTTCTGGGGTTGTTTTTGGTAATATACATGTATTTTGTGGGTTATGGAGGCGTGCAGACGTTACTCGGTGATCAATTCGGCTTTTGGGGGTCTTTTTATATTGGACAACCTCTATAGTTTAGTGTGTGGTTAAGCCCACAATTTCCGCGGGAGTGGAGAGTCATGAAGCTCTCCACAGACCACACAAACTGAATGCAATACACAGGACGCTCTTGTATAGCCATATTCTTGGCAGTTAGTGCATTGGGCGGAGCCTTTCCGCTTGTGTGATTTTTCTATGGTAATGCTAAGATTCAGAAGAAACTGTTGCTTGTAAACAGGGCGCACTTCATTTTTCCTGATAGCTTTAGTGTCTGGTTCCAGCTCGACTTAAAAGAATGATTGTGGTTTTCTGTCTTTGTTAGGATGTTAAACAAAGTTTTCACCTTGAAATCTTTATCATGTAATTCCTGCGAAATCCCTGAAGGTGTTACTTCAGGCTCTATACCATTGAGAGCGACTTGAAGGCCATAACTACTCTTAAGTTGGTAAGTGTAGTAACTTTTTGTTTATTGTTTAAGTAATGTGCAAGAGTCCTAAACTTCTCTTCGGTTTTTACGGTTTGGGGGTGATGGACCGTGGCCGATTTATGTTTGCATTGATTTTGTGCACTTCCACTTGTTAAGAAGACATAAATGAGAAATACGCGTTGTTTCTTATCGATAAACGACGACATCCTGTCTTGTCAATGTCATTTTGATTCACTGTAAAAGTTCGTGGCTTGGTTTTTTTCTTAATTTTCTTTGAAATATAATAGTTGTACAAAAAAATGGGATTTTATTATCTAATTTATTAATTTGATTAATAATTTATTTAATTAATTTAAAAAGCGATTATAAATTGCTTTGAGCGTCGTTTCGTTAAATTTTTGTGGTAAATTCTTGGTAATTGTTCACTTTTCACTTGTAATAATTTGGACTTCTTTTACCTTTGTTTGTAGTATATTAGTAAGCCATGTAAGTACTTTTTCCAATTCTTTCTCTCCACTTCCAGTGATATTTTGAACCCAATTAGAGTTGACCCTCCAAAAATCTACATGTGATTCTACCTTTTAAAAATACACTTATTACATTTATTGAACAACTATCTCCTGACACCTCTAAGATTGATATCTTGACTGTATGGTAATCTAAGACTGTAGTTAAAGTAGATGTATATCGTTGTAATCATATTTACGTTATTCTTAAAAATACGTAAAAAACTAACATCTATTATTCTTACCTATAAGAATACTGGGGGGTTTGGTTGTAAGTATTTGCCTGGATATTTGATATAGCCATGTCCGTCTGTCCGTCCGTCTGTCCGTCCGTCCGTCTGTCTGTCCGTATCAACGCCTAGATCTCAGAAACTAAAAGAGCTACAGACATGTGCCATATATCGTTGGATAGGTAATTAACATATGCAGTACAAGTTTGTTGTTTTATTTTGATATCACCCCCCGCTACCCCGCAAATCGCAAAAAACTGCCGCGCCCACAATTATTAACCTAATGCTGTGCAATTCGGCATATGCGTTGGTGCAATAATTTTTTAATTTGAACCAAATCGGATAAGAAACACGGAAGGTAGGCCACATGCAAAATCTATGGCAAGGGAAGCAGAAGCGCAGCAAAATACGCATGGCGCGACGCCGACTGCGACGTTGGCAGCGAAATGTGTATGGCTTTATGACACACGAAATTTATTTTCTTTTTTAATAGAATATTGTTTCATTTATTTATTGATACTAAATAAATAAATTGTAAGCATGTCTAAGGGGACAGGGTATTTTGCAGTCGGGAAACTCGACTGCTGCTCCCTTACTTGTTTTTTAATGTCCTTATTTAATATTTAAAATCTATCCGAGTGTCCACTCATTAAATGATTTGGGAGTGACATTGACTTAAGGGAGGTACATGGATGCAAATTAAATGAGGTTGACATAGGTGTCTGTTGATGGGGGGAGGTCAAGCGGGTGTTTCCTCTTCGGGCGTCTTAGGGATTGCCTATTATCTGGGAGGTTGATGGCCAGGTGGTTGGGGTGGTTGTCCAGTCTTTTTGTGTATCTTTCGCTGAGACGGGTGATCTCCTCTGCTCCCCATGGAATTCCAAGCCCTCTGTGAATGATTGAGTTTTCGTGGTACGGATGGGAGTTAGAAACTGTTCTTAGGCATTTATTTTGAAACCGCTGGATTCTGATGCGGTTAGAACAGTTTGTCGTGCCCCACAACTGTATCCCATAGATCCAGATTGGCTTCAGGACTACTTTGTATGTGTGTAGTTTGAGTTTTTCCCTGAGCTTGGACCTTCTCCCTAGGAGCTAGTGCAGTTGCTTGAGTCGTAGGTCGGTCTGGTTGCGCTTGTTGATCAGGTGTGGACGCCATGTGAGCCTGCGGTCCAGGGTCAGCCCTAGATATTTGGGAGTGTTATTTATACGGATGGTTTCCCCGTTGAGTGTAACAGGGGGCAATCCCCCCTGCGTAGTGCGAAGGTTGTGTGTGAGGAGTTTTCCGTGTTGCCCACGATGTTCCATCGTTTCAGCCATGGATCGAGAGCATCCAGTTGTCTCTGGATGATGGCTGATGCTTCCTGGGGATCTGTGGCGGAGGCTAGGAAGACGGTGTCATCGGCATAGGTATGTGGTTACTGTGGGGTTCCGGGAGGGGGTGATGGGAAGGTCTGCTGTGTGAGTGTGTACAAGATCGGTCTAAAAACGTTGGCTTGAGGTACTCCTGCTCTTATAGGCCTGGGTGTGCTGATTGATGATCTGCATCTCACTCTGAATTCTGTTCCCTCTGTGTACGACTTGAGGAAGGCAAAATGGGAACTTGAGAGGTGGGATTTTATTTTGAAAAGGAGTCCAGGGTGCCAGACTCTGTCAAATACCTGTTTGACATCGAGGGCCTCAATTATGCTTTCAACAATCCGGTGGCATTACTCAGGTGTTCTATGGAGGCTTCTGAAGCCAAACTGGTGATCAGGGATCAGTCCGGCCTCGTCTAGTACTGGCAGTACTCTGCGAAAAAATACTCTTTCAAGTATTTTGGAGAGGATTTCCAGCAAAATAAAAGGACGGTACGAAGCTAGATTGGCTTCAGGTTTTCCAGGCTTGAGGAAGACAATTACTTCCGCACGCTTCCACTCTTTATAGAAGTACCCTAGCCGAAGGCAGCTGTTGAAGATGTTGGCCAGCCTTTGGGAACAGATTAGGGGCAACATTTTCAGTGCTGTTGCAACGGTACGGTCTGGACCTTGTGACTTGCCATTTTTTAGGGAGGCGATCTCCTGCGCAATCTCCTCTGGTACGACAGGCTGTGTTGGCGGGCTAGGAGCACTTGGGCTGTCTACGAACCTTATGATGGCAGCCGTCTCTTCGGCAGTGCATCTATCGAAAGGTGAGAAAGCACTATGTAAATGGTCGGCAAAGACTTCTGCTCTTTCGATCTCAGACCGACACCAGGACCCGTCCACTTTGCGCACGGATGATATCTTCTTCGCAGGTCTTTTAATGTGCCTCGTGACATTCCACAGATTGTGCTGCGGGTCTCCAGGTTCCAGCTCCTTGAGGAATCTATGGAAGGAGTCCTGCCGTAGGATGGTTAGCTTGTCCTTCAGTTCCTTGGTGGCACGATTAAGTGCTGTCTTGTCCCTGGGATTGCGCGATGAAAACCAGACTCTTCTGAGCCGCCTTTTTTCGGCCACGAAGGCCGCAATTTCAGAAGACCACAAGTGCACGCTTCTTTCAGAATACCTGAGTATTCTTAGGGTAATCGGAGGAGGTGGATTCGCAAACTCAGCAGCATTGTGCATCTCTTTGGTTAGTTTTTCGATGGCCGCATCCATGTTGCTTGGTGTGGAAAGAGGGGGATCTGGGTTCAGGGAGGAAAGCATCCAGAACGTGAACTTGGGGGCATCTGTGTGTTTCCCGGTGAGTCTTCTGAGCGGGATTTTTCTAAGGAAGGGGATGTTAAGAAGCAAGTTTGCTGCGCTGTGGTCCGATAGCAGTTTATCGTAGTTGGAGCATGTTATCTTAGAGTGTCCTATGCCCTTGGAGGCGGCGAAGTCCAGCAGATCCGGCTGCTTTGAAATATCGGTAGGCCAGTGTGTGGTCTCTCCAGTGGAATGGGAGTCCAGACTTTTCCGCTGCAGGTACTTATAAAGCTTTATGCCTTTGGGGTTGTTTGTGCGGGACCCCCACTAGGAATATTTGGCGTTAAAGTCTCCGGTTGCTATAAAGCGAGGTCCAAGGGCCTCGAAGAAGTCCTGAAGGTGGGTCTCGGTTATCGAGTGTCTGGGTGGGAAGTAAACCGCACCAATGGTGATATCTCCCTGTGGGCTAGAAATCCTGGTCACGGCGCACTGTGCCCATTCCTCCTGAAACGCGGGAAGTTCCATGTACTGAATGCCACTCCTGATGAGCATAGCTGCTCCTTCGCGTGTTGTGCCAGATGGATGGTTGGCATGTAACAGTTCGTACCCGCTAATGTTAAAGTAGGATCTGGGACAAAAATGGGATTCCGAAACTAGAAGAACATCGATATTGTCTGTTTTCATGAGATGCTCTACTTCGGCTTTGCTCCTCTGCAGGCCGTTTGCGTTCCAAAAAACTATATTAGGACTTATTTGCATTACTTTCTGTTGAGGATGGGAGCTATAAACTACATCATCTGCGAGAACATCTGCGAGATCAACTTTTCCATCATCCTCTCAATCGTTCCTTCCATGCGGGTAAGCATCGTTTCAAGCTGGTTGGGTTGTGGGGCTTCGGGAGTGGCTTGAGGGGTTTATTGGGTATTCGTAGGCTGTGTCGCTAGGTTTCCTTGAGGTGCGTCCCTGTAAGTCATACCATTGATGATATTTGGTATCTGGATGGGAGGTAGTTTGTTGCTACTCGCTACTCGGGTCTGGCTTTGGGAGATTGCTGTGCCTTTGCCTTTTCGTAGGCAGGACATTCTCTGAATGACGCAGGGTGAACAGCTTGGCAATGTAAACAGCATGCTGTCTCGTCATCTTTCTTTTTTGGTGCATGATCTGGAGTCGTGAGGACCACCACATTTCACGCATATGCGGGAAGCAGTAGCGCTGGGTGTGTCCGAACCCTTGGCATCTAAAACATTGTGGAACGTCGTTGAACTCCAGTGGGGGCTCTACGGTGACGACTGACCTGCAATTCCTCTTTATTTTGAAAACCTCTGTGTTGTTGTTCGCTAGTTCTGGATTAACAAAAAAGATCCCTGGTGGTTGTTTGGATTTCCTGCCAATGCCAACAGTATGGCCGTATTTGTGGAATTCTTCATTAATTTCTGTCTGACCCGTTGTGTGGTGAAATCCCTTGATGACCGCCCTGTACGCTCTCTCGTCCTTTGGTTAGAAGGTGCGGTGCCCTTTATAATGTGCCACGAGCTGCTGGCGTAGGGCTGTGTAGGAATACTTGTCTGGCATCCCGAGCTTGCTGGCACGCGGGGGCCTGCCAGTCCATACTCTAGGGTGGCGTTCAATTTACGTTTTTGCAAATATTTAGTCACAGCAGCAACGGCAGCGAAGGTACAACGGACAAAGTGGGACTCCGCTCTTGGCAGCCCGACCCGGCCCGTTATAAATGCGCACCAAGTTCCAAGTGCGAGCAAGCCGTAATAAAAAAAAAAATTGGAATAACAAAACACAAAATTCCGAAAAATAATTCAATTTAACAAATTTTTACAATTTTACAATTAACAAACAAAGTTCCTTTAATCAACGATTTTTCAATGAATTTCTTATGAACTATTTATATATTTTTGCCCCCAGCCCCTTCAATGGGCTGGTATATGTGCTGGCGGCCTAAATGTTTTGTCCTGCGTGGCGGTGACACATGACCTTACACATGCGTATTCATTTGCGATTGTTTAGAAGGGATCGGTCATAAGATACCTTTTACATTTTTTTTGTATACGCTCATGTTTAATGCTTGAACGGATACTAAAATCAAAGAGAGTGCAAGTATAAAGGTATAAGGGATTTCTCAAAAAGAAGATGATTTACCTACCCTACCAAAAATACCCGTTTTTTTCTGGAGCTTTCAAAGATTGGGAAATTTTAAGCTCATCCTTGAAGCTGAGCTACCTTCAAGTGCTTTAAAAGGGGAAGCTAGAAATGTTGTTTCCCATTTATTGCTGGGTTCCGGCAATAATTATGAGGCAGCTTGGGAACTGCTAACATTTAAAAAATGCCATTGATTTATGAATGAGTGAATTTATATGATGCGACTCAAAGCAAATCTGACCGATGAGTCTTATTGCATTTTTGATATCTAGACATTGAGAGATCAGGGAATTTGTAGATCAACGCTTAGTTCGGTGACCTTAGTACAGGAAGAAATCGCTGTAGAAAAGGTGGCTAGAAATTCAATAAATGAAGTGAGATGCCCGATGTGCAAAATGCCCGGGCATCATTTTATGCATTTCTATAAATTTAAAGCATTGATAAAAACTAAAAATTGCTGTGTTAAGTGTTTGAAGCGGCATTATACGCCAAATTGTAGAAGTAAGCTATTATGCTCATATCGTCATAGAAACCACCATGTAACATGCTATGGTGGTTGCATTTTGCTATGCATTAGGAAAGAAAATATAAATATTGTACTTGGATTACTTCTAAGCAAGCTTTACGAGCACAGCTTATGTTCAACTTAAAGGTAAAGATGGGAAGTTTTGAAATATTTAGAGTTTTGTTTGATAATGATTCACAAAGTACAATAATTTCTAAAAAAGGTAATAATGAAAATACCCGAAAATCAGGTCTAGTACCTATATTAGTATAGTGAGATTAATGGTATATCATCCACAAATAAATTTATATCAAAACACATATCAACACACACTTAATGTTGCCTATTAAATGAGACAAATACAAAAATATTATGTTAGTGCAATTAGTTTACCGCAATTAATACAAAATCTTTGAGAATAGTGGAAAATGCAGTATATAAAATCTTTTAATAAAAGGTGTTCTCTAACAATTAGAAATGAAGTAAATAAATAAAATATATGTCTAATTAGATGTGCATTAAAAACGTGCAATTACAAAATAATTAAAATTCATCTAGTGGTGAACAAGGAAGAGTCCACAATAGTGGCACAAACAATGGCTACTTTATCACTTAAAAGTTTTTCCGAAATGCAAAAAGACTAAAGTTATTGACTGAAGAATAAATTTCACTTTTGCAATTGGGAACAGCATTCACATGCCACCAATTGGATAAAAAACATCTATTTTTCCTATAAGCTCATATAAAGCTTTATCCAGGGTCGAGTCTCGGCCAGGCTCTTGGTAATCTATTTCTTGATTTCCGTTGCATACTTTTGTGTAAAATGAAATCTGGCCTAATCGTCAAAACCCTCATAAAGCGAACTCCGCTAAGACCAAGATTCCCCTTGGCGAAGAAGTTAGGGCAGCCGTTAATGCAGGGCATACAAGCAAAATTACTCAGGCTAGCGAAATTATTGCGGCACCAAGGGAATCTGGACGTGTCTCTCCACAAAGGGTCCTTGGCCCTTTATACACGACAAAAACCAAACCACTGCGCCAACCTTGGAGTCTGCCCAGCACTTACAAAAAATCAAGAGTAGGATGGATCCAGGCACATCTCCTAATTTAGTTGGGAAAAAAGCGTACATAGAAGAAAATTTGGAATATTAACATAGCTACAGTGGAAACACTAACAAATACCAACTACTTGCTGAACTTCTCACTGAAATAGCGACAGCAATGCTGGCGGGATCAGTCCATCGCCAGTCAACAAGCCGCTAGAGCTTGCGGCAAAGCGTACTGTTGGCAAAGCACCCCCCAAGTTAAGCTCAGCTCCGACCACCTGCCGCTAAAATGCGATGACATGCCCGATCACGGAGACGCTGATAACCAAGCTTTCACCCATTTAAGCTGGTTAGCCTGAAGAAAGTAAGCGAGACGCATACCAGGCTGTCCCAAGCGCTCCAAATGAACCTGCTTCTCATGCCAATCACCCCTAGTAAGATATCCGAAGCTATTGGTCGGTTAAATATCAGTAGAGAACTAGGCCACGATGCTATCTGCAACGCCACACTAAAGGCCTGCGATCCATAATGTCTATCCTTTAAACGTGGCAGTATAAATATATTATTTTGACGGGGAAGCAACATAAGGTGTTTGGCCACATAGGGAAGGGTAATATTATTCATTCTCCAACATGAAAGCTTCCCCTTTTATCAAGAAATGGGTCGAGTGATTATAAGGCTTGGGGCATAAATATAGAAATACTTGAACCCATGTTCGAACATAAGTACAAAATTGTAAGACTTTTGAAGCCGGGCGGAACAGAGTGGGTAAGTGGGACCTACTCGGTTGTTGAGAGCATGAGCGGCCCGGTTCGGGTTTGAATCCCGTTTACACAAACAGACTAGAAGTAAAAAGGCACAACAATGAGAAACAAACATTACATTAAAAACTGCCTGAAGGCCTAAGGCAATAATATTGTATCTCCTGAATTTTATTTCTTGAATACAATTAATAATAAATAGTAATAATGTAAGACTTTTGTATGTTTCTTCGGATGTGAAATCATATGAATACTTCTGTTTAATAACTGTTTTATTACCTTTTTAATGCGAATTGTTTTTGCCACATCCTTCTGATATGGAT
Source organism: Drosophila vallismaia (assembly GCA_035047325.1). Lineage (NCBI taxonomy): Eukaryota > Metazoa > Arthropoda > Insecta > Diptera > Drosophilidae > Drosophila > Drosophila vallismaia. The sequence continues at coordinate 359,558 of JAWNPU010000001.1, read as the reverse complement.
GTCTACCATCGCCCTCAGAAAAAAACTCGAGAAAAGTCCCGATTCATTCGATACCTAAAAGCATACCAATCCGGATCACTCATATATCATTTCGATCATGCATGGATCTTTACGTTTACTTATTTACTTTGGAAACAAAGTATAAACAAATCATTTCGAAATGGTATGTAAGTGTTTCATTCTTGTTCCCTAACGAATGGGTAACCATTGATATGAAGCAAACGTAGATAGCTCTGTGTACATGATCCATACTGTTAAAATCAGACAAAGCACGTATCAGTACTCAATTATGAACAAAAAAAAGTGACTCGTGCAGTTCTTTGGAGCACATCTGGGAGTACGAAAGCCTCGACTACAATCCAATTATTAGTCATCGTTGTTGCCACCTGGATGTGAGTAAGAAGGCTTGACGTACTTTTTGTGACATTGATTAAACGAATTTTGAGAGTCAAAGGCGTCAATTACAATCCCAGTCTTGTCGATAATACATCGGCTTTTTGGAAATACATGTGGTTCTTATGTAACTGAAAATTTCGGTGGTTCCAGTCGTTGTCCGCGAAGCTATCGCATATGCCCTGGAGCTTCTTCAGTATCGGTATTCTATCTATCAGTATTCAGTTCTTCAGTACGATTGGTTAATTCTATTACTGTAGCGTAGCAAAGTTTGCCAACTGGTCATATTTATCCGTCAGCAAATTGGTAAACATGTACTTTGTTGCATTGCCTCACATTCGGAGCTGGGTCCCACGGTACGTTGGCCAATAATATGCGTCTGCTAAGTGTGTTATGCAATTGATTTTCAGAAAATTCTCGGTTCACTCGATTTGTCTATGTTTATATAAGACTGCTAGTGTAGGTGCTTCTTGGCAGTTTTAAATTCAGACATATTTGATTTGTCCGATCTCTTTGCATGCACCGATATCGCCTTAGCCAAATTTTTCTAAAATCAATAAAAGCTAAGACAATGCTATTATAATAATTTAAATATTTAAGGACGCATAAAATTAAACAGATTTGTAATAAAAAAACTTTGTTGCATGCTTTTACTGGTGTACAACTAGGAAATGTCGGTTCGAACATATAGATGTCTCGCAATGTTAAATATTTAACGATTGTCATAAAACTTTGGCGGTGTGAAGTGTCAACATCGACTGTCAAACCACCATAGTTTCGCGCCAATCGAGCATCATTATCGTTTACTCTCAGTGCAGTCAACATGTCGAGGCGCAAAAACACAGGCAAAATTTTGCTTTCAAGATACATCGACTGCTCGACCGAATCGCTTTGGCAAGAAGACGATGCTCTGTGTTTGGTGGGATCAGAGCGGTGTCATCTACTATAAGCTTTTGAAACCCGGCGAAACGGTGAATACGGCACGCTACCAACAATTGATCAATTTGAACCGTGCGCTTCAGAGAAAACGACCGGAATATCAAAAAAGACAACCAAGGTAATTTTTCTCCATGACAACGCTCCATCACATACGGCAAGACCGGTTCGCGACACGTTGGAAACACTCAATTGGGAAGTGCTTGCGCATGCGGCTTACTCACCAGACCTGGCCCCATCCGATTACCACCTATTCGCTTCGATAGGACACGCACTCGCTGAGCAGCGCTTCGATTACGAAAGTGTGAAAAAATGGCTCGATGAATGGTTCGCCGCAAAAGACGATGAGTTCTACTGGCGCGGAATCCACAAATTGCCCGAAAGATGGGAGAAATGTGTAGCTAGCGACGGCAAATACTTTGAATAAATGATTTTTTCTTTTTCCACAAAATTTAACGTGTACTTTAACGTACTTATACATCTAGTAAGTATTACCAAAACAGCGCAAATTCAATTATAGATTTTTTTTCGCCTACTTGGGTTTGCTGGACCCTCCGACAAATATGAAATCAAGCAAATATACTGATTATTTTAATTTTTAGCATTATTGGCACGAATAAATTGTTTCCTAGGCTTTTTCCAATTGATGGGAATTTACTTTTAAAGGAGTGCTGATACATCAATTCTTTCAAAACGGAATCGATTATCTCCCCCACCCAAATGAATCCAAAGAATTGATGCTAGAATCGATTAAATTGCAGCTTTTAAAATAAGTCGAATATTGGCACTTTAATTTCATACATTGTTACTGAAAAACTGTTTACTTAAGATTTGGCCGATACGACAGTTGATCCTATGGGACAGGGGCGTTTGTCTGCCGCAGGTAACAAGCGGTATGACTTCCGGAATTCGCTTGCATGTAGGTGCAAGGAATAGGTTGAAGATTCATCCTTCGCGTAACCGATGATGAATTGGTCCTGAGAAAAAGACGAGTAGCGTACTGTGTTCAACACGTGGAAGTATCGTCTTACCAGCAATTTTTTCCTTATGGTGGTAGCTCGAATGCTCACGGACACACTTGCAGCTTAGTAATTTGATCATTTATCAAATTTATCATTATAATTGCGTGTTATTAGCCAGCTTAAAAACCTAGATAAAGCTTAGCATACAACTGATCCATTTCCAAGTCCGTCAGAAACATAGTGCACTGTGAAACACTTATGCCAGTGCTTACGCGTTAGTAATTTGCTGTGCATTGGTCGGGAACCAGTTCTTTTTTTGTGCCGCTTAGTGCTAGCGCATCATATAAATTCGCAATATTATTTAAAGAAATGGAAAGCCAAGCTCCTTTTATCGCTATAATTGTTTCCAATTTTGATATAGATTTATAAACATTGAATGTCCGGAGGGTAAGGGCGTCAGTATGATAAATCGAAGTTTTTTTTATCTATTGTGTCTCGTGAATAAGAATATTTTTTTTCTTGGAATCGCCAATTAAATTGTTGATCTACAACAGCTTAGGAATAGAGGTCTAAAATTTCTAGTCTGTCTATTCTAGATTGGCTGTTTACATTACCAATAATACGGCTATGGCAATAATTATAATATAATAAGGCAAATGTCACCTAGCATCTTTCTACGGTAAATTGGTTTGTAAGAGGCTGCTAAAGTAAGAAGGAAGGTGAAGATTTGCGATGGTGTGGACTCATTAACGCCGGGTCATTTCGTAGTATGAAGACCTCTAATTGTAGCTCCTGAAAATTTCGACGAAGATCATCAGATCATTAGATATCAGATCATTAGATAAATGAAAGCTTATTCAACGCTTCAGAGGTGATTTTTGAAAATAATGTAAGGAGGAATATCTGGTGTTCTTGCAACAACGGACGAAATGGCGCCAAGAAAATCCAAATCTGAAGGAGGGACAGCTGGTTCTTATAACATGAGAATACTCACCCTGCACGATAACCAATGAAAAATTGTTTGTACTACTAAAGGACAAGATGATAAAGTCTGGGTAGTCACGATCAAAAAAACGACGGGGAAGTAAAAAAGATCGCTGAAAAATATCCGTCAACTTCATGTAGCGAAAAAAAAACCACCAGGAGCTGCAGCGCCACCTAAACAAATTTGCCAAAATATGCAACTATTGGCAAAGATCATAGGCATCGAGTACCAATCGAAAAAAATGGTTTATAATGTTCTTTGATATCGGTACTGCAAACAGGATAAAGGAAAACATGCAAACTTGATACTTGTAGCTACCCTTGTCAATCTTCACTCCTGATTGGTTCCTGTAATCGTCCTTATCTTGATATCTGTAGCTCAACCTGTTTTCCCACGCTTTTCAGTGACATGTTCATTGCAGCCTTAAATTTGTATATTTTATCCTTTGCGTACTTATGGTTTCATGTTTAAATACATGCCTACACATTCTCCGGTCGCAAAATAAACCAAAACAAACTTTTGGGTAGTAGTTTTCTGATAGATTGAGGTGTTGTTTCTTTAAATGTCAATTGACTGTCACAGATAAGTTAATTTTCATAATTAAAAATAAGTTAATGAGTCCTCACCATCGTTGTTGTGACTTTCCACGAAGTTTTTTCCATTATCTGAGTATAGGTTCTCATTCTCGCCGCGTCTTCCAACTAACCGTCGAAGAGCCTCCAAGAATTTGACTGTCGAAAGCTTCTAGGTGTATCGCTTTTGTTGCCATACAAAGAAATAGACAAATGTATCCTTTCTAAGTTTTTGACCTCTATCCTTTGAGCAGCGAATCTGAAACGGTCCAGCGTAGGCGGTTCCAGTATTTTCAAACAAGTAATCAGCCGTTACTCGATATGCTGGTAGATTCCCAATCAGTTGACTGGACATCTCTTGCTTGTATCGTATTTACACAATACATTTCCTGAAATGTTTCTTTTTCTTATTTAATTTTGTATAACAAAAATCCAGAAATCCCACTGAATATAATTTCTCATAATTTTAATTCCGCCATGCAAAGTTTTCTTATGAGCATGAACCAATTCAAATGTGAATTATCCAGTATAATTTTACATTATAGGGTATCAATGCATTTTGCAGTCTTTCACCAACTCGAAGTACGCCATCATTATCCAAAAACGGATTTAGCGTCTGTAACTAAAAGGAGTACCTTGGGTACTCCTAATGGTATTTTGTTTTTGTAGTAGATTTACCTTGTGTCCACCTGTTGTTGTATCTTAGCCACGGCGATTTTCACTAGCTTTAATTCATCTAATGTTCTGACGGCAGGGCGATCTCTTTAAAAAAAAAGTCAAACGCTGCAGCTAGTGTGTTTGACTTAATATAACAATAAGTCGAGTCAGAAAGAAAACGATCCAGAATCTATTTAAAATGGTGCTTCTTTATTTAATAATGCAAAATCATCCGCCGCTAGGGGCGGAAGGGACCCATCTGAAAATGGTTTTCCTGGCCAAGGGTGCTTCCTGGTTGCCAGGGATTACACCGGGAAGGAAGATTTTGCCTTAGACGTCGGCGCCGAGTACCAGAGAGACAGTACTTGGCTTAAAGAAGGACTCATTCGCCAGTGTCACGCTGAGATGATTTTTCTTAATATTTTCCGTAATCTCTCAGAATGGAGTGCGGATTTGGAGCTTGGCCTCAGTTTTCATAACCGTCTCCAGCTTTGTTTTCTCCGACATTGGAGACCCGGATAACGGCGGTACATGCCCATTTATAGTAGAGTCCACGCGAGTGACTGAAAGGCCAAACGCCCTTGCCATGGAGGCGTTTATGCGGCTGAGGGGCGAGCTGACTGCGTCTGCATCCAGGTGGAGCAAGGTGTAATGCTCTCCGAGGCACACACACGACAAGTGTCCTTGGACCAGCAACTTTCTCCAAAGTGTTGTTGGACCAAGCAGTTCGGGCAATACCGTTTCGCCAACACCGCGTGGAGCCTCTTCTCTGTGGGTCAGACTCGGCAGCTAAAAAACTCTTGAGCATTGCGAGGTCGTGTTGTTGACGTTCCGTGGTCGTGAAGCCATTATTAAAAATTGCTTGTGGATGATAAAAACGAATGTTGGATATTATTGTGAAGGATGACAAAATAACAGGACATGAGGAACACGTAGGTAAACACGTAGGTATTTGGACCGGGATCTAGGATTTAAGAAGAAGGAGCACCAGTTTGGCCAATGGTCTCCTAATTGTGCCTTTGCTTGTGAGAAAATTGACCACACGAACTAGGTCATCTTCGCCTGGGTAAACTTTAGTTACCCTTCCGGGGCGCCATTCATTAGAAGGAATATTGTCGTCTTTGATGATAACCATATCATTCGGCTGCATTTTCCTCTCGGAAGACGGCCATTTATTCCGTTTGTGCAGCTCCTTTAGGTATTCGTGCTTCCAACACAAGCAGAACTGCTGATTCTGAGCCTTGGGACGCTGCCATCTGTTAATGATTAAGGCCGCATTGGAGTTTATCTCAGGCTCAGTAACAGCGAGCAGTGGCCCGCCAATGAGGAGAAATGAGGAAAACACCTGGCGTCAGTTCCAACAGGTCAGAAGAGTCTATGGATAGAGGAGAGGTCTTGAATTTAAACATGCTTCGATCTTGGATAGAAGTGAAAGCTCCTCGAAAGTATATTTGTAGGAAGAACTTACCTTATAGAAAATATCTTCGATACTCTTAACACAACCTGCTTTCCAAAGACCACCCATATATGGAGCCCCGGTGAAATTGAAACGCCAGGTGATCTTATGGTGCCTATAATGGGTGACCACATTTGACCTGGTCACCTCCAAGAAGTATTGGGTTAGCACATTGGAGGCGCCTACGAACGTTTTCCCCATTATCGGAGAAAACTTGAGGGGAGCAGCCGCTTCTCGACACAAAACAAGCGAAAGCTGAGAGGAATTTCTCGGTGGTCAAATCGAAAGGAAATCGAAATCGAAAAGGAGATCAGGAAGCTTGCTTAGGGAGAGATCGGATACGAAGGCAAGTTCCCTGCGAGTTAAGGCAAGAAGAACGTTGAGGCTTCGATCTTAATACGAGGTTGAGAGAGAGAGCCAATATCGAAGTGAGATAACTTCTCAAACTTTGAAGCAAATGCCTGATTAAGGCCAGCGACTTGGGCTTGAACGTTCTGATATGGAGGTTCAAAATGAACATTCGTTAAGAAATAAAGGTGGCTTTTGATCCGGAATCGATCAAAGCACGCGCCTTAAAGTAGTTCTGCAGATTTGGAGGTGTAGTGGACTGTAAAGTTTCACCGGAAATGTTTGAAGTGGAGGGAACCACAGGAACGTAATGAGAGTGATCTCGGTGAAGCAGCGTGTTGTGACGTCCTCTGCATTTAAAGCAATTGTGGCTGCTCGTAATATTCGGGACTTGGTGTTGTCTTGCGAGACAATTCAAGCACAACTTCTGCTGTTTAATATACCTATATCGATTTTAAATGAACATCTGAAAAATTGTCTTACACATCCGAATAGGATGGTTAACTTTCGAACATAGCTTGCAGGATTGTGGCTTGACATAAACATTATTTTCAAAAGATTGAATACGATTCAAGAGAAATCGTCGGAGGATCAAACAGAACCTTTAGTTGACTATTGACCAGCAGGCGTTTATCAAAATAGTATTCAAAATTCGGTCACCACACAGATTCAAAACCATCATTGGTGGCCGGATATTTGGATACGATCTCGTGATCTCGTTTGGAGTTGAGGTGAATAAATTGTTCAACCTCAGTAAGCCTTAGATTAGATATATAGATGCCTGTAAAAAGGTCTCGAAACGTGGGCCACCATAAGTAGTCTCCTCAGTATTGCACGGAAGCAGACAACACCCGCTAGATATTATGAGTTGCGTTGGTTGCTGTGCTCTTGGGGTTGTGGCTTCAATATGTTCTCTTAGCTGGGCAGTACAGCCTTGGTAGACGGACTGCAATCGTTTCTTCTTCACCCTCAGTTGTAAGAATAGAGGCACATGCCTCGTATTCTGGTTCGACCTTCTCCCGAAGCGCACGCATTTGATCCAATCGGCCATACAGCTGGATTCTAATCGCATGTCCGACAGTGACCTGCTAGTGACTCTAGGAGACTTTAATTTACCTGAACTTATCTGGTCAAACATCGAGAATTCACCATCTTTATCACTTTCAACACACCATGATTCTACTGAGGGTTCGAAATGTTAAACACGTAAGGAAAACTATGCCGTGTTTCTTATCCAGATGGAACAACCCTTTCCACAGCCATGACATTTTCGACCTCAGCATATCCCTTACACCCAACGCTTGAGGTGTCCATTGAAATCCTTACTGCTAGCAATCTTCAGTCTCGCCATGTAATTCATAAAACTCTGGAATCTCTGGAAATGCAGATCCGAATAAGTTCTATAATTTTGTTAAAACTAAGCGTAAACATGTATCTTCTCTTCCCTTGATTTCGGTTTGAAATTTATAGGCCCCTACTGACCAGGGTATTACCGATCTATTCGCAACATTTTTTAAAACAACGTATTCAACTGCTACAATTACGGATCAGCCTTACTCACATAACATTCAATCACTCAATCTTATTTTCAGACCATCTTTCTCCGAACACATTTTTGTTGTTCCCCACTTGTGGAGGGAATCTTTCATAATTCCTCTACATAAAAAAGGAAAAAAATCCGATGCTCCCAACTATACACGAATTTCTAAATTGTCAGCCATTTCATAGCTTTTTGAAAAGTTGGTCACACTACATTTGCAACACCTGTGGCGTTCAATTGTTTGTTTATGCCAACATGGTTTTATAACGCGTCACTCCACCACCACAAACCTCTTGGAGCTAACGTTCTTAATTACAGATGGCTTCTGTAACGGTCTTCAAAAAGATGTCATCTACACGGACGTCAGTAAAGCATTTGACTCTATCAACTACTCACTCCTTTTGAGTAAACTTAATAACCTATGATTTCCCTCAGACATTCTCACGTGGAAATCTAGGTGTCCTTTTTAAAGATGTACACTCTCGCCTTATTAGAGCTACATCAGGAGTCTCCCAAGGAAGCCATCTTGGGCCGCTAATTTTCAATATTTTTATTAACGACTTACCCCCTGCTCTAACGAACTCTGGCTCTTATGTATGCAGATGAATTTAAGCTTTGTCTTCAATACAAATCCCTTTCAGCCCAATATAAACTTCAGTCGGATTTGGACAATATTTAAAAATGGTGTTTAACCAATATCTTAAAAATTAGTGCGTCAAAATGTAAGCTAATGTCTTTTTATCATTCGTGCCCTAACCAGGCCACATACTTTCTCTATGGGATTTCCTTAGAAAGATTAACCCAGGTTAACGATCTTGGTTTTCTATTAGACTTTAAACTTAAATTTTCCGACTATATTTCTACGATGGTTAATAAAGCCAAGGGTGTGCTTGGCTTCATTAAAAGATGGTCTAAGGAATTCAATGACCCTTATATAACTAAAGCCTTATACGTATCTTTAGTACGTCCAATACTGGATACGGGTCATGCGTTCATTAAGATCGCTTTGAATCCGTTAAAAAAAATTTCTTGATGTTTGCTCTTAGGTGACTCGACTGGGATGCAAATCTTCACCTCCCTTATTATTATATAAACTCCTTCTAATAAATTTACCTTCCGTAACCAATCGTAGAAAAATGCTGGGGTCGTTATGGCCTGCAGTATTTCCTTCTGCAGCTCTTCTTGGCATTGCATCAATTCCACAGATCTTTCCAACAAAATTTCGAAAAAAAATCACTGTGACTTGTATCATTTTTGCTTGTTTTCTTGACCTAATCGCTTGGGGGAATTTTGTTTGGTCGACAGTTGACCGAGCTGTTCCTCGACTCGCACCTGATTTATTGATCAGCCAAAGAAAAACAAGAACATAATTTACCACTTTATAGTCCCTTTACTTTAAGGCGCTAGTTTTTTATTTTGTGTTTTTTACCACTGATGGGGTAAAGAACATAATTTCTCGAAGGACCAAAATGTATTGGTACTGCGTTTGTATTATGTTCCCAAAGCGATATTTACATCGGTCCATGCCGCGACCAATCAAATGTATAAATTAAGTTGCTAAGTCTCTTAAAGTCAGCCATACGAAAGCAACGAGTTTTTTTTAACATTTTTTTTTTTTTTTTGTTTTTTTTACTTTGTTTTTTATTTATTGAATCTTCTTGTATAAGAACTAACAATAAGTTTAAAAATCTTAACTATAACAAGTATTTTTTGAACAGTTGTATTATTTTTCCAACTGTTCTATGATTAAACGGCCCTAATAATTTATTCGCTGGGTTGGTAGGTCCTTTCGCCGGAGACGGGAACGGCTGCTGAGCTGGATTAGACCTCGCGCTAGGTGGTTGGGGTGCGTGTAAAGCTTGCTATGGTATTTTTCCTTAAGTTCCGTGATTGCGTTGGTAACTGATGGGATATTTAAGTCTCTTTGGATGTTTTCACTCCGAACGTACCACGGTGCCCCAGTGATGGTTCTCAGGATCTTTGATTGTGCTCGCTGTATGATGTCAATATTGCTGTTGCTGGCATTGCCCCATAACTGTGAGCCATAGGTCCAGATAGGTTTCAATATAGAATTGTAGAGCAAGACCTTGTGGTCTAGGCTGAGCGGAAAACCAGAGTTGATGAGCCAGTGTAAGTTGTTGGCTTTGAGTTTAAGTTGGGTTTTTTTGGCTTCAATGTGCCTGCGCCATGTGAGTCTTCTGTCAAGGTGTACTCCTAGGTACGCTACCTCATCTGCTTTCGGGAGTGGTATGTTGTTCAACAAGAGCGGAGGACAGTCTTGTCTGTTTAGCGTAAACGTCACGTGCTTGCATTTTTGCTCGTTTACTTTTATTCGCCAGTCAGAGAGCCACTTCTCAATGTCGATGAGGTACAGGGCCATCTGTTCTGTAGCTTGGATAGGGGACCTTGAACGGCTAAGGATAGCTATATCGTCGGCAAATGTGGATACTGTTAAGCGACTATTTGTAGGGATGTCGGCTGTATAGATGAGGTATAAGGTTGGCCCAAGAACGCTGCCTTGGGGGACTCCAGCCTCAATTGTATGATCAGTGGAAGTGGCAGTGTTGCACCGCACTGTAAACTTTCTGTCATAGAGGTAAGACTTTAGAAGTTTGTGTGTGCTTTCGGGTAGGGATGTTTTAATTTTAAACATTAGGCCATCGAGCCAGACTCTGTCGAATGCTTGGGATACGTCTAAAAATACTGCTGTGCAGTATTCGCGATATTCAAATGCAGTTCTTATTTCCGTTGTAATACGATTCACCTGTTCAATGGTTCCATGGCTTTTGCGAAATCCAAATTGGTGGGCTGGGATTATGTTGTGGTGTATCAGATGTTGATTAAGTCGGATCAGCAGGCATTTTTCGAATAGTTTCGAAATACATGAGAGTAGACTTATTGGTCTGTAAGATGAAGCGACTGTGTGGTTCTTACCAGGTTTTGGAATCATTATGATAATCGACCTCTTCCATCGTTGTGGGAAGTAACCAAGTTTGGTGATGGCATTAAAGAGCTTGGTTATGTAGCGAACTGCAGAATGTGGCAGCTGGATGATCATTTCCGGTGTTATAAGGTCGCAGCCGGGGGATTTTTTCGGGCTGAGATTGTCTTTGATTATTTTAGTTACTTCTTTAGGACGAAACACAATTGGGGTGTGTTGCTGGTGGCGGTTTGCGGGATAGGACGGTAGTGCGAATGTGCTAGTAGCCTGGTTTGGCGTGAACACATTTTGTAGGTGAGCGGCAAATGTGGTGGCTCTGTCTTCATCACTACGGGCCCAACCACCTGAGGAATTCCTTATCGGCAAAACGGTTTCAGTCGGTGGGCGAAGAGTTGAGTGGGCTCGCCACAGTGACTTTTGTTTTGTGCCTGTTGGTGTGAGTTGCTCTATGTATCGGCGCTGATCGTCGTCCTCTTCTTGTTTCAGAGCGTTGGCCAGTTTCCGTGTGGCTACTTTTAGCTTTTGTTTTGCAGTTGGGGATCTGGAAGATTGCCATTCTCTGCGTAAGCGTCGTTTTACGTGGACGAGTTGCTCGATTTGTACGTTGGTCTTTTTTGAATTAATTGTATTATTTGTTATTTTGGGTGTTGCAGTAAGAGCTGCTGCAGTAAGGATGGATTGCAATGCACACGTGCAGCTCTCTATATCAGATTCAGTATTAAGTTTTGGGCTTAGCTCAATATGTGAACTTATATATTTTTTATACCTGAGCCAGTTTGTTTTGTGAGAAGTCAATCTGAATGGTGGTTTCACGTTTTCTGCGTACCGGCGGAGGTGAATTAGTACAGGCGAGTGATCAGATGACAGATCCGGCAGACATTCAGCTTTAACCAAACTGCGGGAAATATTTTTCGTAACTGCGAAGTCGATCAGGTCAGGCAGCTTATTGAGGTCTGATGGCCAGTATGTAGGACTCCCGGGGGAAACATGGTCAAGTTTATTGGTGGCTTTTATTATAGTCTTATAAAGCTGTTTTCCTTTTGGGTTCACAAGTCACGATCCCCAGTGAGTATGTTTAGCGTTGTAGTCGCCTGCTGCAATGAAGTGTGGCCCTAGTGCTTGGAAGAAATCCAGGAATTGAGCTTCTAATACTGTGAAACGGGGGGGGTAGTATACGGCCGCTAGTGTAAGGAGAGTGTTGTCATCCAGCTGAATGTTGATAGATGTGGCCTGAAGATTATTTTCCGCAAATTCTTTGTAAAAGTGGTGCTTCATACGGTTCCTTATGAGTATGGCGGTGCCACCGTGTGCTTTTCCATCGGGATGATTTGTACCGTAGAAATGGTAGTCTCTTATTTGAAAATTGTATTTGCTTGTGCGATGAGTTTCCGAAAGAAGCATTACGTCGATATGCTTCTCATGTAGGAATTGAGCTAGCTCAAGTTTGCGCTGTGAAACGCCATTGGCGTTCCACGTAGCTATGCGTAAGGTAGCCATTATTTATTTGATTGTTGGGCTACAAGCATTTGTATCAAAAGGTTTTGATTACGCATCATGTCTTGAATGGTGGTCTTCATAAATGTCATAAATTCCATCATGCTCTGTTGTAAGGCTTGCATCATAGCTTCAGTTTTTGTTTCCTGCTGCGCAGCTGGGTTAAAGTTTTGTTGTGTGTCTAATTTTGTGTGCACTTCATGTGGAGTACGGGAATTTTGGGTTGGAGGCGTCATTCCTGATTTTAAAACGTTTGCAAATGTTGTCTTGTTAGTGTTGGATGTAGGCCAGGGAGCGAAACTTGCTGCTTTCGAGAACATTACTTCAGGATTTGTCTCTGATGGTATCAGCGTAGCTGTTCCTTGGTGTGCCCGCGCCGTGTTCATTCTTTTGTGAAGACGGATTTTCAGCTCTTTGTAGATTGGACAGCCTCTGTAGTTTGCTGTGTGATTGCCCCCACAGTTATTGCATTTTTTCTCGCATGCATTTTTTTTGTTAGTTTGACACTGTTTGGAGTCGTGGAGATCTCCACAGACTACGCACACCGGGCGAATTGTGCAATACGACCTCGTGTGGCCATACTCTTGGCAGTTTGTACATTGTACAGGAGCGTTACGTTTGTGCGGCTCTTCTACCGTGATCCTACGGTGCAGAAGGAGCTGGAGTTTGTAAATTGGGTGAACCTCGTTTTTTCTAGGAGGCTTGTTTTCTGGTTCAAGCTCAATCTTGAAGAGTGGTTGGGGCTGCCTGTTTCTGTTTTTGATATTGAACACGCTTTTGGCGTAAAATCCCTTTTCCTTTAGCGCCTCAGTTATCTCTTCGGGCGTAACATCAGACTCAATGCCCTTCAGGACTACTTGCAGGCCCTTGCTGCTTTTAAGCTGGTAAGTGTAGAAGCCTATTTTTTGTGCGGTAAAATAGTTTGTGACTTTTCTGTAGTTGTCCTCCGTTTTCGTCTGAAGTTTGGTTTCATTGATAGTACCTCTTACGAGGGGAATTATATGAAAGCTATCTTTTCCAATAAGGCCAATCAAAGTATTTACAAAACCGCTTGTGCTCTTCTCGCGGATGTATATTGGCGGAGGTTTTGTTTTCTTCGGTTCGATATCAACGGATCCCAGCGGCACGTCCTCAGCGGTATCTACCAGCAAGGCAAATCTGTTGGTATTTGCAGGGGCTACATTTTTGATCAAGGTAGAGTTGTCGCGTGTATTTTTCGGCTTGTTTTCCAAATCTGAATTTTTCGGGCTGAGCTTTCGCTTTATTGTAATGTAGCGATCCATTCCAGTCTGCCAGGTCGACCCAGCTTTTTTGTTTACGTTTTCGTTTTGTTTTGCTGGTAGTGCAGCAGTACCGTTTATTGCTTGCGGTTTTGCTTTCGCTGACTCAGTCAGAGCGTGAGCTGGTGCAGCCGATGACGAGGTAGAGCGGGCTGTCGGTCTATCTCCAGCTGTTGTTGTTGGAGGTAGCGGGGCTTCTGTCGGAGCTAAGAGAGCGGGAGAGCAGGAGCGCGCTCTTTCTTGATTTGTTGGTAGAAGAAGGTTACTTTGGCTATGGGTTATTGACCGCTCGATGTCTGCGTTTGGGGTTATCGGTGAGACGTAGGAGAAGTACGCGTTGTTGCGTTGAATTGAGAGCCGGCGTTCGTCTTGCTCGCGCTGTCGCTGAGCGCGAGTGTCGTTCTGACTCATAGTTTTATAATTTAAGATAACAAATCACTATATATTTAAGCGATCTTGCATCGCATAGAGCGTCTCTTTCGCTTTCGGGTTTTTTTTTTTTTTTTTTTTTTTTTTGTATTTAGTTTGCTTTATTTGGCGTTCACTTCACTCAAAACAACCGATTTTGTGCGGAGCTCGATAAAAAACGTCTTCACACTTCGGCGGTCTCAGAGATATATTTTAACTACATGGCATGAGTTTCGGCAAGCCTTCGAAGTGTTGGGAGGTATGGATCTTCTGGGGTCGAAAGTACCATGGCTCTGAAATGGGTGATTCCGTCAGAATCAGAAGCAAAGCATAGGCCTAGGCCGACCTAAAGAATTTCTTAAGTGGTTAATTTCGCCGAGGGACATATCGGCGAATAAAGGTACAAAAATGGTGAATTCTCTATTTTTAGTCAAATGAGGTCTGTTAGATTGAAGTCTCATTGAGTCATTGGCAGATTGCTATCAGACAAAAGATTAAAATGAAGGTGGTATGTAAGAGAAAGCTATAAACAGTGACTGAGCAGACATACTGATTTTCATACAAAGGTATTCAAGAAGCGAAATCAGAGACCACAGAGATTAGGACTCCTCCTCATCTTCGCAGAGGTCGGTCTGAAAGTGGTGTACTTATCTGATAAAACTTCTAAGCTAAATATCTCCGGCTTTAACCAAATTTCAGGTGTAAATAAAAATGTGTTTAGACGTCTGGTAAGACGGCAACATCAGTCCGTAGCAGGGGCTGGACGGTGCGTCTCCCACAAGAGTGGATTTTAGGGGGGGTCAACTCTACTAGTGCCGGAGGAATCACCTGAAGTGATGCCATAGAAGACAAATCGGACAAGTTATGGTCAATTATGGCTTCAAATTCAGGAACCGAATTTGTGTTTTCAACTCCTGCTCTTGGGGTAGTAAGAGTTATTAGCGGTGCATATTAGTGCATACACAGTCCCTAATAGTGGCTTTGTTTTACGCTTGGGAGACACATTCATCAGCTAGAAGCTGCTGAATTGGGAATAAAGCGCAGAGAGCTGGTCGTTGATTTTACGTATACCACCGACCATAAAGGTTTGCATCTTTTTTTAACAGCACGAAATCCAGTACAACAAAAGTGGAAGCCAGCATTTCTTGAAATGACATCCGAAACCGAGGCAGTGAAAACGGCACATTTAGCAAGTACAACAACCAGCAGGCGATGCTATGCTCGGAAGTGGAAATCGGCTTGTTGCACTATATTATAGTATAGTCCCTGTAGAACTTAATATGGAAAAATAATTTAAAAACTAATGTACTACACAAACTTATTACCTTAAACCACCGTACCTTACCTAAGAGTAAGATAAGTCGATAGGAGAGCGAGAATGAGAGTGCGAACCTGAGAATCTTGTACTTCCTCGTAATCAGTACAAGATCGGTCTTTGCTGAGTGGACCTCCAAGCAGTTTTCGCGCGTCCATTCCGTAAGCACTCTAAGTTACGCGGCCGTAAAGCTTTTGCGAAAATTTCCGTGAGATTGCTTTTGCAATATCGTCCATATACGTGACTATCTTGCAGCCTTCTTCTTTCTTTGGCTCTGCTGACAACCCTGTGAATGGCCAACGCCCCCGTGTTGCCTCGACTGCCATTTTTACCAAGATATGTCTAATGAGGTGCAAAGTTTTATAGTCCACCACCAGAATCCTCAGTGCCTCGGATATTGTGTTTGATATGTTGTTGTTGAACGCATTCTTAATGTAAAAGTAGTCCATCATCCTTAGATTTTGGATAAGTAATACCTCCGTAAATTCTAGGCTTTAACAAGCATCCCTGAAAATAATAGCTGGACCTGAAAGGACTCTAGGATAGATGACGTCCAGGTGTTGTCATTGTTCTGAATGTAACCTATGTTGGGAGTTATTTTTGATTTAATCTTTCTCTTTAAGGTATCTTGTATATCCGAGCAGAAGCTTGACCGTTTTCTTAAAGAGTAATAGGGACAGCATGCAGCATACGTGAGCCCTGTGTAGAGTCTTCCGTGAAATTCGTTCCCTGGGGGGTTCTGTCCGTTCCATCTTGTGTATAACTAAAGATCTCATAGTCTATCATCCTTAGATTTTGGATTAAACGTCTGACCTTCTAGATAACGGTGGTCTGAGAAGGAATGTTTTAGTAGAAATCTCCAGCTGATGGAAGAGTCTTCTAGAGTCTCTGAGATGAGAATTTATGCAGTACCTCTCCTTACACCTTTCATTGGTTTCAGTGCTTTTCCATTGATGATCATAAGCGTTGGCGCACAGCCTATGACTCGTCTTCCTCCGCTCTTTTTTCTCCATCAGCTGTCTCAGTAGTGGATGTGGGAGTGCACAGTTTTAGTGCAAAGTCTTAGCTTTTTTTTTGCAAGAATGTAATAGTCGTGTCTTATCTGAATTAATTACTAAACACGCGATCCAAGAATCCTGTCAGCTAGGATTCAGGGTTCCTTAAGAAGGAACACCACATAGACACCACTCGGAGACCTAGAGTAGAAGCGCAGTCGATGCCGCCATTTTCATCCTGAGAAGCCTCCACCACACCTGTCTGTTTCCGCAGCAGAACCAAGGAGTGTGTCTTCCACATCTTCCCTTAAAGCTCTTTGGAGATCGCTTTCGTCGAAGGTGTAACCATTTAAGATTTTCTCCTTCTTTTCCGACATATTTCCAGTTCATCCTCCTCAGTCAGCTTTTAAACGTTTGGCTCTATAATATATAATATGGCACCGTGCAACTTATATCTTTTCGGGAAAATGCATTTGCCGAAGAAAAGAAACCTTTATGCAGACGTGGAGGCACTCAGAAGGCTTGCACCGCCATACTGGCTCCATACCGGGCAACGAGCTAAAACACTCGTTCGACATGCTTTTGGACCGTGCAAAAAGCTGTATTAGAGCAAAAAGAGACTATTTTAAATAAAATTAATTGATTCTGCGTCCCATTATCTTGGTGTGTGGAAGACAAACATTAATAATTTTTATCTTTTTCGATTGAAAAAAGTTTAGGCTAATATCAGAATTTATTTAAGTTTGTGATTTCATATGATAATAACATAAGAAATATTTTCCACCGTGTGAGGCCCCATTTAAGAGCGTAACTTAATTATTGATATTATTATATTATATTATATATATATATAATATATAATATTATATTATATATATTATATTATATTATTGATTTCTGATAATTAATATAATATATGAATTTAAGCTGTAAATCAGGACCTTTCTTATCGGTATTCCCTAAATATCGAGTGATCCTGAAAATGCCTCAGTAAGTCAGTTCCTTATTTTGCTGCGCGTTTGTTCCTTTTTTAATGTTAATCCACAGGAATTGAGTGTCCCGGTTCATTCAAAAATTCCCATAACCTTTTCGTAGCTTCTGTAAAATTTCACGTAGCGTTTCCTTCTTTGCTACCTGAACTCCGTAGAGTTGGTTTCTTTTTTCATACCTCCTTCCACACACTTCTCACTGCGTCAATAAGCAAACATGTGTTTGTAAACATAAATAAAAAAATATACACTTAATCCGTATCCCTGCGTTATGCAGTGCTATATATGGGTGAGTAATATACTTTATTTGAAATATTAAAATATAGTACTCTTTTCTATTTTCTATCCATCTGTTATGCATTACCATAGTGCCTTATCTCTACCATCTTGTGATCTTCTTGTATTCTTCTTATTCTTGCTCTTTTATCTACTAGTCTAAGTCTTCGGTACAGTGGTTAAATGTAATAATATGTTTGTGTATTCGTTTTACTTTTTAATTATTTTCTAAAATGGAGATCTATAGAGTCTGCATTACAAAATCGTGCAATTTACGCGTTCAGCCTAGCATACCCTGATTGCTGTATGAAAAAATTGTACATGCTAAATTTGCTGGTTTCACCGACCCAGTTTCGAAAATCATTTCACTGGATTTCGTGCTGTTCAACAAGAGATGCAAACTTTCATGCCACAGACTAAGATTCGAGTCGAGTGACACTTTAACCCGGCCCAGTATCAGATGGTATGTGAAGATGGGAATGAGAGTAGATAATGTGTGAGAATGGAAATTGTGTGGGAATCCCTTTGTTCATAGCTGACCAAAGGAAGGCCGTTCGCTATGCGGAACCTGCGACCAATTTGGTGGCTCTTATCTAGGCATATCACAAACTCTTTGGACCGTACCCTTGCAGTTAAATGGCGATAAAGTTATTAAGAGATACATGGGGTATAGTTCTCCAGTTCCTATGCAAATTGCAGAATAAGAACAGCTCCTCATAAAATCCATTATGAAAAAGTCATATATTTCTATCTTTCAAACTATAAAAGATGTGGTACAAGGTGCATTCGAAAGTAAACGGGACTTTTTGAATCTAGCGCCCTCTAGTGGCGTCATCCATATGTCGACTAGTGCGTTAGAATCTGCTAACCTTCATTGACTTCCAGTAAAAATTTCATAACATTCCATCTATTAGAAGTGAAGTTATTGCGTTTTAAGTGTCAGTACTTTTTTGTCATCGGTGCGAAAATGAGCTTCGAGCAAAAAAGCAACATTAAATTTTGTTTTAAAATTGGTAAAACTTTCACCGAAACGTTTCAATTGATGAAACAAGTTTATGGCGATGATTGCTTATCCCGTAGCAGAGTGCACGAGTGGTTTCAACGTTTTCAAAGTGGTCGTGAGGAAATAAATGACGATGAACATGTGGGCCAACCAAAATCCGTGATCACCGAAAATTCCATCGAAACTGTGCGTGAATTCATAAAAAATCATCCGAAATCATCATTGAAATTCATGGAAATAGAATTGAACATCTCCAAAACATCGATTTATCGCATTTTGACCGAACATTTGGGCTTTCAAAAGGTGTGTGCACGGTTTGTTCCGCACAAATTGACTGACGACCAAAAATTGCTCAGAATTCAACATTCGAAGGACATCATTAAAGAGGTAAAAAAAGACCCAAAATTCCTTTACAAGATTGTGACTGGTGACGAAACGTGGTGTTTTCAATATGATCCCGAAACGAAACGCCAGAGTGCTGAATGGAAAGCGCCGGAAGAGCCGAAACCCAAAAAATCGCGCCTGGAGAAGTCAAAAGTGAAGACAATGCTGATTTGTTTTTATGATTCCAAGGGTATTGTCCACAAAGAATTTGTTCCACCCGGACAAAACGTTAATGCGATAGTCTATCTTGGAGTTTTGAAGCGTTTGGTGCGTCGTATTCGACGTGTTCGGCCCGAATATCGCGAAGATGGAAGTTTGCGTTTGTTGCACGATAATGCGCCGTCTCATCGATCACTCCCCGTATTCACCTGATATGGCACCGTGCGACTTCTACCTTTTCAGAAAAATGCATTTGCCGATGAAAGGAAAGCGTTATGCAGACGTGGAGGCCATTCAAAAGGCTTGCACCGGCATACTGGCGGCCATACCGGGCAACGAGCTAAAACACTCGTTCGACAAACTTTTGGACCGTGCGAAAAGTTGTATTGAAGCAGGAGGAGACTATTTTGAATAAAATTAATTGATTTTGCCGATAAAACCATTTGTTCTGTCTATTTTTTAAAAGTCCTGTTTACTTTGGAACGCACCTTGTATTTCCGATTGTGGCAGCTTTAGGAAATAGTCGGCTCCAATAACTCCAATAAAAACGAAAGATAGAATTCGGGACAACCGATTCATATTTTGCGCGACGATTGAAGTCGATACGTTTAAAACTGTGAGACTTGTTTTTGTAGAAAAAGGTGGCCAGACATGCTTACATAGTCCATAATCGTCGTACATCGCCGTATACTATATATCACTTCCTGATCCTAATCAACAAATATATGTACTAATAAGGCTAGATATATATTATTCGCTACCTTGCACTTTTTTGACAAAAATATAATACCCTGTGCAAGGATATTAAGAGAGACCCACCGCTTTTATTTAATTTTGATTTTTCACATTGTGTGTGGTGAGTGCTTGCGCCGCAGCGTATAAGTTGGCTTATCAGTTGGATATGGCCTGTCATAGACAATGGCGGCAGGACCCTTATTAAAGATGCTGATTTTCATCAGTAGTAAAGCGGAAGCTTCTTTACTGTGGTGGAAGATTATCAGCAGAAACATTATTGACCTCAGGTAAACCACTCCGTCACTGTTTTATCAAAATAATTACGTTAGCGGAAATCCAGCAGGTCTTCACACTCAAAATAACTTTTCAAGTTATCCGCAATATCACAAAAACTTTTGGAAAAGAATAAAAGATTGTTCAACGTCGTAACAGTAAAAACAATCGCCGACCACTAAAAATTATTGCTTGTGGAAGGCCAAGGCCAGCTGGTACTTGTTTAATATTTATTAATTTAACTTATTGCCGCTGCGTGCTGACACAGCACATGTCAATTTTAAACATTTATTGTTAGTCTACCTAACCTGATGCGATATATAAAAAACATATAAAAATATATACAACATAAAATTTGTATACCATATAAAAACATCTTATTATATGACTTATTGACCATTCTGAATTGTTTAAATAGAATCTTCATAAAAAAAGTCGCTAAAATAAATACTGTTACAAAAAACTAAAATTTTTTCTAAGCATTATGTGGCGCTAACATCAAAACATTAGTTATTTATTTACGAATAAGTTGCGGTCACACTTTTCACCCAAACTTTTACTCAAAGGGTTTTTGAAGAATTATCGAAAACATTTGTGATAAAAAAGGAGTTGCTTCAGTTTCGCTAAAATAATTTCAAGTAAAATGGCATTAAAAGTTTTAGTGGGTCAAAGTAAGTTATTGCAGGATACTATTATGCTAAAAATATATAAACGTATTGACATGCAGCTTGTAACAGATAAAAAATTGATTTTTACAGCGACTGAAAATTCCAATAATCAAGTTGACGTACTGTTATCATTTTTTCAAACACCTGATGTATATATAAGAATTGTATTTATACATATACATATACATATACATATACATAATAATATATATATTATATATATATATATTATATATATATATTAATATATATTTTATTATGAATAGTTATATATATATATATATTATTATGTATATTTATATATATATATATATATATATATATATAAATTAACTTCTTACCGCAAATTAAGTGCAAATTAAAATGTTATATTATGCATTATTATACTCTTTCTATAATACGCTGGCAATTCAATCATTCATATACATATACATATATATATATATATATATATTATTTATATACTTATATGTTCATATTCTCATCTATTTAATGTAATTGTAGTATGAGTCAGAAAGTAGTAGGAAACGTTAGGCAGTTAAAAAAAACGGGATTTGCTTACTTTTGTTCACATATTTAAAAAAATTTTTAAATTTAAATACATACAAATATGTACATAGCCCACTCAATTCTATTCTAAACTACATACATTTTTTAATATACTGTGTAATTTTTTAAAATAGTGAACTCAGGTATGCTTAATAACTTAATAATTCACCTAAAGCGGGAAAAACAAGTTTAAGTACGCTTTAAACATCAATGTTTATTGATCAAAATATATAATAAAATTTATAGAAATCGATCCGTTTTTTCAGCACATAAATTTAAAAACTATATCTTTTTAAATTATGAGAAATTCAAACAAGTCACTTATTTCGTAAACTTCTGACTAGCTGAAATATAAAAAAATTACTGAAAACGGCGCCAAAAAAGTTTACGTACGTTCGTCGGAACCATAATTTTTTTGACAAATTCTTCGGAATTCTAACGGCAATCGTCGATTCTTGACATACGCTGTAGTTGGTCCTTGCACCATTGTGTTTTGGAATTTCATTTTATTTGATTTGGTGAAATTAGAAAATCGACATGGGACGAGGAAATTCCACTTGAAACACGAAAATTAATTTTAAAATTGTACATGGAGAGGAAAGGTGTCCGGGTTATTGGCAGAATAATCCAGAAGCCTGCTTCCAGTGTGCAAACTATAATAAAATCATACGGCGACTCCGGTAACCTCCAGGTTAAGCCCAGGTCAGAAACTGACTGACAGGGAGGAACGGCCAATTGTTAGTTCAATTAAAGCCAACCCAAAAATTTCCGCTCCTAAAATACAGGAGGAAGTATTTAGGAGCTTAGGAAAAATTGTTCACCCTCAAACTGTGCGAAATGTCATCCATAAGGATGGGTACAACGCAAGAACACCTCGCAGAAAGCCGTTAATTTCGTTGGCGAACTGCAAGAAAAGGCTATAATTCGCACAAAAATATTTGAACGAGCCGGAATCATTCTGGGACAATGTCGTATGGAGTGATGAGTCCAAGTTTAACATTTTTGGTTCGGATGGCTAAAAGAAAGTATGGAGAAATCCGAACACCGCATAGGTCCTTAAAAATGTAACACCAAGTGTGAAGCACGGCGGCGTAACATAGTGGTTTGGGGCTGAACATACTTCATATTCATATGGTCAAGGAGTGGCTGCTCTACAACTGCAAGCAATTGAATACACCTCCACAGTCTCCCGACTTCAATCCTATTGATCACATTTGGAATTTGTTGGACAAAAGGATAATGACGCACAAAATAACCTCAAAGGAGTCCCTAATGACAGTTTTGCAGTCTGAATGAGACAAGATCCTAGAAAAGGACACAAAGGTGTTGTTGCACAGTATGCAGCGTCGCCTCCATGCAGTTATTGCCGCAAAAGGAGGTCCAACCAAGTATTAACACTATAGAATTTATGATTTCCCGAAGTGTACTTAAACTTTTTTGGCCTTAAATTATTGTTTGTTTTTATGATTTTGTTTGTTATTACCCGTTAATTCATTTAAAAGAGTAAAAAGAAATATTTTTAAGTTCTTAGATATATTAGCTAAAAAACGGAATAACATTTTGAATTTTTCCTTTTTGTTTTAATAGTATTTTGATTGGTTTTAGTTGAAAAACGACGGTGTACTTTAACTGTTTTTTCTACTGTATGTAAATAATAACGAAAATTATCCTGTGTTGTTTATCCAATTTTCATTGGCGTACTTCAATGGTACATTTTGAAAAAATGTTAAAGGAAGCCGATTTTTATACTCGGTACTTGTAGAGTACAAGCGTTTATTGTATTCGTGCAATGCTTCCGACATAAAATGCTATTTACAAAATAAAACCTCAATTTTTGAAAGAATATATAATCTGCAATTAAATGATTTGTTGTTCCACTACGATTTACATTAACTTATAACCTGACGAGTGAAAAATCGTTATTTTTAAGTATGTCCAAGGATTTTTGTTAAATTCGGCTGCATATTGTTTTCTCGATTCATAGAAATTTCTTGCTTGCCATCCTCAAACATTTTTAACTATTACAATATAAGCATATCCTTCCTGTTTCTACACAAACTAGTCTCTTAGTTTTGAACCGATTGACTTTAAACTGAACGATCGGAAATGCAAATAGAAAGTTTTGGTTGGCTCCTAAAGCAAACGTCGTTGCGAAGGACCTCATACAGAATATAATGAAAACAACTTTATTAAATTAACAATTGTAAATTTAAAAAGTAAATACCGGTTCGCGGTTGACTGATTGTGACGATTAGTTTTGTTACTCGTCTTAATTAGCCAAAATAAGTTATTTTAAGTCGAAATTGCGGGTGAATCTAACGTTACTAAAAACGGTTTGACAATTTAAAAAAGTTGAAAGCATTAAGTATTTGGTCAGAAAAGGATATAAGCCAAAACCAACTCAAAATGAGATAAAATTTATAGGTGATATTTTTGTAAATTAACGAACACCAGGTTCCACAAAATTAGTTTCAAGACGAGTTTGTACAAACATATTGCCTATTTATGCCTTTATGCCTTTATTTATATAGTTACTTTTTTTATTAAATAATATTATTTATTAACAAAATATTGGTTTATTTAGCTTAGCTATGACATTCAAGGCTTTCAGCTCCTTCTATGCCCTTGATGCGTTATGTGAATTTTATCAGTTTATATCATTTTGAGTTTTTTTTATACATTTTAAAATATTTGATGATCGTTGATGATTTTCTGCTGGGTCAGAGTTATTTATTCATGATTCTTTTTATTTAAATCTCTGAAAATTATAAGGAGAATTATTTGTGCAAATTCATATAATTACGCTAATAAAGATTGTTTTAAATTTTGTTACACCAAACTTTTCCTAAGGTCAACTACAAAAATAAATTCAGCCAAATTGCTTTGTTTTTCAGAATATGTATACCCTTTTTAAATTTGACATACCTAATTCTTTTCATCAAAATAAAGAGTTGGTTGCATTAGGTAAAATATTTTGTATAATTGTTTGGATAAAAAAAATGTTTCGAAGTGAAGAGCAACGGTCGTCAAACTCGACTCTAGCCGTCCTTTTTTGTTTAGTGGTAAGATCTCCAAGAAATTGACCCATTTAAGGTGTTGTCAATCTGTCTGTCAAAAATTGTATTCGCAGTTGATATATTTAAATATAGTCTCATTCAGAATGCGTTGTGATGTTACAAGTATTCTGGTATGATTGTGAACTTTATATTTAATATTTTATAGGACGAGCTATATATTTTAATATTTGAAAGGGTTTCTACTCTAAAAATGGCTTAATGTTAAATCTGCATTTTTTTTTAGAGATAATGAACGAGGTTGTGAAGTATAAACCAATAGCGACAAAAAAACAAGGTTCAACGTCTGCACCTAAAACGGGTCCCGGTGGAATAGAATGGCGAGTTTTGGTGGTAGATAAGCTTGGTATGCGTATGGTCTCTGCATGCACTAAAATGCATGAGATAAGTGCTGAGGGAATAACATGTAAGTTTTAATGACTATTTGTGAAAATTATTATATATGTTAATTTCAGTGGTAGAAGATATCAATAAAAAACGTGAGCCGTTGCCTACTATGGATGCCATTTATTTGATAACGCCCTCCGATGAGAGTGTTCGTGCGTTAATACGCGATTTTGAAAACCCAGCGCGTCCCATGTATCGTTATGCCCACGTGTTCTTTACTGAGGGTATGGTAATATTTCTGGACATTTTTCTTTACCAAAATAATATATAGTATAAGCTAATGCATTTATACATATAATTTTTATGACAGCTTTAGTACACAAATCTAGTTAACGTGGACGATAGTCCACAAAGGTGAGAGACCGCAAGTCGATTTAAACAAAGAAAATAATACAGACATTGTTTCAGAGCTGTATATAGTAAATTGATTTTAAAAACATTGGAAAACAAGGAAAATTTAAAATTTTTCACAACCATATATTTATTTTAATATTTTATTTGTATACCCTTCCGCAGGGAACTATAATTTTGGTCATCGTCGGCAACGCAGTGAAGGAGACACTCCGACCCTATAAAGTATATATAGTATATATATATTCTTGGTCAGGATTATCTCCCGATTCGATATAATGTGTTTCTCTTTCTGCTTCTACGGAAAGTAGTCTCTCGGTTTTAAACTCATCAACTTAAAACTTTGCACACATCTTTCCTATGCACGCAGTATACAAGGCGGAACAGCCAGTATTGGTCGGTATAGCCTATATAACTAAAGGATCGGTAATATTATAACTTCAATATTTCTGGAGATAGAAACCTGAAGTTCTGCTAAAGTCTTTCTTTCGAAATGGATTGGCCGAACATAACCTATAGCTAGGCCATGTAACTGAACGATCAGAATTGCCACAACTCTGGTGTTTTTGAAAGTAGAAGCTTGGGACTTCATTTTACTAGGAACTGGTCTGATTCTGAAGGTTTAAGGATCGGTCTACTATTTTCGTTGTCTCTTACCAATAGAAGCCGCTATTTAAATGCAAGGGTAGATAAACTTTGGCTCCGTCCGATGTTAGTTTTCCTAACAGTAAATAGCTAGCAACACGGGGGTAAATCCTTAAAAATGATTTGTTACAAAATTGATGTGCTCCCTTCTGAAAAAATATCTTAAACGTCTAAAAAATACGCTTAGAAGAATGTAGTAGATAAAATATTTTTTTCGTCAATTACATTTTTTTATCGCTGGTGGAAATCAATGGATATGTAAAATGTCTTGAAAAAAATGTTTCATTTGTATCTTTTTTGCAAGTACGGCCGATGTTTTTTCGACGCAAAAACTAACCTCTTAGTTGTGAAGCTTAAGACTGCATATACCTAAAGTTTTGAAAAAAATAACAGTATCCAATAATTAAAAGTTTGAAAATTTAAGGGATATACATAAAAGACCAATAATATAACTTAAAAATTAGGGTAATTACCATACGACGAAATTAAGCAAAAAACAAACCGCACAATCTTATTTGTACATTTTGAAAAGAATATCTAATCATAATCATAATAAGAATGTTTTTCTTTATTTAAAATCAGTAGCAAAAACAGTACACCTATACCGTGAAAGTAATATTATTCCTGATTATTTTTTGCTCGATTATCTGTATAGAGGAACATTAAAAATATACTTTCGAGCAGCTTTTTGCAGTATGCTCTGACTAAATGGGATGTAAACACGCCGCTATCGGAAGCTTGTGTAGCTAAATGGTTTAATTTCATCACTTAATATTGAATGAAACGGGGCTTCGAGCTCAGTTAAGGACAAGAACCTTTTTTTCCAAACTAATTTTTCTTACTTCGTTACTAACATAAACTTTTGTTGTTTAATTTACGCAAAAGAACTGAGTTTTCATGTATAAATGTCTAAAAATACGAAGAAGATAAAATTTAGTTTTTTTTTTTTTTAATTTATGGTTATCATTTAGCATATTAGAATCCAGTAACTTTGGAACCATGCGTGGATTTTGTTGGCTCCTAAAGCAAACCTCGTCGCGAAGGACCTCACACACAATATAATGAAAATAACTTTATTAAATTAACAATTGTAAATTTAAAAAGTGACGATTAGTTTTGTTACCCGGTTTTATTTTTAAAACATTTTTATTATAAAACCACGTTTATTTTAAATTATACTCGTTTTAAATTAATAGAAATAAGTAATAAAAATATTAATTTGTACAAAGCACATTATCTTTTTAAATAAAACAAAAGTCTAAAGCCATTGTCGAAAAAGGCTTTTTGGTCCATTACGGTGAATTGTGGGTTTACTTAAGACAATTGAGTGGTTAACTCGGTGTTTTTTATTAAACAATTATGTGGGGACTAAGTCTAGCGAAGATCGCGTTGGTCTGTGGACCGTTCAATTCCAATTCGTTCCTAGTCAAGTCAAATTTGTTCTTTTTTTTGAAAACCTGCTTTACATTTTGTTTGTATAAGTAAAATATAAGCTGGGGAGGTATATCAAACTTTTTCTTGTTTCTGATATGAACACCCTCAAAAAAACTTAATTGGCAATCATAACGCTAAACATCACGGTGCTGTAATAAATGGGTACCTTTATTCATTGAACTACATAGGAGGAAAATGTATTTTCCCACATAAAAACAAAATATCAACATTTGAGTCAAGAGCTATCTCCGACCAAATAAATAAAATCGTTAGTGCCGATTTAAAAAAATAGGGTTGTTTTAGAATACAAATTTTAAAAACCTTTCCAACGAAGTAAAATATGTTTAGATAGCTTCAGATTTGTGGAGTTATTCATATTTGAATTTTCAAAATTGATAATTTAATTTCTGAATTTCAGCTTAATGTATTTTAAAAAATTTTAAAACTAAAATTGCTTATATTTAAATAACAAAATTCATAAAATTTTCCTAAATTTAAATGAAATTACAAAAAGGTGGACAAAATAGACTTTTTTTATTTGGCAATCATTAATTTATTGAATAAATTTGGAACGACGCGTATTTCAGAAGCGGTTCGAATCAAAGAAATGTCTCTTGTCTGCTGCCTTCAATTTCCTTACTATATTACTATCTTGAGTGAATCATTACCAATTTTTATCAAACCAAAATACTTTTGAAACTGGTTTGAATGAAAATGATCTAATCGAAACAATCCATTTCGATAGGTGTATCAGTTATTTCTTTGGATATATAGCAGCTTTATAACACACTACGGATTGCGGATCCTTACCTTCGTGGACTACCTTCCACAGTGATACTGCAAATTTAAGTAAATATAACATAATTAAAATTAAATGTAAAGTAAATGATTATATAATAATATAAAAAGAAAGGAAAGCTAACTTCTTGCGGATTCAAAATTTATAAACTCTGCGGTAAATGTCTGTTTCTATTGGTAAAAGATATATCAAATTCCGCATAAAGTCAGCCGATCCTTATGATAAATTTAAAATCACACCAGTTTCTTAAATATTGTGTTTTGAAAAAAGTCCCAAGCTTCTACTCCCTAAAACACGTTAGGTATAGCATTTTCAATCGTTCAGTTAGTAGTTTCGTTCATCGTTCAATATGACATCAAAAGGATAGGACTTATATTAGAATCATCATTTTTGTGTGCAGTGCGTTTTATTTCATTTTAGCCATCAAATAAACCGATGTTTGTCAACAAAATTTAATCTAATATATTAACACTTCAGTCTACTTCGTTTCTCGTTGTGCAGTGCTATATTCGTGAAAAAAAATAATTTTATTTTAATATCCAAATATAGTATTGTTTATTTTCTATCCTCTGTTTCGTTTCGTTTTCGCCTTATCTCTTCAGTTTGTGCTCTTCTTGCATCTCTTTCTATCTAGCTATTTTACTTAATAAATTACGTTGTAAATGCAAAATGTGCCGGTTTCATCGCCTCAGTTTCAAATGCCATTTCATGTAGTGCTACTATTGTTGTACTGGATGCCGTGTTGTTCAGAATGAGATGCGACAAATTAAGAAGAAGAGTTTATCGGTGATTTTCTGATTCAAAGAGCCGTCGGCTGCTGAATGAGTCTCCCAAACAAATTCAGTCGGTTTTTAATCTCTTTCCCGATAGCGACATGCTAATGACTCTAGGTGACTTGAAAATGCAACACATTTATCCCTTTAAACACACCTGGATTTCACTGTGGGTATGTTCGACATGTTCATAGGTCAAATAAAAAACTTAAGAACTTTTTTAAGTCGACTCCTAGACCTGTGTTTTGGAACTAAGCATAATGGAGTCACCCTTTCCTGAGCTATGCTTCTTTCTGCCCCAGAAGATCCATTCCACTCAAAGATTGAGGTCCCATCACTTATTTTAAGGACCTTAAGATTCCCAATGCAGTTTATAAAACTCGTTCCTCCCGTTGGTCTGACTTCCAAACACTAATTAATTTAATTCTTACATTTGATTCGACCGATCTTTTGGAATGCACTGATGTAAATACCGCCTTAAAAATATTCTATAAAACTGTAAATGTATTCGTTGACCCATATCCGTCTGCTTTAAACGACCTGCCTTGGTTGGCAAAAATATAATAAATTAGATTTATAAGGAAACAAAAAAAACTATTCAATCAGTATCAATATTCAATCAGTCAATTATATTTTTAGACCACCTTTCTCCAAAAGCAGTTTGATATCAATTCTTCTAAAGGTAAAACCAGTCTGTTCACAAGGTATCGATGGAGTACCAGGCTACGTGGGCAAAACCATGCCATTATGAAATCCGCCTCTGTCATTGGAAACTTCGATCTTTCACCATATGTGGAGAAAGTCGTTTAGAGTTCCCCTACATAAAATATGGAAAAACACGATGCTACAAGTTATAGAGCCATCTCTAAATTGACAGCAAGTCTAAGAGTGAAATTGATAAATAGAGTATTTAAATTAGATTATTTTCACATGCCAACATGGTTTTATATACGTCGCTCCATCACCACAAGCCTTTTGAAGCTATAAGCAAAATGGCGTTCAAACAAATATCATGTGAATTTATGGTTACAAAGCTGGAAGAACCCAACGTGCCCTCTTTAAATATGTGAACTCACGCCTTGTCCGATCTACACCGGGAGTCCCCTAAGAACCCCATCTTGGGCCGTTACTTTTTACTATTTTTATTAGTGACATACCCCCTGCTTTGATGAATTACGGCACTTAAAGGATAGTCAAAAGAATTCAATGGCCCTCATATAACTAAAAGATTTATATATTTTCAGTCCGTTCGATATCGGAAGACGATTCTTGCGGCTGGAGCCTACAATTCGGGGTTCATCAAGACTGCATTGAATCTGTACAAAAATACTTTTTGATACTCGCTCTTACGGGGACTCTACTAGGATACAAATTTTTATCTTCCTTCTTATCTAAGGAGACTCTTACTAATTAAAGTACCCTCTTTAACAAACTGTTAAAAGATTCTAGGTTTCTTTTTTCCATACAACCTTTTTAACGGCGATGTAGACAAGCATTATCTTCTATCACGCTTGACATTTAGTATTTCTAATAGGACTAGAAATGTAAATCCTTTACTCCGAAAATGTGTTAGATCAAAATATGGCCAACATGATTCTTTTAGGGTGATTCTTTAGGGTGTTGGGACTATAACGGCCTCCATGGCATTATTTCACTTTGCGCTTCCACTAATCATCAATCGCCACATAACTTTCAGAGTAAAAAACGCACTATTCTTCCTCGTAATGCTTTTTACACTTTACTCTCTCGGATCTATCCCAGCGATTCGTACGATAAACGGTAGCGCCCCTTGGTCGGTAGCGCGGGTGTACGTTATGCAGCGGTATACGGAGTAGTTTGATATGGAATAACTGTGTAATGGGTTCAACATTTTATGGTCATCATGCAGCATCATTGAGGTTTGGTAAGAAAAGAAAACGGGTTTCAAGCATGGAACTAATGGCACAAATCGTATTGATTACTTATCAAATATATTATGTTTATCTTTCTTCAGCAGTGGCTTTAAACAAATGTTTAATTTGTAAATATTTGTGTATTACTTACACGTTAGACAATTATCCCGGTATTCAAAGTGTATTCCCTTGTATATTGTATTCGTGAAAATGTATGTCACTGAAAAGGAAACGCGACCTCTTTAAGTATATACATATATTTTTGAACAGCATCAACAGTCGAAAATGTAGACTTTTGTAATGCCCCGACAGATAATATGTGTGCAAAAGCTAGCTTACCTTACCAAGTAATGTTTATTTCGATAAGAAGGGGGTGGGGGCAAGAGGAATACCCGGTATCATAGTTAAGAAACTCGACTATAGCTGTCGTCTTTGGTATAAATTATGTGATAGTACACCGCGATATTATTATATTATAAAAATTATTTTTTTTAAACTAATTTTTTATTCAAATTTTATAGATGTATTTATTTCAGGTTTCAAGTTTAATCGACTCTTTTTCAGGAACAAAAGGATAATAAATAATCAAACGCGTTTGAGCTGTTTGTAAAATAATCAGCTAACGATAAATAAAGGATAATAAGCCTTTAAATACATGAATAATTTTTAAATACAGTTGTAAATTTGTAAAAGTACAGTAACCATAATTGTATTGATTTATAAAATTTCAATGTGCGTATAATTATAGTTTGCCCAGAGGAATTATTTAACGATTTGTGTAAATCGTGCGCTGCAAGAAAGATCAAAACTTTGAAGGAGATAAATATCGCATTTCTTCCTTATGAATGCCAGGTGCGACTTAATAACATTATTTTAACCGAAGTATAATTAACAATGCAATAGAATGTACAAATATTTAAATCTAAGCAGACAAATATAAAACCCATATATAGCATTTACAGCATACCCATTATCATTATCGGTTAAAACTTGACACAATAATGTTTGTTTTTTTTCGAACTTTACTTTTGTTAATACGGTATAAACAAATTTTTTTATAAAACAGTACATTTTCGTCTTTAACGTACCTAACGAATATTAATATTTTATATACAAAACATTAAATTTTTTAATATGTATCTAAACTAATACTATCTTAATCATGACCCATTTTAATAAATTGGTATTGTGCACGTCAGTTTTTAAGGTCGCTCTTATATTAGGGTCTTCGCGAAGGGTTATTTAAACAAGATTAATAAGATTTCGGTTTGGAACTTTTTAGGTAGCGTTTGTCACAGCAAAGTTAATAACTTTATTTCAGAAGTATTTAGCCTCTGGTAATTAAAAAAAAACACATTTTCTAAATTCAATAATAAGATTTTATACATTTTTATAATATGTATAAATTCATGTAAAATTCTTTTGAATACGATTTTCTAGTTATTTATAAACGGATTTGGTACACGAAATTTGTAAAAATAAAATATGTATGTAAATCGTACATCTAAACGTTGTTTGCTTAAAAACATCTCCTCAAGTTTTGCTTCATTTTTTTTGTAGTGTTCAATTTAACACCAGTTTCTCAATATGGAGTTGATATATATAATATAATTGATCTTTCCAATTGTGTAAGATAAACAGAACCTTTAATAAAATTCATTTATTTTTTTAATTAGATTGTGAATCGCATATTATTCTGCAATAAAAATATATTTTAGACTAAAGACATTTTTTTATCCATTTTGGTTAATCTAGTTTTGACATTAACTTTATATTGAGAAACTGGTTCTAATGTGTACGAATTTTATACATTAAAACAAATCGCACCATAATTTAAAATTATTATAAAATAGTAATAATGGAGTTTCAAATATTTCATTTCAATTCTGTATTAAAATTTATTGGAAGTTTTTTACTTCCCTTAAAAAGTTTATTATACAATCAAATGTAATAATTAATTTTTTAAATGAGATGAAACGCGCAGAATTTATTTAATTTAATGAAAGTTGATCCTGAAAACTGAGTAAATACTCTACATTTTTTAACCAATTATCTGAACATTAAAGAATATTTTCACGACATTTGTACATATGTATTACTAAGTAGGATTACTTTAAAACTAGTTAAACTAGTTTAATTACATACAAAAAATAACATCTCCGAACCTATAAAACCTATTTTTTACCTCCCGAGTCGATATAACCATGTGCGTCTTTCCGCTCTATATGAACTTGAACTACTTTTTTTGTTTTAAAGTCATCGATTTCAGATTTTGCACACATCCTTTTTTTCTTTGCACGCAATTGACCGAAACGGTCAATATGGTCGACTATATCCTATAGCTTCCATATAGCTAAAAAATGGGAAATGCCATAACTTTTGTATTTTTATTGAGTAAAAACTTTTTTTCAAAGTCCATTTAAAAAAAATGGTCTGATTATAAATTTCTTAAAAGGATCGGCCAATCCTGTCCCATATTTGCTAAATCTCTTACCAATTGTAGGCGTCATTTAATTGCAAGGGCATATAAACTTCGGCTACGCCCGAAGTTAGGTTTCTTTTCTGGTTTTATTATTTTATTGTCCTTAACACCCTTCACATGGTGGTGATAGCTGCATCATGTTTTAATGGACTCATTGCAATGTTCAATATAAAATAGTTAAAAATGCATCTAATGCCGTTCAGAAATATTCTTTCAATATGAATGAAGGAAGCGCTGTTCACTCCAAAATATGTTAAGATTTAGTTAACAGATAATTGTTTGAATTTGGTAAAATGTATATTTTTGTTGGTTCTCGGAAAACTACAAGGGATTACAAATAACTAAATACAATATAATTTTAATTAGAAAAAGGAAATAAATGAGAAAGAAGGAACCTAAAAATACAAATTTTTACGTATTAATTAAAATATAAAGAAAATAAAAAGTAAGTCCACTACAAAATGCTTGCACATAATTATGGTTTTTGTAAATGAATCCCTTACATCATGAAGTTAAATCGAAGCAATATGAAACATAAAGTTTTGGATTGTTCTATAAAAATAGGGGATACTCTAACATATAATCACTCAATTTATTTATCAATAGTATTTTAAATAAGAAGTTAATTGAAATAAGTTGCCTAAAATTTTTAAAGTCTTATGACATTTTGTTGTTAAAAATTAAAAATATGGTTCCTTTTATTCACTCAAACATAAAAGCTAAGGTCTAAGCAGGTTTAGAAAAATTAGTTTTATGAATTTATTCGGTGCATATCCAACTGTATCGAAGTTTCTTCTCCGTGCTCTCAGTGTTAGTAATGGTTTTTCGAAATTAAATAGCAAACCTAATCAACGTACATATTCAGGTCTGCCTATTAATGTCATTTTTACATTTTAATGACAAATTATACTAACAACAACTAATGGATAAAACAGTGATGCCTAATATCATAATTATACTTATGATATAATCAATTATTTAGGTCTACTCGTTGGATTCTCCGGACACATTCCAATGCTTATATTCCCCAGCATTTGCTTCCATACGTAGTAAGCACATTGAGCGCATTGCCGAACAAATTGCAACCTTATGTGCCACCTTGGGTGAATACCCCAATGTACGCTATCGTAGTGACTGGGATCGCAATATAGATTTAGCTGCATCTGTGCAACAGAAGTTAGACGCGTATAAAGCGGATGAACCAACGATGGGTGAGGGCCCAGAAAAGGCTCGGTCCCAACTATTAATTTTGGATCGTGGTTTTGATTGCGTTTCACCACTTCTACACGAGTTGACTCTGCAAGCAATGGCTTATGATTTACTTCCCATTGTAAACGATGTTTACCGTTATACCCCAGGCCCTAATCAACCAGACAAGGAGGTGCTGTTGGATGAAAACGATGATTTGTGGGTTGAGTTGCGTCATGAACACATCGCAGTTGTGTCAACACAGGTTACTCAAAATTTGAAAAAATTTACTGATTCAAAGCGGATGAGCTCGAGTATGTCATTAATTAGATAAAAAATATAAATTTAACATATTAAGTATTATTTATGATTATTTTGTGCAGCTGATAAGTCGTCAATGCGTGATTTATCCCAAATGATTAAGAAGATGCCACAATACCAAAAAGAGCTATCAAAGTATTCTACTCATTTACATTTGGCAGAGGACTGCATGAAGTCATACCAAAACTATGTCGATAAACTCTGTCGCGTTGAGCAAGATTTAGCTATGGGCACTGATGCTGAAGGGGAGAAGATTAAGGATCATATGCGTAATATTGTTCCCATCTTGTTAGATGCGGTAAGGCTGATCTAGACGTTTTATATTGTATTTAAATATATTGAATTTTTAAACAGAATGTGTCCAACTACGACAAAGTTCGTATCATTGCTCTTTATGTTATGATTAAAAATGGAATTTCGGAAGAGAACTTAACTAAACTGTTTACGCATGCTCAACTGTCCGTTAAAGACCAGGATATGGTGCGTAATTTGAGTTATTTGGGAATTAATGTCATTGCTGATGTAAGTAAAGTCACATTCTTTTACAACAAAACTAAAATATATTTTTTCCTAAGTCACGCAAAAAGTTGTACTCAGTTCCGAGAAAGGAACGAATAACGGAAAGCACCTATCAGATGTCTCGTTGGACACCAGTAATAAAAGACATTATGGAAGATTGTATAGAAGATAAACTAGATTTGCGTCATTTTCCGTTTCTTGAAGGCAGAGCGCAAAATACTAATTACCATGCGCCAACGAGTGCCCGATATGGTCACTGGCACAAAGACAAGGCCCAGACACAAGTAAAAAATGTTCCCAGACTTATCGTATTTGTTGTTGGCGGTGTTAGTATGTCTGAGATGAGATGTGCGTACGAGGTAACTAATTCAGTTCGCAATTGGGAAGTATTGGTAGGCTCTTCGCACGTGTTATCTCCTGAAATATTTCTTAGTGACTTGGGAAGTCTTTCTAAGGAAGATTAATTAGTTATAAAAATCTTATCGTTGGAAAAATTTAATTCTATTTATTAAGGTTAAAAATTGTTTTAGAAAAATATTTAAATATACACATTGTACACTATATTATTAAAAATATATAAATAATATCTATACTCCCAATCAATTCAAATATGCATTTTTAAAGCTTATATCAACATCTTTTAACTATGTATTACTTCACATTGTAATTTGTAACAAAATAAATTAAAACTAACTTAAAAATGAATATTAGCACAAATGTTTTGTGATATATCTAAGGATACACTCAGCGAATTTAAAAATTTTACAATTTCAAGTTGGTGTAATTACCAACGGTGTTCAGTTGATGGGGAGAAACTGAACTTTTTTGTTCGTGTCCAAATTCAGTTTTGCCATTTAAAAATGGTGTTATTGCGGTTTTCACAAAGATTTTGTAATCGATTCGTTCTTGGAAATGTTCAGTTTTATCTCTTGTGTGTCTTTTCTTTTGGTGTAAAATGTGAGGTGGGGTCTGAAAGTATATTTAAGAACAAATTAGTTATGGAAGCCAGCAACTTAATTTCTATGAATTAATAAGTAATTTACATGTTTTACATGTTCAATAGCAATTGAATTTTACAAAAAAGCCTTAGTAAAATCCATTTTTTTATAAAGTGAAGGAAGATTTTTAATTTTGTAAGCAAAAACAACATGCATACCATAACCTATATTAACCATAACCTATAATAGATGTAATCGTTTCGGAGTTGAAAGATGCTTCGCTATCACAATATATCGTCCTTGTATTGGGAAATAAATTTAAGTTTTATAAAATAAATTAAGTGTCCCGGGTACCATATAAATATTGCCTTAACTTTCCTAACGCCCAGAATATAGCAATTTATTTGTTAGTTGCATAAAGAGTCTCGCAGTCATTTAGCGTTCTATTGAACGGCTTTTTAAAATTTGCGTTTTTGAGAGTTACATCCTCTTCCGTCAGAATATTTCGAAGTCTTTCGCATGCGTCTGTCTGCTGTTCGTCAAAAATTATTTGTATTTCCTAAGAACGACCCTAGCGAAAAAACTTGTGCTATCTTTTCAGTCACTATAAAGCCGAAGTATGGGACAAATTCTTTAAAAAAGTGACTTTTATCATGTGAGACAGTCATGTTAGCCTGGCTTAGTTTTTTTTAGGACCCAATGAACACGTGGAACAGTGTTCCCTTTCGTTTTTAGAAAAGTCCACAATGACGTAGCATGATTTTTCGATCTACTTTCTTAAAACGTCGTCGATTGCCCTTTGAAACATGCTGCCCGCAAGCTCAGCCCAAAGGGTAAACGGCAAAATTTATATTATCATCATTGGCTGAAGAGGAGGTTTTTCACGATCTTGCTCAGCGAGAATTATTTGGTGATCCAGGGTTGTAAAAAATAAGGCTTTACCAATGTTTGCTAGTATTAATTCGATACTTGGCAAGAAGTACTTATCTGGGATGATTTTGTCGTTCAGTTTCCTGAATTCGATTACCAAACATTTTTCCTATCGCCTGGCTCATCTAGTCCTTTTTTATCGAAAACCCATGTTGTATGGCTACCTCGGTGGAGTAATGATTTTTACCTTAAACTTGAATTTTGTTTAACGAATTCGGCAAGACCCATTGGGTGTTGGTACGATTTAGAGTACAGTGAGTTGTTATCCTCAGTGCCAATAATTGGCACAATATTTGTTTTATATGGCAAAGTTTTCGATTGCCCGATATTGTATAGCCTCCGACGCCTTTGATCTTACTAGAGTTGATTTGTCGGTCCAATGTCTTCGTTGAACTCGTTGAACATTCATCGCTTTAACACCGCTCCGTAATTTTAAAGTTTCCCGTTCACTGCTTAACTAATCAAATTCAAAATCTGCCGTTCCGCGGAGTTGTTTACACACTTAACATTATAAAAGTTGTATTTTAACGGACTATTCTTCTTTTATTTTTAACTTGCGATTAAATTGTGAGTCGCAAACAACAACAAAGTAACCAAAAAATTCATTATTTTGCTTTGTAACAATAAGCTGCCTACTGTTATTTTTGGCTTTCCCTCTTTTTGTGGAGCTTTTTCATCACCCTCTGGATTGCTGCTCCTGCTCTACGCTTAATCCACTTCTACGTTACTGTCGTTGGATCACTCTCTTCGTCGCATTTCTCTGCATTGGCTGGATCATCTGTTTTGAGTGCATTTAACTCGAAATGTCTTTAATTTGTCCCTAAAAGAAATGCGAATTTGGAGGCGCTATTATGGGCGACTTCTATGTTACCTGCTGTCTTCGCGATAATTGCTCGAATATGTCCTACTATCTCATTTCTTGGGTGAAGGCATCGGTCGGCCCTGGTCCTGTTTGGCCTGTCAAGAGATAGGCGGACGTTTTCGCGGCAAACTCGAAATGGTTTCCGGGACGTTCGGAGACAATTCGCCTCATTAAATGAACAGTTTCTCAATCTCGAATCTTTATTCCTGGGCCTCAAATTCCTAAGTGAAACTCCACGTCGAAAAATTCCAAACTTAAACAAATGAATATATGCACAACTCCAGCTTCAGTGATGGATGTTGGCCCGGGCAAACAGTCTGGCTCTTCTAAAGCCAGGTCTTACCGTTTCAAAAGTTGATCCGCCGAAACCTGATGGCAGGAATCTCCTCGCCCTATGCTTGACAACACTTTAACTGTTTAGGTAACCAGCAAGCCGTCAATCCGCTTGCCTGCCGCTGCGCCCACCAGCCAAACCGCGTGGATTTTACCAAAACCACTTATGGGTGTGCCATTGGAAACTCGATCTGGAGGACTCACGCTGAGAGCTGTTGCTACCCGGAAATCTATTTCCGTATCCCGTCTTATGCCTGGTGCCCCTATCTTAACGTAGCTTCTTTCAAATTATTTGTGACCAAATTTATTTTACACAGAAATTTAAAATAAATTAAACACAAACGTAGCATATCTTCATTTTAAATAATTCGAGTGGATACTTGCCTTGCGAAAGTTCTAGATCCTGTAGCCTGGCCCGATACCAGAGTACCT
Organism: Drosophila vallismaia; assembly: GCA_035047325.1. Taxonomy (NCBI): domain Eukaryota; kingdom Metazoa; phylum Arthropoda; class Insecta; order Diptera; family Drosophilidae; genus Drosophila; species Drosophila vallismaia. The sequence continues at coordinate 320,880 of JAWNPU010000001.1, read as the reverse complement.
TTCACAAATTCTTGGCCAGAGATTCTCCATGTTCCAGTTCTGTAGCTATTCCGAAAAACTGAGAAACAAGATTTTTTCTTGTTGCTACCAAAACATTCGCAGTATTCTTGGTAAACTGAACATATTTTTTACTAACAGGGCTTTTTTTGACTTTGATGTTCTTGTGCTAACAGAAACCTGTCTAAACTCCTTTGTCACAGATATTAAAATTTGTGTACCCAAGTACAGTCTTTCGGGAAGATCGCCCAACCTTTGGAGGTGGCGTTCTCATTGCCGTAAACAACATTTATTCAGTGAAACGTATCACTATCACTAATCCTTTTGGAATGGAATTTATAGCCGTTAAAATTCATTCAGAGTCCTTTACCTCGTTACTTGTTTCTACATTCCTCCTCTGTGTGATGCAATCATCTATATGCATCACCTAACTGTCATTAAATCAGTTTTGTCTCTGCTAAATGATTCTGATCTTATTCTATTATAGTTATGGGTGATTTCAATTGGTCTTTCATTTTATGGATCAACGCTGACGATGATAATTCGCTGTTACCCACTAGCCAAAATGAATTCCTTGATAACTTAGCCTACTCTGCCGTTTTCCAGATTAACCCTATAAGGAACTCCCGGGGCAGGTCGCTTCACCTCATTTTCTTAAATGTAACCTTCTCTGCCACAATAATAAGGTCTCCGCCCTTATCTACTCCTGAGGACTCACACCATTCAACACTCTTGGTATCGCTGATTATCGACTCTCCACATGTAATAGCGCGCAGTTTCGTCAAAAGTGTTTTAAAAAAAACAGACTATTGTGAATTTGACTATTGTCAAATTTCACATCACAAATGGTTTTGTCAAGCTGCGCTCGACAACAACTAATCTACTAGAATTATCTTCAATCATCCACCGAGGGTTTTAGTATCGTTTGCAAACTGATGTAATTTATACTGAGTTTAGCAAGGCATTTGATTCAGTTAATCATCAGCTCCTGCTACAGAAACTGTCGGTCATTGGTTTTCCACCAAATATCCTTATGTGAATCTATCTTTCAGATCGAACTTAGCGTGTTCTATTTAAAACTACCAAGTCGAAGGTCATCCATGTCGTATCGGGTGTCCCACAGGGTAGTCTAGGACCAATGTTTTTTATAGTCTTTGTAAACGATCTTCCTAATGTGATTAGCTATGCCTCTTCGCTTATGTAGGTAAATTAATTCTTCTTACGCAGATTTTTATTATCAAAATTAAAGTTTCTTCGTTCTCCAGTTCGTGACTCCCGTGACTAAACTTTACCTAGCGTGCTCAAAGCCTTGGCAGACCATGAGTTGGGTTCTCTGCTTTCTTTAGTCAGCGGCCCGACGCCGTCTTTGCAGTTTCCTCATTGATGGCTTACATGGCCTGATGTATTTATCAGTTGGATTTTCTAAAATTTGCATGCTATAACAGAATCTCTTATGGTCTGATGTTGGTGGCCCGGCGCATGGAAGAAATTAGGCAGGCGCGGATCTAGCATATTAAGTGCATTATTTGTCTTTTACTTATTTTAAACATTATTGTTGTTAACTCTTCCACCTCCAATTTATTCTTGTACTCAAGCAGTCTATAGAAGTATGGACTGTTATTGACCTCACAACATACGCTTCAGGTGTCAGGCCTGTGGCTTCCAGATTTCTGAGCCGTTTGTTGTTGATTATAATCGAGTCGTCTGAAAGCTGGACCCAGTAGGTGCCCTCCAGATAAAGTTCGGTGTTGTTTCAGGTCACGTTGCCTTTATAGTTGTTTGGTAGCATGGTTTCGTCGTTGATTTCCTTTATTTTTTTATATGAAAACTACACAGCTCTTTCTTTCCCTGAACTAACTTTTGGAATACAATTTGATTTACTCATGTAAACAATTTTGTTCTTATTACATATTTTTATAATCTATTGTTTTACAGTTTTGGGGAATGCCATAGGTGAGATTTTTAAATACAAATATTTCTTGTGATTTTAGGAATAAAATTGAATTATTCTTAACTAGGGTTTTTTAATTATGTCTTGGTATTATGCTTCTTCTAAATTTGGAACTCCTACAATATATTGAAGTATTGTTTTAATATGCAAAATTGATACTTCGGAAAACAACATTTTATGAACTGTTTTTCCAGATTTCCTAATAATTTTGGTATTTCTGTTTTCCCCAACTATTTCTTTTCTATATCTTGGCCAAAGTTTGGAACCTAATCTTAACTTAATTCTTATGAAAATTTCATGTCCGGGTACGTGGTTAAGTATTTATATTTTTGATATGTCTTGAAAGGGCAGACTTTTGTTTATTTTTAAGATTTTCCAGTCGATCTGTTACGTATTAGTCCTGGTTTGTCGTTACTGCCAAAGAACACTTCTAATGGTCACTTCACCGTGGTTGAATTAAAACTATAATTGTGTTCGTAAACTGCTCTATCTAAAAGTTCTTTTAAGTTTCATTCTGTGTCTTCTTTCTTTAGGCATTTCATTATTTCTGAAAGTGTGAGCTGAAATTGTTCTATCTGTCCCTTAACAGTGGCTTTGTATGTTGGGGCAGTATAGGTACCTATCTGTAGCTGCTCGAACATGAATTTGATCGATTGAGAATTGAAGGATTTTTTGTTGTCCATAATGGTGTGCTTATGGACTCCAAAGTAAACATAAGCTCAAGTAAGGTAAGCTCAAGTAGGCTCAAGTCAAGTAAGCTCAAGGGGTTCTTATGTCTTCTGTGGCTTTCGAATTTATAACTCTTGCTTGCGATAATTTAAAAATCATATCTATTGCAGAGAGTATTAACACATGGCCGGGGTATTCTGGAATTGGAGTTTATTTAAGCTCCGGGTTATAGGGGGGTTTCTGTCGTAGTTGGATTCTTTACAGAGCTCTAGAGCATTTCTATTTGCTCTTCTATGTATTTGCAGTATTTTTTTTTCCTGTTCGGTTTCGTTTTTTAAGTCTACTACTGGGTGAATCGTGTCTTAATACCCTTAAAATGGCTTCGGTAGATTGTTTGAATTCTTTCCATTATCTCTTCGACCGTGAAAATTTTGTTTAAAATCAAATTATGGCTTACATCTCTTACTTTTTCTATTCCTTTGTCGGAGACAACAAATCCGAGAATTTCAACTTTATTCTTCATAAATTCACGTTTGTCAAACTGGCATTTCACGATGGCCTCCTGTACGGTTTAAAAAGTTTAAGCCAAGTTTTTCAAAAGCGTATCATCATCTTTGCTAAATATGATGGTATCATCTATATAAATAAAATACATACATTGTGTTAGAACCTCATTTATCTCGAGAATTTGGTATTTACCAGCTATGGTTATTTTATTAAGTTTACGGTAGTCGATGATATCATCTATATAAATAAAACACTCATACATTGTGTTAGAACCTCATTTATCTCGAGAATATGGAGAATACTTATCAGCTATGGTTATTTTATTCAGTTTGCGGTAGTCGATAACCATTCGATATTTTTCCTCGTCTGAAGCATCTGCCTTTATAGGTACAATCCAAACGGGTGAATTATACGGGGACCTGGAAGGTCATTATGACATTTCATTGCAGTGTACCGCTTATTGTCTATTACTCGTCCTTGACCGTGTATCCACAGTCAATGATTTTGGAGTTATTTTTTATCATAAACTTAAGTTTAATGATCACATTCCTGTGACAGTGAACAAAGCTAGAGAAATGTCTAAAGAATATAATGATTCTTTTACCACCAAATTCCTATATATCACGTAGTTCGTCCTTCCCTTGAATAATGTTCGTACGTTTGGAGTCCTCAATACTCCTCTCATCAAAGTAGCATTGAGTCTGTGCAAAAGCAGTTCCTGTTATTTGCACTAAAAAACTTAAACTGGGATCCTGACAATCGTCTTATGCCGTACCGTTGCAGGCTTAACTTGTTTAAGCTATCACCTCTGAATGAGCGCTGGACCTGGGTTCATGTTTCTACACATGCTTATCCATGGTTTGTTTGACTCTAAACACCTCTTAGATCAACTATCTTTTTCGATTCCTAATAGAATAAATAGGTCCTTTCCACGTCTACGGTCACCTATTCGCAGATCCAATCTCGCTGAACACGATTCTGTTCGTGTAAAAATTATAACCTCTCATCCCATAAATATGGGATAAAATTATCCCCTGAACTCTCCCTTAATGTTTAAAAATCGAATAGTTATTTTGTATAACATGCTTTTCCCTGCCACGCTTCCCTGTGGCACATTCCTATTGCATGCATAATTGTTTTTTTTTTTTTTTATCATTCTTATTTTGTATTTAAAATCTGTCCGAATGAACAATCATTAAATTATTTGGGGGTGACATTGACTTAAGGGAGGTACATAGAATGTATATCTTATGAGTCTGACTTAGGTGTCTATTGGTGGGGGAGGTCAAGCGGGTGTTTCCTTTTCAGGCGTCTTAGGGATTGGCTGTTATCTAGGAGCTTGATGGCCAGGTGGTTGGGGTGGTTGTCCAGTCTTTTTGTATATCTTTCCCTGAGTCGGGTGATCTCCTCTGCTACCGAAGGAATTCCAAGCTCTTTGTGGATTATTGAGTTTTCATGGTACGGATGGGTGTTAGAAAATGTTCTCAGACATTTATTCTGAAACCGCTGTATTCTGATGCGGTTGGAACAGCTTGCCGTGCCCCACAACTGAATCCCATATGTCCAGATTGGCTTCAGCCCTACTTTGTAAATAAGCAGTTTGAGTTTTCTTTTGAGCTTGGACCTTCTCCCTAGGAGCCAGTACAGTTGCTTCAGTCGTAGGTTGGCCTGGTTGCGCTTGTTGATCAGGTGAGAGCGCCATGTGAGCCTGCGGTCCAGGGTCAGCCCTAGGTATTTGGGAGTGTTATTCGTAGGGATGATTTCCCCGTTGAGTGTGACGGGGGGGCAATCCCCCCTGCGTAATGCGAAGGTTGTGTGGGAGGATTTCTCCGCGTTGACCACGATGTTCCATCGTTTCAGCCATGGATCTAGAGCATCCAGTTGTCTTTGTATGATGGCTGATGCTTCCTGCGGATCTGTGGCGGAGGCTAGGAAAGCGGTGTCGTCCGCATATGTAGCTACTGTGAGGTTCCGAGAGGGGGTGATGGAAAGGTCCGCTGTGTATAGTGTGTATAAGATGGGTCCAAGAACACTGCCTTGAGGCACTCCTGCTCTTATAGGCATCTCACTCGGATAAAAAAATAAATGAAACTCAAAATGGTTATTTTTCCAACATTGCTTTTATTGCTGTCATTTACAACTGCATCTCGTAAATGAATGTATTCTTCGGAGCGGAATTTGGCCTGATTCAAACAATGGAATAGCAAACGTTCAGTTTCCATCTTTGTGTATATATCCACAATATTCTGGTATATATAACGGAATTTTAAAATATATTTCTCCTCATTATTTCGAATCAATAATTGATAATAATAACATAATAATTCATTGTGCTGCATTTTTTATTCGTTTCTGCACCGTTACATGGATTTTTCATCTTTATAGTATAATATTATATGTTGAAGTGATAACCATCGGACCCATCCCAGAAGATCACTGGGACTTCCAAAGCATCGTAACAACAATGAGTTTCTACGACATTTACAATTAATCGTTACTTCACTGTACACCAATATTTCTAGGCAAAGCAAGAGTTATATTTTCTGAGGTGCGCTAGGAAATGCTTTGATTCGGCGGTACATCCAGCAAGTAGAGACTCCAATGGCTCCGGTGGTGGTTGAAATTGGGGCAATTTAATTTTTCCGCCTGCCCAATACATCCCTGTTGTTTCATTTTTGAATTTTAGAGCCTGACAGTGCCTGACGAACGTGTTTAAGTTACGCTGCGCGAAAATCATCGTATTTCGGTATAAACTTGGCCGGATCAATTGGTAACTGCGTAGAGCCACAAAATGGTGTTGGGCAATTGTTCGGCTGAGCGATCGCGACGTGTAAAAGAGCGCGAATTCCAAGAATTTGCAAATTGTCTAATTTGGCAAGTATTTGGTCGTGGGCGGCCCACCTGTGTAAAAAACTGTTAGTGCTGCCACCTGACTGCTGAGAACGATCTGGTCAGATAAACAACGCTGTAAAAAGCAATTAAGTTTTAAATTGGTCGAGTTAAGATCGCTGTGTCGTCGGCAAACGTAGAAGTTGTTAGTAGTCGGCTTTTGGGTATGTCTGCTGTATAAAGGACGTACAGCGGTGGTCCAAGTACGCTATCTTGGGAAACTTCAGCGTTCATAGCGGGGTCGCCGGACATGTCAGAGTTGCATCTCACTGCAAAGGTTTTGTTGTAGAGATATGACTTCAGGATTTGTGGGTGTTTTGGGGAAGCATTGTTTTAATTTTAAACATTAATCCATCTAGCCAAACCTCCTCAAAAGTTTGAGAGACTTCTCAGAATATTTCAGTGCAATATTACCGTTTTTCAAAGTCAAATCATATTTCTGATATCATCATCATCATTTTTGGAGTTATTGGATTTAGTTATCCTTTATGATTTTAGATATTTCATAAGCTTGAAATTGGATTGGCTCATGTGGTGCTTGATCGTCGCCTGTTACCGTGGGTAATACAAACGAGCTTGTAGCAGGGTTCGAGTGGACCACATGTTGAAAATCCGTTGCAAATGTGGTAGCTCTATCTATCGCTGCGGGCCCATTCACCAGTGATAATAAAGTTTCTGCCGGTTGGGTTAAACTATTGAGCTTTTCTATAGTAAGTTTTTACTGCCTGAAATTGAAAGTTGCTTTATATAGCGAAGTTGTTGGGTTTTATCTTCTTCCTTCAGCGCATTGGAGAGTTTTCGGGAGGCATTTTTGAATCTTTTCTTTGCGTTTATGTGCTTGCCACTCCTGTCGCATACGACGTTTTTCAAGAACGAGCCGCGCGATGTCTGCTGGGTCTGCTAAGTGCGCTCTCTATTTGAGGTGTTAAGATTCGGACGGCTGTAGCTCTCCAGGGAATTTGCTGCGGATTCAATCTCGGCATTAAAGTTTAGCCTTGGGTTCAACTCAATGTGTGAATTTGTGTATTTGATCCAGTATGTTCTCTTTGATGTTAATCTATTAGCCTTCATTGTAGTCTCAGGGCGTTGGAGGAGGTTGAGATTTAAAAGGACTGGCGAGTGGCCAGATGATAGATCCGGTAGAGATTCGGTACTGATGAGATTTCGAGGGATATTTTGTGGTTATTGCGAAGTCGCGAATTTTGTTCGGGTCGGTAGGCCAGTATAATGGTCTGCCTGAAGAGACGTAGTCAAGCTTTCTGTTTGCCTTTATGATAGCATTATACCACGGTTTTTTTTTTAGGGGCGACGAGGCGTGATCCGCAGTGGGTGTGTTTGGCGTTGTAGTCACCTGCAGCAATGAAGTGGTCCCCTAGGGTATTGTTCGAAAACATTGAAACGAGGGGGACAATATACCGCTGCGACGGTAAGATTGCCGCTTCTTAGTTGTACATTTATAGATGTGGCAAGTAGTTTTTTTCAAAGTCGCTATGGTAATGATAATAAATACGATTTATAATCAGATTCCGCCATGTGCTTTTCAGCCTGGATGATTTGTTCCGTACAAAAAAAGCTTCTTTTTTTAAAGTTGTATTTAGCAAAGAGATGTGTTTCTTACAGTAGCAGGACGTCAAAATGATTGTCATGCAGGAATTGTTTTATTTCAAGTTTATACCGTGAAACGCCAATGGTGTTCCACATAATATTCGTAAAGCAGCCATTGAATATTTTAAGTTCTGGGGATATTTTTGGTCGTATAGGGGTATTCTGTGTGTTATGCGTGCAGACGTTACTCGGTGACTAATCCGGTTTTAAAGGTCTTTGTATATTGGATATCCTCTATAGTTTGCTGTGTGGTTACCCCCACATTATTAATAATAGAATAAATGCGGTCTGCATCTATGTTCGGGCGTGGCGATGACCGACGCTTCTTGTCTCCAAATATCGACTACTTATTATGAATAAGATCTCTTAAGATTACCCTATGTTCTAAAGCAAAGCTTAGCTCTTCTCTCAAAAGCTCCGATACCGTTACATTAAAGCGGACTTTAGTAAATTAAATAAGTTACTCCAGTTAACTTACACACCAACACATTGAAGTCGTTGCGGGCATAAATATAAATAGTTGATAAGAACTCTCATAGTAAACAATTAAATAATTGTAAGATTTTTGTATGCTTCTTCAGACTTCCGACAGAACTCATTGGAGTAACATCCTTAGGTTGGCTCCTCTTAACAGTTAAAATATTTTATGGAGGAGTTTTTAATTATCTTTTGAAACAGTACTTAAAAAGTGGAAAAAAATGTTAAATTTTAAATTTAAAAAAAAATGATTTTGGTTTAAAATAACAATTTTTGAGTTTTTCGTTTTTGAAGCGGGAATAGATATCGTATTAAAAGGAAGTTACACTTGTTTTGAATGAACTCAAACTTTAAAAAATATTTATGGTTGGATGAAAAGACGCACAAACTGGTTTTAATGTTGATTTTCTTTTTATTTTATTTATTGCGACCAAATTGAAAATGTCGGCTTGTGTCCACCGCTTTTTGCAAAATATGGTCACCGAATTTTTAAGATGCAGAATTTTTTAGTAGATAAAAATAAAAAACAATTTTTGTGGTATTTTACAAGATGTTAATAGAAAATATGATGTTTGACCAAAAACAAAGCAACGGCTGAAATCTATATTAGATTTTTTTTTTAAATTTGTTTGTTATTTGTCCTTGTTATTTCTTATATTTCTTATATATATTTAGTATAAGCAAAAAGAAAAGAAAAAGCATTACCGCTACAAAATTCTTTGAATACAGGAAATCACAGTTTGGAGAATAACGGAAAAAAATAATAAAAAATTGTATCCTTCGTAGGAAAGTAAAACAAAAATGTATGACAGTTTTTTATTAGAATTCTGCATCCTACAAATTAAAAATAAAACTTTATTTTGCGTTTGTGTCGTTTTTCGCCTCGAATCACAGAAGGCTACTTTTGTTGCAACTGTTTAAAAAAAATAAGTCGCAGCAAATAAAAGTTTGCCGAAATTCGCCAGGGGTATATGAGAGTACAAAAATTTTATAAAAGGTCATTTTCTGATGCTTTGACTCATACATAAGTTAAGTGGTAACATCCACCAACACCCATCACCACCCACTACGCGAATAAATTGGTTAAATTGCTTACCAAAACTGGAAACAAAAAAAGACAGTGGCGTGGGCATAAAGGGGAATAAGTAAGTAATTTTAATACTAATTGATAATAAGTAAGTAAGTAATTCCTTTTAAATAAAATAAATAAATAAATAAATAAAAATAAATAAATAAAAATAATATATTCTATTCTAGAGCATTAAGTTGGTTAGATGTCAAAGATGAGTGATCAAAAGCCAGTGTCATCTGTTGAAAATTAAAAATTTTTTTAAAAATGATGGGAAATAAAAATAAAAAATTTCTCCAGAGAATCTTGTAGAATACCGATCAACACAAAAAACGGCCGCATAAAACAACGAACTCAATTCGAGTGAAAATTAAAATTTAATAATTTAATTTAACATCTCATACATTCGCTTTCCGTTTTTTAAGTTCAAGCGCAATATACAGCACCACAGTCAGAGTTCGACAGTGAAAGGCCAGCCACGACTTCTACCCCAAGACGTGTAACCGCGAGTTCCGCATTACATACACGCAGTTATAACCAACGCTTTAGCAGCACAGTCCGCTTAGATCCAGCGGAGGGAAAATAAACTGCATCAATCTGACTTTAGACGGCGTTAAATACGAGTTGTTTTCAAAAAGTGTCGCGAATTATGCCGACAAGCTGGGCCATTTTGAATGTTCGCTTTATTGTTGACAGCTGCTTTGCTTGCACGTGCTTTGGATCGTCTTCGATTTTTACCTATTCAAAAAATGAATCAAAGATCCTGTATGATGTATGAACCTGATGTGAAAAACGAAATTAAGTGAGCGGATGCATTCCGAATGTTGACTATGGCGTACGGAGAAGCTACCTTGGACTGAAGCAACGTTTATCGGTGGTACAAAATATTCTCAGAAGGCCGAGAAGATGTGAACGACGAATAGCGTGCCGGACGCCCGAGCACTTCATCAACAAACGAAAAAATTAATGAAGTGGAGAAAATGGTATTGGCCAATCGTCCAATTAGCGTTAGAGAAGTTGCTGAGGGTTTAAACATATCGATTGGCTTGTGCCATTCGATTTTGATCAATGATTTGGGCATGAGACGGGTCACCGCGAAATTCCTACCAAAATTTGTCAATTGCGACCAAAAACAGCATTGCATGAACATTGCTAAAGAGATGTTCGACTCTGTCCGCGACGATCCAAATTTGCTCCAGAGGGTCATAACTGGTGACGAATCGTGGTTTTAAGGTTACGACTTGGAAACCAAAGCTCAAACATCTCAATGGAAGCTGCCGCACAAACCAAGACCGAAAAAAGCGCTCCAAGTTCGGTCGAATATGAAAGTTTTGCTGACAGTTTTCTTCGAATGCAGGGACGTGGTGCATCATGAGTTCTTACCACAGGTAGAACAGTCAATAAGGAATATTACCTGTAAGTTATGCGAAATTTGCGCGAAGCAACCCGTCAGAAACGCCCGGATTTGTGGAAGAACAAAAATTGGTTTTTGCACCACGATAACACCCCTGCTTACACATCGTTGCTTGTGCGCTACTTTTTGGACAAAAACAACACACTCATGATGCCGCAGCCACCGTATTCCCCAGATCTGGTCCCCTGTGAATTTCTCTTGTTCCCTGAACTGAAGAGGCCCATGAAAGGAAGACGTTACGCTACGATTGACAATATAAAGACGGCATCGAAGGAGGAGCTGAACAATATAAAAAAATTGTTTGAAGTGCTTCAAATAGTGGAAAAACCGTTGGCACAAGTGCCATCTCATGGGGATAACTTTGAAGGGGACAAAATAAATATTCATGAATAAATAAATAATTTTATTTGTTTAAAAACACACTCGTATCTCCCCGAAATCACAGGTTTCCAGGAGTCATACGTTTCGTGGCGGTAAGCGGCGATGCTGCGTACCGCAAATTTGAGGAATACAGTGGCAGTTCAAGCCAATACGACGCGGTCATCTTGCTCCCGATAATTTTCTTTCCTCGTTTGGCAACGTATTGAATTTCGATGCGATTATAAATTAGCTCGATTTCACTGATAAGCGTCAAGTGTCGTCAGCTCAGGCTCTAGAGCAAGAAGTGGAATTTAAACACAAAAGGGACATTTTTGCAGCCAGTTTTGCGTAAAGTCAGGAAGACGAAGTTTGTCTTGACAAATATGACCAACAGAATGAATGACCCACAAGCAAGCAATGAAAAAAATCCACATTTTATCAGGCAGGATATGGCGCAGGTCCACCCTGAACCACGCAGTACCAGAATGTACAAAAAAACGTCGCACCAAAGCCTATGGAGGTTGAACCCTCATTTTCAAGGATTCTACAGCCGACTGCCAATCAATATAGGTCAGCAACTTCTAAGCGCACAGGCGCTGTTCGAAAACAACAAAGAATAAATCACATTACGCAGGAAAAGCCAGGAGCGTATGGCTCTGCCGTCTCCATAGACTACATATCCCATGCTTCCAGACACCGACTCGTCAAAAAATTTTATCTGACCTCACAAAGAACAAAGTGAAACTACCCGGTGGACACCCTTTTCGTCAACAACAAAGTCCAGGACCTCCCTAAGAATGGGATAATTAAGAATTCAGTATCTTCTTACAACAACCCAATATGGGTAGTTGATAAAAAAGGTGATGAGGCCGGTAATCAAAACACTTAGCTATGTACTTTCGTAAACTAAAGGAAAGAACTATCCCGGACTAATATCTGATGCCTTATTAAGAACTTTGCGGCACCAGATACAATTCAATGAAGCGCAACAAAAAACTTAAAACGCACTAAGGGCCAGAGGTAATGCATCTTGGTAAAACAGAGTCTTCGAAGTGGGCGAAAAAGCAGACCTGGGGACCACAGTCCTTTTTGGTGGGAGGGTAGTCCTCAAGGACAATCGCATGTGACTCGTTTGAGGATATTTTATTTATTACTTTTCTGCTTTCTTTCAAGTGACATAAAGTCTGCATAAAATTCCGTTTATAAGAGGACTGCAAAGAACATGTGGTATCTTTTCGTTCTGCATAAAATTCCGTTTAAAAAACGAATATTCATCAAATTTAAATTGAAAAGTGTATTTCTTCCGTCTGCTTTTAGCATATTAATTTAAAATGTGATTCTCATAGCTTATCTCAAAATCTGTAATAAAGAAATATTTATTTTTAATAATATCGAATATATGTAAGAAAATACCTATTAGTGTGCAGCAATAAAACATGCAACAAAAGCTAAGTAACAAAGAGAAAACATTTTAAATGATTTCGTTTCTTGATGTCTTCAGCCTGAATTTGGTTAACAATTTCAAATTTTATTCAGCAATTTATTTTCTGTACCACATCTGAAGAGTCTTCATGCGTTTAACTTTTTTCTGCAACTGTAAAACGCCGTACATTAATGCTTCAGCAGTGGGCGGGCAACCAGGTACGTATATGTCGACAGGTATTATTCGGTCGCATCCTCGAACCACTGAGTAAGAGTAGTGATAATAACCACCACCGTTGGCACAGCTACCCATTGAAATAACCCATCGGGGCTCAGGCATTTGATCATAGACTTTCCGTAATGCTGGAGCCATTTTGTTCGTTAGGGTACCAGCTACGATTATGACATCAGCTTGACGGGGAGATGCACGAAAAACTACTCCGTAACGATCCATATCATACCGAGGTGCAGCTATATGCATCATTTCAACGGCGCAACATGCCAATCCGAATGTTAGAGGCCATATTGAACCTTTACGACCCCAGTTTAAAAGATCGTCAAGTCTGGCTAATGACCATTCAGCTACAGATGCTTGTTTATTGCCGAATGGAGAATATCCTTTCTTTGGCAGCTCCTCCGACGTTTTAACAATTGGAAGAGAGTGTTGCTTTCGTATCCAATTGGATGTTGGTGCTATTGGTAATGCTATTAAGCTCGTTCCTGCCTTTTGAACATATTTGCTTATTATAGGCGTCGTTATGGCGGTTCGTAACATATTGTTACTGAAAAAAAAATTGCGATTTATTATTTGAATAATAAAGGATGCAATAGGTACCTATTTATATAACACGAAATTAATGGTATTAAATATTATTGGAGATGTGTAATTGTAAATGTAGAAAGTTTCGATATCGATAAATAACATAATCTTATCTTTAAAATACCATCATACCTTTCAAAAATTTCAACTGAAGTCCACTTATTCGCTGAACATATTTCTAATTTGACGCAATTTTTTTTTTGTGTAACACTCAGATCTTGCTTAGGTAAATTTGAGCAAGGAACATCTGAATAAAATGGAAGGTACCAAATGTACACAATTAATTTGTTAGATTTATTATACATATATAATTTAAGGTATATCCTTTCCCAATATGTTGCAAATCGCTTTTATGTATTATAAAACATGATATACCTTGTGACAATTAAGTTTCCGGAAAATTTCATTTAAACTGCCTGCGCTGAATATTTTCAAGCACTTTTTTTTTGTTAACTACGACGCCTAAAATGAGCGCGATCTGCCAATCAGTTTGTTTGCAGCAGCTGTTGAAATCAGTCGACCTCGGTAGTGTTCTGCGATTTTTACAATGCAAAAAAATATTGAACAAAGAATTTGCATCAAATTTTGTGTTTCGAACCAAATTTCGTGTGCGGAGTCGTTTCGAATGTTGGAAAAGGCTTATGGTGAATCTATTCTATGGAAAAAAACAAGTATACGACTGGTACAAAGCTTTTAAGGATGGTTGAGGAACCGTCGAAGACATGCCTCGTTCCGGTCGTTCTTCGACGTCTTGCTCAGACGATAACATACAAAAAGTGAAGGAAATCGTGCTCAAAAATCATCATGCGAGTGTTAGAGAGATAGCACATAAGCCAAACACTAGCCGTGAAACAGATCGTTTGATTTTGACGGATAATTTTGGCATGAAACGCGTCAATGCTCGGCTGGTTCCAAAAGAGCTGACGCGCCATCGCACCGAGCTGTACTTGTGAATGATTTTAAGCACAAAAACTCGTTCAATACCATCGATCAACCACCGTATTCACCGGATTTGGCCCCATGTGACTTTTTTTTTGTTTCCAAAACTCAAATTACCACTCCGTGGGACTCGTTTTGACTCGATAGAGGCCGTAAAAGAAAATTCGCAGAGGGCACTAAAGGCGATCCCGGACAGCGCCTACAAGGCATGTTTTGATGATTGGAAAAAGAGGTGGCATATGTGTATCGCTTCAGAAGGAGCATACTTTGAAGGCGATAAAATGAATATTGATGAAAATTAAAAATTTTTCATTTTATTCACAATTTCCGGAAACTTAATTGTCATTAATAATACATTAACTTCAAATTTAATAAAATTTAAAAGCGCCTAAGACCATCCCCTCATATCGTGGCATTTGGTCCTTAGCATCCGAATAGCTCCAAGGTATTTTCGAGTATTCCAAATTTTCCTTTATTAGAATCTGATGAAATTCGTTTTTTTTTGGTTTGTAAAAAAACCAGTTGTTAATTTTTGTCAAACCTTTGTTTCTCTTTTAATAAGTGACAGCTGTCCAGATTAGTTTTTTTTCGGATGGTGAATTAGTGGGAAATTGTGTTTTACATTATCGAAAATTCCAAATGTATCACACGGAAGTAGGTAGCGGAATGTTCCCACAGGCCCAAAGAGTGAATCGTACTTTTTGTATTGTATTGCCTTGCATTCAGATCGAGCTTAAAAGTGTAATCCTTAAAGTGTTAATCCCTTTTTTGGTAGTTTATTGAATTACGGTCCCACAGAAAATAAGCCGATTGTTTACATTTAAACAGCGATCAAATTGATGAAATTGATTTTCTTATTTACAGTGTTAAGAGTTAAGTGTAGAGTTCTTTGCTCTCGACGTTGTAAACAATTAAAATATTACAGCTTTATTTCGGCATGTAATATATATTTTATTCACCAATAAAATAATCTTTTATTATTTTTAAGTTCTCGGTCAGTCTGGCGGCGGCAGCAAAGCGGATGACTAATATCATCTTTTCATATTTAAAAAAATGAATATATTGTTATTTGTGGCGTGCCTCGTATGGGTGATGAAAATGCCGAATGTTAACCGCTCCAATACAAAAGTATTCAAGTACATTTTATTTTACGGGATAAGATTAAATATAAAATAAGCTTCATATAATAATATAAGTTTTTAGTATGACCAATTACTTAACAAACTGTTATACAAAATACTCAAATAAATCAAATAAATTTACCTGTTTTATTCACTTATTTCTCGGGCTGTAAGTGATGATACATTTTTGATAATTTTTATACGCTTGCAAAGGATATTATAGTTTTGGTCACATGCGTGCACCGCAACGATGGAAACATCTCCGACCACATATGATCACGGACAGGGTTATAGTCCGAGTCGATATAAATATTCCGTCTGCCCGGCTATATGTTTCTACGAAAACTAGTCCCACATTTTTAAAGCTATCGTCGTTAAACTTAGCTGCCGTTCAACTGAACAATTTAAAATTCCATATTACCATATCTTTGCAGCTGACATTTTTTAAGAGTCTGAAATAAGATTCTTGGACCATCAAGGAAATTACGATTTGGGTGACTGTGCTCTATAGCTGCCACATAAATGATCAGAAATGATAGGAACTTTTTCAAAATTAATTTTACGAAAAACTGTTCCAATTCTGAAGCTCTAATAAAGATCGGCTAAACTATATAAGACTGAAATAGGCTTGAAAAGTGGCTTGGGATATGTTCGATACTAAGTTTCGGTTTTGATTCAACCCCTTATTTTAACCTTATTAAACACCCAAAGACGTTTATCACCTGTTTGAAGTCCGGAGGCAATTATCAAAAATCAAAAATTAGAAGTCCATATAGGCTTTGACTTTGACAATATATGGTAAATAATATACAGTTTTAAATACAAAAACATATTTTCATGGTATAAGGATACAAATAATTTAATTTGAATAAAACAAATAGTAGGAAAATTTAAGTTTCAAATCTAATAGGGAACCACGATTGTTAACTTAAGTTATCTTTCTATGGAAATCCCATAAAGAAATTACCTAGCCTGGCAAAGGTTTCACCGATATAAAGACATGCTCTTTGGACCCATTAAGTTTTAAGAAATTGGTAGAACATTTTTAAAAAAATTGTCCAAATCAAACTCAATGCCGTGCGCGTACATGGGTACCAGACATTTCGTTAGAAAGTCATTGAAAAAAAGTTAAAAAGAAACGGCCCAAGGTGGCTTCCTGGGGAACTCTCGATGTATCTCAGACAAGGCAAGAGTGTACATATTTAAAAAGGTCACGTTGCATTATTCCAGTTTAGTAGCTTCGACACGAGAAGGTCTGTGAGAAATCCAACGAGATGGAGTTTACTAAAAAAAAAGAGTGATTAAACGTCAATTTCTTTGCTAAAGTTAGTGATGGGACCAACAACCAATATAATAAATAATGCATTTTATGACCGATCCCTTTAAAACAAATGAACAGTGAAAGGTATATATGTTGTTTGAAAAAATGTTGTGAATAGATCTGCAATTGCCTGACCAGTGGGAGGAGAGGCTACTTTTTTAAACTAAGTGTTCACAAAACTATAAAAGTGATGTGTAAATAAATTCGTCAAAAATAAATATATTTATTTTTAAGTGGTCACTTTAACCTAGGGACGTAGCAGGTCGCTAATGACGCAAATGACGCCAGTACGTACCTCTTAAGTAGTGAAATGGAATCCATAGAGATTAGGACTATTGCTCCTCTTCGAAGGATCGATCCCGCCTAGAAGTGGTTTACCTATCTGGTTAGACTTCTGAGCTAAATATCTCAGGCTTTAAGCAGGACAATAAATCGGGTGACGAATTTTTACGGTCAAGAATATATAAGTGCATCTATGATTGATTATATTATGCTGACAAAAACCTGTTTTTTTTTAAATGGAAACAAGAATTTTAAACTCAGCGAAAAAAAGTTACCACGATTCGCTCTAAAGAGAGCACTAATATTGAAGCGAAGTTTTTTTTAGAATGTAGAAGTAACGAGAGTTACAATAAAAGCGAATAGAAATTCTGTCGTAAGACTGCATCATTTGACAGAGAGTTGGATAAGCCCGACGCCAGGCAAAATAATTATCCAATGTTCGAAACGACCAAATCGCTGACACTGCATTTGACCGTATGCTTGTGCATAGCAGGCGAACACAGCGCTTTTGAGTGGCCGCTATAAATTTTAAACTTATTTTAGCTTAAAAAAGAATGATACTCAGTTCACTACTGACCACTAATACCATTGACCACTGACACTGACGAATAATTTTATTTGACCACATAAAGGGTTTAAAGGCGTCCGCCTAGTAACTTCCACTTTCACAATTTACTTATTTCATGGAGCGACTACAATCGGGGAGAAATGCTTCGTATCTTAAATTAATACGAAAGCTACATTTTATTTATTTGACCGGACTTTTTAGCATTCGACGGAATAATAGGCGGAATAAGCTTGAGCGCCGCTGTTCCTTGACCTTTGAGGTTTGGGAATCCAATCCAAATGCAAAAATAAAGAGATGGAAAGAGCGCATCGACGAGGACGGTGAACGCGTCTTCTATAAGACTGACAAAGAGACTGGCTGAATGCCATGGAGGAGCAACGGGTGTAGTCCAGTGTGGCCACTATCAACATCAAACAGTCGCTCATCCATACAATAAAACAAAAACAGACAAACTTCTAAATTGCTTTCAAAATCAAATCAAATTGAAAGGGGCGGGATCCCATCGAAAGCGCACCTCTATATTATTTGGGAATAAAAAACGCCATTTCATCGACTTCTCAAGCAAAGAAAATTGCTGAAAGAACTCGCAGACACAACTGGCAAAACTGCACACACTAGCCATGATGCAGGACAAAGTGGTTCGAAATTTCCTGGCTGTAAAATTCTGGCACTGTAAAAAACGGGTCGCAGGCATAATTGCAGTCAAAGAAAGAAAGTTGATCATCACAGCCCAACATAATAGGGCTTATATGTCGGCTCATGAAAACATTAAACAAGTACTCGCCAAGTGTTACTTCCCCATGATAACAAAGTTGGCTGACGAAAAAGTCATAAATTGCAAGACATGTGCGAAAGCCAAATACGATAGGCATCCCAAAAAACCTCTCAGGTGTGAGAAATGATACATATAAAAATTTTTTCAACGAAATTCGTCGTCGTGCAGCACATGCCCTCGAGATCCATTGAGGATTTGAAACCGGCCCTACTACAGGTCATGGATGTCTTCCCAAATGCAAAAGCAATGTACTGTGATACAGAACCATCGTTGAAATCGCACACGATTACGTCCATGTTAAATAATCATTTTGGCGTCAGCTTTTCAAATGCTGGTGGAGCGCCTTCCCAGCACCGTGCTAGAGAACGATAGATGCCTGAAAATCGACATGAGCATTAGTGACACCGTAGCGGTAATCCTGCTAGACACCACTAGTTATAACGAAACAATCCACTCGTTCATCAATAAGTGGCCAGCTGGTGTAGTGCAAAATTACACCGACGACCCACAGGTGGAAATCCCTAACCGAATTACAAGCGCTGGAAACGCAATAAGGACCAGGAGAACGCTTCCTGACAGAAAAGAGTCTGCAAAGTGGGCGAAAAAGTTGTATTAAAGTCCAACAGAAGGCTCGGCAATAAACTCACACCCTTGTGAACGGAAAAAGCAATACAAGTGCACGTGGGGACTAAGGGCCTCATCGGAGGAAGGTGGTCCACAAAGACAACTTGAGATAATTTAACCAATCATTTTGTTCTCTTCGTTTACTTTTTATACTTTTCTTATAAAACTAAAAACTAAAAAAAAATATTAAGCTATTTTTTTAAGAGCAAGTTGATATTCCTAGGTGGGCATGATGATGAGGTATGAATGAAAATATATTTCAGAATTCACATTCGGGCTTAAATTCATCCTTCTTATCTTCGCTTCGGCCACTGGGGTACCGACTACATCCAGGCGAGGAGAATTCCCATCATTGATTTCAAATCCTGGTGTGGGAAGGTTTCGTATTCGTTACGCTTTCTGTCAATCTTTCCGAATACAGGCGCGTGGTTAACGAAACCGATATCATGGGCAACATGTTCCCACAGTCACACATAAAAAAGCTTCTGAGCGTGGATAGAGCTTACTACGAGACCTACTCAATTCACTGGGCGTATTCTAAGGGTAGTAAGAAGTTTGGACTTCCTAGATCAGCATTGAAAGTCGTGGTAGGAACACTAGACGCAGAAGATTTAGAAAAAATAAGATTAACTGAGCTTCAATTCATTAACTCAAGCAATAGACAGATGGAAATTAACAATATGGTACAGAATCGAATCAATGAACTTACAACAACAGTCAATAAAATTCCGAAATGAACTAAAAATTCGCAGATCGACAAAGGTCACCTATACAAGACATTGCTCGCTTGAAATAGGATGATCATGATGGAATTGCAGAACTTAATGCCCCCAATAACATTTGCAAAGATTAACTTAGTTAGTCAAAATATTATAGATTTAGAAAAGACAATTTTTTCTTCGCATTCGTAAAAGTCCTCCAATCCACTTAATCATCAAATATTTCAAGATCAAGTGAGCATGTAAGAAAATCACAATTTTTTCGTGGTAGCAGAGTTTAACGGAGAAATCTATTCGATTAAAAACTGTTCCATTACCAGGAGTCATCTTCTGTCAACAAGTTACATGCAAGTGCTGTAGTGCATTGTAAGACCCAACCAAGCGATCTACTCCCAATCACGCATGTCGCTGAGAGAATTATTATTATCAATGACCGCACGGCGCAGGTACGAGTGGACAACGGATCCAGCATCTAAATATATTAAACACACTTCATCACCTTTAAAGAATGCGTCACCGCCATTGAGATCCTGTTTATAAATCCATGACACATCCCCGAAAAAGACTTCGGGGGTAGCCAATTTACCCGCTCTATATATTACCATCAGTCAAGATACTCTGAGTCTCCTGGAATACATCCAGAAGTTTGGAGAGGAAACAATACCAATCGGATACGCATGGTGGTGCTAATATCAGGAGCAATACGTTGCAAAATTATTTGTGTCGGTCTCACCTATCAGCGACTTATCAGGACCAGAATATGTGTGGCCAAGCTTCGAGAGGAAATCGACGAAAGAGGGCGGCCTCAATCTTGAGGGGCATGGTAGATGATCGAATGTTTGAGACCCAACAACGCCCAAATCGTTGACACTGCATTTCACCGGATTCTTATGCATACCAGGCAATTTTAAAACTTATGTTAGCTTTAAGAAAAAGAATGATATTCAGTTCACTTTTGATATTCAAAGAATAAAGAGCACTCGTTCGATTCAAGCTTAACTCCGACGACCGCCGTTAAATTGACTTATCTTTTACACCTTGACTAAGCCTCTAGGCCATAAAGTTATGAAGGGCAGTTACCCTTCCAACATAATCTTTATAAATTGAACAACGGTAGCCAAGGGCCAGCCGGCGAACTTCGACTGCAGCATCCTATTTAAGCCTCAGCACGGATCCCAGTACAGTGACAGTGAAGAAAACAACGCGGTTAGGCACGACTACCGCTTTCCTGCATCTACAAACTAGTCGTCACATAAGCGAGGCCACTGACGATAAATCGCCGGCCGCTACCTCTGATGGAAATAAACAAACCAATTAGTTTACATAATACGATTCCAGTATTATTGCAGTCATATTATCTAGCTTGATGAAAATTCTCATCCTTCAATAATACAATTTGACCTTTGTTGATATTTGAAGATTCTTTTTTCGATTTTTATCTTTGCTCTTCATCATCTTTCCATTTACCCTAAAAATCCTTTCATCAACTATACTCCTGCTACCCAGATTCCTCCGAAATAAGGACTTGCTGAGGGAATAGAATGTCACTCAATTTTTTTTGTTTCATTGTCAGAATATAACTTATCTATTTAAAAGGTGTGTTTTAGAACATCCGACTCCCAAGTAGGTTATGTAAGACCTTTCCCTCGCCGCAGTCCTCAAGCTCCCTTTGCTACGGTATGATCCGTCGGACAACATTTGTAAATTTGGCCGATTTATGTCAAACATGCGCCGTTTTGTTCGTAAACTTGTTACCAACGAGATGCCAACTTCATTATACCCCTCTCGTAGAAGGCTGCGTCCCTATTGGCAAAAAACTCGGAGAGCCAATTTTCACAGGCCTCTCTTGAGGTCAACTTCTCACTATTAAGCGTGTTCGCCATGGACAGGAAAAGATGATAATCACTCGGTTCCAGGTCCGGACTATGAGGTGGGTGCATTAGGACCTCCCATCCGAGCTCCCGGCGCTTATAGCGCGTCAACGAAGACGTGTGTGGCTGGGCGTTGTCCTGACGGAACACAATTCGGCCTCTTGATCAAAGATGACCTCTTTTGGATGAGTGGTTCAAGCGGTTCAGTTGTTGGCAGTAGAGGGCCGAATTAAAAGATTGGCCATTTGGGAACAGTTCGTAGTAGATGATTCCTTGCCAAGCCCACACACAGCAAAACCTTCCTGGCCGTCAATCTGGTCTTGACCACCGCTTGGGCCGCTTTCCTGAGCTTTGACCACAACTGTTTTCGCTCGATGTTGTCGTAAGTTACCCATTTTCCATCGCCAGTCATAATTCGCTTCAGTAACGGGTCGATCTTGTTGCGATTCAGCAGTGATTCGCAGATGGAAATTCGGTCCATCATTTTTTTTTTTATTCATTAGTTCGTCTGGCACCCAAGCAACGAGCTTCTTTTTGAATCCAAGGTTATGCAAATGGTTCCAAACAGTTTTCTGGCTTATCTTTAGTTCCTCAGAAATTAACTAAGTTCTCACGTGACGGTCTGTTTGCACTATTTCCTTGATTTTATCGCAATTTTCGACGACATCCCTCCCGACGCGTGGTGCATCTTTGATATCGAAAATACTAGAACGGAACCTAGCAAACCACTTTTGTGCTACACGTTCGTTTACAATATCGGGCCCATAAACTAAATTAATTTTTTCAGCCGCTTTGGCTGCTATTTCGCCTTGATCGAAGAAAAATAAAAATAAAATAAAATATAGCGAATTTTCTCTTTGCTGGTGTTCATCTTTGACGAGCGCTCAAAACGTACTGGGTCAATTAATCGAAAAACTGTCAAAGACAAATTTTAAGCGCGAATAAACACGTTTTTAGCACCGTATAGTATGATTTGATGCGACACGTAAAACAAGTTCTATGGACAATAACGCCATCTGTTAGATAAAAACGAAACGAACTATTTAGTTGACCTAATATTAAAATTAAATCAAGAGCCACCAGGAAGCAGGCCCAAAAGATCTTATAAGCTATAACTACAAATAACCTAAAGCTCCATCAATCAGTCGGCAATCCGACCTTCCATAAACGATTATGTTGCTTACGCGGCAAAGTAAGAGCATATCCGATTCCACTTGCTGATAATCCGCTCAGGGCACTGAACTCGGTTTCCCGCTGCATTAGTATTAGACCATGCAATTCCAGCCAATGTTCTCTTATCATTTCGTTTCCTTTCTTTTATCTTTATCTAAAATTATAAGGTGCGAGGGGCTACTCTCCCCTTAAGATCGTGACCGTCCTCGTTCATTTTACTTAAGGTACCCACGACCTAAGTAATTCCCTTGTTGCTCGTAAAGTTCTGGGAATCTACATTGTGCTGGGTAAAAATTAAAATAACTTTCTTCAAAGGTTAAAATAAGAGCAGTGAGGAAATTTAATTTGTCAATGCGTTTCATGGTGTGGCGCAACTCCTCCGCTGCATATGCGTCGGTCAATTTTCGTTCATGGTGTACCATGGATCGCAACCTGGTGGAATGATTGTCGGCATAAAATCATTGTTACGACGAGATGAAAAGGAACATTCGAAGAGAAGTTGGTTAAGGCCTTGTATCTGTTTTATAGTCCATGGTCCAGGGACTCTCATTGAAGGCGAATTCTGTCAGTTCAATTAGTACGACATGGCTATCTGTTAATACCAGGTCTAACTAACTAAACTAACTAAACTAAAGTTGAGTTATTTAGTTGTTGGCTTGATGCGGCAAACAGCTGTGTCTCCGTCATGAAGTCCCCCGGTATCGCAAAAGGAAAACCTGCATATTGACGTACTTCGGAGATAAGACCAAGATCTTGCCGCCGCGTTCAGCTAGATTGTCTTCTTCTAGTTGACGTACATCGTGATTATTGGATGTCGGAAAAAGGTTCACTTTCTTACAAATAAGTTTAACTCTAGGGTACTCTTTAAAGAGTGAGTGGTATTTTCGGACTGTTGGATTCTAATTCTAGACGCTTCTCACAAGCTTACTGTACTATCTGTGGGGTGCTCAATACGTACTGATCTCAAATCATATTAACCCTTGGATTTGCGGTAACCTGTTCACCCTTATTTACACGGTAAGGTCCATACGAGCCTCAGTGCAATTTGTATGGAATGTTCATACATATTGCATGCTACGCGCTACACACAGGTAAAAGTTTAATAAATAGACAAAATTACTTTTTTATTATATTATTTAATATTTTTTTTATTTAAAAAGTGAAAATTTTTGTAAATTAGTAATTTTAAATGTAAACTTTGTGCTGTACAAGTTTCGTAGAGCTGCATTTGTTCAGAATGTTCTATACAAACCGCTTTGTTTACCGCAGTTTACTGCACAAATAGCATGATGGACGACGTTCCCGTAGTGCAACTATTTTATTAATCTTTAATAATATATTATTATTTATTTTATAAAATAATTAAAATATTGCAAAAAAATCGCTTTTGTACAAACATTCCATACAACTTGTAGGTCCCTAGGGATGTACCGCTGATATAAGAGGAACAGAAAGTAGAGAACTATTACTTAAAATTATCGATTGCCTTGAAACGAGTCTTAAAAGACGCGCAAGACTTTAATTTTAGAATCAAAGGTACTTTTCCTTGGTGGAACAAAGAGTATTCTTCACTTGAAAATCAAAAAAATCGCCAGAGATCTTACCGCTAATCCGAGGATTAATTATGTTTATTTTAGAATAGGTGGTTGTAAGAATTAAATTTCACATTTCGATAAATTCTATTTGTAATCAATAGTGCCTCGTACAAGTGTAGTGAGTCAACCAATTTTCTTTTGGTTGCCTTTTCAGTTTTATTTATTGTTCCTGTTGGTTGGTAATTTCCTTCTGAGGATCTACATTAATAATTATTTGTCTATTCGTTCAGTTTATTAATTGTGACTTGGAACATTTTTATTTTTTTTTATTTAATACTTTTTGCGTTATTTATTGGATCTTCTCTTATTGTGAGACTAACAATAATTATTCAAATATTATTATATAACATGGATTATTTACAATATGAAATAATTTTATAGTTAGATTTGGTCGTAGGATTTCTTTGCTGGGCTGGAGAATCTTTGCGCTTCAGTCGGCTCTGACTGCAGACCCGTGTGCGTCGAGCTTTGCTTGATTTTTTCTATTTTTGATCTAAATTTCCTCGTTGACAAGATTTATATGGAGGTCTCTGTGGATGCTTTCGCTGCGTAGGTACCATGGTGCCCCAGTGATAGTTCGCGGAATCGTTGACTGAGCTCGCTTTAAAATTTCAATGTTGGTTTTTGAAGCGTTTCCCCATAGTTCACAGCCATATGTCCAGATGGATTTTAGCATGGTATTGTAGAGGAATACTTTGTATTCCAAACTTAGGGAAAAGTTGCAGTTTATAAGCCAGTGAAGATTGGCTGCTTTAAGCTTCATATGAGTAATTTTGGATTCTATATGTCGCCGCTGGTCCGGCGTCTATCTACGTTACTACGTCTGCTTGTGGGATTAACGCATTGTTCAAGGTACAGGGTAGGCAGGTTTGTCATTTCAATGAGTAGGTTCCATGTCGGTTTTTGGTTTCGTTTATCTTGATGCCAGTCCGCAAACCACTATTTCCACTATTTTAAGATGACAGGCAAGTTCTGTTGGCTTTGCTGGGCATCTAGATCGGCTAAGTATTGCGGTATCGTCAGCAAAGGTATAGGTTGTGAGCTGATACTTTGTACGCATTTCTGCTGTTTATAGGGTATACAGAACCTGGCCCAGCACACTACCATATGGAACTCCTTCATTGATAACGCGGTCATGTGAAGTCGAACTGCTACACCTGGTTGAGAACACTCTTTTGAAAAGATAAGATTTGAGCACTTTGTGTGTATTCTGGGGAAGCAGTTTCTTTATCTTGTGCATTAGTTCAGCCAGACTCGGTCAAATGCTTGTGTCCCGATGATCGAAAGCGGTACGAATTTCTGTTGGGATTCGATTGACTTGTTCGATCGTTCCATAATTTTTGTGAAACCCAAATTGATGCGGTGGTATTGTATTCCGTCTTTTTAGGTATGTAGTTAGTGGTTTTAAAAATGCCTTTTCAAACAGTTTCGAGAGACATGTTAGAAAACTGATTAGTCTGTAGGATGCTGGTTGGGTTTTGTCTTTGCCTGGCCTGGGAATCATTATAGTAATGGCCGCCTTTTTCCACCTTTGGGGATAGTATCCAAGCCTAAGGTCAGAACCGCACACGGTGGGAGTTCTATAATCAATTTTGGAGTCACCAAGTCATGTCTAGGTTTTTTTTTTTGGGCTTAAGATCTTTTATCGTTGAAGCTATCTCACTGTTGCTGAATGTAATTGGATAACACAGGTGGTAAGTTCTTAGTGACTGCAGGTAGTGACTCCAGAGGGGCCTGGCAGTGGAACGACTGTTTCCGCCGGTGGCTGGATATTTTTGTGTGCTTTTAACAAAGGGTTCTTTTTTCTGTTGGGCGGTAGTTGTTTGGTATATAGTTGCTGGGCGTTTGCTTCCTGAAGTGCCCTGGTAAGTTTACATGTAGCTATTTTTAGTTGTTCTTTAGCCGTTCGGGATCTGTGATTCTGCCATGCTTTCAGTAGTCTTCGTTTTTCAAGTACTAGCTGTTCGATTTCGCGATTTGTCTTGCAATGATTTGTCATTTTGTGTGTGTCTGGAGGGGTAGAAGCCTTGGCTGCAGCAACAAGTGTTTTTTCAATCGATTTGACCAGGCTTTCGACATCCTCATCGGTGGATACTGATGCCGTTCCAGTTGTAGTTGTGATTGCAGTTGCAGTGGTTGTTGTTGTTGTTTCAGTACTAGTAACCGTAGGTAAGCGGACAGAGATTTCGCAAGTGTTTGGAGATTGCGGGTTTTGTGACGAAACTATTAGTGATTGAGAGCAAGAACGAGCTCTTTCTTGAGTTGTTGGCAAAGATAAAATCTTCGGGTTAGGGGTGATTGACCGCTCGGTGTCTGCAGGAGTCGCGGAGATGTAAGAGAGCCGGCGATCGTCTTAATAGTTTTGTTGCTGAGCGCGTGTGTCGTTCTGGCTCATAGTGTTTTTTTTATTTGTTTGAAGATGTAGAACTACTTGTTTATACTTGTCTATTTCAAACATAGAATATGTATTCGAGCGATGCTGCATCGCACGGAGCGTCTCTTTCGCTTTCAATTTATATATTTGTTTTTTATTAATAACCATTCACTAAAACCATTAAACCATAACCATTCAATAAAATCAACCGATTTTATTCGGAGCTAGATGAAAACACGTCTTTACGCGTCAGCACACGAATGACTTGGACAATCCAATCTTTTTCAAAATCCGATGCGTTTGGAGTGGATAGATTGCGTCTTGCGTGATCTGTAACTTTTGTAAAATTAATAAAATAAACAACAAAAGAAGAGTAGAATTTCTTGTGCCGCTTATTTGTTACTAATCTATTAAGTGTTTATACGCGTAGCTTGTTGTGTGCTTAAATATTTAAAGGGAGTGGCCTGCTTATCTTAAATTGTCCTTATGGACCTCTTATAATGTACGTGAAATCGTGGTTATTGTTCTACCTCCTTGAGATAAAACAGCGCCGATACCGTTTGCCGATGTATGTTGTTAAGTCGAAGGGCTTTTTGAAATCTGGGTACATAAGCATGACATCTCCCGATGCCAAAATGTTTCGCAAACTTTAATCGACATGTTTTTACTATATGAGCTGTTTCGCCTTTCAATATGTCTTTTAATGGTCTTGCCATGGAAGCGAAGTCTTATAAAAATTTCCTGTAGTAACTTGCCAGGCCTAAGAAAGAACTCAATCCGAATAAATTTGTCGGTTCGGTGAATTCCTGTATGGCTTTTACCTTTTTCCGGGTCGATTTTCGCAACACCCCTGGTAACATTAAACCCAAGGTATTCTATGTTGGCCTTAAAAAATTTTTTCTTTTCCTGTGAGACCCTCATGTTACCGTCAATCAAGCATCTTAATATTATTTTGATATGCTTGACATAATCGGTTTCATTTTCTGAAAAAATTATTACGTCATTTAGACGTAATATATTTTTCCGATGTGCTCTCTTAGAACATCATCTATTGCTCTTTGAAAAATGCTTCACGCATTTTTTAGACCAAATGGTAGGCGGCAGAACTTATGTTTTCCACCGGTAACAGAAAATGAGGTTTTCTCGCGGTCATGTTTTGCGAGATAAAATGGGTGATACCCTGACTTTAAGTGTAGGGATGTGAAAATTTTGCCTTTGCTTTAATCATGGGTATGCTCGGCATTGCAAAATTGTTCATCAAAAAGGAACTTTTTTTTCGGTGTTAAATTGAATAATTTTTCGGAATTTTGTGTTTTGTTATTCCGATTTTTTTTTTTAGTACGGCCTGCCCGCACTTGGGACTTGGTGTGCATTTATAACGGGCCGGGTCGGGCTGCCAAGACCGGAGTCCCACTGTGTCCGTTGCCCCTTCGCTGGCGTTGCTGCTGTGACTAAATATTTGCACAAATGTAAATTGAACGCCAACCTAGAGTATGGACTGGCAGGCCTCCCGCGTGCCAGCAAGCTCGGCAAAACAATGCCCAGCAAGAAGGCCCCCAAAGCAAGGAAGTGCAGCTCGAGCAGAGACTCAAGCTCGAGTTCTTCTCACTCGGAGCCCAGCGAGATCATGCATAAGCCCGTGCGTAATAGGCAAGGAGAGGAGCCTGACGTTACGCCTAGCACCAGCGCAGCTCTGCGCAGCAAGCTGGAAAAAACGCCTTTGCCCTCCTCTTAAGCAAAGAAACGTCGACGAACATGACGAACCCGAAACTGCCTCAGAGGCAGTGGCATCTAAAACAACAGAGAAACCAAACCCGATCCCGAAGACCCTCAAGCCTCCCCCGATCTACATCCCAGACGTGACTGACATTGTCAAGATGATAACGACTCTCGTGGGTACCAAATAGGATTCCTCGTACAAAACGAAGAGAAACAACGTACGCGTAATGATGCCAGACAAGTAGTCCTACACAGCCCTACGCCATCAGCTCGTGGCACATAATAAAAGGCACCGCACCTTCCAACCAAAGGACAAGAGCGTACAGGGCGGTCATCAAGGGATTTCACCACACAACGGACCAGACAGAAATTAATGAAGAATTCCACAAATGCGGCTATACTGTAAGGGATCGGCACAATCCCATTGGCAAGAAATCCAAACAACCACTAGGGATATTTTTTGTTAATTCAGAACTAGCGAGCAACAACACAGAGGCTTTCAAAATAAAGAGGATTTGCAGGTCAGTCGTTACCGTTGAGCCCCCACTGAAGTTTAACGACGTTCCACAATGTTTCAGATGCCAAGGGTTCGGACACACCCAGCGCTACTGCTTCCTGGAACATCGCTGCGTGAAATGTGGTGGTACAAAAAGAAAAAGGCACAGCAATCTCCTAAAGCCAGACACTTTGAGAGCGAAAACAAACCACCTCTCATTCAGATACCAACTATCATTAATGGTACGCGTTACAGGGACGTACTTCTAGGAAACCAAGCGATACAGCCAACAAATCCCTAATAAGCCCCTGAAACCACTCCCGAAGCCGAACAACTCAACCAGCTTGAAACGATGCTTGCCCGCATGGAAGGAACGATTGAAAGGATGATGGAAAAGTTGATCTGGCAGATGTTCTTGCAGATGTTCTCGCAGATGATGCAGTTTATAGCTCCCATCCTCAATAGAAAGTAATGCAAAAAAGTTTTAATATAGTTTTTTGGAACGCAAACGGCCTGCAGAGGAGCAAAGCCGAAGTAGAGCATCTCATGAAAACAGACAATATCGATGTTCTTCTAGTTTCGGAATCCCATTTTTATCATAGATCCTACTTTAACATTAGCGGATACGAACTGTTACATGCCAACCATCCATCTGGCACAACACGCGAAGGAGCAGTACACGGAACTTCCCGCGTTTCAGGAGGAATGGGCACAGTGCGCCGTGACCAGGATTTCTAGCCCACAGGGAGATATCACCATTGGTGCGGTTTACTTCCCACCCAAACACTCGATAACCAAGACCCACCTTCAGGACTTCTTCGAGGCCTTAGGACCTCGCTTTATAGCAACCGGAGAGTTTAACGCCATACACTCCTGGTGGGGGTCCCGCTCAAACAACCCCAAAGGCATAAAGCTCTATATGGTAAGTACCTGCAGAGGAAAAATCTGGACTGCCATTTTACTGGAGAACCCACACCCTGGCCTACCGACCCTTCAAAGCATCCGGATCTGCTGGACTTCGCCGTCTTCAAGGGCATAGAGCACTCTAAGATAACATTCTCAAGCTATGATAAACTGCTATCCGACCACAGGCCAGTAAACTTGCTTCTAAACATTCCCGTCCTCAGAAAAATCCTGCATAGAAGACTCACCGGGAAACACACGAATGCCCCCAAGTTTACGTTCTGGATGCTTTCCTCCCTGTATCCAGATCTCCCTCTTTCCACACCAAGCAACATAGATGCGGCCATCGAAAAACTAACCAAAGAGATGCACAATGCTGCTGAGTTTGCGAATCCACCTTCTCCGACTACCCCGAGAACACCTGAAAGAGACGTGCACTTGTGGTCTCTTGAAATCGCGGCCCTCGTGGCTGAAAAAAGGAGCCTCAGGAGAGTCTGGTTTTCCTCGCGCAATCCCAGGGACAAGACAGCACTTAATCGTGCCACCAAGGAACTGAAGGACAAGCTAACCATCCTACGGCAGGACTCCTTCCATAGATTCCTCAAGGAGCTGGAACCTGGAGACCCGCAGCACAATCTGTGGAATGTCACGAGGCACATTAAAAGACCTGCGAAGAAGATATCATCCGTGCGCAAAGTGGACGGGTCCTGGTGTCGGTCTGAGATCGAAAGAGCAGAAGCCTTTGCCGACCATTTACATAGTGCTTTCTCACGTTTCGATAGATGCACTGCCGAAGAGACGGCTGCCATCATAAGGTTCGTAGAGAGCCCAAGTGCTCCTGGCACGCCAATACAGCCCGTCGAACCAGAGGAGATTGTGCAGGAGATCGCCTCCTTAAAAAATGGCAAGTCACCAGGTCCTGACCGAATTGATGCAACAGCACTGAAAATGTTGCCCCTAATCTGTTCCCAAAGGCTAGCCAACATCTTCAACAGCTGCCTCCGGTTAGGGTACTTCTGTAAAGTGTGGAAGCGTGCGGAAGTAATTGTCTTCCTCAAGCCTGGAAAACCTGAAGCCATTCTAGCCTCGTATCGTCCTTTTAGTTTGCTGGCAGTCCTCTTCAAAATACTTGAACAATTATTTTTGCGCAAAGAACTGCCAGTACTGGACGAGGGCGCACTTATCCCTGATCACCAGTTTGGCATCAGACGCTTCCATGGAATACCTGAGCAATTGTTGAAAGCATAATTGAGGCCCTCGGAAGGAGTACTGCGGCGCCGTTGTGCTGGATTTCAAACAGGTGTTTGACAGAGTCTGTCACCCTAGACTCTTTTTTCAAATCAAGTCCCACCTCTCAAGTTCCCACTTCGCCTTCCTCAAGTCGTACACGGAAAGAAGAGAATCCCCAACAAACCCCTTAAACCGCACCCGAAGCCCCACAGTCCAACCAAATTGAAGCGTGTTGTCAGAGTTGGAGACGGTGAGACAAATAAGAGTACCCAGACAGATTATGTTTAAATTCTTCTTATGTATCCCAATTCATGGTTTTGCAGACGTTTCCGAAAAATCATATGCGGCAGTAGTTGCCTGAGCCCAAAAACCATTGGGAGCAACCGTCAACTGTGTCAGAATCATTGGTATCAAATTCCTTAATCAAAATCAAAGACGCGATCTACAATTTGATACATAAATTCTATTGCTTGCTTAAATAAATACGTGTAAAAGGGAGCTGAAGGACTGCGGCAAGGGAAAGGTCTTACATAACCCACCTGGGAGTCAGAGGTTCTAAAACACACCTTTTAAATAGATAAGTGGCACCCAAACATTAGAAGAACCCAAATGTTAGTGGAATGATTGATAATACATAGAATAAATAAAACAAGTAAGGACGCAGCAGTCGAGTATCCCGACTGCAAAATACCCTGTACCCTTAAACATGCATACAATTTATTTATTTAGTATCAATAAATAAATGAAACAATATTCTATAAAAGAAAATAAGTTTCGTGTGTCATAAAGCCATACACTTTTCGCTGCCAACGTCGCAGTCGGCGTCGCGCAATGAGCATTTTGCTGCGCTTCTGCTTCCCTTGCCATAGATTTTGCATGTGGCATACCTTCCGTGTTTCTTATCCGATTTGGTTCAAATTAAAAAATTAGATAGCTTTTATAAGCACCAACGCATGTGCCGAATTGCACAGCATTAGGTTAATAATTGTGGGCGTGGCAGTTTTTTGCGATTGCGTACTGCGTATGTTAATTACCTATCCAACGATATATGGCACATGTTTGTAGCTCTTGTAGTTTCTGAGATCTAGGCGTTGATACGGACAGACAACCGGACAGACGGACAGACGGACGGACGGACAGACGGACATGGCTATATCGACTCGGCTGTTGATGCTGATCAAGAATATATATACTTCATGGGGTCGGAGATGCTTCCTTCTGCCTGTTACATACATTTGCACCATATTATGATACCCTTTTCACCCATTTTTAATGGGTACAGGGTATAAAAATGTACAAAAAAAAATTGTAATGAAAAAAATTAATCTAAATCTTCACAGGAGATTGTTAAGCGCTTAATTATGCATTAATTTCTTATAAGTAATTCCTTATAAGTAATGCCCTTTGCCGATTATAACTAATCGGCATAGTAAATCGTTGTGTGTTAGCCAAAAGCTATTTTTTTTTTTCGTTTCGCGTCTTAGTCAGCTTATGAGCTAAGCAGGCCCATTAAGAGAAACGAAAGTAGAGTACGACAGTAACGGCGGTTGTGATTTGCAAAACGACACAACGGACATGGACGCGGCAAGCCATACTATCAGGGCCCGTTAACCAGGCCTTATCCAACAAGAGGTTAGGTTGACAGAGCGGTTCGAAGCGCAAATCATGAGACAAATAAAAAACTTGTGTGTGAAAGCCCCACAAGTAGAGTCCTACAACGAATTACCGTAAATCCAGAGATCCCTTGCGATCTGAATCATAACATAATAAAGTCAATACCTGAGTTCGGTAAAGCACATGATGAGTACGTAGCGCGGAGGCAATCTGCCACAGATGCGTATGAGCTGTTTAAACCGTTCGAGAGCAGCAGCGCACAGTATGATGCAGTTACGATAATTAGGAACAAGCTAAGGGTCATACCGAAATCGCTGTTGTTGTCACACAACTCGGTGCTATTACGCCATAATAGCTGGATTAGATTGTACTTACGCCGATGAGACATCTTTATGGCTTATACGCCAGGGATTAGATATGGTCTGGCACTACTATGACGAAGTCAAAAGGAAGTAGACTCTCGCTACAAACAAAATTATTATGACCCAAAAGAGGGAAGGCGCCGATTTGCTCAACGCAGAGGTTAGAGCAGACGCACTTCATGCGTACTAATGCTTCCAGGTTTCAAGAGATGGGGGCCCACGGCCAATAAAGAAGAAACTCTTTAAAACGCATCACGAGACCAAGACGCCAGAGCGTCAACAAATTGATGAAAAAATCTTTTAAAGAATAGAACGCTGAGTACGTGAAGGCAGCCACTGCGGCTGCCAAAGAAATCAATGATGATGACGAGTCCACGTATGACTCATTGAATATTTTAGGGAACGCTCCCGGTTACCGTTCATTGTTAAGCGTTTAATTATGCATTAAATTCTCACCGATACCGGGTCGGCCAAAAATTATGTAAAGCCCGTAAACGAGCTAAAAAACGTAGTGCCGGTCGCAAATCCTTTCACTGGTAGCTCAATACATGGCTCCAGTAATATTAAAAAAAATGTCTTATAAGAATATTAAGACAAACGAGCCCTTTTTTGTTATAGACTCGTTAAGTACACTTGATGCCATTGTAGGTTTCGACACGCTAGCGCGGGCTGGAGGAACACTGAATTATGATAGTGTAAACTTCACAGATGTAAATAGTATAGTAGTCCCCGACTCTGTTAAAAAGAATTAAAAAAAATGATTCTCAAAAACTTATACGCGTTTTCGACTTCTAACGAGGCGCTACTTTTTAATACTTCGGTTGTTGCTACAATCCAAAAAGAGGATTATGAACCAGTATACACTAGGTTATATCCTTATTACATGAGCATTGTAGACTTCGTAAATAACGAAATAAAATAAATAACGCAAGGTATCATTAGACCATCAAGGTCTCCATACAACAGCCCTTAATGGGTTGTTGACAAAAAAGGTGTCGACGCCGGGGTTAACAACAACAAGCGACTGGTAATCGACAATAGGAAACTAAACGAAAAAAAACGCAGATCGCTACCCAATGGCAGTACTGTGCGCAAAAATAATTGTTCAAGTACTTTGGAGAGGACTGCCAGCAAACTAATCGGACGATAGAAGGCTAGATTGGCTTCAGGTTTTCTGGGCTTGGGGAGGACAATTACTTCAGCGCGCTCTTAGAGATGTTAGCCAGCCTTTGGGAATAGACTAGAGGCAACTTTTTTAGTGCTGATGCATCGATTCGATCCGGACGAATCTTCTCTGGTGCGACGGGCTGTATTAACGTGGCAGCACGCTCTTCACCAGTGCATCTGTCTAAAGGGGAGAATGCACTATGTAGACGGTCAGCAAAAGCTTCTGGTCTTTCGCTGATGTTAAAGTGAGATTTGGGACAAAAACAGCAGTACATCGATGTTATTTGTTTTAATGAGATGCTCTACTTCGGCTTTGCTCCTCTGCAGGCCGTTTGCGTTCCAAAAAACTATATTGAGTCTTATTTGCATAACTTTCTGTTGAGGATGGAAGCTACAAGCTGTGTCATCAACGAGAACATCGTCTCAATAATCCGATTCATCATTCGTTCTATGCGGGCAAACAACGCTTCAATCTGGTTGGACTGTGGGGCTTCGGGTGAGGTTTGGGGGGTTTGTTGGGGATTCTTTGGCTCCGTCTCTTGGTTTCCTTTGCATGCGTCCCTGTAACTTATACCATTGATGATAGTTGGTATCTGAATGGGAGGTGGCTTGTGGCTATTCAAGCTAGTATTTTCAAGGTAGTAATAGCGCTGGGTGTGTCCGAACCATTGTCCGAAACATTGTGGAACGTCGTTAAACTTCAGTGGGGGCTCTATGTTGTCGACCGACATGCAAATCGTCTTTATTTTGTAGATCTCGGTGTTGCTCGCTGGTTCGTGATTTACAAAAAAGATCCCCAGTGGTTTTTTTTAGATTTCCTGCCAATGAGATTGTGCAGATCAGTGTGGCCGTGTGTGCGGAGTTCTTCTTTAGTTTTTGTCTGGTCCGTTGTGTGGTGAAGTCCCTTGATGACCGCCCTGTACGCTCTCTCGTCCTTTGATTGAAAGGTGCGGTGTCTTTTATTTTGTGCGAACAGTTTCGGATGCAATTTCCCATAATGCTAGCTTTCACTTCTGCTATACTGGATGTCATGCTGTTTTAGAAGAGATGCGAACTTTCATGTGGTAGACTAAAAATATGTTTGAAGAGTTGCTCGGTGATTTCCGTAAAACCAACGACCAACTTTCCGCACTTGATTGCCGAATCAGTAGCCCCAACTACTAAATAAGACTCCTAAGCGTAAAAAACCGCTGTTAGGGACGTCTTATGTACCGAGATCGCTCATCAGATAAGCTCTTCCAAGCCTATGGCAGTTAAACTCCCAAAACCTACAACTATTTAAAATTTATCTTCCTCATCTTCTTCCTCAATAAAATACTCATCTTTGAAAAACTAACATCAATTACTCTTTCCTATCAGAGTGCTAGAAGGCTACAAAGTAAGCTCCCTAAACTTTATTTTGACAGGATGCATATGAATCCCAGAGTCCCATAGTCTTCACAGAAACGCAGTTAAAGCCGGACATTTTTAGTGCCGAAGTTTTTCCAGACAGGTACACTACTTACAGATGGGACCGAACTCTGCGAAGGGGAGGAGGAGTCCTAATCTCTACCGAATTTTGGTTAATTAGAATTCCTATGTGTGAAAATCACTATGTCGCTTCAATCAATGTTTCTCACATACTCATACTTACCACCTTCTTATCTGCCATTCAGCTGGTTCCTAATCGCATGTCCGACAGTCAATCTGACAGTTAACAGTCGACCTTAAATTATATAGTCAAACATCGAGAATTCACCGTCTTTATTAGTTTGAACACACCATGATTGTACTGAGGGTTCGAAATGTTAAACACGTAAGGAAATCTATGCTTGGTTTCTGATCCAGATGGATCAACCCTTTCCACAGCCATGACACTTTCGACCTCAGCGTATCACTTACACCCAACGCTTGAGGTGTCCATTGAAATCCTTACTGCTAGCAATCTTCAGTCTCGCAATGTAATTCATAAAACTCTGGAATCTCTGGAAATGCAGATCCGAATTAGTTTTATAATCATGTTAACACTAAGCGTATTCAATCACCCAATCTTAATTTCAGACCATTTTTCCTCGAAAGCAAGGTGCTTTCGAGCTTTTAAAAATAAAATCCACGTATTTGCCAGGTCCAGATAGTGTTCTAGGCTGTGTACTGAAGAACTGCGCTAAGCCTCTTCTTCTTCTCTTTGCAAACCTCTTCTTAAACTCTTCTCCCTATCTCTCAACACTTCTATCGTTCCCCACATGTGGAGGGAATCTTTCATAATTCCTCTACATAAAAAGGGAAAAAAATCCGATGCTCCCAACTATACACGAATTTCTAAATTGTCAGCCATTTCATAGCTTTTTGAAAAGTTGGTCACACTACATTTGCAACACCTCTGGCGTTCAATTGTTTGTCTATGCCAACATGGTTTTATAAAGCGTCACTCCACCACCACAAACCTCTTGGAGCTGACGTTCTTAATTACAGATGGCTTCTGTAACGGCCTTCAAACAGATGTCATATACACGGACGTCAGTAAAGCTTTGACTCTGTCAACCACTCACTCCTTTTGAGTAAACTTAATAATCTATGATTTTCCTCAGACATTCTCACGTGGAAATCTAGGTGTCCTTTTTAAAGATGTACACTCTCGCCTCATTAGAGCTACACCAGGAGTCTCCCAAGAAAGCCATCTTGGGCCGCTACTTTTCAATATTTTTATTAACGACTTACCCCCTGCTCTAACGAACTCTCTGGTTCTTATGTATGCAGACGACGTTAAGCTGTGTCTTCAATATTAATCCCTTTCTGCTTAATATAAACTTCAGTTGAATTTGGACAATTTTCAAGAATGGTGTTCAACCAATCCCTTAAAAATTAATGGGTCAAAATGTAAGCTAATGTTTTTATTGGTGTGCTATAAGACTTTAAACTTAGTCCTCTGTTCTTAAGTTGTTGAAGATCTACATATGCCCAGCATAAGCCTTTGGTGGTTTTTATTCTGACTACAACGGCCTATTTTATTTTACATCAATCTTTACTTCCTCTTCTATTAAATCCTCAATTATCACCTACTTTTCAGAGCAACAAACGCACTCCTCTTCTTCCACGTAATCTATTCTATACTTTATTCTCTCAGATCTATCCCCACGATCCGAGCCGTACGATAAACGGCAGCGCTCCTCGGTCGGTTGGGCGGCAGGTGGGCTGTTCATTATGCAACGGAAGACGTGCCAATCAAAATGTAAAATAAACCACACCTTTGTGACCTTTGGCAGAATGTTCAAGCAATAAACATGTGCATATAAATAAAGTTATCCTTTAAAGGATAATTAAAAGAATTTTTTTAGGAATTCATTTTTTGCCATGATCTTAATTAATTCAAATCCAATTTTTAACTGAACTAACTAAGCTCTCCTAGCGAGCAGGGAGTCTTAGCAACGTTTTTTGTGCATTTGGGGAACGTTATTATTTGGCTTTTACTTATTTTTATATTGTTGTTAACTTTTCCTCCTTCAATTTATTCTTGTCCTCAAGCAGTCGATAGAAGTATGGACTGTTATTGACCTCACAACATACGCTTCAGGTGTCAGGCCTCTGGGTTCCAGATTTCTGAGCCGTTTGTTGTTGATTATAATCGAGTCGTCTGAAAGCTGGACCCAGTAGGTGCCCTCTAGATAAAGTTCGGTGTTGTTTCAGGTCACGTTGCCTTTATAGTTGTTTGGTAGCATGGTTCCGTCGTTGATTTCCTTTATTTTTTTATATTAAAACTACACAGCTCTTTCTTTCCCTGAACTAACTTTTGGAATACAATTTGATTTACTCATGTAAACAATTTGGTTCTTATTACATATTTTTATAATCTATTGTTTTACAGTTTTGGGGAATGCCATAGGTGAGATTTTTAAATACAAATATTTCTTGTGATTTTAGGAATAAAATTGAATTATTCTTAACTAGGGTTTTTTAATTATGTCTTGGTATTATGCTTCTTCTAAATTTGGAACTCGTACAATATATTGAAGTATTGTTTTAATATGCAAAATTGATACTTCGGAAAACAACATTTTATGAACTGTTTTTCCAGATTTCCTAATAATTTTGGTATTTCTGTTTTCCCCAACTATTTCTTTTCTATATCTTGGCCAAAGTTTGGAACCTAATCTTAACTTAATTCTTATGAAAATTTCATGTCCGGGTACGTGGTTAAGTATTTCTATTTTTGATATGTCTTGAAAGGGCAGACTTTTGTTTATTTTTAAGATTTTCCAGTCGATCTGTTACGTATTAGTCCTGGTTTGTCGTTACTGCCAAAGAACACTTCTAATGGTCACTTCACCGTGGTTGAATTAAAACTATAATTGTGTTCGTAAACTGCTCTATCTAAAAGTTCTTTTAAGTTTCATTCTGTGTCTTCTTTCTTTAGGCATTTCATTATTTCTGAAAGTGTGAGCTGAAATTGTTCTATCTGTCCCTTAACAGTGGCTTTGTATGTTGGGGCAGTATAGGTACCTATCTGTAGCTGCTCGAATATGAATTTGATCGATTGAGAATTGAAGGATTTTTTGTTGTCCATAATGGTGTGCTTATGGACTCCAAAGTAAACATAAGCTCAAGTAAGGTAAGCTCAAGTAAGCTCAAGTCAAGTAAGCTCAAGGGGTTCTTATGTCTTCTGTGGCTTTCGAATTTATAACTCTTGCTTGCGATAATTTCAAAATCATATCTATTGCAGAGAGTATTAACACATGGCCGGGGTATTCTGGAATTGGAGTTTATTTAAGCTCCGGGTTATGGGGGGGTTTCTGTCGTAGCTGGATTCTTTGCAAACTTTGCATTGCTTGAACAGAGCTCTAGAGCATTTCTATGTGCTCTTCTATGTATTTGCAGTATTTTTTTTTCCTGTTCGGTTTCGTTTTTTAAGTCTACTACTGGGTGAATCGTGTCTTAATACCCTTAAAATGGCTTCGGTAGATTGTTTGAATTCTTCCCATTATCTCTTCGACCGTGAAAATTCCGTTTAAAATCAAATTAAGGCTAACATCTCTTTTTCATTGGCCGCATAATTCTCTTCGGCTTTAGATAGTGTTCTAAAAAGGAATGATATTGGAGATTACTTTGGGATAGGACTGCTCCAATCGCAAATTTGAAGCATCAGTACACAGGTGGAACTCCTTATTGAAATCTGGGTAGCGGAGAATAATTTCCTGTGACACTAAGTTACTTTTCAGCTTACTAAATTAATCTGCAGTCGAATCATCATTGAGAAAGGGATCAGTTCGATTTTATTTTCATTAAATATTTTCCGAAAAAACAAAAAAAAAGTTGTTGGCAAAATAATCAAATTTTATTATTTCATCGAGGAAATTAAAAAATAGAGATGCTTCAAGAGAAGTATGGTCGATCGATTTCGGGATGTCAGAAGTCGCTGGGTGCACTAAATCGGAGTTACGAGAGGTACCACGAACAGGATGCTCCTTTCAGAGCATGCCCCCGCCTAGCACAACTGGCAGGGAGCCTTTTATGGTTAGCAGCTCAAGCCAATTAAACAACCCTAACCAGATAACAGTTGCAAATAGCCGACTATTTCCGCAAATTGAAAAAAATAGTAGTACGCTTACATTCCAGCCGGCTTTAGTCTCTTGGCAAAAAGTTCCATCCAAGAAGAGAAGCCTACCAACCTCACCGAAAAGTTCGAAGAAAAGAGCCCATGTAATTGAACATAGAAACCATCTCGCTTTAAATAAATTTGCTGCTCTTGGAAACCTAGATGACTGTAAGAAGGCGAAATTAGCATAGACAATCTCCAGTCGAAACCGTTGCAGAAGAAGAAACTGGACAAGCAAAAATTCCAGTGACAAAAAAGTCACCTAAACCTAGCCACTTAACAGTACTTGCTGGCGGCGATGGACCTGCCTTAGAAAGACTTCTCGACTCGGCGGTATCGTCTGACTCATATGAGCTCAAGATCGCGCGTAATGCCAACTTGCGCATATACCCCTGTGACTCTGATGCCCACAGAGCTATCACTAAAAAATTATCAGAAGTCCATCTCCAATACACTCACTTCTGCCTCCCGGAAGACAGAGCCTACAGGGTTGTGGTGTGCAACTTGGCTGCTTCTACCCCAATTGAGCAAATTTTAAATGCGTTCACCTCCCAACGTCACGCTGTGGTTAATACCTATAATCCAAAGGTAAAGTCACAGAATTTTGACTCCTCAGAACCGGTTCCAGGCAAGGCTTCTGGCCAGAACGTCTGGTTTATAGACTTTAATAACAGAGAAGCTCTAAAAATAAATAAAGTTGGCCGTCAAAGAGTCAGAGTGGAACTGCCGAGAAAAAATGTTACTTTGCGTCAATGTTACCGATGTTTTGGCTTTGATCACACTAAAAACTATTGCACTAAGGAGCCCAGATGTGGTCGATGCAGTTTGCCTCATTGGACTGGTTTCAGTCAATGCCAGGCAAGGATCTATGACGACCTGGAGTGCGTTAATTGCCAAGGCAAACATGAGGCAACTCACAAGGGCTGTAGAATTTACGTCCAGAGACTCAAAAGCCGAAAAACTGGAATCAACATTACTCCCATGACCCGCGTAGAACATCCACAGTGCAAGTAATGGCTTGTGAACTGCGCCTCGGAACCTGGAACGCTCGTAGCATTATCCCAAATGCTAATGAGCTTAAAGTTTTTCTCAGCAAGCACGAAATTGATGTTATGCTTATTTCAGAGACACTCCTACACGACGAATCCTACCTCAATATGATAGGTTACAGCTGCAATAGAGCAGATCACCCAGGAGGTCGAGCCAGAGGTGGAGCTTGTATCCTAATCAGACAGGGATTAGTACACTATCACCTGCATTCGATCACAACGAATCACCTACAAATGGCGACGGTAAAAATTTCCACTAATTTGGGCGAAATTACGGTGTCAGCTGTGTACCTTCCTCCAGGCCTGCCTTGGAATTCCTCTGAGTTTGATAATCTCCTTGGTCAACATGGTCAAAAGTTTATCATTGGAGGTGATTTTAACGCTAAGCATCGCATCTGGGGTAGTATAAGAGCGAATGCTCG
Source organism: Drosophila vallismaia (assembly GCA_035047325.1). NCBI lineage: Eukaryota > Metazoa > Arthropoda > Insecta > Diptera > Drosophilidae > Drosophila > Drosophila vallismaia. The sequence continues at coordinate 279,807 of JAWNPU010000001.1, read as the reverse complement.
ATTCACAGCACTTCACGATGTTATCTCCGGCAGCTCAACTCAAGTTCTGGCTACACGCAAACCCACTCACTACCCGTATAACACGAGGAATGTACCTTCATGTATCGACTTATTCTTGTACAAAGGTAGAACATCCACAGTGCAAGTAATGGCTTGTGAACTGCGCCTCGGAACCTGGAATGCTCGTAGCATTATCCCAAATGCTAATGAGCTTAAAGTGTTTCTCAGCAAGCACGAAATTGATGTTATCCTTATTTCAGAGACATTCCTACACGACGGATCCTACCTTAATATGATAGGTTACAGCTGCTATAGAGCAGATCACCCAGGAGGTCGAGCCAGAGGTGGAGCTTGTATCCTAATCAGGCAGGGTTTAGACACTATCACTTGCATTCGATCACAACAAATCACCTACAAATGGCGACGGTAAAAATTTCCACTAATTTGGGCGAAATTACGGTATCAGCTGTGTACCTTCCTCCAGGCCTGCCTTGGAATTCTTCTGAGTTTGATAATCTCCTTGGTCAACATGGTCAAAAGTTTATCATTGGGGTAGTATAAGAGCGAATGCTCGAGGCTCAGCACTTCACGATGTTATTTCCGGCAGCTCAATTCAAGTTCTGCCAACAGGCAGACCCACTCACTATCCGTATAACACGAGGAATGTACCTTTATGTATCGACTGCTTCTTGTACAAAGGTATAGCTAACAGTCTACTATCAGTACGCGAAGAGTATGATCTATCTTCCGATCACTTGATCGCTTCACTAACAACGTCACCTCATAGCACCACCCCTATTAGGATGCTCGTTCCACCTGGTGCGAATATAAGGCTGTTTCAGTACGAACTTAACAATGCCTTTAACCTTAATACAGAGATAAATACAGCAGACGATATGGAGAAAGCGGTTGAAACTTTTATGAAGAAGATCAAAGATGCAGCTCAAATTGCAGCTCCTGGCGGCGCAGTTCACCTACGCAACTTGCATAGCAGCGTCGCTCTCTCTCCGGAAGCAGTAGGACTCTTAACTCTCAAGAAACGTCTTCGGCGTGAGTTCATCAGGACCAATGACCTAATAATTGACAGATTGTACCGAAGGATATCAAATCGGGTGAGAAAAGTACTGGCCAACCTGAAAAGAAAAGCAACTGACGCATTCCTTAGGAAAGCTACTGCCGATGAAAACTCAAAATTCGAGCTCTGGAAGCTCACGAAGAGATTCAAGAGACAAGTTGCTCCAAAGTTTCCAGTTCGTAACCCAGATGGCACTTGGGCAAAATCACCTCAGGACAGAGCTGAAGTGTTTGCCAGAAACCTGGAGGAAAGCCGTTCCAGCCGTTCGAGGCAGCATCGCCAAGACGAAAACAACTGGTTGCTGAATCCCTAGAAGCCCCATTGCAGATGGCTTTTCCTGTAAAGCCTATTAAGCTCACGGAATTGGAAGATGATATCAAATCCCTTCGCAACAACAAGGCTCCTGGTGAGGATCACATTGACAACCGCTCCATTAAGCTGATGCCCCACAGAGCTTTGTTATTCCTTGTTCTGATTTTAAATTCTGCTCTTCGACTGGGACACTTCCCAAGTGCCTGGAAGAAGGCGAATATCATTATGCTCCATAAAAATGGGAAGCCAGCAGAGGAATTAGACTCCTATCGCCCAATAAGCCTGCTTCCAGCATTTGGCAAATTACTTGAGAGGTGCATCCTGAAAAGATTGCTCGAATCCCGTAAGGTCCAAAAAGCTATTCCAAAGTTTCAGTTTGATTTTAGACCCAGACATGGCACACCTGAACAGCTACACTGCGTAGTGAACTTTGTACTGGAAGGTTTCCATGAAAAGGAGTACGACGTTGGAGCTTTTCTGGACATCCAGCAGGCTATCGACGGTGTGTGGCATAAAGGACTTCTGCACAAGCTTAGAAGCCTACTAAATCCTCAGCTCTTTTTGATAATAAAAAGCTTCTTCCACGAGCGAACCTTTAAAGTAGTACAGGACGGACTGTCCTCCCAAACAAAGAGAGTCAGAGGAGGTGTACCCCAGGGAAGTGTTTTAGGTCCAACACTACATAGTCTGTATACGCACGACATGCCCTTAGCTGACAAAATGTCGCTTACAGATCCCAATGACCTGCTAGTTGCCACCTTTGCTGATGACACTGCAGTCCTGGCCAGAGATACTTACGTCTACACAGCCACTGATACGCTTCAGCTTTACCTAAAAAAATTGAGAACTGGGCCCTACGCTGGAACATCGCAGTCAATCCGGAAAAGTATGTCTCCGTGACGTACATCATGAGAAAAGACACCAAGGATTGGCGATGTCATAAACAAACAAGCAACCGCGTACGTAAGTAAATTGGGAAACCACCCAAACCAATTGGCTCGAACACTCTTGACGAGGAGACAATTAATGGGACTGAGGACGAGAAGGAGGCTCCAGAGCATTCACCCAACAGATCTGCCAAAAGGATATATAAATTAATTGATTAAATTAATTCATGCCTCTACACTCCCTAATTAGGTTTAAGTATGTAAATATGTAAATACTCGCTAGAAATTATGAATCTCTGCAGTATAAATTATAAATAGTAACAGTAGACTGCAATATAAATTTTTTTTATTATTATTATTTAAGTATTGAAACCGTGCTACAATTTTGCACCTTAACAACACAAGGAAAAAATAGTTTATAAGCCCATCGCCGAGCGCTTAGCACGGGGACAATATATATAAATACAATTTTAATAAAAAAAAAAAATAAAAAAACAACAAGAAAATTCCTATATATCACCGTAGTTCGTCCTATCCTTGAATACTGTTCGTGCGTTTGGAGTCCTCAATAGTCCTCTCATCAAAAAAGCATTGAGTCTGTGCAAAAGCAGTTCCTGTTATTTGGACTAAAAAAACTTAAACTGGAATCCTGACAATCGTCTTCCGCCGTACCGTTGCAGCCTTAAATTGTTAAAGTTATCTCCCCTGAAGGAGCGCCGAACCTGTAATGGAGTCATGTTTCTAAATATGCTTATCCATGGTATGGTTGATTCCAAACACCTTTTAAGTCAACTATCTTTCAAAGGCACTGCAAGTATCTAAAATACGGTCTACTCCCTTTTTCCAAGAGCTTAATTCGGACGGATCTCCTGAAAACTCGCGAATGGTTTTGATTATATCCAAGTCGCCTAAGTTCCCTGCATGTACTGGTCGAATTCATTGTCGAATTTTGCTGCCGAATTATGTCTTCTTAATAGCCATGGATATTGCTGGGCTAGGATATCTCTAATAGTAGCTGCAAGTGCAGCTCTGCTTACATTTTCGACCATATTTCTAAGTTCTACTTGGCATCTGCGTTGGCCAACAGCTTCTGTACTTAGTATTGTAAATTAACTTTAAATGAATTCGAATTAAATTTGGGTCAGTGATTTTTTTCTCTAGGAAAGGTAATGATGGAGTTTTTTTGTTCTTTTTTTTTTAATATTTTAAATGAGCGGTTCTTTTTCTTTATAAATATTTGAAATTATTATAGTTATTATTAGTATTTAAATGATTATTAATTTAATATGTGTAAAAAGGTTTTTTTCTCTTTTGTTTTAAACCAGTGTCTGGTTTTTTTCTTTTACTTTAGATGGTCGTTTGGTAATTGTAAAGCTGGAATTGTTTTATCATCATTGTGATCTTTGTGGCTCGTCCCTCCGACGATCCGGATTTCTTTCCGTTTGTTTCGTTAACCAGTAAGGATCCTGCGATGCGTACAAAATTGGAGGGGCCCTGCCAACATTTCTTGGAGTCCACCCATGGGCAAAATGAACAAGCGCAGTTCGATTTTGCGTTGAGTTGATTTGAACGACGGAAATTGGTTAATTTTTCTTGGTTTTCTTGAGTTTCACTTTCCAATTAAATTATCCTTTGAAAGATAATTGAAAGATTTTTTGAAGAATTAATTCTTTGACATAATCTTTATTAATTTAAATCCAATTTGCAACTAAACTAACCAAACTGTCCCTAGCGAACTTCTTGAGTTTCACTTTCCAATTAAATTATCCTTTGAAAGATAATTGAAAGATTTTTTGAAGAATTAATTCTTTGACATAATCTTTATTAATTTAAATCCAATTTGCAACTAAACTAACCAAACTGTCCCTAGCGAACTTCTAAAATGTGCATGCGCTGGGGGATCGCTTATATGGTCTGATGTTGGTGGCCCGGCGCGTGCAAGAAATTAGGCAAGCGCAGAGTTAACATATTGGGGCCCGTTATTATTTCACTTTTACTTATTTTTAACTTATGCAAAAGTATAAAAATAATGTCAAAGGGATCGGTCCAACCAAGGTGACACCACCATGCTAGGTCATAAAATACTTAGGCCGCCATCGCACATACCTACACATTGAATATACATATATGTAGAAGTAGTTGAAAATAATTCTTGTGAGTACGTAAGTACTATAGTTTCTAAACGGTGTTCTTTGAGAAAGAACTATTTTGTTTTGCTCCTCTTTACAGGTAAAAAGTAGAAAATGGGGAATTAAGATCAAATACACCAAAGATTCAAGTTCTGACTGCATTTCCGCCGCCACAGACAGTGTTCCACACTGACCCAGTTTATTCGTTTGTCTTCCTATTTAGGACTATTTTTTCCTAGGACTAAATTTACTGAGAAAGTGAAACCATTATATTTACTAACAATACAAAATTGCAGATAATTGAAAATTGCATGACAGTAATACCCCGCTTTATACGAGGAAACGTTTTCTACAAAATCACGTTTAATAAAATTCACGTATTTCGAGGTTTAAACTAAACATAGTCAAAATTTATTGCAAAAAATATATGATTATTTTAATCAATGACCCAAATTCTATGAATATTTAATGCAATACATACTATTAATATTTTCAACGGAAAAATACATCCATCGTCATTTAGGTAGCTTTTTCTTACGTTCTTCTAAAATACGTTCAAAACACCCATCATTTTTTAATTGTTTTTTTTTTCACACTGATAAGACACGTTAATTATTGTTATTTGTACTCTGCAATATATTCAAGCTTGAATAAGTTTTTGAAAGAAGCACTAGATCGATAAATTTAAAATTCACGTTGTAGTGAAACGGCGCATAACGTGGTCACGTAAACCTGAATATTACTGTATATGTCAATTTTTTAAATCCAATTCGGGCAAAGCCCAAAAAGGATTTCATTCCATACCGAAAGTTTGTCTACCTTGGCACACTAAGCATGAAGACATCAGTGGCAAGTTGAGCGGTAAAAAATATATCAGAGAATCCAAAAAGATGCTTCTATTAAATATGTTCACTAGCATCATGTACCTAAACTTTACACTAATAGTTGCATAGAGGAATTAAAATATTATATTATATGTATATATCCCCTTCAAAGTAATTCCCCTCGGGTATAATACACCTATGCCAATAATTTTTCTAAATCTCGAAACACTTAAAAAAAATAATTTTTGTAATCTTGTCCAGCACCTTCGATTCCATTTGTATCGTCCTTTTATGGGTCTCTTCAGTTTTGGGAACAAGAAAAAATCACAGGGGTACGGCAGGTAATGGTGCCGCATTACTGTGTTGTTTTTGGCTAAACATTCGCTCTCAAGCAATTATGTTTGAGCATGGGCGTTGTCATGGCGCAAAAGCCATTTTTTGGTCTTCCACAAATCTGAGAGTTTCTGGCGGATTGCTTCGCGGAAATTGCGCATAGAAGAAACTTCAGAGCAGAAAACTTCAGATCAAGACTTTCGTGATCCTTTTTAAGGAGATCCCATAGGTTTTTTGAAGAACCAAGCAGGTCAGGAATGTAGTTTAACTAGCTATAACTTAAAACAACTTTGCTTATACCAAGAGATACTACTGCATCTATTTGCTAGAGTTGCAAGCCGCAAATGATCAGGTTGACCGCATAAAGAGCACCATGCTTTACGTTGACGACTGTAGCTGATCTTGACAAGAGGTCTCAAAAGTAATACAATTGGCCTTGGATTGTACGGCAAATCGGGTAACAAACATTAGTCTATTAAATATGTTGATTGTTTGATTGGAGGCTGGGCCTTTTGGAATGATGTCACAAGTACTATAGACGAGGAAAAGGTTGACGTTGAAAGTGCATAATTTCAAAGAAAAATTAAGCAAGGCAAGGATCACCAACAAACTCAGAAAACAAAAGACAATGTTAAATTACTTAAAAAACATAAAACTTATGAAGATACTATTTAGACTGACCCGGCAAACGTTGTTTTGCCATATATATAATTTCCTAGTAATTTCTAGTGCAGACAAAAAACAGCTTACTTATTGTAAGTATGTATGTATGTTAGAATGTGTATATTGTATTGTATGTATGTAAGAATGTGGTATATGCGTGGAATAAGCATAGAGCGCTGTGAACGATGAGGGATAATAAAAATAACAAAAGGCAAACATTATTTTTAAGTTATTATAATTTATTCCTTAAGATTATTTATCACTAATTAAACAATTACGACAGTAACACTATTAAACAATATCAATCTCATAATGCTATAGCGTGAACAATATTTTTTGTTAGTCCATCTTTAGCTAACACAAACAAACTGGATGGTTTACCCACTCGAGAGCATGCCACGTATAATTGTCCGTGTGAAAAACATGGTGTTCTCAAATCTAATCAACAAACAGACATCGTTTGACCTTGGGATTTGTTGATAGTCATTGCAAATGCCAATCTAATCGGAAACTGAATACGTTTGAATTGAATTGGCACATCTGTAGGTATAATAATAATCCGTGGTAAGTGTATATTTTCACCTCTGAACTTGACATTTAAAATCCTGGCTTCGATCACGTTTTTCATTAATTTTTGAATGACTACTCGCGTACCGTTGCACAGTTGGGGCGGGTTCAAGTTACGAAGCAAGATAATTGGAGATCCAACCTTTAATTGTAAAATATGCGGTGGCATGCCTGGCAAATCCAGTGAGTTCAAAAACTCTGTGGGAAAATTTGTCGTCGCAAACTGTATCAAAAGATTTATATGATACCAAGTTCCCTGGTAGCAACTTTCGTATCTTCAGATTTAAATTGTCAACGTCTAAATTTATTGCCGCTAAAATCGCTCTTTCTGCAAGCCACTCATGATTTATGTACTGTGTGTGTACATCGGGAAATATTTGTTCAATGAGAGTATCTTGCGAATCAGCAATTGTGCAGATATCGGTCGGTAATTTTACGTATCCAGTTTTATCTATAGCAACTTTTCCATCACCGATATCTAAGAGTTGTTTTGAAAATGTTTCAGCGGATGGATCTTGAAGCATTTGAATGCCCATATTTATTTTTAGCTGTAATTTTTCAACATTACGCCACAATGGAGATGATGTTAAGCAAGCGTTGATCTCATCAGCGTATGTTGAACGTGGAATGACTGGAAGTGTTTGTCTGAAATCACCTGAAAGGACCAACAGAGTTCCACCAAATAGTTTGTCACTGTTTTTAATATCTTTCAATGTCCTGTTCAACGCCTCAATTGAATGTTTGTGTGCCATAGTACATTCATCCCAAATAATAATTTTACACCGTTTCAGCACAGTGGCCATGGACGATTGTTTCTTAATGTTGCATACTGCGTCAGGGTTATTCTGAATATTTAGTGGCAGCTTAAATACTGAATGAGCTGTTCTACCTCCATCCAATAAAGTTGCTGCAGTGCCCGATGATGCAACGGCCAATGCGATGCCATTATTTGATCGTATTTCAGCAAGAATTAGCGAAATAACGAATGTTTTGCCAGTTCCACCCGGTGCATCCAAAAAGAAGAACCCACCTTGTCCAGCTGAAACTGCGAGCATAATGCGATCATAACTGGTTCTTTGTTCCTCATTCATTAGTGGGACATTGCAGGCAACAATCGCTGCCATTTCTACACTATTGTACTGCAGTTCACGATTCATTTCAGTATTCATTAAATCAAATGCAGTTCGATTTGGCGAATTCATACCGAAATTACTAAGTGGTAAGTTGGCAATGACAATGCAAAGATCCTCGATAGCAATCAATGCTTCATTGTACATTTCGTGGCTGAATGTTATGGTTAGATAGTGGCACCGTATACGATGTTGATGCAATATATCATCAGTCATTGAATCTTTGTGATTTTCCCATAATATCTGTGCTCGGGCTGGGAAACATGTAGTCAATACTATAGCGAATAGTAGACGAATTTGTATTGCTGTACAGTTCAATGCTGCTTCAGCAAGCATGCATTCCCACTGGTTGTCGTCTTCCAGCAAGCTGAGTGCAAGGCATGCATCTTTATACGTTGGATATTGTTGCCCATTCACTTTACGTATATCGTGAAATGATAATGGGCCAGTAACATTAACCAACAACAGTCGAAGATTAAAGCACGCCGTGTGTCTTGGATTGACTGTAAATAATCGCCCCAAGGCGTTTGACTTAAATAAATTGAGACATGCAGCAACTGGTGAGCCTTGCTTGCGGGGCATCCATGTTTTTGATTGAGTCCATGTGAAATAGCGTGGTACTTGTGAATAGAGTAATGTTCGTGCAAAGGCACCAAAATCATCCGCACGATTACACAATTCAAAAAATGCAGTGAGTAGTTTTAGGTGGATTTATTGCACGTTCAATCGCTGTCTCGTTCGTGAAAAATACACGCTGACCGTTTTCAAGATGAATGGCTAACTGAACAACTGCTGGATCCCGTTCATGAATTGGAAAACCAAAGATACGCCAAGCAGCTTCATTGGAGCTGATGTACCCACCAATTTGGTAGAACGATATTTCATCGTTTTTATTCAGTCGAGGAGCATTCACATTAGTATTTTCCACTCTAAACACAGCCATATCACTGCCTTTAAGGACATACTTGCAAATGTATTTGATGCTCTTCACAGAACTGCAGAATTCAACATTAATATGAGCATTATATGTCTTGATCAGCAGAGGCGAATATGGCACCACCCAACGATTGTCAATATCAATGTCTCTGTTGATGATATTTTTAATAAATGATTGTCCGCCATTTTCAGGATTTCTTCGACGATATATTGGGTATCCGTCGACATTTGTGACCATATCATTGGTAAAATCTTTGGGGAAATTTTTAGTACATTTTCCATCAGCCATGCAAGGCGATGAACTATTAAGAGTACCACATGGACCATGAATCATGTTTGTTACAACAATATCAAACAGCAGTTGGTCAGTGGATGGATCTGGAATTTCCGTAGAAATGATACTATCGATTTCTTCAGGACGGATTTTGTCGATGAACCAAACCAAAATGTGTGCATGAGGTAATCCTCGCTTTTGCCACTCAACCGAATACATCCAGCAACGTGTGGGACCAAATACATGTGATTTAGTAATGAAACTTATTAAAGACTTCAACTTTTGTCTGAACACACGTGCTGTAATGTCATGGCGATGGGTTGCATTTTGGTCAGGCAGTAGCAAAGATGTCTCTGGCCATTTTGGATTACATGTGAACGTAATAAATAAACATGGTCGTCCATATTCACGCACGAAAGTCAGAGCATCCTGTATATATTCTTGCATATGACGTGGACTGCCTACGTACGATGATGGTAAAATGACATGGTTACCAATTTCGTCGACGTCGGCGTTGTTGTTGATAGCGTCTCGCAAATAAATTTACTCTTCTGCGCGCAGCTTTTGTTGATTATATCGTAAGTATCGTAGTCGTTCGCTCTCAATCTTCGCCTACATGTCGACCATGAATTGTTGACAAAGCTGTCGTTCATCGTAAAATGACGATGTCCAGGCCACGTCTAATCATTAATCTGTACGCGTAATAATCCTTTGGGCTAACGTTCTTGTTTGTTTGAGCTCCTGTAATATTTGTTCAAAGAAATTATTTTAAATTCATTACGTTCAATAATTTAATTATTTTGTTAAATTATTAATGATCAATAATCAATGAAGTACCTGATACGGGATCTCTTTGTTTTATGTTTATGCAATATCCGTCTTGTCCCTTCCAGAATATTAGTGGATATTGGAGAGCGTCATATGAACGATGTGTGTCAGCAATGAACTGAAGATTATTATTTCTTCTACGAATCACAATTTCTCGTGCAGCTGTACAATCGCCAACCATGATTCCAGCAACATCATCAACAACGGGTGCATTGAATCTACGAATATGCTCTCCAGCTGGTGTTTTATCAGGATTTATGACGATAGCGTGATTATCGCTTTGTAATTGGTGCATATGTCATTTGAATATTTTCAACAACTCGTTGTGCTCGTTTAAAAGAGCATCTAGCTCGCTGACGGTGCGCCTGGCATAAAGTGAATCAAGGTTATTATAATAACAACGTGCATTCACGCGATTGGCAAGTGCGCTTCCGGAATCCTCGCCGCCCATAAAGTAGATTTGTAAGAATTTATGTGGTTCGTTTGGCATTGGCAGCAGTGAGCCTATTTTATGATAAACTTGGCCTCTGATTTTGAATGTAGAATTGAATTGTTGATAATTTGCATTAGTATTTCGAACTATTTCTGTTGCTCCGAACGATGTCATTTGAAAGCATGAATTGAATCTTCGAATTGACTTCAGGAACACGTTAGAATCTGGATCCGTGCCGATAAGTAAGCCGTTCAATGGTTCAGGTGGTGTTTCAATTTCAGGTAGTTGCACTTTTCCTGACGCGCAACACATCCCAGCTGGCTCATTTTTGAATTTCAGAGCATGGCAATGCGGACATTCCTTGTCCATAGCACCAATAACCACTTTTGAATGAGCATAATATCCAATATCTGGCTCATACTGGAATGCTAGACGCAGGAATGAATCAGATATAAATGCTCGATGTACCTGTTGTCGGTCATTTGTTCTTCGTCTATTGACTGTGAAACGGCGTGATTGTCGTTGTTCTAATCTTCTGACTTCATTGCATTCAGCTCGTGTATCTTCTGGCTCTTCTTGATGCAATTGCGCCATTCTGACACGTGCATCAGTATTTTGTTGCTGGATTTGTTCTTCTGTTCTTTCGGATCTTCTATTTCGCAAGTTTCGAGCTTTACTTGTACTGCGGCTTAAATCAGCCCCTTTGCGTTTTCTTGGCTTTGCTCTCTGTACAAAACATACATAAAAAGAATTAATGAAATTATTTAATGATGAAAAATGTTAAAAAAAGTATACTTACAACACAAAATCCGTTGTACATTGAGATAGCAAAATAAAAATTGTCAACGTTACTGCCACACTTGACGCATTAACAATAATGATGGCCGACAACTGTGTAGGGAGTGAGAAAGAAAGAAGACCGGCTTCGTTCTCATCCCTACTCCGTGCTGTTTACTGGGTCAGAAGTGATACCTGTAGACATCTGGCGGGGATAACTAATTCGATGACGATTGATCAGTTTTCGACCGGAGAGGAAAAATGATTAATTTACTAAAATGGCTATTAAAAAATAAGGGTTGATCGTGGAAGGGTGAAAATGGCGGATTGTATGTATTTTTGTATGTTGTATCATAAAAAGATATAAATTAAATATTTTGTCTAAAAAAAAAACAAAAAATAGGGGTGGACTACCTCTAACATTTAGGGAGTTGAAAAATAGATGTTGGCCGATTCTCATAGATACCGGATAAGGACAAAAAATTTTATCAAAATCGGTCAAGCCGTTTCGGAGGAGTATGGCAACGAAAATGTGACACAAGAATTTTATATATAAGATTGAAATTTTTTATTATTATTATTTATTTATTATTATAGTTATGATTATTTTTTGAGTATACAACATGGTTTATCATACATCATTGGACATTTCGATTCTTTGTCTATTTTTCAACATAATCACTTCCTCTGTCAATACACTTATTGGGCCTCTTAATCCAGTTTTGGTAGCCCGCCGTGAAGAACTCCTCCGCCAGCCCGTTAAGGTGGTTGGTGACAGCTGTTTTCACTTCCTCGACACTGCTTGTGATCAGCTGTGAGCATTCTGGGCACCCAGCGCACACCTTCGTGTACCCTAATTTGTCTATCATAGCACAGAGAAGAAGAAGAGGCTTAGCGCAGTTCTTCAGTACACAGCCTAGAACACCATCGGGACCTGGCAATTACGGGAATTTCACCTTCATTAGCTCCGATAACACACTGGTTTCGGGGAAAGATGGTCTGAAAATAAGATTGGCTGATTGAATATTATGTGAGTAAGTCTTCTAAGCTACTAAGTAACTTGCAAAAGTTACATACGACCTTTTTTTTGTATTTCTCAAAGAATCTGTTCTTAAAATATTTTAAGTTTCTTAGACTTCTTGTCTAAGATTTCTAGGAGTAAGAGTTTTAATGGGCACCTCAAGCGTGGGACGGTATGGATATTCTGGGGTCGAAAGTGGCAGTTCTCTGGAAAGTGTAGTTTCGTCGGGATCAGAAACAAAGCATAGAGAAGCCGAACTAAATAATTCCTTACTTGGGTAATTTGACCGAGGAAGATGTCGACCATACCCTCAGCGAAATCATGGTGAGTTGAAAGGAATAAGGATGGTGAATTCTCGATATTTAAACAATTGAGTTCATGTAAAGTTAAGGCTTCTAGAGTCACTAGCAGGTCGCTGTCGGACATGCGATTAGAAACCGAGTGAATGGCAGTTAAGTGGTGCCAGTATGTAGGAACCATCTGAAGAAGATGGTAAGTATGAGCAAGTGATAAACAGTGATTGAAGCGACATAGTGATTTTCACACATAGGAATTCTAATTAACCAAAATTCGGTGGAGATTAGGACTCCTCCTCCCCTTCGCAGAGTTCGGTCCCATCTGTAAGTAGTGTACCTGTCTGGAAAAACTTCGGCACTAAAAATGTCCGGCTTTAACTGCGTTTCTGTGAAGACTATGGGACTCTGGGATTCATATGCATCCTGTCAAAATAAAGTTTAGGGAGCTTACTTTGTAGCCTTCTAGCACTCTGATAGGAAAGAGTAATTGATGTTAGTTTTTCAAAGATGAGTATTTTATTGAGGAAGAAGATGAGGAAGATAAATTTTAAATAGTTGTAGGTTTTGGGAGTTTAACTGCCATAGGCTTGGAAGAGCTTATCTGATGAGCGATCTCGGTACATACGACGTCCCTAACAGCGGTTTTTTACGCTTAGGAGTCTTATTTAGTAGTTGGGGCTACTGATTCGGCAATCAAGTGCGGAAAGTTGGTCGTTGGTTTTACGGAAATCACCGAGCAACTCTTCAAACATATTTTTAGTCTACCACATGAAAGTTCGCATCTCTTCTAAAACAGCATGACATCCAGTATAGCAGAAGTGAAAGCTAGCATTATGGGAAATTGCATCCGAAACTGTTCGCACAAAATAAAAGACACCGCACCTTTCAATCAAAGGACGAGAGAGCGTACAGGGCGGTCATCAAGGGACTTCACCACACAACGGACCAGACAAAAACTAAAGAAGAACTCCGCACACACGGCCACACTGATCTGCACAATCTCATTGGCAGGAAATCTAAAAAAAACCACTGGGGATCTTTTTTGTAAATAACTAACGCTTGTAGCTTCCATCCTCAACAGAAAGTTATGCAAATAAGACTCAATATAGTTTTTTGGAACGCAAACGGCCTGCAGAGGAGCAAAGCCGAAGTAGAGCATCTCATTAAAACAAATAACATCGATGTACTGCTGTTTTTGTCCCAAATCTCACTTCAACATCAGCGAAAGAGCAGAAGCTTTTGCTGACCGTCTACATAGTGCATTCTCCCCTTTAGACAGATGCACTGGTGAAGAGCGTGCTGCCACGTTAATACAGCCCGTCGCACCAGAGAAGATTGCTTCCCTAAAAAATGGCAAGTCACCAAGTCCGGATCGAATCGATGCATCAGCACTAAAAAAGTTGCCTCTAGTCTATTCCCAAAGGCTGGCTAACATCTTTAAGAGCGCGCTGAAGTAATTGTCCTCCCCAAGCCCAGAAAACCTGAAGCCAATCTAGCCTTCTATCGTCTGATTAGTTTGCTGGCAGTCCTCTCCAAAATACTTGAACAATTATTTTACAATTACAAGTTGGTGTAATTACCAACGGTGTTCAGTTGATGGGGAGAAACTGAACTTTTTTGTTCGTGTCCAAATTCAGTTTTGCCATTTAAAAATGGTGTTATTGCGGTTTTCACAAAGTTTTTGTAATCGATTCGTTCTTGGAAATGTTCAGTTTTATCTCTTGTGTGTCTTTTCTTTTGGTGTAAAATGTGAGGTGGGGTCTGAAAGTATATTTAAGAACAAATTAGTTATGGAAGCCAGCAACTTAATTTCTATGAATTAATAAGTAATTTACATGTTTTACATGTTCAATAGCAATTGAATTTTACAAAAAAGCCTTAGTAAAATCCATTTTTTTATAAAGTGAAGGAAGATTTTTAATTTTGTAAGCAAAAACAACATGCATACCATAACCTATATTAACCATAACCTATAATAGATGTAATCGTTTCGGAGTTGAAAGATGCTTCGCTATCACAATATATCGTCCTTGTATTGGGAAATAAATTTAAGTTTTATAAAATAAATTAAGTGTTTTATGGTCTGTATAAATTGTTAAATCCCGAGTACCATATAAATATTGCCTTAACTTTCCTAACGCCCAGAATATAGCAATTTATTTGTTAGTTGCATAAAGAGTCTCGCAGTCATTTAGCGTTCTATTGAACGGCTTTTTAAAATTTGCGTTTTTGAGAGTTACATCCTCTTCCGTCAGAATATTTCGAAGTCTTTCGCATGCGTCTGTCTGCTGTTCGTCAAAAATTATTTGTATTTATTATTTGTATTTCCTAAGAACGACCCTAGCGAAAAAACTTGTGCTATCTTTTCAGTCACTATAAAGCCGAAGTATGGGACAAATTCTTTAAAAAAGTGACTTTTATCATGTGAGACAGTCATGTTAGCCTGGCTTAGTTTTTTTTAGGACCCAATGAATATGTTCCACGTGTTCCCTTTCGTTTTTAGAAAAGTCCACAATGACGTAGCATGATTTTTCGATCTACTTTCTTAAAACGTCGTCGATTGCCCTTTGAAACATGCTGCCCGCAAGCTCAGCCCAAAGGGTAAACGGCAAAATTTATATTATCATCATTGGCTGAAGAGGAGGTTTTTCACGATCTTGCTCAGCGAGAATTATTTGGTGATCCAGGGTTGTAAAATATATGGCTTTACCAATGTTTGCCAGTATTAATTCGATACTTGGCAAGAAGTACTTATCTGGGATGATTTTGTCGTTCAGTTTCCTGAATTCGATTACCAAACATTTTTCCTATCGCCTGGCTCATCTAGTCCTTTTTTATCGAAAACCCATGTTGTATAGCTACCTCGGTGGAGTAATGATTTTTACCTTAAACTTGAATTTTGTTTAACGAATTCGGCAAGACCCATTGGGTGTTGGTACGATTTAGAGTACAGTGAGTTGTTATCCTCAGTGCCAATAATTGGAACAATATTTGTTTTATATGGCAAAGTTTTCGATTGCCCGATATTGTATAGCCTCCGACGCCTTTGATCTTACTAGAGTTGATTTGTCGGTCCAATGTCTTCGTTGAACTCGTTGAACATTCATCGCTTTAACACCGCTCCGTAATTTTAAAGTTTCCCGTTCACTGCTTAACTAATCAAATTCAAAATCTGCCGTTCCGCGGAGTTGTTTACACACTTAACATTATAAAAGTTGTATTTTAACGGACTATTCTTCTTTTATTTTTAACTTGCGATTAAATTGTGAGTCGCAAACAACAACAAAGTAACCAAAAAATTCATTATTTTGCTTTGTAACAATAAGTTACCTACTGTTATTTTTGGCTTTCCCTCTTTTTGTGGAGCTTTTTCATCACCCTCTGGATTGCTGCTCCTGCTCTACGCTTAAACCACTTCTACGTTACTGTCGTTGGATCACTCTCTTCGTCGCATTTCTCTGCATTGGCTGGATCATCTGTTTTGAGTGCATTTAACTCGAAATGTCTTTAATTGGTCCCTAAAAGAAATGCGAATTTGGAGGCGCTATTATGGGCGACTTCTATGTTACCTGCTGTCTTCGCGATAATTGCTCGAATATGTCCTACTATCTGATTTCTTGGGTGAAGGCATCGGTCGGCCCTGGTCCTGTTTGGCCTGTCAAGAGATAGGCGGACGTTTTCGCGGCAAACTCGAAATGGTTTCCGGGACGTTCGGAGACAATTCGCCTCATTAAATGAACAGTTTCTCAATCTCGAATCTCTATTCCTGGGCCTCAAATTCCTAAGTGAAACTCCACGTCGAAAAATTCCAAACTTAAACAAATGAATATATGCACAACTCCAGCTTCAGTGATGGATGTTGGCCCGGGCAAACAGTCTGGCTCTTCTAAAGCCAGGTCTTACCGTTTCAAAAGTTGATCCGCCGAAACCTGATGGCAGGAATCTCCTCGCCCTATGCTTGACAACACTTTAACTGTTTAGGTAACCAGCAAGCCGTCAATCCGCTTGCCTGCCGCTGCGCCCACCAGCCAAACCGCGTGGATTTTACCAAAACCACTTATGGGTGTGCCATTGGAAACTCGATCTGGAGGACTCACGCTGAGAGCTGTTGCTACCCGGAAATCTATTTCCGTATCCCGTCTTATGCCTGGTGCACCTATCTTAACGTAGCTTCTTTCAAATTATTTGTGACCAAATTTATTTTACACAGAAATTTAAAATAAATTAAACACAAATGTAGCATATCTTCATTTTAAATAATTCGAGTGGATACTTGCCTTGCGAAAGTTCTAGATCCTGTAGCCTGGCCCGATACCAGAGTACCTTTCACAAATTCTTGGCCAGAGATTCTCCATGTTCCAGTTCTGTAGCTATTCCGAAAAACTGAGAAACAAGATTTTTTCTTGTTGCTACCAAAACATTCGCAGTATTCTTGGTAAACTGAACATATTTTTTACTAACAGGGCTTTTTTTGACTTTGATGTTCTTGTGCTAACAGAAACCTGTCTAAACTCCTTTGTCACAGATATTAAAATTTGTGTACCCAAGTACAGTCTTTCGGGAAGATCGCCCAACCTTTGGAGGTGGCGTTCTCATTGCCGTAAACAACATTTATTCAGTGAAACGTATCACTATCACTAATCCTTTTGGAATGGAATTTATAGCCGTTAAAATTCATTCAGAGTCCTTTACCTCGTTACTTGTTTCTACATTCCTCCTCTGTGTGATGCAATCATCTATATGCATCACCTAACTGTCATTAAATCAGTTTTGTCTCTGCTAAATGATTCTGATCTTATTCTATTATAGTTATGGGTGATTTCAATTGGTCTTTCATTTTATGGATCAACGCTGACGATGATATTTCGCTGTTACCCACTAGCCAAAATGAATTCCTTGATGGCTTAGCCTACTCTGCCGTTTTCCAGATTAACCCTATAAGGAACTCCCGGGGCAGGTCGCTTGACCTCATTTTCTCTAATACTACCCCCTCTGCCACAATAGAAGGGTTTCCTCCCTTATCTACTTCTGAGGACTCTCACTATTCAACACTCTTAGTTTCGCTAATTATTGACTCTCCTGAGGTTCCTCCCAGTAATAGCGCGCAGTCTCGTCAAAAGTGCTTTAAAAAAACCGACTGATAATTGACTGGAGTTTTCTTTCTAATTTCAGCAATATCGATGATGTTACTGACTCTTTTTATGAAGTAATTCATAGCGCCTTTAATAAACCTGTCCCTGAAAAATTCATGCTATAAACGTCAAAACTGCCATGGTTTAATAGGCAACTCCCTCTCCTTAAGAATGGGAAATCTTAAGCTTACAAAAAGTTTCTAAGGTCTCGAACCTTGTTTCATCTTTCAAACTACCTTCAACACCGCAACCAGTTTGTTGACCTTAACAATCAACTATATAAACATTATGTTTCAAAATGCAAACTTAATTTTCAAAATGATCCAAGCTCTTTTTATTCTTTTGTAAACTCTTTACGTAAATCCAACCTTGCGTAATTTTTTCAATCAACCTACTCATCTGATTCATTTGATCCCTCCTCTAATCAAAATCACTTTTTCAAAATGATCCAAGCTCTTTTTATTCTTTTGTAAACTCTTCACGTAAATCCAACCTTGCGTAATTTTTTCAATCAACCTACTCATCTGATTCATTTGATCCCTCCTCTAATCAAAATCACTTTTTCACCAAGCCCAGATAATGTAGCTAGCTGCATCCTCAGAAGGGCGTACCCGCAGTACAGTTGCAGGCCTACTACTCCCTTTCCCACTATTTTTAAAAACTATAGCCTTGTATATTATACTTTATCCCCTGAACTCTCATCTAATGTTAATAAATTAAAAATTCTATAATTCCTCTTAAAATAGTTATAGTGTATTAAAATTTGAATTTAGCAGGTAATTGTCAAATTCTTAAATAAAAATAACCAATGGCTTACTTCACCTCTTTAGAAGCAAAGTACACAAAGATTAGGACTCATCCTCCTCTTCGCAGAGGTCGGCCCCGTCTGTTAGTGGTGTTACTCTCTGGAAAAGCTTCGGAGCTGAAAATCTCCGGCTTTACCCAGGTTTATCATTTTAGTTCACATCTTACGTTCGATTAGCAAGATTTCATCGCGATCGTTGTTTCTCTTCTGCTCATTCCGGTCAAGATAGCCCTCAAGTTTATCACATAATGGAAATAAGCACACCATGTGGAAGGAATTATGAAGTAAATAACCGCTAACATATTACATATATTATCCAAAGGAAAACACACATTATAACCAAGTAAGACGCCTACTAATTTACTTTTTTTTGTGTGTGAGACTTTTACCGGTGTGATTGGTACCAAAAAGGGGAGGATATTAATTATCAATTTGACCCAACCCCTTTACACATACATATTGAACGTATCCGTTTAAGGCATAATAAACATCAAGGTTATAAACATAATCAACCATTATATGGTAAACAATAAGTCAGTGAAAGAACCATAAAAAGCAGTAAAATTGGATACACTAGCAAGAAACAAATCTGGATGCTAAAAAACACCAAATTGCTGACGCTAACCCATTGCCTATGGATGATACTAACAACTTTGAGAACAAGTTACTTTATAATTAACCTCTCACTAAGCTTTTCATTTATCTACAATTTTATAATATTGCACAAGTTAACAACAATAAAGTTAACAATAATCAAAAGCGAACAAGAATAAACCCCAAATTCAATACACTCCAGTATGCAAGCTACGTGCCGAGCTACCAATATATGGTAAACTCTTTGAACCTGTGTCGCCAGCGCTGTGCCCGTTCCATGCGATTCCAAGAAGGTTGCCAACTGCACCGATCAGTAATTGGCACAAAATCAGCCCATGTCGTGACCAATAAGCCACCAATTGGAAGCAGCGAAGACGACGTCGATCCGCTTCCAACAAGGGCAGCGAAGCCAACTTACGTTCTGCTAAGACTCGCAGCACATTAGGTCAAAAATGGGGAGTTGCAAATTGGATACAAACGAATCAAGAACATTACTAATATTAATTATCCAAAACCTTTTATTTTTTTAAGGAATATTTTCAATTAAATAATACAGACTATTATAACCATTAAAGAAATAACGAAAGTTCATAGAAACAATAGCTCAGATATAAACGCTTTTGTTATTTTCCGAAGTCATGTGAAGGAAGTAGTGGTAGCTGTTTTTTTACTTCGGTTTGTACATTAACTCATAAAATTAAAATTGTATGTACCAAATAATATAGTGGCTCTCAATATATGATAAACTTTGATATTTTTTTTTCCTACCGCAAAAACTGAGCGTAATGAAACCTATGTTTTTTCTGATCATACAGAAAGCGAAATTATTCATAGAGCAATACATATATCATTTCATCGGCCTGTAGAACTTAATCCGTTAATGGGCGATACTGAATTATAAAGAAGCTTGCAAATAACTGTCAAACGAATTTTTGAATGCTGTCTATGTGGGAGCAGCACATAAATGTATGTACATAGTATGTATAAACTTCTATTTTAAAAGACTATCTCAAAACTCATTGACACATTTTAAGTTAACCTTCATAACTGATTTTAAATGAGTACGCTGCCTTAATTTTAGGATATAAGTGTTATATTGTCTTACGAGTTACTAACACCTATAATTGTTACGTGAAAAACAAGAAAAACCATTTTAATATAAGCAAATCGTTTTCACGTAGTTGCCTCTCACTTTCTCTCATAGCTAGAAACAGTTTTTGTCGATCTTAGTACTAGGCCATAATTCAGTATTTTATTTAGCGAAACAGATTTTAGTATTTTTTGAGTATGATGGTATATTTATATAGTCGTGTCATGGTTACATTACGTACGTTTCACGATTACCTATCAGCAACAAAAAAACATTCAATTTAAATGTAAGTTTGTCTAAAATTTTTTAATGTTTTTCAAAAACAAAAAAAATAACTAAAAAAATGTTTTAATGGGAATAGTAAAAATTAATTTTCCACATTTATAACCTTGTCGCTGTCAGTAAAGTCCAATGTCCATAAGGCATTGACTTCTCAAAGTGATAATGAAAATAATATGCAGTTTTCTTTCAGTTTCTATACTGTTATCTATCGAAAATGCTGAAGCTACGTAATCTATCAACCAACAACAAAACTTTCGTTAATATGCGGTAAGCTGCTGGCACCTTCGATTGTGCATACATATATTAGTACATTTATCACGTATTCCAGTGCCTGTAGTTTTTGTTACCTATAGCTGTGCTATGATCGATTATCTATCTGTGTATATAATACGCGATACTTCTTACTTGTTCTTACTTCTTAACTTTATTGTTTTAACTAGACTTACTTTAAAAAAAAAATCTATATTATTTTTATTTCATAAGTTTATATGAAATTGTATAAAATGAAAATGGCTTAAGCTACATATCTAAGCTTTGAACAAAATATCAAGTCACATTCAGGAATGCAATTATTTTTTGGTAGATTTGCTAGCTAGATCTACTAGCCAAAAATAAGAAGCTAAATATAGATTTTCTAAAAATAAGTAGTATCTTTAGTATCATTTTTTTTGTTTGGGAAAAACATAGCACTTTAATATTAAAACTTGACGCTTAATTCTACCATCTACTGCGAACAACTGGACCGCTTGAAGCAGGCGATTGACCAGAAGCGTCCAGAATTGGCCAACAGGAAGGGTGTAGTGTTCCACCAGGACAACTCCAGACCACCCACTTCGTTGATGACTCGTCAGAAGCTATGGGAGCTCGGATGGGAGGTTTTATCGCATCCACCATATAGCCCGGACGTAGCGCCAAGTGATTACCACCTGTTCCTGTCCATGGCAAACGCCCTTGGTGGTGTGAAGTTGAACTCAAAAGAGACTTGTGAAAAGTGGCTGTCCGAATTCTTCGCAAATAAGGAGGGGGGCTTCTACGAGGAAGGTATTATGAAGTTGCCGTCTAGATGGAAACAGATCATCGAATAAAACGGCGCATATTTTAACTAAATCCGATCACTGTAACCCTTTGAATGAAGAGCAAAAAAGCGGAAGGGAGATATTTGACAACCTTATATATATTCTCGATAAGGACCCCCTTCTAAAAACGTCTTTCCGTTTCTACGAAAACTAGTCTCATTTAAAAATACAAACAAACTTTCAATCCGCCCTTTCCTTTGCACGTAGTTTAACGGTGGAAACGATCGGGATCGGTAGAAAGTTCAATTTCGTTAAGAACCTTTTTTTAAAAAAATATGGGTCAATGTAGAAAATATTAGTACGAGGACTGTCAAGTAGCTGTCGTATAATGGAATCGGGAATGCCACAACTTGGGTGTTTTTAGAAGAAGCAGCTTGGAACTTACTTTAAAATCTATTTTATAAGAAACTTGACTGATTTTGATTTCTGATAAGGATCGGTGATGAACATGATCAACTCCTACAATTACGGATCAGCAATTCCAAGCTGTTTGAAAAATTGGTCACGTCACATCCGCAATACCTCTGCAGTTTAATTATATCTATATGCCAACATGTTTTTATAAAGCTTGGCTCCATTACAAATCTTTTGGAGCTGACGTCGTGTTTTGACAGATGGCTTCCTAAATGGCCTTCAAACAGATGTCATCCACACTGACTTCAGCAAATCACTTGACTCTGTTAATCACTCACTCCTTTTGAGTAAATTCATTATCGTTGGATTTCTTAAAGACGTTCTGTGGATTTCCACTAAGGTGAAGGAATGCAACGTGCTCTTTTTAAAGATGTACACTCTTGCCTTGTCCGAGCTACATCGGGAGTCCTCATAGGAAGCCATCTTGGGCCGTTACTTTTTACTATTTTTTTTTAAAGAATTACGCCCTGCTTTAATAATGTCACTCGGGCTATGTATGCAGACGACGTTAAGCTTTGTCTTCAATATAAATCCTCTTCTGCCCAATGTAAACTTCAGTTCGATTTCGACAATTTCGAAAAATTGTGTTCTACCAATCTCTTCAAATCTAATGGGCCAAAATACAAGGTAACTTTTTTGTATTGCTCGAGCCCTAACCAGACCACATACTTTTTCTATGGGATTTTCTTGGAAAGATTAAATTAAAATTACGATTTGAAACTTCAATTTTCCGACCATATTTTTATGATGGTTAATAAAGATGACTTCTATAGAATGTGGTCTAAGGAATTCAAATACCATTAAATACAATAGCTTCAACAAAACAGTGGCACATGCCACACAACTCGACATAATATGGCATTATTGAAGAAGAAGAAGAACAAGAAACATTTCCGTAACTTTACGTCGTGGCGTATCAACTGGCCACCAAGGTCATGCGATTTGACAGCGCTGGACTTTTTTTTGTGGGACTACGCGATAAACCATGTTTATGCAGATAAACGCCTAACTTTAGAGCACTTAACAACCAACATCCGTCAAGTTATGGCTGAGATCTTGATCCCATCACGATCACCTCCGGAGTCGATATAAGCGCCTCCGTGTTTCTATTTCTACGCAAACTAGTCTGAGGTTTGAAGCTATCGACTTTAAACTTTGCACACACCCTTCTTTAAATCCTAAAGGATATAACTGAACGATCTGAAATGCTATAACTTTCATGTTTTTGCAGATAAAAAGTTAATATTCAATGAAAGCCTCTTATATGTGAATTTTGGTCCACCAATACCAAAATGGTTTGGTTTACCACTCGACAACTCGTACGATCTGCAACTCTACGACTCTTGTTAACGACTGCTCAACAACGACTCTTCATGGACGTTGCCAGGTCTGCCAACCTGTGTTGTGCTACCGTGACCGTCCATGTACTCCACTTTATATCCTATAGCTGCCATTTAATTGTAAAATAGAATATGCTACAACTTCGCTTTTTATTCCGATAGAAAGTTAAAATATGACCAGAGCCTCTTATATAAGGATCACAACTTTTGTCTTATTGGGAGTAAAAGCGTAAAATCCTTCTTTAAAATCCACTAATAAGAAATTGATCCGATTCTGAAGTTCTTATAAGGATAGGTCAACTGTATCAAATATTTGCTATTTATCTTACCAACAAAAGTTGCCATTTAACTGTAAGGGTATTTTAACTTCGGCCCGAATATTTTAATTTTTTTTATTATTTTGAATTTGACATATACCTTAAAACAAATAAGTTTCCGGAATGCGAAATTTTTAATTTTCATCAGAATTTATTTTATTGTCTTCAAAATATGCTCCTTCTAAAGCGATACACATATGCCACCTCTTTTTCCAATCCTTAAAACATGCCTTGTAGGCGCGTTCCGGGATCGCCTTTAGTTCCCTCTGCGAATTTTATTTTACGGTCTCTATCGAGTCGAAATGAGTCCCACGGAGTGGTAACTTGAGTTTTGAAAACAAAAAAATCACATGGGGCTGGTACATGGTACGATGGTATTGGACGAATTTTTGGCCTTAAAATCGTTCAAAAGTACAGCTCGGTGCGATGGCGCGTCAGCTCTTTTGGAACATGGCGAGCATTGACACGTCTCATGCCCTAATTGTCCGTCGAAATCAAACGAGCTGTTTCAAGGCTAATGTTTAGCTTATGTGCTTTCTCTCTAACACTCGCATGACGATTTTCAGCACGATTTCCTTCACTTGTTTGATGTTATCGTCAGTGTTAGACGCCGAAGGACAACCGGAACGAGGCATGTCTTCGACGGTTTTCTGACCATCCTAAAAAGCTTTGTACCAGTCATGGACTTGTGTTTTCGATAGAATAGATTCACCATAAGTTTCATCATTACAACATTCGCAACTATTTCGCACGCGAAATTTGCTTCGAAACACAAAATGGAGTTTGATCAATATTTTTGTGCATTGTAAAAATCACAGAACACTATTGAGGTCGACTGATTCCGACAGCTGCTGCAAACAATGTAGTTGGCAGATCGCGCTCATTTTAGGCGTCGTAAGTAAGGAAAGCGCTGCCAACATGACAAAAAAGTGGTTGAAAATATTCAGCGCGGGCAGTTTTAAAGGACATTTTTCGGATGCTTAGGGTATATATACATATGTATATATGGAAGTAATTTATGACGACAAATCGCAGTAATATATGCTTATATATTATATAATACATACTAAAGCAGGTATGTCCAAAAAGAGCGCACGACTCCAATGCATATTTAAAGGTCTGATTTACACTGCGAGAATAGCAGAGCGAGTTTTTGTATGTTCGATTTTTGGTTGACATAAAACGCGCCCGTACAGAGCGAGAGGAGAGGAGTGTCAGGGCAAAGGAGTCAAAACTGCAACCCAAAATATTCTCCTTTTTCCTAAATTTTTTTTGGTGCGTTAAATTGTAGTTTCAGTAGAAATTCTATAAAATTTTATTTATTTAGATGTGGTTAGGATAGGTAGCGACAACCCACCCACGAAAAAGAGCTAAGGCACTAGAGGATTCCGTCCGCTATCTTTTTCCAAACCGAATGTCCGAGTAGGTGTAGTCCTTAGACCCTAGGTCCATACTTCTCCACTCATGAATATCGATTATTACAAATTTTAGCACTAAGCACTTTATGACAATTATTGTTATTATTAAAAAAAAAAAATTTAAGGTGACAAACAAATATTTGAAGCTGGATCGGTAGTAAATTGAAAGCTGCATCCAATCCGCACACTCAAATTAACAATGTGAAAAATTACATGCATAAGTCTGCATGCAAAACCAAATAAATAAGAATGAGTGAGAAATTAAATAAATTCAAATGGTATAGAATTTAATGAGTACATGAGACACAACGAGTTGAATTTGAGCAAGTGGTAGTGTAAGAAAATATTCGATCCCATTGTCATTCTCTTATTTTAAGTACAAGCAAATTGGGGTGGGAAGTAAATAGATTGCTTTCGGATTTGAATTGGATCGGATTCTGATCAATAAAATGAATACATACAAAATCGAAGTTGTAGTTTTAAAGTATTCTAATTGTAAAACAATAAATTTTCTGCAGCAGTTCTCATTTCCTTTTAGCACCTATTAAATTTTTAAGGCTTACCCGTTCCATTTCATAAATACGTGTAAATCACGTGCCCACGAAAAAAAAAAATTAGTTTGCATTGGTGTGCCTTACACTGAGCGAATGAAAAAGTCATAATTTCATTTTTATATTGCCTCGCGAGAGGGGATATAAGCCTGCTTACTTTGAAATGGTATTCACGGCTACTAAAATGTTACTTTCACGAGTAGGCACTTTAGCAAGCTGTGTGAAACTTCGTGTGCTGTACATGTGAAAACTCGAACTTCACAGACGTGCACGGTTCCGATTGGAAAATTAAAATTATCATCAGCATCGGCACTTATTGCGCTTTCTAGAAACACATTAGTCTTACTGTCGATGCAACGATACAATTTAGACGATTTCGACAAATTTCAGTTATTCGAAATCTAGCGACCACTTGACGTTAAAGTTGAAGGTACAACTAGATCACATTCGGAACCGAATAACAACCCAGTTCCACCCATTTTCCAAAGTTCAACAAGTTAAATTCGGGTTCACGAAATTCATTCTGAGTAACGTAACGTGAGTAACGTAGATGGAACGCAAAATTTAACAAAGTTTCCGTCTGCTTAGAGGATGTCACTGTAACTGTACAGGAAAGACCAGAACTAGACGAGAAATCAATTTCCGAATTCAATTTCCAAAATCCCCGGAATCGAAATTGCTTCTTTTTCGAGGAATCGAAAAACCCGGACTAAACCAATTATTTGCATAAGGATGCCATTAACCATTAGGTCACATTGGAGAGTGAACACTATTTTACAGCGAAATAGTATTATAAATTCGACCTTACAAATTCTGGTGGCGTTAAGAAGTACGCCAATTAAGGAAGACGCTAATGAAGGCTTACTTTACTCCCGGTGCCACCGGTTTCATAAGCCTTACATTTGACGCATTTGGCAATTTAAGATGGTAGTCAGCTCGAGAAGAATGCGCATGATGTGACCGTGAAAAATGGAAAATGCTTAATCGGACTCTCCCGCGAAATGATTTACCGAAAATATTTGTTTTTTGGTTACCCAATTGGAGGAACGTTTTGACATTTTCCTGAAAATTTAAATTTATTATTTCGGAACCACAGATAAAAAATAAAAAAAAAAAAGGTTCGGATGTAGTCCAATCTGGATGTCTGATTTTCGATGACTTTTTCCAACATTTGTGGTTGTAATCAGCAATAACACGTAGAATTTTGTCTTCCAAACGGTTATGCGTTTGTGGCTTATGCGCATAAAACATTGACTTTACATAGCCCCACAGAAAGTAGTCTAGCGGTGTTAAATCACAAGATCTTGGAGGCCAATTTACAGGTCCAAAACGTAAAATTAGACAGTCACCAAACGTGTCTTTCAATAAATCGATTGTGGCCCGAACTGTGTGATATGTTTCGCCGTCTTGTTGGAACCGCAGCCCCTAGACATCATGGTTGTTCAATTCAGGAATGAAAAAGTTAGTAATCATGGGCCAATACCGACCACCATTGACTGTAACGTTCTGGCCATCATCGTTTTTGAAGAAGTACGGACCAATATTTCCACCAGTCTATAAAGCGCACCAGTCAGTTTTTTTTTGGATGTAACGGTCCTTTCGATATACACTGGAGGATTAGCTTTTCTAAAAATGCGCAAATTTTGTTTGTAGAAGTAGCCATTCAACCGGAAGTGCGCTTAATCGCTAAACACAATTCCTATGAAAATCGGTAAACGTATTCCGCACAAAAACATTATTTTCGAAATAAAATTTCACTATTTGAAAGCGTTTTTCAGGCGTGAGTATTAAAAGGGTTTTCAGATAATGAGATTTTTGCATATCAATCCCCTTTTTGCATATCCCCTTAAATACCTTTAAACGTTTTTCATTCATAATAATTTCCAGCAAATCGTTATTTGAATAAAGCAACGCGCTGTGCGGTGATGCTCCTACCGTTGGTACAGTACCCGGTGACATCCCCAGTTTCAAACCTTTATAAGTTTACCGTAGCTAGATTTGGAGACAATTGCTAGAAATGTTGTTGTTGATGTTGTATAATTGACAACTAAAACGTTGACCTGCAGCCCACCACTGTCGATCTTGCTGTTAACCGGGACTTGACTAGGTCGTACACCTTCCATCGCAGAAAGTAAAGCAGCCGGAAAGCTCCTTCGCATTAAGGATATTTCTTGACATATTAAAAATACCCATTGAGCGAAATCTGTCAAAAGATAAAGCATCACAACGCTCTGTAACCATAGTCTAGTTTGCAACATCTCTGACATTCAACTTCTACCATCTCTGTAGCAATATTTTTGCAATGAGAAGTATCAATGTTTTATGTACAAGATAACTGGTGCCCAAATCAAAATTATTCGACACACAATTTCGATATGGGCATGAATAAAAAGAAAAAAATATTAGAGAAAATAAAAAGTAGTCCCTTTAGGAAATGATATGAACCGATAAAGTGACTCAACGGTTTCATAGACGGTTTAAAGGGTTCAATTGCTTTCTTTCGCGTACCTTCTCGTATAATTGCTGCCCTGGTTAGAAGTTTTAACAAGGCAAAATTTATCGAATTTTTAAATCACAAAATGAACAGCTTCACCTAATAGAAACTCCAAGGAGTACCCGATGTGGACATATAAGAAGTCTTCAATAATCGGTACCATTTTTATACCCTGTACCCATTGAAAATGGGTGAAAAGGGTATCATAATATGGTGCAAATGTATGTAACAGGCAGAAGGAAGCATCTCCGACCCCATAAAGTATATATATTCTTGATCAGCATCAACAGCCGAGTCGATATAGCCATGTCCGTCTGTCCGTCCGTCTGTCTGTCCGTATCAACGCCTAGATCTCAGAAACTACAAGAGCTACAGACATGTGCCATATATCGTTGGATAGGTAATTAACATACGCAGTACAAGTTTGTTGTTTTATTTTGATATCACCCCCCGCTACCCCGCAAATCGCAAAAAACTGCCACGCCCACAATTATTAACCTAATGCTGTGCATGCTGTTCGGCATATGCGTTGGTGCTTATAAAAGCTATATAATTTTTTAATTTGAACAAAATCGGATAAGAAACACGGAAGGTATGCCACATGCAAAATCTATGGCAAGGGAAGCAGAAGCGCAGCAAAATACGCATTGCGCGACGCCGACTGCGACGTTGGCAGCGAAATGTGTATAGCTTTATAACACACGAAACTTATTTTCTTTTATAGAATATTGTTTCATTTATTTATTGATACTAAATAAGTAAATTGTAAGCATGTCTAAGGGTACAGGGTATTTTGCAGTCGGTAAACTCGACTGCTGCTCCCTTACTTGTTAATAATTGCATTCGACGGGGCATGATAGGATGTATGTACATTTAACTCATTCTGCTCCGACCAGGTCGCACACTGCTCTAAAAAATTCGGATCCGTACTGGATGTTTTTGTTAGTCGTGATGGTTTTAGATGCTTTAGACATTAAAAGATTTCAGCTAACTCCTCTCAAACATAAAAAATAAATGCGCCGTACTCGATTAATAAGTTCATTTGTAAAAAAACAAAATTCTTGATATAAGGTTGTCAAATATCTCCCTTCCGCTTTTTTGTCTTTTGAATTTCGCGGCTATGTACAAAGCGCTACAGAGCTCGTATCTGGCAACACTATACATAATTTGAAAGGTCTTGAAATAAATTACAAAACAACGCTATGTATGATTAGTTTGGATATTGCGTTCAACAGATATATACGTGTAAACATGGAGTTCACTAACGCCGAAATTCGCGCTATTTTAAAGTTTTCCTTCGTTAAAGGCAAATCCGCTACAGAAACGTTCCGTGAGATTAGTGGTGTTTTGGGGGATGGTACTCTATCACTTCGAATCGCGGAGGAATAGTTTCGACGATTCAGAGCCGGTGAAAACGACACCATGGATAAGCCAGCCAGCGGAAGACCTGTGACGACAAATACCGATCAAATCATGGAATACATCGAGCTAAACCGGCATATGGCATCTCGTGACATCGCCCAGGAGATGGGAGTTAGTCACCAAACCATTTTGAACCATTTGCAGAAGGCTGGATACAAAAAAAAGTTTGATGTTTGGGTGCCGCATAATTTGACGCAAAAAAACCTTCTAGACCGAATCAACGCCTGCGATATACAAGGTGCGTTCCAAAGTAAACAGGACTTTTAAAAAATAGACAGAACAAATGGTTTTATCGGCAAAATCAATTAATTTTATTCAAAATAGTCTCCTCCTGCTTCAATACAGCTTATTGCACGGTCCAAAAGTTTGTCGAACGAGTGTTTTAGCTCGTTGCCCGGTATGGCCGCCTGTATGCCGGTGCAAGCCTTTTGAATGGCCTCCACGTCTGCATAACGCTTTCCTTTCATCGTCAAATGCATTTTTCCGAAAAGGTAGAAGTCGCACGGTGCCTTATCAGGTAAATACGGGGAGTGGTTGATCGTTAAAATGTGATTTTTGGTCAAATAATCGCTCACAAGCGTCGATCGATGAGACGGCGCATTATCGTGCAACAAACGCTCGAAGCTCATTTTCGCACCGATGACAAAAAAGTACTGACACTTAAAACGCAATAACTTCACTTCTAATTGATGGAATGTTATGAAATTTTTACTGGAAGTCTATGAAGGATAGCAGATTCTAACGCACTAGTCGACATATAGATGACGCCACTATAGGGCGCTAGATTCAAAAAGTCCTGTTTACTTTGGAACGCACCTTGTACTGCTGAAACGGAACGAACTCGACCCATTCTTGAAGCGGATGGTGACTGGCGACGAAAAATGATCACATACGACAATATCAAGCGAAAACGGTCTTGGTCGAAGGCCGGGGAATCGTCCCAAACGGTGGCCAAGCAAGGTTTTGCTGTGTGTTTGGTGGGATTGGAAGGGAATCATCCACTATGAGCTGCTCCCATATGGCCAGACGCTTAATTCTACCATCTACTGCGAACAACTGGACCGCTTGAAGCAGGCGATCGACCAGAAGCGTCCAGAATTGGCCAACAGGAAGGGTGTAGTGTTCCACCAGGACAACTCCAGACCACCCACTTCGTTGATGACTCGTCAGTAGCTACGGGAGCTCGGATGGGAGGTTTTATCGCATCCACCATATAGCCCGGACGTAGCGCCAAGTGATTACCACCTGTTCCTGTCCATGGCAAACGCCCTTGGTGGTGTGAAGTTGAACTCAAAAGAGACTTGTGAAAAGTGGCTGTCCGAATTCTTCGCAAATAAGGAGAGGGGCTTCTACGAGGAAGGTATTATGAAGTTGCCGTCTAGATGGAAACAGATCATCGAACAAAACGGCGCATATTTTAACTAAATCCGATCACTGTAACACTTTTTATAAGCATTGAATGAAGAGCAAAAAAGCGGAAGGGAGATATTTGTAATATATCTAAATGTATGTAACGATGGTTATCGATGTGCGATGATCGATGGTCATCGCAAGGGGTGGCGTCGTGAGCGCGGGCAGAGGAGGAGGAGGCAGTTGTAGGAAGGGGGACAAGCATTGAGTCAGTCGAGGAAGAGAGCGAGTTGAAAGTTGGGAAGTAAGAAAAAGATCGTCAAGCCGAAAAGTCGTCGTGTCCGGAGTAAGGCAAAGTTGTGTAGTCGTCGTATGTCCGGAGATCAAGAAGTGTTGGCATGAGTCATCTTTTTATTAAATACCAAATATAATAAACAAACTATTATAATATCAAAATATTATTAAGATAAAAAATTGTGTTAAACAATAAATATCCTACATGTATATATAAATCAAACTGGCCGAAAGCATAGATATAGAAGCGTCAAAACAAATAAGCTTTTCTCGTATGGGCTTGAAAATGTGAGTATAACTTAAAGGATGTAAGATTTAAGCAGGAATGATTTCTGAAGAAATGTACGAAAGGAACATCTACTCCAAGAGAACGTTTGAAGGAAGTTCAGCTATGATGTGGGGCAATTTTGTTGTACAGTCTTTAAATTTTGTATCAGCAAAAAAGGAATGCTTACAAGTTATGAAGAATATTTTACCATTTTTAATAGAAAACGGAGAACTATCATTGTTTATAGACTACATTGTCTGCTCACTCGACTTAAAACGCATTCAAACCCTCCACCATTTATTTTTTGTAAAATACAAATAATAATAGAGGAATTTTCAAATTATTTTAATATTATAATCCTTCCGATTACTTTAAATACTATTTAATTCAAATGATTGCCTCCGATGGCCTTGCTGTACGCCAAGAATGCGGCTTATTTCAGCACAAAATGTTTGTCTGCAACATTTGTCTTTTACGGCTACCTACAAATAATAGTCTACAGTGCATCAGCTTCAAGGCAAACGACATCAGAAATTTTTTCCCGTGGCTTTCGCTTTCCACGATTTGTAACGGAGGGTAATTTAATTAGTAAGAGTCTGCTAAGATGAGAAAAAAGGTTAAGATTTGCAGTCAGATTCAATGCGGTCTTAAGGAACCCCGTATTGAGGGCTCCACACGCACGACCCGCACTCCAGTATCGGACGAACCAAAAGTATATATAAGTTATATTTATATAGGTGTTCTTCAAGTCGTATTTTTCAGTAGCAGCCAAAAAATACACTATTACACCATAAAAAATATTTTGAGAACGACGAGCAATCGACACATTCGGGTCGTTGGAAACACATTTTTTACAGCAGCAATATTTTCAATGGTACGAGCGAAACCATGATGCACAGGACTTCTATTATCTGCAACCCATCCAGTATCTTCGAATTTCTTTACAATTTTGCTAATTGCTTGCGTAGTTTGACGATTATTTAAACCTTAATGTCCTCTTAAAGTGCGATATATTTCTATGGAAGAACGGCCATTTTTGTAGTATGTTTTTTATGTGTTATGCAATAGAAGCGATCTATTTTCGTAAATGTAAGATTTTCAACTGAAAAAAAGAATTGGTTTAACAACTTAGTTTGACAGATGTCAAATTCCAGCCCTACACTTTTGAAATCGCAAAATGGATAACCCTTTATATACTGCACTGCGTTGCATACTCGTGACCAAAATTTTAATACACTTTCAAAAAGTAAAAAAACTAAGTTTTCCGCACAAAAGGGTGTTTTTTCGCAAAACCAAATGTAACTCCAGTTGGGTATGGTGAAAATATAGGAGAGGTTGTCACTGCAGAAAAAAAATTTAGTTTTAATAGGGAAAAAGCTTTGGGTGTACCATAAACATAGAGTTGTATGTCAAGAGCGAAGGCAGTGGATTCATTCACTCTTAACCCCCCATTATCGTAGGGCGTTTTAGCGGGATTGGATGGTTGGTAGGCCGGATTGTATGGAGCATTAATTTTTTTTATGTGCACCAGCCGATGATAGGCAAGCCATAGTAATTTTTAGACAGTATTATGGAACATGTAATTTTTATCAGTGTTTTAATTTGTTTGTGACAGAATATTGAGAGAATAAAATTTTTTTGAAAATGAATCTAGTTTCAAGCTGTTGTCTAAGAGTATTACGAATGTTGTAGGAATAAAAGTTTACAGCCGATGGTTATGCCCAAGATTTTTAATAAAGTAACATTTTTTATTGTTTGATTGTTAAAAGATATGTCAGATATATTACATTTGTGTTAACGAAAAATATGAAGTATTTGACATTTATTTATGACAAGAGAGGCCCTGATGTCTTGCAGTATTTCTAAAAAATAGGGTTTTACGGTATAAGTGTTTCTTAGTCTTATAAATATAGGATCTCTGTAAAGTAAAAGCTGTATTTCTATACATAAGGAAACGAATATTT
Organism: Drosophila vallismaia; assembly: GCA_035047325.1. Classification (NCBI taxonomy): domain Eukaryota; kingdom Metazoa; phylum Arthropoda; class Insecta; order Diptera; family Drosophilidae; genus Drosophila; species Drosophila vallismaia. Next base: position 246,511 of record JAWNPU010000001.1, on the reverse strand, counting down.
TTCAGTTAGCGACTCCAGAATATAGAGTCCAAATAGTTCTGTTGGGAAATGTTATAGAAGTCACCTAGAGTACCTGCGTCAGATGCTTAAATTTAAATGGAGTAGGGGAGACGCTAGTTAAGATTAGCAGCAGAGAAATCGTTTCAATTTTAAGACATGTACGCTTGGCCAAAAGTTCTTTTTTTCAACTGTGCGTTAGCTTTTTTGTAATTAAGCAGATTAAGGGCAGACATTTTTCTAATGAATACGAGTTGCTTTTGATCTCTAAGCCCTAAGGTGGAGCGCAGAGTTCCTCCATGAGACTCTGGCTTTGCAATTTAAATGTTTTGCGGTAGACTGCAGTTTGCAGTTAATCATATGGCTTTGGATATGGCTTTGGCATAACATACATAAGTAAGTTGACTTGATCGGTCTGCAGGTGGATTTCCTGCAAACAAACAATATCGCGGGTTTGTTTTTTCTAATACCATTGTAATTATTAAACATGCCCTTAATATTTGGTAGTATTCATTGATAATATGATTAACATATTCGGTTTTCTTAAGCCTTTATTCGGGTTTAATTCTAAATAATAAATCTAAGTTTATTTATGTATATAAATAAAATCATGGGGCGGATCTGTATTAGGACTAATCCATTGATGTGTCAGAGTGAATTGGGAGGATAATAGTTTGACACATTGGGGTGTGGGAGGCGATTAATTCTATTGAGTTGAATCTTTTTATTTTTCTTTTAGTCATTTTTCTGTGCAAGAAAGATTGCAATTTTTTTCAAGTTCGCGAAGAGATGTGGAGGTGACTGTCTTACTTAAAAAATATTACCCGTATCTAAAAAAAAACTTAATACGGGATATACTCGTAATTTTTACGATTTTGTTTCTTGGTAACTTGTTTCGTGTAACTTGTTTGAAATTTGTATGACGAATTAATATTTATTTAATACATATTAAATTATTATTATTCTTATATTATATTATTATAAGAACAAAGAATCACTTAACGCGAAACCAGACGCCGCGTTTATATTGTCATCTAATAAAGTAGCTTTAGTGCGTCCGTAGTTGTGGCTCAAAATAAAAAATAAAAAAATTAATTTACCTATACTAGTGTAGTCCCATTTGACTACGAGAATTTCTAAGGAAAAGGAATTTTTTCTTTCATAAAAAATTTGAATTATAAAAGAAATTTTATTAAATTAAAAAATGCTTGTCCAATAAAAATGAATTTAGTTACTTTTCAATTGAGCCACCCCAGAGCCCGATCGATGTAGTACAGCTGTTCCGAGATAAAAGCATTTGTTTTTTAAATTTCATATCTTTGTAAATAATGTAAACACCGACTTGAAATTTTAATGGTATATCCTAAATATTTTACAATTGAATAAATTATTTTCAAAAAAGGTTTTTTCGGTAAAGAACTATCCTTTTGGAAAAAATAATTCATCAGTAAAAGTATTCGAGTATACCAGGTGTGTAAATATGAAACCGAAAATATCCTATAAACGGCGCTAGATGCCGGTGCAGTTACCGACAAATCCAGTCATCTTTGTCTTGTTATTTTACTGATGTCCGACAAAGATTTCACACTTACTATAGAAAGAGTTTCATTCAGTAGCATTAGTTTATTAAAGATAAACATGTCAAATTTTGTGCTAACAAATTACGATTTGCGGACAGCACAAATACTTTGTTTTCATCTAAAGAAAACAGCAGCCAAATTGCATCGAATGCATTGGGAAAAGACAGTGTTTCGAGTTTGAGCAACAAAAAACGTGGCAGACCACCGAATAAGTTAAAAGACACTCAAGTTGAAAGACACTCAAGTTGAAACATGACACTCAAGCACAAAAACAACTGATGGATCAGTAAAAGGTGACCCGAGAAGTCAGCTCCCTTCGGTTAAAAGCCATGGAAAATATACAAAAGGTAGGAAAATGGGTTCCCCATGAAGTCAACGGAAGGCACCAGGAAAACAGCAAAACATCATGCGAAATGGTCCTCGCCAGATTGAAAAGGGAGTCATTCCTTCATCGAATTGTCACTGTCAATGAAAAGTGATGGTGATAGATATATTTTGAAAATCCTAAACCATCAACATCGACGGCAAGACCAAAGGGCTACGGATGAAAGACAATTTGGTGGGATCAGAAGGGAGTAATCTACTACGAGCTGCTGAAACCTAGGGAAACTGTCAATACTCAACGTTAAAAACAACAAATGACCGATTTGGATCGAGTTTTGTGATAAACGACTAGAATACCAACAAAGACAACACAGGGTGATTTTGCTGCATGACAATACACCAGCACACTAAGCAAAACAGGTCCAGGGAACGATAGAGTCGTTCCGTTGGGAGATTCTTTATCACGCGGCCTACTCACCAGACCTTGTCCATCCGACTACGTGTTTGCATTAAAGGGACACGCACTTGCTGAGTAGCGCTTTACTACTTACGAAGATGTACGAAAATGGCTCGATGACTGGTTTGCCTCAAAAGAGCAACATTTCTTTTGACGCGGAATCCAGAAACATGTGAAAAATGTATAGATAGCAAAGGATAATATTTTCAATAAATTATTTTATATCAAATCATTACAATAAACGTGTTTTGTTCTGTACAAAAATTCTGGTTTCATACTTACACACCTGGTATTTTTGTCTTTTAAACTTCGGTTACAAAATATAGTCGATCTTAATTAGCTACGTAATTTTGACGCTGTATATACACATATATATTTTGTATTTTTAATTTTTGGTTTTAATGGGCCAATGAAAATGACTGAAGCGTGAGACATGTTTGTATGAAATTTTAACTCTTAATAAGATATTTAACCAGCATTTTTAATCTTAGATCCCATTTAACTACCGATAACTACAAGGATTCCGCATCATGGTTTTCAAAGCTACTAGTCCGAAAAATAGAACCAACCAAGGAATCGCACAGTCGCATGCTCAGCGATAAGGAAATTATATATGCGCTGCATACACACAACGTTCGACCCGACTCGATAGGCGAATATCTGAAGAATTAGTAAGGTTTTTTTATATTGTATGTATTATAATATGCTTATATTTTAGATTGATCGTATTGCTATGCAACCATTTAGCACTATTTTTTCAAACATTGGAAGCTTTTTCGTTAATATTGTGATACTTAACGATCTTTTATCGCACCTATGTTATATCGCACCTTTATATTATAGGATATAGACGTTCAATCCTTATGTTAATATTCGCCCAAATCATTTCGTTCAAATCATTCAAAAAATTAAAGTAAATTCCTGTTTTGAGGTATATAATACAAGGTGCGTTTCAAAGTAAACAGGACTTTTAAAAAATAGACAGAACAAATGGTTTTATCGGCAAAATCAATTAATTTTATTCAAAATAGTCTCTTCCTGCGGCCGGTATGGCCGCCAGTATGCCGGTGCAAGCCTTTTGAATGGCTTCCACGTCTGCATAACGCTTTCCTTTCATCGGCAAATGCATTTTTCTGAAAAGGTAGAAGCACGGTGCCATATCAGGTGAATACGGGGAGTGGTTGATCGTTAAAATGTAATTTTTGGTCAAATAATCGGTCACAAGCGTCGATCGATGAGACGGTGCATTATCGTGCAACAAACGCCAACTTCCATCTTCGCGATATTCGGGCCGAACACGTCGAATACGACGCACCAAACGCTTCAAAACTTCAAGGTAGACTACCGCATTAACGGTTTGTCCGGGTGGAACAAATTCTTTGTAGACAATACCCTTGGAATCATAAAAACAAATCAGCATTGTCTTCACTTTTGACTTCTCCAGGCGCGATTTTTTGGGTTTCGGCTCTTCCGGCGCTTTCCATTCAGCACTCTGGCGTTTCGTTTCGGGATCATATTGAAAACATCACGTTGCGTCACCAGTCACAATCTTGTAAAGGAAGTTTGGGTCTTTTTTTTACCTCTTTAATGATGTCCTTCGAATGTTGAATTCTGAGCAATTTTTGGTCGTCAGTCAATTTGTGCGGAACAAATCGTGCACACACCTTTTGTAAGCCCAAATGTTCGGTCAAAATGCGATAAATCGATGTTTTAGAGATGTTCAATTCTATTTCCATGAATTTCAATGATGATTTCGGATGATTTTTTATGAATTCACGCACAGTTTCGATGGAATTTTCGGTGATCACGGATTTTGGTTGGCCCACATGTTCATCGTCATTTATTTCCTCACGAGCACTTTGAAAACGTTGAAACCACTCGTGCACTCTGCTACGGGATAAGCAATCATCCCCATAAACTTGTTTCATCAATTGAAACGTTTCGGTGAAAGTTTTACCAATTTTAAAACAAAATTTAATGTTGGCTCTTTGCTCGAAGCTCATTTTCGCACCGATGACAAAAAAAGTACTGACACTTAAAACGCAATAACTTCACTTCTAATAGATGGAATGTTATGAAATTTTTACTAGAAGTCAATGAAGGATAGCAGATTCTAACGCACTAGTCGACATATGGATGACGCCACTAGAGGGCGCTAGATTCAAAAAGTCCCGTTTACTTTGGAACGCACCTTGTAGCTTTAAAAAGGACTATAAAGCGTTATTGTGTAACAGCTGTAGAAATAGAACCTCATTTTCCATATCGTCCATTGTTGTCATCCTTTTTCAATTTGATTGCTATTCACGGGTAAGTTCCTATATATGAGAAACTATGAAATGTCTGTTTCCAGTATATTAATTAAAATGGGCTCTCATTACATTCAAAAAATTATAGCTTCACAAAGCTTCTTTAAATCATGCAGTTTTTTGAATACTTCAAAGCATATATTTGGCACAGAAAAATATTTAAGACAAAGGGTGGCAGCACTCTTGTATGTTGCCACCTTACATACATATTATTAATCTGAACCTTAAGCAGCCGAATCAATCTGGCCATGTCCGTCCGTGAAAGAGCAGAGTACCAGCTATCAAAATCGGCTGGACTTTAGCGACCTTTTTTGTAGGGTGGCCTTTAGAAAGTGCGTAACACTTTAGTGTTTATAATATGTACATATATATAGTAAAATGTTGTTTATATTGTAAAAATTGTTTGAGTTTATTAAATGGACCGTTTTAAGACCAACGCTGAAAACTAAGTTTTGCCAAATAAAAGGCAATCAAAAATATCGGGATCGACTGTATACTTTATTCTTCAATATTCAGCTTAAGACTAAAAAATCAAATGTAAGTGAGATTGAGGAGATGTGTTTAAGAATATTGTATTTCGGGAGAGCATTGCTCTTGGATACTTAAGTTTAGGAGAAGATTCAAAGAGAGCAGGCAAAGCTGCTTAGGTCAGGCTTTAGGATTTGTTTACAAAAACGGCTAAGTGCCGTTGCCAAAGAATTATATATTAAATTGCATACTGCGCATATGGCATACGGTATATTTAGCAGTGTGATAATCTATATCGTTGCTTCGAATTTTTTACAAATCTAAATTTAATTAATTTTTTAATACAAATTTTAAAAATCTATCATTAGTTTTTTTTGTGTTTTTGGCAGCGGTGGCCCGTTATCAGCTTAGCGGATCTTCTTTTTCCGTCAATGCATTGCTCATGGCAATTATGCTGCGCTTCATAGGCCTAACTTTTAAATCACCAGTGCTGGTGTTTCTCGCGTTATGTCTAAGATGAATTCCGTCAATTCAAATGCTTTCGTAGCGCCTGAGCCACCCCGACCAATATGCTCGTAGCCAAGAGCCTTCAAGCAGAAACGGTTCTGCTAGCGACCGCTAGTATACTAGTAATATTCCGCCAGAAAATTCCGGACCGGGAGTACCCGGCACCCTCAGCGAATATATAGATCGAACTGGACTTCTGCCGATCTGTTATAATATCAAAAACGCTCGATAGCTTAACAATTATTTTTATTTTTATACGTTTTTATTATTGATATTATTTAAGCATTAAGCATGTAGATAAAGAAAATTATCAAAATAATAAAATTAAAATAAAATAAATAATAAAGTCACAAGATACTACGGCCGCCAACGCATTAAAGACGCTGTGCGCATTAATAGTTACATAGCTGATAAGAACTCTTGTATAGTACATAAGCACACAATTTTCATATTTTTATATAATTTTTTTTCAGAGGAGACATTGTATGAATAAAGTCAGTTTTTAACCAGAACTCATGGAAGTAATATCTTAAATTTGGCACTTTTTAACATTGGTCTTTCGAAACACCCTGACGTTTTCCCCCTTGTAAGGGACTCATCTTAAACTAGCACCTTTTAAGTTTTAGCAGATGTATGGTACATTTACTTTTATTCATTCAGTCAACAAAAACCTATCGCTTCGAACTAAGTAGAAATTAACTTAGTTAAATCGTAGACCTCTGTTCTAGTAAAAGATAGTCTTGGAGAAAGCTACAAGGAACTTCTATCCATACTAGATTTGCGGACAGCACTACTTTTTTGTTTTCATCTGAAGCAAACCGCAGCCAAATGCCATCGAATGCACGTGGATGCGTTTTGTGAGCATGCTCTCGGTAAAACAAAGTGTTTCGAGTGGTTCAAATGGTTCAAAATTCAGGAAAAAAATAACGTGGCAGACCACCGAAGAAGTTGAAAGACATTGACCTGCAAGCCTTCTTGGACGAAGATGACGCTCAAGCACAAAAACAACTGGCGGATCAGTTAAAGGTGACCCGAGAAGTCAGCTCCCTTCGGTTAAAAGCCATGGAAAAGATACAAAAGGTAGGAAAATGGGTTCCACATAAACTCAACGAAAGGCACCAGGAAAACCGCAAAACATGCGAAATTTTCATCGCCAGATTGAAAAGGGAGTCATTCCTTCATCGAATTGTCACTGTCAATGAAAAGTGATGGTGATAGATGTATTTTGAGAATCCTAAGCGCGAAAGGTCATGGGTTACCTCGGGTGAACCATCAACATAGTCGGCAAGACCAAAGGGCTACGAAGGAAAGATGCTGTGTCATGGGCGTAATCCACCAGTAATCGACCAGAATAGCAAACAAGTAAGGGAGCAGCAGTCGAGTTTCCCGACTGCAAAATACCCTGTACCAATAATAAATCATCAATAAATAAATGAAACAATATTCTATAAAAGAAAATAAGTTTCGTGTGTCATAAAGCCATACACATTTCGCTGCCAACGTCGCAGTCGGCGTCTCGCAATGCGTATTTTGGTGCGCTTCTGCTTCCCTTGCCATAGATTTTGCATGTGGCATACCTTCCGTGTTTCTTATCCGATTTTGTTCAAATTAAAAAATTAGATAGCTTTTATAAGCACCAACGCATATGCCGAACAGCATGCACAGCATTAGGTTAATAATTGTAGGCGTGGCAGTTTTTTGCGATTTGCGGGGTAGCGGGGGGTGATATCAAAATAAAACAACAAACTTGTACTGCATATGTTAATTACCTATCCAACGATATATGGCACATGTCTGTAGCTCTTTTAGTTTCTGAGATCTAGGCGTTGATACGGACAGACAGACGGACGGACGGACAGACGGACATGGCTATATCGACTCGGCTGTTAATGCTGATCAAGAATATATATACTTTATGGGGTCGGAGATGCTTCCTTCTGCCTGTTACATACATTTGCACCATATTATGATACCCTTTTCACCCATTTTTAATGGGTACAGGGTATAAAAAGCAAAACGGGTCCAGGGAACAATGGAGTCGTTCCGTTGGGAGATGTATGAAAATTACTGCATTTTTGCTTCGTTTGCTTGCAGTGTTGTGTAAAGTGCCCAAACATCGGGAGTATTGGTTAAAGGAATCAAAGGGGTTGGCGCTGTGCTTTGTGTAAAAACAGTGGATTTTTTTATGGATTTTACCTTTTACCCTTAAGGGGTAGATACAATTAAACAGTCAATAATTACGCATAAAAAAATATTTTTTACAACGAAGGTATAATTCAATCATAAAATGTTGTACACTTTTTGAAATACACTTTCACGATGAATGTAAAAAAAATTTTTTTTTGTTTTTTTAAAAGAGTATGGCGGCTGTGCGCTGGCGTGAAGTCTCGACCTCCAAAAAAACTGCAACCACTCTGGACGTCGTGTTATTGATCTGTAACAGCTCATAAAAATATACATGTAATTTGTTAGTAAACCTTGAAAATTAAAAAAAAAATAATTCTGCGTTTGGTTGAAATTTTTATCAAAAAAAAAACAATAATTGTCACTATTTTATCAGCCATTTTTGCATTAATAATTCAATATTGCAGCATAAAAATTCAAATCATTTATGTTTACAGACAGATAAAAAAGAAACCAAAATTGCAGCTAATTTGGACAAGTATTTATCCAGTAATTGTGGTTGCCAATTTTAAAAATGTTGTTTTAAGAAAAACGCGTTTAAAGTTAAACCATACAATGATCAAATTTTCTCTACGGTCGGCCGCTCTCGTATACCTGCTATGCGCTTTTCAACCTCCAAGTTGGTTTTCGAGTCTTCCGAATTTAATTTTATTTTTCTTAAGCTTGAGTGGTTTCGTTACTTCACCAAAAGGGTTAAAAAAATATGTGTGTCTATGAAGACACGCGTCAGAAGTGAAACTTTAGTGCTACCGTGTCACTATAGTCGGATTAACAATATTTGTGATTGATTAAATGGGTTCAAATGTAAATTATTTAAGAAACGAGGTTCTGAAAATTATTCACACATTTTATTTACATTGCATAGTATACATGTTACATTATCTTCATTGGTTAGAAAAAAACAATCAGTTTATGGTAGCTGAAATAAGTTATAAGAATTCTCGATTCTAATTTCTCTAAATATCGTGAGAAAACGGCATCAATTGTTGTTCCATGTCGTGTGGTGGATTCGGTTCATGAATTGTTCATTTTTCAATGTTTCTTCTAAAAATCAACGGCAATGCATCATCATAATGCGTTGGCCACCGTCAATCTGAAATTCAGCTGAACACATTTATCCAATAGTAGACAGCCCAATTGAAAGTTGTTCGAGTTGTTGAATATTTATATCCAAATTGGGTGTCATGACAAGTGTTCCATGAAGATTGTTTGTTGAAGATTGTGCAGTAAAATAAAAAAAAATGCAGATAATTGTCAATTTTTTTCAAAGGATAATTCTATACAGAGGCAGCTGAAAGTGATTTTTTTCGTATTCATAAACTATTTCGTTGAACGTTCTACCTTGCGACTTTTGGATAGTGATGGCACAAGCTGATACTAGAGGCAGATGATTCCTTTTGTCCAAAATTGTCTTATTATTATTCAGAAATGTGGTAGAACTTCTGCACGTGATTGGAACTACTATGCGATTGATGTTTTTAGCTTCAATATGTGCTGCAACTTTTATCGAATCACGAAACACGAGTTGCAGCTCCTGTATTATCAGTATCTATATAAATGAGTTTATCAACCGCACCATCAGCTAATCCATCTAAGACGTCTAAATTGGTAGGTATTACGTACCATTTGTTTATGACTAGTATTATGGTATATCGTAGGGTAAGCCCCCAGTGTCTATTACTGATCTTTTATGCAGACTTTGGCTTCTTGTTTAGCATAGTAACAGCCGGTTAAACGTCAATAACTTTCGAAACATTTTTTTTCTCTACCGTATTTATTACTGCCAAATTGAACTCGTTGACAGCATTATTGGTCAGATAGACCCTGATTCCATGTGGGCAAAAACATCTGCTACCTCTTTCGTATAGAAGAACGATTCTATCAGTGGAATCTCCTCCGGATCCAATGTGACACCGTTTCCAATTTTCGTTAAAATTGTGAGTATACTCCATTGATTTTTCTTATGACTTGATTCAATTCAGTTATATAACTTGTTCTTTTTATTTCACGCCACGCTTTTCTTCTTTCTGCCCCAATTTTCGGCAAATAAATTATTGAAAAATCAATCGAGGCGAATGCACTCACACCACTCCATACGGAGTGAGAAAGTATGAAAGAACGAATGTCTCACTCGTCTTCAACTCACAAAGGCAAGCGAGGCGGTAGCCTTATCCGCCTTACAAATATATGTAACTCAAAATATGTAGAAATACTAATTTGGAAAATTTTAAATTTTGATTACAATTGTTCTTTCGATGTGCTTACGTCGAGAACTATTTGTCTAGATAGACTCTTTACATATATTAACTGAATATTTGTGGCCCCAAAGTGATTGTTTGGGGAAATTCGTTAATATTATATAATATATATATTATACTTATTCCCCTCGGAAAAACATTAAAATAAAAAGCAATTCGGTATCGCTTCTCATTCTTACCATCCGTTATAAGACCTGCTGTTTATCGCACATTTGCCCGCTATATTTTTGTTGAACAGTGAGACGCGTGCTGTAATTTAATATAATATATTCATACTCTGTCTATAACATTATGATAGAAAAATTAAGGTACACGAAAGTGTGCGCACGCCCAGAATGCTCACAGCTGATCACAAGCAGTGACGAGGAAGTGAAAACAGCTGTCACTAACTACCTTAAGGGGTAGTTAAATAATTCGAAAAGTTACTTTTAGCCTACTCATAATCCTGGTAGTTCGGAAATAGTTACCTTATTTTTTGAGAGTAAATTTTCATATGATGTTTGGTGGTTGTTTTTGAATTCACTGCACTTGTCAGTTAATTTATTTGTTCTTAAGTTTTTGTCTTAATTTTTATCTGGAAGGCTTATTGAAGTTATCTCAAAATGCTTTTTTTTATTAATGGTTTTTAAAATGGTTTATTAAGACTGGTCTCCAATTATGTCCCTACTATTTACCCAGCTTACAAGGCTGTACTTGGATATTTCTGTTTTGTCTTGCCTTGATCAATTATTCTAGTTGGGTGTTCTTAACGTTTTTTGATCTGGCTTTCTCATACTTGATAGATGGTTCGTTGTCGCAATATATTGGTTTAGTTCGCAGATAGAAATTCATGAGCGGCTTAAATGTTTGCTATTGTTCTGGATAATTAAAAATTTTGAAAATATATCCTACATGCCTGGATGAACAAGTATATATTATCAGTTGGTAATAAATCATCGTGCAATATTTCACCTACTGAGGGTGACGATCATATTTTGCCTATTTTGAGGATATTTTTGGAAAAAATTAGTCTTGTAGAGTTTGTTCCACGTTTTCCTGTGAAGCTCTGTGAGCCCTATAGTGTTCTTGGATTTCTTGGATATTTCCTTTCGCTCTTTTTTATCTAAGATGTCAGTTACCATACAATCCGTGGAGCGGAATGTAGATATCGGGAATGTTTGCACTAATTTTTGCTGTATGAATGCCAGTATTAGTAGTTCGCATTGACTACGTCATTTTGGCCACATAACACAATCTCTGAATAAGTGTTTCTCTGTCCGAGAAGTATAAGAGGCGTCGAGTTTTTTCGCCAAACATTATGACCTTTCTAACTGAGGCAGTTCGGCTTTCTTTTATTATTATCTGATTTCGAAAGCAGTTGACTGGTTTATCTGTCTTCGATAGTGTAGGTGAGTAACCGCTGTTAATTGTGGGAATATCGGACTGTGCATCCATCTCAAACGTGTAGGCGACGTAGTTCTCCTTCCCTGGTTTGTAAAAGTTTGCGCATTATGCTTGTCAATGGAAGCTTTTATCTTGAAATTCGGATTGCGATCTGACACTGCAAAAGTGAGAGGCTGGTGGTCTGTGAAAATATTAAAAATGTTCACGCCGTACAGGCAGTTTCTGAGTTTCTTTAGGGCATATTATGGCAAGAAATTCCCTTTCATTTGTTGCAAAATTTAATCGCCTATCCTTTAGAGTTCTTGGCTATTGGTTTTCCGTTAATGACTTTCTGTACAGCTGCTCTGTATTTTCCGTTCAGAGAAGCATTTACAGCTTTTTCTCTACTTCATCATAGTAGTGCAAAAGAATCATATTTCCTTGACGGAGAGTTGACATCTCATGCTCTATAAAGTAGAGTGGTTGGTTGTCTGCATATGTATGTAAAATCAAACTGGTTAATTATGACCTCAAAATTTAAAGGAGTATCGAAGGATCATATCGGCTGAACCTTTAATTTTATTTCTTAATACTCCTTAAGCTTGGTAGTGTTTAGAGTTACCTTCAAACTTCTCGTAACTTTATATGCCGCTTTTCTCCATGAGACGTATGTCTCGTTCCTTTCCTCGAAGTCTGGTAGCGGCTTTCCAATATCCAAGGTCTCGTTGCATGTTATGTCTAATCTGGTTTCAGCATCTATATACATATATACATATACAGGTATCCCTCCTATAACGCGGTTTCAATCAACGCGGTTTCGATATAACGCAATTTAGAAAAAAATAGGTTTCAGTATAACGCGAAATTTTGGCTTATATAACGCGAAGGGGAAAATACATAATTATAAAATCTGGCAACACTAATTTGCGTACCACATATAATAATGTATTTTTAATGTAAACCAGGAATTACCCTTTTTGTTTTGCTATTTGTTATCGAAGATAGGTATGTATGTAATATAAATTTTTGCTAACATGACAGTTACAGAATTATGGAAAAATTTTTCAATTTTAAACTGCATTAAAATTGTAGAAACTTCTCTTAAAGAATTAAAGCAGTCCACGCTAAATGGCTCATGGAAAAACATATGGCCGGAGATTGTTGCAAAAAATAATGCTGTGCCACCATTACAGGTGGAAGTGAGCCGAACATTAACGTTAACGTTTCGGTGGAGAAGGCTGTGACGATATAAACGAAGATGACATTTATGAACTTATGAATGAAGGTACAGACCTCACCGAAACAGACCTACTTCAATTAGCAACTGAATCTCCATCCGTCTCAAATCTCGCACAAGATGACGTCACTTCGGTAGAAGATATGTGTGAATCAATCTCCAGTTTTACTCTGAAGCGCATACGAGAGGGTTTAAGTTTGGTTGAGAAAATTAAATCTTTCTTTACAACTAATGATTCTTCACTGGAGAGATCCAGCAAAATAATAAGGGAAATAGATATTAAACTAGCACCTTATTACGAAATTGAAAAGGAGCTTAAAAAAACCACCCACCAAACACTGATAACAGATTTTGCAATAATAAAACCAGTAGAAGAACCACAAGGTCCCACAACTAGTTTCTTTTCCAATAGCGAAAACTATGTTGGAAAAATTTCTTCTGACGAAGCTATTGCTCCCCCAAAACGCCCACGCTCAAAGAGCCTTGTAGACAGCGAAACAGATTAATTACCATATACAGTTTGAAGAATAATAGTAGTTTTAAATAAACCTTTAAGTTGTTTTAGTTTGTTCTTAAATTTTTGAATGTTCACATAATTATTTAAATTTTGTTTTTTGAATTTTGCAATATGTACATATGTATTATTATTCATATCTTGTGTTTTTAATTGTATAAGAAATTCTGAGTTTTTGTATTGAGTTGAAATATATGTGTAACTGTTACTTAGTATGTATTTTATTTAAAAAAAAACTATTGTAACGTAACCCCCAAATTTATATGAAAACTAAGGTTTCGATAACGCGGATTTACATAATGCGCAATTCTTCTTGTACGTAACTGTCGCGTTATACGAGGGATACCTGTATATGTATGTCTCCACTCCGGGTGTGCCGATATTTACACAAATGTTTGTGTGCGGCGAGTGCAACGCGCCTTCTAAATATTATGGCTTTTAGTTGGTCGTTAGACATTGCCATTTTTGGATAACTTGGAGTTTAATATTGGTTTTCCGAACGTATTGTTTCTGAGTGACCTAAGTTTTTTAAATTTAGCTAGAAAATCCCTCTTATTTACTGGCTGGCACTTTGTTATTACCCATGTGTTATTAACACAAAGAACAACAATTTCTGTTGTTTATTTTTCTATTTTGATATTGTAAGAAGCAAGATTTCGAACTATACTGCCTTTATTTTTCGGACAGCTTTACAACTTTAGAAATTTTAAATTTTCATTTAATTTTTGGGGCGTCGAGGGTCTTACAAGCACGGTAGTTTTTTGGTTTCCTCGCGTATTGATGATCTTTCGTAGATTGGGTGCCAATTAATTTCGTTTGTATGATGATTTCCCTTGCAGATCACCAAGTGTGTTAGACGCGGGGTATTGACCGCCGACGCCGACCAAGTTTGGAATTGCACAGCATCCGCAGACGATACCGAATTTGCGCAATTATTATTCCATCTATGCATCATTGATTTAATTGTTGTTATGTGCTTGTGTTAACTTACGCGTACCTATAACCAAATTGTTTAAGAGACGTATAAGGGTTAAATCCTCGTATTAACCATAACTTAATCGGGTTTTTATGATATAACAAGAGTATAACACAAAAAATATTTATACAATTTTCAGCAAAACCACAGTGTCATTAATAAATGAAAAAAAGGCAAATCTTTCCTGCAAATTGGTGGCGTCATGGACCGTACAGGTTGGCGACATGGATCAAACTTTGCACCTTTGGAAATACACGGGAGGGTTTGAAAAAATTGACCAAGCCAAGGAAGACCTGTGGAATGATTCCGAGTACCTTAAATTAATGCATGAGCGCTCCAAATTTTTACGCTCTCGCCATCTACAGTATCTATTAGCTTTCAGCTACTGGCCCAAAATTGAAAGTCGAATTGGCAAGAATATTTATGAAATGCGGTATGTAAAATACACTAATTCAAAAGTAATCCCTTGTTGATCAATCATTTAGGTCATACCGATTAACACCTGGTACCATGATCGAATGGGGAAATAACTGGGCACGTGCTATTAACTATCGTAAACACAACAACGAAGCCTTCGCTGGATTTTTTTCACAAATTGGCAGATTGTACAATGTTCATCATATTTGGTGTAAGTCTCTTGAAATTTTTTTTTTAATATTGTATTGAAAATACAACTACTACTACTTCACTTCACTACAAATAGTTAATATACCTAAACACAAAACTAATTCTATATTATATGTACAATCTTTATGATATTAGATTCATTATATTAATTACAACTTGCTTTTCACACTAGGTCATTTTTTTTTAGTTTTCTGAATGTGAGACGAACTTTTTTTAATATTTTGTATATATTTATATTTATTTATATTATATATTATTATTTATTTATAAAAATTTTTTTTATTAATTTCTTCGTCGTCCCATTTAAAACCGCGATAAAAAGTAAGAAAAGGCCACTTTCTATTATTTTTACAGCACAACTTTTCTGAACAGCGCTGCTTTTCGAAGAAGGTTTGCCAAAAACGTAATATTTGTTACATGGAGTTGATGTTATTTTAATTTAAATAAAACAGAGCTGTTTTTGGAAAATTTAATACTTAATTGGATAAATTTATATATTGGAATTTACTACAAACAATATGCGATTTAAATATATATTCAAATAGATCATTTTTGTTAAAAACGATATTATGGAAAAAAATTAAAAAATTAGAATAATTTTTTCACACTTAACGTTGATTTATTTCCAAACTGTAAATATCAAAATATTTTTTCTCAAACAGGTTACAAATCTCTTCAGGACCGCAAGGAGACAAGGGAAGCAGCCTGGCGATCTCCAGGGTGGGACGAGTGCGTTGCATACACTGTGCCACTGATACGCGATATGCATTGCCGGGTTCTTGCACCAACAGACTTTTCGCCTACGCAATAACAGGAAAAAAAATTACCATAGCAGAATGTTCGGAAAATTATTCCATTATTTTTTCATCGATTCTTGCAAAAATATACATTTAAAAATGTTATAACATATAAATCAAATTTAACTTTCACCCAATGTAAATAAATGAATAAAAATAATAACTATTTGCTAGCTTCGCTATTCTATACAATTCCCAAGCTGCGCATGTTTTCCGTAACGGATGCCAAACAAAAGAATATAAGGTAAGATAACATATTGTGCGGCACGGGAGTCGCCGCAATATCCTGTCCCTGCAGGGGTTAGGTTCATCTGCCCGCAACAACCAGTCACATTGAGATCACAACAGTTACAGTAGAGTTATAGGAAGAGCGGACCGAGGCCAGGTGATGGCAAGGATCAGTGACTATATTGTAGCTCTTCTCCCTCAAGTCACCATAATAAACAGAAAGCTGGATCGTAGCGTAGCTGGGTCACAAGACTTTTATTGAAGGCTGTCACCTGTCATGAAATACCCTTGCCCAAAATAAGCATACACCGCACAGATCACGGCCGTCGTCAAACATCTATAGTGTGATATCCGGCCGTTGTGTACGTTTAGGACGGTAATTCGGAATTTAGCTTTCATCGTGAAATTCGCTTAATGTGTGCACTTTATTTGGCTCATCTAAATAGGTTTTACACTTTTGACTTCATTTTTTGTTTAACCGCGTGATTGAAAAAAGTTGATTTCTTTTGTATTCCAAAGTTAAAATCATCTTTTATCATTTTTTTCTAAAATGGGCCGCGGAAAACCTTTAACCGATTTTG
The DNA here is from genome assembly GCA_035047325.1 of Drosophila vallismaia. Classification (NCBI taxonomy): domain Eukaryota; kingdom Metazoa; phylum Arthropoda; class Insecta; order Diptera; family Drosophilidae; genus Drosophila; species Drosophila vallismaia. The sequence goes on along the minus strand of JAWNPU010000001.1, from coordinate 230,108 downwards.
AAAAAGGTCAAATAAAAGGATATATTAAATCTGGCTTAAAACACTGTGTAATATCCAAGAAAATCGGTCGAAGTCAAAACGTTGTGAGTAATAACCACCTCCCAATGATGCTCGTAAGGAAGCACGACTTCGATTTGCCCGAGAACACATGACGTGGAACAAGGAGTGGAAGACGGTGGTTTTCTCCGATTAAAAGAAGTTCAACCTCGATGGACCGGATGGCTATAACTACTATTTCCATGATATAAGAAAGGAAAAATGTTTTTTAAGCCGTCATCACACTTGTGCAGGTGGTGTAATGGTGTGGTGAGCCATATCTTTCTATGGAACGTGCGAGCTCCAGTTTGTCACCTCGAAAATGAACGCAAACGTGTATAAGACTGTGCTTCAAAAGGCTTTTCCTCAGTTTTTTGAGATTTATGGTCATTTTCAATGGACGTACCAACGTGACAACGCTCCCATCCATACGGCTCGGATTATTAAACAGTGGATTAAGGACCAAAACGTAAAATTCCTCAAGTGGACGCCTTACTCTTCTGACATTAACATTATTGAAAACATTTGGGGACTTTTGTCCAGTGTACGAAGGAGGAAGACAATTTAGTGACACTGGGACCCTAGTTGAAGCTATTAAAAAAGCCTGGTCAACAATTTCACTAAATGAAATTAAAAAATATTAGATTCCTTACCAAACCGTATGTTTGAAATAATTAAAAGCAAGGGTAGCCATACCAAATACTAAATAATGCTAAAACACTGCACTTTGTTATTTAAAATACCCAGTGCCTTGAAATTTTGCTTTATTACTAATAAATTAAATAGTTTTAGTGGTCAAACCTATTCAGTTAAGCCAAAAAAATTTGAGATATTTGTTGTTTTTGAAAAAAAAATTAAAATGATTTAAAAACAAAACTAAGAGATCAGATACTTTGTTATTTAACAAAAGACAGATTTATTCATACATAAAAATGTATTTCGCTTAAATCGGATTTCATATAACTAAGATACAACGTTTCAAACCTGAACAAATAGTCAAACCTATTCAGTTGAGCGGCACTGTACAATAAGCCAAATTGAATAACAAAATTTGTTGATATCTTACGTTTACTTTTGAAACGTTTTTTCAGAACTGACCGTGACTGTGTAAGCTTTAATCTGAGCCTGCATTTTGCAACTGATGGTGAGACGAGACCTGTGCAAGTTGCCAGAATCACATCGTTTTACTGTTTGTGTAGATCTAATTTCTTCTTCTGTGTCTTCTTCAGGTTAACTCGCATGGATGATCTCAATAGGCTTCCTATTCATGATTGAGTGAAATGATCCATTTTAGCGAATCGTCGCTTGGAAGAAGAACTAAGGGATTTCCATCTCGGAACCTTCTGCGTAAAGGTGGAGCATTTGCAATGTCAATATCGTACTGATTTTTCAGCAAAATTTGTATCGCTTCAAGATTAGCATTAGGAAAAAGCTTCCCTAGCTGAAGGATAGTGATCTTTAAGTCCTTCATACGCTATCCATCATACACAGCAAACTTGCTTATAAAAGTTCACCCGAATGCCTTTTATCGGAATTTTCTGACTCTGGCATCGGAAGCCAAATCAAATGGTCGCGTAAAGTCTGGATAGTGAAGGATAACGTCCTCTAATACAAGGATATATCTAAGCTTGTATGTCTAATTGTTGCTTATTATTGGGTGAACACCCGAATGCCTTTTGATCGGAATTTGGTGACACTTGCTCCTTCAGTATATTCGTCAAAAGTCTCGCTATAGATGCGAAATATTCGTTAAAACACCTATAATACAAGTAGCTCGCTAGACCAACAAAAAAAACTCAGATCAAACCAATTTTTTGGCTGATAAAGCTCTTTAGTGGCTTTAACCTTGTTCTGGCTTGCTGTAGTACACTCTTTTGTTAGATTTCTGCCTGCTCACTCGCATGTTGATATCTTGCCCCTTTAAAATCTGAGTAATATGGGAGTGCGCGATTCTTCAGTTTCTGAAAATACATAACATTATCAACATAAATGTATAAACTCTTCAGTCCGAACAGTAGACGTAAAAGTTCATATAAGACACGTTTGACCGTATTGATTGGTTCCTCAATCAATTTGTTTATTATACCTGGAGTTTAGGTCGAAAGTGTCGAAAAATTTTGCCTTCCTAAGATTAGGCAGTTTATTGATGCTCGGCATTAGGTATCCGTTGGCGACAGTTTTCCAACCTAATTTCTGAAATCGTGTCTTTCTGTCCTATAATTAGAATAATAATTATCGATTAACGAACTCTGCAGCGCCAATGTGAAATGGTTACAGCTTTGAGTATAATGGCTCATTATCTTTTGTCCACTCAGTTGCCACAACATTTGTGTTGATCGGCAACTTCCTATCTGGATCAGCGAAGGCTGCCCTGGTTATATACCATACATCATTTGCATAAAAATTGTTTTTTTGGGAGAGCGAAAATATCCTCAATCTTCGTGAAGTGAAGCTGAGCACATGTTTAAAAGTTCAGATCCTCATATCTTCCATTGAATAAGATAGCATTGCCGCTAAGATCAATGGTACTTCCACTAAGAGGGCAAAAATGATTTTACCGTCAAAAGTTTTCAGTCCGGGTAATAAGAACGAACTTTTTTCACCAGACAGATCGAAATTGAATTTTCGTTTTATTTTTTCCGACCCATATAACGACTTAAAAATAAAGGGTGAATTGGGATTAAGTTCGACAACCATATCTCTCTCTCTTAATGCAGATTTTAGAGACCCGTTTATCTACTAGATACCTTTGTTACTTCGCCACTACTATTCGTTGAATGAATGGAAGCACGGATAAACCTCCAAAAATGCAAAAAATTACTTTCAAGTCATTATCAGCCGGCGTGAAAATTTGAAACAAATTGCTAAAATTAAGGGGCCTGAGTTAAGACATTCTTTTAGAGTTAATCGGTCTCTTCTATGCGTTTCGATGTTGCACATGGTTTGCTTCTGTTGTAAAATAATGCTGATTATGCCCCTTTGTTAATTGACTATTCATGGTTAGAATGCGATGTCTTTTGTGATAGACGACCATTGATCATTGTAATCCATTGCTATAGCAATTACCTGGGCTAAGCAGCAAAAAGCACATCACTTAAATTTTGTTTAGACGAGAAATGAACACGTGATAATCAGCTTTTTAATTGCTTTTCGGGGATAGTCAACCTAATATCTCATAATTGTCTTATTTGTAAAGAATGTCAGCTTCTCAATTTCATCGTCAATCTGTGAAATCGAAATCTGTCCTTGCCTGTATGTCGTGAAGTCTTGCTTCAAGAAGTTTTATGGAAGCTTGTACCTAAATAGGTTTTGTCAAGGAGGCTAATAGCATCAAGGATGGTATTTAACAACGATAAGACCGAATCAGCGGGCGCTATCACTATATTGCGGATTATGAGAACAGCATACAAGTCATATGCAGCTACCGGTGCTTGTCAGCAAGAAATATATAAATTTTCCCAGTAACCCATCAAAATCCAATAATTTTTACCGCATCAAGGCCTTCTTCTTTAATAAATATTAAATTTTATAAATTAATCTTAAATTTTTGGGGATTCATAAAATATCTTTTCACTCACATGATACTATTAACTGTTTGGAGTTTTATTTCTTCTTTTTTGTATAGATCCTCGGATCCTCCTCCTTTTGTCTTTTTATTGAATATCTTACATTTGTTTATTTGGATTTAACTTTACCCTTTTCGTTACTTGTTCCTACATTCCTTCTCTGTGTCATGTATATGCACCACCTAACTGCCAATAAATTAGTTTTGTCTCATCTGAATGATTCTGATTTTATCCTACTTATGGGTGACTTAAATTTGCCCCTCATTTCATGGATCCACACGGACGATGATAACACGCTAATACCCACTAGCCAAAATGACCTCATTGATGGTTTAGAGATCTCTGCCTTTCCCCAGCTTAACCCTATAAGGAACCCCCGAGATCGCTTCGCTTTAGAGATCTCTGCCTTTGCCCAGCTTAACCCTATAAGGAACCCCCGAGATCGCTTCACCTCATTACAACCTCCTCTTCCATTATAATAAAGTATCCTCCCTTATGTATACCTGGGGACTCACATCATCCAACACTCTTGGCATCGCTGAATATCGACTCTCCACATGTAATAGCGCGCAGTTTCGTCAAAAGTGTTTTAAAAGAACCGGCTTTGTGACCTGAGAAATCATTTGGCTAATATTGCCTGGAGTTATCTTTCAAATGTCAGCAATATCAATACTGCTACGCACACTTTTTATGAAGTAATTCATAATGCCTTAAAAAAATATGTCGCCGAAATATTGACTCCATCAACTACATAACCGCCATGCTTTAAAAAGCAAGTCTCTCTCTCTCCTAAAAAATAGGAAATTTAGAGCTTATATAAAGTCTCTAAGGTCTAGAGCCTGGTTACATCGTTTAATTAGCCTTCTCATATACAACCAGTTTGTTCAACTCAACAATCAAATATAAAAAATTATATTAAAAAATTTATTGTAATATTTCAAAAGGATCCAAGCTTAGTCTATTCTTTTGTAAACTCTAAACGTAAATCCTATCCTTCATTTTTTCAATCGACCTACTTAATTGATTAATTTTGTACAGTATCGCTTACCGTACATAAATAACATATATTATTATAAATACCACTGTCATGATGTGTTAACGGCTCTTTCATCAATCAAAATTTCATTTCCACCAGATCCCGACAATGTACCAATGTATCAATCAAAATTTCATTTCCACCAGATCCAGACAATGTACCTAGTTGCATCCGCGGACGGTTCTCCGATTTTCTTAGCTTACCTCTCACTGTACTATTTAACCCCTCCTTGGAGCTAACATCCCATTCATAAAAAGGCTCTAAGGGTTCCATTGAGAACTACCGCGTTGCTGAACTATCTGCAACATAAATGCGAGAGCATAATCTCACGATAACAACATGGTTTTGTCAAGCTACGTTCGACAACAACTAATCTACTATAATTTTCTTCTATCATCAACCGAGGTTTTCACTATCGCTTGCAACCTGATGTAATTTATACTGACTTTAGCAAGGCATTTTTTTTTTTTTTCATTTGGTATTTATTTACATTGCAGTCTACTGTAACTATTTATAGTAACTTATACTGCAGAGATTCATAATTTCTATCGATTATTTACATATTTACATACTTAAACCCAATTAGGGAGTGTAGAGGCATGATTTAATTTAATTAATTAATTTATATATATTCTTGGCAGATCTGTTGGGTGAATGCGCAGGAGCCTCCTTCTTGCCCTTAGTCCCATTGCTTGTCTTCAAGAGTTTTCGAGCCAACTGGTTAGGGTGGTTTCCCAATTTATTTATGTACGCGATTGCTTGCTTGTTTATGACATCGCCAATCCTTGGTACCTTCAGTTCCGTTTTAATGTCTTTGTTGCGGATGTACCAAGCCGCTCCAGATAGTTTAGGCAAGATTTGTGACTGCGCCACACGAATTTTGTTGAGGTGCGACTTTGCGGCATCCATATACTTTTATGCCATATTTCCAAATAGGAGCCAAGACAACCTTATAAATTTTGGCCTTGTTGAAAATTGAAACTTTGTTTCCAGGCCTAAGGAGCCAAGCCATACTGTTCGCCTTCGTTTTGAGCCGCCGAGTTACATCCGTTACATGGCGTTGAAATGTAAGTCGCTTATCCAGAGTGACACCGAGGTATTTGTGGGCGTTCGATTGTGTGAGGAGCTCACCATGCAGAAACACACCTGGTGATGTTTCCTTTCTCAGGGTGTACGTCACGGAGACACACTTTTCCGGATTGAGTGCGATGTTCCAGCGTAGCGCCCAGTTCTCAAATTTTTTTAGGTAAAGCTGAAGCGAATCAGTGGCTGTATAGACGCAAGTTTCTCTGGCCAAGACTGCAGTGTTATCAGCAAAGTGGCAACTAGCAGGTCATTGGGATCTGTAAGCGACATTTTGTCAGCTGAGGGCATGTCGTGCGTATACAGGCTATATATTGTTGGACCTAAAACACTTCCCTGGGGTACACCTGCTCTGACTCTTTTTGTTTGGGAGGACAGTCCGTCCTGTACTACTTTAAAGTATCGCTCGTGTAGGAAGCTTTTTATTATTATTAACAAGTAAGAAGCAGCAGTCGAGTTTCCCGACTGCAAAATAAACTGTACCCTTAGACATGCTTACAATTTATTTATTTAGTATCAATAAATAAATGAAAAAATATTCTATTAAAAAAGAAAATAAGTTTCGTGTGTCATAAAGCCATACACATTTCGCTGCCAACGTCGCAGTCGGCGTCGCGAAATGCGTATTTTGCTGCGCTTCTGCTTCCCTTGCCATAGATTTTGCATGTGGCATACCTTCCGTGTTTCTTATCCGATTTGGTTCAAATTAAAAAATTAGATAGCTTTTATAAGCACCAACGCATATGCCGAATTGCATAGCATTAGGTTAATAATTGTGGGCGTGGCAGTTTTTTGCAATTTGCGGGGTAGCGGGGGGTGATATCAAAATAAAACAATAAACTTGTACTGCGTATGTTAATTACCTATCCAACGATATATGGCACATGTCTGTAGCTCTTGTAGTTTCTGAGATCTAGGCGTTGATACGGACAGACAGACGGACAGACGGACGGACGGACAGACGGACATGGCTATATCGACTCGGCTGTAGATGCTGATCAAGAATATATATACTTTATGGGGTCGGAGATGCTTCCTTCTGCCTGTTACATACATTTGCACCATATTATGATACCCTTTTCACCCATTTTTAATGGGTACAGTGTATAAAAAGAGCTGAGGATTTTGTAGACTTTTAAGCTTGTGCTTTTAAGCTTTATGCCACACACCGTCGAAAGCCTGCTGGATGTTCAGAAAAACTCCAACGTCGTACTCCTTTCCATGGAAACCTTCTAGCACAAAGTTCACTACGCGGTGTAGCTGTTCAGGTCTGCCATGTCTGAGTCTAAAATCAAACTGAAACTTTGGAATAGCTTTTTGGACCTTACGGGATTCGAGCAAACTTCTCAGGATGCACCTCTCAAGTAATTTGCCAAATGCTGGAAGCAGGCTTATTGGGCGATAGGAGTTTAATTCCTCTGCTGGCTTCCCATTTTTATGGAGCATAATGATATTCGCCTTCTTCCAGGCACTTGGGAAGTGTCCTAGTCGAAGAGCAGAATTGAAAATCAGAACAAGGAATAACAAAGCTCTGTGGGGCATCAGCTTAATGGAGCGGTTGTCAATGTGATCCTCACCAGGAGCCTTGTTGTTGCGAAGGGATTTGATATCATCTTCCAATTCCGTCAGTTTAATAGGCTTTACAGGAAGAGCCATCTGCAATGGGGCTTCTAGGGATTCAGCAACCAGTTGTTTTCGTCTTGGCGATGCTGCCTCGAACGGCTGGAATCTTTCCTCCAGGTTTCTGGCGAACGTTTCAGCTCTGTCCTGAGGTGATTTTGCCGAAGTGCCATCTGGGTTACGAACTGGAAACTTTGGAGCAACTTGTCTCTTGAATCTCTTCGTGAGCTTCCAGAGCGCGAATTTTGAGTTTTCATCGGCAGTAGCTTTCCTGGGGAATGCGTCAGTTGCTTTTCTTTTCTGGTTGGCCAGTACTTTTCTCACCCGATTTGATATCCTTCGGTACAATCTGTCAATTATTAGGTCATTGGTCCTGATGAACTCACGCCGAAGACGTTTCTTGAGAGTTAAGAGTCCTACTGCTTCCGAAGAGAGAGCGACGCTGCTATGCAAGTTGCGTAGGTGAACTGCGCCGCCAGGAGCTGCAATTTGAGCTGCATCTTTGATCTTCTTTATAAATGTTTCAACCGCTTTCTCGATGTCGTCTGCTGTATTTATCTCTGTATTAAGGTTAAAGGCATTGTTAAGTTCGTACTGAAACAGCCTTATATTCGCACCAGGTGGAACGAGGTGACGTTGTTAGTGAAGCGATCAGCGGCATGTGATCGGAAGATAGGTCATACACTTGGCGTACTGATAGTAGACTGTTAGCTATACTTTTGTACAAGAATAAGTCGATACATGAAGGTACATTCCTCGTGTTATACGGGTAGTGAGTGGGTTTGCCTGTAGCCAGAACTTGAGTTGAGCTGCCGGAGATAACATCGTGAAGTGCTGTGCCTCGAGCATTCGCTCTTATACTACCCCAGAGGCGATGCTTAGCGTTAAAATCACCTCCAATGATAAACTTTTGACCATGTTGACCGAGGAGATTATCAAACTCAGAGGAATTCCAAGGCAGGCCTGGAGGAAGGTGAACAGCTGACACCGTAATTTCGGCCAAATTAGTGGAAATTTTTACCGTCGCCATTTGTAGGTCATTCGTTGTGATCGAATGCCGGTGATAGTGCACTAATCCCTGCCTGATTAGGATACAAGCTCCTCCTATGGCTCGACCTCCTGGGTGATCTGCTCTATAGCAGCTGTAACCAATCATATTGAGGTAGGATCCGTCGTGTAGGAGTGTCTCTGAAATAAGCATAACATCAATTTCGTGCTTGCTGAGAAACACTTTAAGCTCATTAGCATTTGGGATAATGCTACGAGCGTTCCAGGTTCCGAGGCGCAGTTCACAAGCCATTACTTGTGCTGTGGATGTTCTACGCGGGTCATGGGAGTAATGTTGATTCCAGTTTTTCGGCTTTTGAGTCTCTGGACGTAAATTCTACAGCCCTTGTGAGTTGCCTCATGTTTGCCTTGGCAATTAACGCACTCCAGGTCGTCATAGGTCCTTGCCTGGCATTGACTGGAACCAGTCCAATGAGGCAAACTGCATCGACCACATCTGGGCTCCTTAGTGCAATAGTTTTTAGTGTGATCAAAGCCAAAACGTCGGTAACATTGACGCAAAGTAACATTTTTTCTCGGCAGTTCCACTCTGACTCTTTGACGGCCAACTTTATTTATTTTTAGAGCTTCTATGTTATTAAAGTCTATAAACCAGACGTTCTGGCCAGAAGCCTTGCCTGGAACCGGTTCAGAGGAGTCAAAATTCTGTGACTTTACCTTTGGATTATAGGTATTAACCACAGCGTGACGTTGGGAGGTGAACGCATTTAAAATTTGCTCAATTGGGGTAGAAGCAGCCAAGTTGCACACCACAACCCTGTAGGCTCTGTCTTCCGGGAGGCAGAAGTGAGTGTATTGGAGATGAACTTCTGATAATTTTTTAGTGATAGCTCTGTGGGCATCAGAGTCACAGGGGTATATGCGCAAGTTGGCATTACGCGCGATCTTGAGCTCATATGAGTCAGACGATACCGCCAAGTCGAGAAGTCTTTCTAAGGCAGGTCCATCGCCGACAGCAAGTACTGTTAAGTGGCTAGGTTTTGGTGACTTTTTTGTCACTGGAATTTTTGCTTGTCCAGTTTCTTCTTCTGCAACGGTTTCGACTGGAGATTGTCTATGCTAATTTCGCCTTCTTACAGTCATCTAGGTTTCCAAGAGCAGCAAATTTATTTAAAGCGAAATGGTTTCTATTTTCAATAACATGGGCTCTTTTTTCGAACTTTTCGGTAAGGTTGGTAGGCTTCTCTTCTTGGATGGAACTTTTTGCCAAGAGACTGAAGCCGGCTGGAATATAAGCGTACTACTATTTTTTTCAATTTGCGGTAATGGCGACTATTTGCAACTGTTATCTGGTAAGGGTTGTTTAATTGGCTTGGGCTGCTAACCATAAAAGGCTCCCTGCCAGTTGTGCTAGACGGGGGCATGCTCTGAAAGGAGCATCCTGTTCGTGGTACCCCTCGTAACTCTGCTTTAGTGCACCCAGCGACTTCCGACATCCCGAAATCGATCGACCATACTTCTCTTGAAGCACCTCTATTTTTTAATTTCCTCGATGAAATAATAAAGTTTGATTATTTTGCCAAAAACTTTTTTTTTTGTTTTGTCGGAAAATATTTAATAAAAATAAAATCGAACTGATGCCTTTCTCAATGATGATTCGACTAAGCAAGGCATTTGATTCAGTTAATCATCAGCTCCTGCTACCGAAACTATCGGTTATTGGTTTTCCACCAAATACTGTTATGTGAATTGCTTCCTATCTTTCAGATCGAACTTAGCGTGTTCTATTTAAAACTACCAAGTCGAAGGTCATCCATGTCGCATCGGGTATCCCGCAGGATAGTCTAGGACCACTGTTGTTTATACTCTTTGTAAACGATCTGATGTCAAGTAATGCTATTCCTTCTCGGAACAATTTTTGCACAGGCATCTACAACTAGACCTAGATGAGCTCTATACGTGGTGCTCAAGCAATCTTCTATTCCTAAACTGCTCCAAATGCAACCTTATGACATTTAATCGCAGTGTACGGCTTATTGTCTTTTATTTTCTTGGAAATCGCGTCCTTGCTCGTCTATCCTTGACCATAGTTCATCCTATCCATTTAATACTGCTTGTGCGTTTGGACTCCACAATACTATATAATTAATAATAATATAGCTTTGAATCTGTGCAAAAGCAATTCCTGTTTGTCGAATCGCCGCGAATATCCAGGGGATGCCTTTTAACCAGCTCTGGCTAGGACATAGTAAGCTTCAGTGTGTAGCGCAGAGTTATGTGAGCGTTTTATTCTATAGGGAACACAATTATATTACTTTAAATCTAGACATATTCTTATGACATACCGCAGTTTCTTTCCCCTCTCTTTGGATATCGCAGACGCACTAATTTTTACGCGCCACTATTAAGCACAATTTACTCTGAATTAATGTGTCCGAATATCGCAACAGTAAAATGACATACAATAAAAGTACTAGAAACCACATTCAAACAATTTAACATTAACTATCGATAGGCAGCTGATCCGTTCCGCGACATCCCCTCCCCCGTGAAGCAACAGCATTCACCACATCTAAAATTGCTAACTTCGAAGCGGGACGCATTATCAGCTTTGCTTGATCACCAGTCCTTACTGCCGCGCGTCGTGGCACCCCATCCTTTCCAGTGAACACTTCCTCAATGACGCCTCTTTTCCACTCCCTGCGTGGTATGGCCGGATCACAGATAAACACCAGATCTCCAAAGCGCATCGGTTCGGCGCGCTGGCACCATTTCTCCCTGCGGACGACAGTGGGCAAGTACTCATTTACCCATCGCTTCCAGGATCTGTTTCTCATCATCCTCGCAAGACGCCACTGTTTCCGTGTGATTCGGTACGTCAGATGATCCCTTTAATAAATCATTCGGTGTCAGCGGAGCCTCCTGATCCACCGTAATCGGCAGATGTGTGAGAGGGCGAGAGTTCACTATATTCTCCGCCTCGATTAACAAATTTTCGAGCACATGTTCTCTGGGCGCGAGCTTCTTCATTGTGTGCGCCAGCACCTTCTTTACACACTGGACCATTCTTTCCCAGACGCCACCCTCGGCTGGGTTCGCTGGACAGTCCATTCTACTCCTTTGGACGACAGCTCGCCCTGAATCCTCGTCGGCTTGAACACCTCGCTGAACCTCTTAGCCTCTCGATCTGCTCCCACGAAGTTCTTTCCATTATCGCTCCTTATCCTAACCACCGGTCCACGGCGGCACATGAAGTTCCTCATTGCGATGATGCATGAATCCGTCGATAAGTCATGGGCCATCTCCAAGTGGATGGCTCTTGTTGTTAAGCAGGTGAATAGGGCCACCCGTTATCCTCGTTTGCGTATGTGGCCCGCCAATAAGCCGCCGCAGCAAACGCCGATTGGCTGGAATCCACGAAGACGTGCAGCTGCAGTGTCCGCACACGTCCAGTGCCGAAATAGTAGCGAGGACAACGGAACTCTTCGATGTACCTCATTTCTTGCCGCCAGCAGCCAAATGCTACGGCCAACTCGTCTGGTAGCGGCTCATCCCACTTGACTCCTCTCCGCCAAATTTCTCGCATTAACAACTTGGCGGTCACCATGTAGCAGCTCAAGAATCCGATCGGGTCAAACGTGGACATAAAGAGGCTTAGGAACTCCCTCTTAGTAGGAACGCGTTCCCCATTCATCACGCTGCTGGGCACTCGATGGTATTTGATTTTGAACTTAAAGTCATCTGTAGCCGGCTGCCAGTACATGCCCAGTACCTTCTCCTCAGATTCAGTCCATTTAACATTCATGTTGGGTCCTTGTGGGTTTAAAACTTTGACCACATCTGCCGAACTGGAGGAGAACCGACACAAATTAAACCCAGCATTCCTCACTCGTGAGGAGACTGCGATGGCTTCGTCCTCGCTCATGAAGCTGTCCACGTAGTCATCGACGTAGTGGTATTCGTTGATCGCTTGAACCGCACGCGGATCTGTTCTCCTGTACTGTGAAGCGTTGACAATCTTCACGTAGTCCGCCGCGCAAGGAGAACATGCTGCTCCGAACGTCATCACCTGCATCTCGTATGTGTCCGGGTCCCGACGATCATTTCCATGTCTCCAAAGGAACCTCTGGGCGCATCTATCCTCTGGCTGCATCAATACTTGGTGAAACATCTCCTTGATGTCAGCGCAGACGCCAACTGCCCCTTCTCTAAAGTGGAAGAGCACGGCTGGTAGAGGCTTATAGCGCTGAGGGCCTTTCATCAGTGCTGAATTTAGTGACACGTCGTTCACCTTGGCAGCTGCATCGAAGACTAGACGGATTTTCCCAGGCTTGTTTGGGTTCTCCACCCCGAAATGCGGCAGGTACCATAGCTTACCGCTGCTGGTTCGGGTGACATCCTGCGGATCCAGTCGTCGTGCATACCCTTTTCTGATGTAATCATCCATAATTCCTTTATAGGCCTGCGCGAAAACCTCGTCGCGCTTCATTTTCCTTTCGATGTTGACGAGTCTCTTGAGTGCCATGTTATAGCTGTCTGGCAATTTCACCTCGTCGTCCTTCCATAGCAGCCCAGTCTGGTAGCGATGTCCGACTCGCTTAGTCGTGCCCTCCAGGATCCTTAATGCTCGTGCATCATCACCGGCTGCGACTGGCGGTGCTGGTTTTACTCCGAAGTTCTCGGTTTCGAAATAATCGCTGACCATCTTCTCGAGCAAATTATCCTGGGTGACTGTCAAATAGCAGGATCTCGGAATCGGCAAGTTGCCATTTCCCTTTACTGGTCCGTACACCACCCATCCGAGTTTGGTGGCGGCTGCATATGGTCCTCCTGCTCCGAAGCTTCTCGTCTTCAGTGGAATACCTAGATGCGCGTGATCCATGACCGATCAAAATCTTTGGCGCTGCATTACAGTACGGCTTCACCGGTAACCGCGCGTTTGCCTTCGATGCCTTGATGTCCTCTCGTCGCAAGCTTTGCATCGGAAGGTTTAAGTTAGATACACCGTACACATTCCGTAGCCCGTGGCGATTGGATTTGCCCGTTCCGCTGATCTGCAGGCTGACCACCATTGTGCGCTCTCTGGCCGATTTGCCGCCAAACCACTGCACGTTAAGCTGTCGGTGTTCGCCTTTCAGTTCCAAACTCCGAATGACATCGTGGTCAATAAGCGTGACGGACGATCCTTCATCGATCAGTGCGTAGGTCTCAACTTGTGTATTATTACCGTACAAAGTCACGGGTAATATCCGGAAAAGCGGATGACTTCCTTCCGAAGCGACGCAGCTCAGATTTCGGTGCGGCGATCCTTGGCCAACCTCCTTGCGTCCTGCATCTTGCCTGCTGGGCGCTGACGTAAAGGAATTTCGTCGTCGCTGACTGTTGTCCCTTTGCAGCTCTTGATCGTTACTGCTGCTACTCCGTTCCTCCCTCTCGTGGCCACTGTTCGACTGTGGTTACCTGGGATTCCCGTCTCTGTCGTGTAGCAGGTAGTGGTGTCTCCTTTGGCATCCATAGACACTGCATTTGCTGCCCTACTTGCAAAACCGGGCAATGTGTCCAATCTCCAGACACGAAAAGCAGATCCTCCGCTTCCTCAACAACTCTATTCGCGCTGCTGGCGACATATGGAGAAACTCCTCGCAGTCCTTGATAGCATGCTGCCCCTGACATACTGGGCAACCTTTGGGACAGTCTGTGCGCTGTTCATCCTGATGACTGGTACTTGCGTGCAGTAATCGTCGCTTTTGCTCTTTGTTTCCAACGTCTGTGATGGTGCACACCAGCTTAGCGAGCTCGTTTAACCATTCGCTAAGATGCACCACTGTCGTGTATGGCTCGATCGTAGCTGCATGCTTTGCCCAGTCCAGCCTCTTGCTCATAAGCAGCTTGGTGATCAGCTCCTCCATTAGGGTGGGGTTCCCTAGGTGTTGGCTGCCGTTTGTTGTTGACTGAAGAAACGCAGCAAGGTTGTTCACTTTTGTAGCGAAAGGTATGATCCTGGCGATGTTTTGTTCCGATATGGGCGGCACATCACGCACACTCTCTAGTTGACTTCGGATCAGTTGCTCGGGGCGTCCATAACGGAATCGCAGCTGCTCCATAACGGCTTGCACGTTGTTCGGATGTATGAGCAGCGCCTTTACTGACTCTCGAGCCTCACCTTTCAAGGCTTTCACAAGTCTTTGGTTGTTCTCCAAGGCTGTGCACTGGTATGCCGCCGTTGTCTCCATGTAGGTGCACTGGAATAAAGGCCATTCCTCGGGCTGACCATCGAAGTCCGGGAGATCGGGCAGTCTGCGTGGTGTCCATCCATTTGGTATACTCGCCGACGCTGTTCCGTAATATCCAACAGAAGGCGCAGTTACCATAAAGTTGCGTTGTGGCTCCCGAAATGCATGAGCATATCCTGGCTCTGGCTGTACTGTGGCCGAAACGCAGTAAGACGGTGATGGACTTGCATTTGTACAGTAGCTTGTGAAATGTTGCCCAATTGCAAGATGGCTGCCTTGCGTTGGCGCCAAGTTTCCACTCAACTGTGGCGGCAAGTTTCCACTCAAACCTGCGGGGAACGGTCCATTTAAAGATGGCGTCACTTCCAATTCCCGTTGCATATTTTCACTCAATGATCCCGTTGCTGCGCGCGCGACTGGCAGCGTTTCACTCAAACATACCGTTTCACTCGTACATAACGGTGTATTCGCCGTACCGCTTACTCTGTTGCCGCTTAATCCGTTTTCTCCGGGATTCCTTCCGGCTTCTGCTTGCCCTCCGTTTGCCCTGGCCTTGGCCAACTCCTTTTCCAAGGTGGCGATCCTTTCTAGTAGAGTCGCTACATTCACAGTTGCGGAACTGGTATTCTGCCCTGCCCATTAAGGCTGTGGAGTACCATTCGGATTCCCACCGACAGTTCCGTTTTCCTTTGAAATTTGAGGCCGCTGCTGATCACAAGCCGCACTCGTGAAACTGGCTGGAGTGCCCGTTGGCGTGATCGTCGTTGCGGTAGAAGCACTTGATTGAAGCAATCGAGGGCTGCGCCGGGGCGAATGGGTCGTTGGCATCTCGCAGAGTGCGTACAAAGATGCGAATAAAAGATGTCGAATCGCCGCGAATATCCAGGGGATGTCTTTTAACCAGCTCTGGCTAGGACAGAGTAAGCTTCAGTGTGTAGCGCAGAGTTATGTGAGCGTTTTATTCTATAGGGAACACAATTATATTACTTTAAATCTCGACATATTCTTATGACATACCGCAGTTTCTTTCCCCTCTCTTTGGATATCGCAGACGCACTAATTTTTACGCGCCACTATTAAGCACAATTTACTCTGAATTAGTGTGTCCGAATATCGCAACAGTAAAAAGACATACAATAAAATACTAGAAACCACATTCAAACAATTTAACATTAACTATCGATAGGCAGCTGATCCGTTCCGCGACATCCCCTCCCCCGTGAAGCAACAGCATTCACCACATCTAAAATTGCTAACTTCGAAGCGGGACGCATTATCAGCTTTGCTTGATCACCAGTCCTTACTGCCGCGCGTCGTGGCACCCCATCCTTTCCAGTGAACACTTCCTCAATGACGCCTCTTTTCCACTCCCTGCGTGGTATGGCCGGATCACAGATAAACACCAGATCTCCAATGCGCATCGGTTCGGTGCGCTGGCACCATTTCTCCCTGCGGACGAGAGTGGGCAAGTACTCTTTTACCCATCGCTTCCAGAATCTGTTTCTCATCATCCTCGCAAGACGCCACTGTTTCCGTGTGGTGCATCTCGCGTAAGCCATCCCATCGTCTCCGGGAAGATTCGGTACGTCAGATGATCCCTTTAATAAATCATTCGGTGTCAGCGGAGCCTCCTGATCCACCGTAATCGGCAGATGTGTGAGAGGGCGAGAGTTCACTATATTCTCCGCCTCGATTAACAAATTTTCGAGCACATGTTCTCTGGGCGCGAGCTCCTTCATTGTGTGCGCCAGCACCTTCTTTACACACTGGACCATTCTTTTCCAGACGCCACCCTCAGCTGGGTTCGCCGGACAGTCCATTCTACTCCTTTGGACGACAGCTCGCCCTGAATCCTCGTCGGCTTGAACACCTCGCTGAACCTCTTAGCCTCTCGATCTGCTCCCACGAAGTTCTTTCCATTATCGCTCCTTATCCTAACCACCGGTCCACGGCGGCACATGAAGTTCCTCATTACGATGATGCATGAATCCGTCGATAAGTCATGGGCCATCTCCAAGTGGATGGCTCTTGTTGTTAAGCAGGTGAATAGGGCCACCCGTTATCCTCGTTTGCGTATGTGGCCCGCCAATAAGCCGCCGCAGCAAACGCCGATTGGCTGGAATCCACGAAGACGTGCAGCTGCAGTGTCCGCACACGTCCAGTGCCGAAATAGTAGCGAGGACAACGGAACTCTTCGATGTACCTCATTTCTTGCCGCCAGCAGCCAAATGCTACGGCCAACTCGTCTGGTAGCGGCTCATCCCACTTGACTCCTCTCCGCCAAATTTCTCGCATTAACAACTTGGCGGTCACCATGTAGCAGCTCAAGAATCCGATCGGGTCAAACGTGGACATAACGAGGCTTAGGAACTCCCTCTTAGTAGGAACGCGTTCCCCATTCATCACTGATTTTCCCCATTCATTTTCATTGAGTTCCCCATTGATTTTGAACTTAAAGTCATCTGTAGCCGGCTGCCAGTACATGCCCAGTACCTTCTCCTCAGATTCAGTCCATTTAACATTCATGTTGGGTCCTTGTGGGTTTAAAACTTTGACCACATCTGCCGAACTGGAGGAGAACCGACACAAATTAAACCCAGCATTCCTCACTCGTGAGGAGACTGCGATGGCTTCGTCCTCGCTCATGAAGCTGTCCACGTAGTCATCGACGTAGTGGTATTCGTTGATCGCTTGAACCGCACGCGGATCTGTTCTCCTGTACTGTGAAGCGTTGACAATCTTCACGTAGTCCGCCGCGCAAGGAGAACATGCTGCTCCGAACGTCATCACCTGCATCTCGTATGTGTCCGGGTCCCGACGATCATTTCCATGTCTCCAAAGGAACCTCTGGGCGCATCTATCCTCTGGCTACATCAATACTTGGTGAAACATCTCCTTGATGTCAGCGCAGACGCCAACTGCCCCTTCTCTAAAGTGGAAGTGTGTGAATGTAAAGTGTGTAAAGTGGAATTTAGTGACACGTCGTTCACCTTGGCAGCTGCATCGAAGACTAGACGGATTTTCCCAGGCTTGTTTGGGTTCTCCACCCCGAAATGCGGCAGGTACCATAGCTTACCGCTGCTGGTTCGGGTGACATCCTGCGGATCCAGTCGTCGTGCATACCCTTTTCTGATGTAATCATCCATAATTCCTTTATAGGCCTGCGCGAAAACCTCGTCGCGCTTCATTTTCCTTTCGATGTTGACGAGTCTCTTGAGTGCCATGTTATAGCTGTCTGGCAATTTCACCTCGTCGTCCTTCCATAGCAGCCCAGTCTGGTAGCGATGTCCGACTCGCTTAGTCGTGCCCTCCAGGATCCTTAATGCTCGTGCATCATCACCGGCTGCGACTGGCGGTGCTGGTTTTACTCCGAAGTTCTCGGTTTCGAAATAATCGCTGACCATCTTCTCGAGCAAATTATCCTGGGTGACTGTCAAATAGCAGGATCTCGGAATCGGCAAGTTGCCATTTCCCTTTACTGGTCCGTACACCACCCATCCGAGTTTGGTGGCGGCTGCATATGGTCCTCCTGCTCCGAAGCTTCTCGTCTTCAGTGGAATACCTAGATGCCCGTGATCCAGACCGATCAAAATCTTTGGCGCTGCATTACAGTACGGCTTCACCGGTAACCGCGCGTTTGCCTTCGATGCCTTGATGTCCTCTCGTCGCAAGCTTTGCATCGGAAGGTTTAAGTTAGATACACCGTACACATTCCGTAGCCCGTGGCGATTGGATTTGCCCGTTCCGCTGATCTGCAGGCTGACCACCATTGTGCGCTCTCTGGCCGATTTGCCGCCAAACCACTGCACGTTAAGCTGTCGGTGTTCGCCTTTCAGTTCCAAACTCCGAATGACATCGTGGTCAATAAGCGTGACGGACGATCCTTCATCGATCAGTGCGTAGGTCTCAACTTGTGTATTATTACCGTACAAAGTCACGGGTAATATCCGGAAAAGCAGATGACTTCCTTCCGAAGCGACGCAGCTCAGATTTCGGTGCGGCGATCCTTGGCCAACCTCCTTGCGTCCTGCATCTTGCCTGCTGGGCGCTGACGTAAAGGAATTTCGTCGTCGCTGACTGTTGTCCCTTTGCAGCTCTCGATCGTTACTGCTGCTACTCCGTTCCTCCCTCTCGTGGCCACTGTTCGACTGTGGTGACCTGGAATTCCCGTCTCTGTCGTGTAGCAGGTAGTGGTGTCTCCTTTGGCATCCATAGACACTGCATTTGCTGCCCTTCTTGCAAAACCGGGCAATGTGTCCAATCTCCAGACACGAAAAGCAGATCCTCCGCTTCCTCAACAACTCTATTCGCGCTGCTGGCGACATATGGAGAAACTCCTCGCAGTCCTTGATAGCATGCTGCCCCTGACATACTGGGCAACCTTTGGGACAGTCTGTGCGCTGTTCATCCTGATGACTGGTACTTGCGTGCAAGAATCGTCGCTTTTGCTCTTTGTTTCCAACGTCTGTGATGGTGCACACCAGCTTAGCGAGCTCGTTTAACCATTCGCTAAGATGCACCACTGTCGTGTATGGCTCGATCGTAGCTGCATGCTTTGCCCAGTCCAGCCTCTTGCTCATAAGCAGCTTGGTGATCAGCTCCTCCATTAGGGTGGGGTTCCCTAGGTGTTGGCTGCCGTTTGTTGTTGACTGAAGAAACGCAGCAAGGTTGTTCACTTTTGTAGCGAAAGGTATGATCCTGGCGATGCTTTGTTCCGATATGGGCGGCACATCACGCACACTCTCTAGTTGACTTCGAATCAGTTGTTCGGGGCGTCCATAACGGAATCGCAGCTGCTCCATAACGGCTTGCACGTTGTTCGGATGTATGAGCAGCGCCTTTACTGCCTCTCGAGCCTCACCTTTCAAGGCTTTCACAAGTCTTTGGTTGTTCTCCAAGGCTGTGCACTGGTATGCCGCCGTTGTCTCCATGTAGGTGCACTGAATAAAGGCCATTCCTCGGGCTGACCATCGAAGTCCGGGAGATCGGGCAGTCTGCGTGGTGTCCATCCATTTGGTATACTCGCCGACGCTGTTCCGTAATATCCAACAGAAGGCGCAGTTACCATAAAGTTGCGTTGTGGCTCCCGAAATGCATGAGAATATCCTGGCTCTGGCTGTACTGTGGCCGAAACGCAGTAAGACGGTGATGGACTTGCATTTGTACAGTAGCCCAATTGCAAGATGGCTGTCTTGCGTTGGCGCCAAGTTTCCACTCAACTGTGGCGGCAAGTTTCCACTCAAACCTGCGGGGAACGGTCCATTTAAAGATGGCGTCACTTCCAATTCCCGTTGCATATTTGCACTCAATGATTCCGTTGCTGCGCGCGCGACTGGCAGCGTTTCACTCAAACATACCGTTTCACTCGTACATAACGGTGTATTCGCCGTACCGCTTACTCTGTTGCCGCTTAATCCGTTTTCTCCGGGATTCCTTCCGGCTTCTGCTTGCCCTCCGTTTGCCCTGGCCTTGGCCAACTCCTTTTCCAAGGTGGCGATCCTTTCTAGTAGAGTCGCTACATTCACAGTTGCGGAACTGGTATTCTGCCCTGCCCATTAAGGCTGTGGAGTACCATTCGGATTCCCACCGACAGTTCCGTTTTCCTTTGAAATTTGAGGCCGCTGCTGATCACAAGCCGCACTCGTGAAACTGGCTGGAGTGCCCGTTGGCGTGATCGTCGTTGCGGTAGAAGCACTTGATTGAAGCAATCGAGGGCTGCGCCGGGGCGAATGGGTCGTTGGCATCTCGCAGAGTGCGTACAAAGATGCGAATAAAAGATGTCGAATCGCCGCGAATATCCAGGGGATGTCTTTTAACCAGCTCTGGCTAGGACAGAGTAAGCTTCAGTGTGTAGCGCAGAGTTATGTGAGCGTTTTATTCTATAGGGAACACAATTATATTACTTTAAATCTCGACATATTCTTATGACATACCGCAGTTTCTTTCCCCTCTCTTTGGATATCGCAGACGCACTAATTTTTACGCGCCACTATTAAGCACAATTTACTCTGAATTAGTGTGTCCGAATATCGCAACAGTAAAAAGACATACAATAAAAATACTAGAAACCACATTCAAACAATTTAACATTAACTATCGATAGGCAGCTGATCCGTTCCGCGACATCCCCTCCCCCGTGAAGCAACAGCATTCACCACATCTAAAATTGCTAACTTCGAAGCGGGACGCATTATCAGCTTTGCTTGATCACCAGTCCTTACTGCCGCGCGTCGTGGCACCCCATCCTTTCCAGTGAACACTTCCTCAATGACGCCTCTTTTCCACTCCCTGCGTGGTATGGCCGGATCACAGATAAACACCAGATCTCCAATGCGCATCGGTTCGGTGCGCTGGCACCATTTCTCCCTGCGGACGAGAGTGGGCAAGTACTCTTTTACCCATCGCTTCCAGAATCTGTTTCTCATCATTCTCGCAAGGCGCCACTGTTTCCGTGTGGTGCATCTCGCGTAAGCCATCCCATCGTCTCCGGGAAGATTCGGTACGTCAGATGATCCCTTTAATAAATCATTCGGTGTCAGCGGAGCCTCCTGATCCACCGTAATCGGCAGATGTGTGAGAGGGCGAGAGTTCACTATATTCTCCGCCTCGATTAACAAATTTTCGAGCACATGTTCTCTGGGCGCGAGCTCCTTCATTGTGTGCGCCAGCACCTTCTTTACACACTGGACCATTCTTTCCCAGACGCCACCCTCGGCTGGGTTCGCCGGACAGTCCATTCTACTCCTTTGGACGACAGCTCGCCCTGAATCCTCGTCGGCTTGAACACCTCGCTGAACCTCTTAGCCTCTCGATCTGCTCCCACGAAGTTCTTTCCATTATCGCTCCTTATCCTAACCACCGGTCCACGGCGGCACATGAAGTTCCTCATTGCGATGATGCATGAATCCGTCGATAAGTCATGGGCCATCTCCAAGTGGATGGCTCTTGTTGTTAAGCAGGTGAATAGGGCCACCCATCTCTTCTCCGTGCGACGGCCGATAAAAACGAGCAGTGGTCCAAAATAATCCAGGCCAGTGTACTTAAAGGGCCATCCATTTGCCTCGAGCCGATCTTCTGGCAAAGGACCCATCTCGGGCTGTGTAGGTCGCGCTTTGCGCAACTTGCATACGTTACAGTTTGCCATTATCTTTCGTAGCAGCCTTCTAATATTTGTGATCCAGAACTTTCGGCGGATCTCGCCGATGGTGGCCTCCAAGTTTTGATGACACATCCTTTCGTGATAGTGATGAACGATCATCTCCGCCAGTGCGTTTTTATGGGACAGTATGATTGGACAGCGAGCACCGTATGGTACGCATATCGCAGCGTCGATCCTCCCACTCGCACGCATAATCCCGTCTTCGTCGAAGTACGGCGATAATCCTGAGAGTTGACTGCTCTTGTCGACCGTCCTTCCGTGAACCTCCTTGGCGAACGCTTCACTTTGCGCTTGCCGTATCAACGCGCGCTCTGCGTCTGTGCATTCAACCGATGTGAGTCCGCGCTTCTCTCGTTCGTGGCATCGCCCGCGACACCGTCGAATGAACCTCAGGACCCACGCTGTTGTCCTGACCAACCGGTTGAAATTCGAGAACCATTCTAGACAGATGAACGGCGTGCGCGCCATGACCAATGCAAACTCGCATGGCATCTCTTCTTCCTCGGCAGCCTGTGCAGCGCCTATGTTACTCGACGACGATTTGGGCCATTTTTCTTCAGGTTCCCGAAGAAATGGCAGTCCGCTTAACCACCGTGAACCTGGACTTATGTCCACACGGCGTTGCGATCTAGTTGCGTCATCTGCCACGTTTTCGGCAGATGGTAGCCATCTCCATTGAGAAGCCTCTGTGGACTCTAAGATTTCAGCTACTCGGTTTCCAACAAATTGCGTATATCTTCTGTGGCTGCTGCGGATCCAATGCAGCACAGTCTTAGAGTCAGTCCAAAGTACGCAGCTGCTGATCGCTACACCGTGATCCTTTTTAACGGTGTCCATCAATCTCGTACCCAGTACAGCTGCTTGAAGTTCCAGTCGTGGGATCGACATCGTCCTCATGGGAGCACATTTCGTTTTGGAACATACAAAATGAGCCTGCGTATGTGGCCCGCCAATAAGCCGCCGCAGCGAACGCCGATTGGCTGGAATCCACGAAGACGTGCAGCTGCAGTGTCCGCACACGTCCAGTGCCGAAATAGTAGCGAGGACAACGGAACTCTTCGATGTACCTCATTTCTTGCCGCCAGCAGCCAAATGCTACGGCCAACTCGTCTGGTAGCGGCTCATCCCACTTGACTCCTCTCCGCCAAATTTCTCGCATTAACAACTTGGCGGTCACCATGTAGCAGCTCAAGAATCCGATCGGGTCAAACGTGGACATAACGAGGCTTAGGAACTCCCTCTTAGTAGGAACGCGTTCCCCATTCATCACGCTGCTGGGCACTCGATGGTATTTGATTTTGAACTTAAAGTCATCTGTAGCCGGCTGCCAGTACATGCCCAGTACCTTCTCCTCAGATTCAGTCCATTTAACATTCATGTTGGGTCCTTGTGGGTTTAAAACTTCGACCACATCTGCCAAACTGGAGGAGAACCGACACAAATTAAACCCAGCATTCCTCACTCGTGAGGAGACTGCGATGGCTTCGTCCTCGCTCATGAAGCTGTCCACGTAGTCATCGACGTAGTGGTATTCGTTGATCGCTTGAACCGCACGCGGATCTGTTCTCCTGTACTGTGAAGCGTTGACAATCTTCACGTAGTCCGCCGCGCAAGGAGAACATGCTGCTCCGAACGTCATCACCTGCATCTCGTATGTGTCCGGGTTCCGACGATCATTTCCATGTCTCCAAAGGAACCTCTGGGCGCATCTATCCTCTGGCTGCATCAATACTTGGTGAAACATCTCCTTGATGTCAGCGCAGACGCCAACTGCCCCTTCTCTAAAGTGGAAGAGCACGGCTGGTAGATGCTTATAGCGCTGAGGGCCTTTCATCAGTGCTGAATTTAGTGACACGTCGTTCACCTTGGCAGCTGCATCGAAGACTAGACGGATTTTCCCAGGCTTGTTTGGGTTCTCCACCCCGAAATGCGGCAGGTACCATAGCTTACCGCTGCTGGTTCGGGTGACATCCTGCGGATCCAGTCGTCGTGCATACCCTTTTCTGATGTAATCATCCATAATTCCTTTATAGGCCTGCGCGAAAACCTCGTCGCGCTTCATTTTCCTTTCGATGTTGACGAGTCTCTTGAGTGCCATGTTATAGCTGTCTGGCAATTTCACCTCGTCGTCCTTCCATAGCAGCCCAGTCTGGTAGCGATGTCCGACTCGCTTAGTCGTGCCCTCCAGGATCCTTAATGCTCGTGCATCATCACCGGCTGCGACTGGCGGTGCTGGTTTTACTCCGAAGTTTTCGGTTTCGAAATAATCGCTGACCATCTTCTCGAACAAATTATCCTGGGTGACTGTCAAATAGCAGGATCTCGGAATCGGCAAGTTGCCATTTCCCTTTACTGGTCCGTACACCACCCATCCGAGTTTGGTGGCGGCTGCATATGGTCCTCCTGCTCCGAAGCTTCTCGTCTTCAGTGGAATACCTAGATGCGCGTGATCCAGACCGATCAAAATCTTTGGCGCTGCATTACAGTACGGCTTCACAGGTAACCGCGCGTTTGCCTTCGATGCCTTGATGTCCTCTCGTCGCAAGCTTTGCATCGGAAGGTTTAAGTTAGATACACCGTACACATTCCGTAGCCCGTGGCGATTGGATTTGCCCGTTCCGCTGATCTGCAGACTGACCACCATTGTGCGCTCTCTGGCCGATTTGCCGCCAAACCACTGCACGTTAAGCTGTCGGTGTTCGCCTTTCAGTTCCAAACTCCGAATGACATCGTGGTCAATAAGCGTGACGGACGATCCTTCATCGATCAGTGCGTAGGTCTCAACTTGTGTATTATTACCGTACAAAGTCACGGTTAATATCCGGAAAAGCAGATGACTTCCTTCCGAAGCGACGCAGCTCAGATTTCGGTGCGGCGATCCTTGGCCAACCTCCTTGCGTCCTGCATCTTGCCTGCCGGGCGCTGACGTAAAGGAATTTCGTCGTCGCTGACTGTTGTCCCTTTGCAGCTCTCGATCGTT
This sequence comes from Drosophila vallismaia, assembly GCA_035047325.1. Lineage (NCBI taxonomy): Eukaryota > Metazoa > Arthropoda > Insecta > Diptera > Drosophilidae > Drosophila > Drosophila vallismaia. The sequence continues at coordinate 205,387 of JAWNPU010000001.1, read as the reverse complement.
ACTGCTGCTACTCCGTTCCTCCCTCTCGTGGCCACTGTTCGACTGTGGTGACCTGGGATTCCCGTCTCTGTCGTGTAGCAGGTAGTGGTGTCTCCTTTGGCATCCATAGACACTGCATTTGCTGCCCTTCTTGCAAAACCGGGCAATGTGTCCAATCTCCAAACACGAAAAGCAGATCCTCCGCTTCCTCAACAACTCTATTCGCGCTGCTGGCGACATATGGAGAAACTCCTCGCAGTCCTTGATAGCATGCTGCCCCTGACATACTGGGCTACCTTTGGGACAGTCTGTGCGCTGTTCATCCTGATGACTGGTACTTGCGTGCAGTAATCGTCGCTTTTGCTCTTTGTTTCCAACGTCTGTGATGGTGCACACCAGCTTAGCGAGCTCGTTTAACCATTCGCTAAGATGCACCACTGTCGTGTATGGCTCGATCGTAGCTGCATGCTTTGCCCAGTCCAGCCTCTTGCTCATAAGCAGCTTGGTGATCAGCTCCTCCATTAGGGTGGGGTTCCCTAGGTGTTGGCTGCCGTTTGTTGTTGACTGAAGAAACGCAGCAAGGTTGTTCACTTTTGTAGCGAACGGTATGATACTGGCGATGTTTTGTTCCGATATGGGCGGCACATCACGCACACTCTCTAGTTGACTTCGGATCAGTTGCTCGGGGCGTCCATAACGGAATCGCAGCTGCTCCATAACGGCTTGCACGTTATTCGGATGTATGAGCAGCGCCTTTACTGCCTCTCGAGCCTCACCTTTCAAGGCTTTCACAAGTCTTTGGTTGTTCTCCAAGGCTGTGCACTGGTATGCCGCCGTTGTCTCCATGTAGGTGCACTGGAATAAAGGCCATTCCTCGGGCTGACCATCGAAGTCCGGGAGATCGGGCAGTCTGCGTGGTGTCCATCCATTTGGTATACTCGCCGACGCTGTTCCGTAATATCCAACAGAAGGCGCAGTTACCATAAAGTTGCGTTGTGGCTCCCGAAATGCATGAGCATATCCTGGCTCTGGCTGTACTGTGGCCGAAACGCAGTAAGACGGTGATGGACTTGCATTTGTACAGTAGCTTGTGAAATGTTGCCCAATTGCAAGATGGCTGCCTTGCGTTGGCGCCAAGTTTCCACTCAACTGTGGCGGCAAGTTTCCACTCAAACCTGCGGGGAACGGTCCATTTAAAGATGGCGTCACTTCCAATTCCCGTTGCATATTTGCACTCAATGATTCCGTTGCTGCGCGCGCGACTGGCAGCGTTTCACTCAAACATACCGTTTCACTCGTACATAACGGTGTATTCGCCGTACCGCTTACTCTGTTGCCGCTTAATCCGTTTTCTCCGGGATTCTTTCCGGCTTCTGCTTGCCCTCCGTTTGCCCTGGCCTTGGCCAACTCCTTTTCCAAGGTGGCGATCCTTTCTAGTAGAGTCGCTACATTCACAGTTGCGGAACTGGTATTCTGCCCTGCCCATTAAGGCTGTGGAGTACCATTCGGATTCCCACCGACAGTTCCGTTTTCCTTTGAAATTTGAGGCCGCTGTTGATCACAAGCCGCACTCGTGAAACTGGCTGGAGTGCCCGTTGGCGTGATCGTCGTTGCGGTAGAAGCACTTGCTTGAAGCAATCAAGGGCTGCGCCGGGGCGAATGGGTCGTTGGCATCTCGCAGAGTGCGTACAAAGATGCGAATAAAAGATGTCGAATCGCCGCGAATATCCAGGGGATGTCTTTTAACCAGCTCTGGCTAGGACAGAGTAAGCTTCAGTGTGTAGCGCAGAGTTATGTGAGCGTTTTATTCTATAGGGAACACAATTATATTACTTTAAATCTCGACATATTCTTATGACATACCGCAGTTTCTTTCCCCTCTCTTTGGATATCGCAGACGCACTAATTTTTACGCGCCACTATTAAGCACAATTTACTCTGAATTAGTGTGTCCGAATATCGCAACAGTAAAAAGACATACAATAAAAATACTAGAAACCACATTCAAACAATTTAACATTAACTATCGATAGGCAGCTGATCCGTTCCGCGACATCCCCTCCCCCGTGAAGCAACAGCATTCACCACATCTAAAATTGCTAACTTCGAAGCGGGACGCATTATCAGCTTTGCTTGATCACCAGTCCTTACTGCCGCGCGTCGTGGCACCCCATCCTTTCCAGTGAACACTTCCTCAATGACGCCTCTTTTCACTCCCTGCGTGGTATGGCCGGATCACAGATAAACACCAGATCTCCAATGCGCATCGGTTCGGCGCGCTGGCACCATTTCTCCCTGCGGACGAGAGTGGGCAAGTACTCTTTTACCCATCGCTTCCAGAATCTGTTTCTCATCATCCTCGCAAGACGCCACTGTTTCCGTGTGGTGCATCTCGCGTAAGCCATCCCATCGTCTCCGGAAGATTCGGTACGTCAGATGATCCCTTTAATAAATCATTCGGTGTCAGCGGAGCCTCCTGATCCACCGTAATCGGCAGATGTGTGAGAGGGCGAGAGTTCACTATATTCTCCGCCTCGATTAACAAATTTTCGAGCACATGTTCTCTGGGCGCGAGCTCCTTCATTGTGTGCGCCAGCACCTTCTTTACACACTGGACCATTCTTTCCCAGACGCCACCCTCGGCTGGGTTCGCCGGACAGTCCATTCTACTCCTTTGGACGACAGCTCGCCCTGAATCCTCGTCGGCTTGAACACCTCGCTGAACCTCTTAGCCTCTCGATCTGCTCCCACGAAGTTCTTTCCATTATCGCTCCTTATCCTAACCACCGGTCCACGGCGGCACATGAAGTTCCTCATTGCGATGATGCATGAATCCGTCGATAAGTCATGGGCCATCTCCAAGTGGATGGCTCTTGTTGTTAAGCAGGTGAATAGGGCCACCCGTTATCCTCGTTTGCGTATGTGGCCCGCCAATAAGCCGCCGCAGCAAACGCCGATTGGCTGGAATCCACGAAGACGTGCAGCTGCAGTGTCCGCACACGTCCAGTGCCGAAATAGTAGCGAGGACAACGGAACTCTTCGATGTACCTCATTTCTTGCCGCCAGCAGCCAAATGCTACGGCCAACTCGTCTGGTAGCGGCTCATCCTACTTGACTCCTCTCCGCCAAATTTCTCGCATTAACAACTTGGCGGTCACCATGTAGCAGCTCAAGAATCCGATCGGGTCAAACGTGGACATAACGAGGCTTAGGAACTCCCTCTTAGTAGGAACGCGTTCCCCATTCATCACGCTGCTGGGCACTCGATGGTATTTGATTTTGAACTTAAAGTCATCTGTAGCCGGCTGCCAGTACATGCCCAGTACCTTCTCCTCAGATTCAGTCCATTTAACATTCATGTTGGGTCCTTGTGGGTTTAAAACTTTGACCACATCTGCCGAACTGGAGGAGAACCGACACAAATTAAACCCAGCATTCCTCACTCGTGAGGAGACTGCGATGGCTTCGTCCTCGCTCATGAAGCTGTCCACGTAGTCATCGACGTAGTGGTATTCGTTGATCGCTTGAACCGCACGCGGATCTGTTCTCCTGTACTGTGAAGCGTTGACAATCTTCACGTAGTCCGCCGCGCAAGGAGAACATGCTGCTCCGAACGTCATCACCTGCATCTCGTATGTGTCCGGGTTCCGACGATCATTTCCATGTCTCCAAAGGAACCTCTGGGCGCATCAATCCTCTGGCTGCATCAATACTTGGTGAAACATCTCCTTGATGTCAGCACAGACGCCAACTGCCCCTTCTCTAAAGTGGAAGAGCACGGCTGGTAGAGGCTTATAGCGCTGAGGGCCTTTCATCAGTGCTGAATTTAGTGACACGTCGTTCACCTTGGCAGCTGCATCGAAGACTAGACGGATTTTCCCAGGCTTTGGGTTTGGGTTCTCCACCCCGAAATGCGGCAGGTACCATAGCTTACCGCTGCTGGTTCGGGTGACATCCTGCGGATCCAGTCGTCGTGCATACCCTTTTCTGATGTAATCATCCATAATTCCTTTATAGGCCTGCGCGAAAACCTCGTCGCGCTTCATTTTCCTTTCGATTTTGACGAGTCTCTTGAGTGCCATGTTATAGCTGTCTGGCAATTTCACCTCGTCGTCCTTCCATAGCAGCCCAGTCTGGTAGCGATGTCCGACTCGCTTAGTCGTGCCCTCCAGGATCCTTAATGCTCGTGCATCATCACCGGCTGCGACTGGCGGTGCTGGTTTTACTCCGAAGTTCTCGGTTTCGAAATAATCGCTGACCATCTTCTCGAGCAAATTATCCTGGGTGACTGTCAAATAGCAGGATCTCGGAATCGGCAAGTTGCCATTTCCCTTTACTGGTCCGTACACCACCCATCCGAGTTTGGTGGCGGCTGCATATGGTCCTCCTGCTCCGAAGCTTCTCGTCTTCAGTGGAATACCTAGATGCGCGTGATCCAGACCGATCAAAATCTTTGGCGCTGCATTACAGTACGGCTTCACAGGTAACCGCGCGTTTGCCTTCGATGCCTTGATGTCCTCTCGTCGCAAGCTTTGCATCGGAAGGTTTAAGTTAGATACACCGTACACATTCCGTAGCCCGTGGCGATTGGATTTGCCCGTTCCGCTGATCTGCAGACTGACCACCATTGTGCGCTCTCTGGCCGATTTGCCGCCAAACCACTGCACGTTAAGCTGTCGGTGTTCGCCTTTCAGTTCCAAACTCCGAATGACATCGTGGTCAATAAGCGTGACGGACGATCCTTCATCGATCAGTGCGTAGGTCTCAACTTGTGTATTATTACCGTACAAAGTCACGGTTAATATCCGGAAAAGCAGATGACTTCCTTCCGAAGCGACGCAGCTCAGATTTCGGTGCGGCGATCCTTGGCCAACCTCCTTGCGTCCTGCATTGCCTGCCGGGCGCTGACGTAAAGGAATTTCGTCGTCGCTGACTGTTGTCCCTTTGCAGCTCTCGATCGTTACTGCTGCTACTCCGTTCCTCCCTCTCGTGGCCACTGTTCGAATGTGGTGACCTGGGATTCCCGTCTGTCGTGTAGCAGGTAGTGGTGTCTCCTTTGGCATCCATAGACACTGCATTTGCTGCCCTTCTTGCAAAACCGGGCAATGTGTCCAATCTCCAGACACGAAAAGCAGATCCTCCGCTTCCTCAACAACTCTATTCGCGCTGCTGGCGACATATGGAGAAACTCCTCGCAGTCCTTGATAGCATGCTGCCCCTGACATACTGGGCAACCTTTGGGACAGTCTGTGCGCTGTTCATCCTGATGACTGGTACTTGCGTGCAGTAATCGTCGCTTTTGCTCTTTGTTTCCAACGTCTGTGATGGTGCACACCAGCTTAGCGAGCTCGTTTAACCATTCGCTAAGATGCACCACTGTCGTGTATGGCTCGATCGTAGCTGCATGCTTTGCCCAGTCCAGCCTCTTGCTCATAAGCAGCTTGGTGATCAGCTCCTCCATTAGGGTGGGGTTCCCTAGGTGTTGGCTGCCGTTTGTTGTTGACTGAAGAAACGCAGCAAGGTTGTTCACTTTTGTAGCGAAAGGTATGATCCTGGCGATGTTTTGTTCCGATATGGGCGGCACATCACGCACACTCTCTAGTTGACTTCGGATCAGTTGCTCGGGGCGTCCATAACGGAATCGCAGCTGCTCCATAACGGCTTGCACGTTGTTCGGATGTATGAGCAGCGCCTTTACTGCCTCTCGAGCCTCACCTTTCAAGGCTTTCACAAGTCTTTGGTTGTTCTCCAAGGCTGTGCACTGGTATGCCGCCGTTGTCTCCATGTAGGTGCACTGGAATAAAGGCCATTCCTCGGGCTGACCATCGAAGTCCGGGAGATCGGGCAGTCTGCGTGGTGTCCATCCATTTGGTATACTCGCCGACGCTGTTCCGTAATATCCAACAGAAGGCGCAGTTACCATAAAGTTGCGTTGTGGCTCCCGAAATGCATGAGCATATCCTGGCTCTGGCTGTACTGTGGCCGAAACGCAGTAAGACGGTGATGGACTTGCATTTGTACAGTAGCTTGTGAAATGTTGCCCAATTGCAAGATGGCTGCCTTGCGTTGGCGCCAAGTTTCCACTCAACTGTGGCGGCAAGTTTCCACTCAAACCTGCGGGGAACGGTCCATTTAAAGATGGCGTCACTTCCAATTCCCGTTGCATATTTGCACTCAATGATTCCGTTGCTGCGCGCGCGACTGGCAGCGTTTCACTCAAACATACCGTTTCACTCGTACATAACGGTGTATTCGCCGTACCGCTTACTCTGTTGCCGCTTAATCCGTTTTCTCCGGGATTCCTTCCGGCTTCTGCTTGCCCTCCGTTTGCCCTGGCCTTGGTCAACTCCTTTTCCAAGGTGGCGATCCTTTCTAGTAGAGTCGCTACATTCACAGTTGCGGAACTGGTATTCTGCCCTGCCCATTAAGGCTGTGGAGTACCATTCGGATTCCCACCGACAGTTCCGTTTTCCTTTGAAATTTGAGGCCGCTGTTGATCACAAGCCGCACTCGTGAAACTGGCTGGAGTGCCCGTTGGCGTGATCGTCATTGCGGTAGAAGCACTTGATTGAAGCAATCAAGGGCTGCGCCGGGGCGAATGGGTCGTTGGCATCTCGCAGAGTGCGTACAAAGATGCGAATAAAAGATGTCGAATCGCCGCGAATATCCAGGGGATGACTTTTAACCAGCTCTGGCTAGGACAGAGTAAGCTTCAGTGTGTAGCGCAGAGTTATGTGAGCGTTTTATTCTATAGGGAACACAATTATATTACTTTAAATCTCGACATATTCTTATGACATACCGCAGTTTCTTTCCCCTCTCTTTGGATATCGCAGACGCACTAATTTTTACGCGCCACTATTAAGCACAATTTACTCTGAATTAGTGTGTCCGAATATCGCAACAGTAAAAAGACATACAATAAAAATACTAGAAACCACATTCAAACAATTTAACATTAACTATCGATAGGCAGCTGATCCGTTCCGCGACATCCCCTCCCCCGTGAAGCAACAGAATTCACCACATCTAAAATTGCTAACTTCGAAGCGGGACGCATTATCAGCTCTGCTTGATCACCAGTCCTTACTGCCGCGCGTCGTGGCACCCCATCCTTTCCAGTGAACACTTCCTCAATGACGCCTCTTTTCCACTCCCTGCGTGGTATGGCCGGATCACAGATAAACACCAGATCTCCAATGCGCATCGGTTCGGCGCGCTGGCACCATTTCTCCCTGCGGACGAGAGTGGGCAAGTACTCTTTTACCCATCGCTTCCAGAATCTGTTTCTCATCATCCTCGCAAGACGCCACTGTTTCCGTGTGGTGCATCTCGCGTAAGCCATCCCATCGTCTCCGGGAAGATTCGGTACGTCAGATGATCCCTTTAATAAATCATTCGGTGTCAGCGGAGCCTCCTGATCCACCGTAATCGGCAGATGTGTGAGAGGGCGAGAGTTCACTATATTCTCCGCCTCGATTAACAAATTTTCGAGCACATGTTCTCTGGGCGCGAGCTCCTTCATTGTGTGCGCCAGCACCTTCTTTACACACTGGACCATTCTTTCCCAGACGCCACCCTCGGCTGGGTTCGCCGGACAGTCCATTCTACTCCTTTGGACGACAGCTCGCCCTGAATCCTCGTCGGCTTGAACACCTCGCTGAACCTCTTAGCCTCTCGATCTGCTCCCACGAAGTTCTTTCCATTATCGCTCCTTATCCTAACCACCGGTCCACGGCGGCACATGAAGTTCCTCATTGCGATGATGCATGAATCCGTCGATAAGTCATGGGCCATCTCCAAGTGGATGGCTCTTGTTGTTAAGCAGGTGAATAGGGCCACCCGTTATCCTCGTTTGCGTATGTGGCCCGCCAATAAGCCGCCGCAGCAAACGCCGATTGGCTGGAATCCACGAAGACGTGCAGCTGCAGTGTCCGCACACGTCTAGTGCCGAAATAGTAGCGAGGACAACAGAACTCTTCGATGTACCTCATTTCTTGCCGCCAGCAGCCAAATGCTACGGCCAACTCGTCTGGTAGCGGCTCATCCCACTTGACTCCTCTCCGCCAAATTTCTCGCATTAACAACTTGGCGGTCACCATGTAGCAGCTCAAGAATCCGATCGGGTCAAACGTGGACATAACGAGGCTTAGGAACTCCCTCTTAGTAGGAACGCGTTCCCCATTCATCACTGATTTTCCCCATTCATTTTCATTGAGTTCCCCATTGATTTTGAACTTAAAGTCATCTGTAGCCGGCTGCCAGTACATGCCCAGTACCTTCTCCTCAGATTCAGTCCATTTAACATTCATGTTGGGTCCTTGTGGGTTTAAAACTTTGACCACATCTGCCGAACTGGAGGAGAACCGACACAAATTAAACCCAGCATTCCTCACTCGTGAGGAGACTGCGATGGCTTCGTCCTCGCTCATGAAGCTGTCCACGTAGTCATCGACGTAGTGGTATTCGTTGATCGCTTGAACCGCACGCGGATCTGTTCTCCTGTACTGTGAAGCGTTGACAATCTTCACGTAGTCCGCCGCGCAAGGAGAACATGCTGCTCCGAACGTCATCACCTGCATCTCGTATGTGTCCGGGTTCCGACGATCATTTCCATGTCTCCAAAGGAACCTCTGGGCGCATCTATCCTCTGGCTGCATCAATACTTGGTGAAACATCTCCTTGATGTCAGCGCAGACGCCAACTGCCCCTTCTCTAAAGTGGAAGAGCACGGCTGGTAGAGGCTTATAGCGCTGAGGGCCTTTCATCAGTGCTGAATTTAGTGACACGTCGTTCACCTTGGCAGCTGCATCGAAGACTAGACGGATTTTCCCAGGCTTGTTTGGGTTCTCCACCCCGAAATGCGGCAGGTACCATAGCTTAACGCTGCTGGTTCGGGTGACATCCTGCGGATCCAGTCGTCGTGCATACCCTTTTCTGATGTAATCATCCATAATTCCTTTATAGGCCTGCGCGAAAACCTCGTCGCGCTTCATTTTCCTTTCGATGTTGACGAGTCTCTTGAGTGCCATGTTATAGCTGTCTGGCAATTTCACCTCGTCGTCCTTCCATAGCAGCCCAGTCTGGTAGCGATGTCCGACTCGCTTAGTCGTGCCCTGACATACTGGGCAACCTTTGGGACAGTCTGTGCGCTGTTCATCCTGATGACTGGTACTTGCGTGCAGTAATCGTCGCTTTTGCTCTTTGTTTCCAACGTCTGTGATGGTGCACACCAGCTTAGCGAGCTCGTTTAACCATTCGCTAAGATGCACCACTGTCGTGTATGGCTCGATCGTAGCTGCATGCTTTGCCCAGTCCAGCCTCTTGCTCATAAGCAGCTTGGTGATCAGCTCCTCCATTAGGGTGGGGTTCCCTAGGTGTTGGCTGCCGTTTGTTGTTGACTGAAGAAACGCAGCAAGGTTGTTCACTTTTGTAGCGAACGGTATGATACTGGCGATGTTTTGTTCCGATATGGGCGGCACATCACGCACACTCTCTAGTTGACTTCGGATCAGTTGCTCGGGGCGTCCATAACGGAATCGCAGCTGCTCCATAACGGCTTGCACGTTATTCGGATGTATGAGCAGCGCCTTTACTGCCTCTCGAGCCTCACCTTTCAAGGCTTTCACAAGTCTTTGGTTGTTCTCCAAGGCTGTGCACTGGTATGCCGCCGTTGTCTCCATGTAGGTGCACTGGAATAAAGGCCATTCCTCGGGCTGACCATCGAAGTCCGGGAGATCGGGCAGTCTGCGTGGTGTCCATCCATTTGGTATACTCGCCGACGCTGTTCCGTAATATCCAACAGAAGGCGCAGTTACCATAAAGTTGCGTTGTGGCTCCCGAAATGCATGAGCATATCCTGGCTCTGGCTGTACTGTGGCCGAAACGCAGTAAGACGGTGATGGACTTGCATTTGTACAGTAGCTTGTGAAATGTTGCCCAATTGCAAGATGGCTGCCTTGCGTTGGCGCCAAGTTTCCACTCAACTGTGGCGGCAAGTTTCCACTCAAACCTGCGGGGAACGGTCCATTTAAAGATGGCGTCACTTCCAATTCCCGTTGCATATTTGCACTCAATGATTCCGTTGCTGCGCGCGCGACTGGCAGCGTTTCACTCAAACATACCGTTTCACTCGTACATAACGGTGTATTCGCCGTACCGCTTACTCTTTTGCCGCTTAATCCGTTTTCTCCGGGATTCTTTCCGGCTTCTGCTTGCCCTCCGTTTGCCCTGGCCTTGGCCAACTCCTTTTCCAAGGTGGCGATCCTTTCTAGTAGAGTCGCTACATTCACAGTTGCGGAACTGGTATTCTGCCCTGCCCATTAAGGCTGTGGAGTACCATTCGGATTCCCACCGACAGTTCCGTTTTCCTTTGAAATTTGAGGCCGCTGTTGATCACAAGCCGCACTCGTGAAACTGGCTGGAGTGCCCGTTGGCGTGATCGTCGTTGCGGTAGAAGCACTTGCTTGAAGCAATCAAGGGCTGCGCCGGGGCGAATGGGTCGTTGGCATCTCGCAGAGTGCGTACAAAGATGCGAATAAAAGATGTCGAATCGCCGCGAATATCCAGGGGATGTCTTTTAACCAGCTCTGGCTAGGACAGAGTAAGCTTCAGTGTGTAGCGCAGAGTTATGTGAGCGTTTTATTCTATAGGGAACACAATTATATTACTTTAAATCTCGACATATTCTTATGACATACCGCAGTTTCTTTCCCCTCTCTTTGGATATCGCAGACGCACTAATTTTTACGCGCCACTATTAAGCACAATTTACTCTGAATTAGTGTGTCCGAATATCGCAACAGTAAAAAGACATACAATAAAAATACTAGAAACCACATTCAAACAATTTAACATTAACTATCGATAGGCAGCTGATCCGTTCCGCGACATCCCCTCCCCCGTGAAGCAACAGCATTCACCACATCTAAAATTGCTAACTTCGAAGCGGGACGCATTATCAGCTTTGCTTGATCACCAGTCCTTACTGCCGCGCGTCGTGGCACCCCATCCTTTCCAGTGAACACTTCCTCAATGACGCCTCTTTTCACTCCCTGCGTGGTATGGCCGGATCACAGATAAACACCAGATCTCCAATGCGCATCGGTTCGGCGCGCTGGCACCATTTCTCCCTGCGGACGAGAGTGGGCAAGTACTCTTTTACCCATCGCTTCCAGAATCTGTTTCTCATCATCCTCGCAAGACGCCACTGTTTCCGTGTGGTGCATCTCGCGTAAGCCATCCCATCGTCTCCGGAAGATTCGGTACGTCAGATGATCCCTTTAATAAATCATTCGGTGTCAGCGGAGCCTCCTGATCCACCGTAATCGGCAGATGTGTGAGAGGGCGAGAGTTCACTATATTCTCCGCCTCGATTAACAAATTTTCGAGCACATGTTCTCTGGGCGCGAGCTCCTTCATTGTGTGCGCCAGCACCTTCTTTACACACTGGACCATTCTTTCCCAGACGCCACCCTCGGCTGGGTTCGCCGGACAGTCCATTCTACTCCTTTGGACGACAGCTCGCCCTGAATCCTCGTCGGCTTGAACACCTCGCTGAACCTCTTAGCCTCTCGATCTGCTCCCACGAAGTTCTTTCCATTATCGCTCCTTATCCTAACCACCGGTCCACGGCGGCACATGAAGTTCCTCATTGCGATGATGCATGAATCCGTCGATAAGTCATGGGCCATCTCCAAGTGGATGGCTCTTGTTGTTAAGCAGGTGAATAGGGCCACCCGTTATCCTCGTTTGCGTATGTGGCCCGCCAATAAGCCGCCGCAGCAAACGCCGATTGGCTGGAATCCACGAAGACGTGCAGCTGCAGTGTCCGCACACGTCCAGTGCCGAAATAGTAGCGAGGACAACGGAACTCTTCGATGTACCTCATTTCTTGCCGCCAGCAGCCAAATGCTACGGCCAACTCGTCTGGTAGCGGCTCATCCTACTTGACTCCTCTCCGCCAAATTTCTCGCATTAACAACTTGGCGGTCACCATGTAGCAGCTCAAGAATCCGATCGGGTCAAACGTGGACATAACGAGGCTTAGGAACTCCCTCTTAGTAGGAACGCGTTCCCCATTCATCACGCTGCTGGGCACTCGATGGTATTTGATTTTGAACTTAAAGTCATCTGTAGCCGGCTGCCAGTACATGCCCAGTACCTTCTCCTCAGATTCAGTCCATTTAACATTCATGTTGGGTCCTTGTGGGTTTAAAACTTTGACCACATCTGCCGAACTGGAGGAGAACCGACACAAATTAAACCCAGCATTCCTCACTCGTGAGGAGACTGCGATGGCTTCGTCCTCGCTCATGAAGCTGTCCACGTAGTCATCGACGTAGTGGTATTCGTTGATCGCTTGAACCGCACGCGGATCTGTTCTCCTGTACTGTGAAGCGTTGACAATCTTCACGTAGTCCGCCGCGCAAGGAGAACATGCTGCTCCGAACGTCATCACCTGCATCTCGTATGTGTCCGGGTTCCGACGATCATTTCCATGTCTCCAAAGGAACCTCTGGGCGCATCAATCCTCTGGCTGCATCAATACTTGGTGAAACATCTCCTTGATGTCAGCACAGACGCCAACTGCCCCTTCTCTAAAGTGGAAGAGCACGGCTGGTAGAGGCTTATAGCGCTGAGGGCCTTTCATCAGTGCTGAATTTAGTGACACGTCGTTCACCTTGGCAGCTGCATCGAAGACTAGACGGATTTTCCCAGGCTTTGGGTTTGGGTTCTCCACCCCGAAATGCGGCAGGTACCATAGCTTACCGCTGCTGGTTCGGGTGACATCCTGCGGATCCAGTCGTCGTGCATACCCTTTTCTGATGTAATCATCCATAATTCCTTTATAGGCCTGCGCGAAAACCTCGTCGCGCTTCATTTTCCTTTCGATTTTGACGAGTCTCTTGAGTGCCATGTTATAGCTGTCTGGCAATTTCACCTCGTCGTCCTTCCATAGCAGCCCAGTCTGGTAGCGATGTCCGACTCGCTTAGTCGTGCCCTCCAGGATCCTTAATGCTCGTGCATCATCACCGGCTGCGACTGGCGGTGCTGGTTTTACTCCGAAGTTCTCGGTTTCGAAATAATCGCTGACCATCTTCTCGAGCAAATTATCCTGGGTGACTGTCAAATAGCAGGATCTCGGAATCGGCAAGTTGCCATTTCCCTTTACTGGTCCGTACACCACCCATCCGAGTTTGGTGGCGGCTGCATATGGTCCTCCTGCTCCGAAGCTTCTCGTCTTCAGTGGAATACCTAGATGCGCGTGATCCAGACCGATCAAAATCTTTGGCGCTGCATTACAGTACGGCTTCACAGGTAACCGCGCGTTTGCCTTCGATGCCTTGATGTCCTCTCGTCGCAAGCTTTGCATCGGAAGGTTTAAGTTAGATACACCGTACACATTCCGTAGCCCGTGGCGATTGGATTTGCCCGTTCCGCTGATCTGCAGACTGACCACCATTGTGCGCTCTCTGGCCGATTTGCCGCCAAACCACTGCACGTTAAGCTGTCGGTGTTCGCCTTTCAGTTCCAAACTCCGAATGACATCGTGGTCAATAAGCGTGACGGACGATCCTTCATCGATCAGTGCGTAGGTCTCAACTTGTGTATTATTACCGTACAAAGTCACGGTTAATATCCGGAAAAGCAGATGACTTCCTTCCGAAGCGACGCAGCTCAGATTTCGGTGCGGCGATCCTTGGCCAACCTCCTTGCGTCCTGCATTGCCTGCCGGGCGCTGACGTAAAGGAATTTCGTCGTCGCTGACTGTTGTCCCTTTGCAGCTCTCGATCGTTACTGCTGCTACTCCGTTCCTCCCTCTCGTGGCCACTGTTCGAATGTGGTGACCTGGGATTCCCGTCTGTCGTGTAGCAGGTAGTGGTGTCTCCTTTGGCATCCATAGACACTGCATTTGCTGCCCTTCTTGCAAAACCGGGCAATGTGTCCAATCTCCAGACACGAAAAGCAGATCCTCCGCTTCCTCAACAACTCTATTCGCGCTGCTGGCGACATATGGAGAAACTCCTCGCAGTCCTTGATAGCATGCTGCCCCTGACATACTGGGCAACCTTTGGGACAGTCTGTGCGCTGTTCATCCTGATGACTGGTACTTGCGTGCAGTAATCGTCGCTTTTGCTCTTTGTTTCCAACGTCTGTGATGGTGCACACCAGCTTAGCGAGCTCGTTTAACCATTCGCTAAGATGCACCACTGTCGTGTATGGCTCGATCGTAGCTGCATGCTTTGCCCAGTCCAGCCTCTTGCTCATAAGCAGCTTGGTGATCAGCTCCTCCATTAGGGTGGGGTTCCCTAGGTGTTGGCTGCCGTTTGTTGTTGACTGAAGAAACGCAGCAAGGTTGTTCACTTTTGTAGCGAACGGTATGATCCTGGCGATGTTTTGTTCCGATATGGGCGGCACATCACGCACACTCTCTAGTTGACTTCGGATCAGTTGCTCGGGGCGTCCATAACGGAATCGCAGCTGCTCCATAACGGCTTGCACGTTGTTCGGATGTATGAGCAGCGCCTTTACTGCCTCTCGAGCCTCACCTTTCAAGGCTTTCACAAGTCTTTGGTTGTTCTCCAAGGCTGTGCACTGGTATGCCGCCGTTGTCTCCATGTAGGTGCACTGGAATAAAGGCCATTCCTCGGGCTGACCATCGAAGTCCGGGAGATCGGGCAGTCTGCGTGGTGTCCATCCATTTGGTATACTCGCCGACGCTGTTCCGTAATATCCAACAGAAGGCGCAGTTACCATAAAGTTGCGTTGTGGCTCCCGAAATGCATGAGCATATCCTGGCTCTGGCTGTACTGTGGCCGAAACGCAGTAAGACGGTGATGGACTTGCATTTGTACAGTAGCTTGTGAAATGTTGCCCAATTGCAAGATGGCTGCCTTGCGTTGGCGCCAAGTTTCCACTCAACTGTGGCGGCAAGTTTCCACTCAAACCTGCGGGGAACGGTCCATTTAAAGATGGCGTCACTTCCAATTCCCGTTGCATATTTGCACTCAATGATTCCGTTGCTGCGCGCGCGACTGGCAGCGTTTCACTCAAACATACCGTTTCACTCGTACATAACGGTGTATTCGCCGTACCGCTTACTCTGTTGCCGCTTAATCCGTTTTCTCCGGGATTCCTTCCGGCTTCTGCTTGCCCTCCGTTTGCCCTGGCCTTGGTCAACTCCTTTTCCAAGGTGGCGATCCTTTCTAGTAGAGTCGCTACATTCACAGTTGCGGAACTGGTATTCTGCCCTGCCCATTAAGGCTGTGGAGTACCATTCGGATTCCCACCGACAGTTCCGTTTTCCTTTGAAATTTGAGGCCGCTGTTGATCACAAGCCGCACTCGTGAAACTGGCTGGAGTGCCCGTTGGCGTGATCGTCATTGCGGTAGAAGCACTTGATTGAAGCAATCAAGGGCTGCGCCGGGGCGAATGGGTCGTTGGCATCTCGCAGAGTGCGTACAAAGATGCGAATAAAAGATGTCGAATCGCCGCGAATATCCAGGGGATGTCTTTTAACCAGCTCTGGCTAGGACAGAGTAAGCTTCAGTGTTTAGCGCAGAGTTATGTGAGCGTTTTATTCTATAGGGAACACAATTATATTACTTTAAATCTCGACATATTCTTATGACATACCGCAGTTTCTTTCCCCTCTCTTTGGATATCGCAGACGCACTAATTTTTACGCGCCACTATTAAGCACAATTTACTCTGAATTAGTGTGTCCGAATATCGCAACAGTAAAAAGACATACAATAAAAATACTAGAAACCACATTCAAACAATTTAACATTAACTATCGATAGGCAGCTGATCCGTTCCGCGACATCCCCTCCCCCGTGAAGCAACAGAATTCACCACATCTAAAATTGCTAACTTCGAAGCGGGACGCATTATCAGCTTTGCTTGATCACCAGTCCTTACTGCCGCGCGTCGTGGCACCCCATCCTTTCCAGTGAACACTTCCTCAATGACGCCTCTTTTCCACTCCCTGCGTGGTATGGCCGGATCACAGATAAACACCAGATCTCCAATGCGCATCGGTTCGGTGCGCTGGCACCATTTCTCCCTGCGGACGAGAGTGGGCAAGTACTCTTTTACCCATCGCTTCCAGAATCTGTTTCTCATCATCCTCGCAAGACGCCACTGTTTCCGTGTGGTGCATCTCGCGTAAGCCATCCCATCGTCTCCGGGAAGATTCGGTACGTCAGATGATCCCTTTAATAAATCATTCGGTGTCAGCGGAGCCTCCTGATCCACCGTAATCGGCAGATGTGTGAGAGGGCGAGAGTTCACTATATTCTCCGCCTCGATTAACAAATTTTCGAGCACATGTTCTCTGGGCGCGAGCTCCTTCATTGTGTGCGCCAGCCCCTTCTTTACACACTGGACCATTCTTTCCCAGACGCCACCCTCGGCTGGGTTCGCCGGACAGTCCATTCTACTCCTTTGGACGACAGCTCGCCCTGAATCCTCGTCGGCTTGAACACCTCGCTGAACCTCTTAGCCTCTCGATCTGCTCCCACGAAGTTCTTTCCATTATCGCCCCTTATCCTAACCACCGGTCCACGGCGGCACATGAAGTTCCTCATTGCGATGATGCATGAATCCGTCGATAAGTCATGGGCCATCTCCAAGTGGATGGCTCTTGTTGTTAAGCAGGTGAATAGGGCCACCCGTTATCCTCGTTTGCGTATGTGGCCCGCCAATAAGCCGCCGCAGCAAACGCCGATTGGCTGGAATCCACGAAGACGTGCAGCTGCAGTGTCCGCACACGTCTAGTGCCGAAATAGTAGCGAGGACAACGGAACTCTTCGATGTACCTTATTTCTTGCCGCCAGCAGCCAAATGCTACGGCCAACTCGTCTGGTAGCGGCTCATCCCACTTGACTCCTCTCCGCCAAATTTCTCGCATTAACAACTTGGCGGTCACCATGTAGCAGCTCAAGAATCCGATCGGGTCAAACGTGGACATAACGAGGCTTAGGAACTCCCTCTTAGTAGGAACGCGTTCCCCATTCATCACTGATTTTCCCCATTCATTTTCATTGAGTTCCCCATTGATTTTGAACTTAAAGTCATCTGTAGCCGGCTGCCAGTACATGCCCAGTACCTTCTCCTCAGATTCAGTCCATTTAACATTCATGTTGGGTCCTTGTGGGTTTAAAACTTTGACCACATCTGCCGAACTGGAGGAGAACCGACACAAATTAAACCCAGCATTCCTCACTCGTGAGGAGACTGCGATGGCTTCGTCCTCGCTCATGAAGCTGTCCACGTAGTCATCGACGTAGTGGTATTCGTTGATCGCTTGAACCGCACGCGGATCTGTTCTCCTGTACTGTGAAGCGTTGACAATCTTCACGTAGTCCGCCGCGCAAGGAGAACATGCTGCTCCGAACGTCATCACCTGCATCTCGTATGTGTCCGGGTTCCGACGATCATTTCCATGTCTCCAAAGGAACCTCTGGGCGCATCTATCCTCTGGCTGCATCAATACTTGGTGAAACATCTCCTTGATGTCAGCGCAGACGCCAACTGCCCCTTCTCTAAAGTGGAAGAGCACGGCTGGTAGAGGCTTATAGCGCTGAGGGCCTTTCATCAGTGCTGAATTTAGTGACACGTCGTTCACCTTGGCAGCTGCATCGAAGACTAGACGGATTTTCCCAGGCTTGTTTGGGTTCTCCACCCCGAAATGCGGCAGGTACCATAGCTTACCGCTGCTGGTTCGGGTGACATCCTGCGGATCCAGTCGTCGTGCATACCCTTTTCTGATGTAATCATCCATAATTCCTTTATAGGCCTGCGCGAAAACCTCGTCGCGCTTCATTTTCCTTTCGATGTTGACGAGTCTCTTGAGTGCCATGTTATAGCTGTCTGGCAATTTCACCTCGTCGTCCTTCCATAGCAGCCCAGTCTGGTAGCGATGTCCGACTCGCTTAGTCGTGCCCTCCAGGATCCTTAATGCTCGTGCATCATCACCGGCTGCGACTGGCGGTGCTGGTTTTACTCCGAAGTTTTCGGTTTCGAAATAATCGCTGACCATCTTCTCGAACAAATTATCCTGGGTGACTGTCAAATAGCAGGATCTCGGAATCGGCAAGTTGCCATTTCCCTATACTGGTCCGTACACCACCCATCCGAGTTTGGTGGCGGCTGCATATGGTCCTCCTGCTCCGAAGCTTCTCGTCTTCAGTGGAATACCTAGATGCGCGTGATCCAGACCGATCAAAAGCTTTGGCGCTGCATTACAGTACGGCTTCACCGGTAACCGCGCGTTTGCCTTCGATGCCTTGATGTCCTCTCGTCGCAAGCTTTGCATCGGAAGGTTTAAGTTAGATACACCGTACACATTCCGTAGCCCGTGGCGATTGGATTTGCCCGTTCCGCTGATCTGCAGGCTGACCACCATTGTGCGCTCTCTGGCCGATTTGCCGCCAAACCACTGCACGTTAAGCTGTCGGTGTTCGCCTTTCAGTTCCAAACTCCGAATGACATCGTGGTCAATAAGCGTGACGGACGATCCTTCATCGATCAGTGCGTAGGTCTCAACTTGTGTATTATTACCGTACAAAGTCACGGGTAATATCCGGAAAAGCAGATGACTTCCTTCCGAAGCGACGCAGCTCAGATTTCGGTGCGGCGATCCTTGGCCAACCTCCTTGCGTCCTGCATCTTGCCTGCTGGGCGCTGACGTAAAGGAATTTCGTCGTCGCTGACTGTTGTCCCTTTGCAGCTCTCGATCGTTACTTCTGCTACTCCGTTCCTCCCTCTCGTGGCCACTGTTCGACTGTGGTGACCTGGGATTCCCGTCTCTGTCGTGTAGCAGTGGTGTCTCCTTTGGCATCCATAGACACTGCATTTGCTGCCCTTCTTGCAAAACCGGGCAATGTGTCCAATCTCCAGACACGAAAAGCAGATCCTCCGCTTCCTCAACAACTCTATTCGCGCTGCTGGCGACATATGGAGAAACTCCTCGCAGTCCTTGATAGCATGCTGCCCCTGACATACTGGGCAACCTTTGGGACAGTCTGTGCGCTGTTCATCCTGATGACTGGTACTTGCGTGCAGTAATCGTCGCTTTTGCTCTTTGTTTCCAACGTCTGTGATGGTGCACACCAGCTTAGCGAGCTCGTTTAACCATTCGCTAAGATGCACCACTGTCGTGTATGGCTCGATCGTAGCTGCATGCTTTGCCCAGTCCAGCCTCTTGCTCATAAGCAGCTTGGTGATCAGCTCCTCCATTAGGGTGGGGTTCCCTAGGTGTTGGTTGCCGTTTGTTGTTGACTGAAGAAACGCAGCAAGGTTGTTCACTTTTGTAGCGAACGGTATGATCCTGGCGATGTTTTGTTCCGATATGGGCGGCACATCACGCACACTCTCTAGTTGACTTCGGATCAGTTGCTCGGGGCGTCCATAACGGAATCGCAGCTGCTCCATAACGGCTTGCACGTTGTTCGGATGTATGAGCAGCGCCCTTACTGCCTCTCGAGCCTCACCTTTCAAGGCTTTCACAAGTCTTTGGTTGTTCTCCAAGGCTGTGCACTGGTATGCCGCCGTTGTCTCCATGTAGGTGCACTGGAATAAAGGCCATTCCTCGGGCTGACCATCGAAGTCCGGGAGATCGGGCAGTCCGCGTGGTGTCCATCCATTTGGTATACTCGCCGACGCTGTTCCGTAATATCCAACAGAAGGCGCAGTTACCATAAAGTTGCGTTGTGGCTCCCGAAATGCATGAGCATATCCTGGCTCTGGCTATACTGTGGCCGAAACGCAGTAAGACGGTGATGGACTTGCATTTGTACAGTAGCTTGTGAAATGTTGCCCAATTGCAAGATGGCTGCCTTGCGTTGGCGCCAAGTTTCCACTCAACTGTGGCGGCAAGTTTCCACTCAAGCCTGCGGGGAACGGTCCATTTAAAGATGGCGTCACTTCCAATTCCCGTTGCATATTTTCACTCAATGATCCCGTTGCTGCGCGCGCGACTGGCAGCGTTTCACTCAAACATACCGTTTCACTCGTACATAACGGTGTATTCGCCGTACCGCTTACTCTGTTGCCGCTTAATCCGTTTTCTCCGGGATTCCTTCCGGCTTCTGCTTGCCCTCCGTTTGCCCTGGCCTTGGCCAACTCCTTTTCCAAGGTGGCGATCCTTTCTAGTAGAGTCGCTACATTCACAGTTGCGGAACTGGTATTCTGCCCTGCCCATTAAGGCTGTGGAGTACCATTCGGATTCCCACCGACAGTTCCGTTTTCCTTTGAAATTTGAGGCCGCTGTTGATCACAAGCCGCACTCGTGAAACTGGCTGGAGTGCCCGTTGGCGTGATCGTCGTTGCGGTAGAAGCACTTGATTGAAGCAGTCAAGGGCTGCGCCGGGGCGAATGGGTCGTTGGCATCTCGCAGAGTGCGTACAAAGATGCGAATAAAAGATGTCGAATCGCCGCGAATATCCAGGGGATGTCTTTTAACCAGCTCTGGCTAGGACAGAGTAAGCTTCAGTGTGTAGCGCAGAGTTATGTGAGCGTTTTATTCTATAGGGAACACAATTATATTACTTTAAATCTAGACATATTCTTATGACATACCGCAGTTTCTTTCCCCTCTCTTTGGATATCGCAGACGCACTAATTTTTACGCGCCACTATTAAGCACAATTTACTCTGAATTAATGTGTCCGAATATCGCAACAGTAAAATGACATACAATAAAAATACTAGAAACCACATTCAAACAATTTAACATTAACTATCGATAGGAAGCTGATCCGTTCCGCGACACTGTTATTTGCACTAAAAACTTAAACTGGGGTCCTGACAATCGTCTTCCGCCATACCGTTGCAAGCTTAAATTGTTGTAGCTACCTTCCCTGAAGGAGCGCCGAAAATGTCCTCAGAAGGCCGAGAAGATGTGAACGACGAAGGGCGTGCCGGACGCCAGAGCACTTCAACAACAGACGAACAAATTAATGAAGTGGAGAAAATGGTATTGGCCAATCGTCGAATCACCGTTAGAGAAGTTGCTGTGGACCTAAACATATAGATTGTTTCGTGCCATTCGATTTTGATCAATGATTTGGGCATGTGTCGCCGCGAAATTCGTACCAAAATTTCTCAATTGCTCAACAGATGTTGGACTCTGTCCGCGACGATCAAATTTGCTCCAGACGGTCAAAATTGGTGACGAATCGTGGTTTTAATGTAACAACGTGGAAACCAAAACTCAAACATCTCAATGGAAGCTGCCGCATGAACAAAGACCGAAAAAAGCGCGCCAAGTTCGGTCGAATATGAAAGTTTTGCTGACAGTTTTCTTCGATTGCAGGGACGTGGTGCATTATGAGTTCTTACCACAGGTAGAACGGTCAATAAGGAATATTACCTGCAAGTTATTCGCAATTTGCGCGAAGCAATCCGCCAGAATCGCCCGGATTTGTGGACGAACAAAAACTGGCTTTTGCACCACGATAACACTACGTGGCATGCGTGACTTTTTGACCAAAAACAACACATCAATGATGCCGCAGTCACCATATTCCCCAGATCTGGCCCACTGACTTTTTCTTGTTCCCTGAACTGAAGAGGCCCATGAATAGACGACGTTACGCTACAATTGACGAGATAAAGACGGCAACTAAGGAGGAGCTAAACAAGATAAAAAAAAAGATTTTTTGAAGTGCTTCAAAGATTGGAAAAACCGTTGGCACAAGTGCATAATATCTCATGGGGACTAGTTTGCAGGGGACAAAATAGATATTTACGAATAAACAAATAATTTTTGAAAAAACCTAAAATTCGCGATATTTTGAACTTACCTCCGATAAGAAAATTCAAAAATCGAAATTCTTTTCTTTCCAAAGTTACAGCTGTTTGCACAGCTTTTTTCAAAAATGAATAAAATGGTGGCTTCATGAAATTTTTTTTTATAGATTTTTGGGAAAAAGTCAACAATTAATTTATCTACGAAAATCTACATTTTTAATTTAGCGTTTGCCTTTTTATATTTCGGCATGTTTGCTGAGATTATTGAAGCATTTACGTTTTTCTCTTTTACTCTAGTTCTGCATTCCACCAGAAAGTTCTTTTGTGCCTAGTTTTGCTGGTATTTGAATTATTTGCACTTGCTTTAATAATTATTTAAAATGTGCTGCTGATTTGTTTGTGTTGTTACTAGTGTGTAATTTGTGTAAATGTCTATTTATGTTAGCTTAAAATAAAGCCCAATTCGCTATTTTGTAATAATAAGTTGCCATTTTGTACAAAATTTGAAATGCCATCTCTTCTTTGAATGTTTGTGGAAGAGCCCCAAAGTTTGTGCCATGCGTTCACATTTCCTGGGATGATTAGGGGTATATTGAAATTGTTGAGCAGATCATGAAAATCTTGTTCAACGCAATGATCTATTTGGGATATATGTATGTAAGATGCAAGATATAAAAAGAGTTGCCAGCCCTGGCACTTCAGAGGAGTTGCCAGCCCTGGCTGTGGAGTAGAGTGGGCAGCCCTGGCACGAGGCAGTCGTTGATCGGCAGTCGTCGTTGCGCAGTCGTCAGTAGTCAGCAGACGAGAGCGGTCCAGCGGTAAAAGATTAATATCATATGAAAGGGCAAATTCACAAATGAATGAAAAAATAATATTCATATAAAAATATACATTTATTCATTTTATATACATTAATTATAAGTAATCGGTGAAATATTTTACATTAAACTTTTCACAATAGTCAGTTTTAGATGTGTCAGTTTTACCAAAAAAAAATAAATTAGGTCAACATTGTTTATGGTAGCTAAAATAAGACACATGGACGTTGGTAGATACGTAGTTCACGAATCTCGAAAATACCGCATCAATGGTTGTACCATACCTCGTTGTCTCCATTGATCTATCAGAAACAATATCTAAATTCAGTTCAGATTTTAGAAATTGTATTAATGTCAATCCATCATCTTTGCTAAAATCGACATTAAAATCACCACTTAGTACGAGCGGCAGTAAATGGTATTCTTTTTTAAGTAGTTTTGATCCACCTTCTGTATAAGGCAATAATGCCTCATGAATGAAATGTATTGCATCATTAACAGAAACAGAATTAACAGAAATGTAAATCGAAACTATAACAATGTGATTACCGTTAGGCAAAGTACATTTCGCAGCACATATGTCTCCCAATGGTGAATGTGTTTGACTGTAGTGCTGGACATTCCTCACGAAAATATTATCATTGCCAGTAAGCACATGGCGTGAATCATTAATATTTTGATAAATACTGACTCCGCCTCCTCGATTGATGTCATGTCGTCGATATTGGGAAATGCATCTGAAATTTTCAATTTCAACGGATTCCTCGTTGCGTAGCCATGTTTCTGGAAAGCCTCATAAATTCTTGGCCTAAAGGGGCCATTGCTGCGTTACATCATCTACCATGATAGAAACGTTGAATGTTATCAGCAGGAACAATGTGAAGGTCTTCTTGTGTCGTGACCCTGGATAAGGCTACGTAGACCAAAGATTGTGAATGTGTCTTCTGGTATTTGTATACAATTTCATCAAATTTTACTCCTTGTGACTTGTGAATGATCAACGTGCAAGCCGGTTTGAGTGGGAAATGATTTCTCTTAGCATGAATCGATTTATTCCGATTGAGAAGCACCGTTGCAGATCTACGGTTGATAGGAACGAATTCTCTACTGATTTCTTTTGAATTTGCATAACCAGCCACTTTCCCGTGAGCTTTAACACCAACATTTTTTTGGAAATAGAGCCCAAACTCACAGTACTTTATATTCAGGATTCAACTCAACATATGAAAGTTTACCGCTCCATTGGCTAAGCCATCAGCGAGGTCGATGTTGGTTGTTATCATATATGGCTTGTCTACAACGAAAATAATTTCGTAGGGCAATCCTCCTGTTCGATTGTAGCAAGCTTATGAGGCTTGTTTCTAGCAGCTCTTTCTTTTTCGTGATTTCCATCACATCCAATTATTTCGTCATCAGCAATTGAATTGGCCATTTCATCAGATGAGCTCAACATTTTTAAATTATAAGCGTCAACTGAGTGGTTGTCATTTAATAAACGGATTCCATCAGGACAGCGTTCCTCTGC
The DNA here is from genome assembly GCA_035047325.1 of Drosophila vallismaia. NCBI lineage: Eukaryota > Metazoa > Arthropoda > Insecta > Diptera > Drosophilidae > Drosophila > Drosophila vallismaia. The sequence continues at coordinate 181,303 of JAWNPU010000001.1, read as the reverse complement.
TTCTGCTTCTGAACAAAACCTTGACTCAATCATAACCAACTGTTGTGTATTTAATTGATCTCCATTACCGACATTTTTCAATAGTGATGAAAATTCTGAGTTTTCTTGTCGCTTAACTTCGATCAATTCAAAAAAAGTTATTCCTCTCCATAATTGCCGACCATCAATTCGTTGAACTATTTGTTTCCAAATAGGAGTAGCTCTTACAGGGGGCAGTTGTACCAAATCGCCGATAGGTGCGCACTAAAATGGTAACGCTTAAAATTCGTTATTCGTTAGTAGGTTTTACCCCTCCAATTTTTCTCATACCGGGCGCCTTATATATGAAAATCGATTCTTAAGGAGTAAAATCCAAAAAACAGTCGAAAAGTTGCGTTCTCGGAATTTTTATTTCACAACCGTTGTTAAATTAGTCTTCTGTATAACAAAGTTGTAAAGGGAAAACAATAATAGCGCGAAAGAGACAAAAAGCCGATTGTGTTCAAAGTAAAAGCCCGCGTAAAAGACCACAAGTAACGACAGCGTTGACGCAATTTTAGAAAAATCAGAGTGTGGAAAAGAAGGACCCATAATGTCACGGAATAAAAGCAATGACGTTACAGTTCAAATGCAACAACTCATACAGTTGTTGGCATTAAAGGTCGAAGTTGACGAAGGAAGAGAAACCCAAATAAAAGTATCAGTTGACAATTTTGAGGAAATCGTGAGTGATTTTGATGGCTATTCTGTGTCTGTCCCAAAGTGGTTCGAACTATTTGAACGTAATGCTGATGCCTTCGAGCTGTCCGAAAAACAAAAGTATGTACAAGCGAGGGGAAAATGACTGGTGCGGCCAAGTTGTTTTTAGAGTCAGAGGGCGTGCGTGATTATGAAGAGCTCAAAGAGAAACTCATAGAAGAATTTGAGTGCAGTTGGAACAGTGCCAATATACATAAGTTGTTGCGCGAACGGACGAAGAAAAACTCAGAGTCTGATTATGGAAACTAAATGCTTCAGTTGCAACGAGAACGGTCATTATGCGCGTGATTGCAAATACAAATAATTTTGAATCGTAGCCGCGTCAAAACAATTGATGTAACAATTGTAAACGAGAGCGTGGTAAAAAAATTGAACAATGTTGAAATAAACAAATGCGAGTCTACGTTGCGCGGTTTGGGCAATGCCTGTACTAAACAAATCAGTTTTAACGCAAAAGTTGAAGTAAATCAAGAGCAGACTGAAAATAAATTCCTCGTTGTTTCAAGCTGCAACTTGAACCATGAGCTGTTGGGGTATGGCTTCATTAAAAAGTTCTGTTTGGCTTTCGATGGTAATGGGTTTTTGTTTCATGAGCTAGAAACAAAACAGACTGCAACAGATGAGTATCCTCTTAATGTATTTGAAGAATCAAGGCGCCGCCGAATTATCAAAATCAGGTCGAGCAGTTGATTAAGAACAGCTATCCTGCTGTCCTTACACAGTGTCCAGCTAAGTAGTTTTACATAAATAATGCCCTAGCAACTAAGTAGATTGACACAAACAATGCTGACGCGCCCAAGATGAGTTCAGCACCCCGCGACATCCGGAGTGCCGAATTGCAATACATGAAATGCTGAGTCGCCGATATACATAAGTTGTTGCGCGAACGAAAGAAGAAAAGCTCAGAGACTTCCCATGAATATATTTTGAGCATGAAAAAACTAGCGACTATCGGAAATGTCGAAGTTGCTGCGTGTTGTGTTATATTGTAAACGGTCTCAATATAAAAAGCGAATTTAAATGTACTATGTTTCGTTGCAAGTCGTATAAAGCGCTCAAAGAGGAATACGCAATTGATGAACTAGTTCGCGAGCAGGAAAATAAGAACTCAGAAAAAAGTTCGGGGACAGCTGAAAACAAACAAACAAAAGGAAAAAGATGGAATTTTGTTTTAACTGTGGCTCATCCGAGCATAAGAGAAAAAATTGCGTCGCGGAAACTAAATGCTTCAGTTGCAACGAGAACGGTCATATTGCGCGTGATTGCAAAAAGGAAAGTCGAGACAGTGCAAATAATTTTGGATCGTAGCTGCGTCAAAACAATTGCTATAAATGGTGTAAGAGTTAAAAGCCTGGTCGACACAGGCTCTGATGTGACAATTGTAAATGAGGATGTTAAAAAAATTGAACAATGTTAAAATGAATAAATGCGAGTCTACGTTGCGCGGTTTGGGCAATGCCTGTACTAAACAAATCGGATGTTTTAACGCAAAAGTTGAAGTAGATCAAGTGCAGAATGAATATAAATTCCTCGTTGTATCAAGCTGCAACTTTAACCATAAAGCGCTGTTTTGGTATGACTTCATTAAAAAGTTCTGTTTGGCTTCCGATGGTAATGGGTTTTTGTTTCATGAGCTAGAAACAAAACAGACTGCGACAGATGAGTATCCTTTTAATGTATACAGCGTATTTAAAAAGTCAAATATTATCTCAGCGCCGCCGAAGCATTTTCAGGTCGAGCATTTGATTAAAAACAGCTATCAGCCGCCTGCTGTCCTTACACTGTGTCCAACCCAGCTGTAAATCCATCCAGATGGAGTGCTGAAACCGTTCTGCCAATCACCGAGTCGGTTGTCCGACAAAGAAGCTGAAGTTATCAAAGCCCAAGTTCAGGATTTGTTGGAGAAAGGCATCGTGAGAAAGTCGTCATCCCACGTAGCAAGCAGAGTCGTTGTAGTTAAGAAGAAAGATGATACGTTCAGAGTCTGCATAGACTACTGCAAGCTAAATAGTATGGTGTTGAAGGACTGTTTTCCTGTGCCTTTATTCGAAGATGTCCTGGGGACACTACAAGCTGCCAAATATTTCACAATAATGGACAAGATCACTAAGAACACAATGGAAATGTCCGATGCTCAAAGCTGTATCGAGGAGGCTAGGAATTTGAAGCATCAGGAGGCTCTGGAAGAGATCGTTAGGTTCAAGGAAGCAAACATGTTGGAGCAGGAAGCGAAGCTCTTTGAGCATAGAAAGGTCGAAGGAACGGAATAAAAAAAAGCAAAGGACGCTAAAAAGGAAATCGAAGCTCTCAAGGAGGAATTGGCTCAAGCCAAGGTGCAGGCCCAAAACCAGAGTGAACTGGCTCAGGAAAAGATCGAGAAGCTCAAGAATGAAGCACAAGTCCGCTTCGAAGAGGCCAAGAGCCAGGTGCAACAGCATCATCGGGAAATCAACAGGCAAAGAAGAAGTGGTCAAGCGTCTTTGGTTTTCCGATACGTATTATAAGCGACAGGGGCGCGGCGTTTACATCGCAAGCCTTTAAAGAGCTGTTTTTATCCGGGTCGGGGGACGAAGGTCAGGATGGTCGAATGTAAGATGCAAGATATGAAAAGAGTTGATAACCCTGGCACTTCAGAGGATTTGCCAGCCCTGGTTTTGGAGAAGAGTAGGCAGCCCTGGCATGAGGCAGTTATCGATCGGCAGTCGTCGTTGCGCAGTCGAAAGCAGTCCAGCCGCGGTCGTTAAATTAGTCGTATTGTATCATTAACCATAGAACCTACATTTAATACAAATAAACATCATATTATAATAATCAATCTTACATATATATATACGTATTACTATAAACAGAGTTTTACTTTGTATTTCTACAGCAATGGATAGTACGTTGGATTTAAAATGCATTATTGTGTTGAATATCTTTAAATATGAGTAGAGATACTTCTTGGCTGGCCTTGGAAGCTGATGGTTAAATTATTTTTATTGTATAGGTAAAATTGTTTGGGTGTGTGAAAGATTGTGTTGTTGTTGGTAAGGCGGGTTTCTCGTAATGTTATTATATGGTTTTTTGTTTTTTTTTATAAGGACGGAGATATCTGGGTACTTATCTTTGTCACCGTTAATTTTCTATTGAAGTATCCTTATTGTCATAATGCTGGGGATGTATTTTTTAAATTGGTTGGGATTTTTAAAATAAAATTTTTTGTTGAATTTATTTGGTGTTTTGTTTTGTTAAGAATTTCTGCATTTTCACTGTCTGTGTCCATGTCTGAATTGTTTGTGTGTGTGTTCTGTTCAATTGTTGAGTGCTTCGTTCTTTTTGATAGTGTGTTCTTTTTATTTTATTTGAGTAGTTTTTTTGTGTTGTTTCTGATAGTTCTTGGGGATGGGCGGTGTTTTAGTCGGTGACTCAATACTGTTCTGGTTGTGTTTTGTTGAGTGGTTTGTGGTTTTTGGGTGATGTATTTTTGCCGAAGTGGTTGATACTTTTTTTGTGGCTTTAATCTTTGCGTACGTTTTTTGCTGTCGGCTTGTTGTTGAGTTTTGTGATATTTTGTTAATTTTTCTTTGGTTTTAGTTTTTAGTATTTCTTGTGTTTCTTTGAATTTTTGGCAATCTCTACTACTGGAGGCATGTTCGCTGGAGCAATTGACGCAGTATGTACGTGTGCATTTAATTGGTTGTTGTGCCGGGAGACCACAAGGGTACTTGTTTACAGAAAGCGTTACTCCAAATGTTATTTATAAACCCGGAACGATCAACGTAGTCGCTGACATTAATAATGGTTAATAATGGTGAGATTAATAATTGGTCCGATAGAGATCAGTCAGAACACTCTAAATCTGATCAAAATACACAAGGTGCGTTCCATAGTAAACAGGACTTAAAAAAAAATAAAGAACAAATTGTTATATCGGCAAAATCAATTTTATCAAGATAGTCTCCTTCTTCTTTAATACAGCGTTTTTCACGGTCCAAAAGCATGTCAAACGAGTGTTTTAGCTCGTTGCCCGGTATGGTCGCCAGTATGCCGGTGCAAGCCTTTTGAATGATCTCCACGTCTGCATAACGCTTTCCTTTAATCGGCAAATGCATTTTTTCGAATAGGTAGAAATTAGACGGTGCCATTTCCAGTGAATACGCGGACGCCACTAGTTTCGATCGATGAAACGGCACATTATCGTGAAACTCTTTGTTCGAAGCTCATTTATGCATTGATGACAAAAACATACTGACACTTAAAACGCGAAAACTTCACTTACAAAAGATAAAATGTCAAAATTTTTATTGGAAGTCGATAAAGGATAGCAGATTCTAACGCACTAGTCAACATATAGATGACGCCACTAAAGGGACGCTACATTCAAAAAGCAAAAAGTTTACTGTGGAACGCACCTTGTAGGACACTCCGCCGAGAGTAGTTTCGAAAATTTAATCGAAGAAACTAGCAAGAAATTAAACCATTTTAAAATCCAATTATTAATATGCAAAGCAAGATTTAGATTTTCAAATCAGTTAACATATTTAACAACACAAGAATCTAGTACGACACTCCCGAAAATCTTGCATCAATACTTAGGGAATATCTTTAACCGAATATCACGGTCGGATTAGATTGTACACCCGAGGATTCATATGCAATCCAAAAACAAAGGAAAATTTCGTTAAATAAAAAGCAAATGTAGAAAATAAAAGCAACAAGGTCATAATCATTGATAAATTTCACAGTTCGGCTCATAAAGGATCTGCACATTGATCTATATTATGCTAATAAGTAAATATTCATAAAATATGTTGACGCATACTCGAATTTTCTCATAGTAAAATCAAATTGATAATGAAATTTTACAAATTTTTAAACAATGCCAATGGGAAAAGTTATAATGAACGACAATGAACCTAGTTTTACATCAGTTTAACAATAAACGATGCTGACCCAAGCCAAGACACAACACAGAATATGGGCAATTCGAAACAGCTCACTCGACTTTGACTGAAATTGCTCGATGAATTAAAGATTAGTTTAATCTGACAGAATGTTCAGAAATAGTCATAAGAGCAGCACAGAAGTACAATGAAAGTATACATTTGGATGTTAAACAGACGTTTGACAGAGTCTGGCACCCTGGACTCCTGTTCAAAATTAAATCCCACCTTCCAAGTTCCCACTTCGGCTTCCTCAAGTCGTGTATGCCCGAATAGAGGTGATCACGGAGAGCAGACGGACTAAGTACGCAGCAGCACGGATTCCGGAAGGGCAGGAGCACCCTGGACGCACTAATGGCGGTGAGAAACATCGCCGAGAATTAAGGAGTACTGTGCAATAGTCACGTTGGACGTGAAGAACGCCTTCAACACCGCTAGATGGCCAGTAATACTCAGCGCCATGCATAGGATGGGCATCCCGGAGTACCTCAGGATCGTCGTTGGAAGTTACTTCACGGATCGCGTCCTCTGGGTCGACACGGACGCTGGCCCGAGATGGAGAATGGTGATCACGGTCAACGGAACACAGGTGGCATCACAAGATTCCTTAAAATACCTGGGAGTAATGATAGACCACAGGCTAGCTTTTAAAGATCATGCTAGCTACGCAAGCAGGAAAACAGCAATAACAACTGCGTCACTGTCCAGGCTCATGCCCAATATAGGAGGACCAAACTACCCGGCAAGGAAACTACTGGTAGCGGTAGCCAAGGCAACGCTGCTCTATGCAGCACCAATATGGAGCAACGCCACCAAGAAAGCCACTTACTTGAAGGGAGCTCGGGCTGTGGTACGGTCTATGGCCCTTAGGCTCATCAGAGGATTCAGGACCATATCCGGAGACGCAGCACTAGCACTGGCAGGCTTGCCGCCAATCGACCTGGAGATAAAAGCCATTTGTCAGGTACGAGAAGGTGCTACACGGCTGGAGGCGCACGAGCGACTGATGGGAGAGTGGCAGAACAGATGGATAACATCGCAACGGGGGAGGTGGTCTTACCAACTCATCCCCGATTTAACGACGTGGGCCAATCGCCGCCACAAGAAACTGGACTACCACCTTACCCAGTTCCTCACGGACCATGGCTGCTTTCGGGCGTACCTATTCCGGTTCCACCACGTAGAGGCAGCTCAATGCCTCTACTGCCCCGATGCTGAGGAAACAGCAGAGCATGTACTCATGCACTGCTCCAGGTTCCACTGCTTCCAGGTTCACTGAGGAGAGGGCGCAACTAAGGGCGTTGATCGGTGCCCCGCTCAGCCCTGGCGGCTTGATCGCGGCCATCATGGATAACAGCGACTCTTGGGAGCGAGGACACAACATCATCCGAGACATGATGAAGCGGATCCGAACCGACGAGATGGCCAACAGAGCCGAAGGCTAATACAGGATGGCAGGAGAACAAATACCCAGTGACACCAGGGATGAAGGACGCGCGCCACTAGGCCAATCAACAAGGAAGGGAGTACAACCAGGCTCCACATCCTGCTCACCGAAGAAATAACTTGACTGGAAGTCCCGGTGAGCTTGCAAAGGACGGAAGAACATACGGAGGTTTTTGTTTTTAGTACGTAGGCATAACTCTACTAAGCGGGTTATGAATCGTGCATGCCAGCTACGGACGGTAGGTGGTATTTTTGGAAGATTTTAATTTTCCTACCGTAAGGAATAAAAAAAAAAAAAAAAAAAAGTCGTACACAGAGGAAAGAGAATTCCGAGTGAGATGCGGATCATCAATCAGCACGCTTAGGCCTATAAGAGCAGGAGTACCTCAAGGCAGTGTTCTTGGACCCATCTTGTACACACTCTACACAGCGGACCTTCCCATCACCCCCTCTCGGAACCTAACAGTAGCCACATATGCAGATGACCCCGCCTTCCTAGCCTCCGCCACAGATCCCCAGGAAAGATCAGCCATCATACAGAGAAAACTATATGCTCTCGATCCATGGCTGAAACGATGGAACATCGTGGTCAACGCGGAGAAATCCTCCCACACAACCTTCGCACTACGCAGAGGGGATTGCTCCCCCGTCACACTCAACGGGGAAATCATCCCTATGAATAACACTCCCAAATATCTAGGGCTGACCCTGGACCGCAGGCTCACATGGCGCCCTCACCTGATCAACAAGCGCAACCAGGCCAACCTACGACTGAAGCAACTGCACTGGCTCCTAGGGAGAAGGTCCAAGCTCAAAGAAAAACTCAAACTGCTTTTTACAAAGTAGTGCTGAAGCCAATCTGGACATATGGGATTCAGTTGTGGGGCACGGCAAGCTGTTCCAACCGCATCAAAATACAGCGGTTTTAGAATAAATGTCTAAGAACATTTTCTAACGCCCATCCGTACCATGAAAACTCAATAATCCACAAAGAGCTTGGAATTCCTTCGGTAGCAGAGGAGATCACCCGACTCAGCGAAAGATATACAAAAAGACTGGACAACCACCCCAACCACCTGGCCATCAAGCTCCTAGATAACAGCCAATCCCTAAGACGCCTGAAAAGGAAACACCCGATTTACTTTACAATAAAATGCAGTATAAAAATATTCCATCTATACTTAAGGAAGCACAAATATCGGGGGTTTTTTTAGGAGGTTTTTTTTCAATAGGGTTTATTTCGGCCATCTTTGATGTCAACTAACATCTGTCGAGTACCTTATGTTCAGTTTGGTTTGGCAATTCATGATGAATAACGACAAACCTTTTGATTTACTATATAATAACAGCAAAGCAGCGATACCAAATCGTTTAATTTTATTTCGAAAATCAGAGCTCGTGTGTGAAAGTGGACCGTGTCACTTGAAATGCTCCAATGCGATTAGCAGTTTTACCGAAAAATTTTGGTGGTGTGTAAACACCATTGGATTATTTTTTGTGATGGTATTTGAAGTTGTTGGTCTATGCGAACAAGCCCATCACGATTCCGGCCCTAGAAGCCTACATTGAACGAGCCCAAGATATTCGGCCCAAGATGCTTGAGAAAGTGGTTGAGAATTGGGCTTCCAGGATAAAGTTTCCGAAAAACTCACGTGGTGGCCATTTGCCCGAAGTTGTATTCCATCATTAATGCCATCAAATTATCTTTCAAATAAAAATCAGCTCTCTACCGCAACCTTTGCATTCTCCTTTTCAATTTAAAAACACAACATACACAATTTTAAACATAATACATAAAAAAATTAAAACAGAATTCAAATTTTGTATCGATCTTTTTAGTTTGAGAAAAATGCACTCCAGAATTGCATTAGTCCTGATACTTATATCGGCCAGATGCGAAATATTGGATTACTCAAATCACGACTATTTTCGCTATAAAGACAATAAAGATATTCTCACAGTTCTCACAGAACAGTTCCACATAACTAACTTACGCTTCTATAAGGAAATCGTTGCTAAAGAATCTGTTTATTTTTGGTCCTAATAAAAATGACCTAAACAAAATCAAAATAATTGTATCCCAAATCCCATCGACTCGAACTGGAAATGGATAGAAGAAACTCCAGATCATGATGATTTGGTAAGCATTCAAAACAAAATGAATGATTGAATTGATAATTATAAACAATTTATTTAAAATTATTTGAAGAAATAAAACTATCTGATAATTTCAAAACCAAAGGAAATGCTTTTAGGAAGTCATCGTCTAAGATTATTAACAATCGATATACAAAATACTAGAGATACAATTACACTTCAAAAATTGATTTGTTCTACACAAAAATCCAAAATCATGATGACACTATTTTCGAACACAAACTTTAATCCGTAGTAATTACTGATTAAATGGATATTTCAGAATTCAAAATTGCTTTACTTAATGAGATAATTGTAATATACATCAAATACACAATTTTACCTGAACATTGTGATATTTATTGCTCCAGATCCATTTCACAAGACAATGGCAAACAGTTTGGGATGCAATTTCACGAAATTCTGGCTTCCACTTTTGCTGCAGTGGATGTCGCGTGGTTTAAAAAGAGACACGTTCAAACGTTCATGCGGCAAACTAAAAATGGTTTTAAAGAGTTGCTCGGTGGTTTCCACAAATCAACGACCAACTCTCGGCCCTTAATTCCCAATTTAGCAGCCCCCCACTGCTAAATGAGTGTCCTAAGCGTTAAAAAACCGCTGTTAGGTATGCCGTATGTACCGAAATCGCTTTTCACCCTGAAAACCATGCAGCCTCTCATAACTCTTGCTACCCCAAGAGCAGGAGTCGTAAATACAAATTCGGTTCCTGAATTTGACTCCACAATTGAGCATAACTCGTTTGAGTTATCTTCCATGGTATCACTTCAGGTGATTCCTCCGGCACCATTAGGATTGACCGCCCTAAAATCCACTGTTAAGAAAAACCTGGTACCGACTGATGTTGCGGTCTTACCAACCGTAACACCTAAACCCCTACGGGTGATCCTCCCCTCTTGGCATATTTTTATATTTTTATATAACAAGCCTGTGGGAGTTAAACTCCCAAAGCCTCAAAACCCTAAACCCTCATATTCTTCTTCTTTAACAAAATCTTTTTCCTCAAAAAACTAATAACATCTATTACTCTTAAATGTCAAAATACTAGGGGGTTACGGAGTAAGCTCCTAATTGTTATTCTGATAGTTCTTCATTTGCATCCCCGATAGTCTTCACAGAAACCTGGTTAAAACCGAAGATTTTTGGCTCTGAAGTTTATCCAGACAGGTACACCACTTACAGACTGACAGACCTCTGCGAAAAGGAGGAGGAGTTCTAATCTCTGTGGACTCCGACTTCGCTTCTGAAGAGGTGAAGTTACCGAATTTTTACAAATTAGAATTCCTGTGTGTGGAAATCACTATGCCGCTTCAATCACTGTTCATCACATGCACTAAGCGGGACTTGAATTTATCCACCTTGCCATTTTTGTCACGCTTGACGGCAAACACCCATCTGTAACCAATAGCCTTCCCTCCTTTTGGTAGGTCAATCAACGTCCACGTTTTGTTGGCTTGTAGATCTTGGTATCTCCTTTTGCATAGATGCCTGCCAAAATTTGGCATGATGAGAATTTATAGGGGCATCCACAGTCCCAGACACTGGTACATCATTAGTTGTCATGATATTGAGTATGTTATACTGCTGGCATGGGGGTCCGGGTTTCCCACTGTGAATTAGGTGTGAATGAGGTCCTCTCTTTCCGCAATCATCAGCTGTGTCGACTTCCAAATCTCCTTCTGCAATTTTAGCTTCTGCTTGTTGCTGTTCATCTTGTCCACTCATTCCGTCCACTGACATCTTCAATATTGTTGTTTATGTTACACGCAGAATTAGACTCGTCCATCACCAGAATGACTTCAGAACTGTCATCTGAACTAGAATATGAAGAAGAATTGTTTTCTTTTTTTTTTGTAAAATATTTATTAAGGCAACCGGGGTCACCAGCGACCTTATAGCCTTGCTAGCTACTATTTCAGACCAAACGGCGCGCCGGCTAGACACTTGTCTAGCTTAATACTTGAAAGTTAATAATATAATAATTGGACTAATTACCAATTTAAAATCGTCTACGGAATCGACCCCTAGGGGATCATGTTATTAGGTCCCTCGGCTGATACCTTTTCAGCCTCCTTAGCAACGTCCCACTGGCCAGACGTTGTGCCAGTCTGATCCTGTGCCCGTGTAGTCTGTTATTGTAGCGGCTGGAGTGTTTATTAATCTCGTCAAAGACTATGGGCAGATTGAGATCTTTGTGCAGGGACGAGTTACGAATGTACCACTCGCATCCGGTAATCAATCTGAGTGTTTTGTTTTGGGCTCTTTTGTACTATTTTGATTTGTCACAAGCAAATCCCCATATTTGGGAACCATACCTCCTTCAGCGTGATAATTTGCTTGTAGATGGTCACCTTATTGGCTAATGACAGTTTGCTTCTTGGACTTAACAACCAAAAATGTTTGTTCATTTCATTTCGTATGCGGGTTCTAATGGCGGTGATGTGCTTGGCGAAGGTGAGTCTGCGATCCAATGTATCACCAAGGATTTTAGTTAAATTGGTCTGTAGGACAGGCCTTCCTTCGATGTCGATAGCAGGCGGGGTTTTCCTTAATAAGGAAGAAGAAACCTTGGCTAATTTATCACTATTTATGCCGATGTTCCAACGCTTCGCCCATTGCGCGAACGTTGTGGCAAACTGCTGGATTCCATCAGACGCAGAGGCTTCACAGCTTGATCTATGGGTAATACAGACGTCGTCAGCAAACGTGGCCAGCATGGTAGACGGATTGTCTGGTTGCGGCATATCACTACTGTAAAGGCCGTACAGGAGCGTCCCCAGGACACAACCCCTAGGGACACCAGCCTTCACTTCGTAATTAGCAGAGATGGCCGAATGGAACCGAACCGCGAACTGCCTTCCCTCAAGGTATGACCTCAGTAGGTGAAAATATGCGGCAGGTAGTCTCTCCTTGTCTAAACATGTGTTTAGACATGATAAGTAGGCAAACTATAAATATATTCTATTTATGGGCTGCAATAAACATGTCACTGGACAGCATAAGCAACTACAGATAAGTACGATTGCAGCGGCTTATTGCCGAAGTGTCAAGAGATATGACCACGCGGGAGGTTATTAGCGCGGTCATAGGCCTCAAACATAGATTTAAGAATAAAACTCAGCTGCATTTACAAACGCAGACTGCGGCGTCTTACAAGTGCTGCATTATATAATTAGATGATAAGAACCTATATAAGAATGAATAAAAGGCGAAGCCCTCGCAGTAGCGAGTCAGTTAGATTCAAACACCCGAATTGAACTCATTAAGTGTACCCACAAGTTTATAGTGTGAACATTTTGGTCCTTCGAGAAATTCTGTTGTTTTCCTCCACCAGTGGTAAGAAACACAGAATAAAAAACCAGCGCTTCAAAGTAGAAAGAGCAAGGTTATTCGAGTGATTCTGTTTTTTCCCCCACCAGTGGTAAGAAACACAGAATAAAAGACCACGCCTTAAAGTACTAGGACTATAAGGTGAAACATTGTGTTCTTGCTTTTCTTCGGCTGATCAATCAGCTGTGAGTCGAGGCACAGCTAGGTCAACTGGGCGACCAATCAAAAAATCGTCCAACGGATCACGCCAAAGAATGCAAGCAGAAAGCACAAAAAAGTCACAGTGATTGTTTTCGCAAGATGTTGTCGGAAAGATCTGTGAAATTGATGCAAGACCAAGGAGAGCTGCAGAACAAAATACTGCAAGCCATCAAGGAAAAGGCATCTATACCAGCAATAGAAGTATTAGTAGTCCGAATCTCAAATAGTGGTTAGCCGTTTGATAACGGCATTAGCGGCTAGCTATACAGCAGCGTGGGAGCTTATCTGCAAACTCTATGAGAATGGCAGAAAAATATTCTCCCAACAAATCTTCAACAAATTAATGGAACTGGAGTGCTTGCTGCCCCATGATGAAAAAAATTGAAGGAAGTTTTTGGATACTGCGACCGAGAGCATATTCATCATAAAGGAAAAAGGAAAAATAGAAAGCTCTGCTGACGTAATTTTAGCAGAAATTCTACTGCGGAAATTTTCGCCAGAAGCCTTGCAGCTGTATGAACAGCATGTAAAAAAGGCAAGAACTATACAGTCCTTACAAGACGTACTGGAGTTTATTGAGCAACAATACAACTCAGTAAATGCCGTTACCAAAAATACCGCTCAGCTTGCTACAAGAAAAGTGCAAGTTAGATCGTGTGCCTTTTGCTCTAAGGATGGCCACGATATGATAAAGTGTCTCAAATTCAGAGCACAATCAATCGAAAAAAGAAAAGAATTCGTTCAAAAGAACAGCATGTGCTTTATATGCTTTGGAAAGCATAATGCTATCGACTGCAGAAAGGAAATTACATGCAATCGATGCTCCAAAGGACACAACAGCCTTCTTCATGAAGACACAAAACGAGGTATCAACAGCAATAGCCTCAAGTAAGGCCAAGACACACTATTGGCTACAGCTGTTGTTTTAGTTATAAACAAAGCTGGAGGTTACAACGAGTTGAGGGCGCTTATTGACGGTGGATCCCAGAAGACGCTGATTTCAGAGGAGGCAGCACAAATATTAAGGATTCCCAGAGTAAGCAGTACTATAGACGTCGAAGGTATCTCCCAGACTACTCAATTATAAAAAAATAGCGTCCACCTGACGATCAAACCTAAAATTCTAAGCAGCTTCAAAACATCAACGGAAGCATTGGTTTTACCAACACTCCATAGAGCCCTTCCCAGCAAAAAGTTTGATATTGATATCAACAAAGAGTAAAAGGACTACAGGCTAGCAGATCCACGATTCAACGAGCCAAGCAGAATTGACATGGTGATAGGTGTGGATCTTTTTCCCCTGATTATGATGAAGAAAATAAAAACCGTGAATGGAATCTTGGGACAAAAAACCAGATTTGGATGGATTTTGTCCGGAAATATAACTCGAGCAGCAAAACAAGAAATTATAAGTGTCACTATAACAATAAATCTAAAGGACCTGGAACGCTTTTTGGGACTGGAAGATGAAGCCGATGAGACGATTACAGACAACGCAAAATGCGAAAGAAAATTCCAAGAAACAACTGTCATCAACGAGGAAGGCAGATTTGTGGTTTCAATTCCATTTCACAAAGAGGCAAACCTAAGAGACTCTCGAAAACAGGCAATGGCAAGGCTTATGCAAATGGAAAAGAAGTTTCAAAGAAACCCAAAGAACTGGGCTGCATACAACGAATTCATGAAAGAATACCTTAAGATGGGACATATGGAATCTGTAAAGACAACGGGTCAAAGTAAATACTATTTACCCCATAAAGCGATACATCTGGAAGCTGTTAGCGACCTTTCGTCAGACAAATTCCTGGAGGCTCTTCGACGGTTCTTTGCAAGACGAGGCAAGAGTGAGAACCTATACTCAGATAATGGAACAAACTTCGTGGGAGCTTCAAGAGAATTGGACAAAGAATTTGTAGCTGCCATTAAAAACAATAATGAGTCGCTACCTACACTGGAAAAAGAAGGCATCAAGTGGCACTTTATTCCCCCGGGAAGCCCCCCCATGGGAGGTTTATGGGAAGCCGGTGTAAAATCAGTGAAGCATCACCTTAAACGAGTTATTGGTGAAAACAGCTTTACATATGAAGAATTTGCATCGCTGCTATGTCAAATCGAAGCAGTGCTAAACTCGCGTCCATTAGTCACTGTAAGGAGCGAAAACGATAGTGAAGACATATTAACGCCGGGCCATTTTCTGGTGGGAAGACCTCTTATTGGAGCTCCTGAACATTTTGACGAAAGTAAGACAATCAGCTCTTTGGATAGATGAAAGCTTATTCAACGCATCAGAGGTGATTTTTGGAAGAAATGGAAGGAGGAGTATCTGGTGTCATTGCAACAGCGAACCAAATGGCGCCAAAAAAAGCCAAATCTGAAGGAGGGACAGCTGGTTCTTATAAAACATGAGAACACTCACCCTGCAAGATGGCCAATGGGAAGAATCATTAGTACGACTAAAGGACAAGATGATAAAGTCCGGGTAGTCACGATTAAAACAAACGATGGGAAAGTAAAAAGATCGCTAAACAAGATCTGTCAACTTCCTGTTAGCGAAGCAAAACCAGCTGGAGCTGCAACGCCATCTATAACGGAGTCAATGCAGCTACGCAAGGACAACAAGCTTAGATAGCGAGTTCCAAGAGACAAAAGGAATGGCACTGGAAGCATAGGTACTGTGCTATGCTGTTTATTGATATTGCAAGCTACAACTGCGACAGAAAATTCGGAACCTCGAAAACACTCCAAAGAACTTGGGAAAATTTACGACATCGACGCAAAAGCTGCAGTTATGGTGAACAAAATTGGTAAACTTGAAGTCGCTACATCCAGTTGGAAATTATTGTTTTATTATGACATGCAAGCCTATTTTGATGTCATAAAACAATCAAAGGACTTCCTGGAAAAATCCCGCTTCGTTTGCGAAAAAATGGGAGACTTCAAGGACTACTGCGATTCCTTCAGCACGACAATACGGACAAAAATTGACATCAAAGAAAAAGACAAAAAAAAAGAAAAGGTTTATACTGTTCTTTGCTATCGGAAATGAAAATAGGATACAAAACAAAAGGAAAATATGCAAACGATCATAAAAAATGAAAAACATCTAATGGAATATGTTGACAATCAGACCTCGGTCATCAATGCCACGGAAGAATTAGTAATAGCAACTACGATAGAAGCAAACCGGAATTTGGGAAAACTGACCCAACAAGTCAATATTATTGCAGAAACCATGAAGGAGCACTTTATGGTATAAAAGGAGTCAATTAAATTCCTTACGTTTTCAAATCAAGTGCGAAACTGGATTGAAGAGGCAGAAAGCCTACAAGCAACAGCGATCTCAATGATAACGGACATTAGTAAAGGAAGAATTCATCCTACACTAAATGCGCCTAACAAAATGCTGGAGGAGCTCGAAAAAGTTAAGCAAAAATTAGGACGAAAACAAATGCTACCGGGTGGAAATTCAGTTATACAATTACCACTGATCTATAAACTGATGAAGGCACAAGCTATGTTTAAGGATAATGTCCTATTCATTGAAGCGAAATTGCCGATATACAACAATCAGGAAACGGATCTATTTGAAGTAATCCCAATACCACTGTGGACAAACGGAACGAAGCTTATTCCTAAATTGAATTCTAAATTTTTCGCGTTCAATACAGACATAAACGCATATCACCTAATGTTTGAAATGGAAATTAACCAATGCAGACAAGAGGATTCGACAACATGTCTTTGCGAAAGTAATTGGGCATGGAAAAACGCAGATGATCACTCTTGCGAAATATCACCATTGAAACCAAGCAAGGCACACTCATGCGAAATGATGGAATTCCAAGGCAATTCGTTCATCAAAGAGATATGTGGATCCAACCGTTGGCTATTTAGACTGTTTCGGAATAAAACAGCTAATATAAGATGCAACGAACAGCATCAAGTTATAAGACTGCCCAATCAAGGCATTATACAACTACTTGCAGGATGCACAGCAATATTAGGGGATACAACAATAATTACTCCTCAAAAAGTAATTTCGACAGCGTCTGAAATGTCTATCTCGATAAGCAAACTCGAGCAGCAAAACAAGAAATTATAAGTGTCACTATAACAATAAATCAAACCCCTGCGTTGAGTATGTTAAAAAACAAAATTACTCGAAAAGAGTGAGCGCCGAAATATAGATACAAAACACAGCGGAGTGCAGAAAATGTTCTCGTCGCGACGTAAGAAAAGTACAGTCACATAAAACAAAAATATTAAGAAACGAGTGTGCTGGTGTTGTGGTTGTCAAAGCCACATCGCAGCTAAGTGTAAATCTTCCAAGAAAAACTATAAAGAGAGTGATAATAAGAATTCATATTCTGCCTTTGCTGCTGCGAACCAGAACTACAGTTTTTCGAAGAATATTTGATGCTTGGACAGTGGTGCAACTTCACATTTGTGTAGTAATGAATCGCTTTTTATAAACATCAAACAGCACGAAGAATTGTGTTGGCCGGGAAAAATTATATTAAAACGATCGGTGTCGGAACAGTATCGGAATAGTGTTGCTGTGTTGCCAAAAAGATTTGTTTTTGTTTTAAAAAAAAACAAAATTAACAAAAAGGTTTCAGCGCACAAACTGATAAAAACGGACTCATTAAATCGCACTATCGCTTTGGCCATTTAAATACGAGTCATGGAATGGCAAAAAACCTGGCGTAAGTCATCTACGAGTATTTGGTAGTAGAGCTATCATGCTTAAAGAGACGCACAGCAAGAAGACACGAGATGCTATAATTCTTGAATATTCTTCTTGAGAAGTTCGACTCTGACAGTTACATTCAAGCGAAATAAACTCTCCCGAAAAAGTTGAAAAATAAAAGTTAGTTGGATTCGGAAATGGCTTTAGACGGTGTCGCACGTATATTTGCAACGCTCGTGGAATAATTAAAATTCACTTAGTAGTGAGCAACGACAAGTCCACAATAGTGGCACAAACAGTGACTAGTGTAACAACAAGTTACATAAAAGTGTTTCCAATTGCAAAAAGTCTAAATTTATTGACTTAAAAATTAATTTCACTTTTGCAATTGGAGCCGGCATTCACATGCCGGCTAGGGCAAACAAAACATATGTTTGCCCATAAGCTCATATTAAGCTTTATCCAAGGTCAAATCTCGGCTAGGATCTTTGCAACCTGTTTTCTGATTAGTCTTCGATGAAATCTGGATTAATCCGAAAAACGTCCAAAGCGGACTACGCTAGGACCGAAGAAGTTAGGCCAACCGTAAATGTAGGACATACCCTGGACAATTAAGTTTCCGGAAATTGTGAATAAAATGAAAAATTTTTAATTTTCATCAATATTCATTTTATCGCCTTCAAAGTATGCTCCTTCTGAAGCGATACACATATGCCACCTCTTTTTCCAATCATCAAAACATGCCTTGTAGGCGCTGTCCGGGATCGCCTTTAGTGCCCTCTGCGAATTTTCTTTTACGGCCTCTATCGAGTCAAAACGAGTCCCACGGAGTGGTAACTTGAGTTTTGGAAACAAAAAAAAGTCACATGGGGCCAAATCCGGTGAATACGGTGGTTGATCAATGGTATTGAACGAGTTTTTGTGCTTAAAATCGTTCACAAGTACAGCTCTATGCGATGGCGCGTGAGCTCTTTTGGAACAAGCCTAGCATGGACGCGTCTCATGCCCAAATTATCCGTCAGAATCAAACGAGCTGTTTCACGGCTGATGTTTAGCTTCTGTGCTATTTCTCTAACACTCGCATGACGATTTTTGAACACTTTTTTCACTTTTTTGATGTTATCCTCAGTGTTAGACGTCGAAGGACGTCCGGAACGAGGCATGTCTTCGACGGTTTCTCGACCATCCTTAAAAGCTTTTTAGCAGTCGTAGACTTGTGTTTTTGATAGAAGAGATTCACCATAAGCCTTTTCCAACATTCGAAACGACACCGCACACGAAATTTGGTTCGAAACACAAAATTTGATGCAAATTTTTTTTTTCAATATTTTTTTGCATTGTAAAAATCGCAGAACACTACTGAGGTCGACTGATTTCAACAGCTGCTGCAAACAAACTGTTTGGCAGATCGCGTTCATCTTAGGCGTCGTAATTAAGGAAAGCGCTACCAACTTAACAAAAAAAAAATGCTTGAAAATATTCAGCGCGGGCAGTTTAAATGACATTTTCCGGAAACTTAATTGTCACAATGTACAAGCGACATTACCCAGGATAGCGAAATCATTGCTGCAAGGAAATCTGGACGTGGCTCTACCATCAACTACCATCAGCCAAACCACTGCACCCACCTTGGTGTCTGCGCAGCGCTTCCAAAAGGTACCCCTTCTAAAATAGTTAGCAAAAAAAGCGCATTTAGATGAAAACTCGGTAAATAAACATACGTAAAGTGGTAACACTAACAAATTCCAACTACTCGCCGAACTCAACACGGAAATGGATAGTGAGAGCAATGCTAAAGAATTGAGTGATCAGCCCAGTACTAGCCAACAAGCCGTCAGAGCTGCGGCAAAGCGAACTGTTGGTAACGCCCTCCCAAGCCTCCACCCATCGTTATGGAAGGCATCTTCGACGTCAATATTCTGATGCAAAGCATCAGGACGATCACTGACGCAAATAAGGTAGAGTTTAGGGCCTCCATGCGCCTTTACGCGGCCGATGCCAACACCTTCCGCTCTATTGTCAAGTGGCTTGATGACGAGCACTACGAATACCACTGCTATCAATTAAGGGAATATAGGCCATTCAGGATATGCATAAAAGGGCTTCACCATAGCACTCTTCATAGCCACATCAATGAAGAGCTGCCAAAGCTTGGCCAGAAGATGTTAGACGCACACACATCGCAACGCCGCAGCAAACCAGGCTGCCCCGAAACGAGACCGATTAACATTTTCGTTATTAATATTGTCACTACGTCAAATAACAAGGACATATTAAATGTCAAGACACTGTGCCACATGAGGGTTGCAGTCGAACCGCTCCGGAAACGAACATCTGTTGTGCAGTGTCACCGATGCCTTACAATTTGGCCAGTGGGCCAAATACTGCCGAAAAGCCCACGTCTGTGTAAAATGTGCAGGATAACAACCCGCATGAAGCTGCACTTGGCCTCGAAATGAACTATGTACGTGCTACAACTGTGGAAAGCATTTTTTGCTGTTAAGTGCAAGGAGCAAACAGTCATTGGCCAATAAGGTTACCATCTACAAGCAAATTATCGGGCCGATCTGGATATGGGTGCCAAATATGGGGATTAGCTTGTGATAGCCAAAGCAAAATAGTACAGACGGCCGAAAACAATACACTCAGATTGATTACCGGATGCGAGTGGTACATTCATAACTCGTCCTTGCACAAAGATCTCAAGCTGCCCACAGTCATTGACGAGATTAATAACCACTCCAGCCGCTACAGTTTAAGACTACAGAGGCACAGGCACACACTGGCACAACGTCTGGCCAGTGGGACGTTGCTAAGGAGGCTGAAAAGGCGTCAGCCGAGGGACCTAATAATCCCGTAGATGACTTTAAATTAGTATTTAATAAAATTATTGTATAATTAATTTTCAAGTTTAAAGCTAGGCAAGTGTCTAGCCGGCGCGCCCTTTGGGCTGAAATAACAGAAAGCAAGGCTATAAAGAGGTCGCTGGTGACCCCGGTCAATATATTATTCAAAAAAAAAAAAAAACCCTACAAACCGGACGGCAAAGCTCATGGTGGCACTGGAATACTTATCAGAGATCGAACCTATATAATAGAACAGAAATGGACTACCTTCAATCCACTTCCATAAGCATGCAATCCAGCAGCGGCCCCGTCACCCTGGCCGCAGTCTACTGCCCACCCCGTTTTGTAGTTTTTGAAGACCAACTGATGGAATTCTTTAACTCACTCGGCGAGCGATTCATAGCGGCCGGTGACTATAATGCTAAGCATACGCACTGGGAATCATGCCTTTTGAACCCAAAGGGCAAACAACTCTACAACGCGCTCATCAAGCCGCGAACCAAGCTCCGAGTATGCCTACATAATGGCCAACAGATCCAAATAAGGGATAATAAAAATAAAGAAAGATCCCAAGAAGAAAGGAACGAGTCACTTGCAGAACTATCATCAGATCACTCTCCAGTTCTACTTACTCTCAGGCATCGACCATACCCAACTGAGCGGCCCTACAGGCTGACAGACAACAGGACCAAGTGGGCAAGGTACGCAAAATATGTTTGTACGCATATGGAACCAACTCATACGGTATTCACCGAGGAGGATGTTGATAGCCTGGTCAAATCGATTGAAAAAACACTTGTTGCTGCAGCCAAGGCCTCTACCCCTCCAGACACACACAAAATGACAAATCATTGCAAGACAAATCGCGAAATCGAACAGCTAGTGCTTGAAAAACGAGGACTACTAAAAGCATGGCAGAATCACAGATCCCCAACGGCTAAAGAACAACTAAAAATAGCTACATGTAAACTTACCAGGGCACTTCAGGAAGCAAACGCCCAGAAAATATATATGAAACAACTACCGCCCAACAGAAAAAAGAACCCTTTGTTAAAAGCACACAAAAATATCCAGCCACCGGCGGAAACAGTCGTTCCACTGCCAGGCCCCTCTGGAGTCACTACCTGCAGTCACTAAGAACTTACCACCTGTGTTATCCAATTACATTCAGCAACAGTGAGATAGCTTCAACGATAAAAGATCTTAAGCCCAAAAAAAAAAACCTAGACATGACTTGGTGACTCCAAAATTGATTATAGAACTCCCACCGTGTGCGGTTCTGACCTTAGGCTTGGATACTATCCCCAAAGGTGGAAAAAGGCGGCCATTACTATAATGATTCCCAGGCCAGGCAAAGACAAAACCCAACCATCATCCTACAGACTAATCAGTTTTCTAACATGTCTCTCGAAACTGTTTGAAAAGGCATTTTTAAAACCACTAACTACATACCTAAAAAGACGGAATACAATACCACCGCATCAATTTGGGTTTCACAAAAATTATGGAACGATCGAACAAGTCAATCGAATCCCAAAAGAAATTCGTACCGCTTTCGATCATCGGGACACAAGCATTTGACCGAGTCTGGCTGAACTAATGCACAAGATAAAGAAACTGCTTCCCCAGAATACACACAAAGTGCTCAAATCTTATCTTTTCAAAAGAGTGTTCTCAACCAGGTGTAGCAGTTCGACTTCACATGACCGCGTTATCAATGAAGGAGTTCCATATGGTAGTGTGCTGGGCCAGGTTCTGTATACCCTATAAACAGCAGAAATGCGTACAAAGTATCAGCTCACAACCTATACCTTTGCTGACGATACCGCAATACTTAGCCGATCTAGATGCCCAGCAAAGCCAACAGAACTTGCCTGTCATCTTAAAATAGTGGAAATAGTGGTTTGCGGACTGGCATCAAGATAAACGAAACCAAAAACCGACATGGAACCTACTCATTGAAATGACAAACCTGCCTACCCTGTACCTTGAACAATGCGTTAATCCCACAAGCAGACGTAATAACGTAGATAGACGCCGGACCAGCGGCGACATATAGAATCCAAAATTACTCATATGAAGCTTAAAGCAGCCAATCTTCACTGGCTTATAAACTGCAACTTTTCCCTAAGTTTGGAATACAAAGTATTCCTCTACATTACCATGCTAAAATCCATCTGGACATATGGCTGTGAACTATGGGGAAACGCTTCAAAAACCAACATTGAAATTTTAAAGCGAGCTCAGTCAACGATTCTGCGAACTATCACTGGGGCACCATGGTACCTACGCAGCCAAAAGCATCCACAGAGACCTCCATATAAATCTTGTCAACGAGGAAATTTAGATCAAAAATAGAAAAAATCAAGCAAAGCTCGACGCACACGGGTCTGCAGTCAGAGCCGACTGAAGCGCAAAGATTCTCCAGCCCAGCAAAGAAATCCTACGACCATCTCTAACTAATACAATTATTTCATATTGTAAATAATCCATGTTATATAATAAGATTTGAATAATTATTGTTAGTCTCACAATAAGATAAGATGCAATAAATAACACAATAAGTATTAGTTTACCATATATATAGTACATCAGCGAAACATGAAACGTGCAGAGCTCAGATACGAGTATGTTTGCCCAGTTAAAGATACTCCGATAAAGATTCAGATACAGATACTCCGATACTCAGTTACAGATAGAGATAAAAAGATACATGCAAAAGCAATCAGTGTATTGACCACAACGATTTTTGACATGTTATGCATACAAATTAGAGCAGACTGGCGGCGGCAACTGGCCCTTCTTTTTTTTGGTTTTTTTTTTACTTATTTTCTGATAAAAATAAAAACGAAAAGAAAAAAACGCAGAAAGCAAAACGCAATCCCCAATAATGAAGCCAAAAAAAGGAGAAGCTAAAGCAAGAAATCAGCAAACAGAAGCCCCACAAAAGCAAAAAACGCGACTTTGAGTGGGCAGTTGAAGCAGTTAAAGAAAGAATTATAAATAAATAAAAAAAAATTGGACAAAAAAAAGCGAGGAAAAAGTGCTGAAAGGGGTGAGATAGCTGGCCTAAAAATATACAAAAAAAAGAGTGCCAGACAAAAGAACGAAAAAAGAATGCTCTTTAAGAGAATTGAAGTCTTTTTTGGATGATAATAAAGAAAATATTAACACTTTTAAGCACTATTTAATCTCTTTTAATCAAAAATAGGTTAAAAATTGACTTCCTATTTCTTTTAGAATGTTGAAAATCATTATAATTCAACGCTCCTCTTTCCAAAAAAAGCTGAAACAGCATTAAAAAAGCATGCAGTTTCAGGTGTTGGTCCTTTGGAACACCTTTTAGGTTTCGAAAAGTTACTTAAAAAAAACTCAAACTCAAAATTCAACGCTTAGTTTTCAAAAAGAACTCATACTCGAACTTGAAAAACTCAAAATTCAACGCTAATTATTCAAAGAACTCAAAAAACCACAAAAACGAATACACTTTCTGTAGTTGGTCCTTCGTAACACCCTCTAAGTTTTCGAAAAAGTTCTTAAAGACCTCAAAAATCAACGTTAATCTTCCAAAAAGATCTGACTCAGCTTAATATTCAACGTTAAACTTCCCAAAAGAAGCTTAAAAACACAAAAAAGCGAATGCAAATTCCGTAATTGATCCATCGGAACACCCTCTTAATTTTCAAAAGAGTATTCAAAACAAAAAACCCGCTCAAGAACCAAGCCCGAAACAACCCACAAATAACCCACTTGATGATGGCCAACAATCAGGGGAGTCAGTAGAGCAAAAAACTAAAATCATCAAGTACCCAAAACACAAACCATGCTAATGATCTAATGTCTTGAAGACAAATTCTTCGATTCTCCGACTCCAAGTCTAACCCAAAGTCCGATTCCAATTCCAGTAGCTCTCCGTCTCACTTAGTAAGAGTCTGTGAGTGTGGGTTAACCTTTCAGGTGCGGCTTGGCCGGTGAGGCGTGACAGTCGCCTTTGGAGTTGGTCAAGAAATGCCATCACGTAGAGCGCGACCCCCTGGCGACTCAATAGCGACTTTACAGCGATTTTAATCGCGCCAAAACACACTTGGAATGCAAAAAAAATTCTCTAGAAAAAAAACGCCACAAAATAGATAAAAATTAATTATTATTCACAAACTGTTGTTGTCTTTCTACGTCTTAAAAAAACAGACTTTTTCTAGCACATAATGCAATTGGAATTTCTATAAAAAATAGCCCCTTTTTTTAGTCATAATTTGAATATAAAAACAAAATTCTGGCAAATATTAAGAAAAATTATGTTTTTTTCCCCTCTTTTTTGATAAAAAAAACACCTAAAAAACCTTCGCTGATCATTTTTAGAAAAATATTTATTTCCTGGCAATGGCAATGCGAAAATCTTTGTGTAACCAAAACCAATGACTAGGTCGTCGAGGGGTTAAAAAACGCGGCTAAAAAACGCGCTAACTTTGTCATCAGTCAGCAAATGTTATTGAATTTTTATTATCAGTGTATATGTATTTTATATCTGTATGAGTGCTTTGTATCTGTGTTTAAAACATCTTTTAATGTCGAGGAATTCGTGTACTAGGTGTACAAGTAGGAAATGTCGGTTCAAACATATACCATAGATGTCTCGCAAACCTAAATATTTATCGATTGTCATAAAACTTTGACAGTGTGAAGTGTCAACATCGACTGTCAAACCACCATAGTATCGCGCCAATCGAGCGTCATTATCGTTTACTCTCAGTGCAGTCAACATGTCAAGTTTCGTGCCGAATAAAGAGCAAACACGGACAGTGTCAATTTTCTGTTTTCATTTGAAGAAAACAGCTGCGGAATCGCACCGATTGCTTGTTGAAGCCTTTGGCGAACAAGTACCAACTGTGAAAACGTGTGAACGGTGGTTTCAACGCTTCAAAAGTGGTGATTTTGACATCGACGACAAAGCGCACGGATGCTCTGTGTTTGGTGGGATCAGAGCGGTGTCATCTACTATGAGCTCTTGAAACCCGGCAAAACGGTGAATACGGCACGCTACCAACAATTGATCAATTTGAACCGTGCGCTTTAGAGAAAACGACCGAAATATAAAAAAAGACAACACAAGGTCATTTTTCTCCATGACAACGCTCCATCACATACGGCAAGACCGGTTCGCGACACGTTGGAAACACTCAAGTGCTTGCGCATGCGGCTTACTCACCAGACCTGGCCCCATCCGATTACCATCTATTCGCTTCGATGGGACACGCACTCGCTAAGCAGCGCTTCGATTCTTACGAAAGTTTGAAAAAATGGCTCAGTGAATGGTTCTCCGGAACAGACGATGAGTTTTACTGGCGCAGAATCCACAAATTGCCCGAAAGATGGGAGAAATGTGTAGCAAATACTTTGAATAAATGATTTTTTCTTTTTCCACAAAATTTAACGTGTTTTTTTATTAAAAAAAAATGACATTTCCTACTTGTACACCTAGTATAGTTTCTGACGGTGTGGTTAAACTGGAATAAGCTTTCCATAGTGAGTTTTTACTGCTTCAAATTGAAAGTTTCTCAATATAGCGACGTTCGACCACCAACGCCTAGTTATCTTCTTGCTTCAGCGCATTGAAGAGTTTTCGTGAGGCATTTTTTAATCTTAGCTTCGCTTTCTATGAACATGCCACATCCGTCGGTTACGTCGTTTTTCAACAACGAGCCTCTATTCGTTTAAGTCGTCTGCGTTTTGTCATCCTGGGTCTGCTAGGTGCGCTTTCTATTTCAGTTGTTGAGATTTGGGCGGCTGTAGCTAAGACACTCTCCAGTGTGTTTGCTGCGGATTCAATCTCGGCATCAAAGCTTAGCCTTGGCTTTAGCTCAATGTGTGAATTTATGTTTTTGTTTGTATTTGACCCAGTTTGTTCTTTTTGATGTTAATCTGTTAGCCTGCACAATTTTCGCACTTTTTGGTGCTGGACGCAAACTGAACGCAATGTGCAGTATGCTCTTGTAGGACCTTATTCTTGCCAATTAGTGCATGCGACGGGGTTTTTGCGCTGTTGTGGTTTTTCTACAGTGATTCTACGATGCAGAAGAAACTGTAGCTTGTAGATAGGATGCACTTCATTTTTCCTGATAGCTTTAGTGTCAGGTTCCAGCTCGACTTTTAAGAGTGGTTGCGGTTTCCCGTCTTTGTTCAGAATTGTAAAGACAGCGTTCGCCATTAAACTCTTATCGTTTAATGTCTACATGATCTCTGAGGGTGTTGCTTCAGGCTCAATACCATTGCGACCGACTTGGAGGCCCTTACTACTTTTTAGTTGATATGTGTAGTAGTTTTTGTTATTTTTGTTTAAGTAGTGTGCAAGAGTTCCACTTGGACCTAGGTGTCGTGGATGTTGCCCTTTTTGCGGGGAATTATGTGAAAATGGTCCTTTCCAACAAGTTCAATTATATTGTTAACCAGATTAGTTAATCTTTTCTCTCGGATGTATGTAGGTGGGGCTTTAGCTTCTTTTTGTTCCCTTCGTCAGTGCTGCGGGGTAGATATATGATGTCTCCCAGTATACCAAATCTATCAGAGTCTTGGGTCTCAGTTCGCTGACTGAGTGTGCCGAGTGATCTTTATTTTATTTAATGCCGGAGACTTTTGTGGGCTTAATTTTCTTTTAATTTGGATGCAGCGATTCAACCCAGTTTGAGCAAGAACGCGCTCTCTCGTTCGTTGTTGACATAAGTTCATGTTTCGGGTTGGGGGCGATTGACCGTGGCCGATCGACACATCGTGCACTTCGGCGAGTTGCGAAGACACATATGAAAAATACGCATTGTTTCGTATCGATGGGCGACGACGTTTGTCTTGCTCCTGTTGACGTTGTGCGCGAGTGTCGTTTTGACTCATTGTGAGAGTTCGTGGCTAGGATTTTATTTTGTTAATTTTCTTCGAAATATAAAAATCGTTCAAAAGAAGGGAGTTGGTACAACTATTTTAATAAGCGATTACACATCGCATTGAGCGTCTTTTCGCCAAAATTTTTGTGGTAAATTGTTGATAATTATTCGCTATTTTTTTGTATTTTTTCGGAGCACAGAAAATAAACACGTCCGTACTTTCCTGTGGTCAATGCTTGCAAGAATTGTGGACCATCGATGGCCAATACCACCTTGCTTTGCCGGCAAACTTTTATATATATTTTGGTTGAATTGCTCTTGTTTAACTTTTTAAGGCCGACCGTAAAAGTTTAATTTTTACGCGAGATTCTTTGGCACTTGTATTCTTCAGTTGTAACAGTGAAAGTTGTCGAACTTTTTTAATAGGACACGCGAAGTAGGTACATCGTTTTGTTCAATCGAAACGACAATCTTCGCTGATCCTGCTTCAGCGTCAGTGGAAGGTTTCCTTTTAATTAAACAAGAAAATAATCTTTTGTTGTCGACTAAGGACAACAGGTTTATTTTGAAACTGACACTTGTACAAAATGTCGCCTTTTTGGTCTTCACAAAACTCACTAATTATAGTGTTGGCAAACCATCTACCCTCATTATTATGCGATTTGATTCTGAGCACAAAGATATAGACGACTCCACAGCACTAACTTTAAGCGTGTGAGAAATATAAACTAATTTAGTAAAGGCGTCAACTTTTACGTATATACATATATTCGTTTTGATCAAACAACATTTACATTTCCTTCTGGTGTAGGATGGAGACTAGTTTGAGTTTTGCCAGAAGCCTGTGATATTGTATTGGTGATGCAGTTTTAAATGAATAAATTTTTGACATATTTTAAAATCAGCAATAGTCATAAAGTGTTCTCCCATACAAGATTGACTCATAAATTTTGTTTATAACGGAGCACTTAATAGCTCGAGAAACTATTAATCGACTTCTACCATTTCTCTGAATTTTTCGATAACACTCCTCTCAAGTAAATAGTCTCTTAATTTATTTATATCCACTATTTCGGGATCTTGGTCAATTGATAGATATTTTCGATGGCAGATTTCTAGAAAAGAAGTCAACATGAGCCATTTCACTTTTTTCTCTATATTGTAATTCAAATGTAAACGATTGTAAATAAGCCCACCATCTCTGTACCCTGGGAGAATGGTACGAAGACTTAGAAGGCAAAGCAGCTTTACTAAAATATTCTGACTTATGACTTCATTGATTTTGTGCTATAAAATGCCATAATATACACGAGACCTTGCATCAGTATGCAACTCAACTGTCAATTACTCAACTCAATTATCTTAATCTTGTCATGTCACAGGCGCAGCGAGTTTCGGATTCACACACAATCTCCAAGCGACTTATCTAATCCCACACAATTCCTCGTCCTTACCACTTAACCACTCACGGCATTATACGCCTCATAGCAGCAACGCCTCGCTATAACGGTTCTTTGTAAAGCGCCAAAATGCAATCGACCAATCACATCACAATTAAAGGCTCACATTACCATGACCATATAAGTTTCGGTGGAACTAATCTTTTTCTGGAAAATTCGATAAAAATACCAATTATGTAATTCCTAATGCAACGATGATCTTTGCCCCTACGGCAAAGTTGATTCCTCTAGGGTTAACTTGCACATATTATTGCTCAAGACGACGAAAGCTATAATGAACCCAAATAAAAATATTTTTATGCGCGCAAACATACACAAAAGAAAAGAGTTCACCAAATATATTTAAAGAAAAAAAGGTATATTAATATAAAACAAATTGAAAACGCGTGTGACGCAGAGAAAAACGAGAAGAATACCCACACGAACTAAAAGCGCAGGCACAGAAATAAGAAAAAAAATCTCCCGATTTAACGATTTTTTTAATTTTAAACATATGTTGTCCAAATCGACCCATGACCGTCTCTCCTTACCAAGAGCGCGTGGTACTCGAAATCTACAATAGATACATCTACTCAATTTTTCACGCAGATTACCGTAATGCCCAAGCCGAAATTATTTTTAAATGTTATTTGGAATGAATTAATAATATTGTTGAATTAATTCAAAACAATTTTGAAAACCTTGTTTTGAGCCAATACGGAAAGATAAAATACATAAAATTAAAAATATTTTTGATCGGCTGATAAACTAAAGCTTTCTTTAAGATCGGACTAACAGAAAATTCTTCATTCCTCGGACTAGTTGTCACATTCAAGGACGGCCGTCCACACTGATTTCTTTATTTTTTGATTGCTTAGAGGGTTGAACAGACACGCGTAAACTTTTAAAAAAGCCAACTTTAACAGCTGATAACTTTTAAAATTTTTTATTTTTATTTTTTCTTCCTTGATATTTTGCACATATTTTTAAAGATATTGACTTGTGCTATAATACTTAAAGAGAGGGTATAAATGGAGTACTAACCCCTAGATAAAAACACGAATTTCTTACAAAAAAAAATTATTTTCTCTCGGGGAAAATTCGAACCGAGTGCGTTACCGCACACTCGAGCGACCACACAACTTAAAGCGCATAAATGAGACTTTTTTGTGTCTCAATCGTCGAAAAAGACAAAAAAAAAATAGCACTCTCTCAGAGATACGAAAAATTTCATGTCGCAACAAGTTCCGATGCTTTACTGGTATTTGAACAAACTACATATACAGCTTATTGGTAGATTTGTTACTTCAAATCGACTTTGGCCGAAGGTAGTTTTCTTTTGTAGTTTATATACTCGTATATCCATGTTTTGCAATTCTTTCTCAAACCTATCCGCTGCATGCTTTTGTGAATAAAAATTAGCATGTGCTAGGCAAATTCAATCGGGTAATGACAAATGCCATTATTTCGCATAGCTCTATGAATGATTTTTTATACGAGCAAAGGCGTTTTCTGAAATGCACACAACTATCTGCACCTACATTAAAGAAGATAGTATTTGCTTAACACAATTTTCTTTATTATATATTCTAGATATAACGCAGAGTTGACGGCTATGACACAAATTATAATTTAATGTTAGTAATTTAATTTAGTTTTAATTTGAATATGTATGTTTTCCGTATGTTTACTTTAACATTAGATGAACATATAAGATTCCAATGTGCTTGTTGACAATCTGATAATTGAATTCTTTGCAATGTAAATAGATACTGTAAGAGATACCTGTTTACGAGGACTTTATTAAAACAACAAAATTTACTTTTATTACAAGTATTAAATGAAATCAAAGCAACCATAATGAATGCAATTGTTTAATAATTAAGCATAAATAAGTCCAACGTACAACATACATAAGTAAAAAATTAAAGAATTTTGAATGTTTCGTATTTGTATTTATTCGTTAACATTCTCCTTTCTTGAACATTTTTCTATTCTATATCTTCTGATCAGAAAGTTTTTCAAGGAGTTTAAGTTCATAAAACAAATTATCTTTAGAAATTAAACAAAAAATTAAATATACTTAAGAAAAAAAAAATGATCAGAATATTTCTTTACATTTTACATTACATACCATTAACATTTTCATTGAAATATCAGGTTAACTTTTGAAAATATTTTAAGATTATGCAAACACAAAATAAGCTTTTCGCATGGATAATGAGGTATGAACTTTGAGTGCTATTTTGATATTGAAATAAGGGTAGATTTCTTTATTTCGATGCCCCTTAATGCCACAATTTCTTGCTTAGATAAACATTTATAAATTTCTGATGTATGTTAGGATTTATATGTGTATCTCAATTTATTTTTATAGCTTATATGGCCGTTATGTTATATGTAAATAGTATTCCACATTTTCACTAATGCATAATCTGTTTAAATCATTCTTATTTTTGTTTGTATATAAATTAATGACTTAACATAATAAGACAAAATTTTAGTGTTTTATTATTTTTATTATTTGATTTTTAACTTTAGTACGCATTTTAATTTATTCTTAGCTTGCGTGGTTATTTTTTTTTTTGTAAATGCTGTAACTTTATTTGACTTTTTCCAGATCCTGAATTTAGTTTATTTGCAAAAGACTACCGTAGTTACCTTTAGTCATATATGCACATAATGATCGTGTTTTTGTATTGTGCAAATGAATGGCGCAAAAGGAATTTTTCACCTTTTGGTAATATTCAGGTGCACACTTCGCTCAAACACATGAACTTAGGTTACTTTATGTACGATTTAAATTGTAGTTGTAACCGGTATTCTTACTACACAACTGAGCCAGAGGGCCATTTTTTGCAAGTTGTGTAGTTTTGTTTTGGTTTGTTTATAAGTATATAGCAATATAAATAATGTATATAAAGTTCTTTGTTTTTGTGGTCTACTTTAAAGTCAACAAGCCGCACCCACAGACATAAAACCTCTTTTTGGTAGTTTTATTCATATTAACCACAAAAAGGTAACACAAACCATTTACATTAATTTTAAATGTAGATGATTATGTGCTATTATCTGCAAACTGCGCAATCGTTGACCCCACCCTACCCTTTAATGAATCTTCAGTTTTTATTCTTTTTCATTTAGTTCCATACACGTAAGAAAGAATCCCATGATCCTGTTGCCACTGCCATACCGTTTTCAGTTACTCCCAAACATGATACACGATTATCGTGGCCAGCAAGTATTCCAGATCTCTCAGCTTTCATTGTGTCCCATACGTTGCAGTTAAAATCGTCGTATCCAGCTAAAAGAAGACGACCGCTCTTTGAAAACGCCACTGAGGTGATGCCACAAATAATGTTGTCGTGAGAGTACATAGCTAGTTCTTGATCGGCGCGAATATCAAAAAGCCGACATGTTGCGTCATCTGAACCGGTTGCAAATGCTTGCCCGTTGGGGAAAAATGTTACTGCGTTTATATCGGATTCATGACCTGGAAAAGTTTGTTTACAAACACCGTCTCGTATATCCCAAAGTTTAGCCGATGCGTCACAGGCTCCGGAAACAAATGTTTTACACTGCGGTGCTAATGAAAGAGCCATTACATCTCCAGTGTGGCCAAGAAAAGAGGTGACTTGCAAGCCAGTTTCAATGTCCCACAACCCGCAAGACATATCGCCTGAGCTGGTTACGATCTGATTGTCGTCCAAAAAGCGGCAGCATGACAGATAACCTCCATGGCCAGGTAACTCTCGGGACACACGAACGTTCCCTTCACGTGTTTTTAAGTTGTATATTGAACACATGTTGTCAAGACCCCCACAGGCAACATAACTGCCTGACGGAGCATAAGCACAGGTCATAACCCATGAAGATCGCAATGGAATGGCGTGAACTTTGTTCGTGGTATGGGAGTCCCATACGATTAGCTTACCATCCTGTGAAGCTGAAACGAGGTTTCTTGAATCATTACCCCAATGCATCGCGTATATTTTCGCCAAGTGACCACGCAATGTGCGCCGCGTACGCATTTGTATGCGCCCGATGGGTTCCAGGGAGGCTGCAGCCTGTAACAAGGATGTGTCACAAGCGGCCTTTCGAGCATCTCGTATAGCATTTTTCAGGGATTCGGCTTCTTGCCTAAGACTATCCAGTTCATTCATTTTTTACACAGGAACCTTTTTTATTAGATTGTATTCCTCGATTTCCAGTACTTTTTGCGGTTTTTTAGAGATGTGAAAGTTAGCTTTATTTTTGATTGGGAAATATATTTTAATAAAAATTTAAAAAAAATGGAAAATTTACTTACGATTCTTAAGCAATATGTTATTAAACAATGTTATAATTTTTTTGAAGTAGTATAGTAGACCCAAGCTTGATTTTAGTGTTTGCCTTATTTCGTCTGCACGACTATATTTTTAAGAGCAATGTCCTGCTAAGCTTGGTTCATTCCGACAACTTCCATGTGCATATCATTCTCCGCCAATTCAATTCATATTTTCATGAATTAGTTGTATTTGTGTACATAAGTTATATTTAGATGCCTAAGGAAATTTTGTTATTAGATTTAGTTTTCAAATTAAACAAGAATGGTGAAGGTGTCGAGAGCAATTTAAATTTAAGGCTCTCAAATTTTTGTTTATTTCTTTGTAATTTTTCAATGGCCAATTTAGTAGACACTTCTAAAAAATTCACTAATATTATATATATTTATATATATATATAAGTATATATACATATTTATATATTTATATATATATATATATATCTATATATATATATTTTTTTTTATGCGTACATATATTTAATATTCTTTTTTTGTACACCAAAAATGCATTTTTGCACCACCAATTCTGTTAGGCCGACTGGAGTAAGCGGAGCAACCAGAGTTACATGCGCAAATGTGAGTGCGATAGAAAGAGTAGATTAGCATTGTTAAAAGCAGGCGGTGAGACAAATACAGGCGAAGTTAGTATTTATCTCATTCGCACTTAGGCCGATACTATGAGTTTCTGTGAGAGCAAGCAGGATATATAAAAAAAAAATCAATTTTAAAAAATTAAACCAATTTTCTATTTTGTAAAGAAAAAAACAGTTCTATGTAATTTATTGCAATAATATTAATAATAATGCTTAAAAAAATGTATTAAACAAAAATTTTTGTTTCTGGGGATATCGGTAGGAATGGAATTAGGTGTACACCTGAATATACAAAAAATATGCAAAAATTTATTTACAATCAAACCACTTACGAGCCAGGTTAATATTTTAAACCCAATGACAGTCTTTGTCGGTGTTTAAACGTTCAATTACACAAAAAACGTTATAAAAAAAACTATGCAATAAAACATCAAACCAATCCGCAACTTTTCATTTGCACTCTACAATTGGCAGCCAACACCTAAAAACCATAAAGTGTTAGAAAATGGCAATATCGATAGATTTTAACGTATCGAAAACAAAAATATCATAAATTCACAGTATGTACAATAATACCATAATTCGTGTACAATAATACAAAATAGGTCAAATCGCGATAAAATTTGCGGCCCTATTCCCATTTATTTCCTAAAATGATCCATATATATATATATATATATGTAAAGAAATTGGATGATATTATGAAATTGTTATACTAATGTTAAGTTTGGGATATATAAGCCAAATTTTAATGATAAAAATGCACGATATATATTGATATATATACACTATCTGACCTCAGAAAAAAAAAAACAAAGCATATACATATACATTATACAACAAAACTTAAAATTGAATGAGCTATTTCTAAAATTTAGGCATCAGATCAAAAAATATGTTTATGACATATCTATCCAGTTCAGTGAGTTCTTGGGATAACGGTCTAAAGTCAATTAGCTCATTTTTTTTTATTTGTTTGTATAAACTTATTTTTTAGCCTGGTACTCAAATCGAAAGACATGTTTGACGAGCAAAAAACTGGATATTTTGATTAGAATCCGATTTTTTGTGGGCTTTTCGGATTACGGTGCTACAGACAATCAGCTGAGTTTTTTAGCATTCAAACAGCGAACAGAGTATTTGAATGTATTTTGTAATTTACAATGTTGAAAACATGAACAGCAACACTTAATACATTTCGGCATGTACAAACTAATTTTTTCACTATTAATTAAGTATTATAATTTTTTTATTTTAAGTTTTTGGACAATCAGTCCAGTTGATGTCTAATCCTATATTATACTATTTAAATTTAAAAAAAATTATATTTTTTAAATGAAACTACTTATTCTTCCACACCGAAGTCGCCTATTTAAAATTTTCGCTTAATCTTTCGCTATGGGCCTGTAGATGCATTTTTTTATTTCGAACGGAGTACTAGGTGTCAAACAAAGCGGGACAAAACACCTATTTGCAC
The DNA here is from genome assembly GCA_035047325.1 of Drosophila vallismaia. NCBI lineage: Eukaryota > Metazoa > Arthropoda > Insecta > Diptera > Drosophilidae > Drosophila > Drosophila vallismaia. The sequence goes on along the minus strand of JAWNPU010000001.1, from coordinate 146,265 downwards.
TCGATCTTTCATAGCTGAGTTACAGTCTGGCCTTGACAGAACACAATAACCAATTTTGCATTTATATATTTTTTACCTGGGTTTAATGCAACATATTTATAAAAACTTGGTTGGTGTGAACCATCAAAGCTGGTTTTACCCCTTAAGACCCTATAACTTTTTCTTTAATTTTTTAAATTTTGTTGCCGGGGTCTTCGTGCGTATATTGCTACACTTCCTCACGCCTTTACACATACTTGACATATCGATAATACTCAAAGGCGCCTAATTCAAATAAACTTGTCTATATTCTATTTGTATATATTTGTATTTGTATATTATATTTGTATAGAAAGATGAACCACAGAAATGGGTAGTGAAATTGATTCAATGTCAATAATTCCGTTCGAAAGATTTAGCTGTCTAAAAATTTAAAATGTTGGCCCGAAACAAAATAAAAGTTACTTTACAACTATAACTCAAAAATAACTTTATTAGCGACTAAGGTTTAATTGTCAAAAATAATAATGCACAAAAGTAGAACATTTTTACAACTGTTTGTTAAATTTACACAAAAGTGTTTTTATGAATTATTTTTAATACTTAACATCGAATTTAGAAAGTTGGGAATCGTTGACCACCTGACTTCAGCGATATCATTTGGCTCAAAATTTATCGGCGGAATAAGCAGCGGAATCGCAGAGTAAAGTTCAGAAAATATTAAGTCAAAATTATTTTGCTTATTAAATTTTTTTAAAAAAGAATTACCTTCTAAAACTGATCTACTCAATAATCATAAGTTTTAAATAAGTATAGACAATGAACAATTGTAATTCGATTTTGATGGATATATTTTTAACTTATACCATAATGTTAGGCTAAAGTGCAACGCCTCTTCGATCCTTATATGTAATATATATACAAAATCATTTATATGCTAACTAAACAAATTATAAAATTTTTTTAACTTAGTTTTCAATGATTGAATTACAAAAAATTAATAAATTCTTTTGTCTGTATTTTTCTAAAATATCAAACAAGAAACTATTGAAATATTTAACGGACAGGACCCGGCAATTTATCTATTACTTACACTCCAATCGACACGCCCCATTCATGATTTAAAACCCCAAAAAAATTCCGGATCCGCCATGACATTGTAACTGGAGAAAAGCAGGAAACTGCAGAAACAAATGAATAAGGGTGGCTCTAATTCGTTTAGCGACCAATCTTTTTTAATAGGGCTTTCTTTATTCTAAATTGTTCTTTATTTCTTTTATATATATTGCGTTTAGTAATAATTCGAATTTACAAAAATCTGTAAAAGTAGAACCAGACTTTACTAAAAAACAAGAATATTATTGATATTAATCGTATTAACTAATGAAAATAGTTAAATATCACTTTAAAAATGTTCATAAAGGGATCCGTTACAGTTCGAGAAGAGCGTTGCGAGGAGTCCAGACAGCGGATTATAGGTGGGAGTCCACCGTGCCTGTGGAACCACTTTCCCTCACCAAAGGAGCGCCTGGTAAAAATAATGAAGAGATATTGTCGTCGCTCGAACGGAGTTGCCTTAAACAGCTACTCCCCCATGGATCCCGAAGGAAGGGGAAAGACTCCTCCGGTAGTATTAGCTCGCTTTATTCTTTAATCATTTTAAGATTATTGAATATCAGCAATGCTTTATTCTGTAATCATTTTAAGATTATTGAATATCAATAATCTTAATCCTACCTTACCGCAGTGTGTCCTCCAAACTCTCGTGCGACAATGAGCACGCTAAGTTTTTCGCGGCCAATTGACAGCTTGCGATGGCGACAAACAGTGTGCCCGCACACATTTAGCTACCAATCTTATCACTATCAGGAAAATACTGACTACGCGTATCGATTACACTATTCGATACGCGACAGATATCATAAGTCTTACCGCAACAAAACAGAACCCGAAATATCTGATAGATGGAGCCCATAGTAAGGTCTCCCGCAAAACAAAGCTGATGCTCTCTGAAGTGGATGAGATGTTGAGCCTGGGTGTTGTACTAAGTGAGAGAACCATCGAATAAGAGAGCGATTCTAGTTAGAAAGCTGAATAAAGTGAAGGATGCTTAACCACCACAGAAACCCAATTCATTCGCAACCAAGTTGACCGCACTATCTACAACAGCATCGACTTAAAACAACCGTTTTGGTAAGTCGAACTTTTAATTAATATGAGTAATGTAGCCACTCATCACACAATGCCGATGAAAAGTGTATCTAGATTGCCTAGGAAAATATCCCCGTTTCAAATGCTGCAACATCATGCTGCTAATAGTCCTAAAACAACTTGACAAAGTTAGTTTAGCTTAAAGGTATGCCGAAAGCAACATCGGTAGCGCTGGTGAGATTCGTAAGAATCATATATGTTATTTGCGCATTTTGATGTGTCGACCCAATCTTACAGACAATGGAAAAAATTCGTGACCAAATAGTTCGAGAAGATGCTCCAAGGATATGAAAAACACATGAAAACTGGCAGATACTCACCTCAAACGAACGCTTCCGAGCGTGGCATTCAGTCGATACTCTCCGCGAAGCACTGCTCTGCAAGGGAGTGTCCCATCGATGCGGAAACGTGATAGTCGGACGGAGCGAGGTATGGAAAGTACGGCGGGTGCGATAATATTTCCCAATTAAGTGTTTTTAATGTATCTTTTACCAGACGGTGAGACGTCGCGTTGTCATGTTCCAAGATAACTTTGCCTTGTCTTCGGGCCAATTCCGACCGTTTTTCGATCAAATTTGATTCAAATTGATCATTTATTGTCGGTAGCGATCTGTGTTCACCGTTTCACCAGGTTTTAACAACTTTTTTTTTGATGAAATAAGAAAAGCAACGAATGCCGCAAATGCGGTTTACTTGAAACTAAACTCGACATATTCACTGAGGTAAACAAATATGACGCTATTATTTTGGCGGAATGTGACTTGCCTATTTTTGTAGGTTAATGTCAATAGAAAAAAATTACATACATGCCAAATCATAGAAATTTATACATATTGCTAGCGGCATCCACAAGTAAAACCAGCAAGCTTTGACTAACAGCCCTGGTATGTTCGAGTAGACCATAACACATAATCGCATATATACAAAGAGCCGCTCTGCCGCTAGCCTATTGATATAACAGAGCGTCGCCCTTAGCCTAAGCTAATTTTTAATGAATAAATAAAAAAAATAATAAAGAAATTTACATTCTCAAAAGCAAAGGATCGCAAACACTAAATAAAAAGGATATACTGTGACTTTATTACATAGCGACCGTAACAGGACTCCGGTGGATCACAAAAAAATGTTGCTTATATTTATATTATTATTATTTATAAAAATATTTGAAAAATGTAAAAGGGATCGTATCCCTTCCAAACAAATGCACTTGAAAGGGTTGAAAAATAATATAAAAAATAATACATTTTATGACTGATCCCTTAAAAACAAATAAAAGTATGCTGAAGGTGACACCACCAGTCAAGTGAAAAGGTCACAAAAACGAGGCCGCCAGCCCACATACCAACGCATTTCTCGCTAAGGGCATACATTTTTAAATAGTGGAAAAGAACTCTTTATAGTACATAATTATGTGAAAAATGGTTCATCGAAAAATGGTTCATCGTCTCAAGGATCGTGCTAAGCAGTCAGTTCTACTCGTAACTGGGCCACGCACAAGACTGACTGGACTTCAAAAACGTCCCCTATATCTCGCAATTCTGTTTTCTTTGCTGCTTTGTGAATAATCTGTCCTCTCTTTGTGTTTTTCTCTCATTGCCCTATGATCAGATCTCACTCAGCGGCAGAGTCCCTCTTAATATTTTCTGTCGCCTGGCTGTGCACAAATTCCTAGAACACATATTTCTAGTCTCTCGTTCAAATACTGCGACTTCTAGTGGCCGGTATAAATAAGCACAGTGTCTAAATCACTATTTAATTCGTTCTGCGCAAAAACATAATTGTTCAAACTTTTGTGTTTCATAATAAATAATCCCTTATCCTAACCAGTCATATTTCGAAAATAAAAATTAAGTTTTTAATAAAAAAGTGAAAAAATAACTAATTGCGTTACAAATATAATTAAACGTATAAATCCAATTTGCAATTTATTCTGATAACCTAAAAAAAAATGATTATATTTATATGTTGAGCCAAATAAAATTTAACATTGAATTGAACCGAAACCACAATAATACAATACTTACTTAATACAGTCTCTCAAACACCTTCGAAATCGAAGGGACAAGACTGATCGGCCGATAGAACGCGGGGTCCATTGCCGCCTTGCCCAGTTTGTGGATCATAAATATTAATGCGAGCCTCCACTGTGCAAAGGCATTACAATCTCACCATGGCGTTGAACAACAATGCTATGTAGAGAATTGCGTGACTTGGATGCCTTTAGTGTGGCGTTACATATAGTATCGTGGCCAGGTGCTTTGCTGATATTTAAACGACCAATACCTTCGGATATCTCACTGGGGGCAAAAGGCCTGATAGGCAGGTCCATTTGGAGCGCTTGGAACAGCCAACTCGCTAACTTAAATGGCTGAAAACGTTAAGTAAGGTGCCCAGCAAATACCACGGCTTGCTGCAAGTCCGTCCGACACCATGTCCCGTTGCTGTCTAGAAGCGGCACCTTCATGGTGCACCTCCTTTTGATGGCGCGTGTGGCCTTCTAAAGTGAGTGCGTCGCGTTATTGTCAGTACCAGTGTTCGCCAGTTTCGCATTGAACCATCCTGCTTTGTGATCTTCCAGGGCCCGATGAAGTTCACTCTGTTTTGTCCAGGGGGTGTCGGATTAGAAGCTGGATCGCGTTGGTGATCGGGATACCTGTTGCTGCAGGCTTTCGGGGCGACGTGTGTGCTGCCATTTTTTCAGCTAACTTCACTTTGCTGGTAAAAAATTCAACGGCGCCTTCCAAGTCATCCCCAGAGCTGATCTCAATATCGAGATGCAGAGATCTCTCCAGTTGTCCTTTGAAGAGTTCAAGGTTGTTGGGTATGCCATAGCAAGTTGTGATTATTAGCGGTAGGTGGTCGTAACTGAGCCCAACGACAGACCGTATATCAACGTGGATACCCAGGATGCCCCTTGTCAGGGCAAAATCGATGAAGCCAGGAGAGCCTCGTCTGCCACGCGTGTACCGTGTGGGGCCACCTGTGGTGTCAACTTCTTGTTAAGATGGTTTTATACACGGAGCTCGTGGAGTACAAGAATATACTGAATTCAAGCATATGTAGAAAAAAGATGCATATGCGATACATTTTGGCCTGTGTTAAAAAATAAGCCGCATATAAATAAAATAATATTTAATAATTACACAAAAAAAAAAGGTTTTATCTGCCCTTAAGGCTGAATAATCAATTCAACAAGATTAGCTTTGGCCAAATGCAATTTTATGAGCTATCGCTCATTATTACAATAAAAATCGAACTGAACCTTTCTTATCTTTACCTAAGCTAATTTCGATTAGCAAGAAAGACCAGCTTATCTCACCACACCGGAGAAAGCAACGGGAACCCGGCGCCGCCTCTAACGGCGTTTATGCTGAATCTGCATATAAAACGACTAGGGTGATACAATAATCACCCAAGATTCATTCCGACTTACACGTTACTTTTTAATCGTGTTAACTACTCTCCCCTATGCTTAAGCATAGAGTTCATGGAAATAAAGTTATAAGAACAGACGATCCCATGTCTGTTTCTACACGATCTTTTGTTTACAGTGCGGTTAGTTTATCCCCTAACCTTTTGTTATTATACCCTGTACCCATTAAAAATGGGTGAAAAGGGTATCATAATATGGTGCAAATGTATGTAACAGGCAGAAGGAAGCATCTCCGACCCCATAAAGTATATATATTCTTGATCAGCAGCCGAGTCGATATAGCCATGTCCGTTTGTCCGTCCGTCTGTCCGTCCGTCCGTCCGTCCGTCTGTCTGTCCGTATCAACGCCTAGATCTCAGAAACTACAAGAGCTACAGACATGTGCCATATATCGTTGGATAGGTAATTAACATACGCAGTACAAGTTTGTTGTTTTATTTTGATATCACACCCCGCTACCCCGCAAATCGCAAAAAACTGCCACGCCCACAATTATTAACCTAATGCTGTGCAATTCGGCATATGCGTTGGTGCTTATAAAAGCTATCTAATTTTTAATTTGAACCAAATCGGTTAAGAAACACGGAAGTTATGCCACATGCAAAATCTATGGCAAGGGAAGCAGAAGCGCACCAAAATACGCATTGCGCGACGCCGACTGCGACGTTGGCAGCGAAATGTGAATGGCTTTATGACACACGAAACTTATTTTCTTTTTTAATAGAATATTGTTTCATTTATTTATTGATACTAAATAAATAAATTGTACAGGGTATTTTGCAGTCGGGAAACTCGACTGCTGCTCCCTTACTTGTTTTTAAATTACACCTTTTAAGTTCTCCTTCCTAAAAAATTCGATTTTGTCTAGTAGGGTTGCATATATCTACAAGTAGACTAGCATGCTTCGCCTTTTCGATATTGTTTTTTATTGCCAATTTCTGCTCGTCGTTGGCTGAGTGCAAGGCACACTTGGGTTGCAAATTTGTCACTGGGTGTAATGTTTTATTATACCGTGGCTCTCATGATGAGCTCGACGGTGTCATTAACCCTTTTGTCTCTTTTAATGCGCCTAGCCATCTCCGTTAGGGTGCTGTGAAATCGCTCTACCTGACCTTTAGAGCTACTGTGTAAAGGGGTTGCGTCTACAATGTCAATGTCATATTGATTTTTCAATAATGAAATTATGGTCTCCGAGTTGAAGGATGGCTTATTATCGCAGTATACCTTTTTGATATTTGGGAAAAATTGGATAGTTGTAATATGGGGCTGCGTACGTCCACTATGGCCCTAGAAGTTAATGACTGCATTATGGCGAACTTTGAAAATTTATCCACGCAGGTTAAGAATAACTTTTTATCCGTAGATGTCTATATGCAGCATGTCGACCGCATATGAGGGGATTGGTGTGACACCCAATTCCTGCTTCTTGGGGTGTCTGTTGTATTTCGCTTTGGTGCATGTCTTGTAGTTTATGACCACTTTGTTGACGATCTTAGACACATTTGGAAAATATAAATCCTGAAGGACCTTTTTTACTTTTTCCTGGGTAGCAAATCGAAAGGAAGCTTAATGTCCGGATACGCTAGTATGATATCTTCTGATTATAAAATGTCTCTTAGGCCCTCGAACGTTCTGCGTTGCGTCTCATCAAATTTAATAGAGACCTTTTAAAGACATGTGTTTGTTAACAGTGCCATTCTCTCCCCTAAGTATGGAGGTAAGTGGTCTAGCTATGGTAGCGAAGTCTTTGACAAAACTTTTGTAATAACTAGCCAATCCTAGAAAAGACCTGAGACTGAACAAATTGTTTAGTTCAGTAGAGTCTTGAGTGGATTTTACCTTTTTCGCGTCTGGTTTGGCTCTCATTTGAGAACTTGGTTCTTTCTGGTGCTATTCTCATGTTGGCTTCGCACAGGCATTTTACGTGGTTAGCAGTATTTTCGGAGAAAATTATTACGACGTCTACATAGACGTAAGAAATTTTCACGATTGGGTCGCGTAGAACATCTTCAATCGCCCTTTGGAAGATGCTTCCTGCATTTTTAAGTCCGAAGGGTAGACGGACTACTACTTCATACTTTCCTCCGTTTATGGAGAAAGCAGTTTTTTCGCGGTCCTTTTCGGCCAAATAAATCTGGTGGTACCCTGATTTCAAGTCTAGGGTAGTGAAAAATTGTTCCTTTCCTAAGTTTGCCAGAATAATAGAAATGCTTGGCATAGGGCGATGGTTTGTTCATTCTGTTTCCTGAAATCGATCACCAATTGTTTCTTCTTGTTGCCGTCGGTATCAGATCCTTTTTTGTCAACAGATCATATTGGACTGTTGAATGGAGACCGAGGAGGCCGGATAATGCCATCCTTTAACAGCTGTTTGATTTCTGTGTTAACAAAATCCGCTGCTGGATAAGGATGTAACTTCGAATATACGGGTTCGGTACGGGTCCGTACAAATTCTAGCAATGACCGAGGTGTTAAATGGGAATGCCCCGTTAGAGTGCAAAAAAACGTTTTGTCTCTTAACTTTTTTTACTTTTTTTACTTTTTTTTTAACTCAGTTTTGACTGAATTTGGGACTATTAGGTTATCGATATTTGTGAAGTTCACATTTTCGCATTCGTGGTATTTGAGCTTTTCGGATACGTTTCCATAGCTGATTGCGCTGTTACGTAGATTTAATGCCGCTCCAGCCTGCGTTAGCAAGTCAAAATCTATTATGGCATCAAACGTGCTAATGGTATCGAGTAAAAAAAAATGAGCTTTTAGACTAAATATGATTTCAGGAAACATAAAGCACTTTTGTTTTACCTTACTGGAGCCTTGGATGGAACTCACATCAAATGGGGAGTCGACCAGCCTTATGTTCTTCAGCTCCTTTCGACTCATTACATAATTCTTTGCCGCTCCAATGTCTATGAGGATTTTCATAGTTCCTCTCGCCAGCTATCGCTCAATGAAGGGCAAGAGGGACCTCGAAAAAATTGAAAAGGTCATTGGCGTTTTAATAGTTTCAGAGTTTCTTCGAAATTGGCGGCTTGCACAACATTGTAAGCCCGCTGTCGCCTTTGGTCAGTCATTCTCTGCAAAGAGTTTGGCCTTTTTGGGCCCAAGAATTTTGAAATTGTGTATTTGTATAATTGTCTATATTTCCCTGCCTAAAATTCGTAGAATATCTGAACTTTGAGGATAATGGATCTATATCCATTGGCTCCGAGGATTGATTTTGTTTATTCTGATCTACTCAGTTGTCTTGTTTAATTTGATTCTTGCTAGACTTTTGAATAATGTGGGGGTTTTTCCTGGGTCACCTGGTCGGCACCGGAATTTTTTCCTTTTTTCTAAGGCTCGCGTTGTTGGACCTTTGGAAATCAGTATTTTGATTTCTTTGCTCGACTGCCTTGGCATATGGGGCAACGTACCTCGTTCAATACTGTCTTCTGTCTCTCTAGCTTATGCCAGTGCCGCTGGCAGGTCTTTGGGCTGTGCTGGAAACACAACACACCTTAGGGATTTTTTTAGACGTGTAGGACGTCAGCCCTACCCTATGTATTAACCAATGAGGCTCATTCATCGTCATGTGTCATTATAACCTAGTTCGTAACGAGGGTCAATTTTCGGTTAACCTTATCATAGTACTGCATTAAGGTTTGTTCTCCCTGACTGACCGACTCAAGTGTCTGCAGTAAAATGGGCAAGGTCAAAGTGGCTTTAAAATTAAGCACTGTGCGAAACTAGAAACGCACGCGCTGGCTTTTGATTTTGTTTCTGATAACAGTAACGGCTTGGTAATGCGCGCTACTGCCTCCATGCCACGTACTCGTCCTGTCTACCAGTAAAATCTGGTATTGACTTCACTATGTCTAGTGGTATGGCGCACTGTGCTGCTACCGGTACCACAACTACCCTTTGGTAGGGTTTTGTAATTGTTGTAAAAGTTAATGGCACTGAGTTGACCCGCAAATTCGGCCCTAAGACTCTGTTCTTGATTGGTCAATGCGGCCTGAATTAATGCTTCTATTTTGGCAGCGTTCATGGTATGTGTTTCCTTCAGCCTGTGCCTTTGCTGGTGGATATCTTTGGGGCTCTGACTTTTCTTCACTGTCGCTCCCAAATTGGCATTTAGTTTCCCTATATGGGCGGAAAAAATTAATTCAGGGACGGCTGATATTAATTTACTTTCATTTGTAAGTCACAGTTACGATCAGGCTCTAATTTTTTTTTTTAATTTTTATTTGTTAAAATTTTTGGCTAATAGTTTGTAGTGTTTAATTTTTTTTTTAATTTTTTCACTGTAGTTGAAGCTGTGTTAAATTTGTGTTAAATCCGCCCACTTACACTTCTTGTGTCGTGGATTCGGTATCGAGGTTAGGTGTGCTGGCCGACTCGCTGTGGGTTCATCGCTGTTCCTGAATATGTGCTGGATGGGAGAACTTCTCTCCGTTACTATCTGCCCTTAAGGCTAGATAATCAATTTAATCAGCTTTGGCTAGATGCAATTTTATGAACTATCGCTCATTATTGCAATAAAAATCGAACTGAACCTTTCTTATCTTTACCTAAGCTAATTTCGGTTAGCAAGACCAGTTAGAAAGACCAGCATATCTCACCACACCGGAGAAAGCAACGGGAACCCGGCGCCGCCTCTAACGGTGTTTATGCTGAATCTGCATATAAAACGACTAGGGTGATTCAATAATTGCCCGAGATTTATTCCGAATTACATGTTACTTATTAATCTAGTTAACTTACACATGTATTGGGAAAATATACTTTTAATAACAATCGTTACTATTTATTATTAAATTTAATGTTTAAATTTATTTGGATTTCATTTAAACAAAAAATAAAAAGACACACACAACAGCGACTATAAATTAAAGAAAACAAAACACAACTATGTACGAAAAGAAATAAAAAAATTTGCTAAAGAAACAAATAAAGGGCTCAAAACAAATGAAAATTAGATTGTTATTGCAGATTTAAGATATAAATTAGATTCGTAAAATTAGATGCAATCTTTTTGCTAGCAAAGTGTAATATTTCTTTAATCTTCATAAAAATGTAGTTTTCTGCCTTTAAATTTTCTTCTACCATGTCTAATTCGGGTTCAAAATGACTACATTTGCCTGTAAGTCTATGTTATGTATTATTATGAAGATCCCGCTTAAATGATAAGATAAAAAACTAAATGATTGATACCATTCTTTTACTCGATTGTTATGTTTTTGGTACGAATTAGTTTTAATTTAGTTTACGGCCTGTGTAGGGAGTGAATTTTAGGTCACTAATTCTTTTTCGATATGGTAGTTTCGGAATGGTATGGTAGTTTTTGGAAAACGGTTCCTCTTGGTAATATTCATCACATTCGTCTTCTTGATTTCCGGTACCATTAAGAAATTTTGGTTGGTACTTTTATGGTGGACCAGCTTGGTAGACCGGTGGCGTGAGTTTGCCTTCGGTGCCTTTTAAAAAGGGTCTGTTCATTTAGTTGATTTATCTTGACCTGACAAAGGACTCCAAAGGACTCTTGGTACGGGTCTTGGCTTGGTTTTTAGAGACAATGATTGAGTTGGTGCGTTTGATCCAAAATATGGTTGCGACGCAAAGCGTTTTTGTTTGTTAAATTGTTGGGGGCTACCCTTTGATTGCCATTTGCGTTGGCGTTGGAGTGCGTAATATTATACAAACGAGAATTGAAGTTTCTGAGATTTGGTAAAGGTGTGTTCAAATTTGGTTTTACCGTTTTGGTTATAAAATAATTCTGTTTTCTTTCTAGGCGGTAAAGGAGGTGCTAGCTGCCTTGGTCTAGATGCGAGAGTTTCGATGCTCTTGGCTCTCCGCCAATTCGCATAGATGCAGAGTATGACTGGGGTTAAAGTGCCTTCCTATTCATTGCTCTTGGGTTCCTCTTGTCGGATATTGCGTTCAGTGATGTGTCCTACGAACGTATACTATAGGACCGCAGCATCGGAACGGTATGCAAATCTTTGTTTCAAAAAGAACAATTACAATACTCAAATCTCTGGAACACGCAAAAGAACCACAAAATACGAAGGAGAAGCACTAATATAACTTTTTTCAACCAACTAAGCAATCCCACATAATTTTCATGTGAGTCACAGAGTTTCAAATATGTGATGAAATTATAGGTATAGATTTCATGAAAAAGTGCAATTGTCAAAATATCAGCAATCCATTGGCTCATACTGAACCGGCATATCTTTATTACCTTATTAATATCCCAATCCATCATACTCTTTAAAATAATTTGACAATAATGGCAGCAAGATCCGAACTCGTCCTAAAATTTGATATAAACACAGCAACCAGGTTTTTATTTATACCAAGCCAAGCGATCCAAAATAAAGTATTCATTAGAAACTCCATTTTAGAATAAATTTTAAAAACGACAAATACAACCGCAATCAATTAAACAAATAAATATTGAATCATTAGATGATTTCGAAATAATAAAAACAAATCAAGATACAAATAATAGCGAAATATTAAATAAACTTAATGAAAATTTTCATCATCAATTTAAAAATTTACTTACAGAGCTATGCACCAAATTTAACGACAGATTCTAAATAGCAACCGAATTGATATAAACAAATAGTTTTTGCAAAGTAATGTATATAGCATATGTATATAGTATTAAAAGCTACAGGATTCCTCATAGTCAAAAAGAAGTGGTAGAAAAGCAAGTACAATAGAATATCTAATGAAAGACAAAATAGTAAAACCATCGTTTTCTGAAAAAAACAGTCTCGAAGATGTTTAGATGACGTTTAGTAATTGACTACCTCTGAATTAAAAATAATCTAACTAATAAATTTGTATTACAAAGAACCGTAGATATTTTTGGCCATTTGAGTAATCTTCTCGGAAAAGTATAACATAACATCATCAGCTTACAAAAGCGTAGGGGCATAACTAATCACATTAAGAAGATCGTTTACAAAGAGTATAAACAACAGTGGCCTTAGATGACTACCCTACGGGACACCCGATAAGACATGGATGGATAAGACCTTCGACTTGGTAGTTATTTAAGCACCAACTTAAACATGAGAAATTAATGTATACAATCTTAGAATACAATTCTTTTTATATGAAGAAGGAAGATATATGTTGAAATATGTAATTAAGACAACGCATTATACATGTACACTACACATATAGTATACATACACATGTGTAAGCACCGTTTGTATTTTCGTGCTTACGCTTTATGCTTATTTGCTGCCTTCGTACAGCTTTCTTTGTAATCATTTACTCTTCAGTCACTAATAAACTTTTGCTAAATCAACACGTTCAACAGGTTATGGCCCCAGGCTGACGTGCCAGTGCCGTTGAAAGTGAATTTGACTTTATGAAAAAGTAATTATGGACTCCCTGTTTGGTGACTCCTAAGAACGAGTTTAATTTCTTTGGAAAATAATCTCTTAAACGAATCCGCGTCGGTCCAATACACCAAGTGCAACTGTACAAAAAATTATTGCGTCTGAAAATGGAAGAAAAAAATAACCTTCAAGAGCATGTTAATTTGTTTGTAGAAATCACAAATAAATTAGCAGAGGTAGACTTAGAGGTAGAGAGGTAGTAGAGGTAGAAATCGAAACTTCTAGATGAAGCTAAAAGGCACAAGCCCAATCCAGAAGAGACAAAGAGCGCTGATAGAAAACGCGACAAAATCGCTACAGTGTTGGGTATGCGGGCAGCACAAAGCTTCAAAATGCGAACAAAGAAATAACTTGAAAAGTGAGTCCGAGAATAGTTTTTTTTTTTTTTATATACAAGGTGCGTTCCAAAGTAAACGGGACTTTTTGAATCTAGCGCCCTCTAGTGGCGTCATCCATATTTCGTTAGTGCGTTAGAATCTGCTATCCTTCATTGACTTCCAGTAAAAATTTCATAACATTCCATCTATTAGAAGTGAAGTTATTGCGTTTTAAGTGTCAGTACTTTTTTGTCATCGGTGCGGTAAGCTTCGAGCTAAGAGCCAACATTAAATTTTGTTTTAAAATTGGTAAAACTTTCACCGAAACGTTTCAATTGATGAAACAAGTTTATGGCGATGATTGCTTATCCCGTAGCAGAGTGCACGAGTGGTTTCAACGTTTTCAAAGTGGTCGTGTGAACATAAATGACGATGAGCCGAAGCCCAAAAAATCGCGCCTGGAGAAGTCAAAAGTGAAGACAATGCTGATTTGTTTTTATGATTCCAAGGGTATTGTCCACAAAGAATTTGTTCCACCCGGACAAACCGTTAATGCGGTAGTCTACCTTGGAGTTTTGAAGCGTTTGGTGCGTCGTATTCGACGTGTTCGGCCCGAATATCGCGAAGATGGAAGCTGGCGTTTGTTGCACGATAATGCACCGTCTCATCGATCGACGCTTGTGACCGATTATTTGAACAAAAATAACATTTTAACGATCAACCACTCCCCGTATTCACCTGATATGGCACCGCGCGACTTCTACCTTTTCGGAAAAATGCATTTGCCGATGAAAGGAAAGCGTTATGCAGACGTGGAGGCCATTCAAAAGGCTTGCACCGGCATACTGGCGGCCATACCGGGCAACGAGCTAAAACACTCGTTCGACAAACTTTTGGACCGTGCAATAAGCTGTATTGAAGCAGGAGGAGACTATTTTGAATAAAATTAATTGATTTTGCCGATAAAACCATTTGTTCTGTCTATTTTTTAAAAGTCCTGTTTACTTTGGAACGCACCTTGAATCTATTTATTGAGGCATACAGGGTATCTTAAAACTCCATGGTGCCCTTGGTATCTATTAATACTGCCTGAGAGGCTCACCGGCTAAGTGTGCTTAGCATTACCATAATTACTAAATTTAAACTAACTTAACAAACTAATAATATTTACAAAACTTAAAAACTAAAAAATATGAAAGAAACTCGATGAGGAGTATATCGTTTGGCTTATCATCATCGTGCTGTGCGTCTTGTTGGCAGACGGTGGATTAGATCCCTAGGAAGTCGCCTGTTGAGCCTCCTTTGTGGGCGAGGTCTGGTAAGACCCTTAGCGAATTGGTTGCGATAGCGCTCCGCTGGTGATCTGGCATTATTCCCTGGGCATCCATAAACCTGACCATCCGGGCGGCGATCAGTCTCTCAAACACCTTTGAGATCGATGGGAAGAGACTGATCGGCCGGTAGGATCCAGGGTCCTTTTCCAGCTTGCCAACTTTATGGATCATAGAGATGATTCCTAGCTTCCACTGAGAAGGAAAGTATTGCAGCCTTACAATAGCGTTAAAGATCATCGCTATGTAGCGGATCGCTCTGCTCGGCAGGGGCTTTGCGTTGCATATCGTATAAGTGGCGTTGCATATCGCATAATGGCCTGGTGCCTCGGCTATCTCACCAGGATCGAACGGTTGGATCGGCATGTCCATTTGGAGAGCTTGAGACAGCTGATCGTGAGTCTCTTCGACCTGCTGCAGACTGGCAAGGTTAAAAGGCTGGAACCATTTAGCGGCAAACGCTTCCGCTTGCTCCAAATCAGTTCGGCACCATGCCGCATTGCTGTTCACCAATGGTGCTTTCCTTAGGCAACGTCTTTTGATCGTGTGCGGCTTTCCAGAGCGAGTGCGTCGCGTCGGCTTCGGTCCCCGAATTGTCGTCGAACCATGCTGCTTTGTGTTCCGCGATGGATACGATGGAGGATAGTCTTCGCCCTGTAGAAATCAGCTTTGTCCAGCGGGTGGCGGGACCTCATCCATCTGGAGCGTAAGCGCCTCTTCTCTGCTATGAGCATCAGAATCTCTCTGGGGACCGGTATTCTGGCTGCTACGGGTCTCAGTCCTGGGGTGTGAGTGGCCAATCTAGCTGCTACTTGGATGTTGTGGGTGAGAGAATCGATTGCAACTTCAATGTCCCGCTCGGAGTTCAGCGCCATGTCAAGGTTCAGTGACGACTCGAGGTGTCAGCGCAAAATCGATGTAGCCTGGAGACCCTCTACTGCCACAAGGGAACCTTGTGGGGCCACCTGTTGCTAGCGAGTTTACATCTGAGTCGAAGAGTAGATTTGCCAGGGCATGACCTTCTTGGTTACACCTCCCTGCTCCCCAAAGCCAGTGGGACGCATTTCAGTCGCCTGCAGTGCAAACGAAAAATCGTATGCTGTATGCTATGTTATACTTGAAGCGCAAAAATGGCAAAATTTGTTTATATAAGGATGTCAAATATCTCCCTTCCGCTTTTTTGCTCTTCATTCAATGCTTTATAAAAAGTGTTACAGTGATCGGATTTGAAATATGCGCCGTTTTGTTCGATGATCTGTTCCCATCTAGACGGCAACTTCATAATACCTTCCTTGTAGAAGCCCCCCTTCTTATTTGCGAAGAATTCGGACAGCCACTTTTCACAAGCCTCTTTTGAACTCAACTTCACACCACCAAGGGCATTTGCCATGGACAGGAACAGGTGGTAATCACTTGGCGCTACGTCCGGGCTATATGGTGGATGCGAAAAAACCTCCCATCCGAGCTCCCGTAGCTTCTGACGAGTCATCAACGAAATGTGTGGTCTGGCGTTGTCCTGGTGGAACACTACACCCCTCCTGTTGGCCAATTCTGTACGCTTCTGGTCGATCGCCTGCTTCAAGCGGTCCAGTTGTTCGCAGTAGATGGTAGAATTAAGCGTCTGGCCATATGGGAGCAGCTCATAGTGGATGATTCCCTTCCAATCCCACCCAACACACAGCAAAACCTTGCTGGCCATCAATCCCGGCTTGGCCACTGCTTGGGACGATTCCCCGGCCTTCGACCACGACCGTTTTCGCTTGATATTGTCGTATGTGATCGATTTTTCGTCGCCAGTCACCATCCGCTTCAAGAATGGGTCGAGTTCGTTCCGTTTCAGCAGCATATCGCAGGCGTTGATTCGGTCCTGAAGGTTTTTTTGCGTCAAATTATGCGGCACCCAAACATTAAACTTTTGTTTGTATCCAGCCTTCTGCAGATGGTTCAAAATGTTTTGGTGACTAACTCCCATCTCCTGGGCGATATCACGAGATGCCATATGCCGGTTAAGCTCGATGTATTCCATGATTTGATCGGTATTTGTCGTCACAGGTCTTCCGCTGGCTGGCTTATCCATGGTGTCGTTTTCACCGGCTCTGATTCGTCGAAACCATTCGTCCGCGGTTCGAAGTGATAGAGTACCATCCCACAAAACACCATTAATCTCACGGAACGTTTCTCTAGCGGATTTGCCTTTAACGAAGGAAAACTTTAAAATAGCGCGAATTTCGGCGTTAGTGAACTCCATGTTTACACGTCTATAACTGTTGAACGCAATATCCAAACTAATCATGCATAGCGTTGTTTTGTAGATTATGTCAAGACCTTTCAAATTATGTATAGTGTTGCCTAGTACGAGCTCTGTAGTGCTTTGTACATAGCCGCGAAATTCAAAAGACAAAAAAGCGGAAGGGAGATATTTGACAACCTTATATTTGAAATTGCGACTAATAGCTGCTTCAGTGCACAAGTATCTTCGTCGTATTTGTGGCATAACAGCTTCGGTCTCTTAAACTTTGGTAGCCTTAAAAAAATGATTAAGGAAAATTTGGTAAAAGGCATAAAATCAAAACTAAATACTGGAAACGTGTGTGACATGTGCAAAAAACAGTATTTGTGTCAAGAAATTTTCAAAGGCAATTGAAAATCGCGCAACACAAGTATGAGTATTAGCTTTGGTGCACACTGACATTTGCGGTCCAATGAACATATAATCTAATGGTGGTGCACGGTATTTTGTGACTTTTATAGATGACCGATTAAGATACATGTTTTTGTATTTTTTGAAAGAGACGAGAGACAAAATTTTTGACAAATTTCAAGAGTTCAAATCATTTGCGGAAAATCAAAGTGACAAGAAACTAAAAGCGCTGCTAAGAGAAAAAGGTCGTGAATACTTGAGTGGCGCGTTTGAACAATTGTTAGTGAACAGTGGCATCAGGCGACAATTGACAGTTCCGCATACCCCGCAATAGAATGATGTGGCAGAGCGCGCTAACAGGAAATCGGTAGAGATGGCAAGGAGCATTTTATTGCATGCTGGTCTGGTCAGCCTGAGAGGTTTTGGGCGGATGCAATCAAAACAGCCCCATACTTGAGGAATCGTGCGGGGACGTCAACGCTGTCTAATATTACAACTTTTGAGGTGTGCGCAGGATGAAAGCCATTTGTTGGGCACCTCAGAGTATTTGGTGCTAAGACTATTGTTCTGGACAAAACGTGTTAAAAGAAGTTCACTCCAAAGGGCGTAGAGCATATCATGATTGGATATTCTGAGACGGCAAAGGCTTACCGCCTTTATAACCCTGAGAGGCAAAGAATTGTTGAGGCTCGTTATGTCATGTTCATCGAGGAAGACCTATAAAGTACCGAATCCTCCAATGAAGATAGTAAGGCAACTGAGAGTCTGATTGTTTAATTTGATTGCTACTCTCCGGCATCTGTATGTGAGTATTCTAATGAAATTTCAGAAGAAGCATTTACCGACGGTCTGTCAAATACACTTTCCGATGAACAACAACAAGATGAGACTCCAGAAAGTGACCATCAAACCGACACTCGAGACGCTCCTATGGGAGGCCCTGGGCGACCGAAAATAATACATAATGGATTACCAGGGTGCCCCAGAAAAGAATACCAGATGCTGAACGTTTTCTCAACTGACATTGCAGTCCCGAAAAGCTTAGATGAGGCCTTAAGCTCGCCTCATGGAAACAAATAAAAGGCTTCACTTCAGACGGGGATGACTAGTCTACCGGATAATGGAACTTAGCTAAAAGGCGAGAGGCCCATTGGATGCATGTGGGCTAGGACGTCAGGCGTGATAAGTATGGAAATGTTGATTGTTTCAAGTCGCGGCTGGTTGCCAAGAGGTGCTCGCAGCGCTGGGGTATTAATTATTCGGAAACTTTTTCTCCAGTTGTCAGATACTCCACAATACGGCTAGTTATTGCCTTAGCAGTTAAACATGGGATTTACATTCAACAAATGGATGTATCATCGGCGTATGTGAATGGTGACTTACACGATGTGGTGTACATACGGCAGCCTGAAGGTTTTATCGATGAGCAGCATCTACAATGATTCCTGTGACTTCACAAGTCATTATATGGCTTGAAACAGAGTGGACGCAAATGGAACGAAAAGCTGAACGCCGCATTACTAAAAATTGGTTTTTCCTCTTGCCCTAGTGAGTCATGCTTATCTGTACGCAAAGCTGGAGGCCACTTGGGCATTATTGTTGTATACATTAATGACCTGATGATAGCAAGTTCTGAAAATGATGATCTCACCGAAATTAAGACGCTCATCTTTAAGGAGTTCGATGTGGTCGATGGCGGCCAACTGAAACATTTCCTAGGCATGGAAATTGAGAGAAAATGAGAAACCAGAAGCGTTCGAATTGGTAGCAAGCAATATATTGAGGCACTACTGAATGAGTATAATATGCAAAACTGTAAGCCAAGACTTGAATTAACTTGAAAATGAATATACTGCGTCGAGAAGGAGTGTTGGAAATATGATTTTCAGACAACGCATTATACATACATGTACACTACTATACACATATACAAACACATGTGTAAGTGTATTTTCGTGCTTAAGCTTTATACTTTTCGCTGCCTACGTTCAGCTTGCTTTGTCATCATTTACTCGTCAGTCACTAATAAACCTTTGCTGAATCAACACGTTCAACAATATAAATGCGTGAGAAAAGTTATCTTCGGCTTGCCGAATATGGTATACCCTTGCAGATCTTTACAAAATTTCAATAAGTACTTATATAAAAATCAGAAGTCTTTTCAAATTATTGGTATGGCTATGTCAAACGAATAAATGTTGAATTCGGTTGCGATAGCGTGGAGAACAAAAACGTTTTCCATACAAAGAGTTGAAATCTGATTGATATTTTGTATGGCAGCTATATGATATAGTTGTCCGATCCGAACGATTTTTCAACTTGATCTGCGTGCAAAAAATAATGATCTGGTAAAAATTTCAAAACGCTAGCTTTAAAACTACTTTCTATTTTTTGCATAGAAACAGACGGACAGACGGACATGGCTATATCGACTGTTGATGCTGATCAAGAATATATATACTTTGTGGGGTCGGAGATGCTTCCTTTAATGCGTTACATATTTCTGGACAAAATTATAATACCCTCTGCAAGGGTATAAAATGAAGATTTTTGAACTTTGAAGAAGAAAATTGTGTAATTTTAACAAAACAAAAAATAATTTATGAAATAATTAAATAGAGTCCACTGCTAAATTGAAAAGTTATTGAATATAAAATATAATAAAAATGTATAACAATACAGACTTTTGTGGCCTTTGGCAGAATGTTCAAGCATTGAACATGCGTTAAATATTAAAATATAGAAAGAATGTAAAAGGGATCGGACCAACAACCAAATATATTATTCATCCATTTTATGACCAATCCCTTCAAAACAAATGCATGCGTAAAGTGACACTGCCATGCACTGCCGAACCCTTTAAGAAACATGCAATCGCATGCGTAAGATAACACCAAGCTGCTAGGAAAAAGGTCATAAAATACTTAGTTCGCCAGCGCATATACCATCGCATGCTTGAAATGCTGGTGGCATAACTATATAAATAGTTTTACGACGACGAGACTGCGCGCTATTAATGGGGGGACTTCTGGATGGTCGATAATCACGAAACCAAGAGTGTTGCATGGTGTGAGTCCCCAGGAGTAGATAAGGAAGAAGACCTTATTATTGTGGCAGAGGAGGTTACATTTGAGAAAATGAGGTGAAGCGACATGCCCCGGGAGTTCCTTATAGGGTTAATTTGGAAAACGGCAAAGCCATCAAGGAAGTCATTTTGGTTATTGGGTAACAGCGAGTTATCATCGTCAGAGTTGATCCATGAAATGAGGCGCCAATTCAATCACCCATAGATAAAGGGTGGTTAAATTTCAAGGGCCGATGTTGATTTTGAATAAAACACAAACTATTTAGGAAATTGTTGAAATTTTATTTTATTATGATATATTGGTATTACTCAATTACAGGGTGCGTTATGAAAGTAATGCGCATGGTTTCATTGTCACATAACTACCTATCGTAGCACGCTCGGACCTGTCTGAAAATTTGGGGCGGAGTCTCTCCTTTCCAACGCGCTCGGTCTCAGTTCGCTAAGAGCAATAGAAGTGGTAGGACGTGTCGAAGAGCGAAGTCATTTTTTCTGTTGTGTCACGGTGCGATGGAGCGTTCGCTGGAACAGCGGTACGCCATAAAGTTTTGTGTGCGACTTGGCAAAAATGCATCGGAAACTTATCAAATGCTTCGAGAGGCCTGCTTCGGAGGAGTGCATTTCGAGATCTCAGTGTGGAAGGTGGCACAAGGCCTTCAAGGAGGGTCGAGAGGAGGTCACCGACGATCCACGTTCCGGACGTCCAACAACAGCACGAATTGATGAAAACGTTCGCCGTGTGCGAGAAACTTTGAGTTCAGACCGACGGTTAAGCATCCGGGCAATCGCTGACATCCTCAACTTGTCAACATTTGCGGTACATGGAATAGTGACGGAGGATTTGCAAATGCGAAAGGTCTGTGCAAAGCTTGTGCCGAAGGTGTTGACGGAGGAGCAGAAAAACGTTCGAGTTTTGCGCTGTGAAGAATTGTTGGAATCGATTAGAAATGATCCAAGGTTTTTAAATTTTACTGTAACTGGGGATGAATCCTGGATGTTCGAGTACGATCCAGAATCCAAACGACAGAGCTTCGAGTGGCACACACAATTTTCTCCCAGACCCAAGAAAGCGCGCATGAGCAAATCTCGTATCAAAACAATGCTGATTGTCTTCTTTGACGTCCGAGGAATCGTCCATTTTGAGTTTGTACCGCAAGGACAAACTGTCAAGGGAGCCTTTTACCAAGAGGTACTCAAGAGACTGAAACGCCGAGTCATACGCGTCAGGCCAGACATCAAAGACGTTTTCATGCTCCACGACGATAACGCCCCCAGCCACACGGCCTTCGTCGTCACCAACTTCTTGACCCAGAAGAAGATCTCAGCTGTGCCCCAGCCTCCTTACAGCCCTGACTTAGCTCCGTGCGACTTTTTTTTGTTCCCCCTACTGAAGAGAGAGCTAAAGGGAAAACACTGGGAGTCGGTGGAGAACATCCAAGCTCGCGTAACAAGGTTCCTGAAAGGCATTTCTGTCGAGGAGTTTCAGGGTGCTTTCCAGGCGTGGCATACACGTCTCCGCAAGTGTATTGTCGCAGGAGGGACTATTTTGAAGAATTTTAATAATTTGTACGGATTGGATCAACAATATATTTTTCTTAGAAAATGCGCATTACTTTCATAACACACCCTCTACTCTAATTGTTCTTTGGGTGTAAGGATTTCCCTTAAGAAGGAATCGCACCTGAAAACTTTATAAATTATATATATTATAATAATAGAAAGAAATTTGCATACGCGCGTTTAATGCTTTCGAAAATTTGTTCTGACATAAAAATGGCATGTGTTTTGTTGGGTCGTAGAATAGATTTTAAGATTTCTATAACGGTGTGGTTCTTGTGTTTTCGGCGATTCTTAGAATCCATTGAATTTTAAAA
Source organism: Drosophila vallismaia (assembly GCA_035047325.1). Lineage (NCBI taxonomy): Eukaryota > Metazoa > Arthropoda > Insecta > Diptera > Drosophilidae > Drosophila > Drosophila vallismaia. Next base: position 123,991 of record JAWNPU010000001.1, on the reverse strand, counting down.
TCGTTTAGGGGTTTGGTTGAGACAGGAATTCCACGTCTGCTTAATGCATCGGCTTCTACGTTTAGGGAACCTTTTTTTTATACTTCATCACACTCATATTCAAACAATAGTAGCTTCCACCTGGCCATCAGGGAGTTGGGTTCTTTAAGATTCTTTAACCAGACCACATAGATACGGTCTAACATATTTAATTGCCCAAACTATGGCTAATATATCTTTTTTGATGGTAGAGTAATGTGATTCTGCGGTTGGCAGTGTTCTACTAGCGACCTAGGGGACCTTGAGACAACACGGCCACAATTGCAACGTTGCTGGCATCTGTGGTTAGAATAAAATGTTTGGCAAAATTTTGGAATTGGAGTACCGGATCGTTAAAAAATTGTTCAACAATAATGAACTTGGTTTTTTGTTATTAAACTGAATTATTTTTCGGAATTTTGTTTTTCCAATTTTATTTAATTATTTTTTTTTTTTTTACGACCTGCCCGCACTTGCCCGTTGCTGCAGTGACTTACTTTTGCATAAGCGTTAATTGAACGTCAACTTAGAGTATGGACTGGCAGGCCCCGCCGCGTGCCATTAAGCTTGGCAAAACAATGCCATGCAAGAAGGCCCTCAAAGCAAGGAAGTGCAGCTCGAGCAGAGACTCTAGCTGGAGTTCTTCTTACTCGGAGCCCAGCGAGATCAAGCGCAAGCCCGCGCCTAATAGGCAAGGAGAGAAGCCAGACGTCACGCCTAGCACCAGCGCAGCTCTGCGCAGCAAGCGGCAAACAACCCCTTTGCCCTCCTCTCAAGCAAAGATGATGACGACGAAAATGACGAACCCAAAACTGCCTCAGAGGCAGTGGCATCTAAAACGGCAGTGAAACCGAACCCGATCCCGAAAACCCTCAAGCCTCCCCCGATCTACATCCCAGACGTGACCGACATCACCGCGGTTGTCAAGATGATAACGACTCTCGTGGGTACCAAAAAGGACTTCTCATACAAAACGGAGAAAAATAATAACGTACGCGTAATGATGCCAGATAAGGAGTCCTACACAGCCCTACGCCAGCACCTCGTGGCACATAACAAAAGGCACCGCACCTTCCAACCAAAGGACGAGAGAGCGTACAGGGCGGTCATCAAGGGACTTCACCACTCAACGGACCAGACTGAAATTAAGGAAGAACTCCACAAATACGGTCATACTGTGAGGGATCTGCACAATCCCATTGGCAGGAAATCCAAACAACCACTGGGGATATTTTTTGTTAACCTAGAACCAGCGAGCAACAACACAGAGGTTTTCAAAATAAAGAGGATTTGCAGGTCAGTCGTCACCATTGAGCCCCCACTGAAGTTCACCGATGTTCCACAATGTTTCAGATGCCAAGGATTCGGACACACCCAGCGCTACTGTTTCCTGGAACATCGCTGCGTGAAATGTGGTGATTCTCACGACTCTAGGTCATGCACCAAAAAAGATGCCAAGAAAGCATGCTGTTTACATTGTCAAGCTGATCACCCTGCGTCGTACAGAAGATGCCCTGCCTACAAAAAGGCAAAGGCACAGCTATCTCCTAAAGCCAGACCCGTTGAGAGTAGCAACAAACCACCTCTCATCCAAATACCAACTATCATCAACGGTACGAGTTACAGGGACGTACTTCTTGGAAACCATGCAACACAGCCAAGGAATCCCCAACAAACCCCTCAAACCACTCCAGAAGCCCCAAATCTCAACCAGCTTGAAACGATGTTTGCTCGCATGGAAGGAACGATTGATAGGATGATGGAAAAGTTGATCTCACAGATGTTTTCGCAGATGTTTTCGCAGATGACGCAGTTTATAGCTCCCTTCCTCAACAGAAAGTAATGCAAATAAGGCTTAATATAGTTTTTTGGAACGCAAACGGCTTGCAGAAAAAGCAAAGCTGAAGTAGAGCATCTCATGAAAACAGACAATATTGATGTTCTTCTAGTTTCGGTATCCCACTTTTGTCCCAGATCCTACTTTAACATTAGCGGATACGATCTGTTACATGCCAACCATCCATCTGGCAGAGTACGCAGAGGAGCAGCTATGCTCATCAGGAGTGGCATTCAGTACACGGAACTTCCCGCGTTTCAGGAGGAATGGGCTCAGTGCGCCGTGACCAGGATTTCTAGCCCACAGGGAGATATCACCATTGGTGAGGTTTACTTCCCACCCAGACACTCGATAACCGAGACCCACCTTCAGGACTTCTTTGAGTCCCTTGGACCTCGTTTTATAGCAGCCGGAGACTTTAACGCCAAACACTCCTGGTGGGGGTCCCGCACAAACAACCCCAAAGGCATTAAGCTTTACAAGTACCTGCAGCGGAAGAGTCTGGACTGCCATTCCACTGGAGAACCCACACACTGGCCTTCCGACCCTTCAAAGCAGCCGGATCTTCTGGACTTCGCCGTCTCCAAGGGCATAGGACACTCTAAGATAACATGCTCAAGCTATGATAAACTGCTATCCGATCACAGCGCAGTAAACTTGCTCCTAAACATCCCCGTCCTCAGAAAAACCCCGCCTAGAAGACTCACTGGGAAACACACAAATGCCCCCAAGTTTACGTTTTGGATGCTTTCCTCCCTGTACTCAGATCCCCCTCTTTCCACACCAAGCAACATAGATGCGGCCATCGAAAACTTAACCAGAGAGATGCACAATGCTGCTGAGTTTGCGAACCCACCTCCTCCGACTACCCCGAGAACACCTGAAAGAGACTTGCACTTGTGGTCTCCTGAAATCGCGGCCCTCGTGGCCGAAAAAAGGCGGCTCAGAAGAGTCTGGTTTTCATCGCGCAATCCCAGGGACAAGACAGCACTTAATCGTGCCACCAAGGAACTGAAGGACAAGCTAACCATCCTACGGCAGGACTCCTTCCATAGATTCCTCAAGGAGCTGGAACCTGGAGACCCGCAGCACAATCTGTGGAATGTCACGAGGCACATTAAAAGACCTGCGAAGAAGATATCATCCGTGCGCAAAGTGGACGGGTCCTGGTGTCGGTCTGAGATCGAAAGAGCAGAAGCCTTTGCCGACCATTTACATAGTGCTTTCTCACGTTTCGATAGATGCACTGCCGAAGAGACGGCTGCCATCATAAGGTTCGTTGAGAGCCCAAGTGCTCCTGGCACGCCAATACATCCCGTCGAACCAGAGGAGATTGTGCAGGAGATCGCCTCCTTAAAAAATGGCAAGTCACCAGGTCCTGACCGAATTGATGCAATAGCACTGAAAATGTTGCCCCTAATCTGTTCCCAAAGGCTGGCTAACATCCTTAACAGCTGCCTCCGTCTAGGGTACTTCCCGAAAGTGTGGAAGCGTGCGGAAATAATTGTCCTCCTCAAGCCTGGAAAACCTGAAGCCAATCTAGCATCGTATAGTCCGATTAGTTTGCTGGCAATCCTGTCTAAAATACTTGAAAGAATATTTTTATGTAGAGTACTGCCAGTTTAGGACGAGGCCGGACTGATCCCTGATCACCAGTTTGGCTTCAGACGCCTTCATGGAACACCGGAGCAATGCCACCGGCTTGTTGAGTGCATACTAGAGGCCTTCGAAAAGAAGAAGTACTGCTGCGCCGTTATGCTGGATGTTAAACAGGCGTTTGACAGAGTCTGGCACCCTGGACTCCTGTTCAAAATTAAATCCAACCTTCCAAGTTCCCAATTCGCCTTCCTCAAGTCGTACACAGAGGAAAGAGAATTCCGAGTGAGATGCGGATCATCAATCAGCACGCCTAGGCCTATAAAAGCAAGAGTACCTCAAGGCAGTGTTCTTGGACCCATCTTATACACACTCTACACAGCGGACCTTCCCATCATCCCCTCTCGGAACCTCACAGTAGCTACATACGCGGACGACACCGCGTTCCTAGCCTCCGCCACAAATCCTCAGGAAGCATCAGCCATCATACAAAGACAACTGGATGCTCTAGATCCATGGCTGAAACGATGGAACATCGTGGTCAACGCGGAGAAATCCTCCCACACAACCTTCGCATTACGCAGGGGGGATTGCATCCCCGGCACACTCAACGGAGAAACCATTCCAACGAATGACACTCCCAAATATCTAGGGCTGGCCCTGGACCGCAGGCTCACATGGCGTCCACACCTAATCAACAAGCGCAACCAGGCCGACCTACGACTCAGGCAACTTCACTGGCTCCTGGGCAGAAGATCCAAGTTTAGGGAAAAATTCAAACTACTCACATACAACGTAGTGCTGAAGCCAATCTGGACCTATGGGATTCAGTTGTGGGGCACGGCAAGCTGTTCCAACCGCATCAGAATACAGCGGTTTCAGAATAAATGTCTGAGAACATTTTCTAACGCTCATCCGTACCAAGAAAACTCAATAATCCACAAAGAGCTTGGAATTCCTTCGGTAGCAGAGGAGATCACCCGACACATTGGAAGATATACAAAAAGACTGGACAACCACCCCAACCACCTGGCCATCAAGCTCCTAGAAAACAGTCAATCCCTAAGACGCCTGAAAAGGAAACACCCGCTTGACCTCCCCCACCAATAGACACCTAAGTCAGACTCATATGATGTACATTCCATGTACCTCCCTTAAGTTAATGTCACCCCCAAATCATTTAATGATTGTCCATTTGGACAGATTTTAAATATAAAATAAGAATGATAACAAAAAAAAAAAAAAATTACTTTCATAACGCACCCTGTATGTATGTAACAAAATATCGGCCAAATGAGCGCCGCGACTCTCTTTTGCGCAACAAATTCAATGGCCGTGTTATCTCACGTAATGGCGATGTCAATTGGCCCCCAATGTGATTCATGTGATTTGACACCGTTAGACTTTTTTCTTTGGGGTTATTTGAAAGAAATGGTGTGCGTCGATAAGCCAGCAACAATTCAAGAGCTAAAGGATGAGATAATTTGGCACATTAACGGCATAGAACCTCCATTATGCCTCAGCGTCATCGAAAATTTTGACCATCCTATGGAGGTGTGCCGCCGAGATCGCGACGCTCATTTGGCCGATATTTTGTTACATACATAATTGAGTAATACCAATATATCATAATAAAATAAAATTTCCATAATTTCCTAAATAGTTTGTTTTTCAACACAAATCAAATCAACATCGGCCCTTGAAATTTAACCTCCCTTTAGTATAGGATCAAAATCATTTAGCAAAGACTAAACTGATTTAATGAAGATAAGGGAGAAGACCTTATTATTGTGGCAGAGGAGGTTACATTTGAGAAAATGAGGTGAAGCGACATGCCCCGGGAGTTCCTTATAGGGTTAATTTGGAAAACGGCAAAGCCATCAAGGAAGTCATTTTGGTTAATGGGTAACAGCGAGTTATCATCGTCAGAGTTGATCCATGAAATGAGGCGCCAATTTAATCACCCATAGATAGTATAAAACTAAAATCATTTAGCAAAATACTGATTTAATGACAGTTAGGTGGTGCATGTAAATGATTGCATCACGCAGAGGAGGAAAGTAGGAACAGTTAACGAAAAGGTTAAAGGACTCAGAATGAATTTTAACGGCTAAAAATTCAATTCCAAAAGGATTAGTGATAGTGATACGTTTCACTGAGTAAATGTTGTTTACGGCAATGAGAACGCCACCTTCAAAGGATGGGCGATCTTCGCCAAAGACAGTGTACTTAGGTACAAAAAATTGAAAATCTGTGACAAAGGAGCTTAGACAGATTTCTGTTAGCACAATAACATCAAAGTCAAAAGAAGCACTGTTAATAAAAAAGAAGTTCAGTTTACCCAGAATACTGCCAATGTTTTGGTATCAACAAAAAATAATCTTGAAGCTTATTTTTTCGAAATAGCTACAAGAGTGGAACCTTGAGATTCTCTGGTCAAGAATTCGTGAACGGGTCAGATAACAGGGTCTAAAGCTTTAGCAAGGCAACCATCTGGTAAAGTTATTTTAAGTAAAGATTGTGCTACGTCTATGTTTAAAGTTAAATTTGGTTACAAAAAGTTCAGAGTGAGCTATGTTGAGATTTGAAAGTCATTTGCAGTGACGTCAGGCATAAGACGCGATACAAAAATGTATTTCAGGGAACATAACATAACTTACTGGCACATGTGTGGCTGGAGTGGTACATTTATTTATTTGCTGGTTATTGTTAGGGATTTTCCGGCGTGGTGATACGCTTTTTAGTTTAAGGCAGGAAATAGAGATTCTAGGTTGAGAAACTGCTAATTTAATGAGGCAAATTGTTTCCGAACCTCTCGGAAACCATTTTGGGTTTGCCGCATAAACGTGCGCATCTCTCCTTCTATATCTCGACAGGCCAAACACGACCAGGTCAAACCGATGCCTTTGCCCAAGAGAACACTAAGTCGGCCATAAAGACCGACTCCAGCGCATTTCATATGCGAGCAATTATCGCGTTGCCAGCAAGTCGGATAGGAGAAGCACGCAATGGCGCCTCTAAATTCGCATCTCTTTGAGGTACAAACTAAAGACATTTTGGGTTATACAAGAATGCGCTCAAATACAGATGGTCCAGAGAATGTACGATGAAGAGAGTGATGCAACGACGGTAACGTGGGAGCGGTTAAGGCGAACATAATATACAATACACATTCGATAATTGAAGGTTTTTGTAAAAACATAAATAATTAGCACATAACTTTTACCGCATACATGAGTTCATGAAAATTTAATGATCCGCTCAATTAATTCATCCGCTCATACGTCAAACTTCAAATTTCTACAAAACATTTTGTTTCATAAACTCAAAGAAAACTCAACTTTCGAGGTTCACAATCAAGCCGCGTCAGCAATTCCCGTGCATATACTTGTAGGTTAACAACAATAATATTGACAACGAACTCTAATATGCAAACTTAGCGTCTGACTGACTTCCGCCACACGCCAAGTTCGCTAAGCTTGATCAAGCCAACTCTAAGAATCTGTCAACGATTGCCAAACATTTCCGTTCCCACAGGTGCAGGTTATTTGAAGAAGTTAAGTGCATTTAATGCACCAATCAGCGTTCAACAGCAAATCAACCTATGTCACCCCCCAATAATAAAAGTAAAAACGATCTAGCCGTGAAAGTTTAGATAAAGGGACCGGTATGCGCAACAAAACAGCAAAACGTCTAGTCGCGGCTTGTAATAAAACTTGCAGCAACGGCTCAAAAATAGTGAAGTGAACGCGCAACCCTGGGATAATTCGTTTTACCGATCCGTTCAATCACTACGGCAATTAGAACTTGACTGTTTCCTTTGCCCATCGGTAGACTCAAAGTATTGTCGATAAGTTCTCAGTACAACCTCAGGAAAGAACGCATCACAGGACCCTTCCACCCCCGGTGGAAACATACATGATGCATTCCGAATCGTCGGAGGGAAGAGCCACATTATCAACAACAGTATTGTAAGATTGAAACATTTAATTAAGAACTAACCAAACCATTTATACAAATTTGAACACGAATGAATACACGAAACAATAAATAATCGATACAACAAAAAAATAAAATTCAGTAAAACGATAAAGCAAAAATATTACATAGTCATATAACAAATTCCAAGTTTAAAATTACCAAGGGACCTTCTAAAATAGAAGGAAACAACCAGACGCTGGTAATAATAAAATATAAACAAGTAAGGGAGCAGCAGTCGAGTTTCCCGACTGCAAAATACCCTGTACCCTTAGACATGCTTACAATTTATTTATTTAGTATCAATAAATAAATGAAACAATATTCTATTAAAAAAGAAAATAAGCTTCGTGTGTCATAAAGCCATACACATTTCGCTGCCAACGTCGCAGTCGGCGTCGCGCAATGCGTATTTTGCTGCGCTTCTGCTTCCCTTGCCATAGATTTTGCATGTGGCATACCTTCCGTGTTTCTTATCCGATTTGGTTCAAATTAAAAAATTAGATAGCTTTTATAAGCACCAACGCATATGCCGAATTGCACAGCATTAGGTTAATAATTGTGGGCGTGGCAGTTTTTTGCGATTTGCGGGGTAGCGGGGTGTGATATCAAAATAAAACAACAAACTTGTACTGCGTATGTTAATTACCTATCCAACGATATATGGCACATGTCTGTAGCTCTTGTAGTTTCTGAGATCTAGGCGTTGATACGGACAGACAGACGGACGGACGGACGGACAAACGGACATGGCTATATCGACTCGGCTGTTGATGCTGATCAAGAATATATATACTTTATGGGGTCGGAGATGCTTCCTTCTGCCTGTTACATACATTTGCACCATATTATGATACCCTTTTCACCCATTTTTAATGGGTACAGGGTATAAAAAGAAAAAAAAAACAAGAAAACACAATCTATGTAAACAAACATTAATTAAGTTCCATATAATTTGATTTCATTCTCGCTATCAAATAAAATTTTAAGTAATTGCTAGAAAACATGGACAATCCATCGCCAAGTAAATCAATTGACTTCGACGCAATGGAGTCAATTGCAGAATTCGGCTCATCAGAACTGCGCGCTGGTACGCAAGCTCATTTACATAATGGCGGGTCACGCAGATCCCACATTGAAAAATCGTTCAACAATAAGGAACTTGGTTTTTTGTTATTAAACTGAATTATTTTTCGGAATTTTGTTTTTCCAATTTTATTTATTTTATTTTTTTTTTACGACCTGCCCGCACTTGGGACTTGGTGGACTGCGCCTTTTACGGACCGTGTCGGGCTGCCAGGAGCGGAGTCCCACTGTGTCCGTTGCCCCTTTGCTGCCGTTGCTGCAGTGACTTACTTTTGCATAAGCGTTAATTGAACGTCAACTTAGAGTATGGACTGGCAGGCCCCGCCGCGTGCCATTAAGCTTGGCAAAACAATGCCATGCAAGAAGGCCCTCAAAGCAAGGAAGTGCAGCTCGAGCAGAGACACTAGCTGGAGTTCTTCTTACTCGGAGCCCAGCGAGATCAAGCGCAAGCCCGCGCGTAATAGGCAAGGAGAGAAGCCAGACGTCACGCCTAGCACCAGCGCAGCTCTGCGCAGCAAGCGGCAAACAACCCCTTTGCCCTCCTCTCAAGCAAAGATGATGACGACGAACATGACGAACCCAAAACTGCCTCAGAGGCAGTGGCATCTAAAACGGCAGTGAAACCGAACCCGATCCCGAAAACCCTCAAGCCTCCCCCGATCTACATCCCAGACGTGACCGACATGACCGCGGTTGTCAAGATGATAACGACTCTCGTGGGTACCAAAAAGGACTTCTCATACAAAACGGAGAAAAATAATAACGTACGCGTAATGATGCCAGATAAGGAGTCCTACACAGCCCTACGCCAGCACCTCGTGGCACATAACAAAAGGCACCGCACCTTCCAACCAAAGGACGAGAGAGCGTACAGGGCGGTCATCAAGGGACTTCACCACTCAACGGACCAGACTGAAATTAAGAAAGAACTCCACAAATACGGTCATACTGTGAGGGATCTGCACAATGCCATTGGACAATCCAAACAACCACTGGGGATATTTTTTGTTAACCTAGAACCAGCGAGCAACAACACAGAGGTTTTCAAAATAAAGAGGATTTGCAGGTCAGTCGTCACCATTGAGCCCCCACTGAAGTTCACCGATGTTCCACAATGTTTCAGATGCCAAGGATTCGGACACACCCAGCGCTACTGTTTCCTGGAACATCGCTGCGTGAAATGTGGTGATTCTCACGACTCTAGGTCATGCACCAAAAAAGATGCCGAGAAAGCATGCTGTTTACATTGTCAAGCTGATCACCCTGCGTCGTACAGAGGATGCCCTGCCTACAAAAAGGCAAAGGCGCAGCTATCTCCTAAAGCCAGACCCGTTGAAAGTAGCAACAAACCACCTCTCATCCAAATACCAACTATCATCAATGGTACGAGTTACAGGGACGTACTTCTTGGAAACCATGCAACACAGCCAAGGAATCCCCAACAAACCCCTCAAACCACTCCAGAAGCCCCAAATCTCAACCAGCTTGAAACGATGATTGCTCGCATGGAAGGAACGATTGATAGGATGATGGAAAAGTTGATCTCACAGATGTTTTCGCAGATGTTCTCGCAGATGACGCAGTTTATAGCTCCCTTCCTCAACAGAAAGTAATGCAAATAAGGCTTAATATAGTTTTTTGGAACGCAAACGGCTTGCAGAAGAGCAAAGCCGAAGTAGAGCATCTCATGAAAACAGACAATATTGATGTTCTTCTAGTTTCGGAATCCCACTTTTGTCCCAGATCCTACTTGAACATTAGCGGATACGATCTGTTACATGCCAACCATCCATCTGGCAGAGCACGCGGAGGAGCAGCTATGCTCATCAGGAGTGGCATTCAGTACACGGAACTTCCCGCGTTTCAGGAGGAATGGGCTCAGTGCGCCGTGACCAGGATTTCTAGCCCACAGGGAGATATCACCATTGGTGAGGTTTACTTCCCACCCAGACACTCGATAACCGAGACCCACCTTCAGGACTTCTTTGAGTCCCTTGGACCTCGTTTTATAGCAGCCGGAGACTTTAACGCCAAACACTCCTGGTGGGGGTCCCGCACAAACAACCCCAAAGGCATTAAGCTTTACAAGTACCTGCAGCGGAAGAGTCTTGACTGCCATTCCACTGGAGAACCCACACATTGGCCTTCCGACCCTTCAAAGCAGCCGGATCTTCTGGACTTCGCCGTCTCCAAGGGCATAGGACACTCTAAGATAACATGCTCAAGCTATGATAAACTGCTATCCGATCACAGCGCAGTAAACTTGCTCCTAAACATCCCCGTCCTCAGAAAAACCCCGCCTAGAAGACTCACTGGGAAACACACAAATGCCCCCAAGTTTACGTTTTGGATGCTTTCCTCCCTGTACTCAGATCCCCCTCTTTCCACACCAAGCAACATAGATGCGGCCATCGAAAACTTAACCAGAGAGATGCACAATGCTGCTGAGTTTGCGAACCCACCTCCTCCGACTACCCCGAGAACACCTGAAAGAGACTTGCACTTGTGGTCTCCTGAAATCGCGGCCCTCGTGGCCGAAAAAAGGCGGCTCAGAAGAGTCTGGTTTTCATCGCGCAATCCCAGGGACAAGACAGCACTTAATCGTGCCACCAAGGAACTGAAGGACAAGCTAACCATCCTACGGCAGGACTCCTTCCATAGATTCCTCAAGGAGCTGGAACCTGGAGACCCGCAGCACAATCTGTGGAATGTCACGAGGCACATTAAAAGACCTGCGAAGAAGATATCATCCGTGCGCAAAGTGGACGGGTCCTGGTGTCGGTCTGAGATCGAAAGAGCAGAAGCCTTTGCCGACCATTTAAATAGTGCTTTCTCACGTTTCGATAGATGCACTGCCGAAGAGACGGCTGCCATCATAAGGTTCGTAGAGAGCCCAAGTGCTCCTGGCACGCCAATACATCCCGTCGAACCAGAGGAGATTGTGCAGGAGATCGCCTCCTTAAAAAATGGCAAGTCACCAGGTCCTGACCGAATTGATGCAATAGCACTGAAAATGTTGCCCCTAATCTGTTCCCAAAGGCTGGCTAACATCCTTAACAGCTGCCTCCGTCTAGGGTACTTCCCGAAAGTGTGGAAGCGTGCGGAAATAATTGTCCTCCTCAAGCCTGGAAAACCTGAAGCCAATCTAGCATCGTATAGTCCGATTAGTTTGCTGGCAATCCTGTCTAAAATACTTGAAAGAATATTTTTATGTAGAGTACTGCCAGTTTTGGACGAGGCCGGACTGATCCCTGATCACCAGTTTGGCTTCAGACGCCTTCATGGAACACCGGAGCAATGCCACCGGCTTGTTGAGTGCATACTAGAGGCCTTCGAAAAGAAGAAGTACTGCTGCGCCGTTATGCTGGATGTTAAACAGGCGTTTGACAGAGTCTGGCACCCTGGACTCCTGTTCAAAATTAAATCCAACCTTCCAAGTTCCCAATTCGCCTTCCTCAAGTCGTACACAGAGGAAAGAGAATTCCGAGTGAGATGCGGATCATCAATCAGCACGCCTAGGCCTATAAGAGCAAGAGTACCTCAAGGCAGTGTTCTTGGACCCATCTTATACACACTCTACACAGCGGACCTTCCCATCACCCCCTCTCGGAACCTCACAGTAGCTACATACGCGGACGACACCGCGTTCCTAGCCTCCGCCACAAATCCTCAGGAAGCATCAGCCATCATACAAAGACAACTGGATGCTCTAGATCCATGGCTGAAACGATGGAACATCGTGGTCAACGCGGAGAAATCCTCCCACACAACCTTCGCATTACGCAGGGGGGATTGCATCCCCGGCACACTTAACGGGGAAACCATTCCAACGAATGACACTCCCAAATATCTAGGGCTGGCCCTGGACCGCAGGCTCACATGGCGTCCACACCTAATCAACAAGCGCAACCAGGCCGACCTACGACTCAGGCAACTTCACTGGCTCCTGGGCAGAAGATCCAAGTTTAGGGAAAAATTCAAACTACTCACATACAACGTAGTGCTGAAGCCAATCTGGACCTATGGGATTCAGTTGTGGGGCACGGCAAGCTGTTCCAACCGCATCAGAATACAGCGGTTTCAGAATAAATGTCTGAGAACATTTTCTAACGCTCATCCGTACCAAGAAAACTCAATAATCCACAAAGAGCTTGGAATTCCTTCGGTAGCAGAGGAGATCACCCGACACATTGGAAGATATACAAAAAGACTGGACAACCACCCCAACCACCTGGCCATCAAACTCCTAGAAAACAGCCAATCCCTAAGACGCCTGAAAAGGAAACACCCGCTTGACCTCCCCCACCAATAGACACCTAAGTCAGACTCATATGATGTACATTCCATGTACCTCCCTTAAGTTAATGTCACCCCCCAAATCATTTAATGATTGTCCATTCGGACAGATTTTAAATATAAAATAAGAATGATAAAAAAAAAAAAAAAAAAAACGCAGATCCCAGCCATCTCTGCTCCATGGGATCTCACAAATTGTACTACAACTAGCACAACAACTTCAAGCATCTCCACAATGTCAACACAGTACAACTCTACACCGACACTAAATGGTAGTGTGTGCTCTACTACAATTAGCAAGAGCCAAATCAATGTGGCTGTAACCACCTCACAGATTTCCACTGTTCACCTTAGAGGGTGGCAAGATGTTTCCTATAAAAGAGCTGGCCCCCAAAATAACCCGTAAAAAAGCAGTCCCTCATCAGGAGGACAATGTCCGAAAAAATTTTTCCAGGAGTTAACAGACATCAAAAACATGGAACCCTCTACCTCGGAAGCAGCGATCAATCGTGCCGAAAAGAAGCGTAGAACCAACCAGAAGCCCACAAATACTGATATACCTGTTCCCGGCGACCCCTCACTAACTCGCCGCCAATCAAAAGTTTCAAGAATCACGGTCCCCGGCGTGGTTAACTTTCCGGAATTTGCCAAAGAACTGGACGCCCTCATTGGACTCACATTCACAATAAAAACCTTAAATTCAGGTGATTGTGCTATTCAGTGCAACTCATCTAACGACTACAGGATTGTGGCCCGTCACTTCTGCGACAAGGGTAGACTCTTTCACCACCACCAGCTACCCGAGGATCGGCCCTTCCGCATTGTCATGCGCAACATTCATCACGGTGTTCCGTCGGAAGAAATTACCGAGTGCCTGCTGAAAGAAGGTCACCACGTTCTCATCATCTACACAACTCTTAACAAAATTACGAAACTCCCACTGAACATGAGGTTCATTGACCTCAAAAAAGACGAGAGTAACTACCTCGTAAAAAACATCTCTGCTGTCTGCAGATTTAAGGTTTGCTGGGCGAAGCCGCGTAAACAAACCGAGCCTTTCCAATGCCTTAGGTGCCAGGAATATGGGCACACCAAGGCATACTGCACTCAACATCATATATGCAGACAGTGCGATAAGAATCATCCAGCTTCTGAATGCAAACACGGATCCGACGATCTTAAATGCTGCTATCACTGTGGCAACTCTCACGCAGCCAACTTTAAAGGTTGAAAAAAATATCTTCAAATCAATTTAAAAAAAAACAGCAGCAGAAGATCATTCCATCAACTCTACCAAGTACTACCCGTACATTTGGCAAGCAAACTTATGCAAGCGTAACCAGCATTAATAAAACGGTCAATAAAATCGGTCAGCCCGGCATCTCACCAGTATACAACCCGCTCCCCCCAATCACCAGCACAAACGATACTTTGGATGCTAAGTTGGATCAGCTCATCACGAAGCTCAACCAGATGACGTCAATAATAGATTCCTTCATGCAAATTATCCTTCGCATGCTCCCTCTCCACACCACCTCTCACAATGGGTCAATTTAAAATAGCATCCTGGAACGCCAACGGGGCCTCCTCGATAATTAACGAGATTATTGCCTTTATAGAACTCCATAACATCGACATCCTTCTGTTGTCTAAGACGCACTTCTACTCGCGGTCCCTCTTTAGAGTTTCCGGCTTCACCCAACACTCTGCCAAACACCCGGATGGCAAGCTGCACTGAGGTGCGGCAATTATTATGATCCACAATCTCCCATCAACCCTCCTTTACCAACACTGTCGGAAGAACACCTACAAGCAGTTGGCATTAAGCTGTCTGCAAGCAGCGGATGTTGTTTCGATTTTGCCTCGGTCTACTGCCCCTGCCTACAGGTGGGCGGAGACAGACTTTCTGCACTTTTCTGGAACGCCAAGCATAGGTGGTAGGGCAACCATAAAATGTGTGCCAGAGGCAGGGTTTTGTCCTCTGCTCTAGCATCACTGCGCCAAGTAAGCCCGAAAACTGTTAAAAGACCACTATTAAATCCTAAGGCAAGAGCTCTACTAAACCTCAAAAGACACCTTAGGAGGCAGTTCATAGCAACGGGAGATCCTGCAACCAAGCAGTCCCTGTCAAGTGTCACAAACAGACTGCGTCGGATGCTTACCAAAAACCGCCAGGAAAACCTCAACAGCTTACTTGAGGGAGCTGGCCCTGACAACAGTCTGGAAGCTAACGAAAGGAATAAAGAGGCAACCGCTCTGCCAATCGCCCATATTGGGACTCAGTGGCATATGGATTTAAACAGATTGTGACAAAGCGAACGCATTTGCAGAGCACTTGTTTTCCACTTTCACCGCCTTCTGTTTGACGGACGACTCCCACCGAGAAGCTTTTTGTCGTTAGCTTTTTGGATGAGCCTACTCAACCAACCCATCCCATAAGACATACCACACCGCAAGAAGTCACTCTGCAGTTAGAGGGCCTCCAACTGAAGAAGACACCTGGACCCGATGGTATTGACAACCGTGCAGCCAAATACCTTCCTCACAAAAGAGTTATGGCATTAGTTAAAATTTATAATGCCATGGTAAGATTAGGGCACTTCCCTAAGCAATGGAAGCGTGCGAGGATCATTATGATAACCAAAGCCGGCAAACCTCCAACGCAGATAGACTCCTACCGCCCAATAAGTCTACTTCCAACCTTTTCAAAGGTCTTTGAACGCATTCTGTTGAAGCGATTGATGAATCTGCCGCAGGTATCAGGCTACATACCCCAACACCAACATAAAATTAAGGCTCTTCTTCCAGCGCAACACTCTGATATCCTTATACTCTTTATCATTAATCGGCCCTTGGAGGTGGCAGTGAGAGACTCTCGATTGAGAATGCAGGCCATAAACGCAGGTGTTCCACAAGGAAGTGTATTTGGACCGTTTCTGTACACCCTCTACACAGCAGATAAGCCAGTTCCGTTCCCCTGTGCTCCCTCGGCTGAGGTACTAGTTGCTGCATACACCGACGACACGGCCATGCTTGCGTCCCACATGTCTCTGCAAACGGCTTCGAATGCAGTACAAAAACGGCTGCACGACATTGAAGCCTGGGCAGCCAAGTGGATTACAGCTATCAATTGTGCTAAGATACGCAGAGAAATTGGCGACACACCCAAACTCACTGGAAAGTGATCTCACCAATACTCTCCGCCTCCAACGTCTGAAGAGGACCAAACCCACCGATCTCCCTACCCGCATATTTTAAGATTTAAAATTTCCCGCAATACTATTAAATGTAATCTAGTTAAGTCTTTATGTAACAAAATATAATCCTCCATCTCCTCGTCCAGTTATATTCAGAAGGCTCTGTATTGATTCCGACGCAAATACAAAAAAAAAGGAAATTAGGCAGACGTTAAGCTTGCATATTGGAGTGTATTGCATTGGGACTTGTTATTATTTGATTTTATTTATTGTAAACTTTATTTTTGTTAATTTATATTAGGAGAAATCGGTGTGAACACACGAGTCGCTCACGAGTATAAACTGCTGCTACTTTGACTTTAGATTTCGCATAAGCCAAGGCTGATCCAAAAAAACTGAAAGCTGACACTGCTAGTGCAATTGAAACTTATGGTGAATTTGAGGTTTTTAAACACTGATTAAAATTAAATAAATAAAGAAATAATGTTGTCGCAAGCGTTTTATTTAAATTAATGCTACATATCATTTTTTTACAAAAACATATCCCATACCTTTACACATCAGTTTTATTATTGATATTTTTAAGTAAAGTTTATATCAAAATAATCTAATTTATACATCAAATCACATCACGTGAAAATTATTAAAAACTAACTTTGTAACCTCTTCGAAAAGAACTTCATTTTTAGTGTGCCTGTTATGTTTTTTATTTACCAGATTTTTATTTCTGGAGTGGTTTTAAATTTTTGTTTCTCTCGCTTTTAAAGTTCATACAATATTCTTTTATCTCAATTGGATGTTGAGAGTCTTAAATGCTGAATGTCATTTATTTTAAACTACCAGCATGTAGAAGCAAAGATACACGATTAATGCTAACAATTGGTAGAGGTTTCTTCATCTTGTTTTTTTTTTATAGATGTGTCGCACGGTGTATCGTGGTTTTTATTTTCTTTGCTTGGTGTCAGTTTAGGAATTCCAGATTGGCGGTTTTTCAAGCTGTCATTTTCCTCATTTACCCAAATTGGGGATCCAGAAGTTTCATCATTGTTAAGATTTTCATCGTCGTCATCTTCGTCATAATTTGTAGGGTGTTCACCTTTTCGTAGCAATTTACCAACAAGTTCATATTTTTCTATATGTTTAAATTAAATTTTAAATACTGTTTTTGAAATTTTAATAATTTTGTTACCTCTAAACTGCATTTCCCATTCCCGAACAGAATCCATTTCTACGGCACTTAAATCGCTTAAATCATCGTAATCATCTTTATCATTTGAAACTACACTAAATGTAGCTAAATTTCTCGAAGCATCTCTTCCCGCGAAAGTAGCATAAGGTCCTCCTGAAAAAATTTGATAAGTTATAAATAACAATATCAGTTTTTTTAAACATCCAAACATGACCTAAAGACCTAAAAAATCAAAAACCAAAAATCTACCCTAAAAGTTCAATAAATTCAAGTCCATATTTTATGTGAATTTATGAGGGAGAGCAGGGAATTCAGGGAAAGCACATTACATATACACTGCCACTCACTTGCATAGCTCGCTCTACTATGTATTAACCCATATAAAATTTAACTTAGATCATTGCACATAGGTGAAATATTAATTATTTTTTTGCCTATTTATTTTATTTAGAAAATTTGTGAAAAATTAAGAAAAGAAGTCCGACTCCAATAAATTCTGTTTAGAAACTAAGTTTATTTATACAATTTCTCATCTGAAACATATAAAAAAATTACATTATACAGGGTGCGTTATGCGCATTTTTTAAGAAAAATATATTTGTTGATCCAATCAGTACAAATTATTAAAATTCTTCAAAATAGTCCCCTCCTGCGTCAATACACTTGCGGAGACGTGTATGCCACGCCTGGAAAGCACCCTGAAACTCCTCGACAGAAATGCCTTTCAGGAACCTTATTACGCGAGCTTGGATGTTCTCCACCGACTCCCAGTGTTTTCCCTTTAGCTCTCTCTTCAGTAGGGGGAACAAAAAAAAGTCGCACGGAGCTAAGTCAGGGCTGTAAGGAGGCTGGGGCACAGCTGAGATCTTCTTCTGGGTCAAGAAGTTGGTGACGACGAAGGCCGTGTGGCTGGGGGCGTTATCGTGGTGGAGCATGAAAACGTCTTTGATGTCTGGCCTGACGCGTATGACTCGGCGTTTCAGTCTCTTGAGTACCTCTTGGTAAAAGGCTCCCTTGACAGTTTGTCCTTGCGGTACAAACTCAAAATGGACGATTCCTCGGACGTCAAAGAAGACAATCAGCATTGTTTTGATACGAGATTTGCTCATGCGCGCTTTCTTGGGTCTGGGAGAAAATTGTGTGTGCCACTCGAAGCTCTGTCGTTTGGATTCTGGATCGTACTCGAACATCCAGGATTCATCCCCAGTTACAGTAAAATTTAAAAACCTTGGATCATTTCTAATCGATTCCAACAATTCTTCACAGCGCAAAACTCGAACGTTTTTCTGCTCCTCCGTCAACACCTTCGGCACAAGCTTTACACAGACCTTTCGCATTTGCAAATCCTCCGTCACTATTCCATGTACCGCAAATGTTGACAAGTTGAGGATGTCAGCGATTGCCCGGATGCTTAACCGTCGGTCTGAACTCAAAGTTTCTCGCACACGGCGAACGTTTTCATCAATTCGTGCTGTTGTTGGACGTCCGGAACGTGGATCGTCGGTGACCTCCTCTCGACCCTCCTTGAAGGCCTTGTGCCACCTTCCACACTGAGATCTCGAAATGCACTCCTCCGAAGCAGGCCTCTCGAAGCATTTGATAAGTTTCCGATGCATTTTTGCCAAGTCGCACACAAAACTTTATGGCGTACCGCTGTTCCAGCGAACGCTCCATCGCACCGTGACACAACAGAAAAAATGACTTCGCTCTTCGACACGTCCTACCACTTCTATTGCTCTTAGCGAACTGAGACCGAGCGCGTTGGAAAGGAGAGACTCCGCCCCAAATTTTCAGACAGGTCCGAGCGTGCTACGACAGGTAGTTACGTGACAATGAAACCATGCGCATTACTTTCATAACGCACCCTGTATAGTTATGTACTATACAAGAGTTCTTATCAACTATAAAAATGTATATACCCAACAACTGAACAAAAACAAGAATCCCTGCGACAGTAGACACCGGACCAGATCCTCAGTAAGCGGCAGCGCTGCAACCCACATCTTCCCAAAACGGGCTGAAATGTGGGAAAGGAGAGGGAAATGCAAGCGATCATAGCAGACATATTCCTAGTCCAGGACCCTTGGATATTAGAAGATAAGATGTCCCTAGACTAGCAAGCTATCACAGAAGATTTATGATCGGCCATTTATAAACGCCACACAGCATTACTTAAGGGTGGGAACAACCGCAATTCGAAGAACTCATCCAGGAAAACCATTCATGATATATTATAATACCTAAATTTCAATGAGGAGCTTGTATTATAGAACTAAAAAAAGCCAGGTAGGCAAGAAGGGAAAATACGATGGACATCAACTCAACCCAAAAATTTAAGACACATATTTCCAAATAACTAGGTCAAATAATCCATATCACTTAACAGAAACAAAATCGGCAAGCTTTAAAAAAAATCAGGCAAAATTACGTAAATATAAAAATATATAAAGCTCAACCTGGGTGTCAAAAGTATCAAATCGAAAGATACTTGTCCCAGCTTTAAACATGTAGATATAAAAAAATATTAAAAGAATGTAAAAGGGATCGGACATGCAAACAGTCTAATAGATAAGCAATTTTATAACCGATCCGTTCAAAACGAATTCACTTGAAAGGTTTAATAAAATTTTTGCAAGTTCCTTCGAATGTTAAATCATTTTTTTTTTATTTAGCATCGGAATCAGTTCAGAGCCTTCTGAATGTAACCAAACGAGGGTAATGGAGGATTCCATTTTGCTACATAAACACTTAACTAAATTACATTTAAGAGTTTGGCGGGAAAATTTATAATCTTACGATATTATGCGGTTAGGGAGATCATAGGGGTGGATCCTCTTCAGACTACGGAGGCAGAGATCATTGGCGAGATCACTTGCCAGAGAGTTTGGATGAGTTTCCAATTTCTCCGGCTGCTGTGGAGGTTGATCTGATCACCAATCAGAGTAATCCGGAGATCCCTTAGGATAGCGTGGTTGGAGACGTACCAAGGAAGTCCGGATGCAAGCCGACCAGCACGTGTCTGGACAGTTTTCAGCCTGTCAAGCTGGTGCTTGGAGGCCGTACCTCATACTTGGATGGCGTAGGTCCAAGTAGGGATTAGTACTACCTTGATGAGTAGCACTTTAGTTTGGAGTTGTAGTTTGCTAGACCGTAGGAGCCAGTCCAGTTTTTTTCATTTTTAAAAGACACTTGGCCTTGACCGCTGTGATATGGGTCCGCCACATGAGTTTCCGATTCAGGTGGACTCCCAGGTAACAGTGGGAATTGACGTTGCCTATCAACCCACCGTTAAATGTTAGGCCGGCGCAGGTGCCGGGACGGAGCGCGAAGGTCACACAAGCGGACTTAGCACAATTGATAGCTGTATTCCACTTGGCTGCCCAGGCTTCAATGTCGTGCAGCCATTCGAGGCCGTTTTCAGAGACATGTGAGACGCAAGCATGGCTGTAGCGTCGGCGTATGTAGCCAGTAGTACCTCATCCGAGGGAGCACTGGGGGACGGATCTGGCATATCTGCTGTGTACAGGGTGTACAAAAGAGGGGCGAGCACACTTCCTTGAGGAACTCCTGCGTTCATGGCCAGTATCCTCGATCGAGAGTCTCTCACAGCCACCTCGAAAGTCCGATCGGTGATGAAGGATCTCAGGATATTATAGTGGGGTCCTGAAAGAAGAGCCTTGATTTTATATTGGAGTCCCTCGTGCCATACCTTATCAAAAGCTTGCTTGACATCGAGGAAGACGGCCACCGTGTAGAGCTTGGACTTAATGCCGTGCGTTACGCGGTTGACTAGACGGTGGTTCCGGGCAACCGTGTGACTTCCTGAAGCCAAATTGATGTTTGGGTATGTATCCTGATACCTGCGGCAGATCAATCGTTTCGTCAGAATTCGTTCAAAGACCTTCGAAAAGGTTGGAAGTAGACTTATTGGGCGGTAGGAGTCTATCTGCGTTGGAGGTTTGCCGGCTTTGGGTATCATAATGATCCTCGCACGCTTCCATTGCTTGGGGAAGTGCGCTAATCTTACCATGGCATTATAAATTTTAACTAATGCCATAACTCTTTTGTGAGGAAGGTATTTGGCTGCACGGTTGTCAATACCATCGGGTCCAGGTGTCTTCTTCAGTTGGAGGCCCTCTAACTGCAGAGTGACTTCTTGCGGTGTGGTATGTCTTATGGGATGGGTTGGTTGAGTAGGCTCATCCAAAAAGCTAACGACAAAAAGCTTCTCGGTGGGAGTCGTCCGTCAAACAGAAGGCGGTGAAAGTGGAAAACAAGTGCTCTGCAAATGCGTTCGCTTTGTCACAATCTGTTTAAATCCATATGCCACTGAGTCCCAATACGGTCGATTGGCAGAGCGGCTGCCTCTTTATTCCTTTCGTTAGCTTCCAGACTGAGAAGTCGCTGCTGTTGTCAGGGTCAGCTCCCTCAAGTAAGCTGTTGAGGTTTTCCTGGCGGTTTTTGGTAAACATCCGACGCAGTCTGTTTGTGACACTTGACTGGGACTGCTTGGTTGCAGGAGCTCCCGTTGCTATAAACTGCCTCCTAAGATGTCTTTTGAGGTTCAGAAGAGCTCTTGCCTTAGGATTTAATAGTGGTCTTTTAACGGTTTTCGGGCTTACTTGGCGCAGTGATGGAGTAGCTTGTAGTCCTGCCTCAATAACAGTAGCATTGAAGCAGTCGACATAAGCATCCAGCTCGTCGCTAGTGTTGATGGGCGAATTGAGCGCGACATTATCATCAATGTGTCTTCTAGGAGTTCCCTGAAAGTATTGGGCCTCTTCATCCAGTTCAAAGAGAAGCGAGAGATGGTCAGATGAAAGCTCAGTGGGGGCTCGTATCTGGATTTGTTGCTGTCTTAAGCCTTTTGATATGCCAAAGTCAATGGCGCTGGGAGTGGCGCTCACTCGGTAGGGGTAGCAGGCAGCTTCGCCTGTAGTTACAATGTAAATGCCCTCGTCTGCTAGAGCAGAGGACAAAACCCTGCCTCTGGCACACATTTTATGGTTGCCCTACCACCTATGCTTGGCGTTCCAGAAAAGTGCAGAAAGTCTGTCTCCGCCCACCTGTAGGCAGGGGCAGTAGACCGAGGCAAAATCGAAACAACATCCGCTGCTTGCAGACAGCTTAATGCCAACTGCTTGTAGGTGTTCTTCCGACAGTGTTGGTAAAGGAGGGTTGATGGGAGATTGTGGATCTTATAATAATTGCCGCACCTCCGTGCAGCCTGCCATCCGGGTGTTTGGCAGAGTATTGGGTGAAGCCGGAAATTCTAAAGACGGACCGCGAGTAGAAGTGCGTCTTAGACAACAGGAGGATGTCGATGTTATGGAGTTCTATAAAGGCAATAATCTCGTTAATTATCGAGGAGGCCCCGTTGGCGTTCCAGGATGCTATTTTAAATTGACCCATTGTGAGAGGTGGTGTGGAGAGGGAGCATGCGAAGGATAATTTGCATGAAGGAATCTATTATTGACGTCATCTGGTTGAGCTTCGTGATGAGCTGATCCAACTTAGCATCCAAAGTATCGTTTGTGCTGGTGATTGGGGGGAGCGGGTTGTATACTGGTGAGATGCCGGGCTGACCGATTTTATTGACCGTTTTATTAATGCTGGTTACGCTTGCATAAGTTTGCTTGCCAAATGTACGGGTAGTACTTGGTAGAGTTGATGGAATGATCTTCTGCTGCTGTTTTTTTTTAAATTGATTTGAAGATATTTTTTTCAACCTTTAAAGTTGGCTGCGTGAGAGTTGCCACAGTGATAGCAGCATTTAAGATCGTCGGATCCGTGTTTGCATTCAGAAGCTGGATGATTCTTATCGCACTGTCTGCATATATGATGTTGAGTGCAGTATGCCTTGGTGTGCCCATATTCCTGGCACCTAAGGCATTGGAAAGGCTCGGTTTGTTTACGCGGCTTCGCCCAGCAAACCTTAAATCTGCAGACAGCAGAGAGGTTTTTTACGAGGTAGTTACTCTCGTCTTTTTTGAGGTCAATGAACCTCATGTTCAGTGGGAGTTTCGTAATTTTGTTAAGAGTTGTGTAGATGATGAGAACGTGGTGACCTTCTTTCAGCAGGCACTCGGTAATTTCTTCCGACGGAACACCGTGATGAATGTTGCGCATGACAATGCGGAAGGGCCGATCCTCGGGTAGCTGGTGGTGGTGAAAGAGTCTACCCTTGTCGCAGAAGTGACGGGCCACAATCCTGTAGTCGTTAGATGAGTTGCACTGAATAGCACAATCACCTGAATTTAAGGTTTTTATTGTGAATGTGAGTCCAATGAGGGCGTCCAGTTCTTTGGCAAATTCCGGAAAGTTAACCACGCCGGGGACCGTGATTCTTGAAACTTTTGATTGGCGGCGAGTTAGTGAGGGATCGCCGGGAACAGGTATATCAGTATTTGTGGGCTTCTGGTTGGTTCTAAGCTTCTTTTCGGCACGATTGATCGCTGCTTGCGAGGTAGAGGGTTCCATGTTTTTGATGTCTGTTAACTCCTGGAAAAATGTTTTCGGACATTGTCCTCCTGATGAGGGACTACTTTTTTACGGGTTATTTTGGGGGCCGGCTCTTTTATAGGAAACATCTTGCCACCCTCTAAGGTGAACAGTGGAAATCTGTGAGGTGGTTACAGCCACATTGATTTCGCTCTTGCTAATTGTAGTAGAGCACACACTACCATTTAGTGTCGGTGTAGAGTTATATTGGGTTGTAATTGTGGAGATACATGAGGTTGTTGTGCTAGATGTAGTACAAGTTGTGAGATCCCATGGGGCGGAGATGGCTGGATATTCGCATGATCCGCCAATATGTGAGGATGCTTGCTTACCAGCGCGCATTAGTAATGAGCCGAAGTCAGCAATTGTCTCCATTGCTTCCGATTCAATTGGTGTACTTGGCGATGGATTGTCCATGTCTTCTAGCAATTGCTTAAAACTTTATTTTATAAAGTTAAATAATTGCCAGAAGTACATTCGCAGAGCAGGTTCTAAAACTGGCTAAACTTATGTCCCAGACAGAGCAATAACGGTAAATCAAGCTTAAAGCTTAAGCTTTAGCAGCTGATCGCCACGCGGGCTACCAGATAGCAGGCGCGGCGACAAAATATAAATGATTATTTGATTTCACACAGACAACTAAATCACTGAGTTAGCACTTTCTGAACTCGCAGATTAATTAGAATATTGCCACAACGTGAACTTGTCCATATAACTCAGAGAGAGTCTTTGTTGAAGTGGTACAAGAAAAAAGGTGAACCAGAGAAACAAACGCGTCCTAATCATACGCGAGCTCAGGAGAGAATCGAATGTTAAATCATATGTATAAACTTAGTTTTTAACGAAACTCATTGGAATAACATCTTTATTTGGGCTCCTCTTAACACTACTACTTCGCAAAGTATAAGGCCCTTAAAAAACAAGATCCATGAAACATTTGAGGAATTACTGGACAGGACAGTCTACGAATACTAAATCACTATTAAAGCATGAAGTCCCCAGGAAAGAGAATTTAAATTGAGTTTGTATTTTAAATGTTCACGACATTATTCGCAAAAGTTAAGAATAGGAGCTATCATGCTCCTAAAACCCACCTGGAATGTGACAAATTAGAAACGACAAGTGAGAAAAGTTATCTTCGGTTTGCCGAAGATGGTATACCCTTGAAAACAAAAAAGTTTTCTATACAAGGAGTTGTTTTCATATCGGTCGTTTGTATAACAGCTATGTGATATAGTGATCTGATCCGGACCAAACTTTAAAAAATTGTGTATCGCTATGTCAAATGAATAAATGTTTAATTCGGTTGCGTAAGCTTGGAGAACAAAAAAGTTTTCCATATAAAGAGTTGAAATCTGATTGATCATTTGTATGGCAGCTATATGATATAGTAGTCCGATCCGACCGATTTTTAAACATGATCTGCGTGCAACAAAAATAATGATCTGGTGAAACTAGTCTATTTTTTGCATAGAAACAGACGGACAGACGGACATGGCTATATCATCTCGGCTGTTGATCAAGAATATATTTACTTTGTGGGGTCGGAGATGCTTCCTTTAATGCGTTACACATTTCTGGACAAAATTATAATACCCTTTCCAAGGGTATAAAAATGTAAATGTAAATGTATTTCTTCTGAAGAAGCGTTATTGGCCACCGCCTATTTTCAAATAAAAAGCCAGAATGGAGACTTTGAAAAGTTTAAAGCCTTGATTGACATTGGATCCCTAATTACAATTATTTTAGAAGATGCGCCGCAAACATTAAAATTGCCGAAAAGAAAGTCGCACACTGAAGTTAGTGGAGTATCCTCTATAGGTAGATGTACATCAAAGCTCAAATTGGATATTAGAAACAATAGCTTAAAAAATATAAATTCCCCAAATGAAATACCCATTAATAAATTGGATAGGGAAAAATATTGCTTAGCCGATCCAGATTTTAACAAACCGGGTCGAATTGATTTAATAATAGGAGTTGATTTATACGCACAAATCGTAGTGCTGGGAATAGTGAAAAAAGGATTACTTCTCGGGCAAAAGACGATCTTAGGATGGACAGTGTCTGGATTTGGTGTATTCAGAGGCGATACAACTATTGTAGAAACCGGTATCGAATTTAAGCAAATGGATCGATATAGGGAAATGGAAGAAGAGGATACCAATGACATAGAATCAGCACTTTGTGAAAATAATTACCAAAAATCAACTAAAATATATTCCAAAAATATATTGTCTCCATTCCCTTTACAAAAGATGTTACATTAGGAGACTCTAAAAAGCAAAAAATGACTTACTTTATAAATTTAGAAAAGAGGTTATTAAAAAATGAAAAATGTATCACTAAATATTCTATATTTATGAAAGAATATTCAGGTTTAAATCACATGTTAGAAGTGGATGATGAACGAATCGTCACCAAGACATAATTAGAGAAACCAGTCTCACTGCAAAATTAAGAGTAGCTAAAACTATTAACAATAAAAGCATTAACACTACTTCGGAACACTAGTGCTAAAAAATGTTTTTAATATAATTATCAATTGGCATAAATGGAAGTATATACTACGGACATTGAAATGATGTACCGACAAATTAAAATACAAAACGGTGATCTAAAATATCAATATATATTTTGGGGAATAGCCCAAAAACCAATATTAAAACATAAGATAATTACGGTTATTTATGGTACAGCTTCAACCGCATATCCAGCAATGAGAGTGGTAGTCGATATAGGTAAAAATTGTCAAAATAAAGTGATTGGGACATGTCAAGAGAAAATTAAATAAAAGACGCTAAACTTATAGTTCCATTAATATCAAAAGAATTATCTAGGTCAGGTTTTAATTTATGAAAGTGGGTTTCAAATAATTGAGGTATTACAACGGTAACAACAGTTACAAGGTAAACAACGGATTAAGTGGAAAATACAGGAGATAGTAAAATAATATGGTAAGCATCAAAGAAGATGAGTAAGAACAAATTTAAATTCACATTAAGTTGCTCAAGTCCAAAAATCTTGATGTATCTTATCCACGGTCCAATATATTTAACTCATTAGTTTGATTAGGTTGGTTGGGAAGCACTCATTGTCAGAATTGGAGGCGGTGGGACAAATAAAAGTGACCGGATGGATTCTGATTCATGGTTTTGTAGACGCTTCCATAAAAGCATATGGCATAGAGAAGATATGCAAAATTATAAAGTAGAACTTTATGCATGGAGTGATTCAACTATATCGCTAGCTTGGGTTAAAAATTGTTTAAATAAGTTGAAATTTATTTGGTGTAGAAAAAATGAAATTTGAATGTTAAAGGACACTGTAGATTTAGCATCAAGAGGAGTTAACACAAGTGAAATAGTTAAATGCGATCTTTGGTGGAAAGTTACGAAATGGTTGGCTGCGACCAAAAACCGTTGGGCGACACAGTCAACTGTGTCAGAATCATTGTTGTCAAATTTCTTAATCAAAATCAAAGATGAAGATTATGAAGATGATCATTAACGTGTAATGATTTACGTAGCAAGTTTAGTAAAAATTAAAGCAAAATAATGCAAATATATTAGCCCCAAGTTTATGACAGCAAGGGAAATTAAAGAAGCGGGAATAATAATAATTAAAAAACAACAGAAGTTGCTATTTAGTACAAAAATCAATTTCTCAACAAAAAATAAAGAAATATAATATAAATAAGCAGTAGAATATTAAAATACCTACCCCTTGCTAAGATACCAATGGAATTCTTCGGATAGGTGGAAGATTACAGAATTTAAAAGCAATCTTCGAAGTAAAGCATCCTAGAATTTTGGACAAAAGTCATATTTCAATATTAATAATAAGGGATGCACATAGTAACACATTTATTGGAGGTATAAACGTAATGCGCAATTATATATAACGCAAATATTGGATAATTGATTACGAAACTCTTTAAAGAAAACAATAAAGGGAATGTGTAAAATTCAATCGATACCGAAGATCACCGTAAAGGAATAATGGGTAATCGGAAGACTATAGGGTAAAAATGTCATACCCATTTCTAACTACGGGTATTGATTTTGCCGGACCATACTTAAAAAAATGTTCAAAGAATCGGGGTCAAAAATATTGAAAGGATATATTGCTGTATTTGTTTGCATGGCTACAAAGGCCATCCATTTGGAAGTAAGCGATCTAACATCTGACGCTTTTCTAGCCGCGTTTAAGGAGTTTCTGGCTAGAAGAGGTAAATGTGCTAACATATATTTGACTGCGAAAGAAATTTTATAGGTGCATCAAGAAAGCAAGACAAGGAGTTACAAAAAGCTATTCAAGAAAATTGCAGCGCAACTACGAAACGAGAGAATTTTGTGGCATTGTATTCCTCCGGCGAGTCCTCACTTCGAAAGAATCTGGGAAATAGGAGAAAAGCCAATGGAATGTTCTTTAAAGACAAGATTTGGAAACAAGGTATCAACATATGAAGAAATCTCAACACTTTAATAACAACACCGAATAAATTCGAAACAGTCCGATAGTTTTTTGAATGGAAGACCACATTTGGATGCAATCGAACCTAATAATGATATTGGAAAAATTAATTATCAGATAGATGAAGATTTACTCAAAAAATAAACAGAAAATTTGGGAACCATGCCATTAAATAAGACTTGTTCTCTAGCAGGGGTAAGTTATCTAGATGACACAAATACATGTGCAAATAGATCGAACCACTCCAGAGATAAAAGTAGCGCTCGATGATCCAAACTTGGAATAATAATGGCTCTGCCATTATGGAATGCTTGTAATGTGCTGTCTTCAAAAATATGCTGTAGAATTTCCAAGTCCTTGTCAATACATATATTTGGGCGGACAAAAGTTGCGCCTCCTTTTAAAACTTGGTAACCTTCTATATGCTGTTCCATTTGAATAATGTGACCAAAATTACATAATAATGAAAACTGGAGTTCATAAAAAGTTAGAACAAAAAGGTTTATCTCAATGTCATGTGTTTTTTTTTTGTATAAAAATTTTCAATATATAGGCCATATTTATTTTTAAAAGATCAAATTCCTAAAAATCCTTACAAAATTCACTTATATTTAATATATATACAAATGCGTAGGCATGCTAACATATACGCATATCATATCATTTTTGAACGTTGAACTTTATGCACGTCGGCATATTATCGCTCGGTAATTTGAAACGTTTTTGAAACGAACTAGCAACCTATTATCAGTCTGTACTGATTTAATTAACCTGATTTATCGCGAAGTGATCCAGAAACTGGAGAACCTATTCTTCGTTTTTATTTTAAACGCGATAAGACTGTAACCAACAACAAGTAACCAATAATCGCTCACCGCTCTCTACAACACTCCACCTTTTGTGGAGCTTCTTCATCTCCCTCTGGATTGACGCTGCTCCTGCTGTTCGCCTGAAATCGCTCCCACTCTATCGTCGCTGGATCACTCTCTTCATCGTACATTCGCTGGACCATTCTATTTTTGAGCACATTCTCTTTTTCATTACCCAAAATGTCTTTGGTTTGTACCTCAAAGAGATGCGAATTTGAAGGAGGTTTTACGGGCGACTCCTATCTAACTTGCTGGCTATGCGACAATTGCTCGCATATGAAATGCGCTGGTTTTGGTCATTATGGCCGACTTGGTGATCTCCTGGGCAAAGGCATCGGTTTGACATGGTCCTGTTTGGCCTGTCGAGAGATTGAAGACGAAATGTGCACGTTTATGCGGCAAACTCGAAATGGTTTCCGGGAGGTTCGGAAACAATCGCGGTTTATGCCTGATGCCTCTGTAGATGACGTTAGTTTCACCTTGCAAACCATCTAAATATAGTTCCCTCAGAACTTTTTGTGACCAAATTTAATTTGAAGCATAAACGTAGAATATCCTCATTTAAAATAACTTTACCAGAAGCTTCCCTTGCCAAATCTTTAGATCCTACTACCTGGCCCGAGCACAGTATTGTCCATCAATTCTTGACTAGAGATTCTCAAGGTTCCAGTCCAGTTTCAAAAAACTAAGCAACAAAATTTTTTCTATTTGCTACCAAAACGTTCGCAGTATTCTTGGAAAACTGAACTTACTTTATACTAACAGTGCTTCCTTTAATTTCGATGCTATTGTGCTAACAGAAACCTGGATAAACTCCACTGTCACAGACAATGAAATTTTGGTATCGAAGTACACTGTCTTTCGGGAAGATCGCCCAACCTTCGGAGGTGGTGTTTTGATTGCCGTAAACAAAATCTACATAATTGAACGTATTTCTAGTACTAATCCTTTCGGAATTGAATTTTTAGCCGTTAAAATTCATTCTGAGTCCTTTAACCTTTTCATCACCTGTTCCTACATTCCGCCTATGAGTGATGCAGTCATTTATATGCACCACTTAACTGCCATTAAATTAGTTTTGTCTCTGCTAAATGATGCTGATCTTATTCAAGTTATGGGGGATTTCAATCTGCCCCTCATTTCATGGATCCACACGGACGATGATAACACGCTAATACCCACTAGCCAAAATGACTTCATTGATGGTTTAGAGATCTCTGCCGTTTCCCAGCTTAACCCTATAAGGAACCCCCGAGATCGCATCACCTCATTACAACCTCCTCTGCCATTATAATAAGGTATCCTCCCTTATCTACACCTGGGCACTCACATCATCCAACACTCTTGGTATCGCTGATTATCGACTCTCCACATGTAATAGCGCGCAGTTTCGTCAAAAGTGTTTTAAAAGAACCGGCTATTGTGACCTGAGAAATCATTTGGCTAATATTGACTAGAGTTATCTTTCAAATGTCAGCAATATCAATACTGCTACGGACACTTTTTATGAAGTAATTTATAATGCCTTAAAAAAATATGTCGCCGAAATATTGACTCCATCAACTTCATAACCGCCAAGCTTTAAAAAGCAAGTCTCTCTCTCTCCTAAAAAATAGGAAATTTAGAGCTTATATAAAGTCTCTAAGGTCTCGAGCCTTGTTACATCGTTTAATTAGCCTTCTCATATACAACCAGTTTTTTGACCTCAACAATCAACTATAAAAAAATTATATTACAAAATTTATTGTAATATTTCGAAAGGATCCAAGCTCTTTCTATTCTTTTGTAAACTCTAAACGTAAATCCTATCCTTCATTTTTTAAATCGACCTACTTATTTGATTCATTTTGTACAGTATTGCTTACCGTACATATATAACATATATTATTATAAATACCACTGTTACGATGTGTTTACGGCTCTTTTATCAATCAAAATTTCATTTCCACCAGATCCAGACAATGTACCTAGTTGCATCCTCAGACGGTGCTCCGATTTTCTTAGCTTACCCCTTACTATACTATTTACCCCCTTCCTTGGAGCTAACATCCCTACCTTAGTTAAGGAATGAATCATACCTTATACCTATTCATAAAAAGGCTCTCAGGGTTCCATTGAGAACTACCGCGTTGCTGAACTATCTGTAATTCCCAAGCTTCTTGGGAAACTCATTACATCGCAGCTGCAACATGCATGCGAGAGCATAATCTCACGATAACAACATGGTTTTGTCAAGCTACGCTCGACAACAACTAATCTACTATAATTTTCTTCTATCATCAACCGAGGTTTTTACTATCGCTTGCAACCTGATGTAATTTATACTCACTTTAGCAAGGAATTTGATTCAGTTAATCATCAGCTCCTGCTACCGAAACTATCGGTTATTGGTTTTCCACCAAATATCGTTATGTGAATTGCAGGATAGTCATCTAGGACCATTGTTATTTATACTCTTTGTAAACGATCTGATGTCAAGTTATGCTATTCCTTCTCGTAACATTTTCTGCACCGGCATCTGAAACTAGACCTTGACGAACTCTATTTACGGTGCTCAATTTATCTTCAGTTCCTAAACTACTCTAAATGCAAACTTATGACATTCCATCGCAGTGTGCCGCTTATTATATCTTACTCTCTCGGAAATCACGTCCTTGATCGTGTTTCCACAATCAATGATCTTGGAATTCTTTTTGATCATAAACTTAAGTTTAATGATCACATTTCTGTGACAGTGAATAAAGCCAGAGGAATGTTAGCCTTTATCAAACGATGGTCTAAAGAACTTAACGATCCCTTCACCACCAAATCCCTGTATATCACCCTAGTTCGTCCTATCCTTGAATACTGCTCGTGGGTTTGGAGTCCTCAATACTCCTCTCACCAAAATATTATTGAGTCGGTGCAGAAGCAGTTTCTGTTATTTGCACTAAAAAACTTATACTGGGATCTTGATAATCGTCTCCCGCCGCACCGTTGCAGACTTAAATTTTTAAAATTACCTCCACTGAGGGAGTGCCGAATCTGTGCTGGGGTCATGTTTCTACACATGCTAATTCATGGCATGGTTGATTTTAAACGCCTTCTAAACCAACTATATTTTTCCATCCCTAATAGGAAAAGTAGGTCCTTCCGTCCCCTATGATTACCTATCTGCAGATCCAACTACGCGGAACACAACCCCTTTCGCACTATTTGTAAAAACTATAACATCCTATCACTACTCTATCCCCTGAACTCTCTCTTAATGTTAATAAACTAAAAGTCTTAGAATACCTCCTAGAATAGTTACATTGTAGTTATATTTATATTTTTATTCATATTTAGCAGATCGTTGTCAAATTGTTGTTAAATAAATAAATATGTAGTTTGAACCAGAAACTCTGTAAACTCGTACTAAATATGGTACATTTCCTCGAGCTGTACGCCAACTTTTGAGAGCATACTTTTTGATAAGATATAAACTACCAAAGAGACAATTTTTTTCTAAATACAAATCAAAATATTATTGGTGGGATAACTAATTACAAAAAAAACCCTTTTTTTTCGTATTACAATAAATATTTTCTGTTAATACAGGACAGGTTAAAAAATACTTTCATTGTACCAGATAAAAGATATGCCGCTGAGTGTACATTGTATACACATATATGTATATACGTTTTAACTTTGAATTGTAAATGAGGACTTTTAATTTTTAATATAATATATGTATATATAGATTCTATAATATATTAACGTTGTGTATATAACCATTTACCTGGACCATAAAAACGTTTTCCTTTACTGACGTCGTATACATTGCCATTAACAGCCACCAATACGCGACCATCCGGTTGATTTCCATCAAATTGTCGCAACTCCTTTATGGTAAAATCACGTCGAAGCTTAGGTAATTGAAATTCTGTTGTTTTCGGTAGTGTAGCGCTTGGTACTTCAGTACGATCCCGAACAATTTTATACACCAAAAAACATATTATTGCTAAAAGAGTTATGTTCATGGGACTGGATAAAATTTCACCCAATAAATTTGAAATTATTGAAGTTTCACCATCCTTGTTGTAAACCGAGTCGGCACTTATTTTTGGATCCATCTTTATAAAAATTT
This sequence comes from Drosophila vallismaia, assembly GCA_035047325.1. Classification (NCBI taxonomy): domain Eukaryota; kingdom Metazoa; phylum Arthropoda; class Insecta; order Diptera; family Drosophilidae; genus Drosophila; species Drosophila vallismaia. The sequence continues at coordinate 90,840 of JAWNPU010000001.1, read as the reverse complement.
AACTGCTTTTTTTATATCTATTAGAATTTTTAGGTTATTCCTACTTTGACCTGTGTTTTTAATCTTATCTGTCAACTATGTATATATATGTACATACAACTATGTATCAATACGTACATATATTTAAATTAATGAATGTATGTTCCAATGGCGTGCTTATATCAAAGAAATGTGAAATACATAAAACTTCAAATTTTGGAAACTTGCAATTTTGCTATATTTATAACTACATATAAGTATATATATAATATAAAAGAATACAGCAAAAATTTTATTACTTTATTATTAGTAAGAATAAACAGACGCACATATCATGATTTTAAGCATGTCAATATGTAACTACATATAAACTTATTTATGACCTTTTATGTTTGTTTTGTTTTGTTATACGCCGGATAGTTATACAATATTTACTGCGATTTTAATCTAAGAAACAGGATGACCGTTCCGATAACGATAAACTATGACAACGCACAGTATAAACTACTTTGTGCAATTAAAAATACCATAAAAATACCAACAAATAAATTAAGGAATTTATTTGAGAATGCATTCTATTCATTAAGCTTAATTTTCGAATCGAGAAGGATGTTAGAAGGACAAAAAGATTTTGTTTTTCATTGTAAACGAGTTTTAATGATTTTGTGTCATTACAGTCGTAGGTCTGATTGCCTATCAGACGTGTCTGATCAAAATAATATAGTCAACATATGAAAATTGGAAATAGATTTTTAATTTACAATGTTCAAAACAAAATTTTCAACAATTAAAGTTAAACTTTGTATTCCGGTATGAAAAAAAATTCATTTAACATTAATTTTGCAAGTAGTAGGGAGTAGTAGGGAGTGTGGGAAGTTATAATGCGGTAAAGGACTTGTTAAATTTTTTATTTGAACTTGAAATACACCGCAGAATAAAATATACTTGAATACTTGTGTTTTGAAACGGTTAAGACGCTGAGTACATTGTCAATTGTCAATGGACGACAATATTATTTAAAAATTTTCATATAAGTGCGATGGGTACGATACTAAGAATCGGCGAATGTTGAGTTGCCACATGGCTGTCGATAAATTCCTGGTGGGAGGGGCTGCCATCCACTCGTAAGAAGGGAAAATGATAAGCTGGGGGCTGTTTACCCGAGACGATTTAAATGTCAAACAACGGGTCGGATTCAAAAAATTCCAGAAAAAAGATTGTGGTTTGTTAGCTTTTTTAGCGGTACTGACGTTACCCGGGATAGTATTTTCTTATCAGGTAATCCATAATTAATGAGCTGTCGGATGAGCGCTTGATCAATACACATGGACAACGGTATTACAAAGATCCTCAAACAAACCAACAGAAAAAAAACCAAAACTGAAGTTCAGCAGAAACTGCGAAACATAGACACCGGTCAGCTTTTAAGCAGCAGCTCTAATTATTTCGCTTCCCTTCAAACAGTAGAGCATTAAATTGATGTTAGCACTAATTGAGGAAAGCTAAACGAAAACATTTGTTTCTCTGATTACGGTGCTTAAAAGCACTACAGTTAATCTGCATAATATATACAGTAAAATAAACTGCATCAGTCTCATTTGTTATCTCAACGTAAACGGTCGTCACCTCGAAAGCCTCGAAAATCATTTTTTATTTTTATAAAAATCTCTCTCTTCAACTCTCTTTATTTTTCTCCTTGGCGTACACCACCACTTCTCTTTCTATCAATTATTAATAGATTACCAATTCGCGAGAACTTTGCGTCTGAACGTATAATATCGTTGCAACCTGCTTTCGTAGGGCCCGTGCCCATCTTCGCCATGTCACGTTTTCCTGACCCCACCTGCAATTGAAAAGCCTACAAGCGAAGAGGAAGAGTGTCATAAAATAAAATCTGGAAGCCCTCTTGTAAAAACCACGCTCTACAAGCCCACAACGTATTCAAAATTCAAGCTTTTTACATTTTCCCGGTCGGGGATGAAGAACACAAATTTTTAAATACAACCTAAGGTGTATTTAAACGTTAAACGTTCCCTACGTTGGAACATCGCAGTCAATCCGGAAAAGTGTGTCTCCGTGACGTACACCCTGAGAAAAGACACATCACCAGGTGTGTTTCTGCATGAAGAGCTCCTCACACAATCGAACGCCCACAAATAACTCGGTGTCACTCTGGATAACCGACTTACATTTCAACGCCATGTAACGGATGTAACTCGGCGGCTCAAAACGAAGGCGAACAGTATGGCTTGGCTCCTTAGGCCTGGAAACAAAGTTTCAATTTTCAACAAGGCCAAAATTTATAAGGTTGTCTTGGCTCCTATTTGGAAATATGGCATAAAAGTATATGGATGCCGCAAAGTCGCACCTCAACAAAATTCGTGTGGCGCAGTCACAAATCTTGCCTAAACTATCTGGAGCGGCTTGGTACATCCGCAACAAAGACATTGAAACGGAGCTGAAGGTACAAAGGATTGGCGATGTCATAAACAAGCAAGCAATCGCGTACATAAATAAATTGGGAAACCACCCTAACCAGTTGGCTCGAAAACTCTTGAAGAGGAGACAAGTAATGGGACTGAGAGCGAGAAGGAGGCTCCTGCGCATTCACTCAACATTGACGTTGAATTCTTACGGTTTTTAGTGACCGATACTGGAATAAAAGAGAATCCCAAAAAAATCAGGGCCATCGTAGAATTTCCCGAGCCAAAGACCCTCAAAGATCTTCGTTCCTTTTTCGCACTCTCAGGGTTTTACCATCGCTTTATCAAAGATTATGCGAAACTCGCATAAGCCTTTTACAGCCCTTTTAAAAGGGGCAGATGGCCGAGGCCGAATTTCAAAAAATGCCTCAAGCAGAACGCTAATCCACCTCGACGAAAACGCTAGGGAAGCATTCAATAAACTAAAACTAACTCTAGCTTCCGAAGAAGTCATGCTGGCTTATTCAGATTACCATATAGTAAAGAATTCCAACTGACCACCGATGCTTCCGATTATGCCATAGGAGATATTCACAGATTACGAGCCTCTCACACACCCAACCAATCCAAAAAGCCGTAATGATCAAATAAAAAAATTTTATAATTTTTTTTTAACATTTTTATTTTGTATTTAAAATCTATCCGAGTGGACAATCATTAAATGGTTTCTGGGTGACCTTGACTTAAGGGAGGTACATGAAATGTATATCTAATGTTGACTTAGGTGTCTATTGGTGGGGGAGGTCAAGCGGGTGTTTCCTTTTCAGGCGTCTTAGGGATTGGCTATTGTCTAGGAGGTTGACGGCCAAGTGGTTGGGGTGGTTGTCCAGTCTTTTTTTGTATCTTTCGCTAAGTCGGGTGATCTCCTCTGCTACCCATGGAATTCCAAGGTCTTATCTTTATCGTTAGAAATTGTTCTCAGGCATTTATTCTGAAACCGCTGGATTCTGATACAGTTAGAACAGTTTGCCGAGCCCCACAACTGTATCCCATAGGTTCAGATTGGCTTCAGCACTACTTTGTAAATAAGCAGTTTGAGTTTTTCTTTGAGCTTGAACCTTCTCCCCAAGAGCTAGTGCAGTTGCTTAAGTCGTAGGTTGGCCTGGTTGCGCTTGTTGATCAGGTGAGGGCGCCATGTGAGCTTACGGTCCAGGGTCAGCCCTAGATATTTGGAAGTGTTATTCATAGGGATGATTTCCCCGTTGAGTGTGACGGGGGGCAATCCCCCCACACTCTTGCGTAGTGCGAAGGTTGTGTGGGAGGATTTCTCCGCGTTGCCCACGATGTTCCATCGTTTCACCAAGGATCGAGAGTGTTCAAGTTACGGGGTGTGGACTGTCACCCGCTCTCCGCTCCCTCTTACGCTCCCCACTCCCTCTCACGCTCTCCCGCTCTTCACCACAGAGTCTCCGAGGAGTCTCCGCTGCGCTTGGGAGAATTCAACTCATTAGAATAAGCATCAGTACAAAAAATAACCTCTATCAATAAAGATACGCCCGGTCGCGCCCGCGCTCACCAACAAGTCGCCAAGTGGTTTTTTTCGAGTCTATTTTCAGCAACTAGGAAATTTCCAGGACCAGCAACCCCGTCATCCTAATATTTTGGTCCTTCGAGCCGGATCTCCTGGATTTTTCAAGTTTGTCCATCAGCGACCAACTTATAAGATAAGTACGAAACTTCCATCCCCTTTAATTGCCGGTCTGCAGCAAAAGGTTCGAAAATCCAATTTCGTTCAATTTGCTGAGATTTATTGTCAAATCAAACGGATTTATCCGACAAAAGGCAATTAAAGAAACGGTACTTATCCATTCTCACGGGCGCCGCCATATTACCCACTAAAATTCTAAGTCCCAATTTTCCGAATATTTAAATATTCATTCAGTCCAAGAAATGCAAAATTCCAAATGGGAAGAAAGTGAAATTAATTTGTGCCAAGTTCAGTGAAAATTCCTAAAGTCCAACACTCTGCCAAAAGTGGCAAAAATTCTATTCTCGTTTCACTGTGTCCAACGCGAGCCAAATTCTTTTCGCAAATTTCGCACATTTCTTTGCTTCAACTCCGCAGTCCGCTTAACACAATTCGCTTTGCTATACTTTCAAATACAACGAACAATACAGGTCGTTCACCTTGCATGCATTACATCTCCATATACATTACACATATTAACGGCATACATTGCGCAGATTATCTGCATTCCCTTTCACCAAAGTATAACCAAAGTTTACCTAAGTTTTGATTGTTTCCCGTCGGCAAGTCCATACCACAAATAAAATTTATTCCAAGTGCCGACGCGGAAAAGGCGTTTTATTTTCATCCATAAATTCAGTAATACGGCCAAATACAAGTCGTTCACCCGACAAATATTTCCTTTTCGTATTGTTTGGATATTAGGTTGTGGTTGTTTTAGAAGTATTTACAACGCGGAGAAAAGACTTCAATTCCAGTCATTCCATTTTCTCCGTTTCCAGTTGTAAATAAAAGAATAAAATTTTCTGCCTTCTAATAAACATTTTATATCACCGTGTTCCAATTTCCAAGGGTCCCAACCATAAATAAGGTGGACCCAATTACCGTAAATCACAGGTCATTTATACAATTCGCTGTTCACTCCGAGTCACCTGTCCGATCAGTCTAAACTACGACGTTTCCACTTCGTAAATTTTACACCACTTAAAATATTAAGTGCAGTCTGAGGAATCTGTCAACTGTTTCAGAAGGTTGACCGGGCTCCAAAACCGCTTCCCTTCCATTTCGTATTTCTTCGATTATGCCCATCGGGGACGATAAGAAGAAATTGTCCGCTGACAAACCCAGGTCTATTTTTTCACCACAAGAGCCTAAGAGACCAATCCCAAGCATTTCGGTGAGAACGCCTTCGCAGATTTCCGACGACTGTGCTACTCCATCCAAAGCCACAGTACAGCGCATAGCTAAAAATATGGCTGCTTCAGATCGAGCGCTAGCCAAATTCATTTCGGTTTCTGACCGCTTAAGCGAATTTGAGGCTCAGATCAACACTCCGGAATCCGCAGCTCCAACTGTCACGATGCTTGGCGTCCGTCGCGACCAAGTCCGAACCCTATGGGACAAGGTTGAAAAGGAATACGATCTCTGCTCAGAGTGCCTTGTGTCAGCAGGCGAAGCGGCAGCAAGCAACATGCCTATTCTCAGGGCTAAATACAATTATTGCTATTCAGTCTATGAAAGGTGCGTTGCCCAGCTCGTTGATAAAATCGAGCAGGGCACTTCTCAGTCCATCCCAACCGCGAACGCTGCGCCCCAGGCCTACATTTCCTCTGGCTGTCGGTTGCCTCCATGCGATACAGAAGTTTTCACAGGCGACTATCTTCGCTGGCCGACTTTCCGGGATCTTTTCACAGCCATTTATATCAATAATCCACGGCTGACTCCGGTAGAAAAGTTATTCCATTTAAATGCCAAAACAAGTGGCGACGCGCATGCCATAGTTTCGATTTCGCCTCTCACCAACGAGGGTTTCTGCTCTGCGTGGGAAAACCTGATAGAGCGTTTCGAAAATAAACGATTGTTGGTAAACAGTCAATTGAAAATACTGTTTAATGTGCAGTCGATACCACAGGAATCTGGGGCGGCCTTGAAGGTACTGCAAAGTACTGTTCAAGGTTGCTTGACTGCCTTAGAACTGTCAGGCATCAACACTGAGAACTGGGACTGCCTGCTGGTATATCTGTGCTCATCCAAGCTCCCGAAGATAACTCTCTCCTTATGGGAGCAGTCGCTACATAAGAAAGCCGACATCCCGACATGGGGAGAGCTGAACACCTTCCTTACAGAACGTCATCGAACCTTAGAGGCCATCGATGATGTGAGACCGTCCGTACCGAGTCAGTCGCATTCCAAAGCGATAAACTCAAGTGGGCCCTCTAGAAAATTAAATTCCTATGAGACGAAAGTGGCTCCAAAATTGAAAAGTTGCGACTTGTGCAACAAGGAGAACCATCCTGTCCGGGTATGTCCGCGTTTTCTCCAAATGTCGGTTGACGACCGGTCAGCCTACATTAAACGGAAGCAGTTATGCTTAAACTGCTTCGCAAAGGGACATCAGCTTCGTGAGTGCAAAAGCACTCACAATTGTTTTACTTGCCGTGGCCGGCATCACACGTTGTTGCACCGAAACAACCTCTGTTCCAGCAATTCCAGCCCTTCAAATTCTGCAAGGCCAATTTCCGCTAATCAGGCCAATTTCGTTCCAAATGAGCAAGCCGGTGTTCAGAATTATTTCGCCACAGGCTCAAGAGCTATCCTTCTTGGCACTGCCATAATCAATATTTCCCATCTTGGCACTAACTTTAAGGCACGCGCCCTGATCGACTCCGGATCAGAGGCGACATTCATAACCGAGCGACTGTTCAATCTAATTAGATTGCCATTCCAGGTGGTTCAAGCCCAAGTCTCGGGCTTAAACCAAACAGTAGCTGCTCAGTCCAAGAAGCTCTGCAGTTTCACTATCCGATCTCCGACTAGGCCCGCGTTGCAGTTGGAGACGACGGCCTATGTCCTCCCTCAACTAGCCGGAAATCTGCCTTCCTACCCAATTCCGCAAAATTTCCTTCGGGATCTTCCCGATTTTCCATTGGCGGATCCAAATTTCTATGAGAGCGCACAAATAGATGTACTTATCGGAGCCGACATCCTGCCTTCGGTGCTTCTGAGTGGAGCAAAAACCAACATCTGTGGCTCTCTCTTGGGGCAAGAGACCATTTTCGGCTGGGTACTAACTGGGCCAGTGTCAGCCTCAGCCCAAAGCAGAATTTCCTCTTTTTCGACGCAGATCTCCCACGCGTACGATAATTCACTGGACAAACTCCTCACAAAATTTTGGGAGGTGGAGGATATACCAACAAAGTTGGTAAAAGAATCCGATTCCATGTGCGAGAAGAATTTCCTCCAAACGACCAAGAGAAACGAGTGCGGCAAATATGTCGTTACTCTGCCCTTTCGCGACCCAGAACATATCGGTTCCGGGCTAGGGCATTCTAGGTCTTCCGCGTTGGCTCAGTTCTTAAGAAATGAGCAGCGTCTAAAAAGAGATGAGGCCTTAAAAGCGAGATACGATTCGGTGATCCAGGAATATCTCGACTTAAAGCACATGCGACAAGTGCTTCCTGCCCATGATTGCAACGCCTATTATATGCCACATCACGCCGTCTTAAAACCGGAGAGCGTAACTACTAAACTCCGTGTAGTATTCAATGCCTCCAGCCCTTCATCGAATGGTGCCAGTTTAAATGATATCCTTCATGCTGGCCCTGTCTTACAGTCCGACTTGACCATTCAAATTCTGAAGTGGCGCTATTTCCGATACGTGTTCAACGCCGATATCGAAAAAATGTATCGGCAGATCTGGGTAGATCCGAAACACACTCCATTCCAGCGAATACTTTTCCGTAACCATAGAGGGGAAATCAGAGATTTCGAATTGAAAACAGTAACCTTTGGAGTCAATTGCGCGCCTTTCCTGGCCATCCGAGTACTGCAGCAGCTAGCAGCTGACGTAGAACTCAGCCATCCAAAAGCTAGCAATGTCATTCGAAATTTCATGTATGTGGATGATGTTCTAGCCGGAGCGGACTCCACGGAAGAAGCTCAGCTCATGGTGCAAGAGCTCCGAGACGCTCTGAATTCCGCCGGATTTCCATTGAGGAAATGGACCTCCAACCAAAAGGAAGTTTTAGCGGCCATCCAGAGCAACCATCTCTTAAATACTGATTTTCTCGAGATCGATTCAGAAAGTACTGTATATATGTCCGCGTAGAAGTGGGCAGCACCATTATGGTGCAACTCCTAACCGCGAAAACCCGGGTAGCACCAGTCAAAACGGTTTCGCTCCCAAGACTGGAGCTGTGCGGAGCGTTATTGCTTTCCGAAATGGCTGCAGCCATCATTCCGCAGATGCCTACGATTAACTCCGAACTTTACTGTTGGACGGACTCCACGATAGTGCTTGCATGGTTAAGCAAGCCAGCGTGCCAGTGGACTACATTTGTAGCCAATAGGGTGACGAAGATCGCCCAGGCCACAAAAACAGAGAATTGGTCTCATGTTCAATCTGAGCATAATCCAGCAGACCTGGCAAGTAGAGGAGTTTCCCTCCAAGATCTTGCTGATGGCCAGTTATGGTGGCACGGACCGACTTGGTTGCAAAATCCACGCAACCAATGGCCAACTCAGGTCGACAACGCTCCGGTGACCGACCTGGAAAAGCGTGCTCTAAAAGTCAATCTTGCAAAAGCTCCTTCTGAAGAGTTGTTGTCACGTTTCTCCAAGCTAGAGAAAGCTTTACGAGTCCTTGCTTATGTTCATCGCTTCATTCAGCGGTGCAGGAAGCAGACATCTTCATCTGATGTGCATTTGTTGGCCACTGAAATCGCCGCCGCCGAGCGGTTCCTAATTTCGAACACTCAGCGCAGAGAATTCCCTGTGGAATATCACTGCCTAAGTGAAAAGCGTCCAGTGCCAAGTTCAAGTGCCATCCTAAGCATGAACCCGTTTCTAGATCCGCAAGGACTGATCAGGGCATGCGGCCGTGTGGCGGCTTCCGAAAGCCTTCAATACGATGAACGCCATCCAGTGATTCTTCCGTACAACTGCCTGCTTTCTCGCCTCCTTGCGAATTTCACTCATCGTATAACTCTCCATGGTGGTAACCAGTTAATGGTGCGCCTCATCCGGTCAAAATACTGGATTCCGAGAATTAAGAACCTGATGAAAGCAGTAGTTAATTCGTGCAAAGTGTGTGTGATCCACAAAAAGCGGCTGCAAAGCCAACTGATGGGTGTCCTGCCCAAAGAAAGAGCATCGTTCTCCCGACCATTCACGTATACGGGCATGGATTACGCCGGTCCGTTCGATATAAAGAACTATACGGGAAGAGCATGTCTTATTACAAAGGGGTATGTGTTAGTTTTTGTTTGTTTCTCCACCAAGGCCATCCACTTAGAGCCTACATCTGACTTAACGACCGAAAAGTTTCTTGCCGCTTTCTCTCGTTTTGTATCCAGGAGAGGGTGTCCACGTCAAGTCCAATCAGACAATGGCAAAACCTTTGTTGGCGCTGCCACCCTGCTTTCCCGCGATTTCCTTCAAGCCGTAAAAGAGTCGGTGACGAATGCCTATATTCATCAAGAGATGCAATGGCAATTTATTCCTCCGGGAGCACCCCATATGGGAGGCCTTTGGGAAGCAGGCGTAAAAAGTTTCAAGACGCTATTTTACAAATGCACTGCCACACGAAAATACACGTTCGAAGAGCTCTCCACGCTCTTGGCAAAAATAGAAGCGTGCCTTAACTCCAGGCCGCTCTCTCCCATGTCTGAGGATCCGACAGATTTGCTGGCTCTGACGCCAGGTCATTTCCTTGTCGGGGGACCCCTTATGTCCACTGTGGAACCCGAAGTAAAGGGGGAAACGAAGTCCATTCTTAATCGGTGGCAGCATTTGAAAGCTCTTCATCAGCAATTCCGTGTGCGATGGAAAGAAGAGTACCTCAAAGAACTCCACAAGCGCTCCAAATGGCAGGCCCCGTCCAAAAATCTCCGCATCGATGACATGGTCGTCATCAAGGACGACAACTTGCCCTCTAATGAATGGCGGCTCGGCAGAATTGAGTCTGTTTTCCCAGGAGCCGACGGCAACGTCCGTGTAGTAAATATCCGTACTGCGCGTGGAGTTGTTAAACGTCCAGTAGCAAAAGTGGTGCTTTTGCCGACGGAGTCTTCCGAATCTCGACAATAATAAGCGCTCCTAGCGTCCTTAGTTGTAGTTCACTAGCACTAATCATGCATTATTTTTCATTTCGTTTTCGATCTCCGTTCGACATTCGACTACGCGCAGCATGGCCCCTCGTCGACAAAACGCACGCAGTGCTCGTGCCGTGGAGAGCAGACGTACCCGAGGTATTCAATCCTACCGATGCCGAGTCTGCCGCGGTATCCATCCTCTTCGGAAGTGCGCGAGGTTCCTAAAGCTCAGCGCTGAAAAGCGTTTGCGAGCAGTCCTCATCAACAAATACTGCGCCAATTGCCTCGCTCACGAGCATTCCACGGGAGACTGCCGAAGCGGTGATCGTTGCAAGAAGTGCGACCGATCCCACCACACGCTGCTCCACATGCACGAGCAGGTTAGCTCGTTGTCGCGGTCGCGAGCCCGCTCACGTCTCCAACCGGTGCCAACCCGGCAAGCAGCTTCGGCCTCGTCCCAACGTTCCCGCCGGCACAATCCGCCAACTCAGCGTAAGAGTTCATCGCCACGACGCCCGGAATCGACCACGCCAGGCCCATCGCTCTCGTCGTTGCTGCAACGCCACAGCGTGAACATCCTTCCCACAGCGCTAGTCAAGTTGGAGACCGGGACGAAGACCTTCGAGACCGCAGCACTCATCGATCCGTGCAGCCCCATGAGCTGCATCGACGCTTCGTTGGCGTCAGCCTTTACGCTTCCGATGACCAATGTTGGCGACGAGAAGGTCTGCACGGCGACGATTCGCTCCAGGATCGACGCGAATACTAAGCTGGAGGTCGTGCTCAAGATCGAGCCCAGGGTGCGGATCCGCACACCTGTCCGGGCATTGAGCGACACCATAGTATCCAGGTACCGGGACATCATGCTGGCTGATGACCAGTTCCATCGGCCGGCTACCGTCTCCATGGTCTTAGGAGCAGATGTGTATCCTAAGGTTATCCAATCCGGATTCCTGACTTTCGACGAGGGAATGCCGGTAGCTCAACAAACTGTGTTTGGGTGGATCGTGTCCGGTGCCTGCAGCCTGCCGTAGGATGGCTATGTTGCAACCCCAGTGATTGCAAGGGGGGCGGAATGTTCAAGTTACGGGGTGTGGACTGTCACCCGCTCTCCGCTCCCTCTTACGCTCCCCACTCCCTCTCACGCTCTCCCGCTCTTCACCACAGAGTCTCCGAGGAGTCTCCGCTGCGCTTGGGAGAATTCAACTCATTAGAATAAGCATCAGTACAAAAAATAACCTCTATCAATAAAGATACGCCCGGTCGCGCCCGCGCTCACCAACAAGTCGCCAAGTGGTTTTTTTCGAGTCTATTTTCAGCAACTAGGAAATTTCCAGGACCAGCAACCCCGTCATCCTAACAGAGAGCATCCAGTTGTCTCTGTATGATGGCTGATGCTTCCTGGGGATCTGTGGCGGGGGCTAGGAAGGCGGTGTCATCTGCATATGTGGCTACTGTGAGGTTCCGAGAGGGGGTGATGGGAAGGTCCGCTGTAGAGAGTGTTTTTAAGATGGGTCCAAGAACACTGAGGTACTCCGGCTCTTATAGGCTTAGGCGTGCTGATTGATGATCCGCATCTCACTCGGAATTCTCTTTCCTCTGTGTACGACTTGAGGAAGGCGAATTGGGAACTTGGAAGGTTGGATTTAATTTTGAACAGGAGTCCAGGGTGCCAGACTCTGTCAAACGCCTGTTTAACATCCAGCATAACGGCGCAGCAGTACTTCTTCTTTTCGAAGGCCTCTAGTATGCACTCAACAAGCCGGTGGCATTGCTCCGGTGTTCCATGAAGGCGTCTGAAGCCAAACTGGTGATCAGGGATCAGTCCGGCCTCGTCCAAAACTGGCAGTACTCTACATAAAAATATTCTTTCAAGTATTTTAGACAGGATTGCCAGCAAACTAATCGGACTATACGATGCTAGATTGGCTTCAGGTTTTCCAGGCTTGAGGAGGACAATTATTTCCGCACGCTTCCACACTTTCGGGAAGTACCCTAGACGGAGGCAGCTGTTAAGGATGTTAGCCAGCCTTTGGGAACAGATTAGGGGCAACATTTTCAGTGCTATTGCATCAATTCGGTCAGGACCTGATGACTTGCCATTTTTTAAGGAGGCGATCTCCTGCACAATCTCCTCTGGTTCGACGGGCTGTATTGGCGTGCCAGGAGCACTTGGGCTCTCTACGAACCTTATGATGGCAGCCGTCTCTTCGGCAGTGCATCTATCGAAAGGTGAGAAAGCACTATGTAAATGGTCGGCAAAGGCTTCTGCTCTTTCGATCTCAGACCGACACCAGGACCCGTCCACTTTGCGCACGGGTGATATCTTCTTCGCAGGTCTTTTAATGTGCCTCGTGACATTCCACAGATTGTGCTGCGGGTCTCGAGGTTCCAGCTCCCTAAGGAATTTATGGAAGGAGTCCTGCCGTAGGATGGCTCGCTTGTCCTTCAGTTCCTTGGTGGCACGATTAAGTGCTGTCTTGTCCCTGGGATTGCGCGAGGAAAACCAGACTCTCCTGAGGCTCCTTTTTTCAGCCACGAGGGCCGCGATTTCAAGAGACCACAAGTGCACGTCTCTTTCAGGTGTTCTCGGGGTAGTCGGAGGAGGTGGATTCGCAAACTCAGCAGCATTGTGCATCTCTTTGGTTAGTTTTTCGATGGCCGCATCTATGTTGCTTGGTGTGGAAAGAGGGGGATCTGAGTACAGGGAGGAAAGCATCCAGAACGTAAACTTGGGTGTGTTTCCCGGTGAGTCTTATAAGCGGGGTTTTTCTGAAGACGGGGATGTTTAGGAGCAAGTTTACTGCGCTGTGGTCAGATAACAGTTTATCGTAGTTTGAGCATGTTATCTTTTAGGACCCTTGGAGACGGCGAAGTCCAGCAGATCCGGCTGCTTAGAAGGGTCGGTAGGCCAGTGTGTGGGTTCTCCAGTGGAATGGCAGTCCAGACTCTTCCGCTGCAGGTAATTAAGTGCTTTATGCCTTTGGGGTTGTTTGTGCGGGACCCTCACCAGGAGTGTTTGGCGTTAAAGTCTCCATCTGCTATGAAGCGAGGTCCAAGGGATTCAAAGAAGTCCTGAAGGTAGGTCTCGGTTATCGAGTGTCTGGGTGGGAAGTAAACCTCACCAATGGTGATATCTCCCTGTGGGCTAGAAATCCTGGTCAAGGCACACTGAGCCCATTCCTCCTGAAACGCGGGACGTTCCGTGTACTGAATGCCACTTCTGATGAGCATAGCTGCTCCTCCGCGTGCTCTGCCAGATGGATGGTTGGCATGGATCAGACCGTACCCGCTGAAGTTGAAGCGGGATCTTGGACAAAAATGGGATTCCGATTCGTGGGGCTTTGGAGGTGGTTTGAGGGGTTTGTTGGGGATTCGTAGGCTATGTCGCTTGGTTTCCTAGAAGTGCGTCCCTGTAACTCATACCATTGACGATATTTGGTATCTGGATGGGGAGTAGTTTGTTGCTACTCTCAACGGGTCTGGCTTTAGGAGATAGCTGTGCCATTGCCTTTTTGTAGGCAGGGCATCCTCTGTACGACGCAGGGTAATCAGCTTGACAATGTAAACAGCATGCTTTCTTGGCATCTTTTTTGGTGCATGACCTAGAGTCGTGAGAATCACCACATTTCACGCAGCGATGTTCCAGGAAACAGTAGCGCTGGGTGTGTCCAAACCCTTGGCATCTGAAACATTGTGGAACACCGTTGAACTTCAGTGGGGGCTCAATGGTGACGACTGACCTGCAAATCCTCTTTGTTTTGAAAACCTCTGTGTTGTTGCTCGCTGGTTCTAGGTTAACAAAAAATATCCCCAGTGATTGTTTGGATTTCCTGCCAATGGGATTGTGCAGATCCCTCACAGTATGACCGTATTTGTGGAGTTCTTCCTTAATTTCAGTCTGGTCCGTTGAGTGGTGAAGTCCCTTGATGACCGCCCTGTACGCTCTCTCGTCCTTTGGTTGGAAGGTGCGGTGCCTTTTGTTATGTGCCACGAGGTGCTGGCGTAGGACTGTGTAGGACTCCTTGTCTGGCATCATTACGCGTACGTTATTGTTTCTCTCCGTTTTGTACGAGAAATCCTTTTCGGTACCCACGAAAGTCGTTATCATCTTGACAACCGCGGTAGTGTCGGTCACGTCTGGGATGTAGATCGGGGGGAGGCTTGAGGGTTTTCGGGATCGGGTTCGATTTTACTGCCGTTTTAGAAGTCACTGCCTCTGAGGCAGTTTCGGGTTCGTCATGTTCGTCGTCATCTTCTTGAGAGGAAGGCAAAGGGGTTGTTTGCCAGGGGTCGCTGGGCTCCGAGTATCTGCTCGAGCTGCACTTCTTTACTTTGAGGGCCTTCTTGCAAGGCATTGTTTTGCCGATCTTGATGGCACGCGGCGGGGCCTGCCAGTCCAGACTCTAGGTTGGCGTTCAATTAACGTTTATGCAAATAAGTAGTCACAGCAGCAACGGCAGCGAAGGGGCAACGGACACAGTGGGACTCCGCTCTTGGTAGCCCGACCCGGCCCGTAAAATGCGCAGTCCACCAAGTCCCAAGTGCGGGCAGGCCGAACAAAAAAAAAAATTGGAATAACAAAACACAAAATTCCGAAAAATAATTCAATTTGACACCGAAAACAAAGTTCCTTTTTGATGAACTATTTTTCAATGTACATTGTAAATGAAAAGAAGGAAAGCAATTTTAGAAGAATGCACCCACGAACTTTTGCACAAACCTGGCAAGTGAAACGTGGTTGCAGATGCATTAAGTAGACCACCCTTGCAAACGCATGGAGAACTAAATGCCATGACAGAAACCGTGCCCAGTAGTTTCAGCTCTCCCGAAAAACTAATACCTATGGCAGAAGTACCAATAATTGTTTTTAAAAGTCAAACACTGCCATCTTTGGGAAAAAAATCCTACAAATTTGAAATTGTTTTTCCATCATATCACAGACACACTATTACAGAACCAATATTCAATTCAGAAAATTTGCTAAAAATTCTAAAAGAAAGGCTAAATCCGTCCGTCATAAATGGAATCTATTCCGACGAGAGAACCTTATGGAAACTTAAAGAAATTTATCCACTTTTTAATAATTACAAAACCAGATTCTCTAATAAAATAGTTACAGACCTGACAGACGAAAATGACCAAGAAAACGCAATTACATCGGAACACAGGAGAGCACACCGCAATAGCAGCGCAAACAAACAGCAGCTGTAAGAAAAAGTATATTTTCCACAAATGAGGGCTAAAATCATAAAAATAACGATGGAATGTCAGACCTGCAAAGAACATAAATACGAAAGACACCCAAATAAGCCAGAGCCACAATACCCAGGGAAAATTATTCACGTCGACTTTTATCTCACATGTAAACAAGTAGTCCTCGCAGCAAAAGATACATTTTCTAAATTCGCACAAGCTAAAATAGTTAATTCACGAGCAACCCAATACATCAAACAACCCCTGAAAGAAACATTAATAAATTTCGGTATTCCTGAAGTAGTAATAATAGATAACGAAAAGTTCCTTGGACCTGACCATGGGACCTGACCAGAATGCGGATGCTGCAAGACCAGATCAATATAAAGGTCAATAAAGCACCACCCTACAACAGCTCAGCCAACGATCAGATCGAACGCTTTCATTAAACTCTTTCAAAAGTTATTAGATGCCAAAAGGCCGAGAAATTACACAGCTTATAACCGACCTTATTGAGAGATCAGTTGTGAAATATAATTATTCAATACAGTCAAACACAAACAGAAAACCGGTCTATTTATTCTTTGGCAGAAAAGTATCACTTGACCTTAAACTACTCCAGACAGAAAGACAGAAAATTACGGACCAAATCAAGCTCGCGCCAGGAAAAAGATTTAACTCACTATAATAAAAGTAGAAATCAGATAAAAAACTATTATCCTACAAAACAATAAAAGATTAGGAACTCAGTTATAAGCCAGATACAAAAAAGAAATTGTCAAGGAAAACAGAAACACTACAGTATTGGCAGAAAGCGGGAGAACCATTTATAAAAAAACTAATTCGAAGCCAAGGTTCAAACAGGGATCTTTAGATTAATCCATATTATTGACATAGAGGAATATGAAAATACCATTGATAAAATTAACCACACAGCTTTAATGAAATAAAAACCTTACGACCCAATTCTACCCTTCATAACAGAGGAAATCAGGATTTCTAAAAACCTCATCAATAGCTTGAAAGTCAGGAATATAAGGAAAAGACATATATATCTAATAGGTAGTGCTTGGAAATGGCTGGCTGGATCCCCAGATAGCAAATATTTTGAAATAATTCAAGAAAAAATAAATTCTGCTTTAACGCACAACAATAACTAAGTTATTCTTAATAGGCTTATCATTGACAAAATAAATAAAATCACCCAATAGAAATTTAATAAACAGCCTAAAATATGAAGGAGACGCTCAAAGGGATACTAGCACTACATTAATGTTTCAAATTGAAATGCCTAAAGAAGAAATTCTTAATCTTAATCAGGCCATACAGTGGGCAAAAGCAGACTGTCTAAATATGTGTTTAGACATGATAAGTAGGCAAACTATAAATATATTCTATTTATGGGCTGCAATAAACATGTCATTGGACAGCATAAGTGGCAACTACAGATAAGTACGATTGCAGCGGCCTATTGCCGAAGTGTCAAGAGATATGAACACGCGGGAGGTTATTAGCGCGGTCATAGGCCTCAAACATAGATTTAAGAATAAAACTCAGCTGCGTTTACAAACGCAGACTGCGGCGTCTTCAAGTGCTGCATTATATAATTAGATGATAAGAACCTATATAAGAATGAATAAAAGGCGAAGCCCTCGCAGTAGCTAGTCAGTTAGATTTAAACACCCGAATTGAACTCATTAAGTGTACGCACAAGTTTATAGTGTGAACATTTTGGTCCTTCGAGAAATTCTGTTGTTTTCCCCCACCAGTGGTAAGAAACACAGAATAAAAAACCAGCGCTTCAAAGTAGAAAGAGCAAGGTTATTCGAGTGATTCTGTTGTTTCCCCCACCAGTGGTAAGAAACACAGAATAAAAGACCACGCCTTAAAGTACTAGGACTATAAGGTGAAACATTGTGTTCTTGCTTTTCTTTGGCTGATCAATCAGCTGTGAGTCGAGGCACAGCTAGGTCAACTGGGCGACCAATCAAAAAATCGTCCAACGGATCACGCCAAAGAATACAAGCAGAAAGCACAAAAAAGTCACAGTGATTGTTTTCCCAAGATGTTGTCGGAAAGATCTGTGAAATTGATGCAAGACCAAGGAGAGCTGCAGAACAAAATACTGCAAGCCATCAAGGAAAAGGCATCTATACCAGCAATAGAAGTATTAGTAGTCCGAATCTCAAATAGTGGTTAGCCGTTTGATAACGGCATTAGCGGCTAGCTATACAGCAGCGTGGGAGCTTATCTGCAAACTCTATGAGAAGGGCAGAAAAATATTCTCCCAACAAATCTTCAACAAATTAATGGAACTGGAGTGCTTGCTGCCCCATGATGAAAAAAATTTAAGGAAGTTTTTGGATACTGCGACCGAGAGCATATTCATCATAAAGGAAAAAGGAAAAATAGAAAGCTCTGCTGACGTAATTTTAGCAGAAATTCTACTGCGGAAATTTTCGCCAGAAGCCTTGCAGCTGTATGAACAGCATGTAAAAAAGGCAAGAACTATACAGTCCTTACAAGACGTACTGGAGTTTATTGAGCAACAATACAACTCAGTAAATGCCGTTACCAAAAATACCGCTCAGCTTGCTACAAGAAAAGTGCAAGTTAGATCGTGTGCCTTTTGCTCTAAGGATGGCCACGATATGATAAAGTGTCTCAAATTCAGAGCACAATCAATCGAAAAAAGAAAAGAATTCGTTCAAAAGAACAGCATGTGCTTTATATGCTTTGGAAAGCATAATGCTATCGACTGCAGAAAGGAAATTACATGCAATCGATGCTCCAAAGGACACAACAGCCTACTTCATGAAGACACAATACGCAGTATCAACAGCAATAGCCTCAAGCAAGGCCAAGACACACTATTGGCTACAGCTGCTGTTTTAGTTAAAAACAAAGCTGGAGGTTACAACGAGTTGAGGGCGCTTATTGACGGTAGATCCCAGAAGACGCTGATTTCAGAGGAGGCAGCACAAATATTAAGGATTCCCAGAGTAAGCAGTACTATAGAGGTCGAAGGTATCTCCCAGACTACTCAATTATCAAAAAATAGCGTCCACCTGACGATCAAACAAAAAATTCTAAGCAGCTTCAAAACATCAACGGAAGCATTGGTTTTACCAACACTCCATAGAGCCCTTCCCAGCAAAAAGTTTGATATTGATATCAACAAAGAGTAGATGGGCTACAGGCTAGCATATCCACGATTCAACGAGCCAAGCAGAATTGACATGGTGATAGGTGTGGAGATATTTCCCCTGATTATGATGAAGAAAATAAAAACCGTGAATGGAATCTTGGGACAAAAAACCAGATTTGGATGGATTGTGTCCGGAAATATAACTCGAGCAGCAAAACAAGAAATTATAAGTGCCTACAACAATAACTACAACAATAAATCTAAAGGACCTGGAACGCTTTTGGGGACTGGAAGATGAAGCCGATGAGACGATTACAGACAATGCAGAATGCGAAAGAAAATTCCAAGAAACAACTGTCATCAACGAGGAAGGCAGATTTGTGGTTTCAATTCCATTCCACAAAGAGGCAAAGCTGAGAGACTCTCGCAAACAGGCAATGGCATGGCTTATGCAAATGGAAAAGAAGTTTCAAAGAAACCCAAAGAACTGGGCTGCATATAACGAATTCATGAAAGAATACCTTAAGATGGGACATATGGAATCTGTAAAGACAACGGGTCAAGGTAAATACTATTTACCCCATCATTATCATTAATCAGGCCTGGAAGCTTAACTACGAAGCTACGAGTAGTTTTTGACGCATCCGCAAAGACGACAAATGGACTAAGCCTAAATGACGTTATTATAGCTGGTCCTAAGATTCAAAGGGATATATTCGATATTCTAATTAAATGGCACAAGTGGCAATATGTTGTAGTAGCTGACATTGAAAAAATGTATCGCCAAATGCTGAGAAAGACCAAGAATACCAATATATCCCATGGAGAAATGATCCAAAATTGCCGATCAGTGAGTTTAAGTTAATAACCGTAACTTATGGCACATCGGCAGCACCTTTCTTAGCAGTCCGATATCTACGAGAGTTGGCAGATCGCTTTTGCCAAGAGGATAGCGTCTTAGCAGAAACAATTAGAGACGACTTTTATATGGGTGACCTCATAACTGGTGGATACACAGTCAACGAGTGCTATGAACTTCAAAGGAAATTGAGACAAGTGATGCAAAATCTTCAAATGCGCATCAAGAGTCTGACAAATAAAAAGGTACACATTGATGATTTGATTTTCCACACGGCAAGCGGACACTCGGCTCTAGGGTTGACAACGATTATCATAATTATATTGGTCATTTATATCCGGTGGAAACGCATAAATGAGAGACGACTACTGGCCGTACATTTCTATTTATGGGCTGCAATAAACATGTCACTGGACAGCATAAGTCGCAACTACAGATAAGTACGATTGCAGCGGCCTATTGCCGAAGTGTCAAGAGATATGACCACGCGTGAGGTTATTAGCGCGGTCATAGGCCTCAAACATAGATTTAAGAATAAAACTCAGCAGCATTTACAAACGCAGACATCTTACAACGCTGCATTATATAATTAGATGATAAGAACCTATATAAGAATGAATAAAAGGCGAAGCTCTCGTACCTTACACAAACTTTGAGGAAGCCATGCACATAGCAAAATTAAACACAGCAAGTAACGAACCAATGTTAATCTATATTGTAAAAATCCCTGTAAGCGATACCAAGCTACGCGAAGAAAATCTAATTAAACTAATAAAAATTGGTCAATATGTCAACAAATTTTTTTTTTTTAGGTATTTAGCCTTCTGCTGTGCAATTTCAGTTTTTACATCTAGAATCCGTAGGTCCTGGTGGATGTTCGCGTTCCGGATGTACCAAGGCGCACCAGTTATTGTTCGTAGGATTTTTGATTGTGCTCGTTGTATTATTTCAATGTTGCTGTTGCATGCATTGCCCCATAGTTGACATCCATATGTCCATATTGGTTTTAGAACTGTGTTGTATAACAGCAC
Source organism: Drosophila vallismaia (assembly GCA_035047325.1). Taxonomy (NCBI): domain Eukaryota; kingdom Metazoa; phylum Arthropoda; class Insecta; order Diptera; family Drosophilidae; genus Drosophila; species Drosophila vallismaia. The sequence goes on along the minus strand of JAWNPU010000001.1, from coordinate 70,365 downwards.
CTTGTAGTCCAAACTTAGTGGAGAGCATGAGTTGATAAGCCAGTGAAACATACTGGCTTTCAGCTTCAAATGCGTTTTCTTGGCTTCAATGTGCTTACACCAAGTTAATCTTCTGTCTAGATGGACTCCGAGGTAAATGACTGAATCACTTCGTGGAATTTTGGCGTTATTTAGAGTTAATGGGGGACAGCTACGCCTATTAAGCGTAAATGTGACATGTTTGCATTTCTGCTTGTTGATTGCAATACGCCAGTTAGCCAGCCAATTCTTCACAGCAGTTAGGTGACCAGCCAGGTGCGCTGATGCTTAAAGAGGGCATTTCGATCGGCTGAGAATTGCGGTGTCATCAGCAAAAGTTGATTGTCTTGTTCGATCACTTGTAGGGATATCAGCCGTGTATAGGAGATACAGTGTCGGACCAAGAACGCTACCCTGAGGGACTTCCGCTTCGATGACATAGTCCTCGGAGGTATTCGCATTGCACCTTACAGCGATGTTCTTTATCCTTCTCATTCTTATGAGCTTTCGTTAGGGCCGGCGTCTTCAGCCGTTGCTTTGTGGCTGGTGATCTGTGGGTTTGGCACTCTCGTCGGAGACGTCGTTTTTCTAGCACTAAGTTCTCGATTTGCCTGTTCGTAGTCCCATATCTTAAGTGTTGCTTAGAAGTCATTTGAGGTGTTGCAGCACTAGCAGCTTTTGTTATTATCGAACTTTCAATATCTGAATTTGTGTCTAGCATAGGATTGAGTTCTAAGTGTGTGCTGACATATTTTTTATAATTTAACCAGTTTTGGGCTGATGTTGTAAGATGTCGAGGCCTTTCTTTAATTTCTGGCTGCCGAAAAATGTTGACGAGTGTGGGTGAGTGGTCAGATGAGAGATCTTTAAGTGTTACAGCGTTTCTTACAATCGCAAAATCATTCAGATCTGGTAGTTTTCGGGGGTCTTAAGTATGTGGGTTTCCCAGGTGATAGACAGTTTAACCTATTTATCGGATTGATAATTGCAGCATATTGTTGTTTACCTTTGGGATTTACTAAACGGGATCCCCAGTGTGTATGTTTGTAGTCGTTGTAGTCGCCCGCAGCAAAAAGTTGATTCCCAAGGGTGCAAAAGAATTCCATAAATTGATTCTCAGAAATTGAAAAGCGGGGCGGACAGTAGACGGCGGCCAGAATTATATTACCGCCATTAGAATGGACCACCACAGATGTAGTTTGTAGGTAGTTTTTCTCAAAACGATTACAAGATTTGTAGATTGCAAACATGTTTTTATTGTTGGTAGTAGTAGTTTTTGTTTCGCTACCACAATTAATTTTGGCTCTATTACCTGTTGTGCGTTGCGGATTCCGTTTACGTTTTACAAAAACGTAGCGTTCCATACCAGTCTGCATGACCGAAGTCGGGCGGCCTCTTGGATTGCTCTTTGACTCACATAAATCGGTAATTGTAGCTCGGTTGTTGTAGTTAGTTGTTTTGCTTGCAATGCAAAAGCAGTTAAAGAGACGGTTGCGGTTGTTTTTGTAGTCGATGCGATTGCAGTTGTAAGAGAGGCAACCGTGCTGGTTGTTACTGCAGCTTGGCTTAAGATAGTAGGCTTTCCTACAATGGTTAACGGAGTATGTATGTAATTAGTTGTTGGTTGCGGCATTGGGGAAGCGCACTCTTCGCTCCAAGATTTTGGAACTGTGCTTGGCAACGACGGAGAGCAAGAGTGCGCTTTTTGGTCTTGGGAGGGCTTGACCGTTTCCGTAGAAACAAATGAGAAATACACGTTGTTTTTGATTGAAGAGAGCTGATGCTCGTCTTGTTTATGTTGACGTTGCTCTCGAATTTCGTTTTGCATTTTTAAATTTTATGTGTTCATATTTTACTAAATACAATTCGTAAAAATTAAAATAGATATTGATTTTAGATGATAGCTTAGTTAAATTTTTAACCAACTAATCATCACAAAAGCGTCTTTTCGCACAACTTTTTTAATTACACTTAATTTCAGTGATTTTGTGATTTATTTATTTGTTGATTATACATTAGTTGGAGAGCCAACATTTGACCTCGAAATTGACAAAACAACAAAATAGAAACCGAAAATGTAATTAGATGTAAAGATAAAATATTCGCAAAAACTACAAAATGTAATAACTACAATATAATGAAATAACGACTTGTAAACATAGAAATATGATAGACTTTAGTAATTCATCTTACCTACCAAATCTCCTAAAAAGTCGCCCTGCCACCCGCATTAGAATCAACAACCAATACATCCCCATAATTGAAGAAATCGCTACCGGAGTTATCCCACTCAACAAATTCAGAGGAAAGATCTCAGTCAACGGAACAACGTCAATGCTTAATGGGTCATTTGTCATTAACTTCAACAATATCACCATAGAAATTGATGAACACGTCTTTACGATCAAGTAGACCGTACACCATCAACCTATGCCGGTAATCCTCCAAACCAAGATGACAATTAAAATCCTAGAAGAGAAAATATCACTAGAATTTGTCAAGGAACATAATGCCAATAATACTAAAACCTTGGATCTGATAAAAGCAACCACCCACACAGCCGATATACTGATGGGCTCTTGATTAGGAAGGTTACAAACTTCCATATCAACCGAACCACCGATGAAAAACCGATCAACGACCGCAACGAGTCGGGACGCTCGATTTTAAAGGCGAAGGAGTTAGCACCAAAAGAATTCGCAACAACAAACTGCAAAGGCTTTCACGCGCATCCGGCCGTGCACCTGCAGTAGCCAATAATTGCAAGATCAGCGTCTGGAGCGCTTCCGTGGGAGCGACGAAGGCAGAGGCAGCAACGGAGTTAGCACCGACTCTAGCAGAGGCAGCGACGGTCCTGGGGGGTATAAATTCCACTAAATTTGTACTTTAAATTTAGATCCGATTTTTGTCAAAATAAAGACGGTCCTCCGGTCCGAACTACCTACTTGTGAAAATAAATAACAAACGTTTTATTTAACTGATATATTGTTGTATTTCTTTGCATGGTTACAAAGGCCATCCATTTAGAAGTATTGTAGTTAGCGATCTAACATCTGACGCTTTTCTGGCCGCGTTAAAAAGTTTCTGGCTAAAAGAGGTAAATGGGCTTACATATTTTCTGACAATGGAACAAATTTTGTAGGTTCATCAAGAAAACTAGCCGAATTTAAGAAAATAGTAAAATAGCAGAACAACTACAAAAGAATGAATCGAGTGAATCGAGAAAGCCATTATTTCAGAGGAATCTGGGAAGCAGGAGTAAAATCGTTGAAATATCATTTAAAGCGGATAATTGGAGATAATGTATTAACATACGAAAAAATGTCAACATTATTATGCCAAATAGAAGCCGTTTTAAATTCGAGACCGCTATACACATCCGGAAGTGCTATGGACGATAATGAAGTACAAAGTCCTGGTAATTTTTTTAATTGGAAGACCACTACTGTATGCGATCAAACCTAATACCAATGAGGAAAAATTAATTACCTATGTAAGATAGATGGAGATTCATTCAACAAAATAAAGAAAGATTTTTGGGGAACATGAAAAGACGATTATTTAAGTACTTTATAGTAAAAATACAAATGGAAAAAGGAATCTCAAAATATTAAAAAAAGGTGAAATTGTATTATTAAAGGATGAGAACTGTAATCCAGCAAGGTGGCCTTTGGAGAAAGTGGAAGCTAAAGGTGCAGAAAAATTTGGTAACCAGACTATTAAACAAAATTTGTCCTCTAGCCGAAATAAATGACCTAGATGACACAAATACATGTCAAAGTAAACCCAACAACTCCAGAGATAAAGGTAACGCTCGATTATCTAAACTCGGAGTGGTAATGGCCTTGGTAATGCTTGCTTTGTGCTATCAGCTATCAAATGCATCTCAAACGGTCACAGATCCAAAATAAGCTGTAGAAGAAATTGCAAAGTCCTCATCAATATATTTGGATCCAATGAGAGACATAGAAGTTGTCCCATCCTCTTGGAACTTAGTGATTTATTATAATATGAAAGCATTAAAAAAATTAATAATAAATTAATAATTACAAAAATGAGAGTTGTATGTGAAAAACTTCATGGGTTTGAAAATCAATGCTACTATATTTTAAACAACACGTTCAAGCAAATCATGAAATGGAACAAAATAATAAACGGTTTATGTCTCATGATCAGCCAAAATGAAGAAGGCGGACACCATTTGAATTCATAGGTTCTTTATTTCACATCCTATTCGGAGTAATAGAAGAAAATTATGGAGTTATGGAAGAATGGAATGGAATGGAAGAACATATGAAAAAACTATTGAATAATCAAGAAAACATAAAAGAACTAAGTAAACTACAAACGTCTTTAGTTGATTCAACCACAACAACCAAATATAATATACATACATTTGCATAATACACATGCATTTTACGACTGATCCCTTTAAAACAAACGCACATGTAAACGCATGCGTAAAGTGACACTGCTATGCACTTGGGAAGGTCACAACTAGATAATGAATTTTTATGACCGAATCCTTTAAGGAATATATACTCGCATGCCTAAGATAACACCACGCCAGCGCACATACCATCGCATTGAAATAGTTGGGGGCATAAGTATATAAATAGTTTAAAAGAACTCTTGTTAGTATATAAGAACCTAATGGTAAGATTTTTGTGTTTCTTCGGATGTTGAAGAATATTACTAAAACAGTTTCAAAACCGAACTCATCGGTCGGTTTACGCACCACCCCTGATAAACCCAAGGTATTCTATGCTGTCCTTAAAAAATGTTATCTTTTCCTGTGAGACCCTCATTGTACCGTCAATCAAGCATCTTAATATTATTTCGATAAGTTAGGGATGTGTAAACATTTTCCATACCCAAGCTCGCTAGAATCATGGGTATGCTCGGCATTGTGTAGTGGTCTGCGATGCTTTTTTCGTTTTGTTTCCCATAGTCGATTACCAGTCGGCGTCGACACCCTTTTTTTGTCAGCAACCCATAAAGGGCTGATGTATGGAGACCTTGATGGTCTGATGAAACCTTGCTTTAGCAGTTGTTTTATTTAGTTATTTACGAAGTCTACAACGCCCATGGAATAAGAATATAACCTAGTGTAAATTTAGATTAATAGTTTTCAACAATATTTATTTGTGTAAGTATTAATAATAGAATAATTTTTTAACAGAGTGGGGGACTACTATACTATTTACATCTGTGAAGTTCACACTATCACAGTTGTGGAATAGTAGCCCCCTCCGCCGTTCCTTGGTATTTTAGGGTCTTTTTGGTTAAATTCAGTGTTACTCCAGCCCGCGCTGGCAGGTCGAAGCCTACAAAGGCATCAAATGTACTCAACGAGTCTATAAAAAAAAGGCTCGTTTGTCTTAATATTCTTATAAGAAATTTTTATACCCATACAGAGGGTATTATAATTTTGTCCAGAAATGTGTAACGCATTAAAGGAAGCATCTCCGACCTCACAAAGTATTATATATATATTATTGATCAGCATCAACAGCCGAGGCGGTATATCCATGTCCGTCTTTTCCAAGCAAAAGGAGCTAGAGCCAGCGCCAGAGCCGGACACGAAATCGGGTTAAAAGATTAACAAACAGAAGGCCAAGGAGTCAACTCCAGTAAAGTAAAGTCAGCGAGACTGGCACGGAAAATGACCAAGGTCCCGGGCGACTGTCTGGATGTCTGGCCCTGACTTGGTGGCTCGTTTAATTAAATCAAAGTTAATTAATGCTAACGTATTCATAAACAGGGTCATCAAACACCCAAAACTGAAGGAGAGCGAGCTGGCAAGCTAGCGACTTCCCTGAATAATTCGCGGCACAGTGAACCAATGCCACCTCCTAAGTGTGCATCAAGAGTCGCCGCAGGGAGCGGCTGTCATTGATTGCCTCCCAAGCCTTCCCTGAATGAGGGACGTCATTTTCCAGGAATTTAATTACAAATTTTTGGGTCGGCCTGGAGTTTGGAGTATCCAGATTGAAGTCATCCTGGCAACCAATAATGAACCCATGTTTTTAATCAGAAAACCGAAGCCTTCCAGGAAATGGCTTCTGACAGGTCCTGATAGTTGCCTTCTCGCAATTGAACATCCTTTTAATACTCATATTGCAACCGAATTTAACATTTATTCATTTGACATAGTCATACACGATTTGTAAAAGTTTGGTCTGGATCGGACCACTATATTAATAGCTGCCATTGTAAAGATCTGCAAGGGTATACCATCTTCAGCAAGCCGAAAATAACTTTTCCCACTTGTTTTTAATGTTACTGGAGCCATGTATTGAGCTACCAGTGAAAGGTTTTTCGACCGGCACTACGTTTTTAGCTCGTTTGCGGGCTTTACATAATTTTTGGCCGCCCCGGTATCGGTGAGAATTTAATGCATAATTAAACGCTTAACAATGAACGGTAACCGGGAGCGTTCCCTAAAATATTCAATGAGTCATATATGTTCGGAACTCGTCCGACGATGCATGTATGACCTGAATGGGAGTTTTATTAGTGATTGAGTGCACAGATTTAGTATTAATTTTTTTTTATCGATTATGAGACATCTTGCAATCTCTGTTATAGTGCTGGGGAAACGCTCCACTTGACCACTTGAGCAGAGCTGTGGAGGGGAGGTGCATTCACAACATCAAAATTGTAGTTTTTTTTTTAGCAGTGAAGTTATTGTTTCAGATTTGAATGCAGCCTCGTCACAGTACATAGTTCTGGGTTTAAATTTGGGAATAAATTCACCAACTGAATTATGGGAACTATGATGTCGATAATCGCTCTCGACGCTATTTGTTCAACCATGGCGAATTTGCAGAGTTTGTCAATGCTGGTCAAAAAAAGTTTTTTGTCCGTTGAGAATATGTCAATATGCAACAATTCTCCCGACTATTTTGGAATTGAGGTCTTCCCGAGTTCTTGCTTTTTCAGGTGCCTGTTGTATTTGGCTTTTGTGCAAACTACAGTTTGACACAATTTCGTTTGCCAATTTGCTCATTTTAGCGAAAAAGTAGTTACGGAGGACTTGTTTAATATTTTCCTGAGCTGCTCTGTGGGCACGGTTATGTTCGGCAGTGATGATCTCCACCTGCTCGTTTTTATCTGTTATGTCTGACACCATATTTTTGCATTGCCAGAATTTAGTAGTCGGAAAATATGCTACCAAACTGTTTTGAAAACTTTCTAAAGTCGGTAAACCGCAATGTATTGCATTTACGACTTCAGGTTCTCCACTTCTTTAAAAATCTCAAAGACGGTATTATTGTCTGCGAAGGTAATGGCGAGTCTTGCTACCGAAAAGTATTAAATTCCGTTTTAACGTGAAACGTGCTTCTTCCAGTATTATATGGTTTCTGAAGCAGTTTACTGGCTTGTCAGTGGTCTCAACCGTGTAGGTTGATGATAGTATGCTGTGAATAGTTGCAGCGTCAGTGAAAATGTTAATTTCCTTAATAAATTCCTTAATTTCCTTTGTAGCATAATGCGATTCAGCCTCGTTTAAGGTACGGAAAATCATTATGATTGGCCCACCTCCTTGGGATAAGACCGCGGCGATACCACTTGCTGATGAATCAGTCGTTAAGTCAAATGGCTTTTTAAAATCTGGATACATAAGCATTATGATGCCAAGATGTTTCGCAGACGATCAAATGCATTTCGATATGACCGTAAAAGGTCTTTGACGAATCCCCTGTAGTAACTTGCCAGACCTAAGAAAGATCTTAATCCGAATAAATTTTTCGGTTCGGTGAATTCCTGTATGGCTTTGACCTTTCCTGGGTCGTTTTTCGCACCCACCCTTGGTAACTATAAGCCCAAGGTATTCTATGCTGTCCTTAAAAAATTTTGTTTTTCTGTGAGACCCTCATGTTACCGTCAATGAAGAATGTTATTATTATTTTGATATGCTTGACATGATCGGTTTCATTTTCTGAAAAAATTATTACGTCGTCTATATTGACGTAACATATTTTCCCGATGTGCTCTCTTAGAGTATTATCTATGGCTCTTTGAAAAATGCTTCCCGCATTTTTAAGGCCAAATGGTAAGCGACAGAACTCATATTTTCCGCCGTTTACTGAAAATGAAGATTTTTCTCGGTCATGCTCCGCCAGATAAATTTGATGATACCCTGACTTTAAATCTAGAGAAGTTAAAAAATATTTCCCTTTCCCAAGTTTGGTATGCTTGGCATTGGGTAGCGGTCTGCGATGGGTTTTTCATTTAGTTTCCTAAAATCGATTACCAGTCGCTTGATGCTACCCTCGGCGTAGATGCCTTTTATGTAAACAACCCATGAAGAATCATTTTTTGAATTCTTTTTTACAGAGTCGGGGACAACTATGCTATTTAAATTTGTGAAGTTCACACTAGCGCAGTTGTCAAATAGTAGCCCCTCTTTATTCTGGAGTCTTTTAGGTAAGATTCAATGTTACTCCGGCCCGTGTTAGTAGTCTATTTTTGATGTCACTGGAGCCATGTATTGAGCTCACAGTGAACGGTTTTGGAACCGGAATTATGTTTTTTAGTTCCTTTACAGGCTTTACATATTTTTTGGCCGCCTCGGTACCAATAAGAATTTGTAGTCTTCTCCCAGCCAACTGGTGTTCAGTGAACGGTAGGTGGAGGGTTCCCTAAAATATTCAATGAGTCATATATGGACTCGTCATTATCATCGATCTCTTTAGCAGCCGCAGTGGCTGCCTTCTCGTACTCAGTGTTCTATTCTTTATAAGATTTTTGCACCACATTGTTGACGCGCTGGCGTTTTGGTCTCGGCTAGGGCTTTTGCCCCCATCTCTTGAAACCTAGAAGCATTAGTACACTCTCTGAACCTGGACGAGGGGTCTATATCCATAGGCTCTACGAGTATATATCTCCTGTCCTATCCTACTATATCGTTCCTGATTTTGATTCTTTTGTTTGTTTACAAAATCAAGGTTTTTCTCCTGACCACCCCCTTCTCTTTTGTGTCTCTTCTGCGTTTAATACAAACGATTCTTGCTACTCTTTGAAGCCTGGGCCCGATCCTCAACGGCTTTGGTATAAGAGTTGGCGAGCATGCTTCTTTCCGTACTTGGTTCTGCGTCTCCAAGTAAAGCCAGGGCAGACGGTAATTTTATTGGGCTGGGCCGCGAATAGGCAGCCATCCAGCCATCCATTAAAACATGCAATTCCAGCCAATGTTCTCTTATCCCTTTGTTCCTTGCGAGGGCTACTCGTTATCTTATATACTAAAACATAAAGATAATGTAAAATGGATCGGACAACAACCAATATAATAACCAATGCATTTTTATGCCCGATCCCTTCAAAACAAACGTACATGTAAACGCATGCAACGTTACACTACCATGCAAGTTAAAAGGCCACAAAACACTTAGGCCGCCAGAGCACATACCAACGCATTGAAGTTGTAGGAGGTACATTAGTACAACCTAATTGTAAGATTTTTGTATGTTTCTTCAGATGTTGAATCATATGATTAAGGCAGTTTTTAAACCCAACTCATAGGAGTTAGATCTTTTTTTTTGGGACTCCTCTTAACACTCCTCTTATCTCTTAGAAAAATATGGGGTTCTGTAGACGTATTGATGACGTTATTAATTTTGCATAGACTGATAGACTTATAAAATATATGGCTCAGTTTTTAAAGAGCATACATGCGCGTGTCCAGAAGTGTAAATTTTATTAAAAAAACTTCGACTTCCTTAGTTTTGTTGTCAAAAAAGAGAACCCTTTAACAAAAAGCTAGGATAAGGTTAAAGCCATCAATGGTTTAAGTGCCGAGCTATTTTTTCGAACGGAAATCTTTTTTGGTTCTAGCAAGTTACCATAGATGTTTTATCAAACATTTTGAATCTAAAGCGAGTCCTTTGATAAATATACTAAATGGTTACGGTTCCAGGGTCAGCAAATTCCGATCAAAAGGCATCCCAGTGACCTTTGATAAACAACAATTAGACGCATTTGACAAGCTTAAAACAATTCTAGCATCAGAGGACGTTATGCTTTACTACCCAGACATTACCCGACCATTTGATCTGACGACCAATACATCATTCGGCATTGGTGCAATTTTATCTCAGGGGAACAGACATAGAAGAATGATTTTCCGATTGCTGAAAGAATTGAGTTACTCAACGAATGAAATGGAGTTATTAGGGATTGTTTTGATCTTTGAAAAGAGCGATTAATATAATATTTGCCGTCTCAGACAAGAATCCGAAATAAAAATTAAAGCCTTGAATCGACAGCATTGTGGAAAGAGGTACAAAAATTATGTCTTTAGCTGGAAAAGAACTCTGTCTTGCGGACGCTTTGTCGCGGCAAAACTTTCACGCGTTGCAAAGCTTAGCCAGAGTCCGATCAACAAAGAAGAAACATTGTACTAAAGGAATAATCGCCGAATAAACCACTACTTATAACAATTGGTTCTAAGACTCGCCATCAAATTGATTTCTGATTGGGATACGTTGCTGGGCGTGGAAAAGGACGTAGTGTCGCCCAACACAGTGAATGCTTCTAGACTTGGCCTATATTCAGGATAGTCTGGTTTGCCTCTTTCCTGCCACTAAGTTCTGGCATTGCAACTTGGGGGAAGAACGTTATCAAACGGGACGAATAACAGGAAATACTGGTTGCAGAGCATAACGGCTTACAGGAAAACAATAAATGAGTGCTGCTTGATTATTTTTTCCCGAATATAGTTAAAGTTGCGGTAGAAATTGTATTGAACTGGAACGTTTGCCAGAAAGCCAGATATAGTAGGCACCCATTGGAAAAGGAATACAGATTTACCCCCAAGCTAACCAAAGATCGTAAGGGAGATTTTACATAGTGGTGTCTTATCTAATATTGATAAAAAGTACTTCCTACGACGGTTGACAAATTTAGCAAATCTACCGTGATTCAGTCAATTGCATCGTGTGCTATATTTGACTAGTGTAAAGTCTATATATTGTCATAAGCAAGCATCAATTATTTCTGAGATGACTCAATCTATGCTAAAAAACTCGTGCGATATTGACATATCAAATAATCGTTTCATGTACATCACTTCTAATGGCCAGGTGAAAAGGTTTAACAGTAATCTTACAGAGATTCTCAGGTGTCTAAAGTTCGAAAGAAAAATAAACAATCAGTTATTTCTCCAAGCGAAAATTGAGTATAATAGAACATGTCACTTGGTCACGAATTAGAAACCTGTTAAGATCATCCAAGCGTCTTGGTCAAAACCAACTGGAGGTAACCAAAAACTTACGCCTCTGTATATCGAGAACAGGGTTCAAGCTGATCTAGGGACACTCTCTAGAGAGGGTGGTCACATATTTCCTAGACATATTATAAAACGATTCAGATATCTTTAAAAAGATATCTTTACAATCAGTTTAAAAATTCAGGGTCAAATAAATGCTCACTGCCACGGTCACTGAAGTTATAAAGGTAACTAAAAATAAAAAGATTGATGCCATATATTAGGAGCAAACACTTTAAATGGTTAATTTAAATTATTTTTGATTTATTTGCCAACACTATTTCCAAAACGAATGTACTGAATGATTTTAAGTTGACAATATTTACCCACAGGCGATTCTAGAATAAGGTTTCACAAAAATAGCGTGGTAGTAAAAAGTCAAAAAGTTTTGTAATGGTAGTTAGCTCAAATAGTAGTTAATATGAATCTTTCCAAAACGCATACAATAGCCGCATATTTCACAGAGGATCACACATCAAAGAATGCATAGAATTGGAGGGTAAATATAAGATCGTTGTTATTTCTTCGTAGAACGCATCGACATTAGCCAACAAAATACTTGCAGCATAAAGCACCGAAGCTTCGTTTCTGCGTATTGATTAAGATAAAGTTTTATCAGACTAGCTTGCAGACCTTGGATCAGACCACCGGTTAAAATGATACTAAAGTAGATATGGCCGAGGACGCCAGTCTTTTAAAAGAACGGGAGTAGTTAACAATACAGTCTTTAACTAAAATAAATACAACACCGCGCACGACCACGGGTAACTTACAAATCCTTACCATCGATGCTCTTCGACGGCCGTGATCTGTGCGGGCTATGGTTTTTAATGTTTTCTTACACTCCCTCTCTCTCTGTAAAACTAGTTCTTAGCTGCCAACCGTTAAAAAAGGTAAATTTAAATAAACAGATTTCGCTGATACAGGGGAGATCTGCTACATTATACTGATCCTGGCCGATATTTCAAAATGTGATAATGTGATGTGTCTTTTAACTAGTTTTTCGTAAACATGATTTTTGAAATAGAAACGCGCTTGACCTCGATCAGTTTTGACAACATATTGTTGAATTTTTTAAGATATAAGAGATTAGATCGCTTCCCTTAAGTTCCCTAACTTAGTTGAGCCGAGACATCATTAAAATATATAATTAAGGCATTCATCTTGCAAAATCTTGTAAATTCGGTAAATTTTTATAGGTTCTATAGCTTTTGCTTTTTTTCGTGGCGACGTGATCAAAATATACATATGTCGATTAATCTTCAGGTTGTGGATTCAGTCCCAACAAGAGCAGCTGCATTATGAACTTATATTTTTGTATTAAAGCTTATCTCTACTTATATGCGCATTCTAGACTGACTAGCGGCCTTTTCATAGCGGATAATATGTACCTTGAATTTTAGCTTTAACCTGTGCAGTGTGAACGAATTATTGTGAGTTTTTCGCATTACGATCACCTACAGCCCGACGGTCAATCAACTGTGCCTGTTTATAATTAAACGATATATGAATATATGTGATATGATTTTAATTTATACTATTAAAAACAAAGGTGAAACAATTTAAGTTGGCACTCCAGCAGAAAACAAATATTAAAAAATATTATTTCAAATATCTTGGACTTCGAAAAAAAATCCATCAACATTATTAAAACAAATATTATTTAAATTTTTCCACCAATAGCCTAGTCCTCACATCAAAAAACATTTTGACGAGTATTAAAGTTTAAAGCTTCCAGTGAGATTCAATATTTGTGAGTTTATCAAATTACGGTTCTACAATCAGCTGTGTTTGCTAATATCTGAACGGCGAACAAATTGATAAAATTGATTATGCCATTAACAATGTTGAGGCAAACAACTCAAAGGTGCTGTTAGCCATTCGGCATGCAATAAAAAATTTATTCATTGTTTATTAAGTATTTTCTTATTATTTTTATGTTCTTGGACAGTCAGCCCAAGTACACGCTTGAGCCTGCGGCGGCAGCACAGCGAATGGCTTATGTAATGTTATACATTGTATTTAAAAAAAAATAAACAAACATATATATTAAAACTACGTATTCTTTCCCACCAAACCCATATTCAAATAGTTTGTTAATTTTTTTGCATTCGTACTATGTTCCACAACAAAATCTGATCCTTAAAAAACGCATGTTTGTAAAACACTTATCCGTGCGGGTTGGTATTTTTTTTTTTAATTTTCTGGAATTTTCTTTTTTATTTTAATCTGAGTATGGGCGACAAACAGAGCCTGACAAATCTATGTCTCTCCTATATGCCTTTCCTTCTCTCCTATATATGAAAACAAGTTTTTGTCGATCATAGTTGTAGGCTATATGTAAAAAACATTTCTTGCGATGTAAGTAGCTTTGCAACATATTAATATTCTATATAATTTCAATATCGATAAAAGTGTATGTCAGAAAGAATCATCATTCGATAGTATAATTGGTCACATCAGTATTTAATCGAAAAATCAGTCCGTCGCTGAGACTGTGAGTTTGTTCTTTTAAAACCTTTTGTGGATATGATAAACTCTTTAACTTAAAACAATGATAAGCGTAATGGCAGTGCAGAGCGCAAAAAATAAATGTTTTATGTTAAGCGGTTTTAGTGAATCATCTTTAAAATATCTAAGCTTAGATATAATAAGCTTACTAAGAGTCTTGTATGTACGTTTCTTATACTTTTGCTAGCGGTGCTCTCTGTTGCTGCCTACACAAGATGTATGTAGCAATTTAAAAAGTGTAAGCGAGACGACTATTGCATACGGGAGACTTTGTATACATCCTCAAACATATAAAATGCTACCCAGCGCGCGAGCGCTCTCGCTGAAGATTGCGGCTTCGACATAGAGTAAATATAGATTCAAAAACTATAGAGAAAAAATTGAGAACTACAGAACCAATACACATATAAATTTATACATATTTTGATATATGTACATGCCTTATTCTATAGGGGGAAAAATGTGTTGCTTTATTGAGTATATATTTTTATTTTTTTTTTACAATGTGATGTGAAATAAAATATTGTGATTAAACGTGTAAGAATAATCTTAACGTAACAAACCGCTGAAAAGCGGTAATCAATAAATGTATGGTCTCATGGAAGATGAAACCAATTGTTGTGCCAAAATCTTTGTTTTTAGTTTAATTGTAAAATTCGTGACATTATTGACTTTTCAATAGTCAATAGTCTTAATAAACATTTATTTTTATTGTGTACAAAAGAGATCGGAGTGAAATCTGTAATTAAACTATTTAACGTATTAAACGCATTTAATTAAAAAGGCATTTCCAGACATTTTTAGAAACATGGACACAGACACAAACAATATTTTAAGGATGTCGGTACCTGGAAGTAATTTATCTGGAGCACAAGTAGAATTGCAGGATATCACATCCAACAATGCCGCTCTTTTGCCGAGAATTTCATTAACACAGCAAAAAGATAAAATAAATCAGAAACCACCAGAAGCCACAACCGCTTTGCCACCGAAGAGTCCAATCGTGCCGACAAGCTGTCCTGCAACTGCTATTTTAAGCCTTCCCCCACCAACCGCTTGTATATCTCTTCAAAATAGTTTAGAAATATGCGAAATGGATTCAAAACCGACAAGTCCATTCGTTGCACAGCTCGTAAATGAGGAAATGCCAACAGCCAACGGGTCAGCCATCAACTCTGCGCCAAGTTCTACATTAGAGCCCAATCCATGCGATTTTGACTCGGACACGGAACTCTCTATAGTGGCGGCAGCATCTGCAGTTACAGGGCCAATCGCCGATTCCAGGTCGCCTTCGTCTCCATCTCTCCAATCTACATCATCACATCCAAATCACAACTCCACTTCATCTTTGTCGAATATTGGGGGACATCAGATCGGAATCGGACCAGGAGTTTTAACTCTAAACTCTAATGGCCATAATATTAGTAACACATGTAACAGCAACACACAACTGAGTCTGAATACAAAACAACAACGGCAGCAAAAACGTCGACGAGAACGGGCCCAACGTTTGCAAGCGGAACGCGACGGACGCTGTAACTCTAATTCATTAAATGCAACACATATACCTGGAGCCGTGGGAGTCAACACTAGCATTTCTACCACTCTAAATATTACGCATAGCGCTGGTCAGGGAAGTCTACTGATACCCAATAATGCAACATTAGCATTAGCTGCAGGAAATGGACCAGGAAACGGCTTGATATATCAAATCAATAGCGCTGGAAGTATGGGCGAAGACAGCAACAATTCGAATGGAAACTTTACAAGTAGCAGTAATGGCAGTAACAATCTTTTACCACCTACAGATAGTATTGCCTCGTTACTTTTAAATCCGCCAAATTCTCCCGAGTGTAACTCTGGCCTAATGGCTACACCGAGTGACAGCGAGGGCGAGTCATTAGATGAAGACCTCTTATCAACGTCATCCTCGTCGACACTATTGTTGCCCCGTGACAAACCTCCTCCACGACCACCACCTCCAGTAAGAAGAAAGTTGCCGCGTTCACCAGTTCTCGAGGAGGAGATTATCGATGGATTTGCCATATTGGAGTTTAAAACTTATGAAGATCTTGAGGTAAGTTTTTATACTCAATAAAATAAATATCAAACTGAGAACCCCTTGACGTGGTAAAATTTCGGTGAAAAACCCCATGTAACGCCAAAATAATTCAAATTTTAAACATTCTTATTCGGTACGTTCTTGAAAAACCAAATTATTCAGTGACCACACCGGACAAGAATGATATCGTTGGCTACTATTTTAGGTATAAACTAATCGCCGTGTGTTCTTACACATCCATACAGTAGTGCAAAAAAGTCTACAGAGGCCCATATTTTTCCTATCTGGCAGACCAAAAGGTATTTTATAATCAAATGCAGTTTTGTGATCTGATTGAAATTATAAGGAAAATATCCTTATCAAAATATACAAACAAAACCCCAAACTATTTAAAAATATTGAATTTTTTATTTTGATTTTTGGCAATTTTTACTTATTTTGAGTAAAGGTAAAAGGTACTTAAGTATTTTAAAGTTAAATTGTTAAATGAGTTTCAAGTTGATTTTGTAATTACAAAATGTATTTGACAGAGCACACTTACATAATGCCCCACAAAACAAAAACACTTTGGAAAATGTTAAGTTTTAATTTTCAAGTTTAATTTTTCGACGATGAAAAAAGATTTAAATACAATTATACGAAAATTCCCAAAGTAGTGAGTGTTTTTAGCAATACCCTTTAAAAAAAAATTTTCTGTCATATGAATTTAATATATTTAAGAGATTTAAAATGGATACATTGTATCGAAATGAGAAAGAGTGAAACATGGCGGAAGCAATGTGATGGTTTAATGATTTGTCGCTGCTTTTGGAGTGCAATTATGGATTTACATTACAATACATTACAATAAAATCTATCGGTTATAAATTTCCCCTTGGTCGTGGCTGAATATTACCGCAAAAAAAAAAATGATGATAACATTCCACCGTACAGACAGGACTGGATTATGTAAAATGACCCTGAAAAATTAAATACTTCACCATATAACTCATATTTAAATATAATTCACCCTTCTTAGGAACTAGTAGATCATACGGTAAATCGATCAGTCATAAATTTCAAATTAGTCGTGTTTGATTTCGTGTTTATTTTCGCAGAGCAACGATGACGTTACCATTACCGTCATTATAATTGACTGTATGATGTACAATGTCCGTGGAAAGTTAGTTCGCCACTTTAGAAGTAGTAGACCAAACTCTTTATTATTATTTTAGGAAAAAATATTTATTTATCAATATTTATGTTGTCCCCTTCAAAGTAACACCCTCAGATACCATACACTTATGCCAACGGTTTTTCCAGTCCTCAAAACACTTTTCGGTATAGCCTTGAGCTCTTCAGGCGATGCAGTCTTTATCTCTTAAATCGTTGCAAATCTTTGACCTTTCAGAAGGATCTTTAGTTTTGGAACCAATAAAAAGTCACATGGATCCAAATCTGGTTAATATGGTGCCTGAGACATGACTGTGGCGTTGTTTTTGGCAAAAAAAATCTCTCACAAGCAAAGATGAGTGAGCAGGGGCATCATGAAGCAAACGCATCTTCTCTGATAGTAATAGTAATTCGACGATTTTTGCAAAACAATTTTCTTCACTGCATGAACGTTTTCATTGGTTGTTGATCAGCTTGGGCGTCCAGAGAGAGGCTCGTCATTGGTATTTGGCTGTTACAACTAATTAAAACGATTGAACTATAGGTAAAAATATTTGAATAAAATAATGATCAAATTGATTTGGTCATTGGTACTTATGTTTTGGCTAACTATCTAGCTTTTAAATCCTAATAATAAGTGTTTTTTCCATGGAAACGTATCCACAACGTTTTTGAGAACTTTCTACCAGGTGGTCTAATACAGTTAAAGGGTGTTTTTTTTAGGAGGTTTATGTTTTTAAAGAGCTGATTATTTTTTTAATTTGAAACACCACCACGTGAGTTTTTCAGAAACTGCATCCTGGAAGTCCAATTCTCGACCACTTTTTAAAGCACTTGGGCCGTATGTTACCAATAGCTCGTTCAATGTTGGCTTCTAGGGCAGGAATCGTGGTGAGCTTACTAACATAGACCAACGACTTCAAATACCCCCATAAAAAATAATCCAACGGTGTAATATCGCACAATCTTGGAGGCCATGGCACAGGACCAGCTGACAAAAAAAAAAAATCGTTAAAAAAAAAATCTCTAAAAAAAACCTTTAGTATTATTTAAATTAAATGCCCAATCCTTATTTTAAAATAATATGATTCTATTTTTTCGCTGCCAACATAAGTATAAAATTAGAAAAAAGTTCGTCTAAGAAATCCTTCCGTGCACTCCAACCTCCGCCTAACGGAAAATTACTTTTCCTTGATTTTTTATTTTTAATTGCATCATTAAAGATTTCTTTTACAATTGATCAAAGTTTTCTTCAGCGCGAAGTTTGGTACTCTATCAGACTTGGCGAATAACGAAGAGAATTTTATTATCACCAGACTTACAACTTTACCTCTCCAGAGGTGAAATTTGAATTTACAGAAATTTTCAAGTCAGTCCCGTCAAAAAATTATGTACCTATCTGAAAGTACTTCAAAACTAAGTTTATCTGGATTTAACCAAGTTTCTGTATGGAAAAAAAATTAATACATTACTACATAGCAACCTAGTGCTCTGATGGGTAAGAAAAATATACGTCATTAGTTTATTTTTGCAGAGGAAGGGTGTTGGTCAGTGGTTATAGCTTGTGTTAGTTTGACTACCACACGATTTGTCCTTTTTTTCACACCTGTTCTTTGCTGATGTTCTGTTAGGTTGATTTTTTCTGGGCAGATTTCGACGAAAAAATCGTCTCGAACATCGCAAGTATCTTGAAGGACGTCGTGAGCCTTGAGTATATCTTCCTAGTCTCTTCCACTTTTATAAAAGCCTCTGTTTTTGGTTTGATAAAAGCAGAGATATCCGTGTAAGAGGTTTTTGGGGTTAACCGTGAAACAAAAGTATTGTTAAGATGGAATCACTTATAAGGGTTTTGGTGTTTTCCCTCTTCCCCTCTTAATAGATAGATAGATAAATTTTAAGGGGGTTACGTCCAATTGGGTCCGAGGATCACTTGAAGTGATGCCATGAAGGCAAAATCGGACAAACTTTGTTCATCTACGGTACATTCGGAAGGCAAGAAATACAGTTAATAAGCAGTCCCTGCAAATACAACATACCTGCTGCTGAAGGCCACTGAAATGGTAGAAGTATATTCTTTTTCCCACTCTTAGTCTGCCGTATGAAAGATCGCATCTCATTCTAAGCAACAAAAGTGGAACCCTGCACTAAGAAAAATGGATTCCGACACTTCTTTGACTGCATAACCGGAACACTTAGCGATTGCAACACTTTCGCTCAGCCATCTGGGATGCTAGGCTGGGACGCGAAGGTCGGCTCGTTGCAGGATTTTACGGCACGTACAGTTTAAATATCCATGGTAGCAAATAATTTAAATTGAAAAACAGTACCAAAACAGTTTACATGTGAATACATTAAGAGAACGTCAGAGAGCGAGAGTCAGACTGTGTACCACCAACTACAAATAGATAATGTCACAAAGTTAATGCAGAAAAGATTGCTGCAAAACGCAATAGATGATCAAGAGCTCCATTTTTATATACAAATTAATATAATTATATTTAATTTCTCACCCAAAATGCAAATATCGTTCTTAATCATAAACTTACGTTTAATGATCATATTTAAGTGACAGTTAATAAACCCAGAGGAACGTTAGCCTTCATTAAACGTTGGTCAAAGGAATTAGGGTCGTCAAATTACCAGGATTTTATAGTATATATCATACTTGTTTTGTACTATCCTCGAATACTTCTCTTGCATTTCGAGTCCACAAAATTCTGTACATCAAAAACGTATTGAATCTGTGCAAAAGTAGTTTCTTTTATTGGTCTAAATTGGGACCCTGCCAATCGCCTTCTACCATATCGTTGCAGGCTTAAAATGCCAAACATACTTCCTATGAAGGAGCGTCGAAATTGTGCTGGGGTCAGCTTCTACATATGCTTGTTCATGATCTGGTTGCCTTCAAATATAATATAAATTAACAGAACAGAACAGAATAAATATGTCCTTTCGACATCTATGGTTAGCAATCCGCAGATCCAATCACGCTGAGCATAATATTTTTCGTAGTATATGTAATAATTTTATGGACATTGCGATAAAAAATAGAAAATATACGTATATTGTCATTATTGTAAATATAGGTATATTGTAAATATTTTCAAAAACGCAGGTCAAAACTATGTAGACAAACGTGAATAGCGTAAAGTATATTTTTTTAACAAATATAATTGGTATAGAAGAAATTAAAACTAATACTTAGTGATTTCATGATAAACAAAAGTACAAAATTAAACACATCGCTAAAAAATCTATCTCAAAATAATTGCTTCAGAATATTTACTCAAAACTTAAGATTTACAAATAAAACGATGAAATTATGCCGTACTATTAAGTTTTAGGCCAAAATTAAATTTAAAAATGTAAACTAGCCAAAGACATTTGTTGCGAAAGACATCCACACATCACATTGGCATGGAGTCCACCAGATTCTGGCATCTTCCCGGGGAAATAGATCTCCCATAATAGAGGAGATCATTCATAACAAGAGAAATTCTGAACGCGAAAGAAAGAATTTTGTGCCTATAAAATATACCCCCTCTGTATGAACGCGTCAATATCAGAGACTATAAGTCTGATAATACATATAATAGATAAAGACATAACATTTGGCATGTAACGCCCGCGTAGATCGACTTTGTGTCTTATTTTAGCCACGGGCCCATGTGTAATTTTTCATAAGGCTCGGCCACTAAATCCTAAAGGTACCATAACGATCGAATGTACTATACTATTCCATGTTTTTCCATGTAGAAAGTTGATGGTTGAAATTTTATGAGAACCTTTTTATAAGAATCTATAAAATTTTAAACCGATCAGACGACTATATCCTATAGCTGTTATGAACGAATAATAACCGCCAATTAGTACAAGGGTATTTTAAATTCCACACCGGCCGAACTTCTTCTTTCACAAGAAAGTAACATTTATTATTCTTGCCTTCTTCGAAGTATTCTTAGTAGTAGTAAGCTTTCTTAACTTATTTCTGAAAGTTCTTCAGTTGAATCCAAGCCGAAGATATTTAACTCCAAAGTTTTTCCAGATTGATACACCAATTTTAGATAAAAAGGAGAATTTCTAATTTCAGTAGACTGGTGGTTTTTAATTTCTCTGCGTTTAAATAACTTTGTCTGCTGAATTATTAAATGTTCTGCTGCTTATTAAATGTTCTTATATACCACCACCGAACCGTCGGTTTTTAATCTTATGTCCGAAAGCGACCTGGTAGTGACACTGGGCGGGTTCAATCTACCAGTACTCACTTGGTAAAATATTATAAATCATTATCCCTCTTAACACACCACTGTTTGATTTCACTGTGGGTATGTTTGACATGTTCAGAGATCCATACCATCCAACGTTTGAGTTTTCATCTAAATCCTTTTATCGTCCTCAAGTCTCTGCATATAGTTTATAAAACTTGTTTTTTCCGTAAGACTGACTTTCAGAGACTTGATAACTTAATTCGCAGATTTCATTGGATCGATATTTTGAAATGCACCCAAAAATATATCTCCTTTCTTAATTTAATTTAATTTAAAAACTTATCTACTAACTCTGATCAAGCTATTGCAGATCTATTTGAAAAATTTTTTCAAAGAACTTATTCGCCTCCAACTATTATGGATCAGCATTACGATAAAATATCCAATCAGACAGTCTTATTTTCAGCCCATATTTTTTTCAAAAGCAGTGTGTTCTTTAGGTAAAACCAGTCTATTCGTCAAGTCCCGATAGAGTACCAGTCTGCGTGTTGAAGAACTGCGCCGTGTCAAAATTCAAACCTCTTCTAAGACTTGTCCTATTATATCATGAAACTATGATCTTTACGCATATGTGGGCTGAATCTTTTATAATTACATACAAAATGGAAAAAAAAACGATGTTACCAATTTTAGAGGCATCTTTAAACAAAATTTAAACAGTAAAAGGGGTTTTTACCAGAAACTGAAGTAATAATCAGGAAATACTAGTCCCACTGGACCATTATTAAATTTTTTTTTTCCAAATTGAATTCTTTTAAAAAGCTCTATTTTAAAAGTTATCGAAAATATGAACTGTGATATAATAGTATATTATTAATACTAGTTTTTTTTTTATTTGTGACCGAATCCTATAAAATTTTTATTATTAATTTTAAATTTTTTCTTATCATTAGTTTGCTATTAAGTTGGGACAAAAGCGAAAGGAAAAGAGGCTTTCCGCACTTGAAGAGCTCACATGCATTTATAGCATAGAGGAAATGAAAATTCCAAAAATTATTGATACTGGCCAACCGCATTCATTGCGTGTTACAACACTTTCTACTTTGTCAGTTGTTGCAAATAACAATTTAAAAGAAACCTCCCAGTCTTTCGCACGAAATAATTCTGACGGTAATGCTTCTAATATTGATAGCAGCAACATTAACACCAATGGCTCCCTTTCAAGCAGTAATGGTGACAGCACTACTAACGTGCTTTACATGTTACCGTCTGTAAGCGTTGGCAGAGATGTTGAAACATTGGCGGAACCTGTAACATTTTGGCGAACTGAATATGGCCCAAACCCGGATAACAAAACTATTAACAATAGTACTAATAAAAACAGTATCAGCAACACTGAAAATCATATGATAAATCAACAAGTTAATAAGTCCGACCAATCCAAGCACTCGAATGATGATAGTGGAATCATTCTAGAAAACTCTAAAACAAGTTTTGTGGAGAAAGACAAAGATTCGGCAATCCTTAATGCCAAAAAACCAATAATAACTATTGCAACTCCGGCTATAACTCGCAATAATTTGGACATTAGTTTTATTGGACCTGATAGTAGAGAAGGGGATGTGTTGAATAACTCAAAGGT